>OX453261.1:14417688-17083817 GCA_949709985.1 Luffia ferchaultella
AATAAAAAACGATAGTGCCCATGAGGTTTGTCGCCTGTTCGCCATTTTCTGTTAAACATCGCATATTTACTCTTTTAATGATTCTGTTGTAAAAACATTTACTTGTGTTATCGTCTTTTAAGCTAAAGTATCAAGAAAATACCATTGTTTAGATAATTTAGTGTTTAACTAAATTCACATTTAGATATTCACAATTGACCATTCCCAAAGTTTTGAACAAAAATCAATTATATTTTATTTCGAAATAATAGGCAAGACGTTGTTGTGATTTATAAGTTATGATTATTATTATCAATTATAGAAACTTATTTGAAATTTTTGTTTTTAGATCGGTATTTACGTAGATATATAATATAGATCGTCGTCGTATCGTCGTGATAGCCCAGAGCGCAACGAACCTGTCTCAAATTTATAAGGCCCCATAGGGCCATGGTTCGAATCCGGGCGCGTACCAATGAGTTTTTCTGACTTAAGTACACAATATCACTGACACCGTGCTTCGGAGGGCACGTTAAGCAGTCGGTCTCGGACGCTGTCAATAGATGGCGGTCGTTACAGTTCCCAACCCGCAGTGGAGCAGCGTGGTGGACTTAAGCTCCAAGCCCCCCTCCTCACCCTGGGGGAGGCCTAAACCCTTGCAGTGGGGTAAAAAATGGGCTGATGATGATGATGATATAATATAGAAAATTAGGATGAAATTATGAGTTTAGCCATTGCCGATGCATATTTATAAAACAATGACGCTATTACTATTGACAGTTCTGAGACTCACTTTGTTTTTATAAATATGCAAAGGCAACGGCTAAACTCATAATTCCACCCGGTGACGTCTTATCTACGTAAATACCGATCTAAAAACCAAAATTTTCAAATTCGTTTCTTATAAGTGCCCATTGTTCCGAAAAAAAACATAACGGACTTTAGTTAAAAAATTTGGGAACAGTCAATTGATTATAATAATGTTTATTGTAAACTTTAATGGCACGTAAGTGCTTATAAACAATGGGCTTGAACCATATAAAGTTCGCTGTTGACAATTAAAACTAAAAGGAATAAGGTTCTAGAATAAATTCTCAAAATATTTTTTTTTTATCACAAAGCCAGATATTTATGAAAATCTGACGTTGATATTGTCCCTGTGACGTCATCTGGGCGGTCGAGTTTTTTTCTGCTGTTTTTTTTTTGGATTATTCACAATAAAAAAAAACAAGGCTAGATGTAAATAAAAATATTCAGGTAAGGTCAATCAGTGTCAAATGAAATTGTAATCCTCCTGAATCAATAAAAATATGACTTTAAGATAATATTAATGGTAAACGTCTGTCAAGATGAAGTCACTGGATTTTTTTTATTATAAATTATTGAAAAAACATTACTAAAAAAATTACATGGGTACATATTTTTTTTTATTTCAAAGGAAGGTATAGACTGGTCTATATTTTCGGAAAAAATATAAAAACAATGTGTTAAAAATTTTGGTCCAAACCGATTGGGGTTCAAGTTAGTTGTGAAGAATTTTCTCAGGAAACCATCAGAAATTTTGGAAGATGTTCCTCAAAATACTGAAAAATTTTCATACTGAACTTCACTAAATTCGATTCAGTTCTCAAAGCGAAAAGTAGCAAATAAAGAAAAAGCATAATGCATAATTTTATTTTGTATTGTTGATGTGACATTCATCTGTGTAATTATTCAAGAGTGACATAACGTTATTATATATAATAATAATATTTACAGATTGTTCACAACTGTCTCTATCTGAAGTACGAACCCAAACTGAAGCAAGCGATCTCAAAGTGACGAATATTTCAAAAGTTATTGAGATTTGTCGAGTTTAAACTTTTTCGCTGCATGCACTGAACGCAAAATAAGAAATTAATTTTTCTTTGAATAATTCTTCTTCTGAAAATCAAATTTAATTATCAATGTGAATATAAGTAAACGACGCTTAGCCTAGTGGGTAGCGACCCTGCCTACGAAGCTGTAGGTCCCGGGTTCGAATCCCAGGTCGGGTCAGTATTTATATGATGAATATTGATACTGGTACTGGGTCTTGGTTGTTATATGTATGTGGTGTCTTCAAAAAAAAAAAAAATTATATATGTATATATTATAAAGAATATTTAAGTATGTATATCAGCTGTCTAGTAACCCATAACACAAGCATAATACTTGCTTACTTTGAGACTAGATGGCGCTGTGTGGGAAGTCCCATGTAATAAAAAAAAAAAGTTAATAATTAAACTTTAATCTCTTATTTATTTAATTATACAAATTTACTGTGTAAAATACAAGTATGACATACTTATTGTATTTTTTTTTTTCTTAGGTGACTCAAAACTGTAATTGTTTATTTTTTTAAATTCTGTTTGACACACAAGTAAGTTATACTTCATAATAATTTTAATAATAATCAAATTTAATTAAAATTATTAAATAAATAATTAATGAGAACCATACATACATTATTCTTCTTCAATTTGATAACTTTATTTGACACTTACTATACAGATTATGAGTTAGGTATTAATTTTTTCAGGCTTTGTCTGTTTGATACTTTTTCAGGGATAAGAAGTTATTTTAATTAGATTCAGAAGAGAGGAAAACTTGAGACTTCTAGAAGAACATAGATTATATGATATTAGTGACTGACCGATAGGCCTAGTGGTTAGAGACCCTAACTACGTAGCGAAGGGTCGCGGGTTCGATTCCCGCCCGGATATTTGTGTGCATGAACATGAGTATTTGTTCCGTGTCTGGATGTGAAATATCTATATATGTATGTAATATAAAGAATATTTAAGTATGCATATCAGTTGTCTGGTACCCATAATACAAGCTTTGCTTAGTTTGGGACAAGATTGCGCTGTGTGGGATGTCCTAGGTTTTATCATTATATAAATTAAAAAAGTATATTTTATAAATGCTTAACACGAGTATAAAATAGACTTTTTTAAATTGGTAACAATGCTCCTGAAATTGATTTAATGAGAAGCGTTGTTGGCGGGAGAAGGATTGAAATAGTCCGAATCCTGTAATTCAAACACGCGGGCGAAGCCACAGGATCCAGTTTGTATACAGTAAGGACTTTTTCAATGTAGATCTTAGATGTTCAGAGAGATACCGAGTTGTAACAACAAATGAATATACGCCGCACTGAGAAAAATACTACGGTGAAGTCAGATTTTATTATGACGGTTTTATTATCAGTAGAGCAATTTGGTGATCGATATCACCATAAATACGAGGAAACCGAGTAAAAAAACTACGCGTCATCATAATTACGACAGGAACTATAATTTCCGCTGACGCTTATTTTTTTTATTTTTTACATTCTTCGTTTTCTATCATAGGGGTCATCCATTGCTCGACATTTTTGTCAGAGCGTAGACCAAATATACACAAGAGTTTTGAAATTTTCGTTGTTAAGCAGAATTTTATGTGATTCTAATGTGAAATTCGTAAAGAAAAAACGAAATAAGAATCTGAAATTACATTTTCTTGGGTAACAAAGTGTTTGTTAAAACGATGATGGCCTGTCAGATCACTGAGTCTGATATTTTGCTACAATTTCGACCGTTTCGAAGTATCTATATATCCTCATTTTTATGTAATCTAAGATGTTTTCAAATCGCATGTTTTCTGTGTAACAAACGACGACAATATAAAGTTAAAAAAAAAAACGGTAAAGACATTATTTTCATGTTTCGCTTCTTGAGAATATGTACCTACAACAAAATATTACTAAGAAAAGACTTCAACGTACGTTTAAAAAGTAAGAATTTTTCAATACTATTTGAACGCTTTTTGGTTACTCAAATAAAAAAAAAAAAACTACCAGGCGCTCCCATTGCTCGTGTACATTTGACCAGGGTCACATCACGTGAAAGAAGAGGACAAGTAAAACCTAAACATTTTGATGTTTTTTGTTTTTTAAATGGATCGCGGAGCTACGTAATAAACTTAAACTTCAAAATAAATATAAAAAAGATTCCTTTGGTAAAATAGATTAATATCGTAGAAATATATTTTTGAGCAGCCAATCGTTCCACTGATAGCTTAGTAAAACCTTCCACTTTAAAAGAGTGCATGACACTCGTCTTGTATGAAACCATAAATTTCGGTACCCGCGTAGCGATCTGCGATAGATTTAATAAAAATCCAACAACGTCGTCGACCTCGTTTAATCTAAAAGATTATTGTGCCAGTGACCGCCACAACCACCCACGATACAAAGAAAATGTTAACAGCATAAGTCGTTATTTCGGAAAAATGTTATTTAATTAAAAAAATATGTATTTTCACACACGACGGGACGGGGACGGTAGGTACATACATTTGGGGTAATAGGCTGTGTATGTGTGAATGCCTGTTATCATCTTTCTCAAAAACTATTGGACCGATTTGGATGCGGTTTTGGTATAACATATAAGTATTCCTTCAGAGCATATTCTTAAGCATGTTTCACAGTTACAGGCCTGAAAGAACCCGGCAGTAGTCATTTTAGTACATTCTAAAACGGCTGGGCGGATTTTGATGCGCTTTTTATCTCACATAGTTTGTATGTTACCATTTTTGCCAAAAACGATTTGTCCGATTTCGATGCGATTTTTTGCATTACACGGATTAAGTATTCCTTCAGAGCATATTTTTAAACATTATTATTAGGCCGCCAGAGGAAGCTGCAGAAGATTTGTTATTCTAAAACGACCACGTCGATGTTGATGTGCTTTTTGTATTCACGTCAGAGTAGGTTCTTCATTATATTTTACAATTATGGGCACCAAAGGACGCTACAGTACATGCGTTCCTCTAAAACGACTGAGTTTATTTAGGTAAAGATTTTTCATCTTACATAAGTATAAGGGTATTGACCGCTTATACTAAAGTCCAAATCGGCGACCTCGATTTTCGCAACAGTTTGATAAAACAATATTTCTTGCTGACACAACACACCGGTCATTACACTGCCCGAATACTTTAGACTTCGAAAGACACAAACTGTTTTCTGATTGGCCAAAACATTAAATTGTCAAACACGTCAAGCCAATCGGATAGTGAAACGCCACTTCCTAAATCATATAAAATACCTTGTAATGACACGGATTGTTACCAATAGAACCAGTAATATAACCACCGCACTCAGGTACACAAATCCTTGTATAGACTTGCGTTCTTTAATATTGTAAATATTTTTTGTACAAAGTTCATTAAATTTATTTTATTAGTAAATTCATTTTTGTTTTACTACAACATCTACTGGTCGGCGAGGCGAGGGTGAGGACACCACAACCTTCCCCCTTTCAAATAGTAATATAGTCAGACAGCTGATGTCAACATTCCTAGGTAGTATCGACCCCTATATAAGTACCACCTCAAAGCAGGTTCTTAGATTAGTTCTGTTTACAGTAGCTAATAGTAGGCGTTGTACTAGCTATACAGCGAGTTGCACCAAAAGAGATCATATCAAACTATATCACATAAAGTAAAAAATGACAGATATACTTTGATCAGAACCACGATGACCTCAATGTCTGCGCTTTATTGTACCAGACATGGGAGTCATCTTCCACTGTCAGTTTTAACTTTATGCAATATACGTTTACGTAATCTCTTTTGGTGCAAATCGCTGATAGTATTGTTATATGTTGCCGTTATGTCGTGATAGTTTTGTGGTTGCGAGCCCGCTTCTTATTTAGAGGGTTGTGGTTCGATTCCTAGGGCATGTACCAATGAGGTTTTACTGACTAATTACATAACTATCACTGAATCCGTACCTCGGAGAGCACATTTAGCCATTGGTCTTGGTGTCCAATATCAGATGGTAGTCGTTAAATTCCCTCAACTCGCATTGGAGCAGCGTGATGGATTAAGCTCAAAGTACCCTCATTCCGAGAGGAGACCTAAGCCCCTGCAGTGGGGCATAATGGGCTGATATATGAGATATGTTGCGGCTTTTTCATTATCGTCGTCATCTGGCTATAAGCATCCTACTGATGGTCACAGGCCACAGGCCTACTAATCGTTTTAAAGATTAGTAGAAACTTTGAAAAATATTTAAAATATGAAAAAACTGAGATCGTACCATTATAGAATATATTGGTGTAATATATTTATATATTGCCAATATAAACCAAGGACAAAAAAAAATTATAGGGTAAATAAAATGTTTTCGGCTCTTTTTTGATTTATTGGAGGTTAAATGAAAAAGGGGCCAATAAACAATTCTTATTCAAAATTCGGTTTCAGATCAGTATATTACACAAAAGATTTAAATATGAAGTCTGTAACTCATTTTGTTTACGAGTTAGAGCCACGTGACGGACGGACGGACGCGCAGACAGACAAACAGCAGAATGACAGCAACAAGTGTCGTTTTTACCCTTTGAATACGGAACCGACATAGTAGCAGTTGATGGGTTTTTTATTAAACGACTGACCCATTTTGATTCAATTTTTTAGGGTTTCATACCCAAAGAGTACCAACGGGAACCCTGTCACTAAGACTCCGCTGTCTGTCCATCCGTGTGTCACAGCTGGACCGTACAGGTAGACACTTGAAATGTTCACAGAGTGATTACTATGACTACTATAAAAACAAATAATAAAAATAAAATAAAGTTAAAAATTAAAGGGGGTCCCAATAAAAGAAACGTGTTTTTTTTTCGACTTTTTTTCGTGATTAGTGATAGTAAGATCATTGCTTACACTTGAAATTTCTATGGAGGGTGTATTGTTCTTAGGGAGTTCTTATGCAATAAACTTTTTTTTAAATATTTTACGGTGGTGCGGAACCCGTCATGTGTGAGTCTGACTCGCACTTGCCGGGTTCTTTTAATAATAAGTTATCACCACAGAGCATATTTGTATACATATAGTGTAGTCGAAAAGTGAATTTCTTAGGAAAAATAAATCGAAGTATTGAAAAAATATTACCAATAGTTTATTGGATTCGGAAAATAATCCGAAAAAGACGTTTTCGTGGTTTTTCTTTTGTGAAAAAATTGCATTTGTTATGAAACAAAAAAGGAAAAAAAAAGTATTATTGTAGGTATAGCAACTGTCCACGCGGATGCATCGCTCACTCAAGTAGGAGAGAGACAAATGTCGAACGCTGCCGAACGCGGAGGCCGATTGTGCCTCTTTGTCGCTCGTTCCACGCTCTCGCTTGCACTTCAAGCCTTAAATGGAACGCCTCAGAGCGAGGTAACGCCGCATGAGTCATGTTTTTTCGTGCGTGCAGCCGGCTCCATCGAATTATAAGACGTTGTTACGTCAAAAATCGGTCGGGTTTTTGGCGATTCGAAAACTCTATACCACACAATATTCCGAACAGTCTTTTTCATAGGCTTTTTTGTTTTTGTTTGAAAGAAAGGCTCAAAGCTTCTACAAATTAGCTCCTACAATAGTGACAACCACTATATACGTAGTACCTATATATATAATATAAGCTAACCTTATTTTTATTTACTAAACCTATAGCTACATATTGATAGTGGATTTATTTTTAATAAAAACTGTTTACGCCATACAGAATGATGTTATTGGTACAGTATTTTGTATGCCTGTTCCATTCGCCCTTGGCACTTTTGTATTCCTGCCCCCAGCTCGCCTTCGATTATCAAATTAATTGTCCGATAATCGTCACGCCGCGTGTACGTCAAAACCATTAAAAATATACAAATTCATAAAAAACGTGATGAAAGAACAAGGGGAAACCCGGCACGAGATACGATGGCCACCAGTGCAGTTCAGGACGCAGGAGGATCGAAGGTGAGTGTCCTTTTGTTTTCCATTCCTTGACTGCTTATATTGTCGCCGTAATATTGTTCTGTGTGTTGTTGGGAATCAACAGGGCATCTATATTATTAAAAACAATAAAATTATGTCACTTTTGACCGTTCACTTTGCACGTTTTTAAAGTTTCAGTAGACAGACACACAGTACGATTTTATATATATATGTATATATATATGGCTTATAACCTCTTTAAAATTGTTTAAAGGTTTTTTTTTTAATATATACAACGCCTACATCATACTTTTCTATCACTTATATCTATACAGTAAGTAGCCTATGTTACGCGCTGTCTGTCAATTATTTTCATACAGTTAAACATACAAAAAATCACTTTATTTTCTTGCTCCGCAACGACGCAAATGAAGTGAATTTCTCAGTTATAATATTAGTATAGACTACTCATTATTAACGAAACCAACAGGTAAGGTCAGCGGATTCGATTTATGTTAAGTTTATTCAGAATTAAATCAACACAAACGGCACGAATACACCATCCGTTTTATGAATGAAATAACTGTATCGTCCTTGTCATAGATATTTTGATCGTTGGTTCATTAACTTCTTTTGTAATAGACCTTTATTGTTTTCAAGTTGACTTTGAAGTCGATGTTTTGAAAGATGGTCGCCTAACCGTAAAATACATCTCAATTTCGTTGCGGCGTTGACGGGTAACGTTCGTAAATAAATAAATGAACAAAACTAATGGGCGGCCCGCTGAAAGGGGCACGGGACGAACCGTAGGCCCCATTCAAGCAACTTTCCACCAGAAGAGCAGAAAATTTCAAAGATATTGCCAACTCGTAATCGGGCCGACCCAACTTGAATTTTGGGGTTTTCCCCGGCAAAGTTCGGCTCAAAGACGTCCTCAAAGCCCCGAGTGGGTGGGCTAAGGGTGGTGGGGAGGGACGGGGTATCAAAGTTTGCCCCCGTCGTGGCTCCGGCTATCGGGCCCGCGCCTTTGGGAGCGACCGTGTAGGCGTGCCGAAAGCTTTTGCTACTTTGTTACGGGGCCGCCTTTTGCCGCGTGACAGCGCACTTGTACTTTGTACTTACCGCGCTCCTGTGGGTGTAGTAGGCCCCGAGCCTACCTCCTCCGAATTATTTATCATGAGGCCCCGAACAGTAATTTCATTTATCGAAGGATAACGTCCGAATTCGTATTATGAGAATAAAATGAATTAAAATCGAACCTGATAAAGTGATACCTGCTAAAATAGGACACCCTATTTACGATTTATTATCTTAACTAATAAAAATTTACAAGAGGAAAACTAAAATACTTCCAACCGTGAGATTTGGTCTTCTTTTATCGATATGGCCCAACTCAACACTTTTAGTTTTGGTAACATATCAGCATTTCTAGACCTTATAAAATGTGTTAATATAAGACATATAATTGCTTTAATTACATACCAAAATTTCCTATTTGTAATCATCGAGGAAATGGACATGGTAGTGTAAATTGAAAATATCGCCAAGATTTTGCTTGTGTGTTAACCGCTGTTTTGAATTTAATTTGTGTTTGTTGTTATAACTCGCTCATTTTCAACTTTTAACTAAAAAAATTTTCTACAACTTGGATCCCATCAATGTCTTGTCTATAAGCTGTACTTCCCGATTTATATCTAGTGGACATGTAAAATGAAACTGTTGTCTTATCTCGTTGATTCTGTAATTAGTATATCATCGGTCGATGATTGATCGATAACTGATCGATCAAATCGACCGATTTTATTCCCTACAAATTTGCTTTTGTATTAATGAAATTTTGTATTAATGTGCTTAAGTTCAAAATAAAGGAGACAATGCAACAATTCTATCCCAGCTTTATTTAAATATAAACCTGAAAATATGAATCGTAGACAAAAAACAAAAATACAAAAAAAAAAGAATGAAAGTTGTAGAAAAATTTATTTTGTATAATACGGTACCTAATTAAAAATTTTCTAATTATTAACAAATAGATACGAATTCTTCTTTAAATACAAGATGGTTATCGACGCACAGATAGATTTTTGGCTTAAATCTGTATTTAAACTACCATTGCCCCTTGAACAAATACAAATACAAAATTATGATATTTAATGAAGACAATTGCAAAGAAGAATTCCGAATAGGCTATGCATGTGATACCTATAACAAAATATCCGTTTCCAAAAAATGAGTTGATTGAAGAAAATGCATAAAACAAATTATTCATACAGTGGATTGTTGCTTCTATTGTATCCAGAATGATATTTATATTTTATGGTTCTAATCCATTTCTCTACAAACATATTCAATAAGTGATCGGGTATTTAATTTTTATATATAAATAATTAGTTTCGTTACAAGTATCAAGTGCACTCGATCGCTGTATACAACGAGTAGGCCCTAAGTTAAGCTCGCTGTAGGCTGTGAGTATCCGTTCTAAAACGCTATTTACAATAGTAACACCCGACCCCTAACGGTGGTACAAGCTAGCGTTATTTAAGGCAGTTTGTTAGTTTTAGGTGAAGGTACCCTAGTTTTATGAAGGTTACGAGTATGAAACCTGTTGGGTTAGAGACGATAAAAATAAATATGACCCCAGTATCGCACCTAAATATGTATATTCTTAACTGATTATGATGTTCTGGTATTTCAGAATAGATAAAACATAACCCAAAATGTAATTGTCTAAAAGCGCCATTTATTGGAAAACGATTTTCATTTACATACTTTTGGAAAATGTGCCGTTGACCGTTAAAGAATTCCCTCTTGAGCAGAAAAACCTTGCTTCATCATAAGTTCGGATATGCCACACAGCGCCATCTAGTTCCAAACAAAGCATGTATTATGATTGTGTCATGGGTTACTAGACAACTGATATACATACTTAATCTTTTTTTAACATAATATTTACGTATATAAATATTTTACACCCAGACCCAGAATGAAATAAAAATGTTCATGCATACAAATATTTGTCCCGGGCGGGGATCGAACCCGCGACCCTTGGCTCCGCAGTTAGGGTGTCTAACCACTCGGCCAATGTGTCGTCAATCAATACTTATATTATTTTAAATTCAAGATGGAAATCATACTTAGCTATCAACATCGAACGCACGCATAAAATTTAGAAAACAATTCTAACTCTATATCAGTTCATGATTAGCATCGAGTTTGAATGTCACACAGAACGCTAATGTAAAGTGTTGTTCGAAAGTATAACCGTTGAGGAGATCCTTCATAAAGAGACGATTCTGGCTTCAGCATCAGATTGACTTTACCATACAAATGCATTCTCATCAGTTCTGGTCTAGTATGTGTAATTTCAACTACTTAGATCAAGAGGAAGTGCCTAAATTACTCAAAATTAACTTTCAAGATTGGAACCGGAACGACAAACTTACGGATGTGACGTGGGCAAAAAAATATACGCCGCAGACCAAAAATACAACGTTTGATATTAGATTAAGATTAAGAACTAGAATTTTGTCACCCACGTGTAAAATTCGTACTTGAAAAGAAAACAGATTCTGAAATAACAAACTTCGCAAGTTATGTAAAAGCTTGTAAAAAATAGCTCGAACGGAATATACGGCATGACTTTGCAAAATAGTAAAATTATAATGTTTAGTTGGCAAGAATAGCTTTTAAATTTTTTATGGAAGTCACTTTTAGATCTCTTTTTTGAAGTACTTGTTATTAATTATAAATCTTATTTGCAGACTACTATACTCATAGAAAACAAAAACATACGGCCGTTTCCTCGTGGTCCTACTAATTTGTCCTACTTTCTACTGTCCTACTGTCCTACGGAGTAATATTATTAATTGATTTTTTTGTGATCCCGGCTGTAAAAGTACAATCGCACCCGAACTTTCTATAAAATATTTCTGAACATAAAATTTTTTTGGTCTATTTATGTTTTATAATTAATTATTTGACATGAAATATTTAAATATTTAGTTATTTGTTTGTTATTCGTACTTCGAAATTAATTTTTAGTGTGACGGTACTTTAAGTTTTCATACAGGCGGCAGATTTATAATGATATGATAGGACCACGAGGAACTAGGCTTCCCACAAATTACAAATTAGTAGGACCACGAGGAAACTCCCAAACATATGTTGTCTAAGTCAAACGACTAAAATTGAAGAAAATGTAAAATGTGCATTGGAAAAACAAAACTTGGTAAACTAGTAATATAAATCACATTTTCGAATGAAATTCGTTACCTATCTGGTTCAAAATAAGTATATGCCTGTTCAACAAACATAACTGAAAATTTATTACTATGAAAAAATATTTATATTACTATGAAATTTTTATTTCATTGTAATATAAATATTAGCATAATGTCATTTTTTATGAAACTAAGTAAAAATATTGTCCAAATATTTTTTTATAGTATAGGTAATAAATTATTCACAGTCATTATTTGGCTTCCTGTTTTTCCCATATATAGTAAATCATATGTACCTAGTTGGGTAGAAATTTTTCCATGTTACAAAGAAACAAAGGGCCGCCATAGCTAAACCTACTGAAAGGTCAGCTCCCGAAAATGTACGACCTGAAAAGGGATATAGAACCCGCGTAGGCCGGGGAGAGGCCCTCAAAGGGTCTGACCGACCCCAAAAAAGTATATAACCCTGCACATAGGTACTAGAGGCCCATATAACCGAGGCGTCTTCTGCGCCTCCGAGTCGGGAAATGTTAAGAAGGGTCCGGGCGGGACGCCGGAAAGCCCCTACCCCCCACGCCACCCGGCAGGGAGGGAACGATCCGGTGGCGAGAGCGAAAAAATTCAGGCCCGAGGACTGAACCCTCGACCCATCGGCGCGGCTGCCGTCTAGGACCCAGTGATGTAACACTGGCAGCAATGTCGATATACGTAATTGACCGATATTAATAAAATCGAGTTCCGTGTACAGTAACAATGATCCCTGCTACAGTGCCATATATCGTCGAGTTGCAAGAAGGCGACTTTGATGTTGGTCACTACCTAACCAATTATATGTAAATATCCGTTTTAATGTATTCCAATACATGGCGTGTAATTGGTTAATTACCTTACTCAGTATAGTCGCTGATGTCAGTAGTCTTCCTGCAATTCAGCACAGAAAATTTTACGATGGTTTTTTTAACAAAACTTTTGTATGAAGTCTCCACAAAAATGTTACATACATCTTGTTAAACTTTTGAAATTATTATAGACATTGTGTTTTATTTAAAGACGCCAATTTAAAAAAAAATGGGTCGAAATTTTATTTTTTTTCCTGACAGAGTTATCGTTACAGAGTGGTTACTAAGTCGGATATAAACCCACGAGAAAGGAGTGACCGCACGAGTCTAGCAGGAGGGAGGGGTATCTCACTCACCGGCGGCTGACGACCGACGCAATAGTCAGTCGACGGTGTATTCCCACGGAAATAAGACAACTTGCAAAAAAAATTATTATTGTCATCAAAGATCTTAATTTTCAAAACAAAAATGGTGAAAATATTATCAGATCTTCATAATTAATAAACGGTTTATAAAAAACTTAATAACTAGCAACCGCCAAATTTTATCAAAGTCAACTTAGAAACTTAGCCATGAAAAAGTAGCAAACATTCAGGCATATTTTCGTTGTAAAAGATGACTAATAAAAGTTTCCAGGAGGCAAATGTTGTTTTTCATCACGACCAGCCGTTTAATCATAGAGATTATAACAAACATACAGAGACATTTCCACAGTAAAGTGTAAAGAGTAAATAGCTCTATGAATATCGTATCAAAATCATTTCTACGGTTTAGCCATTGACAAGAAACATAAAGAACATTGTATTTATTACAGTATTAGTATCGATGTTGTCATTCGGTCAAGTTAAAATATAGATGGAATCGATACAGACTTTGACTTTTACGGTATTTTTAGTTTTAGTACGATTTGGTCGAAAATACTTTTTAAATTTGACTAGTTGTTTATAAATCGTTAATATTGTGCACCAATATTTCATCATCATGTCGTAGCTCGGTTTTCGGTGATTGAATGATAGGTGGACTATTCTTTCAGGCTTCTTCTGGGAAGGGTCCTATTTTGAAGCTATATGCGGCAAAGGCTTGCCGTTAGCGTAATATTAATTTACTGTGCTATACTTCCAATTTGATACGAAGAACGTCAAACATTCACAGCGAATTAATATAGATATTAAATAGTAATCGATATCGATGAAAATCGTCACCGCATTACATCACTAGAGATTATGAGAAGATACAGCGTTGGTAGGTATGTGGCTAACGACGACCTGGCCGCAGCCGTCAAAAGAACCTACATTAATGTTATTATAACTTTTTCTAGACACGCTCCGGCACTCCCCGGACGGCACACGCGCCATGCGTGCGCTTAATGAAACTCCACCGACCCGCTGGTATTATTTCGACGTTTTATTATATTTTTTTATATTTAGGTAGCTGTTAACTTTGCACAATAATAGGTAGTCAGTTTAATTGTTATTTTTCATATCATACGAATGCGTAAACCATTTTTTGTATAGTAAACAAAATTTTGATCGTTTTATGTCTCTCTTCTATTGAGACGGTAACTTTAACTTAACAATTACTAACAATTTACTTACTTTACCGCTACCGCTTTGTTATAAACGACTGACTGTATGCACGTTGCGAATTATTAATTTCATTTATTAAATTTATAAATTGAAGGTATAACTATTTTATTACTTATTTTATATGTTTTTGTAACTGTTAAATAGGTAAAATCTATCAAAATAAAACCTAGTTTTGTGAGAAGGCATTAGGGATATGAACCGCCAATAACTATATGTCGGTCTCGGTACACAGTAAAATGTATAAGGGTGTTTTGACTGTAATAATTTGCCTTCAGCCGTTAAACATTTTAGTAATTGAAGATTATGAGGGGTGCTGTCACCCATGCCAAAGATAAACTACTCGGGGAGCAGCCGCAACAGCGGCTCGGTCGGGGGTGGCTAGAAACAAACTTCTTTGTTTAGGGGCTGGCGAGCCGTCAGCTCTTATGTTTGGGTCTTGCCCCCGAGGGTCGGGCAGGCTGCCGGGGGATGCCCATATTGGACATTTTGTATAAGTGTAGGCCCGATCCCGAGGCAAATCCCTTTCGGCGGACCCTTTTCGGGAAAGGTCCGAGCGACCGTGCCCGAGCCCCGAATTTGCGGATTTTTAAGGTAAAATTTATATGGAGTGGGCGGAGGGTAGGGTAAGAATCATATAGGCCGAAATATGAATTGCGCAACCATTATTACATTTTTGTTTTCTTGAAACCGGGAGGGTCGTTAACTTGGTTGCGCCTGTTAAATTGGCGTGTTGACGTATTTGAGGGCCTCCTTCGTCGTCAATGAATACATTGTTATTCTGAACTGAACGGTGGCTGAAAATAGAATGTCTGCGTTGGCTAGTCCAAAAAACCCCAACGTCGCATTTCTCAGAAAAGGAAATAGTTTTCTGTAAATGCTGTCTACAATATCTGATCTACAAATGCGACTCTATGTATACAATATAGAAAATATAAGTAAATGAAGAATCAGGGCTAGTTTTCTTTCATCATCATCATCATCATCATCAGCCCGTGTCTCTCCACTGCAGGATATAGGCCTCTCCCAAGGCTCGCCACCACACGTGTATTTGAAAGTAATCAAAATACAGTGTTCGTTTTCAAAACAGGCGTCTGTACACACACCCGCTCAATAATAATATTCGCTCAAGCGACTGAAGTGGTTCACTATATGCGTTTTGTCGTCCGTGAACAGAAATTTCTATAATATTCACGTTCATCGGTAATAATCCCGGAACGGTTACACACCAATTTCACCCTGATCCTAGTTTTCTTTACGCCTTCGTAATAATTTCCTAATATTTGTAGGGGTAGAACTATTTTTTTGATGTGAAACATAGCGCGTTGATTTGTCTCAGCTACAGAGAACTGAGAAGGTTAGAGGTGATACGTGACAGTATTTGTTCAGAGACACGTGTCCCAAAAATTATTACTCACAAAACAAATATAAGTAAAAATATTGGAGATACGTAAATAGTTTTGTCTCAGATTTATATTGTTTTAAAAAGCAATCAACTCGTTCATCGTTTTCTCTCACATCTTTGGTATGATATGATGTCGCATTTTAGAGTTTAGGTTATGAAATCGGTCTTAAGTATGCAACTTGAAGGGGACAGCGTAACCACCTAGATGCCAACTCTAATATACTCTAATTGTGTTTAACAGTTTCGATACTGTGAAGTGGCATTTCTGACTCTATTAACACTAAACGCTGCTGTCAAATTTATTTACTCTATACAGAGAACGCTTATAGGTACCGCAAGATGTGACGTTAGGCCGTTTAAAATAATGTTAAACTTTTTCTTTTAAAAAAAAAACAGAGATTTTTTTTTAATAGTTTATAAGATCCGTACTTCAACGGAATATAATTTTGTTTATAAATTTTGTTCTCGTATAAATTTTTTTTAAATTTTCTTGATAAATCAAAACCCTTTTAATCTACGAATCCAGTCATTTCAAAGAGATGAATGATGCTTGCGTCTCATTCATCTCTTCGAATTTAAATGAACGTTATGGTGAAATAGTAGGAATTAGTAATTTTTGATAATTTGTTATTAAAAAAAAATAAGCGCAGACATCGATGGTGGGTACAGACACCAGCTGTCATATCTGAACACCACCGTCCAAAACGGTCGATGGGCGGACAGAGAAAGTACATCTCACCAACAAGTCTAACATTCTCGCTTTGCACGCTAGTTGTTAGTCCTGGACACGGGTTGTTTATTTCTTTTTCACGATTTTATCTACTATTTGAAAGTAATCAAAATACAGTGTTCGTTTTCAAAACAGGCGTCTGTACACACACCCGCTCAATAATAATATTCGCTCAAGCGACTGAAGTGGTTCACTATATGCGTTTTGTCGTCCGTGAACAGAAATTTCTATAATATTCACGTTCATCGGTAATAATCCCGGAACGGTTACACACCAATTTCACCCTGATCCCAAAATATTCGAGAATACCAGCACAATGATATTTACAAAACTTGGACATATCCAGAACATCCTCAACTGATTCTGGGTTGCGTGTTGCGAGAATCTGAACCTTCAGACGCAAGAAGGCGTGTTTTGTCGTCGTACTCGTACACATAATTACTAGGAGGTCATCACTTATAATTGGTTCCGTTACGAAACAATCTCGAGCTGGGTGGCGTAACGTTTTCGCTTATAAATAAAGCTGGGCTAACGGCACGCAACCCCGCTACCTACGTATGCGGCTCCGGTACTTAGGCCCGGACCTTTCGGACCCTCGTCGACCCGAGCTAACTAGATAACGACGATATCGGCCGAAACGAAACTAAAGGAAAGTATTTGTACCTAGTAGCGCGGAAACAGGCAGCGGCGACGCGAATTAAAGGGGGACTGGCGTACCCACCCACACCCCTCATATTTTTGACAATTGACGTGATGCATACGTATCGCCATCATCAAACAGAAAACAAAAAAAAAAAACTGATAATACACACAAGCTGTGAAAAAACAACTGGTATTCTGGGATAAAATGTAGGGGTGAAAAAAAAAAACAGAAATAAATGTAGAAAAATAAAAAACCAGATCATTTGAAAAAAATAACTGAAAATAGAAAAACAAACTATAATTTTATTTATGTAGAATTTTATTTCAGCAGCATAAAATGTAACCATACATTTTTTCTTTTTTCTTTTTTTTTTGTTTGATACCTACTACGCAAATAATAAAATATATCTACATGATACATATAACATGACTTGAATGTTATAAAGTATTGCAGACGCGGACAAACCAATAACCGAAATTTGTTTGGGGTCTTTAAGTGAAAATTTATTTTAATTTTTACGACGAATAGCCCAATATATACATTAATTGCGGCAAAAGAATTGTTTTTTTAGGATCGATTGGTATCGTGTGAGTATGCCAAATCTAAGTTTGCGACCTCGAAGGTGGGATCTGGGGGGGGACAACTTTTAGTGGTCGAAAAACATTAAATTTTTCTGACTTTTTCCAGTTTTCCGGTCATAATTCGAAACTGTCGAAAACTGGCGAACCCGCCAAACCGCATTGGAGCAGCGTGGTGGATTTAAGCTCCAAGCCCCCTCATCTTGAGGGGAGGCCTAAGCCCCTGAAGTGGAGTATAAAAAGTGCTGATGGAATGGAATGGAAAATATACTATCACATAAATATGACGTGAACGGTATAAGGTATTACAGGCGGAGACAAACAAAAACTACAAAAGATATTTATCGTAAAAATCTTCATTTTCTCATAATCACTACCACAAAACTGATTTTGGTTATTGGTCTGTTTGTCCCAGCCCAGCCTGCAATACCTTCCATTCACGTCACATTTTGATAGTATATTTTAATATCTGCTTAAGTAGGTTCGGACAAAAAAACATTGCATGGTACCTACATTCTACGTTATTCAAACCAAATTCTTTAGAATAGACCTTGTTTGTCTCTTTCCAGTTAATAACTTTTTTTTAAATCAGTTCAAATATCTTTATTTCGTAGTTATGTAAAATAATCTTAAAATACGTCACTAGAGTGAATTTATTACTTTGTGGAAGGACGTCACCCACAAAGGCGCATTAAAAAGTGCTGGTTCATACACAAAAAACTGAGGGTCGCTTTTTTAAACAAAATTATAACCAATTTTTTTAACAATAAGTGCTTAAGGATTAATATTATTGAAACAAACTGATAAGCTGCATAAAAAAGTACGAATTGACCAGAAGCCCTCTTCTGCGTTACTGTCAAACCACTCATACTTTAGCTAGCTGGTGCAAGATGACGAGTTATAGTCCGAGTTTCAGTGCGCAAGGTCACCACGCGCCGGTCTGAACCTCCGTGAAATTCCGCGCGCCGGTCTTCAACCCCGAAAAGTTGCGTAATATCACTTCGATGCTGTGATTTAACATTTATGACTCTATGAAAACCAAATGCTGCTGTCAAATTAATTTAGTCTATGGTCAACTGGGATCTTATTGTAAAAGCGTACCATTGCCCTTTAAAAGTTTTTTTTATTTTATTGAGGCGGCTTTTGTTTCGTGTATTTACATTATGCCGATCGCATTTTTTTTAATAATCCAATTTTTTTTACTTTCAAATATATATTGAGACAAAAATGTCATTACATTAATTTTCTTAAAACTTGTCTCTAAGTGATACTTTAGGTTTTAGTTTATAAGTTTATCTTAAGTAAATAAGAGGTTTTTTCAATATTCCTAAAACATGAAATCTATTTAAAATTTCTTTTAACTATTAATTAAAATTGGCAAAAATCTTAAAAGCACTAAGAGATTTTTCTAGGGTAAAATATTATTGAAGTCTAAACAAAAAGGAGTCGAAATAAACAACAAAACCAACTTTTATTAGGTAAGACATATTCTGCGGACCGTACGTGTACGCCTGTTATACGAAATCTCGACTTTTTTCTCTAAATATGAGCTTTTTATTTTTTTTAACTGTAATTTCTTTGAAGAGCAACCTCCACACCTAGTACTAATTAACTCTCAAATTGATTATTTTCGACGGTAGAAAAAGTAAAAACCGGGGGGGTCGGTGCCAATGCGGGGGTTTGTTAGAAAGGTAGTACAGCTAAGAGGGTGGGTGGGTATACGGGGGCTCAGGCAGGGTGTCTTCGTCCCCGGCCACCGCGAGTGGGAAATGTGAAAGCGGACACACGAACCCTGGGCTACCCCGGCTTGTACTGCCTGCAAAAAAGGGTATTTAGAAGTTTTTTTGGTTAGAATTTTATTCCCTCGGTGCTCTGAAGACGAAATTTATATTGTCTCTAGTTTAAATAATCGTCATATTTTAATTGTAATACCAATTTATACTAATATTATAAAAAGGAAAAAATTGATTTTTGTTTGTTTGTCACGGATTATATCAAAAACTACTTGACTGATTTAAAAAATTCTTTCACTTATATAAAACTAACTTATCAATATTTAACTGTATTTTATTTTCAAATTAGTTTTCCGTCCAGATGGAGTACACAGTTGTACCGGCACCGCTATAATTTTTTACATTCACTTCACTTCATCAACCCATTTTTAATCTACTGCAGCGGCTTAGGCCTCCCCCAAGGTGAAAGGGGGCTTGAAGCGTAAATCCACCACGCTGCTCCACTGCGGGTTGGGGATTGTAACGACCGCCATCTATTGACAGCGTTCGGGACCGACTGCGAATTTTTTACATAGATCTAGTTTATAAGCTGAAGACTGACTAGGCTATTTTTACCGGATTAAGTACCGGAAAAACGGGTCCCGGTACAACTGTGTTGTCCACGCGAGCGGAACCGTGGGAGAAAAGCTAGTAAAGAAAAAGTGATTTGATGTATGTAATGTATATGACGGTAAAAATTGGTATACATTGTCGGACCTGTGGCCACTACTACTCGAGGAGTAGAGTATAGTACGGCAGTGAAGTCTATCCTTAAACTTTATGTTTCACATTCAAACTATAGTTCTGACATCACCAGTTAGCAGTGTGAGCCATACTGTGAACCTTTGATTTCGAGCATTTTAATATAATTTAGTATGTTCAAGACCACGTTGATGCATCTAAACCTAAAATGGCAAAATACAACAATGTCCATATTATTTGTGAAAAAATACGCAAACATTTATATTTTAAATAAACAGCTTATCTTTATGCTGTCGCTACCTAGGAGCGGCAACCCGGTGTACTACCAGTTATTATTTACAGGCTTTATCATTTCGAAAATTTCATATTCCCTGCACTCGGACGCTTGAGGTTTGAAAGCGTAAGCGAGGGTTCCGTGCTTACTACAACTTTTTTGCCTACAAACCCGCTTAGGTACCAGGCGCCGCTACCAGGGGGACATGGGGACTGGGGAGCTAAGGAATAATAAGTAAACGTCATGCGAGCCGTACCCCCTTTTGTTTGACGGTCCGATATTAGTGAAATGAGTAATTTCTTTCTACGCCATGTGGTTATTTTTGTGGTACTGGACTCTGACCGATTTCACGGAACCATATATTTATTCGCTCGATTATAGTTCCTCTTTTATTGTTTTATTGCGACTATTTGGTCTATTACGACCATAGACATATAAATGTATCCAGACTGGCCATTGCAAACAATTTGTCGCGTCTCGCAAATACAAATATCAAAACATAGAAATCGAATATAACGTATTCGCCTGAATCTTACCAAACATAGTAAATAGTTTCAAATGAGAAAATGGCGCAAACTAAAGGTTACCGAGAAAAATGTAATAGTTTCATTTTGTAACACTTAACTTATTTTTTTAAATTTTTTGTTTAGTTCAGTACGGTCTAGACGCTCTATAAGTTTGGACTACGTTCATCCCCCGTTATTGTTTCCTGGGCGCATTAATGATACATCGAAAAAGATTTCCATTGCCACCCCTCGAACACGACCATCGTAGTATAACATATATTATCAATGGTAATATTAATTTGAAAATTACAATTTCGTTTACAATGTTCGTGGTTATTTGTGAACATAGTAAATGTCATACCGTGAACCATTATATACACAATGAAAAATAGCTCCGTGAACGAAACCAAAATTTCACCATGAAAGCTATTGACTTGATAGAACTACGAGCATTTGATATGATTGATAATGATTGGTGTCAAGTTAATAGGTTAAATTTCACAAATAATCCCGAATACAATGAAATTAATACGTGACTTACCAACAAAAACTCACTCAATGCACTTATCTCGCATTAAACCTATTGATTTGTTTTATCTCCATGTATTTTGTTCACTACTTCATTCTTTAGGCTCTCGAAGCCATATAATGTAGCTATTGGGACTGCACCGCAAACAGGAGCGCAACTGGCGCGATGTGTTCTGCGTACTGCATGTCGTATCTAGTCTATTTGTTGATATCGTTGGTTATAACTTCGCGCCGGCGACACCCTAGTGTGCCACGTGGCCGCTCAGATGAAGTCGGAAGAGCTTTCGGGCTACCGACATGCGTCCTTATTCTGCTTCAGGCGGTTGTTTAGTGGGTGCAACTCCCACATACCCCATAGAGTTTAATCCGCCTTCCCATCGCATAGGTAAAAAAAAAACGTACCAAATACCTTTACCTATAAATGTTTAAACGTTTTCTGATCGTATAAATAATAATATAATAGTATTTGACTGACCGGTTAGCCGAGTGGTTAGAGACCCTAACTGCGGAGCCAAGGGTGACGGGTTCGATTCCCGCTCGGAACAAATATTTGTGTGAATGAATATATTTATTTTGTTTCATGTCTGGGCGTAAAAGTATCTATATATGTATGTATTATTAAGAAAAGAATATTTAAGTATGTATATCAGTTGTCTAGTACCCACACTACAAATATAATACTTGCTTACTTTGGGACTAGATGGCGCTGTGTGGGATGTCCCAAATATTTTTATTATTGTATATTATATTATTGTTATAAATAATTAACGAAAATGAAATAAATAAAACGAGTAATTTCTGAATACGAGTTCCATCGTGGCATTGACGCAGCAGGTAAGCACCGTGCATTTTTAGTTTAGTTGCTTTCGTTGTGGGAAATTTGACCTGCAAAAAGAACCAAGAAGTAGGCCAGGTATGTACTAAAATCAATAACCCAACTGCAAGCCATAGTGGAAGCTGATATCCGTACCAATCTTACTGCGGAATGAGCGGTATGGTTTGGGGTTAGTATACGCCAAATATTGACTCAATTGTGCAGAAACAACAAAATAAATAATAAAACGAGAAAAATGTACCACAGGAATTGAATGATCTTCAAACGTCTGCATGCATCGAAGCATGTCTTGCGTTGATTAATCGACACAGAAATGACTTCTTTTGTATGTTCAAACCCAGGCTAAACGCCAGAATTTAGTCCTAAAAAGACGCTTATCCACAGAAAGATAAAGGTGACTGTTTTGTGATCACAGCTTCCATACCAGACCATGTCATCAGCCCATTAATGCTCAACTGCAGGCTTAGACCTCTCCTCGGGAAGAGGGGACTTGGGAGTTTAATCTATCAGGCTGCTCCAGTGCGGGTTGGTGGATTTTAACGACTACCATCTAGGCATCTATAACAGAAACGGTAGAAATAAACGTAGGTAAGTTTAATTATCCCACCCGTATCAAACGAATTCGTCCTCGTTCTTATTGGTCATGGAACACCCTTATACCCGAGCACCATAAAAAGCAAGGAGTATGTATATAAAGCGATAGTGCGCGGTAATCGGCCGGTCATAGCCGTCCCCGACACTTTTAATGAAAGCGGACCGTTGCCGGGTGGACGGCTGCGCTCGTATTAATCTTCACGACCCGAGTACACTCAAAGGTATATGCCGGCAGTAATGAAGGAAAAAATTGCTATTCTAAGCCATGTTACTCTGGTAGACGCCCCAACATCTGGTTTTATAAATAGGTATGCGTATGCAACTTTTAAACCGCTTGACGTTTTTAACGCATGCTTCAATTTATACGGTACACGTGCAAATCGTGAACGTGGTCCAAATTGCGTTTTTAACGTACTTCCACCGTGTTCAAAATTCTAAATTGAGTCTTTATGGGGCCTTACTGCAAAGCACCGAACTCAAATGCGCATCGAGCGTGAAAGCTTGCTGTCTCATCTAACGTCATCGTTCGGTAAATAGGTAAGTTGCGATAGACATAATGGGAATGAAAATTTCTATCGCCAAATCAAACGAAACTGCTTTCACGAATCCCAAGATTGTGAAAAGAGTACTTAGAATACGAACTTGAAGTAAATTTATTTTGAATTTACGTTAAATTATCTGGGTAATTGACCATTCCCAATTTTTTTAACTAAAGTCCGTTATTTTATTTTTCGTAATAATAAGCAACTTTAAGAATTTAATTACATTTTTTTTGTTTCAGATCGGTATTTACGTAGTTGTATAATTTTGAAAATTCTCATAGCGTAACGTCGCAGGGTGGAATTCATTCATTCATTCGTGGTAAGCCATTGCCGTTGCATACTCATAAAAATAATGTCA
The DNA here is from genome assembly GCA_949709985.1 of Luffia ferchaultella. Taxonomy (NCBI): domain Eukaryota; kingdom Metazoa; phylum Arthropoda; class Insecta; order Lepidoptera; family Psychidae; genus Luffia; species Luffia ferchaultella. Next base: position 14,441,529 of record OX453261.1, read on the forward strand.
CTCTCAAAGTGTTGGCTGCACAGACAAGTCAACCTTATAGACCACGCTTTGACAGGGAGTAGCATTCGCCAAAGCTATGTAGTGACACTACATAACTACGTCTCTTGTGAGCGGTCAGTTGGAAGCACGTCGGAAGCCATTAAATTGTCAATTTTGAACGAGCCAATGAAAACTAGCCGACCTCTCCCCGCACCCCGCCACTTTTTGGCGATTTCGTTTTCGTACTGACGTTTATTAAAGCGTGGTCTATAGGTTGACTGGTCTGTGGTTGGCTGTCATGTCATCAACTGTCATTATTAGTTCCATGAACTGTCATGACCTCAGGTCAAACCTCAGCTCAGAGTGGTCAGCCAACACTCTGAGAGTGACATTATTTTTATGAATATGCAACGGCAACGGCTGACCTTATAATTCCACCCTGTGACGTCACGCTATAAGAATTCTCAAAATGATATAACTACGTAAATACCCATCTAAAACAAAAAAAAATCTAATTAAATTCTCAAAGTTGCTTATTATTACGAAAAATAAAATAACGGATTTAGTTAAAAAAATTAGAATGATCAATTGGCCGAAATTTAAAAATTATTGAAAGCTTTCAATATAAAGATATTCACGCCTAAAGTTGCTTAAAATAAGTACCCATAAAATCAACAAGTTTCTGAGACTCACAACTTTTAGATAAAATTGAATTTTCGTAAAAAATTCTGGCCATAACACGCATTATGAACAAGATAAACGGTGCTTATTTAAAAGTAAACACTACAACCAATAGTTACTGAGTAATCTTCGAATGGAGGATTGTATGGAGTTAGGCTGACTTAGGGCTGACTAGAGAGTTCTTAAACAAACTGTTCTAGCGCGAAAGTTTGACGCAACCCCCATACCCGAATAAGCAAACAGAGGTTGCGTGTAAACCCTTTTTTTTTAAACGTGCGGTTATTATAGTCACGTGTCCTACAGCTTTTAATGTCAATAATTTTTATAAAGATCTCAACAGTAAATAAAACATAGGGGTTTGTGATACGGGTGCATACAGGTGGTTATTTAATTTATTTCAACCTAGTTTTAAGTTAAGTTCACATTTCTTCCTCCGGACAACAAGACGTCCCAAAATAGGTTACTTGACTATATTAATTGCAACAATTATTTGGTGTAAAAATATATTTGTATATGTTATAAAAAGATTATTTATGTATGTATACCAGTTGTCTAGTACCCCATGATACAAGCATAATATTTGCTTACTTTGGAAGTAAATGGCGCTGTATCGGATGTCCCAGGTATTATTATTAAAAATTTATTAAAAGTATGTTTTGTAATCATTTGTTAACAATGTTTTTAATTTTTTTTTATATTAAAGAAGTAATGAGTGCAAATAAAATAAATTATGAAATTATTTTTATTTTAACAATGATTTTGCCTTTTATGCATAAAACACTCCTTTTGAAATTTTGTCAGTTGTGTTATTAGACAATGAACAATATTTATTTACAGAGTTGCCATTACACCTCATCCTTCACAAAGCCTAAAAGAATTTATTTAGTGTATATGTTACGGGTAATTCTAAAAGATTGACTAAACTTAGGTTCACCCGGGTTCACTTAGAATTACCCGAGGTTTTTGGGTAATGTCCGAATAAAAATTTAAATAAATTTTAATTCGGGATATACCCATACTCTACGATGGTCTACCCAATGCTGTCTGGGTAATGTTAGGTGTTGCGTCAAGAAATCAGAAATCAAATCACTTCAATCGCCGGTATTGCAAAGTAGTTCGATTTGGCTTCATTTGCACTTTTAACAGAATTATTTCTGAATTATTCTGCATTATTTAGAATCATTTGTTCGTTAGCATAATCAAAACAATTTAACCTTTTCACAGACAATAGCTCTTGACCCAACATCTAACATTACCCACCCAGCATTGGGTAGACCTAGATGAGTATGGGTAAATCCCGAATTAAAATTTATTTCAATTATTATTCGGACATTACCCTAAATCCTTGGGTAATTCTAAGTAAACCCGGGTAAATCTAGGTTCAGTCAATCTTCTAGCATTACCTGTAACCTATACATATAACATGTTTTCGATTAGATTCTGGTTAAAATAGTTTTAACTTAAGCAACGTCATAATGAAGCACCGATTTTTGTATTCAACTGTACTAAAATCCGATTCGCTTGCCACCAAGGCAAGGAACCGGCCGCCTGAGGGGGCTGGAATTTTTCGGTTTTTCCCCAAGTTTCCCATTGCATGCATTATGCACGACGGTCCGCCGTTCGAAAATTTATCGTTGCCAGAAGGTTTAATGCTCTACGTCGACTCACGATATCGCTTAATTTAATTGAATTTAAACGTTTCGAATATACATAAATCTGTGATTACTTCAAAAAATTTAAATGTTGTAATAAATATTTTTTTAGTCACAAAGTTCAAAATTACTATTTTAATTTTTTTGTCATAAATCATCATTCTGACCATATCGCTCTTGTATAAACAATTAATGGTGGATGTGACGCAGTAAAGTTCCAAGATTAGTAAAATTATGATTTTACTAGTACAACATAAGTAGGATTTCACTAGTAAAATTATAACCGTTCGTTTTGTTGTGATACACTTAAGATAATTTCAGTGGTATTCAAATTTTACTAGCCATATTGTTTGATGTTTTCCCAGTGTGTCTAATGTCAAGTACGTATGTTTATTTCTTTTGACCCCCCTGTAACCCAATGAATTCATTTTTACTTTCAATAAGTATGTGTAAACATCTTATGTTGAATAAAAACTTTTTTAATTTTGAATTTTTGAGTAACCTAAATGCTTTGATGAAATTTAACATATGATATGTAGTTAAATTCGTCTTAACTGTGGGAGCGACATAGAGTATATACATTATTAAAAAATGACGTCTGCGAATCAAATGAGAGACGGGGATTTAAAAAAAAATGTTATTAGAACAGTATGGGTAATCGAATCGAAAGCAAGTAAACAGTACATATATATATTATAATACATATTATGTATTACAACATTTCGATGCTACCATTTTTGTCCAAACTACAAAACAAAGAACCAAACTAGATCGATTCGTTGTGGAATTATTCTTTCACATATCTTTGAAAGACTCAGGTTTATGTAGCCTTAAACCGAGTAAAAATACCCGAAAAATTTCAGTCCTTTAGTTAAAAAAAAAAACAAAAAAAACAATAAAGGTTCACTTAAAAACCAACATAAACAAATTATAACCACATAAATATATTATTCGCATTACACGACGACGCATTACACGAGTTTTCTAAATATATTATAACAATGAAAGAATTTAAAAATCTAAATCATAATGGAGACAGAGATTAATCGACCGAATATAAATTTCTTTATAAATTTTGTTATGTTATATTTTTATATTTGTAATTATAAAAATACAACATAACAAAATTTATAAAGTAATTTAAACATAATATATTTAATTGTAGTCAAGTACGATATTGTCAAATTCCAGCTCACATACTAGGAAGAAGAAAGTGCTTTGTTGCATTTCTTCTAAGGTTTATTTTCCATGTACCTATACCTAGGTCTGTGGAAAAACTTTATTTTAATTTAATGGAAAATATTATAATTACAAAAAAGGATAACGTTTTTGTTTCTAAACAAAATAGCTTCTGTTTTCTGATAAATTTTGTTATAGGTTGTATAACTAAGTAAGAAAAAAAAACAACAATGAAGAAAAACATATATTTAAATCAAATAAACAGGGAGGAGTTTCTTAGCGGCTCTTCTCCTTCTAGTTTTTCAACCGGTACCTAATCAATTTATTTTGACTTTCAATAAGTGTGTGTAAACATCTAATATTAAATAAAAACTTTTTGAATTTGAAGTCAAATCTGGCAACATTGTAGTCTAACTGAGAAAATATTAGCTTTTGTGGCATTCGCTATTTAAGGTGTAATTAGCTTTATTTCTTAAGTAAGCGTATTCTACACTAGCTGACATTGTCTCAGTTAGGCAAAGTTACTTTACTAGAGTTGATGGTACCTAAAACGTCCTTTGTCTCAAACAAGCCGATGTGAGGGCGCCACCACGTAGGGAGGTGGTTAGTAAAAGGAGCGTTGGGTCCGGCGCGGACGCATTCGGCCACATCCGGAATCATGTGTCAATAAAAGAATCGCGCCTCCGTTTATTTTCCATTTCAGCAGGAAACGGGGAAATTACGAGCAAGTAAAAAATACGTCTCGATCTTCGCCGGTGAAAAAATCCACCGAAAAGGAAGCGGGCGACCATTAGGGTATTATCGGGGAAAAAAGGGCGGAGGGGAAAAAAATCAGAAAAAAATTGCTCGCAGCCACCCTTTTCCTTCGTGAGCGTCGCCTGCTAGGGAGGAAGCCTAACATTAGGGCCGTCGAGGCGCGGGCAGAGGGGGGAAGGCACAGCAGACCGCCGCGTGTAGGGGGGAGAGGAATTACATAAACGACAGGTGGATTTGGAAAATGAAAGTTGCTACACTATCGAGTTAGGCAAAGTGTCCTCCAGTTCAAACCTGGCGCGGCGTCTGCCTGATTGCTGGACAAACAATTAAACCCAGTCTTGTATGTCTGTCGCAGCAAAAACTATTTTATGTAGTTGATAAGTAATTTAATTACTTAAATTTAATTTTAATAAATAGCTATATGTACCGATCATATAAAATTAAGGGCTAAAAGATAGACCTTCATCGAGCTTAGAAATACATACCTTATTATCATACAAATGAGGATCGTTATTGTGTAAACTAAGTTGTTCATTTTTGAAAAATGGCAATTATTAAACACTTTGATGTCACTCACTAACTTCACAGTAAAGTACGTACATAAATAAACTCAATTATGTTTTTTGCTAATATGTATTGTTTTTTATTCATAAATATTTGGGTGAATACCTTTATTGCTAAAACTTATTGTAATTTTCCGTTTATGTCCGTCCATCTGTATGTTTGTCCTTATGGAAACGGACGATGGCCGATTAGGGAGAGATGGCCGAGTTGTGATTTAGTGAAAATCACAACTCGGCCATCTCTCCGTTAATTCTAATGAAATTTCACAGGCACACAGGGTACTTGAGTTATATTAAATAAATTATATTTATCACGAAAATATAAAAATAGACTATATCTTCACTTTATCAGCCCATTTTTATCCCACTGCAGGGGCTTAGGCCTCCCCAAAGGTGAGAGGGGTATGGAGCTTAAATCCAGCACGCTGCTCCACTTCGGATTCGGGATTGTAACGATCGCCATCTATTGACAGCGACCGGGACCGACTGCTTAACGTGCTCTCCGAGGCACGGAGTCACTGACAGTTATGTACTTAAGTCAAAAAAACTCATTGGTACACGCCCGGATTCGAACCATGGCCCTATGGCCTTATAAATTTGAGACAGGTTCGTTGCGCTTTGGACTATCACGACACAAAAATAGACTATATACGATAGCAAAATTTATAAACAAATTTATATTCGGTTGAAAAATATGAAAATTAAAAGCTATTAAAATTTTATCTCTGTCTCTTTCTTGCAAAACGAAATTTAACAGTACTTTAAATGGCCTGACGTCACACATAGGTAGGTCGTGCGGTATTGCCCTCTCTGTCCAGCAGGACATTTTAAACATTTATAACTTTGTTAATAATGATTTATTTAAAAAAAATCCTTTTACTGTCATGATATATTTTAAAAGCTCTTTTACGTCAACTAGCCTATTGTTACTAAAACTTAGTACTAAAGCAGCCCATAGAACGTTTCTAAAATTTCAATTGGTGTTCATGAATAGATTGTATGACCTAAGCGTGCCTAATGTGCCTATGCCAAAACACTTGAATGTTTGCAAATGAATGGAAGATGGATCGTTAAAACTGACATTTCGTCTGTTAGTTGATTTTTGTCTAACCGATGCTTCTACACTGATCAAAATTAAAAGTTGATTGCCGGTTAACAAATCAACAATTTAAGTGTTTCAGAATTCATGTGTTTAATCTAATATATAAAATTCTCGTGTCACAGTTTTCGTTGCCATACTCCTCCGAAACGGCTTGACCGATTTCGATGAAATTTTTTGTGCTTATCCGGTATCTATGAGAATCGGCCAACATCTATTTTTCATCCCCCTAAATGTTAGGGGTAGTCCACCCCTAATTTTTTTTTTTTTTTAGACAAAATTTTTAATTTCTATTTTTTTATGATACAACATACAAAAATACATACAATCCTCAATTTTCACCCTTCTACGATCAACCCTTATTTTTTAATAGCCATTTTAGTAATTTAATAATTGCATAACTAAATATTATTTCGCAAAAGTGTAATTTATTTAATTAAGACTGACAGAAATTGTTGAAACGATAAATATTTGTGTTACGGGAACGAAAACGGGAAAGGGAAGAACGGGAAAGAGTTAAGACTGAAATAAAAAAGTTGTACTTGATGAGAATGGAAACAAAAAGGAAATGAGACCAGGGCCAGGAACGGAAACGATAAAATATTTATGCGATGGGAACAAAAACGGGAAAGGGAAGAACGGGAATGAGTTAAGACGGAGATAAAAAAGTTATTTTTGATGAGAATGGAAACGAAAACGAAGCTACACTAGGGCCAAGAACAGAAATAATAAAGTATTTTTGCGATGGGAACGAAAAAATGAAAGGAAGAACGGGAATGAGACAAGACTGAGATAAAAAAAGTGATTCTTATGAGAAACGAATACTACCCGTGCGAAGCCGGGACGGGCCGCTAGTAGTTATATAAATATACGAAACCTCTGTAACTAGGTTGTTCATAAAACTTTCGAAGTTTTGGCTCCATACAAACCTAGTTTTGACTCGAACGAAAATGGCGTAGATACATCGACATAGTGATATAGTGTTCCCATAGCGGCTTCAAGCATTACTTATTCCGCTTTTAAGATTGATGGAACACTGAGGTAGATTATTTTGTATTATATTAGAGTTCTTGGTTTCTTAAGATATGGATAATTCTTTATAATACGTGTAACATATGGATGATTCTTTTATATATATATAAATATAAATATTACATTAATTTCAGTCGTTGTGTATTATTTTCAAACTTGGCTAAGTGGTTTTTTATGCCCCTCGAGTTTAAAAATTAAAATAAAATTATTGAATCAGGATCTTATAATTTTATTGCACTAAGACAACATAAAAATAGAACAACAGAAAAATTATCTTTTTAGTGATAAATTTTAATGCATTCCCTATGTGTATTCGGTAATATATTAGATACGTTCATATTTTACATACGAAAATGTATATAACGAGTTGAACAGTCAAAAGCTCAGCAGTTAACCACTACACGTGGAGACATCAAAACGCTTCGCAAAGAAGTCCAAAGGGACCGCCGCACTAACGAGTGCGTCATACCCTCCTTTGCGCTTACTCCTCCCTGAATCCCTGGTAGCTACGCGTCAATATCAAAATAATTCATGTGTGACAATAATTAAGAGGTTTCGTCTTCCCGACCCTCCACCCCGACAACGGGAGGGGTAGGGTACGAGGGGGTGCACGAAACCCTGCGGCCCTCGTGCTTATGGCTCGATAGGTAGCCGTACCGTCGCGTCGTCTACGGATACGGGAAAGCTGCGATTCTTATATTGTTTTTAATAACATATTAGTGATTTGATTTAAAGTTGAATTATATGACCACTTTGTTCAGTTTAAGCGAATGCTACTTTAAAGCTTAAAATTTATTTACAGAATTTAGAAAACGTTAGAAATGTCCATACTGGTAAGAACCCGTGATCCCAAATGCGATTAGATGTGCTTATTGTACAATGTCTTGTAATCTGATTACAACCATATCATCTTGCTTAGATTTTATAGTCTGTCTTAAACGATAAAATGGGGAACCATTTGTATATATCCAAAGGATAAAGGCGACGTTATTTTCTATGCAAATGCGTCAACATAATGAATTTATTGGACTTATCAAAAAGCTCAGAAAGTCATCAATTAGGTGTTTCGAATAAATGATGTTCATCGAGCCACGAAATATATGTATATGTGTTTCAATAAGCGTTTATCATTGTTGGCTTTTGGATAAAATGAATACAAATCATCGAAACATCTACTGTGAACAAGTACCGTATCTCCTAACATATTTATCGTATTAACGTATCGTAAAATAGAAATCGTAACTTGTTATCAATAAAATTTAGTTCCGTATTATACTACTAAATTTACAATTTTAGCATATAAATAAATAACGAATAAGTATGATAAATCAATAATAACTTATCAAAATTATACCATTTAACTAGAGTTATAAATTATGTAGCTATGAAAATTTAATAAAAGTTTGATCAACTAAAGCTATAATTTTTAATAATATTTAGTTTTGCATCCGTTCACTCACGCAGTAGATAGGGTAAGGGTGGTACGGGCACGCCGTGAAGAGCCGATGCCGTACCCAAAGAACCGAATCTCCGGCCCCCGAGCGCCGCGACTAAGCACAAAAACGAAACGTTGTTATATTGCATGCGACGCAGCACGCGATAAACGTTTGATATAGTCACACGTTTTGGAAATGGCTAGTAGGTACTGTAAAAGTATGTTTGCTTAGTACAAGTGCTTGCCTAACTGATACAAACTGTTCCAAAGTGTTCGGAAACGTATATTACTTACAATGAATAACATATTTCTACTTATAATAAAGATTTAGGAGGAAAAAATCACATTTTAGTTTTTAGATTTAAAATTCGCGCCAAAACGCTTGTCAGTGTCATGGCGACGCTAATGACGTCACGTTTGAGTAAACTTCGAGTAAACAAAACCAAACAAAACGTATTTGTAAACACTGACGTTCCTTATACGCTCATTGAATAATTTAGTTTATTAAATATGAATTCTAAAGTGTACAGGTGGTGTGTGGTCCCTCAGTGTGATAACATATCAATAAAAAGCCTGATAAGTTACTCCTGTTCGTTCCACAAAAGAAAACTATACGAGATGATAGGTACCTACAAGTGGCTTAAACTGGCAAGGCGAGATCCAACAGCAATGTTGCCTAGTACTCACCTTTATTTTTGTGAAGATCATTTCGACGTATTTCAATTACTTTGAAGATTCTAGAATAATATATATCTTTTTTGAGGCCTAAAATTAAATTAAACACAATCTTTTTCGAGGTTAGGTTTAATCTTGCACTACTACTGTTGTCTTAATAGGTATTTTATTTAAAATTTAAATTATTCGGTATGTTTGTTAAATAATAACGTGCATAAAGGTTTTGACGTTTTTAAATTCTGCTGAACAGAAATCTTTATTTGATGCTAAAAATTCACCCAGCATTAACACATCAATTTTAGGCAAATTATCACTGTTTGCCTTAGTAAATCCTTGTTGATCGTTGACTCGCGTTTTTTCACTTTCGTTTGGTTTAAATAATACGGAAGGAATAAACAAAATTGAATATTAAATGAAAAAAAACACAGCGTTCGTCCGAGTTCGTTTACTTGTTTACTCAAAAGTGACGTCATTCGCTCTGATTGGTGTTCAACATATCATGGCGGACTTTTGTATTTCGTAGTTTTATTTTATCAAAATAATTATTAATCTCGCTATTAATAGAAAAATAAATGCGTGTTTCGTATTCCATGACTGAAGTTTCATTAAATAAATATATAATTTCAGTGATTTTCAATTACTGTCATCATGCCTATTGTCTATAACATTTCAAAAGTAGTTTAAAATGCCTAAAGGCTTACGAAGAAGTGCGACTAGAAAAATAATTCTTAAGGTTTTTTATGCAATGCGTCTGCGGAACTTTTTTGGTGGCGCGGACTCTACTACAGATTAGTAGTTAGACCGTCATACGTCATTATTGTTTTAAACAATAATTTTGTTAAATTGATTCTGACACAATTTGACTGGTTAAATATAAAATATTTTAGAAATTTTTATTTTCTTTCCAATCATGAAAAAAAATGGTAAAATTTATATTAATCAACTTTAATTGTCATTCCTGAACGCATGAAACACATTCCTAATTTTTTAACCCTAGAAGTCGAACGAGGGCAAGAGGAACGGGGCAGTATGACAGTAGAGTGGTTCAATAAAATCTAAATGAGCAAAAATTCTAAATTGATTCGTGAAAACCATGCATTTAAAGTCAAACTATTTTTACAATAACTAGACTACCACAAACCGTCGGAGTTTCGTTGATTTGTAAGAGTTAATGGTGAGAAAACGTAGGCAAGCGTACAAACATCAATAAAATAATTGTTAGAGAAATCTTCCGAAATGTGCCCGGGTAGACCCAGCAGGAGCAGGAAGTGTAAGGGAGTCCAAAGGGAGGAGAGTGTGCCGGACTAGACCCTAGAAAAAGTTTCGCCTTCGCCTCTATCAAAGTTGGGATGGAACATTGAAACATATAGAGTAGACAGTTTTATTTTCCCCAGTAAAATAATTAAATTAGAAAAAAAATATTAATAATTAAAAATTAATAATATTGTATAAAACGGTTGAAACATACTTATATGAGACATAAAATCAATTAGAAATAAACGGAATGGAAAAACTATCATCTATGTATAAATACGGGAAGGAGAAATACTTTGGACCCCTTTTTAACGCACGGAGGAGTGTGAAATTAGGCATAGTTAAAGTTTATGTGGATTAGGAGTGCAGAAAGGTTAAATCTATATACAGGTGAATTTTTGAGATGGGACTATATGGCCAAATCCTAAACTATGAGAAATAGCGAAAAGTGTTCAGAGCTGTATTTTTGAGAAAACAAAACTACTGTATATTTACATTTTTGAAACATCTGTTACTTAACAGGGAATCAAACCAGTTGATTTGATAACGTATATTAATAACTGAAGAGAAAACTTTGTACTCATTTTCAAGCATATTACGGGTATGCAGGCAGGAGTGTGAAATTTGCAAAAGATGTGACAAAAACTAAAATCTATATACACCTAATATGCGTTACAAATACTGTAAATGAAATTTTGGGACCCTCTGAATTTTGCCACCCTAGGCCTGGGTCTCACGTACTGGAGCCTGAATTTATCCCTGGTAATAACAAAAGATCCGTTCTAATTATTAGAAAAAAATACGCTGTAGTTGTCCGCAGGTGACTGACTCGTTAATTAAACTGTCGAATCGAGAAAAATGGCTAGATAGAGAAAAATAACCAATATGGACAAAGATTACTAGGCGATGAATCTGAAGAAAGAGAGAAACTATTCATACTTTGAAATTAACTATAGAAAGAAACCGACCGAAGAAGATCAGCTCATTTCTGGCAACACTGCTTTGAATTATGTGCCCATGTTACGTGTTATATTACGTATATAATTAGTCTTAAAGCAAAATAGAACAGATCTATGTACTCTATATTATTGTGCCTTTAAAACTTTCCGTGAGGGCCTTCACTTCTTTGGATGTAACCTGAAAGTAATATGAATTAACTATCGATTTTGTCGATAAAACTATAAAGTAAAGTAAAGTAAAAACTGATAACTAAACAAAGATATTTAAATATCTGGAAAATCCCACACAGCACCATCTATTCCCAAAGTACAGACAGATCGCGTCAAACTTTATGACGGATCTGTAGGCAACGCTTTAGGAGTGCTTACAAATACAGTCATATACCCCTTGCCTTGTTACTGCGACGCGACTTTTGCCTACTTTCGGATCCGCCATAAAGTTTGATTGTAACTGTATTATGCTTGTAGGGTACTAGACAACTGATATACATACTTTTATAATATACACATATTATATAGATATTTTACACGCAGCCAGTGAACAAATAGATATTTTCATGCACACAAATATTTGTCCCGGGCAAGAATCGAATTTGCGACCTATAGTTATGCAGTTACGGTCTCTAACCGCTCGGTCAATCGGTCAGTCATTCATCAATCATCAGTCAATATTCAGTTTCTTAATATACATCCGAAATATAGAGACACGACAATGTCTCTACATCTGCATTACGTTTAGTAAGTAATATATGTAATATATGAACATTAAAACATTTGTAATTTGTTTGCTCTGCTTTGAATAATAAACACAAATTATTACGTCATAACGTAGTATGCTCGGATCAAATATTTTAAAACGTTTATCCATTTTTATCTTATCAGTTTAGTCTCTCACATGGAAAAGAATTATCTTGTACTTAGATTAGTTATCTGTTTTTTATTATTACTAGTGTATTTTCTGTGTGAGAGAGAAATAAAGATTATTATTATCATTATCATTATTATTATTATTAATATTATTTTAATAACAATGGGTTTTGACAGAAAATTTCGACATTACATTTTGAATACGTTTTTATCATAGTACGAATTGACTATAAGCCCTCTTCTACGTCTACCGTCTAACCACTCATCTACAGTATCCTAGCTAGCTGGTGCAAGATGACGAGTTTCAGTCCGCGGAGTCCCCGCACGCCGGTCTTTAACCCCGCGAAATTGCGTTTGACATTTTCGATATTATGAAGTGACATTTTAGACTCTATTAAACCTATTAAAACCAAACGCTGCTGTCAAATTTAATTATATTGTTTTTATGAAAATATAGACAATCTAGAGCATTTTAATATTTTTTTTGTACTTGGATTTTCAAGGAATAATCGACTGTTATAATTGTTAGCTGATGACGTCACAATTATCGTTGAGATGTTCTACGTATTTCACTTGTTTGTATGGCCGCCGAACGCTGCCTGTAGTAGTGAGTGACGTCACATTAACGTTTCAGGTTTTCTTTTTTATCGCTGTTTATAAAACTATAAAAAATTTCTTATTTTTATGTTGAATAAAAACACCTATTCCTATAAATACAAAAATGTTTTTGGCCATGTTCGTAATTTTTTTAACAACGCTCATTGTTCAGATGAACTTATTTCACACTCTCACTACCTTGGAATTTGAAAATTATGGACCACAGAAAAATTGTTAATTGCGTATAGTTCGCCTCAAACTTTTTGGCGGATCGGAATATAACGCTATAAGCGTGCTTGTGCAGGTACAGTCATATACCCCTCGCTCCACTGCGTTCCGCTTGGTTCCGCTGCACCTAAAACTGGTTACTGCGACGCGACTTCAGCCTATGTTCATGTCCGCCATAAAGTTTGATTGGAACTGTACGTATCTGCAAAGTCGCTGACGAAATTCGTCATTCATCTAGCTATGTTTTCTCCAATTTTATTCGTAGGCGAGGCCAGAGGGCATAATAGTATGACTTAATAGTCCCTGTTAGTCCTTTTAAAATTCGGATGTTAATTACATTTCTTTTAATTATGGTGCGTAGGCATCCAGCCGTGGCGCGGCCGTCGCTGCAGATTATATGGGGTTGAATTTCGTAGGGCTCCCCCGAGTAAGGACGGGTTCACGACGTACTTAGCGTCCTTCGAACTAAAACACACTTGGATGCGGCACTTGCTACCAAACTTATGTATGTTGGCCGTAATAACAACACTCAAAACTAGATAGCGCATGTGATGGTGTTGGTGCTAGTCAGTCAACGAATCCGAGTGAAAACGAGCAATTATTTACACAACCCGATTGAACCCGAACGATCTTCAATACAAGGAGCGAAAGGCAACGTATAAAAATAGCCTTGGTAAGAGATGCAGACTAGACACGAGCGGTCGCTCCGTGTATAAAACATTGTTTAAACAAAGTTTTAATTGTTGTTAATGAAATAGATGTTACGTACTTGATCTGTATGACAATATTAGTTTCTGTTAAAGAATGATGGCCACTTTCTATACTACTTTTGCCTTGTCAAAATGGTTCAATGATGGGTTCAATGGTTAGTGAAGGCGATGGACCAACTGATGCGTATGAAATACCTGATTCTTATAAAGAAATTATCTAATTATTATAATAATATATAATGTGGAGTTTAATAGATTTACACTAAAAAAAAAATTCATTCATTAATTTTATTTGAAATTCATGGTTGATGATTGACATGACAATTATTGACTTATTATCTTTTTAACTTGTCATCAATCAATATCAATCAATTGTCCCTGTCATTCAAATGCTTGTTACCTTCAACCTAACCCCAATGGGTTAATGTGTAGTGCTTAGGGTAATGAAACACCATTGTAGAAATCAAAACTGTAATTGTATTATTTGGTGTTGCCATGTATGTAAATAACTCGTTTACCAAAAATTAAGCATCGCCGTGACTATCCCGTTTACACTTGCTTTTACTACATAGGCAGCTTTGGCGGGCATTCTTTGTTGAAATGTATAGTGATCTTGAATCCTGAGGAAAAACATGAACAATTTTTCATCGCGGGCAATGTAACAGAAACACTGAGAGTTTGTTACATTTTCACAACTAAACCGCTAGATCAATCGTCATGAAAATTAGAAGGGATATAGCTTTCATCCTAAAGACGGCCATATGCTTTAAACCGCAGAAATGAGTCTGTATGTTTGCAACCATTTTCCGACTAAAGCACTAAACCAATTTCAGTGAAATTTGGTAACGAGATAGCTAGCGTTTAGGAAGACGGAAAGGCTACTTTTGCTGCTAAAAATAATATGCTGGAGTCGGACAATATAACACTTTTAACAGCAGAAGAACACAATTTAAAAAGATATTTTTATAAATTGTCAGTTTTCCCCGCAACCACTCACTACGTTCCACGTGTGGTTACGGTGATGAAGAGCCCTGGTTCGGGCTCCCGTTTATTTTAAGAGGGTTTGGCTGTACACGGGTGGTAGTCGTAGGCGAAAATATGTGATATTACAGAATCTGCACTAAAAATTTCAAACGTGCAGTCCATGCGCAGGCGAAGTAGTTTTTCTAAGTCTAATATATTACATTCAAATATGAACATAATTTTTTTGTATTTCCTTATCGTCATCAAAATGATGTCTTATTTTAATTTAGAGTTTGTCCGATGGTACTACTAGCTCAAAATACTGCCACCAAACCAAAAATACAAGATTTGTTCATTAGTCATGTTTCCTCCAAACACAGCGTTGATGTTACGAGTCACGGTAACGCCACGACCGAAGTCATATTCAAAAATTACTCGAATTTTCAACGTGTCCACTTATGTAAAGCAATAATCGATTTGTTTTTATTGATTTTTAGGACATGGTGGTTTCCCTACGTGAACTAATATAAAGATACTAGCGACCGCCCGCAACTTCGCCTGCGTAGATTACACATTCCTTTTAAAAGGGCTATTAATATTCGAGATGGTTCGGTTTAGAGAATCATCTTTGGTTACTGCCAAACAAACTTCCACCCTCCATTTCCCATCCTTCAAATGTGAAAATCTAAAAATTCTGAAATACGTCCTTTTTTATTCATGCTGACCAGCTACAATCCTAATTTCAAGCTCCTACCTTTAAAGAAACCGATATTTCCATACAAACTTCCAATCCCCAGGTTAACTCTACAGGTTTTCATGACAGACAGCTATGTAGTCAGTCAATATCAATTCATAACTTTTAAAATCGAATAAAATTTTTATTACATAGACTAAAAATGAGATTTTACTATGAAGCTTACACCTCGTTTCCACCAAGTTTAATACACTGTATTATACTGTCATACCCATACTGTATAACTGTATCATACAGTGTATTATACTTGGTGGAAACGAGGTGTTAGACCTTGACATTTTGCATTAATAACCTCAAGCCGTTCCTGAAAAACGGATCTAAATAGACAGATAGACGGACAACAGTTTGATCCTATATAAGGACGAAACCTCAACAAAATTAACCACAAATACCGCATCCATTTTACACATGTGCACATCGTTCTATGTTCTTTTTGAAGTGGGTGGAAGGAGCGGGTGTAGGGCGCACGATTTCGTAATGATTTAGAAGCCCTTAAAACATTTATTAGTAGCTTCGGGAAGTAGTTGGTAGTTTTTGTACTGTAAAGCTTTGCGGGTATTCACCACCTATCAATTTCTAGTGACAAGAGAAACGACACTCCTGTGTAATTAATACAAACTTTTAGCATATATAAGAAATTTACGGTATCCTTAGTAGTATCGGAGGAAATTATCCTTTCTACTTTTCCAATAAGACTTACTGTTTTTTTTCACATAAAAAATACAATATATTTAAATATAAAGTTGTAATTAATTAAAAAAACAAATATCTCAACCGGGTTTTATTTATATTATTTTAAAATGCATAATCATAAAAAAGAAACCCTCTTCTGCGTTTAACGTCTAACCACTCATACTCTAGCTAGTTGGTGCAAGATGGCGAGCTACAGTCCGCGAGGTCCCCGCGCGCCGGTCTTCACCCCCGCGCAATTGCGTTTGACATTTTGGATACTGTGAAGTGACATTTATGACTCTTTTAAAACCAAACGGTGCTGTAAAATTTATTTAACAGTTGCAGTGGTGACAATTAAAATTGGAATAAATGTGAATCTCTGAAGCACAATATAAGTATTTGATAAGGTAGGTATTATTTTAAAAAAAATACAAAGACACTTTACTTTAATAATGATGGATCATATATATCATTAAATACACAAGTTTATATATACGTAAATACGACAAAAAAAAAATAACAATAATTTAATGTATTTTCGAAAATATAACTCTTGTGAAATATGATCTAAATAAATATTACCACCATGAATTTCAATATTAGCTCACACATAGGATAGTGTTTTGGAAGCCAACCAACAACGCTGCGTACACTTGCTACCTACACACGTTAAATAGCTCAGAATTTTAACGGAATTAGTCGCGAACGAACGCCCGCCTTCAGGGCGCCGCAGTAAATTCCCTGAGCACCAGCCGCAGCCGGCACACGCACCCCCCGACACCCCGTGACACCCACACGACACCACCCCAACACCCCCAACACCCCGAAACTCCCCCTCGCCTAGTTTTAACGCCTAGTAACTTACCAAATAGCTGCCTACACGCGATCCCGCGGCGCCCGCATCTCGGTAATGCCCTTACCGTGAAAAATACTACCCACCCCATGCTGCGTTAGCTTGATAATACTAGGCCTCGATACTTACCTTAAAAGATGTTTTTATATTCAATTAAATTTGTTTTCATAATATCGACAACTGTGATAGTGAAGAACGATAAAATTTCAATTTATATGTCACCAAGATTGTAAAAACCTATAGAGTAAATAAAATTAACAGCGGCGCTTGGTTTTAGTAGAGTCAAAAATGTCAAACTCAATTTCGCGGGGGTGAAGGCTGGCTCGCGGGGGAACTTGCGGACTGAAACCGGACTGAAACTTGGCAAAGATACACCAGCTAACTAGAAGAAGATTGGTTAGACGGTAAGCATAGAAGAGTGCTTCTAGCACTTCATACTTTTATGTGATTATAATCTATCTCGCTAGATTGCAACTGTATTTTAATGAAATTTGTTTTATATCAATTCTATAGGTATTATATTACTATATTATATACACAGAAAGCTCCAGAAAATATGACATTTCTAAATTCAGTCACTATAGAGTTTACCATCACGCGAGATAGATATTCTAACGGTTTTTATAATCTTACGTTGACGTACATAACTCATGAACCAGTCGAACCATAAAAATCAGAACAAGTTAGATGTATCATGTAGATGTGGTACGCGTGTGCTGAAATGCGATCACATGAACCTATTGTCTAGAGCTTATTATTGCTGTAATGTCGACTTTAGGCACAGCTTTAGGTATGGAAGTTGATATCTGCAATTAATTTGTTTCACAGCAAAGCAGTACCTGATGACCTGATTACATTTACAACCTAACTTTATATACAAAATTTGCAAATACATTCAAAGACTATATTCAATATAACATCTGAAACCTATTTAACATTCATTTAGTAAATTTACATTGAAGTAACTTTCACCGTAGTTTCAAGGATTATGAAGGAAATTCTGTAATGATTACGAATTTATAACTAGGATATTTATAGAAATTTCGAAGTTTTGGCTCTATAAAAACCTAGTTCTAGCTCAAATGAGATTATAATAATATTAATATCTGGGACATCACACACAGCGCCATCTAGTCCCAAAGTAAGCACGTTATATGCTTGTATTATGGAATACTAGACAATTGACATACATACTTAAATATTCTTATTTTTTTAATAAATATATATATATATATATACTTTTACACCCAGACACGGAAGAAATAGACATGTTCATGCACACAAATATGTGTCCCGGGCGGGAATCGAACCCGCTACCCTCGGCTCCGCAGTTAGGATCTCTAACCAGTCGGCATACCTTCTATAGTCTGTGCTCTATGGTCTCTACTCTGTGACCATTACTAAAAGAAAGTATTGTATTTCGTCCTGAATAAAGTTTTGTTAAATTGTTTAAAAAACAATAGTATTTTCATTTTAAAATAAGATTAAAATTTGTATTGTTTACGAGCGTTTGAATAGCAGAAGAATGCAGAATAGAAAAAAGCGAAAAAAAGTTTTTAATCCGTATGTAATTTATAATTCACGCGTATGTACAAGTAAACTGAAACCAAATGAATTAATTCATAACAGATAATTGATAATACATTCATTTTATTCAATTACATTTCAAGCAGAAAGCAATGGAGCTATTTCACGTGTAATTATTAGTATGTAAAGTTTTTCAGTTTGTTTTGTATGTAGGACCTAATCTCTAAAACTACTTATCCCGTTACAATATTTCGTTCACTAATATTTGAAATAAGCCTTCAGGGTGGATATACACATATTATTGCGCCTGTCTGTCTGTCTGTCTGTTTGTTTTTCCAGACTGATCTCCAGAACGGCTGAACCGATTTCGATGGAATTTTCATTGACAGATAGAAGACTTTTTAGAAAGTAATCTAGATTACTTTTTATCTATACATGTAAATAAAATAATTCAAAATATTCAAGATTTTAAAACAAATTATTTTCTTAATATGAGCTTCTTAGTCGCGTATGATTACGATATATGCAAACACGTAGAACACGCGAGCCAAACCACGGGCGATTGGTAGTTCAAGATAACTTCAGAAAATATATTATAATTTGTATTTGTAATGTGTAAAAAATCTATAATAAATCTTAATCACTTTTACATACAAAATTCAAAACAATCCAAGCGAAGCAATAGCCAGTTACTAGTAACATTGGAATACAAATCAGTTCCTCGGTTGACTAAACTTGAACTGCGTACAGTCTCGCTCGAGTCTCCCAGTCTTCGAATGAAAGTTTTAAAACTTACAAGTGTTCAAAGAAAAACCAACTTTATGTACTCCACTCAAAGTTGATTTTCAAATATTAATTGTGAATGTTTAAGTCTTTTAGATTTTACAGTATCAACCCTTCAGTGAAGGAAGAAAGCTAGACGAAATCGATCGCGAGACAAGGCTTAATTATGTCACTCATGCACCGTTCAAGGTCAGGGGGCGATTCTCAAGTTTAAATATAAAATACAATAACAACAACAAAATAGCTTTAGGAGTTATTAGGAAATTATTGTAATATTTTTGTGGATCGAATTAGAATTTTCGTATAGAGTTATTATTAAATGTATTTTATAATGAAAATATAATTTATTTTTATTTATGTTTGCTAATAAATATGATTGTCGTTATTACGTACTTTTATCATCTTATATTACAAAGAAAATTTACTTGTTTCATAATTTCTTTGTAACTATAAATTCATATTTATATTTTGATATTAAAATTTAATAAGCACAATTTCATGAACAAGATTCTTGTATTTGTTACGAATTTCAAAAACCACAACATTTGTAATTGAAAACTGTACATAACTTTGGCCAGGTACCTCGTACAGTAGAGAACAGTAAAACAAAGTAGTTAATAACTCATATTCGACATTCCATCGAAGTCAACAATAACATTAGGAACGTCCGAGCAACCGAACCCCGGACCCAACTAAACCAAACAAAGTTCTAATCTCTGACATCAAAGCACTCACACGGGCCGCAAGTGGCGAGCCCCCCACCGACAGAGGGGGGGCAGCACGAATAAAATAACCGCCTGTTGTGATATTAACAGCCCCCGTTCTCCAGAAAAAAAGGGGGTGTCGGTTTGGCTCTCTCCCCTAGACTGCCCGAAACTTCCCCCCGCAATGGACTGAAGGAGCCCCAATCAATCTTACAAGTCGCAGTGCGATCCGGGCCCCGGGGGTATGCGGGGGAGGGGAGGGTAAGGCTCTTTCGGGGGTCGCAGGGACGATACCCTCTTACGGACGGCTCTAGGACTGACCCTTCGGTGCTGCAGAAAAAGTACAATGACGCAACTGAAATCTTGTACTTTTTAATGCAAAATTATTATTTTTCTGTAATACTGAAGTCAATATTTATGAGTCACATGTTTATGAAATATTGCAAGCAAACTCGTATCAATAATAACAATAATTTGTGATAAACATTTTTACTTGTAAACCAGATATCCATTAATGCTTTTGACTAAAATCGTATTTGTTTAGTGGACTGCTTTCATAATCCTGGAGAGTTTACTGAGATAAACATAAAAGAAATGAAATCAATTTAAAGTTATCTAACACTAGACTTTAGCTCGAAGATGAAAATCGAAAAAAAAATGTGAGCCAGTCGTAAAATAAAATAAATTCCGAAAGGATTGCAAGCAAAGCCGGGCCAAAACACTGTAGAAAGTAATAAAAATAAAAAAATGTACAGATTTATATTATTAACTAGCTTTCGCCACTTTGTCCGTGTGGAATGAGTACTAATTGTGTAGTTTCTTAGTTAGTTCATGTTTATTTTGTATAATATTTTTTTTTATTCTATAATATTATAATAACTATAGGTAAATTATACATATAAAAATATATTATTAAACATAAATGTATATTTTAAAACAAATAATTATGATATAACTTATAATGAATATTAAATCTCTTTGCAGAATGTAAAGTTTCTAGACCCAGCGAAGATTTGAAAATTTTGAAAAATTTTAAAATCGGTAAAACACATGTTCAGTCATTTAATTTTGATTAAGTTGTTCGTTGTATGTCAATCCGTCATCCGTCAATTTGTCAGTAAGTCAGTGAACAAGTCACGGTACTGTTTTATAGTCACAGAGTTACAGAGATAGATTTATATTAAGAAACTGACTGGCGTACCGACCTGGTGAAATATTAACATACAACCCACACCAGTGAGTCTAGAAACTATTGAACAAAGGTTCTTTATATATCTTAAACACAAAAAGAGTTTTTATTCGTCTAATAGTGTCTTATCTGTATTTATTATATAGTAAATTGATTTGACAGCAGCGTTTTGTTTTAATAGACTCATAAATGTCACTTCACAGTATCGAAGTGACATTACGAAATTTCGCGTGGTTGAAGACCGGCGCATGGAAACTCCGTCTGAAACTCGCCATCTTATACGTGCTAGCTAGAGTTATGAGTGATTAGACGGTAAACGCAAAAGAGGGCTTCTAGTCGATTCATCATTAAGCACTTATTGTCAAAACTATTTTAATAATTTGTGAAAAAGAGCGTTCTTCAGTTTCTTGCGTATTCTTCTGAGAGGATACAGCATTATTTTGAATGCGCCTTTGTGGTGACGTTTTTCCACAAAGTAATAAATTCAGTCTTGTGACGTATTTCAAGATTATGTTACATAATTATTATAAAATAAGGATATCTGATCTGATCTGAAAATAATTATCTTAAGAAAATTCATTAGTAACGTTTGTTCTTACTATACGAATTCAAAGAAGTAATTATCAACAACGACAAAAATTTCGAAAGAAAATTCAGTCACCGCCATCTGTCTGTAGGGCCGTTTTTGTGTCTTGTCTAATGCCGGCGTGACGCCCCCGGCTGATGAAACTCGGTGAGGCTTCGCCTCCGACCCTCTGTCCTCCCTAAACCCTCTTCTGCTCTCCCGGTCCCTCCCCCTCTCCCGGCAAGAAAAATGAGTTAGAAAAGATGCGGTTCCCGATTATACCCGTGACGTGGCGGGCCTTTGTCGGGGACATTCGTCTGCGAATCAATCCCTCGGCGAGGGGCGGAGGATGAGGGGCACGCCTGACGATGTGTCAGAGGGCCTCCTATAAATCCTGCACACCTGCTGACTGATGCTATGGATTGTACCTGAGACGACACTCGAAACTTGCGAACAAAGGAAAAATATCTATATCTTTTTATCTTAAGAGATCGATGTGTACGGAAACTCCATCTAATTACAAAATAGACCGGGCAGTGGTGACAGAAGAATGCGACAATAGTTTACAGTATCCTATGTCTTTGATAGAAGATGCCATGCTTAAAAAATTGCTTATTTTGTAATAAATATGCAATAAAATCAACTGTTTAGGTTTGAATTCAAAATACCTAATTTGGCATTTTTAATTTATTTAATTAGCAATATTTTTATATGCTATTAATTCTAAAAAAAAAACTATTGAGTTTTTTTTATTAGTTTGTGTTTTTAAGACTTAATATTTTCAAAAATATTAAAATCAAATTTTAATAATATCAAAGATAAAATAAAAATTTTAAATTGCCTAATTACATTTTAAATTATTAAGTTAAAGTTTTATCTAATTTAAATTTTGTAATCGCATCTTTTCTAACTCGTCTCATTTAATTTTATAATTTGACGCACTTTCCGACGACACAAAAAAAAAATTTACGGAAAAAAAACAAATCTTTCAATTGTATCAAAATGAGTTCTTTATTCATTGCTGTGAAAGTCTAAAAAGTTTTAATAGTGAGTGTATCTAACGACAAATATTGTAATTTAACACCACTATAGGGTTAAAAGAACAAGTTTGTAATACTGAACCAAACTTTCTTCAGGAAAAGTAGCATGAAAAATATCTGAAAGCTTATAAATTATCTAGAAAGAAAGAAAGAAAATAATTTATTTGGCGATTAGTAATGAATGTATGTAACACATATTACATAGATAGCCAAAATACAAATAGTTGCCAAAATGACTAGGGCTCAGCTACACTTGCCTGCACAGCTGGTTTTCAGGCATAGCCAGAAGTGATGACCTATTAAATAATTTAATTTAGATTTAGAGACTGGGTAAAGGCGCAAAGACATGTTCGGAACCTATACAATAAAAGTATTTTCGAATGTAGTCACAATATTTTTTCTTAAATTATAGTATTTTCTAGCTTCTAGCTAGTGAGATGAAAAGTTATTTACGAGAGCAAATTACTTTATTTCTCGAGCTTTTAAATCCCTCACTACGTATAGGGTTCTAATTTAAAATCACTCACTACACTCGTGATTCAATTATAGAATCTTTAACTTGCTCGGGATTCAAACTAAACCTTCGGAACAAAAACGAACTTTGCTCTCTTATTTAACAAATTACTATTTTTAGAACATAGGAATAGTCGATCCAAAAAGCTTCTTTTTGCACTATAATTTTTTTTATTTAAGTATGATATACATCGAAGAAAGTAGATTTTATTGCATCTCATTATTATTTTGAGCATACTGTATATAGTATTCATAATAGAGGGGACCCAAGTCTACCATGGATTACCATTTTACCCGTACAGAAAAATTAATGATTTTGTTTATAACGAAAATTAAGATTAAAACAACAATGTCTGCCAATATTCAAAATAATATTCAATAAGTAATACATATTTTACGATAGGACCTTGTCATATTAAAATGTTGTATTATTATTTAGAATACGTAGTTGTTTGTAATAACTTATTGATAATAAAAAAATTATATATAACACATTAGGCAATGAAATACACCTCATAAATTAATTACATGAAAAAACTTTTCGTAAATATCGAGTAGCGTTTCGGAAATATTATTTGAACAAAGGATTCAGGAACAAAGGCACGCTTGTGGCGAGGAAACCGCGGCCCGCATCGTTTTTCCAAACGTTAAAATATTATACGTTTATTTACACGTATCGTTACTTCTAATCAGAAGCGTTATTTGAAATATTTCAATTAAATGAACTGATTTCGATTTTAAAATCATAATTTCGTACATTTCCTATAGACTCCAAGTGATCATAGAAATATTTGAATAGTAGCGACCAAAGTCTGTATCAAAACGAGATGAATAGTAATTGACTCCAGTGGACAATATTGAGTCCGGTGAATGATATTGACCCTAGTGAACAATATTGACTCTAGTGAACAATATTGACTCTAGTGAACAATATTGAGTCCGGTGAACGATATTGACCCTAGTGAACAATATTGACTTTAGTGAACAATATTGACTCTAGTGAACAATATTGACTCTAGTGAACGATATTGAGTCGGGTGAACGATATTTACAGTAGTGACCAATATTGACTCAAGTGAACAATATTGAGGCTGGTGAACCATACTGACTCTAGTGAACAATATTGAATCCTGTGAACGATAATGACTCTGGTGGTGTTAAAGACCGTGCACTCGACTTTCTGAAATCGTACTTATGTAACAGAGTTCAGAGGGTTAATGTGAGCGGAGAGAAGTCACCTGGATCCGCAATAGCGATTAGCGTCCCATAGGGTTCAATTCTTGGTCCATTTCTATTTTTAGTTTATGTTAACGACTTGCCTTACCTCGTAAAAAATCATCACGAGATAGTAATGTTTGCTGATGATACTTCTTTAATATTCAAAGTTAATAGAAAGAAATTTACCTACGACGATGTAAACAATGCTATCTCCAAAATAGTAGAATGGTTCACGGCTAATGATTTATTACTAATGAAAAAAAATCACATGTAGAAGATTCTCGCTACTGAGCGTCAAACATGGACCTACCAATATTGTTATTAAAAGCGAGAAATTGAACCTTGTGGATTCTACTGTATTCTTGGGAATTACATTGGACATGAAATTCCAATGGGATCCTCATATCACTAACTTGGCGAGAAAGCTCAGTTCTGCAGCTTACGCTGTAAAAAGGATTCGTTTCCTTTTGGACATAGAAACCGCGAGGTTAGTGTATTTCAGTGGGTTCCATAGTTTAATGACTTATGGCATTCTGTTTTGGGGACACGCTGCCAATGTTAATACAATCTTCGAGTTGCAGAAGCGAGCTGTTCGAGCAATTTATAAACTAGGACCTAAAGTATCACTTAGAGACAAGTTTAAGGAAAATAATATAGTGACATTGCCGTCTCAATGTATATTTGAAAACATAATGTACGTAAAAAAATATTATATTATTTAAAAAAAAAATTGTGATCGGCATAATGTTAATACAAGAAACAAAGATAAACTTGCTAATCATGTCAGCCGCCTCAATAAAATCACAAAAATCTTTTAAAGAGTAATGTGTACGCTTTTACAATAAGATTCCAGCTGACGTTCAAGGTCTACCCCTTAACAATTTTAAAACTTCAAGAAAAGGAAAGGTTTATGCAAAAGCTTATTATAAAGTATCGGACTACTTAGATGATAAAAATCCATGGGTGTAAGCCGCTCGCCTATCAGTTTGTTTCAATAATATTAATCTTTAAGCACTTATTGTTAAAAAATGTAAATGTAAATTGATTATAATTTTGTTAAAAAGAACGTCCCTCTGCTTCTTGCGTATTCTTCTGAGAGAAACCAGCATTTTTGAATGCGTCTTTGTGGTGACGTTCTTCCACAAAGTAATAAATTCACTCTTATGACACATTTTGAAGATTATGTTACATAACTACGGAATAAAGATATTTGATTTGATTTGAACAATATTGACCGCGAAAATAAAATAACCTAAGACACAATTAATATCTTTACTTATAATTGCAATTCAATATACCTATTAGTAATGTTTTAACATTTTTTAAATTGTATAGTTGAAGATAATAAAGAGTTCTCGATTTTTTCTATCGATTTTTTTTTCAGTCGTTTTTTGAAATTCAGAAGTCATTACATACTAATGTTTACTTTCTCCCAGGTTTTTTTATTTACTTTTATATGTGGTGGTTTTCGAACATAAACTTATTTGACTTTTGACATAGTTTTTTTTTAATTTTTTTCATTATTTGAAGTTATTAAAATATTTTATAATTTTGTTGTCAGATAAAACGTGCAAAAAAGTGACGACCAGAAATTCACCTAATTGGTGTAATTTGACTTTGTCGCTTGTTGGCCTTTCCGTCTAATATATAATATTGACTCAGCGTATTTGAATTCATTATACATAATTATCCCTTCTTGTATCTATGGATGTCCATAGAGATACCGCGTACAACAAAAATGTGAGCAAATTAATATACGCCGTAGACCAAATATACACCAGTTGATATTTTGTAATATTGGCTGTCAACTAGAATTTTGTGTGACCCACATGTAAAATTCGTACAGGATAACAAAATAAAAACACTGAATTTACATTTAATGTGTGATTCAACAAAATGTTTGTTTAAAACAATAATAACATGTGTACATCACAACAACGTCTAAGCCCCAAACTAAGCATTAGCTTGTATTTTAAGACACCATATAAGTATACCAACCAAGACCCGGTACCCGTATCAATATTCATCATATAAATACTAACCTGACCTGGGATTCGAACCCGGTACCTCTAACTTCATAGGCAGGGTCGCTACCACTAGGCTAAGCGGTCGTCGATATAATAATAATGACGTACCTATAGTCTGTCTAATTTCTGAAGTTGTAATTTTAGTCACGTTTTCGGTCATTTCAAAGTACTTGATGATCCATTTTGATTGTTATGCTATCTAAGTTTGTATCATATGTTCAATATCATATTTCACATTCGGTTTGTAGATACACGCTTACGATGTATGTATGTCAACGCAGATCAATTGAAGGGGTAAGTGGACAAAGGTGTTTACTAACAAAAAGTTCAAAATGAGTTATGAATGTTTTTATGTTGCTCCTACCACATTTCCAAGCCTGAAATGTATGCATGTTTGTCAGTTAATACCTTCGCTATAGGTCTTCATTTTTGACACGAATCAAAATTTGCGTAGTCGATTTATGATCATTTAAAATCTATTTCCATGCAAAAAGTCGATTTATTTTGTTTTCTCAGCTAAAACCTTTGTCCACTCACCCCTTCAATTTTCGAACACCGTACAGTATAAAGGTACGTCATCCTATAGCTGTTAACTGACCTTAAGTAATTTAAAAACTATACAATTGCATCTTCATTTCACCAAATCACGACGTTCCTATATTGGTAATAATAACGTATACATCACAACGACGTCTAGGCCCCAAACTAAGCATTAGCTTGTGTTCTAGGTGCCAATCGAAAACAACACATACATATAACAACCAAGACTCGGTACCTGTATAATATTCATCGTATAAATACTGACCCGACCTGGGATTCGAACCTGAGACCCATAGCTTCGTAGGCAGGGTCGTCATTCATATATTATGAATGTAAGTTGTTCTTACCTTATCACTGTCGACTCGTTCTTGACAGGATAAGCTTCTCATATG
Source organism: Luffia ferchaultella (assembly GCA_949709985.1). NCBI lineage: Eukaryota > Metazoa > Arthropoda > Insecta > Lepidoptera > Psychidae > Luffia > Luffia ferchaultella. The sequence goes on from OX453261.1 coordinate 14,468,935, forward strand.
TTTCAGATACGCGGTGGTGATTGGCACACTGTAGTCTATCTCGGCGCCATCGTAACACGCCGTACCATCAGGTCTCCACGGGCGGGGGAAACGTCCGAATCCGTTGGTAACCTCGCAATTGTTCGGCAGCAATTTTTTTCTAGGCGGTGTCGTAGATTTAGGCGGATCTTTTGACGTCAAGTTACAAACGTCTAGAGGATTGTACTTCTTTTCTTTTTTGGTCGCTTTGATTTCTTTAATACTAGTCTCTTCTGATGCCCTACTACTTTCGCAGTCGATTTCCTCTTTGATTATAATGGTTTCTGGATTCGGGAGAGGGGAGTATGGTTTGACGTCTTCTACGTCTATCAAGCTGTTCTCGTCTTTGTCTATTTCCGGATCAGTACGAACCGGTTCTTCTTCTCTGAAAGCCGGTTCTACAGGAGATGAATGGCTAAATATCGCTGGCGGCCGGTCAAAGTTCACTTTCTTCGATGTAAGCTCTATATACGTGGGCTCTTGGTCTTCGCTGTCTGCTTGTTTAGGGCTTTCGACTTTCTTGAGAGGCTGCAGTTCCGTGTAGTCGAATTTCTGTTCGTAGGGGAAGTTTGAATGTGCGGCGTCTATCTCTGATTCCCAGTTTCGAGTGTAATCGGGTGCGCAGTGGGCTAGGAATGGGTGGAAGGGTGGGTGTCTTGTTGGCGAGGGGGAAGGAGTGGGTAAGGGAGGGGGTGAGGCACTGCGCGGGCGCCGGGCACACTCCGCGCATCCGGTCAGGAAGCGCGTGACGGCCTCTCTTGGCAGGAAGGCGTACGTCTCCGTTATCTGTGGGCGAAAAAGATTAATGAGTAGAGCACAAACACATCTTGGGAAAAAGTACCGCAACGTGCTAAACGTCGAGAATTTTGTCATCGTTGTGTGTTTATCTAAAAAGATCTTGTGTGATCATTCATTTAGATAATCAAAGTAGAGGTGAAAACGATTAATTTAAATTACGATTTTTCGTGTTTCATTATGGCACTCACTATACTGTAAATTTTTATTCGATAACAGGTAATTGAGTAAAAAGATTTTAAATATAAATATAATAATAGAATACAAATAGTAGGCAATTTCCTGTACTTGTACAATTCGTATATACTCGTAGGTCGTAGGTAAGGAAATGCATTCTATGTAAATTTTTATCTTCTATATATAAATACGTGAAGAGAAAACTTTAGACCCCTTTTTAAGCATACTACGCGCACGAAGGAATGTGAGATTTGGCATAGTTAAATTTTATGTGGAGTAGGAGTGCAGAAAGCTAAAATCTATATACAGGATGAATTTTTGAGATGGGATTATAAGGCCAAATCCTAAATTATGAGAAATAGCGAAAAGTGTTCGAAGGGGTCATGAGCTCGATTTTTAAGAAAACAAAACTGTATATTTATATTTTTTGAAAAATCGGTTACTTCAACAGGGAATCAAACCACTTGATTTAATAATCTATATATAAATACGTAAATCGAAAACTCTGTACCCCTTTTAAAGGATATTCCGGGTGTGAGAGGAGTGTGAGATTTGGCGTAGGTAAAGTTCATACCGAGGGTAGTTGGATGCGAAAGGCGGAGGACCGTGTGTGGTGGCGAGCCTTGGGAGAGGCCTATATCCTGCAGTGGAGAGCCACTGCAGGATATAGGCCTCTCCCATGTCTCTACACGGGCTGATGATGATGACGATGATGATGAAAGTTCATATGGAAAAGGAGCGCCAGAAGCTAAAATCTAATATGCGTTACAAATACTGACTTGCTCTAGCTTATTTATTATTGGCGGTTTCATAAAACTGTATATGGTCGAATTTCGACCACTGTACGACCACTAGTTAAAGTTCCATATGTCGCCCATTTTACTGACGTTTCAGACGTGTCATACTTCCAGCATTTTATTGTCGTTTCCGTCATTTTCCATGACGCACTTCTGTCGTTCTCTCTTCTTCTTCTATCTTTCTTTGCTGTCGTCATATCTTTATTCCATTTATAAAAAAAACACGTTAACGTTGCTTTACGTCAAAATATAATAGAACGAATCTTTATTATGTATGTATATATTAACATTCGTTTAGAAAACAATATTTGCGCTTTTGCTACAAGCCATATCTTACGAGCTAGTTACATTGTATAATGTTCTACGGGGAGTTACTGTTCGCTTGCAGAGCAGTTTCATTCTCTCTCTGGGTTGTACGTAATCAATCTCACCGTACGTACTGATGGCTAGCATGGGCTTAAAGTGATAGTGACGGGTATATAGTTCCCCGGGATCCTCCAGATCCTCGAACCTATACTGCGCGAGCTTAGCGAGCATATCGCAGTTAAGATCGTTGATGCGGACGTGCCAAGGTTCCTGCTGAAGCATTTCCAAGAGATCGTGCGTTACGATCGCGGGAAGTTGCCTGCAGTTTTAAGTGCAAGTCGGTATTGCCTCTCCGACTTGATGACGTTTAGTTTTACTCATCCTCGGTAGAAGTTGCACTATTCCATAACTAATACTGGGAGAAGGCAGATTTGTATGACTATAAGTTTAGTCTCGAGTTCAGCCTTCGAGTATCTGCCATCCTATGATAGACCTTAATATTCCTCGGAGTTGCTAAAATTTGGAGTTTGTATTTTTAAGTACCTATATTATTATTGAGGTTTGAGAACTTGAGAACTTATTCGCGTAAATAAAGACAAAAAATTAGTAATGGCGCGGCGGCACCTGTTGTGTGTACCATAGTGGCAAAACAAACAACAATCAATATTTTTTATAAATTACAGTGCCCTTTTAAACTATGGTAAAAAAATTAAAAAAAAAAAAAATTTGCGTGTAAGCCAGTACTTTAAACCAGTATTTTGCGTAGTACCCAGGTACTACGTCAAAGTACGTCACGGAAATACTAAAACTTTATAATATACCTTTATAATACTATGCCTACTAAGTATGAGTAGCACATATATTATATTTTCCCTGTAAATTTTATAGTTATACTAACGGACCCGTCCGCAGCTTCGTTTTTCGTTTTTTTCATTTCAGTCTTATCTCATTACCGCTCGTCCCTTCCCCATTTTAGCTTCCGTTCTCATTAAACAAACAAATTCCATGGCATTCGTTTAATTTATATGATACATATTTAAAGTTCTTGTTTAAAAAAACCGGTCCATCCACACAAACTTTCACTTTCCTCCCCCACCCTTAAAATGTTACCGAAACTCGTCATTATTTATTTATTTATAAGTAGTTTCAAATCCAATTTCCAAGTTCCTACCTTTCAAAAAACCGATAAAACCGCTGAATGTAATCACATGAAATGTTAACATTGAGTTTATTTTTTGACACAAGCAGCCGCTAAGATAGGTTTATTCGAACTACTAACCCTAAGGGGGTAAAATAATAGAAGCAAGTTTGTATAAATTTTTAAGCTATTGCATAGCTTCTATCGCGGGCCTTTGAGCGCGGGGTGCGAATCGAGAAAATCCGTAACGAAAAAAACCTCACGCTTTCCACGCTGCACGGAGAAAAATTTTGATAGCGCGATGTACGTTTTTTAAAACAGCGCCATCTATTATAATCTGTTGCACCTATTATTAATAGAAAGTCACGAAATAGTAGTGAAAGAAAATGAGTGAGTAATTTATATACATACATTTTATTATTATCACAAATGCAGTATTAATTTTGAATTGAAAATATAATACTGCTATAAAGATAACCTAAATTTTTGATATTAAAATGAGCGATATTAAAAGTAGCCCTCTTTTATACACACAAACACACACACGCGTATAGTTTAAATTCTCAATTTAGATTCTTAATATGTATATATATATATATATATATAAATAAATAAATTCATTCTTCATTATGTATATAACAGAAACCATCAAACCAAGCACGTGTAGGTACTATTCAGTACCTACCTTTGTTTTTGGTGTATAGATAATGCACATGAATGCCGCGCAGAGAAAGTACCTATATATGATATTATATCAATATAAAGGTACATCGCGCGAAATTCGATAATCACTTCTTAATATCGTTATTTTTTTTAAATGAATAATTTTGTTTTGGTGTGTCATTACACTATTTTACCCTATTTATTTATACCTATTATTTATACCTAGATATTTTCGTTTTGTAGAGAAGAAAAGCGTAAAGAGCTAAAAAGAAAAAAAAACTAATGCACGTCAAAGGGCATATTATCAGCGTCAGAAAGATTTGAAGAAAAATGAAGAAAAAATAATAACAAAAAAAAACTGCATAAATAAAATAAATAAATAATTATAATTGCATAAGTTGATACAAAATGCTATGCAATAGCTTTACCGCGGCAGTCCTCGAGTGCCACATTTAGTTTTTTTTTTAATTAAACACATGAAAATTGGGTTCGGAATTTTAGGCTAAACATGTAGTGTTTAAGCTTTCTGTAAATTTAATCTATAAGCCATAAGGCAGTAAAATGGGGGATGAACGTTTTTATGGGATTTCTGTCAATGCTGAATTTAAATGCATGAACATTGCTATTTGGCCTTTCGGTTGAAAACTTAAATGTTACAATATTTTTGGAAATTTTACTTTTAAGGGAGTGAAACTAGAGATGGAAATTTGTATATAATGGAACTTCCGCCATTCTTCTAAAGCTAAAACGAATTATTTGGTTTCATGATTAGAAATTAAGAACATCTGTATTAACATTTATAGACTTTAATTACTTAAAAAATATTTTAAATTGGAATGCATTTAGAATGGAGTGTTTGGGTTGGAAATTAAAACGAAAATGTTTAATAATTTACTTTTCTGTTATTTAATAATTAGAAAACAAAATTATGTAGGTATTAGTAGAATATTATTATACTAATAGACTACAAGATACAATTTTTACGATGAAGCGACATCTATATATCATAGATTTAAAGAAAATTGAATTGTGAATCAAAGATACATACAATGTATTACGACAGATGGCGCGCTTTACAATTTGTTAAATTAAATATTTTACTCCACGTAAACTAAAAGTAAACTTTTAAAATTGAAACTATTAAATAAATTAACTATTTAAATAAATAATCAGAGCTTAATAAACTATTCTCACCGTTCTATATGTGCGTTTCTGACCCGCATGTTTTCCAGGTCGTCCCTCTAATTCAACATGAACCGTGTAGATAATGTCGAAAAAGTTTTCTACGATGGCCACTTTGCGGTATACAGGATCTTGGTTGGGAGCATTCTGCAACAAAAATAAAATTTATTATAAAGCGAACTCTATTATTCAGTAGTGTAACTAATTTAAAAACCCACAGGTGAACAGAACCATATGATTAATGCTAGTAGATAACAGAGGGCGCTGATTGTTTTCGTAGCATTTAGTCATATGTATTTTTATTAGAGAAACTACTTACAAAAATTTATATAATATTCAAATAACATTTAGTTAAACATAAACAATTTTGTAAAAACAAAAACCGGTTTTTTCCAAAAACTTTGTACACATAGTTAGGTACCCAATAAAGTTTTTTACAAAAACAAAATATAAGTACCTATTACCTACCTATACCAAGAAAATTATATATATAATTTTTGCTGTATGTCTATGGCTGTAAGCGAATCCCAAACAAGTCACTAATTACGAAGGCGAGGCGGCGCGGCGGGGCATCGGACATCGCTCTCTCCGCTAATTTAATCTAATCTAATCCGCCACTGAGTCTTACCACGTCGTTACACATCGGCTTTGTTCGCTCATTTACAAAGAAATGTTTGGCTAGAATAGGTAACAACGCTCTTCGAATCAAAATAACTAAAGAAATGTATCAATCTTAAAGAACCTAGATATAAGTTTTTTTTTTGTTAATCATGGTTAGTCGGCCATGGATGTAGGTATGTACATGAAGATACCGCGTCGTGATCACAAAAACGTGAGCAAAAATATACGCCACTTGATGTTCTGGCATATTACCTGTGAAGTAGAATTTTGTAGGCTGAAACTTTTTTCATACAAAATATTTCACAGAATAAATTATAAAATCGTAAAACGACTCATTATAAATAAATATGTTTTCGAGTTTAACGAGAATTTACATAAACATAAGGAAAACGGAGCTTTGACAAGAAATGAACATTCTGGTATTTTCGGATAAACCCCTTTTAAAATGTAGAAGTTTCTGAAATTAATATCTTTGTGGCAAACTATGTTAACGCCTAAGAAGAATACGTGTGCGAAATTTTAAGTTTCTATAAAGCCTTAAGGGTTTGACCTGTGCGTTTATTTAAAAATTCATCTCCTATTTTACCCTATTTACCGGTAACGGGCTACCAGAGGGCGCTGAAGTAGATTTCTTTCTCTAAAACGGCTGGTACAATTTTAATATAATATTGTTTTACGGATGACTAGAGGGCAGGCGTTTACCTCGGGAAATACGTAAGTATTGCCATACAATGAGCTAATGCCGCCAGCATTTTGGGCACTCTGCCGCACCAGCTGCACCGTACGAATTCAGCCAAATAACTAATTTAGTTATTAATTATTTTTTAATTTAGTATAAGCGGTTGTTTATGATCAATTTAGGTTCATTATAAATTACATAGATTGTATTACTTCAGACTACAGATCCTTAGATATGTTTTCAGGTTTATATAGGCCACCAAAGGGAGCTGCAGTATATGTGTTTCTCTAAAACGGCTGAGCTGATTTAGATGCGGTTTGATGAACCTACATCAGAGCAAGTTCTTTGCGGTTCTAACCCAAGGGCGCTACAGTAAATATGTTGAATAAGCAAATCCAACTAGCACTTTTTTTGGGTTCGGTTTTTATCTTCATATTCCACTACAGACTTAATACCAAGTTAATTAATATTACGCCACCTACGATATGAATTTGAAAAAATCGTTGACCATTTTATATCGATACAGTAGCGCGTGTTTTGCCGGCTGAGGTTTTTCGTCGCCTCATTTATAGGTTATATAAAAAATATATATATATGAGCAAATATTTAAACAATTGAAATTACATAGAAATAAACTATACTAAGTAACTACTGAAATTCACTACTGATAATTTAGCTTGACGATATTCCGTCTAAAATAACAGAAAGGAAATATATTTCGATGCTCTGATATCCGCAGATTTGCAATTTTATCGCAATTTTTTTTTTTTTAATGAACATTATAATCTAATACACTTTCAAGATAAGTCTATATTCGTGTTGACAGTATTTTTTATTTAACATTTTTACCCATTTTTCGTGGGTAAAAATTAAATTTAGTTACACCCAAAACACAAAATTCCTAAAAAGCATATAAGGAAGTAAAGATTTTACCAAACTTAGGTGTTGAAAGTCCGAGTTATACTTAATACACTTCCATGAACAGGAACTAAACTTTTACGTGTAAGCATTGTTTGTTTTTTTTTTATAATAATACATGACAACAACGTCTAGGCCCCAAACCAAGCATTATCTTGTGTTTTGGGAACCAAGCGAAGACACAACATACATATAACAACCAAGACTCGGTACCAGTATCAATACTCATCATATAAATACTGACCCGACCTGGGATTTGAACCCGGGACCTCCAGCTTCGTAGGCAGGGTCGCTACCCACTATGTTAAGCGGTCGTCTTCGGGCGGTTTTGCTTCAAATGTTTTGACTTTAGCCATAATAATTTAAAAATCCGTTGAAACTGCGCTAACTATAAAAAAATTGTGAAACGAACGACAATCGATTTTATGTTGTTTGAGCTGCGTGTTATTGGCAAATTTCGTGAAGAACTTCATTTGTGAGATCTATTATACATAGACTTAATAAAAACTCTAGACTCCCGTCACTGAACAAGCAATGAAGCACTGCAATGGCGGCTACGTAAGTATGTTTGAGTGGAACATCACAGAGACTTACTATGATATGAAATGTGTTTAAGTCGACAAGTTGACTTACTAGGGGTGCATCGGTAGTGCCCAGGTTCATGACTATATATAGATAAGTTTGTATATTCACTGAGAAAAGTATTCTGTAAATATTATGATTGTCCTATTATGATATTTGTATTTAGCTTAAGGATTATTGTATACTGTAGTTAAAGAAATATCTTTTGTATTTTACCGTTTTGTGACGTTCGAGAGATGGCAAGCGGCAAAACTAAATATTTGAGCAATTTAATATAACGTAAGACAGAATGCAAATTTTAAGGACACACCATTCTGCATTTCTACAAAAAAAAAAAAAAAGAAACCGCATCTTTGAGTTACCGTATAGTTCACACGCGTAAGTCATTAAAAATTATTTTTTTGAATTATATCATCACTGCATATTATAAAATAAATAATAACTGCCTGAACGCGATAAACTCAAAAACTACTGAAGGGATTGGCATATTATTGACACCAATGGACAGAGTGATTCAAGAGAAAGGTTTACGTGTATAATTTATTAATGTTTTGTGGAAATTTGTTGAAATATGACGATTATTGTTGAAGAAGTCGGAAAAATATCAAACCGGCTGGGAACTTTCATCGAAAACGCTGCCTACTGCCTTGAAGATATAACAAAATAATGTGTGGAAAAATTGTGTATCTTATAAAGGATTAAAAAAAAAGTCCGTGATGGCATATGTCTGTCTTTTATGGATAGTTTACTATACCTATTTTTATGTTTAAAAAATGGTTTTATATGATGAGGTAATTGGAAAGCAATTTATACGGATACAGTATTAATCCTTATCAAATTAAATACGTCATTTACCTTCACCATTTTAAGCACATCATGATTACCTTTAACACCATACAATTTAAATTAATATCTTAGGAGCTATCGCGAAATATAAATATCGCGCTACAAGCAGCTGGGCGCCGCCGCACGCCGCGCCGGCCGGCCATACCGGACGACGCGACACGCGTGGTTAGGCTGAAGTTATCAATGTTGTATACAAAGAAATATTGTAGTTTGTTTTTATGTATTTACTCTTTACTTTTTCAAATATTTACAGAATTGGAAAGAAAATACTTTAAAAATACTTCAAGTAGGATGAACTTACGTTACGTTTAAATCTAATTAAATCCAATCCACATACTCGACGCAACAAGCTGATACGATACTACGACAGAAAAAAAGCATTACAACTTATATGCTCTGCTACACGTGCGAAGCTGGGGCGGGTCGCTGGTTGTTTATTTTTAGAAAACTCTTTCGTATAAAATAATTTAAAAAAAAATAGTCAGTTCCGGGAATCATAGATTACAGTATTTTGTGGTGTATGATTATCTATTGCTCTACTGAATAATCGTAATAAAAAACAATTTTTTTTTATGTTCGTCTGTGGCATAGCAGCTCCAAAACGGATTTTTTCTCTTTGAAATCTGGTTCGCTGACGATTCATGGTCGCCGCTCGAGAACCTTTATCAATCGAAGGTTAAATTTATTTATTTATTTACAGAATAAAATATTTACAACAATAAATTGTAAAAATAAAAAACGAAAACTTACATGCGTCGTTCCAGCATCCTCTTACATTCGAATACCAGACGCGCAATACCACATATAAATGTATCCCAGTCGGGTGCACTCAAGTCAAAATTTTTTACTATTTCTATAGCTCTCGCTAATGAGTTCTTATATAGCTGTGTCCGCGAAGAGGGCAACGCCAGGAGCCTCCTGCACGTGTTCCATCTACCATACGCCTCGCGAGGCACATGCATTCTCAAAAATTTACGGGGTAAATCGAAATAATTAGGGCACCCGCAGACTTACAATTTTAAGTTGGCCAACTAAATCGCAAAGGATACTATTAAGGACGTGAGAGAATGACAGCCCGCACATTTTATCCAACTAAGTCGTCCAACTAATTAATTGGACACCGATCGTATCAGAACTGAGATTCTCTTCCGATTAGGCACAATTAAAAAGTTGGCCAACTGTCGGCCGACTGTTGTTCTATAGTTGGCCAACTGTTGATCGATAGTTGGCCAACTTGAAATTGTAAGTCTGCGGGGTTTCTTATTCTACAAGTGATATGACTCGAATCGCCCAACGCCACTTGTCTAATTCTGTATCGATCATTCTAGATATGTTCAGCAGTGGGCAAATTCAGCCTGAAACAATATGAGTGTCCTCAAAAAGGGCCAACGGAACCCCAAAGTGGGATAATAAATAATTGTGTGTCAGCGCGCGGCGGCATTGATTTGATCCGGCGGCGGCGGAGCGGGTGCTAATTGCACACACCTACACTGTGCTTACATCTGCACGGCGAGGTTATCTCCGTGGCATTACATTGACTAGTTCGAAATCAAATCTATAAAATATTACGATGTTTCATTATTTGTCAATCCGGAGGTTGATCGACCGCATTTCGTGCTTTCTGGAACTTACATTAAAAACATTTCTTCATATTTTACCCCGTCTTGATCATGGTCCACGTACTGTGTTTATCATAATCGTGTTATTTCTAGGGGTGCACAAGATCTAATTGAAAACAAATATGTATATACAGGGCCAGGGGCAGGGACTGGGAGAGGCCTACATCCTGCAGTGGAGAGATATGGGCTGATGATGATGATGATGATGATGATGATGTATATATGTTATGTAGGTACTTAGGCATACCAACCAATAGAACACATGTCTTATCAGCGTTGTCCGCTAGTGGAAGTTGAAATTAGGATTAGCTCTCAAAAGATCAGTACCTATATAACTAAATCATAGAGAAGAAAAATCGATTACATACATTACCTATGCTTCAACCGGCATTCTATACAATGCCTAGGTATTCTATACATTTCCTAGGTAAAGTGTAAAATAGTTTAAACATTGAACATCATTTCATACATTGCCTGAACGACCCCGGCATTCTATACATTTCCTAGATATTGTATAGAATGCCTGCATTATACACATTGCCTATAACATATACAATCAACCTACAATACACATTTGTCTAACGGAATACATAGAAAATTTTTTCAACGGAATTTTATTTTATTTTTTTCAATTCTTCTATAAATTATAAAGTATGCCACACAGCCATTATCTCAAATTTTAGTATTTCTAATCTGATGTTTTAAAAAAAAAAAATTGTGACATTTATCTAAATGTCGCAAAGGTTTTTTTTTGCTACTCTGTTGCCGTTTCATATAACTGAAAATTATTATATGAAAATACTGAGAATACAGAAATAACGACACGCACACAATCTTCATGAGGAAATGTCATTTGAGAATAATCTCGACCCCTATTATCATTTATACTCGATCTTTATCACTGCACCTATTAATTACAAAGAAGTCTCACTTCGAAAACGAAATCAAAGTACACCGTAATGGCAAGTCTATGCAAGTTGACGCACTCGCACCCGGCGGCGTGGTCCGGAGCATGGCAGTGGGCCGGGGCTGTAATTGCCGCGGTCATTAGTCGCACACCGCACAAACCCCTCACACCCCATCTCTCGAGTCGCGGGCGCTGCGTCCCGTCCCGCTCGAGCTAGATTACGTATATACACATTATCATTTTTACAATACCTGCACGGCTACCATGAGTTTGATTTGGTTTAACATTTCGGCTCGTAAAAGGTTTATATGTGAATTTCAGTTCTTCTCGGTACCGCTAGAGGCGCTGTCCATACAAATCTCGTAAGCCTTCGCTAGCGCGGACTGGCACTCAGTACGTTAGACCAGTTCGAATTCATGGTAGTCGTGCTGAAACCTCGCATCAGACGTGATATCACAGTTTTTAAGCGTAGAGGATAATTCGTATGTAATTAGCACTGTCGCAGTAGGTACAATAAAACTGTAACACCTCGTTTCCACCAAGTATAATACACTGTATGATACAGTGATATTATATGGATTTGACACTATAATACAGTGTATTATACTTGGTGGAAACGAGGTGTTAGTCATTCTGTATTGTTATAAAAAATAACCACGAAAGCTAGGGTAGCCGTACATGTGCAAATTATTGCCATCTATCGAAAATGAGTAGTATGTAAACGATGTCTAATTCGTCGATCGGTAACCTCTCCTTGCGCCGCATAGGGTTGTAGGCAGGATTCAGTATGACTATACAAGGTGAGATTTTAGTAACCAGCCAAATATTTTCTAGATGTTAGGTATCACCAATAGACCTCATTGCGTAAATAAAAAATATGGGTTACATTTTCATAATAAATTATTTTATCAACAGTGTTATTTTATAAAGTTTGGTTGCCTTCTTAACGCTATAGTAAACGTACGCGCCCGAGGCCTTGAAACGTAATAGGGCGGCGAGCATGAATAGTGACTAGAGTTATTGGTTTTTTCGGGAAAGGTTTGTGTAGTCATATCTCAATATTTTTCTATAGAACGATACTAAAAGGAAACAAGACGACTATCGGTTCTCTAACAAAGATTATTATATTGAAATTTGGCTGGTTATAAAAAACCTCACCCTGTATATAAAAAAGGAAGCCGTGCGTGATAATTCTAAGTCATGGAGATCTATATCGATGGTCTATTCTAATGTTTATATAATTACCATTATAGCCATAAAAGTACGAATTGACTACAAGCCCCTTTCTGCGTTTACCGTCTAACCACTCATACTCTATCTAGCTGGTGCAAGGCAAGATGGCGAGTTTAAGTTCGCGAGGTCCCCGCGCGCCGTTCTTCACCCCGCGAAATCCCCGCGCGCCGGTCTTCAACCCCGCAAAATTGCGTAATGTCACTTCGATAATGTGAAGTGACATTTATGATTATTAAAACCAAACGCTCTGTGAAATTTATTAACTCTATGGCTATAACAGTGATAGGTTGTCTATGACCTAGGTTCACTTTTCGCCACTGTGTCGGGTTTACAGTGATCCGCGTAGAAGTAGCCTATTATCAGGGTTATGTCCTTGTAAGAACATTTTGGTATATTATAAACACACACGGGCGTTAAAAGTTTTAATCCCCACATCTCACTTATTTCACCATACGCGTTCCCTCTCAAAAAATGGAAATACTATAATTTCTGTAGGAATGAAACATGCTAGTAATTCCCACCTGAAATTCTAGGAACAACGAAGTGGAAAACTCTAGCCACTATGCTGGTCCTGTGAGGAAGGGGGGCTATTGACTTCCACAGTCACAGAAGCGATGATACAGGTTGAGCTTGTCAGCAAGTTGAATTAGATCAGTGGTTATAACTGAATTGAGTTTTAATAGATTAAAAACTCATCGGTCAACTAAATACGCCCATGACCTGTGCTCGACCCCAAGACTTTTGTGTGAAAGGCTTGTTCTCACCTTATTCACTCAGTACTTGTCTGTTTACCAGACTTCGTGAATGACATACCGACGAACTTAAGCAAAGGAAATTCAAAACATTGACACTTCCGTCGAAAACAGATTTTCGGCTAACGAAGAGTTCCTCTAACTTTGTCCTCGGCTATGAAGGGTGCTTAATTTGCACTGGCACTGGATACTATCCGATGGATATTCGGCGAAATTAATAGAAACATTTCCGTGTGCTACATGACGGTCACTCCGGAATCCGGATCTTCTGCGCATTGCAACGGTCCGACGCGACGGTGTTGGATTATGTGATGTTAAAAATGAATGACATTATATTAGGTATATGTACAGCACACGGATGCACTTCCCCAATATCAATGCTTCCCTCTCGTATTCCTTTAGAGGATAAACGCTACCTACCATCGATTGTAGGCAAAGAGAAAGTTTATTTTCCGGTATTTGACAATCGTTTTCATCCACGACTACCACCTGTCCCCAACGGTACTTTAAACCTATTTTCCCGATAATGGCCGTCAATATTTAAGTTTAAAAACAAATATCTCAGACACTACAAAATATATCTCATTCAAACCAATTTCGTTGAAAGTGCTTTTTTTAAGTTTTACTGAATTAATTTATTCTGAATTTTCTAACTTGTAATTGAAACGGGTTTTCAGTTTTTTTTTCTGTTCAGATCACTGACTCCGTGCTTCGGAGAGTACGTTAAGCCGTGTCGGCCCCGGGTGCTATCAACAGATGGCTAAATATATGGCAGCCGTTAAAATCCATCAACCCGCACTGGAGCAGCGTAGTAAATTAAGCTCCAAGGCCCCTCACCCTGGGAGTAGGCCTAAGCCCCTGCAGTGGGGCATAATGCGCTGGTGGTATCGAAAAAACTGAAAAGGTAAAGGGGGTGACACAATTTTTGGACTTTAAGAGCGCCCATTTTAACTAATATTACTTAAGTTAAGTTTGAAACTTTTATATAATTTTTCAAGATCTATGATACATGAATAGCGGATTACTTAAAAAAAAAATTATAATTTCGCTACACTGCACCTTGTGTGTCGGTTCATAAATTCTAGGATAATTAATAGGACATTCTACACAGCGCTATCTAGACCCAAAAGTAAGCACGTACGATGCTTGTATTATGGGGTACTAGATAAGTGGTAGGGTCGTGACAGCCCAAAGCGCAACGAACCTGTCTCAAATTTATAAGACTATAGGGCCATGGTTCGAATTCGGGCGTGTACCAATGAGTTTTTCTGATGTAAGTATATAACTATCACTGAGCAGTCGGTCCCGGACGTTGTCAATAGATGGCGGTTGTTACAATCCCCAAACCGCAGTGGAGCAGCGTGGTGGATTTAAGTTCCAATCCCCCTCACCCTGGGGGAGGCCTAAGCCCCTGCAGTGGGGTAAAAATGGGCTGATGAAGATAACTGATATACATACTTAAACATTCTTTATAATATATGTAAATAGGTACATATATAATTACTTTTACATCCAGACACGGACATGCACACAAATATTTGTCCCGGACGGGAATCGAACCCGCGACCCTTGGATACACAGTTAGGGTCGGTCGGGTCAGGGTCAGGTAGGATCGGGCAGTAAATCTTGTAGTGCCGAATAGACGCCGATAAAATGGCTGTGAGAGACGGATATGATTTTGGGTTTCGTTTAATTTTATTTCATTTGTTTACGGAACTAAACAGTGGTAGGGTTGAAGAAACGGGAATAGGGTAAGGTAATTTAGATAGGTATGTTCACGCGGGTGAAACCACGGGCAATTACTATCTGGGTTAACGTCCAAATTATACCAACGCAAGGACCACACGGACCTAGCCGCAGGCGGAAAGCTAGTTTAGCAGAAGAATAATACAGTAGTAAATAAATACAATAGTATGACTGACAGGTTGGCCGAGTGGTTAGAAACCCTAAATGCGGAGCCGAAGGTCGCGGGTTCGATTCCTGCTGGAGACAAATATTTGTGTGCATGAACATGTCTATTTGTTCCGAGTCTGGTTGTAAAAGTATCTATATATGTATATATTATTTAAAAAAAAAAATTTAAGTATGTATATCAGTTGTCTAGTAACCCATAACACAAGCATAATACTTGCTTACTTTGGGAATAGATGGCGCTGTGTGGGATATCCCAGATATTATTATTATTATAATTAATGCTGTGAAATAAAATAAAGTAAACTTATAGAGAAAATGGATTCAATTGTAGATAATTTTTAGCGTTAAAAGTTTTTGTAACAAAGTACATAATTACATAATGTAGGTAATAACAAATAAATAATACGTATAAATTCAAAAATATCACGTCTGAATAATTATTCAATGTTTGAACACGTAACATTGTTCAGCTTTTACGTGTTTCTAAGTTGCCCTAACTTCGCTTAAGTTAGAATAAGAAACGTGAACTTGGAGAGGAATAGCAACAGGTTGTGCACCATCAACCTCCTAAGGTATGTAACATAATTGTATTTCGTTACTAGCAACCGCCCCCGGCTTCGCCCGCGTGGAATACATTTTTATATCATTTCTGCTTATAGAAAAAGAAATGCTACAGGGCCATCTGGTGGCAAGTAGCAATAAAGTGGATACGTACCGCGAAAATCTTTTCTGTGCTCGAATACTTATTTACACCATTTTTTGGATAAAAAATGGTTATTGTGGGTTATCCCTAAGAGATAGACATATACCATCGCGGACTTTTTTGTAGACCTTTTTAATGTGTACAATACTGTAGTACATTATTTTGATTTATCTCGTAGGTTTTTGCGCTTACATTGTGCAAAGCGCGTTGCGTAAGCGCAAAAAAAGTATGTTTATTTATCACATTATTAGAAACCTCTAAAATTATTGATGTTTCTCTACTGTAATATGCATGTTAAATACATATAAACCTTCCTCTTCAATCACTCTATCTATTAAAAAAACCCGCATCAAAATCCGTTGCATAGTTTCAAAGACCTAAGCATACATAGGGACAGACAGACGGGAAGCGAATTTGTTTTATACTATGTATAAAACAAAGCCTGCTTCTTGTTTAGAAGGACGTGGTTCGAATCCCAGGGCATGTACCAATGAGTTTTTTCCTAATTTATGTACTTCACTATCACTGACCCTGTGCCTCGGAGAGCATGTTTAGCCGTCGGTCGGTCCTGGTTATCATAACTAGATGGCAGTCGTTAAAATCTACCAACCCGCATTGGAGCAGCGTGGTGAATTAAGCTACAAACCCCCTCATCCCGAGGGGAGGCCTAAGACCCTACAGTGGGGTATTAATGATGGTACGGTTATGCTATGTAACGTTTGAACTACGATCATTTTGTGAGGCACAGAAGTTAATTATACGAGCGCGTTTTTCAACATTCTGTTTCCGTTCTGAAAATCGATGGGTATGACTAAGTTTCAGTCTTTTGGCGTCACTTTGTATCCGCCATTTTGATTTTTGTTTCAATATAGCGTGGCACTATAAACTCTATAATAATATGGTTAAAACATACAGACGAACAAAACACATTAAGGGACGCATGCCCTGAGCCATCAACGTCAGCCGGATAAATAGACGTAATAATACATGTCTAAGTTCTTTTTCTGACTATGTACGTAAAATAAAAAATGCATCAAAATATAAGCCGTACCATTTTAGACAGAAATAGTTACTGCAGCAGCGCCCCTAGTAGCCTATTACCGTTAAATATGTCTAAAAACTGGCTTTGAATTGGAATCGCCCGAGCCGTTTTAGAAAATACATAGACTGCAGCGCCATCTGGTAACCAAAACTGTAAAACATATTTAAGAATCTTCTCTGAAGTAATCCTACGCAATGCCAAAAAAAAAACACATATCAAAATATATTTTTAAAAAATACACATTTGTTGCAGTGCCCTTTGGTGGCCAATATCCTAAAACATGTCTAAAAACTTGCTCTAGATTGACAAAAAGGTAACGGTAAAGGAAGTAAAGATTTTACCAAACTTAGGTGTTGAAAGTCCGAGTTATACTTAATACACTTCCATGAACAGGAACTAAACTTTTACGTGTAAGCATTGTTTGTTTTTTTTTTATAATAATACATGACAACAACGTCTAGGCCCCAAACCAAGCATTATCTTGTGTTTTGGGAACCAAGCGAAGACACAACATACATATAACAACCAAGACTCGGTACCAGTATCAATACTCATCATATAAATACTGACCCGACCTGGGATTTGAACCCGGGACCTCCAGCTTCGTAGGCAGGGTCGCTACCCACTATGTTAAGCGGTCGTCTTCGGGCGGTTTTGCTTCAAATGTTTTGACTTTAGCCATAATAATTTAAAAATCCGTTGAAACTGCGCTAACTATAAAAAAATTGTGAAACGAACGACAATCGATTTTATGTTGTTTGAGCTGCGTGTTATTGGCAAATTTCGTGAAGAACTTCATTTGTGAGATCTATTATACATAGACTTAATAAAAACTCTAGACTCCCGTCACTGAACAAGCAATGAAGCACTGCAATGGCGGCTACGTAAGTATGTTTGAGTGGAACATCACAGAGACTTACTATGATATGAAATGTGTTTAAGTCGACAAGTTGACTTACTAGGGGTGCATCGGTAGTGCCCAGGTTCATGACTATATATAGATAAGTTTGTATATTCACTGAGAAAAGTATTCTGTAAATATTATGATTGTCCTATTATGATATTTGTATTTAGCTTAAGGATTATTGTATACTGTAGTTAAAGAAATATCTTTTGTATTTTACCGTTTTGTGACGTTCGAGAGATGGCAAGCGGCAAAACTAAATATTTGAGCAATTTAATATAACGTAAGACAGAATGCAAATTTTAAGGACACACCATTCTGCATTTCTACAAAAAAAAAAAAGAAACCGCATCTTTGAGTTACCGTATAGTTCACACGCGTAAGTCATTAAAAATTATTTTTTTGAATTATATCATCACTGCATATTATAAAATAAATAATAACTGCCTGAACGCGATAAACTCAAAAACTACTGAAGGGATTGGCATATTATTGACACCAATGGACAGAGTGATTCAAGAGAAAGGTTTACGTGTATAATTTATTAATGTTTTGTGGAAATTTGTTGAAATATGACGATTATTGTTGAAGAAGTCGGAAAAATATCAAACCGGCTGGGAACTTTCATCGAAAACGCTGCCTACTGCCTTGAAGATATAACAAAATAATGTGTGGAAAAATTGTGTATCTTATAAAGGATTAAAAAAAAAGTCCGTGATGGCATATGTCTGTCTTTTATGGATAGTTTACTATACCTATTTTTATGTTTAAAAAATGGTTTTATATGATGAGGTAATTGGAAAGCAATTTATACGGATACAGTATTAATCCTTATCAAATTAAATACGTCATTTACCTTCACCATTTTAAGCACATCATGATTACCTTTAACACCATACAATTTAAATTAATATCTTAGGAGCTATCGCGAAATATAAATATCGCGCTACAAGCAGCTGGGCGCCGCCGCACGCCGCGCCGGCCGGCCATACCGGACGACGCGACACGCGTGGTTAGGCTGAAGTTATCAATGTTGTATACAAAGAAATATTGTAGTTTGTTTTTATGTATTTACTCTTTACTTTTTCAAATATTTACAGAATTGGAAAGAAAATACTTTAAAAATACTTCAAGTAGGATGAACTTACGTTACGTTTAAATCTAATTAAATCCAATCCACATACTCGACGCAACAAGCTGATACGATACTACGACAGAAAAAAAGCATTACAACTTATATGCTCTGCTACACGTGCGAAGCTGGGGCGGGTCGCTGGTTGTTTATTTTTAGAAAACTCTTTCGTATAAAATAATTTAAAAAAAAATAGTCAGTTCCGGGAATCATAGATTACAGTATTTTGTGGTGTATGATTATCTATTGCTCTACTGAATAATCGTAATAAAAAACAATTTTTTTTTATGTTCGTCTGTGGCATAGCAGCTCCAAAACGGATTTTTTCTCTTTGAAATCTGGTTCGCTGACGATTCATGGTCGCCGCTCGAGAACCTTTATCAATCGAAGGTTAAATTTATTTATTTATTTACAGAATAAAATATTTACAACAATAAATTGTAAAAATAAAAAACGAAAACTTACATGCGTCGTTCCAGCATCCTCTTACATTCGAATACCAGACGCGCAATACCACATATAAATGTATCCCAGTCGGGTGCACTCAAGTCAAAATTTTTTACTATTTCTATAGCTCTCGCTAATGAGTTCTTATATAGCTGTGTCCGCGAAGAGGGCAACGCCAGGAGCCTCCTGCACGTGTTCCATCTACCATACGCCTCGCGAGGCACATGCATTCTCAAAAATTTACGGGGTAAATCGAAATAATTAGGGCACCCGCAGACTTACAATTTTAAGTTGGCCAACTAAATCGCAAAGGATACTATTAAGGACGTGAGAGAATGACAGCCCGCACATTTTATCCAACTAAGTCGTCCAACTAATTAATTGGACACCGATCGTATCAGAACTGAGATTCTCTTCCGATTAGGCACAATTAAAAAGTTGGCCAACTGTCGGCCGACTGTTGTTCTATAGTTGGCCAACTGTTGATCGATAGTTGGCCAACTTGAAATTGTAAGTCTGCGGGGTTTCTTATTCTACAAGTGATATGACTCGAATCGCCCAACGCCACTTGTCTAATTCTGTATCGATCATTCTAGATATGTTCAGCAGTGGGCAAATTCAGCCTGAAACAATATGAGTGTCCTCAAAAAGGGCCAACGGAACCCCAAAGTGGGATAATAAATAATTGTGTGTCAGCGCGCGGCGGCATTGATTTGATCCGGCGGCGGCGGAGCGGGTGCTAATTGCACACACCTACACTGTGCTTACATCTGCACGGCGAGGTTATCTCCGTGGCATTACATTGACTAGTTCGAAATCAAATCTATAAAATATTACGATGTTTCATTATTTGTCAATCCGGAGGTTGATCGACCGCATTTCGTGCTTTCTGGAACTTACATTAAAAACATTTCTTCATATTTTACCCCGTCTTGATCATGGTCCACGTACTGTGTTTATCATAATCGTGTTATTTCTAGGGGTGCACAAGATCTAATTGAAAACAAATATGTATATACAGGGCCAGGGGCAGGGACTGGGAGAGGCCTACATCCTGCAGTGGAGAGATATGGGCTGATGATGATGATGATGATGATGATGATGTATATATGTTATGTAGGTACTTAGGCATACCAACCAATAGAACACATGTCTTATCAGCGTTGTCCGCTAGTGGAAGTTGAAATTAGGATTAGCTCTCAAAAGATCAGTACCTATATAACTAAATCATAGAGAAGAAAAATCGATTACATACATTACCTATGCTTCAACCGGCATTCTATACAATGCCTAGGTATTCTATACATTTCCTAGGTAAAGTGTAAAATAGTTTAAACATTGAACATCATTTCATACATTGCCTGAACGACCCCGGCATTCTATACATTTCCTAGATATTGTATAGAATGCCTGCATTATACACATTGCCTATAACATATACAATCAACCTACAATACACATTTGTCTAACGGAATACATAGAAAATTTTTTCAACGGAATTTTATTTTATTTTTTTCAATTCTTCTATAAATTATAAAGTATGCCACACAGCCATTATCTCAAATTTTAGTATTTCTAATCTGATGTTTTAAAAAAAAAAAATTGTGACATTTATCTAAATGTCGCAAAGGTTTTTTTTTGCTACTCTGTTGCCGTTTCATATAACTGAAAATTATTATATGAAAATACTGAGAATACAGAAATAACGACACGCACACAATCTTCATGAGGAAATGTCATTTGAGAATAATCTCGACCCCTATTATCATTTATACTCGATCTTTATCACTGCACCTATTAATTACAAAGAAGTCTCACTTCGAAAACGAAATCAAAGTACACCGTAATGGCAAGTCTATGCAAGTTGACGCACTCGCACCCGGCGGCGTGGTCCGGAGCATGGCAGTGGGCCGGGGCTGTAATTGCCGCGGTCATTAGTCGCACACCGCACAAACCCCTCACACCCCATCTCTCGAGTCGCGGGCGCTGCGTCCCGTCCCGCTCGAGCTAGATTACGTATATACACATTATCATTTTTACAATACCTGCACGGCTACCATGAGTTTGATTTGGTTTAACATTTCGGCTCGTAAAAGGTTTATATGTGAATTTCAGTTCTTCTCGGTACCGCTAGAGGCGCTGTCCATACAAATCTCGTAAGCCTTCGCTAGCGCGGACTGGCACTCAGTACGTTAGACCAGTTCGAATTCATGGTAGTCGTGCTGAAACCTCGCATCAGACGTGATATCACAGTTTTTAAGCGTAGAGGATAATTCGTATGTAATTAGCACTGTCGCAGTAGGTACAATAAAACTGTAACACCTCGTTTCCACCAAGTATAATACACTGTATGATACAGTGATATTATATGGATTTGACACTATAATACAGTGTATTATACTTGGTGGAAACGAGGTGTTAGTCATTCTGTATTGTTATAAAAAATAACCACGAAAGCTAGGGTAGCCGTACATGTGCAAATTATTGCCATCTATCGAAAATGAGTAGTATGTAAACGATGTCTA
Organism: Luffia ferchaultella; assembly: GCA_949709985.1. Taxonomy (NCBI): domain Eukaryota; kingdom Metazoa; phylum Arthropoda; class Insecta; order Lepidoptera; family Psychidae; genus Luffia; species Luffia ferchaultella. The sequence goes on from OX453261.1 coordinate 14,490,835, forward strand.
ATTCGTCGATCGGTAACCTCTCCTTGCGCCGCATAGGGTTGTAGGCAGGATTCAGTATGACTATACAAGGTGAGATTTTAGTAACCAGCCAAATATTTTCTAGATGTTAGGTATCACCAATAGACCTCATTGCGTAAATAAAAAATATGGGTTACATTTTCATAATAAATTATTTTATCAACAGTGTTATTTTATAAAGTTTGGTTGCCTTCTTAACGCTATAGTAAACGTACGCGCCCGAGGCCTTGAAACGTAATAGGGCGGCGAGCATGAATAGTGACTAGAGTTATTGGTTTTTTCGGGAAAGGTTTGTGTAGTCATATCTCAATATTTTTCTATAGAACGATACTAAAAGGAAACAAGACGACTATCGGTTCTCTAACAAAGATTATTATATTGAAATTTGGCTGGTTATAAAAAACCTCACCCTGTATATAAAAAAGGAAGCCGTGCGTGATAATTCTAAGTCATGGAGATCTATATCGATGGTCTATTCTAATGTTTATATAATTACCATTATAGCCATAAAAGTACGAATTGACTACAAGCCCCTTTCTGCGTTTACCGTCTAACCACTCATACTCTATCTAGCTGGTGCAAGGCAAGATGGCGAGTTTAAGTTCGCGAGGTCCCCGCGCGCCGTTCTTCACCCCGCGAAATCCCCGCGCGCCGGTCTTCAACCCCGCAAAATTGCGTAATGTCACTTCGATAATGTGAAGTGACATTTATGATTATTAAAACCAAACGCTCTGTGAAATTTATTAACTCTATGGCTATAACAGTGATAGGTTGTCTATGACCTAGGTTCACTTTTCGCCACTGTGTCGGGTTTACAGTGATCCGCGTAGAAGTAGCCTATTATCAGGGTTATGTCCTTGTAAGAACATTTTGGTATATTATAAACACACACGGGCGTTAAAAGTTTTAATCCCCACATCTCACTTATTTCACCATACGCGTTCCCTCTCAAAAAATGGAAATACTATAATTTCTGTAGGAATGAAACATGCTAGTAATTCCCACCTGAAATTCTAGGAACAACGAAGTGGAAAACTCTAGCCACTATGCTGGTCCTGTGAGGAAGGGGGGCTATTGACTTCCACAGTCACAGAAGCGATGATACAGGTTGAGCTTGTCAGCAAGTTGAATTAGATCAGTGGTTATAACTGAATTGAGTTTTAATAGATTAAAAACTCATCGGTCAACTAAATACGCCCATGACCTGTGCTCGACCCCAAGACTTTTGTGTGAAAGGCTTGTTCTCACCTTATTCACTCAGTACTTGTCTGTTTACCAGACTTCGTGAATGACATACCGACGAACTTAAGCAAAGGAAATTCAAAACATTGACACTTCCGTCGAAAACAGATTTTCGGCTAACGAAGAGTTCCTCTAACTTTGTCCTCGGCTATGAAGGGTGCTTAATTTGCACTGGCACTGGATACTATCCGATGGATATTCGGCGAAATTAATAGAAACATTTCCGTGTGCTACATGACGGTCACTCCGGAATCCGGATCTTCTGCGCATTGCAACGGTCCGACGCGACGGTGTTGGATTATGTGATGTTAAAAATGAATGACATTATATTAGGTATATGTACAGCACACGGATGCACTTCCCCAATATCAATGCTTCCCTCTCGTATTCCTTTAGAGGATAAACGCTACCTACCATCGATTGTAGGCAAAGAGAAAGTTTATTTTCCGGTATTTGACAATCGTTTTCATCCACGACTACCACCTGTCCCCAACGGTACTTTAAACCTATTTTCCCGATAATGGCCGTCAATATTTAAGTTTAAAAACAAATATCTCAGACACTACAAAATATATCTCATTCAAACCAATTTCGTTGAAAGTGCTTTTTTTAAGTTTTACTGAATTAATTTATTCTGAATTTTCTAACTTGTAATTGAAACGGGTTTTCAGTTTTTTTTTCTGTTCAGATCACTGACTCCGTGCTTCGGAGAGTACGTTAAGCCGTGTCGGCCCCGGGTGCTATCAACAGATGGCTAAATATATGGCAGCCGTTAAAATCCATCAACCCGCACTGGAGCAGCGTAGTAAATTAAGCTCCAAGGCCCCTCACCCTGGGAGTAGGCCTAAGCCCCTGCAGTGGGGCATAATGCGCTGGTGGTATCGAAAAAACTGAAAAGGTAAAGGGGGTGACACAATTTTTGGACTTTAAGAGCGCCCATTTTAACTAATATTACTTAAGTTAAGTTTGAAACTTTTATATAATTTTTCAAGATCTATGATACATGAATAGCGGATTACTTAAAAAAAAAATTATAATTTCGCTACACTGCACCTTGTGTGTCGGTTCATAAATTCTAGGATAATTAATAGGACATTCTACACAGCGCTATCTAGACCCAAAAGTAAGCACGTACGATGCTTGTATTATGGGGTACTAGATAAGTGGTAGGGTCGTGACAGCCCAAAGCGCAACGAACCTGTCTCAAATTTATAAGACTATAGGGCCATGGTTCGAATTCGGGCGTGTACCAATGAGTTTTTCTGATGTAAGTATATAACTATCACTGAGCAGTCGGTCCCGGACGTTGTCAATAGATGGCGGTTGTTACAATCCCCAAACCGCAGTGGAGCAGCGTGGTGGATTTAAGTTCCAATCCCCCTCACCCTGGGGGAGGCCTAAGCCCCTGCAGTGGGGTAAAAATGGGCTGATGAAGATAACTGATATACATACTTAAACATTCTTTATAATATATGTAAATAGGTACATATATAATTACTTTTACATCCAGACACGGACATGCACACAAATATTTGTCCCGGACGGGAATCGAACCCGCGACCCTTGGATACACAGTTAGGGTCGGTCGGGTCAGGGTCAGGTAGGATCGGGCAGTAAATCTTGTAGTGCCGAATAGACTCCGATAAAATGGCTGTGAGAGACGGATATGATTTTGGGTTTCGTTTAATTTTATTTCATTTGTTTACGGAACTAAACAGTGGTAGGGTTGAAGAAACGGGAATAGGGTAAGGTAATTTAGATAGGTATGTTCACGCGGGTGAAACCACGGGCAATTACTATCTGGGTTAACGTCCAAATTATACCAACGCAAGGACCACACGGACCTAGCCGCAGGCGGAAAGCTAGTTTAGCAGAAGAATAATACAGTAGTAAATAAATACAATAGTATGACTGACAGGTTGGCCGAGTGGTTAGAAACCCTAAATGCGGAGCCGAAGGTCGCGGGTTCGATTCCTGCTGGAGACAAATATTTGTGTGCATGAACATGTCTATTTGTTCCGAGTCTGGTTGTAAAAGTATCTATATATGTATATATTATTTAAAAAAAAAAATTTAAGTATGTATATCAGTTGTCTAGTAACCCATAACACAAGCATAATACTTGCTTACTTTGGGAATAGATGGCGCTGTGTGGGATATCCCAGATATTATTATTATTATAATTAATGCTGTGAAATAAAATAAAGTAAACTTATAGAGAAAATGGATTCAATTGTAGATAATTTTTAGCGTTAAAAGTTTTTGTAACAAAGTACATAATTACATAATGTAGGTAATAACAAATAAATAATACGTATAAATTCAAAAATATCACGTCTGAATAATTATTCAATGTTTGAACACGTAACATTGTTCAGCTTTTACGTGTTTCTAAGTTGCCCTAACTTCGCTTAAGTTAGAATAAGAAACGTGAACTTGGAGAGGAATAGCAACAGGTTGTGCACCATCAACCTCCTAAGGTATGTAACATAATTGTATTTCGTTACTAGCAACCGCCCCCGGCTTCGCCCGCGTGGAATACATTTTTATATCATTTCTGCTTATAGAAAAAGAAATGCTACAGGGCCATCTGGTGGCAAGTAGCAATAAAGTGGATACGTACCGCGAAAATCTTTTCTGTGCTCGAATACTTATTTACACCATTTTTTGGATAAAAAATGGTTATTGTGGGTTATCCCTAAGAGATAGACATATACCATCGCGGACTTTTTTGTAGACCTTTTTAATGTGTACAATACTGTAGTACATTATTTTGATTTATCTCGTAGGTTTTTGCGCTTACATTGTGCAAAGCGCGTTGCGTAAGCGCAAAAAAAGTATGTTTATTTATCACATTATTAGAAACCTCTAAAATTATTGATGTTTCTCTACTGTAATATGCATGTTAAATACATATAAACCTTCCTCTTCAATCACTCTATCTATTAAAAAAACCCGCATCAAAATCCGTTGCATAGTTTCAAAGACCTAAGCATACATAGGGACAGACAGACGGGAAGCGAATTTGTTTTATACTATGTATAAAACAAAGCCTGCTTCTTGTTTAGAAGGACGTGGTTCGAATCCCAGGGCATGTACCAATGAGTTTTTTCCTAATTTATGTACTTCACTATCACTGACCCTGTGCCTCGGAGAGCATGTTTAGCCGTCGGTCGGTCCTGGTTATCATAACTAGATGGCAGTCGTTAAAATCTACCAACCCGCATTGGAGCAGCGTGGTGAATTAAGCTACAAACCCCCTCATCCCGAGGGGAGGCCTAAGACCCTACAGTGGGGTATTAATGATGGTACGGTTATGCTATGTAACGTTTGAACTACGATCATTTTGTGAGGCACAGAAGTTAATTATACGAGCGCGTTTTTCAACATTCTGTTTCCGTTCTGAAAATCGATGGGTATGACTAAGTTTCAGTCTTTTGGCGTCACTTTGTATCCGCCATTTTGATTTTTGTTTCAATATAGCGTGGCACTATAAACTCTATAATAATATGGTTAAAACATACAGACGAACAAAACACATTAAGGGACGCATGCCCTGAGCCATCAACGTCAGCCGGATAAATAGACGTAATAATACATGTCTAAGTTCTTTTTCTGACTATGTACGTAAAATAAAAAATGCATCAAAATATAAGCCGTACCATTTTAGACAGAAATAGTTACTGCAGCAGCGCCCCTAGTAGCCTATTACCGTTAAATATGTCTAAAAACTGGCTTTGAATTGGAATCGCCCGAGCCGTTTTAGAAAATACATAGACTGCAGCGCCATCTGGTAACCAAAACTGTAAAACATATTTAAGAATCTTCTCTGAAGTAATCCTACGCAATGCCAAAAAAAAAACACATATCAAAATATATTTTTAAAAAATACACATTTGTTGCAGTGCCCTTTGGTGGCCAATATCCTAAAACATGTCTAAAAACTTGCTCTAGATTGACAAAAAGGTAACGGTAAAGGAAGTAAAGATTTTACCAAACTTAGGTGTTGAAAGTCCGAGTTATACTTAATACACTTCCATGAACAGGAACTAAACTTTTACGTGTAAGCATTGTTTGTTTTTTTTTTATAATAATACATGACAACAACGTCTAGGCCCCAAACCAAGCATTATCTTGTGTTTTGGGAACCAAGCGAAGACACAACATACATATAACAACCAAGACTCGGTACCAGTATCAATACTCATCATATAAATACTGACCCGACCTGGGATTTGAACCCGGGACCTCCAGCTTCGTAGGCAGGGTCGCTACCCACTATGTTAAGCGGTCGTCTTCGGGCGGTTTTGCTTCAAATGTTTTGACTTTAGCCATAATAATTTAAAAATCCGTTGAAACTGCGCTAACTATAAAAAAATTGTGAAACGAACGACAATCGATTTTATGTTGTTTGAGCTGCGTGTTATTGGCAAATTTCGTGAAGAACTTCATTTGTGAGATCTATTATACATAGACTTAATAAAAACTCTAGACTCCCGTCACTGAACAAGCAATGAAGCACTGCAATGGCGGCTACGTAAGTATGTTTGAGTGGAACATCACAGAGACTTACTATGATATGAAATGTGTTTAAGTCGACAAGTTGACTTACTAGGGGTGCATCGGTAGTGCCCAGGTTCATGACTATATATAGATAAGTTTGTATATTCACTGAGAAAAGTATTCTGTAAATATTATGATTGTCCTATTATGATATTTGTATTTAGCTTAAGGATTATTGTATACTGTAGTTAAAGAAATATCTTTTGTATTTTACCGTTTTGTGACGTTCGAGAGATGGCAAGCGGCAAAACTAAATATTTGAGCAATTTAATATAACGTAAGACAGAATGCAAATTTTAAGGACACACCATTCTGCATTTCTACAAAAAAAAAAAAGAAACCGCATCTTTGAGTTACCGTATAGTTCACACGCGTAAGTCATTAAAAATTATTTTTTTGAATTATATCATCACTGCATATTATAAAATAAATAATAACTGCCTGAACGCGATAAACTCAAAAACTACTGAAGGGATTGGCATATTATTGACACCAATGGACAGAGTGATTCAAGAGAAAGGTTTACGTGTATAATTTATTAATGTTTTGTGGAAATTTGTTGAAATATGACGATTATTGTTGAAGAAGTCGGAAAAATATCAAACCGGCTGGGAACTTTCATCGAAAACGCTGCCTACTGCCTTGAAGATATAACAAAATAATGTGTGGAAAAATTGTGTATCTTATAAAGGATTAAAAAAAAAGTCCGTGATGGCATATGTCTGTCTTTTATGGATAGTTTACTATACCTATTTTTATGTTTAAAAAATGGTTTTATATGATGAGGTAATTGGAAAGCAATTTATACGGATACAGTATTAATCCTTATCAAATTAAATACGTCATTTACCTTCACCATTTTAAGCACATCATGATTACCTTTAACACCATACAATTTAAATTAATATCTTAGGAGCTATCGCGAAATATAAATATCGCGCTACAAGCAGCTGGGCGCCGCCGCACGCCGCGCCGGCCGGCCATACCGGACGACGCGACACGCGTGGTTAGGCTGAAGTTATCAATGTTGTATACAAAGAAATATTGTAGTTTGTTTTTATGTATTTACTCTTTACTTTTTCAAATATTTACAGAATTGGAAAGAAAATACTTTAAAAATACTTCAAGTAGGATGAACTTACGTTACGTTTAAATCTAATTAAATCCAATCCACATACTCGACGCAACAAGCTGATACGATACTACGACAGAAAAAAAGCATTACAACTTATATGCTCTGCTACACGTGCGAAGCTGGGGCGGGTCGCTGGTTGTTTATTTTTAGAAAACTCTTTCGTATAAAATAATTTAAAAAAAAATAGTCAGTTCCGGGAATCATAGATTACAGTATTTTGTGGTGTATGATTATCTATTGCTCTACTGAATAATCGTAATAAAAAACAATTTTTTTTTATGTTCGTCTGTGGCATAGCAGCTCCAAAACGGATTTTTTCTCTTTGAAATCTGGTTCGCTGACGATTCATGGTCGCCGCTCGAGAACCTTTATCAATCGAAGGTTAAATTTATTTATTTATTTACAGAATAAAATATTTACAACAATAAATTGTAAAAATAAAAAACGAAAACTTACATGCGTCGTTCCAGCATCCTCTTACATTCGAATACCAGACGCGCAATACCACATATAAATGTATCCCAGTCGGGTGCACTCAAGTCAAAATTTTTTACTATTTCTATAGCTCTCGCTAATGAGTTCTTATATAGCTGTGTCCGCGAAGAGGGCAACGCCAGGAGCCTCCTGCACGTGTTCCATCTACCATACGCCTCGCGAGGCACATGCATTCTCAAAAATTTACGGGGTAAATCGAAATAATTAGGGCACCCGCAGACTTACAATTTTAAGTTGGCCAACTAAATCGCAAAGGATACTATTAAGGACGTGAGAGAATGACAGCCCGCACATTTTATCCAACTAAGTCGTCCAACTAATTAATTGGACACCGATCGTATCAGAACTGAGATTCTCTTCCGATTAGGCACAATTAAAAAGTTGGCCAACTGTCGGCCGACTGTTGTTCTATAGTTGGCCAACTGTTGATCGATAGTTGGCCAACTTGAAATTGTAAGTCTGCGGGGTTTCTTATTCTACAAGTGATATGACTCGAATCGCCCAACGCCACTTGTCTAATTCTGTATCGATCATTCTAGATATGTTCAGCAGTGGGCAAATTCAGCCTGAAACAATATGAGTGTCCTCAAAAAGGGCCAACGGAACCCCAAAGTGGGATAATAAATAATTGTGTGTCAGCGCGCGGCGGCATTGATTTGATCCGGCGGCGGCGGAGCGGGTGCTAATTGCACACACCTACACTGTGCTTACATCTGCACGGCGAGGTTATCTCCGTGGCATTACATTGACTAGTTCGAAATCAAATCTATAAAATATTACGATGTTTCATTATTTGTCAATCCGGAGGTTGATCGACCGCATTTCGTGCTTTCTGGAACTTACATTAAAAACATTTCTTCATATTTTACCCCGTCTTGATCATGGTCCACGTACTGTGTTTATCATAATCGTGTTATTTCTAGGGGTGCACAAGATCTAATTGAAAACAAATATGTATATACAGGGCCAGGGGCAGGGACTGGGAGAGGCCTACATCCTGCAGTGGAGAGATATGGGCTGATGATGATGATGATGATGATGATGATGTATATATGTTATGTAGGTACTTAGGCATACCAACCAATAGAACACATGTCTTATCAGCGTTGTCCGCTAGTGGAAGTTGAAATTAGGATTAGCTCTCAAAAGATCAGTACCTATATAACTAAATCATAGAGAAGAAAAATCGATTACATACATTACCTATGCTTCAACCGGCATTCTATACAATGCCTAGGTATTCTATACATTTCCTAGGTAAAGTGTAAAATAGTTTAAACATTGAACATCATTTCATACATTGCCTGAACGACCCCGGCATTCTATACATTTCCTAGATATTGTATAGAATGCCTGCATTATACACATTGCCTATAACATATACAATCAACCTACAATACACATTTGTCTAACGGAATACATAGAAAATTTTTTCAACGGAATTTTATTTTATTTTTTTCAATTCTTCTATAAATTATAAAGTATGCCACACAGCCATTATCTCAAATTTTAGTATTTCTAATCTGATGTTTTAAAAAAAAAAAATTGTGACATTTATCTAAATGTCGCAAAGGTTTTTTTTTGCTACTCTGTTGCCGTTTCATATAACTGAAAATTATTATATGAAAATACTGAGAATACAGAAATAACGACACGCACACAATCTTCATGAGGAAATGTCATTTGAGAATAATCTCGACCCCTATTATCATTTATACTCGATCTTTATCACTGCACCTATTAATTACAAAGAAGTCTCACTTCGAAAACGAAATCAAAGTACACCGTAATGGCAAGTCTATGCAAGTTGACGCACTCGCACCCGGCGGCGTGGTCCGGAGCATGGCAGTGGGCCGGGGCTGTAATTGCCGCGGTCATTAGTCGCACACCGCACAAACCCCTCACACCCCATCTCTCGAGTCGCGGGCGCTGCGTCCCGTCCCGCTCGAGCTAGATTACGTATATACACATTATCATTTTTACAATACCTGCACGGCTACCATGAGTTTGATTTGGTTTAACATTTCGGCTCGTAAAAGGTTTATATGTGAATTTCAGTTCTTCTCGGTACCGCTAGAGGCGCTGTCCATACAAATCTCGTAAGCCTTCGCTAGCGCGGACTGGCACTCAGTACGTTAGACCAGTTCGAATTCATGGTAGTCGTGCTGAAACCTCGCATCAGACGTGATATCACAGTTTTTAAGCGTAGAGGATAATTCGTATGTAATTAGCACTGTCGCAGTAGGTACAATAAAACTGTAACACCTCGTTTCCACCAAGTATAATACACTGTATGATACAGTGATATTATATGGATTTGACACTATAATACAGTGTATTATACTTGGTGGAAACGAGGTGTTAGTCATTCTGTATTGTTATAAAAAATAACCACGAAAGCTAGGGTAGCCGTACATGTGCAAATTATTGCCATCTATCGAAAATGAGTAGTATGTAAACGATGTCTAATTCGTCGATCGGTAACCTCTCCTTGCGCCGCATAGGGTTGTAGGCAGGATTCAGTATGACTATACAAGGTGAGATTTTAGTAACCAGCCAAATATTTTCTAGATGTTAGGTATCACCAATAGACCTCATTGCGTAAATAAAAAATATGGGTTACATTTTCATAATAAATTATTTTATCAACAGTGTTATTTTATAAAGTTTGGTTGCCTTCTTAACGCTATAGTAAACGTACGCGCCCGAGGCCTTGAAACGTAATAGGGCGGCGAGCATGAATAGTGACTAGAGTTATTGGTTTTTTCGGGAAAGGTTTGTGTAGTCATATCTCAATATTTTTCTATAGAACGATACTAAAAGGAAACAAGACGACTATCGGTTCTCTAACAAAGATTATTATATTGAAATTTGGCTGGTTATAAAAAACCTCACCCTGTATATAAAAAAGGAAGCCGTGCGTGATAATTCTAAGTCATGGAGATCTATATCGATGGTCTATTCTAATGTTTATATAATTACCATTATAGCCATAAAAGTACGAATTGACTACAAGCCCCTTTCTGCGTTTACCGTCTAACCACTCATACTCTATCTAGCTGGTGCAAGGCAAGATGGCGAGTTTAAGTTCGCGAGGTCCCCGCGCGCCGTTCTTCACCCCGCGAAATCCCCGCGCGCCGGTCTTCAACCCCGCAAAATTGCGTAATGTCACTTCGATAATGTGAAGTGACATTTATGATTATTAAAACCAAACGCTCTGTGAAATTTATTAACTCTATGGCTATAACAGTGATAGGTTGTCTATGACCTAGGTTCACTTTTCGCCACTGTGTCGGGTTTACAGTGATCCGCGTAGAAGTAGCCTATTATCAGGGTTATGTCCTTGTAAGAACATTTTGGTATATTATAAACACACACGGGCGTTAAAAGTTTTAATCCCCACATCTCACTTATTTCACCATACGCGTTCCCTCTCAAAAAATGGAAATACTATAATTTCTGTAGGAATGAAACATGCTAGTAATTCCCACCTGAAATTCTAGGAACAACGAAGTGGAAAACTCTAGCCACTATGCTGGTCCTGTGAGGAAGGGGGGCTATTGACTTCCACAGTCACAGAAGCGATGATACAGGTTGAGCTTGTCAGCAAGTTGAATTAGATCAGTGGTTATAACTGAATTGAGTTTTAATAGATTAAAAACTCATCGGTCAACTAAATACGCCCATGACCTGTGCTCGACCCCAAGACTTTTGTGTGAAAGGCTTGTTCTCACCTTATTCACTCAGTACTTGTCTGTTTACCAGACTTCGTGAATGACATACCGACGAACTTAAGCAAAGGAAATTCAAAACATTGACACTTCCGTCGAAAACAGATTTTCGGCTAACGAAGAGTTCCTCTAACTTTGTCCTCGGCTATGAAGGGTGCTTAATTTGCACTGGCACTGGATACTATCCGATGGATATTCGGCGAAATTAATAGAAACATTTCCGTGTGCTACATGACGGTCACTCCGGAATCCGGATCTTCTGCGCATTGCAACGGTCCGACGCGACGGTGTTGGATTATGTGATGTTAAAAATGAATGACATTATATTAGGTATATGTACAGCACACGGATGCACTTCCCCAATATCAATGCTTCCCTCTCGTATTCCTTTAGAGGATAAACGCTACCTACCATCGATTGTAGGCAAAGAGAAAGTTTATTTTCCGGTATTTGACAATCGTTTTCATCCACGACTACCACCTGTCCCCAACGGTACTTTAAACCTATTTTCCCGATAATGGCCGTCAATATTTAAGTTTAAAAACAAATATCTCAGACACTACAAAATATATCTCATTCAAACCAATTTCGTTGAAAGTGCTTTTTTTAAGTTTTACTGAATTAATTTATTCTGAATTTTCTAACTTGTAATTGAAACGGGTTTTCAGTTTTTTTTTCTGTTCAGATCACTGACTCCGTGCTTCGGAGAGTACGTTAAGCCGTGTCGGCCCCGGGTGCTATCAACAGATGGCTAAATATATGGCAGCCGTTAAAATCCATCAACCCGCACTGGAGCAGCGTAGTAAATTAAGCTCCAAGGCCCCTCACCCTGGGAGTAGGCCTAAGCCCCTGCAGTGGGGCATAATGCGCTGGTGGTATCGAAAAAACTGAAAAGGTAAAGGGGGTGACACAATTTTTGGACTTTAAGAGCGCCCATTTTAACTAATATTACTTAAGTTAAGTTTGAAACTTTTATATAATTTTTCAAGATCTATGATACATGAATAGCGGATTACTTAAAAAAAAAATTATAATTTCGCTACACTGCACCTTGTGTGTCGGTTCATAAATTCTAGGATAATTAATAGGACATTCTACACAGCGCTATCTAGACCCAAAAGTAAGCACGTACGATGCTTGTATTATGGGGTACTAGATAAGTGGTAGGGTCGTGACAGCCCAAAGCGCAACGAACCTGTCTCAAATTTATAAGACTATAGGGCCATGGTTCGAATTCGGGCGTGTACCAATGAGTTTTTCTGATGTAAGTATATAACTATCACTGAGCAGTCGGTCCCGGACGTTGTCAATAGATGGCGGTTGTTACAATCCCCAAACCGCAGTGGAGCAGCGTGGTGGATTTAAGTTCCAATCCCCCTCACCCTGGGGGAGGCCTAAGCCCCTGCAGTGGGGTAAAAATGGGCTGATGAAGATAACTGATATACATACTTAAACATTCTTTATAATATATGTAAATAGGTACATATATAATTACTTTTACATCCAGACACGGACATGCACACAAATATTTGTCCCGGACGGGAATCGAACCCGCGACCCTTGGATACACAGTTAGGGTCGGTCGGGTCAGGGTCAGGTAGGATCGGGCAGTAAATCTTGTAGTGCCGAATAGACTCCGATAAAATGGCTGTGAGAGACGGATATGATTTTGGGTTTCGTTTAATTTTATTTCATTTGTTTACGGAACTAAACAGTGGTAGGGTTGAAGAAACGGGAATAGGGTAAGGTAATTTAGATAGGTATGTTCACGCGGGTGAAACCACGGGCAATTACTATCTGGGTTAACGTCCAAATTATACCAACGCAAGGACCACACGGACCTAGCCGCAGGCGGAAAGCTAGTTTAGCAGAAGAATAATACAGTAGTAAATAAATACAATAGTATGACTGACAGGTTGGCCGAGTGGTTAGAAACCCTAAATGCGGAGCCGAAGGTCGCGGGTTCGATTCCTGCTGGAGACAAATATTTGTGTGCATGAACATGTCTATTTGTTCCGAGTCTGGTTGTAAAAGTATCTATATATGTATATATTATTTAAAAAAAAAAATTTAAGTATGTATATCAGTTGTCTAGTAACCCATAACACAAGCATAATACTTGCTTACTTTGGGAATAGATGGCGCTGTGTGGGATATCCCAGATATTATTATTATTATAATTAATGCTGTGAAATAAAATAAAGTAAACTTATAGAGAAAATGGATTCAATTGTAGATAATTTTTAGCGTTAAAAGTTTTTGTAACAAAGTACATAATTACATAATGTAGGTAATAACAAATAAATAATACGTATAAATTCAAAAATATCACGTCTGAATAATTATTCAATGTTTGAACACGTAACATTGTTCAGCTTTTACGTGTTTCTAAGTTGCCCTAACTTCGCTTAAGTTAGAATAAGAAACGTGAACTTGGAGAGGAATAGCAACAGGTTGTGCACCATCAACCTCCTAAGGTATGTAACATAATTGTATTTCGTTACTAGCAACCGCCCCCGGCTTCGCCCGCGTGGAATACATTTTTATATCATTTCTGCTTATAGAAAAAGAAATGCTACAGGGCCATCTGGTGGCAAGTAGCAATAAAGTGGATACGTACCGCGAAAATCTTTTCTGTGCTCGAATACTTATTTACACCATTTTTTGGATAAAAAATGGTTATTGTGGGTTATCCCTAAGAGATAGACATATACCATCGCGGACTTTTTTGTAGACCTTTTTAATGTGTACAATACTGTAGTACATTATTTTGATTTATCTCGTAGGTTTTTGCGCTTACATTGTGCAAAGCGCGTTGCGTAAGCGCAAAAAAAGTATGTTTATTTATCACATTATTAGAAACCTCTAAAATTATTGATGTTTCTCTACTGTAATATGCATGTTAAATACATATAAACCTTCCTCTTCAATCACTCTATCTATTAAAAAAACCCGCATCAAAATCCGTTGCATAGTTTCAAAGACCTAAGCATACATAGGGACAGACAGACGGGAAGCGAATTTGTTTTATACTATGTATAAAACAAAGCCTGCTTCTTGTTTAGAAGGACGTGGTTCGAATCCCAGGGCATGTACCAATGAGTTTTTTCCTAATTTATGTACTTCACTATCACTGACCCTGTGCCTCGGAGAGCATGTTTAGCCGTCGGTCGGTCCTGGTTATCATAACTAGATGGCAGTCGTTAAAATCTACCAACCCGCATTGGAGCAGCGTGGTGAATTAAGCTACAAACCCCCTCATCCCGAGGGGAGGCCTAAGACCCTACAGTGGGGTATTAATGATGGTACGGTTATGCTATGTAACGTTTGAACTACGATCATTTTGTGAGGCACAGAAGTTAATTATACGAGCGCGTTTTTCAACATTCTGTTTCCGTTCTGAAAATCGATGGGTATGACTAAGTTTCAGTCTTTTGGCGTCACTTTGTATCCGCCATTTTGATTTTTGTTTCAATATAGCGTGGCACTATAAACTCTATAATAATATGGTTAAAACATACAGACGAACAAAACACATTAAGGGACGCATGCCCTGAGCCATCAACGTCAGCCGGATAAATAGACGTAATAATACATGTCTAAGTTCTTTTTCTGACTATGTACGTAAAATAAAAAATGCATCAAAATATAAGCCGTACCATTTTAGACAGAAATAGTTACTGCAGCAGCGCCCCTAGTAGCCTATTACCGTTAAATATGTCTAAAAACTGGCTTTGAATTGGAATCGCCCGAGCCGTTTTAGAAAATACATAGACTGCAGCGCCATCTGGTAACCAAAACTGTAAAACATATTTAAGAATCTTCTCTGAAGTAATCCTACGCAATGCCAAAAAAAAAACACATATCAAAATATATTTTTAAAAAATACACATTTGTTGCAGTGCCCTTTGGTGGCCAATATCCTAAAACATGTCTAAAAACTTGCTCTAGATTGACAAAAAGGTAACTCTACAGAAACAAACACACAAACAAACACACAGCTTCCCCAAACGCATATGCCATCTCTGTCCTGTCGTGGGTAAAAATTTCCATTGCCTCTATTGGTCTTAGGATCCTATCCATACGAGTATAACATTATAGAGTCTATATTTGACTGACTGATTGGCCGCGTGGTTAGAGACGCTAACTGCGGAGCCAAGGGTCGCCAGTTCGATTCCCGCCGGGACAAATATTTTTTACATGAACATGTCTATTTGTTCCGTGTCTGGGTGTAAAATATCTATACATGTAAATATTATAAAAAGAAAATAATATTTAAACAGATACGTATGTCAGTCGTCTGGTACCCGTAATACAAGCTTCGCTTGGTTTAGGACTAGATGGCGCTGTGTGCGATGTCCCAGGTATTATAATTATATTGCGACGTTAATTAAAAAAAATATGGCGGAACACCCGATTATGCCAGCTTCCAAATGAAAAGGTTAAAACCTGTTTCAAAAACAAGTTACGAAAAATTTATTCTAGTAAATGTAGCCACAGAATGGCTAATTTATAAAACGTCGATTGACCCATTATTACCAGCATCCCCTTGCACCCCATAAAGACGCAGAAGTCGTCACATTACAATTTGTTGGACTACAGCCATCTGTCCCATTGGCTCCTTAAGGCCATCTACCCATTCACAGTCCCATTCTACGTCCTGAAGCCTGGCTCCTGAAGAAATATTAAGAAAAAACTGAGAAAATAAAATAGGGTGACGTTCTATAACTATATGAATGTAATGTGTAAATACAGGTCGATTTTTTCGTCGCTCCCAATTTTTTTTCCGTTAGACCGTGTATAAAGAATCCTTTTTGAAAAAAAATTAAATATTTTTTCCTGGAGGAAATACCGATGCAATGTGGTTATTATATCAAACTCGAATACTAAGCATGAGAAAGATGTGACCGAGGGTGTAATAGGATTGGGTATGACGCCGGCGGCCACTGACCAGCGCGGCGGATCTGTTAGTATCCCGCGCATTGCCACGGCATTTTGATAACTTTACGACGCTATATCTCAATATTTTAGCACTGAGTGATACTAAAAGAAAAAAAACACGTACTTATTTCATTAAGTTCCACCTAAGTTCCGAGTGTTTTAAAATATTGAAGATAATTTTTTTTATTATCTATTAATATGATATGACAAATTTAATTTCATAAAGGGTAGACACAGTGATATGTGCAAAAATAAAATGCAGTCTGTCCCTTGCCGCTTTGCTACAGTTTAAAGAGCTTAAACCGAGGCACGCTTGCGGTGTCATGTCGCGTGACTTTGTGCCAAGTGCTTTATATATCACAAGAGTACGGTTGTGTGACATGAATTATGGTCCATTTGGCCACGCGTGTGACACTTGCCGAGGGACCTGGCAGATCTGGCCTTAAGTAATTAACTTTAAATTAAGCTGATAATACTACGAAATTTAATTATTACTTTTATTTATTATTTTTTATATTATTTTATTTGTACGGAAAACCAACAGCACAATTAACTTATTGACAGACATATCAAATCAAAATCAAAAAGTTTTTATTCAATATAAGATGTTTACACACACTAATTGAAAATCAAAATGAATTGATTAAGTGTTTAGGTACCGGTTCCAAAACTAGAAGGAGAAGAACCGGCAAGAAACTCCTCCCTGTTTATTTTATTTAAATATATGTTTTTCTTAGTTGTTTTAGCATAATAGCTACAAAGGCCAATAACAGGTTCTCGCTAATAGATCAGAAAAGGAAAAACATACGTTATCAACTAACAGCACTGACACTTTCTGAACTTAAAAGAAACAAAGCGCTTTCGCTGAAACGTGTATAGAATATTATTTACGTAGAATTTCGTATTTAAATCGTCTATAACAAAAGAACAAACTAAACGTTTTTTTTAATCGAGCGACGTTTAGACAACTGAGTGCATTTTCGAATATTTGAGCGTTCGTTCGAACCCATTCTCTATACTTCACTTCATCAGCCCATTTTTACCCCACTGCAGCGGCTTAGGCCTCTCCCAGGGTGATGGGGGCTTGGAGCTTAAATCCACGCTGCTCCACTGTGTTTTGGGGATTGTAAAGACCGCCATATATTGACAGCGTCCGGGACCGACTGCTTAACGTGCTCTCCGAGGCACAGAGTCAATGATAGTTAATGTACTTAAGTCAGAAAAACTCATTGGTACACGCCCGGATTCTGACCATGGCCCTATGGCGTTATAAATTTGAGACAGGTTCGTTGTGCTTTGGGCTATCACGACAATCTATACTATGGTATCGTAAAAATCAGGGCGGTGGAATCACACATGTACATATTTTTCATTTCATTTTTATTTGAAAATCAATGAACAATAATCGATTTGGCTCACTCAGTAAAGGAATTGGTTTGAATTTAGAATATGACTTTTTGGCATTTTTTATTTCACTGGATCCCGAAACTTTCAGAAACTGCGTGTACTCTGACATTTCAATTCATAAGTTGGTAATATTTTTAAATCATATATTATTTATTAAAAAAAAAAAAAACTAGTTAATTTGTCTGCGTTTACAAGACTTAATAGGTTCGAAAATGTCGTTTAATCAGTTAAAACAACTTCAAATAACTAAATCATTTAAAGTTAAAATTTTAAATGATCTACTTACTTTTCCATATAACGTTTTTCGTAATATCGCATTTTTCGAACGCACCATTTTAATAAAAAGACGAAAGAGAAACAAATTCTTTTATTGCATCAATTGAGTTCTTTGTATATTGTTGTGAAATTCTAAAAAGTTTTATGAATGAGTTAATCTAGTGATGATTGTAATTTAACACCATTAGAGTTAAAAGAACTAGTTTCTAAAGCTGAATACATAAACTTTCTGCCTGAAAAGTCACAAGTAATAAAAAGATCTGTTCGGACACCTGTAAATTAATTATTGTTCTATCTAGTTACAATATTTTTCTTTTTACATCTTGTGTTTTATCGTTAGTGTGGTGAAAAGTTAAAAGTATCACAAGAGAACAAAGTATTTTGTTTTGGTGCTTTTGAATCCCTCACCGTGCTCAGGATTCTAACTTAGAATTATTCGCTATACTCGTGATTAAATTATAGACTCCTTTTCTTGTTCGAGATTCAAACTCAGCAACAAAAACTAATTTTGCTCTCTTGTTACTCAAATAACTATAAGTGACCTAATTGAGATATTAATTATTCACTTTTGGGATAGGTTATGAAAAAGTCTATAACGACCATTTTTCGACTGACCCATTGACCGAGTGGTTAGATGGTTAGACCCTAACTGCGGAGCCGAGGGTCGCGGGTTCAATATCGCGGGACAAATACTTGTGTGCATTTCCGTGTCTGGGTGTAAAAGTATCTATGTATATGTACATTTTATAAAAAAAAGAATATTTAAGTATGTATATCGGTTGTTTAGTACCCCATAATACAAGGATAATATTTGCTTACTTTGGGACTAGATGGCGCTGTGTAGGATGTCCCAGATAATATTATTATTTGTTTTACTGCTGAAATAATACCTTAATAAAGAGACTACATTTATATATAGCCTGCAATCAAGCACAGTATTGTCACAGCACGCGGGATTATACACACGAAGCTGTAGTGACATCAGCAAATCTACCGTTTCCCTTCAAATCCGGGTCAAGTTAATTAATTAGAGCAATAATTCAAATTCTTCAACCGACTGAATAAAGGGTTACACACAAAAAATCGCCCACATGGGCGCGCGGGTCAGTTAGTCTTATTAACCTAAAAACTTCTACTGTCCCTAATTTATCTCCGGGCGGAGTTGGACATCGGATGGGCGGTGATAGAGCTGAGGTAGGGGTTAAAATGGGAAGTATTGTTTCAGTCATGCGCGATGACAACAAAGTAAATAAATTCCGTACCGAATTAATAATACTATCATGATTGTATTCTTTATTAGTTTAAAATATATTATCAATCTATTCACAATAATTAATTAAAAATTTGCCTGGGCGATTAATTTATTCGCATACTAACAAGCCTCGTGTCGTGTTAGCCTTAGCGCAGCGAACCTGTTTCAAATTTATAAGTGTACCAATGAGTTTTTCTGATTTAAGTACATAACTATCAATGACTCCGTGCCTCGGGGAGCACGTTAAGCAACGCCTGCTGTCAATAGATATCAATCGTTACAATCCACCAACCCGCAGTGGAGCAGCGTGGTGGATTTAATCTCCAAGCCGCGTCACCTTGGGGGAGGCCTAAGCCACTGCAGTGGGGTATAATGGGCTGATGGAATGTAATGAATCAACCTTTATATATCTATATAATAATATAAAGAGAAAGTTCCCATTTTGGTTCAATAAAACTGTTTTTTGATGCACCACTAATCGCAGTGAATTTAGAATCCGCGCCACCAAAGAAGTCCCAAAAATAATACTCGCTTACTGATTTATTTTTCCACAACGTGAAGTGAACCGCTTTATTAGCCAAATATACCTACAAATAATAAGTGGTGGGGTTGGATACCAGCTAGATAGGAAAGAAATTTTCTGACATTTTTTCTTCGACATGGACTGCTTGGCGGTGGTTCACAACACTTTAACTTCAACACTTGCAGAACTGTTTTTGAGTTTGATGAATTTTGATTTTCTTTGCGGTTATATATTTAATTTTAACTAGCGGTGCACGAGATAATTTTTTACAGAGGCGGTGAACGTAAATTTTTAATTGATACTGAATACACTCGCGGGCATTCGCTCTTGCTTCGTTCAACGGGGAAGAAAGGAATGGATTGAGTAAACGTGCGTGTGTATGAGTGAAAGAATGAATAATAGTTTTAAAATTAAACGAAACGTTAAAGAATGCTAGTTGTCAAACCAATAAGTATGCATGCATAAGTACGCCTTAAGTGTTTTGATAATCCGCGAATTTCATATAAAATCAACGCAAAATTGGGACGATATCCCTACATACGAGTACAACCCATTAAATGTCACAATCACGCCAAAAAAAAAAGAAATTTCCGCTACCCGCGAACAACTATTAGTCGGTTTGTGAATCATTCCCATAATAGTGTACCCGGAAATTGTGTCCAACGAGAGCCGCAGGTCGCAGAGGAATCCGACCATCCCGCAACATATCGTATTTCCCGTTAACTCCGCACCGAATAGCAAATCGATGGGGACTGATAAATGAAAATTCACATCTGCTAACCACGAACTAACATTATCGAGAAGAATATCCTCCTAAATCCCGCCACGGATGTCAACCTACTAATTAATTTAAAATAACCATAGTAGTACTAAACGTAGATGAACTTGCATTTGAAGGTTTTACCTTTATCTGTCGTGATAGCCCAGAGCGCAACGAACCTGTTTCAAATTTATAAGGCCATAGGCACATGGTTCGAATCCGGGCGTGTACCAATGAGTTTTTCTGACTTAAGTACATTAACTATCACTGACTCCGTGCCTCGGAGAGCACGTTAAGCAGTCGGTCCCGGACGTGTCAATAGATGGCGGTCGTTACAATCCCAGACCCGCAGTGGAGTAGCGTGGTGGATTTAAGCTCCAAACCCTCTCCTCACCCTGGGGCAGGCCTAAGTCCTTGCAGTGGGGTAAAATGGGCTGATGATGACCTTTATCTGTACCATTAACCTTCCTAATCCCGCTATCCGCTATAATTACATCGATGTCACTACCACTTGCTTGCTAGTCGGGTTGCCGTGTGTCTCTATTCTCTAACGACTCGGGTGACCATATCTAATAGGTGATACTTTTCCTCGAGCCACTCTACTCATCACATCATTGACATCCGGATTTTTCCCATACCGCTTGGTCAATGTGATATACATTAACAAATACGATCAATGTTGAACCGGAAAACTTTTTCTAGGGTTTCTGTTGCTATCAGCAAAGGATTCGAAAAGCCTGCACGTAAATTATTCTTACTTGCTACGCCCGATAGATTCAAAACGATTGAGATATATGAGTCTGCCAACCGCTTTGAATTTGGATACTTTTTTCTCGTCGTTTAAGCTTATATGCTAGAAGAAGTCACGAGGCACACGTGACAAGCATGAGATCAAATAGCAATGTTAACTTGCTGATAAGTTCGAGCGTGATCCAACCAAGTTGGTAAACATATTATCAAAGACAACCAACATTGATTCTGCCAGCTGAAGCGTTTCGGAGTTAACGCGACATGGAATAAACCATCCGCTTCTGTATATGCAGGGTTGGTTGGTAGAGGTGAACGAAGCCTGGCTGTTTGTCCTAGGCCCATATTTGAAAACTTAATTTGTAATATAATAATAATAATTCATCATATCCAAGACTTGAATGTAATTAAAACCTAATCTTGGATGGCCGTTCCAACCGTTACATGCAGCTTGCTGTTGTCTAAAATAGATGAAAGATTAATAGACCGTGCCCGAATTTATGATTTTTCAACTCCGGATTCCATTAATCGAAAAGCACTCCCAACCAGGTAAGCTTAGCTTTAAATACAGCCAAGTGCTTTTTGAAAGATATTTTGTACTACAACACGCCTATATCCGAACGATCCTGTATGTAAAAAACTATGGAAAAAGCTTTTCAAATGAATAACTTCAATGTTAAGGATACGTCGATGTTATGTTATTATTTTTTATTTATTTATTTTCAAATCAAATCAAAATATCTTTATTTCGTAGTTATGTAACATAATCTTGAAATACGTCATAAGAGTGAATTTTATTACTTCGTGGAAGAACGTCACCACAAAGGCGCATTCAAAAATGCTGGTCCTCTCAGAAGAATACGCAAGAAACTGAGGGACGCTCTTTTTAACAAAATTATAAACAATTTTTTAACAATAAGTGCTTAAAGAATAATATTATTGAAACAAACTGATAGGCGAGCGACTTACACCCATGGATTTTTGTCATCTAAGTAGTCTGATACTTTATAATAAGCTTTTGCATAAAGCTTTCGTTTTATTGTAGTTTTAAACTTGTTAAGGGGTAGATCTTGAATGTCAGCTAGGATCTTATTGTAAAAGCGTATACATTGCCCTTTAAAAGATTTTGTGATTTTATTGAGGCGGCTGACATGGTTAGCAAGTTTATCGTTGTTTCTAGTATTAATATTATGCCGATCACAATTTTTTTTAAATAATACAATTTTTTTTTTTACGTACCTTATGTTTTCAAATATATATTGAGACGGCAATGTCATTATATTAATTTCCCTTAAACTTTTCTCTAAGTGATACTTTAGGTCCAAGTTTATAAATTGCTCGAACAGCTCGCTTCTGCAACACGAAGATTGTATTAACATTGGCAGCATGTCCCCACAGCAAAATGCCATAAGTCATTAAACTATGGAACCCACTGAAATACACCAACCTCGCGGTTTGTATGTATGTTGGAGAAAGAACATTTACAGTTAAATAGAAGTTATGTGGAAATCATTTTATACCCGATGATTGTTATGAAAGAAACTCGTACACTGGTAAGTGTTTAAATCTTATATTTTTATTATTGTCTTTAGAAACTAACTGACAAGTGACGGACACGCAAAATGGCAGAATTTAGGCCCACTCAACAGTAGCGACTTCTGCTTCGAACTTCCAGCTTTTAAGCCCATTTTCTAAGACAGCGATTATATTACTAGAAAGTGTGCATTTACATGCGAACCAGGCCTAATGACCATATCGAACCTATTCGACTTCTATAACCATACCACTACCAAAAAGTACCTATCGCATAATGCGTGTAAAACCTATAATGGTTTTGTAATACTGGCAAATACAGAAAGAACTGTAAGTAAACAATAAACCTTGATATCACCACGGGCAGATTTCGTAGAGAGATATACAGCCAAATAATCTGAACGCAGGCGGCAAGTGGGCGAACGAAGACAGCGCCCGCCAGACGGGGCGATAAGGCGGCAGCGCGAGGCGAGACGGGATCGCGTGCAATTATATTTTATCTGGCTCCCGACGCGTATGTGCACCTAGTGATAGGAATATCAAATATATCGATAGTTTTATTTTCCGTTGAAAATTATTTCAAGTCGTACGTGCACATAAGGTGCTTAAGGCGCCTCTACACGTTCGCCATGATGGGCGATTATAGGGAATACAATGGTGTGGACGACTTGGTCGCTTGTATTCGCTCATAATCGACTGTGTTTGTTCGCTTTCGCCGTTTTTTCGCTTTTTACACGGACATCAAATGAATATTTCTTTCTGTACAGGTAATTGAACACGAAAGAATGTGTGGATGACTCTAATCATAGAACGTTGTGCAATCACCCAAGCCACCATGGTCTAATATAAAAAGATGTGAATGCAAATATTTCCCCAAAGTGCAAACATGAAAGTAAAAACCATAGATGGGGTTTTCTGCGGTAAACCGTGGGCGTGTGTATGTGGTTTGAGATTTGTTTAACTTTCTTGTATACGGGATATTTTTTTTATCACTGCGTATAAATATTATTTCGTTCTTTAGTGAAAATAAAAAATATAATTTCACTTATTCATATATTTATTTAAAAATAAAAAACTAAAATCGATTAATTGTATCCATAAAAATACCCCGAGTCGTATCACGATACTCGCACTGCCGAAAGCCGCCGTGCCCCTACGCGCCCATCCCCTGCAATCATCCTATGCGGTGTGTACCCACGTTCTAAGATTAATTGTATTGGACAGGTTGAAAAAATAATGAAAAATAAAAGGTTGATTTTTTGATGTAATGTGTTCTATTCACGTTACTAAATCATGTAAAAAACTATGCGCAGTGATAAAAAAATATCCTGCATATGGAAACACGAGAACGGAATCGAACCGGATCCGGAGGCACAAACAATAACAAAACAAAAAAGAACACGAATAAAACAATACGTTTGAATTATCGAAAAAGTGAATTGCGCAGGATAATGGTGGATAATATAAAAAAACCAATGCTAAGTCGTGATAGCCGAGTAGTAGCGAGCTCGCTTTTCATTCAGAAGGCCGTGGCTCTAATCCCAGAGTATGTTACCAATGGGTTTTTTGTAACTCACGTACATATAACTATCACTGACTGTACCTCGGAGAACACGTTAAGCCGTCGATCCCGGTTGCCGTTAAAATCCACCAACTCACACTGGAGCAGAGTGGTGGATTAATTTTCAAGCCCCCTTATCCCGAGGGAAAGCCTAAGCCCCTGCAGTGGGGCATTAATGGGCTGATGGCAATGCTACAGTTTAGTCGAGCTTAACTAAAATTAATATGTTTAATAATTATTATACTTTGTTTCTTAAGTATAATGAAAAATGTTTTGCATTACTTATTCGAGCCTCTTATGAGTGAACTAAGATATAAGATACTCTCTTTGACAACTAATTTTATGTACTTGTATAAGAAATTTGCCATTGGTCGGTACTGTTAATTTCGGTTCTGTTAACTGGGCTTGCAAAGCTTCATCATATCGTTACATGGTGCTGCGAATATTTCTTTGCATACTAAAATATCACCATCAATTCTTAACACGCGCAAGAAAGCGTCTTCATTAATCATGAAAATAATATAACAAAACAATATCGATAAAACCATTTGAGCACTTGCCCAACCTTATACACAATAATGTGCCAGCGATGAAGAAGCGGCGCGCGGCGGCGGGCAAGTGCGGACTCCAAATTATTTCCCCCGCGCGTTAACCGACTGTGCACGACGGTAGTGTTGTGTCATGTACACGTCTATCGGTAAGTATCTAATCAATTTACAGTATTGTTATTGATTTATGGAATTCCTTGTAAGCATGCTATCGGGTATTAAGGTAAGAACGTAAAACCAATAATTACATAATATTAAATTTCATTTTTATATTTTTAAATTATTTTCATGATAAAAATATGGTCACAGTTCTACCGTATCTGCGCTTCGTTCCTGTATTCACTTGCGCTAGGCGTGTAAAAGCGAGTCATTTGTTCATTTGTTTCAAGACCGCGCGCTATGTCGTCGGGCAACATAAGTCGTCGGTTGTACATTATTTTAAGTTCATATGGTGGATAGATTGTTTGTATTTTATTATGAGTAATATGATTCAGAAAATTTTATTTGTATTTTTATAGGGTTCTTATTATGACGTTTATGCGTATAAGCACGTCGATGTTTTAGAAAGTACTAGAAAGATCGAAATAACAATAAATTAGAGATGAATTCCTATTTTCGAAGGGACAATCGTCAAAGAGACTGCGTCGTGCGGATACGAAATTCTATTTTTAGGGCGGCACGTGTCAAATGATAAAGACACCGGCGACGGCCATAATGATTTACAATTATATTTTCAAAATCGAGTAATTTTGAATTCCGGTGCGGGATTTTGGCATATACAAAAGGAGGTCGGCGTAGGCGCCAGTCTTTTTGGAAGAGCCAATGAGCGAACATACCTGCAAACAGTATCGAGTGACATAATAGTTTGTAATTTTGTTAAGTAATAAACTTATAAGTACAATTTAAATTAGTGTTTTCGTGCATCCATATAAATATGTCGACATCAAGGTCGAAATATTATTTAAATATTTGAATGTGTGTTGTAAGGAAATCCGTGAATTAAAAACAACGTTGTATAAGAATATGCAAGTGCACTGATTAACTAAACACGCAGGCATATCGACTATAGTTTGACCGAAACCGCTGTACCGCGCCTTAGGTAGGTATGTGCGCGGCGAGGAGAGAGGCAGTTTCTAAGCGTTGACTATGGCTAACACAGCAGATCTGCCTCCCTCCGCGCCGCGCACATGCCTAACACGCGGTACAGCGGTTTCGGTCAAACAATAAAGTATTATGATCGTTGCTCATAGGTGTTTGGAAAACTCTTTACTAATATTACAAATGCAAAAGCGTGTTCATATGTTTGTGTATTTGTCTTTTCTTCACGTCGCTTCGTAACGGAGCAACGAAATGACGTAGTTTTCTGCATCGAGATAGTTGAAGGGATTGAGAGTCACAGAGGCTACTGTTTATCCCAGTCGGACGTTCTCATGGGAGACAAAATCGATCCTTTCCTCACATCATAATGAAGCAACGAAGAGACGTGATTTTCTTCCTACACGTTATGATATTTAATGGGAACCGTCGATCTGGATGGTTCCCATTAAACACAAAACTGAGTAGGACATTTGACTTACAGTTGTAAGTTTTTGATGCATTCCGATTGGAAATATTTAATAGGTACATAATCTAACCTCAGAAGCGAGTTTGGACCTTATTGTCATTATATTCATTATGTCATTTATAAATTCAGATTTTGATTTTTGGGGTTCCGTACATAAAGGGTATTATCAACCAACGAGAACGCTATTACTAAGGCCAGTCCATCCATCCCTCCGTCTGTCTTTTACAGGGCTGTTTCGTCCGAATCTTTATAATAATACCTCGGACATCCCACACAGCGCCATCTAGTTTTAAAACTAGTCTATCTATAGTACAAGCTTTGTTTAGTTTAAACTTATACAGACATTTAGACTAAAAAATTTATTATAAAACTTAACAAAAGGCTCTCTTTAATTACTGTGCTCTCACTAGACGTCACATTGTGTTTTAAGATAATTTTGTATGACCACCAGAAAGACATGTGGCAATACAATAAAGATTTTTGATTTGATTTGAATATAGTACGTTGGACTCCAAGCAGCAGGCGCAAGCTAAATATTTACTTAAAGACAAGTTTGAATTATCAAAAAAAATACATAGTTTTTATACCTTTTTGACATCGAGGTAGAAAAATATCCTAAAACCAAAGAAATTCCTCAAACTTTTAGAAGTCTAATACTAGATGCTTGTGGTCTGTATAGTTCAAATAAAAAGGTCTCCACTGTCCTCGTCGTGATTTTACGATCTTTTTTATTTTTTGCCAGACATGTGAGATTGGCAGCGAGCCCGGACCGCGAGGCGCCGTGCCGTACGTTATGTTGATGCGGTCATCCCTTCGCCAATATTCAAAGGCACATATGATTTGTCATGAATGTAACGCGATAACTTTTTCTGTAGACTACGAGGGTTGTATGTTCTGGCGCACTACTGAACTTTCAAGTGTGCGGGCCAAAACAAAGTTTGAGTACTAAGCGATCATAACAACAACAGTATGGACATTTGATAGCGTATTAATTAGGTTATCAGCACCGCACGGCAACACTAACGGTGGGATCCGTCCCGCGATTAATCAGTAGCGTTGTTAGGTCGTCGCCCCTCGCGCTCCCCTCTCGCCTACAGTGCACCCGTCGCCGTCGCCTATGCCGTCGCCTATGCCGTCGCCCACACCTCGAGTGCCCCCTCCGGCCGCCTGTCGCCTTGGTGTCGGCCCGCGGTGACACCGCGTCGGCACGCGCCCCTCTAAATTAGTAATGACGCGAGGGAAGTGTTGCGCTACCCAACTCGTTTAATATTTACGACGTGTCTCAAAATTGAATGTGTCCGGTGCTGTACTGTTGTAATTTTTTGACATACATTAAGTACAATGAATGATTTTTCGTTGTCCCAAAGGCAAAGCACACTAAAATTAAAAAAAATACTTATCAATCTCAATCATTATGGTAGATCTGAATACAATGCTGCGTGCACGCGCAGGTAATCTTATACCCTCGCGCCACTGCCTCTCGCTACACCTAAAACTGGTTTTTGCGACTCTACTGGTGCCTATATTCGGAACCGCCATAAAGTTTGATTGTAACTGTACCAATAAAGAAAGTTCATTCATAAATTAGTTGTAAAGTATTTATTAATAAAGTAAGCCATTTCAATGATTAATATAATTTGCTTCAAGCAATAATTTGAGTGCAATAATAATCTGAAGACCAAGGTCTTCAACCAATGCGTCCTACCTACAATGACGTACGGTGCCGAAATATGGACTCTCACGGCAGGACTGATCCACAAATTTAAAGTCGCTAAACGTATTTATACAATATTAGCGATATTTGACAGTTTATGTGGAGTGGGAGTGCAGAAAGCTAAAATCTATATACAAGGTGAGTTTTTGAAATGGGACTGTATGGACAAATCATAAACTATGAGAAATAACGAAAAGTGTTCAAAAGAATTATGAACTAAATTTTTGAGACAGCAAAAACTGCATATTCATATTTTTGGGAAATCTGTTTTTTTTAACAGAGAATCAAACCGCACTCGCTTCGACATTAATCTATTAATACGTGAAAAGCAAACTATGTAACCCTTTTAAAACATATTGCAGGTATGGAGGAGTGTGAGATTTGGTATAGTATAAGCTAAAAGATATATTATTTGTTACAAATACTGTCAATCATACATATGAGTACAATAGTCTGTTTTTTTTTTTTTTTGATGCAATTTGAATTGACTTACTCTCGCCTTTTAATTATTATTGGTGGTTTCAAAAAAGTGAGTCAATATAATGTTATATACATACATTTCATCATCATCATCATCATTATCATCAGCCCGTGTCTCTCCACTGCAGGATATAGGCCTCTCCCAAGGCTACATACATTTAACAGGAGAATATATATTTTGTGCGTACATACAAGGTCGCTCGCGGCACGGAATGTTTGCCAACGCTGTTTGCTGTTAGCGCGAGCCCGAGCTGACCGAGAACTTATATAAAGTTAGATATATCGACATAGACTATTTCAATACAGATATTACAAAATTATTGGGATTTTCGCGACGTTAGGTATATTTAATAATATTACTTTTGTTACAAATTCCTATACTCATTACCAAGTTAAGATACCAGTGGCTTGTGTAAACAAAATCCTTATAGGTACATCACAGACCAGTCAACCTATAAGACCACGCTTTAATAAACGTCAGTACGAAAACGAAATCGCCAAAAAGTGGCGGGGTGCGGGGAGAGGTCGGCTAGTTTTCATTGGCTCGTTCAAAATTGACAATTTAATGGCTTCCGACGTGCTTCCAACTGACCGTTCACAAGAGACGTAGTTATGTAGTGTCACTACTTAGCCTTGGCGAATGCTACTTCCTGTCAAAGCGTGGTCTATAAGGTTGACTTGTCTGTGAGGTACATTTATAATCTCTTTCATACGTCAGTGCCCATCTTTTTAAAATGGACGCGTAATTGACTATTTTAGCCAAGAACACCTCAATCAATCTGACCAGCTTTAAGTTGTGTCACAACTACCTAACTAGTCAAAAAATATATTATTTAATTAAGTTGAATAGACGTAATTTTATTCGCCAATAAATACGTTGCAAATACTGTTACATTAATACAAATGACTAACTTCACACAGTTACTATTTCACTGTGTAAACATTTTCAACGCGCCCTCAGAACGCGTTTAAAAAAGAATAACTTCAAAAATACCATAAACATCTACTTACAGAATTATTGATGTTCTACAACCGTATCAAGCCAGTCTGTGGCAAACGCAATCCAGTTATCCGTCCACCTGCTAACCCGAGTCGCGCCCGGGCGCAGCATAACGAGCACGTAATCGCGCAGCTACAACCGCACCGTTTACTCAAACTGTTACTGAAACCGTTCTGTTGAAGTCATGCATTTTATAGCTTATACGTTTCCTTTGGTTGCCTAGTGATATGAAGTTAAAGTGGTCTCAGGTTTTCGTGCATCTCGGATTCGGTTTTCAATGTCGCACATTCGTTTTTATATCTGTGTGGATATTCGTTTTTTTCGTGATACAAATTTTTGAAATGGATTTCAAATCGATTTAGCGATTTATTAGTTCTAGCATAGAGTAAATAAATACGAGAGCGGCGTTTGATTTCAATAGAGTCAGAAATGTCACTTCACAGTATCGAAACTGTCAAAAGCAATTTCGCGGGGGTGAAGGCTGGCGCGCGGGGTCCTCGCGAACTGAAACCGGGTTGAAACTTGTCAAAGATACACCCGCTAACTAGAAGAAGAGACGCAATCGGCAATATACTTTTATCTTTTACTTTTATGACTGAACTGTATATAAAACTAAAATTTATAATATCAATCTGAAAATGTACATGTCGGAGCGTGCCATAAAGGCAGCCTAAAAGATTTGAAGAGCATACTCTAGGCGGAACTTGCCGATCAAAGACCCGAGCGAGCTCGAACGAGCTTCGTTACCAACGACGGGCCATCGACTCGCCGAAGCTCGTTTCACTCTACCTATCCTTGTATTAATAAATATCATTTACTTATAACAGGTTATTTGACTACTAATAAATATATTATATTTATCAAGAAAATATTAAAAATATACTTTATGGGATAAAAAAATGTTTAAACAAAATTATATTCCGGTGAAGAATATACAAGTTATGAGGTATTAAAATTTTATTTCTGTTTCTTTCTAGCAAAACGAAATTTAACATTATTTTAAATGGCCTGACGTCACAGGCTAGCTGACACCGTGCGGTATTGCCCTCTCTGTATAACAGGATATTTCAATATAATTTTTTTTTAATATTTAATAAGCCTATTTTATATAAGTAGGTATATATATGTTTGCAGATATCTTCAACCCGACCCGACCAGCCATCATCACGCCCCATTATACATTTATAAAATAAAACTGTGAATATTTAAATAAAACGCAGTCCAACGTATATAATATAAAGTTATACCCGAACCATATATTTGTCACGGAGGCAAGAGGTCGTGCGGTCGACAAACAACGACCCGCAGAATGTCCGTCGATAAGCGACCGCACACGAACCACCCTTGATATCCCACACCCCCTCGTATCCAGTTTCAACCCCTGCCACTCTACGAGAACCGTCATTAGGCCCGCTAACTTCGGTGTGGTAAGTAACGAGTAGTAAGCCATTACATGTGTCTTCGGCGATAGGCGAAAGATGAATTATACGATTTTCGGAAGGAGAAAGTAAAAAACAAGGTAAAAAGTTCCATTAAATAATTGTGGAAATCCGACGATTGATAAATTGGAGCGGGTTGTTTCAATAATGATAATAATACCTGAGACATCCTAAACAGCGCCAACTAATTCCGAAGTAAGCAAGTATTATGCTTGTGTTATGGATACTAGCGTGGCACATATTTAAATATTCTCTATAATATATATAGATATATAGACACCCAGACACGAAAGAAATGGACATGTTCATGAACACAAATATTTTTCCCAGTCGGTTATCGAACCCGCTATCTTTGATTCTGAAGTGAAATTCTGTAACGATTCGGCCAATGTACTAGGTCAGTAAATCAGTCAATTTACTAATTCATTAGATTTAAATAAATATTAATTCCATATCCTTTTTGACATTTTCCTGACGTTTCTCGAAGGTGACAGCTCGTCATGACGGATATTAACCAGTCCCTAGACACAATACTAATTTAGTAAATTACCCAAAAGGGGACGAAACAGGATTCTTTTTGACTAACCATAGTTAAAGACATTAATTTGGATGTAATCGTCAACTAACGAAACAAACCGCTCTAAATGTATAAAAGAAAACTTTGAAGAAACTAGTATTATAGTTACTTTCGATATATAGTTGCCATTTCTTAAGATTTAAAAATTAAAATACCCTCTCACACGTAAACAAACACGTGTTGTACCTGCAACAAAATAAAAAATAATTAATATAATTTTAATCGTTATTTAATAAAAGAAAATACCATACAAAAATACGTAATATTACAAAAAACCCGGCTAAGAGAGAGACGGACTCGCACATGAAGGGTTCCGTACCATCGTACAAAATAAAAAACGCGTTTGTTTTATAGGGGGACCCCTTTAATTTTTATAATTTATTTTATTTTTATTATTTATTGTTATATGGGCTATACACTCTGAAAATTTCAAGTGTCTACCTACGTTCAGAAGACGAAGGGTTCAAACGATACAGCCCTGTGACGGATGGACGGGACGGACAGCAGTGGAGCCTTAGTAACCTTAGTAACTTAGTACCCGTTGGCACCCTTCGTGTACGGAACCCTAAAAACGGATCAAGTGTGAACCTAGATCACGTGCCGAGGGTCCTGTCACCGCTGCAATGCTTTCAAGTAGTTAAATCTTCTACTCAATAAAGGTACATTATATTCCTCACCGAAGGTTTGTATCATGAAAGCTATTTTTCTACAAAAAAAAATGCCATATACAGAGTTTCACCTAGAGATGCCAATGTGAAGGCATCATGTGTGTATAATATAAACCTTCGACGAAATCAATAATATACCTTCAACATGTAGAATATTTGATTTACTATTTGAGGGCAGAGCAGCGGCGACGGGACCGCGGCACGCACACTTGAGCTTTTTTTTTAAATTCGCGCGTTAATAAGTTTCAACCGACACCCATATTGCTTCCATATCACTATCAGCCCATTATGCCCCACTGCAGGAACTTAACCTCCCCTCGGGATGAGGGTGCTTGGAGCTTAATTCACCACGCTGCTCCAGTGCGGGTTGGTGGACACCCATATTGCCTGCTTCAATCATATTTATTAATTTCGCGACTTTATACAAAAGTGAAATTTCGGAGCTTTAGAAATTATGCACTTTTTTTAATCCTATGACTTGATTCGAAAAAGAAGTAATTTATAAAATTCCTACATAGCCCGATGTTTTAACATTTTTTTCGTCGTGGATTTTATATATAGACCGTGTTCGGCTGAACGTAGTCCAAACCTATAGAGCGTGTAGAGCTTACCAAACTAAACAAAAAGTTTCAAGTGAACAGATAGCCCAAACTAACGGTTACCGATAAGAACATATTTAAAGTTTAATTTTTAGGGTCCCGTAAAAAACGGTAAGGGTAAAAAACGGGACCCTATTACTAAGTCTCCGTTGTCCGTCCGTCTGTCCGTCTATCACCAGGCTGTATCTCATGAATCACAATAGTTAGACAGTTGAAATTTTCACAGATGATGTATTTCTGTTGCAGCTATAACAAAAAAATCCTAAAAATAGAATAAAATAAATGTTTAAGGGGCTCCCATACAACAAACGTGAAATTTTTTTGCTCGTTTTTTTATTTATATTGTGCGGTCCGACTTACACTTAGCCGGTTTTCATCACTTATCTTATTTTTTGAAAATTTTCGTTTATTGCAGTAAGCTCTACACGCCCTGAACCCTGACAAAACACATAGGCTAGTTTTTACCGCGGAAATGTGTCTGTATGTTTGTTACTTTTTAACCGCTAAACCGAAATATCTCTAGCGATCCTGGCACAAACGTTCGGCTTTCCGCGAAGCTGCGGGCGGAAAGCTAATATTATATGTATATATATATATATATATATATATATATATTTATAATTGTTTTAAATATTAAGAATCTACAAACAGACAGACAAACAGATTTTTATGTCCGCTCCTGTTTCCTGATAGAAACTCGTTCGCATTTAAAACATGGTAGATCTCAAAACGTTTTATTCACATTTGTATCTCGTTATCGACTTTCTAATCTTTTGAGATTAGATTTAAAATTTTCAATAATAGGCCGAAAATTATAAGGAAAAGCCTAAGAACAAAGAAACCGACACTTCTATATAAATATGTGTGCTGCTGAAGTTATACAGTACTGAAATTCACAACTTTCTGGAGTGATTATAGATGTAACACAATGTTAGAAGTGTCACGCGCATTATATTGGTGTTCTTAAACAAGACATGGAAGTTTGCACTGTGATGACGCTGTTCAAACTTCAATATTCCTAAGGAACTTGAAGACGAAAGTTTAGGAAGTCGGCGATTCAGGTGTACAAGTTTTCTATGTACAGTTAAGTAGACAAAAGTCTGAATTACACGTTAGGTTAGTTTAAATTAAAAAGACACGTGTATAAATAATGAAAACACATACATAATTATCTCTAATTGATTACATAAAACAAATACGACTATAATAATAAAAATAATAATAATAATATTTAATAATAAAACAAATTGTTTTGTAAGATCATGTTTTGTAGGGATTTGTAATAAACATGATTTATTTTTATCTTGCTCATCGTGGAACAAATTTTTTGATAGCAAAAGCTCACGAATATTACATAATCTAAGATAAAATTAAATCCATGTAAATGTGAACTCGCTAACTCAAATAGAACAAACAGTATGAAAAGTCGATTTCAGCATACACCTAACGTAAATAAAAGCTGTAAAATAATATAATATATCGAGAAAACGTAAAATACAGGTACTGTTGCGGTTGATAGCTGTCATCTGTGTTGTCTTCGCTTGGTACCCAAAATACAAGCTAATGCTTAGTTTGGGACCTAGGCGTTGTTGTGATTGTGTGTGTTATTATTATTATCTAGGGACATAAACACGAGAATTATATGGAATAAAACCTTGCAAATAATAATAATAATAATAACAACGTCTAGGCCCCAAACTAAGCATTAGCTTGTGTTTTGAGTACCAAGCGAAGACTACATACATATTATAACAACCAAGACCCGCTACCAGTATCAATATTCATCATATAAATACTGACCCGACCTGGGATTCGAACCCGGGAACCCCAGCTTCGTAGGCAGGGTCGCTACCCACTGGGTTAAGCGGTCGTCAAATGGCTTGTAATTGAAATGTCTAAATGTACAATTACCTAGCACCAAGCGCATAGTATCACTGCACCTCTTCTGGTCCAACTATATTACTTATTGTGGGGTACAGTTTCGTTCTGTGTGTCTCGTTTAAGTATTAACATGACATATTTTTATAATTCAAAGCTACTGCCACGTTTGGAAGTATTTTATTTAATATAAAAAGTAAAAAAAGAACATTGTAAATAATACCAAAATAATAAGACGACTTTTTTTTCTTAAAATGTCAATATCACCGAAAATTTTCTATTTTCTTTTTTATTTAAATTTTTTTTTCATAATTGCCAACTTTTGGAGATTTTACTGTCACTGAAAGATTGGTAACACATTGTGCATAAAAAAATGAAACTGCTCAAAACACAGTTTAATTTATTTTTAATTCCTAAACGGGAATTTATGTACTGTCTTTGCTAAATTATAAAACTGGAATGGTATGAGATTTGTACATGAAAGTTTTTATTGGATAATCTAAATGGATTAATGGGTTTCGATAACACAAAGTTTTTCTATTATTTTTCTCTTGAATAAAAATAAAATATTTAATTTTCTTAGTACATACGAATTGATGCCATTGGCTTTTATTTAAGTACATATTCCCCTATTTATTATTTATTTACTTTTTTTCTTACTTATTTTTTTACCAAAAAATGATTGAAATGAAATGAAATATTCCTGGTGACGTCGACTGGACAGATGTTTATTATTTGCATGATTTTAGATTAAATAAAGTCATAATATTTTTGCTGATCCATGAGGATGACAATTTCATATGAAATAGTGACCTTACCTAAATATTTCTTATATAGTTTTAGCTTTAGTTTTTTACTGTGGAAAGCAGTGCATAAGCTCAACCGCCCAGATGACGTTACATTGGCAATTTGAACGTCAGTTGAATTTTCATAAATATCTGACAATTCGTGAATAGCAAAAAAATTGTTTTGAGAGGTTATTCTGGAAGGTTATTCCTTTTAATTTAATAACCATAAACGTAACTTTAAAATTTTGTTCGGGCTTGGAGCTTAAATCCACCACGCTGCTCCACTACGGGTTGGTGGATTGTGACGACCGCCATCTATTGACAGCAACCGGAATCGACTGCTTGACGTGCTCTCCGAGGCACGGAGTCACACGGTCTTATAGATTTGAAACAGGTTTGCTGCGCTCGGGCTATCACGACACTATACTATAGCACTATAACTACGCTATG
Organism: Luffia ferchaultella; assembly: GCA_949709985.1. NCBI lineage: Eukaryota > Metazoa > Arthropoda > Insecta > Lepidoptera > Psychidae > Luffia > Luffia ferchaultella. The sequence goes on from OX453261.1 coordinate 14,526,724, forward strand.
ACTTATAGTTAGTAATCGTTAATCAAGATAGGTACTCGCTAAATAAGTATTTTGTACTTTGTAATAACATAACATAACATAACATACGTACACATCACAACAAACGTCTAGGCCCCAAACTAAGTATTAGCTTGTATTTTGGGTACCTACCGAGGGCACCACATACATATAACAACCAAGACCCGGGTACCAGTATCGATATTCATCATATAAATACTGACCCGACCAGGGATTCGAACCCGGGACCTCTAACTTCGTAGGCAGGGTCACTACCCACCCACTAGGCTAAGCAGTCGTCTGATATGATGATATTCTTTAGAAATATTTTTCCATAGTCATTTCGAATGTCTTCATACGATGGTTAGCCCTTAAATCCTAAAAGTTTCAATGTATGGAAATTAGTTAAACGAAAAACTGTGCGACCCACCCCGATTGTGAAATGGGTCCGTGACGACAGATTTTTCGAATGTCGGCCGGCGATTTATACCTCTTGTGTCGGAACTCGATTGTCGTCGGGTTTAATTCTTACCTGGGCGAAGGGCGGGATTAAAAAGGTGCGGTTTTATCACGCCTCTAGGGGATTACTGTCAGAAAACCCGGTGCGTGACAGAAAACTAGAGTTATTTTTATTTTATTTTAGTAACTTGCTTCCGCTCGTGACTTTGCCCGCGTAGTATAAAACCGATAATATATTACTTTTATTAATTACTTATGTAATTTAAGATCATATAGACTGACCGGTTGGGCGAGTGGTAGAGAGCCTACCTGCGGAGCCGAGGGTCGCGGGTTCGATTCCCGCCCGGAACAAATATTTGTGTGCATGAACATGTCTATTTGTTCCGTGTTGGGTATTAAAGTATCCATATATGTATATATTAGTGAAACAAAGAATATTTAAGTATATTTATCGGTTGTCTAGTACCCCATAATACAAGCATAATATTTTCTTACTTTGGGACTATGGTTCTGTGTGACATGTCCCAGATATTATTATTATTATATGGATTGGAAATGATGACGATATGGTGGGAAAATGGTAAGTAAGGTAGGTACGTTGATAAATATGACTTATATATGATAGTATATGTATAGTAACTATTCTATGCGACTTTCGTCGTAACTATTCTGTGCTTATACATATAACCTCCGGAGCTTTCTCAGAGGTACAATTTTGAAAACTCCTTCTCTAGCATAGCAAGTTTGACAGCAGCGTTTGGTTTTAATAGAGTTAGAAATGTCACTTCACAGTATTGAAAATGTCAAACTCAATTTCGAGGGGGTGAAGACCGACACGTGGACCTCGCGGACTCAAACTCGCCATCTTGCACCATCTAGACGGTAAACGCAGCAGAGGCCGTCTGTCTAGTCATTCTTTATTATAAGGAACCTCTACTCAAAATTTTAAGTGTAGGTCCGTCCACCACCCTGTATGGATTTCTCATAAAATCGGTAAAGTCTACCAGGCTAGCATAAATAGAAAACGATCTTTATTCCGCAGTGCAGTCCACTGCGCCCGCACCCGCACCGCAGCAGATGGGTGGTCTGCATTTGGCAATTTGGCAAAAGACTTGATGTAGTACTGATAATGCTAATCCCATGCTAATCCGGATATTCGACTAGTTTAAAACAGCTGTCGTAAGAGCTTATTTTAACATCCATCAACAAATACTGATTAGGTACGTTAAATTTTTCGGTTTATAAAGTAAATTATTAAACATCAAATATGACAAATAACCTTAGTCCAAATAAAATAATATTGTCTTTGCGAAAAAGCAGCAACAAACTATATAATACGAAATAACTACTACGACAAAGCTTTTCTTTATATAAGCTCCCTAAAGTTAATATCAGAAGGCTTTGTATATTGAAGTCAGCTGACAATGTCACTGATACAGAGAATTAATTGTATTTGTTTTCATTTGCATAGTCAATTGAAATCTCAAAATGTGAAAAATATAATTAAGAAAACATCTATGACAAAAACGTATAAACATAATAGCAAAATATGTGTCCATAGACTATAATAGTCTGATTTTGACGGTTGACAATCGCGCATCTATTGAGGTTTTCAGAATTTCTTTTTTTCTTTAATTGTAATCTAAAAAACTTCACCTTTTAAAAGTTTTATGTAATGAAGATCCAGACTTTTTAGTTTCTTTGCAGACTTTTCAATTTATTTAGTCAGTAGTCAATAATTGATTGTTTAGTTGTACTATTAGTTGTATTTATTTATTGTTATAATTTGTTAATATTTTATTTATTGTACTGTTTAGTTTTAATACTTGATATGTAAATACTGTGTAAATATTTAATGATTACTATGGGGCTAGCACCTGAAAATTAATTATTATGATTAATAAGTATTCTCATGATAAGCCAGAGATTTTACAACATAAAATTATTTTTTTTCGATTGTCTAATCATACATAGGCCTCATTTCACGAAATAAGGGGATCTTTCGAAATCATCGAAAGTTGGCAAGGTGCCGGAATGTATTTGGTGTCAAAAAGCGCGCACAGACGAGAGCTATCATATGGTATAAGATTTGTTGAAATCGGATCAATAGGTTTATCGAAAATTCGTAAAACATCCAAAATTTGGGTGAAAAAATCTTACTTTTTTTTTTTAGTTCCGACTTAATATTTTAGAACTGGGAGTAGATAAGAAGAAAAATCGAAAATGCTTTACCACCTACTAGAATCGCTAGTTACATTTTCAATGTACCCGATGGTTGCGGGAAACGCGAAATCTGTGAATTTTTTTCTCTCAATTGACCCCTAATGTTGTAGGCACCTAGTCTCCGCGTCGTATCTGCGTGTGTGTTGGCTAGGCGTTTTTCCATTGACCGGTCTGGCATCTACCGTTGCCGGACCGGTCAAAGTAGGGAGTGAAAATTTATGAAAATATGGGGCGCTTTTTTCCACTGAATGGCGACTGCGACGGCACGGGCGGCGGCGATAACCCCCGCTGGTGTCGGTGCCAGAGTCATCGGCCGCTGGAAATATTGCACGTTTTGCTGATTATGTAACCTGTAGTAGTGTGTGTGTGCGTGAGCGCGGCGCATTGTAGGTGTACGTGATGTGACTCAAAAGACAGCAGCGATGCCAGGCCCAGTAAAAAACGTGACCCCGGGGCGTCGTGCAAGGCCAGAGAAAAAACGCCCTAAGACAAAGACAATAGACACACGGATGCGTAAGTAGACTAAAGGTATTTCATTCGCATCTCGCCAATACGAGGTAAAAGTGAAGAGCCAATGTTATGCATCGGGCTTTAGCCATTTAGCAGCCGACACGATAGCACGAGGATTCTGTGATATTCGTTCCGACGTTATTTGGCACTTTACCGTATGTAATTATGTCCGCACCAAATATTTTTCAGGGGTAGTATAGAATTTAAACACAAAACAATTTTTATATGATCAAGATAGCAGCACGATATAAGAGACTGATATTAAATTCTGGCTGATTTTATTACCATATCTTGTTGGTCTACTGGTCCCTTGCATTTATAACGTGCCCTCGAGCTCCCTCAAGATCGCAGTGACCGCCGCAAAAAGGTACTGAAGAAGTGAGTACGAAACGCGTAAACAACCCGCCGCCGCCGGCCGCTCACTTCAGGTAGAAAACTGGCGGCGCGGGCTTACGTTTTAGTGATGTTCTTCTTCCGTTTCAATATTACAAACGCATAGACGAAAAAAGATTTAATACGTGACTCATACATAACTCATAACCGTATTTGAATTTTATTTTATTTTTTATTTGGTCTGACAACAGATTTAACATTAGGAATTATGATCAATTACAGACTAACTAGTTTAGAATGCTAATCCCATTACAGGAAAAATCGACATGCATGGCGTATTAACAATCAGCGTAATCTAATAAATTTAGAAATCACTACCAATTAAAAACTACAATTATATAGGTATTATTCATTCATTTTTTTGAACTGCCTATAATTCATATGCATGCTGTGCTCACCTGTAATTAGTTGTGCATTTAGCTGAAATATTGTTAAAAAATGTATTTGTTTGTATTATGTGATGTGACAATTGTTGGTGTACCAAATAAATTAATGAATATTATAAATTACATTATATTGTAATCGACTGATTAATTTATGCCTGAATTACAGGTCATAATAACACACTCGGCGTAGACTCAGTGATAGGTTCCGTTGACACCCTTTGGGTACAGAACTCTGAAAATTGGTTAAATAAATAATACTCAGTTTCATTAATAAAAAATTAATAAAAATATTATCATGTATTATAATTTCTGTATAAATAATAATTTAAAAAATAGCATAAACTTAAATTGCTATTAAAGTCGTAGTTCGTAGAGAAAAATTTTATTTACATCAATATATTTTTATGACGAGCTATGTTTTCTAATACACATCTCATCGACAATATCCGGTAACCATTAAAAGAGGCACGTCCCTAGTTCGCGGCGCAACATCGATAATTGAATTAGCGCGTTCTCGAACGGCTCGGAAGGGGCCGATAACGTTTATTGCACATCACTGAGCTCCCTTCACACGCGAACAAATTCAAGACATTTCGTGAAAAGCGAACGAACAACAAATAATCTACTCTACCTTTTGTAAACTGTAAATTTACCAAGAAAATTAGAACAAGCGCGAGTTTACTTTTGAAAATAAACATTTTAATGACGCCGTTACAGCTACTAGGTAAAGCTCTAACTAAATATATACAAAACATAACGCCTGTTTCCCAAATGATATACCTACCCACACAATACAGTCATTATACATCTCTTTCGCTTCATCGGAATTCATCTATTGTATCATACGTGTATAAGCTAATAGTCCGGTCGTGGGACATTAAATTTTACTAAAAGGTTTTCATAATTCTAAAATTGTTCGTTTTTGGTGAGTGGATAGATAAAGTGCATGGTGAGCTACTGTCAAAAAGTTAGAAGTTTTTGGGCTGTGCTAAGGAAATGGCTTAGGTTTTTCTTAATATTTCGTGTAACACAGTGTTTATAGAATTAAAATTTGAAATTTTAATCCTGCTAATATCATAAACGCAAAAATTTGTATGTATGGATGTATATGTGGGTATTTATGTGGATGTTTGTTACTCTTTCACGCAAAAACTACTGAATGGATTTTAATGAAACTTTACTATTGTAAAAATTATAATATAAATGTAGCTTATGTACCAGAATAACACGTACGCGATAATTTATAAAGATACTAGCTTTCTGCCCGCGGTTTTGCTCGCGTAGACTACACAGTTGTATACTGATTTTGAAAAATCTTTCACCTATAGAAAGCTACATTATCAGAGAGTAACATGGGTTAAAACAAGGAGGAGTGGTAAAGGGAATGGGAAGGGAAACGTTTCTGTATTCCGGCCGGGCGGAGCCGACTATGACCGCTAGTTGGTTCATAATTAGAACTATCTTAACCTCACGTTGTAAAATTTTTATGAAGATAACATATGTCATACTACGAATATACAAAATTTAATAAGACAAAAATTTTCAAAAATATTTTAAAACTTCTGAAATTATATTTTAAGACTTTCGGTGGTTACTCAAATCTGTTGGATGAAGTTTAGAAAGTCAAGTGGTGTGCTTCTACTATAACTTCATTTTTCTTTCATAAGATACACATTAAGGAATTAAAATTGATAATTATGCAGCTGTATCAAAGCATTTGCTTACTACACAAAAAATTGGAAACATACTGTGGATTTTATACCAATTGCGCGAACATACGAATGATGCGCGAGGCGCAGGCTGGTGTGCAAAAATACCCTGTTGATAGAAGAATTAGTGAATATCAAATCAGAAAACTAGACACTCAAGAAACCATATATTAAAGACTGCTGAAACTCATAAAAATAACTTTAGCCAACGAGTCAGTTGATATATTATTTGTCTAATGTACAGTACAGTCACGCGCAGAAGTGTCCTGAAATTATAACATAAAAGTCTAAGTACCTACCTATATACGCCGATTAAGTACTTCATTATCACAGTAGATAGGTATAGTTACTTGCAAAACTGCATCATAGTATCGGGTAATTATTACGTATTGATAATATTTCTCATACACTTTATTTTTGTACAATTGATATTAACATTTCATTACATTTATTCATGTATCTATATAAGTTATAGAAAATTATTTATTCGCGTTATACGTCGACTGATGGCTGCGTTTACATAGATATGACATAATTCGCAATGATAGTTGTTTAATACACTGGTGGATGACTATAATTTTGTTTTTTATTTTAACAAAAATCATGACACTATAGCACTTTTAGTGTAAAATTGAAAATAATTTTTACACACATTTAAATTTATTTTAAAATTCAGAACAATAATTTCATTGGTTCTTTGTTACTGTCAAAAGTGTCATGAAGTATATTTTAGTGACTGTAAGGTGTATATAAACGCTAATGAAATTCATTTATAAAATTCCACATGTTTTTGCATACCAACACATACCATGTGTCCATTTCGGGCTGAAGTTTTTTTTTATTTAGTCTGAACGAAATTCAATTCAATAACCTCAAAAAACTTGTCAAAAAAATCATCTTTCCTATTTTTCAAAAATCCAGTAGAAGAAAATAAATATCAAATTTATAAACTCAGGAACTTCATTATTTTTGCTGTCATTATCGAATATACCATAATTTTTGTTCTGAGCCTTATACCAACTATTTTGAATAACTTGAATACAATTTGATAAAAAAACACAACAGATAGAATTCCAGAAGTTATAGTTACCTTATCACTGTAACGTCATTTTTGGTTATATTTTATAACTTGGTCGCTATGTTGTTCGACATCCGGTAAAGCATTTCTTATATCAGACAAAAATAATTAGAAATCCCCAATACATGTTTCTAAAAAGCCATAAATCAAGTCCATAGCGTTGGTATTTTCTAAAGGCTAAACGAACACACGATTCATGCGGGGCGCGGGTTGGTATGCGGACAACGTGCGCTTCTCAGAGTGCCACGCTGCTGCGCCGGCGCTTATTATAGGCTTGTTCAGGTAACAGTTTTTGGAAAATATGAAAAAGTAATTGTTGCAATTTTGAAGTCGTCAAACACAACTAAGATAGGTAGCAGCTGCTATTTTAACCAATCAGCTTATACAGTGCAAGTGCCCCAGCGGATAATTGTCTCGACACGTTGCGTTGGTTGGCAACGTAGAAGTAGTGAAAAATCATAATTTGCTCACTAGTGTAATTTATCTGACTTTCTTTTAGGTATATTGTTTAACCATAACTATAACCATAGAATACCTCATAGTTCTGTAACATAAAAAATGATTGTTGTATATATCTACTGTTGGTTATCAATGATAGGTGCTATAGTTTGTTTGTGTCAATTACTTGTACGTACTGTGGTGCATGAAAAAGCAGAATAAATTTAGAATTAAGTATGTCATAAAAATATATAGACTAATATTGATTAAGGTGGGTATGTGTTGTTTTATATAGAAATACCATTTCCTCTATACAAGCCCTTCAAATAGATTTCTTCTCAGACTATGAATCGTACGAAACTATTAAAAATAACAATTACAAGGCAACGTGTGCACCACGATGTAGGCAAAATCATACAATAAGTCCCTACGTAGGTATTTTATGACTCGCCCACAGCTACACTAATAAAATTTATCCGTAATTTGAACAAAATTTACAATTTGTATGTTTCTAAATTTTTGTGTGATAATCAAGTGCTTTGATAAAGTCACATACGAGCGAATTTATCAATTTCAATTCATCATTGTGAATGTTAGAAAAGAAAGGTGAAATCATAATAGAAGCACACCACTTGACTTTCTAAACTTTATCTAATAGATTTGAGTAACCACCGAAAATCTTAAAAAACAATTTCAGAAACTTTAATATTGTGTTGAAAAACATAAGAGTAATTTTTAAATTTTAAGTAACTAAATTTTCGTTGTGTCACATATGTCAGCTTTCTAAAGCTAAATTTCTAATTATGATCCAATTAAAATCTCTAACTTGAATTCTGTGTATACACATTACGTTACACGAAATATTAAGAAATATCTGGGAGTTTTTTCAAAATGGCGCACGTGGAACGTCGTGGTTTCTAACGATATTTTGAAAAAGCTTCATGTTAACTGTATGACGCTGCCTATTCTTATTATTTTTTATTTAAAAATACGAACAGAATACTCGACTCTGGCGAAATTGCTTTATATGCAGAGAACGCCAATAATTAAGAAGAAGAAGAAATACCTAATCCATTGACAAAGCACTGCCGTTAAACTTTTAACTTTCTGACAATAGCTCACGGTGCACTTTATTTATCTATTCAGCAAAATCGAACATTTTTAATATTACAGTACGTTTTTTTTTCTGGCTACGCGACTAATTTAAGACGTCAATCGTCTAAAAATTAATGCAAAACTATCATGGCCATTGTTGCTACAAATTTTGTCATTCTTATCGTATGGCTGAACTGAAGCGCAGGCGACATTTACCTTTGGGAAATGCCAACGCTATGGTCTTGATTTACGACTTCTTGGAATCAAATAGGTACTGGGGATTTCCAATTCTTTTTGTCTGATATAAGAAATGCTTTACCGGATGTCAAACAACCAAGCGACCAAGTTATAAAATATAACTATATAATAAATATAGAAATTACGTTACAGTGATAAGGTGATTTTATTTATTTGTTTATTTGTCTCTTCAACAATAGGAATACCATCGCAGTACAAAAATAAAATTCAGATTTTACATGTGTACTGACACATGTAAAATCTGAAATGTTTGTCTGCGCTTGGTTGTTTGACATCCGGTAAAGCATTTCTTATATCAGGCAAAAAAAATCGGAAATCCCCAGTACCTATTTGATTCCAAGAAGTCGTAAATCAAGGCCATAGCGTTGGTATTTTCTAAAGGTAGATGTCGCCTGCGCTTCAGTTCAGCCATACGATAAGAATAACAGAATTTGTAGCAACAATGGCCATGACATTAATGGGCCACTGGCCCCATTACTTAAAGAAAAGCACGCTGCATGCGCTGAAAGATGCCCAGATATATTTAAAAAATACTCGTAGTAAGCTCGACACACAAGGTAATTGTAACATCTGGAATTCTTTCTGTTGTGTTTTTTGTCAAATTGTGTTCAAATTATTAACAATAGTTTGTATCAGCCTTAGAAAGAAAATGGTGGTATAGTCGATAATGGTAGCACAAATAATATAGAGGAAATACGTTTCTGAGTTTATAAATCTGATATTTATTTTCCTTCTGCTGGCTTTTTGAAAAATGCAAAAGATGATTGCCCAATAAGTTTATTAAGGTTATTGAATTGAATTTTATTCAGACTCAATAAAAAATATTTAGCCTCAAATGGAAGCATGGTGTATGTTGGTACTCAACAATATGTGGAATTTCATAAATTAATTTCATTAGCATTACTTATATATCTTACATTCACTTAAATAGGCTTGATGACAATGATGACAAAAACTAAGAACGAATTAAATTATTGTTTTAAATTTTAAAATATATTTAAATATCCTTAAAAATTATTTTCAATTTTACATTAAAAGCGATAGTTTCTTGTTTTATGTCGAAATAAAATACAAAATTATAGTCATCCACCATGTGTATCAAACAACAATTAGAATGAATTATGTCATACCTATGTAGACGCAGCCATCAGCCGACATATAACGGAAATAAATAATTTTCTACAACTTATATAGAAACATGAATAAACGTAATGAAACGTTAATATCAGTTTTACAAAAAAAGTGTATGAGAAATATTATCAATACGTAATAATTACCCGATACTATGATGGCAGTTTTGCAAATCTACTGTGCACCTATCTACTGGGATAATAAAATACTTAATCGGCATAAGTAGGTAGGTACTTAGGGCCGGTAATTCATATTGGCCTTAGAAATTAGCCTTACGTAAGGTCTCCCTTTGCAAAGGACGACCTTAAGTAGTGCATGTGTATTTCAATACAATTTTTTTTTGCCCTTAACTGAGGAAACAATGCAACCAACTTTCCGCATTTGGGGTTACCATGTGCCAAGTGACACCCTGACTTAGAGATATTTTTATCTAACATAGATCCTTGTTTTAACGTTTAATTAAAATAATAATGAAATAAAAATTATCAAATAATAAAACGAAATGCAAATAATACTTTTGAGATTGAATAAAGTGAACATTTATTAAATGAATATCCACCAAAATGTTATATAATGGTATTTACGTTTATTCTATCTGGTAACAAAATTGACATGCTGAGCTGAGAGGGCCCCGCACCTGTGCATAACACAGCCGCGTCCACTTCACAGCAAATGAAAAGTACGTAGGTACCTACTATGTACACAAAAAAAGAAAAGGACTCGCCTCCGAAATTCTCTCGAGGTACCAATTATTTGCCTTGTATAAAAATTGATAATGCAGTTTTATATAGCAAAAAGTTAATGAAAGCAGCAATTTTTTTGTGTTTCTTTTAAAAACAATACCTATTTTAATTTGACGTTTACGTTTTGACTTATTTTATGGTTTTGACTAGTTTTCACCACGTTCTGACCACAGATTACTAGCACAGATTACTAGTCTCTCTAGTTCTGACGTTTGTTCCGAACTTAAGGTAGGCCTTAGGTAGTTCACGACTTCCCTTAAAATTCACTACCTTAAGTGACGACTTAAGTTGACATTTATCCTAAGGATGTAATGAATTACACTTTTTTTCGTCTAAGGCTGCCTTAAATCTAAAGACAACCTTAAGGTCGTATTGAATTACCGGCCCTTAGTCTTTTACGTTATAATTTCAAGGCACTTCTGCGCGTGACTGTACTGGACGTAACATCATTCGCATGTTCGCGAAATTTATACAAAATCCACAGTATGTATGCTTCTAATTTTTCGTATGATAATCAAATGCTTTGATAAGGACACATAAGAGCTAATAGCGAACTTATCAATTTTAATTCATTATTGTGTTTGTTACGAAACAAAAAGTAAATTACAGTAGAAGCACACCACTTGAGTTTCTAAACTTTATTTAACAGATTTTTTTTTAATTTTTTTTTAAAATTGTTTCATTTATTTTTAAATTTTGGTAGTATCCCTTATCTTTCTAATAATTTTACAATGTGAAGTTAAGTTAGTTCTAATTATGAACCAATCAAAATTTCAAATTTTAATTCTATATACGGCGTGTTACGCGAAATATTAAGAAATACCTAGCCACACCCTTAACACAGCCCTAAAATTTCTAACTTTTTGACGTTAGCTCACAATGCACTTTATCTATCTACTCATCAAAAAACAAACAGCTTTAGAATTATCAAAACTTTTTTTTGAATTTTAATGTCCCACGACCAGACTGTTATTTTTGTTAAATTTTCGTAGTATCCCTTATGTTATCTTTCTAAAAATTTTACAATGTGAAGTTAAGTTAATTCTAATTATGAACCAATCAAAATTTAAAATTTTAATTCTATATACAGCGTGTTATACGAAGTATTAAGAAATACTTAGCCACACCCTTAGCACAGCCTTAAAACTTCTACCTTTTTGACAATAGCTTACAATGCACTTTATCTATTCACTCGTCAAAAACGAACCGCCTCAGAATTATTAAAACTTTTTTATGAAATTAAATGTCCCACGACTAAACTTATTTTTTTAAATTTTCGTAGTATCCCTTATGTTATCTTTCTAAAAATTGTACAATGTGAAGTTAAGTTAGTTCTAATTATGAACCAATCAAAATTTAAAATTTTAATTCTATATACAGCGTGTTATACGAAGTATTAAGAAATACCTAGTTACACCCTTAGCACAGCCCTAAAACTTCTAACTTTTTGACAATAGCTCACAATACACTTTGTCTGTCCACTCATTAAAAAAGGAACAGCTTTAGAATTATCAAAACTTTTTTATGAAATTTAATGTCCGACGACCAGACTGTTATTTTTTTTAAATTTTCTCAATATCCCTTATGTAATCTTTCTAAAAATTTTACAACGTGAGCTTAAGTTAGTTGTAATTATGAACCAATCAAAATTTCAAATTTTAATTCCATATACAGCGTGTTACACGAAATTTTAAGAAATACCTAGCCACACCCGTAGCACAGCCCTAAAACTTCTAACTTTTTGACAATAGCTTACAATGCACTTTATCTATCTACTCACCAAAAACGAAGATACTTGGAATTATCGTAAGTAATTTTTCTCTGGCTACGCGACTATAATCAGTTTAGGCCCTTATTTGACCCTTCTATAAGATGTCGCCAATTTGTTCAACATACGTTTTAAGTTTCTTTAAGGTTGTACAACTTATGTATTAAATGTCTGTATATTTATGGTCAGACCCCATTGACTACTTAAAAGTAGCTAATTTTCATAGAGCTTAGAGTAGGAGGGGATCATTCTAACCTCAAATGTCAACACGCCCAGTTTTATTATTTGTAGAACGTAGGCAAGAGATGCCGTTTATAAGTCGCCACTACGCTAAATTTTACGTATAGTCGAATACCACTTATTTCATTTATTTAATTCTTTTATTCATCAATTTACAGTGATTACAAAAATAAACCAAAAGCATATATTTTAATTGAATTTTCAAAATTCATTTTTAATAGTTCTATATCTATGCCTAATATCTATGGCTGTGCAAAGAAGTTATTGCGGGGTTTACAGTGTTAATTCCTGAATCTAAAAATAAACTTTGTAATCTTCTTGTCTGTTTGTATCTTTGTTTGAATTCCTTTAACTTGAGAACCACTGTACATATTTCGAAAAAGAAGTTTTAAATTTAAAACACATTCTACGTTTGTTTAGATCGTGGTGCAACTTCAACAAAAGCATGTACTATCACTCTGCAAGTTTTAGGAGCATAGAAAATCAAAAGGAAAAGTAATGTAGACAAGAATTTCACAAAATATATGAATTTTGAAAAAACTATTTAGCATAAATACGAAATATTGCGATTCATTAAAACTATGCGGGCACAGTCACTGACCGATTGGCTGAGTGGTTAGAGACCCTAACAGCGGAGCCAAGGGTTGCGACTTCGATTCCAAATATTTGGGTGCATGAATGTGTCTATAAAGAATATTATAGCTTTGTTTAGTTTGGGACTAGATGATGCTGTGTAGGATGTTCCAGGTATTATTATTACTAAAAAAGCCACCGAAATATTTACAGCGACAGATTAAATTAACTGTGCGGCTTTGAAGTGCTTCTCTGAATAGTTCTATGAAATCACTGCGATATATTGGAGACTAATTTCAGAGCCGCTGCACGTATTGTAACAGTGCTACCTGCGATCATAATACGGCAACTCGGAAACGCGCGGATTCGGGAAAGAAATAAATGTATCATCAATTTGCAAGATTAGATGACTCATGATAGATTAGGTCGTAGATTTTAAGATTTATTGTATTAAAATTGATCTTTCAAATTATTTCGGGTGTTTAGGTAAACCGCTGAATATCCCCGAGCTCTTTTAATAAGATCGTAGAATAACTTTTGAATTGAAGAATTCTATGGCGTTGCTGTATGCATATCGTATATACGAAAACAAATTATCCCATTCAGTATACGAAGTCGTGTGATAAAGCGGTCCATTAACTAAAATCGCCAAAATTCATCTCACAGTTAACGGCATAGACAGAACACCTAGTTCACACGTGTGTCACTCGCATCAGGCATCCCCTTTCAGGACGCTTTGTCCCGGAGCCGACGAGGGGTGAAATGGGGGTGGATTGGGGATAGATTGGGATGGGAAAGGGGGAAAGTGGAGTGAACGGGACGCGGGAGAGGCGGAAGTGTCGTGCGTGCGATTTAATTCCATCGTCTCGGCCTCGGGCCCGGCTGGCGGCTTCACTCTGATAGTGCTGTGATGTAACAGTCACTGCAAGTATATTTATTTATCGTATCGATAGATCTTCATTACATACATACATACATACATATAAAGGGATAGACAGTGACTATACTATTTAGATGAAAGTAATAAAGTACAACATTTAAGAAAAATAATTGAAATCATCGTGTTTGTTTTTTCGTGATTGATATTTGCGACGTGTTCAGTTCTAATGAAATTTTAATACTGGTGTTCATAATATACTTATGCAGCTCTCAAATGACGATAAAAGTATAACTATGGTAAACATATTGATCTTTTGAACTGAAATTTAGGGAATTATTTATATAAAATATAAGGCATGTACCTTTTTAAATTCACAGAGGAACTGTTTTTAAGCATTTTTGCAATCATAACTCTAAAGTGATAAAAAAATAATTAGGCCCTCTAGTACTCTACCTTTGATATAAAGCAATGTCCATTTGGTAAGACGATTAACATATCTTTCGCTTGGTTGACATTAATCAACCGTTTCATGGAGGTTAAGAGCATGGAGCTTGGAGGATTGTGTACTTGCAAATTTTCATACAACCTGAGTTAACTGTTGTAGATACCCCATCATTTATTTATTTATTTCAAATAGGATCACCAATAGTTTACATATTAAAATTATGCCATAACTGATTTCCAAAAAATTTTTATATGGTGCTCAGATCAGCAAAAATTCGATTCAACAGTTTTTAATTTTTTAGTTGTTTTGATACAACTAAAAATAAATATATCTAAATCCACGCGTTTTATGTCGAAATTATTATCTATTTTTTTAAATCTTCGTAATGAAACTAAATTCAGTTTTACAAAAATCTAAACGCACACAAGTAGATTATGGCGTGGCGTAACGAATCGATGGAGATATAAATCAGACAATTTAATAAAATTGTAGTATTAAAACGTTAACGCTCATTCACCGGAGCTGAACCTCTTCTTTTTGCACACGCAATATTAAATAGTATGTATAAAAATACCTAATACGCCAAAATTTTACGATTACACAGTCTACTTAATTAACAAATAACAAAATTCTATTTATTTAGCATTTTTCCCGAAATTTAATTTAATAAATTTACTTCTATGGTGTTTATAATAAAGGTTTAATTTTATTTAAATATTCATTTAAATACATTGATAGTAGACACTTTCTGAAATACAATAAAAAGTTCAAGATAATTTTAAGAATTTATTGTTGATACCCGTGATCATTAATTACAAGAAAACTTGCTTTGCTATAATGTAATAAACATAAATATATTGAGAGATTTTACACCCAGATACGGTACAAATAGACATGTTCAACATGTTCGTACACACAAATATTTGTTCCGGGCGGGAATCGAATCCGCGACCTTTGGATCTGAAGTTTAAATCTCTAACAACTTGACCAAGCAGTTAGTCTTTTCTCAATCTATATATTAATTACTTTATCACTACAAATTTACATCACTAAATTAGTTCTTTGTAAAAGAAACACACATGTAAACACAAAATTGTTCTAATATAAATATATTATGTTTCAAAGGCGATATCGATATTTCTTATTTCTAAATTCTAACAACCCTACGTTTTTGGTAAAGCCGACTCGGTCGCATCGGCGCTCGTAAAGTAGCGCGACCTCAGGTGATTCCAACTCCGCCGGAGCCGCTATGAGTCTCGCTAATGCCTTCTCGACCCTGGTTTTATAACTCTTTTGACATTTTGTTTCAAAACTTAGAAAACAACACTATTTTAAAATATAACTCTATATTCTGTTATCTGTGAATTAACTAATATTTTTTTCAAAATCTCCCAAAAGATACTACGTAAACGTATATGGCATAAAATGGGCATAAACTACACACTGACAGCTATATATACTCTATGGCTATACTTTCATTAGCACAATAATGACTTCTATGTCTGATACAATCAAGTGCTAACATCGAAGCCATCATGGTTCTGATCAAAGTATATCTGTACATTTTTACTTCGATATAATGCTCACGTTATCTCTTTTGGTGCAACTCGCTAAGTGTTCGGGTCCATCCTACTGATATATCGGGAGTGTATGAAGAGCGACATACAGTTTGTAAAAAAAATTAAAAATCATTCATTAATCACGAAGTATCGCCAGCGGCGGTGTGTGACAAACTTTTTATAACAAAATTGGAATGTAAGTTACTTTAATTTAGGTTATTACTTGGTGGAATTCTTCAGGCGGTGCAGCAGCTCGCAGAACCACGCAGGTCAACAAACCCTGATCTAATATGTAATTATCGAAGTAAAAACTTTAAAAATATTTTTTCTATAACTAAGTACCTATTATATCGCTACATAACCACTAGATATGCTACTACTATGTATCGACATTACGAACCCGAATGTCTTGTATAGTTTTGCATCGATGTCGATATTTCACGTCTGAGAATAATGACAGCACCACGGTTCTTGGTAGAGCTGGCTCGGTCGCATTCGAGCTCGTAAAGTAGCGCGACCTCAGGTGATTCCGCCGCCACGAGCCGCACTAACGCCCGCTCGGGTCCCGTTTTACAACACGTTTCCGCTTCGAAAATTTTGATAAAAAAACTGTTTATAATCTATTTAATACCATATTTATGTTTTCAAGTTCCGATCTCTTTTTGGATCTGGATTGTTTGCTTTTTGTCAGAGTTAATTTTTTTAGTTAACATAAGTTCAATTATCGACAGCAACGGAATTACGCTAAACGGCGGGAAATCGAAATTATTCGTTTAAAACATGTATGTAAATACATAAATAAGCATAGAGATACTGCGTTGTGACCACAAAAATGTGAACGAAAACAAATACGCCACAGACTAAATATACACCAGTTGCTGTTTTGACTTTACACTATGAAGTTAGTAGAATCCTTGAGTAGAATTTAATGCGACGCAAATGGTAAAATAATACTGGAATAAAAACAAATAAAGATTCTGAAATTACAATTCACGTATTGCACAAAACGTATAAAGCAGTGATAGTGACACATCATCGTCTGCCTAATCTATGAGTTTATCACTTTGCTCGGGTTTTGGATCGTTTTGAAGTATGTAAGAGGCGCATCTCGATGGTTCTGTTATTCCTGGATTCGGATATTACATTCATATCTAAATTATATCAAATTGGTTCCGGATATTGGAGATATTGGAGTAGGAGTTCTCTGACAACTCGAATAGTTTATAACTAAAAAAGAAAATTGAAATTTCAAAAAGTTTTTTTCCAATAGATGTTTGTTTACACACACTTATTAAAAGTCAAAATGAATTGATTAGGTATACCGATTCAAAAACTAGAAGGAGAAGAACCGGCAAGAAACTCCTCCCTGTTTATTTTATTTAAATACATGTTTTTCTTCATTCTTTTTTTAAATTTTAAAATTACTTACAACTATTACAATTATGTCCATGCGCACTTATTTAAATATTCGTTAATACAATAGTAAGCTTTTTTCAAGAGTTGGACTTTAACTCGCTTTATAAATTGATTTGAATTGAAGTCCAACATTTCTTTAGGTATTTTACAATAAAAACGGATACAATTTCCCATGAAAGTATTATTAACCTTTGAAATTTTGAACCTGGGAATCGACGACATATGCCTATGTCTTGTATTGAAGTTGTGGCCATCATCCGCCTTAGAGAAAATTGTGATACTAATTCATGCTACCCTAAAACTAAAAACGAAAATGAACTAAATTAAATTCATAAAAAGTTTTTGCAATACAAAATAAGCAATAAACAATATAAGGCCCCATAGGGCTATGGTTCGAATCCGGGCGTGTATCAATGAGTTTTTCTGACTTAAGAACAACTATCACTGACTCCGTGCCTCGGAGAGCACGTTAAGCAGTCGGTTCCAGACGCAGTCAATAGATGGCGGTCGTTACAATCCCCAACCCGCAGTGGAGCAGCGTGGTGGACTTAAGCTCCAAGCTCCCCTCCTCACCTTGGGGGAGGCCTATACCCCTGCAGTCAGGTAAAAAAGAGCTGATGAAGTAAAGGGAACAAACAAATAGCATGTGACGTGATGCTACAAACACATGCTGATAATTTTTATACAATAGGTGCATTCGTGTAATTTTTTTGTAAAAAACTACATAAATGTAACGGATGTTGTATAACTTATCTTTCGAATTAGTTTAACAAAATGATTATTTTGCCGTTCGATGACAACTAAAGTCAAACGAAATAATCACGTAAAGAACTCGCCGTTCGTTTTACGGTGCGTTACACAGAACCTGGGATGTTGCTTCACTGGCTGTTTGATACTCAAGTACGGTATGTAGCTGGCTCACGCTCATTATCGCAAACGAGCCCGGGCGACGCGGGTTACAGAAAGCTAGCAGAAAATATTAATTGGGTGTCCTCTGCGAGGCAGCGGATTAATACCTTACTGCCACCCTCGCTTACTTCGAAAGAAGATTGATTACATGCGTTCAATTTTAAGTAAACTATTAATTTTACACCATTACACGAACAATTTCGATAAATACTATTAAGTATTATTTTACGAAGTATAACCATTAAAATTTTAATTATAAAAACCTAACCACACAAACTTAACAATTACTAATTTAATTATAACTTCAATTTAATTACCTTTTTGATCATTTAATAAATTTTATTAACATACTATTATAATAATAACGACAATAAAGTAAGATAAGCACCTATTTATTATACTAAACCATACGCATACATATACAGCACATAAAATGGATCGCGTAATACGCCTTAATTGACTCTTCCTCGGTTAGCGCTGCTAGGATCGGTGTATGAACGAGTTCTGTGTAGTGGCCCGTCTAGTGCGACAATATTTAATAACCTCCCATTTTTGGCGTTCAAAAGTGCAGTTAATTGCTAGAATTTAATTGTGTGTAACAATGTTTTACGGTTAATGCGTGCTTCTGTTTTTTTTTTTGTTATTTGTGAACTAAGAAACGCATATCAAAAATCTTGGCCCTGTGCGTATACGCAACCCGTAACAACGTATCCCGGATTTCCATAGTCGGTAAACCAAAGGGGCGCATTAGCCGCAAATAGCGGAGAGCGGCCAACCGGTCATTGGCGGTCGCCCGGATTACACATTCACAATCAGTTAGGCCACCGTAATCCTAAATGCCATTTATTATTTACACTCGTGACGAGACTGGGAGCGGTCATGGTATGGGATTAATGCTTAGATAACGTTAAGAATATCATCTTGTTACAGATAATCGAGCATTACGTCTAATATAAAAACTGCCGGGAAGCGAAGCGTTAGACGCCCCACGGCCGAGTGGACTGATGACTAAAGCGCCATACCGGAAGTAATTGGTTGCGAAAGGCGGAAGATCGTGTGTGGTGGCGAGCTTTGAAAGAAGCCTATATCCTGCAGTGGAGAGACATGGACTGTGATGGTGATGAAAAGAACTGCGATAACGACTAATTCAATTGCGATATTTTATAAACATTTGAAAGAACTTTTCTATGAAAATATAGAAAAGTTCTTTCAAATGTCTGTTCAAATATTTGGAGTATTTTAATATTTTTTTAAAATTTATGTATGGATTTTCAAGGAACAATCCATTGCTAAAAAATTACAGTTGATGACGTCCCTACTACTAATTATAGCTACAATAACGTATACATGACAACAACGTCTAGGCCCCAAACTAAGCATTAGCTTGTGTTATGTGTACCAAGCGAACACACCACATACATATAACAACCAAGATCCGGTACCAGTATCAATTATCATCATATAAATACTGACCTGACCTGGGATTTGAATCCGGGACCCCTAGCTTCGTAGCAGGGTAACTATCCACTAGGCTAAGCGGTCGTCAATCACAATGTTGCAATGCCGTCGACCGCTGTATGTAATAGTGACGTCATATTAATATTTCATGTTTTCTTTTTATATCTCTGTTATTAAGCTACCAAAAAAGTTCATATTTTTCTGTTCAATAAGAACACCTATTTCTATAAATATTCAACTGGTCCAGTTGTGTCGAGAATTCGGGATTGTTCTGAAATTCTTGTCGGTCCAAATCGAGATTTGTCACATGTCGTGTTGCTTATATTAAAAAAATTATTTACATGCCTCATCACCTATAATTTGGTTACTCGTGATTTAGCCATCTTGTGCACACCGCCGACCCGAGCTTTTAATAAACAATAAGTAAGCTTATTTTCTCTTTCCGCCATCTCTGAGATAATAGTTTGATGCCTTGACCACGATTTATGTTTAAAAAATAAGTTTAAATTACTGTTGCACAATTCCATTTCTCTTAAATGTTAAAATCTCACTCAATTTTTATTATAAAGAAAGTTTATACCACCAATTACAATCCATCAACTTTTAGAAATTCTGAAGAAGTTAATCCTTACGACGTAGTAAATTTTCGTGACGCTTTGTTGACATAGTCCATGCATTAAATACTTAGTCACAAAACGTAACATCTCACCAACAAAACATGTGTATCGAAAAGTATAACGTAACGTAACACAGTGGCCGTGCACTCTGTTAACTGTATTTATGCTCTCCTAGTTTCAACACTACCGTAAAAATTCCGGTTTCAGTACCCAGTTTCCGTCTCATTCACGTTCTTACTTATTCGTCTCCGATTAATGCTATCCTAGTAGAAGAATCATATATAGGTACTTTAGTAGAAGAAAAATGTCGACGTCTGGCTATTTCATATTTTTATATATATATATAATTTTCGGTTTAAAATCTCGGCATCCCATTTACGTTCTCCTGCTAGCCTGATAGAAGAAAGGTCACGTAACTTGTGAGTTAACAAGGTGTTCTAGTATTTATTTATATTTATTTCCTCTATCACTTCCCACTATACGGGCAGGCGCGCGTGAAGCAAGCACCGGAACGCCTAGGAAACAAAGTAGCGGGAAATACGTTTAGGCTTCATCCAGTACCTATGAACTCCAAATAGAGACTTAACTCCGTAGCTTCTTGAAAAATCGTTTCACAGCGTTGTTTCGAGTATATTACTTTAAGGTTTAATACGCGATGGATTGCGAATTGCAATAGGTTTTGTGAACAAAATCCTTAATTTTACTGCTGAACGAGCTTTTAATGTAGGTTATTTTAGTAGAGGTTTTAATAGGTACATTAATTGGATCTTAAGTATGTAAAAAAAAAACTTTTGTGGAATGGTGAATAGACCTTTTTAAACAGGCATTCCTCATTACAAGAAATCTAACAAACTGGATGTATTTGTGGAATTGTAATAAACTTGAAATAAAGTTTGCTTGAAAAGTTAAATATTCCCTAAATGTTAAAAGTAAAAATTATTTCTAACTAGATTCCCTGTTGTAAGTAGTTTGGATTAGGACGTTTAATTTTTAGAGTTTCGGATCCAAAGGGTGCCAACGGGAACCGCTACTAAGGCTCTATTGTCCGTTCGTCCTTCGTCTGTCAGTCCGTCCATTACAGAACTGTATCGTCTGATACGTAATAGATACTTGAAATTTTAAGCAGAATATGTACGCGATAAATAAGCCACACAAGTGGGAAGTAGCGGTGCGGTGGGGCAGAGGACGCTTCCCCGCCATCACTACCGCGAGCGTCGGGAGAGCAGACAAAAACGGTTTAGTTAAACAAGAAAATGTATTAAAATGTCACAGAAGTTTACGTGTCTAATAGATTTGATATAATAATAATAACGTACACATGACAACAACGTCTAAGCCCCAAACTAAGCCTTAGCTTATGTTTTGGGTGTTTAGATATTTATACGAAGCTACGAAAAAAAAAAGATATTTGTTCGCAGCTATGCGATGTCGACATCCCTACACGTGTGTTTCGTGCTAAATATTAGTAATCCGGCGTTAGTACCGAAGCGAAGATGACTTACTCAGGGCACGCGCTCCAAGTACTTTGGTATTACTGTGGCCGCTATAACAACAAATAATAATAATAAAAAGTGAAAAATTAAAGGGGGTCTCTATATACAAGAAACGTGTTTTATTATATTGTACATTGGTACGGAACACTTTGTATGCAACTCCGATTCGCACTTAGCCGGTTTTCGATATTTTTTTTTAATAACATGTAGTACATCACAACAACGTCTAGGCCCCAAATTAAGCATTAGCTTGTGTTTTGGGTACCAAACGGAGACACCACATACAAATAACAACAAAGACCCGGCACCGGTGTCAATATTCATCATATAAATAACTATTGACCCGACCTGGGATACGAACCCGGTCCCCCAGCTTCGTAGACAGGGTCGCTACCCACAAGGCCAAGCGGTCGTCATATACTTCTTCGTACAAAATTTTATCTTACCAGTAAATAAATACTTGTCTTGTACTATATTAGATCACAGATTACATCGA
Organism: Luffia ferchaultella; assembly: GCA_949709985.1. Classification (NCBI taxonomy): domain Eukaryota; kingdom Metazoa; phylum Arthropoda; class Insecta; order Lepidoptera; family Psychidae; genus Luffia; species Luffia ferchaultella. Next base: position 14,548,998 of record OX453261.1, read on the forward strand.
ACTTTTTTATGTCCTTCCTATATTAAAGTTTACAGAATTGACAATACTAAATTGTAAGCCAGTACACGTAAATAAAATATTCGTATGCAAGCACGCGAAGTGCGTAATTAGGGCGTCTCACTCCAGAGAGCAGTGATCGAGTACCAAACCTATAACTATAAGCAATGCCTGTAGCATGGCACAGCGTGAAGGTCAACAGTAGTCCGACGGGTTGATGATGCTGTGGTACTGTTCACTCGACGAGCAATACATGTCTCATATTAAAAAGCTAGTTATAGATTTATTTTTATTAGATTTATTTTACATTCTTAAATTATTTTTATTATACAAATTAAAGCTGTCGTTTCGTAATCGCTTCTGTTGAAATAATGTTACTTGCTCGAATTATCTCGTACAAACATAGCACAAAATATTAATTTGAAAATAGTTTCATTTCCCTTTCCTCCTTATGATAGAATAATGGAAATTAATTTTCCCAAATTTCGACATTCTCGTTCAAATGCGATATGAAAATTAGAGCTTTTGACAGAAGCAGATGCGCAAACCGTGTTGTTATAAATGCATACTCAACAGAAAATATTTCTTAGAAAGACCGCAACTACACTATACCGCAGCTGTCAGTCTCATTTCGACAGTTGAACACTGCTATTATTTTATTTCGGTTTCTTGGCGGTTTTTGTTGGCGTTCCATACATAAACGGCGTCAAACTACTGTTTCTTTTTAAACTTTCTCTTTGTGTATAAGTACAGTACGCACAAGTGTGTATCACGCTGCGGGCGCCCACACTAATCATGGTAAGTGACGTGAACTTTGACTAAGGGCTGAATCGGTGAACGTGACCTACATAAAAAGTTTAATTAAAAAAATAATTTCTGTTCTAGTGATGACAATGAAAAAATTGAAGTGCGGCTGCACAGCTCACGATATTCTTTAATATTTACTTTGGTTATAAATATACATAGAAATAGAATTTAAGCATTGTTACAGATTTTCCCAGACAAAAGACAATCTTTTGTCGGGATTTGCAAAGCACCCACCTAATTTCTTTTACTCGTCGCGTCGGTCCAAAGCACACACATTAAATGGTTATTTACCAGGTATAGTTCCAATCAAACTCTATGGCGGATCGAAATACAACGCTTTATGCGTGCTTGCGCAGGTTTAGTCATATGCCCCTCGCTCCACTGCGTCCCGCTACATCTGAAACTGGTTACTGCGACGCGACATGGGCCTATGTTCACATCCGCCATAAAGTTTGATTGGAACTGTAATAACAATTAAAACAATGATAATATTCACAACTATGACAAATTATTTAAATATATAAAGAACACAGTAGGTACAAAGGCAATGGACTTGACACCGACTTTATAAGCTACAATCCGCTTGTAAGAAATTTTTTTTTTGTAGTCGATCTCATCAAAGTGACATAATAATGTTAATGCGAAACAAGGACGAGTTGGCCGTGTAGGTCATTATCGGGTGCAAAAAGTTGAAGACTTGTTAGTAGCATTACACAAATTCTTGACGAAATAGGAAAATACCATTGAATGCATTGCAATTACATGTTACTATAGGGTTAAAAGTATTTTCTCATAATTCTGCATGTTCAAAGATTTCCAGCCTTACAACACACAAGCAAAGAAAGCCGAGAAATTATTATTTAAATTATTTATATTATTTTTTATAATTATAATAAATTATATATAATAGTAATAAAGAATAAATAAATAATAACAAATATTTATGCATGTATATCAGTTATCTGGTACCAATAATACAAGCTTTGTTTAGTTTGGGACTAGATGGCGCTGTGTTATTATTGCTATTCAATAGAGATTGTGCAGCATTTTTCCTCAGTAGCAATCAAAGTACGAATAAGCCTTATTGGGACCTTTAAGTAAAATAATTTATTGAAGTGAAAACTTCTTCAGCATCGTTGTGATTTGATAGTCGATGAAGCAAAAAAGCGACATTAAAAAGAGACACATAAATTCATAAGATTTAACGTGGGAGAAAATGAGATAGGAAGCATTAGACAGTGCTTCTTATGTTCGTGGTTCTCGTTGTGCTCTGCGTCGTACCCCCTCCACTCGTGTTTACCAAGGCATAGTGGGATTTTGCTTGGGCCTAAGCGTTGTACGTGTGTTAATACGTGTTTGTGCGCGTATGAGTAGTACAAAGCTTGAGAAAAGGCATCACAACAACCGTGGTGTTTTGTATACGTGTACGTATTATCTAAATTAATAAAATTGTAGTGTCTCTCTGTCTGTCTGTTCCTGTTAATCTCCGAAACGGCTGAACCGATTTAAATGAAACTTTGTAGACGTACAGAGAACATTATTGGGGGTGACATAGGCTATTTTTTGTCTGTCTGTCTGTCCGTCCCTCTGTCTGTCTGTTCAAACTAATCTCCAAAACGGCTGAACAGATTTTAATGACACTTCCCAGATGTGATAAAAATATTGTCAAAAGTGACATACAGTACTTTTTGTTTGTCTGTCTGTCCGTCCGTCCGTCTGTTTGTTGGAATTGATCTCTGAAAGGGATAAACTGATTTCAATGAAACTTCACAGATGTGATTAAAAGATTGTCAAAAACGACATACAATAACTTTTGTTTGTCTATATATCCGTTCGTCTTTTTTGTTTGAACTGATCTCCGAAAGGGATGAACTGATTCCAATGAAACTTCACGAATATGATTAAAAGATTGTCAGGAGTGACATTCAATACTTTTTGTTTGTTTGTCTGTCCAACTCTCTGTCTGTTCGAGCTAACCTCTAAAACAGCTAAACCGATTTTAATGAAACTTCGCAGACGTGAAAAGAAGGGTGTAAGGAGTGACATACGTTACTTTCTGTTTGTTGTCCGTCTGTTTATCTGTATGTTCAAGCTAAACTTTTGAAGATTTTAATGAAACTATGCAGACTTAAAACATAGGTTGTCAGGAATGAAATAGGTAACTTTTTGTCCGCATGATTGTCTGTCTATCTTTTTGTTCCAATCTCTAAGCTCCAAATCTCCAATCCGATCTCCAAAGCTAATCTCCAAAACGACTAAACCAATTCAATTAATCTTCACAGACATAAAAAGAAGGTTATCAGGAGTGACATAAGCTGCCTTTTGTCTATGTGTTTGTCTGTCGGTTTGTTCAGGCTAATCGCCGAAACCGCTGATCCGATTTTACAGAAATTTTGCGAACATAAAGAGGGCGTTGTCAGGAGTGATAAGCATTTTTTTTAATATACATATAAAAAATCGTAGTGTCTGTTAGCCTGTCTGTCTGTTCCGGTTTATCTCGAAAACGGCTGACCGATTTTGGAACCGACTCATGAGATACCTATTCTACATGTTAAAATGACTAAATGGATTTTGATGAAATGAGGTATGGAGGTTTCTTAGGTAGTTTAGTTTTCTAGAAAGAGTCACAATATTTTGGAGCGTAGCGTTCATTTAACTGTGCCCGTACAACTGTAGTACACGTGGGCGAAGCCGCGGGCGGAAAGCTAGTTTATAATAAAATTCTTCAAATATGCTGAAAACGAATGCAGAATATTGTCGCGATTATCGTAAAAAAAAATTGACGCATTATTCCAAAGATATATTGACCGTATTAAGACCAAAGTATTTATTTCATACTTTATATAATTTTTATTACGATATAATACGAATTTATATTATAATATATTTTATATATATACGAATAAAATGTAAAATAATTATCTAACGTTGTATCACTACTATGATATAATCCTACAATCCTCCTCTTCCCGAAATTTCACATTCGTCTCATTATCTTGAAACCAAAATTTTTGAAGGTTTCACTCGGTCGGAAAAATTTTTATGTTTTATTTTGGATCATTTTTATGATAGAAATATATCTTTTGTATAATATATTATTGATTACCTACTAGAAAACTATGTGTAACTTAGCACAGTGACAACTCCTCTACCTGTCTGGCTTTACAAGTTCCCTATGAATAAGGAGTTGGCGTCGTATCACGCAGTCGCCGGTAATCGCTGGGCGGGATTACTTTATCCTCTTTCGCGACAGGCGCGAGTTTTGTGCGAAATTTCGACGCGATATTTTTTTTCTCGTTTTTCGCCATCGAGTTTCTCGCGGTATTCTCTCGCTAGGGATCCGCGGTTACCCATCAATCACCTATCAACGCTCAAAATCGATCACCGGAGTTAAAAAGCCAGGAGTGTCGATTTCACGAGCGTTAAATTTGAATAAGTTAAAATTAACTTTGCTTACTACTTCTTCGGAGACAATTTGACTGACCGGTTGGGCGAGTGGGTAGAGACCCTAACTGCGGAGCCAAAGGTGGCGGGTTCGATTCTCGCGCGGGACAAATATTTGTATGCATGAACATGTCTATTTGTTATGTGTCTGGGTGTAAAAGTATGTATATATGTATTATTTAAAAAAAGAATATTTAAGTATGTATATCAGTCGTATAGTACCCCATAATACAAGCATAGCACATGCTTACTTGGGAACTAGATGGCGCTGTGTGGGATGTCCCATATATTATTATTACTATTATTATTATAATAGCGTTAGGGTGCTTCTATCTGGAATTGATTAAGAATGAAAGCGACACGTATTTATAATTTTATACCGTTATGCGTAATTTGTTTCAACTATTTCAGAAGTAAGAAAAAATGAACCGTTTCAGGTGAATTTAAAACGAGATGTCACTATAGTCCGAGAGCCAGGAATAAAAAATAATAACGAGTTTTTGAAATCTGAATTTTTACAGGTGTTAATACCTTATACAGAGCTATTCACGATCTTTCAATCAGTATTGGTGCGTTTAAGGTGCGACGCCTTTGCCAACGTATAAAGAAAAATAAAATAAATAAATAAATCAGTCTTCAGAAACATCATTTTGTGTATACTTAATGTTAATCTGGTAATGTCGTCCTCTGCACGAGAATTGTTGGACTAAATTATTTTAATTTTACATGCCCTATTAGACTCAAGTGTTCTATTTTTCTTTTTTTTTTTTATCCATCTGCGGGAATTTGTAAATGGTAGTCACTTTTTTATTTTTGTTTTCTCATATTGTTACTGTTTTTATGTGTTATACTGTTTGTATATATGAACCGTTCTTATGTTGATGCTGTAATTTTTCCTTGAAAATGTTATATATAAAGAAATGAATCATTTTTACCTAAGCAAAAAATGTGGTACCAGTCTGTCTGGTGTCCGGCACATCAGTAGCGATCCAAGGATACAATAAAGCATAGAGAGTAAAACGATTTCCTAAATAATAAGTGGTAAAATTAGAACTGAGCTTTTTGCTTGTGTAACCACTAGATGAATAAAAAAAATGTTTTAAGAAAAAAAAAGTTTAAGAAATTTCTAGGTACCTAATAAAACTGCGTTCCTTAACGCACCCATATTCAGCTGACTGGCCGCAAGTACGTGAATGAGCTCTTTTAGTACTATCACCTGTTCAAAATGTAGATTTAAGAGTCACGTGACCATTTTTAGACTCGGGCTCCCCGACTATTAAAAGACATGGCAAGAAATTAAAATATCGCTCAGGACCTAGACCCAACATCGATTCAGCTAACAGTAACCATACTTTCTGACGAAAAATACTCCAAACACTAAAGGAACATAAATAGCTTGTCAAGTTCTCCATTGTCATTTGTTCTCTTTGAATTTTACGGGAAACTTGAATTTTACGGGAAACTAGAATTTTACGGGCGTGTTTGTAATTATCGAACTTCCCACCGCTTTTATTATGAGGCAATGCATCCCACGAACTTCCAGAAGCCCGCCAAGTCCACCATATTTCCCGGTATTACGTCGGGCTAAATTCGTCGGGGCCGCTGTAGACGAATCAATCAATCAACGCGGGGACGGCGCCGCGGGGTGACGGGAGACGGGATAATGAACGGGGCGTCGTTAGAGGGCGCGCCATTACGCCGCCACGCCGCCGCCATTTGCGCCATCCCGCCACGCCATGGCGCTGCGAATGGCGTACATTGCGGTATAACGTTAACCGTTTTCTTTTCTTTTTCGCTGTCCATTGTCTAGTTTCGTCGAAGTAGGTATTAATATATGGAGAAAAATTCTTATTAGTTTTCTGTGGAATACGAAAAGCGATTATTGTTATAATCGCTTAATAACTGAAGTTAACCAAGAAGTTAAAAAGTTTGAAAATAGGTAAGGGGATATACTCCCAGGAAAATTTTTTCCTAAGTTTCCCAATTTTTTTTAGCATTAGGTATTATCTAAAGACTCCATTTTTGGAAATAAAAAAGGTAATTAGGCCTTTTTAAGCGACTTCAAAAAAGAAGGAGGTTACTCAATTCGACCGTATATATGTTTTTTTTTTTATGTGTGTTCAGGGATAACTTCGTTGTTTATGAACCGAATTGGATGATTTTTTTTTGTGAAAGGGAGATATCTCCGGAGTGGTACCGTGATAAGGAAACCAGGATCTGATGATGGCATCCCAGAGAAATCGAGGGCAACCCTCGAAAATCGTATTTTAAAGTATCGTATTTTAAGTATTTTGATAAAGTACTCTTACTAGTACTATTTGATGAAGGTCGTGAGTCGATCTGATGATGGAGCTGAAAGACAGTCGAGGGAACTCCTCAACGACTTACAGCAATTACCTGGTGTTTGGACTTGATTCATTTCTATTGATGAGATCTTTGCACCCATATGGATTAGAAGTGCCATTACAGGTCTGATGATGGAGACCATACACAATCGAAGGAACTCCTCAACGATTTACAGCAATTACCTGGTGTTTGGACTTGATTCATTTCTATTGATGAGATCTTTGCACCCATATGGATTATAAGTGCCATTACAGGTCTGATGATGGAGACCATACACAATCAAGGGAACTCCTCAACGATTTACAGCAATTACCTGGTGTTTGGACTTAATTCATTTCTATCAATGAGAACTTTGCACCCATATGGGTTATAAGTACCATTACAGATCTGATGATGGAGAAAATACACAATCGAGGGAACTTCTTAACGATTTACAGCAATTACCTGATGTTTGGACTTAATTCATTTCTATTGATGAGAACTTTGCACTCATATGGGTTATAAGTGCCATTACAGGTCTGATGATGAAGACCATAAACAGTCGAGGGAATTCCTCAACGATTTACAGCAGTTACCTTTTGTTGGGCTTTTTTCATACGGTTGAATATGCCAAAATGTTCAGTTCGCACAAAAATAATAATTAACATTGAAGTTTTACATAGGAATACCACTATGTCTGAGTGAGTAGGCACCGACTTCATTCACTATATGCCGCCTGTTAATGCTCCTTTCTTTAAAGTGAAAATTTTATTTTTAACTTTTTAGTTTATGTTTTTGAAGTCGGTTTTTTTTTGAAAATTATTTTTTACATAACATTTTTCCCAAAAGAATTATCAGCTGTACAGCGTGAATGTAAAACTGTTGCCACATATTATTAACTCATCTAGAAACCCATGACACAAGCACACTACTTGTTACTTTGGGACTAGATGGCAGAAAAAATGACGTACCTATTTTTTTCCTTTTATACCCTGACAAAACCACTTTATAAATATTTTGAATAAAGTGGAATTTTTGACCTATTTATTCCGAATATTTTTTAAATTATCTATAAAGTATAAACTCGTAGTGTCTGTCTGTGTGTCTATTCGGGCTAATTTCCAATACAGCTGGATCGATTTTATTGAAACTTCGCAGACATTAAAAAGCGGTTGCCAAGAGTGGCATATTTAATATGCTACTTTTTGTCTGTCTGTCTGTTTTCATTACGGAAATGTAACCATGCCAAGTCGCGGGTTGAAGATATCTTAAAAGTACTAATACCCCAGAAGTTAATAAGAAGTCTCTTATCGCTCAGTCCCTGAATTTTCTGATATTCGCTCCCGTCTGCGGAAGTGTCAGCTCGGCTCGAAACAGGATGTAATATTATGTGATTTAAATATCCTTTTTGTGCCGCTTTCGGGGAAGGTGACGTTTGAGCGTGTCATTAAGATGGGAAAAGGGGGAGCATTTTTGATGATAAAACTTGGGAATATGGAGAATATTTTATGCTCCCACTATAAAGTGTTTGAAAACTGGACCCTCGCCGACCCCAGAAAATCATTTAAGTTGCTACTAAAATATTAAAAAAACTGGAATTTTTAGTAATACTATAGAAAATCATTCAACGAATTATGGTCACTTTTCGTAAAGGTCCCGTTTTGTCATTTTCAATTCGACACCCTACATAAGTACTGAAAAATTGACAGTTTTTTGCAGATGTCATTTTCTTTGTGCACTTTATGGTTACGCAATAAAAACACGTGAGTCACGGCCGTTCAATATCCGAGTGATTTATTAATCTTGCAGATCAGACCACTACTGCGATCGCCCCTCGTTACAGTTCCCCTCATGATTTTTCCTTCGACACTCTCGTTTTGATCCCCGAAAACGCTACCATGACTGAGTTTTTATCTGTATCGAACAATATCCAGTTATTATATATTCCCTTTGAAGTTCATATTGTGTTAGATTAGATTTTCATATTAGATGTAATAAAAAACCGGCCAAAAGGGAGTTGGACTCGCACACGAAGGTTCCGTACAATACCGTACAATAAAAGAAAGCACTTTTCTTGTATGGGAACCCCTTTTAATTTTTAACTCTATTTCATTTTTATTATTTGTTGTTATAGAGGTCATAGTAATTAATACACACTGTAAAAATTTAAAGTATCTACCTATTATGGTTCAGACGATATAAGCTCAGTGACAGACGCACGGACGGACGAACGGACAGCAGAATCTCAGCTATAGGGTTCCTGTTGGCCCCCTAGGGTACGGAAGATTGAAAAAGATCTAGCTGGATGATGTGGATAGATCGATATACTTTCTGTGTCGTCGTATGGGGATTATTTCAAAGTATAGATTAATACCGGAAATGTATATGTATGTGTCGTGATAGCCCGAGCGCAGTGAACCTGTTCGAAATTCAAAAGACCGTGGGGCCGTGACTTAAGTACATAACTATCACTGACTCCGTGCTCCGAAGAGCACGCTAATCCAGCAGTCCCGGGTGCCATCAATAGATGGCAGTCGTTAAAATCCACCAAAACGCACTGGAGCACCGTGGCGGATTAAGCTCCAAGCCCCCTCACCCTGGGCGAAGGCCTAAACCCTGCAATGGGGCAAAATGGGCTGGTGGAATGGAATGGAATGCCGAAAATGATGAATACGACCTTTTATGGTAATGTATCGAGAATATGTTATTTCTAGAGTATATAAGCATCCGTTTGCCATGCCTACATGCTCGGTCGATTATTCGGGCATCCGGCTATATTATGTACGATATACAATCTGACAAAGGAAGTCATTGTTGCAGTTTTAAACTTCAGTGATCTAATGAACTGACTGAAAATCTACCAAAAACGACTATGCGAAGAATGGACCTTATTCCCCGATGCAAACGGAGGGGTGTTATAAGTATCGTTGCTTCCAAACGAATTAACTTACTGTGATTTAGTTTTTAGGGTTCCGTAGCCATATGGCAAAAAAGGAATCTTCATATTTTCGCCATATCCGTCCGTCCGTCTGTCTGTCTGTGGTTTTTGCCGGAAACTAGTGGCAATACATATATGAAAAGGTGTAATCTATGAAAAGCTACACAACAACGTAGTGAAATTAAGAAAATATATTTTTTTTGGATAGGTCGCCATACATGTAAATGAAGTACGAAATAAAAGGCATCGTATAATAACGCGAGAGGAACCAAACGATAGGATTTAAAAAATAATATTAAGGTTTGAAACAATTTTTCTTATTTAAGCCAGCAGTTGTTGAGATATGCACTCCTAAAATCCTAATTTTTGTAAAAATCATATGTCCTCCCCCCCCCTCCTCCCTTTTCCCAGCTAAACCGTTGTTTGTTAGATCTGTGAAAAAAAATTATGGCAGGAGTATATATAACGTAGTTAAAAGGAAAACTATCACAGCGAACTAGACTGTATTATTTAACGAGTAATAGATTAATTTATAAAATGTACTTCTATAAATAAAAATGACAGCGTTTAGCCAATAAGCGAAAACTAGATGCATTTTATGTTTGTGATGTTAGAGGTTCACTGTAATAAAATAAGTAATAAAAATTGTCTCTAGCTATCAGTGCACGCATGTTATTACTTTCGAATTAAACGGAGAGGATCGAGTGCCATCTAAATAACTAACGAAATAAAAATGAAACATATTTATAAAAAAAATTTTAAATTACATAATAATAACGATTACAGGTTAAGTTCGATTAACGTCGCGCTCGTTTTTTTTTTTATATTGTATGGTGGTACGGAACCCTTCGTGTGCGAGTCCGATTCGCACTTGGCCGGTTTTTTTTTTGTTTGAAAGGCGACACATTCAGGGGAGTTCTTAGAACTATATATGTTTCAAGAAAATCTGTTCAGTCGTTTGGAGATCATCAGCTCTTTTATAGTTGGAGGGATGTGAGTAGAGAATACAATACACAGCATTTTATTAATCCCGGGATTAAGGGATTTTCAATGCGTATACATATAGTATCGACCAAGAGGGCAAGCACAGACGACTTATTTATAGACCCATTGATTTAATGAAATAATAATAATACATGGGACGTCCCACACAGCGCCATCTAGTCCCAAATTAAGCAAGTATTATGCTTGTGTAATGGATTACTAGACGACTAATATACGTACTTAAATATTCTTTTTCTTTATAATATATACAGAGTACAGACTACATAAATATCTTACACCCAGACACGGAACAAATAGACATGTTAATGCACACAAATATTTGTCCCGGGCGGGAATCGAACCCGCTATCCTTGGTTCCGCAGTTAGGGTCTCTAACCACTCAGCCGATCGGTCGTCAAATCGATCTCGAATCATTTCATTTTTTTTTTCATTTCATTTATTTAACTCCACAAAAACAGTAAATTAACAATTTATAAGTATGATTAACAGGAGTGAAAAGAAAAATGGAGGACCTCTGTGTCTGAACTAGGAAAACCTGTGCTTCAGACAACAGAGCTCTCCGTGACAATTGTATTAAATCAATTATTTACACTTATACTAGACATACAATTAGAACTATTATAAAATGAGCAACAAATTAAAAAATATATCAGTAATCAATCAATTCCCAAAATTCCTAATAGGTATATTATGTGCGCGAAGTGTTTGAGGCATGCGTGTGTGTGTGCGTTTAGGGTATATGAGTGGGTGTGTGATTGAGTGTTACCGTGAGAATGCGTGCGCGATACTGTATGATAAAACAATTATAGAATCTCAACTCTGCAATCTGAGCAGGCCCTCAGTTTCTTCATAGTTGAGCTTATGCAACCATGAGAACACTTTCGATTTTAATTCGTATTTATTAAGAGGATAAATGTTAATTTTTTCATTTATTTTATTATAGAGATAGGGGCCTAGAAAAACAAAAAAATTATTTAGAAATACATGCTTAATATCTATTGCTAATGTGCAAACATTATCTTTACGTCTTTTATTTAAGGAGTTGATATCAAAGGGTAAGAAAGAGTGCTGCTTAAGGATTATTCTTTGGATAAATAGCTGACGGACAGTGAGTACATTGCAAGACTGGTATAGCTCAAATGTAGGGAACAGAATTGGTCGGAAGAAGCCGACCTTAAGGATTGCTCGTTGCGTTATCTCCAGCTTCATGAGATGGGATTTGGAAGTACCACCCCATGACGTTATACAGTATCCGATTACTGATTGAACTAAAGCAAGATAAATTTGCAGAATAAGGTCTTTGTCGGCAACGTATCTAAAGGTTTTGAATATAAAAATTAGTTTTCTCAATCTAGTACTCAGGTTGGCAATATGTGATTTGAACGTTATATTACTATCCAGCGCTATACCGAGATATTTAACACTACTGACTTTATCTAGGGTGCGACACGAACATTGATGGACATCGAGTCGAAATAGATCAACTATCACTGAAGTGAACTCATAGATGACAAGAAAAAGCTCCAAGGTAGGATGCTTGTCGATACAATCGGTCAATAAAGTTTTATATCGAATCGATAAACTATATCGAAATTGTCTGTGCTCGCCTATCGAAAAACGGAAGATGGTTTCGGTTTTGAAGCGAAGTTATGACTTTAAAACGAATACTCGAGAAATATCTAGTGAGGAACTCCTATTCTGTGGAGAAATGGAAAATCCTAAATTTTCATTTTCACTGATTTCGTAAAATCGTCGGTTTATAATAACAATAAAATTATACCTGTAAAGCTCATTTCGAGCACGCTTTCACGGAAAGCTTACAAAGTTAAGTTTAGGCCTAAACTATACAAAAGAGAACGGTTTTAAACGTTTCAAACAAGTTAAAAATATTTTTAAAAATAATTTTGAAAAATAGTTTAGGTATGAAAAATCTCAACACATGTTCACAGGTACCACAACTACATAAAACATTCCTATGTTTAAATACTTATAGACCTATGCGCAGTATTGGAAAATTAAATGTTTTTTATATAAATTATACAGATACTTTGTTAGTGCAACTGCACAACCATATTATTATAATCCACGTATATGTGACACAGGATAAAAATATAGCTATAGCAGAGCGAGTGGCGCGTAGATGGCACAGTCCTAACGAGCGACCGTCATTATAACTGAATTATGTAGGTTCATGGCACACCACTTTAATATCGCATACATACGTGTGCGGGTCAGCGACTAATCTAGCGGAAAACACGCGAACTTCACGCTAAAAGTACTATGTATCTTCGGTGCCAAGTCTGTTTTGTTATATTCTTAGATAAAATATTATATATGTATGTGATGTTTTCGCTTTGTACCCAGAACACAAGCTAATGCTTAGTTTGGGGCCTAGACGTTGTTTTCATATATACGTCATTATTATATTATATTATTATTATTATGATATTACTTCATAGAAGCTGGATAAGTTTGGGTTTTTTATACCTAGTGATCGAAATATCCGTATACGAATTACCCTTTGCCTTCTTTATCACTTTTAATGGCAATCTCATAGAAATTTAAAAAAAAACCGATCAAATGCCAGTCGGACTCATAGTGATTTCGGACTCGTACTGATTGTTCAGTAGGTAGGTAATAATAATAATAACGTATACAACACAACAACGTCTAGGCCCCAAAGTAAGCATTAGCTTGTGTTTTGGGTAGCAAGCGAAGACACCACATACATATAACAACCAAGACCCGGTACCAGTATCAATATTCATCATATAAATACTGACCCGACCTGGGATTCGAACCCGGGACCTCTAGCTTTGTAGGCAGGGTCGCTACCCACTAGACTAAGCGGTCGTCAGGTAATGTTATACAGGATGTTCGGCAGACGGTTGAACATATGAAAATGGCGGACCCAGGGGCCGTCTGCTACGTATTTAGCCCCAATAACAAGACCCAGGCCTCATGGTTTTTTTTAAAATGATTTTTTTTTATTTCATACGACGGTCGTCGTTGCTCAAACTTCAAAAGTCAATAATTTTATTCAAAAATAAAACTGGCAATATTTTCTTTTAATTTTCATCTAGAATACTGAATCTTATGATACTAGATGGGACTTAAACACGGGGAAGTATCTAAACAAAAACATAAATCAATTAAAAATATTAAAAAATATGTATTTTTTATGTTATAATAGTAACTAAAATTTTACGATTTTCGAAGTTTTTCTTTTACTTGTGCTCTAGGCCCTTGCTTCTTGCCTTTCATGATTTTAGGTCAAAGGGAAATCTTATAAGTTTTGATTTATTTACGAGTGTCAAAACATGCAGCATAATGGCCGTATAACGCCAAGTATTTGATATTAGTAAATTTCAAATTGATACATTCACGCGTATCTGAGAAAAACGGTATTGACAGACAGACAGGTGGACAACGAAGTAATCCTATAAGAATTCTTTTTGCCTTTTAATATAAGAAACCCTAAAATATTCTTATATGAAAATACTTAACACAAGGAGAGTACGTGATAGGTAATATTTTAGTGCTGAGGGAATACCTTAGCTCTCATTTGGATTCTTTGGTTTACTCTGTTTCCTAAAATTGCAAAATGTTTTTAAAGTCTTATAATTGTTATTTAAAGTTACAACAGTAGGCGCTGTATGTTTCATGTAGATTTTATATTGTATGTGGTGTTCGAGCAAATACAAAAAGTAAAAATCACTTTGAAAATATCTGTCATGTAGGTATATACTGAAAGAAGCGATAGGAATAAAAAAAAAATTTGAAAATATCTTCCATGTGTTTTATAATAAGTATATTGAAGGAGACTGTTGAGCTAACCAATATAAAAAAATAAAAATAAAGTAAAAAATACCTTTGATGTGGGCTTAGGTATATTGAAAGAGATGATAGAGGTAACAAAAATGAAATAAAAATAAAATAAAAACCAATCTTTCAATACATGCTGTATCTTTCTTAGGAAAGATACAGCGCGTACCATAATTTTAAGTATTTTCTTTGCCAACATCTTCAGTTAGTCGTTCACAGAAGAGCTAAAAATATATATCGCCAGGATCGCATATCGTCCTGCTCGAAGTTGGCGTGGCGTCCCGAGGCGGGAGTTCGCTTTGTCACGGCGGGCGGGACTCGCCCTGTCACGCGTCCCACTTCCCGCATCCCGCAAACCACCCTCCACGAACCGTGTACCGTTGGAAAACAGACCACGCAACACTGATACGCCTATGTGTGCGTTAGGTGTCTATCCCTAAGTTCGCTAACTCTGGAGAGTGAATATCATGTAGCATCCAGTCTAAAGTGTCGCTACCCAACCAAACATATCCCACCCCAGCGTCCGTACCTCGACCCGTCTGCGGGAACTTGTTCGCGCGTGATAAATCTGCGGCGAGGCACTCCGTCGCCCGCTCGGCCGACCTGACGATGTGTCATGCCTACACCGGCCGGTAATTATGTCGCCCCGGTACCTGGTACGCAGATGTAGGAAAATACCGGGGGCGGGTTTGTGTTTTGTTTGTAAGATTTTTTAACTCTGACGCGAGTTCATCGCTCTAATCATTATATACATGAATGTCACCAACAGTTTTGAGAGTTAAGAGGAGAATAAGAGGAGGAGGAGGAGAAGAGGAGGATTGACAGAATAAGAGGATCATTTCGACTAGTAGCCGATCGCAAATCACAAAGTACAGAAAAAAGTAAAAACTCGTTTTTGTCGGCAAGGCAATTTATGCCTCGCCGATGCAACCCACGCGAGCTATCATCTCATCTCATCTCATCTCAACGCTCAATTGCAAACACTTTTTATATGTGTGGATTTTATCACGTAGTTACTGTGTTTCGAGGAACCCATTAAGCCCCAAACTAATCCTCAGACTAATTAAAATGAAAGTCTGGTCACCGTGGACAAATTAATTAAGCATTAAAAACCCAGCCATTGAGATCGTCCATGCGTCTAAAAGTTTGAAATGTCATCGAATGTCATGAGATGATGTAAAATTAATTTTACAATTACAAAGGGTTAAGGTACCACTCGCGCTCAGGTCATCAGTCCTTCTGGTAGGGGGACGTCCCACACTCCGCGTTCCGGTAAGTGGTGGCCACTTCAGCTTGCTACTAATCTTTTTTGCTATGTCGGTCACTTTAGAAACTCCGACCATAGCTCTCTTTACAGCTCGCTGAGTAACCTTGACCTTTTTTTAAGATTTACAAACATGTTTACTGGCAACGAGGCATGCCCGTTCAATGAATGATAATAATGATATATTATGACTAATGTGGGCAGAATTTTTTTATTACTTACCTATACCATACCATCAGCCCGTTATTGCCCCACTTAGGCTTCCCTTCGGGATGAGGAGACTTGGAGCATCCACCACGCTGCTCCAATGCGGGTTGGTGGATTTTAACGACTGTCATCTATTGATGTAGGCATCTATTGATGGCAGTCATTAGTGTTTAGTGTCGTGATAACCCTAGGGCAGCGAATCTGCTTCAAGTTTACAAGGCTGTGTGGCCGTGGTTTGAATCTAGTCGTGTACTTACCAATGAGTTTTTCTGACTTAAGTACACAACTATCATTGATTCCGTGCCTCGGAGAGCACGTTAAGCAGTCGGTCCTCGTTACTATCAATAGATGGCTGTCGTTACAATCCGCCAACCAGCGTTGGAGCAGAGTGGTGGATTTAAGCTCCAAGCCCCCTCACCCTGGGGGGAGGCCTAAGCCCCTACATTGGGGTGTAATGGGCTGATGGAATGGAATCTATTTATGGCAACCGGGATCGACGGCTCAACGTGCTCTCCGAAGAAAAAAACTCATTTATACCATTCTTACCTATACCTATGGAAAATATTTTAAATATTATCGTTTATTCTGAACGATATCGTAGAAAATCCTCACACCAAGAAGGCAATTTAACTTACAAGACAGAAAACTCCGTCCGGTCGGACATTAGTTAATGAATGTTAAAGTCCGTTCGACAGCCGGTGAACGTAGTAAAAAGTTATACGTGGCTTTTTGGTACATTTTCTAGATATAACCATGATTTCTAATACGTATCAAAAGTTTTTCAGAGCGTCTTACATGAAAAAAACTCGTATAGTATTGGCTAGTAAAAGTATCTAAAAGGTTAATGTTAATTAACCTATTCGCTACTCATTAACCATATTTGGTCAGATCGAAGGTCACGATCCATTTAATTAACAGAGACAATTGATTGATAATGATTGATGACTAGTTAAAACGTTAACGTATACGAACTTGAAATATCACGCTGACATCTTAGATAGATAAATCATCTAGATGGAGCGACTCATACTTCAAAACAATCGAAAATGTGGACAAAGTTACAGATTACAAAATGACGACCGCGTACTTCATTAACATTGTTTCAAACAAACATTTCATTAAATTACAGATGAAATGTAATTTCAGAATTATTATTTCCTTTTCCGGTGTGAATTTTAGATACATGTGAGTCGCATGAAATTCTACTTTTCACAGTGAATATTTCAAAACATTACTTTCTTGCTCACATTTCTGTTATCACGACGTGACATCTCTATGTACATGTCAACACATATTGGCCTATTGGCCGAGTGGTTAGAGACCATAACTGCAGAACCAAAGCTTGCAGGTTCGATTTCTGCTCTGAATAAATATCTGTGTGCATTAACGTGTCCATTTGTTCCTTAAGAACCCTGTCTGGGTGTAAAATATCTACGTATGTATGTATATATTATTCATCAATCAATCAATCAATTCGTTCAACTTCAGCCAGACGCAATGTTTGAAAGGGTAAATAAAATTAAATATGTACATCAGTCGTCTAGTATTCATTATACAAGCTTTGCTTACTTTGGGACTAGATGGCGCTGCGTGGAATGTCCCAAGTATTATTATAATTTTTATTATTTTCAAATGTTGGCAAACTAACTTTCGGTTATTCGATGCTTTCGGTAATGCATGAAGCTTGCTCTATTAGGTAGATATTGTTCGCCATGAAAAAAATATTGGTGAAATACGACTGTTGAATTTAAACGTTTAGATTCGAATAGACACATCTGAAAGCATTTAAAGCCACGCGATTCACGCCTACATGATGTTTCGGACCTATAATAATTAATTGTGGTAAAACGCGTACCTATTGGATAGTAGGTATATGTGTACAAGCACCATCTTTTATTTGCTTGATGCAGAAAACTAATGAACGAATCAGGAGTACATTATAGGTAGTTTCAAATCAGTTACATCTAGTGTTTCGCGATAAACATAGGTATTATATGGGGAAATCTGCATATTATCTGCTCCAGATGTCTATACTCACTGTTTCAAAGTCACTGTTTTTGAAACGAAATAAATAGCAGCAGCAAAAGTCCCTAAATTAATTCTGTGAACTAGAGGTCCACGAAACCCGACCCTTTTGTTTAAAAACGACAAGGTTTCATTGAAAATTTCGTAGGAACTGTATATATAGCTATAATATAGGGTTTTCAAAGTGGTCTCGGCGGGCAGGGCGGGCCGTGACATCTGATAGCCATCGCGCCGCCGACGCCCGGCACGTCAGCGACTGTCTTTATGTTCCGAATAGTGCGACCGACGCGGTTTAATACTTGTGCTTATTTATATATATATATATATATATATATATATATAGAAAATAATAAATTCCGTATAGATATTGATCTATTGAAAAGGTAATTACTGGATAAATTGACAAACATAATAATTGTAACTAGTAATAATTATTGAAACAATTATTGAAAATTATTGGTCATTTCATATTCATCTAGATAATATTTGCAAGTAAATATAGACAATATTAAACAAATAATATTCACGTCAATTAACAAATTTTTGTTTATCGTTATAACCTAAACTTTTACAGTAAGCTTGCACTGGCACATTATTTCGAAACTCAAAATTTACACATTTTTAAAAATTATGTTTAACATATCGCGTGACAAAATATTAAAAAAAAATTAGTATTTTTAAACTTATTGTGTAAAAGAATATGTAGTTTAGGCCAAAAAAAAATTACATATCTATTGGATCTAGAAAAATATTACGACTATAATACAACCAGATAGTAGTGTGACATAAGCATATCGGACGGTAGCTAACGCCGCCACGGCCGCCGCACCCCACTCGCGTTCCACACATCGACATCGCCCTCGAAGCGGCGCTCCCAACTATTTTTCAACACAAAGGCATATGAAGCTTTGTTCGCGTTCATTACCATGATACTTTCGTTTCTCATGCAGAGAAGTTTAAGCCGTCAAAGTCTAGGCAATAAGAAGAGAAATTTTATAAAAGAATCCTAACTCACAATTACGGCATACGAAGTCCACTCAAGCTCTACAAGTAAGGAAAACGAATTGAGTTCTTGACAAAAACATCAAATATTAGTTCACTCAACACATTAGTATTCTCTAACACACTATGCCCCACTGTTTAAAGAAAAAAACTCGCAGATTGCATAAAAAATGTCTGGCCGCCGACCCGCCGCCGTTCGCTAACGCCACCTCTAATGACAGCGCGCGACGCGGCACAACGAGCGCTTTTCCAGGGTTGTCAACTATTAATAATTATTTTGATTTTGACTTCAATTTCAAATTTAATTCATATGAATATAATAATGATAACTTTACATGCTTAAATAGTATAGTTTTTAGAGTTTCAGAACCAGAGCATTGCATTATAGACCGTCTCATACAATATTGTTTTAATATCGCAAATTTCCATAACAACACGCTGTCGGGTGTCAAGATAAAAACATGTAACCAACATTTAAAAAATATTATTATTTTTATTTCTTTATATACCTATTTCATAATGAACAAATGGTAACCCTTTTTTATGATATCTTTCTTCCGTAGAGTTCCAATCAAACTTTATGGCGGATGTGAACATAGGCACAAGTCGCGTCGCAGTAACCCGTTTTAAGTGTAGCGGGACGCAGTGGAGCGAGGGGTATATGACCTGCGCAAGCACGCATAAAGCTTTGTATTTCGATACGCCATAAAGTTTGAGGCGAACTATACCTATTCATTGGGCGTACGCTTGTATCGCTCACGCACTTGTGCTAGGCGTGTGAGGGCGAGTAGTCAGGTACTTATCTACAATCATTGGTTTCAAAGCGGTGTGGGCCGTGTCTTTACATTACACTAATTAACCTCGAAAGATGGATTCATTTTTACCACTTAATTATGAATAATATGATTCAGAAAATCATAATTATATTTTTATAGGATTTCTATATAAATACCTGGTTGTACGGTGCAAGGAAATCTGCGATTTCAAAACAACCTTGGATATATACCTAAAACAATAAAAAATAAATATTAATTCACTTAAAATCTTATTTATAATCGACACCCGGTAACCCTACAGAGACGGCAGCGTGGGCGCGGTCGCGGGCGGCCGGCTCGCCTCCTACATATTTAATTTGCCCGGACTGGTTTCTGTCGGGCGCCGCGCGCTTTGTGTTTCGTTATGGCTTTATCGGTACTCGGCGCTGTCGGGCCGCCCGCCGCCGCCGCTGCCGTACTCTGAACCGTGTATATTTGTATACGTATACAGCTACAAGCAACATACACTAACGACCCGGCACAACTCCGCATTTACACTGCACAGGCGAGGCGGTGCGGCGTAAAACAAACTCTCCCTTCTATGTGCTTTTCGTTATTTTACACTAGATTAATAACGTTTGGTTAAGTCTAATTACCGACTTAGATGCAAATAGTTACTGATACAAAACAGAAGTGTTTACTTATCTTTGACGACCGCTTAGCCTAGTGGATAGCGACCCTACTTTCAAAGCTGGAGGTCCCGGGTTCGAATCCCCCAGGTCGGGTCAGTATTTATATGATGAATAGTGATACTGGTACCGGGTATATGTGGTGTCTTCGCTTGGTACCCAAAATACAAGCTAATGCTTAGTTTGGGGCCTAGACGTTATTGTGATGTATACGATATATATACGTATACGTTATTACCTTATGTAACATTTTATTTTGACCATAAAAAAAAACTGAAGAAAATTTTGTGTCTCATAAATTTTCACGTCGCGTCGTAACGATGTGTTACGAATAGGCCAAACCTCAAAATCGTAATACAAAAAAGTAAAAAAAATATATATAATAGGCAGCGTATTCGAGCTCTTCACTTCATCATCCCATTTTTACCCCACTGCAGGGGATTAGGTCTCCCCCGGGGTGAGGGGGGCTTAAGGCTTAAATCCACCACGCTGCTCCACTGCGGGTTGGGGATTGTAACGACCGCTATCTATTGACAGCGTCCGGGACCGACTGCTTAACGTGCTCTCCGAGGCACGGAGTCAGTGATAGTTATGTACTTTAAGTCAGAAAAACTCATTAGTATACGCCCGGATTCGTACCATGGCTCGGTATTCGAGCTCAGTTCATGGCTATTGATAAAAAGCTTACAAACAATCAGTCAAAATATGTAAGTATCTTTTGAGTGTTATAGATTTATAAGACATGCGTAAAACGGTTTTGCTGTGTCCGTACAGAACGAGTAATGAAGCATAGTTTAAAATAACTTCCAAAATAGCGCGAATTACTTTTAATTATAAGTAATTATACCCATAGAACATATATCTATATGCAGTTATATAAAATATTCCAACGGCAAAGTGGCGCAAGTGTGCGAGGAAAAAAGTTAGCGGCGCAACGAGCGTGCTGCCGTGTCGACGCCGGCCTGGGACGGATGTATAGGGTGGGGTTGGGAGCTCGGATCGCCGGGGGCGGGTGGCGGTAATCCCTTATCGCGGCCACGACCGCTCGGCTCTCGCAGCCGCCGCCGGTACTCGGGGGCCGCGCTTCAACAATTATACAGAGGCGCCGAGCCGCAGTTCCGAGCGCTATTTGTATTTTATGTTCTCCGTTTAGTTTTCGGTATGGCTTTGCTCGGCCGTCGATTATTCAAAAAATACGTTTTGTTGATATTTTATGATTTCTATTTGTAAAGTTTCGTTTGTGAGTTTTTCTTTTAAAGTTTCGAAAAGAAAAAAGCGACACACAATGTAACAATAAAGTATTTTTTTATTTTTTTGAGGTATTAGGGCTTGGCAGATACCCATTACATCGAAAAAGGGATAGTCTATTAAAACCTCTTAAGGTCCTTATGGAACGCTCTGGTATCTGTCTATCGGTGACAAGGAGAAATCGGTCTGTGCACCTAACGTTCTTATTTGAGTGACATTACGAATATCATTCAACTTTGTTTTGTAAGTATTCGGGTTTAGAAAGCCGTGCAGCCGTGGTTCGAATCCGGACGTGTACCAATGAGTTTTTCTGACTTAACTGTATAACCATCACTAACTCCGTGCCTCGTAGAAAACGTTATGTCGGTACCGGTTAAAATCCACCAATCAGCACTGGAGCAGCGCGGTGGATTAAGCTCCGATCCCCCTCACCCTGGAAAAAGGCTTAAGCCCTTGCAGTTTGGCACAATGGGCTGGTGGAAGTATTGTGAAGGTACAATCCAATTAATCATGCAATGAACCTGCAGGTACGCTGTTGAAAATATTGATGCATTTTCGTTTCTAGAAAAACATATAAGTAACTATAATATACTTGAAATCACGCGGATATTTCTTTAGGAACAACTAGAATAATTTATAAATAAACCAGAGGTCCGTGTAGAACACCCCAAGCTATTTGGAGTTTGGTTGCCTTTACTTTTATCGTGTTTACGATTACCTACTCGATTGTTCCGCGCAACTTTACGATATAGGTATCATCTCCAGTGTTGCCATGTCCCACAAGGAATTTCTACGCCTAAAAATTATTCTCGTTTTTTGGATTGAAATTATTAATAGCTCATTTTCGTGTGCTTTTCTTTTGAGATTTCCATTGCCTACATTATCGGTTTTCCCTCAACGACTCATTTTTGGGAAGCTTCATAGTTTAAGCATTAAGACCGCTTAGCCTAGTGGGTAGCGAATCTGCCTACGAAGCTGGAGGTCCGGGTTCGAATCCCAGGTCAGGTCAGTATTTATATGATGAATATTGATACTGGTACCGGGTCTTGGTTGTTATCATATGTATGTGGTGTCTTCACTTGGTACCCAAAACACAAGCTAATGCTGAGTTAGGGACCTAGACGTTGCTGTGATGTTTACGTTAAAAAAAGTAATTTAAAGAAAAAAATTAAACAATTGTTTCTACTTACTGTTAGGTATAATAAAAACGTCACCTATATATTTTCACCTTAACAGATGATACAGTGTTGAAAAACTTTAATACACTAGGTACCAAATAAAAGACCTAAAGTGACGAAAGACCTACTGGCTTCGTAACCCAGAAAATTAAACAATTTCCTTTCGTTAATTTATTACTTTGTTACTCCTTCACGCTTCAGAAAACTAATGCGTTTGCTTGAAACTTTGTAGTGTTGGGGTTGTAAGACTTAAGGTTACGCTAGCCGGTCACTTCCCCATAAAAAACGGAGGAGGGTTACCAATCACTATTTCACTGACGCATTTCCAAAAACGAACTGTTTATCGATTTATGTCATTTTTATCTAGAGTTATAATAAAACAAAATATTATAATTGTTTTGAAAACCCTGAGCTTTAGCTTTAGCTTTGAGCTTTTGAGCTTTAAAATATCTATCATACTACTTTCAGAATTTTCGACGTATATAAATTATACAACGTACTACGTACATACAAACCGCAAAATAATTTCATTACAGACGTGGTTCAGTTAAACATGTTTTTAAATAATTTTTGCTTGTTAAAAAAATACATTAGCGTATTCTTTTTCGGTATAAAATTGTAGGTACGTCATACAGAAATATTTTATAAGTATACTAGCGACCGCCCGGGGCTTTACTCGCACGGATGACAATTGCATAATTGACATTCATTGAAGGTTACTTTACAATTTTACAAAAACATGAAACGTTTCATTTCCAACCAAAAAGTTAAATGCCAATTTTAACGATTGCATTTTCATAAAGGTTAAACCATAATCGCTAAAAACAGGTCTTTTTCATTTTTCCAACTAAAAGACTAAATACCACGTTTCCACAGTTTCAACCTTGAAAATGACGGAATTCCCGTATAACTTTTATCCTCTATTTTACTCCCTTAAGAGTTAAATTCTCAATTCAAATCAATTCAAATCAAAATATCTTTAATTCGTAGTTATGTAACATAATCTTGAAATACGTCATAAGAGTGAATTTTATTACTTTGTGGAAGAAGGTGACCACAAAGGCGCATTCAAAAATGCTGGTTCCTCTCAGAAGAATGCGCAAGAAACTGAAGGACGCTCTTTTTAACAAAATTATTTAAAAAAATTTAACAATAAGTGCTTATAGAATAATATTATTGAAACAAACTGATAGGTGAGCGGCTTACACCCATGGATTTTTATCATCTAAGTAGTCTGATACTTTATAATAAGCTTTTGCATAAAGCTTTCGTTTTAGTGTAGTTTTAAACTTATTAAGGGGTAGATCTTGAATGTCAGCTGGGATCTTATTGTAAAAGCGTATACATTGCCCTTTAAAAGATTTCGTGATTTTATTGAGGCGGCTGACATGATTAACAAGTTTATCTTTGTTTCTTGTATTAACATTATGCCGATCACTATTCTTTTTAAATAATGTAATATTTTTTTTTACGTACATAATGTTTTCAAATATATTTGATAGTTTATATACAATAGTTTTGAAATACGACATATTATTTACTTTCTGACCCAAAGGTCCAAGACCCAATTTTTATGCAACTTGAAAAATTACGGATTTCCATACAAACTTATCCCTCCTATTTTATTTAGGACCAATCTAATGTAAGGGCTTGTCGTTTGAAATAGATTTTTTTTTGTATTGTGTTGCTTAGTTTATAAACTACTAAGTTAAAAATTCTGAAACAATGCGGACTATTCCTATAGGGTCTCATCTACGGTGTACAAAAAAACCTTTCTTGTCATTTTATAATGCATTAAAATATTTTTAAAAATAGAAGAAAATCGTGAAGGCAAAATGTGTTCTGTCTAGTAGTTACTATGTACTTAAATGAAGTAGTCGGGTCAAAAACCTAGCTTAGTTTTGAGTCCCTTTAAAAAAAACCATAGATAACGCGATGATTTAAGGCACAGAACCCAATCCACGCGAACCTGATTCGCACTTGACCGGTTTTTGCATTACATAAACAAGTTCTTTTTTGTTTGTTTAACGGTTATAGGCCATAAAAGAGCACTGCTATATATGTGTTTCTCTAAAATGGCTGATTCGAATTTGCTCTGGTTTTTCGCAATATATTGGTTTCAGACCAGTTCGGTACCTAATTGATTTTACGGTTATAGACCATCAGTCGGTAGTGTTGTAAAAGATGTGTTTTTAAAATGGCTGGATAGATTTGGATGCGAGTTTTTGCATTACACAGCTTTCACTTTCGAGCAGGTTATGAGATTAGTTTGCTGCCAGAGGGCGTTGTAGTAGATTTTTTTATTTGTTATTTGTCCAAAACAGGTTTTATTATCTTTTATTGTATTTTCATTAGGTACACAACTACTGATTTTTTTTTAAAGTAATAAATATATACAATAAAATTCAATTTTAAATAATATACTTAAATAAAGATTTATTAAAAAAATAAGTGGTGCATAGTAGCGTTTCAGGATATAAAAGAAAGTTCCACAATTTCATGGAACGTCGCATCCTTTTAGAGGTCCCGGTGCTACGCAGCTTAAGTAGACCACGCCCGTGAAGCCGCCGGCTAATACCTAGATAGATATGCGAACACAACCGGGGCTGAAACTAATGAAGAGTATGCGAATGAGAGCAGAAGGCTGCAATAATGTAATAATACGAAGGAAATAAATTAATAATAATATAAAGGAAGCCTATACCAGAAGCCAGTCTGGATGTAAACGTAGACAATGTAGAGTTGTTGTTTTTTCGTTCCTTTATAACAAGCGCGATATTATTTTAAATAAGACATTTGATTACTTAAATTTACACAACGCAACGTTACCGTAATGTATTTATATTACCATGTTAAATTTGATCCATACACTAGGCTCAGCTTATGTCGTAGGAGATCGACCTTTTTTTTACAATTATCTTACTTTACTGCGTTCCAGAGATTCTAGTCGTATAAAATAACACATAACAAAACAATTAAAAATAAAAAAAACAATTGAAGTGGTAAGTGGACAAAGGTGTTTACTTACGAA
The DNA here is from genome assembly GCA_949709985.1 of Luffia ferchaultella. Taxonomy (NCBI): domain Eukaryota; kingdom Metazoa; phylum Arthropoda; class Insecta; order Lepidoptera; family Psychidae; genus Luffia; species Luffia ferchaultella. The sequence goes on from OX453261.1 coordinate 14,574,738, forward strand.
AAGTTCAAAATGAGTTATGAATGTTTTTATGTTGCTTGTACCACTTTTGCAAGCCTGAAATGTATGCATGTTTGTCAGTTAACCTTTGGTATAGGTCTTTATTTTTTAACGCGAATCAAAATTTGCGCAGTCGATTTATGATCATTTAAAATCTAATTCCATGCAAAAAGTCGATTTATTTTGTTTTCTCAGATAACACCTTTGTCCACTCACCCCTTCAATTACCCAAAAACGGACAAACATGTGTTAAGGTACAAGGAAAATAGTGTAGGGTTTGCGTGTTTAAGTTATCGTGTATGTATGATCAGCCTATTTACAATGAAATATTCTCGATTCCGCGTTTCAATATCATCTCTAAGTAGTATTCTGTGTAGGCATTACAAGTTTTAACAGACTTCTCATATGAATTGTTCCAGTTCACAGTAAGAAACTCCATTCCCATTCCTGGACCTTTTGAGTTACCTCTCTAACCGAGCATTGCTTAATACAAAATTGGGTACTAATTTTATTGTCCAAGTAAGGATGTAGACACCTTCTAAACCGTCTTGCAAAAATGGAGTTACTTTGCGGAATAGTGACACAGAAAACCCGCTTCTTAAACATGCTCTCGTAATCCGTTGACTTTAAAACTACACGGTGTGTCAATGTCACGGCTGCAGTTAGAAATAGACCACGAACACTAAATAGTTCTGGAAATTCTGAAAAATATTTATTGGTTCTTTGTATTGAAATCGAAGTCGTGATAGCCCAGAGCGCAACTAACCCGTCTCAAATTTATAAGGCCATAGGGCCATGGTTCGAATCCGGGCGTGTACCAATGAGTTTTCTGACTTGAGTAGGTACATTAACTATCACTGATTCCGTGCCTAGGAGAGTAAGTTAAGCAGTCGGTCCCGTACGCTGTCAGTAGATGGCGGTCGTTACAATCGCCAAACCGTAGTGGAGTAGCGTGGTAGCTCCAAACCCCCGTCACTCTGGGGGAGGCCTAAGCCCCTGCAGTGAGGTAAAATGGGCTGATGATGATGATTGAAACCGAAACACAAACTGCTACAGTCATCAACTACCGATTCGTGCTTTTTCTGATTATGACTCAATAAAACGTTTTTAGCCAATCACGAAAATTTAACCTGGAATAATATCAACAGATCCCGATCTCACTATAACCGTTAACTAACAGCTCGCTCGCGCCGGCCGCAGTCGTCCCGAGACAGGTCCCGCGGCTGCATCGGGTCTCTCTTCTACGCTTTAGTTAATATATTCTTGTCTCGTTCACACTCGACGAAAGTAATAAGGGTTTGACCACAGCCGGAGTTCAACACGTTTTGACGTTTTCAGTCGTTCATGCAACTCTTATTGTGCTATTACCGCTCACTCTTGAAGTGAATTGAGTGAATAATACGAAGGATGGACAAGTTAACCATGAAACAAACACACTTGCATCAGAGTACTGTCATTACTTCCGTTGTATTAGGTGATATTTGAACCCGCTACCAAATCAAATCAATTACCGTTTCTCTCTGAATCCCCATTTTTTGACACCCAGCGTGGTGGATTTAAACTCCAAAACCCCCTCCTCACCCTGGGGGAGGCCTAAGCCCCTGCAGTGGGTTAAAATAGGCTGATGATGATGATGATGATGAAATCCAATCCACATGTTCGCAACAAGCTGATAGGACGCTACGCAGAAAAAACACTATGACTTATATGCTCTGCTACCCGTGCGAAGCCGGGGCGGGTCGCTAGTATAACTATAAAACAGCATATGTACAGATGTGTAGCTATCATTTTTTTGCTATCTTATAGACATTCCTACCTATATGTATAATATCATTGAAATTCATGCTTGCGTTCCAGAAGGGTACGGTTCCAATCAAACTTTATGGCGGACCCGAACATAGGCTCAAGTCGTGTCGCAGTAACCAGTTTTAGGTGTAGTGGGACGCAATGGAGCGAGGGGTATATGACTGTACCTGCGCAAGCACGCTCAGAGCGTTGTATTTCGAACCGCCATTTGACTGTACCTGCGCAAGCACGCTCAGAGCGTTGTATTTCGAACCGCCATTTGAGGCGAACTATATACGTACGCTGTTACTATTTGACATATCTTGAAACTTGAAATAGATAAGAAAACTAACGTGGTTTTTTAAAGACTATAAAGATGACTGACTATGACAGATCGACTGAAGTCAAAGCTTTTATTTTAAAAGCATCAAAATCTATAAAACATTATATTTCCTAAACAAAAATCTTTGTAATCAGAATTCGCTTTAAATTTTATATTTTGACGTTTTGTAGAATCGCTTTCGACTTTACGAAAACGACTGAAACGGCGCGTCGGTACAAAGTTAGAATATGCGCCGGATGGCGTCATTGGCGTTATTATTATTGGCGCGAACGCGCCCGTAACCGTCTGCCGTAGGTACATTGCCAATAAAAATAATGGAATGCAACGAGTGAGGACCGCATTTTACACTATATCTCGGAATGTCATATGTGATTCGGTAATTTTAAATGAAAAGAAAAATTTATTCACAAACACTTAGGTTTATGTTTGACTAATATGTTTTACACAAACACAAAACGGAAGACTTTGTTCTAGTATTAATTCCATATATGCGCCAAACTAAAAAAGTGATTCCACTAGACTTTTCAATTAATATTTTTAACGCCAGCGTTCGAGATCACTGAACGCAGCACTAATGAGCATACAAGCTCTAGAACTTTTAAGAGCTGTAGCTGCAAATAAACTGTAAATACAGCTATGAGTCGTACGAAGGCTCTATAACAGCCGTATAATCCATTTGGGAAGAACTTTGGTAGCCTTTCTCAATCAACATAATAGCTGTACAATAGTATCAGTACCCGTAAAGAAGAGTTAGAATTTCCTAACCTCTAACTGTTTTCTATAGCACCTTGCAGCTCTGAAATGTTTCTGCATCAACTGTACCTACATCTATTTATTTTTATTATTATCACCATGGACGTTCATAGAGACACCATGTTGTGACAGCAAAAATCAGCATCATCATCATCATCAGCCCGTGTCTCTCCACTGCAGGATATAGGCCTCTCCTAAGGCTCGCCACCACACACGGTCCTCCGCCTTTCACATCCAACTACCACCGGTATGGTGCTTCAGGTCATCTGTCCACCTGGCTGGGGGGCGTCCAACGCTTCGCTTTTCGGTACGTGGCCTCCATTAGAACTCGTCTACCCCATCGGTTATCAGTTCTACGGCAAATGTAACCGGCCCATTGCCACTTCAGCTTGCTGATCGCTTCGGCTATGTCGACAACTTTGGTTCTTTGAAGGATTTCAGTGTTTCTGATTTTGACAGCAAAAATGTGAGCAAGAAAATAAACGCACAGACCTAATACACACCAGCTGATGTTTTGAAAATTTTGTGTGACCAACATGTAGAATTCGTATTGAAAAATAAAATGAAGAATCTGAAATTACGTTTCACGTGTAATTCGACAAAATGTTTGTTTAAAATAATAATAATGACGTATGGTCTTTCGATCGTTTCGAAGTATGATTTTTTTTCCCTTGCGGCGTGCGGGGTATGTGGGAGTTGCACCCACTAAACAACCACCTGAAGCAGAATAAGGACGAGTGTCGTTAGCCCGAAAGCTCCAACGACTTCGTCGAAGCGGCCAGGAGGCATAATAGGGTGTCTCCGGTGCGAAGATGCCGAAGTATGACAAACTTCATCCTAATTATTATGCTATAGGTACATCGCTAAATACCATAAAAAGAAATAACCTTTTCAAAACGTATTTTCACACCAATAATGGCGCGTCATTGGTACCTGTATAGTACCTACTTCACAAAGTCTTATCATCTTGCATCTTCGCATATAGGAACACCTCCTAGCACAAGTAAAGGGAAGAATGATGATACATGGATTTTTAAGTATTCGCATCCAATAGTCAAATCTTTATTTCGTAGTTATGCAACATAATCTTGAAATACGTCACAAGGGTGAATTTATTACTTTTTTTTAAACCTTACCACAAAGGCGCATTCAAAAAGTGCTAGTTCCTCTCAGAAAAATACGCAAGAAACTGAGGGACGCTCTTTTTAACAATATAAACATTTTTTTTTACAATAAGAGCTTAAAGATTAATATTATTGAAACAAACTGATAGACGAGCGGCTTACACCCATGGACTTTCATCATCATGTAAGTAATCCGATACTTTATAATAAGCTTTTGCATAAAGCTTTCGTTTTATTGTAGTTTTAAACGTGTTTAAGGGGTAGATCTTGAATGTCAACTGGGATCTTATTGTAAAAGCGTATACTTTAAGGGATTTTGTGATTTTATTGAGACGGCTGACATGGTTAGCGAGTTTATTTTTGTTTCTTGTATTAACATTATGCTGATCACAATTATTTTTGTAAATAATACAATTATTTTTTACGTACATTATGTTTTCAAATATATACATATATATTTTAATAATAATACATGGGACTTCCCACACACCGTCATCTAGTCCCAAAGTAAGCAAGTATTATGCTTGTGTTATGGGTTACTAGACAACTGATATACATTCTTAAATATTCTTTATAATATATACATATACAAATATTTTTGCGAAGACACCACACCCATATAACAACCAAGACCCGGTACCAGTATCAATATTCATCATATAAATACTGACCCGACCTGGGATTCGAACCCGGGACCTCCATCTTCGTAGACAGGGTCGCTACCAACTAGGCTAAGCGGTCGTCATATTGAGACGGCAATGTCATTATTTCCTTAAACTTGTCTCTAAGTGATACGTTAGGTCCTAGTTTATAAATTGCTCAAACAGCTGGCTTCTGCAACACAAAGATTGTATTTACATTGGCAGCGTGTCCCCACAGCAGAATGCCATAAGTCATCAATCCAAATGGCATACCCTTGGCAAACCCTTATAATTCTGTCATGTCATGAATCTCCCCGTAGGTCACAGGGTATCTCCGCCATATTTCCATTGATTCTGATTTTTCACACGCATAAACACCTACACAATTCAGTAGAGAAATTATGAAAATAATTTTTTTATGCGTGCCTCTCCATCGAACCAAAGGATAAAACCAATCGTGAATCTCCATAGACTTCTTTGTCTAATTAAAAGCTTTTTATGTTTTTGGATATTTGCCTACTTGCAGTTTGCTAATGGATTTAGAACAGACTTGAAATCTTATGTTTACACATATTTATTCAAACGAATATTGCCGTTTTCATAAATGCAAACTGTCTGATGCATACTAAGAATTGAGATTTTTTAATAACGGCTAAACCATCTTTTTTTTGCACGTAAATAAGTAACTATTATGCAGGAAAGATTTGATGTTTTGTTTGTTTGTTTGTTCCATAAAAGTACGGATTGACTAGAAGCCTTCGTCTGCATTTACCGTCTGACCACTCATGTCTCATACTTTAGCTAGCTGGTGAACGATGGCGAGTTTTAGTCCGGTTTTAAGTGCGCAAGGTCCCCGCGCGCCTATTTTCTACTTCGCAAAATTGCGTGATGTCACTTCGATATTGTGACCATATTGACATTAATGACTCTATTAACCTAGGTACTACACATTAACCCATTTGGGTTAGATCCAAAGCATAGTACAAACCAAACGCTGCTGTCAAATTAATCTACTCTATCGTTTGTTCCGATAAACTAAAAACTACTAAACTATTAAATTTTAAAAATTCTTTCACTTATAAAAAGCTACTTTATCAGCGAGTAATATGGGCTGTATTTTATTTTCAAACTAGCTTTCCGCCCGCAGCACCGCTCGCGTGGACTATAGAGTTGTACCTACCTGGACCGCTAGAATTTTTTGCATAGATAGTTTATAAGCTGAAGAGTGTCCTAGGCTACTTTTTATCTCGATAAAAGGGTACCGGTATAACTGTGTACGTACAATAACATAATTACGGTGCCGAAACATGGACTCTCACGGCAGGACTGGTCCACAAATTTAAAGTCGCTCAGCGCGCTATGGAGCGGGTTATGCTCGGTATTTCCTTGATGGACAAAATCAAGAATACTGAAATCCGTCGAAGAACTAAAGTTGTCGACATAGCCGAAGTGATTAGCAAACTGAAGTGGCAATGGGCCGGTCACATTTGCCGTAGAACCGACAACCGATGGGGTAGACGGGTTCTCGAGTGGAGGTCATGTATTGGGAAGCAAAGCGTTGGACGCCCCCCGGCCAGGTGGACCGATGACCTGAAGCACCATACCGGGGGTAATTGGATGCGGAAGGCGGAGGACCGTGTTTGGTGGGGAGTCTTGGGAGAGGCCTATATCCTGCAGTGGAGAGACACGGGCTGATGATCATGATGATAATGATGATTATAACTGTGTAGTCCACGCGAGCGAACAGCTAGTTACAAAACAAATTGATAACAGAGATTGCTTTGATTTACGGTTGATTATAACTGTAAACCTAACGTTTGGGTTCGGATATGCACATCTTATCGCATTCAAGGATACGCTTGCATTGACATTTGTAACACATTTTCGCGGCTTTAACAACACAATACTGCAACGTGCTTGATAATTATAGATGGATATTGTAACCATACCGGTAGTTCTAATATGGGCCTTTGCGACTGAGGAACTTCAGGAAATAACAGAAGTACACAGATGATATCAGCGAAAATTCCACGTCACAATGTAAAGTGGTCATGTATCGATATGGTGTCGATAACGTATCGATCGGACATCGATATCTCGACTTTCATTTGCGTATCGCCGGCTTTATTGATAACGATTTTTATCGAGAGCAACACTTACAACGGAATTGATAAAACTAGATAGCCCTTACAGTATAATATAAACATAGTGCGGTGAGATATCGATTCAAACCACCGAGTTTATAATATTAGAAATAATAGATAACGACATCGGAGTTATCGTTTATTGGAAGCTAATCGCGTTTACAGGTTTGCTTTGTACTGGTTGCACAGAATAATCAAAGTGACTGACCTCTGCAAAATTTGGAAGAAAGGTTCAACATGGTTCAACACTGGCGCACGAAATATAAAACGTACAGTACGCGCCAAACTTCTTGTTTAATCCGAAGTCGAAGTGAGTAGTGTCGCAATAGAAACAACAGGTGTCAAAGGGTCGAGAGTGGGCCCCGCACCCGCACAAAACGCACCAGTGTCGACCCCGAACAAAAAGTTTGGCGCTAGCTTTAACCTTTCATTCGACCATAGGTTTTACCTTCTTGTTGTCTCTATAATTAAGTGATTGATCATTCATTGTTGAAACTGAGATAGTACTATATATTTAATGTACCATTACGCCTTTTAAAAATTAAGTGCGAGTCGATCTAGCTTACCGATGCTTTCGTACCGTACCAATCACACCGATAATTGCTACCTGTACCATGCGGTGAGTCGTTCTGCGCGATCATGGAATTTCTAAGAAGCTAGCATAAAGTTATTATTTAATCCAATTTTTGAAGTGAAACTTCTTATGGCACGGGGTGAGCCTAAAACGACACGAAAATGCGTCACGCTAAATATTATAAGTGGGGGCGATATAAGGAACAATCGGCTTTCACAGGAGAAGCTGGTTGTTTCCCATATCCCCTCTACTAACTGCTAGTGTGGGGAGTAAGGTCAGAGCGTTACTCAGTTTCGTGTCGCTGGCAGCTGCGTCATATATCCCCACTACTAACTGCTGAGTGTGGGGAGTAAGGCCAGAGCGTTACTCAGTTTCGTGTCGGTGGCAGCTGCGTTCATTGCTCGGAGTGTCAATAGATGTGAAAACCGTGAAAACCAGAGTAGTATATAATTGGGGAGTCTGGCTCACTTTGTATGGCTATAAAATTGGGGAGTCTGGCTCACTTTTTCGTTATTTGCAGAAAATCGTTGTCCGTTTTAAAAGTCTCGCTTCGCTCTCACGGACCACGATTTTCAGCAAATAACGAAAAAGTGAGCCAGACTCCCCAATTTTATAGCCATACAAAGTGATCCAGATTCCCCAATTATATACTACAAAAACCGTTGTCCGTTTTTAAAGTCTCGCTTCGCTCTCACGGACAACGGTTTTTCTGCAAATGCTAAATGAACCAGAGTTCTCAATAATTTTTCCTGGCTCACTTTTTCGTTATTTGCAGAAAATCGTTGTCCGTTTTAAAAGTCTCGCTTCGCTCTCACGGACCACGATTTTCAGCAAATAACGAAAAAGTGAGCCAGACTCCCCAATTTTATAGCCATACAAAGTGATCCAGATTCCCCAATTATATACTACAAAAACCGTTGTCCGTTTTAAAAGTCTCGCTTCGCTCTCACGGACAACGGTTTTTCTGCAAATGCTAAATGAACCAGAGTTCTCAATAATTTTTCTCGGAAAACACGATCTCAGTAAAAAAAAAAAAAAAAAACGACAAATGAACTAGACAGATAATTTCTAAACGTGTAAAATTTATGCTCCATCAACCTACAAACGCATTTCATTTCTTGACTATAATACAAACATAATTCATATTTTGATATTTACGAATAAAAAATACATAATTAATTGAAACTATGTAGAGAAGGTTTACAAGAAATAAAACAAATTATTGAATGTAAAATAGGTTTATTTTTCATTTTTATAAAAAGAATTATACCATTTCTTAATTTCTATTACATTTTGTAACGCACAATTAATATTTACTTGATTAATGTATCTGTGACAAGCCTGATGATGTCCATAAACGTCCGTACGAAGTTCTCGTAAAGGTGGACATCCTATGTCTTCTATATTTACAATTCGTTTGTCTTCGAGTTGCTTGATATAGTCTTCAAACCATATTTTTTTTTGTAAGCCTTTAACATATATACATGTAGCTTCTTTTATTAGGTTATTTATTATTGTGTTGAGTTGTGTATAATCTATTTCTCCAGAGTCCCACGAAATACCATGATAGTTTCTTGTTAGCCATGAATTCGTGGATCGACATTTTGCAGACAAATTATACCAAGGATATGGTGGTTTAAATAGTATACAATATTCTTTGTCTTCTTTGTCTTCAACAGATGCAACCGCTAGTTCTTTCACGATCAATTCATTTTTTCCATTTACAAAACATTGTATATCCATAATAAGTTCCATAATTGTTTGAGATTTCTTAAATATTCGAATACGTGTAGATTATTCAAGTGCTCGTGAGCGACTAGCCAGCAGAATGACTAACCTACTCTCGCAATAAAATTACGTAATTTCAGCGTTGAAACAAGTTTAGACAAGTATAATTTACAAATCATCTATATTTATCCATGAATTGTGTGTACCATCAAATCCCAACCATTTTACTAATATTTTATTTCCTCTTTTTTTTATAACTCTTTCAATTAGATAAATATCAGGATATTTCGTTTTTGAAAGCTCTTCTTTGTAAAAGCAACCTTGAACTGGTGAATTTAAATAATCTTTTAGTTGATAAGTAACAGGTCTAGTATTATTAACTTTGGTTATAGTAAAAATTTCAGTAGTCCAGTTAGGTGTATAACCTTTTTCAAAAACATGTTTATATTTACTTATTCTCACTTTATCGCCTATTTTTAATTTTTGAGACTTTTTAAACATCATCTTATCGTTGTTATTATAAATATTTCTTAATATTGATTTCTCGTTCGATCTATTTACATTTATTGGTTTCAGTGCTATAGTTCTATGTGTACTGTTGTTGTAGGAATCTAATAATTCATTTAAAATATCTATCCATCGATAACTACCTCTCGCTGTAAATCGCTTCCACATTTTGTTTTTTAAGGTTCGATTAAAACGTTCACAGATTGAAGCCTTTAAATTACTATAAGTAGAATACATATTGATGGAATATCTATTCATAAGTGTTTTGAATAAAGAATTGTAGAATTCGGTACCATTATCAACTTGAAGATTTTTTGGTATTCTACCAGATGTAGTAAATATTGATAACATTGCTTGGGTAACATTATTACTATTTTTTGTTTTTAAAGGCACAGCCCAACCAAATTTTGAAAAATTATCGATTACCGTTAGAATGTATTTATAATTATCGTTTACAGAAGCATATGATTGCATATCAACAATATCAGCTTGCCATGTCTCATCTAATCCCCGTATATCAACGTGACGTCGTTGATAATTTCTACGAGCAGCACGATGTAATTCTTCACCAATTAAAGTCTTGTAGGAGTTATTCATAATTTATTTGTATTTTCCAATGCTGTTAATCTTTGATCTATGTTTGTTAATGTATTAGAATGTGTTTTAGAAAGGTTATGATTGATGGTAATGTCTTTTTCTAAATTCTCTTTTACTGTGTCTAAGTGAGTTTTTAAATAATAGTATATTTGTTTCATTTCATTATTATCGATAGTCAACTGATCAAATCTTTCATTATATTCACGTCTTATAATATTTATTTCATTGGACAATAATCCTGTCACAATTTTTAAAGATACACCATCACTGTCTCCTAAAGCATCTCCCACATTGCACAATCGTTTATTTTCAATATCATAATTCCCCTCAATATTAATTTTAAATCCTTCTCCTTGTGGTCCACGGCGTCCTGTTGAAGATTTAGATAATTGACGTCCAAATACGTCTACACTCATTGTACTTCCTCAAGATACTTCGAGAGAATGATTAAATAGTTGATAAATCTTGTTAATAAATAATGTTAGCTTCACGCAATTCCTCTAGGATTGAAATTATTTCATTGGAATGGGTGACATAACCGCTAGCCGCTCTTGATGCTAATAGAAGTCGTAAACGATCTACCAACTCATTAGGATTATCCCAATACACATAATTGAAATTCAAACCAACTCTAGGAGTTGACATATTGGTGGGTAATAAGGTATTATTGTTAGAAACCCCACTACCTATCTTTTCATTAGCGAACCTCGAAATTATGTTAATATATTTTGGGGTATTGTTTATACGGAGAGCACCATCATCTTTAAAATGTTTACGATGCGCATTAGTAGCTGTAATGATTTCTGCGTAATTTTCAATATCACTATCTATTATAGCATTATTGTTAGGTACTTTTTTGAAAATCAATTCTAATAAACCAACTGTAGCGGGATAATTTTTGTTTGCTATTAGAATTTTGTCTTTTTCAAAATAGATAGGTGTATTTCCTAACATTAAGCGTTTTCCCTTTAATTGTCTCACACCATAAATTTGATCTAAATCTTTATGATTTTTAGATTTTAATAAAGATAAATATGATAAAATACTGTGATTTGGTTTTTGTAAAGAATCGTTTTCTTCTTCTTCTTCATGTTCTTCTACGTCAAAGAATGAATCATCATCATCACCATCGATATTAGTAGTTTTTTCATCTTTTGAAGTTGTATTCATGGATTCTGTTTCTTTTTTATGTGTTACATAGTGCTCATCATATTTATTATTTTCTTTATGCTCTTCTTCCTTCTTAGGTGCAATATTCGGTGTAGTGACACTAATTTTCTTTAAAGAAGTAGTCAAAGGTCTAAAGACTTCGTTTAAAGTGTTTTCTGTGTTTTTTCTATGCAATTTCAATAATTTATGCTTTTTTCTTATCACATTGCCAAGCTTTCTGATTTTACGTAAAGTGTCCTGTTGTTTTTTAATACTTTGAACTTCCATGGTGTTTGTGTTTAGTACGACAAACTGCAACTGGTTATAACTAATGTGGACTCTTTATATTTATAAAGGTGTCAAACCCTTTCCTATATCGACCGTTTTCTAAAGAACTCTCCTTATCAATGACAACAAAGCTATATTTTACGTTCCAACATTTAAAACATAGTTTCTTAAATTCTTTAAAAGTCATGTCACTATTTACATGCTCATCGTAAATGTGTTTTAAATTTAAATCATCTTGTTTAAATATTACTAATAAATTAGTATTGTCACGAATCAAATGCTTAGGAACACAACAGTAAGTTTGTGAAAGATAAAAACAATCAACATCTTGATGTCTCCCCATGCAAAAGTATTCCTTTACATTATTCTGTTTTTCACAAACAATATCATCAAAAATAATGATGGAACCAGGGAGAATATCTTTAGGTTTCACTATTTCATCATTTTCTTGAAAAATATAGTAACCAATATCACTAACAGTAGCAATTACTTTCTTAAGAAGTTCGTATTTTAATTGATGTATGGATTTTGAATAAATGTAAATATTCGAAAATCTTAATCCATTCATGTGTGTAATAATCGCTAACAAAGCATTTGTTTTCCCACAGTTGGAGGGACCGCAAAAAATCGATCTTATGCTATTAGGTAATAGTTTACCATGTCGACGGTTTTTTTCTGATGTGGTAGGTACAATAAGATTATCAAGGTTCTCTACAGGTAATACGGTTTGTTGCTTTATGAACCTCATGATGTAGCAAACTGAATAAGAAATCATTTGTATATAGTTTATGTATATAAAATAAAAAACATAAAATATGGGTAAAAAATTTATTAGGTAATTGTTAACAAAATTAGAAAATAAAAATTATCAATCGGTTTTGAATACTTTTTTCTTCGTACACAATTTACAATACGCTTGCATGAAAAGTGGACTATCGAGTTCATCTTGATCGTTTGATGTATTATCACCGTAAGAATGAATAGTGCAAGGAGTATAATAAGGCTTCACATCATCATTATCCAACACTGATTTGGGTAGTCGATCATTATGATACAATAAATGAATGTAGTGACCATAACGTTTGATTAATATATCTATAGGTATTTTTTCAATGTCTTTCTCACATAAATTGAATATTTCCATTTTGATTTAATATAAAATAACACACAACCACTCTACTTTACAACAATTTGCGTACTGCGCTGCTGATTGGATTGTACTCAATTATTCTATCGTGTATGATTAAACAATAAGCAGATGTTTGCAGAGGAAATTGTTTTTCTGATTCAAATTCTATACGTATGTCTACAGGTCCTGTTTTTAATGTTTCATTTTGTTTGGAACAATCTAATACAACAAGTGGAGCCATTTCCTTGAATTCCTTTTTTGACAATAATGGTTTACACCTGTTCTTGTCAAAGTAAGAGCTTTGAAATTGAGCATACATATCATACAACAGTGAATATTGGTTTCGTTCGAAATCAATATTAAGGTTAACGTAAGGGTATGTTTGAGAATTTAAATACAATTTAACGTCACGAATGTCACAATGATCGAAGAAACTTGCATCTTTTGTGTGTATATTCTTTCGACCCGTTTGGAATCCTAAGATAACGTATCGAGGTTTCTCTAGTTGTGTAGATGTTTTTACAACCCATACATGGTTTGTAGTCGTAGGTAATAATGGATATTCATATAGTTCCCAAGTCCGAAAACTTATTTGTATAGGAGGATCTTTGACGATATAATTAAGTAAATTTACTTTTGCAAAGTCGGACAATTTAACATATGGCATTAACCATTCTATTTTGGAAATGGATATTTTTACATCTTTATCAACATTTTTTTCTGATTGTACGATCGCATTTACGTCTGTATTAGCTCTGGTAAGAATAAGTTCATGTTTTGCATTCACTATTACTCTATTATAATCTTCTGCAAACCCGAGTAACAAATTGAGTGGAATCGAGACATCAAAATATCCTTTGGTATCAACAATGTCCTTAGTTGTATTTGTGTTCCATCCAGCATTATCAAGATATGTAGTTTGATTTGGGCTAGCGGAAATGAATGTTTTTATAAGGCTTGTTAAACCAACGTTTTTATTGCGATCAATTTCAACAGCATTTAACTCATAACGTAATTCTTCAAACAAAAAGCATAATCCCATATTTACGAGATTCGTGTTAACGCTAACCTCACCATTGCTCTTCATAAGTTTTCCGGTAAGATGTAGAAAGCTTTTGCTGGGTAGTATACAAGCATCTTGATGTTGAACAGTAATGCGAATTTCATCATTGTTGTTGAAAGTGGTTAATGCATATGGACGATGAGCATGAAACTCGTAATGTTCTATTGATTCATCGAATAATACACTTTTTTGTATATTTAAAATTTCTTCTTGTTCTTCCATGGTAAAATGCAGATTAAACAGAAAAATTTAAGTTTTATTTTGTTTTTATTGAGTTTGAAACAAGTCTTAAGCCAAGCCCTTTTAGAAATTGTATGTTCCGATGTGTTAACCGATTCAATGGTCGAACTCGAGTGGGTGGATAAACCCATTTTCTGTTGTTATTATATGAATAGGTTTTACTGTTATAAACCACACCCATTCTATGCTATTGACTTAAGATGTAATCGCACTGTTATAATTTCTCCTCGGAAATTTACTAGATCTCCGTCTTGATCGACTATTTTCAACTGAATATTATGTATTGCCTTAACCATAACAGGAAGATAAATGACTTGCGATGGTACTTCTACTATTTTATATCCAGGTGGAACCGTGGGGAAAAATTCGTGAATAATGTGAGCTTGATTAGAATTAATATACGCCCCTCCTGTTATGTTACATTCTACTCGCAAAGCGTTTACTTTGATTATGGAAACAGGTATATCTGATAAATAATCAACGTTTGGATCTAGAATTCTAGGAGAATATCCTAACAAATTTCCCAAAGAATCTTTATGGGTAAAATCAACTTTTTTACTACATCTCACTTTACATCGCAATTGATTTTCATCAGGCTTTATCGATATGAAAATATTAAATTTATCTAATGCATCAGTTAAATATTTTTCAATGTTTTCGATTTCGTAACTACCTGGTGGAATTACAATAACTTTGTCATCGATATAGAATTTGTTATTTCTTTCATCGATATTGGGAATGGAATTAAAAGTCAAGAATTCTACTAAACCAAGCACATAGTTTTTTGATGATAATTCAATAGGAGGAAAATATTGTGCTTCTAAAACGGGTCCAACACCGCTTAACGTTAATGTCCATGATTCACTCATGACTGAATCTATAATGAGTTGACGTTCTGATATATATTTAAGTTAAATTATCACTAAGAAATTTAAGACACAAATGTCCACAATTGAATGTATTGAAGCTTTGATATTTTTTATAATTGTATTTTACATTTTGCACTTTTAAATATGATAATAAATTTGATGGAGGTGGTAAATTTCCAAAACTATCAAAATAAAAGACACAATTGTTTTTTTTCTTATAAGCTACCCAGTGAGTTCCAGGACCATCTTTACTATCTAAGTTTATTATACCAGATTCATGTGTCCAAGGAGGTGAGTTAGGTAAATCATTTCTCATAAAAACACCTCTAAAGTTAGGAATATTTAAAATTCTAGCATATTTTGTTAAATCAATATTTGTAAGAGCTCTGTTTGGTAGTGTTAATAGTTTTTTGAAGGTTTTATATAAATACCTAAACCTTTCTTATAAGGTTTAAGAAACATTCCTTTTCCTAAAGATATCGCTTCCATTTTTTCATTATGTCTTTTTTGTTCTTTAAGTTGTTCTACAGCATTTTTAGCATTGTTGACTGCTTTCGCGATTCCAGCAGCTCCACCAGCCAAAGCACCTGTTGCACTTAATCCAGCAAAAAGTGGTATTAAAAAAGGAAGTACTCCACCAATTTTTTGTGGCAGAGGTAAAATTCTAGGACAATTGATATTTTTTTTCCCTCCTACTTGACGAATCACTTTACGAACACCATTCAGTGCAGATTTTATAGGATCAGATCCTTTAGACATAGATGATTTAGCTATTTTAATAACATGCTTGAAAGGTTTCTTTGATCTTTTAATTTTTTTCTTTGTTTTATTTTTATTTGTGATACCAAGACCTAATTTTGACTTGGCACCCATCGCGGACGCAATGCCTAACGCAACTGCTCTTTCACTCATTGATGCATCTCTATTAAATACTCGTTTCATCGCTTTTGATGCTAGCATACGATCAGCCTGATTTCTCATATGAACATTATCTCTGTTTTTCGAATACGCTATATCATGTTCGCGACAAGCTGAATCAAGTGGATTAATACCCATATCACCTCGTGCTAATCGATCTTTGAGTTTAGTTCCAGGACCGCAAAACTGATAACCGGGTACATGTAGCTCAAACGGTAATTTATTCAGCATATCATTGAAAAATCCAAAACCTTTTTTTCTCTTTCGATAATAATATTTATTATTATTATTATTATGGTGAATCATTATTCAGCATAAACGTTGTAGTCTCTTAAAGAATTATAGGGTTATGAAATAAAAACAGAGATGAACTCAGTAATATACTTAATTTAATGGTAAAAATACATACATATTTTTATAGATGTACACTTTGGTTATAAAAAATATCAGATATATTTGTACATAGCATACTTAAAATAATTTGTAATGTCCCCAAGGCAATGTGTTATATTTATCAATTATTAATCTTTTATCATCATTAGCATTCAACACGGATTTATTTACTTCTTGCGAGAATATCGTGTGTTTGATTGATTTAAATACATTCATACATGAGCGCAATGTATTGTTAGTTTTAAGAGTAGATTTGTATTCGTCTGTAGTTAAAAGATTTAACACTGCTTTGCTAACTCCCTTTGCCTTTTTGATTTCATCGTTTTCGGTTTTTATACAATATAGTTTAGATCTTAAACCTACAAATTCATCAACGATTGTCCCTCCTAATTCATCTTTAAACAGACCTGGTACCTTTTTATTTACTAGTGGTAAATCATAAATATTGTTCCTACTAAAATTGCTTGTATCAAATAATTCAAGATTTTCTTTTAGATCTTTATAAATACAATCATTTGTAGGTATTATGTAATATAATAAACTGTCAGTGTCGGTGTAGCACAGTTGTGCTCTATCCCCATATTTTGGTTTAATAAAAGAATAGTGAAAGCTATAAAGATGGGATTTACTTAATTCTAGTACAGTAAATCCTATGTATATAGGACGGTCAAGTAAAATTTCCGACTTGTCCATCTGAACTGCTGCGAAATTTTCAGAAAAAATTGATACATTATGAAAATTTGGTTGAGCAATCAATTTTTCAGCACCTATGTATTTATTTGTGTAATTTTTTTCATCACTCCATCGATCAACTAATTTTACAGATATTTGCTTCCGCTTGTTTTCTAAAGTTTTTCCAAATATTGAATTATTGAACAATTTAAAAAAATCTTGTTCAAACGTAGATTGTGAGGATTGACGCAAACTTGTATTCAAATCTATATATTGTTTTAAATAATTACTTTGTTTAAATGTAAGAATTTTATGAATTTTATTCAATATCAAACCATGATTTAAACACTGTTTTAAATGCATATAATGAATAACATAGTGATATTTATTGTACAGATTTGCGATCAATTTATAAGTCTTTCCTCCAGGAGGTTTCATTTTTTCTGGTGCAAATGGTAAATCTTTGTGAGAGTCATGTAAGTCCTCGTTATAGATTAAATCAACCTCTAATATAAATCCAATGTCTGAATTTTCATGACATGAATCTATGTCGAAAGATAATAATTCATCACTTTGTAAAAGTTTGAATTCTGAAATCGGTAAGTTTTTCATCATCACGTATCCATATAAATTATTACAATCTAAATATAAAAGATAAGTATTTGGTCTATCTTCCCTGTAGTCTTCAGTATAAATATTATTAGCTTTTGCATATCGTAAAGAACACTGTGATAATCCGCCTCGGATGCCTTGTTCAAGCATTTGATATATTTCAATGTCAGAAATTAATTCTAATTTTACACCAGTATTTAAAAGCATTGCGTCCCAGCTAAGACTAGGAGCGGTTACATAAAAAGCTGCATCTAGTTTATAATTTTTTTGGCAAACAGTACGAAAATTTTCAAATACATCACATAATAATAGAACATCGATCATTAAATATAAATCAGTATATTGTCCTAAATTGCATATGGAAAATTTTTCCCATACATCAAAAGCATGTTTATAATCATCGTCTGAAATATGATTTGATGTTAAAGTATTATAAAAACTTTGTTTCGGTGGCAATACTGTTTCATTATATTTATCTAAACTATCCATATATTCGTACGGATACACTCCCTTACGGCATGCTAATCGAAATTTATTTTTATCAGAGAAAAAGCGTCTGAGATTCAAGAATTTATCATACTCTAATGTTTTAGATAATTTATCTAAACTCGTGTTGAGAAAATGACAAGAATCAACAAATCTGAGAGGAATATATGACTCACGAACATCGTATACATTTTTTATGAATTTAGTAAAAGAAATATATTTTTCTTTCCCTTTAGGTATCACCTCTATCCTGCCATCAGATTCACTAAGCTCTTTTATAAATAAATGACAATCATACCCCGCTAAGTTATGAAAGAAAAATGGAATGAACGTACAAGTCTTTAAAAGCAAGTTACAATGTGAGTGTACTGCGCCTCTGTATACGCCTGTTCTGTGACAGTGATCGCGAACTACATCACCCAATAGTAAATTATTACATATATAACAGTGAGTGGCGCTATTGTATTCAATTTGTTGTTGCAATGATAACGGAATCATTTTTTTCTTTTCAGTCGTATTAATTCTATGAATTTCGTTAACATGTTCCGTTAATGACTTTACAAATATATGAACGCAATCTTTTCCTCGATATGAAATGAATTTATTTAAACTCGAATCATATGCACAACATATATAATAAGCAAATGCTATTGGTACGTGTCTTTTTGTTAATTTTGTGTATTTAGTTTCACAGTTCTGGTTGTTATTAAGAGGTAATAACATAGTTTCGAAATCACCATAGATAACGAAAGGAATACGTTGCAATCTCTCGTAGTGAGTGAATTGTAAGATTGTACCAGGTCTGGGCAATACCGTTTTAATTCGAGCACAATTATGCATCTCCATACTATCATATGAGGAAAAAAATAACATACACTCATCACAAAAATATATTTTGCCTTTATGCCTCGTTACTTGGTGTCTAATAAGCCGTTCAAAATCTTTTATTAAACAATAATGCCCATGTTGAGAATTTTCTATATATAATAAATTAAAATGGTTTATACTACGATATTCTGTCTTGTAGAGCGGGCCTACAAGTTGATTTTTTGAATCTAATCCGTAAATATTTACTGTAAATGTTGGATTATTCATTTCGAATATCTTTATATCTCTATTAGTAGGAGGAAAATTCATCCCATCTATTTTAAATATTTGTTTGTAATCTGGATATGATGCAGTGCGTGTACCATTTTTTTTCACTGGAAATAAAGATGCAACTGCACACCATAAAAAACAATGAGAGTCAGTGTTTTTAATGTTTAAACAACTTTTCGTACTCTGAATATTTTTAGGTAATGGTATGTAAGAACCCCCTCGTAATGGTGTGTATTTATTTATATTCATTTCAAGATGAGATACACTGGAAATAAACCAACCCGAATCTTTTAATTGAAATTCGCTACATTTCCGAATGAGTGTAGCTTTAACATGGTTATAATATTCATTGATATCAGTATTGTGATAAAATTTCTTATACTTCACTGTAAATGATTTCAACTCGGTCTTTATTTGGTGTGGTAAAGAATAATAACAAAACAATTCAAAATTTATTTTACAGCTATTATGTTGATGAAGAATATATTTAATTAACTTATTCACCGAAACTCGTACATCATTTAAAAAATCTTCTGGAAGTAAATACCTATCATGAATACCATCTATTCTAAAAGAAAGTAGTCTGTTTTTAAATGCCGAATTTATAAGCCGTACATTATCAATGTGGCTTTGTAACAAACAATTTTTTTTATGTAAGTTTGTTCTAAGATGAGCATAGTATATTTTCTTTGTAACATTTATACCACAAATATTACAATATATTTTATTCGTCATATTAATAAAATATCGTAGTGCACAATAATAAAATCAAAATATGTAGTTTTATCAGATTGCATCCAAAGTAAAAAAAAAAATAGGTAATACAATACCATATGTAAACCAAGTTATCTACTATTTACTTTGTAAGCATTGCTTGTTAATTTATACTTAAACCTAGAAAATCTAATTTTTATCTTTAATTAAAAAATACACTGATTACAATGTAGGCTTATATTCTATTACACGAAATACATAAAGTATGAAAATAACACGTTATTTAAATCAGTAAGTTTAAGAAAATAATATTTTACTTTTTCTTTTCAGGAATAAATTGTGCTTCAGATTTTGCAAATTTCTCTTTTATGTTCAATAAAAACGTTGCAAATATTTAAAGTCATCAGACTCTCTTTGTAATTTAATTTTCGTATTTATCAAAGCGAATTTCCAACGAGTATCATCTGGTAATTTCTCGATTTCGGACGTATAGTAAAGTTTTAATTCCAAAAAGAATTCTCCATTCGCATTGTTTTCAGTCTGTTTTGTCATTCCATTAGCAACTCGCTTCCATAAAATACCCGATAATTCAGAGAAAATCTAATTTTTACCTTTAATTAAAAAATACACTGATTACAATGTAGGCTTATATTCTATTACACGAAATACATAAAGTATGAAAATAACACGTTATTTAAATCGGTAAGTTTAAGAAAATAATATTTTACTTTTTCTTTTCAGGAATAAATTGTGCTTCAGATTTTGCAAATTTCTCTTTTATGTTCAATAAAAGACGTTGCAAATATTTAAAGTCATCAGACTCTCTTTGTAATTTAATTTTCGTATTTATCAAAGCGAATTTCCAACGAGTATCATCTGGTAATTTCTCGATTTCGGACGTATAGTAAAGTTTTAATTCCAAAAAGAATTCCCCATTCGCATTGTTTTCAGTCTGTTTTGTCATTCCATTAGCAACTCGCTTCCATAAAATACCCGATAATTCAGTTTTCTTCACACATATTTCAGTATCACTTTCGTCTCCGAAAAGATCCTTCATGAAATCGGTGCGTGTTTTCTTTAAACATTTCTTAGATGATTTGCGTTTTAAATTTTTAGATGTACTAGGTGATATCGACGATAAACCCTCATCAGAATCGAATATAGTTGGAAGGTTTCTATAACAAATAAAAAACAAGACCACTTAAAATAATTACGCAATATACAATTTTTTTTCCCAGTTCTATTACAATCGTAGAGGCTTTTACCTAAAAATCGAAGTCGTAGTTTTTATAGAAAATTAATTTAACACAATAATCGATGTAATGTAATCAGTTAAAATTAACGTAAAACACAAAATAACAAATGAGCATTTTCATAAAAATATAATGTGTATTTATAAAAGAAAAAAAAAACACATATTTTTCCACTTCTATTATAATCATGCATGCTTTTACCTACGTAAAATCAAAACCGTAATTTATATAGAATGTTAATATCGCAATCAAATTTTAAACACAATTTTCAACGTAGTATAATCAGTAAAAAATTAGTGCTATAAAAACATGAAATATCTATTACAATCGTGGAGACTTTTACCTAAAAATCAAAGTCGTAGTTTTTATAGAAAATCTAATATCGTAATTAATTTAACACAATAATCGATGTAATATAATCAGTTCAAATTAACGTAAAACATAAAGTAACAAATGAGCATTTTCATAAAAATATAATGTGTATTTATAAAAGAAAAAAAACACACATATTTTTGCGCTTCTATTATAATCATGCATGCTTTCACCTACGTAAAAATCACAACCATAATTTATATAGAATGTTAATATCGTAATCAAATTTTTAAACACAATTTTCAACGTAGTATAATCAGTAAAAAATTAATGCTATAAAAAACATGAAATAACAATTGATTATTTTATAAAAAATATAATGAATATTTATAAAAGTTTGAAAATAATGTAATATACCTACATTTTTATACTCACATTTCAGCCATGGTACCACTGAAGTATTACTTGGTGCTTGGTTTTTGCAAGAACACTTTGTATTTTTGTTACTACTAGGAACTTCGCCTATCGTAGACTGGTGTCGAATAAGCTTGGAGTATGGTTTATATACGCTTCGATACACGTGTGAACTGTCTTCAAGGTTTAAAAACAAAACTATAAAAACATGATAGAAAAAAATTATCGTAACCCAGTTCCGTTTTATAAACGCAAGTCGAGACTTGAAAATCATAAAACATGAGAAACTTATTTCCTAAAGCCATTTTTAGCACTTTGCATGTACAAAGCATTTTTGTTCGTTCAGGGTTAAAGATACGAAAAACTTACACGTGTCATAGTTAAAACAATGAAACATTCTTAACATTTATGTTAGATGTATACAGTCAACGAGAAATATAAAAAAAATATTTTTTAATTTTAACTATTAAATCATTACACAACATCAAAAAAACTTCTTAAGTTTCTGTACATACAAATATTTTATAATATTTTAATTTTTTTGTAAATTTGCAAAATATGACATTAGCTTTTTTTTTTTCAGTCAGTTAGTATTTATTAATAAAGTCGTGAACAATTACTTGATCGTCATTTATGTTTATTCTATTAAAGTTTATTATATTATTTCATAAATAGACTCTTTTAAATAATAAAATGGTAACTTCTCAAACGCAGGTAAAACGTATTGTTAACTGTACCATACACGTGTCTTTGTCAAAACAATAATTCATTCATAATTTGAAACCAAAGTCTTGACACAGTGAAACACTTGTTAATGAAACATTTGATGTGTGATGTATACAGTCAACGAGAAATATAAAAAATATTTTTTAATTTAAATTATTTAATCATTACACAACATCAAAAAAAACTTTTTAAGTTTCTATACATACAAATATTTTATAATATTTTAATTTTTTTTTGTAAATTTGCAAAATATGTCATCAGCTTTTTTTTTTCAGTCAGTTAGTATTTATTAATAAAGTCGTGAACAATTACTTGATCGTCATTTATGTTTATTCTATTAAAGTTTATTATATTATTTCATAAATAGACTCTTTTAAATAATAAAATTGTAACTTCTCAAACGCTGATAAAACGTATTGTTAACTGTACCATACACGTGTCTTTGTCAAAACAATAATTAATTCATAATTTGGAACAAAAGTCCTTATTACTTTTAATGGAAGTGTGTAAGTATTCTGTTTCCGAAAGGGTCTAAATCTGTATTTCAAAATATTTTTTTAAAGTTAAATTGAATACGATATTACAGCAATAATATTAAGTAAGAAAACATTTTATAGTTTTAATTAATTAAGCAATTTATACGAGAAAAAAGGTTGTAAAAAATTATTGTAGTTCTAATGAAATAAATACAATCGAATAAAAAAAAAACAGCGTAATCATTAATGCATAAGTTTTTAAATAATTTAGTTAATCTTAGGTGACAAAGTTGTTATAAAAAAATTATTATAGTTCTAGTGAGAAGTATATTTCTTTTCATCTACTTATTAAGTAAAATTCAATAATATATGCTAAACGGACTTATCCGGTTTTTTAATTGGGATTAGGTGTAGAGTAGGGACATACTTGATTTACCATTTAGTAAATCGACGTCCTGCAATCAACTCGTGTTGTCGTGTTGTGACTTATAGTAAAATATTTAAGAGTAAAAATTTTGTTGGTGTTGAAATTTGTCATGTGTTTAAAGTTATCGGTTGTCGTAACGGTGAGTGTTTTATAAAATTTCTTTCACCTCAAAATGAGAGATCGTGTTTTCCGAGAAAAATTATTGAGAACTCTGGTTCATTTAGCATTTGCAGAAAAACCGTTGTCCGTGAGAGCGAAGCGAGACTTTAAAAACGGACCACGGTTTTTGTAGTATATAATTGGGGAGTCTGGCTCACATTTTGTATGGTATATAATTGGGGAGTCTGGCTCACTTTTTCGTTATTTGCTGAAAACCATGGTCCGTGAGAGCGAAGCGAGACTTTTAAAACGGACCACGGTTTTCAGCAAATAACGAAAAAGTGAGCCAGACTCCCCAATTATATACCATACAAAATGTGAGCCAGACTCCCCAATTTTACACTACTAACCAGATTGATGTTGATAATTTTAATGACATTATGAAAATTCAAATTTCAATACTAAAAGTTCTAAGGTTTCACTTCTGTCGGCAGTTCAGTTCCTATAACTGCCAATCAGTTTTTTTTTTTAAGAATTATGTTAAGGCTATGATTTGGGCTTTTATTATATAATGTCTGGATGGACTCTCGCGAAACAATGTCAACAAAATAACAGGCCAACTTTTACTTACTTGTGTGTGTGACTCAATAGACCACATACTCTAGCCACGCCATACTCACCATGCACAAACTGTCGCTGTTTACGTCATAACCAACCAGTTATGTGATATTTTTATGTACGTTTCTCGAAGTCGACTCTCTATCCAGACACTATATAAAAAGGGTTTGGGACGGAAAAAATTAATTTGTCTAAGTTTCAAAGTTAAGACGAACTTCATTTTAATATATAGCTCGCGTTGAATGTTTAGTATGTTTTGGGTAACATCTACATAGGCTATATCGTAAGCACATATGGTAATAAATAATAGGCAACGCGACGTCTGACGTCGCTCTATTTCACACTTGTAATTTACGAGCTCACGCTGTGTTGATTATGGAGCGTACACGAGTTAAGGCTTCTCACACTTACGACAATTGGCGCCAAAAATTGTTGATGACAACGGCGTGTTTTCGTTAAGTATATTACTGAAATTAACTTAACTCAAGTGAAGGAATAAATATCAAGATTTTTTTTTTTATTAATAGCGAGTAAAACATTGGTTTGAATTTACGAGTTAGACGTAATATTTACGTTTGACTTGGTACCATGCTGATACCGATGATTCTTTCGGAATAAATATGTTATTGTTAAAATTTTTTTTTAATTGCTGTAATATTTAAATAACAGCTAATACTCGGAAAAAATTTGAGGGATGGCGGCTAAATCTTTCTGTATTATCTCTGATATTTCATTGTCTGTTCCGATAAACATTTTCAGTGGCACTACTGCCAGTTTCTCTAGAACGCACTAATAATACAATTTAAAATTTTAATATTTCTCAAAATGTCTCAAACACATGGGAGCTAGGTATTCATCAACCGGAATCCACCATCGGGATATAATAAATAATTCGGCTTGGCGGCAGGCGCTTTGGGCGGTGGCGCGGCTGGCCCATTTCCCACTTGTAATTTACGAGTCGAGCCGGGCGCGGCGCGCCGATATTGATTGCCGGGACGGGAACCGAACGCCCTAACGCGTCATGTGCCGCGACGTTCCGCGCCCTTTGATCGCGGCCGGCTCTAATTGAAGTTCGCGCGGCTGTTACAGTTAGTTCACTTCGATTTCGGGGCGCAGGAATTTAAGCCACGATCGAGCAAGTATCACGTCCAAATACAATTACATAGAGTACGAAAGAGACGCCGCGTTCTAAGTCTTCTCGGAATTGAACCACACAAAATTAAACAATTTTATAATCTAGAATGAAATATGCTTTATACATCTACATAATATCGTTTACATAAAATTCATATAAAATATCTTGTTTTCATGTATTAAAATGAAACACATTACGTATCACAAGATGTGTCAACCGACAACCAAACCCATACTTCTGCGTACAAAGCATGCGTCTTACCAACAAAGGCGCGGTAAGTGTTGTTTTCAAATATCATGTCAATTAGTATACATTCCTTTCTTACCCAATTTCTAAATGAATCACATTAGGTCAAATTAAGATTTTACATAAATATACGGTATACATAATTAAACTTTTAAAATTTAGGCACAAGAGTAGAAACTATTAACTGAAGTTATTTTTGTTTTTGTCCCTGTACTGACTGAACGGTTGGCCGAGTGGTTAGAGACCCTAACTGCCGAGCCAAGGGTCGCCGGTTCGATTCGCGCCCGGGAAAAATATTTGTGTGCATGAACATGTGTATTTGTTCCGTGTCTGGGTGTAAAAGTATCTATATATGTATAAATTATAAAAAAAAAATATTTAATTATCATTTGTGTAGTACTCCATAATACAAGCATAATACTTGCTTACTATGGAACTAGATGGCGCTGTGTGGGATGTCCTAGATATTATTATTATTATTATTACTGATAGAAATTCTAATTCCGCTAAGCTCTACTCCTATTGTTTGGAATTTCGTGCAACTATGAAACAAAGAACGGAAGCTCTTTCTCATTTTAAACTAGGTCATTTTTTTGTCGGATGTTCTGGTGATAGAAAGAAAGAGAATAATTTCTATGCTGCCTCATATTTTCCTTCGAACTATCAAAGACAATGACAAATAGTGTTCTAAAGATTAAAAAAAAACTAAATATAACTAGAGATATGTATCAGGAAAGTAATAGGAATCGGTTAACATCGGACGCGCAAGTTTGCCCGAAGTAAACCAATGAAATAATTTTCATAAGATAAAGTCATAAATTATAACTAAAATACTGTAAAAACAACTTTATTACTAAAAGAATTTGGTTCAAATTGTCTTGCAAATTGCAAGTACGTCCAGTCACATTACTTTTCTGATAGATCTGTAGTTGGCTATATGATAACTAAAAATATATAAATTTCTTAATATTAGAATCCAGACAGTGCTATATAAGAATTCCCATTGAAGGGCTCAGAAATTATTGTATCTAAGGAAATGTTAATTTACAATTAAGTAACAATTGAACCTAACTTCACACCGAGCCCCTTCGATAATAAATTATAACCCCCAAATAGGTGATAATTCTTGTCTGTAAAATTTTATAAAAATGTTTTTTGATGATTCCATTTATGAATACTCAGGCGCAACTATTTGCTATTTTTGGAGAACGTTTGTTTAAAAAAAGAGTTGGTTTTTTTTTAAATACCAGTATCTAACTCTACAACGACTTGAAAATGTGATGTGACATTCATCTTAAAAAAATTATTGTGTTTAGTAATTTTGCGTTTAATTCATCCCTAATAAGGCGTGAAAAATGGAAGGTGATAAATATTCAAATCGACCAATAAAAAAACTAGAATGAAAGGTGTAATCAAAAACGGAAGTACGACAAGTAGACGAACTGCGAGAGCGATTGGGAACGGAAATGGAATCAGAAACAGTTAATTTATAAGTGTCTACAAAACTGACAATCGGAAAATCACTACTGATAGCATAATGTCAAAAATCTAATAGCTTTTATATTCCATTCCATTATCCTTTTTATATCCCACCGCAGGGGCTTAGGCCTCCCCTCAAGATGAGGGTGCTTGGAGCTTAAATCCACCACGCTGCTCCAATGCAGGTTGGCGGATTGTAACGACCGCCATCTATTGACATCAACCGGGACCGACTGTTTAACATGCTCTCCGAGGCACGGAATCACTGACAGTTAACGTACTTAAGAAAAAACTCATTGGTATATGCCCGGATTCGAACCACGGCCACATGGCCTAATAGATTTGATACAGGTTCGCTGCGGCTCGTGCTATCACGACACGAGCTTTCATATGCAGTATAATAAAACTATCACATTTGTGTTACAAAACAACACTTTATTTAAATTCGAATTGTAAAATTCATACGCATACATTGTGGCACATCGATTAACATTTAGAAAAAATATTTGTGTCTTTATCCCTGTTCCAAAACAATTGAGGTATGTGTTTCCTTAAGTTTAATAATACATTTAATACACGCTCAAAACATTTAATATTCATTAAATGTATATCTATCACTAATTTCAAATTCGTAATGTTTTTTTTTAGGTAACTGTTATTCACTGATTTTTTTTTAAGCAAAAATCTAAACTTACAAACAGAATTTTAAACATACTAATGAATCGTAAAATTTAATAAAAGAATTATCAAAAAAATAATTCTAAACACAGCCGAAAGTATACAAACTAATTTCGAAATAACTGACTAGTCAACTTCTAATCATTATAGTTTTCAAGTTTTCTTTTGTACTTTTTATCACTCAACATCAATAATTTTATCAACGCTCGTTAAAATATTTATCTAAATTGAGATCTACACACCGATCACAATTATATATTTTTATCAACACCGAGACCCTTAAACGACGAATATCTTAGCTTAGACAATCATCCCCTCCTGTAAACATCCAAGAAAATAAAAACAGTCGGAGTCACAAGGCAATAGAAAAAGCTTGTAAAAATGGAGGAAATGCGTGTCATGAGGTGTAAAGTCTGTAAGCGTTAACGTCTTTCTTGAGAAGGAGATATTAAATGTTTCGTGGTCCTGTGACGCAATTTTAACGACGCAAGTGAATACAACGGAATCGACTATTATTTCTGCACGCTTCATGACATTGTTCTGGATTGTTGAAAATTCTTGAGACGTACATCCATTATAAATAACATTATCCCTGCAATCTCCATTTATTCATCGTTTTCCGAGTCGCACGAGTTTTCCAGTTTCACTTGTTTGTCCAAACTCTCCTGTCCCATCATAGCCCGTGACGCGTATACCGAACTCTGAGACGCCATGCTTGCTAATATTCCGTTTGACAACGCCTGTACTGATAAGGCTTCCTGAGATGGTCCCGCATAGCTGTATTGCTGATATACAGCTTGGATTCTTGCCGCATTAACCAAAGTCTGGATTTTAAGCTGTGTATCTAGGGCCAAACTGAGCGGTAGTTTCCGCAATTGGCTCGCTATTAATTTGCCGAACATCTCGAACTCGTTTTCGGCACCATTTTCCGAATGTTGACTCAGGTCCTGAGGGAGATCTGTATGGGATAGGTCGCCGTTGCGGTCGTCGAAGCTCTTCTTTTTGGACGGCAGTGGGTAAATCGTGGCGAGGGATGATGTCAACGGCGTGGCGATGCCGACAGGTGGGTTTAGAAAAGCAGTCGGAACGGGAGACGGTGCGAGAATGGTGAATGGCGTGGGAGTGGAATTAAATGGCGTTCCTGGACGCGGAGACGGCGTGTTTAAAACATACGGGGTCGAAGAACGTGTGGAACTTCGCCGTTTTCTGGGACTTCTCTTTTCGGGAGAGCGTCTTTCGCTGAGATCTTGAACGGCGTCGCTGTCGTCGCTCGCATGGATTTCGAGCAAAGTGTTGTCCACCTAAGGAAAAAACAGTATATTTAAAACGTATTTAATTTATAATATTTCAAATAAATGAGACCAAGGACACTTCTAACTTACGGAACTAGGGGTGACGATGGCACGCAAGAAACGGTCGGCGTGTTCAAACCACGTGACGCTGGGTCTGTAAGCGTGCGCGCCGGACTTGCGCGCAGCTCGTATCTTCTTCAACTCGACACTGTACGAAGACCGGATGTTTTTTATTTTGTTCTTGAGCTCCTTAACTGTGACGTCCACTAGATTTAACGCGTTTATAATTTCAATGTAGCCTTGCTCCCTTATTTTCTTGTTTTTGTAATGCTCGGACATCGGATTCCACAGATACTCGCGCTTCTCGTACTCGATTATCATCTGTATGGTCAAATCTTCGCTCCATTTGGCGTTCGCTAATATGGCGACCATTTTTGTTTGATTCACAGCATGCTACGAGCGTTTTGAATTATTTCATAATGGTCACAAAGTACTAGGAGAGCAAGAGGGTGCGGGCGGCTCGCATGCGCGCAGCATACTAAAAGCACGTCGATGGATGAGAGGGTAGCGGGTGGGTGGGGGGCAGGCTATTTCGGGAGTAGCCGGCCGGCGGCAACACGCAGCCGCGTGCTGTCGAGCGTGCTGTTTCCCTTCGCACCACGCGGAGGCTGGGCCGGAGTGAAACGGAAGATTTGTGGCCGGCGGGCGGGCGGTGGCCGTACATATTACGAGCTCACAACGCTCTCTGTTGCTTAGCAACCATTTCCAAATACAGCTAGAAAGGAAAATCACATCGTGGGGAATCATTGTAATTTATCCTAATCATCTAGTAATATTTTACAATAATGGTAAAGTATAAAATGTATACACTATGAAGTATCAAATCGAAATATTTCGTAAAATAACTTAATCAGGATCGAATACCATCAAAATATAGTAACACAATTAATAAAGATTTTTTTTTATTAATTTTATTAAATGTTTGATTTTCAGCTGGCAAGTTAAATGAAACATCATTACTTACTATGTACATACAGAAAGGCAGCGGTCTCGAGCCGACAGCTGGGCGGCCTTAATCTCAAGCTTGTGCCCCCAAAAAACCTGTCGATTTCATGCCAACTTATTTTCATTCGATTAATTTTAAAAATTTCCACTAATTCCATTGGCTGAACTTGAAATCCTAGTTTGGATTAAAGAACATTAAGTTCATAATAGTTTAATCTAATAAATCACGGGATCTGGAGACCTATAAGAATAGGTTCGACCTAGTTCCAGACTCCCATAATTACCTGTACTATTATGTAGTCTTTCTGTCTTTTAGTTGTGAGAAATAAATAAATACATAAATAAATAAATAAATAAATAATTAATTAAATAAATAAATACATAAACTTCTTAAGAACAGCGTCACTCACTAAAAAAACGTCTTTTTTTGCGACCTGACAATACTTTACACTTGTTTGCGGCTAAGTGTAACTTAATTATTGAAATAAACTACTTTGACTTACGATATTACACAGTGCATTTGCTTGTATATTACTTACAAAAATCCGTATGAGGTTATTGATTTGCATTATTTTTAACGTATTTTGAGCAATATAACTTTTCATTAAATTAATTAATTAATTAAATTAAGTACTGTCAATTACTAGTTGACGTGAGTAAAATCGCAAGGTTTAAAAATTAAAGATATCTAAGTAAACTTTATCAATTTTGCTAAACCATTCTAACAATAATGAGACCTATTTCATTCGCTAGGTAAACTGATTTGAAATTCAAATTCCGTTTCCAATATACGTGACGATTCGTCCCGAGACAGTTCAAGTCATGTCAAACACTAGACAAATATTGATCGAGAGAAAACAAATATGACTAGTTGTAATAGATATATATATAACACAATTACTTTACTAAGTAGGTATATACTTATAGCACCCACCACTGTACAACAAACCCTCAATAACTTCCAAAGAAACAATCTTCAATAAGCAAACTAGAATAGACATCGAATTAAATTAGGCAAAATATCTACTTGGTGTCGAGGAAACGGCTGATCTATATCAGATGTAGCTTAAAAAGATTAATTAAAAGAAATAGGTTTCCGTCTAGGACGTATAATAATTAATACTAAAATTAATTAATAATAATAATTATTTTATCGCACTTGAACGGTTACAAATAGGGGGCCGTTCTTAAATTACAAGGACATATGAATTTGACCGTTTCTTACTTACCTTATAATCATTTTTATTTCACTCAGCTTGTTGGCTATTTTACTTAATACTAGCGGTCGTACCCGGCTACGCCCGGGTGGACTAAAAATACGACTTACTATTCCTTGCCCTCATAACCCTTTACCCCACCTCTCCCATATTAAAATTATAAAAATTATAGCGATCCCGGTACAACTGTGTAGGTAGTCTACGCGAGCGGAGCCGCAGGCGGAAAGTTAGTTTGAAAATAAAATATAGCCCATATTACTCGCTGGTAATATAGCTTTCTATAGGTGAAAGAATTTTTAGAATCGGTGCACAACTGTGTAGTCCACGCGAGCGGAGCCACGGGCAGAAAGCTAGTACCTTTATAAATAAAATTATAGCCTATGTGTTATTCTGATGTATAAGCTATATTATTGTAAACCTTCATTAAAATCCATTCTGTAGTTTTTGCGTGAAAGAGCAACTAACATCCATACATACAAACTTTCGCGTTTATAATATTAGTAGGATTTAGTTAGAAATGAAATTCATTTACCGTATAATATCGTGAGAGTTAAAATAATCCCTTCTCTCTAGTAAAAATTAGTAGGTACAATTTTTTGAAATTAGCTTAAAACGTTGAATGTTTGAAGTGACTACACTACGATCTTTTAGTGTGTTTTGAGATCCCAAGCAAAGCCATTCTATACCAGTGATATATCGTTATAAGGATGCGGCGTCACTATGATCCGCTAATTTTGTGACGAATCGTCACAATACAGTCCTAATAATCTTGACAGCTACTCTTTGTTTTTGTGTAAACGAAATTTGGCCCATTGGTGATATACAATACGTAGTACATAGATGTATATTATATATCTAATTTTATTTTATTTAAAATAAAACTTGTATTTTTGGAGGTGGCATACTGTGACATTACTTGTTAATCGTCGTACAGATAAATAAATTATTACAATATAAATAAAATTAAATTGCGTATTGAATTCCTGAGTTGGGATCGGATCTCAAGACTTGTAAGGCGAAAATTTTGCGAAACTTGGCAAATTTTCCGCAGGAATTTTTTCAATGGGATGTCTTTTCTTTTTCTGAGCAATTCTTCTTATGGGAGTCTATCGTATTCATAATTGATCAGCGACGATTCGAGCTCCCGGACTGCATTGTAAATATTTATTTATTTATTATTGCAAAGTAAACTTACAGTTATAGTTTAAAAACTTAATATCCAACAAAATTTCATTCTACAAAGCCAATGAATGACAAGTTTACCTAAAGTAAATTTTCTATAACATGATATAATTAATAAAAAGCTTCACAAACACAAATACATAAATACAATCAGCGACGGGCTTCAGTTTCATTTCTAAAAGTTCAATTAGACTTTTTGTCTGTTCTTTTCAAATATTAACTATATCCCAAAGAAGTTTGTAGGTCTGCTGGAAGTACCTATCTTAAAAGTTTGATGATCTGTGAGTAAGGGTGTAATGAAATAACAAATACAATAATAGTTATGATGGCAGATATTTTTTAAACTATATATATAAAGGAATTTGCTTGCAACGGAGATACAGAAAGTTTAAAAGTTATGCGAAAAAAATCATATTATTTTTATAATTTCATAATGCACAGTTTAATAGTACATTATGATGCAAGTACGGCAAGCTGCATATTATAGTCGAGATGTTTATAAGCACGAAAAGAAACCGAGTGCTTATAATAAACCGATGATTATGATAGCCAGCTTACTGAGTACGATGGTCATACGACATTTTTCAATACATTTGCGATTAAAATTAGGTAGATACTTCAAATGTAATAATGGCGGGAGCTAAGGACTGCTTTTCGCGGTTTACGCATGCGTCACAAACAGAACGCTCGTTTGTGATTGGCGTAAAGTAAAAGGCCTAGACTGTAAAACACAACATTACGGTTAAAGTTTCAATGTCATAAAGACCGTATTTATTAGCAAATGTATTGAAAAAGATATTAAAGAAAACATATTAACGAGTATTATCTGCAAAATCACTGAACATAAAATTAAAAAAAAAAATACTAATTAAAGGGTCTCCACTCATAGTTTACAAGAAAACCTAATCGAAAATTCTAAGTTTTTTAAATTTCTACGCACAAATTGCGGCTAAACTTTTTTTAGATAGGTACTGCAAACAAAGGGTCAGATTTAAATAAAGTGAACACAGTAGGTTGGTATAAAATCATAGTACGGAACGCTTTACATGCCGACTCGCACTTGACCGGTTTTTACATACGAAATCGTGTACCATGGCGTCAATAAGCACGAGCCAACGTTGCATTATTATTGTAATTGAGATAATAACAATAATAGGCGGCGACGGCGCTCGGAGCTGCTGCGAAGTTCATTTGCATACTCGTGACTACGAACGCGCGAGCGCTGATCACTTATTCACCGACGACGGCACATGCGAATTTTGTCTATGGTTTGGAAAAAGGAGTATAAATACTAGAACAATAGAGTAAATTTTGACAGCAACGTTTGGTTTTAATAGAGTAAGAAATGTCACTACACAAGGCGGCGCGCGGGGTCCTCGCGCACTGAACCTCGCCATCTCGCCAAACGGGTACACCAACTAGCTAGAGTAATAATATAATAATATCTCGGACATCCCACACAGCGCCATCTAGTTCCAAACTAAGCAAAGCTTGTACTATGGATACCAGACAACGGATATAAATACTTAAATAATCTTTATAATATTTAGATACATAGATATTATTTTTTTTACACCCAGACACGTAACAAGTAGGCGTGTTCATGCACACCAATAATTCTACCGAGCGAGAATCGAACCAGCGACCCTTGACTCCGCAGTTAGGCTCTCTCTCTAACCACTCGGCCAACCGGTCATCAGTCAGGAGAGATGGTAAGCGCAATCAACACGGATTGAGTGATTGTCCGAGTGGTTAGAGACCCTAACTGCAGAACCAAAAGTACCAGGTTCGATTCCCGCCCGGAACAAATATTTGGGTACATAAACATCTCTATTTGATCCGTGTCTCGGTATAAAATATTTATATGTAATGATAAAGAATATGTAAATATATATAGCAGTTGTAAAGTACCTATAATACAAGCATAATATTTGCTTACTTTGAGGCTAGATAACACTATGTGTGATGTCTCTGGTATTATTATTTTTATTACAGAATGTATAAGAGGGGTAGCTATTACAGCCCAGTGCGGTAGATACGTAAAAGGTAGGTAGGTACCCATTCAACAGACTTCAATTCCCTAAAAACGGTATAAGGCCGGAGACCGTGCTCTGCGGAACGGACCGTAAATATTAAACGATCAAGCGACCACAGGGCTATGCGGACGGTCCGTTTTGTCCGCATATCGCCCGCATAGCTCTCCATGTCGTGCTTTAGTATGGACACGTTCACCAGGGTTAAATTCAAATACACTGCGGACAAACACTCGCCGTCTTGCTACGATATTCATGCTTGTACATGTCTGGCCATAGAGCTGTCAGTTGATGAACACTGAAAGTGTTGAATCAGTCTGCGGACCAATAAACTGAATCCGCTGGGGGTTATCCGCATAAAAGTCTCCGGCCTGAGATACGTTTTCGCCTGAACGGAGGATCTGAGGTCTATAGGTCTAACTGATTAGTATGCGGTTGAGAAATCAAAGGTATATTAGCATAGTATTGGAAATAGTGGCTTGTTTTTATGTCAAAGCTATAGTTTCTACTGGATCAGTTTACAACATTTTAACAAACTTGAACGAGAAATACGTAATACCTAGGTCAATCTCTTTATCAAATTTTTTCTGATGTTGGTACCACATTAGCTTTATTTGTTACCCAAGGTCACTTAATACACTACTTGGAATCGAAATTGATAATTTCCAGAAGAATCAATAAGTATTTAGTTCATTATATAATAAACTACTTCCAGCAAAGTTATTTTTATAGGGTTCAAAAGGTAATCAAACTGAACCTTATAATTTGGTCCTGTACGTTTATTTGTCTGTCTGTCCAGTGTCCGTTTGTCGCAGCCATTTTACTCGGCGACTGTTGGTATTATTACAGATGAACTTTGGAAGGTACGTGTAATATAAACCGCTATATTGGTGTGGGTAGCGTGATCATGAAATATTTTTTTTGGTGTACAAAAAAATAATAATAATAATACTTGGAACATACCACACAACCATACATATAACTGAGGTAAAGAAAAAAATCGAGAATTTATTTTCGTGTCGGGTATCTATAGACGTGCTTTTAGATGCCTTTTTTAATAAGATTTTATTTTCGGCCGAATATTTTTGCAATGATATCCGTTCACAGACTAATAAATTGTAATTTTATAAGTGACTAGCTTTCCGCCAACGCAACGGCTCCTCACGCGTGGTGGACTACACATTTGTACCCTCATTCCCTAGATAAAAGTAGCCTATGGCACTCTTCAGCTTATAAAACTATATCTATGCAAAAAAATATAGCGGCTCCGTTACAACTGTGCAGTCCACGCAATCGGAGCCGCGGGCGGAAAGCTAGTATCTTTAAAAATTATAGCCTATATGTTATTTTGTTGTGTAAGCTATATTATTGTAAAGTTTCATCAAAATCTATTCCGTTGTTTTTGCGTGAATGAATAACAAACATCCATACACACAAACTTGCGGGTTTATAATATTAGTAAGGATATGATAAACTGATCTAATATATTAATGGATACAAATCTATAACTTCAATATTCACACCATTTTAATTTATTTTTAAATGTCTCATCTAAATTAGCACGTATTTATTCACTAGTCTAGATAAGAGTGAAACCGGATTCATATCACTGATCAATATTGATATATTGCATCAGCCAGCAGCCCTCTTTACTCGGTCCCCGTCTCGGCACGTATCGAATCACAGAGCCGGCTCATTAATCCGGGCAATGTGACACTTAGCGCTGTCCCAAGATAAGAGCCCTCTAGAATGTGTGACACCGATACGACCTAGTACGTCCGCGAGTACTTGATACTTGATGGCCTGTTTTATTTAATACTGTACCTACTTGTTTTATTTAACCTTTAAGTATGGATATGGAGTCTCACAGGCTCCGCGACATTTTTGATTTCATACACTTCCTCCCACTCCCAAAGTGTGCAGTAGCTTCAATGTCAACAGCAAAACGACCAGTGAAGGTAACAGTTGCGGCGCCGGGTGTATGACATGTGGCTTACATTTATTGAAAAATCAGGCAGCTATTTTTTTTTGTTCTATGTTTATCAGAAATGAAGATAAAATCTTTTATTTTGCTTTTTGAGATAGTTCAGCTTTAAATTGCAAAATTTCTCTTATTTTCATAATAAAAATAATCATGTATACCCATCTTTTTATTTATAGAGATCAATATTTTTATATTTAATTTTAAAATGATTTGGAATCATTTTCTTAAAATATTTGCAAATGAATATAGGAGTCTGTGAGACTCCATGTCCGAAGTAGTGTAAAAAAAGTCTATACTTAAAGGTTAAGAAAGTGTGCCTAATAGCGTTCAAAATAAAAGTTTTGTAATATTTTTCCTCTTTGTCGTTAGTTTATTTGAACGTTTACAACTCTAAAATAATTAATTATTAAACCGATTAATATGAAAAGATATTCGGCCGATTTACTCTCTCTCACATCAGCGGGTGATTCTGAACAAGCGGTATAAATAAAACAGGTAATACTTAAAACTAAATCTCGGGTGCGGTCGTGGTTTGAATTCGGGCATGTACTAATGAGTTTTTTTCTTATTTATGTACATAACTATCACTGACTCCGTGCCTCGGAGTCGGTCCCGGCTGCTGTCAATAGATGGCGGTCGTTATAATCCAACAACCCGCACTGGAGCAGCGTAATGGATTTAAGCTCCAAGCATCCTCACCCTGGGGGAGACCTAAGCCCCTGCAGTGGGGTATAATCGGCTGATGGAATGAAAAAAAATAATCAAGAGTGGGAAGCTAATTTCCCTAATAAAAAATAGTTTTTCTGATTATCTATAGGCAGTAACAGATATGACACTAACGTTCGGCAACAATACGTGTTTTTAAATTTGAATTTTGGTAAAATTTAAATAGACTTTTTACTTTATTACTCGCGGAATCATCCTAGGGAATAACCGAGAAGGGTCAGCGGTATGCCAGATGTCGCCTAGAGATGCGTTATTAAAAATTGGTAGTTTGAAAGCTTAAAAAAACGATCCAATTTATTTTAATAAAAGTAATCGCAGATATCCTTCCTCATTGTAAAAGCTCTTATTAGACTTTATTATTAGAATTTATTAGAGTTTTAGCAGCCTCTTGCCTATGCAAAAGAAAATTTTCCGTATATTGGTGAATATAAAACAAAGTTATAGCTGTAAACCCTGTTTCCGGAAGCACAAAATATTAACTCTTACATACATATATTATATCTTTCCATTCTATTCCCTTTTTATACGTATCTTATCTATTTATATATCTATCGTATCGTACAGGGGCCTAAGCCCCTGCAGTGATAAGATAAGGAGGCTTTGAGCTTAAATCCACCGCGCTGCTCCAATGCGGGTTGACGGATTGTAACGACCGCCATCTATCGACAGCAACCGAGACCGACTGCTTAACATGCTTTTCGAGGCAC
Source organism: Luffia ferchaultella (assembly GCA_949709985.1). Classification (NCBI taxonomy): domain Eukaryota; kingdom Metazoa; phylum Arthropoda; class Insecta; order Lepidoptera; family Psychidae; genus Luffia; species Luffia ferchaultella. Next base: position 14,612,571 of record OX453261.1, read on the forward strand.
GGAGTCAGTGATAATTAATGTGCTAAGTCAGAAAAAACTCATTGGTACACGCCCGGATTCGAACCACGGTCACATGGTTCGATGACATGGACGACGCAACGCTCGATCGAGTAGGCAGTGTGACGTCACGGGCAGTAAGAGGCCACCAGTCAACCCGCCCGAAAATACATAAATTTCAATAATTTATTTCTCAGTCATTTATTGACGGATTTTAAAATAAACTTTCACTGTCTTATTAGTTTTGGTCTATATTTCATTTCTATCGAGTTAAATACATAGACATAAATGGTTAAATATGATATTTTGAACATAAAACTTCTCCATTGTGTAAAGTCACCTCGATAATGTGAAGTGACATTTATGACTCTATTAAAACCAAACGCTGCTGTCAAATTAATTTACTCTATGCAGTGAATGAATGAAGTGAATACAATTTTTAAAATCAATGGTTGCTGTCTAGCAACCATGGTTTTACAGTTAATAGAAAATATGAAATAAACAATCGAATTATTCGTTGACTTCTGGGTTTATTATGATCGTTCTAGTTACCTATCTAACAACAAATATTAATTTTTGGTCAAAAATGTCATTACCTGAAATTAATTCAACAAAAATCGGACCCCCCCCCTAGCTTAAAACAGATCTGAACAGAAGTCATATGTTATGTCCACCCATACCCTGTTTTTTTTAAAGCATAATAATAACAAAAAAGCCGGTTATATATCATCAAAATATTCAACGTTATATATGCGGTATGTTTATAATTTTCAACCAAAAAAATATTGCACAATTGCATAATGAAATAAGAACGCAATCTAAAAAGTATAAATCAAACTTGTTAAAATAAAGATTGTGGAAATTTTATTTATGTTCTTGAACACATCTTTTAGTTTTACTTTTGTGTCGACAGAGGCGCTGCGTTCGCCTGATTTTTTTTTAAATTAAACTTGAGCCTGGTTGTATCGTTTATATGAATAAATTATTAAAATTGAGAACCAACTTGTTTTGCTAATTCACATATTAAATTCAATAAAACTGATAAGAAAAGTTAAGATAAATTATTGTACCCTTGTACAACTCTTTATCGCGGCGGAATAAACCTCGCAGGAATATTTCTAACCTAAATTAGTCTGTAGGCGTCATGTCGGCCACGCGGGTTGTGGAGGATACGATATTTATTCACTGGGAAACCTTTATCTTCCTGCGATATTTTTCTTCACCGTTTCGTTTGCTATTATTTATGCACATATGTTGAGAATTCGTTACGTTACCACAGTCATCGGGCGCTCGTCTATTAAACGAACTTAATAAGCGAAAATAATGAAATCCACGTGAAATTATTAATGGACTAACCGATTGGCAAAGTGGTGCGAGACCTTTAAACTGCAGAGCCAAAGGTTGCGGTTCGATTCCCGCCCGCGACAAATATTTGTGTGCATGAACTCTATGTCAATGTGTTACGTGTTTGGGTGTAAAATATTTATATATGTATATATTATAAGGAATATTTAAGTACGTACATCAGTTGTCTAGTAAGCCATAACACAAGCATAATACTTGCTTACTTTACAACTAGATGGCGCTGTGTGGGAAGTCCCATGTATTATTATTTTCACTATTATTAATGTACAATAGATTTTTTCTACACACAAAAATAAACCGGCCGAAGGCGCGTCGACAAAAATTTTTGTTGGTAGCTGAAGATCTCAAAAACATGTTATTGATTCCTGTTCAAAACAATTTTCGTAGGGGACACAGTGTTAACGATTTCAAAAGCTCATATCTCGCGAAACATTCACCGCAATAATGAAGATTAAATACCTTTATTGCATAATCAAAGATCTGTCGAACTATACCTCACACGATGGGGTGTGCGATTTTTTTTTTCAATTTTTACTTAGTGTATGAAAAGCCATCTTAAATAATTTATTTTCCGTAATTCCTCTGCAGAATAGTAAGGGCGCGGTTCATATAACACATGTCAACTACCTGTGAATTAACTTGTGACATACGGACAGACCGTATGTCGTGATAGCCCAAAGCGCAACGAACCTGTCTCAAATTTATAAGGCCATAGGGCCATGGTTCGAATCCGGGCGTGTACCAATGAGTTTTTCTGACTTAAGTACATTAACTGACTCCGTGCTTCGGAAAGCACGTTAAGCAGTCGGTCCCGGACGCTGTCAATAGATGGCGGTCGTTACAATCCCCAACCCGCAGTGGAGTAGCGTGGTGGATTTAAGCTCAAAACCCCCTTCTCACCCTGGGGGAGGTCTAAGCCCCTGCAGTGGGGTGAAAAATGGGCTGATGATGATGATGATAATACGGACAGACAGATAGGATGAAATTATAAGGGTTCCTTTTTTGCCATTTGGCTACCGAATCCTAAAAACTGTAACGTTGGGCTTTGCGTAAAAGCCAATACATGATCATATTGTTATGGAAATCTAGATCATGTGAACGTAGCACACCTAGATTTCCCCATCACTAATTCTTCCCCGGAAAATCAAGCAATTATTAATTTAAATTGACAGGAATTTTCTAAGAAACGCTGAGATAATTGTGCAGTCACAAACGACTGACAAAAGGTTTTTGAGAAAAAATAAACAAATTATCAATGAGTGGTGAAGTGACTTGCGTATATTGAGATTTATGTATTTCGCTTGTGAATTTTTGTTTAGCGAAATTAAATGTATATAACTAGCCGGACGTTTTGGTGAGCGTCAAACAGAACCCAGGTTATAGATAACAGTATCTACTGTTTTTTTTTTATTACTGTAGGTGAAACACATCCACATTTCACTTTCGCTGTAGTCTTTGATTTACTTAAAAAAACTTAATACGTCCAAGTAGCACCTGTCCTACGATGTCAACGTCAGATATGTTCTACACTACTATAATATATTACTACACATAAAATGAGTCACGGTGATGGAGCGCCCGCGTCCCGTAGCCCCCGGGGCGGGCCGGTCGAGCCGACAGCTCGCGTGTCGAGATAACAGCCGCCACCGCCGCACGCGCGACACCCGCCCGCACTCGGAGTAAACAATCTTGATACTCGAATGTCTAACGAAGCGAGTCACAATACTTTATGGATCACATATGATTCACGTATCATACGACTTCAGCTATACTATTATAAAATTGAAACGGAGTGATACCTTTTTTTTATAACGCATACATCACAACAACGTCTGGACCCCAAACTAAGCATTAGCTTGTGTTTTGGGTACCAAGCGAAGACACCACATATATATAGCATTCAAGACCCGGTACCAGTATTAATATTCATCATATAAATACTGACCCGACTTGGGATTCGAACCCGGGACCTCTAGCTTCGTAGACAGGGTCGCTACCCACTAGGCTAAGCGGTCGTCTATACATGGAAGGCGTCGTTGGGAACATATTGCAATCAACTAATCAATTATCCCTGTATATAAAAAACACTACGTTACGTTTGATTTTGTCTGAAAGCTCAAAAATACAGTAATGCCGTTTAGGTGAACATTTCACACTTAATTATGCAGATGATATCAAATTCCAATATATTGAGTATTGATAGGTATCTATTCGTGAGAGTCGTGATAGCCCAAAGCGCAATGAACCTGTCTCAAATTTATAAGGCCATAGGGCCAAGGTTCGAATCCGGGCGTGTACCAAGGAATTTTTCTGACTTAAGTACATTAACTATCACTGACTCCGTGCCTCGGAGAGCACGTTAAGCAGTCGGTCCCGGACGCTGTCAATAGATGACGGTCGTTACAATCCCCAACCCGCAGTGGAGCAGCGTGGTGGATTTAAGCTCCAAGTCCCCTTGCCCTGGGGGAGGCCTAAGCCCCTGCAGTGGGATAAAAATGGGCTGATGAAGTGAAGTGAAGAAGTGAAGGTATCTATTATCAGGTTGCTATTTAAGCAAAGCAGTAAGAATGAAAGTAGTCTCACAATGTAGAATTAAATAGGTTTCACAAAATAAAACAGATCCACCAAAAATTGTTTGCCATCTTCAGATGTACAAACAAACTTGAAATCGTGGTCGAAAGCAAGTAAGGAAATATTTTAGGAAATTAATAATTGACATGCTACATTTAATATCCATTTGACGGATATTTTTCTTCTTATTAAACGAATAAAATCAATCGATGACGTTCAATAAAAACACTATAAATCATTCACATTTTTTTTATTATTTATATTGCTGTGTACCACGTATATCATAAATATATCGTAAATAATATATTTTTTTATGTTTAACGTACGAAGTGTTATCGTGTCGTGTTTCGGTGCGCAGCAGAATGGTCGGGGCCCAGGATTGTCTGGCACAAAAGGCGGGACAAGGCGGAAGTGAGTCGAGAGACGGATCGCGTGCCTGAAGCAAGCCCGCACGCGATCAACGATCGCTGGCGTACTTAAGGGTTGTTTCACAATCTATAATAAGTGCGAAATCCTTTGTAAAGACTACACAATTCGAATACAAATATGGCTAGTTAAGTAATCCGTTAAAATGTGATGACAATTTTCACAATGAATTATGTGATATTTGAATTTTTCTGATCTAACTACTGAAACTAAATGGTCATGTCTCGTGGAAAAACTGGGAAAACTCATGTAAGTCCTATTCTATTCAACAGACAATGTCAGCTAAAAAACTGGACCAGTAAAGTGCGTAGCCGTTCACCGTGTGTAGCAAAGAATATTTTATAAGCTTTTCAAGTTGAAGAGTTTCAGTGAAAACATACCTCCCACTACGTATGTAATATCATAGTTATAGACATAGACTTGCAAAATTGAAATTATCACACAATTCAAATATTTTAATTTATTTTATTTAAAACTTACCAATTTCATTTTACATAATTTAAACATTATAAAATGTTGCACAATAAAGTAATTTTTATTCTAGGTTTAGATAAAGAAAACGGTCAAGTGCGAGTCGAACTCGCGCATCAAGGGTTCCATATATGCACGATATATTTGTGTTATGTATAATATTTACAAAAAGTTTTAGATTATAAATAATTTTTAAAAAAAATGTTATATATAATTAAAAATTAACGATTTTATTGTTAATTTCATTAACGCAAAATTCAGAATTTTTCGTTTTACTTGTGTTGTGAGACCTTGCTTCTAGCCAAACTTTATGATTCTAGAACAACGGGAAGCACTCTATAGGTTTAGATTTACCTGCAAGTGTCAAAATATGTGGCATAAATAACCGTAGGTACGTTTTCATTGCGTTGGCTTAGAAGCTTGATATTTTACAGCTCCTAGGGACTGTTGACCTAAATTTTAATATAAATTTCAACTTGATACATCTATGCGTTTTTTGAAAACAAGGGTCTTGACAGACAGACGGACAACGAAGTGATCTTATAAGGGTTCCTTTATTCCTTTCGAGGTATGGAACCTTAAAAAAACAGTGAAATGAAATTTGGAACAAAATATATTCTAGTTAAAATTGCAATTATTTGTCTACTGAAAACGCGATCGTTTATAAATGCTAGAAAATATGCGAACAGGGCAAATGTTCCTTCGTGACTATACAAAAGCTGAGGGGCGGCGCATTTGTTAAGTGATGTGCGTCACAGCGTAAAGAAAAATACAGTATGCACTACGCGTATTCTATAACAGCTATGGAATATGCGTATCTGTGATACTGATTTTATAGAGTATATATATACTGTTGCTCAAGTTTTGCGCAAGCGAATGTCTATATGACACTTTATTTTTGACTGACCGGTTGGCCGAGTGGTTACAGACCCTAACTACGGTGCCAAGGGTAGCGGGTTCGATTCCCACCCGGGACAAATATTTGTATGCATGAACATGTTTATTTGTTCCGTGTCTGGGTGTAAAAGTATGTATATATGTATGTATTATAAAAAAAGAATATTTAAGTATATTATGTATATCAGTTGTCTAGTACCCCATAATACAAGCATAATGCTTGCTTACTTTGGGACTAGATGGCGCTGTGTGGTATGTCCCGGATATTTTTTTTTGACATTAGTTTACCTAAAAAATATATTAATCATCTTCTTTCTTCAGTTTTAAATAATTTTGTATATGACATACATTACGTGTCGTGACAGTCCGAGCGCAGCAAACCTGTTTCAAATCCATGAGGCCATGTGGCCGTGGTTCGAATCCGGGCGTGTACCAATGAGTTTTTTTCTAACTTAAGTACATTAACTATCACTGACTTCGTGCCTCGGAGAGCACGTTAAGCTATCGGTCCCGGTTGCTGTCAATAGATGGCGGTCGTTACAATTCGCCAACCCGCATTGGAGCAGCGTGGTGGATTTAAGTCCCCTCATCTTGAGGAGAGGTCTAAGCCCCTGCAGTGGGGTATAAAAAGGGCTGATGGAATAGAATATATTACGCGATGATCTTTGTTATTTTTTAAATTAAGTAGCTTTTAATGATGCCAAGTGAATTTGGAAAAAATAAGATTTCTAGTTGAAAAGAGAGTACCCAAAAAGTATAAAAAACTTTTAAATCCATTGATTTTATTAATAGCTTCGCAATAGTATTATCTATGGGTAAGATTATTAAATATAATTATACGCAGGTTAAATAAACTCTCAGGGAACGTAATTCGTTTCATTGAAAACGATACTTTTATAGACATTAGTACTTAAGTCAAGTGAATTGTTATATTTTTTGAATTGGCGAGTATTTGCAATTATAAATATACTTAGAATTATATGTTTTTCATGTTATTTTTCATGTTAATTTGATTAAGTAATTATTGCAAAAATAACATTGTACACGCCGTAAGCACATTAGCAAGAATAAAAGCTCTATAGCATTCCAACTTTACATCATGGACGTAAAAAAAGTTTTACATATACAATATTCGCGTGTTTAAATTTCCTGCAATTATTCTGTTACATATATGGAAAAAGAAATATAAGGAAAGTAACGGCATATTTACAATATTTAATTTTATTTATATGATGCCATTATTGGTACAAAAACGTTCCGTATATTCGTTACGGCACAGGGCATGCAATAAACTACATTTTATCCAGGTGCGTTCTATTTATTTTAATCTACGAAGTTTGCAGAAGTTAGACTAGGGCAAGTCCCGTCAAAATTCTAAGCAACTAACTACTCAAATATCAGTCATGTACCCACCTATAAGATGATATGAGGCAGATCTCGTATGAGCCTAAGTGACGGGCCCGTGCGGCCTTCCCACATACTAACATACAATACATGCCGACCCAGACATCTCTCTCTATAGTACGTGAAACTGTACCGCAACTATTCGATCTTGAATATAAATTATTTTATGCACCTTTTTGAACCATTAGATTTCATTATCTTATAAAAACCTATGAAATCACAAGCGACTAGTTCACTCTATGGACATGCAAGGTTTGAAAGAAACGTGATTTAATAATCTACAATTCTAAACTTTTTGCAGTACCTGCTATCCATCAATAAATGTAATTTTTATTTGTAATATATTGTGAAAATTCACGTACTATTTTAGCTGTATAAATAGTATTCAAGACTAAAATTTTAAAAATTACTTATAAGAATATTTCTACCTATTAAATTGATAATTTTGGGAAGATTATTCCTCTAGTTATTATACCTCTATAGTTATTATAAATATATAAGTTAATAGGATCGACAGTTACAGCTCTGTTTATTTTACTAAAAAGACTTAATAAAAGAATTAATAAATAAATTTAAAATATCAACTTAAATACATCCTTATTATTAACCTTGCATTTTTAAATAACCTTAGAAAAAGTACATTTCAACAAGTAGGTATCAAAACCTTTCTCGTCCAACTACACTTGTCACCACAAAGCGTGGCACGCAAGGCGCGGTTACGGGGGCCCGGGCGCCGCCGGAGGGTAACGATGGGCAGGGGTAGAGGGGGATCGCCCTCGGCACATCGCACATCGCTCGCTGGGCGCCCGTACAAGTACCGCGGTATGGCATAGGGCCGTTCGTTGTATGGGCGCTATTTAAAGGTGAGTTTTTTCGACTATGCTTTGGAAAATCCTTGAATTAAAAAATGGTGAAAGATGTACAATAAACAGTATAAAAAGATGATAATTAGATGATGATTAAGTTTGCACTGGTACAGTTACTATCAAACTTTATGGAGGATCCGAAAGCAGGGACAAGTCGTGTCGCAATAACTAGTTTTAGGTGTAGCGGGACGCAGTGGAGCGAGGGGTATATAATTGTACTTGCGCAAGCTTGCTTAAAGCGTTGCACACTGTTTCATTTCACTAAAAAATTTCCCTATGCTGTTTATCGCATAAATCGACTAAGAAATCCATTTTAAATGTAAGAGTAAAACACCCACGTGTCAATTTAACATACTTTTTTTTTTTAAATAATTTGAGTTTCGTGACCTCGACGTAAAAAAAAGATTAAATAAATTCTGTCAGCGTGTTTGATCAAAATATATCTTTTTGATTAATATGGTTTGATGAAGGACCTTCAGGCGCATATTTTCCAGTTTTTATTTTTTGAAGATCACTTTTGGTTACCGAGTTATTTATTTTTATTCAAATTTTCGTTTTTATTTTTTTTCTCCCAAAAACCTCAAAAGTGCGACTTGTGACTGGCACTCAAAGATTCTTCATAAATGCGTCTATCATTGATAAAAAACTCAAGTCGCACTATGGAAGCGTTTACGAGTAATCGAATTTCAAAATATGGTGTTAGGGGTGTCACTTAACTTGACCTTTCATTTTTGTTTCATCATCATCATCAGCCCATTTTTACCCCACTGCAGGGGCTTAGGCCTCCCCCAAGGTGAGGCGGGGGGGGGGGGGGGCTTGGAGCTTAAGTCCACCACGCTGCTCCACTGCAGGTTGGGAACTGTAACGACCGCCATCTATTGACTGCGTCCGGGACTGACTGCTTAACGTGCCCTCCGAACCACGGTGTCAGTGATATTGTGTACTTAAGTCAGAAAAACTCATTGGTACACGCCCGGATTCGAACCATGGCCCTATGGGGCCTTATTTGAGACAGGTTCGTTGCGCTCTGGGCTATCACGACACTTTTTTTCTCATTTTTGTTTAAATTAATTCAATTTTGTCCTTAACTCCAAAATTGTATATTGTTTACTTATTTTATTTTTATTTACTTATTTACATTTATTTATTTAAAAAAATTTACAATTGCATATTAGTTATTTACAATTAGAGTGTCGACAAAATTTTATCACTAAGCGGCTTCTTCTTTGTAATATCTACCCTATCATCGTTTACTTCGTTAATTACTTTAGAAGTTTTTTTTAACTTTTATTAGTTTTTTTTTATTAATTTTCTATTGACACAGTAAATTTTGGCATTTTCTGCCTCACGCTCGCGGAAAAGTACATCCAGTCACATAATTGGCATCCGATGACTGTGACGGTACACACAATTCTATTCCATGGTAAAGAGATCGTAGAAAAAGAGATCGCGTTCTCTTCTTGTAGGTATGCTCTCAGAACAAGCGGCTGAATCGCGCAATAAATTTTGGCGCTCAGATAGGGAACGCCACTGCCGGAAAATGAACAGGAAAAAAACTATGATTGACCTCTTCCACCGTGCACTTGAATCGTCGGATCCGTTTGTGTCTATGGCACACTATAGACAGCGCCAAAGATTGTCCAATAGGATTTGTCTGCCAGCAGCTGTTCGTGAAGTGGCTGACAAAGTTCCAACATGATAATGTTGACGACATCATGTTGATACTCGTAAATGAAAATTATTTGTATGAGTTTTACATTTTTTATTGATTACAAATATTACAATTGTTTGACCTTTAGTGACAACCCTTAAATGTACTATATAACCTTTATCCGTAACTCCCAAACGCTTCCATAGTGCGACTTGATTTTTTTATCACTGATAGACGCATTTACGAGGAATCTTTGAATGCCAGTCACAAGTCGCACTTTTGCGGTTTTTGGGAGAAAAAAAATAAAAACAAAAATTTGAATAAAAATTAATAACTCGGTAACCAAAAGTGATCTTTAAAAAATAAAAACTGGAAAATATGCGCCTGAAGGTCCTTCATCAAACCATATTAATCAAAAAGATATATTTAGATCAAACACGCTTACAGAATTTATTTAATCTTTTTTTTACGTCGAAGTCACGACACACAAGTTATTTTTTTTTTAAAAAGTATGTTAAATAGACAGGTGGGTGTTTTACTCCTGCATTTAAAAAGCATTTCTTAATCGATTTATGTGATAAACAGCATAGGGAATTTTTTTTTGTGAAATGAAACAGTGTGCGTTGTATTCAGATCCGCCATAAAGTTTGACGAGATCTGTAACAATCTGGAAAACGTAAACTGAAAACAAGAAAACGGGTAAATGAAACTGAATTCAGGTAGTATTGCAAGTTTCTTTTTAAAATATCGAGGATAAAATAAATATTTTACACGTGAAATTCAAAAGCTCTACATTTTGGGAAGTAGCTTTGAAGAGTGTGATACTGTTGAAAGAGAATAACCCCGATTTAGTAACAACAGGTTTTAGAAATTTTTTGTTACTAAACTACACATTATCCATTTACGAGGCATAAACGTCAAAAAAAATTAGAATTTTTGCCGTTATGTAAGATTTTTTTTCGAAAGTCGGAAGAATTTCAGGGGCTGTGAAACACTTAGCGAATATAATATTTGTCGTTCACATAAGGGGCTGTTCATAAATTACGTAAGATGATTTGGGGAGGGAGGGGGTCCGACTAGGTCTTTTTTTTCTTACATGAGGGCGGGAGGGGGTCTATATAGTTCTTACGTAAGAACAAAAAGTAAGTTAAAATTATAATTTATGTCTACAACCAACTTTACAGCCTTATTTTTGCAGCTGTGACTAAAGATCAACATTGACTCTCCTTTCCAAAAGGTCCCTTATGAGTTTTATTGTCCATATGTCCAAATGACATGTTTGTCAATTAAATTGAACAAAATAACAAAACATTACTTTTCTGTAATACAAACCTACGATTTTTTTCCTCCTAAGTATTTCTATGTAATTTCGGTAGATAACAATCTTATGTCAGATTGTATAGTGGTGGAGGGGGTTTAAACAAATTTTATTTTTTCTTACATAGGGGAGGGGTGGGTCAAAAAGTAGTAAAAATTGTCTGACGTAATTAATGAACAGCCCCTAACGTACGTAGTTAGAGGCGCGGCGCGTTTATGCTGCGCGCGCGTCACGCCCGTCCGATGTTACTCCCGCACCTCAAGTATGTTCAAAAACAAAACTTGCTCTGGCACGAAACACGGAATCATATTTTTTCCATCCCACGAATTGTGAAAGAAATAAAACTACGTTCCACGTTTTAGAATTTATTGATTTTAAAAACCCCGATTTTCCTTAGTGAAAAACTATTCGGAGAGACTATTCCATTTCATCAGCCCTTTTTATACTTCACTGCAGTTGCTTAGGCTTCCTCTAAAGATGAAGGGGCTTGGAGCTTAAATCCACCACGTTACTCCAATGCGGGTTGGTGGATTGTAACGACCACCATCTATTGGTCATTTTCGGAGAGACCGCGCTATCAATCTTCACTTATATTATACGTACTATATTTTCTGCTCTTATATCCCCCCCCCCCACTCCGGCTGATAGTTGTGTTTTCTTGTTTTATCGATACTCCGCAAGTTTCTGTAATAGTTGATTAGAAAAAAAATCTTTAATACTGTAATTGCGCAACCTTTTCAATTCCACTCCCACAGTGCTATATCATAACGTCGAGTGGCGTATATTTTTTTGCCCATATTTCGGAAACTGTACATAATTTGACTTTTACAATATACCAGCGGGAAAGCCTGCGGGGAACCCAATCACGTCTATAATACGTGATCACGCAATAACACATATAGTCAATTTATTGTCTCCCAATAAGCAACCCCATCAAAGTGGACTAGACTTTTTTTGTCGTTGGAACTTTAAAGCTATCTCTATTTATTTTTTAAAGCGTTCGTTTCATATGAGCGCACATTATACTAGCGAACCAGTTATATTCAGTCGACTGGCAAAGCGGTGCCCGTCTCTATACTGAACTTATAGATACGTACAGACGTGTCGTGTCGCATGTCGTGGTGACACTGCAAATTAAAAGTGCATGCCGCCTATGGCCGACAAGTTCTAAAAGGTTCGTGGAAAAAGGACGAAATTCAATGTTTTAACGGTGCCGTACCTTCGAAATGAAAAACGTAACCTCTGAAGTCTGTCTGTCTGTCTGTCACAGCCTATTTTCTCCGAATATATTGAACAAAAAAAGTTGAAATTTGGTACGTCACATATAATAATAATAACGTAAACATCACAACAACGCCTAGGCCCCAAACTAAGCATTAGCTTGTGTTTTGGGTACCAAGCGAAGACACCACATACATATAACAACCATGACCCGGTACTAGTATCGATATTCATCATATAAATGCTGACCCGACCTAGGATTCGAACCCGGGACCTCCAGCTTCGCAGGCAGGGTCGCTACCCATTAGGCTAAGCGGTCGTCAAGTATGTAGTATACAAAGTTTGATGCCCCAATCACGTACCTACCTACCTACCTACCTAAAGCGCAAATAAACAATTTCTGAGTGTACATCGTGTGACAAAAATATATCCTTACTAATATTATAAACGCGAAAGTTTGTGCGTATGGATGTTTGTTACTCTTTCACGCAAAAACTACGGAATGGATTTTAATGAAACTTTACAATAATATAGCTTATACATCAGAATAACACATAGGCTATAATTTATAAAGGTACTAGCTTTCTGCCGGTGGCTCCGCTTGCGTGGACTACACAGTTGTGCATTGATTTTAAAAATTCTTTCACCCATAGAAAGCTATATGAACAGCGAGTAACATGGGCTATATTTTATCCTTAAACTAACTTTCCGTAAATTGTTTATAAAGATAGTAGCTTTCCGACCGCGGCTCCACTCGCGTGGATTACACAGTTGTACTGGGACCGCTATAATTTTTTGCATAGATATAGTGTATAAGCTGAAGAGTCTCATAGGCTATTTTTGTCCTGGGAAAAATAGTCCCGGGTGTAGTCTACGCGAGCGGAGCCACGGGCGGAAAGCAAATTATTTTATAATTTTAAAATGTGTAATATAAAAGATGTGAACGAGAAGTTAAAGTTTAGAGCTTTAAAATAGTGATAGTTTTATTTGAAGATTCATTTCGGCGGTAGAAAGTAGCCTATATATATATGCCTATATATGCCTATGTATGGATGCAAACTATATTCCTGCTAAGTCATATCAAGATCCCGTTCTCTGGTTTAGCAGTGAAGGGGTAACAAACACAACATACAGACCGTTCCCGCGGTAAAAAGTACTACCAGGTACTAAATTGTCTTCACACAAAAACATCATCGTGCGATGCATGCACAGCCAGACAAAATGAAAAAAAAACGTTTGATATTAAGCCAAGGATCGCGGATTCGATTCCCATTCAGGACAAATATTTGTGTGCATGAACGTGTGTCTTTGTTCCGTGTGTAGATGTAAAATACCTATATAAGTATATATTATAAAGAATATTTAAGTATGTTTATCAGTTGTCTGGTACTCCTAATACAAGCTTTGCTAAGTTGAAACTAGATGGCGCTGTGTGGCATGTCCGAGATATTATTATTGTATCTACGTTACCATGGTAATTTTCTAAAATATTCAATGCCTGACACGGTCTCGTTAGTTTTGTCCCTATAGATTCCGTTACGGCGCGGTGGGAAGTATCGGATACTTGAAACCAACCGTAAAACTTGGTAAAGTCAAAACTGTATATTGTAAAAAAATGATTTTCTTCAATTATAATTGCTTGTCTTGAAATTACATAGTTTTCTTATAAAGTCAATCAACATCGTGGTCCTAAAAACCAGTTAGTTATATTTTTCATACGTAAAATCTCGTAAAATAAATGCTGATGTCAAATTCCAGCAACACCTATCAAAAAAACAGGCCACAAAACCACAGCACTGTTCTGTGGCCGCAATTCTTGTAGGCACATTTCACTGCGAATGGGGCACATACGTGACCGTAATCAAGGGAAAGCGCCGCGAAAATTGTCACCCGGGGAAAAGCGAGGGCTAACGAGCGAGCGGCGCGCCTGAGCCGGGCACTAGGGTGGCATGACATTAGAGGCACGCGCCATTAGCCGCGCGGCGGGCGCCGGAAGCTCGCCCTATTTCCGGAAGGAAGTGCCGTCGGAAGCCGCGCCACGTCCGCCCACCGACCGGTCTCCCGCCTCCCGTCGTATGGCCGCCTGATAGATTGCCAGCTGACAGCTGTCGTCTGCTCCTGGTATCGGGACTTGCGCGGAAACTTCGTAATAGCCCTACTTCTAAATGGGTTTCGCCACTCATTAACGTATGCCTGTCTAAAATTGTGATCATCAATTGTGAAACGATCATCTCTGAACACGAACCTAAAAATCACACACACACTTTTTATTTTTTACCCACGACGGGACGGAGACCGATTTACAACCATTGGGCCGATTTCAATGCAGTTTTTCATATGACATAAGTATCCCCTCAGAGCAGGCTGTTAGACATGTCATTGGGGGCGCATGAGCGCGCGCCCAGCACATGCTTGGCGGACGGCGGACTCCACCTGCCCCTCGATGTCCTGTGCGCTCAGCGATATCTCGGCGTCATGATGCGTTGTAGGCCGATCAGCAGGGTGATCGTCTTCCCGACGTCATCAATGGCTACACTCACTTATCCAACCACTCCGGCAAGGCGTTGAGAACCCGTTGCTTTAAAGTTTGTTTGAAAACTCATGAGTTAGGAATGCGTGGCTACCAGCTGAATTTATGTTGGTACCCATACCTAAATAGTGTGTTGACATAACTGAAAACTCGCTCTCCTCCTCTTGCGTCTTTTCAAGTAGTTCCAGTTTCCGAAAATGTGTTCCTGGACACCGCCCTGACGCCCGGGTCAGATATTTGTGTGCATGAACATGTCTTTTTGTTCCGTGTCAGGGTGTAAAAATAATCTATATATGTCTATATATCATAATAAATATTTAAGTATGCATATCAGTTGTCTAGTACCCCATAATACAAGCATGATACTTGCTTACTTTGGGACTAGATGGCGCAGTGTGGGATGTCCCAGCTATTAATATGTATATTTTTGATGTACAATTTGCACTACATGTCTCATGAGGCTATAGATGCTGCCGCGGCGCGACGACGGTAATTAGAAGGAACAATAATTAAGGTCAATTAAGGTCAAAGACGAGAAGTACAATACGAACCAAAAAATAATCAAGCCGATAACTTTTTTGTACTTGTTAGTGGGTATTTTAATAACCTGAGATATACACGCGAGCAAAGTATGGGCAAACGCCAGTATTATATAAAAAGTAAAAGAAACATTTTTTTTTTAAGTTCGCACATCTAAACCTTAATAAAGAAGGCGCGAATTTGGTGGAAACGTAGACCGCGCTAATTTCGTTTTTGAATGGAGTGCGGCCGCGGGAGCATCAATCAAAATTAAAATAGGATTAGTAACGAGGACACGCAGCCGGAGATTCAAGTCGCACCGCCCGGGTCATCGCGACACCACGTAAATTGTAAACATGTTTTAAAAATATATAATTATACTATATAATTATGATATGAGTGTCGTGATAGCCCAGAGCGCAACGAACCTGTCTCAAATTTATAAGGCCATGGTTCGAATCCGGGCGTGTACCAATGAGTTTTTCTGACTTAAGTACATAACTATCACTGACTCCGTGTTTCGGAGGGCACGTTAAGCAGTCGGTCCCGGACGCTGTCAATAGATGGCGGTCGTTACAATCCCCAACCCGCAGTGGAGTAGCGTGGTGGATATAAACTCCAAACCCCCTCCTCACCCTGGAGGAGGCCTAAGCCCCTGCAGTGGGGTAAAATGGGCTGATGATGATGATGATGATATAATTATGACCGTTGTTGTAAGTTGGGATAATGTTTGTTAAAACGCACGGCAAAGTCTTTACAATTTATAATGGTAAAGAAAAGTTTGCGGCGAAAGAAATTGAAATCCACACGTGTCAATCGGTGTGACAACTTCTTTATTTCTTTTCTAAACTTTCACCTAAACTTCGTTTGACAAACACTTTTCGTTGTCAAACGCATCACCGCTCTGTGAGATCTCCTGGATTTGAAAAGATGGATTTTTGTAATGCGTCGTGTAATGATTTTAGTTTCTTTTGTATCAGGGCTCACGGCAGCTCAGACAGGACAGTTTCGAAGCGTTTGTACAAAAACCTAAAATTTATGGAAAATGAGGTTTCCGTTTTGGTGTCGTGATAGCCCAAAAAGCGCAATGAACATGTCTTAAATTTATAAGGCCATAGGGCCATGGTTCAAATCCGGACGTGTACCAATGATTTTTTCTGACTTAAGTACATAACTATCACTGACTCCGTGCCTCGGAGAGCACGTTAAGCAGTCCGTCCTGGACGCTGTCAATAGATGGCGGTCGTAACAATTCCCAGCCCGCAGTGGAACAGCGTGGTGGATTTAAGCTCCAAGCTCCTCCCCTCACCCCGGGGGAGGCCTATGCCCTGCAGTGGGGTAAAAATGGGCTGATGAAGAAGTGAAGAAGAAGAAGAAGATGTTTTCCGACAAGCGCTTCGAAATTATTGAAAGAACCATTATAGAAATCAATCGAAAAAACTTTATTTTCCCCAAATTTTAGGGTTTTATATAAACGCTTCTAATCTGTTGAAACAATCAATAAAGTCAGTAAAAAACACTAAAGAGATTTTTTTTATATTCGCATGCTATGTTTTATCAACTGAAACCTAGAAATGTGATTAGGAAATAGTAAAAACCCATTCTTTGTAGGTACAGTATGTCGTTACACCTTAACGCTTGATTTTCATTCGTAGAGTTAACGCTAGGGTTACAAATATCTTCCTAGCTGTACCGATGTAAACGTGATTAGCAGAGACTAATTTTTGGTAAAATAGATAGTATGTGGATAACACGGTGGTTAGTGGCAAGTGATGTATTTAAGATATAACTAATTTCATCGTTTTACTTAAAAGCTTATATTTGTACCCATATGTGTATTGCGCCGTAATATGTATATGTATTGATATACGATTTTACGTTGCGTGTACAACTCGCATACTAAGCACAATTCTTGCGGCAAGTAATTTTTATTAGAATATTTTTTTAAATTTTCATAGTGGCTTGTATGACTAATTCTTTGAATAAAGATAGTCAAGGAGAAAATACAAGCTAACGTTTGGTGCATGCTTTCATGTGTGGGGATTACAGACAACGCATATTATTATTTACGTTTACTACAAATTATTTTTAATAATACCTATTCATATATGTGTAATAAGGGAATTTCCATCCTTTGATAAGTATATTTTTTTCCCTAGTGCTTGGATACTAATATCTTACTCACACTTAAAAATAAATGTGAAACAGGGGTCAAACCAAGGTCAAACAGTAAAATTATTTTTTCTTGAAATAATTACCATCTTCCTGTTTTAAGAGCTTTTAATAGCAAGGTATGGTTAAGAAAGAATTCATCAGGAAGCGGTTTTGGAATCGACCTAATCTTTATTATTTTTTTTACATACCGAATTGCTACCGATTTTCCACGAACGTGCAACACAACGATCGCTACCGTATTATGACCACATTTTGGTATGATTACTGGAACAGGGTTTTCCGATTTTAGTGGCAACTGCAACTCAATGTAATCCTAACTTAATCACAAGACCCAGTGGTTAGAGACCTTAACTGAGACCTTAACTAGTCGTGGGTTCGATTCCAGCTCGGGACAAATATTTGTGTGCATGAACGTGTCCATTTGTTTCGTGCCTGGGTGTAAAATATCTATATAATTGTATATATTATACAAAATGAATATTTAAGTACGTATATTAGTCGTCTAGTAACCCATAACACAAACATAATACTTGCTTACTTTGGGTCTAGATGGCGCTGAGTGGGATGTCCCATGTATTATTGTAATATTATTTGTCAAAAATACTAGAATAGACCAGCAGGCTTTAGAAGTGAACCCCGATAGCGTTTAGAACCTTAGTTTACCTTGAAATTCTGAGGTATTGCGAAATACAGCGTAAGTGTGTAATATTAGCCGTGCGATGGGCGTGACCAGCTGCATCCGCACGGATCCCGCCGGCCACTGTTCTCTCATCAATATTCGTGGTCACCATAAGAGTTATACGTGTAACCAGAGGTTTAACTTAAGAGGAGGTTGTGTGTACTTTTAAATCTAAACCGATTGGCGCAAAAAAAATTATATGGTATTCAGACCAGTAAAAACTAGGTTTACGTATTCGTAGTTAATTTTTTAAATATTTTGATACATCATAAGGGAAAAAAAAATACTTAAATACGCGGGGTTATTAATTTTTCACAATTTCATGTTGAACATGTGAAAAATGAAGCAATTTCGAAAAAAAAATCCTGTACATTTAAGTTATTTTTTATGACGTATCAAAAAAAAAGTAATTAAAATCGTGTATACCACAGCATTTGGTTTTAATAGAGTCAGAAATGTCACTTCGCAGTATCAAACGCAATTTCTGGTCAATAACCAGTTGCACGTTTCTTCAGAAAATCATTTCACCGATTACAGTTTCACGTGCAAGCGGCGTTAAATTCAAAATTCCACGTCCTTTTTAGGCATCGGATATTTATTAAATCTAGGATTTCTCTACGCCTTAGACCGCATCGTTTTCACGTTCGCAGTATTTAGTTTTAATACATAAATATTAACGCATATTTCTAACATCTAAATTGACAATTTATCGTAATCAAATCTATTTAGTAAACCCTGCTCTACCGTACACTTCTTAACACTTTTATCGACAAATATGACACATCCCTAGTTGTATGTTGAACCACAATCGGAATTTAAAATTTAATTTCCTAATTTTCGTACATACAAAAACCCGACAAGATCTTGGGGGAAAAAAATTACACTCGACTGGATCACTTTCTTCATCTTCTTCTTCCCAGTCGTACACTGGTACAGTGGTCGTGGTCATGGATTGTCTGATAGATTGGTTGCGTTCTTTGTGCGATTTCTCCATCTTTCTCTATTCATAGCATTGCGTGTACACTCAGTAAGGGAACACTTCGTCGGTGATTTAATGAGGTCTGTCCATCTAGTAGGTGATCGGCCACGGGAACATTGACCCTCTACTCTTCCTTGCACCACCAATCGTTCCAGTGAGCTTTCGTTGCGTATGATATGTCCAAACATCTAAAAGATTTGCATTGCACAATCGACGAAAGTCTTTGTTTGATGCGAAGCTCAAGCTGGATCACTTTACTGCTTCAATCGCTTCAATTAATATATTCCTCAGATGCTACTTGAAAGAGTACGCATCGAGGAAATATTAACATAATCCGTATAATATTTACCACTCGAACGTACATCCGCAAAGGCGATATCGCGTTACGCCTGACGGAGCTCGAGACAGAGCCATATGTCCCCGAGAGCGCGGGCCGTCAAATTGATAACTTGATAAGTGCGCCAGAGACCTCAGGCACCGGTACCCGACCCCGGCGAGGCCTCGGGCGGGGTTTATCGCGACCCCGCGCCGTCACATCCCCCGTCCGGAATATCGCCCATAAAAGAATTATGACTCGGTCTACCGGTACCTGCTTTTTCCGACACCAAACGATACGAATACGGTCTTGTTTATTATTTTATGGTTATCATAATTTCGGGTAAGATGATGGTGATAGCATTTTTAGTAAAGCCTCAGGTGTTTGTAATTTTTTTAATAAAATGTAAATTTTAATGGAGAATCCATTAAAGAATCTGTGGACAGCAAAAGTTATCTATACATACACTGACGAGGAAAAATATTCCCGCACATAAATCCCTGAGGGATATGAAAAAATCTACTTTTTTTAATGCCCCTTCGTTCACCCGTCACACCGGGGCACCAGGAAAAGCGCGGAAAACTGATGTAATAAAGAAGGGACAAATTCGAAAATGGAATTAAACGTCTCCGCACCGTCCGTGTCCGGGCCGGCTGTAGCTCGCCGTGGCGAGAGGGGTCCGAGGGTGAAGGGGGCGCGACGGGTGGCGCGAAGGGTCCGTCCCTCCAACTTGGGACATTCGATTACCGACACTAATTGGAGTGTGAATTTGCCTGCGGGTCCCTGCTGCGCCCCGCGATGTCACGTCCGCGGTTAGGGAAGCATACAAAGAAGGTGTATACCTGCCTACTGTTTAATTATAAACTTATTGGGACCACGTTTTCCTGTATATATTGTTCACATTAAGTTCAATATGTGCAAGTGGAGACATGATAACCCAAAGCGCAACGAACCTGTCGCAAATTTATAAGGCCATAGGGCTATGGTTCGAAACCCGGCGTGTACCAATGAGTTTTTCTGACTTAAGTACATAACTATTATACTGACTCCGTGCCTCGGAGAGCACGTTAAGCACTCGGTCCCAGACGCTGTGAATAGTTGGCGGTCGTTACAATCCCCAACCCGCAGTGGAGCAGCGTGGTGGATTTATTAAGCTCCAAGCCCCACTCACCCTGAGGAAGCCCTAAGCCCCTGTAGTGGGATAAAAATGGGTTGATGAAGTGAAGAAGAAGTGAAGAAGTGCAGACATCCTCAAACACTTACTAGGATATTCAAGTAAAACTTTAAACAATTTTCCAGGAGATAACGGGCTTCGAACGTGAAAATGCAAATCTAAAGCAAAATAGCGTTCTTGCGTTACCAGGCGTTACAGACGACATTAAACCAAACTGCTATTTACAAAATACAAAGTATAAGCTGTTAACTTCTTCACTTGCTATCTTATTTCAAAATAAATGTTTTTACGGTTCCATACATCCGACATAAAAAAATGGAACTCTTATATGAACTTTCTGGTGTAGGTTTGTTCGTCTGTCACAGCCTTTTTTTGTCTTCGAATCTACTGGAACAAAAAAGTTGAATATTGGTAAATAAAAAAAGTTAGGTGACCTGATATATACCCAACAGGTATACCGTAAATAAACGTATTCTCCTTTTGAGGTAAATTAGGAATATTAGAAAAAAATAATATTCATGTACATCATTTCTCTAACAACAAATAAAACTATAGGACTTACTTATTTCAAAATGTATAGTTAAAATATATTTTAAAAAAACGATACTTTTGTATAGCAGAAATTTTTTTTTTAAATTCTGAGACAAAGGTAGGTATCTCCGAAACTACTGCCAACTGAAAAATACTGGTGAAGTGTGTGTTGGACTCGCGTAGACAGGGTTCCATCCGTCTACAAATCATCACATTACCTACTGTTTTCTTTGAATCTGAATCATAGGTAAGAAATTGAACCCGATCTCTTCGTCTACATAGGCTACCATTGTAACCACTACACTGGATCGTCGGATTTATTAGTTTTCAGTGTTAATCAACACATTTTATACGCATTTCCTCTTCACGAATATTTTCTATTTCCCGCGGGAATTCAAAGACTTTTGTTTAGGTATTTCTGTAAACTTTGAAAGACGCCCTATATTAGTAGTTTTTAAAAATATCCTTTAAATTATACATTTTAAAATTATAAAAACATATATTTGTATTTCTCATAACGAGCACTTTCATTTTATGTACTTGACGATAGTTTTTTTTTTCCTTTTCTACTCGGCCTTCCAAAATGAGGATTCGTTTATCGCTGGGGTTTTCCTGTGAAATATAAATAAAACCCTACATAGGGTTTTTGTTAGTTTAATTTTAGACTCGGTAGTTTCGGTGTATATCTTTTAAATCACACATTTTAAGGACCATGTATGAAAAAGAAATAAACCTTCGATCCGTCATAGGCAGGCGAGAAATATAAGTCATCATATCTGCCGTTAGACGTCCACTGGTAGACATAGGCCTCCTCGTATAATACAGACATAGGTCTCCACAACACAGTTTTAGGCCATGACACTACAAGCGACGGCGTGCAGTTCGTGCCTGCCACTCGAGAATTTTTCTCCTCAAGTAAGCGGTCAGTTATTGTTCTGCGAGCGACGTGATCTATGTCCATTGGTGCTTCAACTTACTGATTCTGTGCTAAGTCAGTCACTGTAGTCCCTTAGAGATTCGCGAAAGTACCGAAAAGAAGCTTCAAGCGTAGCTTTTTTCATAGCTTATTGTGCGTCTTTAAACTTATCTCTTTATTTGGTGACGTTGTATTGTACACCTCAGCTTTATGGAAAGTAGCGTCACGAAATTTCGCTCTCTATTCCTTGAGAATCACTTGTTGAGAATAAGTGAGTCTGTTGCTTAGTCAACCTGCTTCAAATACAAATTATTCGTTCTTACTTCACCAGCTCGCGGTACAAGCCCACTGCAAACCTCTATTATTTGGGATCATGACTAGTGCTTGACAAGATAAAGTGAACACGGAAATGATGACTCGGTTACGTCAATACATTCCAGAGTTATAAATAAAAGTATGAACAGGTAATGGTCGAGTTTCCACAAGACAAGTCGAACACCATAAGAAAAAAGAACATTCCAGAGTAATATGAAGAAGAAATAAACATCTCAGCCGAACTATGACCAACAAACGTTAAAAATTATGAGGACAGTAACAATATTAACAACATGTACCTACAGTGCTCGACAAGACAAACGAACACAGAATTAAGTTAACTTGCCTACCTTGATCCATTACACACGAGCAAACCCCATTGGACAGATGACCTGAAGCGCCATACCGGGGGTAGTTGGATGCGAAAGGCGGGGGACCGTGTGTGGTGGCGAGCCTTGGGAGAGGCCTATATCCTGCAGTGGAGAGACACGGGCCGATGATGATGATGATGAAACCCCATTGACATTGTTACTTAAAAATACCTACCGTGTAGACGACACAGCCCAAATGGTAAAAAACGGAACCCTTATATTTTAATCATTTAGGTATTTTTACATTGCATAAGCATTAAGAAGCACGAATAAAGAAGTTACTCAAAACGAATGAATACGTTTTCAGAACCGGCACTTTAACGTTCTACTAAAAATACCCAAGTACTTCTTCTTCTTAATTAATGACGTTTTCTACCTATAGCAGTTTCGCCGTAAAAATACAAAATACCTACTTGTATTCGAAAAGTTACGTCAAATTGATATTTTCAAACATTTTTCTAAGCAACCAGGTTTCAGAAATGCACGGAATAGCTATTGACATATAAAAACATACGTCTCGTGACTAAAATTAAAAATTTAAAAGCGCTGGAAATCCAAGTTATCATAAAAGCTCGGCATCCGAGCCGGCGTAACGGGCACTGGGCAGCGAGCACGACCTCGGGCCTCGGCGCGTCCTCCCGTCGCCGGCGGCGCGGCGGCACGTTCGCCATTTTACGTCGCATTTTTACGACCTCGCCGATAACGTTTACGAGGCGCGTTGAGTGGCGTCGCCGCGGCTCGCCGGGACTGATTGCACGCACCGATACGCTAGGGAGCCGATTTTCATTAATCGATGTATCGATTAACGCTGAGTCGAGGTTGAATATTTATAGTGAAAGGTAACTAAATAGCATTTTATACCATTTATTAAGCAGTAAAATTATATTTCTTTTTGAAATTTTAGAAAAGTTTTTTAACTTATAAACGTATGTCAGTACTGAATTTGAATTTCAGGATCGATAGAAAATTATGTAAATAAAGCATAACAATTTCCAACCTCTTCAGTAGTGGATAAGAATAAATATTCTGATGTTGTCATCCGATGGGATAGGCGTGTGCGTAATAAACAAATAATCAAAAGTTACAAGTAATTACAAGAATTGATAAAATTTTCGGTAGGTATCACGAAGAAAAAATAAGTACACCACAAAGCAAAATTGTGCCATATGATGTCTTGACAAGGCACTGTAGCTCCGGGCTTTGGATCTGGACCTGCGATCTGAATTCAATCAGACTTACCTATGACTAGTTCTTAATATTACTCAGTCTCTCTCAGGATAACGAACGAACTGGATGCTTCGTTTCCTCAATGAATTAAGCAGTTAATTCAATTGTGACTTATTACGAGTGCTGTACTATGCCGATTTTGCTGTGGATAAGCTCCTAGAAGACAATATCGTGAAATTGTGTTTAAGACGTATCAATATTTAGCCAACGAGGCTAACTTATTCAAAAATTATACGAAACTTATTTCAATTGAATTCAAAAAAGAGGTTTTAAAGCAGAGCATTAAAGGAAAAAGAAAACAAAGACGCATAAACTTCATTTAGTTCTCCGAGAAACAGTCCGAATTAAGAATAAATTTTGTTTAGATATTGATGAATTAACAGGTGAGTGGATAAGGAGTTAGACTATGAAGTCTTTGACAACATGGTTTTATCTAGTACTTTTTTTTATTAATTAACTATATTCAAACATACTCCTATCTGCTAATATCAAACCGTATACGGAGAATTCACATTTATTTGCTTTGATGCATAGGCAGTAACAGTTCTGTATAAATTTTGTTGTTTTAGGTCCCTAAGTATTTCAGTTCCATTAGGACGTATGTGTCCATGTTGTCTAACAAAACCTATCAAATAATACAAACCCTGTGAAATCTAAGAATTTATTCACGATTCACGTCTAATCGAAAGACTTAAGATGTAAAATTATATGATTATGAAATGTATCATATAAATATCTCTTTGTATTGTTTTCCTCTTCGAATGACATGCAAAAATTAGTTTTTCTGATGTATCTACTAATTTCTCGAGTACTGTACATTGTCTAGTTTCGTGTTCATGGTAATAAGAAAATGCAAAAATATTAAGGCAGCCAAATTTTTTCAAAAACCCACGGGAAAATTAATATTTTGCTCTACACACCGAGCAAAATATGTGTTTTCAGGACGAAATAATAATAAAATATATTTGTTTCAGGTTAATATCTAAAAGAAAAAAAAGAAAATTTTAATACGTCAAATGATAAAATGTGAAAAACCAGAAATTAAAAATATGTGTGTAAATCACACGTGGTAAAAGTGAAACCTTCAAAAATTTTGGTTTTAAGATAATGAGATGAATGTAAAATTTCAGGAAGAGCATAATTGTAGGTTTTAGTAACGATCGTAGTGATAGAAAGTTAGATAATTAATTTACATTTTCAGACTCAGAGCTTACATTTTCGATAACTGTTACAAGAGGCTTATGGTAACTAAAGTACGAAATAAGTAGGTACTTTGGTCTTAATATGGTCAATATATCTTTGGAATACTGCGTCAAGTACTGTTTTTTATCTTGTTGTTGATACAGAGCGACTGCTGCACATTTTCAAATAAAATTTGACGTCCAAAAACTCAATCAACGAATCGCACGATGCAAATTGTACAATAAAATCCCCACTTAGGATCATCGGGATTTTATCGTAATCTTTTTCAAGAAGTCGTGATACTTCTGGTGTGTGTTTAACAAAACACCACGGTTGTTGTGATGCCTTTTCTCAAGCTTTGTGCTATGCATATGCGCACAAACACGTATTAATACACGTACAACGCTGAGGCCCAAGCAAACTCCCACTATGCATTGTGAAACACGAGTGGAGGGGGTACGAAGCAGAGCACAAAGAGTACCATGAACATAAGAAACACTGTATAATGCTTCCTCTCTCATTTCCTCTCACGTTAAATCTTATAAATTTATGTGTCTGTATCTTTTTACTGTCGCTTTTTCGTTTTATCGACTTTCAAATCACAACGATTTCTCACTTCAAAATGAAAAACAAAATATAATGGGAGTGTCGATAAATTCTCATCCCTATTTTAAGTAACGAACGCTCGAGCGAGGCGGGTCGCATGTCCCTGACACGCCGCACTCCACTCGGCTGTCGCCCACCAGGAATATTTAGGAAATTTTCATTTTGCATAATTTTCACACATTTCATCGATACAAGACCAGCGTATTTGTGAATATGAACATTATAAATAGTTTGTATTTAATAGATTGACAGCGCACATTTTCGCTTTCTGTATACCAGTTTGGCTGACATTTCCAAAATATATTCTAGTTTTAAGCGATTTGGAATTATTCGTGTGTGGTACGACAGCGCCTCCCGCCTCGTCTCGACATCATCCGGCAACCGAGCACCACACTAGTCGCTGTCGGCACGCTTGGCTACACATACAGACGAGCCGCGGCCGAGAGGGAGCTTAGCTCAGACGACGCCGCCGTATTTCACCGCCTCGTCGCGCCGCGGTCCGAATATAAAACGGTGCACGCCTAATGGCTCTGCGTGTTAATAAGCGCATCTCGATGCCGCTTGGAATATAAAGATATATTCTTAGAGTCAACGACTATCACACAAGTCGGCGCGTTATTTCAATGATTTGTTAGTGGGTAGGTACCCGAGCTTAAAAACATTTCATGAAAAAATGGTGTCAGATAAAAGAAGTACATAATCACATTACATACGTATAACTACTCATAATTGAAGGAAAATACATAATCTATAACAATATGAAAGTTAACCAAGTAGATGTTTATTCGCCCAATCGTTGTGACTATGACGTTCAAGAAAAATGTTTGTGACGCAAAGTGTGGTGCGTTTAGAAAACTGTCACTATTTGGTTCCATTAATGTAACATACCGTTTATTACAAGTTAACAGTGCCTAATTCACTTTGTTTAGTCCCGCATTAAGTTATTCACAAGTATTTATGTCAATGCACTTTTTCGCTGCTACTTCAGTTTCGCAGGGCATCTCCTTGCTTCAGAAATACTTTTATAGGCAAGGCATTAAAATGTTTTTTAGGCTTTACGGCTTGTCGTATTCTCTTGATGATAATTTAAATATGGATTATAAAAAAAAGACTATTTACTGGATTATGTACAATATATCCGTATGTTACAGTTATTTCACACACCTATCGTGCCTTAGCAGATGCTGTAAACTTTTCTATCAGGATCTCGGCGTTTAGTGGATATACCTAAGTACCTATATCTAGTCACCGAGAGTCGTATAGCAAACTATAAGTATAGGCAGTCGGCACGTACGGCGGCAGCTCCGGCACGGATGTATAAAGTGGCGCGGCGGTGGCCGCCTGACATAGCTATAAGTTGAGGTAGCATGACAAACACCCACAAAGAGAGCTATAGAGTCGCCCCATTTTAAAAATTGTTTTTGTTGTAATATTCTTTGTTAGACTACCCGCGAAGGGAATAGTTAGGTACATTTGAAGTCATCTAATATTTTCATATAGTGATACAATACGTGCGAAAATTTTCTTGATACTTATAAAGTTTGGCAATACTTTTAAAAAAAATACTATAGAAAAACAGATGGCAAATGGATTATTCACTTGCAATAAAACATTATAGGTACCTAGATATATTACGTTTAGATCTCTGCATTTACGATTTTTTCCTATATAGATGAGATATAGGTTTATGAGTTGATGATCGACATAATAAATGTAAGAAAATGGTATCTAAATAAAATGTTATACATTCATACTTCATTTGAGTACTCAAGTACCTAACTGCGATTAATCATATTAACAAATATTTGTCTATATATATGTTAAGTGTAATATATGTTAAGTGTAATATTAATTTAATTTAACTTTTTGTAATATTAATACATAATAATTAGTAATAAATCGTATAAATAAAATTAAATATAACACTACTCTAGGTTTTTCTTTAGTCTCTCCGACACCGGAGGGCGCCTCGTCGCTAAAGCGCGCGATACTCACGGGCTCGCCTCGGGCGGCGCGAACCAATTACCCGCCGCCGCCGCCGCCGCGCGCCGCTGTGCGGGCATTTACCCACCCGCGCCCCCCGGCCCCCAGGCAACCAACTTCACCCCGCGCGACCGACACCCGTCGCCGCCTAGCGTACACAGAACAGAATCACTTATCTCCGTACAACCGCTGTGAGCCGAGTCCAGCGCTGCCGGGCGAACGCCCGCAATGCGAACCGGCTTTTTAGCGCATTTCCGTAATCTTGATCACCTAAATCTTGTTATGAATTTTATTTATTTCAAAGAGAGCCTGGAGTTAAAAAATACCTTATCGACCGAACTTCGTTATAGACATTAATCAGAATCAGAGAGATATATATATATTTTTTAAATCCCTTGCGAAAAACGTGAAGTTTAAAATATTAAAAAAGTGGCCTTCCGAAAACAGTGAAATTTATTTATGCAATATAAATTAAAGTTTTATTATTTTAAGATAAGCTAAATAATGCAGTTACAATTATTTCACGCTAATCAAAACAAAACTTTTTCATTATTTTTGCTTAAGTTTTGTCGTCGTGGATTTTAAAAAAATATTTGATTTTTCTTTTTTTAATAATTACTATATACTTTTTGAACATAAGTAAGTGTTGTAGAAGTTGTTTTGAAGAATTTATTTATTTATTTTTATTTATTTATTTATTTATTTATTTGCAACATACAACATACAATAAACGCAATTAGTAAATAGGTATAATAAGGGTTGTACGGAAGTAGTCATTAGATATCAGTCCGTCACCGACTCCTAAACTGGGTTGTTAGCCTGTACTATAGGAGTCGATGATGATCATTCACAGTAATAGACTCAAATACAACCAGTTACGATCGCGAGTTTACAGTAGGCTACACGAAACAAGTAATTACAAATAATATTAAAGACTGATTTAGGATATGTATAGAAACATGGATGTTAGTGTGTGTGTGTGTGTGAGTGTGAGAGTGTGTGTGCGTGTGTGTGTGTGTGTGAGTGTGAGAGTGTGTGTGCGTGTGTGTGTGTGTGTGAGTGTGAGAGTGTGTGTGCGTGTGTGTCAGTGTGAGGGTGTGTGTGTGCGTGCGTAAATGTGCGTGCGTATATGTGCGTGCTTGTGTGTAGGGGGGGTGTCATTGACGTGGTTGCAAAAAAAAAAAAAAAACTACTGCTGTTTCAAGACACGCGAACGAGAAGGTTTTCAGTCTCGTCGTAGTTCAACTTCTGCAACCAGGCACTGAGCCTCTTTTTAACTTCATGACAGGTAAGTGGATATATATTAATAGATTTATTTATTTTATTGTACAAGAAGTCACTTGATGCATTTAATTGGCGACGAGCGAAGACAGTTCGACGCTTTACAGTAAGACAGATCGGGAGACCGGTGCGCCTCAAGAGTATACTGTCTGCGAGAGGTAGGTGTGAGTGGCGACGAAGAATGGCTCTTAATATATACAACTGTCTCACTGTCAGTACCTGCGACTCTGCATAAATCTTGGTGGTAGGATAATCTCTACGTTTGAAGAACATAACTTTCAAAACCATTCGTTGCGCGCGTTCTAGTTTAAGCAGAGCATTTTTAAATGTTCCACCCCATACCGGAATGCAGTATGTCAAAATAGATTCGCAGAGACTGCGATAGACCATTCGCATAGCATTCCAGTCAGCCGAGAATCGCAGGTTCTTATAAATATATAAGAGCTTTCTAACGCGTCCACTCAACATATCAATGTGAGCACGCCAATCCAGATGCTCGTCCACGGCTACTCCCAAGTACTTAATGCTAGTCACCAAGTTCAGAACAAGACAATCACAAGATGTTGGGTCAGTGCACGTATGGGCCTTTATTGTACCAGACATCGGCGGAGGGTGCGAACCGCTAGGTATGTAAAACCGTAACAATTTTGTCTTTTCTATATTTAATGTCAGCAAATTACGCCTCAGCCAGTCCATTACAAGGTGCAGTGAATTTTCAAAACGGACTCTAGCTCTCTCCCACGACACATCATACACCAGCAATGCAGTATCATCTGCATAGGTGTAAATGTTACAATTTTCAATTGATGTTAGACACAAATCGTTGATGTATACGAGAAAGAGGGTAGGCCCTAAGATACTTCCTTGTGGAACGCCGAAGTCAATTTGAGCCTCTGTGCTGATTAGATTATCTAGTGCAGCGTCCCCTGGAGATCTTATAACAAACTAAATACTAAAAGTGTGACGTTTACAGAAGATAATGATAATGACAAAGCTGCTTTGAAGAAACATACCTAGGTACTTGCAGTTTTGAAAAAAAACAAAGCACTGGCCTAGTAGCGAAAAATCTTAAATTTATCTAAAGAACCTGATCTGAAGTTACATCGATAAATAAAAAAAGCCCTGTAAAACGACCTAGCCGTTTTAACACATTTCTTGTAATGCGCTTGGTGACATATAATCGTAAAAGGCAGAGATATTAATGTGAAAATCGTATTAAAATCACTGAGGTAAATTAAAATCAGTAATGGTTTCAGAGAAACGCATTTACTGCGGCGCGCTCGGTAGCCTGTAAACATAAAACATATCTAAGAATTTTCCTGTGTAATGCGTAAAACTTAAAAAATCAGTTCTGGCGTTAACACATCTACTACAGCGTACCCTGGTTAACTATGACGGTAAAATATGGTAAAAATCTGCTCTAAAACGCCTACTTACGTAATGCAGAAACTTCATTGAAATCGGTGTGTAGTTTTTAAGGAAAATGGAACAGATGATACGCACATACAGAAAAACACACACCCTTTTATTCCAAACATAGCTAATACCGCTTCCGTTTCGTTGTGGGTAAAAACTAGCACTGATCAATTTATTTAATTCAAAACATTGCATACAAATTTCAGTTGTTTTAGAGAAACAACACTCTATCAATACAAAACTGTTCACGCGGCGCGGGCGGAAAACTAGTAATTAACATTTTGTTTGCACAACGCGCAACGACTCATATACAGTTTCTAAACTAATCTACCTTTTTTTTTTTAATTTCAGACAAGATTTTCTTAATTTTCGACTTAACAAAGACGTCCAAATAGTTATGTCGAACTCGCTATAAGAACAGGAGAACATAATAGCATAGGTAGGCAAGTCACAGTCACTGAGCGGTCCATTCTATCGTGTAGCAGCGGGCCTGCGATTACACATTCGAGCGGGCGTGCGCCGCCGCCTCCGTCACACCGCCATTCGCCATCCACACCATTCGACACGGGCTTATCTATGTCGCAGGTATATCGAGGAATGCTTTTGTATAAACTGAAATATATCCTAGATATATTATTCATTTTATGTATGATTTTATGACGTTACATATCATTTATATCCTATTCCACGTTTAGCTTTTTCTCAAAAACTTAAAAAGGTGTAGAAATTGATACAACTGTACCAAAATTGTCAAAACAGCTAAGCACGATACAACTCCTAGAAGGGCTAAAATATGCAACCATTGATATTATATAGCTAAAGAGTAAATTAATTAGTTAGTACGTTAGCTCTTAACTACAGCTACCTACTTACAATCCAATTACCTACTACTAATAGAAAATTAATTTTATGAAATATTTTGATTTATTAATGATAAACTAGACATTCACACGAAAGTCGGCCTTTGTAACACACACTGCAACATCTATATTTTTCCGGCGCGCCTTTGTGATGTCGCGACCGCAGCGCGCCATTCCGCGCTCGCTGCCCCGCCGCACCCCGGCGCGGCGACGGTAATTTACGAGTCGGCCCGCTTGGGCCCGCTCGTAGCGTCGCGTCGCGTCGGGTCGGGAGCGGCCCGGGCCGATTTATGGCGTAATTTTTACAATGGCCACGCGGCCCACCGACCCGTTCGATCCCTCGCCCCGGATTATAAAGTTCGCCGGTTAAGATGCGCCCGTGTCGTTTGTCGTTACGGCGACGACGCGACGGGTTGTTGCATTATACTTTGTTTGGACCAATGACGTAATCCTAGACGTGTTACACCCGGCACATATGATTAACAAAAACATATTAAGTATAAGTAATTGTTTTTTGTATGTAGGTACTTTCTTTACTCAAAACTCAAAAACGTTCGACTTTTATCAAAATATGTTTATAAAACAATAGGTAAAGTTGTTTCTTTAGTAGGACAGTCATACATGCGATCTTTTAATTTTGTCTGGTTTCGATCTTGGTATTTTTATTGTTTAATATTGAATAATTTATTCTCTAAAATATAGGTTTATTTCGTTTACATCCATCGAAAAGTTTTGCAAGACGTTCATCGAATTTGAATTTGCATAAAGGGCAGCCTTAACGACTTAAGTCTCTCTCCCACGGGTGTAGATTGCGGCAGATCTTTTGACTTGGCTGGCCGGATATTCGAAGTCATTGATCACGGACATGAGTGGAATATTGCTCGAACTGCACACTCAGATAACATTGTCTTCGAAAGCGCTTCACAACGTGTGATATTTGTTTTTGACCCAACGAAGATCATGGCAAACCACAGAGTGTCACACACGTCACGCAAGGTTCAAACGGACTGGTGTTAATAAATTGTTTTATTTACTACTAGTTTCAATAGAACTAGTTATATAAATATTACTATCGAATGAATAACGATAAACGCGAGTCAAATGGGAGGATAGTAGATGCATTTAGCTTGGCCAGGAAACCGTCTAATGCCTGTTCATCAAGGCTCGAATCCTCAGGAATAATGATTTGACGTGGTAAACACGTCAGAGATAGGTACACAGAATGGTTATTGTAAATGTTCTCGTTCTGTGCAACTTAATATACCTAAATTGCACAAGAGTTTAGTGTTGGCGACTTGCTATTCGGTCATAAAATTTTAAAATACAAAAGATTTTTTATAACTATAAAATTTTATAATCGTTAATCCACCGAAAATATATTTCAATAATAACATGCAATAACAGTTAAAAATGAATGCTAAATTTTTATGTAACATATACCTATATAATGAAATGTATAGTTCCAATCAAACTTTATGGCAGATCGGAATACAACGCTATAAGTGTGCTTGCGCAGATTCAGTCTTAAGCCCCTCGCTCCACTGCGTCCCGCTAAACCTAAAACTGGTTACTGCGACGCTACTTGTGCCTATGTTCACATCCGCCATAAGGTTTGATTGGAACTACACCTATATATAACTATGTGTCAATTGTACAATCACAAACATAAAGATGTATAAATATCCTGCTATCATTCCCAATTAATTTTTAATCATGACACGAAAGTCACGATAAACACGGAACAGGGTACCCCAGGTAAATGCATCGGGGTGGCAGCGCAGTGCAGCGGCGGCGCCCTGTGCGGCGTTGGCGTGGACCCGTCACGCCAATTAAATTATTCCATGTGATCGCATCGCAGTGCGGTGGATAAGCGATTTTGTTCATAACTAGACCTAAATATAAAAATCTCGACCTGTCTTTGGCAATCAAATATTTGTTATAAATTATCTGATGGCTAACGAGCGGAAATCGTGTTTAGAAAGGATAGGAAATCTTAATTTGAAAAAAAAAAACGGCCTTTGTTATAATTTTCACACACAGCACAGAAACACATAATTGCGAAAATGTTTGTTTGTTTGTCATTTGTTCGTGAAGCAACGAAACCAGTGGTGTTTTGCTAGGAGCTAGCAGAACCGGCAGAAAATACTCAAATCAATGTAATATTTGACATGGTCGAAGGTTTTTACGGGACACAAAACGAATGACGAGAATGCTTTGAGTTGTGGAATCGAATAGTTACGGGGATTAGTAGAAGTGGAAAAATTGGTACAGATGCAGGAAATGGGGAGAGTGGTTCTGATATTTACAAGTTCTTATGTGATACACCATAATGCTGTAGAAGTTGGTCATCGAATCAATCGAGAAAAGGCCAAGAACTCATGTGAAGGCACCGATAACACTGATATTCCATAAAATTATGTAAGCCTTCTACAACTTAGGTTTAGGAAAATATAGCGAGTAGAAAGAAGATTTTTCTGCTAGCACTATAAAGTAATATATTAACAGTTTATGGAATCGACACAGTCGCTAGATTTTTTTTATGGTAGATTACTTGTTGGGCAAAATAGCCTTGAAAATGTTGTATTTTTATTTGTATGCAGATGCTACATTATTCATAAATTGAAACATTTTGATTTTGGTGATCCAAGAATGTTTTTAATGCCTTTCTATTGTGACTAACATTTGCGTTTTATGATTTTTTTTAATTTAAGATGGCAGCGCGCGTTCTGCCGGATGTGGGTGGTTCGTCGCGTCATTTATAGGTTATTTTAAAAAATACTTGAAAAAATAAATAACAATTAAAATCAGATAGAAATAAACTAGACTAACTAACTACAGAACTTTACTACTGATAATTTAGCTTGATGATATTTCGTCTAAAATAACAGATATAAAATCACCGACTGTCTGTGATTTTGTTTTGATAATACATTTTATTCACAAAGTCTGTTAATAAAATGTATTTAGATGCTCTGATTTCGGCAGAATTGCAATTTTTTAGCATGTTTTTACTATCATTTTGTATGAACATTTTATAATCTGATTAATACACTTTCAAGAACGGTCTATATTCTTACCGACAGTATTTTTTTATTTAACATTTTTATCCATCCTTCACAGGTAAAAATTTAAATTTAGTAACTCCTAAAAAACAAAATTTCTAAAAAGACGCTTCACTCTGGTAGCAGAGCATATATACATAATATTTCTTTTCTGTCATAGTGTCGTAATGTATTTTATTTCCAATCCTGCTATGATTTGAAAAAGTAAAGAATATATGTATAAATTATATTTATGGTGTAAAGTTTGATTATAATGTGTATATAATGCTTAAGGTAACTGACGTATTTAATTTGATAAGGATTAATATCGTATCCGCCAGTAAGCTTTCAATTCCCACATTATATTTGACAATTTTTACAAACATTAAAATAGTAAGCCATCCTTAAAAGCTTTTATGCAATCGCAGACTTTTCTTTAGACCTATAAAAGAGGAACACTTCTTCCATATATATTATTTTGTTATATCTCAAAGGGATTAGGCGGCGTTTTCGATAAAAGCTCCCATTCGGCTCGATTTTTTCCGATATCTTCAACAATAATCGTCATATTTCAATTAATTTAAACAAAACATTAATGAATTATACACATAAACCTTTCTCTTTAAACACTCAGTACATTGGTGACTACCATAACAAAATCAATTCGGTAGTTCTTGAGTTTATCGCGTTCAGGCAGACAGACAGACAGACAGACGACAGACGCGGCGGGGAACTTTATTATATAAATTGTGTAGTGATATTGACATGTTTAACGCTTCTCACTGATAGAATGCCTCGCTCATTTCAATTTATAAATATTAAAAAAAAAGAAATATTCTTGTGATGTTATTGACGATTTTATAATTTATTCCTATACTTTTGTTGTAAGACCACGCTTCTTGCCTTTCACGATTCTAGGTCAATGCAAAGTACCCTATAAGTTTTCTTTAGTTGTGAGTGTCAAAATATGCTGCATAATCAGCCTTGTTTTGTAATTGCCTTAACTCACAAGCTTGATTTTTTTACAGCTTTAAAGGACAGTAAACCTAAGAAACAAATATTAATTTCAACTTGGTAACTCCACGCATTTCCGAGAAAAAAGGCCTTGCTTGACAAACAGACAGATAGATAGATGGGCGGACAGAAACATCTTTAAAGGTTGACATTAGATGCAAAATTTCAACGAGGTTAAGTTCTTAAATTATCGGGGAGGGTCTAAAGTTTGACTTTAAAGATGTTTAGACAAAATAATTTAAGCTTTTATTCCAAAACTAAAAATAAATTGAACAAAACAATCGAATCCATTCGAGTGCAACGATATAGAATCAATCGGAATCATCGATACTTTCGATACAAATCACCAGGACCGCATACCGCGATAGAGAGTGCGTTGAATCGAAAACGAAGTGTTGTCACTTAACGTCAAGTGGCAAAGCCAACGGGCCTGTAGCGATTTGTTCCCATGACACCGATCTTTAAGTTATTTACGTGACCATAACTGAAAAAAGTCTATCAAATGGCCGAAAAAGAGTAGGTACTCACGCAGCCAAGCTTTTAAAAATAATAAAATCTGATTTGAGGTTTTGATGCGTAGATACTTTCGAGGGTAATAACACGGTTGTGTATGTACTATTTAGACATTTTGGACCCTCCCCGATAATTTAAGACTTTAAACACCTCGTTGAAATTTTGCATATCTATAATGAATAAGGGGTACCTTGACCACCTAGAAGCCCTTTCATCACTGACTCCTCACTCATCCAAAACTTACAACGCTTGGATGATCACTTAGAAAATTACAATTTTGCATCCGTAGGCTATTAGGCGTAAAACTGCAAATTATGGGTTCGCATTTACGAGTATTTCATGTAACACTTATAGAGTAAATCTATTGTTGAAATAAAGAATATGTAGGTTATATGAAGAACACATCCCAAGGAGAAAATTCCAAGAATTTAGATCTGAATAAGTGCCAAGAATATATGTGATATGACTCGGTAAGTTGTTATAACACTTTAGGTATACTGCTACGTGTATTATACCTTACTTGTAAAATTTTGTTAATTTACAAAAAATAATTTACTTGCCACCTGTTTAGGTTTAAAAAAAAATTATGTCAATCTTGGCTAGTTTTGTTTTCATTTTTAGGGTTTCATATCTCAAAAAGAAAAAAACAAGACCTTTATAAGATCACTTTGTCGTCGGTCTGTCTGTCTGTCCGTTGACCCTTTATCTTAGGACGATGTATCGAGTTCAAAATAAAACCTTACTCAAATCTACAGTCCCTTGAAGCTGTGAAAAAATTAACTTCTAAGTTAACGTAAAAAAAAAAGATACGGCCGTTTATGCCTCGAAAACGTATATTTCGACACTCTCCTAGAACTATGAAATTTGGAAAGTAATACTGTCTTATACTACAAGTACAGGGAAAAATCTGAAACCTATACGTTTGTAATTAAATCATAAAAATACAGTCTTTATTTAAAGTACGTATTCAATCATCGAGTTTTGTTTTTGATGGTGTGCTGATTTACAGTTTGCGTCACGAGTGCAAAGTAGGGAGTATTATCAAAAACAAGATCAAAAAGCAATTAATATAACTATCTATAAATATTATACATGACTTTCCAACTAACCCTGTATGTATTTACTGCCTGAACAAATATCCAAAAAGTTATATGCCAATACATATATATATATATATATATATATATATATATATATATATATATATATATATATATTTCATAAATACCTGTATTATGTCGTAAATGTCGTAAGTGTCGTGATAGCCCAAAGCGCAACGAACCTGTCTCAATTTATAAGGCCCCATAGGGCCATGGTTCGAATCCGGGCGTGTACCAATGAGTTTTTCTGACTTAAGTACACAACTATCACTGACTCCGTGCCTCGGAGAGCACGTTAAGCAGTCGGTCCCGGACGTTGTCAATAGATAGCGGTCGTTACATTCCCCAACCCGCAGTGGAGCAGCGTGGTGGACTTAAGCTCCAAGCCCCCCTCCTCACCCTGGGGGAGGCCTAAGCCCCTGCAGTGGGGTAAAAAATGGGCTGATTATGATGATGATTTATCTATTTGGCAAGTATGATTATATATGTTATAAAAAACCAAAAAAATATTTTTACCAAACCTTACTTCTTATACCATAACTAAATAATACGTATGTATTGAAACTCGATGATTATTAAAATATGCCTTCTGCTAGCACGAGACAATTTCACTCTGCTATACATTTGACGGCCTTTTTCGGTAGCACATCGATGTTGTTGGGTCTCGAGGGCGGGTCGAGCAGGCTCGAGTGTGTGGTCGGTGTGTGCGGGAATCTTTTGTTCTATTTTCAAAAAAAGAGCCAGGGACGAGGACGAGGACCGCGCAACCCGAATTTCCGCACGATTATAAATTGAAAAGGACGTTGTAATATTTTACTATCGAATATTTTTCATGGAAAATTTACTTTTCGTTCGACAGTTTTCTGAAATGGAATTTTGTTCGGGACTGGGGAACATTTTGGAAAGGAATCTTAAAAGATACCGGTCAAACATTATTTTAAGACTAGTTTTTCATGGGCACAATATGATGAGACAGTTTAGACTACGCAACATTCAAAGTTCCTAAACTTGCCATTTTCATGTGTCCCATTATAAATTCATTTAAATTCATCATACCTACATTTTTATTTTTACTATGCTTAAAATAAATTACACTGTACAGATACCGCGTCGCGATCGTAAAAATGTGAGCAAAAAATATATGCCACGGACTATGAGAAATCGATTTTAGTGTGATGCATATGCATTTGTACTGGAAAAAATATACAAATAAAATAGAAACCGGTTTCACAAACAAACTAAAAAAAAATTATAATTTTTCTTAAATAAAAGAGCATAAATGGGGGCATATAAGTTATGACCACAACGTCTGAAGACCAAGGTCTTCAACCAATGCGTCTTGCCTACAATGACATGCGGTGTCGAAACTTGGACTCTCACGGCAGGACTGGTCCACAAATTTAAAGTCGCTCAGCACGCTATGAAACGGGCTATACTCGGTATTTCTTTGATTGACAAAATCAGGAATACTGAAATCCGTCTAAAGAACTAAAGTTGTCGACATAGCCGAAGTGATTAGCAAGCTGAAGTGGCAATAGGCTGGTCACATTTACCGTAGAACCGACACCCGATGGGGTAGACGAGTTCTCGAGTGGAGGCCACGTACCGGGAAGCGAAGCGTTGGACGCCCCCCGACTAGGTGGGCTGATGACCTAAAGCATCATACCGGGGCTAATTGAATGCGGAAGGCGGAGGACCGTGTGTGGTGGCGAGGCTTGGAGGAGGCCTATATCCTGCAGTGGAGAGACACGGGCTGATGATGATGACAGTTTATGAAGTTGGTGCCAAGTCATTAATTTTATTTTTGTATTGTGTCATATATTTGTTATAGTTGTAAATATATTATTGTTATAAATTGTTATTACCTGGCACGTACCTATTTAAGGTAGGTACCTGTGTTGGCACCGCCTTTATAAAGTATATGCCCCCGTGCTCTTTTATTCAAGGAATTTTTTTTTTAAGTTTTTAGTTTTATGTTTTGAAAGGCGGTTTTTATTTAATTTGTATTAGTTTATTTTATTTCTCAATTTTTAGTTATAATTTATGGTAATTTATTTACATTATTGGTTTACATGGTATTACATATTTATTTACATAATATACGGTATAAGATAAAAAAGAATTTTGGTGATAAAAAAATTTACCTTGCGTTAACTTGCTCCTGAGAATTGAAGAGTTTTGTTACTTTGCCATTGATCCCATAATCAGAACCTAACCAAACTCTCATCAAACTACACTTGAAGTACATCCTTTCCAATAAAAAAAGGATCATCGAAATCGGTTGGCGTGATATTGAGTTATTCTCCATTTGTCGCGTACGTACTTAATGCAAATTTAAAACTTAATGGCTTTCTCATGGATGTCAATTTCAAAACTGGATCAAATTGAAATGGAACACCCGGGAAGCACCAGCTTTCAAATAAAAAAAGAATCATCAAAATCGGTTCACCCAGCCGAAAGTTCTAAGGTAACAAACATAAAAAAACAAAAAAAAGCAATCGGATTGAGAACCTCCTCCTTTTTTGAAGTCGGTTAAAAACTGATAAAGATTCTGAAATTACATTTCATGTGTAAGTTAACAAAATATTTAATACAATATGGTGCTCGGCTGAACGTCTAGTCCGAACTTATAGAGCGCGTAGAGTTTACCGAACTAAACAAAAAGTTTAAAAAACAATGATTTAAATAAAAAATTAATAATGAAACTTCAAACATGTTTTTCTTGGTAACCGACGCGGTATGCTATAAGTATGCGGGATGTAGGTACGGCTGAATTTAGTTCAATTTGAAACATGTTTTTCTCGGCAACCGTTAGTTTGCGCCATCGGCTCACTTAAAACTTTTTGTTTAGTTCGGTAAGCTTCATATGCTCTATAAGATTGGAATACGTTCAGCTGAACACGCTATAGTCTTTCTAATCTCGAAGTTTGTCATTTTCTTCGGATTCTCGATGGTTACGATTCGATTCGATTCTTAATGATTCTGTTATGTAAGATATAAGCATATACAAAACTTTTACTGGTTTGGCCTAAGCTAAACCAGTTTGTTCTTAACGTGTCAAGATTGGCACAGGAAAAATTCGCTTAGCCGCTCGCTTAATCGGGTTTGCCCAAACATGACATGTATATCAAAATATTTTTCATGTAACCTTTTTTCAACCTAACAAGTCACAATTTGAATGACGCTGTTTAGCCTGAATACCTTCGACAAAGGCATCGTCGCAAGTATTTTATTTTACCTTCACATACAAACAATATATAAACGACTGTTTAAAAACGTATGTTATAATTTAAATTAATTATAAATGGTTGAAAAGGGTTATTCTAAAATTTTCCAACTATTTACCAAATATAAACTATTTTCAGATACGCGCCATTTAAAAATCCTTTCGTTAGGCGAGAGTGCAGGCCAGGCAGACACTGCAGACACGATAGCAGTACGGATTCAAACGGGGTTACTTCAATCAATTAACGATTTCTCAACTCCATAAAAATTCGATATTGAGAAAATATTTTCTTGTCTTTTGTATACTAACCACATAAAAATACTCAATAATATTGCGATATTTAACTACCTACTACCTGCACACAGGTACCTACTGCGGCACATTTAGTTCAAACTCGAGGTGTTGTTGTAGGTAAGGAAAACATTAATAATGATTGTGTTGCAGTTTAAAGTCCCAGGTGAGACGGGAGTCGGGCCAGTGAGGGCTCAGAGCCGGCTCTTTAATAAACATGAGGCAGCTGCGCCGCGGGCCACCGCCTAATAATAAATGAGCGCGCCATCACCGCGCCGACAGCGGCCCGTCGCTCGTGCACTGACTATAGAAGCGCAGATGAGACAAAGACAATATAGGCGAGTTAAATGTCTATGGAAATTAGTATGTGTTATCGTTATGCGGTCACATTTGTCGAAGAACTGATTACCAATGGGGTAGATGAATTGTTGAAGGTAAACTACGGCTAGAAAAATGAAGCCTAGGGCGCCACCCTAGTCAGGCGGAGAAAGAACTGGAAAAATCTAGCTGGAATTGGTTGGATGTGAAAGGCGATAGACTGTGATGATAAAGTAAGCTTTGGGGGAGGCCCATATCAAGTACTGGACAGAAAGAGACTAATAATTATGATGATTGGGTTGTTCGAAAATATGGAGTTGCGAAAGTCTTCGCGCCACGCCTAGCTAACATTTCAAGTTTTGGGTGTCTAACAAGATACTGAGAATCTAAGACACACTCACTGTAATTTTTTTAGATTTCGTTCAGCGCGTTTGATTATAGATATTTATTCAGCACTGAATATGCCACCAGTTTCATTTTGTCGCATGCTCAATAGCATGTTTAGCAAGTAAAAAGATATGAGGTCGGTCTCCTTCTTCTTTCTATATTTTTAATTTTTTTCATATAAGGCTTCATTTAAAAATAAAAAAATAGGTCAAATTTATAAAATATGTGCATCTTCATTACTATGGAAAAAATGGGGCCTATAAGCATTCTAGATTGAATCTTAAAAATCAAAACATGCATATAAAAACAAATTGTAAATCGATTAAGAAGCGGGATAGGATTAGCTTACAGACTGGCTTTGATTTAAATTTTGCATCTTGGGTTGCAGTTGTTTATTAAGCACACTTTAGGTCCAGGGACACAGGAAGAGATACACACAACGTCGCGCTTCGACGATCGATATGCGCAGCATATCCTATTAAAACTATTTGAGAAAACAAAAAAAAATCAGTTGTCGTTATTACAACGTTCGTCCTCAAAACTCAACGCCTGAGTTCTTATTTATCGTAGTTTTGTTTTCTTTTCTTCTATCTACAGTTTGTTTTCAAATCACCATCTGAATCACGCACATCAGCGAAAAAAATTTCAGTTTTACTAATAGTATTCAATTGCACTCCTCACACACAATGCGAAGCATCATGGGTAGTGGCTTAACTTCGCTATGTAAGACACGTCTAAATTCCTCACGTTCAATTATTTCTATAAACTTTTTGGTACATAAAAAAGTAATAAATCGTATAAATAACAATTTATCGAGGATTACATTTGAACCATTTTTAGAGCGAGTTTTTCATATATTGATTTAGGAAATATATTTTTGTCCAATAAACGGGCTCTGTCAATCAATTACGTTGTATGAAAATTTGGAGATTGATTGCATTTTAGGAGAAAGAATCCTTTTGGAAATACCCATCTAAATTTTTGTCGTTTCATAATCATTACACAAATAAAAAACAGATGTTTCTTGGCATAATAATTTTTTTATTATGTATTATGCTAATGGTAATTAAGTTAAAAGTTTTTTTTTAATTGTTGAATGAGCTTAATTTTTTAATATTTGGAACAGATCAAAACTATCACTTCTGCAGTTAGATGTTCTTTTAAAGCCCCTCCGCCCCACCGCGCAGGTCATAGCCGTACTAATGATGAAGACACCTGATCTCTTGGCATCTCATGGCCGCCTGGTGCTCCGCCAGTTGCGGCCACTTGTGCGTTTACAAACTGGCGACGACTGCAAAGACGCAAAGACGACGGCGGCGGCCGTCCACTTTTTAAAGAAGCAAAAGTTTTTAAGCGACAACACTTGCTTATCTAAGTTAATATTTGTGGCTGGAGAATATAAACAAACACACAATCGAATACGATCTCTGTAAGAGGCAGTTATTGCCATAAAGGTATATAGTTATTGCGACGAGTTTAATCACACACGGTTATCTGCAATGGCGATAAAAACCAGTGAAGACCTTACAAATCTAGGAAATTATCGCAGCGCCGAAATAACGCCGATTACGCTCCGGACGACCGAATTTTCAAAACGGAATTATTGTTGCTATAATGCTGTGTATTTTTCAAAATTTGTTTTAAATATTTTGATTTTGTTTTAATTAGTATTATATTGTCATAAAATAATTAATAAAGTTAATTTTATAATTTAAAAATATATTATTTTGTATCTCTTGTCAAGTCTGGGATAACAGAAGGAAAATAGAGAGAGAGAGATATTTAGTTTTCTTCCAAAATTGTTTTGAGTTATTAGAAAATAAATACGAATATATTAACAAATAAATATTAATATATAATATGAATGTAAATTTATATAATATTAAAGGATATTAATAATATTCAGTAAAGTAGCTCCGTGTCGCTCAAAT
Source organism: Luffia ferchaultella (assembly GCA_949709985.1). NCBI lineage: Eukaryota > Metazoa > Arthropoda > Insecta > Lepidoptera > Psychidae > Luffia > Luffia ferchaultella. Next base: position 14,655,639 of record OX453261.1, read on the forward strand.
ACTTTTCCGACTATTACATTATTACATACATTGAGAGTATAATTTCATTTATTAGCTTTTACGATTTCATAAAATATGATAATACAAATTAGATGCTATTTCGTTTAAAAAATTTGGTATTTGAATACAAGCTTATTTAAGTGTAAGTGTACGAGGTTGAAGTGCAAAAATATGGTGTCAGTAGTAGGGTTGCCAACCATACTGTTAAAACAGTATTTATTATACGTATTTTTGGACTTAAATACTGTTTACTGTTTACTAAAAATAAAGTATCCAAAATACTGTTTCCACAAGACATTCAAAAATACTAGTGTCCAAAGCCAAAATCATCCAAACCATAGAGAATCTTTTAGTAAATACTGCAGTTGAATTTAAAATTGTGTCTGTCCCAGCCACCGCATTAAGGTACTGAAAAAGTGTTTTTCGTACACTTTTTCACTAAATGAAAGCAGGTTGGCGTAACAACAGAAATATATAGAGTTTAATTAAAAATGAGCTTCTCATTTACTTTAGTTTTGATTACGAATGTGCTGAGGTTTACGTTCTTTTCAAAAATAATATTAAATTTATAACTTACCTTAAATAAATAAAAAAAATACGTATTTAAAACAATTTAAAAATGAATACTGTTCGTTTCTTCTAAATATTGTTTTTTTTCCTCCGACATAAATATACTTACTGCATTTTCTTTAAAAAAAAGTTGTTGTCAACCCCAGTGGCCTCTCTTAAAGTACTTATTCTTTACTATTTGGGACTGTTAAAATACTATTTTAATTGAAAATACATTAAAATAATGTTCACAATGCAGAGATAAATTTACGGGTATTAAATTATTAGCAGTTATACAAAATTACGTGTTATAAGTATGATTATAATATTTCTAAGGAAATATGTATTTTGAAATTCATACTTGATTAGATTTGGATGAAAAGTTTTAAAATGTGGAACTGAATATCGAATTGCCACTTTCTCACCTTTTATTCTATTTTTTTTTTCTAGATTCTACCAGCCAGTATTTTTTTTCGTTGATAATGGTAAATATTTAACTCAAATTGCCAATACAATTATATGTATGTATGTTCTGTTTTCACGGTTAAACAGCTGAACCGATTTTGTATTCGATACGAGTATAAACTCTGAAGAAGGACATAGATTACTTACTGTCACCGCAGAAATGTCTCAGTATGTTTGTTAGGTTCATTTTCACGTCTAAACCGTTAAACCTATATTAATGTTTATTACACAGAGATAGCTTGAACTCTGAGGATGAACATGGTGGCTTGTTACTACAGAAATGTTTCTATGTTTGTTAGGTACCTTTTTATGGCTGAAATTAATTACACGGAGATAGCTTGTACTCTGAGGAATAACATAGGTTAGTTTTTGCCACAGAAATATCTCTATAAGTTTGTTAGGTATCTTTATACGGCTAAAACGTTAAACCGATATTGGTGAAAATTACACATAGATGGCTTGAAGCTCGAGGAAGAATATGGGCGTCTTTTGACACAGAAATATCTGTATATTTGCTAAGCACCTTTACACGGCTTAACCGCTGAATCGATATGAAATATGGTAGAGTGATAGATTCATGTAGAGCCAAAACAATAGAAACTTGTTGACCAAGCGGGCGAAGTTTCGAGCGGCCGTTGCCATATGATAAACAAACATTCTGCTTTTCATTACGAATATGATGAGAGTAAAAAAAAAAACGCGTTAAATCTATATCTCAACCTGATGAACTCGTTTTATACTAATATCTGTATATGAGCACTCGACAAAACAACTGAAGATCGAATTGCCGCTTTCTCACGTTTTTTATGTTTCTTTTTCTGTGGCATTCTACCAACCAGTATTTTTTTATCATTAATGATGGTAAATATTTAGCTCAAATAAGGACGCCCATCTCCCATACAAACATGGGCTAGGAAAAAAAATGATGGGTACTTTTAATTTTGTGCATGTGGTTTAATTCGCATAAGTGCATGAAACCTTATGATATAGACATATAATTTTTAAAAGCTGGGAATTGACTGCCATCAAGCTATGAAAGGTCAAATAAATGCAACTCCTCTATTAAATGATAAAGAGATAATAACGAGTCAGTAGTTCCTTTTTATTTAATATAACACATACACTGGCAAAACTATCTAGAACACAAGATAGTTGCCAAAGATAAAACAAGAAATGTTAACACTTATCAAAACTATACTGTGGTCACAACTTGTCTGTCATGTGATCTGAATGACAGTGAATGACAGCCACAAATGTCAATGATGACAGCAATGAAAATATTTATGCCATTATCGAAAATGTTTAATCCCCAATAAACTTATTTTCAGAGTTTAAATTGTTTTTAGTGAAACTAAAAAAAAAAAACATTCAAAATACGATGTTTATTTTATCACTTTTCGATTATAATTAGAAGTCCGCTAACAAAAACAATAGTTTCATCTTTAAAAGGCATTTTTTAAAGTATACCTGCGCAATATTAATATTTTTTTTTTAAATTCTATTGTACGTAAGATAAAAATATTTAATTAATTACTTTCCAAAAAAAAAAACTTTTCTTTCTTTAGCGTTCGGTCCAGAATTACGTGCAATGGGAAAATCCTCATAAATGGTAACCCCAATTTGAGTAATAAACATTGCAAATGGATGCATTCATTATAAACTATTATAAATGATTTATAGATGCGTTCAAAATACAACATGAACATTATTTTCAATAGTCATTTTCTATTTTTCACGTAGTTTTAGAAAAATAATGAAGTAGTTAAAAAATGCTGCTTTACTGAGAGTCTCGACATTTAGGGTTCTTATCTCAAGTTTTTTTTCCTAGCCCAGGATGGGCATCATCCTTTATTTAAATTAAATGATAAGTTATTTAAAAGTAAATTATAAGTATAAAGTCATATTATGAAATTGTTGATAACATTTTTTTATTACAATTTTACGCCGCGATTCAACAGAGTTGTTGTATAAAAAGTTGAGACATGGCTTGCATAGTTTTTTTTTTAATTTATTTAATAGCAGGGAAAATCGTTTCCCAAAGGCGAAAAGTTACTGTTTTCATATCTCTGATCAGGTAACTTCAAGCCATGGAACTTTCGAGCGTACTTTGCGAGTATGAGAAAATAGTAGATTTTTACACAAGGGGTGAAAGAGACCTATTTAGGCACGAGGTAAACATTCTGCTTTTCATTACGAATATGAGGAAGGTAAAAAAAACGCATTAAATCCATATCTGAATCTAATGAACTCATTTTATACTAATATCTGTATATGTAAATAATCAGTACTCGCCAAAACAAATGAAAATCGAATTGCCGCTTTCTCGCATTTTTCTTTTACTGTGGCATTCTAGCCAGTACTTTTTAATATTGACCATGGTTAATTTTTAGCTCAAACCTATGTAAATTAATAATAACTTAGTTAAAAGTAAATTAAAAGTATAAAGTCATATGACAAAATTGTGGATAATGTTTTTTTATTACAATTTTACTCTGCGATTCAACAGAGTTGTTGTATAAAAGTAGGGACATGGCTTGCATAGTTTTTTTTAAATTTATTTGACAGCAGGGAAAATCGTTTCCCAGAGACGAAAAGTACTGTTTTCATCCCTCTGCTCAGGTAATTTAGCGTACTTTCCGAGTATGACAAATGAAAAATATAATATTATGAAAGTTATGTTGCAAAATATTTGTCAAAAATTATTTGACAAATATTTTAAGCGTTACTTAAAATGTCAATTTAACATTTTAATAGAAGTAGGTGATAACTTTTTTTTAAATTTGGTCCACTCATTCATAATATACGGATTTTTGCAATCGTACTAGAATTTTCGTTAAGACTCATTTTGCCTAATAATGCTTAATAAATTTAGCTCCGTGACTATATAAATAATGGCTAATGACAGATATGCAAATGATAGCAGTAACTTTTGTCACTAAGACACGCACCTAATTTAAAATAAAAATAGTCTATAACTTTCTAGAAATTGAAAATCTAGAACTTGATAACATGATCTAAATTTTCAAAATAGAGCCTTACCATTAATAGAACAAATAATTTTCTTTCATGATCATACATTAATTATTTTAGTTATAATTACTATTTTAGCGAACAAAACTTTAAACAAAACTTGGATTTGTAGAACTTGAATTAATCACTGCAAATATTTTCAAATCCCAACAAATACCTACAGAAGACAAAGGAACAAAATACATATGTTCGCAAAACGAAGAAAACCACAGATACCATGATCAAAAGCGATGGCGTAACGAATTGACGACCGTTTAGCCTAGTGGGTAGCGAACCTGCCTCCGAAGCTGGAGGTCCCGGGTTCGAATCCCAGGTCGGGTCAGTATTTATATGACGAATATTGATAATGGTACCGGGTCTTGGTTGTTATATGTATGTGGTGTCTTCGCTTGGTACCCAAAACACAAGCTAATGCTTAGTTTGGGGCCTAGACGTTTAAAAAAAAAAATTAAAAAACAAATGTGAAATATAAAAGATCGCGTGAAACTACTTTCTATGTGGATTTCGATGTATATTTAAATATTCGTAGGTAAATATCATCAAACAATATTTATAAATTACTTATATATAAGCTTAACAAAATCTAATCAAAAACTAAAAATATCTACAGATTAAATATTTCAATTATATTCTAGATGTTTTTTTTTTATAATAATTGAGATCTTTTTGTTTCATGTACATAGGTTTGAAAAATTAAAGTAACAGCAGGGTCCAACATTTTTGTAAAAATAGGTGCCGAAACTAACGAACCTGTGTGAAACTATCAACGAATGTCGATGAAAAGCGAAAGAGATGTGGAAGAAGTAGAGATCAAAACTCCCCTCCGACCGACTATCACCGAACCCTCTGATGGAAAATAAGTGTGAGCTTATTATAATGTGACTGAAGAGCACACAGATAGATGTGCGGACGAACTCAGCTTGGCGAAAGAACGCTTTTAAATTTCACTACGGAACAATTTTATTAACCTATTAAAAATGAAAATACTTCAGAACTGTATTTCATTGACTAAAAACCACCTCTAAAAACTAAATTAAAATATTTTATTAAAAAGACTTGAATGATTCTGATGTCGTGTCGTGATAGCCCGAGCGCAGCAAACCTGTTTCAAATCTATAAGGCCATGTGGCCGTGATTCGAATCCGGGCATGTACCAATGAGTTTTTTCTAACTTGAGTACATAAACTATCACGGATTCAGTGCCTTGGAGAGCACGTTAAGCAATCGATCCCGGTTGTTGTCAATAGATGCGGTCGTTACAATCCGTCAACCCAGCGTGGAGCAGCGTGGTGGATTTAAGCTCCAAGCCCACTCATCTTGAGGGTGGTCCTAAGCCCCTGCAGGGGGTATAAAAAAGGCTGATGGAATGGAATGGATGATTTTGGAAATCCGCGTATGCAACAGTACGAGGAAAGACGAGAAAAACGCGGACTGTGTAAAAATTGAATGCTTCTACAGCCCGCGCATAACGCGGGCTCAACTTGGCAAGTTCCGTTAAATATAGATTCCAGAAGGAAAAGTGTGCAACTCAACTGAAAGCACATTAGACATGAAAGACCGAAAGAAGCTTTCTAAATATTCATTCGTTATGAACATGCAAAGGAACGTTACAACTTTTAAGAACACAATACCAGTATTAGAGTATTACCTACGGACCTGGGCGTGAAATTTAAGTGCACAATTACTAAAGTTACGAAACACTGAACCACTTGTTGCATTTTAAAGTCTCTATACTTAACAGTTTACTTGTATGGTTCGAAAAGAATTTTGATATAAGAGTACCTATAGGGTATTTAATTTATAAAGTTAACTTTTTAAAAAGTTTATTAAAAAGTTTTACTCGTTCATTCACAACTCAAGTTATTAAAGGTATTTTACAGTTTTAAAACAGTTTCGTGTAACGTGCACAAAGTAGGCTAAACAATCTTAAAACATGAATTCATTTCATACTTGTGACATAGAATTTATGACCCCCGACCATCCAGATGGGGGTAGGGGGGGGGGGGGGGTTATGACCTCCCGGATCAGGGCATCATCGTAAATAGTTTCTTTTATAGATTAAATTATAATCAATTCAAAAACAAATTAGTCAATATGAAATAATCCTATAGGTAGTACATGAGTTTGACACCTTTTTATTTTTCTTTAACTATTCATATATGTTATTTGATTATTAAATACTAGTCTTACCTTTATCGGCGGCGTAGGTATGTACAGAGGTGGGTCATTTTGAGATCCTGAGTAGATCTCTTGACCGTCGGCGCCGCGCGCGCATCCTTCTGCATCCACTATGCTGTATCTACAAACGATCCCATCTGCCGGCCTCGCTTCATAACCGCCTGGTTTCCCGATATGAAAACCTTTTGCTTTTACCCAAAAACGGAATTTCGAACTATCCGAACTGTTGCATTCCTCCCCTCTCAGAGTGCGCAAAATCCTCGCATACTTTTTCAAAGTTATAGTTTTCGTTTTAGCCAAATCCCCGTAGGTTTGGATCACCCACGGTTGGTAAGTCGAGAATAAGTCCAATTTCGGATCTCCGGTCTGCACTTTAGGCTTTTTTGAGTTATTGTTTTGCTCGTTGCGTTTGGATCCGCTCGCTGTTGATTTTCGTTTCGACGGTTTCCTCGGAGCTTTTTCCGGTAATGCCTCCTGAGTGAGTTTCTTGCGCAAACCGCGGTCCGAAATCATAGCTGCCGCCATTTTTGGAACTGTCACTCCACTGTTTTACACTTTTATGAAATCCGTCATTTTACAATTGTACATTAGTTTTTAACAGTTCGCAATCCTGAAAAATTATGTGGTCGATTACTCTTTGTTCTTTGTGGGCAAAGTCGGGATGTTTTAATCGTAGCGTTTGGGAATCGCTCGTGGATTGTTTTGTTTTCGTGTAAAGTTCCAGAATTGAGAAGGAAGCGGTCCCGCGTGCGTGTAACTTCGGGAATCGCAAAGTTTGGGTGGCAAATCGCGCGGACCGCCGCGCCGCGTCGCTACCGATAAATATAAGAAACTTTCGCCGAAAGATTGATATCTCTACGTTTACTGCTTTTAATTATTAATTTAATGGTCACGTTGATTTGTTAACATAAAAATAAACTACTTTACAATAAGTATGTACCAAAATGACGAAAAGTAGAATAAAAAAAAATTTTAGACAGAAGATTTTTATAAGTATAGAAAAGTTTATTAAGTTACGTAATGTAATGAATGGATCGCAGTAGGTAACAATTTAAGTAATTTTATATTCAAGTACCTACTATGGAATCACTAAAATTAAAATCGAAAAAAAATTTAAACATAAAATTCAAATACTATGAAGCTTATAGACTTCCCTATTAATTTTAAATATTTTTTGCCAGATTCTAAATTTTTATTTACCCCTTTTATCCCCAAACAAAAAAAAACCCTCGAACAAAGAACAAAAAGTACCAAGGCGACGACAAACAATAGAGCGCAAGTGGCGTGGCGAGCGTTCGCTTTGAATTTTCGAAAAGCGGACGTCCCGTCCCGCCGAGTCCACGATCGTATTCCGGAACGGGCCGGTAAGGAGCGAGAAACGACACCCTTACAACACAGCCGCTCGCGATCCGTGCGCGCGGGACACTGACTGAGCAAATGAGCGAAACCAGCAGCGGTCGGGTCGGTTCAACGGAGGCGGCACGTGCGGCCCGAACGCTAATTGCCCGCAAAACAATCGGGCCGATCGCCACCCGCCGCGGGGCGACGCGACGGGCGCGTTAATGCTCCGAGATAACGACACGCCTCTGCTACTCTGCCGTGTTTACGTATCGTGCTAGTCTAACTTTTATCACACTTTTACGTCTCGCAGCTCCTTTTGTATCATCTGCCGTTGTATAGTTTACAGGCGGATTTACACAAGCAAAAATACTTTTCGAAAGACCAACGTTAAGAAGTCGGGTCAGACAGAAGCAATAGTCATGGACGGCATAAAATAGATATTTAGTCTTATATTCAAATATTCGCAATAGGTACTTAAAAACTTTGGTAACCTGTTAAAAACAACTGTACCTATTATAGACTAATTAACTAAATGCTCAAAGGCTCAAAGGACCTAAATGCTCAAAGGCTCAAAAGATTGAAACACAAACAAGGCTCGAAGATCCTATTGAAGGATCAAATCTGTACGCTGTAGTATACCAATTCACAGGCGTTTAGGAAAAAAAATACTAGATTTTGGTCCTTCGAGCCGGATTTGAATCAACTACATATAATCACAGCCTAGTAATAATAGTGCACTATTATTTTATCAAGTATTACTAGTAATATTTTGCAAATCGTAAACCAAGTCATATTTATAGTATTGTAATATTATCCTTAGTAGTAATAAACACGGAACAACAAAAAAAGCCTTTCGGACCACAATGTTGAATTCGCAAGATGTGGTATCCCAAAATGTTGAATTTGTAAAAAATTGGATTTACTGGACCCACAATGTTAAATTCCTAAAATGTTGAGTCCGCAAAAAGTAGAATTAGCAATTGTAAGTGTAAGACAGATTGTCTTAAAATTTATTTAATTAGTACTGTAAAAAAATGGTTTCCATGCTGAATAAACGCAAAAAAGTCGTGCGCAAAATCTTAAAAGTTGAGGTATTATCTCCCAAATATAATTCTTATATTTTATTTTTGTTTGTAAGTTAGTTTGTAATAATTATTTATTATTATTAATTAAATAGTATTATTAATTAAATAATTAAAATTTCGAAAATTACCTTATTATTATATTATTATGCTCGAAGGCCTTGTCGATGACGGTCGACCTAAAGGGCCTCTGAACAATTAAACATAGACTGTTTTAATTAAGGATTACAAGTAAAAGAGTTTTGTTTCTAATTTTATAAGTTAATTAATAAAAATACAACATAAAACTTGTTTTTTTTTTTTTAATATTCACCTTTTATTTGTTTTTCGGCCGTCTTTGGTTTATTTGTTGGTATAATATCTATTCAACAATTTAAGACTTTTGCAAATTCTTCTTTAATTGAACTCGACATTTTAGGAATTCAACATTGTAGTCTGGATGGGAAATTCAACTTTTTATAAATTCTACATCTTGGGAATCACCATTTGCGAATTCAACTTGATAAGAAATCAACATTTTGCAAATTCAACGCTGTGGTCCGTAAGGAAAAAAGTATTTAACTTTTCACGAAATGTACGAATTGACTTGAAGCCCTCTTCTGCGCTTACCGTCTGACCACTCATACTCTAGTAAGCTGGTGTAACAGTTTGGCGAGAAGGCGAGTTTCAGTCCGGTTACAGTCCGGTTACAGTCCGCGAGGTTCCCACGCCCCAACTTTCACCCCCGCGAAATTGCGTTTGATAGTTTCGATACTGTGAAGTGACATTTCTGACTATTAAAACCAAACGCCGTCGTCAAATTTATTTACTCTATGACTATGAAAGTATTAAGAAATGTTTATAATATAAAAGTGCCCACACCACCGAATATTTGTATTATCACTTGCCATGTCCATCCTTAATATGATATTTTGCACTTATAGAAGTGAATTTGTGTTACAGTCGTGCTAGGTCTCACGGCATAACGAGCGAGTCATTCGCAGTGCCTTTTGTGTCGCATAAACGAATGACTATAGAGAATTGCAGGTTATATGTATATACAAAAATGCAGCGAATCCGCCACATGCCTAGTGCCTACCGTAAGAGAACCCTAGCTTTGTTACAGTTTTATGGTACACAGTATAAAAATAGATGCATCTAGATTTTTCCATGTAAACAAATGTAGACAGACTAATAAACTGTTTTATTGATCACGGGTTCGCGTATAACAATATTACGTTAAATGAAATTAATTTATAAATACTATGTTTATATAGATAAAAGGCAGGTAGCGCAGGTATGTAAGTCGGAGCGATACGTCTTTTCCGAATCGTAGATTGTTCAAGGATATGGGAATCTGATGGCATTACACTGTTAAAAATTATGATTACTTAGGAAGTGGCGTCCGTATTTTGGAAAACGTGGCGCAAGTTTTTACAGAATTCGCGCTAATATAGTTTTATTCTGAGAAACGTGTTTAAATTACACAAGGATTTGTAAAGTGTTTGCCGACTTAATATTCACTTAACCGTTATGAAGATTTGATTACAAGGAAATTCTTTTAGAAATTAGAGGCAATAAAACTGAAGATATGTATTTAGAAGGTATTTTACAAGTTTTATACATATATTATATTACACAGCGTAAATGTTAGGTATGTACATTTACTATATATTAATCATATACGTTATAAATAAGTTAATGTGTTGTAGGTAAATAAGTAAAGGTATATGGTTATCGCGACAATCCTATGCGCATATAGCATTTGAGAGAAACATATCTTGATTTTTTAATGACTTACATATAATTTTAGTGTCTTATGAGATATACGATTTGTTCGACTCATTTCTGACCGGTTTTCGTAGTAATTTTTACGATCTCGCGACATCGGTCACCCGTCATCCGTCCCGCGGCGGTAATAGGCCGGGGCGGCGGCGCAGCAGGTGCGCGGGGCAGACCCATAGACCGGACGCGGACGGCACGTCTCGGTTTATGAGCTCAGCTGGCCGCAGCGGCCCTTTCAGACGCAATTATCTGTACACCTCGCAGTTCACGCTGTTTATAGATAGATGTCTAGACAGTAAAATATGAGTACCTACATAGGTATATAAAAGTCATGATTTGTAACTTTGTTGTTTTAACTAAGTATGTGTCTAAATAGATCTTTCACCTGATGTACACAATCCGCTTTTCATTACGAATATAAAGAAAGTAAAAACAAAATGCGTATATCTAAATCTGTCCAACTCATTTTATTTATGCACATATCTGTATACGTGAATAATTAGCATTAAACTTGACAAAACAACTGAAGATTGAATTGCCGCTTTCTCGCCTTTTTTATATTTCTTTTTCTATGGCATTTTACCAGCCAGTATTTTTTATCATTAATGATGGTGAATATTTAGCTCAAATCTATGTAAATCACTACATAGTATAAAACAAAGTCGCTTTCTCTGTCCCTATGTCCCTTTGTATGCTTAAATCTTTGAAACTACGCAACGGATTTCGATGCGGTTTTTTTTAATAGACAGAGTGATTTAAGAGGAAGGTTTATATGTATAATTACATCCATTAAATAGTGGAGAAGTACTGTTATTTTTGAGGTTTCTAATGTGATGTCGTAAATAATTACATTTTTTCCGCTTACATTGCAAACGCAGGCTGAACCCTACGAGTTTTATCAAAATAATGTACTAAGTATTGTACACATTGAAAAGGTCTACAGAAAAGTCCGTGATGGTATATGTCTATCTCTTATGGATAACCCACAATAACTTTTTTTTGTCATTTACTTTTTACGACAAATAATGGCTAATTTTCGAAGCGATTTTAACCAATACAGCATTAATCCTTAACCAATTAAATACCTTGAATACATTTTTCATTTAATATAGATCTATATGGCCATTTACACCGTATGATTTAAGTGAATATTTTCGAAGATATTACAGATTTAAAAATTGCGGGACGTAGCGTTTGCGGCGGTACCGGCCGGCCGCCCGGTGCGGCAAGAGCGTGCCTATAAATAGCGCCTAATAATAAATAGCCTATAAAATAAATTTAGATATTCCAAAGATAGCAGGAAATCTTCATGGTATAGGGAAAGGGGGATTGTTTTACTCCAAATTTAACGCGTGCGAGCCACGGGCAGTAATGAATAAATCAAAACTACTGAATCGATTTTAATCACATAGGCTATATATTTTATACCCGTGCAAAGCCGGAGCGGGCCGCTATGTTTTTATATACAACGTTCACAGTTTTTCTGTAGTGTATTTAGTATCAGCATTGCACCCGTGCGAAGCCGGGGCGGGTCGCTAGTTAAATGATAATTCATTTAAAAATAAGTAATAAGTAAGTCGTATTACAAATATTTTGATAATATTTTTTAATTACAATTTTACGCCGTGATTTAACAGAGTGACTGTATGAAAAGTTGGGACAAGGCTTGCATAGTTTTAAAATTTTTTGACAGCAGGGAAAATTGTTTCCTAGGGACGAAAAGTACTGTTTTCATTCCTTTAATCAAAGGAATGAAAACAGTACCTACTTTTCGTACATGATGGCTTGAAGTTTCAAGCCATGAATGCTCATAGAGATACCGCGTTGCGGCAACAAAAATGTGAGCAAATAAATATACGCCGTAGACCAAATATACACCAGTTGATGTTTTGAAATATTCGCTATGAAGTAGAATTTTGTGTGAGACGAAGTAGGTATCCCACAAACATATATTTTTCAAGATTTATACATATTTTAGTAATGGTTACAATCATTTATGTCTATGGTTACAATACAAATATTAGAATCATACCAAATTTCAGCTTTATAGCACTATTCAGCACTAATATAGGCAGAGTCTGCGAGTGAAATTGTGACATACAGACAGACGGACAAACTGTAAGAGTTATTTATTTGTTGACGGTTCTTGACTTTTTAACCGCAAACATGTGTCAGAACATGTTTGAAAGTGATTCTATTATATATTACACCAAAAGTGCATCAAAACTGTTTACAGCAGCCGTTTTAAAAACACATACATGTAGCGCCCCCTAGTAGCCTATATTAGAACCTATTGCGAAGCGATACCCACGTTATACAGAAAAGCTTATTGTGAGCAGCCCAGCCGTACAGGAGCAACACATTTACAGCAGTACTTCTTGGTGGCCTATAACCATAACCAACCAAAACATGTCTAAGAACCTGCAGTGAAGCAATACATGCGCGTAATGCAGAAAACCATATCATGAACAGCCCAGCAATACAAGAGCAACAGACATACTGCAGACTGCAGTGCCCCCTAGTGGCCCATACTAAAGAACCTGCTCTGATTCGTGATCAGCCCAACCGTTTAAGACAACATACATACCTACTGCAGCGCCTTTTGGTGACTATACATACTTAACCGTAAAAATGTCTAAATACCTACCTGCTCGCAATCTTCATTGAATGAAATAGCTCGCAAGTTGATGTCGGGTCGCGGTGGGTTCAGTAGTTTCTGAAGAAAATTGTTACAGATCTACACACAAACAAACGAAAACTATCTTACTCCAAACGCATATTATACCTATCAGAGAACTATCACATAAATTGTCTTCCTTCTATCATGGGTAAAAATCAGTCAAGATGAAATGACAAAATTTTTTTTTTACTTCAATAGAGGGCGGTACTGGCAGCGGTGTGGCTTTTTTGATCTTACGTGTCGGCCGGTCACAGACAGGTGTGGAAAGAACGAAAGCGGCGCGGCGGGGCGGGTGGAACGGGCCGGTTGTCGGCGCCGCCGCCGCCGCCTTCGTCTTTTACGCCAACGATCGACACGCTCGTGCGCACGATATAAGTACCAAAACGTAAATGTTTTAAGTTGCACATGTATCATACGATAATAAACTTTAGTGTTTAGCACGAAGGTCTATTATTAAGTTTTTAAGAGTGAAAATTATAACTTTTTTATACAATAAAAGCGACAAGTGAAGACGAGGCGCACGATCGACGGCGGCGCGCTTGCGCGAATATGTGCACGAAATTACCAGGAGCTCATAATCGATAAAAAATATTCACTTTTTTTGTACGTTTGATAGCTTAGTATAATAATTTATAACATATAGTATTTTATGGTAACCTAGTAAGTTGATGAACAAATTAACCATGATTCCAGATCATCAACGATTTGATTGATTGACAAAATTAAGATTAGATTGAAAAATATAGGCATGTTAGAAGAAGTGGTCATCTAATTTGATATAATGCAATTATCGAAAAACTTGACAGTCTGCAACCACGAAAATATTCGGGGTGGTATTTCATGAAACTTTAATGGACGAGGGATTTATGGTATAATGATTGCGGGATTTAAAAAATCGGGCAAGGACGTCAACAGTCAGTCTAAAATCCTATCTGATTTTAAAAGTATTTCGAAATAAAACTTTTTGTACTACTTTTTAAATAATAAATTTAAGAAGCAAGTTTAAGAAGAAGAATTCAATGCAATTAGGTAAGACTGTCTTCAGATGCCACTTTCTGGTATAGAGAGCGTTTCTGACCGTCTCATAGACAAAATGTCACGATATGATTTGAAAATTGGTATACTATTTAGGGCGCCCTTTTCACTATCCAAAATATAAGCTCGGGACCTTGAAGAGCTCGTCGCCGTCTTGGGAAATGTATCCCATTTTTCAAATAGGTATAAGAATTTCATTCGCACGCGAAGTAATGAATAATTAATATAAAAAACTTATTAAATCTAGTCAAAAAGTTTTACATATATTTCGAAAAAAATTACTATTTCTGAAAATAAGGTTGATCCCGAGTTTTACAGTCCAATATCAGAACATTTTGCAAACATAGAAGCTTTGTCTCAAAAGGTGGGCGACTTAATTTAAACATTACATTAAATTATTACTAGATAATTATGCTTACAATTAATAATTACCAGGTTCGGTCTTTCAAAAGCACAGACAAGTCAACCTTATAGACCACGCTTTGACAGGGAGTAGCATTCGCCAAGGCTATGTAGTGATACTACATAACTACGTCTCTTGTGAGCGGTCAGTTGGAAGCACGTCGGAAGCCATTAAATTGTCAATTTTGAACGAGCCAATGAAAACTAGCCGACCTCTCCCCGCACCCCGCCACTTTTTGACGATTTCGTTTTCGTACTGACGTTTATTAAAGCGTGGTCTATAGGTTGACTGGTCTGTGTTCAAAAGCAAACAATTCCTTCATAGGCAACTAGCTGTATGGAAATATTAACAAACAAAAAGAATCCATTTAAAAAAATGTATTTCAGCTCACAAAACAAGCTTATTATTCTGTCAAGGTAATTTTAGTAGTGCTAACAGTTTTTGAGTGAAATGGTTGTGACAGACGGGCGGACCGACAGATAGACAAGCGGACAGAAAGAAATTATGTAAGTTCTTTTTTTTCAATTGGCTATTGAATCCTAAAAAACCGGCCAAGTATGCGTGTCGGCCTGACGCCCTGACAGTTCCGTGCTGTTTGTAACGTATTTTAATTCTATCTATCGTCACTCACCACCAGACAAAGAGCCTCACTCACCGCCAGATGAAACGCTAACGCAATTGTGAATTTAAAAACAATAAGTTACACCTTGCTTTTTGTGATTTTTTTTATCTTTGATTTTCGATCAACCGGAAGTACCCTATAGATTTTGATTAGTGGGTTTGCAATCAATGGTTTGCAAGCATTAAAATATAAGACTTATATCGGTGTCGGTACTTCCCTTATCACCCGTTTCCGGCTTGATGTTGATGTTTTGGACAACCTGTAAATGACATATTATGGCCGTAACTTTTGATTGCCTTGATTTTAAATTTTCCGTCTGACGTTTATAGCCACATAATGACTAGAACTAAAGTAGTTTCGAATAAACATATCTACTGCAGCGCCCCCTGGTGACTTACAAATGTACACATACTATTTGGAGTGATGGGTATGTAATGCCAAAATCTGCATCTAAAGCAGCCCAGAGAAAAATGACATTAGAGAAACACATGTGCCCAGCAGCGTCCCCTGGTGCCCTTCAGCCGTAAAACATAATGTAAGTACCCGCTCTGAGGTGATAATGTAATACGAAAAACCGCATCGAGTTCGGTCTAATAGTCATTTAGGAAAATGGTAACAAACACACCTCTTACCATCCAAAACGCATATACCGTCTCGGTCCCGACGTGGATGGGCATTAAAGTTATAGAATTTTCTAGAAAATTCCACAATATCTATAAACTTCATCCCTTTGTAGCGTTACCGTCTCGATACCTTCATGTCGTGTACTTTACACGGGCGAGAAAAGTCGCAGCATACGAGTTAAGCTGTGTGGACTGTTCTATGGTGGACTAGGCTGCCGACAGAGATAAACTCTTCACAGGCGAATCCCTGTAGCTTTCAGAAACAAAACCGCTGTTTGTTAAAACAAAGGAATTGAAAAATCGTATATACATATGTTTAGTAAACCTAACATCCGGATGTGCTACTGTTCTCACTATTGGTCGGTTTCGGGCTGTCACTATGGCAACGGTCGAGAGCGCCAATCAGAAGCGAGTTGGCCAGAAACCGAACATCCATCATGTCAAAGCTAGTTAAAAACAGTCGCCTGTTATAGTTCTAATCAAACTTTATAGCGGATCGGAATACAACGCCATACACGTGCTTGCGCAGGTTCAGTCATATGCCCCCTCGCTCCACTGCGTCCCGCTACACCTAAAACTGGTTACTGCGACGCGACTTGTGCCTATGTTCACATCCGCCATAAGGTTTGATTGGAACTGTACCTGTCGTGTGAGTGGCATCGTTTTATCGCTATTTCTCGCATTTATTGTAATTGTCGTTGGACCTTCTCGTAACACGCGAAGCGTCGCGATTTTCACGTTTTTTCGAACTATACAGTGACGTAAACATTGTAATAGTAATTGTGAATCGTATACACGGTTACAACAGTGATACGTCGTCATTGTAAAACAAACAATCCATCCAGGACTATATTATACATATATAATAGAAGGTCTTCCTGAGCCAATAACATCCCTGCGAGGAATAGGCACGCACTGGCTCACCAGGCTTCAGAAAACGTGACTAGTAAAAAAAAATAATTTTAAGATGAATTGCGTTCATTTCATTCATTTTTTCATTTAACATAAAATAGATTCCATACAAATATTTTAGAAGACAAAAAAAACAAAAAAATTCATAAAATACACATTTAAAACGTCGGTGATTATGAGCCTGAGTACTTCAATTTTTTTTTTACATACTTTAAAAATCCGCGCAACCCCGAGACTGGCAATCGATCACCTCGCGGCCGCCTCGGACTGCGACGGGGCCCTCGCGGGGTGGTAAACTCCTCGCCCGCGCGCCATTCAAACTTAAATTTCTACAGTTTATTGTGTGCAAAGATATTTACTATTGTATATTTCTGGAAACTAGATTAAATTTACTAAAAAGTTGTCTATATTTCAGATTATTTGGCCAAGAAAAAAATGCACCGTTGCAGTTGAAAGCTGGAGAAAGTGAAAAATTTACGGTTTTTGTGAAATATAAATAAAACAAATTTTTAATTTTATCTATGAATTGTGTTTTATTATAGCTTGATACATTACAAATACATAACAAAAAAAAATAGAATAAAAGGTTACATAGAAATTTTTTACAAGACAGATAATTCAAAAAAATTATAATTCGATTTACCTAAAAAAAATAATGCGATTTATAAATTTTTTTTCCTAATGTTCTAATCAGTGTATCAACTTAGTCAAAACGTCTGAATATGCATCAATTTATCTTTTTTTTTTTTTAACAAATGAAATACACTTGGAAATATTTTAGAAAAATTATTAATAACAAAACCACTAGAAAAAACGATACATTCTACATTTTTAAATATAAATAAAAAATAATTGTTTTTTTATGAAAATATAAAAATATCCCCTAACACTACATAAAATTGTCTATTAGAATTTTATACAAAAATTATATGTTTACATACAAAAAAAATTTAAAAATAATTCATGAACACGTGCAAATTTCAATACAAAGACAATAGGACATGATTGGCAATGATTTGGATATGCCAATTATTAATATACTAATTAATTTTATTTGAATTTGAATTTTGATTTCACTTGACTTCTGCAAAAAAGGGTAATGTACTTTTTACGAAATTTTTACTTTAAAAATAAATATAGATGATTATTATCTGTAAAAATCTATGTATTTTGGAGGTTAACCGACTTCTGCAAAAGGAAGGCACTGCCACGGCGAAAAGGCATCTGGCTAAACTAGCCTTGAGAGAAACCGTCTGGACCGAAGTACTGCTTAGGTGTCGGCCTTCTACAATATAGACATCACTACAATAAAAAATATATATGAGAAAACAATAATAAATATAGACAATTCTGGCTGCAGCAACAGGTCATGGTGGAAACCATGGTTGACTATGTCACCAACCGTTGAGGAGCACCCTCATGAGAAGACAATAATGGCTGCAGCATCAACATCATGTTTGTAATTTTAATATATTGTCATCGAAGTTATTACATATGTATTCCAAATTTCAGCTCAATTGGACACCGGGAAGTCGGTAAAATTAACTAGCAAAATTTATTATAAACAGACCGACAAACGACAAAATAGCAAATATTATATAATAACAAAACAAATAATTGAATACAATATATAATAAAATAACAAAATTTATATAATCAAAGAAAAAATGAAAAAAAAATGGTCATATCCAGTATTTGCCACGAAGTCGTCATTGTGTAGGATAGCGGCCTTTTGATCAATGCAATTAATGGCTTTTTTAACATTTTTGCTAATTTAGAAAAAAATTTTAGGGAATTTCGATTAAATTACATTGTTATTAAATTTGATTAATAATTACGTAAAATAATTAACGAATTCATGTAATTATGCCCAATTTAACCCAAAAAATCAATGGAAAATATAGCAACAGATTGCCTCATCGAACAATAAAATTCGTTTTTATAAAAAATATACAAAAAATTCCCAAATTAAAAACACATACCGAGACGTCATAATTAGTGAAGAAAGTAACAGAAGAAATCTTTAATTTAATACAATAAAATATTTTTTACATATCACTTGCAATAACCACAGAAAGTCAAAATGGCAATTGCTACTATAAATTATTCAAGACAAGGCGAAATTGACTTTTTTTTTAAATGTAGTTATTGCCTTTCGTTGTACCGATGGAACACATTCTAAATTTATTCAACAGCTTTGGATGCGTTCGCAGTCTCTTAGAAAAGTGGTTGACGAATCGAGGGGTCGATCGACAGTCGGTCGGTTTATTGTGAACCCATTTTTACTAGGGTTACAGAAATTATGTGTAAGCCTCGTGTAAACAAAGTGTAAAGTATGAGCTAACTTTGTTGGCAACAATAAAATTTTAATATTCTTTTGAGCAGTTACTGCTATCGCTCAATAGATGGCTCTAGGTATATTGATTTTTTTTTTTAATTCTCTCGCCCCTTAAACGGTTATGCGAGTTTATGCCACCAAACTGCGAAGTTGTGAACTTGGTACTTTTTTCTATGCGATATATATGACATTAAGTTTTTTAGAATAATAACGATCGATCTCATTGCGATCTCGATGTCGGTAGAGAATACCGTTCGAAATTTGTTACGTCTATATATACCAGGCTCGCAGCAAATGAAAGGGTTTGGTTTGTCGTAATAAACTATAGAGGAATGAAAAACAGTAGGCAGCAGCAGCGTGCCGTACAAGTACTTGTAACATATACCTCGATGATGCCATGCCATACAACATTCACTCCACAATAGAAGCAATCGCGATTTGCCCGTGCTACCACCACTGGTGGTACCACGGGCAATTTTTTCTTCCCATCATGGTATAGTTCGCCTCAAACATTATGGCGAATCGGAATACAAAGCTTTAAGCGTGCTTGCGCAAGTACAGTCATATACCTACCTACTCCTTGCTTCACTGCGTTCAGCTACACCTGAAACTGGTTACTGCGACGCGACTTGTGCCTATGTTCACATCCCAATAAAGTTTGATTGGACCTTATGACCTTATTGAGTAGAATTAAATCGATGATAGAAGTAGACAGGATTTCCGTAGTTCCGTCCAACCACTGCCTTCATACTGCCACATAGTTACAAGCCATGCTATTGGATTTGGCAACGTCGCATTAACTGTCACTTGTAGTCTGATTTACTACGTCAGCTGACAAGATGTCATGATTTAATAATTGAAAATATGGGATTTAAATAACTAAATATGAAATTATCGATAGCATTTAACAGAAAATAGAAATAGGAGTATCTATGAAATTATATTAGCACCCGCCCGCGACTTCGTTTGCGTGTCATAAGTGGATTTCATGAATAGAATAGAATCATCAATAGAATAAAAAGAATGGTTATTATATCTCATTTCGGTTAGTGTTACTATGATTTTGTGCGTTTATCATACAGGCTATATCTTAAAAACTAGTTTTATTGTGTAATGTTCTACGGGAATGTACCGTTCCCTTGCAGTTTATTCCTCTCCTGGGTTCTACGTAATCAATCTCGCCGGACCTGCTGGTGGCTAGCATGCGGTTAAAGTGACCATGAAAGGTATAAGTATAGTTCCCCAGGATCCTCCAGGTTCCATATCCTCGAACCTATTCGAAAAATGATAAAAATGTATTGTAATTTCCACCCAAACGTGTCAAGATTGTGACGTCAAACGAAAAACTATTATGATGAAAATATCAACTTGTGTTACTAATTACGAATAAACACGATGCAAAATGTAATTTTTACCACTGATTTATTATTCTAAATTAATATTTCTGTTTACGTAACGTTTAAATGCAAGAAAACGCGAATTACCTGATTGATACTAAGGCTCGGATTACACGCAACGTTGCCAGATTTCAGTAGCATGGCTTGTAAACTATAGATGGCAGTGGTCCAACCCATATTGATATATTAGGGAAGATAAGTTACAGATGCGTTCTACTAAAAATTAAAAAATTAAATAATTTAAAAAAATAAAATAAAAACCGACTTCAAAAACATAAACTAAAAAGTTAAAAATAAAATTTACACTTTAAAGAAAGGAGCAGTAACAGGCGGCATATAGTTAATGAAGTCGGTGCCAACTGAGACACTTTAAATGGGTACTTACCAGGTAATAACAATTACAACAATGATATATTTATAACTATAACGAATATAGAACACAATTTAAAGTGTCTGAGTGAGTTGGCACCGACTTCATTAACTATATGCCGCCTGTTAATGCTCCTTTCTTTAAAGTGGAAATTTTATTTTTAACTTTTTAGTTTATGTTTTTGAAGTCGGTTTTTTTTAAATTATTTTTTATCTTGACAACAACTTGTCGAATACTATTACTTATTACTGATGGTCGCATATCACTTGCTATCAGATATGAAATTGTAATTTTTCGACATTTGTGTCAGGTAAGTTAATGAATGTAGCTCAGGAAATATTTTAAAACCGATTGCTTTCAAAATCGATATCTAAGGGTCCGTGTGTACTCCCATGAACAATCTGTGGTCAAAATTGAAAAAAAAACGTGACCCCCATTTCGATTTTTCATTTACTGGACCGATTGCTTTCAAAATCGATATCTAAGGGTCCGTGTGGACTCCAATGACGAATCTGTGTTCAAAACTGATTAAAGTGACCCCCATTTTTAACTTTTTTTTACTGGACCGATTGTTTTCAAAATCGATATCTAAGGGTCCGTGTGGACTCCAATGACGAACCTGTGTTTAAAACTGATTAAAGTGACCCCCATTTTAAACTTTTTTTTACTGGACCGATTGTTTTCAAAATCGATTGACTGACTGTATGGATTATTAGACTGTGATTAAGTCTACGGGATTACGGATTATTACTTATTGTGGCATTCGGTTGTTATCGGGTTATCGTTTTGAGTGTGATTAAAGTGAATTATTATTGTTTTAATGCAAAAATGCGTTACAAAGCGTTGTACCTATCCAGATCCGCCATAAAGTTTGAAGCGATCTGTACCTATCTATCAAATCTTGCGGTTGAACGTTGAAATTTAGCGCTATAGATGTAGTTCCGATGACACAAAATTATGTTGACATGGAGCTGATCTGATGATGGATAGAGAAGGTGATCGAGAGAACTCTTTTGCAAGATCCTCTAGCCCTTTCTTATTGGTCTCATTTAATGCGAGTGATGAAGACTTTAATCCTGGTTAGATGGTAACCACGACCAAGGGTCTGACGACAGAGACAGGAGGTGGTTAAGGGTACCTATGCTTTAATGGATGGAAAAAAATGTGTATATTTTATTATTTCTTTTAAAAAGTTCATGCTGAGCCGAAAATAAAAATAAAATTGTTAGAAAAAAATGTTTCTTAAGAAATTTTTCCTTTACGTACTTTGGTTTGTAATCTCTCCTACACTTTTTCAGTAATAAAAAACCAGTTTATCTATTACTAAAAATTTTCTTACTCCAGACGCAATAATTTTAAAAAATTTAACTCCACTAGCGACTTGCCCCGGCTTTGCACGGGTAGCGAGCATGCATTAGCTAGTTGCGTCGAATGTACGAATAAATAGGTTCTTTACTTCGTTTGTTGGGTTACAAGTATTGGGTGGGGGTTTACATCAACCCTGTCGCGCAGGACGGTTGGAGTTTGCCTGCCAGATTCGTTCTGGGGGAACGATGTAGCTTACACACTTTATTGTTTCCGTAAATAGAATATTTTTTATCCACTTTAGTGGCTAACTTATAGCTAACTTGTAGCTAACTTATAACTAACTTATAATTAACTTACGTACTAAAGAGTCTGGAGGCGTGCTGCTTGAGAATCGAGTCAGCCTAGGCGATAGACTGTGGGGATATTATTTACAATGAATCGCACTGCACGCGACTGTTGTTGCGTCGAGCATGTAGTGTGGATTCGATTTAATAAATTATAAATGTAACATAAATCCATCCCACTTGGAGTATTATTATAGTATTTTATTTCTAATTCCGTCCGTATTTAAAAAAAGTAATGAACATATACACAAAAACAAACTAACATATTTCTTTCTATATAACCGTGATAATTTATTCCTAATTACATCACGCTTGAATAAATTTTGTCGCGCGACAGTTTCAATTTTGCGATAACTCCTAAGATATTGTTTTAAATTGTATAGTGGAAAAAAACAATTATAATTTGCATGAAAAGCTTAAGGTAACTAACGTATTTAATTTGATAAGTATTAATATCGTATCCATGTAAATGCTTTCCAATTACCACTTTATATGGGAATATTTTTTAAACATTAAAATAAGTATAGTAAACTATCCTTAAACTATAGACATATGCCATGGCGGACATTTCTTTAGACCTATAACAAAGGAACAAATCCTCCATACATTGTTTTGTTACATCTAAAACAAATCAGTCAGCGTTTTCGATAAAAGCTCCCAGTCGGCTCGATTTTTTCCGACATCTTCAACAATTATCGTCATATTTTAACCAATTTGCACAGTACATTAATTAATTATACATATAAACCTTTCTCTTGAATCACTACGTCCATTGGTACCAACCATATGAAAATCCGCTCGGTAATTTTTGAGTTTATCGCGTTCAGACGGACAGACGCAGCGGGAGACTATTTTATGATGTACTAGCTACCCGCCCCGGCTTCGCACGGGTAGCAGGGCATATAAGCCGTTGTGTTTTTTCTGTCGTCAGCTTGTTGCGTCGAGCATGTGGATTACATTTAGTTAGATTTAAATGTAACGTAAATTCATCCCACTTGGAGTATTTTTAAAGTATTTTATTTTCAATCCTATAAATATTTGAAAAAGTAAAGAATAAATACATAAAAATAAACTACAATATTTCTTTGTATAACAACATTGACAACTTCATCCTAACCACGCGTGTCGCGTTGTCTGGCATGGCCGGCCAAGCGGCGCGGCGCGCGGCGCCTGGCTGCTGTCGCGTGATATTTTTATTTCGCGATAGCTCCTAAAATATTAATTTAAATTGTATAATGTAAAGGGCAGTCATAATGTGCGTGAAACACTGAAAGTAAATAACGTATTAAATTTGTTAAGAATTAATACTGTATTCGTATAAATTACTTTCCAATTACGTATAGTAAACTATCCATAAAAGGTAGAAATATGCCATCATGGACTTTTTGTCGTCCTATAAAAGAGACACAATTTCTCCACACATTATTTTGTTACATCTCAAAGAGATTAAGCAACATTTTCAATGAAAGCTCCCAGCCATCTTGATTTTTTTCCGACTTCTTCAACTATAATCGTCATATTTCCACTAATTTGCATACAACATTGATGAGTTATACACGTAAACCTTCCTCTTGAATCACTCCGTCCATTGATGTCAATAATATGCCAATCCGTTCGGTAGTTTTTGAGTTTATCGCGTTCAGACAGACAGAGAGACGCGGCGGGGGACTTTATTTTATAATATGTAGTGATGTATAGTGACGTGATTAGTATTATAGTAAGGCTGCCACAAGATTACCTATTTGACATTAGTATGCTAGTTTGACTGAACTAGTGCTGTAACCAATGCAATGGAACCATACGATATTAGCCCATAATGCCTTGCTGCAGGGGCTTGGGCCTCCTCTCGAGATGAGGGTGCTTGGACCTTAATCCACCACCCTGCTCCAGTGCGGGTCAGTGAATTTTTGCGACTGCAATCTCATGATGGCAACCGCAATGTCACCATGGACGCAGCCACAAATACTATGTAACATGTAAGTGATGTAGGCATTTGTACCATGTAAAGAATATAAAATAAGAATAAGAAGCGCTAGAGGTACTGCTTTCATCACTATCAGCATGCACTTACATGAAATATTATATTATTTTCAATGAATCATTGCAATTTATGAATCAATTCCTTTATCGCGCTCATGATCCTCAAAAAATAATTTCCTTGTTTTCTCGTCGATTTTAGCACAATTCTCTCTTATGGCCTTCGCACAGGCATTTTTGAAAAGGGTCATTATTTTCTACGTGCCATAATGTGGCGGCCTGCGTGAGTTTATATATGTATATAAAAGTTTTGAAGTCAGTTTTTATTTCTTGTAAACCTTTGTGGTTTTGTACTGCCGTTTAGTGACAACCCTGGCCTATTTGCACGTTCCGCCTCCATGGTCATACGAGAGATAGGCTATAATATTAGGGATAAGCGGGTATTAATAAAAAAATCCTGAGCGCGCCACCAACGCCCGGCGTTAATTATACCGCCTTGTATATTCGCGCTCGAATTATTTCTAGTCGTTAATTCGCTCTTCTTTTATCGAAATTAGGCGATTTCTTATACATATATACCTAATTGGTTGTAAACATTAATTTTGAGGGTTTAAGCAGAATTATAAGAAGTGTGAAGCGAAATGTGCGAGGTCGGAGTCTCGGAGAGCACGTTAAGTCGGCGGTCCCGGTTAAAATCCACTAACCTGCGCTGGCGCAGCGTGGATTAAGCTCCAAGCCCCCTCTTCCCAAGGGTAGGCCTAAGCTCCTATAGTGGGGCATTAATAGTATTGGAAATAAATATTATATTATATTTTCATCTTATTACCCCTAGTTTGGAAAGGAAAATTTTATCTATTTCAGTTACCTCTCCTTTGCGTTATCTAAAATTAGTGGGCGTAAGGCATGAGCGACACGAGGTGATCCTTACGCATCGCATCGCTTAAAATCACTTAAAAACCTGCATAACATACGCTGCCTCGGGGTCCGAGGGGTCTCGCGCCTTCAAGGTTTTAACTTATGAAAAATATTTAGCTAAGGCACAGGCTAAGGTCATTAAAAGCCTTGATTGCGAGTAATGATTTTACGCATCATAAAACGATAAATCCCATCGTCTAGCAAGCATCTGGTAATACTAATGAAATCTACCATATCAGCCTTACCTAGTAGTGCCCATCGCTGCTTGATCAAACAATAATCCCACCTGACTTCAGCACGGCTATGCCACATGGAGGGAAGGTACCCGCAATATTGTAGATTGAACATTTAACTAAAAGACGATATTTTAATTTAAAAAACAATTTAAACTGCATCCATAGATTTTTAAATAATTGCATGGTTGAACCGGGAATCGAACCAGCTACACGAGAAAAAAATGACCCTGTAGCTTTAACCGATCTAAAGGCTTCATACATCATACATCATCAACATAGTGTCAGAAATAAAAGGAAGACCATGAATTTTAACATTTGATGTGAATTTGTTCAGAAAAATGACAAGTTGACATTGCCGTAAGGACCTACAACCTTACAATTGACACTATCTGACTGAACTGACAGTATAATAAAAAATATAAGGACTTTACTCAAATATTACAGCGTCCGCTAAAAGGAACTTTTCACGACTAAAGCTAACAAAAAAAAAAATATAAGAAGTACAATCGGCAGCAAACACTTTCGGCTTTGGCGATTTTATCTATTTTATATTCAAGTATGTTCATACAGATTGTGCGTGGATTGTGCATTGTGACAACAAAAATGTGAACAGAAAAATATACACCGGTTGATGTTTTGAAATATTTATTTTTGATGTTTGGAAGAAGAACTGTGCGTGAGTCATGTGTAAAATTCAATTTGTTAATGAAAATTTTATACAGTTTAAAAAAAAAAATTTCTTCGTATAAAACTCGACCTCTTGCGCCACCAGAGGGATTTGCAAAATAAATCTTGCCCACATCAAATTTAAAAAAAAATGTAGTCGAAGTTGGGCTACTACCGCCAGTATTTTTCGTAAATTCTATGATTTTGCTCTGAAAGAATAAAACAATTAAGAGTATCTGAAGCGATTCGACTGGTAAAAAAGAAGCTTGTCGCCGGCCGGTGGCGCTCACCCTCTTGGTCAATCTGGTTTCGAACTGGTATCTTTTTTTCGAGGAAGTTTGTCTATTTTTTGGCACGCTCTGATAGCTTAAACGGTTTGATGGATTTTAACATATAAGGTATCGTCGTTTCGTCTTGTTTGTGGGAGTGACCCATTGTACATAATATTTAAATATGGTGTCTGCAAATCAAAACTACGAAAAAAGAAATAATAATAATAAAAATATTCATTTATTCATTAAAAGTGTCTGAGTTAGCACGAACTTCTTAACTATAGCTCTTTTCTTTAAAGTAAAAAGTTATTTTTTTAATTTTTAATTTAAGTTTTTGAAATCGGTTGTTATTGTTTTTTATTTGTAAAAAAAAAATATTTTGTCTTTAAATTTTTAGTTAGAAGTAGGGGATACTAGGGCAATCGTGGTCAGCGGGCAATTGTAGTTACACACACAAATCAAATAATAAGAGTCCTTTACGCGTGTGAAGTGTATCAATGTGTTGCTCTTCATCCCCCGCGAATAACAAACGTCCCTCGCTCATTTCGCGCGATGCGTTCGTGCATGACGAGTGTTTTTCGTTTTCGCGTGAAATTGATCTTATTTGACGCCGTCACAAATTACCAAAGTTATGAAATACTCCTTTCTCCACACAAACGCTTTAATATTAGTTGAGACTGTTCATAATTATTATGTAGTGATGCTCATTTTCGATCAAAATATGTATGCATTTTTTTTAATTTTTTTTTTTCATGAAGGCTATTACGGGTAATCGTGGTCAAAAGGCAGAGTATAAGAAAAGTCTTAAAAAAGCTAAAAGGAAAGTTCTTCAAGAAGACAGTGACTCTTCATTAACAGAACTGTTGTAGATACTGAAGACTTCTGCTTCGATGATGAGGACGAGGACGCAGAAAACTATTGTCTCATCAATTCGGATGCAACAACGAGGTATGATATGAGTGCACTTCCTCTGGACTTTAAGCTCACTCTGCGTGCACTGGCTCTGATTCCGCAAAGGGTTATGTAGGTGACGTATGTTAGAAGTATTTGACCATTTGACCTTAATTCTCAACGTTATGACTACCATTGCCCTCACATGGGTACAATGGTGGTCAAAGCTAACTTTTTTTAAAAGTGTTATTACTATTAAATTGTAACTCCAAAGATGATTTTACTGATCTCAATGAATAATCCTTTAATGCAGAATTTCTATGTTATGTTCCTACTAAAGCTGTTATTTAAAATTTGAGTTTTATTCCAAAACGTCCTTAACTGACCGCCATTACCCCCGTTACCCCTAACTATAATTTATTTGTATTTAAAAGGTTTCTAAACGCGCTGCTCAAATGAGATAGCGCTGCCGTTTGGAGAAAACTGTTGAAATGGTCGAAACGCAATATTATCCGTTAAACTCCTAAGTTCGTTACTACAGTAATATTACAAAAATTTAAAACCCGACAGTGTAAAAAAATATTAACCGAAAAGATAAAAACAAGCGCTATAACCTATAGAATGTAAATAAAATACACTTTCACGTAAATATCACGAATATTATACTATAAGGTACCTATTGTAGGCGAGGACAATCACAAATTACCTACAAAACATATTTGTTGTAAAAGTTAAAATAGATTTTCATTTAAATACCAAACGTACTTTGGTAATTCATTTGTTCCCAGTGGCGTTGTTTGTCTTGTAGGTACCTATGTATGTATTTATAATCAACATTATGAAATCCACCACAAAAAGTTCACTATCTCTTAATTGCTAACTTTTTCCTATATGCAAAGTAACTTTCTTGGTATTATATTTTGAAATATCACTTTAGAGTGCCTATGCCTATATCGCCAGCTTCTATTTGTTAATACGAATTCTTTCAACTGCTGTGAGCCTAGTAATAAAAGACGTAACTACAGCGGTGCCGGTTGGATCATCATCGTCGTCCGTTCGCCGGTTTGAAATATTTGTTTTCCAAGGAAGGAGTTCAGAAGATTAAAAAAATGTGAAGAAATTGAAAGGAAAAACAACAATAATAAAATATTGTATATTGTTGTTATATGTATAATATGTGGTGTCTTCGCTTGGTACCCAAAACACAAGCTAATGCATAATTTGGGACCTAGACGTTGTTTACGTTATAAAATAACATTTTTTTTAAGTTTTTATCTGCCAAACAGGGTGCGTTCAGAAATTAATTTTACCACTAAACTTATAAAGAGAAATTCAGAAATCATTTTTTTTACTCTTTTACTTTATTTCTATATATATTTCACTATCGTAAAAAAGTATAATTTATCGTTTATTATCAAGGCAGACCTTTTTTAAATATATCTTTCTAAGTTAATTTAGTCACAAAATCATTGACGTCACAAAATAAATTTCTGAACGCACTATAATGAGCGCGTCTTGTGATTTTTGCATTTTATAGAAATATGTTATACTTATTTAAAAAAAAACTAATCAGTGAAAGAATTACATGCCAATCTACAACAATGCTGAAGATACAAATTTTTAAAGTAAACTGTGTGAAATAACGTTTACACGCTCATTGAGAATTAATATGTCATTTCTTTTCCTTTGTGACTTTGTGAAAGTGAAGCCATTTACCAATTTCGTAGTTTAGTGTATTAGTGAAATTAGTTTAGTGTTTAGTTTAGTAGTTATAGTGCGCGAGAACTTTTTATATATTTACAATGCAAAGGAGAAGACCATCTAATTTAAGTCGTAGAAGTCAATCAAATGTGCGATGAGCTATGTCACGTGCTAATGGCACTGATTAGCAGCGAGACACAGAAAATGATAATAGTCGAAGTCGTATTGGTCTGTCAGAAATTGCGTTCTAGAGTGACTCAAAATGAAATGAAATAATCTTAGAATGGAACGAGTTCGTGCACATCAAACACAAGAACAGCGAGCACGACACAATGAAACTCACCGCAATGATTCCGCAGACGCAGTGCTCCTGTGATCCTGGAACGAGTAGTATTCCACTACGATCCGCAAATAGATATATGTGCCGACAAATGCGTAAAAATTGGGAATTATTAATTTATAATTTTTTATTTAGGAATTTTTTATTTTTGGTGTCCTGCTAATTTTTAGTTATTTAATTTTGACACATTATTTAATTCGGAAACGGTACGAAGTTCGCCGGGTCAGCTAATACAGGAATAAATCCGAAAATTGTTAAGTTGTAGCACATCACATGTAATATGCGTTTACCTACGTGGCATGACGCGGCGGCAGCGGCTATTTTGCTTCTACAGGATTCTACTTACATGAATATTTTCATTTATTTAATAACCTGTCAGAGACAATAATAATGTGTGTATACATGTCAGAGACAAAGGCAATCGCCAATTAGGCACGTTTTTTTGAATTTTTTTATTGAGATTAAAACCTCACACTAATTTAAAGCATCGATTTAGGTATAGACTCGTCGCCTGTTATCATCTATTTTAATTTATGCATGTTTTCTTTATTTTCTGCAATGTGTCAGGATAGAAAAAAATGGGAATAGTCCATGTCCAACTTCTTGCCCACACAACAGAAACACCTATTCTTAATCACTACATAATACGTACTTATAAACTGCTTTTTGTTCATCTGCTCAATTTGGTGAAATCACACTATTAAATCAGCTGCGCAAAGAAACATCCTAAATTATTTAGAGTAATGAGTTCAATTATTTAAGACGTTCAAACAAAAATACAATCTGATTAATAAATAAACAAAATACTGAAATGTGTATTTTTGGGTCTGAGATGACTAACAAATTATATCCAAAAATGTCTTCCATGTCATAAAACCACATGATGAAAATGAACTGAGGAAATAAACTGAGCAAAGCAGATAAAAACACACGAAATGTAATATCAAAAACTTTATCTTTCTAGTACAAATTTTTACATGTGCGTGACACTAAATTTACTTCACAGTTTTATACATCTCCTCAAAATATGACGTATATTTTAATCTGTGATGTATATATTTTTTGCACACATTTTGGTGATCGCGACACGGTATCTCTATGTACGTACATCCATGGCATAGACGTACAGTTATACAACACGACCAATATGTAGTAATCTGATAATAATAGGGTTTTATTAATTATTACGAACACGTGAAACTACAAGTTTCTCGGATCCTTAGTAAGTTTTTGTAGAAATACTATACTAGTTTATGAATCTACAAGAATGTATTAATTTTGGGGTACCTAATAGCGAAACAGAAATTCTCAAATCCGGTACGTACAGTACACAGACATCAGATAATTTTTAATCTTGTCTAATTATTTTCAGTCAACTGTTAACTCTCTTGCTAAGGCCGCCGCCACGGCAGTTAACGGCCATAACATCAAAGTGTGAAATTTCACATTCCGCCAAAAGATAATGATCAAACGAAGAGACTAAATGGAATTAAAATATTGTGCTGCCCGGAAGTGTACGTACCCTCGGCCAGAGATCCGGCGTCTGATTTTGATGAAACTGGCTTGTTCGTTTAGGAGAAATCACATTTTCAGACTGAAACGCGTCTGTTCCTAAAATTTTCTAAATGTTTAATCGTAGGAAGTAATTTTTGTTTGAAAAAAATTTGAGCAAAAAAGTATACGCCGTAGACTAAATATGCGCCAGTTAATCTTTTGAAACATTCCCTGTGGAGTATGATTTTGTGTGACCCACATGTAAAATTCATGCTGGACAGGAAAATAAAGATTAGGCCCGAAATCTATAAAAATAGACATTTTATCTCAAATATCGTCGTCGATATATGAGAAAAAATGTTAATGTATTTGTTATTTTTTTTTATTTCTTCGCCGTCCTTTAAAAATGGGGCCGCGTCCGTGTGCGCGCTGCTGCTGGGTGTGTAGCTACACACCCAGCAGCAGCGTGCGCTTTTATAAAGAAAGAACTCAAGGCTAAAAGTATAGTAGTAGACGCCTGAAAAGAGAAGTAAGATATTAAAATAAGAATTTATAAATAAAATTAGCAAAAAAGAATTTAGGATACGATAGAATAGGGTAGTATAGGGACTTCTCCTGTAAATGTTTTACAAGAATCAGTAAAAGAGTAAGTAAAAATACAAAGGAACATATGGTCAGAAACAAACAGAGCATCAGAACATGAGAAATAAAGTAGGAAATAAAGATTAAAGTTAAATATAGTAAAAACATAGTAAATGACTGACCACGTTGGGCGCCATTTGGGACCATTATGTTTGCCATTATGTCACGTTAGACAAGAAGAAAAACTGTAGATCTCTGCGTTTGTAACATAAAAGAAGAGACAAAGAGAGACTTAATCGTTCAATTATTTACTAAATCTTTAACAGATTTTTACACAGAATTTAAATAGTAATTACGACCTCTTAAGTTATGATTAATATCTTCATTCGAATTATTTTTCTCTTGGTCCTCAATCTCGTTTTCATCATGGAATCGATTAGTACCTATATTTCAAGTCTATCCACAAACCTAGTCTTACTTTCAATTTCAACCTACTCTTCATATACAAATGTCACACTACTCCTGTTGTGTTCCTACTTTTATTCTCCTTATTTACTATGAAGTTTTATATGCGCTGATTTCTGAGGATCGACCGTAGTATGATTTAGTTCATTATTTCCTGAATTTAAAATTGGAAACGATAAAAAAATGTGAGATGACAGCTGTCGGGGTAGAACAATGGATTGGATTAAATAATTAGGAATTTTATAATGTAATACTGTAAAAGATGGTAATAATAGTTCTTGGCATAGAAAACATTTTCAGGTCTTATCTGTATTTTGGTGTAAATTCGTAATGTGTAAACAATAATATGATACTGTTTGAACATTTACCATATGAAGTCGCATCTGGACCCAAACTTATACTCAATCGTTGGTTTAATTGTCCAAGAAAAGAAATGGAATGATTCGCTGGAAAGTTTCTGCAAAACATCTCTTGGCGCTCAGTGCAATAAGTGCCCGAAGAACATCACACCTTCAATCCATCAATATTGTTTATGTATAAAAAGAGCTTGAAAGTAAGGCTGGGTTAGTGGATTGACTTGACATACATATAGGTACTAATCGATTCCATGATGAAAACGAGATTGAGGACTGAGAGAAAATTAACTCGGTTGAAGATAAATCATAACTTTAGAGGTCGTAATTAATATTTAAATTCTGTGTCAAAATCTGTTAAAGTTTTAGTAAATGACTGAACGAATAAGCCTCTCTTTATCTCTTGTATGTCACACACCCTGAGATCTACACCCGGTGTCTACACCCTTTCATCTTGTCTAACGTAACAATATATGTAGCAAGTAGGTACTTACCAAATTACTCTTTAACGTGACACATAAAAAAATATACGTTGGCTCTCGGTGGTTGGCTCATTCATTAATAATATTTGATAGAGTAAACAGAAACTGATAAAATATTACTAGAAAGCAATTTGTTGTTGAAATAGTAAATTTGTTTTGTTTTTCCAAAATCAATATTTCAAGCGCCATCTATTGAGCGCTACTAATAAGCTCAGAACAAGTGTTAAAATTAAAGGCGTCATAAGGTATATATTACCTAATTTATGTAGCCCTAGTAACAATTAGTCCACAGTGAACCGATGCGCACTACCACCGCTTAAAGATCGTTTTTATAATTTTTGTTATTATTTTTTATTTATTCATTGCACTCGGCACACCATTTTTTAACATAACATTTTTGGTTAAAAAAATAAAAAAGCTAAATTCATTCTGTGAACGCTTTTTTTCTAAAAAATGTTTTTCTAGTTCTTCTTCTTCTTCTTTGCTAATGGCATTCTCTGCTTATGAAGCAAGTATTCTGTTCGTATTTTAAATAAAAAATAACAAGAATAGGCAGCGTAGTACAGTTATTATGGAGCTTTTTCAAAATATCGCCAGAAACCACGACGTTCCACGTGTGCCATTTTGAAAAAAAACTCGTTTTTCTAGTTTATAATACTTTTTGAAAATGGCTATTGACAACTGTGTAATGTTGACAACACCAGACAGTATGACGACTTAAATATTGCCTTTTTTTTTAAATAATAAGTAACATATTTTTATATTTCATTTAACTCATAAGATTCTTTATAAAGTTGATTATGGAGTTTTCCTAAAAATGATACACAAAAATAGAATCCATTTCAACTTTATACTATTGCTCTCTATGGAATTGTTAATAGGTTACCTGTCGTCATGTCCGCTCTTGTTAATCACCGCTTTGATAGATTAATAACAAAAATAGCGTATTTAAAAAAATTATAGTAGTTAAAAAAACAGTTTTTTAATTTTGAACCCATTTTTGAACTATATTTTCGAAAGAAAATATAAAAAAGTAGGTGTCTATGTTAGAAAAAGTGGTCTTTACTATACTTAGTAGCGAACTCATTGCATAGACAATCGTGAGGTTTGTTTGTGATATTAAATTATCAATGCGTGAGCAGCGCAACAAACGGCTCGGGTTGCGTAGTAGTGAAAACTCACCTTGGACTTCATGAGTTCCTAGTACAAATGGCTGGTCGGCGTGCTGTCGGATGGGGCAACTTTGCCCGGACTGTGTGCATCGTCGTCCCTGAGAGGCGGTGTCGGAAGCCATGTACCGAGCCGGCCCGATTGTCATCCATGTTCAGGGGGAAAAACGAAAAGAAAATCTCGTATTTTGAAAACAAACTTTTGTTATCATTGATACAGTACCCGGCAATAAATATTGCACGTCGGCATTAATCGCATTTCCGAATACAAACGAATGCTAATATGTCCATCAATTTTAGATTTATCGTTTATCAGAATTTGGTTTCAGAACCTTGATTTTCTTAAATCAATGTTGAAGTGTGAAAGAGCTGTAAAACTACTTCCTTTTTGTAGACTTGTGTAGACACGTTAAACCAATGAGGTGATCACTGCCCTTTTATCTCGCCAGGTAACGCATGAGTGACGGTACTCAATCGACTTTTAGTTTCATTGGCAAAAATTGGATCTTTAACTTGTATCTAAATTTTGGAATAGTGCTGTACGGTTAAAATTTATGAATCGATTAGCCGATAGTTTTCCAACAAACAAGAAACGCCGTAAGCTTTGGGAAAAGGCTTTGAACAGGAAAAATTGGAAGTCAGCAGCATCGTCCAGATAATGTTCTAACAACAGGCGGATGATAGGTAATTGTCATCGTTTAAACAATTTTCTTTTATAACACCGAAGTTATGATTGCGGTCATAATACTCCAATATATAATAAATACAAAAGAATATAAATAACGATATAATACGTAGGATTGTAGAAGAAATTTAAAATCTACGAGACATTATTTTTTACAATCTCTTGCTCTCATCTCTCTTACAAATCGGCCTTTTTCCCTTTCAGTTATGGTTCCTACTTACGTAACACGTCTTTTAATTAAGTCACTGATAGCGTTGAATACAGTACTAAAGCAAAAATAAAATATATTCACAAAATATAAATAAATGTAATTTGTAAAGAAGGTACCTTCGCCGAGAGCGCCATCTTTAAAAGTTTTGCGTGATACACCCCAACAAACTCTTTTTCTTCTTCTTAATTATGACGTTTTCTGTTTATATCGATTTGGCCCCATTCAAACTCATGGTAGTTACTGTTTTGTGCATTTGATATTTTGAAATTTTAAATAATCGTCGAGGTGTTGGACACTTGTGAGCATACTTGTGAGTAGGTACTCGCTAGGTATCGATTCTACTATTTTCGGCATCGTATTATTCTTTTCGATGCCGAGTAAAGTATCGAAAAAAAAATACATGTATCGAATAAAGAATACTCACAAGCACTCACACAGGGTCGAAGCGAACGGTTGTTCGCAGCGCCATCTTCGATAAACAGCCAATCATAGCACAGCTCCAGCGTGACCAGATGCAGTGGATTTTTACTTTTTGATAGATTTAAACCTTTTAAATAACTTCATTCGTAGAAAAAAAAAAATTTGAATTTTTTAATATAATTTAGAATTTAGTCAGTGTTTTTAGTAGTTTTTAATTAAACGGTGCTGGCAACCGTTCTCCTTTCATTGTTAATTCTTTGCTTAGTTTGGGACTAGATGGCGCTGTGTGGGATGTACCCATATGTACCAGGTATTATTTTTATTATTATTTTTAAAATGTTGGTTTTGAAAAACTTTGTGAAACACTTACCTAGCGTGTCTTACAGTTTCTAGTGCAAAAATAAAATGAATATTCATTAATATCTTTTTTTTATTTTGTATAATATACAGTATATTTAATTTAAATTTGTTATTTAATTAAATACCTACAGATTAAAAAGAAGTGACTTAGGGGCTGTTCATTTATTACGCAAGACAATTTTTACTACTTTTGAACCCACCCCTCCCCATATGTAAGAAGAAAATTGTTTAAACGCCCTCCCCCGCTAGCCAATCTTACATAAGATCGTTATCAACCAAAATTACATAGAAATACTGAGGAGGAAAAAAATATAAAAATTCGTATTGTTTCACACTGAATAATTTTTTCTGTCTAGTGCAATTGGTCATATGGACAACAAAACTCAGGAACCTTTTGGAAAAGAGTGTCAATGTTAATCTTGTAGTAAAGTTGGTTGTAGGTGTAAATTCAAATTTTAACGTACTTTTTTGATCTTACGTAAGAACTATTATAGACCCCCTCACGAGTATCGTTGAAATAAGTTGAATACTTTTTTAGATATCGATTAATTTATTCAATACCAATACCAAGTATTGGTATCGTAGATAAGGTGGTATCGAATCAACACTATAATTTAATCCTAACGAATACAGTACCTATTTAAAATAATACCTTTTTTATTTTATTGCAACATATCTGCCACCTTGTATCGAGTAGCTATACAAGGTGGCCAAACATTGTCATGTTAAGAATGTGTTTTTGCAGTTACCTATAGATGGCAAATTCATCGAATATTTTTGGTCATTAAATAATGTCAAGATTCAAGATTTTGAATTAGTAAATCTCAGAGTAGAGGTGAATAAATAGCAGTATAGCAATTAAAGTAATATTAGGTAACATGCGGTACATGGAACTAATTTGAATGGTTTACGGAACACATTTAATTTCTAAAATTGAATGTTATTATACGCCCTGTTGTGATAAAAAATATATTTCAATATGATATGGTTTATAAGTATAGAAAATGGTATAAACTTTAATAAAAAATTATAAATAGTAAATTGTATATTTAAATATTTAATATAATATAAAGTATAATTTCAATGAGTTGTACAACAGGGGGCGTAGCTCAGATGGTAGAGCGCTCGCTTAGCATGCGAGAGGTACCGGGATCGATACCCGGCGCCTCCAAAATTTTTTCATAATTTTGATATTTGATTTTTTTTTTCTGAAAATATAAACAAATCGGAGTACCTACTTTAGTAACTTTTTTAAAATTTTATATATCCATTTTCATAGAATGATTGTACGAAATTGGTAGCCGATGACGTCTCAACTACAATTATAGTATATGCTGCGCATTGCATTTGTTCCGAACGAACGCAATGTTGTCGAACGCCGCTTGTAGTAGTGACGTCACATTAATGTTTCACATTTTCTTTTTATATTATGTTATTAGACCTTCAAAAATGTTGTATAGGACATCTATGCCCATTGGGTCATAAGAATAGGTAGGTAGTTACCATGGTACATATTTTTTTTTATATCATTCAAATACCAGAATTGATCTGTGAAATACCAGTCAAAGCAGTGTAGCTTTTTATTATATGACAGATAAACTCAGTATGCCACAATCTATATAACCTCGGTAAAAATTTATTTTGTACTTTTTGTTAGAAAACACTGGTCCTATTAACTTATTTTTAGAGGTTTATTCTTTATAATATAATCCTCATCGTCATCTTTCATTGTCTATTTTTTACCAGTAAGTAACTTTATTGGTATACAAAATTTCTTTTATTTCTTAAACTACAGAATCATCACATTATTTTATAGTATTTCCATTTGCAAAATCACCAGACGGTGCCACAATGTAGGTACTAAAGGAAAATATGTTATGCAATATTTGATTGACTTTATACCTGGTGTTGTTATTTAAGAATAAGTTTGTAAATAAGAATTGAATGGATACTGTTTTCGACTATAAAAAATATTTGCTGCGAAATAACACTAGCACTTGTTACCGTATTCAAACCAGAATAAAATACTGCCTAAAATCTGACTTGTTTAAAGAAAATATAAATTTTTACGCCACATCCCAGTGGCAAATGCACCAGCCTGACATACTTATCTACTTCTTAAAATGCATTTAAGTAATATCGTTCTAATTGTATAGACTATATATAAACAGTTTGGAATATACGTATATGATGACGAATTGCAGTAAATGTTTCAACAAATAAATGAAAAAATAACTTTTGTTCATTTACACTTTATTTTAAACAATATCATTTACACAATTTTGTGAGTACTACCTAAAACTAATATTCTAGATGAAACTGTGATGGGCTTGGACCAAAACTTTCAGCACACATTTTTCATATTTTTCTACAAAGATATAGTCCAATTTATTTATACTTTCCTCTTAAAAATAAAAAATTAAGTTTTTAATATTCATAGTGATTTTTTTTCAATAATTGATTAATTTAATATCCTTGTGACGTCACCTGACAGGTGTTTTTAATATTTACATTATGTTGGACTAAATAGTCATATTTTTAATAATTACAATAATTACAAGTGGCCTTATGTCAATATTTTTTATTTCCTTTTACGATTTTTACTGTGGAAAGAAGCGCAATAAGCGCAACCGCCCAAATGACGTCACGTAAACATAAATAAAATAAAAGCAAATTCGTAAATAAAAAAAATATAATATTTTAAGAGAATATTCTAGACCCTTAGTTCTTTTATTTAATTACCATCAACACAACTTTAAAATTTTGGTCCGAGCCCATTGTAAACTGATTTCTTTATTAATACATGAAAAAATCCTTACATTACAAAAACAAAAATCAATGCAGCGGTGACATTTCATATTTGATTAAAAATAAATAATAGTAATATTTTCTTTTAAACCATATTAACACTGAACAAACTCAATATTTATTCCAGGGCATGTTTTCTATAGCATGTTTTTTTAATTTATGCTTTTTAAGATATTTAGAGTCTATGAAAGCGTCATTGCATAAGTGACAGACATAAGGTCTTTCACCGGTATGTGTCCTTAAGTGTACAACAAGATTGCCCTTCAGTGCAAAGAATTTCATACACACCGAGCACCCAAACTTTTTCTCTCTCGTATGTGTCAATTGGTGGGTTCTTAGATGGGTTTTTGTTTTGAATCTCAAGGAACACAGTTGGCACGGGAATGGTCTTTCATTAGTATGGACACGTTCATGCATTACCAGCATAGCTTGACTAGCACAACCTTTTCCACAGATGCTGCAGTCAAATCTTTTCATGTTCCTCATTTTGGCATGCTTATGCGTCACTATGTGGGATTGCATCTCTTTTTTAGATGGTAAAACTTCCCCACACTCGGAACACAATAGTTCCATAGGGTCGACCATGTGTAAGTTCTCAACGTGGTGTTCAAACACAGATTCTAATGAGAACATTTTCTTGCACAAAGAGCAGGAATATCCCACTACGTCACCTTCAGGGTTGGTCAATTCTTGTTTTAAAGTTTTAGTTAGCTCTTCTTTAACTTTAATTATTCTCGTTTTGGTGCATTCATCGTTTTCCTTGTGGTCGTCTAGTTGCATTTTATTTTCGAACGTCTGTTCACATCCTGTACAAGTAAACGGAGAGATGTGTATAAGCCTATGCGTTTGCATGGTTATCTTCTGATGGAATCTTTTAAAGCAGATGTCGCATTCAAATTGTTTGACACCACTGTGTATCATCATATGCCGTTTCAAATTATTGGGATTAGCAAATGTTTTGAAGCAAACCTTGCAGCGTGGCTTGATGTTATTATGTCCATACTTGATGTGTTGTGTAAGAGTATTTCTTCTTATTAATTGATTGCAGAAAGGGCACATTATCAGAAGGCCAGTTATATTGTGCAGAAGCATATGACCGGTTAAAATTTCTTGGGATTCAAACCCTTTACCGCACATGTTGCAGAGATGGTCACCAGCAGGGTTATGTGTGAATTGATGCTTCTGGTAGTCAGCATATTCATCAAATTGTTCGCCACATTCACATAAATATGAAGTAGATTCTTCATCTTGCTCTAACATAGTAGATATTTGTGCTCCGTCAGGATATTCAATAACTATTTCTGAACCTTCACATTTGACTATATGAAACTGAGACTCATCACCTTCGCACACAATCACTTCATCCTGTGACAGAGAGTCTCCATCGTTTGTCATTAGCTGTGTATCAGTTAAATAGGCTACTTTTTGACCATCTGCTCCTTTTAAGACTATTGTACCATCAGCAGCAGAACTAGTCAATATTTTGATGAATTTATTGGCTTGTGCTTTATCTTGGATTAAGCTAATAGTCTTAACGGTATCTGCCGTTTTTTCTTGGGAATCTTCACTGGGTTCTACCAGATCATGGTCATTGGAATTATCTTGGTCATCAATGTCCATGGGTGGATCTAAGTTGCTATCCTCTTCATTTTGCAAGATGGTAGCCGGCACATTAATTGGAATTTTTGTTTCAGACACTAAAAAAGAATCTATGGAATTTTCGAAACTGTCTTCATTTGAGATAATGTTTAATTTGGGCTCAACAGGTTCTTTCTTAATTTTATTTACATTATCAAGTTTTACACTGATAGATTTATTTTCTTTTTCCTTTTCATTGTCTTTAGGGTCGTCTATGACTAGTACATAATAATAATCATCATCACTGTCATTTGGTTCAGTTTTAATTATTGCTTCTAGTTGTTTTAACGGGTTGG
Source organism: Luffia ferchaultella (assembly GCA_949709985.1). Classification (NCBI taxonomy): domain Eukaryota; kingdom Metazoa; phylum Arthropoda; class Insecta; order Lepidoptera; family Psychidae; genus Luffia; species Luffia ferchaultella. Next base: position 14,696,041 of record OX453261.1, read on the forward strand.
TTTCAAAATCATCACTTTTTGAAGAATTATTAACATTGCTCACAGCGGAGTCCTTCAAGAGGGCTTGTAGTTGCACTTTTAATTCAGCATCCATCTTGATGCATTGCTTCCTGAACTGGTATGCAGAGTTCATAAGTGCATAACACGAATCACAAAGCTTCTGGGGCAGACCGTCATCATCCTTTACCTGTAATTGAAATATACTTTCTGATTCTTTATGTAACATTTAAAGTAAAAGGTGTTCAAGTGCTAGTACACTTTTATTCGTTTAATATTAAGATGCAATGAAGTGAACCTTTGCATGTTTTTGTATTCACAGACATATTCCTTAACCTTTACTGGCATTTATTGTTGATATCATGTTCAATACATTGAAATAATATATTACACACAAGTTATTATGAATCAAACTCTTTGATTTACAAGCAGATATTAAAATCATATATAACTATTTATAAGTTACTAAATCTATCAGATATCTGCCAAATTCCAAAACTATCCAAAACATCTTTTATTGTTATTTGTTGAGAGGTAATACATTTTTAGGATGAGTAATTATTATAAATCATGGGAGCAAGCACAGCCCGCAATATTAATAAATATTGACCATCAAATGAGTCTGAGGGTAACCATGGTGCATTTTTCTTGCTATGATATTTTTCTATTTGGCAAATTACACCAAACAAAGTAAAAGTGATTTCCACTCTGTTAGAAATGTTTGAGATTTTGGTATTACTTGTAATATTATTGGGGTTTACGAGGGCTTAGTTTCAAAGAAAATTAATGTAAGACAAAAAATTCAAGAATAATCTTGATCTACCTACAACACAAATGCCACTGGTCAGTATTACAAAATATCTTGATATTTAATGTTTAATAAAAAAAAAAAAAATCTTTTACTAATTAATTTCATTTTTAAGTCATATTCTAAATATATTTTTCAACATATAAATTATAATTTCAACAGAGAACCAAAATATGTATAAATATAACTTATGTAAAACATTAAAATATGTAACAAAAGTAAAACAACTAAACATTGTTTTATTAACATTTCATTATTTATTTTTAAGTTTCTTGATGTCAATAAACTACTAAATAAACTAAGTAAAAATATTTCAAAATTATTGTGTATTTAAAATCCATTTCTCTTTTTCCGGAGTAAAAAGGATCTGTTTGTTAGACTATAATTAACCATAGACATAACTATTGTTTAAAAAATTAAATTCCTAAAATAATTAATAATTGAACAAAAAATTTATAAAATTAATTTTCTTTTATTGTCAGGAATCATTGGACAGACCATAACAATAAATGTTCATATTCATTATCACAATTAACTATTTTACTCTATTATATGGTAAGTGCATGTTTGAGAACATAAGTAAATAGAGAAATCCAGGTACATGTGAAAGATAACTGACTGACCGGTTGGCCGAGTGGTTAGAGACTATAACTGCGGAGCCGAGGTTTTGATCTCCGCCCTGGACAAATATTTGTGAGCATAAACATGTCTATTTGTTCCATGTCTAGGTATAAAAGTATCAATGTATGTATATTCTGGGTGTAAAGTATCTATATAAGTATACATCATACATATAAAAAAAATTTAAGTATATATATCAGTTGTCTAGTACCCCTTAATACAAGCATAATACTTGCTTACTTTGGGACTAGATGGCGCTATGTGGGATGTCTCAGATATTATTATTATATTATATAAAAACAAACATTTAGTAGAATTACACATGAAACATAATTTCAGATTCTTTTCCTTCTCCAGTACAAATTTTACATGTGGGTCACACAAAACTATACTTCACAACGAATATTCCAAAACATTAACCTGGCATCTAGTTGGTCTATGGCATATATTTTTTTGCTCACATTTTTATTGTCACAATGAAGTATTTCTATGAACATCCATATGTTATCCATATTTCATGAAAATATTTTTCATACATTATACTGCATCATTAAAATTTAATATACCAATTTATACTGTTGTTTGTTGGTTGGTTTTTCATTTTTCTTTTAAAAAGTGTCTTGATGGATGTCACTTTATATTATAGTAGGCATAAATAAGAAAAAAATAATAATGTGAAATCATTGTTGACTGTCACATGTATTACTAAGTTGTGTGAATTTAGTTTCATAAGCGCTGTGGTTTTCGTTGATAATTAAATAAATCAATCTATCCATAATACAGATCGAGTCAAACTTTATGGCCATTCCAAACATAGTGTCGCAGTAACAACTGGTAGGTAGGTGTCAACGGGTGTACAGTGCTATCGCTAACAAGAAATTGCCTCATATTCAGAACGGGCATAAAATTTGGCACCATCTATAACTAATAATTCATAGTAATCATGTAGCAAAACTAACCTATATCATATATTAAATAGGTATGCCTTGTAGGTAGGCAAACATAATCTTTTTGTTTGTAGGCTATGTGAGACTTCTAATAATTTTGCAATATTTTATTTAAATTGCATGCAAGGTATACCATCTAACCTCAATAGAAGTGGTCTCTAGGAATCTTTGCTTCACGTTAAGAGTACTATCAAATATAGAGACTTCTGAATCAGGGGCGAGGCAGCATCGGCATAGATTTGACAAAACATCCATATCACTTAGGCAGCAGTGTTAAGTACCGTGGCGGTGGTTCTGTAATTTGTAACATTTTTGTAATTTGTATTGTTTTGATTGACAGATAAACACAGAGAGGATTCCAGAGAGAAAAATTATCTACGGCGGACCTTACCCATAAAGTCGATCTATGTCGAATTTATTTATAGACAAAATTGTAGTAGACAACAGACGAGCGTACAAAATGGCGGCAACGGCGGGGCGGGCAAATTCTAGCGGGCGTGAGCAAATTATAATTCAACCACTATAAGTTGGTAACAATGAGAGCGCTACTTTCTACGTGAAATATCTTTTGAATTAGCCTTTTCTCTTTTACACTCGTACCGTTGCAGAGCTGTAGCAGAGCCAAGCAGAGCTATCAAAATTAGTTCTCTTTTTCGCCATCACCGTAATAAAATGACAAGGTTAAAATTCCTTGACGCTGACAGCTTTTGTTATAAAATACTAGATTAGACATATCCTGGATACGAGTTACTCATTCAAGAAAATTTAAAGATTTCTAATTTGGCGTAGATTTATATTAAAGTTATAAGGTTAAATGTTATTATTGTTTAAAACCTTGAAATAAAAATAAAATTTATGTGAAATATTCACTGTGTGGTTGAATTATGTGTAACCCACATGTAAAATTATTACTGCAAAAGAAGGTCAAAATTCTGCAATTATATTTAACTAGCGACCCGCCCCGGCTTCGCACGGGTAGTAGAGCATATCACCCGTAGTGTTTTTTCTGTGGTAGTGTCCTATCAGCTTGTTGCGTCGAACGTGTGGATTGCATTTAATTAGATTTAAATATAACGTAAGTTCATTCTGCTTGGAGTATTTTTAATGTATTTTATTTCCAATTCTATAAATGTTTGAAAAAGTAAAGAATACATAAAAACAAAATACAATATTTCTTTGTATACAACATTGATAACTTCTGTCTAATTTTAAATTACGCGAGTCGCGTCGGCGGGGGCCCTCAGCCGCCGCCCGAACTAGGGATATTTCAGTATCACATTGTTAGATCTAGAAAATATTCAATTTTGAATCTCAAACATTTTTTTCACCCCGACAGCTGTCAAGTCCCCTCACATTTTTCATCTTTCCAATTTTAAAATTCCAGAAAATCATAAACCAAGCTACACCACAGAGGTCAATCAGCCCATATAAATTTTCACATTAAACAAAGAGAACAACAGAACACGAACAGGAGCAGTGGTGGAAAAATCAGCTATATTTTAAAAACATGCTTCAGACTATAAACTATAACATTTTAATGTACATTACATTGGCGTAGCCACTTCTTAAAGCCACGACCTAACCATACCCATAATTTGTTGCTAATTTGTTACACCAATCCCGATTTTGGAGCTCTTGCCGTTTCCGAGATACAGCTACGATAGCGTAGCCACCCCTGTAAGTTTTGAACCTATCCACCTCGAATCACTATTGTTGCATATAATAACATATCAGAAGATCCAGATTAATACACGGTCATCGGTTCTTATATATTTATATTCATAGCAATATATCCAATTATAATTACGTTTACTTTACACCAGGTTACATGAGATTACAGTCTTTACGTTAATTAGCGTTCAGTGACATGACACAGAATGTCAGTCTAAAAACGATTGATGATTGTCAAGCCTAGTACATAACACTCCCTTCAACTTAGCCTACAGATTTAGTCTGTCCACTGGTTTCCTGATCCTCGAAGAACGTCTGGGTTCTTCCCGTATCTTGCCATCTTCTGTCTGTTTTGGAATTACTGTATTCTTCTCCTTATCTTGACTGTTTGCAGGATTAAATGATTCTGTTGCTGGCATCGACGTTGGTGGAACGCTGTCCTGTGATAAGGATGTCTGCAATGTATCTTCTGGCTTCGATGAACCTTCAGGAAGAACTATGTTTTCTTCAGGGTTTGGTACTGGATGTACAACTGCTCGATATCTAGGTCTCAGATGATCAGTGTGTACATATCTATTTTGGTCATGTACCTGTACAATAAATGTCAACAAACCTTTTTGTCTTATTATTTTTCCTGGTAACCATTTCTCGACTTCCCCCCTGACAGTTTTTACCCAAACTAGATCTCCGCTTGCAAATGGTATTCTTGATTTTATATTAACATTTCTATTTTCTTCTTGCTCTTGTTTTTTTTTATCTACTATGTCTGCCAAGCACGGTTTCAAAATGGAAAGTAAGGTTCTCGGTCGTCTTCCCAAAAATAATTCTGCTGGTGATCTACCGGTGGTCTCGTGAGGCGTATTTCTATATGCAAATAGATATCTGTCTAATAAATGTTGAAGTGATAAAGATGAAGTTTTATTCTCATAGTCCGAAATCATTTTCTTAAGTGCGCTTTTCACGTTTTGCACTGCTCTCTCAGCAGCTCCATTACTTGAAGGATGATATGGGGGTGAAAATATTTGTTTAATACCATTTTTAGTAGTGAATTCCTTAAACTCATGAGAGTCAAATTGTTTACCATTGTCAGATACCAACAATTCTGGAAGCCCATAAGCAGCAAACTTAGTTCTCAACTTTTCTATTGTTTTCTGAGAAGTAGTATTCGGCATAATCTCCACCTCAATCCATTTTGAATATGAATCTATTATTATAAGAAAATTATGTTTTGCTTCATTGTAATCAAATTGTGCATAATCAATGTGTACTCTTTCCCATTTACGATGACTGGTCGGCCAGTGTGATATTGGCAGTTTTGCTGAATTGCGAGCGTTTATTTGACAAGCATTACATGTTTGTACTCTTTGTTCGATATCTTCATTTATGTTGGGCCACCATACCAAAGACCGTGCCAATTCTTTCATTTTAACTATACCTTGATGGCACGCATGTAACAACTCCAAAACTTGCTCACGATAAATTTCTGGAATAATGACTCTTTGTCCCATAGTCAAACAATTTAGTTCTAATGATATTTCTTCTTTATGTCTACTATAACTATTAACTTGTTTATCTGCTGATTCTTTGGGCCAACCATTTAAAACGAACTGATAAACATTTTTCAGTACATCATCCCTTTGTGTAGCATTCCCGATTTCCGCAGCCGTCAATACTGGGCTTGCTGTGTTAATAAATTTACAGACATATTCCACGGACGAGAATTTATTATTTACTTGTTCTATTTGTTCATTATTTGACAGTGGCAATCGTGACAAGGCATCTGCGTTAGCTATTTCTGAACCTTTTTTATGAATAATTTTATAATTATAAGCTGCGAGTAATATGGCCCATCGTTGAAGTCTCGCTGCTGCCATTGAAGGTACGGCCTTATTTTCTCCAAATATCACTATCAAGGGAGCATGGTCAGTTACTATCTCAAAGTAACGTCCGTATAAATAAGCATGAAATTTCTTCAATCCAAATATAATAGCCAAACTTTCTCGTTCCAATTGACTATAATTCTTCTCTGCTGGAGATAATGTCTTACTTGCGAAACTAATAGGCCTTTCTTGTCCATCAATTACATGCGATAATACTGCTCCTACACCTCCTGGTGCCGCATCACAAGTAAGTCTCAGTGGCTTTTGCAGATCATAAAATGTTAAAATATTATCTGAACATACCCATTCCTTACTCTCTTCAAATATTCTTGCTCTTTCCTCTGTCCAGTCCCACGTTGCTTCTTTGGCTAGTAATTGATATATTTTTGATAATTTATCTGATAGATTTGGTATAAATGTACCATAAAAATTCAGTAGTCCCACATATGCTCTCAACTCCTGTTTATTTTGGGGTTGCCGAGCCAACTTTATAGCTTTTACTAGTTCATCACTTGGTTGTAGTCCTAGCTCATTTATGTTGTATCCTAAATATTTTACCGAGCTGACTAGAAATTCACATTTGTCTGTTCTTATTCTAATATTATGTTGTGACAACCGTTTTAATACCCTTATCAAAAGTTCATAACATTCTTCCTCTGTTGTTCCACTTATTAGAATATTATCTAAGTAGCATGCGACTTTTGGTATATTTTGAAGTACTTGATCCATTACTGATTGAAAAATTGCTGGTCCTGTTGTCACTCCATATGGTAACCTTGTAAATCTAAATAATCCCAGCGATGTGTTTACTGTTAATAGTTTTTGTGATTCTTGTGAAATTGGTAGTTGCAAATATGCTTCTGATAAGTCGAGGCTGCAAAATACCTTTCCTCCTGATAATGTTGCAAAAATATCTTTGGGATTAGGTAGTGGATAATGTTCTTTACTTAGATGTTTATTTATAGAAATCTTGAAATCTGCACATAATCGTATCTTATTATCTGCCTTGGGAACTACCACCAATGGTGTAGCCCACTCGCTTTGTGTTGTAGGTTGTAGTACTTTTTCTTGAATTAGCCTTTTTATTTCTTTCTCTACTATTGGCTTCAGGGCATATGGCACCGGCCGGGCTTTACAAAATACAGGAGTAACGTCATCTTTCAATATTAATTTTGCTTCAAATCCCTCAATTAGTCCTCTCTTTTCGCTGAACACCGTAGGAAACATATTCTTTAGTTTAGTAACCATGTCAGCATTACTATACAAAATTTGATGGATGCTATTTACCTCTTTTCTCCACTGTATTTCCTCCAACCAATCTCTTCCTATTAATGAGGGCACGTTTCTGTCACTACTTTTTATCACAATTGCTTCTAATTTGTACTTTTTGTTTTTATAAGTGACATTTAATTTAATTTTTCCCATAATTGGCAATACTTCTTGGAAACAATATGTTGTTAACTTCATATTTTTACACTCTTCTAATTTGACATCCTTGAAATAATATTTATAAGTGTTTTCTGATATTATGGTAAAGGCTGCTCCCGTATCTATTTCAAAGGAAATCAACTTTCCATTTGTATTAATATTGAGCCTGTACGCTGCTGGTGCCCTATTGTCTGAAATACTGTTAATATTGTACAATGTCTCTTCCATTATGGTTGGTTCCTTCGATGTAGAAGCCTCCGTGTAATTGATATTATTTTGAATCCTTTTCTTTTCTCTACATACCACTGCCAAGTGTCCAGTTCTATGGCATATATTGCACTTGTAATTTTTGAAATAACAACTATTTTTATTATGATTTGCCTTTCCACATACTGCGCAATTACTATAGTGTGCACTCCGGTTAGTATATGATGTACCATAATTTTTATTGAATATGAGTTTACTATTCTCTTGTACTTGAGTTCCTGCTTTACTGATATTATGGTCCTCCATCTTAATTTTGTTTACGGATTCATTGTTGACGAACATGCTTTGGTTTTTCTTGGCCTCTTCTAACATTCTCGCTTTTTGGTATGATTGTTCAAAATCTAATTCTTCTGTTAATAATTTTTGTCGAATATTATCATCCCGCAAACCACTTACAAGTCGATCTCGTAGTGCTTCTTTAAGAAATACACCAAATTGACAGGTCGCAGACATATGTTTTATTTGAACTACATATTCCGTTATTGTTTCGTTTATCTGCTGTGATCGCGAGTTAAATTTGAAACGCTCCACAATCACAAGTCGTTTTGGTTTGAAGTGACTTGTTAACGTTTCTATAAGAAAGTCGTACGATTTGGAGTCTACTTCTTCTGGGGCCAGCAAATCCGATAAAAGTTTCACGATCTTTGGTCCCAATACGGTCAACAATACTGAAACTCTTTGTCCATCTTCTATTGCATTTACCTTCATGAAATGTTTTAACCTCAACAAGTAGTTGTTAATGTCTTCTACCGTTTCGTCGAACGCTTCCAGTTTTCCTATCGTAGCCATTTCGATATTTTTAGAACACTTCTTTTTAGTGCGCCTTTATCCCATCCTCGTCGCCATTGTTGCATATAATAACATATCAGAAGATCCAGATTAATACACGGTCATCGGTTCTTATATATTTATATTCATAGCAATATATCCAATTATAATTACGTTTACTTTACACCAGGTTACATGAGATTACAGTCATTACTGCATTACAGTCTTTACGTTAATTAGCGTTCAGTGACATGACACAGAATGTCAGTCTAAAAACGATTGATGATTGTCAAGCCTAGTACATAACAACTATCAACTTATTTAAATTATTCCAACGCTAGAATTTGTTTACGCTAGCGTAGCCACTGCATCTCGGAAACGGCAAGAGCTACAAAATTGGGATTGGTGTAACAAATTACACAGTGTCGTGATAACCCAAAGCGCAACGAACCTGTCTCAATTTATAAGGCCCCATTATAGCCATGGTTCGAATCCGGGCGTGTACCAATGAGTTTTTCTGACTTAAGTACACAACTATCACTGACTCCGTGCCTCGGAGAGCACGTTAAGCAGTCGGTCCCGGACGCTGTCAATAGATGGCGGTCGTTACATTCCCCAACCCGCAGTGGAGCAGCGTGGTGGATTTAAGCTCCAAGCCCCCCTCCTCACCCTGGGGGAGGCCTAAGCCCCTGCAGTGGGGTAAAAATGGGCTGATGAAGTGAACAGAAGTGAAGTAACAAATTAGCAACAAATTATGGTACGGTTAGGTTGTGGCCTTATGATAAGTGGCTGCACCAGCGTACTGCGTAATGTAGGTACATGGCCGGCCATTCTATTCTGTGATTCTATTCTGTAAAAGTGCAACTAGCGCGCTCTGGTGGCTGGTGCAAGGTTCAAGTTCAAGGTGGTTCAAGGCATAGAGTAATATAGGTATATTATATAGATTATATAGGTTTGTTCAAGGCATGTTCAAGGTTCAAGTGATTTCAAGTTCAAGTACCTATTGTTTACAATTGGATTGTATCATATTAATGCTATAAACGTTTCGGTGAATATATAAATTTATTATTCTTTTATTTAAAAGACAGTACTTTTCCAACTTACATTTGACATGATATTATACCTACACAATTTGCCAAAACATAACCTTATTTTATCAAAATGTATTTCATTTCAATGAGTAAAAAATTACGATATTTTTGTTGGTTATAAATTGAAGGTAAATATGTACCTATGTTATAATATTAAGTTATATATATATTTATATTTTTTTTTATTATAGTAGGTAGATTCATAAAAGCCTTACATTTTAATAACTTCATTTTATACACATATTTGGACCTAGATATACAACAATGTTTCAACCCACAGAGGTTCAAAATGTCATCTTTCAATGTTTTCTGAATATGTAATTCCTTAAAATCTTTGTCCAGTGATGTTCCCATAAAAATGGAATGCAACTTCATTTTAACAAGCATAATTTAATAACCAGCTAACTCTACTTTCATCAGTGAATTTTTTCTATTGATTATTCTTTTCCTTTAATTTTAGTGCCAAAGAAGCCTGTCTTTTCCATGTTGTGTACCTACTTGAAGTGGGTTTTTCTTTCTCACATTTCTAATTATTTGTATGTATTTGTCTGCTGTATATACTTATTGTTGATTATTAAGTGCCGTTTCAATATTAGAAAAATCTGTATCATTTGGCAAAAAAGAATGACCTGGTATATATCATGAAGTTTTATTTTATTTTTTTTTTTATTTTTTGACATAGTTGTAATATAGTCATAATTATTTTATCCTTTTGTTGACGACCACACTGTAAGACATATAAGTTCTGGAACATTTACCAATTTATGTAGCACTTACTTTGTGGAATAAATGAATATGAATATGGTTCAACAAACCGCTGTGTTATAGTTTTTAATTTTGGGTGGCTTTTTAAAATAGCCTTTAACATTAGGACAATTTTAATATTATGGTTCTGTCCACCATAGCTATCGCTCCAGATAATCAATTTCTCAGTAGAAGGGAGCAGTTTAGTTTCTGTGTATTTCATAAGGCATGACCCTATTTCTTGTGTGCCTCTACCCACTTCTTCCTCAATCCACACATAGCAGTAGCGAATATCATTCATTTGAAGCAGACTGAATCTCACTGTTGTAAAACCACAGCTGCCTTTTATAAAAAGCAACATTGGTTGGTATACACAGTAAAGGCAGAGTTTTTCGAGATCAAATGTGAAACAGTCAATATTTTGATTGTCTTTTGCATCATGAAGTCGCATTTCATTTGATTTCTCAAATTTTCGGCCTTCTCTAAGTGTATTGTTTTCTCTGCATAAAAGTCACATTTGTTACATGTGTCTTTTTTAATGGTTTACAGCTGAGGTTAAACTTTGTCAAAAATTTTTTTTTACATTCTTGAAAGAACCGTAATTTGTATCTTCATTTACAAATTTTTCTGTGAACGTTTTCTTTTAAAAAAATAGAGCGTCCTTAGTTTTATCTCTATGATGATGATATTCATATTTTGGTAGTCTTGAAATAACGTCAATGATAAAGTTATGATGCTCCTCAGATATTTTATTCCAGCTTCCTGGCTTCTTTCCTCTTCCATCGCCTAAATTATTATTTCTTAACTTCTTCAATGTTATGGTTACTTTTTGTGTTGTGACTTGCAAGTTTTTCAAATACATTTCACGATATACCTTGACACCTTTTAGTGTGTAGGTACGGTGGAATAGTTTAGGTTTTTTTTGTGAGCAGTAACAGATCTCATAGTGTAGCTCCGTTTTTTTCATTCCTCTTTGACACATGATGCTATATACAGCAATTGAGCATTATAAGAACCTAGATTTAAAAAAATTCAGACTCTTCCTCTCTTGTGTCTTTTCAAATCAAACTCGCACATTTATTAAGGCATTTGCATTGATAATCAATGAAAATTTTTGGTTCTATTTTTTTTTTGTTTGCATAATGGTGTATATTGCAGATTATTATACTTATTAAATTTTCGTTCAGAACTGGACTGAGGACACTTTCGCTTGAGTCCTCTTTTTGGTCTACCACTTCTGAATTCAAATATGGATGTTCCTTGGACATTCTTTTCAGTACCTAGTGTTAGCTTGGACTTCACTTACAGTTGACGGTTTTTTTTATTCTTCAATATTTATGCTAAGTTTCAAGCTCACATTTCCTATCTCGTTTTCATCCCTGAGTGGTATTACACTTTCATTTACATTGCCATTTCTTGTTCCCTTTTCAAGTACAAAATAACATGTTAAATTCTTATCTTCTTTGGCTCTTGTTCTAGTGTCATAAAAATATTTAATTTCATCTCATGTTCGATGAATATTATTATATTCTTTATTCTAATAACTATTAAATTCCCTTAAATTGAATTTGATTGCATAAATTTATTTTTATTATAAAATATATTTCTTCATGAAACATTGTGAGTTTTTTAATGTTTTATAGGATAAAGGATCCAAAGGTAAATGGAAAACTTGTAAAAAATGTAATTGCCTAAATTAATTTTCATTACAATGTTCCATTCTTTATGAACTATTGTAAGCTTTTTTATGTGTTATGGTATAAATGATCCAAAGGTAAATGGAACGTTTGTAAAAAAATTATAGATCTGAATAAATTTTTGTTATAACGTTTCATTCTTTATGAGACATTGTGAGCTTTTTAATATTCCGCGGGATAAACGATCCAACAATAATTGGAACATTTCTGAAAAATATTTTGCAATAAATTCAAATTGAAACGAAACATTCCAGAAGAGTTATTTTGCTTATTTTTGATGCTTTTGGATCATTTTGCGTTTTATATCGCGCGGGAATCATTTTCCGTGTCTGAAATATTTATATATGCAAATATTATAAAGAATATTTAAGTATGTATGTATACCAGTTGTCTTATACCCATAACACAAGCATAAAACTTTCTTAATTTGGGACTAGATGGTGCTGTGTGTGATGTCCCAAGAATTTTTTAAAATTTTTATTTACTTAAATTGTCACTTTATATCTGTCACTCTTCAAGATTAAAATCTAGCTGTTAATTGTTTTTCATCTCTAGGTCCCTCTTCGACGGTCGAAAGCGTTCGGTGTACGTAACCCGTGCCATGCGCGTCACCTGCGTCGCCTACGACTTGGCGATATTGACCGACCTGACGATATGCTCGGCGAGATATTATGAAGATGTCTACAATTGGTATGCTGAGGTTGACAAGAAAGAGGTTAATATTTTGCTCATTGAACCCTTATTATTATTATAATAAAATATAAATTTAAAATTAAAAAAATCCCCTACACAAAAAAACTAACCTTCAAAAAGTGTGAAATAATACAAGTTTGTTCATTGTCTAATGATTTTTGATCCTTAAAGGCGTCTGAGCCCGCTAATTATTAGGTTTTTTAAGTTTACTGAGCTGTCCCCGACGCTTTTAAGGGTCAAAAATCATTAAACAATGAACAAACTTGTATTATTTCACACTTTTTAAAGGTTACTTTTTTTTGTCGGGAATTTTTAAAAATTTTAATTTAATTTTAATTTCAAATTTTTTAAACTTTTATTTAGTTGAACTAATTCACAAGTACATGATCAGACAAAAAATAATTGTCAAGTTTTTAGTTTTCATTATGTTAGTTAATATTTCTCATTCCCTTTCAATATAGTGTACATTATGCTACTAGTCAAGCCCTTTCGTTTGCTACCCATATTGACGGATTTGTGAAAAAAATGTAATTCGCCATTTTGTAGTGGCGGCCATCTTGGATTTGAAATTTGTCATAGTCATGTCACAGTGTATAGTATTCTACTAGTCAAGTCCTTTCATTTGCTACCCATATTGATGGAGTAATGTAAAAAATATGTAATCCGCCATTTCGTAATAGCGTTTCTTTTCACTTATTTCATTTAGATTTATTTTATGTAAATGCTTGAACCCGCCTTGGAGCAGCATGGTGGATTAAGCTCTAAACCCCCTCATTCCGAAGGGAGGCCTAAGCCCTTGCAATGGGATATTAATGTTCGCGATGTTTATTGAAAGACAGTGTGCAGAAAAGAATGTTGAATATTTTTTCAGAGGCAATGGGTGTCCGCATAGAGTATAAGACGGCTCACAATGCTGAGGCAGTTGACATCAAAAGAGAGGAACATGTAACACTGGCGCCACAACCCGACTGTGTCGACGACGCGAAAGATCGGAAAGCTCAGGATACATATTTGAGACAGGGAGACGCGCCCGAGAAGGTATGGACAATAATAAGACGTGGGACATCCAACATAACGTCATCTAGTTTCAAAAAAAGCAAGTATTGTGCTTGTATTATGGGTACTAGGCAAATGATATACATACATCTTTTACAATATATAAATATATAAAAGCACGGATAAAATAAACATGTCCGGGCGGGAATGAAACCCGCGGCCTCGGCGCGGCCGATTGGTCAGTATAGACAATTAGCCAACTATTACTAAATTAACGAATGAATTTGAAAACAATTAGTAAACTATTGTATGCTTCTTTCTGCACCGCCCCGTGCTAAAAATGGCGACCGATTACTGCTAACGATAAATTACATAATTTACGGTTCTAATCATACTCGACAAACGTAGGAAATATACTCTACTTTTTTTTTGACTGGATATAATTATACAATCTCGATGAATGCTTGCCCGTCATTCGAGTGCCAATATCATTAGCATTGATTTCACCCAGTGAATGTTTTTGTCATTACATTCCATATCAGTCCATTATGCTCCACTGCAGGGGCTTAGGCCTCCCCTCGATATGAGAGTGATTGGAGCTTAATCCACCACGCTGCTCCACTGCGGGTTGGCGGACTAATGATTGCCATCTGGCGACGACAACGGACGGCCATTACATTACTGGCATCTTTTTAATTATTACAATAATTTTTTGTACGCTTCTCAATGCAAAGTATGGATGGGTAGTGCTCTAGACGTGCTATGAAGAGGATGTCTAATTTTCTCACATTCAATCACACATTCATCCAATCACAAAAATATATTAAAGCATATACCATTCCGTGTATAAATGTAAAAGTATCTACTTGTATGTATGTATGTGAATATTATAAAGAATATTTGAGTATGCATATCAGTTGTCTAGTACCCTATAATAAAAGCACAATACTTGCTTACTTTGGGACTAGATGGCGCTGTGTTTGATGCTCTCTTTTTAATTTTGTTTAATAGATATAGTTCATTAGAAAAACCTTTTCCAAAACCACCATCTAATCTTTGTAGTTTTAAAATAAACAAATTAATAGATGAATCTCCTCATTATAAAAAAAATTAATATAGTGGTAAAAGTTACAAGTATTAATTTTTTAACAAAAGGCTTGCACCAAATTTTTTAACACATTGTTTTTACATTTTTCCAAAAACTGTTTAATGAAATATCCCTGTGACGTCAACTGGACAGATGTCTACGATTTGAATTATCTTAAGCTAGACAAGTCATAATATTTTTATTGACATAGTGACACCACCTCAATATTTTTTATTTATTTTTAGCTTTTGATTTTTACTGTTGGAAGCAGCGCAACAAGCCCTACAGCCTAATAACGTCACAGGAATAATTTCAACGTCGGATAAATTTCCATAAATATCAGGCAAATTCGTAAATAGAAAAAATTGATATTTGAGAGATTATTCTAGAAGCTTATTTGTCCAAGCCCGTCAAATGAGCATATGAGGCCTGTCATTTTGAATTTTTAATATTTTACTATTTTTACATATTTTTTTCCATTTCAGTACCTAGAAAAGTTTCGGCGAGCGGTCAACGAGCATAAATATAATATAATAATGGTTTACTTGTGAAGAAAGATGACGTCATCACTAAAGTACTTCTTCCCGAAAAGGAGAAAGACAACCAAGAGAGATTAACTGACCTGAAAGTTGAAAAATCGCAAGAAACCGACCATAGACACAGTATGTATGATGAGGTGTTTTCCTACGTTACGCCTAATTCGCCTAAACTACTGAAAAACGGGCAAATGTCAATAAAGAATAGAGCGGAGTAAGTGAGCGCTGCTGGCAGATTTAAAAAAGCAACTGTAAAACGATGAAATCGACAAATTGATGATAAAAAGTTTCATGTGGAAAAATTGAATAATTATAACAAAAAGGAGGGAGAGTTTTCTGAGAATAGAATTAGAAAAGTGAACGAAAACAAGAAAGAATTCGATTTCGACTATCAGCCTAACTTGGAAGGACATCCGGGGCCTAACCCTAGCGTAATTTTGCAGGTAGCATTTTTTTAAATAATCATAATATTTGGGACATTCCACACAGCGCCATCTAGTCCCAAAGTAAGCAAGTATTTTTTGTCTTATGGGGTGCTAGACAACTGATACACATACTTAAATAATCTTTATAATATATACTTTTTTACTCCCAGAAACGGAACAAATAGACATGTCCGTGCACAATTATTTTTGTCGCGGCCGGGAATCAAACCCGCGACCCTTGGCTCCGCAGTTAGAGTCTAACCGCTCGGCCGATCGGCCAGTCAGTTTCTAACTAGTATTTTATCATTAAACTAGCGACCGCCCGCGACTTGGTTCGCTTGGTTTACATGATATTTCTACAATTCAGAAAGTTTACGCAGTAAATAAATTTGACAGCAGCGTTTGGTTTTAATAGAATCAGACATATCACTTCACAGTATCAACACTGTCAAAAGCAATTTCGCGTGGACGAAGGCTGGCGTACGGGGACCTCGCGGACTGAAACCTCATTGAAACTCGCAACGCGCACACACCAGCTAGCTAGAGTATGAGTGGTTAGACGGTAAGCTCAGAAGAGGGCTTCTCGTCAGTTCGTATTTTTATGGCTTACGCACAAATCCTAAATATTTTCAGAATTCAAAGAGAAGTCCTGCCGTTTCGGTGATTAACCCGGACAGACGGACATACACTACATTTTATATATACATACTAGCGACCGCCCGCGGCTCCGCCCGCATGGACTACATGTTTTAATATATCATAATAGCAAAACCCAGCATAAACCAATTTCCATGGTGATTGATTGAACTGCATAGACGTAAGTAGACTACAGCGCCATCTGGTTGGTGGATTTTAACCACTGCCATCTGATGACGGCCAACGGGGATCGACGGCTTAACGTGCTCTTCGAGGCACGGAGGTTTTTCTACTTTAATCGATATTATTTTATTTTATTTTAAGCACGGAAGTGGTAAAATCTATAATTCGTTTACAAAATCACTCGAAAAATATTTATGAATCGCGTTGAATACACGCGCCGGAGCCCTGAACTAAACTGGCGCAAACAGTTCTTACCCTGGCGAAGCGTACGCGAACCCGTCGGTGAGAGGTCACGCACACATCGCCGCCGCGATATGTGTGAGTGTATTACAGCGGGTCGCTTCTATGTAGCTTGGCTTCCATACGGGTATTTATTCATATGGTTGTGCGGTGCGACGCACTGTAGGTAAATGTTTGTCTGCATTCGACACAAAAAGCACATTTCGTTCTATACCACATGAGCTTCGGGTATCATTTCTTATTTTTATGAGCCTTGTCATAAGCCTATTTCTGTCTTTTTTCCAGGCACTGATCATGTCGAACGCGAATGACGATATAAACTTAGAGCGTTTGGAGACAGCTTCTTCTTGAAATTCGCCATCGCTGCGTACCTTTACTACGCGCATCCCACCGTCCACTAGGGCAAGCTCAGCCATATGAGGAGCAAACAGGTATGAACTCCCGACCGTATAAAACAATAAACGTACAGTTCCAATCAAACGTTATGGCGGATGTGAACATAGGCACAAGTCACTTCGTAGTAACCAGTTTTAGGTGTAGCGGGACGCAGTGGAGCGAGGGGTATATGACTGTACCTGCGCAAGCACGCTTATAGCGTTGTATTCCGATCCGCCATAAAGTTTGAGGCGAACTATACCTGAGTTATCATTTTGCAGTGGTGAGAAATGGACGGAGCTAATTACGCCTTGCGTGGTGCTGGAATACGAATGATCGTTTCGCGTTCATATGGGCTATAACGCGGGAAGTCCCTCTTAATAGAAGCTATCTAAAGTTCAAATAAATATGTTTTTTATAATAATCGTTTTTTTTTCTTCAGATAAATCAATAGCCGACTGCGGGCAAACCCTAATCGGCGCGTACCTAATAGAATGCGGACCAAGGCGAGGGATGCTCTGCTGTTTAAGTCTTGACTAAGAATCAAAGTGCTGCCAAGACACGAGGTGGTATCAGTCGCCGACCATCCGTATGCGATAACCTTCAAGATTGCGCAGAAGAACGGAGATGATGAGAAAACTCAGATATACAAGTACAGTTTATTTATTTATTTATTGTGGGAAAACCAACAGCTGTTAACATGCAATATTACTATCAAACTTTATGGCGGATCCAAAAGTTGGCACAAGTCGCGTCGCAACAAACAGTTTTAGGTGTAGCAGATGCAGTGGAGCGAGGAGTAAATGACTATACTTGCGCAAGCACGCTTATAACGTTGTATTCCGATCCGCCATAAAGTTTGACGCGAACTGTACCCTCGTTAGTTTTGTTTTGACGTCTCGGGTTCCGCGTCTCACGATAATGATAATAATAAATAAATAATAAATTTCACTTCCTCGTCAAATTTCACGTGTCAGTTTGGACCACTACATGACAACTACCGTTTTGACACAATCGGCGTTTAAATGCGTCGCCTAAAAGTTCGGTTGTTACATTCGTTTCCACAAAAGTCCCTTCAAATTTAATTAACCATAAATTGTTTTTCATGGAATTATACGGTCTAAATTTTGTGATGGGATAACGAGTTAATGGTGAGAAACGTCGACAGTCGATACCGAGGGCATGCACATAACAATATTTTTCTTGTTTTATAGGCAAAAAGTGAAGAGAAGCCCAAACGGGGACAGACGTCAGACGTTGATTCCGATGGCTCCACTTCGGACGACGAAAGCTATGACCAAGTGAGTTAACTTCTGCCCGATTCGGTTCTAAGTCGTGTCGTGATAACCCGAGCAGCAGCGAACCTGTTTCAAATCTATAAAGCCATGTGGTCGTGGTTCGAATCCGGGCGTGTACCAAGTTTTTTCTAACTTAACTTAGTACATTAACTGTCACTGACTCCGTGCCTCGGACAGCACGTCAAGCAGCCGGTCCCGTTTGCTGTCAATAGATGGCGGTCGTTATAATCTGCCAACCCGCATTAGAGCAGCGCAGTGGATTTACGCTCCAAGCCTCCTCATCTTGAGGGGAGGCCTAAGCTCTTGCAGTGGGGTCTAAAAAGGGCAGATGGAATGGAATGAGTTCTAAAAGTCTAAGATAATTTAAATGATTAATTTCTAGTTTCATGTGCATTGGTAACGTACATGCTAACATCTTATTCCGTTTTACATTCGATTATGTATTTACAAATTTACAAAGAAATTAGCCATTAATTATTATTACTTAATATTTAAGCATGTATATCAGTTGTCTGGTACCAATAATACAAGCTTCGCTTCGTTTTGGACTTCATGCGCTGTGTTGGTTGTCCCAAGTATTATTATTATTATTGTTATTATTACTTAGCGAATATTTCAATAAATTTCCCATGAATATTTTAGACTAACTGGTTGGTTCAGTGGCTGGAGACCCCGACTGCAGAACCAAAGGGTTCGATCCCCGCCAGTGACACGTATTTGTGTGTATGAACATATCCATTTGTTCCGTGGCTGGCTGTAAAATATAATATACATGTCCATCTACTAGTAACCTTAGATAACTTTGGGACTAGATGGCGCTGCGTAGTATGTTGAGTAGGTAGATGGATGCTATTTTTTAATTTTCTAATCATTCATCGCCTTGTATGAAATGTAATTTGCGTAAACTTGTAATTGGCTTTATAGATTTATATTCGAAAGACTTTAAATCTCGATTGTGTAGCTGTAAGTCTACTTTGAATAAATAAATAAATGTCCCAGGTATTATTATTATGACTTTTAAGATTTTTTTTTCATTTACTTTCAAAATGTTAATTTATTTCGTGCTCAATTTAATTGTGCAACTGATAAATACAAGTAAATAATTTAACAAATTAAAGGCTTAAATTAAATCCAAAATAAATATAAAATTAATTAAAAAGTAGAAAAATGAATACAATTAGCTCTGACATTGTTTATATGTATTTTATAGTATAGAAATCATTATAAAGCAACACATAGTCTGGCAAATGCCTTCAAATCACAGTACTTGCCGTATATGTGTGCGGCTCTGAAGATAGTAACAAGAAAGTTGCAGTAAAATAATTTCATAGAGGTTTTGCGGCGGGAAGTACAGCGCATCGCATTTCAGAGCCGCACATATATATGGCATGTACCTACTGTAAATATGTTTATATGATCACAGGATAGTTCAGAGTTGGAGAAAGCGCAGGAAGTCGAAGACTGGAGCTGGCCCGGACGCGCGGTTGGGTCGTTGAGGCCTTACAAAAACGAAAATGGACAGTGGGTGCAGGTTTGTATATGTTTGCACGTATTGATATTACGTGTACCCCACGGAGGCGCGGGGTGGCGAGCAAGCGGTGTAGGCATTCTGAAAAGAAAAACGTATGCCTCTAAATTTATCTTTAATTTTTGGGAACAAAAAGAAGTCGCATGATGCGAGGACTGGACTGTATGGAGGATGCGTCATCATTTTTACATTTGAACCCTTCAAATACGCTTCTGTGACCTTAGCGGCATGTGAGGACGCATTATCGTGATAAAGGACAACTTTGTTTCGAGTGCACTTTTCCCGAATTTTTTCTAGGACAACGCTTTTCAAGCAAGTGTTGACATATTAATCTGCAGTTACTGTTCTATGATCTTCAATTGACACTATTGTGTAATGCCCTGATTCGCCGAAAAAAGAAGCTACCGTTTTTTTGCCAACGGTTCGACTTTACTTTCGTTGGCAAATCTTCAAAAGGAAAGACCCATTCTGCTGATTGACTTTTTCTTTCTGGTTCAAAGCAGTGCATCCAGGTTTCGTCACCTGTCACGATATTATAGACAGCCAATGATTGCCCTCCATTAAACTTTGCTATCATTTTGCGACACCCCTCTACACGCAGTCGTTTCTGGTCATCCGTTAAATCTGCGGTATCCATCGTGTATAAAGCTTCCGTACTTCCGTGCTTTCTCAGCGTCCTGTACGTCGCGTACGTCCTTAAACATTTCTGACATTTCCATAAAGAAAATACAATACATATACAATGTTTGTATGTAGGTATCTTATCTTTCATACTTCACTTATAAACACTTTTGCATCACACAAGACGTAAAGTACGGGAAGTACTTCAGATGCTTATGTACAATCTTTTACACTTGACTCGTTCCAATGCCTAATACAGTACGAATTTGGAGACATGTAAATTTTTTATTAGTCGCAATTAATTGTACGGTATCTATATTAAATTCGGTACATGCATCGTCATGGAAATAATTACGTACACGTCCAAAATCACTGAACCACACACACATACACAGACACACACACACAGATACACAGCAAGCTACGAGATGGAGCTTTATTACCAAATGCCGATTGGAGTCTCTGGCAACTCTGTAACTGACTTAAGCCGCAGCGAAAATCATAAAAAACCATAGCGCGAAAAAAATTTCTAGTTAAGTTCATTATAATTCCGACACACAATTTTCAAACCGACGCCACAGTCACGAAACAAAATGACTATCTCGTAATTTAAAAAGTAACGTGTTCCCAGACAGTACTATTTTCAAATTTCATAAATGGCTTTCTATTTTTTCTATTGTAAGTGGCCAGTTCAACAAACTTTCAGTATGCCCTACGTATCGTTACTATTATCATAAAGAAGTAATATCGGTTTCATTTGGTTTTTGAAGGTAATCTCCGAAATTAGTGATCCGATTTCAAAAATTCTCTATACAATTCAAGACCTTCAAGATTTTGTGTCCACAATATAAGGCATAGATTGAAAGAAAAAAAAGATTGATGGAAGGCGGCTATAGATGACGTGGTTGCTCATTCGAGTTTACGTGATGCGCAATAAACGAGGTGCCTTTGGATTTTAGTACCTACATAAGAACTGTTTTTATTTTCTCCAGTTTAACAGTACATGTCAGATGGAGTCAATGGCATTTCAGACCTACCTGCAACTTAGTAGCTTACTGTCTACTGACGTCGCATTGGCAGACAATAAGCGTCTTCTCGTCGGCTATATCTGAATACGCCTGTTACGAACCTAATTGCGGAGCCAAGGTTCGCGGGTTCGATCCCCGTTCGGGACAAATATTTGTGTGCATGAACATGTCTATTTGTTGCGTGTCTGGGTGTAAAATATTTATATATGTATATATTATAAAAAAAATATTTCAGTATGTAAAGCAATTGTCTAGTACCCATAATACAAGCTTTGTATAATTTGGGACTAGATGGCGCTGTATGGGATGTCCCAGGTATTATTATTATTATTCAACAAGCTTGTCTTTATTCTTTTACAGTGTTTCGTGTTCAACTCATATAACGACGTGAGAGCCGGCGCGGCGGTGGTATAGGAAACAAGTTGGAGCCTCCCGACGGAGATGATTCCGAAGTGTACAGGATCATCTTCGATGTATCCTTCTTCTTCTTCTTCATCATCGTCATCCTGCTGGCTATCTTACAGGGTGAGTTGGATATATGATGGCTAATGGATAGAGTTTAACGCCGAAGTTCTGTCTTTCCAATCTAATGGGATTAAACAATCATTCAAACGATCTTAGCAAGAAATCTGATTTAGACTTAATTGAGTGTCACCTATTAGTGGCTGTTTGTCTGTGAAAATAATTAATGAAAAAATAATAACAGAAGAAGTTTGGCGCGAACTGTACTTTCTATCTGTTATCGAGTTAACAAATGAATTAGTGAACTTACTATTTGCAAGTAGATATAGTGCCAGATGTAAATTTTCATATTATTTATGGTCGTATTCTTTCCTTTACCACTTGACGTTTTTCCTAAAAATCTTCTATATGATAAGAAGGTCCACTTCATAACACACCAACGTTTTAGGTTTGATCATCGATGTGTTCGGTGAGCTGCGTGACCAGTTGGAGTCGTCCGTCAAAGAAGAAATGGGAGTCCAACTGCTATAGATGCGGCACTGCCAAAGAAGAGTTAAATGAGGTGCGTGATAATTTCGTTATTTATTTATTATTTAATAACAAATAACAAGGACTCATTTGTTAGCAAAACATTTACGTTATAACAGTCAAAATAAAAACAAACTACAAATCACAAAAATCAATATCAAACTGTAAACATTAACTAAGTTATAATAACGTATAACGCCTTTAATTTTCCCGTTACTTGTGTCGTTACACAATTACAAATCAAGTGTAGCAATATGTTATTGTTGTAATTTTAAAATGACGTGCAACGTTAGTGTGGCCCCGTCAAATATGACGTATCCTTAAGGATATTTGTGATTTAATTGTGATATTTTGGATTAGTTAATTAATGACTTCTTTTTCAATTTAGTGGTAGCCAACTCCCAAATTTGTTAGAATTTGATTAAAAATAATTTAAGTATATAAAAACCATATCAATTTGTTGAAATTGAAAGGGATGGCGAGTGGCTGAAATTATACTTATCGATGCCAGAAAATAGGAATGCTGGTCTTCGAATAAATTATTATAAGGCATAGAATCTGTATAAAGTGGTGAACACTCTGCCATTGGAAGTCACCTTATTGGTCTAGATAGTCTGTACCATCTTTTGTCTGTTCATATCTATCTCTTAATAGGGTTCCTTAGTAACTAAATAGAAACTCTTATAGTTTCTCCAAGTATGTCTGTCCATCCGTCTGTCCGCGATTTAACTCAGATTTAACTCCATATTATATTAATCAAGCCTACGAAGTTGTGAAGAAAATGTTGAAAACAATATTTGTTTTTGGGTACTACACATAAAGCGGGAATGTTCTTTTTACTTGCTTATTAACATTTTTTCGATTCCGGGGTTCATTATTGAGCTTTAAAGTGATAATTTTTGTTAGTCACGTGCTCCTCCCCTCCTCCGAAAAGTTAAACTTTTTTGTTTAAAATGTATTTTGATAAGCATTCGTCGTTATTAGCCGTTATATCGTGAACTCAATATGAGTGTAGTATCAAAAAGCCTCTTTCGAAGTACGTATATACTGACGGTCAGCCACTGGACCCTATACTGTGCATGTTTTGATTAGCATTTGGCTGTTTTATTATTTATATTTTGTTCTTTATTACTTTATCTGACACGTGTGTGTTGCAATACACATGAAGAACGCCTACATCAGCCTTTTTGTCCTGGGATTACATGTCTTTATTATAAATATTGTCAGATGAGATCATGTTAAGCTGTCGGTCTCAGTTGGTGATGGAAGTCATTAAATTCCACCAAAGCACACTAGAGCAGAGTGGTGGATTAACCTCTAAGGACTCTCATCCCGTGGGGAGGCCTAAGCTTCTGCAGTAGGGCGCAATTGGCTAATATAATTTGGTGTTTACATTATTTTTACCAACTATCTCAATGATTGTGCTTGGGCAGAAGGGCGCAGCTGAGTGATGAAATTAAAATTAAACTGTACTTGTTTCATTTCCAGGTTCCACACGGTTTCGACACGCACGTCCAGAGAGAAATTTAGCTAACTACATATTCCTCTTAATGAATCTGATCAATAAACCGGGCACTGAATATACTGGTAATTTTATTATACATGATATATACTAAAAACCTATCAGTTAATGAACGTGTTTTAAATTAGCTAATTTAAAGGATGCTGATTGGCCGATAATAACCCTCCTTGCTCTATGTAAGGGAATGTGCCCCTACTACGTGAGCCATTTTTAACAATTTTAACCCCCCCTCGGTGACCTCCTGTAGTATATGCCAAGACCCCCTCCCCCTCGTATTTCTCACGTAGTAATGCATAAATATGGTTTCAAATCATTTTTTGTTAACATATAGTTAAACAAAATCAATTAGCTTATACTTGCCTTTATATATACGGCACTTGTCACGTGACGCCAAGAGTGCGTGCATGCTTTCAATTACAAGTGAAAAATATTTGTAAAAACATATTCTAACAGGAGCTTAATTTACAAAAATAACTCTTTTTGTCTTTTCTTAGAGGAAATTGACGACGTGATGAAGACCTTTTTTATGCAGGTTGTCCCAGAACTCAATGTCAAGCCGAAAACAGGTGACGAGGAAAGTGGTGACAGTTATAAGAAAAATAAAAAGTAAATTTTAGTCATACACCGTTAAAATTATAGACACAAAAAAAATCGACGAAACTGAAACTGTGATGATTTTTCAAGTACTATGACTGCAAATCTTTACTTTTTATTCGATTTTTTTTTTGCGATGTAACCCTGAATAACCCTTCGGTAAATTACAGTCTAAAATTAAAACATAACTGCGTCAAATCGTCACAGTGTAATTTTTTTAGGGTTCCGTACCACAAAAGAAATAAAAAACGGAACCCTTATAGGATCACTTTGATGTCCGTCTGTCTGTTTGTCAAGACCTTTTTTCTTAGGAACGCGTGGAGGTATCCAGCTGAAATTCATATCAAATACTCAGGTCTACTGTCCCTTGGAGCTGTGAAAAAATGAAACTTCTAAGCCATCGCGATCAAAGGATACAACTGTTTATGCTGCAAATTTTCTATACTCACAAGGGAATCAAAACCTACAGTGTACTTCCCGTAAACTCAGAATTTTCAAATTTGGTACGAAGCAACGTCTTATATCACAGATAAAGGAAAAATTGCAAAAGCATAAATTTTTAGTTACATCATATAATAAAATTATTTTTAATAATTTAAACTTTCCTTTCTCTCCCTTTCCTCATGAACGCGTAGAGATATTAAATTGAAATTCATATCAAATACTTCAGGTCAGGAACCCTCGGTGCGCGAGTCCGACTCACACTTGGCCGGTTTTTTTTTTGGTGTCTATAATTTTAAAAGCGCATGACTAAGATTTTTTTAATATTTTTTCTGATAGCTGTCACCCACTGTCACCACTTGCCTCATTATTTGTTTCCGGCTTGATGTTGATCTCTGGGACGCCCGATATAATTTATTATTACTTTAAAAGTATTGCGATTTATTATAGTAATAAAAAGTCAATTAAATCTATGTTATCAAAATAATTTGAAACTGTTTTTATCTTAATGTACAAAATTACAGTACCCGGCCGTAAGTTATGCACACGATTTCTAAAAAGCGGCTAAGTAAAAACAAGTTTAAAAATAAAATTACAAGTAATCTTGTAATTTTTTATCTATACTATACTAATATTATAAAGCTGAAGAG
This sequence comes from Luffia ferchaultella, assembly GCA_949709985.1. Classification (NCBI taxonomy): domain Eukaryota; kingdom Metazoa; phylum Arthropoda; class Insecta; order Lepidoptera; family Psychidae; genus Luffia; species Luffia ferchaultella. The sequence goes on from OX453261.1 coordinate 14,721,803, forward strand.
TTTGTTTGTTTGTTTGTTTGTTTGTTTGAACGCGCAAATCTCAGGAACTACTGGTTCAAATTGAAAAATTATTTTTGTGTTGGATAGTCTGTTTATTGAGAAAGGCTATAGGCTATATGTATAAAATAATACTATCTGTCTGTCTGTCTATTCGAGCAAATCTCCACAACGGCTAAACCGATTTTGAGGAAACTTCACATATGTGGAAAGAAAGTGGTCAAAAATGACATACACTACTTTTTGTATGTCTGTATGTACGTCCATCTGTCTATTCGAGCTAATCTCTAAAACGGCTAAACCGATTTTAACGAAATTTCACGGGTATGAAAAGGAGGTGGTCAAAAGTGACACACGCTACTTTTTGTCCGTCTGTCTTTCTGTACGTCTATGTGTCTATTCGAGCTAATCTCCAAAACCGACGTGAGAGAAGGTTGTCAAGAGTGACATCAGTTACTTTTTGTGGCTGTCTGTCGTTTGTCCTCACTGATCTATCAGCGTAGATAAAGCCGAAACTACTAAGTCTAGGAAGCCGAAATTTGGAACAGTGCATTATTTTATAACGTATAAATTTTTTATGAAAGGAATATTTGGAAATTTCAAATTTAAGGAGGGAGGGACGGAAGGGCTTTGTATGAGTCTTTGTTCTTTAAAGTTAGAAAAATAAAAATTTTGACATAAATAAATAATGATGTCTTTCAGGGTTTTTGGATTTTCACATTTTAAGGGTGGGAAACGGGAGGTGAAAAGTATGGGAGTATCGGTTTTCCTAAAGGAGTGGGGAGAATGAAGATTGAAAGTTTGAATGGGTGTACCCAATATTAGTTTCAGCAAAAAGTACCTACATATAAACCATTTCGAATGTTAATACTACCTAAAACAGGAATGTGTAGTCTACGCAAGCGAAGCGGCGGGCGGTCGCTATTTAATTATAATAACGTCAAACGATGTGGTTTTGAACTTCTTTTTACTTTCAACCAGCTTTCTAGAACTTACGGCCGGATACTGTAATTAGCTTTGTTTATTATTTTTTAGGTCAAGAAACATAGAGGTACGTGTGGAACATGTACACCCAAAGATGTTGAGATTTCTTTCCGGTCCGTGATTACTTCAGAAAACAATATGAAGACATGATGGGAGAATAAATAAATATATTTATTAGAGTAGTTTGATTATCTCAACAATACTATACTCAAAGGCAACACCAAAGTTGGCGAACTGAATTTTTTTTTACTCAAGATATAAAAATTGTACTTCAGTAATAGAATATTAGCTAAGAAATTTTTTTATCGCTTGTTTCTATTATTTTTAAAAAGTTAATAATAATAGAAACAAATTAAGGTGGCCTTTTCAGTACTTGTTTTTCTATTAAGTTCCGATATAGTTTATTTAAGGTTTAAACTCGTAAATGAAAAGTTTAAATTGATTAACTCATTTTATGTGTGTGTTTTATTTGACCTTAAACAAGATGTTTTAATGTACAAGAGCGGTCACTGGCTAAGGAAACGATTTGTATATTTTCTGGGTGTTGTCATCTAACATTCATGAGATACAACAGTTATCACGTAGTCCAGTTACAATCGAACTTTATGGTGGATCCGAAAGTAGGTAGAAGTTGCGTCGTAACAACCAGTTTTAGGTCGTAGCGGCACGCAGTGGAGCGAGGGGTATATGACTGTACCTGCGCAAGCACGCTTATAGCCTTGTATTCAGATCCGCCATAAAGTTTGACGCGATCTTTATATACTACAACAATTTGAACAACAGAGCGTAACTCGTTACATAGTTCAGCTGAAAATGTGTATTTCTTCATTCCTTTGTTAAATATATAGATATTGATTATATTGCGATGAGTAATATTTATTCATTAGTGATATTTAAAACCTACTTTTATTAATGTAATTATACATAGGAATTGCTTGGAATGTATTTCAAAATAAAGTTTAATTGAGCACATTCATGTATATTATATTCCAATCTAATATTTATTTACTTTGATATTACATTACATATGTAATAATATTATACCATAGATATATTACACGGATTGCGGTGTCACCGTAGTTGGGCATGGTCCGCAATTCTTGTGACGAATCGTCACAAGATACAGTCACTTGAAATAAAAGTCACCACGAAGCAGCCGATACATTGTAACGTATGAAAATAATTTACATTCGTATTACTGTTGCCCAATGCCATCGTCTGTGATGCCAAAATTTAAAAGCTGTTCCTTGAAGGATAATAAGTATCACGGATTCACCAGTGAATCACCATAGAATGATATCAAAGTCGAGCGCAACAACGAAACTGTTTCAAATCTATAAGGGTATGTGGCCGCAGTTCAAAATCCGGACGTGTACCAATGAGTTTTTTCTAACTTAAGTACATTAACTACTGACTTCTTGCCTCGGAGAACACGTTAAGCAGTCGGTCCCGGTTGCTGTCAATAGATGGCGGTCGTTACAATCCGCCAACCCGCATTCCCTGTCTACGAATCTGGAAGTCCCGGGTTCGAATCTCAGGTCGGGTCAGTATGTGATGAATATTGATACTATTACCGGGTCTTGGTTGTTATATGTATGTGGTGTCTTCGCTTGGTACCCAAAATACAAGCTAATGCTTAGTTTGGGGCTTAGACGTTATTGTGATTTATACGTTATTATTATTATTGGAGCAGCGTCGTGGATTTAAGCTCCAAGCCACCCCATCTTGAGGGAAGGCTTAAGCCCCTGCAGTGGGGTATAAAAAAAGCTGATGGAATGGAAAGTCGAGAATTGCAATCACTGTAAATTACTATGGTTGAAACTTTTGTAATTGATTATTACCGACATTCAATAACAGATAGCGCTGTTAATATAGTGGTAAATCAGTCTACTTCAAACATCGATGCCTGGACTGGTCTACTTGCTTTACTTAGGTACACAAAAAAAATGTATGACGTTAACCTATTCGCTACTCATAAACCAAATTTGGTCACATTGAAAGTCACGAGTCATTTAATTGACAGAGACAATTGATTGATAACAATTCAAAAGGTTAAAATGCTCTCGAAGTGTTCAGAAAAGGAAGGCATTTCATTAGGTAATAAGTACCTTAGAACAATAACTAACTTAACTTTAGTAATTGTTCCTAGGACTAATAATTATCACAATGGACAGAGTCATCTGTTTTTAGGCATGTCCATTTTTTGTAAGTGTTTGTATTATATTACACTAGCGACCGCCCGCAGCTTCGCTTGCGTAGACTACGAATTCCTGTTATAGGTACTATTAATGTTCGAGATGGTTTATACGTACTTTTTGCTGGAACCAATTTTGGTTACACCCATTCAAACTTTCAATCTTCATTCCCCTTCCACCCTTTAAAAAAACCGATACAATTTTTCATCTCCCGTTTCCCACCCTTAAAATGTGGAAATCTAAAAACCCTGAAACACGTCATTATTTGAGTCCTTCCATTCCCATCTTTAAGTTTGAAATTTCTAAAAAACCTTTCTTAACTTAATGCTCACGTTATAAAATAAACCTATGTTCCAAATTTAAGCTTCCTAGACTTAGTAGTTTTGGCTGTACGTTGATAGATCAGTGAGGACAAACGACAGACAGATAGACAGACAAACAAACACAAAAATTTGCTTATGACACACTTGACAATCTTCTTTCACGTCTGCAAAGTTTCATTAAAATCTGTTCAGCCGTAGTGGAAATTAGTTCGAATAGATAAAATTGACTTGAATAGACACATAGACGTACAGACAAACAGACGGACAAAAAGTAGCTAATGTCAAATCTCTTGACAACCTTCATTCCCGTCTGCAAAGTTTCCTTAAAATCTGTTTAGCCGTTTTGGAGATTAGCTCAAATAGACAGATACACGTACAGACAGACAGACGGACAAAAAATAACATTTGTTAGTTTTGACGACCTTACACGTACAGACAGACAGACGGACAAAAAGTAACATTTGTTAGTTTTAACGACCTTCTTTTCATACTTGTGATGTTTCATTAAAATTGGTTTAGACAGATGGACGTACAGACAGACATACAAAAAGTTCTGTATGTCACTTTTGACTACATCCTTTTCATATGTGTAAAGTTGCATCAAAATCGGTTAAGCTGTTTTGGCCGAAACCTATTTGCTCGAATAGACAGACCGTTCGTTTTCATATATATAGCCTATAACCCTCCGCTAGATTCAGGCTATCAAAGGCAAAAAAAAAATTTCAATCAGACTGGTAGTTTCAGAGATTAGCGCATTCAAACAAACAAACAAACTCTTCAGCTTTATAATAAGAAAATAAGATTATACTGAAAACCGTATCAAAGTCTATTGCGTGGTTTGGAAGTAAAAAGTTAATGAACAAAGGCAGACAGCGAATTTATTTTCTCCAGCTATAGTTTTCGTATTTCGATAAAAACTGCTAAGATATTAATTTAAATTGTATGGTGTAAATGGCAATTATAATAAGCATGAAATGCTTAAGACAACTAACGTATTTAATTTGATAAGGATTAATATCACGTTTAAAAAACATTTTCGCAAATAAGTACTACATAATAGAACAAATTTGATTGTCATAAAAAAAGGTTATAGTAAGTTAACCTTAAAAGATACACATATGCTATCGCAGACTTTTGAATAGAATTTTTAAAGGGGAACAATTCCGTAATACATGATTTTTAGTTAACATCAACCGTTTACGCAGCGCGCGCGACGGAAGCTCTCAAAAGGAATAATTTTTCCCGTTTTTGCAACATTTTTGATTGATGCTCCACTCCTATAAGTCGTAGCGTGATGTAGTATAGCCTATAGCCTTCCTCGATAAATGGACTATCCAACACAACTATAATTTTTCAATTTGAACTAGTAGTTCCTGAGATTTGCGCGTTCAAACAAACAAACAAACTCTTCAGCTTTATAATATTAGTATAGATTTGATTTTAATCATTACCTGATACGAATCATATATTTTAGAACTGAAAAACGTTTTTTCTGGATAAAGAACTCATTTCACAGCATTAAAAATGATGCCAAATACTTATGTATGAAATGACAATTCCGGGTCTTTTAATCCTCCTTTTGTTGTTTTTGACGAACAAGACGCAGCTGAATACGACATTCTTTCAAAATTCAAATACTTTTAGCTAAAACCATGAGATTCAGTTATAAAATTCAATAAAATGCTACACTTCATCGCAATGTTTTGACCGACTAATCGGTCAAGACTTAACACGATTTGCACTGACAGTCCAACATTGCCAAACGTACATCAACTATCTCTTTTACTCTTAGCTAGACTCCATAGGATGGACAAAGATACACGATTACGCGTTGATTTACTTATACAAAAGCGGCAACGTATAATGACTGTCCATTATAATAATTGGTCCTAGAATTGTTCTGAGATTAGTACGCCTATACGTCTATACATTGAATATAGGTGTGTTTCTTGATCACAGCTTGTCCCAGAGCTGGCGGGACGAAAAAAATGTCTATGGTTGTACTGTTGGAAAAAGCTTGTGGTCAAATGCGTTCTAAATTGTACCACGAGCTACCAAATCAACTAAGGGTGAAGCCGTGAAGAGTGGTGTTGAAATTTCTATAGAGAGACTATAAATAACGTATGTATTAACTTAATACTTTAGACAGGTCCAAGAAGGGTTGAGTTTGTAGAAGTAGTAATCCAAGTGAGAGTTTGTAGAAGTAGTAATACAAGCAAAACTGCGGGTGATCACTATAAAGCATTGCCAGGGGCAAATGGTAGAATAAATCAAACGGCGTATATTTATTCTATAGCGTATATTTACTCTGTGGCGTATATTTTGTGGCGTATACGTATACGTTTTATTTAACAGGATTATTGCGGCAGAACATGGGCAGAACTCCGTTTCTAAACGACGAAGTGGTTGGCTTAATACTATCATCCCGAGGAATATTCCTCGCTAGAAAGAAATATCCGCCTATTAACATCATCATCATCATCATCATCATCATCAGCCCGTGTCTCTCCACTGCAGGATATAGGCCTCTCCCAAGGCTCGCCACCACACACGGTCCTCCGCCTTTCGCATCCAACTACCCCCGGTATGGTGCTTCAGGTCATCTGTCCATCAGTCATTAACATCAGTCTCGAAATATCTCGGATGGATTCGTGAAATCATTGAAGCGAACTAGTGAATGAAATATTTCAATTTTGAATGAAGTAATATAATTTCTCTATTGATTATTGACGGTTTTGTTTGTTCGCGATACTCTTTTCCTTGCGCTGCAGTATGTAAATAGGTAGGTACAAAATCGAAATCGAAATTCGATCGATCAAATCTTTCCATATGTTTTAACGTATTTTATGGGAACACTACGCGTGCGAGCGTTTCCTTTTACACCACGCTACCTAGCGGCGCGGCGGTCTATACTAGTGCTAAGTTCTCTCGAATTTGGGACCCAGCCAGCAAACTTATCAAAACAAGTGGTGTCCCACATCAACGACCTCCCCTGTCGTCAGGAAACGCCGGTCATGCCGAGGGGTATCTTGCCGTCGTCACGTACAATTTTCGGTACGAGCATGGCCCCCACATCGTGTAGTAATTATAATCTCTATATTTATCTCTATCAGTAATCTCTTTGCCCCACATCTTGAAATCGCCCCTGGCAAAATAAAAAAAAAATTAAAGAATTCAAATTAATAATACTTTTTTGATTGTATAAGATTTATATTAAATCAAAAGTTAATTTCAAAAGTTTCATGAAAATTTATACGCAATCTTATAATTATTTTCTAACCGCTTACGGTTACGGTTTTGCGAGCTCCTGAATATTAATGGTTCTAGAATAGCAAATGTTTTTTTTAAACAGTTATCATCAAGATCATTTATTAAAAAGTAAGTAAAAAATTTTATAAGGATATTTTGGGAGATGAAAAATGTAAACACAAATGGAAAGAACATCAAAAAACTTTATGGTGTAAAGTATCTACTTTATACCATAAATATTTTATGCGTTCTGGTTCCATACACCGATGTCTGAAATCCAGTGAGAACAACACCTTCATAAGTCAATTCCTGGTCAATTCCGTTTCCGCCGGTTGTACTTACGTGGCCGTGGCGTCATGCCCCTTTCACCTACATTTCATTGGTCGGTTGCTCTCATTGGTCGTTTGCTCTCATTAGTCCTGCATGTATATATAACAAGCCGCCATTACAGACAATTCCTTTCATTCGTGCTTCATCTTTCTTGACGGTTGGACGCTCTCAGTGCTCAAAACGGTAATATTTCAATAGAATACTTTGTCGCGTTACGGTTGAAAATGAAGACTTGGAAGCTGGGATTTTTGGCACCCGCTTTCTGCTCTCACCGCACCAGCACCGGCTCTTGGCGTCGTCACGACCTGTCGTCCCCGGCGCGGCGGCGGCGGCGGCGCGCCTCGTGTCGCACCCAACTCCTGCAACTACTGATGCCCTCATCACAGCTTGTCTACTGGTGACTTTTCATTGGATCAGAGGTTTGAACAGTTATCGCTACGTCTGGTAAGTCATATTTCTTGTTAGATATATTGATATTAGCGACACCTAAGTATTTAGCGACACCTGGTTTTGTTTAATTAAAAATTATAGACGAATTGTGTAGCCTAGAAAACGATTCGTTTCCAAATTCTGTACGTTGGTTTCACATGGAACGTAGTTTTGCAGAACTTTCTAATGCTCTTATTGCCCAAAATGAAGCAGTGAGTATTTCCTTGCAAATTTTATTTGATTGGTCAGCTAATCCTAACGAAGCTCTCACGTCAACTTCTCTGTATAATAAGTTGAGAGACAAGTCAACTTACAAAACTTAACTTATTTATTACAAAACTTAACTTACTATGATGTGTATAAAGGTAATCTGGAATCTATTCAGCGTAAATTTACGAAAATGTTATTCTATCGATTAAGGTTTTAACAACCGTACCATGATCGATTAATAAAATTGATTATACCGTCACTCGAGGGTAGAAGAGTTTTTTTTCATGTAATGACTCTAAGAAACATTCAGAATCAGTTGTTTCAGAAACTCCACACCTCCACTGAAGCTATTTTTACAGGAGAAGCAAAAAACTGTTTGAAGCAGTTCAATTATTTTTTTACTTGCTATCTATTTATTATACAGATATTGAAGCAAACAATAGTTTCTGATTTAATTTGCAAAAAACAAATTATTGTGTGTACCTATACCTATTAAAGTTTCAATTTGACGGAGATGTGGGCTTTCTGAAAAATATAGGGATATGTGGGGTTTATTAAAAAAATGATTGGGAAATGTGGTGTTTTTACAGTATAATGTACAGTCAAACATAATAAAATACTAAAGTTATTTTATAAAATTATTTAAATAAACAAAACGAACATATGAAACGTAACGGACACGTATTTACTATACCTATATCTATAGTTAAGAAATATAATTCTGGTGGTTCCTTGGTTGAGATGGTAGCTCAGCTTCTCAATTTTTTCTAATACTGTTTGTGTTCATGTGTATGTATTGGGCATTTAAAAAAAATATTGTTCCTTTTTTAGGGTTCAGTACCCTAAGGATACCAACGGGACCCTATCACTGAGGTTCCTTCCGTCCGTCTGTCATAGGGCTGTATTGTCTGAACCGTAATAGGGAGACACTTAAAATTTTCACAGAATGTGTATTACTATAGCCGCTATAACAAATAATAATAAAAATTAAATAAAGTTAAAAATTAAAACGGGTTCTTATATAAGAAAAGTGTTTTTTTCGACGTTTTTGGTGATTGATGGTTCTGATGTTCTGAGATCATTACTTACACTTGAAATTTTCTCGAAGTAGGTATTGCTATGGCCGCTACAACAGCAAGTAGGTAAAATAAAATTAGAATTAAAGGGGGCTCCATACAAGAAACGTATTTTTTTTTTCAACGTTTTTAGTGATTTGCATACAGTATGTACGTACAAGAAATGTGTTTGGTTTTCACCATATAAGTATACTATAAATTTGCTGTGTTTGTTGCTATCATATTAACTAATGCCAACCCGTGTATTTTATGTATTGTAGGGGTTACACAACCCTTCGTGTGCGAGCCCGACTCGCACTTGACCGGTTTTTTATTTATTGGCCTCTGACCACTCGGGTGTTCAGAAAAATTTGCACTTTATTCGTTGTTTTAAACTTGAAAATTAGTTCCACAGCTCTATTAATATATTCTTTAGTTTATTTTATACACAACCAGATAAATGTTTTTCAAAAATGAAATGTGATTTTTTAATATTTTGAAGGTAATTTTATTTTTCTTTATTACATTTTCACCAAAAGAACAAAGGGACAATGTATTTTTATATAAATCTTAGGCCACCAACTTTGAAAATTAAATAATGTTGTGAGGCTGAAGAACATCAATAAACTTTCCAAATTACTAGATGTATTATTAATTCAATTCTTATAAAGTGTAAATTCTATCGACAATTTTAATTTTAACATACTAAAATCTCTGTCACATGGCATAAATGAGTGACCACATATAAAAAAATATAATTAAAATTTTCAGTTTTTATCGTTCTACTTAAACCAGCATCAGTACAGTTCCAATCAAACTTTATTGCGGATGTGAACATAGGCACAAGTCACGTCGCAGTAACCAGTTTTAAGTGTAGCGGGACGCAGTAGAGCGAGGGGCATAAGACGGAACCTGCGCAAGCACGCAAAGCGTTGTATTCCGATCCGCCATATAGTTTGATTGGAACTATACAATCATACGAATCATAGTACTACTTTGGATTTGTCCGTTAAAGGTATCAGTGACATTTTTCAGTTGACATCTTCAAATTGTAGCACACAATTCGAAATATTGCCTACCTATGTCACTGTGTCACTGAAAAAAATATGTGTTTTACACAGAAACCCCATACGGCTTGGATCTGTGGGCTTTCTAAAACAAACGTGATTTTCATTGTAGTAGAACAGGAACGTTTTAGTGTGAAATTGCGGGGTTTCTGTTAAAAACCATGTGGCTATACTAAAAGAGTGTAATGACGGCAAAAAAAAAAACATTTTCGTAAAAGTGGCGTTTGTGGGGTTTCTGGAACAACTGATTCATTGTTTGACTGTCCCGATCTACTTTCACAAATTTTTCGTGTGCCGCGTTTTACGTCTAGATCATCGCTTGTATTCTCTCTGCCAACATATAGAACTAATTTTTGATAAAGAACTCCTATCTATAGAATGTGCAAAGATTTCGATGGTAATTTTAATATAGATTTATTCAATACCAACAAGGAGTCATTTAAGTGTGAGCTAAAAAGGCAATTAAGTATGTTTATTAAGGTAAATTCAAGTTATTATTATTATTAGTCTCTTGTGTTATTATTATTATTATTTCTGCAGCTTTATTTGCGTGGTGCACGTTTGCTTTAGTTTCATTCTCTTTAATTCTAAATTTAATTTTTAAATAAATAAATAAAAAGTTGTAACATTTTTTTTCTCATATTGTACTTTAGCATATTTTAAACCACACCTGTAACTGTTTTTTCTCCTAGTAAATAAACAAATTTATATTCCCAAGATATATTACAAATAATCTGCGGAAAGAGACCAGAGAGCATCGAAGCTCGTAAAAGCATGATTTTAAGTTCAGTTCGAAATAGATTTATTCGTGAATCTCTTGGCTACATACCTACCTCCTTCATCTGAGTATTTAAAATCAAGCTATGTTATCCGCATACATCCGAAAAAATGGGGGGGATAAACTGATGAAACAGAAGGCTGCCTTCGATTACAAAGTATCGTCCTCTCTCGATATCTCGCCGAATAAGCAAAAGATAAGCAAAAGTCAGTAAGTAGGTACCTAAGGTTAGGATGCCACGGCAACGATTCCGCCGCGCGCCATAACTGCCGCTTTTCGTTCTGTAATTAGTTAGATTTATGTACAAATCAAATCAAATATCTTTATTTCATAGTTATGTAACATAATCTTGAAATACGTCTTAAGAGTAAATTTATTACAATTTATTACTTTGTTGAAAAACGTCATCACAAAGGTGCTGGTTCCTCTCAGAGGAATAAGCAAGAAAGTGAGGGACGCTTTTTTTAACAACGTTATAAACAGTTTTTTTTAACAAAAAATGCTTAAAATTAAAGTTATTGAAACAAACCGATAGGCGAGCAATTTATACCCATGGATTTTTATCATCTAAGTAGTCCGATACTTTATAATAAGCTTTTGCATAAAGTTTTCGTTTTATTGTAGTTTTAAACTTGTTAAGGGGTAGATCTTGAATGTCAACTGAGATCTTATTATAAAAGCGTATACATTGCCCTTTAAAAGATTTTGTTATTTTATTGAGGCGGCTGACATGGTTAGCAAGTTTATCCTTGTTTCTTGTATAGACATTATGCCGATCACAATTTTTTTTAAATAATACAATATTTATTTTACGTACATTATGTTTTCAAATATATATTGAGACGGCAACGTCATTACACATACATTTAGTAAACTGCACCCACACGCGACGAAACCGGCTACTACATACTACACTACTACTCTTTTTTTGGGCGACTGTCTCGAAAATCATTACATAAAATTAACAAAATTTTCTCCAACTCAAGCCATTCGTAATTACAACAGCTTTTTTACATAAAACTACCATTGATTTTTCCTCACATGTATTAATAAAGTATCAAACGCCAATTTCTCAAAAAATGTTCCAACAAACACGACCCCGTGTTGTAATTGTGTCGTATTCTAGTCGTGTTCTTGACGTGTTCTAGTCGTGTTCTAGTCGTGTTATAGTCGTGTTCTAGTCGTGTTATAGTCGTGTTCTAGTCGTGTTCTAGTCGTGTTCTAGTCGTGTTCTAGTCGTGTTATAGTCGCGTTCTAGTCGCGTTCTAGTCGTGTTCTAGTCGTGTTCTAGTCGTGTTCTAGTCGTGTTCTAGTCGTGTTCTAGTCGTGTTATAGTCGTGTTCTAGTCGTGTTCTAGTCGTGTTATAGTCGTGTTCTAGTCGTGTTCTAGTCGTGTTCTAGTCGTGTTCTAGTCGTGTTCTAGTCGTGTTCTAGTCGTGTTCTAGTCGTGTTCTAGTCGTGTTCTAGTCGTGTTCTAGTCGTGTTCTAGTCGTGTTCTAGTCGTGTTATAGTCGCGTTCTAGTCGCGTTCTAGTCGTGTTCTAGTCGTGTTCTAGTCGTGTTCTAGTCGTGTTCTAGTCGTGTTATAGTCGTGTTATAGTCGTGTTCTAGTCGTGTTATAGTCGTGTTATAGTCGCGTTCTAGTCGCGTTCTAGTCGTGTTCTAGTCGTGTTCTAGTCGTGTTCTAGTCGTGTTCTAGTCGTGTTCTAGTCGTGTTCTAGTCGTGTTCTAGTCGTGTTATAGTCGTGTTATAGTCGTGTTCTAGTCGTGTTCTAGTCGTGTTCTAGTCGTGTTCTAGTCGTGTTCTAGTCGTGTTCTTGTCGTGTTCTTGTCGTGTTCTTGTCGTGTTCTTGTCGTGTTCTTGTCGTGTTATTGTCGTGTTCTTGTCGTTTTCATGTCGTGCTCGTGTTCGTGTTCGTATTGCTGTTTATTTGATATAAATATTAATGTTGATGTTGACATTAATGTTGAGTTAATGTTCATGTTGCTGTTTGTGTTCTTGTGCGAGTCGTGTCGTTTTGGTGTCGGGTTTGTGTCGTGTTGACGTCGGGTTTGTGTCGTGTTCATGTTGTGCACGTGTCGTGTTAGAGGTGACTGCGCTGTTGAGATGTTGATTTTGATGATTATGATTGACGTTGCGATATAGACGTTGCATATCATGCATAATTCATATGCTGGTTTTGCTGTTTGTGTTTGTGTTCGAGTCTTGTTTTTGAAGTGTTGTGTTCGTATCTTGTTCGTGTCGTATTTGTATCGTGTGATATTCGTGTCGTGTTCGTGTTATGTTGATGTTGTCGGGTAGTATTCGTGTCTTGGTCGTTTCCTGTCTTGGTCGTTTCGTGTTTGGGGCGTGTTTGTGTCGTGTCATTTTCGTGTCGTGTTCCTTGAGACCCCTGTAGTTCTTAGACATTTCCCATTGGTGACGAGGATGGAATTCACGGAAGTAACATGTCGACTACCGTAGAAAAAATAGAAGCGGTCAACCCGGTGACGGACAATTGGACGTTATACCCCAGATTATATAATAGTTACTAACGTAACAGATTCCAAACTCCCTTAAAAAACGTAAATACCTATGCTTTCTTATACCTACGAAATCTCGCTATCAGTTAATTATACGCAAAAATGTGTCTAAGGTGCTTAACTTAAGGTTGATATTACTTCGTACGTAAAAGTTCTAGGTTTGACACTGAAAAGAAAATATCTGAATAGTGCCTTTAATTAGATATATCGGTGGGATGGTAGACACGGCAATATAAATTGGGCAATTTTTTTGTAATTCCGTGCCCCAGCTTCAGGCCTTAGCCTTCTTTAATTCACATAAACGTAAACTACATTACACATTACTATGAACGGCGATGGAATCATATACCAAAATTGCCGCCAACTTCCTAAATCCTAACTATGAGATTACGTCACCGCATGTTAACGGCTGACCACAGAGCGTTGTAAGTTGTAACATTTTAAAAGTGTAAAAAATAACCCATCAAAAACAATACTTGTCAAAAAAACCAAGTCTCGCAACTCAGTTGTTCTGCGGTAAAAAGAAATGAGATCCATGTAATACCAAGTCGGTTATTAATTTATTCGGTTATAAATATATTGAGACTTGGCCATCGCCTGAAAACACGTGTAAATTCAATCGCCTGAAAACACATGTAAATTCAATTATTTAGTGCGATGGCCAAGTCACAATATATTTATAACCGAATAAATTAATAACCGACTTGGTATTACATGGATCTCATTTCTTTTTACCGCAGAACAACTGAGTTGCGAGACTTGGTTTTTTTGACAAGTATTGTTTTTGATGGGATCTCATTTCTTTTTGTATTTTGTAGACAGTTCTACTTTTTTCCTTTTCGGTACCTTCTACTTATTGTATATATGTATATCTATATGTATATAGTTTTTCTAAGATATATTATACAACCTTACGCACTCGTAATAAGTACGAATACGCACGTAGGTACGTTTTTTGCATTAAAAAATAATTTAATACACGTGTTTTCATGACGGGAATACCCATTTTTTGCTCGATTTGGCAGGGGCACTACCATGCGCCTATATTTATATGGGACTAGCTTAAACCCGCGGCTTCGAACGCAATATAATAATAACTGCCGTAATAAAACATCGTTACGAATAAAGCCAATATTGAAAAATTTAACTGAAGACTTGGCTGTATGGGCTTAATTTTTTTTTTGCGGTCTTTTCTAGATTTTTTAGTTTTTCCTTGATTCATACACCAAACACTACTTATATTCCAAATTTGAAGCTTCTAGGTCTGCTAGAAGTGCCTTAGAATTTTGATGATCGGTGAGTCAGTGAGTGACAAAATTAAGAAATTTGACCCGTTATAATTTCTTAAAAATACTGGTTCAAATTGAAAATATACGTGTAATATGCTTATATAATATCCCTGCATGGTTACTGAAAATTTTAGTCTTCTAGTTTTATCCACAACGAAGTTACAGGGGGTCGAAAATGGTCTGAATTGCTTCGAGAAAAGGATGGTACGGCCGTGACGCTTTTTCGCTCGACTTGGTGGGGGCACGGCCGTGCCCCCAGAAATGAAATAAAAAAATATTTTATTTGAGTTGGAATAATATTGAATTTAATATAATTTATAATTAAAGATTAAAAATTATAAAATATTAAATTTAAAAAAAAACATTTTTACAACAACAAATATTAATAAAGAAAATAATATAAATAAAAAAAAACTAAATAAATAAATTTAAAAATTTTTCAAATGAAAAATATAATATAACTTAGAATAATTTCTTCTTCCTTATAACACGAAAACCAAGTGACAGAGTTCAATAAAAAAGTATAACACATTAATTATATTTAATTATATTATAATTATATTATTACTTAAAGCGTAAAAGTAATAGGTAGGTACCATTAGTAAAGTCGTCTATTATTTATCATTTTTTATTATTATTGAATGACAATTTCTTGTCTGTATTTTTCGACATACATCTGTAAAAATCACAATACTTCACAGCAACCATATTTGCTTAGGTACTGTTTGGAAACAGATTATAATAAAAAGACATGAACGCACGCGAGCACCCGACCACGTTATTCGTCGAAAGGTTGAAACAATATTTCAAATACAATTAAATAAAAGAGGTGAGAAAATTACTTACTTTGATTACCGTTATGGGCAGTCATCATCATCATCATCATCATCAGCCCGTGTCTCTCCACTGCAGGATATAGGCCTCTCCCAAGGCTCGCCATCACACACGGTCCTCCGCCTTTCGCATCCAACTACCCCCGGTATGGTGCTTCAGGTCATCAGTCCACCTTGCCGGAGGGCGTCCAACGCTTCGCTTCCCAATACGTGGCCTCCACTCGAGAACCCGTCTACCCCGTCGGTTGTCGGTTCTACGGCGAATGTGACCGGCCCATTGGGCAGTGCAAACTACGAATTATTGGTAACATTGTGCAAGCCGGAAAAACCAGCATTGCGATCTTATAAAGATTTAGTAGGAATTATGAAACGCCAACTTGAACCTACCCCCAGTGTACTCGGGGTATTGCGGTGTAAGTAATTTAGACTGCGGATGGCAAATATTGGAATTTTGGATTAAATTTAGAGGAAAATATTCGGGACCAATTTGTTTGTGGACTACGCAACGAAATTATTAAACATTTTGTGAGTATATTGAACTATGAGTGAACAATGATTATTAATAAAAATATTCATGAGTGTCCCCTTAGGTACGAAGTGCAATTTAATTTTAAATTATTATATGGGTGAAACTGTCACAACGGTAGGAAAATTAATAGCAAGTGTGTGACATTTTTAAATATAGTTAACCCTGCAGTGGTCGCGTGGACTACCTACATATGTAGTCCACTAATATAAAATCTCTGAAACGGTAAGCGTTAGTTTCATGCGCCTAGGTACTTTTAAATCGGTAATCGAGGGATGCACTCAGTGCAGTGCACAGTGGACCCCGCCATATGACAAAAGTAAAAAATGCAATTCTAATTTATCACTTTAATGACTTATAAGAGGGAGTAGTACATCGGTAGGTACTTTATGAAAGTATAAATAATAAACCTTTGGTATTGCGTTAACAGTGTTGTTTTGTAACTGAAAGTGCACGCATCGTTAACTAATTGCTAGGCAAACGTGACACCACGTGACTCACTGTGCGCGCATCCCTTTGTTTAAACTTTTTAACAAACTCTTAACCGTGTTGGATAAACTTTTTGATGGATATCTTAGTGCATGGTATATACATTATTATCCTATTAGAATTTAGATTATTTTTTAGTGAAATTCTTTAATAATTAAGGTCTACAAAATGTCTGATTCACTGCTAAAATTTATTCGTGATACCTGAACGCCCAAAGCTTTTAACATGTTTCTTAAACTTCTTCAATAATAATTTTTACAGTAAAAAATAGCACATAGTGTCTTGTACAAAGTAAATAAAGTTATAGATCTTACAATT
Source organism: Luffia ferchaultella (assembly GCA_949709985.1). Taxonomy (NCBI): domain Eukaryota; kingdom Metazoa; phylum Arthropoda; class Insecta; order Lepidoptera; family Psychidae; genus Luffia; species Luffia ferchaultella. Next base: position 14,738,397 of record OX453261.1, read on the forward strand.
ATCTACTCGATGAGGTGAGAGAGGTTTACGTAAGGGTCAAAACGGCGTACCAGATGCTACGAAAAATTTAAAAATTCAGTATCATAAATTTAATTTAAAAAATATTTAGTATAATAGTTATTTATTTTTAATTTGCACATGTAAAAAACGTTTCAGTGAAATATATGTATATCGAGGGGGCATACCATCTGCAACCATCGAGGAAGATAATTTCTGTATTTCTGGAGAGATTGTAAGCAGATCGGCGGTAGATCGAGGCGAGCGACATCTTCCGGCTTCCTAGATCAACAACTAAGTATAATCCGTATCGTTAAATTTCTTTTATTTGTCAATCTACTCATAGCGAGATTATTTAATTTATAAAAGTTAAGAATTATATTTTAACATACTCGCACTTAAATTATAAACAATTTCTTTTTAGATTTTGAGATCTAATATTAGTTAGGAGCCGATTTTTATTTTTTTCTGTTGAACTTTTTCTTTTGAACTTGGTAACGTGTTCACTGGCAGCTATATTATTTAAATTTTTATGAATAATACTTTATATTAATAGTTATTTACTACCCCACTGAACATAATAATTTTATTTTCTCGTTATTTATCAAAATTAATTTCACTAGTTTACGAAATAAGTTTTGACTCGTTAAGATTCTTAATCAGATGAGAAGTTTATTATTATGTAATAATAAAAATAGACATTTATTCACTTTCTTGTACAAAAAGAGACTTAACCTAATACTATTTTCAACGTAATGTAATAAGGACACAAAACCATCGTTAGGTTAACGGTGGCAGCTGTGATTAAACTGGGCTACAGCTGCCTATTTTTTCATTATTTTTTTTTTATTAATGACAAAAATATTATCGTTTCTTGATACGAATTTGATTATCATTTAAACATTTTCATTTATCAGGGACTTAGACTTTACAGCTTCGCGTTTTAAGATTTAGCCAACTAACCACAACTTAGAAAATTTTTTTTATACAAACCAGATCTTCATTCATTCATTTTCTGCTATCGGAGACTTAAGCGTTGTGATATACTGATTAAAAATATAATTTAAAAAATATTTTTTTTTACATATACACATACATATTCACATACCTAATTTTGTTATTCAAACCCGATCTACACTTAATGTCACATATCGGGAACTTATGCGTTGCGACATATAGATTACATTTTTTTTCCGAGTAACAACTAAAATATTTTACGTTTACAGTAAAGGTACAGTTAACGTACCTTAACAACAACACCAACAGTCGTGTCCATATTTTGTTCATAAGGTACCTATAATTTCCTAATGAACTGATATATGTGCTAAGCCAGTCTTTACTGTTAGCCCACACGATAAAATCTCATTTTCTGTATACCGATTAAATTTTTTTAAATTAAATTAAAAAACGCCCAGCTCTATAACGCTCGCCGAAGCAAGCTATCACTATTCACATACCTAATTTTGTTATTCAAACCCGATCTACACTTAATGTCACATATCGGGAACTTATGCGTTGCGACATATAGATTACATTTTTTTTCCGAGTAACAACTAAAATATTTTACGTTTACAGTAAAGGTACAGTTAACGTACCTTAACAACAACACCAACAGTCGTGTCCATATTTTGTTCATAAGGTACCTATAATTTCCTAATGAACTGATATATGTGCTAAGCCAGTCTTTACTGTTAGCCCACACGATAAAATCTCATTTTCTGTATACCGATTAAATTTTTTTAAATTAAATTAAAAAACGCCCAGCTCTATAACGCTCGCCGAAGCAAGCTATCACTACAAGCGGGCGACATAGTGTGGAGGCGAAACTTCACACAATCGAACGCTAGTAGTCAAACTTGCACCGAGGTTTGTAAAGTGTTCGGTCGTGAATAAAGTCTCCGACGTGGACATAATTAAAACCACTTAGCACCATCGTGTCATATAGCGACCAATCCACAGTATAAACACACACGATCACAAGCGTGTCTGTATTTAACACAACCCTACGGTCTATTATTTTTAGCATTTTTTTTAATCATTTTTATGGAAATATTGCTACAATCGGACATCAAACACCGATCGACCGACCGACCGTTAAAAAAGAATCTTTTAAAACGCAGCGTTATTACTATAGTATCGAGAGACGTCTCTCTATAGCTCAATTACCTAGAATAGGAACCACTAAACGGTCCGTAGTCTGACATGGCGATCACGTAAAGCGAGGTATGATGTGGGAAGGATCTATGGACTAAATCAGATAAATTTTCAAAAGGTATGATAGGTTATACTAGTTTTGATGATGAAGGAATGAAAGCGAACGAAATAGAAATTTCTGAGCGAAGGTTGATCTGAATGAGATCGTCAATGTCAGATCCACCGACTACGTATGGTTACCTACCCTTTTCTCTTTATCTTTTTATGATTTTAATTTTTGTCCATTTGAAAAGCCGATTTATTGTTTATAGTATCATTTTTGTTTCAACATCGCACACCCCGACACACACCACCTAGCGAAAACGGGCCTAGACGTGGGACATTCAACACACATAACACCCTCACATCCGGTGTTAGGGAGGGCTCGTTTCGCGTTGTAGTTTCCCCGGCTGTTCCGCCACTCTGTGGCTTTATTTTAGGTAGGTGGGTATTGTAGCGAAAATATTCCTCGCTACTTTACAAATTATCCGACATACGAACGGAAACACTTAATTCATAGAAGCCAGATACATATATCTATTACCCAAGCGAATCCGTATAAAATTAGTAGTTTCCAAACAAAAATAGGCGCGGCAAGCTAAAGAGGATAGAACTAGAAAAAATGTAATACTTGACACAATTTTGGTCGCGTTCAACTTGCTGAATGCGAACACGTTCCAAGAATACCCACAAGAGAGAATTATCATCGTTTCGTAGTCAGCCAAAGGGCGGTCCCGGCTACGCGATTTGATTCGAATTTCCAGACCTTAAATCAGTGCGAGTCTGTTCAAGTTTTTCGTTTTGTTTGTATTGTAAATAGTTTTAGATTTCACTATTTTAATTAGCAAAAGTAACAGTGTCCGAACAGAGAGCATTCGACGAAGCTCGTCTTTATAACTAATATAATATCTTTACATCTACGCAACGCCGAGGGGTCGAAGACAACGCGCGGTCCAGCGCGGCGTCTTGAGGCGATTCCACATCGGTCGGCCACCGCCGCGCGCAGCCAGCTCAGCCCGCTAATCCGTCCGCCGGCCGTCCTCCCTCTCGCCGCCCGGCAGCGCCTGCGAGCCAGCATCACGACCAGATCGAACACGAGAAACGGTACTATCTTTCTTTGATAAGTGTGAAACCAAAGACCTCGCGTAGTGCCGTAGTACCATCAGATCGCGCGATAGATCCCGCCGGTTCCATACGAACCTTAAGTGACAAGATTTAGTCGTTACGTTAATAAGTAGGTACATTGTGATAAACGATTAAAAATTGTAAACCAAAGCCGCAATTCATCACAGGCCTTGTATTAGGTAATTATTAAATAGACGGAACGGTCTTCGAACCAAAGGTCTGATCTCCGCTGCTGAGCTCATCTGGCACACTATATATTGCTTTATTACTGAAACTCGATGTAATAATTTTTTCCATTTTTAGCATCGCTTTTAACTTCATTTTTATGAACACATTTATTTTTAATACGTTAAAAGTATTAGACTTAGGTGATATGAACTGAGAGTACCACTACCTATTTTTAGTTGTAATAATATTAAGAATATATCGTCGTTCAATGTGGAAGATATCAGTTCCAGATTCAGTTACGTGTTCAGCGATGGTTCGGGCCGGTACACGGGCGGCACGGTCGACCTGTGCATGCGACTAGGTGCCACGCCGGTATTCTCGACGCACTGGTACGCGACGGAGTTATCACACCGGTCGGTTCGTCGGACATGGCCACGCCGATTGTACCGGTAATCAAAGCAGATGGTTTTATTCGAATTTGCGGTGATTTTAAATTATTGACATTAAAATAAAAGTTTGGAGATTGACCGTTTTTTGATACCTCGAGAAGACGATTTATTAAATTGAACGGGGATAAGCGATTCAGTGAAATCGACTTATCACAAGTTTTATACACAAATAGTATTAGATGAAGAGTCGCGAAAACATACAGTAATTAATACTCATAAAGGTATGTTTAGGTATAATAGATTAATCTATGGGTTGTCTTCAAGTCCGGGAATATTTCAAAGAAAGCCAGAACAGATGTTAAATATTATTACATGGAATTTAATATTATGTATGGAATCCACACTATGAGGTGTACAAGGATAAGGTGGAGATAGACTTGCCGGTTCGTCGATGTCTTACGCGAAAATATTGAAATTAGTGGACCTAGGTACACGACACCTCATCGTAATCTGTGATAACAACACATATTATTTTGAGTTTTTTTTATTCCTTTTTTTCTTTTTATTAAACTATATCTGCCTTGAAAAGGAGAAGACATAATTTGTTTTAAAATTTATAGTTACATTTTGCACGTTGGTTTTATATTATTATTTTAATTGTTGATTTTTGGCGTCTATTATGTTTTGTAATGTTTTATTGTTTAGAAATCATTCATTTTCGCAAGCATCATCGCTTGTATTTTTTAGAAATAAGTACCTACTGTGGTCACGAACTATGTTCACAGAGATAATAATGAGGTGTTAGATTCTATGTGCCACTAATATCTGTAAGGCTAAACGTACTTTAAATCTAATACTGTTTGTTCTTCAAGAAATAAATAAATAAAGAGATTCAATGGGGGATATCACAGCAAATAAATCTCTTCTTGTACTTCAGTCTAGACAGATCCATAAAGTGAAGATAGCGATATCACTTTAATTTTTTCTGACACTGATCTTAATATTTCTTTCAGTGAACTTCCTAAAGTACCAGATGTTCCGAACAAACGAGTAAGGAGGCAGCCAGAGCGTTATGGTTACTTGAACATATGCACCAAGTCGAGTCCTCATGCGACGAGTGATCCCATCAGTGTCCGAGAAGCCCAGGACAATCCAGTAGAAAAAAAAATTATCTTCACATGAAACTTAGGTGCAGTACGAATAGGTGTTTAAAAAGAAAGTCAATAGTGATAACAGCGTGCGGTGCGGAGCGCGTTTACTGGCTAAAGGCTTCACGCAGAAGCTAAGTATTGATTATGAAGATACTTTCTCACCTATTGTAAGATATTCTACGCACAAACTGTTGTTTGCTTTATCTGCACAATTAAAGTTAGATATTAGTCATTTAAATGTGAAAACGCTTTTTTAAATGGCTATTTCAAAGACATGAATTGTGATGTCAAAAAGAAAAAAGTATTTGTTAAAATAAACAAAGCAATATATGGGTTAATAAAGCATTCCTCTAGGTCTTGGTATGAGAAAGTAGAGCAATGTCTATGTGAATTAGGATTCGAAAGGAGTCTCTTAGAGTAATGCGATTTCACAAAAATGAATGATGTTAAGATTATTATTCCCTTATACGTCGATGATTTCTTTATTTACTGTAGTAATAATAACAGAGAAGAGATTGAGAAATTAATATCTGCATTGAGTTTTAAGATTAAGAATTTACGACAGATTCAACAATGTTTAGGCATAAGAATTAAAATTGATAAAAATTCGAATGTTATTACCTTGGATCAGGAGCTATATGTAATGCAGTTGCTTAGTAAGTTTAATATGGTAAATTGTAAAGTCGCTAGCACTCCTATGGAATGTAAATTAGAGATTAGTAAAGCTGAAAATAATGATGAAATTTTAAATCAATAATTGATTGGAAGCCTCGTATCTATTCGTATAAATTTTTAGTGCTAACAAAATTTTACAGAATCATTAGCAAAGTGAAGAACACATACGGAATTCTTACAGACTCGCACAACTCACCACCTCTCACCATTTATAATTTACTATTGAGTTGTTAGAAATTAACGTATTTAATTTCTCATTCGTTAAAACAACAGAGTGCGTATTTCCTTTTTATTGTACTTTTCGAAATTTATTTATAACATTTTCGTACAAATGAATATTATGTTTATACGTAATATTATATTTAAACATTTTGTATATTTTTTTTTAAATTCAAACCAGAAGACAGGGTAATTATTACATGTATTTTTATTTCGTTAGCCCCCCGATATCAGTTTTGCTCAGATAATTAACATAAGAAGCCGTTTACCGATTTTGTTTTTGTAATGTTTTTTTTAATATCCGCAAATTTTTTTTGTGTTAATGTATATAATCTGTTAATATTCTTTTTCTTTCATTTCACTAATGCACGTGCAATAAACGTTTCAGTGAAATATATGTATATCGAGGGGGCATCCACCTGCAGCCACAGAGTAAGATAAAAATTCCTGTAACTTCTGGAGAGATTGTAAGCAAATCGGCGGTGGATCGAGGCGAGCGACATCTTCCGGCTTCCGAGATCAACAACTACAATCCGTATCGTTACATTTCATTTCTTTTTCAATCTACTCATAGCGAGATTATTTAATTTATTAAAGTTAAGCATATATTTTAACATACTCGCACTTAAATTATAATAAACAATTTCTTTTTAGATTTTTAGATCTAATTTTAGTGTACGAGCCGAATTTAGTATTTTCTTTGGAACTTTTTTCTTAAATTGGTTACGTGTTTGCTGACAGCTATATTGTTACAATTCGTTGGGAGTTATACTTAATCCTAATAGTTTTTTACTACCCCACCGAAAATAATTTTATTTTCTCGTCATTTATCAAAATTAATTTCATTAGTTTACGGAATAAGTTTTTATTTGTTAACATTCTTAATTAGATTAGCTGTTTATTTTTTTTTTCTCGATACGAATTTGATTATCATTCAATCATTTTCATTTATAGGGGACTTAGATTTTACAGATTCGAGTTTTAAGATTTTGCCAAATAACCATATTGTAGAATTTCTTTTTTATACAAACCAGATCTTCATTCATTAATTTTCCGCTATCGGGGACTTAAGCGTTGTGATATACTATTAAAAATATTTTTTTTCGAGTCATAATTTAAAAAATATTTTTTTAAATATACACATACATTTATACACATAATTTTGTTATTTGAACCTGATCTACACTCAATCAATGTCACATATCGGAAACTTATGCGTTGCGACATATACATTAAATTATTTTTCCGAGTCACAATTTAAATTTTTTACGTGGACATTTACAATATAGGTACACTTAAGATACCTTGAAAACAACATATATATTCTCTGTATACCGATTAAATTTTGTTTTTTAATTTATTTTCTCTCTCTCTTTTCTTTATCAATTTTTTCTCGATCTAAGATTTCGCACAAAGGGAACGAAATACACTTTGAATCGAACACTGCTCATTCGCCAACCGAATCACCGTGCATAGTGAATACAGATTCCGACAATGCCCCAAACATTACATTAGGTCCGGAACATTACGTACCGATCGACACAGTTAACACCAGTTAACTTGGTCACACTTTCTACCTCTATGTACACAACAGCAGCCATAAGCTGGGCACTTACGTCACCAGTATCTACACACACCGAGGGTTAAACCCACCACGACCCGAGCATGAGTCAATACGTATTGAAATCGAATTTGTTCAATCACACTATGGCATCTGTTATAAGCAAAACCCCCTAGTAACATCTTGGTCCTGAAAGAAAACAATTTAAGGAATTGGAACTTAAAATATAACGGTGACTCAACCGTCGACGAATTTTTCAGACGGGTCGATGAGATCCGGAAAGCACGTTCAGTTGATGAACCAACACTTTTGAACTCTTCGGATTGTTGGGTGGCACGCGTTGCGATTCTATCGATTACACCGCCACGACGTTATTTAATTACAGCAATTATGAAGACGATGCTTTCAGATTGGAGCGGCAGATAAGAGAATATAAATAAAAGAAAGGCCAAACCGTTTCTTTTTTCGTTCTTGAAATACAATCGATGAATAATAGCGTAAATAATCCACTTGACGACCCATCGTGGTGGTATTGGAAATAGTGGAACATAATTTGCTACCGCAGTATTCTCAACTATTATCAGTGGCGAAAATAACTACATTCCAATATCTAATCGAATTGAGCCGTAATTGGGAGGCCTATACCAACGTTCAAATCGATACGAAGGAAACGAAACATACTTCCAGCAAAGTAAAAGTATGTATCATTGTTTCAACGAAAACGAACACGAACGACCTTTTAATGGCAACAAACACTTTCCAAGAACATATTGAAATACTTAAGAATGTACAAAAAGCGTTGTCAGATGCCGGACTCACGGTAGGTATACTTAAAGAAATGCGATTTTTGCAAAGGAGAGTTAAAATACCTAGGATACATTGTCAATTCGGATGGACTACGCACTGATTCGCAGAAATTGGCGAGCATAATTTACGTCGCCCTTCAACCGCAAAGCAATTGAGAGGATTAATCGGATTGTGCTCATAAACAGTGCAAATGTAAGTCCAGTTATATCTCAACAGCACGGTCAACCTGGCAACAAGGTCCACTCCTTATTTCTTAGCGACCCATCCACAGTATAAACACACACGATCACAAGCGTGTCTGTATTTAACACAACCCTACGATCTATTATTTTTAGCATTTCATTTTTATGGAAATATTGCTACAATCGGACATCAATTACCGAACCCGCCGGTTAAAAAAAATCTTTTAAAACGCAGCGTTATTACTATAGTATCGAGAGACGTCTCTCCGTAGCTCAATTAGCTAGAATAGGAACCACTAAACGGTCCGTAGTCTGACATGACGATCACGTAAAGCGAGGTATGATGTGGGAATGATCTATGGACTAAACCAGATAAATTTTCAAAAGGTATGAAAGGTTATACTAGTTTTGGTGAAGAAGGAATGAAAGCGAACGAAATAGAAATTTCTGAGCGAAGGTTTACCTGAATGAGATCGTCAATGTCAGATCCACCGACTACGTATGGTTACCTACCCTTTTATCTTTTTATGATTTTAAATTTTGTCCATTTGAAAAGCCGATTCATTGTTTATAGAATCATTTTTGTTTCAACATCGCACACTCTCCGAGACACACACCACCTAGCAACAACGAGGCCTAGACGTCGGACATTCAACACACATTACACCCTCACATCCGGTGTTAGGGAGGACTCGTTTCGCGTTGTAGTTTCCCCGGCTGTTCCGCCACTCTGTGGCTTTATTTTTTAGGTAGGTGGGTATTGTAGCGAGAATATTCCCCGCTGCTTTACAAATTATCCGACATACGAACGGAAACGCTAAATTCATAGAAGCCAGATACATATATCGATTACCCAAGCGAATCCGTATAAAATTAGTAGTTTCCAAACAAAAATAGGCGCGGCACGCTAAAGAGGAAAGAACTAGAAAAAATAGAATACTTAACTCAATTTTAATCGCATTCAACTTGCTGAATATCCACAATCCACAAGAGAGAATTATCATCGTTTCGTAGTCAGCCAAAGGGCTGTCCCGGCTACGCGATTTGATTCGAATTCCCAGACCTTAAATCAGTGCGAGTCTGTTCAAGTTTTTCGTTTTGTTTGTTATCATAAATCGTTTTAGATTTCACTATTTTAATTAGCAAAAGTAACAGTGTCTGAACAGAGAGCATTCGAAGAAGCTCGTCTTTATTACTAATAAAATATCTTTACATCTACGCAACGCCGAGGGGTCGAAGACAACGCGCGGTCCAGCGCGGCGTCTTGAGACGACTCCACATCGGTCGGCCACCGTCCCGGGTGCAGCTGCCGGCCGTCTTCCCTCTCGCGCCGCCCGGCAGCGCCCGCGATTCAGCATCACGACCAGATCGAACACGAGAAACGGTACTATCTTTCTTTGATAATTGTGAAACCAAAGACCTCGCGTAGTGTCGTAGTACCATCAGATCGCGTGATAGACCCCGCCGGTTCCATACGAACCTTAAATGATAAGATTTAGTCGTTACGTTAAGTAGGTACATTGTGATAAACGATTAAAAATTGTAAACCAAAGCCGCAATTCAGCACAGGCCTTGTATTAGGTAATTAAACGGAACGTACCTTAAACCAAAGGTCCGACCTCCGCTGCTGAGCTCATCTGGCACACTAAATATTGCTTTATTACTAAAACTCGATGTAATGATTTTTTTCCATTTTTAGCATTCCATGCATCGCTTTTAACTTCATTTTTATGAACACATTTATTTTTAATACGTTAAAAGTATTAGACTTAAGTTATATGAACTGAGAGTACCACTACCTATTTTTAATTGTAATAATATTAAGATAATATATCGTCGTTCAATGTGGAAGATCTCAGTTCCAGATTCAGTTACGTGTTCAGCGATGGTTTCGGCCGGTACACGGGCGGCACGGTACGGTATTCTCGACGCACTGGTACGCGACGGAGTTATCACACCGGTCGGTTCGTCGGACATGGCCACGCCGATTGTACCGGTAATCAAAGCAGATGGTATTATTCGAATTTGCGGTGATTTTAAATTGACATTAAAATAAAAGTTTGTAGATTGACCGTTTTCTCGATACCTCGAGTAGACGATTTATTAACAAAATTTAATGGGGATAAGCGATTCAGTAAAATCGACTTATCACAAGCTTATACACAAATAGTATTAGATGAAGAGTCGCGAAAACATACAGTAATTAATACTCATAAAGGTATGTTTAGGTATAATAGTTTAATCTATGGGTTGTCTTCAAGTCCGGGAATATTTCGAAGAAAGCCAGAACAGATGTTTAATATTATTACATGGAATTTAATATTATGTATGGAATCCACACTATGATGTGTACAAGGATAAGGTGGAGATAGACTTGCCGGTTGGTCGATGTCTTACGCGAATTTACTAAATTAGTACAAAATCACATGCTTGACGGACAGACGGGCCTTTACAACAATATTTGCACCAGCACATATAATTGGCCTGAACTTCTGGAGCAAATTTATTTCCGTGTACTTGGTCGCATACCACACGCTCGAGCGCTATTTTTGAGCTGCTTAAAATCCGTACCAACGCAGGGGTTCGTGCTCCCGGATTGTACAGAATTAGTTATTCGTACGACAGTAGTCACGTTTCGGTTGAGATTTTTAGCAATTCTCGTGCCATATTTAAAGACAAAATATTGAAATTAGTGGACCCCTAGGCACACGACACCTCATCGTAATCTGTGATAACAACACATATTATTTCGAGTTTATTTATTACTCTCCTTTTTATCTTTATATTAAACTATATCTGCCTTGAAAAGGAGAAGACATAATTTGTTTTAAAATTTATAGTTAAATTTTGCACGTTGGTTTTATATTATTATTTTAATTGTTGTTTTTTGGCGTCTATTATGTTTTATAATGTTTTGTTTAGAAATAATTCATTTTCGCAAGCATCATTGCTTGTATTCTTTAAAAATAAGCACCTACTATGGTCACGAACTATGTTCACAGAGATAATGCTGAGGTGTTAGATTCTATGTGCCACTAATATCTGTAAGGCTAAAACTTACTTTAAATCTAATACTGTTTGTTCTTCAAGAAATAAATAAATAAATCAGTGAACTGCGATAATGATAGCAGAGATGCAATGGGGGATATCACAGCAAATGAATCTCTTCTTCTACTTCAGTATAGACAGATCCATAAAGTGAAGATAGCGATATCACTTTAATTTTTTCTGACACTGATCTTAATATTTCTTTCAGTGAACTTCATAAAGTACCAGATGTTCCGAACAAACGAGTAAGGAGGCAGCCAGAGCGTTATGGTTACTTGAACATATGCACCAAGTTGAGTCCTCATGCGACGAGTGATCCCATCAATGTCCGAGAAGCCCAGGACAATCCAGTAGAGAAATTATCTTCACATGAAACTTTAGTGCAGTACGAGTGGGTGTTTAAAAAGAAAGTCAATAGTGATAACAGTGTGCGGTGCGGAGCGCGTTTACTGGCTAAAGGCCTCACGCAGAAGCTAAGTATTGATTATGAAGATACTTTCTCACCTATTGTAAGATATTCTACGCACAAACTGTTGTTTGCTTTATCTGCAAATATATTTGTAAGTAAAATAAATGTATTTTACCACGTTTTATGTGTTTCATTTGTCTATTCAACTGACCTGAACCAGAAATAGCGGGTTCGATTCCCGCCCGGGACAAATATTTGTTTATTTATTTATTTATGCAGTAACAAGTTACAAAGTTAAATGTAAGTTTGATGTTAAATTCTAATATACATGTTGAATTTGCAACTCAATTATAACTGTAAATTACATGCAATTACATTTTATGATCTAATTAGAGCTAATACGAAAAAAAAAGAAAATTAAGATAACCACAAATACATTAGTAAATAAAAACACTTGCACTAAACAACAGAATGCATTTCTTATTAAGTAAACACAACAGTAGGTATGGTACACAATGACATCTAAAGAACATTTCGAATTTTGTGTTTAAAGTTATTTAGTGTGTCACAGAATATATCACAATCGTCATTTAATAAATTATTGTAAGAACGACACATTCTTATGAGTGGATTATTTTGTGACACGATATTGTTACAACTAGTTAGGGCAAATAAACAAGGTTTACGAATCGATCGCTGTTGCACCTTAAAAAATACTTGGGTAATCAGATCACTATCCAGGTGGTGATGTATGATTTTATACAGGATAGTAATATCGTGAAGGTTCCGCCGAGATTGGAGACTTTTTAAATTGAATCGCAGTAGTCTGTCAATGTAAATCAGGTACAGAGCGTCTGATATTCAGTTTAATACAAGCATAACGAACAAATCGCTTTTGTATAGATTCCATTCTCGATTATGTGCATGAACATGTCTGATTGTTCCTTGTCTACGTGTAAAATACCTATATACTTATATATGTACTAGCGACCCGCCCGTAGCTCCGCTCTATACTTTCCCGTTCTTCATCTCTGTCTTGTCCCATTTTCGGTTCCATTCTCATCAAGCAAAATGGGCGGAAATGGGGGCATGGGGAGTTCTATTATGTTCGTATATCAAATAAGATACATATTTTTAAGAATTACAATTCAACAAATATTACAAAACCTACAATTACACATACGAAGCTGGAAGCAAAAGCGAGTGTGTTATAGATTTAAACATTCTGGAAGAAATTCCTTAATGACTGAAAACTGTATCAAAATCCGTTAGAAGATGGTTTAGAAGAAGTAAGCGGAGAAACAAGAAATGAATCCCGTAGGTCTACTCGCGCCCAGGCTGCGTACCCCAGAGAGCTCCAGCAGCGCAGCGTCAAGGCGGCGACGACTCGACGGCGAATGATGCGAGGAGAGCGCCGCGTCATGTTGATACTAACCACTGCCTTCTATAGTCACAAGCCATGCTATTAGATTTAGCAATTTCGCATTATCTGTCACATGTAGACCGATTTACTTCGTCAGCTGACAAGACGTCATGATTTATTAATAGTAAATATGGGATTTAAAATTAAATTTTAGATAAAATTTAATATGAAATTATAGATAGTATTTAGTAGAAAATATAAATAAGAGTACATATTATATGATACTAGCACCTGCCCGTGACTTCGTTCGCGTGTTATAAGTGGCTTTTATGAATAAAATAAAATAAATGTTTATTATATCACATTTCGGTTAGTGGTTTTGTGCATTTATCATAGGCTACCCATATCTTACAAAGTAGTTTTATTATATAATGTTCTACGGGGATGTATGTTCCCTTGCAATTTAATCCTCTCCCTGGATTCTACGTAATCAATCTCGCTGGACCTGCTGGTGGCCAGCATGCGGTTAAAAGGACCATGACAGGTATAAGTATAAATCCTCGGGATCCTCCAGACTCTATATCCTCAAACCTACTCAAAAATGATCAAAATTTACTGTAATTTCCACCCAAACGTATCAAGATTGTGATGTGGAACGAAAAACGATTATATAGTGAAAATATCAACTTTATTTGCTAATTACGAATAAACACGATGCAACAAGTAGTTTTTAACACTGACTTATTATTTTCAATGAATGTCTTTGTTTACATAACGTTTAAATGGGGGAAAACGCCAACTAATAAATAGCCTGACTGATAACAAGGCTCGACTACACGCAACGTTGCCAAATAGCGTGGCTTGGAACTATAGAAGGCAATGTACTAACTCAATCTCACACTTAGGTGTATTTTATTTCTGGTGTAGCATGTAGAGCTTACCGAACTAAACCAAAATTTTAAAAAACGAAATTTTAAACATGTTTTTCTTGATGACCGTTAGTTTGCGCTATCTGTTTATTTAAACTTTTTGTTTAGTTTGATAAGCTCTATCTGCTCTATATGTTTGGACTACGTTCAGTCGAACACATATAGGTTTTTTAATTTTATGCAAAAATATAAATATATTTAATTAAGGAATATTCTATCTCTTTTACGTATACACAAATTTATATATTGTATGTTATTATTAAGTACAAATAGTGACAAAAGGAGCGATCGTTAAAAAAAATGTAGAGATACGAGGGCTTAGAGATACGAGGGCTTAGAGATACGAGGGCTGTTATTTGTTAATCCGAAGCTGGCCACTTACAAAAGAATTATTTAAAAAGTAATTAGGTACAACATTTAAAAATGGAACTCTTTCGCTGTAAATACAGTTTGTATCAATTGTTCTCCCATTGTGGCGTCATTTTGAAAATTGCATGTCTTCGTCACTTTGAATTTGATTCGTAACGTGGCACGAAAACGTGCCACGTTCCACTTTTAAATGTTGTTAATTTTTAAATATTTTTTCATAAATAGCATTGTCTGTCGTGATAGCCCTAGCGCAGCGAACCTACTTCTATAAGGCTGTGTGGCCGTGGTTTGAATCCGGGCTTGTACCAATGACTTTCACTGTCTCCGTGTCTCGGAGAGCACGTTAAGCTGCCGGTCCGTTGCCGCATTGGAGCAGCGTAGTAGATTTAAGCTCCAAACACCTTCACCCTGGGGGGAGGCTCAAGCCCCTGCAGTGGGGTTTAGTGGGCTCATGGAATGGAAAAAAATTCTTATGGTGGAGTGTGTATTGTACTACACAGGTCAGTTAAAACAATATATATGAAAATCCAAATACCCAATCCTTATATAGAAATTATTGCCATAGAAGTTCTAAATATTCCTGGAAATAAAAACAAAATATTTATTGTCCTACGTATGTGAATACACCCCAATCTGATTGGGACTACATTTTTAATCTCTACAATACCGAGACCATAAGAGACTTTAATGCCCACCACTCCACATGGTCTAATAAAAGCGACCGAAAGGTAGACTTATTTTAGAAATATCCTATATCTTTGTTCCTTTTGCTGTGGAGACCACGGGCTGTTGGAGCCTCGAGGCCATAAATTTAATTAAGAGCATCGGTCGCCGACTTCAGGAGAGGGGGTGTGACCCTCGCTCGGGGTCGTTTCTGATGCAGAGGCTCGCCATAGCGATCCAGCGCGGTAATACCGCGAGCGTTATGGGTACCTTTGCATCAGGTTCGGCAGGAACTGGTTATTTTTAGCTTTTTACATTGTATATATAGAAATTAGACAATCATGTGACAAATATTTCATAGAACGTAATAAAAATATTTACAAATCAATGTTCGAAAATGATGTCATTTGTATTAATGACGGTCATCCAATCAGATTACGTAGGTATGGTGAATGGAACAACAGTCCTCTCCCGACGTCACGTTTGTATCAACCGATATTGCCGTGAAGTTTCAATGAGAAACAACAAAGGAATCTCTTGGCAGCGATCACATTCTGTTTAAATTAAATATGGCTATGAGAAATCCGGAGTATATACTAAGAAATGTAATCTAAAGGAGGCTAAATGGGACGAGTACGAAGAAAAAATGGAAGTAGCTTTTAAGGACTTCAATAAAGTAAACAATGTGGCGGCAACAACTATACCGTGGACTAAAGTGTGTCAGAATCCTAATTCTTACTCCCAAACCGTACTGATTCAAATATATCTAAAGCAGTGGCAGAAAGACGCTTAGCACTTGCACAACTAAGAAGAAATCCTACTCCGGAAAATTATGATGTATTTCGTTCTAAAGTATCTCTAACTCGCAATGTAATAAAAAAAGCACGTTCGAAAGGATTGACTGATTTCTGTTCTAGTGTAGAAAAAGAGACTTCACCGACTGAAATGGGAAAAAGTTGCGGTGGATGAGAGGAGGTAAAACCTCTAATACGGGAATAGATCCGATCAAAGCCAAGGAATTATTTTATACACTAACGCCAGATACTGTTGGAGAACCACCACCCCTATTAGACAATTTATCTGTAAATATTTTGGACACAGATATTACAATAGCAGAGTTAGAAAATTTTCTAAAACGTAAGGATGCGACTCTAGGAGCCGACAACTTTTCTTATTCAATGCTCTACAATTTGTCACGCTTAAGCAAACTTATTCTGCTTAAAATTTATAATTTAATATTGCGTACAGGAATAGTGCCCCAGCAAAGGCGTTTAATTAAAATTATACCAATACCTAAAACAGACAGGGACCCTAATCATACAACCTCATTACGTCCGATTTCTTTGATGTCTTGTCCATGTAAAATTTTTCATTTAATTCTAATGAAGAGATTGGAATGATATGTTGTGAGAGCAGGCAATTGTTTTCAAATTCAACTGTAGGTTTTAGGCGTGCACAGTCGTGCCTGGACAACCTAACAAAACTTATTACAAATATACAATTAGGATTTTCCAAAAATTCACCTACAATTGCCTGTTTTATTGATATAGACAACGCTTATAATAATGTTAATGTTAACTCGGTTGTGATGGCATTAAACAAAATTGGTATTGGAACTAGGATTTGTTATTACTTGTGGAATGTTATATCAAATAGACAGCTCGCAATGTATGGTTCTAATAAAGAAATATTAGTACGACATGCAAATAGAGAATTAGCCTAGGGTGATCCCTTGTCCCCTTTACTATTCAATATTGTCACATTGCATATTTGTAAAGCTATTAAGAATATTGTCGCATCACAGTATGCAGATGATTTTGTGTTATGTAATTGATAATACGAATGACAACTGTACGTTTGGAATTTTAAAAGATGCTATCTATTTGTTAATTAAGCTATTCGAAAATATTGGTTTGTTCGCATCTGAATCTAAAACCAATTTATGCATATTTAACAGATCTCGAAAGAGATTAAATGTGCAGATAAATTTTAATAATGAACCTATTAATGTGGTAGATATCTATGTAAATATCTATGTCTTTGGCTTGACTCTTCATTAAGATCATATAAATGAGACGAATAAATGAGGCTCTCGCCAGAATAGCTGGAAATGACATTGTTGACCGCATGGCTCGTACGGCCGTTTTAGATGGTATAGAGCTCGTCGTGTGTGCCTTATGCTACGGAGATAGTTCCTTTTGTGAAAAAATAATGTTTTTATAAGTTGAATAACAATTTTGAAGAGGCCTTTGTGGCAAAAGGTGTACGGTATAGGACATTACCATTTGAGCCTTCTCGTGCACCCTGGTTTGACTCTGCCCGACTCTCCAGGAAAGTTCTGAAATTAGCGTTTAGGCCACATTCCAGTTAGCAGGTTTTATCACATGATGGGTAGAATTCCGTCTCCCCTCTGTAATCAGTACAATATGACAGACAGAAGATCTAATTCATATATTCGTGGAATGTGGTCGGACCGAAGAATTAAGAAGAAAATATTTACCAAATATATTAAATCGAACCGGCGAAATAAATGTAATTCTTAGCCAGTCCTTGTCTGACAACGCCCAGAAGATATATTGTTTTTTCGAAGAAGCTTTGTGTACAGGAGTTGACTAATTATTTTATAGAATAATTTGAACTTCCCAATGAGGCTGGAATAGTCACCCGGGGTACATTGAAGCCTCCAAAAACCAGATTTAAAAAAAAGGCCACGTTTCTTTGGGGTACTCCTGCAACATGCACAATATTTTCCTGAAAAACATTTTCTCAAGTACTTCGAGCATTCATAAATGATGAAAAATTATTAAAGAATATATAATATAGATTTTATTTCTCTTCCACGTCTATTACGTAACGGACCGGGCGAATATTTCGTTTCGTGAAAGAATATAAATAATTTAAAAAAAATTGGAACCTAACGTGATTTCTACATAGTTAAATTTATGTTGCATAAGGCGCATTCAATACAGTTTAAAATTATTCAACTGAATTGAACTTTAAAAAGAAAAATGATCCAAAACCTCATTACCATCTATGTCCCTTTTCCTAGATTTTAATCGATTATTAAATACTATACAAAACTGTGTTTGAAAAACTTAATTCTGATCTTTTTTTATAGTAATAGAATAAAGGGCAAAACTATTGATTGTGAAAGAATATATTTGACCGGTTTTATGGTATTCTGAAAAATGTCCTGACCTTTCATCATAATTACCATTTCACAACATGTTCAATCTTCTATTTGGATAACTATGCAACATAACGAAACCCGTTTCGCACCCATCGTTTGTCTGTAGTTGTCGCTTCCTTCAAAGTGAAATACATGCGTCCAAAGAGCGAATTTTGAGACAAAAATTCAAAATCGCTTCTCCAAAAAGCGACTTGGTTCGGAATATTTCTACAAACCGTTCGTGTTGAAAATGGTAGTAATACACTTTATTTTTCAAAATATTGTGGCTTTTATATATACTGCAAAAAGGGTTACTTTTCGCTAGTAAACTTGATATCGATATAACAAACCATTTTAAATATTTTTTCTCTGCTAACCACACCAACAGTAGTACCTTATAGTGCAGTAGTTACATTTTAATTTAAAGTTTTCATATCACGTCGCATTTTCCAAATCCTATTGCATCAATTAGGTTGTTTGTTTTTCATGTGAGTTTCTAATGTTAAACTAATTTTTCTTTCGCGGTATTCGTATGAAGAATATCTGAAAGTGTATGAATTTTGTAGTGATTGGAGACTTACTAAAGGCACAAAAACCACACGAATTAAATACCTTCATGTTCGATCTAGTTACAGTTAAGTTTCTTATATCTTGTATTTTCTCGTCAGTGAGAGTGAGAAAAGTTGTGTGTTTAACATGAGAGCAAAGTATTTCGTTTCTTGTTCTTTTGAGTGCTTTCAGTCTCTCACGCTGAGGATTCTAACTGAGAATTGCTCGATGCGTCCGTGATTCGATAATAGAAATACTTCGCTTTCTGGATTTAAACTCAGCACTCACAAAAAAAATTAACTTTGTTCTCTTGTTGAATTACTATTTAATTTTTATTTAAATTTTTTATTGAAAGCTAGATATCAAAAGGATGAAGATAACGCATCGTAAATACAAAAATGTGAGTACTCTCAGACAGTGGCATATCCAGGATTTGAGTTAGTTTGATTTAAATATTCTTCATTTAACTCAAAAGCCGAATATCCTGTATCTATACATGTACGGTACACGTTCTTAATACGGCAGCTCGGGAATTTTCATTGATTCACGAAGAACCCCAATATAATTTAAATGTCTATTTTAATGACATTTAAATTGGGATTATTTAAAACTTTAGAACTATATACTTCTATATTTGAAAACAATTTTAATATGAAATTTTATTATAGATATTCATTGACTGACCGATTGGCCGAGTGGTTAAAAACCCTAACTGTAGAATCAAAGGTTGCGGGTTCGATTCCAGCCCGAGATAAATATTTTTGTGCATGAATATATATATCATTTGTTCCGTCTCATATGTATATGTTATAAAAAAAATTTAAGTATTATATATCAGTTGTTTAGTACCCATAATACAAGCTGTGCTTAGTTTGGCGCTGTGTGGCATGATAATTCGAAAAAAATCGACTCCAGTTCTCCAATTGAATAGTTTTGTGGCTACATCACAAAACCTCGGATGCTGTTATTTGTTCCTCCAGGACATCAATCACTGGATTCGAGAAAAGTGACTAGGGCTACATAAAATCATAATAACTCGTTTATAAAAAAAGCAATATAGAGGGTCTGGATCCATGAATGTCGGCAGATGTCTCGAATGTCTGCCGGATAATACGATTTCCTTCACCATAACGTTGTTGCTACGAACATTATGTGTGCGGCAAAGGTATTTTCATTGCTTTCACATGTTATTTTATTATGTTACCCTGGTATGTGGTTGTAATAATAAAATGATTCTGATTTTTAGAGTTCCGTGTTTGTAAGGGTTTATCATAAAAAATAAAAGACCAGTGGTGGAGGAGGTACGTATTATGGCAAATAAATTATTTATTATTTATCACTACATATTATAAAATAAAGTCCCTCAGCCGCGTCTGTCTGTCTGTCTGACCGCAACGAACTCAAAAACTACCGAATGAATTTTCATATAGTTATCACCAATGGACGAAGTGATTCAGGAGGAACGTTTATGTGTATAATTCATTAACATGTTGTGCAAATTAGTTGAAATATAACGATGCTTGTTAAAGATGTAGGAAAAAATCAAGCCGACTGGGAGCTTTCACCGAAAACGCTGCCTAATCCCTTTAACATATATCAAAACATTAAAAGTAAAAAAATACGTATGTACCTAATTAATTACAATATGGACACCATTTAAATTCATGTTTGCGTTTCATTTCGAACATATAATCGACATTGTATTTTATCTATTACTTAAACGACGTCACTTTTCGTTGTATGATCGAAGATTACTGGATCCTTCCACGATCACCACTTCCCTTGAGATACTTGCTTTTAGTACACTAAACCACACTGCACTCGTGAGCCTCAATGTACACACGCGATCGATCACAGAGACGAGCTGTAACCTTTTAACCACGACTTTACTTATATAATTTATTTTCCAAATCAAAACTACAGAAAATTTGCAAATAATTTCATTATTTTCTTAAGTATAATTTAATGAAAGATTTACTTTTAACAGTGCACGTCACTTTAATATTGTTACGTGTTAGGGTTCGAAGGATTTGGAGAGAAAGACCTGCTGACTCTTTTGAAGACTTTATTCACTAGCACTAGGTCCAATCACAAAACACTAACGATGTCCTAGGTCGTAGCGAAGTCGTAGGTTTCACTCTTGATCACTAGTTTTCACTTCGAAGTCGCCTCGAAGGTAGCCCAAAACTGAACTGCTTGGCTCGCCTCACTGCGGCTATTTATATGGGCCGAGACGAGCCTCGAGACCATTCCAGAACGTACTCGACTCGCGCGAAGGCGATCGAACGGGTTGGATGATTCTAGAAAGTCTCACGCATGTACTCGGTTTTCGAGAATATACTTTTATAGTAGTTCCTCTAACGCCATCTAGTATTAAGTAGGGGGTTTCGTGTTGTCTTTGTTCTTTGAGTGGTTTTACTGGTTGACGCTAGATGGCGCTAGTTGCTTTGTGTGTTCGTAACAATATTTAATAAACGACTTAACAAGCATAAAGTCCAAACAAGGGAATCAGGATGCATAAAATGAGGCGAACTGGCTCAGTCCGGATCAGTCGTTTCGATTAATATTCCCGCATAAATCAGACGCGGTACAACATTCGTACCATAAATCATTTCTGCTCCGTACCCTCGACTTTGCTCCTCGAAAAACATTCAATTTAATCCAAACAACGTAATCGTTGTGTGAAAATAATTTAAAAGTCAATTCGTTACGTAAAATCAATTGAATATTTAGTTTTATTTATCTATTAACGGATATTTTTTTTGTACTTTTTCGACATGGAAAAGTAAATTTGTGATAAAACTAGTTTTACTAGTAAAACTAGTTAGTAAAAAAGTTTAAGGAAATTAATATAATGATATTGCCGTCTCAATATATATTTGAAAACATAATGTACGTAAAAAAAATATTGTATTATTTAAAAAAAAATTGTGATCGGCATAATGTTAATACAAGAAACAAAGATAAACTTGCTAATCATGTCAGCCGCCTCAATGAAATCATAAAATCTTTTAAAGGGCAATGTATACGCTTTTACAATAAGATCCCAGCTGACATTCAAGATCTACCCTTTAACAAGTTTAAAACTACAATAAAACGAAAGCTTTATGCAAAAGCTTATTATAAAGTATCAGACTACATAGATGATAAATCCATGGGTGTAAGCCGCTCGCCTATCAGTTCAATATCAATAAAGAATAATATCAATAATATTATTCTTTAAGCACTTATTGTTTACAAATTGTTTATAATTTTGTTAAAAAGAGCGTCCCTCAGGTTCTTGCTTATTCTTCTGAGAGGAACCAGCATTTTTGAATGCGCCTTTGTGGTGACGTTCTTCCACAAAGTTATAAAATTCACTCTTATGACGTATTTCAAGATTATGTTACATAACTACGAAATAAAGATATTTTGATTTTATTTGATTTGACTAAAGATGAAACCTTGATGTGAATTGTATGTACAAACAGTAAAACTATTGACGACGACAGACATGAAGATTGACGACCGCTTAGCCTAGTGTGTAGCGACCTTGCCTACGAAGCTGGAGGTCCCGGGTTCGAATCCCAGGTCGGTATTGATGTATACGTTATTATTAGCTCACCTTTCTAAGATTTGGTCGAATATATAAATAATAAATCTATCTATCAGCACATTATGCTCCAGTGCAGGGGCTTAGGCCTACCCTTGGCATGAGGGTGCTAGACCGCTTGGAGCTTATTCCACCACGCTGCTCCAGTGCGGGTTGGTAGATTTTAATAACCGACCGAGTCAGTGATACTTATGTGCTTAAGTCAGAAAACTCATTGGTACATTGGTGCCTGTTTCTGGGATTCGAACCACGAATTTCTAAACAAGAAACCGGCTCGCCACCACTCGGCTATCACGACGCGATCTCAATAATTAATAAATATATAATTATTATACAGGTTATAAGAAGAGGACTGTGCAGTAGATGTGTTGCTCTAAATAAGGCTTGGCCGATTTTGATTAGGTTTTTGTATTACATACGTATTACCTCAGGACAGGTTTTTAGATAAGTTTTACGGTTATATATATGTCACCACGGGACGCTGCAATACAAGTGATTCTCTAAAACGGCTAAGTCGATTTCGATGTAGTTTTTTCATTGATGTATTGTACACTTAGCGGCGATTTTTACGACTGACCTCTTGGCCGAGTGGTTAGAGAGTCTAACTACGGAGCCAAGGGTTGCAGATTCGATTCTACTAAGTCTAGAAAGAAAAAGATATGTAATTAAATTCCTATAAGAAACGGATTTTGAGGGGCAAAAAAATTAAAAAAATCGGTTGGCACTGCAGGCCATCCCTGAAACTTCCCGCTATTTTCGAGTTCAAAGCGCTCGAAAATTAGAAAGCTATTTAGCTCTTCGTACTCAAAATATCGATTTTCGTGGTGTTTGAGCTCTTCGAGCACATAATATTCATTTTACGAGCTCTCCAAGCACAAAAACAGAATTTCCATACATTTAGAGTTTTTTTATTTTTTTTAATTTTATTTTGGAAAAAAAACAGAAACAGACAAAATACATTATACAGATAACTTAAACTAATAAAATTAGATAGCTATCTATTTCCTAACGTTTTCACTAAGAACATACGAAAAAAAAAAACTATAAAAGGCATCTAACTCATACAGTATAAACCTTTGCGTAATAAAAAACAAAGCTTTCCTACAAGTAGGTACAGCAGTAGGTATAGTTATCCGAATACCGTTACAAAACAATAAGCAGAACATTTAAGCTATCAGAAATATCTGTTATACATACATTTATTAATTTGGGTTTTATTGTCCTCCAATCTCAATACTTCTGTGTTGACATGACTCGTGACACCATTCTCTTATACTTATGACGTGTGTTACTGAAGATGTCAACGGAGACCAGCTCTTTATTAGTTCTTCAAGCTCAGAAACCTGGGACATATCAAAGAAAATGTTATTTTGGAATTTTTGAACTGCGATATCTTTTGAACGCTTCGTTTGATTTTAATACAGTTTACGGTATTCTATGCGATTGTAAGCAAAAACTTTTGTGCAAAGTCAAAAATCTATTGGTCGTAAAATCTCAAAGTTATATAAAAAAAATACTTTTTCATAAATTTGTAGACTGCGATATTTTTTGAACGCTTCGTTTGATTTTAATACAGTTTACGGTATTCTATGCGATTGTAAGCAAAAACTTTTGTGCAAAGTCAAAAATCTATTGGTCGTAAAATCTCAAAGTTATGTAAAAAAAAATACTTTTTCATAAATTTGTAGACTGCGATATTTTTTGAACGCTTCGTTTGATTTTAATACAGTTTACGGTATTCTATGCGATTGTAAGCAAAAACTTTTGTGCAAAGTCAAAAATCTAATGGTCGTAAAATCTCAAAGTTATGTAAAAAAAAATACTTTTTCATAAATTTGTAGACTGCGATATTTTTTGAACGCTTCGTTTGATTTTAATACAGTTTACGGTATTCTATGCGATTGTAAGCAAAAACTTTTGTGCAAAGTCAAAAATCTATTGGTCGTAAAATCTCAAAGTTATGTAAAAAAAAATACTTTTTCATAAATTTGTAGACTGCGATATTTTTTGAACGCTTCGTTTGATTTTAATACAGTTTACGGTATTCTATGCGATTGTAAGCAAAAACTTTTGTGCAAAGTCAAAAATCTATTGGTCGTAAAATTTCAAAGTTATGTAAAAAAAAATACTTTTTCATAAATTTGTAGACTGCGATATTTTTTGAACGCTTCGTTTGATTTTAATGCAATTTACGGCATTACATGTAATTTTGTTAGCACAAAACTTTTATGCAGAACCAAAAATCCATTGGTCATATAATTTCAAAGTTATGTTAAAAAAACACTTTTTCTTCGGGAATTTGTGAACTGCGATATCTTTTGAACACGTCGTTTGATTTTGATATTTTTGGCGGCACTCGACGCAGTTTTTATGTACAAAAAACGTATATAAGGTTTTAGGTAGTTCGGTTGGAAAATCTCAAAGTTATTTTAAAAAACATTAATTTTTTTCTTTTTTTTTATATATTTAAAACCGCTCGATCGATTGACTTCAAAATCTAATCAGATCTAAATTTTGATGAATCCTTTCAAACGCCGCATTGCGGGTTTAATCGGACAATCCGTTCTCAAGATATCGTACGACAAAAAAAAATTACATACACACACACACACACACAAATACGAAAATGGTCAGAATGGCTTCCCGCAGGACCTCAAAACGTGGCAATGACGAAAACCCGAATCAATAACATCTCTCGAATAGCGGGAAGTTAAAAAACCTTCGCCAAGTGCATCATGTGACGTATTAAATGAAAGGGTATTATGAGAAATACAATCTGTTTTTTTTTTTACAAAAATTGAAATGTATATTTAAAAGGACACACGAAAATCGGCAGTGACCATTTAGCTATGCTCGACCACGGTTAATAAATATTTATATTTTACGTGTACTTTTATGAAGTACAGGTGTCCCAAGCGAGTTGAATGTACGTCGCAACGTCTATCTACACTCCTTTGAATAATTTACGTTTTTCACTACAAGTGGGGTGGACATGGCCGAACATTACCTACACACTTATTTCGTAGTTGAAGTGCGTTGAGTGTTATTTAGTGCACTCAACGGTGCCCTTTTACTTAGAGTTCGCTGTCTGTCCGTTCGTCTGTCACAGGGCTGTATCTTTAAAACCGTAATAGACACTTAGAATTTTCTCAGTGTGTATTACCATGTCGTTACTACTGTCGTTACTACATTACTGTGTCGTGATAGCCCAAAGCGCAACGAATCTGTCTGAAATTTATAAGGCCCCATAGGGCCATGGTTCGAATCCGGGCGTGTACCAATGAGTTTTTCTGACTTAAGTACACAATATCACTGACACCGTGCTTCGGAGGGCACGTTAAGCAGTCGGTCCCGGACGCTGTCAATAGATCGCGGTCGTTACAGTTCCCAACCCGCAGTGGAGCAGCGTGGTGGACTTAAGCTCCAAGCCCCCCTCCTCACCCTGGGGTAGGCCTAAGCCCCTGCAGTGGGGTAAAAATGGGCTGATGATGATGATGATGATGATGATGATCATGATGATGTATTACCATGGCCGCTATAACAAAAAAAATATAAAAACAAAATAATGTCAAAAATTTAAGAAGGTTTTCGCCATTTTTTTAACTGACATGCATTTTTGTGCCATGCGGTGTTTAAGTAGCAATAAGTACGTTAAAACACGTTATATTCGTATAACAGTACGGAACCCTTAGGTCGCGAGTCCGACTCGCACTTGGCCTTGTATAAAGGAATGTATTTGTATAAAAGAAAAGCTGGAAAATAATAAGACTGAAAGAACTCATAGTGAAAACGAATCGTGAAAATATGTAGTGTGTATAGCTGACTTAAAATATGTAAGGAAGTGTTCAATAGTAATAAACAATGCCGTGATAGCCCAGAGCGCAACGAACCTGTCTCAAATTTATAAGGCCATGGTTCAAATCCGGTCATGTACCAATGAGTTTTTCTGACTTAAGTACACAATATCACTGACACAGTGCTTCGGAGGGCACGTCAAGCAGTCGGTCCCGGAGGCCGTCAATAGATGGCGGTCGTTACAGTTCCCAACCCGCAGTGGAGCAGCGTGATGGACTTAAGCTCCAAGCCCCCCTCCTCACTGAGGCCTAAGCCCCTGCAGTGGGGTAAAAAATGGGCTGATGATGATGATGATGAAACAATGTTATAATGCACGTCTATCGAAATCTATTATAAATTTCTAGGCTATGTTTGTACACATAAGTTTTTTTTTCAACAAAATTTTGTAACGAATATCGGTTTTATGACGCACTTATCACATTTATCATACGCGTTATCTAGTCTTAAATACTGTTTCTATCGCTGCTCTTTGAATTCAGGCTATTACAGACAATTTCTATTTTCATATTTTACATTTACATAATAGATATAGCAAACGTTATAGAAAATCATTGTAGTAGTCAAATTGATTGTAAATAGTTTTGCACTTTAGTTAAAATTTTGAACAGTAGATATACAGAAGGTTAACCTTTGAACTTTTAACGAAATTAGTCCTGGTCTGAAAATTTAGTTAAAATAAATCATTCAGCGGACGTCGGTTGAAACCTCGCGTATGGGTAGCTTTTCCAAGTATAATGGTTGAAATTTTAAATGTTACCTTTTCGTGTACACCTTGCAGAATACAAACGACGGACTGTGATTTACATTTATGTATTTAATGAGATGTAATTATCATTACAAAAATATTATAATCCACACATAGTGCATAGAACAACCGTTTAAGTTTATAAATCGAATCGAATATATATACTATATATAATAAATACTAAGAAGTATTTAAGAATATCAATAATTGCGAATACATGTAACAGACGTAGTCAAGATTATATATTATTGCTTACAAACAAACAAACAAACAAACTCTTCAGCTGAATAATATTATAATATATATTATAATATTATTATAATATAATATTTAATATTGACGACCGCTTAGCCTAGTGGGTAGCGACCCTGCCTACGAAGCTGGAGGTCCCGGGTTCGAATCCCAGGTCGGGTCAGTATTTATATGATAAATATTGATACTGGTACCGAGTCTTGGTTGTTATATGTATGTGGTGTCTTCGCTTGGTACCCAAAACACAAGCTAATGCTTTGTTTGGGACCTAGACGTTGTTGTGATATGCGTTATTGTTATTATTATTATATAGTACTAGCGACCCGCCCCGGCTTCGCACGGATATCAGAACATATAAGCCGTAATGTTTTTTCTGTCGTAGTGTCATATCAGCTTGTTGCGTCGAACATGTGGATTGGATTTAATTATCTTTAAATGTGACTTAAGTTCATCCTACTTGGAGTATTTTTAAAGTATTTCATTTTAAATTCACTAAATATTTGAAAAAGTAAATAATAAATACATATAATCTAACCTAACTACGCGTGTCGCGTCGTGCCGTATGGCCGCCTGGCCGGTTGCGCGATGTTTATATTTTGCGATAGCTCCTAAGATATTAATTTAAATTGTATAGTGTAAAGGGCAACCATAATGTGCATCAAATGCTGAAGGTAAATAACGTATTTAATTTAATAAGGATTAATACTGTATCCGTATAAATTGCTTTCCAATTACCTCATCATATGACACCATTTTTTTAAACATAAAAATAGGTATAGTAGGACTTCTCTTTAGTCCCATATAAGATACACAATTCCTCCATACATTATTTTGTCATATCTCAAAAGGATTAGGCAACGTTTTCGATGAAAGATCCTAGCCCGCTTGATTTTTTTCTGACTTCTTCAACAATAATCGTCATATTTCAACATATTTGCACAAAACATTAATAAATTATACACGTAATCGTTCCTGTTGAATCATTCTGTCCATTGGTGTCAACAATATGCCAGTACGATCGGTAGTTTTTGACTTTATCGCGTTCAGACAGACAGACGCGGCGGGGGACTTTATTTTATAATATGTAGTGATAGATATATTATAATCAATTTACACTAGCGACTTACCCCGGCTTCGTACGGGTAGATAGATAGAAAGATAAAAGATTTTCGTTCGAAAGACACCATGGCCGCTATATTTTTTATAGAATGTTTTAAATAATAACAAATATATTTTAAATTACAACCTGCTATTAAATTGTTTCTAGTTTACAAGAAATAAAATGTGTAACTAATATACTAAAAGTGCGAATGGACTAGAAGCCCTCTTCTGCGTTTACCGTCTAACAACTCATACTCTACATAGCTGGTGCAAAATGGCGAGTTTCAGTTCGAGTTTCAGTGCACGAAGTCTCCATGCGCCGGGTCTTCACCCCCGTGCCGGTCTTCAACCCTGCAAAATTGCGCAATGTCACTTCGATATTAAAAAAAAAAACGTTTATGTCAAATTATTTACTTTATGCACATATAAGATGCCCATACAACGTGGAAGTAATAAGGTAATGTATTTCTTTATTAACCAAATAATCTTTTAAAATGAGTTCATGAAAAATGTCTGAAGTTTTAATTTGGTCGTAAAGTTTCCAACATTTGTAAAAGCACTCCGGCAGGCTCTGGTCTCTGTCGAGTGTAGTTATTATGGGACTCGTAGCGCATATTATATTTTCCAAGCTTAAAAGTAGGTCATGGTGAAACGTAGGCCGCTGCAAGCAACAAAGCATCCCGACTATGTTTTATCGAGGGAAATAGATACGCCTCCAAGGGTCCTATTATTTTAGCAGAACCGAACTCTCATTATGGCCCGCAGCACGTTTTATATCATTTTTAACCAACTTCAAAAAGAAGGAGATTCTATGTTAGTTTGTTGGTATGATTTTTTTAAATGTAGGTAGGTATGTTCATCGATATCTTCGTCAATTATTGTGAACTCATTTAGAAAATTCTTTTTTGTTTGTAAGGGTAGGTATTATTACCAAGTCAGGATCTGAAGATAGAATCGCATGGATATCGAGAGATATCCTCAAATCTTATAGCCACGCATGGTGTATTTGAGCTCTATTTTTTAATCATTCAGGTGTTTGCGTCTAGGAGTCGCCATCTCATGCTGCTAAGCTGATGGTGGAAGCTAAAGCACTCCATGACAATACATTAGGAGATAGAGGATAATACTGCGATTTGTCGACAGTTTCCTCCTAACGGAATTGTCTTATTTGAGCAGCGCGTGTAGTCGGTAGCCATATTCATATTAAATATATTTATATTTAATTATAACTAAAATATGATGAATAAAGTATTCTTTTAAGAAAAAAACTGACTTTAAACAAACTAAAAAGGTAAAATTAATATTTTTAATTTAAAGAAAAGAGTCATACTGGGCGGCTATAGTTTACGAAGTCGGTGCCAATTCATTCACTTTAAATGGGCCAGGTAATAACAATTACAACAATCACATATTTACAAGTACCTATAACAAATTTTGTTATTTTTTGTTATTTCGTATATTTCATTTCGTTAACTATATGCCGCCCATTGATTGATGCTCTTTTATTTAAATTAGAAATGTTTTTTATTGCTTTATAAAAATAAAATTATTTTGAATTGTCTACAAATATTAGTGTTTCACTAAAGTGTATCTAATGTATAATAATAATAATAATAATAACACACACAATCATAACAACGCCTAGGTCCCAAACTAAGCATTAGCTTGTGTTTTGGGTACCAAGCGAAGACACCACATACATATAACCACCACCACCACCACCACCACCATCATCACCATCAGCCCATTTTTACCCCACTGCAGGGGCTTAGGCCTCCCCCAGGGTGAGGAGGGGGGGGGAGGGCTTGGAGCTTTAGTCCACCACGCTGCTCCACTGCGGGTTGGGAACTGTAACGACCGCCATCTATTGACAGCGTCCGGGACCGACTGCTTAACGTGCCCTCCGAAGCACGGTGTCAGTGATATTATGTACTTAAGTCAGAAAAACTCATTGGTACACGCCCGGATTCGAACCATGGCCCGATGGGGCCAAATTTGAGACAGGCTCGTTGCGCTCTGCTGGGCTATCACGACACGAACACATATAACAACCAAGAATTAATATTCATCATATAAATACTGACCCGACCTGGGTTTCGAACCCGGGACCTCCAGCTTCGCAGGCAGAATCGCTGCCCACTAGGCTAAGCGGTCGTCATGTATAATGTATACAAATATATAATGTGTATCCACACATACCTATCCGTATCTATTTCTTTGGCACGCCCTGTAGCCTAAACGGCTTCATGGATTTTTACATATATGGTGGTGTTACTGTTTTTTTTTAATTTCTATAACACATCTTAGTGTTTACAAATACGTATCAGTTTTATTAGCATTTTGGCTCGCTGATAATGTAGCTTTCTATCATCATCATCATCAGCCCGTGTCTTTCCACTGCAGGATATAGGCCTCTCCCAAGGTTCGCCACCACACACGGTCCTCCGCCTTTCGCATCCAACTACCCCGAGTATGGTGCTTCAGGTTATCTGTCCACCTGGCCGGGGGGCGTCCAACGCTTCGCTTTCCGGTACTGGCCTCCAATCGAGAACTCGTCTACCCCATCGGTTATCAGTTCTACGGCAAATGTGACCGGCCCATTGCCACTTCAGCTTGCCGATCGCTTCGGCTATGACGACAACTGTAGTTCTTTGACGGATTTCAGTGTTTCTGATTTTATCCATCAAAGAAACACCGAGCATAGCCCGCTCCATAGCTTTCTATAAATGAAATAAATTTCCATTAGGTTTGAAGGCAGACACGATTTATTAAAGTATTTTTTTTTAAATATAACAAATTAAAAATATTACAGTTTAAATAAACCGATGGCCGCCTTGTTTCCTTTTAGTATCGTTCAATAGAAAAATATTGAACTTGTCCCGAAAAAACCAATAACTCTAGTCACTATTCAACGGCCGCCGCTCGTTCCACCCCTTCTCGGTCTCAAGGTCTCTGGCGCGTCGTCACATAGAAGGCAACCAAACGTTATAAAATAACCCTGTAGATAAATTAATTCATTATGAAAATGTAACCCATATTTTTTATTCACGTAATGAGGTCTATTGGTGATACCTAACATCAAGAATTTTTTTTCGGATGGTTGTGAAATTTTTTTTCTGTGTATCATACATAATAATGCAATCTACTATTCTCGGAATTCAGTGATTTGTGATTTGTGTGTATAAATATATATATATCTATAATTTACACTTAGCTATAGGATCTGTTTATTTTTTAAGTTATTATTAAATTTTGAATTTAAGTTATTTTTTAATCAGTTTTGTTTGGTTTCTTTCATAGTTATAGTTTAAAAATAAGTATGTTAGTTGTCTATAGTAGCATTGGCTACGACTGAAAATCAGCTGTGCAATGTACAGCTGGGCACTGGACGTGAGTTGAGTCGTGGCCATTTTGGCATTGCCCTTATTTGTTGTGTTTTAGTTATTATATTTATGATTTGTATGTTAGCATGCCAAATAAAATCGTTCTTCCTTTCTTCTTTCTTTCTTATTTACATAATGATAAACAGAAAATAAATTCTTCTTATACACGATAGAGAAAACGTCTGCCACTTGCGTAGGCAACTTGCATTAACTCGTTTTAAGGGTGAAGACAGTTTTGTCGAATTATTTAAGGTACTTATTTTTTTTAAAAGCTCCTAAAAGCTCTCATTTGATCACAATAGTGAAGGAAAGGCAGAAATCGGTCATATATATTCCAATATACTCAGTTCTTTACTATTGTCAACATTTACCAATAAATGATATCACTTTAAAACGACTACCACCAGCTCCTTAACTACAACTGTGTAAAAGGAAAAGAAACAAACGTATTTACTTTATAATTCCACGACCCCTTGGCTAAATGAAAATAAATATTTCATCGCAATTTATAGTCCATTCATTTGTGTTACTTTCATTTTCAGGATTCCGTACCTCAAAAACAAAAAGAGAACGTGTGTTCATAGGATAGGATAGGATCAATTCGTTGTCCGTTTGTCTGTCTGTCAAGATCCATTTTCTCAGGAACATGTGGGGTATAAAGTTGAAATTAATATCAAATACTTAGGTATATACGTATATAGTGCCTTAAAGCTGTAAAAAAATCAAGGTTTCAAAGCAACGCCATCAAAAAATACGGACGTTTATGTCGGTCGCGTCTGTTTAGCACTACTCACCATCTATACTCACTATATCTATATAGTATATGTTTATAATTGGGACATCCCACCCAGCGCCATCTAGTCCCAAAGTAAGTATTATGTTTGTGTTATGGAGTACTAGGCAACTGATAAGTATACATACATAAATATTCTTATAATATATACATATAAAAATTCAAAATTCAAAAAGTTTTTATTCAATATAAGATGTTTGCACACACTTATTGAAAGTCGTAAAAATTGATTAGGTACCGGTTCAAAAACTAGGAGGAGAAGAACCGGCAAGAAACTCCTCTCTGTTTATTTAATTTAAATATATGTCTTTCTTAATTGTTTTTTTTTTAATTTAAAGTCTTACAACTATTACAATGATGTCCATGCGCACTTATCATTTAAATACTCGGTAATACAATAGTAAGCTTTTTTCATGAGTTGGACTTTAACTCGCTTTATAAATTGATTAGAATTCAAGTCTAACATTTCTTTTGGAATTTTATTATAAAAACGGATACAATTTCCCATGAAAGAATTATTAACCTTCGAGAGCCTGAACCTGGGAATTGATAACAAATGCTTATGTCTTGTATTTAAGTTGTGGCCATAATATATTGATGACCGATTGGCCGAGTGGTTAGGGACCCTAACTGCGGAGCCAAGGGACCCGGGGTCGATTCCCGCCCGGGACAATTTAAAAAAAAGAATAATTAAATATATATATATCAGTTGTCAAGTACCCCATAACACAAGCATGCTTACTTTGGTGCTAGACGGCGATGTGTAAGATGTCGCAGCTACTATTATTATTATTATATATAGATAGTTTTTACAATAGAAATTGATTAAATAGAAATGCTCATGCAGACAAATATTTGTCAAGTGCGGGAATCGAATCCGCGTGTATATATATATATCGGTGCAGAATTCTCGGGAAGCGATTCGGACTCGCTCTTTGTTGTTTTTTTTTTACCGACTTTCGTATGTATGGAAAACTCATTTAGATCGACGTCAAAACAAAAATATTTCAATTGAATTCGTAATAGACTTTTCCGGAAATAAGGAATTGCTTTTCACTGTGTTTCATATACTTTGTTTCAGTTCATTACTTCGAATCAGCCGTATCCTTAATTTAAGTTATTCGTCCCTTCGATTTGAATTTCCTTGAAGGTTTTGAATTCAGGACCATGTACAATGTTTTTTTTTTGTTTAGTCTTTCTTCTGCTGTAACGGAATAAAATTTCTTTTCCGCTTGGTTCTTAGGTTAAGGTTTAACGAGCGTAGTTTTAATGGTTGAACTTATTTCCTTATTCTCGTTTCCTATTAATATAAATACCAGATAGTTTGTTAGGTATGTAAGGCCAAACGAGCGTAATTTGAATGGTTGAACTTAATCCTTTTTCTCGATTCTTATTTATATCGATACCAAATAGTTTATTAGGTAAGTTGAACTCGTACACCACAATTTACGACCTAACTTGCTACCCAAATTACACTTGCCTACATTAACCGTTTATAATAAAACAATCATCGAATGATGATTTTCTTTTTCAGTTCTACTGACACTCCATTGTCATACGAAAATTTAGGAAAATACATATAAAAAAAATATAAAAAATAATGGGTAGAAGTCGGGCTACTGCCGCTAAATTTTTTCGTGTTATCCATGATTTACACTTTAATCTACCAAATATAGTTTATTTCGTTCAAATCCCACACATAATTTTTATATTATAGCGAGTTAGACTGAGTGACGCCCGCGTGAGTCCTCATTTTCAGTGCTCACTTCCGGGGTGTATGACGCAATAGTGTGAGATAAAGGGGCAGACAAACATATATTTTTTTAGGTTTCTTCGTTGAAAGGATATTTACAACGAAATAACTTTCTCTGACTTTTGAAATTTTAGGAGTTTAAGAAGCTTTCATACAAGTATTTATGTGTCAATATAAATTTCCTATATTTAATAAACCGTTGGCTGCGTTGGGCATTAATGGAACGAAATGAAAAAAAGGCAAAAGCATATACGACTGATCCATGTTTTTTATTAGTAATAACATGGATTAATAAAACACAAATTTAATTATAACAATAATTATTATTATTGTATAAACATAAAATTTAGAAAATATCACGTAAATAAGTGAAGGCAGTGTCGTGATAGCCCAAAGAGCAACGAACCTGTCTCAAATTTATAAGGCCATAGGGCCATGGTACGAATCCGGGCGTGTACCAATAAGTTTTTCTGACTTAAGTACATTAACTATCACTGACTCCGTGCCTCGGAGAGCACGTCAAGCAGTCGGTCCCGGACGCTGTCAATAGATGGCGGTCGTTACAATCCCCAACCCGCAGTGGAGTAGCGTGGTGGATTTAAGCTCCAAACCCCTCCTTCCCCTGGGGAGGCCTAAGCCCCTGCAGGTAAAATGGGTTGATGATGACCTCAGCTGTAATTTATGCAACGGATTTGAGGAAGCTGTAATGGATAACACCACGACTGGACCACTAATCAGTCACGATTACTTTTCTGAAAGTTTTTTTAAGGTATCTTCTGGCGTTTGACTTGGGGCACTCCATTGGGTTTTCGTTCACAGGTTATCGTAACTTATTTTTTTTGTCACACGTCACAGTTTATTACAAAATCTTTTCATTTCTGTGTCGATTAAGCAGTGCAAGGCAAGTTTCACTTTGGAACAGGTAATTTGTCTGATGGTACCATTTTGGCCGATCGACCGAGTAGTGGCTAGAAACTTTAACTGCAGAAGCGAGGGTTCTGCGGTAAGGGGTTCGATTTACGCTCGGGACAAATATTTGTGCATGTGTATGAACATGTCTATTTGTTTATGTGTCTGGGTGTACAATATCTGTATATGTATATATTACAGAATATATTTCTTGTATTGTATTTAGTATAATATTACAATATGCTTTGCTTAGTTCGGAACTAGACGGCGCTGTGCGGGACGTCCCAGATATTATTATTTATATAAGTGTTTAATTTTCCCAATTTGGCCCAAATGGGTCATTTGTGGGACTAGAATCCTTAAACGATCTCGTTACTTTTGCAGTAGTTTAATACGGATCAGCTTCTACCTTGGCTTGCTACGCTTCATTAAATATTTTAGTGGTTGGCCTACCTGTTTGTTTATTTTGCAAATCGAAATTTTCAACGCGAATGCGATTAAACAAAAAACCCACCGTGCATTCATTAGTCATATATCCTCCAAACAAAATAATACCAGCTGTAATCTGTATTTGGTGCGTTCGTCCCACAATGATAACATATTAAAAACTTACTCAAGTTTCCGACAAATTGTTTCATTGATTTTGAATTTAGAAAACAGCGGTTAATATTTTTTAAAAAGTCCAAAATTAAAATCGCTCGTCCAGGTTTTATTTTCATTCAAAATAACCTGAGGCCCTAATAGTCCGGTCGTGGGACACTAAATTTTACTAAAAGGTTTTGATAATTCTAAAGTTGTTCGTTTTTGGTGTGTGGATAGATAAAGTGCATGGTGAGCTACTGTCAAAAAGTTAGAAGTTTTAGGGCTGTGCTAAGGGAATGGCTTAGGTTTTCCTTAATATTTCGTGTAACACAGTGTATATAGAATTAAAATTCTAAATTTTAATCCTACTAATATTAACTCACAATGCACTTTATCTATCCACTCATTAAAAAACGAACAGCTTTAGAATTATCAAAACTTTTTTATGAAATTTAATGTCCCACGACCAACTTATTTTTTTAAATTTTCGTAGTATCCCTTATGTTATCTTTCTAAAAATTTTACAATATGAGGTTAAGATAGTTCTAATTAAAAACCAATCAAAATTTCAAATTTTAATTCTATATACAGTGTGTTACACGAAATATTAAGAAATACCTAGTTACACCCTAAGCACAGCCCTAAAACTTCTAACTTTTTGACAATAGCTCACAATCCACTTTGTCTATCCACTTATCAAAAAAGGAACAGCTTTAGAATTATAAAAACTTTTTATGAAATTTAATGTCCCACGACCAGATTGTTATTTTTATTTAATTTTCGTAATATCCCTTATGTTATCTTTCTAAAAATTTTACAACGCGAGGTTAAGTTAGTTCTCATTATGACCCAATCAAAATTTCAAATTTTAAATCTATATACAGCGTGCTACACGAAATATTAAGAAATACCTAGCCACACCCTTAGCACAGCCCTAAAACTTCTAACTTTTTGACAATACCTCAGAATGCACTTTATCTATCCACTCACCAAAAACGAAGATCCTTGGAATTATCGTAAGTAATTTTCTCTGGCTACGCGACTATAATATGAGGTTACAAGGTTAGTTACGTTTACGTAACGTTTGCGTTAACCGAGCATTTGTACGGAGAATGGTCCTAGACGAAGAACAGATCAGCGCCCCTAGTGGTCGGTTTGTAAAACTTTGATTCTTCATACAAATATCGTGTTAACGCTGATTCGTAGGTCAACGTAACAAAAAACGAACACTACAGCTAAATAATTATCCAATGGAAACTAAATTCAGAAACACGCGTAGGTAAATCATATGATAGGAATACCAATATATGTGGTAATTATTCTGCGTTTACCGTCTAACCACTCATACTCTAGCTAGCTGACGCAAGTTGACGAGTTCTAGTTCGAGTATCAGTGCGCAAGGTCCCCGCGCGCCGGTTCGCACTCCCGTGACATCCCCGCGCGCCAGTTTTCAACCCCGCGAAATTACGTAATGGCACTTCGATACTGTGAATTGACATTTATGAATCTATTAAAACCAAATGCTGTTGACAAATTAATTTATCCTTATTAGACAGTTTTCTACAGGCACGGAACACTAGTATCTCGAACCGGGTCGCACTTGATTGGTTTTTTACTGTTTTATGCCGATGTCAAATGGAGAGGAAACGACCCGCGTTTCAATTATTCCCTTCATTAATATAAATCACAGTTGCCCGGTGTGAATGTAACAGGTATTTAACTGGAATTTAATTTTATGGGCTACCCATAAACCGTTCTTAGACTTTGTTACTAGAATTTCGTAGGCGCTAACGTAAACTTATTTTAGTAGTGTAATAATAAATAGCAGCTGATCTGCTATGAGATTCCCTAATCAATAAAGGTGTGAAAATATATATTTAAAAAGCCCTTTTTTGAAATTTTCAAAATAATTATTGAAAATTTCGTGTCGTGAAAATGTCGTGATAGCCCAGAGCGCAACGAACCTGTCTCAAATTTGTAAGGCTCCATAGGGCCATGGTTCGAATCCGGGCGTGTACCAATGAGTTTTTCTGACTTAAGTACACAATATCACTGACACCGTGCTTCGGAGGGCACGTTAAGCAGTCGGTCCCGGACGCTGTCAATAGATAGCGGTCGTTACAGTTCCCAACCCGCAGTGGAGCAGCGTGGTGGACTTAAGTTCCAAGCCCCCCTCCTCACCCTGGGGGAGGCCTAAGCCCCTGCAGTGGGGTGAAAATGGGCTGATGATAATGATTGAAAATTAGATTTAAAAATAATCATCAGCGCATAAGTTTTTAAAGTATAGGTACTAAAATATGAGATATATTTTTTAAAATTTAGGCTCTATTTCAAATAAAAAGTTTGAAGCTAGTATTTATTACATGTAAGCTGTGGTACCCGGCTTCGTTCAGGGAGTTGATATGAGATTGTGCGGTGGTTAGGAAGGTAGTAAAGTTTCCAGTGTAAGCCACGATCTCACAATTACCAATCACCAAAAACGTTGAAAAAACACGTATTCTGATAAATTAAATTAAATTCTGATAAAATTAAAGGGACCTCATGGATCCCTTTAATTTTTAACTTTATTTTATTTTTAATAATTGTTGCTATAGCGACCGTAGTACATACTTCATACAAATTTCAAGTGTAAGCTGTGAACCAGCACCAACCACACATATTTTTATTAAAAAAAAAATATATAAAAGTTAAAAATATTTTGACTGTAAACTTATTCTATTTATAATACTGTAGTTAAAACTTAAACATTTATTCCATTAAATAACTAAATTATATAAAAAGTAAAACTAAAAGTATTTACAAATTAAAAAATACTATGTAAATTATGATAAATGACAAAATTTTAAAGAGACGATGGGTTCAGGGTACCAAGGATGCTTGCCGCGTTGCCGGGCTGTATTGCGACACTGATCCTCTGAACAAAGTACTCCTTGCTCAAAGGATCCCCTGTCAACAGACACAGCGCGACACCCAAATCGTGGACAAATGATTTGGTATCCTTGGACCAGGGACCCATTTTCTCGACAGCAAAAGGGATGAAATGGTAACGATTTAAAAGTTCCATGTGCTTGGCTGTTTTCCTGCGAGCTGCTGTCTCAGCAGCTGCTCCAGTTTTTTAGATGTATTTTTTATATAACTTTGACACAAAGTATCTACGCAAGTTACATCCCAAACAAGAGCTTTACCACTTTTGTATGGAACCATAGTGACACCATCGGGTCTCTTGTCGTCACCCCGAAAGATACCTTGAGGCTCAAGACAGGAAGGTATCTGTGCAGAGCATAGAGCGTCTTTATAATACTTGTTTATAAACAACATTTTTCATTTTGTTATCCAAGGTGTATCGAGTATAATAATTGTGTGCAAATTATTAGAACTTCCCACTCGAGAGCAACCCACGAACGTATAGTCGACCGTGATCGAGGGTGAATATTCACTTCACTTCATCAGCCCATTTTTACCCCACTGCAGGGACTTAGGCCTCCCCCAGGGTGAGGAGGGGGGCTTGGAGGTTAAATCCACCACGCTGCTCCGCTGCGGGTTGGGGACTATAACGACCGCCATCTATTGACCGCGTCCGGGACCGACTGCTTTACGTGCCCTCCGAAGCACGGAGTCGGTGATAGTTGTGTACTTAAGTCTGAAAAACTCATTGGTACACACCCGGATTCGAACCATGGCCCTGTGGGGCCATATAAATTTGAGACAGGTTCGTTGCGTTTTGGGTTATCACGACACGAGGGTGAACGCCCCAATGTTTTACAGTTTGTTCTTGGCGTTTTGTTAATTATAATACTGTGAGCTAATTTGATTGGAAATTGCAATTTTGCAAATTGAAATTCAGTTTAGTAGAGATTACTGGTATTTTGAGGATAAATACTGTGTGTCCTTCGTCCTTTCTAGTCATAAGTTCGGCTTCGATGATGTTATTCGATAGCTGCTTTTTCAAAACTCGTCCGTTGTTTACAAGCGTATTTCCTGTACCAAAACTAGTGATGGGGAAGTGTCTAAGATTTACAAGACAAAAATAACAAATAAAAAAAATTACAACGAAAACTAGTTTCAAATGCAACTCACTATATAATAATACCTGGCACATCCTACACAGCGCCATCTAGACCCAAAGTAAGCAAGTATTATGCTTATATTATGGATTGCTAGACAACTAATATATATACTTAAATATTCTTTTTTTATAATAAGTAAATATATATATACTTTTACTCCCAGACATGGAACAAGTATTTTATTTATTTATTTATTTCAAATAGGATCACCAACACTACGTGTTAAAATTGTACACGTACATATTTCCTTAGACAAGTAGACATGTTCATGCACACAAATATTTGTCCCGGGCGGGGATCTAACCCGCGACCCTTGGCTCAGCAGTTAGGATCTCTAACCACTCCGCCAACCGGTCAGTCAATATATAATAATAATAATAATAATAATAATAATAATAATAATAATAATAATAATAATAATAATAATAATAATAATAATAATAATAATAATAATAATAATAATAATAATAATAATAATAATAATAATCTTTATTGCCAATCACAGTTACAGTTGTATTTAAAAACTAATTCAAGGAACATACAATAAACCTAATGTTACAGTGAAAGGCTACTGGCACCTAAACTAGGACAGCCTGTATTATAGGTACCAGCACCCCTCTCCTGATCTCCGGATTAAACATGGTTACAGTTTTTAGGACAATCATAAATTTAAAAATATAACACAAAAATCAAAAGTATACAATAAAAGTGTGCAACAAAAGTATACACAGTATATATGTAAGTAAAATGATACAAAAATCAATATATGTATATATGAGGGGAATATATATGTAAGGGATTGAAGTGTAGGGAAAGTATACATAAGTGTATATATATGACATATGACACAACATTTTCTCATTGTAGCATTCGTAAGCTTTTCATCAGGGTGGAGCTTACAGAATATTTAGTAAACGTTAAAGTACGATAGAAACAAAAAGCTACAATCGAATTTGCATTATCTGTTATTGATCGATGGCAAAATGTTTGGAATTTCTAATTTTTTACCAAACCAATACCAAACCACCAGTCTATTAAGGGGCCACATCAGGGCCACACAGGATAACTAAAAATATATGTTACTTAAGAGGATATGTTTCATACATCGACAACGACAAAAACGTAAATACGTTTACTTTGCTCGATAGAAAAAAATCGCAAACATACCTCTTAAAATTTTTAGTTGTCTATACCGACGTTTTATTTTGATACTTATAAACTCGAAACTTTTTATAAATTTTCTATAAACAATATTGCGTACATCGACGAGACACTTTTACTCTAAATATAATATTACTTGTTTAATTGCAAAAACACTATGTTAATTGCAATTTATAGACCCCCGAGTTATAAGAACATAAATCCTTTCATAGAATCTCTTAACAGTTTTCTTGTGAGTATAAACTATTCTAACATTATCTTTATAGGCGATATCAACGTGGACATAATGACAAATAACCACGACGTCAATTCATCGATCTATCTTAACTTTTTAGCCTCACATAGTATCTTACCGGCACATGTACTACCAACGCACAGTAAAACATGCCTAGACCATGTTATGCTTAAAACCAAACTTCCTGCTTTCTGTTACGTCGCAGCAACATCTGTGAC
Source organism: Luffia ferchaultella (assembly GCA_949709985.1). Classification (NCBI taxonomy): domain Eukaryota; kingdom Metazoa; phylum Arthropoda; class Insecta; order Lepidoptera; family Psychidae; genus Luffia; species Luffia ferchaultella. The sequence continues at coordinate 14,780,009 of OX453261.1, forward strand.
TGACCATGACGCTCAGATTTTAATACTGGAGAATCGTTTCCAAAATAATATTAATGTTCACAAACTTAAAAAAATTGATTATTCAAGACTAGACGATGATATGAAACACTTATGTTTAAATACTATTTATAGTACTACAGACGTGAACTTAGCCACCTCGTTGTTAATCACTAAAATCAACCATAAAATCGAAACCAGCACGACAATTATCTCGGTGTCAAATCGTAAGAGGATAAAGAAACCATGGATAACTGTTGGACTTTTGCGGTGTATGAAAAATAGAGATAAATTACACCAAAAACTAAAAAAAAACCCAAATAATGAAATAATCAAAATTACTTATAAAAGGTACCGAAATTTTTGTAACCTGCTATTAAAAAAATTGAAGATAGAATATGAGAAAAACCAGGTACATATGGCAGTAAACACTAACAACAAAAAACTTTGGGACGTTATAAAAACTGTCACTCATTCACATGACCACACAAACATATCTACTGATCTAATATCCCCGTCAAATCCACAAGATTCAATTAATAATATTAATACCTTTTTTGCTAACGTAGGGAGTAACCTTGCAGAAAAAATCCAGAACACTAACCTATCAGATAAAATATTTACTATACAACCTAAACCCTATTCCTTTGTTATGATGCCGACAGACGAATTGGAGATTAGTAACTGCATAGTTAGCTTAAAAAAAGATCATTCTGTCGGACACGACAATATATCTGCAGCTATCCTTAAACGGTATCGCGAAATTTTAGTTCCACCTCTGACTTATATTTTTAATCTTAGTTTCTCATCTGGGGTTTTCCCAGATCAATTCAAAATTGCTGAAATTATTCCCATTTATAAAAGTGGCGACAAATGCTGTGTTAATAATTATAGACCCATTTCTATATTACCTACGCTGTCAAAAATATTAGAAAAGCTTATAAATAAGAGATTAGTCAATTATCTTGAATCTAAAAGCCTTTTATCGAACTCGCAGTTTGGCTTTAGAGCTGGAACTTCAACAAGTGATGCTGTTCACGAACTGACTGACCACGTCGTTACCAAATTAGAGAGCAAAAAAAAAGTAATTGCAATATTTTTGGATCTGGCTAAAGCCTTTGACACGGTCTCGATTCCTTTACTACTCGACAAACTCGAAAGGTTAGGTATCCGGGACACCCAACTAAAATTGTTCAAAGACTTTCTTACAAATAGGCAACAAAGGGTAAGGGTCGGGGAATTGACAAGTAATGATGTGGCGATGAATTGCGGTGTGCCATAGGGTAGTGTGCTCGGTCCTACGCTTTTTCTTACGTACATTAACGATCTTTGTGAGCTCCAACTCCCAAATGGCAAAATTATTACCTTCGCTGATGACACCGCACTTATTTTTCATGGTGACACATGGCAAGAGGTATACAGTATTGCACAAGAAGGATTCAACAAGGTTTCTTCCTGGATCAAGAATAACATCTTAACACTTAATGTAGAAAAAACTAAATTTATGTCTTTTGCAATTAAAAACACCCCCGCCGTCATACATGATGTCTATTCGATAATCTTTCACAATTGTATCAACGGCCACTCCTGCTCTTGTCCTAAACTAATGCATACTTCAAATATAAAATATCTGGGAATAATGTTGGACAACACTCTTAGTTTCAATTACCATATTGAGCTCCTGACCTCAAGGACACGTAAGTTAATTTATATCTTTAAACATTTGCGTCACGTTGCGGATAATAAGGTAATTAGAATGGTGTATATGGCCTTGTGCCAATCAATATTAACATACTGCATTACGAGCTGGGGTGGTACATCTAAAACGAATCTGTTAAAGCTAGAGAGAGCTCAAAGAGCAGTATTGAAAGTAAGTCTAAACCTACCTTTTTTCTTCGCGACCAAAGATCTTTATACTCTTAGCAATGTCCTAACTGTTCGGCAATTATTTATTCTTAACATTATTTTAAGAATACACTCCCAACTCAAGTATAATTCATTATTATTTGAAAACAAACGATTAAAGCATAAAGCCTGCCCTTCTTCTAACATGTTGACTACTGCTTTCTCACGTAAATTCATTGGGTTTCTAGGACCATATCTATATAATAAAATCAATGAAAAGACAGCAATATATTCACTCACCAAATATGAATGTAAAAAAGTACTTACCACCTGGCTCCAGTCCCTCAACTATGAAAAAACGGAAAACCTCCTGAATGTTGTATCGTGATTGATTCCTCAAAAGTAACATAAGTATAATTATATACACACATAAATAATCATACAGGCACAAACACACTAAGCCACCCTAAACACATCCCCACATACATACATACATACATACACACATATATACACAAATACACCTTTACAGCCATACATACACCCTCACATACCAAAACACATGTATAAAGCCATACGCATGAACCCATGCATCCACCCATATGTACTTAGATCATGATGGATCCTGGGAGTATTGCATATTGCATTTGTATTAGAAATAATCAAAGTTATTTTATATCCCCCTGGTCCGGAGTATGGAGAGGCTGGTGATCTGTCATACAGGCCTCCTAGTACGGACACCAGTCTCTCACATAGAGAATAAATTTTCTTGTACATAGATTAGTCACTTGTATTTTATTATTACTATTGTATTCTGTGTGAGAGAGAAAATAAAGATTACTATATTACTATATATAATTTGATATTTTTACTTAAATCACTTACGTGACTTTATACTGCGAAGGCTGAAACGCGCTGTCTTTTTCGCACTGTATATATTCGCATCTCGCCATCTTATACCGTCAGAAAGCCCCATGGGCCAGTTGCTAATAGACGTGTACTGCTTTGCTACACCAATCTATCGCGTATCAGATTATTTAAAATATTAATATAATAAAAACATTGGCGAATGCAATTCGCTTAAAATATTTTTATTTTGTACCAAATAATATTTTACACTTTAAAATATATAAAAAAAAAATTGTATGCCGGGTTCGAACCTACAGCCTTTAGTTCTAATCGTTGTTGTTCTAATTTTGTTAGGTACCTACCTACCTATTTGCAAATGTGTAATTTGATTGGAAATCTGAACTTTCAAGATAAGGCAATTACCCTATTTTTAGTTGTAAGGCATATGTTTTATTAATATTTTCATCTTATGGTAATAGGTAAGTGAGATTTCACATAAGATCAATAACTCATAACCTTGGTTAGGTATTACTATATCTAGCCTAATACTTAATTGAATATTTGTTCAATATACTATAAATATTATACACTCAAACGTGAAATAAAAAAACTCTTCGGACAGGGGTTCGAACCCATGACCGTCGGCGCTAGACGTAGACCTCTATCTTCTCGACCATGCAGCTTATAGCAATGCAAACGAAATATGTTACTACTTTCTAATACTTCATTTAATTTTTGCTTTCTCTACGAATTTCAAATTCCAACTCCGTATGTGAACTGTAACAAATATAATTTCGAAAATTTCACAAAATGAATCATTTGTTGGATTATCTATATTAATAAAATTGAAGTGTCTGTCTGTCTGTCTGTTTCCACATTAATAAAATTGAAGTGTGTGTCTGTCTGTCTGTTCCGGCTAATCTCCGAAACGGCTAGACCGATTTCAACGAAACTTTGCAGACGTACAGAAGGCATTACCGGGGGTGACAAAGGTTACTTTTTGTCTGTCTGTCTGTCTGTTCCGGCTAATCTCCGCAACGACTAAACCGATTTTATTAAAACTTTGCAGACGTGTCTATGTGACCCCGTGACCAGATTTTTAAATGCATATATTTTCGAAACCATCAATGGTAGACCTATCGTGTTGGTACTCAAACTTGATGTTTGGCGACATCTATGCAACCACGTGACCTAATTTTTAAACACTTATATTTTCGAAACGATCAATCGCAGACCTGTCGTGTTGGTACTCAAACTTGATGTTTTGGCGAGATCTATATGACCACGTGACCAAATTTTTAAAAGCTTATATTTTTAAAACCATCAATCGCAGACCTATCGTGTTGGTACTCAAACTTGATGTTTTGGCGAGATCTATATAATTACATGACCAAATTTTTAAACACTTATATTTTCGAAACGATCAATCGCAGACCTATCATGTTGGTACTCAAATTTTATGTTTTGGCAAGATCTATGTGACCGCATGATTAAATTTTTAAAACTTTTATTTTCGAAACTATCAATCGCAGACCTATCGTGTTGGTACTCAAACTTGATGTTTTGGCAAGATCTATGTGACCACGTGACCAAATTTTTAAAAGCTTATATTTTTAAAACTATCAATCGCAGACCTATCGTGTTGGTACTCAAACTTGATGTTTTGGCGAGATCTATATAATTACATGACCAAATTTTTAAACACTTATAATTTCAAAACGATCAATCGCAGACCTATCATGTTGGTACTCAAATTTTATGTTTTGGCGAGATCTATGTGATCGCACGATTAAATTTTTAAAACTTTTATTTCCGAAACTATCAATCGCAGACCTATCGTGTTGGCACTCAAACTTGATGTTTTGGCAAGGGAGCGTTCAAGTATTACGTAACACAATTTTTGAAGATTTTAGACCCTCCCTCCCCCCCATGTAACGCACCGTAACGTTTCTCTGTACCCCCCCATCCCCCTCCCTAAACGTTACGTAACATTTAAGTGACCTCTAAAGTTTAAAGTCACAAAGTATAATACCTTTGATATTGTAATATTGCGTTTGCAGTAGTAATAAACAAAAAGGAGATAATTTTATGTTTTAATTTAGGCATAAATCAAATAAGTGTATGTACGCAAAAACACAATTCCGTTGCAATTACTGCTCCTCTGTCCACGGGTTTGCCAGCCACTCAGTCTCTTTCATTGCTGGTAATCGGAGAGCAGACGAAAAAGGTTCCGCTATTGTTAAACCATTTGCATCAACTTCGTCTTCATCGAGCCAATCGGCATCCTCAGACAATGCTTCACTATGGCGCACAATGCAAAGCAGCTCATTTGCCCTTCTGGCAGCAAGTCGCTGTAGCCGTACTCTACTCTCACGAGGTTTTTGGGCAGTCTTGCCATGCACGTAACGACTGTGCGTTTGCACACTCTTTTGGGATTTGAAATAGATCCCACAAGTTGCACAAATTCTGTTCTTGAGATCAGATTGTACTGATGGACAACAAAAATCATAAGGCATTTGCTTAAACCCTTCTAGTGGAGGCGACAGATCAACGGACAACCTCACAAGAAATGGTGAAAACTTGCATGATCCTTTATCTAGCTGACTAGGTACCACGAGCTTGCTTGGGGTTTGAAGGATTGGGCAGGGTGGCGGCAAGAAAGTATCCGGAAAGACAGATTTTAACGCACTCCTCGAGGGGGAACAGCAAGATTCGTCCGTGCATTTCATCACTTGCAATAAATATTGCGATTCACGGACGTGAGCGCTATACCACGCCAGATTAGGTTCTCCTGGATCCTGCATGCTATCTTCAGGCTTTTTATATTCCGCCGAAACATCGTAGCTGTCAATATTCATTTCACTACAGACCTTGGCTAGTGACTCTCCAGCGTGCTGGGAATTGCGTTTTTCCAAATCTTCATCAACAGTAATTCCTTTGTCGTCGAGATGAGAACCAAAATGTTCATGCGGCAGGATAAGACCTGACACGCATTTGCTGAGTGGGGCCATGCGTCGCTCTACTCGATTGAATGCACTCCGCCCAGGAGCATTAGCCGCTATGAACAGGGCGTCCAGGTAGTATTTTTTTAAGTGTTGAATGGCAAAATTCTTGACTTCCAAATAGCGCGGATTTTCGTCCGGTCCACCGTCTACAAAGATGATTATCACTGGCTTCACGGTGTTCGATTCTGTCATCACCAAGGGTTTGAATGCAGACACTGATAAAAGTGATTTGAAATCATAAGCATGGGTGTTCGCTGTGGAAGATGAGTGTTTTCCACTCCTTATGGATATGTGTGTCGGACCGTTGTAACCAACAGCTTCTTCCTTACCTAAACCGTCAGGATCCACGTTGACGCCGGCATATACAGACAGAATAAGTTTGTGCCGCTCTGCTACGACCCAGTCATGGTCAGGTAAAAGTACATAATCATAAACGAAAAGGGTTGCCAACTTAGGAAAACAGAAATAAAAGTAACGCACAATACAATCCAGGGATTCCCCGTAAAACATAAACGAAAAGAGTTGCCGATTTGGAAGATTCTGATTCCTTAGTTTTTTTATTAAAATAAAAAAAAAATGTTACGTAACGCGTTGTTTAATACCCCCCTCCCGCCCTTGTAACGCACCGTAACGTTTTACAAGACCCCCCCTCCCCCCAAATTGCGTTACGTAATACTTGAACGTTCCCCAAGATCTATGTGACCAAGTGACCAAATTTTTAAAAGCTTATATTTTTAAAACTATCAATAGCAGACCTATCGTGTTGGTACTCAAACTTGATGTTTTGATGAGTTCTAAGTTTTCACTTCTATCGGCAGTCCTTATAACTGTCAACAAGTTTTAGTCAGTCTGTCTGTCTGTCTGTTTATCTGGTTATCTCTGAAACGGCTGAACCGAATACAATGAAACTTTGCAGACGTACAGAGGGCATTACCGGGGGTGACATCAGCGATTAATAGTTTCGAAAATATAAGCTTTTAAAAATTTGGTCATGTGGTCACATAGATCTCGCCAAAACATCAAGTTTGAGTACAAACACGATAGGTCTGCTCTTGATAGTTTCGAAAATATAAGCTTTTAGAAATTTGGTCACGCGGTCACATAGATCTCGCCAAAACATCAAGTTTGAGTACCAACACGATAGGTCTGCGATTGATAGTTTCTAATATAAAAGTTTTAAAAATTTAATCATGCGGTCACATAGATCTTGCCCAAACATAAAATTTGAGTACCAACATGATAGGTCTGCGATTGATCGTTTTGAAAATATAAGTGTTTAAAAATTTGGTCATGTAATTATATAGATCTCGCCAAAACATCAAGTTTGAGTACCAACACGATAGGTCTGCGATTGATAGTTTTAACAATATAAGCTTTTAAAATTTGGTCACGTGGTCACATAGATCTTGCCAAAACATCAAGTTTGAGTACCAACACGATAGGTCTGCGATTGATAGTTTCGAAAATAAAAGTTTTAAAAATTTAATCATGCGGTCCCATAGATCTCGCCAAAACATAAAATTTGAGTACCAACATGATAGGTCTGCGATTGATCGTTTTGAAAATATAAGTGTTTAAAAATTTGGTCATGTAATTATATAGATCTCGCCAAAACATCAAGTTTGAGTACCAACATGACAGGTCTGCTCTTGATAGTTTCGAAAATATAAGCTTTTAAAAATTTGGTCATGTGGTCATATAGAACAGACAGACAACGGACAGACAGACAGACAAAAAGTAACCAATATCACCCGCGGTAATGCCCTCTGCATGGCTGCAAAGTTTCATTTTTTTTATAATAATAACGTATACTTCACAACAACGTCTAGGCCCAAAACTAAGCATTAGCTTGTATTTTGGGTACCAAGCGAAGACCCGGTATCCGTATCAATATTCATCATATAAATACTGACCCGACCTGGGATTCGAACCCGGAACCTTTAGCTTCGTAAGCAGGGTCCCTACCCACTAGGCTATTACACTATTACATTACAATATTACACTAGGCATTGAAATCGGCTTAGCCGTTTCGGAATTTAGCCGAAACAGACAGACAGACGGACAGACAAACACTTCAATTTTATTAATATAGAAGAAACGTAATGATAAAACCCACAAAACTTTTGAGAACAATGTATAAAAAATTTGGTTATTAATTCACTTAGTATTACGGATATATACAGTAGATGGCGTGTTTTTGAATTTGTTTCATAATTCAAAGAAAATAGACTAATTCAAATAATAATTCTTTTACACTAGTAGACTATTTTTTATATGAATAAATTATATTTCAAATAATATATAATAATAATATTCAAAATAATTAAGCGTTTATTGTTCTCACGGTGCGTTAGCGCGCCTCTAGCGTTAAAATTTATAAACACATGAGGGCGACACGGGCCGTGCGGGTGAAATCAGATTTTTTGGTCGCCTACTGAGTGGCCTTAATGCCCTATCGCAGGGTTTTAGGCCTACCCTCAGGATGAGAAGACTTAGAGCTAAATCCACCACGGAGCTCTAGCGCGTGTTGGGGCACTTCAACGACTGCCATCTGTTGATGGCAACCGAGATCGACGGCTTAATGTCCTCTCCGAGGCACAGTCAGTGTTAGTTATGTACATAAATCAGAAAAAAAAACTCACTAGTACATGCCCTGGGAATCGAACCACGGCCTTCCAAACAAGAAGCGGGTTAACTACCACCCGGCTATCACGACATCTGTATTATGACAAAGGTGCGTGTGTTATCTCACGTTGTTCTAGCATATACCCTTTGTCTACACAGACCCTCATCAAGTTAATCTCGTTCTGCCAGACTCATGTTTTTCGGCTTTCACATCATTCATAATTCTTAACTTTGGACAGAATTCACTGACTTCGTATTAAACTTTTAGTATGTAAACACTCCGTTTACTTATTATTCAAATTAAATTTCACTCAAAAACCTCGCGGACTTAGGAACACACAGGGACTGCGGTTACCTTTGAAAAGGGAAACTGGCTAAAATGATCTAGGCGACAGACATTCTATCATTTTGATTGCGTTGGTCTATCATAATGTTCATATATTGTCTATTGTCTGACGGCCGCTTAGCCTAGTGGGTAGCGACCCTGCCTGTGAAGCTAGAGGTCCCGGGTTCGAATCTCAGGTCAGGTCAGTATTTATATGATGAATATTGATACTGGTACCGGGTCATGGTTGTTATATGTATGTGGTGTCTTCGCTTGGTACCCAAAACACAAGCTAATGCTTAGTTTGGGGCCTAGACGTTGTTGTGATGTCTGCGTTATTATTATTATTATTGTCTAGATTTTGGCAACCGGCTTCACTTTTTACAAGTCACCGCCCGCCATTGGTATGTAATGGCACATTTATGTGTTGCTCCATTTGTCTTATAACAATCTATAACTGAAACTATAATTTGAGCAATTTATTCTATATTTATATATCACGCATCTCGGAAACGGCTTTAACGATTTGGATGAAATTTTGTATCATTTAAGATAGGTATCACCTCAAAACAGTTTCCTGAATAGTTTTATGGTTATTAACCATCAGGCGGCGCTGCAGTAGATGTGTATCTTTGAAACCACTGGACTGATTTTGATACGGTTTTTTGGATTACACAGGTATCACATGCGAGTAGATAATTAAATAAGTTGTGCAATTATGGGACACCAGGGGCACTACAATAGATATGTGTCTTTAAAATTGGAAGGACTTTGATGTGGCTTGTGAAGCTCCATCGGCCGATTTTATAAACACAAAACAACGGAAATATAGAAATGTATGTACTTTTATTCTTAAATTTTTCATAATAAAATTGTTAATTAAATATTATTTGTATTTCGTATTTATTTGTTCCACAGAATATTCCGTCTGATTGATTTCAAAAATACATTTAACTCAATAATGGTCGAAATGCTCTGTGTAACAAATAAGTATTAAGGTGAGGATAAAACCGTGACGGAATTCTGGTTCCTTAGTACACATACGACGGATGTTCAATAAAAAGTGAGAATGAGGTATATACGAAAGCATAAATACTAGTAGACATGCTTGATATTCTTTTGTTTTCAAAGAAATCTAATTAATCTCTTTCCTACTTATCGGAGCATCTTCTCGAAAATGGAGAAAATTTAAATTCGCGCGATAAGTAATTTAAGGCTGCGCCTTTTTGTAGGAGCACCGAGGAGCACTCTTTTCTTGTTGAGTTTTTATGGAAGGTAGCAGTTTTTACAATAAAAAGAAAATACATACATGATTTTAAAAGCTTAAAGCATCCATTCATAGACTTCAAAACATAATTACATAAAATTTTCTCGATAAAAAAAAATCGCAAAGTAAGCGCTCAAAAATAACAAAAATTTCATCTGGTTAAGTTCTTATCCATCTTAGTGCTGTGAAACTTTACACTATTATTTTCTGTATTTTTTTTCATCCATTCATAGAAGCGTTTAGGCTGTATTGTTTGTACTATGTCTATAATAATTTTTTTAAATATTTTTGAGGTCGTGACGCTTACGTTTAATTCAGTCTGTGCGAGTTCGCTATAGTTCTCATCTGCTTACACCACGGGCAGCGTATTTACCTGCCCCGCTCAAGCGGCCCGAGCCTCAGTCGGCCTCTCAAAGTGAGAACGTGTACACGTACTACTTGTTTTGGAGAGCAGACAAATTACCATCGAATAATTTCATTATTTTTTTCAAGCGTTGGTTTTCGTTTATTGCTGTGATTGTGTTATAGGGGTATATTGTGCTTCGGAAATATGGGGAACAAAAAATTCTATTCAGAAAATTTAAAATTAAGATGAATTGAAATAGACAAAAACAGTTGATGAACGTAATAAGGTAAGCTAGTAAAATTTCTAAGTGTATTTTTATAAATTTTATTCAATGTTTTTTTCATGTTTGTGATTTCAATAGTATTGCTAATTTCGTCTTGCTGGAATTAGTATCCATAGCGCGTAACACAAATTCAAGAAACCGTTCTGAAGTTGGCCGGTTCGATCCCTCGCATGCTTTTTTTTATTGATATATAATATGAAGTTTGATGTCTGTTGAAGTATGTGAATAAAGAAGGCCAGTAAAACGAGATAAATCATGTCAGTGAGGCACGCAGGTTCGATTCCTAGCGTTTTATTTAGTTTTATTTTTATTGTATTTTTATTGAACTATATACCTACCTATCTATAAATAAACTAAAATCAGAGAAACGAGATAAATCGTATAATGTAGGTAGGGTTCACAAATTCGTATTTCGCTTTGTTTTTTTATATTACCTACTTTTGGAAAATACCTAATATTTATAAATAAAGTATTTTAGCCAATGAAACGAGATACCTAGCTACAAATTACTTATAAACAAGCAATAGGTAGTACCTATAGGAGCTACCACAAAACAAACGATCGCACGTCGCTAAGTAAAAGTCTTACCAAGTACCTAACTACCTACCATTTTCAGATCTAGAAAAGTATCTACAGGTGAAGCGGATCTGTGTATCACGATGATCACTGACACGAACTTACATCAAGAGAATAATAATATCATGAATATTGTCGATAGGTGAGTAATAGACATAGGTAGCTACCTAATTAGTTATAAGGCAAAGCACACACAAATCATTCAAACGGTGTCTTCCTAATCGAGTGTTTGTAGTACTAGGTAGGTACCTACTGGGTAGATATCATGCGATGTGGCGTGCGTTCGCAACTTTGTTTTTAGACTTACAACAGAGCGACGCTGATGTCTGTCGTGTAGGTAGGTACGTCGGCGTCGTAGAGAACTGCATACGAAACGCGCTGCTAATCGCTAGCGGAGCTCTGTCGGAGGCCTTACGGTTAGCTAGGTACAGTATAAGTAGGTAATTGAGATAAATCTTCACAATTTCAATAGCCTGGTTTCAAAAAAAAAAAACCGGAAAACAGGAAATGCGTTTTCGGAGAACTGAATATCAGAGTGAACTTTACTAAAAAAAAAAAACCAAAATGTATTCTATGTATCCAAAAAAGCGAACGTTGTTTGCTGACTAGTACATTTGCAACAAATAGGTACTATTGTGTTAGCTTGACTCAGTGGCGAAACGACCACAACGGTTAGCGTGATTGCTAATTTCTCCGAACCCTGTTCGTTCAATAAATCATAAAAATATCAGTTAAAAATATATATTATCTGCAGCTGCCGGTGGCTAATGCTTTACGTACGTACGTAAAATATTTGTAAAAATAATAATCAACAACACAAAAATAGTTTTTAATTCACGGAACCCACAGTGTGCGGAGTCCAACTCGCATTTGGTCAGTTTTTTAAAATAGGTTTGTTCAAATTCGATATTTTGGTTTATTTTATTAAATCTGTTTCAGACCCGTCTTTGCTGAACTACAAAATGTTTTAGCATCTACTTCGACAGAGGATAGTGCTCAAAGGTATTTTTCATAAATACACTAAAATCTTAAAATATAATTTTACAAATCTAGTCGTTATTATATATTTTTTATTCTCTTAAAATATGTTGAGGTTATCAAACTCGACATTCTGTTTTATTATATGAAACCTATTTCAGATTCATCTTTGCTGAACTACAAAATGTTTTACCATCTACTTCGAAAGAGGATAGTGCTCAAAGGTATTTTTCATAAATATACTTATATATTCAAATATACATTTATAAATTTAAAATTCATAATTTTTTTACGTAAATAATGAAAGATTCATTTATTCATTTATTATAAATTTACTTGTGAACCGTAGTGAGCAGAACTGTAAATGTTGTCGTCAATTGATTCTGTGTGAACATAAGAATAAACACTTTTCAGGGCACTAGATGTAAATTTACCAAGACGTATGTACATAAACAAGAAAAAAATTATAAAGAAACATATAAAAAAGAAGCAAAAGCCGAAAAAAGATAATGTATGGTAAGTTTTAGTGCGGAATGGTTTTGGGATTTGCCACTTTATTTTTTGATCTTATATTGTACCTGCTCTTTAGTATTTTAACTTATTTGTTCTATTTTGTAATATTAAATAATCTTGGGTACGGATCCACATTTTATGGAGTAGCTTTCGTGAACGTTTTTATTTGAATCTTTATATCCCCTGTAAAGGTATTAAATTTCTCTAAGCAGCCTACAAAAATGAAATCCACAATTAGACATTTTAGTAGACAAAAAGTAAAATAATGTATCCAAGCAGTACCTAAGTTTTGATAACATAACCGAAGTTTGTTATAAATCTGTTATTTCATTCGTTTTATGTCTAGGTCTGATGCCGCCCAAAACGAAGCAGTGGAAGGAGAAGAAGAAAGAAGAATTGTAGATATTTTTTATTTCATAAAAAAACTACAGGACCTAAAACAGTATATTTAATATATGAAATCTGAGACAAATGAACATGAAAAGCTTCATTCTCAAAAAAATTTTAACTTCCAACTTGCATCATCGTCGTGACTGGCATTTTTTCATTTTAATGGCTCTTATAAAATCGTTATTTCGTTTGATGACGGACGGACTTTTTACCATTAAAATGTAAATGTAGACAATATATATTATTGTAAATAATGACATTGTTAAGTGCTCCAAGTGCCATAAACAACTAAAGTATTGAGTACTTTCACGCATAGTAACCCTTCCCTCTCCCCCCGAATCCCGAGAAAAGTAGACTATGTGCTATTCCAGACTATAATCAATCTGTGCTGAATTTCATCTAGATTCGTTCAGCCGTTCAGGCGTGATTGAATAACAAACATCCATTCATCCATCCAAACTTTCTTACATTAGTAAGATTAGATTACATGTTGAATGTCAAGCATGCCTCTTTTTCCGTTTTGCGCACCATATGAGTACCTTTTCACCTTTACATAAAAAACGGAATTCAGTTTATTTGAAGATTTAGCTGAATATTTTGCATATACTATTACTAGTCGAATGCCAATATGCCCTGGTTTTAGGTATGATGATATCGTTGCACCGCAGTTACGGGCGAATGGTGGGGGCCTAGGTTCTATTCCCAGTGGCGAAGATAAAAGTTTATCTTTTTTACCTTTTTTTATTATTAATTAATCGTTTTCATATAAATAATCATAAAATAGAAACAACCATATATCATACAAAGACTAAAAGCAATAAAAATATAATTTGGGATTTATTGGGACATGATTTACAGACTACTCAAGAGATGGCGTACGCCCGTATATGGGTTAGAACATGGTTAGAACGAAGCGGCCGTGCCGAGCGCCGCGCGCGCCGCCCTATCTGGCATGCGTCGCCAAGCGTAAACGTTGCGGGGAAGTGGGACGGAAACACGAAATTTCTGTAACTTTGGGCTGAGCCTTAAATATTTCCGTTTAAAAATGTTTATTGAGAACCAGGTAAATCAAGACTTGTGAAGAACGTTAGAGGTGAAGGCTCCTTCATATTCAACCGTTGCTCGTTCATTTGTAAAAGTTTGTGCTATTAATTTATAATAATATATGTTTTTTTCTTTACTAAAATATTATGATATTGAACGTAAATTAATTTATTTTCATCTTTTAGTGTGTTATAGTCACACAAATTTTAGGTGTATAATGTTAATTGACATTGCATTGTGCTTTTATATCATAAAAAAAAATACATTAAATATTTATCAACAGCCTTAAAGTAATGTTTTCATACCAAATTTCAAATTCAAATCCTCTTTCCTCCTTGAGGAAAAAGAACGCATTTTGCTCAATAATAATAATGTATACATTACAACAACGTCTAGGCCTCAAACTAAGAATTAGCTTGTATTTTGGGTACCAAGCGAAGACATCGCATACATATAACAACCAAGACGCGGTACCAGTATTAGTATTCATCATATAAATACTGACCCGACCTAGGATTCGAACCCGGGACCCATAGCTTCGTAGACCCATGGCTTCGCTGCCCATTAGACTAAGCGGTCGTCTAATATGTAACAATAATGTCTTTTTCGAATTGGTGGAGTCAATAAATTAACCTTATAAGCCAAGAACCACAAAACCAATTATGCTGAAAGTTAAACTTTTAAAAAGATTTAATACGTATATCATTGGCCAACATATACAAGTGTGTGTCACGCGATTTATTTTACGAATGGCGCGGTAAAAAGGAAAATAATATAGAGCGAGGTTTTATAAAGTAGGTTAAAGTGCAACCACCGGTTGACTCACTCACCGGAAGAATGGTCCAAGCCATAAAAATGAAAAAAAAAATCCACAGATTTCGCGCTTCTCGCAACCATCGGAGGACATTGAAAATGAACATCAGTAATAAAAATTTATAACATATTTTTGTCAAATAATTTTCTAGTTTAAATTTAATTTAAAGAGTTATGGATCGATTTTTTTTGAATTTAGTACCACACAATACCTCGCGAGCTCTTGCATCTTTCGACACTATTGCCTTTCGTCTACCTTTATAACTTCCTGAAATATAGCCGAATTTCACTCTCCGGGGTAACTGATCTGATAATCATTCAATGAAAAAGGCACCAGCCCAGGACACAGTTTTCGAGCGATTCCAAAAAAAATTTCTAAAAATCTATTAGCCTAGGGAGTTTTTTTTCTTCATTTTTTCGATATTTGCTTTCGTTTTCGAAACAATCAACTTTTTGTTCGAAAAATCGGAAAATTTCTTCTTTTTTTAACCATTTGCGATTTTCCGAAAAAAATTTACGGACTATTTTTAACATTTGATATCATACGATGACCTACTACAAGCCCCTGCATCTTTTGACACCTCTGACTTTCGTCTACTATTATAAATTTCGGAAATATATCCGAATTGCACTCCCCCACGAAAACGATTTGATAAACGTTTTCAATGTCAAAATGATGATTGTAAATATTTTCCAGACTATATTGGTCTAACATGGTTTTATGTGGTAGGTATAGATAACTGGGCATTGGTCGAATAAAGTTGTTCCGTCATAATTTATGATTTTTCCAAAACCACACTGGCCTAAATGTTCATTCGAACAAGAAGACACGATTTTTCTGCTCGATATTATATCCATAAAAATAACAATACTTGGGACATCCCACACAGCGCCATCTAGTCCCAAACTAAGCAAAGCTTGTATTATGGGTACCAGACAACTAATATACATACTTGAATATTCTTTATAATATGTACAATATATAGATATTTCACATCCAGACACGGAACAAATGGACATGTTCATGCAAACAAATATTTGTCCCGGGCGGGAATCGAACCCGCGACCCTTGGCTCCGCAGTTAGGGTCTCTAACCACTCGGTTGGTGGATTAAGCTCCAAGCCCCCTCATCTCCAAGGGAAGCTTAAGCCCCTGCAGTGGGTCATTGATGTGCTAATGGTGATGGCCTAAACAACAGGAACCACAAAAAGAAAAAAGTCGGATAAAATTTCTAATCACTCAATGCCCATTATGCCCCACTGCAGGGGCTTAGGCATTCATTCGGGATGAGGATGCTTGGAGCTTAATCCACTACGCTGCTATAATACGGGTTGGTGGATTTTAACGACTGTCACCTGTTGACGGTAACCGGGACCGACAGCTTAACGTGCTCTCCGAGGCACGGACTCAGTAATAGTTATGTACTTAAGTCAATAAAAACCATTGGTACATGAACGTATCTGGGATTCGAACCACGACTTGTAAATAAGAAGTGAGCTCGCTAGCACTCGGCCATCCCGACATTTGCATTACTAATTGCTAACCATCTCCATATTACATTCAGTAAACTTAAGCCAGTCTTCCGCTGAGCTACGCGGTTTATCAGTAACGACGGAGTAACGACGGAGTAACGACGGAGTAACGACGGAGTAACGACGGAGTAACGACGGAGTAACGACGGAGTAACGACGGAGTAATGACGGTGTAACGACGATGTAGAGTGAAGACCTCGTATGTCCAAATAACAAAACTCGTACGACGTCTTCATTTTACAACGTCGATAACCGATAATTGTGAAAACCATGCATGAAAACTCGCAGGCATGTTAGAGTTTGATGTCGAGATTTTTAAAATACATATTTTTTTAAATTAACAGAATATATTTATCAGCAAATTACAAGGTTCAGTAGGCAAAAGAACTCGAATGTCTATTATAAATTTATTTCGCGTTGCCGGGTCGTTCTTTTGATGTACGCTTCGCTGGCGTCGCGTACCTATACAAACTCATATTTACCTACATCGAAACTGAAATACACTGTTTTGTTTAGACATAGGATACCACAGAGAATCGAATAGGTTAGAATTGCCATGTGACAATATTTGTTCTAAAACATGTGTCTCAGAAATAATTACTCACACAACGAATATAAGTATAAAGATTACGCATTAGTACATAGCACAGACAAGTCAACCTATAGACCACGCTTTAATAAACGTCAGTACGAAAACGAAATCGCCAAAAAGTGGCGGGGTGCGGGGAGAGGTCGGCTAGTTTTCATTGGCTCGTTCAAAATTGACAATGTGCTTCCAACTGACGGCTCACTAGTGACGTAGTTATGTAGTGTCACTACATAGCCTTGGCGAATGCTACTCCCTGTCAAAGCGTGGTCTAAAGGTTGACTTGTCTGTGGTAAATAGTTATGTCTTAGATTTATATCAATTTAGAAAGCGGTTAAGTGGTTCATCCCTTTCGCTCACATCTTTGGTTTGATTTGATGTCGTATTTTAGAGTTTTAGGTTATGAGACCTGTTTTAAGTATGCAGCATAGCGCATACTTGCAGGCGACAGCGTATCCATCCGCCCATATGCCAACTCTAACCTAACAGGGGCTATCTCGCTGAATAGTTATTTAGAACTTATATTTCAGATAGGGGCCTGCCGATTGATTATATTAAACACAGTCCGTTGCCAAAAAAATGGAGTTTGTTTAATACGAAGCAAATAAAAATTTGTATCTTGAATAACAAATGTGTCGTGATAGCCCAGAGCGCAATGAACCTGTCTCAAATTTATAAGGCCATGCGGCCGTGGTTCGAATCCGGGCGTGTACCAATGAGTTTTTCTGACTTAAGTACATTAACTATCACTGACTCCGTGCCTCGGAGAGCACGTTAAGCAGTCGGTTCCGGACGCTGTCGATAGATGGCGGTCGTTACAATCCCCAACCCGCAGTGGAGTAGCGTGGTGGATTTAAGCTCCGAACCTCCTCCTCACCCTGGGAGAGGCCTAAGCCCCTGCAGTGGGGTAAAATGGGCTGATGATGAAGATGAAATAAAAATTAATTTGTAAAATGTGTGTGGTCTGTGTCGTATATAGTATATGAGAACTTTTGTGGGTGGTGACAGAAAAGAAGTTATAGATCATGTATAATTGGATTGATATGTCATGAGTCAACCCTATCAGTATTAGTTTTACCTTGTCGAGCGCTATTCAATCGAAGATTTCAATGTAAATTAGATGAGACACATAGTAAGTACATGCCGCGCCAGTGTCGGTCAAATGACAGCAACTAGAGATGACTACAGATTATAAACGAAGAAACTACGGAAAAAAGTGCATGTATATTAAAATAAATTAATTGTGAACTGTCAAAGCAATGTTGCGGGGCTGAAGTCCGGCGCGCAGAGACCTCGCGGACTGAAACTCGCCGTCTTGTACCAGTTAGCTAGAGTATGAGTGGTCAGACGGTAAACACAGAAGAAGGTTTTTAGTTAACGAAACACGAATTGATTTTACGAATTCTAGTATGAATTGACTAGAAGCCCTCTTCTGCGTTTACTGTCTAACCACTCATACTCTAGCTAGCTGGTGCAAGATGGCGAGTTTCTGTTCGCGAGGTCGCCGCACGCCGGTTTTCACCCCCATTGAAATTGCGTTTGACTGATTCGATATTGTGAAGTGACATTTCTGACTCTTTTAAAACCAAACGCTGCTGTCAAATTTATTTACTCTATGGTTTAAATGCAAAGTAAGTTCATCAATGCCTGTCTGTCTGTTCAGACAGACGCGGCGGGGAAGTTTTGTTTTATAATACCTAGTGATGCGATCACGTAGTCTCTTTTGGTGCAACCTCGGCTGCAACTCACTGCACAAATCAAATCGGATTTTCCACCGGAATCGAACCCCATCATTCTAATGTTCGTGACATTATGATGGTGGCGTTTCTGGACTTTTCAATGCACCATCAATGCTTTCGGATGCAATGGCAACTCGGATGCCACCATACAGTCACCGTTTGATTGACCGGTCGCCCCAGTGGTTAGAGACCCTAATTGCGGATCAAAGGGTCGCGGGTTCGATTCCCACTCGGAACAAATATTTGTGTGCATAAACATGTCTATTTGTTCTGTGTCTGGGTGCAAAAGTATATATACGATATGTATATATTATAGAAAAAAAAAGAATATTTAAGTATGTATATCAGTTGTCTAGTACCCCATAATACAAACAAAATCCTTGCTTACTTTGGGACTAGATGGCACAAAGGGGGATGTCTCAAATATTATTATTTTTACAATGCACAAGAATTGTTATTGCTTAAACTCTAGGTTACAGTAACCTAATGTGCACTTAAACCTGGCCAGATAACGTATTTTTACATAAAAAAAATAAGTAAATGAGATGAATGGTTTTCGAGTCATAAGTGCACAAACAAACAAACAGACAGAGAGACGTTGTATTTGTAATATGTATGGAAGAATAATTTTTGCACGTTTCATATTTCTTGTCAATAACAATATGGACCGATAAAGTAATTTCTTATATTTTGTAAATTGGTTTTATTTATTTAATTTTATAAGCCAAACATTATGTCATGGGCTTGGCCAAAATTTTTTAACACACAGTTTTTATATTTTTTTTCAGTATTGTAAACCAAATTATAAACAAATTAAAAAATTTCGGTGTTAAATTTTTTTACTAATTTTTTCTTAACAATTGATTGATACAATATTTTGTGACATCAACTGGACAGATGTTTACTTGAAGTCATAATATTTTTTTGATTCATGAAGATTAAATTTCATTTGACGTAGTGACCATACCTCAATATTTTTTATTTAGTCTTAGCGTGTCTTAGTCTAAGCTCAACCGCCCAGATGACGTCACAGGGACAATTTCAAAGTCAGATGAATTTTCATATCTGGAAAATTCGTAAATAGAAAAATTGATATTTAGAGAGGTTATTCTAGAACCTTCATTTAATTTTAATTACCATCAGCTCAACTTTATTTCGGTTCAAACCGATTGAAATGTTTAAACTTTGGGCTACATTTGTTTACATTAATATTGTGTAGAGGAAAAATTTAATTTTTTGTTTGTTACAAATAAATTCAAAAACATCTTAACTGATTTGAAAGATTCTTTCACATATAAAAAGCTACATTATCAGCGAGTAACATGGGCTATATTTTATTTTCTAACTAGGTTCCCGCCTGCGGCTCCGCTCGCGTGAACTACACAGTTGCACCGGCACTGCTACAAATTTTTGCATAGATATAGTTCATAAGCTGAAGAGTAACATAGGCTACTTTTTACCCGGAAAAGGGGTTTTGGTAAAACTGTGTGGTCCACGCGAGCGAAGCCACGGACGGAAAACTAGTTTCTTATAATTTTGCAAGTGCTAATATAAATTTAACGAAGTTTAATTTTATTATAATGTAAGTTAGACCATACGAGGTTTTACCGCAATTAGTACACGCATAGTTTCACACCAGCGTTTCGTTAACGGCTTCAATTTGACAAAGTTATTTCTATGCAAATGCGTGGGTCCACATAAGTAGCGAGCGGTTTTGTTAGTTCAGAGGTCAATTTTCGGAGTTGCGCCGCAAAATTTGTAGTGAAATTAAGTTTTACGAAGCGCAAATTCTTCATAGAACCTTAAAAAAAATTGACAGCAGCGTTTTGTTTTAATAGAGTCCCAAATGTCATTTCACATTATCGAAAATGTCAACAGCAAATTCGCAGGGGTGAAGACCGGCGCGCGGGGACCTCACAGACTGAAACTCGCCGTCTTACACGAGCTAGCTAGAGTATAAGTGGTTAGACGGTAAACGCAGAAGAGGGCTTCTAGTCATTTCCTACTTTTATGAATAATTTTATGTAATTCATACGGTGTTAAAAATAATGGTTTCTTTATGTATTGATCCACTTGGTCGGAACATATTCTAACATATATTTATGTGAATTTTGGCACCATATAAACTTATATTTTTGTTGCAGGGGTGCTTTACATTCATTTTATCTCAGGTTATTTTACTTGATAATCAGTTGTTTCAAATTACAGCGGCAACATATAGATATGATCCGAATAGACTTAGAAAAGGATTAGAATCGAAGGTGCAATACGAAAACGCAAGTACGGAATATTCTTCTAAAAATTTCTCTATTGAGAGGTGAATACTGAGTAATCTTTTTTCACCTTCCAAAGTTCAATATAAAGATCTTTGGTGAAAATTATAAATAAATGGCTTTTCCTTTTAATACCACATTAAATATTGAGATAGGGGAATACGCGGATGACTGACGATTGCGTTGATCCAAATTTCAGTATCAAAAATACGTTTTATGAACAGTCATGCAGATACACCACTGAAACACGGTTCTTATAGTAGTCGACTAAGTGTTTTCAAAGTTATAAGGAATTTGAGTGGATGACTACGTGTAGCCGCAATGCCGCCCGTGGCGCGACTGTTGAAAGTTTGAAACTATAGACAATTGCATTCACTATCACCCAAACAAAGAATAGAACCCGGGACCAATTCCTATTGCTAAAAGAGTGGTCGCTCATGATGAAATATCCATCGCAAAATCAACGCAACTAGCACACTAGCTTAATAGCTTCTACAACTCCAAACAGTCCAGAGGATTCTAGTGACCATTATCTATGGAATGGGTTTATCTATTGATTTGAATCTATGGTGTTAAACAAGTTATCTAAAACATATATGCCTTGACATAATAATATTAGATGGGACATCCCACACAGCGCCATCTAGTCCCAAAGTAAACAAGTATTATGCTTGTGTCATGGGTTACTAGACAACTGATAAACATATTTAAATATATTTTTTATAATATTTACTTATATATTTTTTTTACACCCAGATACGGAACAAATCAGAATCATACAGAACAGAATGTTCATGCACACAAATATTTGTTCCAGGCGGTATTCGAATCCGCGACCCTTGGCCCCATGATTGGGGTCTCTCCAATCGGTCAACCAAGGTCAGACAATGAATCCGTATCCTCATGTATGAAGTACATACAATTGAACAGTAATTATGAATGATCTAAGAGAAATGATCTTAGAATGATCTAAGAGCCTCATTGTTCTACAGCGGAGAAAATGAAACCTCATGTGATTATAGAAATCCATTCAATTATCGTATGAAAGGATCTAAAGCCATTCGGCCTCAACAAGAACGCTTTGGCTTAAAGGTATGTATTTGGGGCTGGAATTAAATTCAAGTTTTCGACTCACAAAGCGAAACCAGTAATTACCGAGCTCCCTGAGTTTTTAAAAAGGGGTCGTAATAAAAAGTTTTCGTTCGTTACTGCGGCGTGACGGTGTATGTGGGCAGTCGTTTCAGAGCAATGTGAACTGTGGAATTATATTGTTGATGTGGTAAAACTAATAATATTTGGGACATCCCACACAGCACCGTTTAGTCCCAAAGTAAACAAATATTATGCTGGTATAATGGGGTAGGTACTAGACAACTGATATACAAACTGTGACGTCTATCTATAATAGCACGTCGACATGTCATCGAACTTACTCGAAAAGTTCCCACGGCCATTCAATAAAACAGAAAAATTTAGATAAAGAAATAAATTCCACGAAATTATAAGAACATTTTTAAAACGGAACATTCGGTCCAGACACAGGTGACGACGGCACCAGACGCTCGAGAGTGGGAAAACTCTCACGCTAAAGTTAAAGCTAAAGAAGTGGAATGTTTGTGACGTGTAAATCGCTGGAGTGGAGTAAAGGTATAAAAGCGATGATGAGACGTCAAACGAGACAGTTTTGTGTGAATAAGTTAAGTGCGATTAACTGCACAGTATGGAGTGAGATGACGGTACAATTTGTGTTGGGTATTATTTTTGTTCTTAAGTTAGTTTGTGATTTCGTCTTATAATAAAATAAAGTTAAATAAAATTAGTGCTTCCCCGATATCCGGACTAGTAGCCCGTAACAATACATATTCTTTTCAATACATTTACTATTAATACAGTTTTTATTACATCGACACTTGTACTGTGATTGTATTTTACTGTATTAGGCCTTCTTAATTTCCACCAATCATAAACACAAACGAGCATTCTGTTTGTAACACATGCGCGACCCGCAAAAAGCAACCCGCTCGCGCCCTTAGTTCCCGCCATTATTACATTTGAAGTGTATACCTAATTTTAATTGTATTGTACTGAAAAAACGTCGTATGATGCTTGTACTCAGTAAGCTGGCTATTATATTCATCGGCTTCGCCCCATGCTTATAAACACTTCGACTATAATATACAGCTTACCGTACTTGCATCATAATCTACTATTATAATATATACATACTTTTACACTACTAATGTAAGTAGCTTGTGTTTGTTTTGTTAAAATAAGCTCTATTTAATAGTAACAACCGCCAACCCGCAGTGGAGCAGTGTGGTGGATTTAAGCTCCAAGCCTCCCTCTCCCTGGGGGAGGCATAAGCCCCTGCAGTGGGGTAAAAAAATGGGCTGATGAAGTGAAGTAAAGAATAGTAACACTGGCTTTCCACCCGCGGCTTCTCCCAAATGGACTACACAGTTTTAATGGGACCGCTATTTTTAATATATCATGAATATAAAAAAAATTGTTAAATTAGAAAATATTAAGAGGAGATGCAGGAGGCTGTAAGTTTGGAATTATACTATTTTTTTTAGGTAAGAAATCTAAAAAATTATGTAAATATTTGGTCGGAAACTGAAAAAAAAAAACAGCGCCACCATTACTAAGCATTGTAAGCATTTTAAAGTTTAAAGTAAGAATTAAGAAAATCATATATATTTAAATAAAATAAACAGGCAGTAGTTTCTTACCGGTTCTTCTTCTAGTTTTTGAACCGGTACCTAATAAATTCAATTTCACTTTCAATGTGTGTAAACATCTTATATTGAATACCAACTTTTTGAAGTTTGATTTTTATGAAATTGACCTTTGCTATAAGAAAAATGAATCCAGAGATTATAGACACTATTACGTAAAAAAAATATTAAACAAAAAAACAATAACAGACTGCAAAATCACTTAATTGAAAAGAAAAAAAGTTATTAATTTAAAACAGAAAAACAAGCTATATTCTAAGGAATTTGGTTCGAATAACGTAGAAGACATTGGAATGGTTTTTTGTCCTATACCTGCTTAAGCAGATATAAAAATATACTATCTAATAAATATGACGTGAATAGTATAAAGTCGGTCCGTGGCCGCCGGCGGGACACCTCTCTGCGCTAGACCCGTGGTCACCCCTTTTTTGTGAATCGTGTGACGCTGTACTTATAATTCTTTCAGAAAAAATATTTTAATTAGAAAGTTTGAAATTAAAAAAAAAATGATTTTTCCATTCCATTCCATCCGCCCTTTTTATACCCCACTGCAGGGGCTTAGGCCTCCACTCAAGATGAGGAGGCTTGGAGCTTAAATCCACCACGCTGCTCTAATGCGGTTTCGCGGATTGTAACGACCGCCATCTATTGACAACAACCGGGACCGACTGCTTAACATGCTCTCAGAGGGACGGAGTTAGTGACAGTGAATGTACTTAAGTCAGAAAAAACTCATTCTACGCCCGGATTCAAACCATGATCACATGGCCTTATAGATTTGAAACAGGTTCTGTGCGGCTCGGGCTATCACGTCACAAAATGATGTTTTTAGATAATAAATAAGAAAGGATAATGCATAAGAAAAAATTGGAAAGTAATGAAAAAGGCTACCTGTATGGGCACTAAACCTTCTGCAATAGGCACATTTGAATGCATTTTTGGGCAAGCGGACCACGTCTCTATGCCTGCGTGACATTATACAAAGTATTTTTTTTTTATCGCTGTGCATAATTTTTTATACGATTTAGTAACGTGAATAGAATAGAACACAATACCTTGAAAAAATCGAACTTTTATTTTTCAACGTGTACCATACAATTAATCTTAAAACGTGGACATACACCGCATAGGACGATTGCGGGGGAAGGGCGCGCGGGGCTCGGCGGCTCTCGGCAGTGCAAGTAGGGTGATACGAATCGCGGCATTTTTATGGATGCATTTAATTAAATTGAGTGTTTTATTTTTAAATAAATAGATAAATAAGTGAAGTTATATTTTTTTATTTTCTGATGATAACAGTCCTTGGCCACAGAATCACCATCTGCTACCAAAAATGTTGTGCACAGAGTAAGACAGTGGAAGCGTATATCGAATTTCAATTTTATAGTTATCAAGTCACATGGGCGTTTATCAGGCTTCCTTGTTTTCTAATTTCAAGTAGACTTCTCGCGTTCGTGCAGGCTAGCTCACGGCTAAGCCAAGATCCTGGGTGTACCGGTTTCCCTTTCTCCCAGTGTCGCCAAGATTTCACCAACAATGGTACGCGAGAAATGTCCTTCTCACACAAGACACACAAAACCGTTTACACTTTGGCGGAGTCAGTTTTTAGGCACCAAAACAATCAAATAAGGCACCTACTAATCTTACGACATATTATAAGTCGAGACAGAACGCGAGAGACTTTTTCGTTCAGAGGTTAGATATCGTGGCTCGCCAGTCAAAATCAATTTAACCACAAGAAGCGATCTGTCAACCCACAGGGTAGTGTTATCATAGACCACGCGCCGAATCAGTCACATGAATTTTTATATCAAACATTTTCACTAAAGTGCGAAATATTTTTTAATGCTCAGCGATAAAATAAAATTCTGTACAACGTATTGTGATTTCTGTGGTGACTCGTTGTAATCGTTTGGAAACATAATGACGGATTCGCAAAATACCTATAATAAATACCTAACACTGAATACGTGAAATATTACCCATATGCATATTACCTGATTCGCAAAATATCGGTTCAAAATACGCAGATTGTCGCATAAAACTTACGACTGACGTACTTTTGCTTTTGTTTCATCTTTTTTTTTCAAAATAGAAAAAAAAACCCTTTGATAATCTAATCACACAGTTATAATAGATTGGTCAAAGTAACTTACACGTAAGTGTCCTTCGATCAAAATTACACCATATTTTATAGAAACTTTGACTATAGAAGCCTTCTTCTGCGTTTGTCTTCTAACCACTCATACAATAGCTAGCTGGTGTAAGATGGGGAGTTTTAGCCCGAGTTTCAGTGCTCAAGGTCTCTGCGAGCCGCTCTTCAGCCCGCTCTTATCCCCGAGAAATCCCCCCCCCCCCGCCCATCCACTGTATGTAGAAATTACATTTAAATACATCATATTCCTCTATTCTATTTTTTTATAGAAAAGTGCCAAATTATCGTACATGTTAAGATTGTGACATACTGATAGACGCGGGTAAAATATTAAATTAAATGTCATCTCTTTGAAGTCTTATAGGACTAAAAATATAAGTTAAACCTTTAAAATTAAATTTTAACTTACATTTTCTTACATCTTTATTTTTTAAAGTTTCTTTAGCTTTAGAGACAATAATTTTTAAAATGAGTGTTCATGAGTTTGTATAGTGAACTTTGTTTTTCTAAAAGTTCGATTTCAAAGTATTGATTAAAAAAATAATTTACACGTTTATCTCAAACGCTTGCTGTACGTTAAAATTGAATTTTTATTACTCTATTTACGTTTTTAGTCATTTAAAATGTTTTTGTAAATCATGCACTATCTACTTAACAGACTTTCCGTAAATGTAGACATTAAACCTGCATAGACATTATGGGCGTATATTTTCAATAAATACCCGCTCTTAAATTACATGCTGTATGTCTATTCACACATACGTTTTTGGGTAAGCACGAAACATCAGATTTTCCAAGGTTTTATTTTAGCGAACTGGTAGCGAATACCAATCACAGAAAAATCATACATTCGGAGCATATAGTATATTAGTAAGTGTACAACAAATTGCTTTAAAATTCTTAAAATTTAATCAATTAATACTGTAAAAACAATGTGTTCCATGCTGAAAAAATGCAAAAAAGTCGTGCTCAAAATCGTCGTCTACGCGTTACAATTTAATGAAAATGAGATGAAAATCTATGAAAATTAAAATTTGAGGTATTATCCCTCAAACAAAATGTTTATATTTTATTTTTCTTTGCAAATTTATTTGTAATAAAATTTCGAAAATCACCTTATTAACCTATGTACGCGCTCGCTGCGTCCAATCGCGCGAAGGTCTTGTCCAACGACGGACAGCTTACAGGGCCTCTTAACACTAACTGAATCTCCATTTATATAAAGCCCAATCGATTTACTGAATATATTTCCACACCCAATCAATCAAATGGGAAATACTTCTTTTACTGCATATTGTTAGTTTAGGGCAAAACCTGTGTCAGAGGGCAGCGAGAGAGTTTCGCTTGCGGCAAAATACGGACAACGTCGGGCCATTCCGCTTCAATCTCGTTAGGGTCAGATTTCGGCATGAGCTGGCACATTTTCCTTAAAGCCCAGCTTGAATGCCCCTTCGGGACTCCATCCATCATATGGACTTCGATTCGAGAAGAACAATTTTGGATACGGCAACTTTTATAATATGTAAACAATTCGCTAGTTGACTATATATTTTTTAAATCATTTTATATGAAAGAGTTTTTTAAATATATCATAACAGTGAAAGGATTGAAAAAAAAAATCATAATTAACGAAGTTATGAATGCTTAAAATGTCCTGTTAGACAGAGAGGGCAATACCGCCCAGCGTACATATGTGTGACGTCAAGCCATTTAAAATAATGTTAAATCTCGTTTTGCAAGAAAGAGACAGAGATAATATTTTAATAGCTTATAATTTCCATATTCCTTAACCGAATATAATTTTATTTATAAACTTTGTTATTTAATTAAACCTATTTTTATATTTTCTTCATAAATATAATATTTTTAATAATAATCAAGTATAATTCGCCTCAAACTTTATGGCGGATCGGAATACAACGCTATAAGCGTACTTACGCAGGTACAGTCATATACCCCCGCTCCACTGCGTCCCGCTACTCTCAACATTGGTTACTGCGACGCGACTTGTGCCTATGTTCACATCCGCCATAAAGTTTGATTGGAACTGTACCGTATTATGGATAGATTCCTTAAGAAAATACAAAAGTAGACTATTATAAGAAAAGTGAAATAGATTCAAATATCAAGAGCTAATGCTATCAAAGATTATCTTCTGTCTCTTTCTTACTAAATTCAAATTCAAATTCAAATTCAAATTCAAAAAGTTTTTATTCAATATAAGATGTTTGCACACACTTATTGAAAGTCGTAAAAATTGATTAGGTACCGGTTCAAAAACTAGGAGGAGAAGAACCGGCAAGAAACTCCTCTCTGTTTATTTTATTTAAATATATGTCTTTCTTAATTGTTTTTTTTTTAATTTAAAGTCTTACAACTATTACAATGATGTCCATGCGCACTTATCATTTAAATACTCGGTAATACAATAGTAAGCTTTTTTCATGAGTTGGACTTTAACTCGCTTTATAAATTGATTACAATTCAAGTCTAACATTTCTTTTGGAATTTTATTATAAAAACGGATACAATTTCCCATGAAAGAATTATTAACCTTTGAGAGCCTGAACCTGGGAATTGATAACAAATGCTTATGTCTTGTATTTAAGTTGTGGCCATCACCCACCCTAGAGAAAGCATTTATGTTTTTATGTACATAAATTATATTTTCATAAATATACTGACAAGGGACTGTCAAAATATTACCTTCTCTAAAATAAGCCTTTACACTATCTCTAGATTTTAATTTATATATAGCTCGAATAGCCCTTTTCTGCAGAACAAATATTGTTTGAATGTCAGCGGCCTTTCCCCATAGCAGAATGCCATATGACATTATGCTATGAAAGTAGCTAAAATAAACCAGCCTCGCTGTAGGCACATCGGTTAGTTTTCTTATTTGCCTAATTGCAAAAACAGCAGAGCTCAGTTTAACAGCCACCCTCATAATATGAGGACCCCATTGTAAATTTGCGTCGATAGTAATGCCCAAGAACACAGTTTCATTAACCAAACTTAATGAATCTCCTCCAAGTCTCAAATTGACATCAACTTGTCTAACATTGGGCAATGTAAATTTTGAACATTTTGTTTTATTTGCGTTTAATAATAGGTTATTAGCGTTGAACCAATTTAAGACCTGCAAAAGTGAAGAGTTTACTGTTGAGAATTCCTCTTCATTTCTATTAATTTTAAATACGAGAGAAGTGTCATCAGCAAACAACACTATCTCGGCAGATTTTTCTACCAAGTAAGGTAAGTCATTAATATACACTAAAAACAGAAAGGGACCTAATATAGATCCATGAGGAACTCCCATTTTCACAATAGAACCTTTCGACTTAACTCTATTAATATCAACTTTTTGAATTCTATTACAGAGGTATGATTCTATTAGATTGTTAGCACAATTATTTATACCATAATGTTTTAATTTAAGCAACAATGTCCGATGATCAACACAATCAAATGCCTTCGATAAATCAAAGAAGACCCCTATAGCATTTTTGGAATTTTCCCATGCATCAAAAACATGTTTCAAAAGTAAAATGCCAGCGTCTGTTGTGGATCTTCCTTTCGTAAAACCGAATTGTCTAGAATGAAGTAAATTGTGGGACATAAAATAAGAAAGCATTTGATCGAGCATGATTTTTTCGAAAACTTTGCTTAATGTGGGCAACACTGCTATTGGTCTGTAATTAGTGGGGTCCTTTTTATCACCAGATTTAAACAGAGGTATTATTCTGCTATACTTCATTAAATTAGGAAATATGCCCGCTTTAATACATTCGTTAAATATACTCGACAAGTATGGTGCTATAATGTGAACAACAGAACCTATAAATTTCACCGACAGCCCCCATAAATCCTCGGTCTTTTTAATTTTTAAAGACGGAAAAGTTTTAATAATATTAAAAGAATTTATTTTTTTAAACCGGAACTCCGACCCCTGAGTCGGTACATTTTCCTTTAACAAAGTTACAGCACGGTCAGGAGATGAACCCAAATGTTCCGTGATTTTAATGCTTATATTTTGGAAAAAAGAATCAAATTCGCGAGCGACGTCGATTGCTGAAGTAACAGTTCTGTCATCCACCCGCAAGGCAAATTCATTGTCAGGAGGCTTCATTTTGCCTGTTTCAGTACGTATGATTTGCCACACAGTTTTACATTTGTTTTCTGACTTCTCTATTTTATTTTTAATATGAATAGATTTGGCTGTTTTACAAACCTTTTTGAATATCTTTGAATAAGATTTTACATATTTTACAAATGATTGATTAATGTTTAAATTTTTATCTTTATATAAACAATAAAGCCGTTCTCTACTTTTCCGAATGCCCGGAGTAGACCATTCACAAAATTTCACTTTGTTACAAGTTTTTACATTCTTCAGTTTAAAACTGTTTTCAAACTCTCTGAAAACAATTTCAAATAAACTTTCATATGATTTGTCCGGATCTTTTTGTAAAAAATTATAATTTAAAATGTTTTTTTCCACTTTAATAGCAAATTTGCTTAATTTTATTGTAGACAATGGTCTATACCTGACACTCAAAGGTTTATCGGGTGATTTCTTTTTTAATGTGACTATTTGACCACAGTGATCGGATTGTAAATGATTTATCACTTCCTTTTCAAGCCAATCACAATTACAAAAAATGTTATCAATACAAGTGGCTGAGGATGCTGAGACCCTTGTTGGTTCAAAAAATACATTTAATAATTTAAATGTTTTAAAAAGTAATAATATTTTATTACGCCATGGTGAATCTATAAGTAAGTCAATGTTAAAATCACCGCTTACCAAAATACTTTTCTTTGAATTACAAAGTATGCTCAAAGCATCCTCCATCACTTCCTCAAAAACAGAAAAGTCAGAATTGGGCGGCCTGTACACACACAATATAATACATTCCTCCAATTCAATACATGAAAGTTCAGTATTTCTCTCTACAGAAAGCGCAGTTACATCTCGACGTTCCTTGTATTTATATTCATTCTTCAACAGGATCAAAGATCCACCACGGATAGTAGCCTTTCTGTTGAAGCAGCTTGCGAGCTGGTAATTGTTGATGTTAAATAACATTTTATCACATGACAACCAATGTTCAGTAACGCATAGGACATCTATATTAAGTTCTAATAAAAACAGTTCCACTACTTCAATTTTGCCGAGGAAACCCTGTATGTTTTGGTGAACTAATTTAAATATATTAAGTTTCCTCTCTGTCGGAGCAGCCAGTTTAAATCAGAAGAACGCTGCGTTTTAGCAGAATTCGCAAATTTACACAAGCTGCGGTCAGTCTTACAACTAGATTCTGCTGTATTACATAATATAGCAGAACCAATATTATAGGCTAACAAATTAGCCAATTGTCTTTGAAAATATTTTGATAGGTACATCCTATGCTTTGTCAAAATAAAATTATGTTTGAATTTATTGATGTCAAAGAAATTAAAATGGACATCACTATGACGCCAAGTCATATTATATAATAAAGTATTAATATTATGAATGTCTTTATTCTGCTTTTCCGTTAAACTCTTGGAAAACGGAAATGCACTAAATACAATTTTGAGATTGTCTTGATTTGACAACTCCAGGAGGCGGGTAAATCCTGTTATTACATCTTTCCGTCTTACACCAGAACTGTTTCCCACCAATATAATAATTGTGGTGTCTTTGCTATGCTTATCAATTAAAATCTTATTAATAATTTGAGTGTAGGAAGCTCCAGGCATGCAAAAATTTAAAACCTGTTGGTTCACACAAACAAAGTTTGACATAATAATAATAATAATAATAATAATAATAATAATAATAATAATAATAATAATAATAATAATAATAATAATAATAATAATAATAATAACACACAGAATCACAACAACGCCTACGTCCCAAACTAAGCATTAGCTTGTATTTTGGGTACCAAGAGAAGACACCACATACATATAACAACCAAGACCCGGTGCCAGTATTAATATTCATCATATAAATACTGACCCGACCTGGGATTCGAACCCGGCGACCTCCAGCTTCGCAGGCAGGGTCGCTGCCCACTAGGCTAAGCGGTCGTCATGTATTTTAAATGATCGCATCGACACGTGACAACACACCACAATAATAAAGTCTTTATACAATTGGAATTATGAAACGTTCATAACTTAATTATATTAGTTACGAAAAATGTGAATTATTCTTCAGTTAAGATAAATCTGAGCGTAAAATTGATTTCCCTACTTCACAGGACAGTAAACAAATCTACAGACCTCGTGCCGTCATATGACCTTCTGGCCCATTGAAAATAACTTTATTTCATAATGTCATTTAAAAATAAAAGGTCATGAAAGATGAGAGAATTTGAAAAAAAATCCAAAAAATAGGTCGAAAATATGTAAATTTTTACCATTGAAAATGGTTATCAGATCCTTTTCCTGTGAGACGTAAATGCTATATCTTCGAGGATAACGGAGAGATTGGGGTATTAAGGATTTTAAAAGTCGCAGAATTTGTCGGGGCACCTACATCCGTTGGAATTTTGAGAATCTATTGGTAAATTTCTTTGAAAATTGAAAAAAATGTTTGGAGAAATGGTGTTTTTTGGCTGTCGCTTTTTACAAAAATATGAATATTTTCGAAAAATGGCCATAAACGCATCTGATGAACTACATTTTCTAACGTATAGTGAAAACATTTTAGAAATCGGTTGATAATGCGGCCTTTTAGGTGGGCCCTAAAATTGACAAATTTCAAAAAACTTGTATTTATGGATAGGTATGGAGGTTACGTGAGACTTTTATTTTTTCTAAAACTTCTAAATAGCTGTGGGAACTGCAAAATCTATGAATTTTTTAAATAAAGATTGTTATTAAATTTGTTTTTTTTTTTGAGGTCTTGCAGCCCGTTCAAAAACGCAACTTTAATTGGTACCATTTTATTAATCTATATTAATACCTGAGAACGCTTGTAGCTCTTTTGTTGAAAATCGGTCGAATCGATCAAAGCTATCGATGAAGCGATTGAATAAGCATTTTCGATGCTAAAATGTCTTCACAGTGTTATAAATTCGTCTACATTTTAGCAATAAAAACTGTTTGATTTCAAGACTCAAGCTGAGTCTGATGTCTTTTTATGAGTTGCTATTTTTTAAATTTGTTTTCACAGAGCCTAATTTTACGACTATGTGACACATTGAATTTAGAAATATTATATTATATAAATTAAGCAATAAATAAAATTTAATTACGAAAAGAAGTTGATGCCAGTTTCTGTTTAAGTATTAATAATAATACTTCGGACATCGCACACAGCGCCATCTAGTTCCAAACTAAGCAAAGCTTGTAGTGTGGATACCAGGCTACTGATATAAATAAATAATATACATCGACGACGACATATATATGACGACCGCCTGGGCAGCGACCCTGCCTGCGAAGCTGGAGGTCCCGGGTTCGAATCCCATGTCGGGTCAGTATTTATATGATGAATATTAATACTGGCACCGGGTCTTGGTTGTTATATGTATGTGGTGTCTTCGCTTGGTACCCAAAATACAAGCTAATGCTTAGTTTGGGACCTAGACGTTGTTGTGATTGTGTGTGTTATTATTATTATTATTACAATTACATAATAATGTTAGGCATTTACAGAAGCGTGACTTTTGGGGTCGGAATAAAACGCTGGACCGCTTATGAATAATTTTTCACTTGATTTTACGTTGTTTATCAACTTCAGCAACACCTTGCCTGAAGGATCACTCTCTAAGTTTTAATATTAATGAAAATAATGAAATAAGTAATGTGAGATATGAGGCGCTACAAAGTTATCGAATTACCGTGGTAATACGTGGATGACTGACGATTGCGTCCGTCAGCGACCGCCGGTTGGATATCCTTCTCCCTACACCCACGATCGCACCTTTCTCAAGCGTAGTATTTATATTTGACTTGTAAATATGCTGCGTACAAAATCCTTTATACAAATTGGCTAGAAAAAATTATTTGTGTGACGAACAAACCGTTCTGTATATACAGATGAGATTTTAGTAACCGGCTAAAATTTTTCTAGATGTTAGGTATCACCAATAGACCTCATTGCGTAAATAAAACAATATGGGTTACATTTTCATAATAAATTATTTTATCTACAATGTTATTTTGTAACGTTTGGTTGCCTTCTTAACGCTATAGTAAACGTACGCGCCCGAGGCCTTGAAACGGAATGGGGCGGCGGGCATGAATGGTGACTAGAGTTATTGGTTTTTTCGGGAAAGGTTTGTGTAGTCATATCTCAAAATTTTTCTATAGGACGATACTAAAAGGAAACAAGATGGCTATCGGTTTTCTACCAAAGATCATTATATTAAAATTTGGCTGGTCATTAAAACCTCACCCTGTATATTTAGCGTTTACCTGGTCACAAGCAAACCTGTTACCCAACAAGTGATGTGTCGTGTCATATCTATCTAAGCAAAAATGTTTCACAGATCTCTGTAAGTTTATTGTAGGGAAATTCAGCATACAAACGGAATGCAATAGAAATTTCCATGAATACTGACGAGACGCTGGCACCATTATAGAATAATAGGTACACGAAAAATCTTACTGTTTATATTATTTATTTCTGTGCTTCAACGAGCACGTTAAGCTGTCGATCGCGGGTGCTATCAACAGATGGCAGTCGTTAAAATCCACCAACCCGCACTGGAGCAGCGTGGTGGATTAAACACTAAGCCTCCTCATCCCGTGGGGAGGCTCAAGCTCCTGCAGTGGGGCATGATGGGCTGGTGGAATGGAATTCTTTATTTTGTTAAATATATTAAAAAATATATGTTAGTTTACAATAATAGAGCAAAACCGTTTGTTAACTTGGATTCAATTATGTAAGTAAATAAATATGGCTATTTTTTTTTCATGTCCCACAAGGGCCACAAGTTATATAATTTATTTTTCTTTTTTTTTCTTTCTGGCAATCACACATGAACAATATTTCCTATTTCCCATGTAGATAGTTTCCATTCATTTTGTATTCAATGTGACGGCGTAGTTTTCATTAAATAGAGGTCTAATGCATTGCCTGAAAAGACCTTCCGCGCAGCACCCGTTCACGAGAATGACGGAAGGGTCAGACGTCGCTCTATTTAACCATATCTGAGGAAACTAAATTACATTGGTCCCTATGTTAAGAAGGGGCTTCCCGCGTGATAGCCTATACAAACGCTGTTAAACGACTTCGACGTTAATCATGGAAGGTTTTGAATACGCTAGTTGACTATATTTTTTAAATTATTTTATATGAAAGAGTTTTCGAAATATATCTTAACAGTGAAAGAATTTTAAAAAATAAATCATAATTAGTAATTGGATGCGGAAGGCGGAGGACCGTGCGTGGTGGCGAGCCTTGGGAGAGGCCTATATCCTACAGTGGAGAGACACAGGCTGATGATGATGATGACGATGATGAAATCATAATTAACAAAGTTAGGAATGTTTAAAATGTCAACTGGACAGATGAAATTGCTTTATCTTACATTCAATGAAATTTCAAAAACATAATTTCATTTGACGTAGTGACTTTACCTTCTTCATCAGCCTACTTTAACCTCACTGCAGGGGCTTAGGCCTCCCCCGAGGTGAGGGGGGCTTGGGGCTTACATCCACCACGCTGCTCCACTGTGGGTTGGGGATTGTAACGACCGCCATATATTGACAGCACTCGGGACCGACTCCTTAACGTGCTCTCCGAGGCACGGAGTAAGTGATAGTTATGTACTTAAGTCAGAAAAACTCATTGGTACACGCCCGGAGAACCATGGCCCTATGGCCTTATAAATTTGAGACATTTTCGTTGCGCTTTGGCCTATCACCATACTTTACCTAAATAGTTTTTATTTAGTATTAGATTTGCTTTTTTAGTGTGGAAAGCACCGCAATAAACTCAACCGCCCAGATGACGTGACAGGGACAATTTCAATGTCAAATGAATTTTCACAATTATCTTAGAAATTCGTGAAGGAGTAACCCACACACAATAGACAAAAATTATTGTTTTTTTTTTTTAAATCAGGGATAAGTAATTAGGTGATTACAATAAATTTTTATCTAAACCATCCCGTTAGGTTTTTATGATCGCCTAATTACACATCCCTGATTAAAAAAAAAACAATAATTTTTGTCTATTGTGTGTAGGTTACTCTAATAACTGAAGTACTGTAACCTTGGTTTGAAAGAAAATTTTGAAATGGCGCTAAAGGTTCTAGAATAACCTCTTATAATATTTTTTTTTCGATACACGAATTTCCAAGACATTTGTGAAATTGTGATAATTCATCTGACGTTGAAATTGTCCCTGTGACGTCATCTGGACGGTTGAGCTTATTGCGATGCTTAAAAAGTTAATTTCGGTAAGTATGGCCGTCCGTCCGTCTGTCCATGCCCTAACTTCGTTATTTTCTAATGGATGTTTTTGAAACTTGGCACAGAGGTTCTCTTTGACCTATAGTTTTGTATTGTTTAAGTTTTTGTAGTTTGTATTTAAGACTGTTAAATTCTTATTATTAAACCAGTGGTAGGTACTTATTAAATTTTTATGTTTACGTTTACAGATGGCTTTGTAAAAGTCACAAGTATTTTTTTTCTTTTGAATAGCACAAAAGTACGAACGGACTAGAAGCCCTTTTGCGGTTGACGTCTAACCATTCATACTCTAGCTAGCTGGCGGGTACCGTTGCGAGATGGCGAGTTTCAATCCGAGTTTAGTCCGCGTGGACATTTTCGATACTGTGAAGTGACATTTCTGACTCTATTGAAACCAAACGCTGCTGCCAAATTTGTTTACTCTATGTAGAATACGTACAGAATTCTCAGTACTCCATTCCGATTTCAACTTGACCGATGTTTAAATTGGCAAGCCACTTTCTTTTATACCATTTATATAATAATAATTGGCTTGATAAAAGGAGATGTTTTCTGAATAAAATATTTCTTGCTTTCGAATATTTCCTTATTGGCGTTGACGTTTCGAATAAATTTCGAGCATACTTTTTAGAAACTCAATCTTTTGTACAATTTCTAATATAATCGGAATGCTGTCATTTTCAGTAAACATTTTCAAATAGATTATAGCGGTTAGACAGATTAATAATAAAACGAAGTTATAAATGTTTTTATAGAAATGTTATCTTCGCTTATTAAAACTATACAATACTATACTATCAGCCCATTATGCTCCACTGTAAAGGTTTAGGCGTCCCTCGGGATGAAGGGGTTTGCAGCTTAATCCACCACGCTGCTCCAGTACGTGTTGATGGATTTTAACGATTGCCATATAGCGATGGCAAATTTTCTATATTTCCACAGAGTAATAAAGTAGACAAGTAGTGTGTGGTACAATAGAGAGCACGGTTAATGTCTTTTTTTATTTATCAACAATAAGTGAGAAATTCACAATAGTTTCTCCTTAAGAACGGCCACAGCATGAATTTCAGCTTTTAAGGAGATAATCTTTCAATCCGTGGCTTCTAATTGGCATCGCCTCTTTCCCGGCCTATTCTAGAGTGACAGATAAGACAAAAACAAATTCCTAAAAATACCTATAAAATACCCGTCGAAACAGCTTGCGGGCCGTGCCTGTTTCGACCTCTGTAAAGTGTATGAATTGGAATAAAAATTTGCAAGGTCATTAAGGAACGATGTGCCTAGGGCGGTGGCTTAGGGTTTTTTTTTGGAATTCGCATTAATATTGAATTTAGGGCTCATGGTTTTCAAAAACAAAGAAAAGACGGAAATCCTATTCTTCATGAATTTATTCTAAAACTGTATTTCTCCATATTCCTTCTGTCAATATTGATACAGAAATACAGCGAGGATCGTACACGGGCCGAACCCTCTTTTTTGTATGAAAAGCCTTCCCCTTAATAGCTTTCCTGAAAATTAATAATGAAAGTGGAAAAATTTTAGGGAAATATTTACCGTAACTAAATATTTGTTAGATATTCTCTTTCCGGTAGAGGAACGGGCGGCAATATATTGTGGCCGGCTACGTTAAAAGGGTCGCTGTACCTACGTGAATGGATAACTTAAGTGTCGATATTACGGGACAAATGAACCAACAGGCCCCCCCGTAAAACTAAATGGAACACGTATTAGTTGGATATTAGTTACATTAGCCTGTACTTGCTGTATCCATGCTTAATAATATTATACTCGTAGTACATAGAAGGTAATATAGGGTAGTTGTCCGTAATAGAATTGTCCAAAATTCACGTTTTTTTTTGCTGTATGTTTGCCTTTTAGTTCGAACGCCTATAATTCGCTAACTATTGAACCGATTTCGAAGAAACTTTAAGGTTTAGTAGATGAGAGGAAAACATTAGTAAAGACTATCTGTAGGTATTAGTAACTTAAAAAGATTTTTTCATGATTTCACTACACCAATAGCGGAACAAAGGTTACATGCAGTTTCCGAATTTCAACTATATAGTGCTAATCAGTCCCGGACTAAAATGGCTGTGTAGACCGACAGACAGACAGACAGACAGGCAGACGGATATAACACAATTTATGGGCTCCGTTTTTTTTGCCATTTGGCCAAACAAAAAAAAATTTCTACTTTAACTTATCTAATGACGTTAAACGCCGATTTTATTCAGTCAGACTAATTTAACTTGAAAATGTGATGAAAACATGAAATTTTCCAGTTTTCTATAAAAAAATACATTGTCCAATAAATTATACAAAAAGCGATCTGGCATAATAAGGGTGCCAAACTTAATTTATTTGTGTTTTGTCTAAGCATCAACAGTATAAATAATACAAAATTAATTTAAACATTTTGAAATTTCTCATTTTATATTTTTTTTTAAACAATTAAATGCGCTGTAAAAAATATTTTGTCTTGTGGGATACATTTTGGAAGGGTGTGCTTGTAACAAAATATACTAGATATACGTGTGCAATTCCCTCTAGAGTGCACCAGGCTTTCGTAAGTAGGCGGAGGTTCTTAGCGACACTCCGGACGACATCGTCTTGAACGTTTTCAGTAATAAAGTGGTGCAGTGGAGCGGTAAGTCTTTCTGCTCTGGTGACTGCAGCTGAAATATGAGGCGCTTCAAGCGTTCTCGTCTCCTTGTAACCAATTAGTTAATGCTTAAGGCGTGAAAAAAATTTGGAGAATCTTCACTTAACATTTTCAGAATCTAATAAACTCTGTAACAGATTTTCTACATTATAAAAATAAAAATATTTATTTTCGTTAGAAGTTATTATTAAACATTTGCTGACGGGGCTTTCAGTTAGGTATTGTTTACGTGTGTTAGAAAACCCTACTCTTATATATGAATACAATGAAAATGAAAACAACTTAAATTGAACAAAAATAAAATGTAAAGGCAGAGTAAGGAAAGGTAAGGGGTAAGGGTAAAAGAGTGTCGTGATAGCCCGAGCCGCAGCGAACCTGTTTCAAATCTATAAGGCCAAGTGGTCGTGATTCGAATCCGGGCATGTACCAATGAGTTTTTTTCTGACTTCTGTACATTAACTGTCACTGACTCCGTGCCTCGGAGAGCACGTTAAGCAGTCGGTCCCGGTTGCTGTCAATAGATGGCGGTCGTCACAATCCGCCAACCCACATTGGAGTAGCGTAATGGATTCCAGCTCCAAAGTTTGTCATCTTGAGGGGAGGCCTAAGCCCCTGCAGTGGGGTATAAAAAAGGGCTAATGGAAAAGGGTAAGGGTGTGGGTGTAAAGTGTAAGGGTTTGTGAGCGTGTGCATGTGGCACATTAAACATATTGTCGGAAAAATTGTGATTAACTATACAGTATATTCGGCTGCACGTAGTTTAACTTAGAACGTAGTAGACCACGTTGTATAGGTTTTTGTGAAGGTTTTCTTCGACGTCGTTTCATCAAAAGCCCAGGCCACCGAGCTTTGGATTGACATGGCGAAAGATTTTGAAATCCTTTTCCGTAATGTGGGTACACATTTATTATTTAGGATGAAACGTTTATTTCGGTAATAAACTAAAGGTTAACGAAGTTTCAAGCCATTTTTCTAATATTTTGGCAATGGCGCGCAAAACAGCTCGCAGTGTCATGGTGTCGGGTCTTACGTCACGTCTAGCGTAATCAGTAGTAGTCACAACGAAACACCGCAGAACACAGAGTGAAGTTTACCTAAGCGTGACGTCGTCGTGCGCTGTGATTGGTGTTTCAGGTCAAAATGGCCGATTGCAGTATTTTAATGTTTTATGTTATTGAAAAGCTTATTAATCTCTAATTTTCAAATAAAACTACTACAGTTTTTTTTTTAAATCCTTGTAATATGTATTTTTCCCTCTCTCTCTCCTGCCCTTATCCCACTCTAGGTGGGGTCGGCCCAACATGTTTTTTCTTCCACTCCTCTCTGTCACTCGTCAGTTCATCACTCACTCCTTTCGCTATCATATCCTCCTTCACACAATCTATCCATGTTTTCCTCGGTCTTCCCCTCTTTTTACGTCCTTCCACACTCATACTTAACATTCTTCTGCCTACATACCCGTCATCCCTGCGCATAACATGACCATACCATCCAAGCCTATTACTCCGCAGTCTCTCTGTCACTGGCGCTACTTTCAAAGCTCCCCTGATATACTCATTTCTTATCTTATCCTTCCTTGTTCCCTAATTTAATTAAATATTTCATTATTTGATATTGTCGTCAAGCATAATAGTTCAATAGAGGAATAATGTTGGCCGTTTAATTCGAACTTTTGAGCCATAACATGAGAAAGGGAAACCAGCGAGACGCGCATACCTATAGCCCACGCGATTTGTTACCTAGATTTTTTTGTTGTTTAGGTCTTTGTGTATTACCCATCACAACTAGTTGTAGTTCCAATCAAACTTTATGGCGGATCGGAATACAACGCTTTATGCATGCTTGCGCAGGTTCAGTCATATGACCTTCGCTCCACTGCGTCCCGCTACACCTAAAACTGGTTACTGCGACGCGACTTGTGCCTATGTTCACATCCGTCATAAAGGTTGATTTGAACTGTACACACTATTAACCTTTTAACGAGTGATCAATAATTATCAATCAATTGTCTCTGTTAATTAAATAGGTCGTAACCTTCAATCTGACCAAATATGGCTAATGTGTAGCGAACAGGTTAAGTGAAGGTCAGATATCGATGATACTTTGTGAGTAAATGTCGGCTTTCAGTCGTGTTTTGCAAGCGTGTACCTTCTAGTTGTCGTCCTATATTGAAAGTTCAGTGGCCTATGTCTTTATACATCTCACAAAAAAATAGCCATAAATAGAAATATTCTAGAAAAAATAAACACAAAATGTTAATTAATTAATGGGTTGATGACAGTTGGGTGAGAATTTGCAACTGGCACATCCATAGGCATATATAGAGATAATAGAATAGAGTATGCAAGCCAGTTCAAAATGCGGGCCTCAATCAAAAAGGAACAGATAAGAGTACCTACATTTATATTTATTCTATTTAGTCTATTTAGGACAGACTGTCCAGTTAGGCAAACACAACTTCAACAAAGAGGCTGACCGAAGAATTCAGCTGGGCTGGGCTGCTTTCGGGAAGCTTCGTCATCTGTTCTCGTCGCCACTACCACAATGTCTGAAGACCAAGGTCTTCAACCAATGCGTCCTACCTACAATGACATACAGTGCCGAAACATGGACTCTCACGGCAGGACTGATCCACAAATTTAAAGTTGCTCAGCGTGCTATGGAGCGGGCTATGCTCGGTGTTTCTTTGATGGATAAAATCAGAAACACTGAAATCCGTCAAAGAACTAAAGTTATCGACATAACCGAAGCGATCGGCAAGCTGAAGTGGCAATGGGCCGGTCACATTTGCCGTAGAACTGATAACCGTTGGGGTAGACGAGTTCTCGAATGGAGGCCACGTACGGGAAAGCGAAGCGTTGGACGCCCCCCGGCCAGGTGGACAGATGACCTGAAGCACCATACCGGGGGTAGTTGGATGCGAAAGGCGGAGGACCGTGTGTGGTGGCGAGCCTTGGGAGAGGCCTATATCCTGCAGTGGAGAGACACGGGCTGATGATGATCATGATGATGACATTTATATTTATTATATATGTTTATATTTATACAGTTACTTACCTCTATGTCCATAGACATATCCTCTTTAAACCATAGACTAAGAATAATAATTGTAATGTGACTTGGATGCTAGTCCTTTTATCCATCAATTTCATATCCGTGCTACAATTTGGACTCAACATATATTCATAGAGATATACGGTTGGGCATCGGTTGAGCATGGGAGGAAAAAGGACGGAAAATAATTGTATACCCTACACACATCAAAAAAGTCTAAGCAACACATACAAATTTCAATTTTACAATGTGTTTTCGCATTAAATCCTTACAATTTTCTTATTTATATTATTTTTTAATGCTTTTTTGATATTAAATAACAAATTTTTTTTTATATTTATTTTTTAATAATCTTAATTAACAATAATTACGAGTAAGTACTGTATGTACGTAGTACAAAGTAAGGTGCCTAATCAACTAAACTTAAACTAAAATTAAATGGTTGTACAAAAATTGCATAAATTAATACAAAGTGTGGCCTCCTCTGTTATGGAGAACTTGCTGGCACCGATTAATCATAGAATCGATGAGACTGTTAATGTTATCCTGCGGCAATTGCTCCCAATGAAATTTTAGTAAGTCCATCAGTTGTTGGGTTGTTGCCACTCTATCTAAGTCCTTTAAAACACGTCTCTAGAGCATGTCCCATGCATGCTCGATGGGGTTGAGGTCTGGCGATCGTGCAGGCCAAGGCAATTCCAGGACGTTTTCCCTTGTCAAGTACTCCCGTGTGTGTAAAGCTGTATGCGAAGGCGCATTGTCATGCATCAACGTGAAATCGGAGCGAAGCGTTTGTGCTAATGGACGGACATAAGGCCTTAGAACATCCTCAACCTAATTTACAGCGTTCATGTTACCATTTACAAAAACGAGCTCAGTTCGTCTGTTCTTCATAATACCCGCCCATACCATAACTGTTGAGCCGTTGTATGGATGCACTTCCTGAACGCACCTCAGTCTTTCAGTATTTCCAGGACGACGGTACACTCTTACCCTTCTAGTATTCTAGGCTTGAACCCAAATCGAAACTCATCGCAAAATAAACTTTTATCCCATCGTTCCCGGGTCCATGTAATGTGTTCCCTACACCATTCATTTCGACGAGCGCGATTCCCGTGACGTATCGGTGGGCACCTAATTGGCCGTCGTGCTCCTACTTACTCATGCAGTCGATTTCGCACAGTTTGGCAGCTAACAACAACACTACTTGAATTTTGTAGCCTTAAACCTATCTCTCGGGCGGTTAACATCGGCTGGCGTCTTGCAGTCAGTTCTATGTATCGATCTTGCCGTGTGGTTGTACACCTTCCTAGACCTGGGTGCTGCTCAGCAGGATCTCCCGTGTTAGTGTAACGCTGATGAAGACGGCAAATAACGCTTCTTTAGACACCAAAATACCGAGATACCTGAGATTGACTTCTTCCCACTTGCAACATCCCTACAGCTCTTTGCATTTCATCTGTGTTCAAATGACGTCGCTCCATGACGTAAAAAATGTCTCAAAATCCAAATTTGTTCAAAACTTTTTTTAAATTATTGTTTAAAACATAAAATTGATACAGAATACTAAATTTTAATAAGCAAAGAAAACGCTATAAAATTCGAACAAATGCATTCGCTTTTGAATTTGTGAAAAAAAAACGAATGATACACGATTTTTTTTTACAACCAGCCAGTATGTCCTCTAGATCAAAAAAGTTTACATAGGTATTACCTACTTGGTAACAAATGATATAATAATTGATTAATAATTTGAAATAGTATGTGTTGCTTAGACTCTTTTGATGTGTGTATATAAATGAAGGTACTCGAGATACTCTTCATCTCTGTCGCTTTCTATTGAAACCCGCATTTCGGACTGGCTTTAGAAATAATCAAATGCTTTGATAAGGACACATAAGACCGAACTTATCAATTTTAATTCATTACAGCCTATGTTACGAAAGAAAAATGAAATTACAGTAGAAGCACACCCCTTGAGTTTCAAAATTTTATCCAACAGATTTGAATAACCATCGAAAGACTTAAAATACAATTGCATAAGATTACAATTTTTTTTTAAAGAATTTGTTTTATTAATTTTTAAATTTTCGTAGTATAACATAATATGTTATCTTTCTAAAAATTTTACGACGTGAGGTTAAGATAGTTCTAATTAAGAAGCAATCAAAATTTCATATTTTAATTCTATATACAGTGTGTTACACGAAATATAAAAAAATACCTAACCACACCCTTAGCACAGCCCTAATACTTCTAATTTTTTGACAATAGCTCACAATGCACTTTATCTATCCACTCGTCAAAAACGAACAGCTTTAAAATTATCAAAACTTTTTTATGGAATTTAATGTCCCAAGACCAGACCGTTATTTTTTTAAATTTTCGTAGTATCCCTAATGTTATCTTTCTAAAAATTTTACAATGTCAGGTTAAAAGAGTTCTAATTAAGAACCAATCAAAATTTCAAATTTTAATTATTCTATTCTTTTCTAGATTCTAGATATCTAGGCTCTATTCTATTCATATATTTCGTACAAATTACAGGACATTTTGATTCTATATTTTGATGTGCTGTTGAATGTTTTATACCAGGGTCCCATACATTGTGAAACGCCTTCTACAAATGTAAGAAATCTCGGCTCAATATATGGAGTAAAATAAGTCACAGTTATACAAATACGTGATACATGTCTACCTTCTTTACATCATTGTTTCGTAGCATATTTATTCTCATAGGACCGAATCACAAAATAATCACACGTTCGCTTGAAATATCCTCTTAAAGGTATCTTCAAAAAGCACGTCGTTATGAAATAACAAGCGATGCAAACGAACGCAAACATTGAAGAATACGCTTTGTGTGAGAATCCATTCAAA
This sequence comes from Luffia ferchaultella, assembly GCA_949709985.1. Lineage (NCBI taxonomy): Eukaryota > Metazoa > Arthropoda > Insecta > Lepidoptera > Psychidae > Luffia > Luffia ferchaultella. The sequence continues at coordinate 14,824,906 of OX453261.1, forward strand.
ATGTCAGAATGAGGCGGCGACGGGGCGCGTAATAGGAAAAAAATTACTTTATGAGATGTTCATCAATACATACATATTAAAAAAAAATCAATTAAGTGCGAGACGGACTCATGTCTTAAGGGTTCCGTACTGGTATATAATGTATTTGTAGCTACTAACCGCGACACCGCAACAAAACGCACGTAATTCAAAATAATAATAAATCGCAAAAACATTTTTTTTTCCAATACATTTGCTATTAATACGGTCTTTATGACATTGAAACTTGTATTGTATTTTACAGTATAGTTTCAATCAAGCTTTATGGCGGATATGAACATAGGCACAAGTCGCGTCGCAGTAACCAGTTTTAGGTGTAGCGGGACGCAGTGGAGCGAGGGGCATATGACTGAACTGCGCAAGCACGCTTATAGCGTTGTATTCCGATCCGCCATATAGTTTTATTGGAACTGTACTAGGCCTTTACCAATCACAAACGAGCATTATGTTTGTAACGCATGCGTAAACCTCGAAAAGCAGCCCGCTCCCACCCTTAGTTCCCGCCATTATTACATTTGAAGTATCTACCCAATTTTAACCGCAAATATATTGAAAAACGTCGTATGATCCTCGTACTTAGTAAGCTGGCTATAATACTCATCGGTTTATTAAAAGCACTCTGTTTCGCCTCGTGCTTATAAACACCTCGACTATAATATGCAGTTTACCGTACTTGCATCATAATCTACTATTATGTGATAACTGAAAATTAACGATTTTCGGATTTTTTTCCTTTACGTGTGTAGTGAGATCTGGCTTCTTGCCACAATTATAGGTCAACGGGAAGTAAGGGTATTTCCCGTTGACCTAGCTAGAATTATTATAATATTAGTTATATATGATATATATATATTTGATTTATTTGCGAGTATCAAAATATGTGGTAACCCAAATAAATAATCGTTTTTATAAATGTATAATCAATAAACGTTATTTTGTATAAACTTAGACTCAATTATTTCGGAAATTGTAAAAATAATTCTTATAATGGTCTCATGAACAAAAACCAAATATTAATTTGGCAACCGCTTAGCCTAGTGGGTAGCGACCCTGCTTGCGAAGCTTGAGGTTCTGGGTTCGAATCCGAGGTCGGGTCAGTATTGATATGATGAATATTGATACTGGTACCGGGTCTTGGTTGTTATATGTATGTGGTGTCTTAGCAAAAATATTTATATATGTATATATTATAAAGAATATTTAAGTATGTATATCAGTTGTCAGTAACCCATAACACAAGCATAATATTTGCTTACTTTGGGACTAGACGGCGCTGTGTGGGAAGTCCCATGTATTAATATTATTATTATTACAAATTATAATAAAAAAAAGGCGTAGGTAGCCTTGAACTAAGTAATCTGTCAGTTTAATAGTAAAAAAAATAATACGAGTACCTATTGCATCTAAAACTACTTCAAAATAAAACCAGGTCGTCAGGTCTTCTATTAACTCACTCATAATAAACTAAGCAAATAAATTTTCACTGAAAGTATTCATCTACGTTTCTAAGGTCCGAAAGCAGTTCAGCACCATGTCTGTCCTTTCTGTGAAGAGCCCGTGGTCCCACCGATTTGACCTACTGGTAGGACCACGGTATACCATTATGTACCCGTGGTCCTACTGCTAAACCTGTGCATAAAATTATTTTGAACGTGTTCGACTTCAAAGTGAATTTGATTTTGAATAAAAAAATTTTTGTTTTAATTATTTAGTAAAAATACAGATAAATATCGATAATATTTAATCGTTCCTAGTCCAGTAGGACCACGAGTACATAGTGGTATACCGTGGTCCTACCAGTAGGTCAAATCGGTGGGACCACGGGCCTTTCACCTTTCTTTCGTGTGTCAGTCAGCCTTCGAACTCCTAAAACAAATAAGCTATGAAATCATTCAACTGTATATCACTACACGTTATAAAATAAAGTCCCCCGCCGCGTCTGTCTGTCTGTCTGATCGCGATAAACTCAAAAACTATCGAACGGATTGGCATATTATTGACACCAATGGGCAGAGTGATTCAAGAGGAAGGTTTACGTGTATAATTTATTAATGTTTTGTGCTAATTGAATATAAATATGAATTAAATATAGTATGAATTTATACTGATACAGTATTAATCCTTATAAAATAAATACGTTATTTACCTTCAGCATTTGATGCACATTATGATTGCCCTTTACACTATACAATTTAAATTATTATCTTAAGAGCTATCGCGAAACATAAATATTGCGCGACAAGCAGCTGGGCGCCGCGCGCCGCGCCGGCTGGTCATACCAGACGACGCGACATTCGTGGTTAGACTGAAGTTGTCAATGTTGTACACCTACAAAGGAATACTGTAATTTGTTTTATTCTTTACTTTTCAAATATTCATAGGATTGAAATTAAAATTCATTAAAAGTACTTCAAGTAGCAAGAATTTACGTTATAATTTAAATCTAATTAAATCCAATCCACAGGTTCGACACAACAAGCTGATACGACACTACGACAGAAAAAGCATTATGGCTTATTTTCTCTGGTACCCGTGCGAAGCCGGGGCAGGTCGCTAGTAATCATATAAAAGCACTCATCTGTATGTACAGGCGTCATTTGTCATTCGTCAGTGGTCATCTAATTAGGGACAAATAGAACTAGAGTCAGAAATTATTAGGCTTTAATTGGCACTGCTGTTTGTTATTGACATCCTACGTAGTAAGCAAAGTGTAATTATTAAGAAAAAACGCTATAAATAAGTTTTGTAGATAGAATGTAGAATTTTGTTACTAGATACGAATTACTTGGATACTGTGTTGTACGTGTATTATTGACCAATTAGGGAGCTAAAAAGTTAGTGTGCTTATTTTAAAATTATTAAAAGTATGTATTTTTCATTTACATAATAATAATAATAATAATAATAATAATAATAACACACACAATCACAACAACGCCTAGGTCCCAAACTAAGCATTTGCTTGTATTTTGGGTACCAAGCGAAGACACCACATACATATGACAACCAAGACCCGGTGCCAGTATTAATATTCATCATATAAATACTGACCCGACCTGGGATTCGAACCCGGGACCTCCAGCTTCGCACGTAGGGTCGCTGCTCACTAGGCTAAGCGGTCGTCGTGTGATCTGACATATTTTTATTGTAATTTTTGTAATATATAAGTCGAAATAAAAGTGATGATGCAACAGATAATGAGGAAAATTATAAATAATTTCTATCTACGTGGACAGTCACACCTCAAATTAGCAGATTATCTAATGTGTTTTATACTGCAGTGCAATATTTCAAAACACGCTACACAATTGAAATTGTTCCCATAAAGAAAAGACCAAGAAAACACTTTAAAGGTTCCGTATTTTAATATCATCATCATCATCATCAGCCCATTTTTACCCCCCTAGGGTGAGGAGGGGGGCTTAGAGCTTAAGTCCACCACGCTGCTCCACTGCGTGTTGGGAACTGTAACGACCGCCATCTATTGATAGCGTCCGGGACCGACTGCTTAAAGTGCTCTCCGAAGCACGGTGTCAGTGATATTGTGTACTTAAGTCAGAAAAACTCATTGGTACACGCCCGGATTCGAACCATGGCCTTATGGGGCCTTATAAGTTTGAGACAGGTTCGTTGCGCTCTGGGCTATCACGACATTTTAATATATACGAGGAAAATTTTCAGTGGAAAAATTTATTGTTTTCTGACTAGACCAAGGTGAATCTTATTTCATTAGGTGGCAGACAATCCGCACGGCTCCCTTAAAACGCAGAAATTAACCCAAATTATACTAAAAAACAAGTTAAAAATTTAGGCGGAAATACTGCTTTGGGGCTGTTTTTCAGAACTTTAATAAGACCCACTCTTAAGTTCCGAAAGGTAACTCCAAAGTAATATATCCGCTTAAAAGTTTTACTTGGAGGTCAATGGCCATCCAAGTAGGTAATAATGGTGCCTAAATATAATTTAAGTGGAAATTAATTGTAATGCTAGTCGACGACAGCGACTGATAACCTTACAGGGTTTTTGTTCGCTTGTGTTAAGTTTTGAAAACTATGTACATATTTGTTTTTTTATATTAAATAAACAAAAAAAAACTTGGTTCTTAGTTCTTATAGTTTTTTCTAATATTATTTTATATTGATTATCGATCGAAGATGTTTTCAGCTTTGTTCATTGATTTAATAATTTAATAATAAGTATAATAAGGATTTGTAGTCGGTAACCAAAAGTGAAATAAATGCGTCCACAACGTGCGTGTGTTGATATGGCCGCGACCCTGCTCCGTTTTGCGCGTCAGTGTATGCTAATACATATTACCGGTCAGACGTGTCACACTGTTTACAGAAAATTAAATCGTGATAATGTTAAAATTAAATTAAAAATAATCGAATATCCGTCTGCAGGCATTAACTCATATTAAATTATAATGTTTACGTACCGCAAATACGATATCCAGCCCTTTTTTGCGTCTTTAACGAGTAATTTTACAAATTTTTACGACACAAGTCGGCATCGCGCACGTCTAATCGACGCTAAGCCATTACACTGACTAAAAGCCGGTTGGTGGACTTATTAAGTTTTGGATGACTTCCTGCGCGGACACTTTAGAACGCTAACAGCCCATCCAGTTATGTTATTGGTATATCAATGGCTTTGTTTAATAAAACCCGCTCAAAACAAAATTGAAAGGATTCTCGGTCAACATCTGAAATAACAGCTTCTATCATATGAACGTTTAAACAAGATGACGACCCAAAATATAATAATAATAATTACGTAGGTATGTATACATCACAACAACGCCTAGGTCCCGAACTAAGCATTAGCTTGTATTTTGGGTACCAAGCAAAGACACCACATACATATAACAGCCAAGACCCGGTACCGGTATCAATATTCATCATATAAACACTGACCCGACCTGGGATTCGAACCCGGGACCTCCAGCTTCGTAGGCAGAGTCGCTACCCACTAGGCTAAACGGTCGTCAAAGCTATATTGATATATCGCAAAACCCGTCAAAGCTCGCAAAGGAGTCCGTGTCGGTACTAGATTGACCCTCTTTTTTTTCTTCTTCTTCTTCTTCGTAATTATGGCGTTTTCAGATTGACCCACAAATAGCCCAGATCTTAACTCCATTAATACCTTGTGGTACGAAGTAAAAAAAAACTTGCATTTAGTAGATCACCATCTCTAGCACTTCCCGACATGGAATCGAATTCCGTACCGCCCGCTTACAATTTATCTTATTCTCGCCCCTCTCCATTTATACTTTAGTCCCTACAAATATGTTTAAAATAATTTAATCTCCAAACTACTTCCAAAGAGTTGCGTTTCGTCCTAGTATATTAACTGCCTTATTCATAAACGTCTAATAACAGTGTTTTAACCGCAGATCGTTAGTTTTAACTAAAATATGTTTTGCCCTTTTCTGCCCAGTTCCATATTTCTTGTGAGAGACAAAGACAAAACATATTTCAGTTAAAACGCTGTTATTACATGTTTATGGATAAGACAGTTATTTTCTAAGGCAGTCAATTGACGTATGGCATAACATATCGGACTGGACGAACTCCCATTCCCTTGCATCAAAACCGCTCCAAGCGCGATCTCACGGCATCTACAGCCTCACAGTACAGCCTAGTAACATACGCGCGGTCACAACTAAAATGTCATAGCAGCGGACGGCACACATAGAACAGCGGAACTGCTGTTCCTCACCCTATGAAAATGTCACATCATCAGCCCATTTTTACCCCACTGCAGGGGCTTAGGCCTCCCCCAGGGTGAAGAGCTTGGAGCTTAAGTCCACCACGCTGCTCCACTGCGGGTTGGGAACTGTAACGATCGCCATCTATTGACAGCATCCGGGACCGACTGCTTAACATGCCCTCCGAAGCACGGCGTCAGTGATATTGTGTACTTAAGTCAGAAAAACTCATTGGTACACGCCCGGATTCGAACCATGGCCCTATGGCCTTATAAATTTGAGACAGGTTCGTTGCGCTCTGGGCTATCACGACAGTTATCACGACAGAAAATGCCACACGAAATCAACGGCACGGTATATTTCTCATAATGTTTGACGAATTTCCTACAGCATTAAAACTCTCTTTAAAGGTAAAATTGTCTTATTACGACGGGTGGATACCGGCTCGGCGGTAATCAGCACAGTAATCTAGGTCGAACGAAGTCAACGACCGCAGTGACCTACTTTATTGCTAGTACGTATACAACGTGAACAACAAAATAGTCGTTATTTAAAAAAAAATATCTTTAATATGATTTTTGTACATTCTTAATCTAAGGTATAAACTATTAAATTTTTTTTTAATAATAATAATAATAATAATGGTAAGAAAAAAGATTTTTTGTGTAGCTAGGATATTGATCTAAATAATTATTCAGTAGTTTATAATATTAAGTTTAATAAATTGCTCTTATATGGCTGATGCCTTCTTGAAACTGAAATATTTGAATTTTCGTTATTAGTCCTAATATATTTCGTCACTAACGTAGCTTGTATGACGTGTGCGAACGGAACACAAATATAGTTTTGGGTAGAACGAGCGAGACGGAAAATAATAGAATGCTTACTGCATCGTAGGTACGTTCACAAGTAACACACACAAAGGACTCGTTGACCGGGGCGGTGAAATGAAAATCGCCAGAAAATCGAGGATTTGTGAGGTATACGTACTGCAAATTATAAATACATCCTGTATTTTCATGTTTTACTTACTATATTGATGTTTATAATTAATTATGGAACAATAAACTAAAATTGTAAATTGTATAAAAATGTTTTTTCCTTGGGAATATTATATTGGATATTGTCTTTTTTTATAATAGTACCTCGGACATCCCACACAGCGCCCTCTAGTTCCAAACTAAGCAAAGCTTGTACTATGGATACCAGACAACTGATATAAATACTTAGATAATCTTTATAATATTTACATATATAGATATTTTTTTACACCCAGACACGGAACAAATAGACTGTTCGAGCACACAAATATTTGTACCGGGCGGGAATCGAATCCGCGATCCTTGGCTCCGCAGTTAGGGTTTCTAATCAGTCGGCCAACCAGTCATCAAGGTGTTTATGTACGATGGTTGGATGCCGACTCGGCGGTAACTAGAACAATAATGTAGGTTTAACGACATCCACGATCTTATTGACTTACATTATTGTACTAGTTACCCTGCGTTATACTAATTATAGATGGAATTGACTAGTCCTCAAACGGAGTCGTTAAGAGCTGGATGCGGAAGGCGAAATACCCTGTTTTCCGCCTTCCAGAACGAAGCTGATGAGGAATCTCTGTCACCACCCAACTAGAAAATTGGTTATATAACAAAACCTCAGACACCAAAAAGTCATGTAAAGATTGTATCAAAGTATTTGTGGTGATAACTTGTACTACAAAAGCGTTTGCTTAGATATTTCAGCTCTTCTTTTAGGTTATACGACAAAAACGTCCTATAAGTGTTCAAACCGTTTATATCTCTATTTTACACAACCATTATAGTTAAATATCATAACAGACTGTAATGTAACCAGTACACAGCTTTTTTATTCTATATAGGTGTTTATTTAATACAATTCGTTCGTTAATTAACGCAATAAACCTTCCAAAATGAAGGCTGGCATGTACTGAAAAATTTGTGCCAAACCTCCATTAATGAATACTTTTTACAAATACATTGTTTAAACAAATATTTAGCCTTGATTTGGCGTACATAATTCCGTACGACAAACACAGGTATAACTTAATTACGAGATTTATTAAGGTAAAAAATGTTTCTAAAATTATGAATAAGAAATCTACTTTTAGCGGTTAAAGTAAAATAACCATGACCGATTGGCCGAGTAGTCAAATGCCCTAACTGCGGAGCCAAGAATACCGGGTTCGATTCCCGCCTAGTACAAATATTTGTGTACATAAACATGTCTACTTTGTTCTGTGTCTGAGTGTAAAATACCTACAAATGTATATATTATTAAAAATATTTAAGTATGTATATCAGTTGTATAGTATCCATAATACCAGGTTTGCTTTGTTTGGGACTAGATGCTGTGTGGGATGTCCCAAGAAATATTATTTCATTATTATTTAAAAGGGTAAATAAAACAGCTCAGTGGCTAGATCTAGATCGTACTAGAACCGCTAAAAATCAATATTTATTTTTAATATTTTGAAGTAAAAATTACTAGGTGACATATATAGGATATTTCTCCATAACACGATGCGCCGTTTATTTACCACATGCATACCTACTTAATTGTAATATAATTTTTTATTCAGTATTTTTCTATAATTTCTCACACTTAGGTTCCATAGCAACGGAAATAATTTAAAAAGACAAATAATGCTAGAATAAAGATAATAAAATAAAAAATTAATGTAAATTGATTTGCTGGCGCTAGCAACACTGAACTGAAATAAGCTGAAAGGAACCGGGAGACTAGATCTTTTCAGTCGGCCGCCCGAGCTTACAGCGTGGACGCGTATACGTTGAGTTATTTAGCTCAATAAAATAAAATACGAACTTAAAACTCTACCCAAACTAGTAACAATAAATAAATCAACAATATTATTTGGACAGTCATTTAATTTTTAATGTTATGTGTCATTTTCAAAATGGAATTTAGGTCGTGGTGCACAGCGTGAAGCCGGGTTAAACAAGGATATTAATAAAAAAAAGGCTGTTTGCTGAAACGGGCAGGTGAGCCGTCCGGGGTAAATTATTGATAGCAACACTTATAAATTAAGCACCCTGTATTACAGGAGACGATGCTATGGTTATTTTATCTTCGGTGTGGAAAAATATTTTAGGTGTATAAATTTTTTGTGTTCAATATATTTATAGGTTAAAAAACTTTATGGCAAATCTTCGATATTATTGACTTTTTATATTTAAGAAATATAACCAAATTTTTTGAAAGTTAACATTTAAGTTTTTATGAAAAAGTTGTAGGCATTTAGACAATCTTATATTGATTAAGAAAATTCGAGTTTTAAAAATATAGAAAATTCTTTGATTACTTTAAAATAACATCCGCATATAAATAACATTCGAGAGTATAAAAAACAAGGAATACATTTAAAAAAAATTGTTTATAACTCCAACTTTTAAAATCCAACAATAATTAAAGTCAGTGTATTTTTTACATTGTAATTTGACTACAAAACAACAATTTATTTACAACTTACCTGGTGAATTCAGTTTTGTTTTCCGTCAATTAATAAAGATTTGACAAGTCTACAATTTCAAAATGTTATTATTAATTACGTCTATAAAAATTATATACATATATATATGTTTAATTTAACTACCTAATATTAACAGATATTTATAATTGTGCCAACTATATAAGTCTTATAGATATTTTATATAAATTCGTAGTGGAATAAGAGTTTCTAGTTTTAGGAGAAATTACACAATATTGTCTATATAATAAATGTTACCGATAAATCTTTGTTTCCTTCTGAGAAGGATTCGGGACGAAGTTAAATTACAAAGCCAAAACTAACTATTGATGCCACTACTTCATATTTGCTTAAATTTACACGGTAAGATCTAAACTTAATATTAATATTACTTAATTATTATTATCAACGAAAATATAATCTAACTTGATCAAAGGTAATCTGATTTCGAAGAATGTTGTTAGATTATATATTATTATAAATATAATGCGGTTGTATATGTACTTACTGTAATAAAAAATAATTTCGGCGGGCGTAAGTTTATCTCTTTGGATATTTGTGTTGCGTATTCCAGTCCGCTCCGTCTATCTGTCTGCTGGCCCGGCGAGAGCCAGATCGGGCCCCGGGTGTAAAAGATTGCGGGGCCCACCCCACCTTACTTTGAAAAAAAAATCAATTGACCGGGTCCCCGTTTCTTAGTCCGAGCCCTGGTAGTACTACTACCCTTCATCATCATCAGCCCATTTTTACCCCACTGCAGGGGCTTAGGCCTCCCCCAGGGTGAGGAGGGGCCTTGGAGCTTAAGTCCACCACGCTGCTCCACTGCGGGTTGGGAACTGTAACGACCGCCATCTATTGACAGCGTCCGGGACCGACTGCTTAACGTAACGCTACTACCCTTACACCTCCCTTATCTGTCTGTCTGTATGCTATTTTACACACAGATCCTTAGTGCTAGGTATAATGCTAAAATTTAGCAGGATAACACTCGTAAGCCGTAGATGCGTGTGTCTTAAAATTAAAAAAAATAAGTTCTACGGTGCCTCTCTCCCATCCATGCGAAATGACCCCTCATTATGATGAATCATAACAACATTTTTTTTTTCTTTCGAAGACCCCCTCGAGTACATAGTCTCGTGAAATAAAAAATTTAAAACAATTATGAGGTCCTTTCATGGTTTTTGAAATTAAGTCCGATTTACGAAATATCCGGCTCTAAAATGCACTTTGTTGTAAGTCGAGGGGGTCCTTCCGACTCTTGAATCACCGCTTTGAAAAATCTGACGAAATCAATGATAGATACTAACACATTAAGTATGAATTTATTGAGGAAATTTTCACGATGTATGGTCAACTAGTTCACGAGTTATAGCCGATCAAGTTAATGCGTAGTTCAAATCTGAACCAACTTCCGTTTTTGGTTTAGAATACGTTTTTGTTGTTGGCATAGGTACGAAAACTCAATCGGTTTTTCTTTCTGAATATTAGCCTGAAGTTTTTGAAAACATTATCTGCTGTCTACTGGTTGTGAAACGGAAATGGAGTCTTTTCTGTATATGGAAGATATTGTTGGTTTTTAAAATAGTTTTGACTGAAACATGTAATGTGTAATTTCCAGCTATAAGGTTGAGTACCATTTCTATTTTACCCCTTAAGGGTTAAATTTGCGTAAAGTATTTAAATAAATGTTTCTTAATTTCCAATCAAAAGGTTTAAAACCTCATTAATCTTAAAAAAATAATCAAAATTCTGGTACAAATTTTCGTCTCCTATTATACTCTCGTAAGGGTTAAAGACTACAGTAGTGTCGTGATAGCCGAGTGGTAGAGAGCCCGCTTCTAGTTTAGAAGACCGTGGTTCGAATCCCAGTGCATATACCAATGAGTTTTTTCTAACTTATGTACCTACATAACTGTCACTGATCCTGCTTGTGTGCCTCGGAGAGCACGTTAAGCCGTCGGTCCCGGTAGCCATTAAAAGATGGCGGTCATTAAAATCCACCAACTCGTATTAGAGCAGCGTTGTGGATTAAGCTTCAAGCCCTCTCATCCCAACGGGAGGCCTAAACCCCTGCAGTGGGGCATTAATGGGCCGATGGTAAGGGTGAAACTTCAAAAAATCTTTGAACACGAAGTATTTAGATTCTGACCAAAATACCACATACAAATTGTTATGCATTTGACTCCACAAACTTTCATCACCTATTTTACTTTTTTAAAACTTTGTTGTTGGACTTCTTGGTAACAGTTAGTTGACGCCACCTGTTCACTTGAAACTTTTCAACTTTCCGTTTAGTTCGATTAGCTTGGCGTGCTCTATTTTTTTTTTTTTTGGTAATGTCAGTCGAACACTGTGTATAAGATCTATCACGCTGCTATTAATAAGAGCTGATGTTTATAAAATAGATCTGATGAATGAAAAATAGTTTAGGACATAAAACATATGCGTCTAATATAGGACTAGGTCCTAGGACACGAAAAAATATAAATCATTTCTTAGTATGGTGGCTCCATCTATTATTAAATAGCCTTACTAGTCAGGCAGCGTCCCACCTTAAGAGGAACACTTGACGCAAAAAAAGTTTTCACGTTAAAATCATAAATATGTACTACACGCTATTGCTAATGCTACCAAGCTAAGTTTCGGTTACTACTGAAGTCACAAACGAAATAAAGTGCAAGCAGGCGACTTCCTCCAAGTACACTTCGAAACTGCGACGTCTAACTGAAAACGATTAAGCCATTTGAGCGCCAACTTGTCTGAAACAAAATGCGGAACTCTGGAAATAAATTCGACGAAAGGTCAAAGCTGCCCGAAGCAGATCGCTTCAGGCAAGAATCCAGACCGAGCCACAAGTTGCCAATAAAATAAAAATTCACGTGTGAGAAGCTGAGGACAGACCATACTGTATATCGAATCATTCTACAGCGGTAATGTGACGCCTGTTTTTCGTGATGACGACTGTGTTATAATTATTAAATATTATGAAATAAAGTCCTCCGCCTCGTCTGTCTGTCTGTCTGTCTGAACGCGATAAACTCAAAAACTACCGACTGCATTTTCATACGGTTGTTACCAAAGGACGGAGTGGCTCAAGAGAAAGGTTTACGTGTACCTATAATTCATATTTTTTTTGTAATTTTGTTGAAATATGACTATGATTGTCGAAAAAGTCAAGAAAAATCAAACCGAGTAGAAGCGTTCATCGAAAACGCTGCCTAATTCCTTTGAGATAAAATAAAATAATGTGACCTTTCTGGCTTAAGTACATTAACTATCACTGACTCCGTGCCTCGGAGAGTACGTTAAGCAGTCGGTCCCGGACGCTGTCAATAGATGGCGGTCGTTACAATCCCCAACCCGCAGTGGAGTAGCGTGGTGGATTTAAGCTCCAAACCCCCTCCTCACCCTGGGGGAGGCCTAAGCCCCTGCAGTGGGGTAAAATGGGCTGATGATAAAATAATGTATGAAGGAATTGTTCCTATTTTATAGGTCTAAAGAAAAGTATGCTATGGTATGTATGTCTACCTTTTAAGGATAACTCACTGTACCTATCTTAAAGTTTTAAAAAATGGTCACTTATAAAGAGGTAATTGGAAAACTATTTAGATACGATGTTAATCTTTATCAAATTAAATATATATTTTATTTATATATTACTAGTGACTCGCCCCGGTTTCGCACGGGTAGCAGAGCATATCAGCCGTAGTGTTTTTTCTGTCGTAGTGTCCTATCAGCTTGTTGCGTCGAACATGCGGATTCGATTTAATTAAATTCAAATGTAACGTCAGTTCATCGTACTTGGAATATTTTAAAGTATTTTATTTTCAATTCTATAAATATTTGAAAAAGCAAACATGAAAACAAACTACAAAAATATTTTTTGTATACAACCTTGACAGCTTCATCCTTACCACGCGTGTCGCGTCCTAAGATATTAATTTACATTGTATAGTGTATAGGGCAATCATAATGTGCATGAAACGCTGAATGTAAATAACGTATTTAATTTCATAAGGATTAATACTGTATTCGTATAAATTGCTTTCCAATTACCTCGTCATATAACACCATTGTTTTAAACATAAAAATAGGTATAGTAAGCTAACCGTAAAAGATAGAGATATGCTATTACGAACTTTTTTGTAGTCCCATAAAAGAGACACAATTCCTCTATACATCATTTTGTTATTTCTCAAACGGATTAGGCAGCGTTTTCGATGAAAGCTCCCAGCCACCTTGATTTTTTTCCGACTTCGTCAATAATAATCGCCATATTTCAACAAATTTCCACGAAACATTAATAAATTATAAACATAAACCTTCCTTTTGAATCACTCCGTCAATTGGGGTCAATATTATGTCAATCCGTTTGGTAGTTTTTAAGTTTATCGCGTTCAGACAGACAGACGCGGCGGGGGATTTCATTTTATAATATATTTTCAATGTTCCACACCGAAAACGTGACACGCGTGATGTAATTAGACAAAAGTTATCAATATTGTAAACTAAGAAATATTTTTTTTGCATATAAGTACGAATTAACTAGAAGCCCTTTTCTGCGTTTACCGTCTTAACAGCTCCTACTCTAGTTAGCGAGTGTAAGATGGCGAGTTTCAGTCGGAGTTTCAGTGTACGATGTCCCTGCGTGCCCCTTTTCACCCCCTCAAAATCCCCTTGCACTGGTCTTCAACCCCGCAAACCAAACGCAGATGTTCATTTACTCTATGGCTTTTTGTATATATTCTTTATTTTTGAAATATTAGCAGAATTGGAAGTAAAATTAAATACAATAAAAATACTCCAAGTAGGATAAATATATGTTAAATTGAAATCTAATTAAATCTAATCCACATGTTCGACGCAACAAGCTGATAAGACACTACGACAGAAAAAAAAATGTAAGCATATATGCTCTGCTACCCGTGCGAAGCCGGGGCGGGTCGCTAGTAAATTATAAATTTCAGAGCAAGTACTGTAGTTAATCAGTGGAATTATTATTGGTTATAAACGAAAACATAACGTGTAAGTAATTACATTCCACAAAGGGATCAAGTTTTCGAGCTTTGACAACCTAGTTAGGGTTGTCACCCAGAAAAAAATATTCGGATTTCGTATACTATTTATTAAAAATTCGAACAAGGTAATCATTTAAGACAGGAGTAGTGTGAAAAATTTAATGTTTCGATTGATTCCTGCATGAAGTGGTTGAGTGTATTGTTCTAAATTCTTTGATAAATCACTAGGGAACAGGATAAGTATTTATTTGTGACTAGAGGCCGACAGTTGCTTTGCCCGAGTTGACTACACAGTAGTATTGTTCACATTCTCAACCATATATCTTTCTATATTACAAAAGAAAAAGGTATTTTCAGCGATTTTTTACTTTCTATTACTCCTTCATGTGTGTAGAATAATGAGTGTAAGCGAGTACCATTTGTGTTGCATTGTTTTACTTCAGAGCTTAGATTTTTTCAACGCTCCAGGGAGCGCTGCGGTAGCTGGCATTATCTAAAACTACTGCACCAATTTCAATAAATTGGTTTATATAGGTCTAACTTCAGACTACGTGCTTAGATTTTACGGTTATTGGCCTATAGACGCGTTGCAGTAAATTTGTATCTTTTAAACGGCTAAGCTGAATTAGGTATACATATGTGATAAATGTGATATGATGTGATAGATGTGATGCGAAAGGCGGAGGACCGTGTGTGGTGGCGAGCCTTGGGAGAGGCCTATATTCTGCAGTGGAGAGACACGGGCTGATGATGATGATGATGTGATAAAAAGTAATTATTGAAACAAATAAAACGAACCCAAACTCGATATATATAGTACATGTCCAAAAGTGAACGTGAATGAAAAGCTAGACAGATAGACAGACAGACAGACAGACGTACAACGAAGCGATCCGATACGGGTTTCTTTTTTATTTTGAGGTACCGTACCCTAAAAATTACATTCAATAATTTTTTTCTATAATTTTCGGTTAAATCCAGACTTCAATCGTACTTCATTAACTTAACCGGACAGTACTAAAGAGCCGGCCATAGTCGCCTAAACTGACGTATGACAACCCTTGCCCTGGTAGTAAAGCGAACCTAACGTGCGCTGTAAGCGACGTGTGAACGTAAACCCCGACGTACTATTTACTATTTATTTACCAGGGAAAAACAAGTTTATGGCCACTCGTAAACATTTCATAGAAAGAATACTACAAATAACCCGTTTCACGATCGCCCAATAAACACTGATTACATTCAAAAAAACTATTACTTAAATAATACATAAATTTTTAAGGTTATAATGTTACCTTGTAAACGATACGAAAAACTTAAGACGGATGTGAACTTAGTCACACTTGTGACGTCGTCAATATAAATATTGTATTGAAAATAAAAAAAAACATTTTTTTCGGTTATTTACAAATTTATTTGAATAATATTTGAGCATGTAGATAGTCGTGGATACAGTCAGTAAAAAAGAGCAATATATGTTTTTTTTATTTCAAAGAAAACGACACGTACGTTGAAACTGTCGGAAGTTGTGCACACACTATTACCATTGCATATATACTTTGATTATATAATGTATGGACGAACCCTCGCAATACAAAGTCAACAAAACCGAACTTTTTCATACTTGTGTGTGTGACTCAGGCCACATACTCTCTCTACGCCATAGTAACCGTGTACAAACCGTCTGTGTGTGCGTGTATATGTAAGTAAATAGTTACAAATCAATCCATCCATCAGCCCATGATACCCCACTGCAGAGGCTTAGGCCTCCCCCAGGGTGAGCGGGCTTGGAGCTTAAATCCACCACGCTGCTCCAGTGCGGGTTGATGGATTGTAACGACTGCCATCTATTGATAACAACCGAGGCCGACTGTTTAACGTACTCTTCGAAGCACGGAGACAGTGATACTTATGTACTTAAGACAGAAAAACTCATCGGTACACGCCCGGATTCGAAGCACGGCCTCATGGCCTTATAAATTTGAAACAGGTTCGCTGCGCCGGGGCTATCACTACACTAGTTAGTTACAGTTACAAATATCAATGTGGTATTACAATGTAATGTAAGTAATGGGTAAGTAATGCACCTTACTTTTATAACTTCTTTTTGTCAAAAGAAGTTATTTAAAAAAAAATTGATCCCAACTATTTAGTCTATATCGACTTATCGATAGTGGTTTAAACTAAATTGAGACTAAATTGAATTTTCTAAGTCCTTCCTAGCCGATTATACTCTTATGGGCTTCATGCTAAATTCATCAGAAGTTAACATGCACACCGATTTTCGGGTTTCCCGGATCGCGGTTAATTTTTGGCTTTCACGGCAAAGCAGGTAATTTACGGCTTATTTATTATCCATTACTTTATTGGTTTACATACCAAATTTACCATGTCGATATCACAGAGGTGTAGGCTCACACACACCTTAAACATAAAAGTATAAGACTGCGGAATTTTCTCGATCAGTTAAATTCAAGCGTTAGAATTTTGTGTTCTGTAAGTGTTGCGAGGGTATATTATTTTTATTTTATTTCTATCATGGGAGTTGTCTTGGGTTCCAGAACTTTAAGATGGGAGACAGAAAAGAAATAATTTTTAGAAACTACAAAAATATGGAATTTAAAGCCGACTATAATTTTCAGCAATAGGCTTTACAAAGATATTCGTGTTATAGTCTATAAAAATTAAAAAATATGCAAGTGACCTTTTAGCAAAGTAATTTAGTTAAAGTGAATTTTCCCACCGTCTCCTTGCCGGCGACGCATCATTATCTAAATTACGCAGACGAACTCGTGTTTAAAAGTTAGTTCATAGTTAAATAGAACAACGAATAAGCAATGTATTTCAATAATCTACTTTACCAGGTTTGGATTTGAACCGGGAGCAACGCCCCAGAACAAGATATTACCTTCAATAAACATATCTCATAGGATTATACGTGCGCTTTATCCTTCTTTTAGTAATATATTTCACGAGCAACAAATTTTTTATAGCCACAATTTTTATTATCTTGTTATTTTCATGCCATTGCGAAAATAAATTAAAGACATTAATCTTCCTAGAAGCTTCTGAAAACCTGGTTAGTAGTGAAATAACTACGACAGACAGAGATTCTATTCTTTACGTTCTAGACAGACCAGGAATACACTAAAAGCCGCCTTGGATTGGTATGGATAACAATTTTAATTTCCCTCAAGTGCGTGATACAAAAGTTCATTGACCTTGATACTCTGATATGATAGTGATAGCTTATATCTGTAGAGTAAAAAAAAAATCGTTTCAAATGTGCATTGTGAATTGATGAGTGGTTAGAGACCCTTACTGCGAAGCCAAGGGTCGCGGGTACGATTCCCGTCCGAGACAAATATGTGTGTGCATCAACATGTCTATTTGTACTGTACCTTTGTGAAAAAAAAAGTATATAATCTATATATGTAAATATTATAAAGATTATTTAAGTATTTATATCAGTTGTCTGGTATTCACAGTACAAGATGGTGCTGTGTGGGATGTCCGAGGTGTTATTATTATTATTATTAATCGTCATTTTTTTGTACCGCCTCTTATAGAACGTCGGCCAAGGCCGTTTTTCTGATGTATAGCATCAAGCCTGTTTTCTTTTATGATTTATGTATGAAATCTACGTATCGTTATAGCCCAAAGCGCAACGAACCTGTCTCAAATTTATAAGGCCCCATAGGGCCATGGCTCGAATCCGGGCGTGTTCCAATGAGTTTTCTGACTTAAGTACATAATTATCACTGACTCCGTGCTTCGGAGAGCACGTAAAGCAGTCGGTCCCGGACGCTGTCAATAGATGGCGGTCGTTACAGTCCCCAACCCGCAGTGGAGCAGCATGGTAGATTTAAGCTCCAAGCCCCCTTCCTCACCCTGGGGGAGGCCTAAGCCCCTGCAGTGGGGTAAAAATGTGCTGATGAAGTGAAGTGAAGATGAAGTCTACGCACGACGATATTCTAAATATTATTGTTTAAGATTGGGGTGTAAAAGTACAGTAATTTATTAGAGGATTAACTATATTTAATGTTTTTTAATTAATTACTTTTTAAAAATAGTAAACCGGTGATCAACAGTTTATAAGCTGATGATGGTTAAAAAGCCGTTGTGAAGAAATATATCTACTGCAGCGCATTTCAGCGAGATGCGGTTGCATACGTGATATACCTGTGTAATGGGATAACCCGAAGTTATCCTTTTACGTGTACACTATGTATACTGAGTGTAAATTACCAATTTACAAATCTTCGACATTAGAAATCTCAAATATACTGTAGTTCCTACGAAATATTTAATTGAAAGTTAAGACATTGTGTAGAGACTTTGTGTGCGCGCTGGTCGTACTGGTTAGTTCAAAGGGCGAGGTTTTAAAACTCAGATTATTACTATGGTCATGGGTTACTGTTATACGTAGAAAGTGACAGTGGCGAATTTGCTCCTTTAAGCAATAGCTACACCTGGTTTGGAAGAACAATTCAAAATCAAAACTTAAAAAAGTAGATTAAAGCTGTACTGAAATTACACATACATGTTTATACTATACCTGCTCGGAAAGCGCTCTAATACTCTTTAAAGAAGAAGGCGGAAAGTTCTTTTTTATTTACCTGGGAGAGAAAAATGTATGAAAATCTATTACTCCCGCCAGCAGCGGGAGGAATGTTGTAGGTATGAAAATTCATCACTCCTGTTGTCTTCTCTAATATTAAAATATGAATCTTTTATGTGAAGACTCAAAACGGTACTGGCCACTTACTTTTTATTCTGAATATTTTTTTTAAAAATCAAACTAACGTCAGAGTCATCAAACTGCGTCAATCTATTTCTTTTTCTTTTTTTGATATATAAATTGCTTCATTTACATAATAATTTTACTAAAGATGTACTCTAGAAGCGATAGTGACGATTTGTTGACTCCAATAGAATTCAAAGAAGCTGCTCAAGCTGTTATTGACTACTCGTTGGAACCAGGGAAAAGCATCACTGTAAATTTAAATAATTGTAGTAAATTTAATAATAACTTTAATTCATAAACATTTTATTTGTTTCATTTTACTCGTAGGTGTAGTATAAAGTAGTATGTATAACTCTGGAGGAAACGCTATTCCCACTTCGTGTGTTTCGTGCGTGCGGCGTCGGACCTCAAATGCACACTCAGCGGTAACAGGTCACTTTCTTCCCTCGGTGAACAATCTACTAGTTTCCTGTAGGAACGACCTTAATATATACTAGTAATAGCGATTCTATAAGATTAAAAGGCTCGACTGAGTGTATTGGCAATCAATCGAATCCCGCGCGGTCGAAGGAGCAATCGATTAAGAATATTTTCTCGATTCGTTTGTACGTACGATGTTCGGTTCCAATCGAACTGTGTCTGCTAACGATTTTCTACAGACGTGCCGGAAATTAATGGAAATAATATTTGACCTACATATAAATTGAACCCGGTACATTAACTTTGTTAACTGGAGGCTATCCATTTCGGTTTTCTTTTGGTTTCTATTTATTGGCGCCATAGAATAAACAGTTACTGTAATTATAGCAAAATAAAACTAAATATTATTTACATAAAAATATAATACCAAAACCCATATTCAGGTATATTACAAGTATGTTTACCAGAATCTATACTAATATTATAAAGCTGAAGAGTTTGTTTGTTTGTTTGTTTGTTTGTTTGTTTGTTTGTTTGTTTGTTTGTTTGTTTGTTTGTTTGTTTGTTTGTTTGTTTGTTTGTTTGTTTGTTTGTTTGTTTGTTTGTTTGTTTGTTTGTTTGTTTGTTTGTTTGTTTGTTTGTTTGTTTGTTTGTTTGTTTGTTTGTTTGTTTGTTTGTTTGTTTGTTTGTTTGTTTGTTTGTTTGTTTGTTTGTTTGTTTGTTTGTTTGTTTGTTTGTTTGTTTGAACGCGCAAATCTCAGGAACTACTGGTTCGAATTAAAAAATTCTTTTTGTGTTGGATAGTCTATTTATTGAGGAAGGCTATAGGCTATATGTATAAAATAATACTATCTGTCTGTCTGTCCATTTGAGCAAATCTCCAAAACGGCTAAACTGATTTCAATGAAACTTCACAGATATGGAAAGAAAGTGGTTAAAAGTGACATACACTACTTTTTGTATGTCTGTATGTACGTCCATCTGTCTATTCGAGCTAATCTCCAAAACGGTTAAACCGACTTTAATGAAATTTCACGGTTATAAAAAAGAGGTGGTCAAAAGTGACATACGCTACTTTTTGTCCGTCTGTTTGTCTGTACGTCTATGTGTCTATTCAAGCTAATCTTCAAAACGGCTCAAGAGATTTTAATGAAACTTTGCAGACGTGAAAGAAGGTTGTCAAGAGTGACATCAGCTACTTTTTGTGTCTGTCTGTCGTTTGTCTTCACTGATCTATCAACGTAGATAAAGCCGAAACTACTAAGTCTAGGAAGCCGAAATTTGGAACAGTGGTTTATTTTATAACGTTTCAATTTTTTATGAAAGGAATATTTGGGAATTTCAAATTTAAGGAGGGAGGGACGGAATGGCTTTGTATGAGTCTTTGTTCTTTAAAGTTAGAAACATTAAACTTTTGACATAAATAAATAATGATGTCTTTCAGGTTTTTGGATTTCCACATTTTAAGAGTGGGAAACGGGAGGTGAAAAGTATGGGAGTATGGATTTTCCTAAAAGAGTGGGGAGAATGAAGATTGAAAGTTTGAATGGGTGTATTAATATTAGTTTCAGGAAAAAGTATATATAAACCATTTCGAAAGTTAATACTACCTAAAACAGGAATGTGTAGTCTACGCAAGCGAAGCTGCGGGCGGTCGCTAGTAATCACTATATTCGTTTCGTGACAAATACTGGCCGAGTGGTTAAGACCTAACTGCGGAGTCGAAAGTCGCGAAATCGATTCCCGCCCGGAACAAATATTTGTGTGCATTAACATATTTATTTCGTTCCGTGTCTGGACGTAAATTAATTTATATATGTACATATTATAAAGAATATTTATGTACGTTTATCAGTTGTCTATTAACCCATAACACAAGCATAATACTTGCTTACTTTGGGACTAGATGGCGTTGTGTAGGAAGTCCCAACCCAACCCAACTTTTTGACAATCGGTTGTATTGGTCCGGCTGAGATGTTGACTGATCTTTCTTTCAAATCTGTAATGGATTGAGATAGAGGAGCCAATCTTTCGGTATTCGGTTTGCGCTGTTGAGCAATATTTGTGTTATTTATTATTACCATCTGCATCTTCTTACAATCCTTCATCAATTTGGCAGTTAGTTGCCCCCTAATGTGAACAACTTTGCGCTGTTTAACTATTCCAGTGAATGCATTGGCTAATACGTTAGTTACAGTATAAAAAAATACTCTTTGACAGGAAATCAAACTAATAAGAAAAAAAAAATAACTTTTAATATTATTAAGAATAAAGTGATTAACGAGAAAATTAATGTTATTGTGAAAAAGCATGAGGTGGTCGATATCAGTTATAAATATTTTCATTGGAACGTTTTCTAAAACTTAAGTCAGTATGAAAATATAGTACGAAGTACCCCACGCTTTTTCACGATAACATGAATTTTCTCGTTGATCACCTTTATTTTTAAACCAATTTTTTTTTAGTTCGATTTACTATTAAAGCGTATTTGTTTTTAGTTTTTTTTTAACTATAATTTATTTATTTATTTAAAAAATTTGTCCACCCGTCTGGTAAGCACTGCTGGCGATCCCAGAGCGGGTGCCTATTTCGCACAGCAACTGAGCATCGCTGTGCAGCGCGGAAAAAGTGCAAGCGTAATGGGATCGATGCCACATGGGACCAACCTGGACGATATTTTTATGTTGTAAATATTGTAAATATTGTTAATTAGTCTTTGTAGTCGTTCTTTAAATTTATTACTATAATTTATTCTGTTTTTAGTCTTAATACTTTTTAATCTACATTAAATCAAAATTTACGAATATGCAGGTGGAACTCACAATTACCTACAAAACGGTGAATTTGTATACAAAGTTTCATGTCCGTGCTGGTAACCACTGAGAAGTTCCCTCGTTAGCAAACTATCCTAGATGCATCATCAGTTCACGATGAAAATCATGGTTAAGTATTAGAATCCAAATTCTATAAAAAGTTTTGTACTCGTGTTACTAACCGTTAAGGAGTGCCTTCATGAGGTGACAATTTTAGCTTCAGCGTCAATTAGTGGTGAATATCATGGGTAATTATCCAAATCCAATTTAAACAAAAGTTCGTGTACGTGCTATTAACCGCTGAGGAGTGTCCTCATGAGGAGACAATCCTGGCTGCAGCAACAGGTTATGTTTATAATTTACGTATATTGTCATCGAAATTATATAATTGTGTTCTAAATTTCAGCCCGATATCTTTAGTGGAAGTGAGTAAAAATCGCGTTCAAAGATTCCATTACTTACAATAAACCGACATTCAGGTGGAACTCATAAAAGTGTATTAAAAAATGCTGTCTTGTGCTTTAAAATATTGCGATTTAAAAATTTTTTAATATAATCGATCGACATCGAATCGAATCGACATAGGATCGATCACTTTTCACTAGTTTTTCACACGTTCACTTTATACGTCGCAAGCTTTTTAGGGAAGTGGAGTGTATATGTTTGTAGTGTATTCATGCGTAAATTGATACCAGAATATCTCCGATCGGATGAGCCAAATCGGTAAGTAAAGCGGCTTTAAGCATACTAAATTATATCAAATTAATCGAAATCAGATATTCGCAGTGAGGCTTTCTCAGCGGTCTGGTGACGTCAGAACGATAAATTTGTGTTTGAAGCGTAAAGCCTATGGATAGGCATATATTATAGTACATTTATTTATTTATATTTGACGACCGCTTAGCCTAGTGGGCAGCGACCCTGCCTGCGAAGCTGGAGGTCCCGGGTTCGAATCCCAGGTCGGGTCAGTATTTATATGATGAATATTGATACTAGTACCGGGTCTTGGTTGTTATTTGTATGTGGTGTCTTCGCTTGGTACCCAAAACACAAGCTAATGCTTAGTTTGGGACCTAGACGTTGTTGTGATTGTGTGTGTTATTATTATTATTATTTATTATTACTTGAATACACAAACAAATATTTGAATTACACAACAATTCAACGTATCTGAGACACACATACAGGCTCCAAATCCCTCGTGGAAAAATACATTTAATGAAAATTCGACGCCAACGTGCCGTCATGGGATCTTTGTTTTACAAGTTAAGCAAACCCTTGGTCAATGTCCAGATTAAAAGCGTATATTTGTTAAAAAAAGGAAATTATTAAAATGGTTTTGGCCTATGACATATGATAACAATAACTTTGTCTACTGACACCACAACAAATCTTACACAATTCAAACAATAACAAAATATTAACTTAGGGGCCGTCCATTAATCACGTGATCTTTTTTTAAGCATTTTTTAACCCCCCCAGCCCCTTGGTGATAAATGGTGAGGTTTAAGACTACCCCCCCCCCCCCCCCCCATCCAACATCACGTGTATTATTATCTACAAAAATTCTTAATTTTTTTAGAATATTATCTTAAATACGGGTATAAAGTATAATCTTATTTTATTCTGAAATTAAAAGTTACAGGTTGTTTTTGATTAGTATAAAAATAATAAACGAATGGTGTACACTATATGCCGCTTTTCGATTTAAAAATAGCGCGTTTGAAAAAATAAATACACGTGATATCTTACTACACCCCCCTCCCCCCTTGTGACATTTCGTGATTTTTGTCAAACCCCTCCCCTCCCTTTCAAGCCTCACGTGATTAATGGACGGCCCCTTACACTGATCAACTGTCGTATAAAGTAGTTACAATATACTAAAAAAAAATTTAAGAAAAATTTAAAAAAAAAATTACAGTAGGTAGTAAAGATAAGATAGATAAAATAAGATAATTTATTTGCCCCATTACTTAGCCTATTACAAATATTATATATATACTTTTTTTACTTATGAAATAGAAAAATAGGCTGAAGGTGCATGGGTCGCCCCATCTATCGCACCAGGCGAACCAGTGTCGCGGCAGTTAGTGGGTTTGCGATCTTATGGTTGGAAACCTTGCTATGAACTTAAAATAATGAAATTTTATACCCTATGAACTACCGAAGTAGTCCGTATAGTTCTACTGTTCAGTTCTACTAGGTAGGACTAAACCGAGAAAAAAGTTATTTTAGTCCTACAAATTTCTGCACGATATTCAATACGACTAAACGGACATAAAGTAAAATCCTGCTGTTTACAGAATAAAACTATTTATTAGACAAATGAGATAAAGTATTTGACTTAAATTTGATATTTTTACAATGATAAATGTACGAAAGAGCCACCACATATTAAGGAAGGAGCAGTTAGGCTAACTCTTAACAAATTAATTTTAACTTAACAAATACGAATATAATAATTATGACTTATTTTATTTCTAAGATCCTAAAAACAGTGAAGTAGATAATTAGCCATTGACCAGCATCATTTGCTGGTAGAAAATACTTATATTTATTTACAAGTTAGAGGGAGATTATTATTAGATTAGAAGATTAGAAAGAGATTACAAGGAGAATTGACATACATGTCCCTGACAGTTCAGATTTATTAAAGGCAAATCTGAACTGTCAGGGACATGTATGTCAATTCTCCTTAATAACCATTATAGTAGAACTGAATGGTAGAACTATACGGACTGCTCAATTTTTTGTCCGTTCATTTCTACCAGTAGGTCTGAATGGATAAATAAATCCGTTCTGTCCTACTAGTAGAACTTAATGGTAGAACTATATCATTGTAAGTTCATAGCAAGGTTTCCAACCGTAAGTTTGCAAATCCACTAGCTGCCGCGACACGGGTTCGCCTGGTGCAGTAGATGGGGCGACCCATGCACCTTCAGCCTATTTTTCTATTTCATAAGTAAAAAGTGTTTATATATATAATATTTGTGATAGGCTAAATAATGTGGCAAATAAATTATCTTATCTTATCTATCTTATCTTTATTACCTGCGATAGATTTTCGTATAAGTAGGTCACCGATGTCAAATAAAATGAATGAATATCGAAGGATCAATGAAATACGTATTGGATAACAAGTAACATAATATTATGTTCCATATGAATTGAATAAGGATTCAGAACTGTATCCGTTTTTGGAGACTTTGTAGATGTCTTCTGCGACTGTTTTCTCTCTCCAGCCGTGTTTTTCAGTATACGTTGTCGTAGTTTGTGTAGTTATTGATGTCATGGTTTCGAAAGCACTTCCATGTATAAAAACGAGAACCTGTTTTTCGTTGTTCTTCATTGTGATTATTTGCTGCATGGAGTAGGTAGATGAGGTAGCATTTTTGTTGGATTGGTCTTTCGTTTGATAATTTAGTGTTCTGCACAGAAGGCCAAAGTTAAACGGTTTATCTTTAGTACACGATGATCAGCTAACTCTATGAAAAACAGGAGTTATGATAACCGATATAGGTCACGCGTGAAAATACAGCTTCTGTGCTTATACAGCTTTTTGAATTTGAATTGAATTTGAATTTGTGTATCTCAACCTAATGCATGTATACAAATAAAAGGTTAATGCCTGTTTTATGCACTGTCACTATAACTAGACGGAAAAAATTCATTACATCCAACTGAGTATAGTTACAATGAAACTTTATGGCGGATCCGAAAGTAGGCACAAGTCGCGTCGCATTAACCAGTTTTAGGTGTAGCGGGACGCAGTGGAGCGAGGGGTATATGACTGTACCTGCGCAAGCCCACTCAAAGCGTTGTATTCGGATCCGTCATAAAGTTTGACGCGATATGTAACTGTGACGTTTTGCAGAATAAAAGCAATTCTGCGATGGTAACGTAAATAGTTTTCTGTAAAGATACGCATTAGTGATTGTTAATCTAAGAAATAAACAAAGTTAGCACGGACGAAGTCAACGCAAACCTTTGGTAGTCAAAAAAATAAGTTATTTAATTAAGAGACTAATAAAAAGCAATAAATTACGTTTCGCGTATTGTATTTGTTTTGCCCTACCAAGGGTTGATTTAATTAGGGAAGATAAATTAATAAAATATCAAAGAGCAAAGATATATATATAGACTTTGTGAAAATATAAAAATATATACAAACGTAAATATATTCGATAATACTAATGAAGTGCGTGTTTTTCTTTTAATAATCATTCAGTACTAAAATATTGAGATGTGGCACCACAAAGTTGTACGGTCGATTATAATGCTCAGCGGCCGCCGGCGGGTTACCCCTTCCCTCTACACTCGCGGTCGGCCTTTTCTCGCTTATTTGTAATTGGTCCTGAAATATGGTTTGATTGTGCGTAACTTTATTTATAAAACAGAAACTTTGAATGATATCTCAATATCTTTGAATAATGCCTAGAAAAAGTTTCAGTGATTAAAAAGTTTACTTTTATATCGGTGATTTTTTTGTCATCTTCCAAATTTTTATTTTATGATCTTTGATTAAAATTTTAAAATACGTACTTTGTCTTTTAGTATCCCTCAGTACTAAAACATTGAGCCATGGCACCACAAAGTTATTAGACCATCGGGCGAGGCCTTTTTTCTAATGTGTCGTATCGCGCCCAATGCATTAATATGGAAAATATTATCTAGCCTCCTATCGTCAAATGTGCCCGTCTTTCTCTTTGTTCAGGAAGATTAAGGAAGTGACTCTACTTGCTTAAGAAATGTCAACAGCAGTAAAAAATGAAACCTTCTAAATTGAAATATTATTTCTCCTAAAAATTGAGACTTCCATGCCGTCTGTTTTGACCATAGCTTCCTCCAAAGCGTTTATGTTTACTGTGTTGAAATGTTTGTAATGTTTTCGTGTCTCATAGTGTCCACCTACAACCACCGATTAATTTTTTTATGCTCCAAACGTCATTTTTGAGATGGGCATATATTCCTAAATCTTCCTAAACAAAAAAAGGCAAGCACATTTGTAACAGGAATATTTTTGAAATCTGCCGCTGTATGTCATTAGGTGTACTATAATACATTAAAAAAATAGCCTCGGCCGATGGTGTATAGGCCCTAGGCTTGGAAATATGCGGGCGGTTGATGATAGCACAGTTTTCACATTTTACTTAGTAATCGAGCTCTAACGATAATTCTACCAAAAAAGTATTTTATTGTGAAAATTTAAGCAACCTGTAATTTTTTGTTTTGAAAAATAGCGTCTTTATAGTACATAATGATGTAAGTACGGTAAGCTGCATATTATAGTCGAGGTGTTCGCTTCGTACCTACAATAAATCGATGAATATAATAGCCAGCTTCCTGAGTACGAGCATCATACGACGTTTTTTAATATATTTGCTATTGAAATTAAGTAGATACCTCAAATGTAATAATGGCGAGAGCTAAGGGCGCGAGCGGGTCGCTTTTCGCGATTTACTCATGCGTCATAAACATAATGCTCGTTTGTGATTGGTGTAAAGTAAAAAGGCCTAGTACTGTAAAATGCAACATTACGGTACAAATTTCGATATCATAAAGACCGTATTAATAGCAAATGTATTGAAAAATATTATTTAATGCTTAGCTAAAATTTTGAAGGTGATAAAAGATCTGTCTCTATTTTTGTGAATTATTAGTAAACAGCGAACGCCTGCGCCTTCGTTCATTTGGTTTTCGTAATTTCTACAGTTTTTCTAGTTTACGATCCCTTAATATTTATGACATAAAAAGTAGCCTATAATACTCTCTAAAAAGGTCCTCTATCTGTCAGTGAAAGTGCTGTAAAAATTGATTCAGCTGTTTCAAAGACTATTAGTCCGTACAAACTAATAGAAAGACAGATAAAAAATTTATAAACCCGCATCAAATGAAGATTTTATAGTTTTGTAATTTTTTTAATCTGGAAACCCTAAGTGTTGGATCATTTACAAATAAATATACTAAACAAAACAGGACCCAGATGTGATCCCTGTGACACCTTTGACTCAGCGTAATAAACTATATAGGCAAAACCGTTTATCACAGCTATCTGGGGCCTATTATAAAGATATAAACGAAACCAGCCCAGCAAATGAACTGCCTACATTATTTACACTCAGTTTAGTTAATGAAACCGACTGGCTAACTCTGTCGAAAGCGTTGCTAAAGTCAGTGTAAATATTGTCGACTTGCTGACCCTCGTCTACTCCATGAGATATTTCAGATACCGGTAAGCCACGTTAGTGTCCACAAACTATCCCTTTCTAAATCCATGCTGTGAATATGATAAACCATCCTCTACGTGGTTATAAAGAATGTATAGAGAATAGACTCAAACGGTTATTGAAAAGCGAAAAAAATATGAAAAAATGACGATAATATTTAACATCCGATTGGTCATCTTTTTATGAATCGACACAATTCTAGCCTTTTTCCATTCTTCTGGTAATACACCCCTGTTTAGGGAATAATTGAATATCAATAAAATAAATATCACATACGCAATACTGTAAGAGTGTGTGGTGATGTAATAAAATGTAAGCAATGTGGCATAAATACAGGGACGTAATATGACAATGGGGTAAGTATGTATATTGAGGGTCGTAAAGTGATAATATATAATAATAACGTATACATCACAACAACGTCTAGGCCCCAAACTAAGCATTAGCTTGAGTTTTGGATACCAAGCGAAGACACCACGTACTACATATAACAACCAACCAAGACCCACTACCAGTATCAATATTCATCATATAAATACTGACAAGACCTGGGATTCGAAACCGGGTCCTTCAGCTTCATAGGCAGGGTCGCTACCCACTAGGCTAAGCGGTCGTCAGGTAAGCAATATGGTATATGAACATGTGATAGTGTAAATATGACATACCTGTTGTGTGATGTTAGAAGCGCAAAAGTCACTTTTGAAAAATGAACGTAATCACCCTGTGTTCTTTCGACTTGGCGATTGTCGAAAAATCAATAGCCGTCAATTACAGTAAACACACTTAATCATTATTATTATTTTTTTTAGAGGACGAATGTATAAACCAACGAACGCCTATTAGTTTTCGTGTATAGCACATATTAAAGAACAAATCTCGTTAATATCTACTCCAGTAACATAAGTATCATAATCCCGGCCGTGTTCCGATATTTTATTTATCGCGTTTCCATGTTTATTGCGTCGTTATACTTGGGAACAAATAGATTTATAGCTAATAACTACCGAGAAGTTACCGTTGGCGCGTTTACATTTTGGGGTTCAGTTTTAGAGATTTGGAATTCGGTTCTTGGGTGGAAATTTCAGAATACCTGTGTGAATACATAGATATGTCATATTTAGCGAATTAGTACAAATATTTATGTAATATTACCTATTTATAATATATTTCATAATTTATCATGTTAATCCAAGAGAACCAATTCAATATTTCACTTTAAACTGATTTTATTTTATATTTTGTTTTTGCTTGTTCAAACACTTACACCATTTTAAGTTATAACATAAAATGTTTTTTATAAGAATTTCCGATTGTAAATTACTGCACATTGTAACGTATATTCGATGCAACAAGAAGCTCAGTGAAAACTGCAAAAGATTTTCTTTCATAATGGTGTGGAAACAATAAATGTGAATATACAATGTGAATTGACGACCGCTTGGCCTAGTGGGTAACGACCTTGCCTACGAAGCTGGTGGTCCCAAGTTCGAATCCCAGGTCGGGTCAGTATTTAAATGATGAATATTGATACCGGTACCAGGTTTTGGTTGTTATATGTATGTGTTATCTAACTTGGTACCGAAACACAATGCTTAGTTTAGGACCTAGACGTTGTTGTTGTGACGTATACGTTATTATTATTATAGAAATGGTACAAAATATTAATAATTTCGAATTAAGTTAAAATGAGTTTTGATAATGCGATAACCAAAAAAATCGAATACCTGCTAAAAACATTGGAGCTTAAATTATTTTTTAAAATATATTCCAGTCCACTGAAGTTGAGTATTACCATTACGCATATAAAATAAACTAAAATCAAATCATTTTAAGTTAATTTTAGAATTCGTTAAATTTAAAAGATCAGTAAAGAAATATTGTCAATTAGTTCCAATATATTGTTTCACTACAGCTTTTTAATAGCTTTTAAAAATACTTAACTGTTAATAATATAAATCTTGACGACCGCTTAGCCTAGTGGATAGCGACTCTACCTACGAAGCTGGAGGTCCCGGGTACGAATCCCAGGTCGGGTCAGTATTTATATGATGAATATTGCTACTGGTACCGGGTCTTGGGTGTTATATGTATGTGGTGTATTCGCTTGGTACTCAAAACACAAGCTAATGCTTAGTTTGGTGCCTAGACATTGTTGTTATGTATACGTTGACTGACCGGTTGGCCGAGTGGTCAGAGGTTAACTGCGGAGCCGAGGGTCGCGGGTTCGATCCCCACCCGGGAAAAATATTTGTGTGCATGAACATGTCTATTTGTTCCGTGTCTGGGTGTAAAAGTATCTATATATGCATACATTATAAAAAAAAATATTTAAGTATTATAGATCAGTTATCTAGTACCCCATAATACAAGCATAATGCTTGCTTACTTTGGGACTAGATGGCGCTGTGTGGGATGTCCCAGATATTATTATGTTATTATTAGTATTATTATATTATTATTATTCACAACATTAACCTATCTCAGCATAAAGCTGGCAAAAACTACATTTATGGGCGTAAGCCAAGTAATTAATAATAATAATTATTATTATTATATCCTTTAAACGACGAAAAAATCAACACTTTGACATTTTCAAGGAGAATCTGAGGTATTGCAGGGAGGCAGTATTCTCTCAAGGTTAAAGTATATGACCGTAGTCCGACGAATGGCTGAATTATACGAAGTTTGTTGTTTACGTTTCGTTCCGGAAGAAAGAACGGAGCATGTCAGTATAGATGTGCTTTAAATAAGGTTTTATTTTCGTTGGATTTTTTTCTCAACGCTTCAGCAGCTTGTAATACTAACCCTAATTTCTATTACAATATATTATGTACATCTAATTATACATCGGACTTACATAGAATTAGGAATAATATAACAGACAGATATATAAGACTAGAACGAGCGATATTCAACTGAACTATTACAACATCGTAAGCCGCAAACGCGGGGGAAAGTATGCGACGAAGTGTGAAGGGGTCAGCACGTACAGCAACAGTGAGTCACGGGAAGGGAAAATAGAGTGAGACAGAGCTAGCGAGTGGATTATCGATATCGTTTCAGGTCATTTTTCCTTACAAATTAATATAGAACCGGACCTTCAAAAGCGCTGTTGTAAAACGCGGCGCACCAACTGCACTTACTTTGAGTGTAGTCGATGCGCTGCTGAGGCAGCGTAAGCCTAGTGTGTGTTCTAGTGCCCACCTTATTATAATCCTACTTCTATGACACAGTTTGACGTTTGTATTATACAGAATATATTTTCGAAAAAAAATTGGGTTCAAATGATTGGTCGGTCACTCACGAACTAAAATTTATATTTACTAAACAGTTCATCAAAGACGCGCGATCTTACCGAACGTTATCGTTATGTTTATGCGAATAGCTACGATTAGCCTGCGTCGGTTGAAATAGCAATAGTTGGAAATTACTTCGATTCTTCTTAGCAAAATGCTGTTTTGAACGTAAGTAATACCCTTTAAAAAAATTAAGTTATTCTAATTTTTTTTTTAGACATACGATGTTTCTTAAAAAAACAAAATGAAAATGTGTGGTTCACATTATTCTATAGTCAAACTTAAAATCAAAATTAGTTGAAAACGAGCAAGTGTTGAAGTTAACGACCACTACATTACCTACTAATGTCTTCAAATATTCGATTCCCAAAGAAAACAATTACAAACAAAATGTAAAACTGTACTTTTGTAATCTTTGAAATAAATGTAAATTTATTACTTAATTTATGAAAACATGTACAATAAATATAAATATTGAATTTCCCTCGAGTGTCTTTTTGAATCCCGGAATACTTTGCGAGATAATAATATGCGAATTGGATGTATAGAACATATTAATTTCTTTTCATAAAAAGAAAATGATACATTTTTTCCGGAGGATTCTGCTCCCCACAGCCCCACGACGACAACCGCAGCCACAGAGACGGGCGAGCGCCTCCCTCGCGCCGCCTTTGCGGGGGTCGAGGTCGCAGACGTCGCGCCCTAGTCCAGCCCGCCGAGTCGACTGATCAGCCACTTGGGCGGCCTCAGCCGATACAGCTGATGCCAGCACCATCACCTACAAAGCAACCAAGGACGTCAGAAGCGCCGGCGGTCGGTGCCCCACCCGAGCACCCGCCCTTCACGCTCCACGTAATGGCACAGCCACCCCTTCTGTCTATCGCAACTCCGTCGCCCCTGCCGACCGTAGAGGCGTCTCAGCGCACTGTGCTGTCTACTCGACCTTGCGGCTGCCACGCCTGGAGGCGCGCATTGAGGAGCTGACCCCTACAGTCGCTGGCTTGTAGGGTGTGCTACCGCAAATGCTGCAGGCAGTGACCGCAGGCGAGAGCCCACACCGGCCATTGTGCATGGCCTTGCCCTTACGTCCGTGATGCACCAAACCAACGGGTGAAACCAGACGCGGCATACACCACCGTGAGTGTCTCACTGTCGCGGCCGGCGCCGGCGGTATTGCTGCTGACGCCATCGAAGTGCTGCTCGTACCGCCAGAGCTGTGTCCCTGACGAGAAGATGCCCGGGTTACAGAGTCTTACTTACCCTATACCCACACCTGTTCCCTTCCCAAGGGAATGCAGACGACCCTGTTTCATATTTTGGATAGTCAGTCAGTCTATAAATATATGCAATATGCACACGTCCCGTTAACATTCAGTGACAACTTATTGGTTTTGTCTCTAAACTTGACTTTCGTTGGCATCATTTGACTGTTACTTCAAATCACGTTGATCTCATTAATTGCCGCTTTTTACATTCGAAGGTTCAGACGTTCTAGCGCATTACTAAATATTACACATCAAATCGTCGCTTTTTCAATGTGCTTTCTAGGACAAAACTAGTGATGGGGAAGTGTCGATAATCGACTTCGATGACGCGCACGCAACATAATGTTGTTTTAGTGAGGATTAGGCACCTTCATACTGCAAGAAGTTCGAAAATTAATCCGCAGTGACACACATACTTACATCGCAAGCATATATATACTCGTACATCTATATATAAAATAAGAGTGTCTATCCGTCTGTCCGAGTGAATCCCTAAAACGGCGGCGGAATCGATTTTAATGAAACTTTGCAGAAATGAAAAGGAAGTTCAGTGGCATAGGCTACTTTTTGTCTGTATGTCTATTTGTTCGGGTTAATTTCGAAAGGATTAAACCATTTATGCTCTTTGTTCCGGAACTGTTTAGGATTTTAGTGTAAAATTTCGAAATTATAATAACCACGCGAACGAAATCGCGGGATTCGCGGGCGGTCGCTAGTATATAAAAGGGAAAAAAAGAGAGTGAAATATGATACGGAACATATGGCATAGAAAGAGATAGCTATCTGCAATGAATTACGCTTGAAATGCATTAAGTAAACAAAGATTAAGAGTAAAATCTAATAGGCGACTAAAGCAAATTATTTCATTTTTTTAGTTCCATAGAGTCGGCATTGGTGTAATAAAGCATAAAAAATATCAAGAGAAATTCACAACCAAGTCCTTCGCATACCATACCATACCGTCAGTTCATTAATGCCCCACTGCAGGGGCTTAGGCTTACCCTCGGGATGAGGGAGCATGGAGCTTAATCCGCCACACTGCTCCAGTACGGGGTGGTGGATTTTAACGACTGCCATTTATTGGTGACAAATGGAACCGACGGCTCAACGTACTTTCCGAGGCAAAGAGTCAGCGATAGTTAGAAAAAAACTCATTGGTAAATGCTCTGAGATTCGAATCACGGCCTTCGAAACAAGAATCGGGCTCGCTGCCACTCGGCTATCACGACATATAACTTAACATAAAACCTCCGCATAGAGCATACATGTTCCTAATAAAACGGGATCCTAGAGTTGGCGAATCGCTAGTTTTTCATGTAACAATAAAAGTGTTTGTATTCAAATCATAAATACGTATCACCTTCTATGTTCAGACGTTACAGAGCGGAATGTTGTTTGAATTATTCATATCTATGATTCATTGCCTAAGCGGTGTCATAACTGCTAGTGACGTTTTACAGATCTTTTATTCATTTATTCAATGCGGTTTTTATTCAATTTCATGCCGAGTGCCCTTCACGATTCATGTGTAGGTACAGTTAAGGAAACAAGTCGAATTTGTCATCTATTGTTTATTATTTTTATGTTTGTGATAGTACCTATGACGTATTCAAGCGATTGTTTGTTTCTCGTAAAGATAACCATTCATATTTAGACATATTCAATATGTCTAATAATTTGGAATGTTGGAACGTGGTTGGAACGCTGTCATAGGAACGTTAGATGAATGGCTAGATGTGATTACTGGACATTTCTTCCTCTTTTAGTAATATTACTTGGGACATCCTACGCAGCGCCACCTATTAAACCCTTGCTCTTATTCTCAAGCAGTGGTGTGAAAATCTGCTATATTTTAAAAACATGCTTCAGACTATAAACTATATTATTTTAGCATGTTTATTTATATGCAATGCTATAGCATAACACGCGGGAATGCTTAGCGCAGGAATATCTACCACGACTGTTTAGTCCATATGTTTGGTCCATGTTTAGTCTGCTGTAGCACTCGGCACGCGATCGCGCCTTGTTCGTTCGTTGCGTTGGGCGGCGGTTACATGCTGTCGACGACAGCTGCGCTAATCAGTCAGCGCGCGATCGCATTCGTTGTAGGACGCGTTTCGTTGTGCAGATCGCATCGCTCTATCGGTAAGGCGGGACTGCGGGATCCCGTCGCGCTATTTAGTAGCACCAAGAGGCAACCAATATAATATGCTAAATCCGTTGGGTTTAAATAACGCGTTTTATATAATGCTTTATGCTATATTATCCACCACATCTCTCAAGTGTAGTAGTCTAACCTAATGGTTCCAAACCAATGACGTTAATGCAATAAAAACGTCAGCTTCAAGCATAGACTTAATATAAACTCTAGATTCCCTGAAACTGGACAACCAATGAAGCAATGCAATGGCGGCCGCAGAAGTATGTGTAAGGGGAACTTCGTAGCATACTGGCGGTCGGTAGATTTCCTGTATGAGTGTGTTCAAGTTGACGTGTACAGACGTACACAACAAGCTGACTTACCAGGGGTGCATCATTAGTTCGCAGTGCTAAGGCTATATTATTATATTATGTATGGATATAATATTTCTAGGTTCACACCCTCAAGTTAATTACAAAAGATACCAGTTTAAAGTCGGTCTTTCACAATTTCCCAGTGTGTTCTATCGTATTAAATCAAATTTAATGTTACATATTAATTAAGTAGAAACATCCTGATGCATTTGATAAAAACAAGTCGTGATAGCCGAGTGAAAGCGAACCCGCTTCTCGTTTAGAAGGCCGTGGTTCTAATCCCAGGGCGTGTACCATTAAGTTTTTTCTAACTTATGTACATAACTATCACTGACTGCGCCTCGGAGAGCACGCTAAGCCGTCGATCCCGGTTGCCATTATTAGATGTCATTCGTTAAAATCCACCAACACGCGTTGGTGCAGTGTGGCGGATTAAGCTCCTAGCCTCATCCTGAAGGGAGGCCTAAGCCCCTGCAGTTGGGTATTAATGGGCTGATGGTATGGTATGGTTGACAAAAACTTGATTTTATAATATTGAAGTTAAACTAATAATAATAACAATAATAATCTAAATTTTTGTTTGTTTACCATCTTCGTGTACATTTCGTAAGAGTTTGAAACTTACAGTTCCCAACCCGCAGTGGAGCAGCGTGGTGGACTTAAGCTTCAAGCCCCCCCCTCCTCACCCTGGGGGAGGCCTAAGCCCCTGCAGAGGGGTAAAAATGGGCTGATGATGATGATTGAAACTTAAGTCAGCTTGTTTATAATCTTATTACTGATAACCCCTAAGCTTCGTTAACTGACGAGTTATTCAAACTTTGCAAGATGAAATGTGAGATATGAGCAAGCTTATAGCTGGAAAGTGTTTTCACAAAAGTTTGAAATGCGTCCGAACAAAAAGGAGTTGTACGTAAATTAAATAAAAAAATATTTTTCTTCACACTTCACTTTACTGACTTTTTTTTTTTCTCAACCGAATTTATTTTCTTCTATTTTTCATTCGAGTAAGTCGGACCGTCGACGACGCGTCGTCAAGTTGCCGTTCCGTTTGGCGTGTTTGTATAATTTTGTTATATTTAAATGGACTGAGAAATGAAGCGAATAATTAAGCTGTACGATTAAGTTACTGAATTCAAACTTTTCGTTTTTATCGCTCTAGTTTTAAGGCAAGAGACAAAATTAAGTTAGGATCTCGAATGAATCTTACTGAACTAAGTTTAAATCTGTTTATGTTTTAACCGTTCGCTGAATAAAACACTAAATTTCAAAGTTTCAACTATTTTTAGTTTAGACTAGGTACGAGGAAGCGACGAGTTTATTTTATAGGATTAAATTGGATGTTACTTACAATTTTGAATGAGTTTTATCAACAAAAATTAAATAAAAAACTACTCCAACTATTACCGTTTTTTTTTACAAATTTATATTTTTTTTTAAATTTCGCTTTGAAGTATGACACAGTTTAGAATAAACTTGTAGCCTCCTAAACTATAAACAGGTACTCGTATTATAAAGTTACAGACTTTATTGTAAAGCGCATAAAACTAGTTTTAAAGATGAATAGATTAAAAATTAATAATAATATGACAAAATTCCTTTTTTATTAGTTATTTATTGTTTTTTTTTTGTAATAAGTATTTGTATTACTGTCCAATAGTGTGTATGTGTCGTGATAGCCCAAAGCGCAACGAACCTGTCCCAAATTTATAAGGCCATAGGGCCATGGTTCGGATCGCCTCGGAGAGCACGTTAAGCAGTCGATCCCGTCCCGGCGTTGTCAATAGATGGCGGTCGTCACAATCCCCAACCCGCAGTGGAGCAGCGTGGTGGATTTAAGCTCCAAGTCCCCCTTACCCTGGGGGAGGCTTAAGCCCCTGCGGTGGTTAAAAATGGGCTGATGAAGGAGAAGAGAAGTGAAGTGTGTATGTTTCTTCGAGCGTCGGTTATAGGTATTAAAGCAAAAGTTTGTAACTTTGTATTATCTGTTATAGATTAGGCGCTAATATATGCTGGACGGTGTGTCATAGCAGTAAAATATATATATATATATATCAGCAATATGAGAACAAGATTTTATTCACTTTTGCCAATAGAATTAACTGCAAGAAAAAACTGCAGGACTTACAGTTGAATGTATCAGTTTAATTAAATTGGTTCTTATAACTTATGTAGGTACAGCTACATCGCTCTAAGGATGCACCGTTTGAATGTGTGTGTGTACACGGATAGTGTGAGTACGGTCCACAACTACAGGTAACCGGACTGGTGCCTCCTGAAGCGAGATATCTTCATACCAGTGAAAGATGTATTAAACTACAGACTACAAGCAGAAGCAGGGCCGGCGAGAGCTAGCGTTTGCCAACTGCAAACTGAATTGAACTGTTGTTTAAAAAAATATAATATATATATATATATATATCAAGGCCGGCGATACACAGCATAGGGTGAGTGTGAGGGTTTATAAGTGTGTGTTTGTGTCTACGTAATAATGTGTAAATGTGTGTGTGTGTGTGTATCATAGAGTAAATAAATTAGACCGGAGCGTTTGGTTTTAATAATCGTAAATATCACTTTACAGTATCGAAAAAGACCGGCGCGCGGGTACCTCGCGGACAGAAACACGCCATCTTGCACTAGCTAGCTAGAGTATGAGTGGTTTGATGGTAAAAGGAGATGAGGGCTTTTAGTCATTTTGTACTATTATGGTTTGTATGAACGCATGTATGAACACTGCTAAAAAAAGCTAAAAGCTCGAAGCAGATGACGCTACTGTTATTGGCTTTAAATTCTACCATTTTGCTTCTTAGTTACTAGTCAGTATTTAATAAGTTATTAAATTTTTAAAGATATTAATAAAAACATAAGACCTAAAACACAAATCTAATAGGTTTCTTTCATAATAAGTGTATAATTTAGTTTAAAATGATTTTCACATAATTTCGATGTGTCTCTAACTTAACATTTTTCTTTCGACGAGCTTTTTCCCACAATTTTCCACGTACGGGTTTCTTCAGAAATACGTGAGTTTCTATATTTTCATAACCTATACCTATACAAGGAGTAGTTTTAAAATCTACAAAGAAAGATTTGCCTCCTAAATCTTTAGGTATTTGACTACTATATGTCAAACTACAGATTTCCTGAACAGTATAGACCGCCTGAAAAGAGCAAATAGCACTTTTCATCTCCATTTGTAATATTACCAGCACCGGCAACGTGGTTTCTTTGTTTTTGTCCACAAACCTAATTAATGGTTAAGGTCTGAAATTAGTTCGGGAAGTAACAACAACGAAGTTCTGGCGCTCTATCTAACTTTTACAAGTCTGTGTTGTATGAACTCTGTGGGTACCCGACCGTGGCCAGAGGCTATACCATTCACGTAGGTATGAATTTAAATGTATAAATAACGGCGTAGCAGCCAGGACAGTATCGTGACAATAATAATTTCACTGTGAGCGCATAATTTTCATGAGAATTCCTAGCCTAGTAATTACTGTCATCATCATCATCATCATCAGCCAATTTTTGCCCTACTGCAGGGGCTTAGGTCTCCCCCAGGGTGAGGAGGGGGGCTTGGAGCTTAAGTCCACCACGCTGCTCCGCTGCGAGTTGGGAACTGTAACGACCGCCATCTATTGACAGCGTCCGGGTACTGTCCGGGCAGCGTCCAATTACTGTCGCTATGTCGGATTTCCGTGCCCCCCTCATTCCTGCACATTCTGCAGTATGTTTCCATAGTTAAAAGAAGCCGCTACTGTGCGATTTATCTATGCCTATTTTATTACTCTATGTGAACCGGCAATACAAAGCATTTGTTAGTTAGGTTTCCATAACTGATTAAAGACCTGCAATCAGTTCTGATATAATCTAACTTTTCCACTTTATGTTGAAAACAATATAACTGGTTGAAATGGTAAGTTTTTTAATTTTAATCTGGAAATATCAAAACACACGCATATAGATCAGTGTCGTGATGGCCCAGAGCGCAACGAACCTGTCTCAAATTTATAAGACCACATAGGGCCATGGTTCGAATCCGGGCGTGTACCAATCAGTTTTTCTGACTTAAGTACACAATATCACTGACACCGTGCTTCGGAGGGCACGTTAAGCAGTCGGTCCCGGACGCTGTCGATAGATGGCGGTCGTTACAGTTCCCAACCCGCAGTGGAGCAGCGTGGTGACTTAAGCTCCAAGCCCCTCTCCTCACCCTGGGGGATGCCCAAGCCCCTGCAGTGGGGTAAAAAATTGGCTGATGATGATGATGATAGATCATATTTATGAAATATACAAAAATAAACTACGGATTTTTCAGTGTTTAGTGCAAACAAAAAAAACATTAATACGGGATGTGTCGTCTACACAGCTGTAGGTACTTCAACGTCTATACTTGGTGGGAGAAAAATTTGTAACGTATTAGAGTAGCATTCATCAATCCACACTGAAGCTGCATGGTGGTTAAAGTTCCAAGCAGCCTTATCCTGAGGGGAGGCCTA
Organism: Luffia ferchaultella; assembly: GCA_949709985.1. NCBI lineage: Eukaryota > Metazoa > Arthropoda > Insecta > Lepidoptera > Psychidae > Luffia > Luffia ferchaultella. Next base: position 14,864,959 of record OX453261.1, read on the forward strand.
AGGCCCTGCAGTGAGGCATAATGGACTGATATATTGTAGTAGCTGCAAGTCAACTTCTCAATGTTCCCTCTTCTTGTCAAATACTTATAAACGTCGTGAATAATCGGTATCTATTTTGAATAACTTGTAATCTTCAACACTTTTTTGGTTTAATTGGCCATCCTACACTGCGCTAACTAGTCCAAAAGTTAGCAAGTATTTTGCTTGTGTTATGGGTTACTAGACAACTGATATACACAATTAAATTTTTATAATATATACATTTATAAATATTTTACGCCCAGACCTGGAACGAAATAAAGAAGTTAATGCACGCAAATATTTGTCCTGGACAGGAATCGAATCGGCGACCATTGGCTCCGCAGTTAGAGTACTCACCAGTCGGCCAATTAGTCAGTCGAATATTACTAATTATAAAATCGCTATGTGTGTATGTATGTATGCAATTAACTACTCTGGTTTTCTCTGCTCAGGTTGCCGTTAGCCGCTATCCACTGGTTCTTCACTTCTTCTTCACTTCATCAGCCCATTTTTCACCCCACTGCAGGGGCTTAGGCCTCCCCCAGGGGGAGGAGGGGGGCTTGGAGCTTAAATCCACCACGCTGCTCCACTGCGGCTTGGGGACTGTAACGACCGCCATCTATTGACAGCGTACGGGACCGACTGCTTAACGTGCTCTCCGAAACACGGAGTCAGTGATAGTTGTATACTTAAGTCAGAAAAACTCATTGGTACACGCCCGGATTCGAACCATTGCCCCATGGGGCCATATAAATTTGAGACAGGTTCGTTGCGCTTTTTGCTATCACGACACGATTATCTACTGGTTAAAACAATAGAATTTTATGCCTTTTTGTTATTTTATTAGGCGGTTATAGTTCCAATCAAACTTTATGGCGGATCGGAATACAACGCTATAAGCGTGCTTGCGCAGGTTCAGTCATATTCCCCTCGCTCCACTGCGTCCCGCTACACCTAAAACTGGTTACTGCGACGTGACTTGTGCCTATGTTCACATCCGTCATAAAGTTTGACTGGACCTGTAACAGGCAATAGGAACCTGTGAGCGAGGTCCTATTAATCATAAAACTACGATTTAACTGAAAGCCCTCTTCTGCGTTTACCGTGTAACCACTTATACTCTAGCTAGCTTGTGCAAGATGGCGAGTTTCAGTCCGCGAGATCCCCGCGCGCCGGTCTTCACCCCCGTGACATTGCGTTTGACGTTTTCGATATTGTGAAGTGACATTTATGACTCTATTAAAACCGAACGCTGCTGTCAAATTTATTTACTTTATGCTAATAATTATATAATGATTCGTTTATTAGACAAACCGCGAACGTACATTACCAAACGATGTTCGAAATCATTTCTCGTCGAAAATTATCATGGAAACGTGTTTAATTTCCGTATATATGTTACGCGATTCGTAAATTGCCTCGTTCTCACATGTACCCATAACAAGAAACCGCTAGGTCTGAACAAACACAAACCAGAACGCGGTACGTAGCTTATTGAATAAACTTATTTATTTATTTATAAGGTCTACTAAACCCACAAGTTAAGTTTGGTTAATGAAACTGTGTTCTTGGGCATTACTATAGATGTAAATTTACAATGGGGTCCTCATGTTATGAGAGTGGCTGGTAAACTGAGCTCTGCTGTTTTTGCAATCAGGCAAATAAGAATACTAACCGATGTGCCTACAGCGAGGCTGGTTTATTTTAACTACTTTCATAGCATAATGTCATATGGCATTCTGCTCTGGGGAAAGGCCGCTGACATTCAAACAACATTTGTTCTGCAGAAAAGGGCTATTTGAGCTATATATAAATTAAAATCTAGAGATAGTGTGAAGGTTCACTTTAGAGAAAGTAACATTTTGACAGCCCCTTGTCAGTACATTTATGAAAATATAATTTGTGTACATAAAAACTTAAATGCTTTCTCTTGGGTGGGTGATGGCCACAACTTAAATACAAGACATAAGCATATGTTATCGATTCCCAGGTTCAGACTCTCAAATGTTAATAATTCTTTCATGGGAAATTGTATTCGTTTTCATAATAAAATTCCTAAAGAAATGTTAAAGTCTAACTCGTGAAAAAAGCTTACTATTGTATTAGCGAGTATTTAAATGATAAGTACGCATGGACATCATTGTAATAGTTGTAAGCATATTAAAAAAAAAACAACTAAGAAAAACATATATTTAAATAAAATAAACAGGGAGGAGTTTCTTGCCGGTTCTTCTCCTTCTTGTTTTGGAACCGGTACCTATTCACCTAATTAATTCATTTTGACTTTCAATAATTCTGTGTAAACATCTTTTATTGAAAAAAACTTTTTGTTTTTGATATTACACTATTATACCACAACATTTGTATTTATATTAATATATATATATCTTAAAGAAGATTTTTTTTTCTTCTTTGTTTATTTGAAAATATTTTCCCTGTAGAAAGTTACATTGTTAGCTGGTAACATGAGGAATATTTTATTTTCAAACTAGCTTTCCGCTCGCGGCTTCGCTCGCGTGGACTACACAGTTGTACGGAGACCGTTATAATTTTTTGCATATAGTTTATAAGCTGACATGGGCTACTTTTTATCCCGGAAGGGGAGTCCCGGTACCATTGTGTAGCCCACGCGAGCGGAGCCACGTGCGTAAAACTAGTATTTAAAATAGTTCAGTATTACCATCTTAAAAGTATAGTGCGAGAACAGTATAAGGCAAACACTACTTGAGGAATAAAGAATAAATTTTGGCGTCACTTTTTGAACCATAGATGTAGGAATAACAAAATAGCAACACTGAACGAGCGCTATTCAAATGAACTGAACTATTAGAGAGTCGTAAGCCGCAAAAATAGGGGAAGGTATGCGGTGAAGTTCGGGAGGGGTCAACAGGTAGTAAGTCACTGGAAGAGGAAATAGAGCCGGACCTCTAACGAGCGTTATTCCCGAACGTACACAGTCAGCCGGCGCGTCAACTATACACTTCTACCTTATAATAATTCTATTTCTATGTTTTGAACACATGGTTTTAACACATTCATGTGTAGTAATGTATAATTACTTGTTGCCGTAATTGTTTTAAGGCAACGTAAAGTAATGCACACAGAAAAGTGTTGTCTTCCTTTTTCGACTTATTGACTAATTTATAAAAAATTATACTGTGACGCCTATCTACTCTCGCGACGACGTTATCGAACTCACTAGAAAAAGCGTGACACCTATCTACAATAGTACGAAAACAGGTCATCGAACTTACGAGAAAAATTGCCACAGCCATTCAATAAAACCGAAAAGTCTGGATAAACAATTAATTCCACAAATTTAAAAACAGAGGCGCATCGTTCAAACGAATACTCGCGATATTTCTAAAAATCGATGCTCATTTTTAAAGACGCCACGGCGCCAACATTCCGGTCACACGCTCGGTCGAGAAATTAAATGTAATTTCGAGAGATAGAATATTCGAGACGGTGACTAGTGGAAGGGAGAGAACTATATAAGGCGATGGTCGGCGGCGTCGAGTAGTTGATTTTTGGAAGTAATTCAAGCGCGATAATTTGCGAAGTGCGGAGTGCTTTAACCGTGTAAATTAGTGTTCGATATTGTTTGCTCTTGGATTATTTTGTGATTTGGAATTATAATAAAGTAAAGTGAACTAAAAATCAGTGTTTTAGTGCATCGTCAGTATTAGAACCGGTAGCCCGTAACAATACTAAAAAAAACAAAAAGTACGAATTGACTAGAAGCCCTCTTTTGCGTTTGCCGTCTAACCAGCTAACTGGTGCAAGATGGCGAATTTCAGTCAGCGAGGTCACCGCGCGCTGGTCTTCAACCCCGCAAAATTGCGTAATGTCACTTCGACACTGTGAAATGACATTTATGACTCCATTAAAACCAAACGCTGCTGTCAAATTAATTTGCTCTCTATAAAGTGAATGTAATTATAACGATGGCAAATACTTTTATAAGAAAAACAGAATCGCAGTCGACAGACGCGCAAACATATTTTTTCGTAAGCGTACGAGATAAAACCTAAAGCCAACAATAATTAATATAGGTCACATAATAATAAGCTCGCCTTTATTAGTGATATTGACGAAACCCAATGAACAAGATAATAACGTATTATCCTGTGAAGTATGGCGTAAAAATGACCTCTAGTGACGTAACGCGTCCGGCTGCTTCTGCCAAAGTAAAGGCAAGTTATAAGTACAAAAGGTATCGATTTAAAAAGGAATGATATCCCCTTCGAACGTTTGTCTAAAGTGTTCGTAGTACCAGAAAAACTGTCGCCATTAATTTGTTAAAACTTTTATTTATTTTACGTCATGACTAAAACACATCTTTGACTGCGTTTAGGTTTTGTCATTGGAAATGACTTTCATTTCGTAGGAGTATAGGGGGTCATTTGGGAGTTTTGTGATACAGGCAGATTGCACAAAGAGTTTTCGTGATATCGGGACGAACGTAGTGTCAAAAGACGCAGCTTGGCGAGTTCTACAAGACGGCAAAAGACAATTTGGAAAAAGTTTAAAACAAAAAAATTATCGGCATAAAACGAAAAAAAAATAGCAATTTTTTCCCGATTTTCATTTTGGGAACCCGATATCTCGAGAACTAGGTCCGAATAAGAAAAAAATTAAAAAGCGGCTTGGGGTAATTAGACGGGGGATCGATTGAGACTAAAATCGGACAACCGGAAATAGTGGTTAAGGGTGCCCTTAGTTGGAAGTCGGATATTTGTCGGTGTTACATTTCGTACTAATTCGGTTTGTTCGATCGAAATGTCGTACAGAATGTTATATTTCGAAGTTTTAAGCTTATTCAGATATACAGTTGTGTTGTTTTTTTTGCGAAAAAAATTTGTTTCGAAAAATATTATCCAAAATATGTGTGTTTACTTTATTCCGTTAGGTTCATTTCCAATGTCGTAAGAAGTTCGTGCGAAAACAGGAGATCCGTTGATTTTTTTTAAATTTGTTTTTGAAGGTGAATCTTACAATACAAAATTCATATTTATAATACATTAGATAATTTCGCGAATTTTTAGTTCACATCGTCTTACAAGTATCAGAGAAATCGATAAAATTGTTTTTGATACGCCATGTTTATGTAAACGAACTTTTGTCTTGGTTAATTAAATTTTCATTACAAAAAAAAAAAAAACGTTAGTTCGAACGTGACCCAACGACAAGCGACAACAAAAAATTTCAATCTTAAGGGTTAGGACGACGCCTGTGTAGTACGGTTATTTAATAATAGATGGAACCACCATATAAAGAACTGATTTTTATTTTTTCATAGTCACATTCCTTGATTTCAATTCATAAAACATAACATGCGACTGTAAAAAATATTTTTCTTTAAAGTTTTTAACCGACATTGTTTCGAAGCATTAGTACAGAAACCTAAAATTTGAGGAAAATACATTTTTTTACACTGATTTATATTATGGTTTATTTCAATAGTTTCGAAGCGTTTGTTGAAAAACCTTATTTTCCAGAATTTTTTGGGTTTTTGTACAAAGGCTTCGAAACTGTTAAAACAATCAAGAAAGTCAGTTAAATACATTAAAGAGTAATAGTTTTTATAGTCGCATATCATGTTTTATCAATTGAAACCCAGAAATGTGACTATGAAAAAATAAATATGGTTATATAAATACACGTATTAGACAGGAATCGTCCCATTTTAAAGTGAAATCTTAAGAAAAAAAAACCTTTTAATGTAGATCTGTGACGTATGATATGAAAAGTCTTCATACTCCATTAAAAAAGAAAACATTATACTTTCTTTATTTTTTTATTATACTTTGGTCGTCTGCTTCCGACTATGAGGATTTGTTCGACTAATGATAACATATGAATTACACAGAATAAATTGGTGCGTCTTTAATGAATGAGCATGTGATAATATTTTATATCACAAGTATCACAGTCTGTTAAATCCCTAATTACTCTTTAAAAAACCGATAACTTTTGACATTGAAAATGAACATCAAAAATAAAAACTTATAACACATCTTTGCCAAACAATTTTAATAAATTTTTCCAAAAAGTTATGGCCCAATTTACAAAAAATTGGTACTGTAAAATGTCTCGCGAGCTTCTGCATCTTTTGATACTATTGTTACGTCTACCTTTATAAAATTCTGAAATATAGCCGAATGTCACTCTCTGGAATAACTATTCTGGTAATCATTCAATGAAAAGGGCACCTGTTTAGCCCATAGTTTTCGACAGTTTCCAAAAGTCTCTTTCCAGACAATCAGGCAGACAATCTATTTGCTTCGGTAGTTTTTTTTTCATTTTTTTTCTATATTGGCTTTCATTTTCGAAATTATCAACTTTTTGTCTGAATAATCAGGAAATTTCGTCTTTTCGATTTCACAATTTTCGATTTTCCGAAAAAAGTTATAGACCGATTTCAAAAAAATTTGGATCATGGGATGCCGTACAAGCTCTTGCATCTTTTGACGCCACTGCCTTTCGTCTATCATAATAATGTTTTGAAATATAGCCGAATTACACAATGGCGAAGAGTTTACAGTCTCATTTTCAGGGGAGGGTCACACGCATGAAAAAGAAGCCAAAACATTTTTTTATGCTGGCGTATGTCATTGACTGACAGATTGGCCAAGTAGTTAGAGATCCTAACTACGGAGCCAAGAGGCGTGGGTTGGATTCCCGCCTATGACAAATATTTATAAGGAATACATGGGTATGTGTATTCGTTTTCTATCCATAATACAGGCTTTGTTTAGTTTGGGACTAGATGGCGCTGTGTGGGATGTCCCAGGTATTATTATTGTTGTTTAGAAGTTATTGAGTACACAAAGATGTTTTTATCTTCTTTATTTTCAATAATAAAAAATACAGGCCCATCAAAGTTGTATGTTTTAGACCATTTTTTATTACGGAGTCTATCTCAAAAACCAAACTAATTAGACAGTTGAAATTTCGTACTATTTGGAACCATATTTACTGCTATACAAGGTGAGATTTTAGTAACCGGCTAAAATTTTTCTAGATGTTACGTATCACCAATAGACCTCATTGCGTAAATAAAAAATATGGGTTACATTTTCATAATAAATTATTTTATCTACAGTGTTATTTTATAACGTTTGGTTGCCTTCTTAACGCTATAGTAAATGTACGCACCCGAGGCCTTGAAACGGAATGGGGCGGCGGGCATGAATGGTGACTAGAGTTATTGGTTTTTTGGGAAAGGTTTGTGTAGTCATATCTCAATATTTTTCTATAGAACGATACTAAAAGGAAACAAGACGGCTATCGGTTTTCTACCAAAGATCATTAAATTAAAATTTGGCTGATCACTAAAACCTCATCCTGTACATTTTATATAAACAACAACGTTTAACTCGGAAACTAAATACATAAATACACCACAAATATATTGTGGTGTGGTACGGAACCTTCAGTTTACGAGTTAAACTCGCACTTGACCGGTTTTAGACGAATATAATCCTAAGAAGGGAGTGCTTTCTAATTCGATCATAACCACAGTTAACACGAGCTTACAATAAAGCTACGATGTCACGTAGCTTATTCGCTGCACCGCACCGTATAGCCTCCGCAGACGGCTATTAGTTGCCATGAGTTGCATAATGCATCGCCATCTGCATAAACTAGGAATAAACAACTTGAATATAAGCAGAATTCTGAAACTTCCGAAGTCCAATGGAAGGGACCGTTCTCGAGTGATTATGCATACAATTAAAGAAAAATGGTGTCTAGCTGCTATTATAATAATAATAATAACACACACAATCACAACAACGTCTTGGCCCCAAACTAAGCATTAGCTTGTATTTTGGGCACCAAGCGAAAACACCACATACATATAACAACCAAGACCCGGTGCCAGTATTAATATTCATCATATAAATACTGACCCGACCTAGGATTCCAACCCGGGACCTCCAGCTTCGCAGGCAGGGTTGCTGCCCACTAGGCTAAGCGGTCGTGTGACACTGACAGATAGAGGACCTTTTTAGAGAGTATTATAGGCTACTTTCTATTTCATAAATATTAAGGGATCGTAAACTAGAAAAACTGTAGAAATTATGAAAACCAAATGAACGAAGGCGCAGGCGTTCACTGTTTACTAATAATTAACAAAAATAGAGACAGATCTTTTATCACCTTCAAAATTTTAGCTAAGCATTAAATAATATTTTTCAATACATTTGCTGCCCATTAGGCTAAGCGGTCGTCTTATTACGTATTACTCGCAAAGCATGCATGGAGTTTTTAAAATGTTGTCATTGTACTACCTATTGTATGGAACCATAGACGTATTAACAGTCGTGATAGCCCAGAGCGTAAAGAACCTGTCTCAAATTTATAAGGCCATAGGGCCATGGTTCGAATCCGGGCGTATACCAATGAGTTTTTCTGACTTAAGTACATTAACTATCACTGACTCCGTGCCTCGGAGAGCACGTTAAGCAGTCGGTCCCGGACGCTGTCAATAGATGGCGGTCGTTACTATCCCCAACCCGCAGTGGAGTAGCGTGGTAGATTTAAGCTTCAAACCCCCTCCTCACCCTGGGGGAGGCCTAAGCCCCTGCAGTGGGGTAAAATGGGCTGATGATGATGATGATAGACGTTTTAAAAACTCAAGACTCGTTGTCCCTTAACAACCAATGAAACATTGTAATGGCGGCCGCGTGGGATACCTCACTGCAGGCGCTTAGACCTTCCCTCGAGATGAGGGAGCTTGGAGCTTAATCCACCTCGCTGCTGCAGTGCGGGTTGGTGGATTTTAACGACTGTCATCTATTGGTGGCAAATGGGACCGACGGCTTAAAGTGCTCTCCGAAGTACATAGTCACTGATAATTATGTACATAATTTAGAAAAAACTCATCGGTACAGACCCTGGGATTCAATCCACGGCCTTCTAAACAAGAAGCAAGCTCGCTGCCACTCGACTATCACGACTAACAATCTAATAAACAACGTAAAATAGACAAACATTGTATATTTTTAATTATTTATATACTGGATTGTGTTAATGAAACAGTACCGTTCCAAACACAAAGCCAGTACGTCATTACACTGGAACAAGCTTTCGACTTACATTACCATATCTCTGCCTACACAGGCCTTCATTAATAGCATTTGTGGGAACAATATTGTTTAGAAACTTACTATGCATCAAATATAGATCGTTCAATGCTATAGTATCTGTAGTTACAGGAGATTTCAAGGCTTTGTGAGCTTATTTAAGTACAAATTAAGTTATAGAATATAGTATTTGCCGACTGCCGTCTGGCTAACATAAGTTAATACTGAGAAAGAGAGGCAAATTAAAAAAAAACTTTAAAATAAAGTATAATAATAATAATATAAGCATTTATTGCTGAATTTACAGAAATTGTACTTAAATTTAAACACACTTAAACTACTATGATAGAATCTCGGTAAACCAATTCAGCTTGTCCCTCGGACATAGGCCTCCTCTAAGGATTTCCACTTTTCTCTTTCGTTTGCTTTCTGGGTTTCTGGATATTAAAACAACATAGGAGGATCGACATTAAGTATAGTAGGTATTAAAAACCCGATTACGGTAAAAAGTGATTACAAAGTAATCTCTAAATAGCATAAAATATACTAAAATGGTGAAAACACGAATTCAAGAAGATAATACCACTTTTTAAGAATAATATTTTCCGTTTGTATTACGAAAACCGAGTTGCTGTCGGTCCTCCCACAAGTCTTAAAAACCGTGAAACAAGATTTAAGTGAATTATATTAAATCGGTATCGACGACGAAACGATACAATCCGTATTCCGCATCCGGTTGGTGTCTTCGGTTCCGGCTTAAGTTCTGTAAAAGAAACGAAAGATATTTTTTTTATAAAGTAATCTAAAGTACATAATATATGAATGTTTAAAACATAACACTGCTGTAAAATTTATTAACTCTATGCTATAACCATACATTACTATCACTACATATTACAAAATAATGTCCCCCGCCGCGTCTGTCCGTCTATCTGTCTGTCTGTCTATCTGAACGCGATAAACTCAAGAACTACCAAACGGATTGGCATATTGTTGACACCAGTAGACAGAGTGATTCAAGAGGAAGGTTTACGTGTATAATTTATTAAAGTTTTATGCAAATTTGTTGAAATATGACGATTATCGTTGAAGAAGTCGGAAAAAAATGAAGCCGGCTGGGATCTTTCATCGAAAACGCTGCCTAATCCTTTTGAGATATAACAAAATAATGTATGGAGGAACTGTGTATCTTATATAGGACTAAAGAAAAGTCAGCGATGGCATATGTCTATCTTACATGGACAGTGTCATATGATGGGGTAATTGGAAAACAATTTATACGGATACAGTATTAATCCTTATCAAATTAAATACGTTATTTATCTTCAACATTTTATGGACATTATGATTGCCCTTTACACTGTACAATTTAAATTAATATCTTCGGAGCTATTGCGAAATATAAATATAGCTCGACCAGCCGGGCGGCTATACGGGACGATGCGACACGCGTAGTTAGGATAGGTTATATGTATTTATTCTTTACTTTTTCAAATATTTATAGAATTCGAAAAAAAATACTTTAAAAATACTCCAAGTAGGATGAACTTAAGTCACATTTAAAGGTAATCACATCCAATCCACATGTTCGACGCCACAAGCTGATATGACACTACAACAGAAAAAACATTACGGCATATATGCTCTGCTACCCGTGCGAAGCCGGGGCGGGTCGCTAGTAATAACATATTTTCATCATAAATATGCCTTGCACATAAGTATGTTGGCTTCGACGACCTTTAAGGACGCAAACACAAAAAGTGACAGCTCGAAAATAGGTTTTACTTGACAGCTTGCTTACTACTACACGCGCATCTCTGGACCAGGCAACACATACTTGGCGCTATACCAGAACTAATTAGTCTTGATCATTACTATTTTTATTTATTTGAGAATTAGTTTTCTTTTATGTCAGGTTTTTAATGTTGCTTTATTTTAGATAATAACTAGCGATCCGCCCCGGTTTCGCACGGGTAGCAGAGCCATAATGTTTTTACGGTCATAGTGTCGTATCAGCTTGTTGTGTCGAACATGTGAACTGGATTTCATTAGATTTAAATGTAACGCAAGTTCGCCCAACTTGGATTATTTTTAATGAATTTTATTTCGAATTCTATAAATATATGAAAAAGTAAAGAATAAATACCTAAAAACAAACTAAAATATTTTTTTGTATACAATTTTGATAACTTCAGCCTAACCACGCGTGTCGCGTCGTACGGTATGGCTCCTTAGATATTGATTTAAATTGTAGAGTACAAACGGCAATCATAATGTTCATGAAATGCTGAAGGTAAATATCGTATTTAATTTGATTAGGATTAATACCATATCCGTACAAATTTCTTTCCAATCGCTTCATCATATTACATCATAAAAATAGTATAGTAAGCTATCCATAAAAGATAGATATATGCCATCGTGGACTTTTCTTTAGTCCTATAAAAGAGACACAATGCCTCTATACATTATTGTGTTATATCTCAAAAGGATTAGGCAGCATTTTCGATGAAAGTTCCCAACCGGCTTGATTTTTTTCCGACTTCTTCAACAATAATCGTCATATTTCAACAAATTTTCTCTTGAATCAGTCAGTCCATTGCTGTCAATAATATGACAATCCGTTCGGTACTTTTTGAGTTTGTCGTGTTCAGACAGACAGACAGACGCGGCGGGGGACTTTATTTTATAATATTTCGTGATAACAATAATACCTGGGACATCCCACACAGCGCTATCTACTCCCAAACTAAGCAAATCTTGTGTTATGGGTGTGGGTTAAGATGTCTTTTAAAGTTCCATAAAAAAAAATTATTAGACAATACTATACTGTGCCACAGTTATCGTATGAGGAGTTTTGCAATACGTGTGAATTTTGTTTGTGATACCTGGCGATGGCGAAACCGAGGTCCCATTGAATGAGGTGACCTTTTCATTTCCCATTTCGTCAAATTCTATATTTTTGATTCTGGACCGATTGTTTTCAAAATCAATGTCTCAGAGTCTGTATGGTCTTCGATCACGAATCTATGCTCAGAACTAAAAAAAATACTACCTTTGAATCTGTTTTTGTTTTTGAACTGCTTGCTTTCAAAATCGATATCTATAGGTCCATGTGGTCTCCCTTCACAAATCTTCAGTCAAAACTGAAAATAGTGTCTGCCATTTTGAACTTCTTTCTTCTTCTTCTGTTAGTTTAATTGTTAAATTTAAAAGTGTAATCCATGTTTGGCCTTATTTAAGATTAAATTTGAATGTGTATAATTTAACTGTAACGCTGTAGAATTACCAAATAAATTGAAAAAAAAAACACTACTAAAATAAAGTCTGTTTCGTATAGATTAAAATTTTATTATTATTTGGACTACATTACAAAAAAAAAACAAGTCTGTATGCGTTATTACAACAACGATTAATACTTTCGTCAATACATTTACTATTAATACGTTCTTTATGACATCGAAACGTCGTCTTTTTACTTTACACCAATCACAAACGAGCATTCTGTTTGCACCGTATGCGTAAACCGCAAAAAGCAACCCGCTCGCGCCCTTAGCTCCCACCATTATTTATTTCTATAAATAGAGGAACCGCGCGAACACCCCTATTTTGATTAACTTGCCCTTCATATTTAACGATCATTCAGACCGCCTTCTAAAAACATTATAGTTTAAAAAAACTAAGAAATGTGCGCTTTGATACCAAATCGATCTATAAAGAAGAAAATAACTTTTAGAATAAAAATAAAGTGTTTAATGAGGAAAAATAATGTTATTGTGACAAAACGTGGGGTGCCCGATATCAGTTGTTTTAAATATTTCATTGCACTCCACGATTTTTCACAATAACATTAATTTTCTATTTTTTTTTCTACTTATTTTCTTTTTTAAAGTTCGATTGTCTATCAAAGTGTAATTTATAATTTTTTTTAACATTTTATTTTTTTTCTTTTTTTAGTCTTAATATTTTTTAAACTACATTCCATCAAAATTTACAAACATAAAGGTGGAACTCACAATGACCTATAAAACGATGAAATGATACAGACCGATACAAAGCTTTATGTCGGTGCGACCCTAACCACTGACAAGTTCCCTCGTAAACAAACTATCCTGGTGCATCATCAGTTCATGGTGAAAGTCATGGTTAACTATAAGAATCCAACCTATACACAAAGTTTGTATTCGTGCTATTAACCGTTGAGGAGTATCCTCGAGAGGAAACAATCCTGGCTGCAGCATCAGGTTATGTTTATCCATTTTAGTGTATTGTCATCGAAGTTACATACGTATTTTGAATTTCAACCCAATATCTTCAGTAGAAGTGGGTGGTAATCACGTTAAAAGATTCCATTACATACAAACAAACATACAGGTGTAACTTATAAAAGCATATTAAAATAAAAATAAGCAGCGACTTTTTTTGTGATTTTTTTGTTTTTTTTTTAATATATTTTATCTTTACTTACTTTACTTTACTTTATTTACTTACCTACTTCGCTGTTGCCCCATTTAGAAATTTCTAAATTAGATGTTACCATTGACAACGCTTTAAAATTCCAAACTGTGGTCATTAATAACATAACTTTCAGCGATCAAGTTTGGACCCAAGCCTCTTTACCAATGAGGTACGGCGGCTTGGGAACCCGCAAAATTTTAAGTGTCTTTACCGGCTTTTCTATTTTCGATCCATAGTACTTCTGACCTCGCTGATAAAATTCTTGAAGCCCTTGTGGCAATAAACTGCAAGATAGCGTATTTGGATGAAGCTACAAATACCTGGCTAGCTGGACCGAGTCTAAATTGACCGCCCACGCCTAACATTCAAAGGGCCTGCACCGCATCCTTGGCTCCCCTTAATTCATTAATAGAAGCTGCTAATGGTAGATAGCGCCAAATTGCTGGTAGTGTCTAGGCCTCGGCCAGAGTCTGATCACTGATTTCATTCTTACCCGTTCCCCAAAACAGGCACTTTTATCGACCCTAACACCCTGCGCGTAGCGGTCGGCCTTCGACACGGGGTTAAGATCTGTACAGATCATCGCTGTATTTTTTGCGGAGTTGCTGTTGGATGGCCTTGGCTACCATGAACTTTCCTGCTTTTCCGGCGCTAGCCGCCTCTCCCGCTACGCCACACTTAACGACATACTGAGAAGAGCTCTCGTCAGTGCCAATGTCCCGGCAACACTCGAGCCACGTATCATTCGAGACGATGGAAAACGGCCTGATGGTATGTCATTAATACCCTGGGGAACGAGCCGTGCGCTGGTGTGGGACGTTACCTGTGTCGCCACACTAGCTATTTCTTGGCAACCGCTAGGAAAGCCAGTGTGGCGGCGGCGGCGGAGACTCGTGAGTGTCAGAAAGTGGGTAAATACAGTTGTCTCGGCTCTTCATATGACTTCGTTGCATTTGGCTCTCGGGCCATGGGGCAAGAGCACATGAGCTCTTCGCCGAACCCAGCAGAGATTAAGTTAGGCAATGGGTGACCCTCGCGCAGACGATTTTCTTGCGAAAAGGATTCCCATTGTCATTCAACGCAAAAATGCCATCTGCGTAGTGGGCACCATTTGCTAAGCTATCTGCTTGGTAACAAAAATAATTAAAACTAATTTAATTCATAAAATAACATTATAAATTTATTTACAGTTAAGTCTCAAGATTGTTTGGGTTCAACTTTAGCATACGTACATATTCCATACGTATTCGGATGGAAAAGAAAAAACTGATACACCCGACCTTTCGCTAGCCCTGCTCACAGCGAACTGAAGCACGATATCGTTTTCGCTTGTCAATGAGCTGTGAGCTCATACAAAATAGTATGGCGAAATTTTTATGAAATTGCATATTATTGATAATTTTTACTGCCACTTTTACGTTTATTATCAAAATTTCCTCTAACAGAAAGAAGGAATGAAGTATTAACAATATTTAAATGATTTTTTAATTTCAAAAAAACTTGTGATGATGGTGTAATATGTACCGAAAAATGTTCATTTTCCGAGATTTCGGCAAAAGTGGGTTACAAAATAATGTTTTTTCATTGTGAAAGAGTGAAAAATATGCAAATGTTTTCTGACACGATTGTAAATTAAGAACTATTCCTTATTTCAGCATCAGGTTTATAACGATATACCTTTCCAAACTTCCTAAAAATGTACCTAAACATGCCGTTATTTTGTATATGCCCCCTTAAACTATTCGCTCTATCTTTAAAAAATATACGGATTGTTGTAATAAATGGTGATTGACCGGTTGGTCGAGAGGTTAGAGACTCTAACTGCAGAGCTAAGGGTCGCGGTTCGATTCCCGCACGGGACAAACATTTGTGTGCATGAATATGTCTATTTGTTCTGTACCTGGGTGTAAAATATTAACATATGTATATATTATAAGGAATATTTAATTATGTATATCAGTTATCTAGTAACCCATAACACAAGCATAATATTTACAAAAGTTACATTATGGCAACAATTTATGGAGCCAAGTTCGCTGGTTTGATTCGATTCTCGCCCGGGACAAATATTTGTGTTCATGAACATGTTTATTAATTCCGTGTCTTGGTGTAAAATGTCTACTACATATGTAAGTATTATAAAAATATTTAAGTATGTATATCAGTTGTCTGGTACCCATAGTACAAGCTTTGCTTATTTGAGAACTATATGGCGCTGTTTGGGATGTCCCAGGTATTATTATTATGCCTAAACGATGAGCCGGCGTACGGTCTCCCTTTGATGTGTGCACGAAAAACCCACAACGCACCGATCACGCCCTTTTTCAGTCATATTCGGCCATGGTAGTTAAATACGCCGCTATAACTTATACACGACGACTACCTACTGTGAATCATGGTATCTCGTACATAGAGCGGCATTTAAATTGCTATAGAAGTAGGAATAACCAAGAAGTATAGCGCGTTACACACGGCGAAGAAAAACTATTTTATCTTCAGATACTTGCGCTCTGGGTATAATAAAAATATTTAGTATAACTTCGCCGTGTGAGATCGTCCAGGGATTGGCAGCGCGTAATATAAAGGGTGCAAGCGAAATAGACCAACTAGTATAGACTACAAAGTTTCATGTATTTATTCTGTTACAGCCGAGTATAGTTCCAATCAAACTTTGTGGCGGATCGGAATACAACGCTATAGGCATGCTTGCGCAGGTTCAGTCATATGCCCCTCGCTCCACTGCGTCCCGCTACACCTAAAACTGCTTACTGCGACGCGACTCGTGCCTATGTTCGCATACGCCATAAAGGTTGATTGGAACTACACTAGGCAAGTAAATATGAATTATTTTAGTCTGTTTTTTAACTCATGAACCTAACAAAAATCCAGGTCATTATGATCTTTTTTTTCACCGGTTTACATTTTTCGGTGCCATAGTATTTAACATCTCTCTTGAGATGTATAGATTAGCAAATGTATTAGTAATTATTAGCAATAGTTTTAAAATTTTCAACCACGTCGAGACAGTCCCAACACTATCCTGGCCATGATATCAAAAAGGTATGATTGTCCTTTTATTGGCCGCTGTTGCCGCCTTCATATAGTGTGTCCATGAAAAGAATAGCATCACTTACTAAATTTCATGAAAATTGTGACTTGTTGAGATTTGTGTTCTTTATCGGGTAGCCATTTCATATAGGATAGATATAGTATTGACATCTTGTGTATGACTCAGTTAATTTTTACAATTTGATGTTGATTTGTAGTTTATTTTAATTTTGACTGTTATATTATGTTACTAAAATTAAGGTTGTTTTAATAAAAAATGAGTCTTTGTTATTTGATATGTAATAATAAATAAATAAATAGTTACTAAGTTAATTCAACAAAAATATGTGGCAAACTTAGTTTTTAGGTTTGATATATTGAATGATAACGTTGGCTGGTTGAAGTGAAATAAAATCATTTAATCGTTAAATCAAAAACATGTTTCTTACTGAGAAGTCAAAATAAAAAATGTGGTATATACAATGGGTATATATTTGAATGTGTTTTAATATTCTCATTAAAAAAAGTACGATGGCGGTTTATCTAGTTTTTTTTTTCGTATTATTTTTATATTAACAAGTTCTTCTCATATGTAAAGAGCGATACCAAAGTACACAAAAAGTTGTTTTGCACAAGATCACTTGGAAACCAAACCAGTCAGGGGAGACTGGGACTGGTTGTAACAGTGGTAGGTAGTTTATGCAACAACGGTAGCTAAAAAGAGAACACTATAGTAACGTTAGAAAGAGACAGACAATGACGCCAAAGGCACCAGTGGTGACGCTGGTGCTTTTGTGACATGGTCCGTGCATGCTGCTGTCAAAACCGCAAATTAAAACATATTAATTTTTTATTGGCATTCAACCACCTATTTTCCTTTCATTTCTTAAAAACCTAGTTTTGTGTTAATGTGACATTTATTTCCTAACGCTTTTTTTTTGTGAAAAATCTAAGTTTATACAGTGTTGTTTCGTGTTTAACAATGTTTTTGGTTTAGGGTCTAAAAAAGACATTCGCTTGAGGCTAGTTGTGTACGTCACAGCAAGGAAATACAAGTACAAGTAAGGAGGAAAACTAACTTACAAAACGGGAAAGATAGCAGTAATGAGTAAGGTGTTGTTGCATGTCTATTATGAAAAAAGCATAGATCTTTTTCTGATTTGTTACGAATGGTTTGATCAAAGGTGAGCTGGTGAGAAATAGGCACTGTGTGTTGTTTGCAAGAAATAGTCACACGTGAGATGTGTCAAGAAAAATGTTGTTTTCTGCACATGCTTGAACTGTAAAAATTATTGTTAAGATTACTATATATTGAACTGCTGTGTTTAATTTATGTGGGATTTAATTTTTTTACTTCTAATGGGCTGGTACTTAAAATTATTTTTGCATTTAAAACCTGCATGGTTACAATCAAATAAACTTATATTTATATAAAGCAAACAAAAAATGGTGATAACTAAAAAAAATATGACAACCAACCCCAGTCTCCCCCATGTAGACCGGATCCAATGTATATGATTTTATTGTATATATGCATCAGGTTGATCAAGTACTAGCCAGTACTTATACCAATGCCGCCATGAACATATTAAATAACGTAATCCTCATTTCAGTTCTGTTTCATGTGTGCTTGGCAGTTGTTCCGCCAGTTTGTCAACCACTTATCACATCGGAGGAGCATCTAGGATTACAAGAAAAATGTGGTTCTACTGGAGCCAATGACCGACCGAATTTCGTGAAATACCAATTCGTGAGGTACCCCGAAGACAAACCCAATTATCCGATTCTACATTTTAACAAAATCGCAACTTGTATGTTGGATCTTCCATCTTGTTGCAACGCGGGAGCCGTCAACAACAGTGACTGCGATAACTATCTGAAGTTTTTCAACTTCAGCAGATGGGGAAACGTCTGGTACCAAGAAACTGAGCACCAAGTGACTTATATCGTATCGTATAACAATGAATCGAAGAAGATATATTTAACGTTGCCTACAGATGTCGTGACGTGCGAATATATTTTAGTGAACCACGAATATTTAAACGTGGAATGTTCTCGGACCGTGGTCAAAGGTTCGATGTGTCCCGATGGAAAAATCAAAATGGGTCACATGTGCGTAAACAGTTACTATCGAAAACTTATGATTACGCATTAAGGTTTTTTAAACGTCATTTTTCCATACAAAATTCATTTGACCAGAAGTAAAAAAACTACATTTTGTTGTGTTTGTTTTACCATTTAACCTTAACTGTATCCATAACCTTGTAAAACTTATAAAATTTAATCTTTCTAATACATACGTAAGTAAATCAAAAATTATATTTTTCTGTTCCATTCCATTCAATTCCATCAGCCCTTTTTTATATATACCCCACTGCAGGGGCTTAGGCCTCCCTCAAGATGAGGGGGCTTGGAGCTTAATCCACCGCGCTGCTCCGGGATTGGCGGGTTGTAACGACCGCCATCTATTGACGGCAACCGGGACCGACTGCATAACGTGCTTTCTGAACCACGAAGTCAGTTACGGATGCTTAATGTATTTAAGTTAGAAAAAACTCATTGGTACACGCCCGAATTCGAACCACGGCCACATGGCCTTATAGATTTTAAACAGGTTCGCTGCGCTCGGGCTATCACGACACGACACATTGACACGATTTTTTCTATCAGAAAGAACATATTTTTATAAATTTAACGACAATTCACGATGTATTTTATTTATCAGGATGAAAAAATTAATAAAACTACATTGAATTTATTACTTCTGGTTACATAAATTTTGTATGAAAATCAGAGGTATCATTTGACCTATAAATAAGTCAATTTGACATTTATTTGACGACCGATAATAGGTTTTTATGAAATTCACATCTACCTAGAGATCGTCACGAATAATTGAGATTGAAGACAAAGATGGGAATTAATTTCATTTGCATATTAGATGTTCTTATTATTTAAGGGGTATCGGGTTTACGTTTCATTCGCATACCCGCGACCGTTTTCATGACCACGACTAATGACAGATGCGAGAAGGATGGAATTAAGTACCTACTCACTTATCGCTTCCACTTGGCTACAGGGCGTGCTAAAGAAATATCTAGGATACAAAAAAACATACCTGCATATGTACATACACACGAAATACATCACCCTCCAAAGTCGGGTAAAAATAAAATCAACAACCATCAAAGTGTATTTTATTTCATTTTGTCATCATCATCATCAGCCCGTGTCTCTCCACTGCAGGATATAGGCAATCTCCCAAGGCTCGCCACCACACACGGTCCACCGCCTTTTGCATCCAACTACCCTCGGTATGGTGCTTTAGGTCATCTGTCTACCTGGCCGGGAGGCGACCAACGCTTTGCTTTCCGGTACATGGCCTCCACTCGAGAACTCGTCTACCCCATCGGTTATCGGTTCTACGGCAAATGTGACCGGCCCATTGCCACTTCAGTTTGCTGATTGCTTCGGCTATGACGACAACTTTAGTTCTTCGACAGATTTTAGTGTCATTTCGTGTCATTTTATGGGAATCTAAACATTCATTTTTAAGTATAGCTTATGAATTAATAGGTTAAACACTTTAAACGTATAAATCAGTATTTTGCTATAAGGATGTGCCATAGGCAAAACTTAAACCATAAAAATACGAATTGAGTACCTAGGAGCCCTCTTCTGCGCTTTTCCATTCCATTCAATCAGCCCTTTTTGTACCCCACTGCAGGGGCTTAGGCCTCCACTCAAGATGAGGGCTTGGAGCTTTAATCCACCACTCTGCTCCAATGCGGGTTGGCGAATTGTAACGACCGCTATCTATTGACAGCAGCCGGGACCGACTTCTTAACGTGCTCTCCGAGGCACGGAGTCAGTGATAGTTAATGTACTTAAGTCAGAAAAAACTCATTGGTACACGCTCGGATTCGAACAATGGCCACATGGCCTTATAGATTTAAAAAAGGTTTGCTGCGTTCGAGCTATCACAACTTCTGCGTTTACCGTCTAATAACTCCTACTCTATAGTTAGCTCGTGGAACCGTTTGGTGAGATGGCGAGTTTCAGTCCGGTTTTAGTCCTCGAGTTCCCCGCGCGCCAGCCTTCACCCCCGCGAAAATGCGTTTGGCAGTTTCGATACTGTAAAGTAACTGTAAAGTACTGTAAAGTACTATACTGTAAAGTACTGTAAATGATATTTCTGACTTTTAAAACCAAACGCTGCTGTAAAATTTATTTACTCTATGACTTAAACGTATAAAGAGAAGAGAGAATGAGAGGAAGCTGTCAATCTAATCTTCTTCTGATATATATCTACATAAATAGGTCAAGACAAAAAAGTTCAATAACTTTTTCTTTTCTGTTTGTCAACTGATTTTCTATTTCTTTTTTTTTTCTTTGTTTTGATGAGCTTAAGCGTTATCAATAAAAAAAAATACAAGCAGTTTTTCCCCCACCTTCGACGTAAAGTCGAAGCCTTTATTTAGAAGTCTATAATCAACATACTTTCATATCACATTTAAAAAATTTGGTACTTGAAATGAAGAAGTATACTATTTCTTAAATAGTACTAATATAAAAAAAATGTTTTATTGGCAAGTATTCGATCCTACCTTCTAATGAAAAGCACCTTTCATCCACCCTACAAATATGCCACGCCGAAAATTGCAGGACTGCCAACCGTTTATGAATGAAATGGACACAATCGACCCTCAGAGGGTTGTTTGGGTATTTTCCAGAAATAATACATGTTACTTGTTGGCTATGGCTATCCTTTTGTTAATGTACTATTTCTTTTTGTGTCTTAGTTTTTAGGTTTCAAACAGTTTGTGAATTTTTATAGTTCCTAAATAAATTATTTATTTATTTATTATTTATTTATTTACTTGTTTGAAAGCTTATGATTTTTATTCAAAATTTAATTATTAAAGTTTAAAGTCATCTCTAGTGATACCGCAATCTGTTGTAAAGGACAATTAACTACTTAGACAACACTAGCTACGTATACTGGATGGTTGATCAACCTACTCGAACGCAATTTTTTCAACCCTTTTTCAGAGTTTATCAAACCCCGTTGAAGAGAAAATCACAAAATCCAAATTAAAAGTATTTTTGCGTAACTTTATTTTTGATATTAATTCCCTAAAGGGCATTCTATTTATTTTTAAACAAATAATAGTTTGGGGGACAATACTAAACTTTGTTCCTTTCCGCCTTCGAAAGTCGACTACCTTAATTATAGATCTCGACGCAACGCGACACCAATCGCCGCAGATCTTTTCAGATATATTAATAATATATTTTATAGGCGTTCACTTAGGAAGTAAATAATTTCAAATATCGATAAGCTAACTGTACATATGTGTGTACCTAGGGGATTTTAGGTGCCCGTGTTAACTTTTAAAGTGCTTTCAAGTTATCATAGGATCCTCTCTGAAACCTTAGTTGAGATCCGGGGGCGCTTAAGGTAATCTTGTACGTACATAATTTAGTTATGTTCGAGTACACAAACCTCTCGTTACGTCGAATCGTCACCACCAAACTACCAGAATTGTTTTTTTTTTTTATATTAATATTTGTATCTCAGTACGTTTACTTACTAATAGTTCTTTTTTTTTTCCTCTCCGTGAGTAATCAAGCCGTCGTCGTCGTTTTAACTCCCCCCCCCCCCCCCAAACCCTCTTCACTCCTCCTCCCATCGACTCGTAAACAAGGTTTTTTTAATAATTTGAAGCGTAATGATGCAAATAAGGTCAAATATTACTTTATTTCGTACAATACTAGCGGTCGAACGCGGCTTCGCTCGTATTGATTGCACATTATGTGTGTTAGCATTTATTAATGCTTAATACGATTTTACAAAAATACTGAAACGTTTCTTTTTTAATTAATTCTATAAAACTTCGAGAACGTGCGAATATCTTTTCTATAACTATTGTGAAATTTTTATAACTAACAAACAAACCTAGTTCTAACTGAAATGAGATTGTAATTCAAAACATAACAAAATGCACGCAGCCCCTTCTTAAGATACACTAAGATGCAAATACCTTGCATATCTTTTTACAAAAGCTGGTTAACCTTAATCAGACCTTGTACATCTAAAATAGGATCCAAATTAAGTAGTCGACGGCTGTATAAATTGGCGGAATAAGTTTCGGCAGGCGCACCGCAGAAGCGAAGCAAAACCATCCTATATAAATAAATGATGTCCTACACGTTGCAAACGACGCGCTGTATTTATGTTTTAATTCTGTTTGTTGCGAGCATGTGGCGGAAGCGGCATGTCACAGCGTAGGATCAAATAAGACAGTTTTTCAACACATCTTTTCAATCATAATATTTTAGTGCGGAGAAGGCACAAATCGTGCCAAGTTTAAATAAATTTTGTAAACCAACTGGAAACATCAAATGTAGGTAAAATCTGACTCAATAGGACTCAGAAAATAACAACGAGTCAATCATGGCTACAGTCGTTGGGATTTTCGAGACCCATAAATAAGATTTTTTTTTCTGTGGGAATAAATAAACATGAAAAGCGATATAGGAATTCTAACTTATTGTAATTTTGTATTTTTTGTACCAATGTTGGGAAAATTATACTTGTATAATTTCATACTTTAAGATTTATTTATATTTAAGATAATATATGTCACTAAATAACATGTTAATGAATAATGTTACCTAGAATGTTCTCAGCTATACCTGTTGTTTGGCTAAACGTAGTTTAAACTTATAGAGCGTATGGAATTTACCGAACTAAACAAAAAATTTTAAAAAATGTATAATAATAAATTGAATTTTTTTAAACTTTAAACATGTTTTGCTCGATAACCGTGAGTTTGTGCCATCTGCTCACTTGAAACTTTTTGTTTCGTTCAGGAAGCTCTACAAGCTTTATGAGTATGGATTACGTTTGGCCGAACACGCAGTATATTATAATATACGGGGTGGTCGGCTGAACGTAATTCAAATTTAAACATGTTTCTCTCGGTAACCGTTAGTTTGCATCATCTACTCATTTGAAGCTTTGTATTTAGTTCGGTAAGCTCTACATGCTGTATACGTTTAGACTACGTTCAAGCTAACATCCGGTATATACTTTTTAGGGTTCCATAGCAACCCATAAAATTTCGTTTTGTACGTCTGTCCATCCATATGTCATAGGTTCATATATCCGCTTCATTTCCATTGATTTTAATGAAATTTTCAAACAGATGAATACGAAAATGAATCGAAATTATGAAAACTAAATTATAACTGACGACCGCTTAGCCTAGTGGGCTTAGTAGCGACCCTGCCTACGAAGGTCGGGTCAGTATTTACATGATGAATATCGATACTGGTACCGGGTCTTGGTTGTTATATGTATGTGGTGTCTTCGCTTGGTACCCAAAACACAAGCTAATGCTTAGTTTGGAGCCAAGACGTTGTTGTGATGTATACGTTATTATTATTATTATTATTATTATTATTATTAATTACTGGGCTATCCATACACTGTATTATGGGACCAAATCTTCTTTTTCGTTGGACGGATTTTTAACACTTTCATTACCAGAACGTCACAAAATATGTGTCGAACAATTTTTTCCATATAGCCAGCGTGCTGGCAATTGTGACGACGCCGATATAAATCCCCACACTCATTTTATTCATTGGTTTATATGAAGTGATCGTTAATTTATATTGTAGTTTAGCACAAAAAACAGCTTCATAGCAGTACAGTTCGTTTTCAACACCAATACAAATTGTCACATTGCATTGGTAGACAGTAGCGTGTGATGGGTTCAGAGCATGGTTACGCCAACACGACATGTGAAGTTTCAGTTTTCAAATGATTGTGGTGGAATGTTGTTATTATAGCGCCGCCGGCGGCGCCGGCCGCCCGCACCGTCATACCTACCACAAAATCTATATATTTTTTATAGATTTTGTGGTAGGTATGATGGTGCGGGCGGGTAGTAAAAAATATATAAAACATAAAAAAATATATTTATAAAAACATTAAGAATCAGTTTATTAAATCAATGCGTCTTTTCGTTTTAAAAACTCGTCAATGATTTCATTATAAAATAAACCTGACCCAGACCTGAAATATTGCGTAAATATGTGTGGATTCGTTTGTAAAAATCATTGTTTATAAAAGCTAATTGGTTTATAAAGCAAGTGATACCTAAGTTCTGTATGATTTTAATTACCTACTTACTTTGTCACTGTGTAATGACTGCGAAATACATTTCTTTCAGTCCATTGAAATCCTCCAAAATTTCCACTTCGGTATTTTACACTTTAACTTCACCTAATTCACAGTTACTTTAATACAACTTTAAAACATAAAACACAACAAATCGCAATGAATGCATTTGAAAACAATTATGAAGTTAGTTTACATCAAACTGTCTCAGTTAATAATACGTTGCGAACTTCACTTTGCAAGCCTGGCATATGAGACGTATGAAATTTCGATACATATCAATGTAATACGACAGAAACGTGAGTGGGATGGATGCCAATCATTACTACGTGTAATAAAAAGACAAACATAAAAGACATGTAATTCTGGCTTACGCATGAACTTCGTCGAGTCGGTCGGACGAACTCAGTCGAGGTCACTCGGTCACGTGTCGATTCGTGTCGTGATAGGCGCCTATAATAACGCGGCGTTTGAAACTACAAGCTCGCGGGAAATTAAAATACTCTCACTTGTTCTCACTCTCATTTCTGGGTTATACTTAATTTTTGTTGGAAAATTTTAGACATGCATGGCTTTTTGGCTTTCAAGGAAAACACGCACCTGTTGGTAGATGGTTTGTGCGTACTTTTCTTACATTACATTGTGGTATAGAATGTATTAAAAATTCAGCGGGAGGTTCTAAAAAGGATTTTTATTATAGTGAATATTTCACGAAATATGAGAATTATCAATATGATCCTTCTGTAACCATGCAACTGTGCTATTAACGAAATATAAAATATTACAAATTAACAAACTCTTACATCGAACATTGTTTTAGTATAAATTTGTGATTTTTCGAGGTTTTCAGAATGAACTTTGATTCGAATTCATGAGATTAGTTGTCGGAAAATAATAATATTCATTTATTTCCATTTTATTTCATACAAAGACAGTATTTAATACAAGTTAATGAAATTGTAAAAATGCTTTGGACTTAGATACCCACAGGTAATGCGTATCCAACCCGCACTAGGCCGTTTTTGTTATCTATTAGGGAAGAGATTTTAACAGCGTGACTTTAAAAAAACTGGTTAAGTGCGATTGCTAGGGGGTTTGGTAGGCACTGTTCGATACTGTATTTATCGCTACTCTTCACCAGATGGCACATAAACGCATATATCAATATAAAAATTACAAAAAAAATTATTATAGCTACAAAATTATTTTCGGTTTTTTCCTTTACTTGTGCTGTGAGATCTTACTTCTTGCCAAATTTCATTATTATAGGTAAACAGGAAGTACCCTATAGGTTTTGAATTACTTATACGAGTGTCAAAATGTACACCATAAATGGCAGTATTTTTTGATTCCTAAATAAAAACCATCTTTGAAATTACGTCTCCATTTATACAGTATTATATGAAGACATGAGAGGCCGAAGGTCGTAACTCACAAAATAGAAATTTTGATAAAACAGAGTTTAAAGTTTCTCTTAATATGAACCTTTTTGTGCATTTCCTACTTGTTCTTTAAAATTAATTAAAAATTATAAAAGAAACCGCTCTCATAGCATTGGGAATAGATAAATCGCATCATGTAAAACCTTTGTTACACCGAAAAAACAGGTTTTTGATTTTTTGCAGATATTACCTTTGGCCACTCATGTCTTCATATCTATTATTTATCCATTATTTACCCATTTATTACCCATTGGTATGTGTCCAGCAAGTTTTATGGGAATTTTCTGGGAAGCGCTAGAATGTCCAAATCTTGGAGGTAGTATACAAGTGGCATACAATATCCAAGGAGGTACACAATATCGTGATAGCCCAGAGCGCAACGAACCGGTCTCAAATTTATAAGGCCCCATAGGGCCATGGTTCGAATCCGGGCGTGTACCAATGAGTTTTTCTGACTTAAGTACACAATATCACTGACACCGTGCTTCGGAGGGCACGTTAAGCAGTCGGTCCCGGACGCTGTCAATAGATGGCGGTCGTTATAGTTCCCAACCCGCAGTGGAGCAGCGTGGTGGACTTAAGCTCCAAGCGCCCTCCTCACCCTGGGGGAGGCCTAAGCCCCTGCAGTGGGGTAAAAATGGGCTGATGCTGATGATGAAGACACAATATCAATCAAACAAATTAGAATGAATGCAAACACTAAGTGAACATTAAGGTATAGAAATGTTGTTAATAAAACCTCTTCATGGTTAATTTCATGATACACATGTTGAACGAAATTCAAAGCCGGAAATTGGTGTCTGACGATACCGTCTCCACTGTCCGACATAGAACATAACGTGTTAAGAACCGTCAAACCGGATCGTCGTTTGAACAAGCAAACTTCACTGTGCACGTACAACACGTACGCACGTACCGAAACAAACTTAATGAAAACTTACGCCATTTCATATCTTCAAAACCGCAAAAGTCACGAACGAACCCAAGTTGAACTCGAACTTGGGGCGCTATCTTCGTAAGTAAATCATGTCTAACAGGAAACGGCCGGCGCTGAGTGTCCTCAAACTCTGGCCAAGCGACCGACTGCACTTTTAGATGGCTCATTACATTTGGACGTTAAATTTAAAGTTTCTTGTTTTTATTTAAAGGATTTTAATTACTTTTCAAGTTTTAATATGGTCGTCGAGATATACTGAGGTTTTAAAATGTCAGATGCATTTGTTATGTAGATATTTTGAGGCAGTGAGCGAAAATTCAATAAAATAATTTTATTTTTATTAAATTGCGATTGGCTCAAATGAGTACGATATTACGCGATATGAGAGTACTGTGACATCTCGCGGATTCTTTGTTAAATGATGAAACTCACGACACTGTCCTCACGTTTATTTCACCATTTCATTCCATTCCACCAGCCCATTAAGCCCCGCTCCAGGGGCTTAGGCTTCCTATCAGAGTGAGGGGGTTTTGGATCTTAATCCGCCACGCTGCTTCTGTGCGGGTTGGCGGATTTTTAACGACTGCCATCTGTTGATGACATCCGGGACCGACAGTTTAACGTGCTCTCCGAGGCAGAGTCAGTGATAGTGATGTATATAATTTATTTATTTCACACAACACAATAATTTGTAATAATTACACGACTATTTTCATAAACTCTCAAATTTAATTTTTTACAATATGTGTCCACTTTACATTGAGAAAAGTGTAGTACGTGGCGTCATCCTTAGTATAAGCATAATATAAGTATACATGTATGCATGTTAGTATGTAAGAACAGTCTGAGTACAACCTTTGACCAATCAACGCGTATCTCATTTAAACCAGTCTTATTTTATTAAGATATCAGATGGCGACCCTGCGAAAAAAAGGTGTTAAATTCAAAATCAAAATTCAAAATTCAAAATAATAATTGTCAGGACAATACAGTCTAAAAAAATCTCTGAGCTCGACACACGTGCAGTTTTTGGCTGGCCCTTTGGGCTAGCCACCGCGTATTGTAAATATGTACATAGTAAAAATAAGAAGTTCATATAAATAATATAAAATAAAATTAAAAATAAAATAAAAATTTAAAAATCCAAAAACACAATTATGTTAAGAAGAATTAAAAATAAATATAAATAAATAGTTTTAAAAATTAATATTATGGAATACATGTGAAATACAAAGTATCAAAATGATAAATTTAGTGGATGTCGATTCAGATATCGATACGCAAATACAAAGAGTGGAAAATCACTTCACAAACTTAAGCACAACTACACATTTGAATGAAGGATATATTATTGTGCTAATTGCGAAAATAATTCCTATTATCGCACGGAATTATCGTACTAATTGTTATTTTTAAATGGCTTAAAAAATGCCATGAAACAACAATTCAACGTGAGTTACGGGGTAACCACCACGAATTGCGTCTACGAGTCCCAAATACGGAGGAAAATTAAAGAGGCAATCAAGATATTGTTCCTGTTTCCTGAGTTTCCTGTTGCTGACCAGTTTTGCTGTCCTGAGATGTCAAAGGACTTCGACACACGTAAATCGTGAGTAGCTAGTGCTATGTGCAAGTGAAAGTCAGTATAGTGAAAAGGTCATTATAGTGAAAAGTGAAAAGTGAAAAATTAAATCACGAAAAGGTTTATAAATTGTCATAGACATTTCACGAGGTGAATGCCCAATTTGTCAATTTATTTTACAACATTTTAAATTGTAGTTAAAATCTTTCTGTCTTTTTCAATTATTGTTTAATTTAAGGAAAAATTTTAGAATTTAAAAAATGTAATTGAAAATGTTTTATAGTAGCATATTAATATTTGTATACAAAAGTGTCTATTACACTTTAAGTTAGTTAAGTAATTTCTTGTAAACTTTTTCTCTTCACTGTATTTTTGTGTCATTAAAATTTTGTGTCATTTAAAATAAGTTAAGTAATTTCTTGTAAACTATTTTCAATGTATTTTGTGTCATTTAAAATTTTGTGTCATTTAAAAAGTGTATTTCTATTGTGTTAAAGTGTATTTCTATTGTGTTTATTGTTAGTTATAAGACGTGTTAGTTATAAGCTGAGTTGAATACTCAAAGAAAAAAAAAATTTCTCTTTAGGAAAATTATAAAAATTGCTATAAAAAAATTATTGTGCAAAAATGCACATGGCAACGAAGTCGACCTCCCAAGCGGCGGATATGCGTCAGCGCCGAACGCGCCATCCAGACGCGCCAGTCGAACAAAAACCCTTTTGTTCTTGTTCACGGTCAAAGGTATGTTTACATAAGGCTCGAGTTCACGAAAACGAACGAGCACAGACGAATATGACGCATCGCATATCAAGCAGTGCGATAAAAACTTCTTAAGTAAAGAAAAGAGGTTACGTGATAACGATATAAACAATCGGCCTGATCACCCGAAAGTTGTATAGTTAAAACGAATGATTAATAGATTTGTATTGATTGAAAGAAAGGTAATAAATAAAAATAGAAGCGAATGAAAAATAAATTATGAAAAATGCAATTTACTAAAATTTTGAATTTTCGTTACGAATGTCGCGAGCCAAATTCGTTAACAAAAATTTATGTTTTAATAAAAACAAATAGGAAAATTAAATAGAAATTTTATAGAGAATTACATTGTATAACAAAATGTGTAATATTGATAAGAATTGTTTAGAAATAAAAATAACAAAAATTTTTATTGTAGTAATTTTTTTTTTATTATCGTATTTTCTATGTTATAAAAGTTTATCACTGTCGTAGTTTTATATGAAATAAAATTTTTAAAAAAAATATTGTCATAAAAATTTTGTATTATTGTAGTTTACTTTGGACTATAAAAAAAAAAATTTTTGCATCTTTAATGAAATTTTTTTAAAAAAAATGGCCCCGGTGGTGTAGTACGTGGCGTCATCCTTAGTATAAGCATAGGTATAAGTAACACATGTATGCATGGTAGCACGTAAGACAGTCACAATATAGGCCTTGAACAATCTACACGTGTCTCAATTACAACACATTTTTTTATTAAGTTATCAGAAAAGTATTCCCTAAATATTATGCCGATTTGCTATAGTTAGAGCAATGAATGACTGAGATCCTCATATAATACGAGGAAAACGAGACGGAAAAATGACGTGCCAGCATTACGTTATACCATATGTAATAATAGGAAATAATTACGCTCAGGCGAATTTTTCCTTCCTTGGATTTCATGGTGTCGGTGATTCGACTGACCGGTTGGCCGAGTGGTTAGAGACCCTAACTGCGAAGCCGAGGGTCGCAGGTTCGATTCCCGCCCGGGACAAATATCTGTTTGCATGAACATGTCTATTTGTTCCGTGTCTGGGTGTAAAAGTATCTATATATGTATATATTATTTAAAAAAAAAGAATATTTAATTATGTATATCAGTTGTCTGGTACCCCATAACACAAGCATAATACTTGCTCACTTTGGGACTAGATAGCGTTGTGTGGGATGTCCCAGATATTATTATTATATTATTATTCACTGCTTTCTGATAGTGCCCACTTTTATCAGTGTATTTTCCGTTTCTACACTCCATGTTTTTCAATTCACTGTCTTTTAACGTTCTGGTTTTTATACTGAGGGTTCGGTCTTCTACCGGTTTCCAGAACAGTATTTTCAAAGTCGAGGATTTATCTCTTTTTTTATGATTATCTAAATGTTCATTTTTATATTTTTCCAATATTTTTTACAGTCGGATTAAGAACGAAAAGTAAAATGAACTTAAGTAAAACATAAAAATTCATAATTTTTAGCTAAATTCTACCACAAGTTGTTTAGAAAATACTACTGCCCCGCAAATATTCTACACAGAAAAAAAAGTCTCATATCAAATAAAAGTGTTAATCTTTTATTGGAAGATACTTAATTTTTTTATAATGATAAAATGCATACTTTCGAAGATATTTTTAAAAATAACCATATCCTCCCGCCTTATATTCGGAAATGCAGTCTAAAATTTAAAAAAAAATACAAAATATAGTGCTTCACATATACTTTACAAGAAAACCTACTTAATTAGTAATAAAACGACATTTTAGGGGGAAATTATTATCTTAAAGAAAATTCCTCTCGAGTGTATTATGTAACGTATCAAATCAAACAGCTCATTGTGAGAAACACAAATATTTTGTTTTTTTTTAATAATTTTTAAAAGCATAGTTTCTTTGATATTTAAGAAAATATATCATCATCATCATCAGCCCATTTTTACCCCACTGCAGGGGCTTAGGCCTCCCCCAGGGTGAGGAGGGGGCTTGGAGCTTAAGTCCACCACGCTGCTCCACTGCGGGTTGGGAACTGTAACGACCGCCATCTATTGACAGCGTCCGGGACCGACTGCTTAACGTGCCCTCCGAAGCACGGTGTCAGTGATAATGTGTACTTAAGTCAGAAAAACTCATTGGTACACGCCCGGATTCGAACCATGGCCCGATGGGGCCTTATAAATTTGAGACAGGCTCGTTGCGCTCTGGGCTATCACGACAAGCAAATATATGATAATCGGCTATTAGCCCTTGTTTCTCCGATCCGACGGAGACTCAAATAAAAATAAAGTACTGGATATAGGGTCTTACTCATAGTTTACAAGGAAATCTTTAAATTCCCGAAAGAAACCAAAAATTTTCGTGAAAAAAAAGTATAAGTTTAAATTAAAATGTTTTGCTTAATATTACAGAGAACTAAGTTCAATTTGTCTAGTATGATAGCCTGCTTATACGAAGATTACGAATTCAACTTTTAACCTCAATTTGATTCAGATTAAAATAATGTACTAGGTTGACGACCGCTTAGCCTAGTGGGCAGCGACCCTGCCTGCGATGCTAGAGGTCCCGGGTTCGAATCCCAGGTCGGGTCAGTATTTATATGATGAATATTAATACTGGCATCGGGTCTTGGTTGTTATATGTATGTGGTGTCTTCGCTTGGTACCCAAAATACAAGCTAATGCTTAGTTTGGGACCTAGACGTTGTTGTGATTGTGTGTTATTATTATTATTATTATTATTAAAAAAAAAGGTGATATCAAGGTATACATAGTACGGAACCCTCTATGCGCAAGTCCGAATCGCTATTAACCGTTTTTTATAAACTGTTGAAATATATTTTTTTAATTATTAATATTAATTATTATAACGTAATTATTATTTAAGAATTCTCAGGTGGAAAACCTGTTTTCCGTTTTTTTTTTTAAATTATTTAGGTATATTTGAGCAGTATTACATAAAAAAATTAATAGGTGATGTCATGGTATAGTACTAAACCCACTCTGCGCAAATCCGACTCGCTATTAACCGTTATTTATGAACTGTTAAAAAAATAATTCATTATTAATATTAATTATTCCATTCCACTCCATCAGCCCTTTTTATACCCCACCGCAGGGGCTTAGGCCTCCCCTCAACATGAGGGGATTGATCATTATAAAGTAATTATCATTTGAGAATTCTCAGGAGGAAAACCAGTTCCCCGTTTTTTTTAAACTGTTTAGATTCTTTCAGACCAGTATTACATAAATTCATAAATATTCATAAAATGGCAACATTTAAACTTGTATTTAATTAGGTCGGTCCGCACACTCGATATCGTTTCCTGTCTAAACTTTAGATACCTATATCTTCCCTAAATCCCCTAAAGACGCAGCTATCACTTAATTACTTACAAGTTGCCCAGTTTGTTCGTAACTTGCTCGACGATGTTCTCCTAGTACTTGACGCGAATTTAACTTTATCCAGATATACCTTATTTCACACATTAGTTCAATTCGTGTAGTTTATTCACGCAATAAATGTGTAGAATTGGGCAAACAGCAAGTAAGGTAAGCTGCATATTATAGTGGAGGTGTTTTGCACGAGGCGAAGTCGTGTGCCTACAATATATCGATGACTATACTAGCCAGCTTACGGAGTACGAGCTTCATACGACGTTTTTCAATTAAATTTGCGATTAAAATTAGGTACCTAGACACTTCAAATGTAATAATAGCGGGAGCTAAGGGCGTGAGCGGGTTGCTTTTCACGGTTTACGCGTGCGTCACAAACAGGATGCTCGTTTGTGATTGGTGTAAAGTAAAAAGACCTAGTACTGTAAAATACAACATTACGGTACAAGTTACGATGAGATGTCATATAGGCCGTACTAAATAGCAAATGTATTGAAAAAAAAAATTAACCATTTCTAAGTTATATTTTCTTCTGAATGATATAAATGTTTTTTTATATGAATCTATGCTAATATTATAAATAATTTTATTATTATATTAACATATAATTGTTATAATAAGATTTGTATTTTTTGTATGTTTGTAACGAATAAACTCAAAATTTACTTGACCGATTTGAATGAAACTTTGCACATATGAAAGAGAGGTTATCAGAAGTGACATAGGATACTTTTCGTTTTTGTGTTTGTCTATCCGTCTGTTTGTTCGAGTTAGTCTCCGAAACGGTTGGACCGATTTTAATTACATTTTGCAGATACGAAGAAAGCGTTGTCAGAAGTGACATATAGGCTTCGTTTTGTTTGTCTGTTTGTCTTCCTGTTCCAGCTATTCTCCGAAACGGCTGAAGTTATTTCAACTTACTAATATACTCTATGGAAAGTTTTTTAGGTAGGCTTTTGAAACTGAAGGGCTTTGATTTCAAAAAAAGTTTTAAAATGAGTTTTTAATATGTTGGGGCCCACAGTGTATAATAACCCCGGGGCTCCGGACCGGCCTCTAAGTAGTATCTAATTTCACCTTCCATACAAACAAATTTGTCGAAAGTTTTTATAAACCTTATATTAAAATTGGATAACAAAAATATTATTGGTGGCATAATAATAATAAAAGTGAGTTCCAGTAAATATATTGGAAACAAAAACGCACAAACCACCGCAGATCTATTCAAAGCCAACGTCAAAGGCGTAACTTTGTTTAAACGATCTACGGCATGTCAATTTGCTGTTGTTTTCAATCAAGCTAGCAAAGCCAAAAACTCAATGAAAAATATTAAGAGAACAGTACCTCAAACACTCAGAAACGATATTCACAAATTTTAACTTTGATTCTGAAAATCCAATAAGAAGTTCCAATGATTTTTTCGAACCTTTAAATTTTATAGATCCAACCCTTCGTTAGAAATATGAATGTTTACAGAGATACCGCGTTGTGACAAAAAAATGTGAGCAAAAACATATACACATATTAAATATACACCAGTCGACGTTTTAAAATATTTGCTGTGTAGTAAGTAGTATTTAGTAAAACCCACATGTAAAATTTTCATTGAAAAAGAAAATAAAGATTCTGGATTTGCATTTGCGTATATTCTTAATAATGGTTGACCGGTTAGCCGAGTGGTTAGAGATTCTAACTGCGGAGCCTAGGGTCACGGGTTCGATTCCCGCCCGGGACAAACATTTGTGTACGTGGACATGTATATTTGTTCCGTGGCTGGGTGTAAAAGTATCTATATATGTATGTCTTATATAAAAAGAGAATATTTAAGTATGTATATCAGTTGTCTAGTATTTTACTTCGCGGTAAAAAGTGGTCAATGGCTTTCCTTACGGTTCGAGCTCTCTTAATAATAATAATAATATTTAAGACGTCCCACATAGCGCCATCTATTCCTAAAGTAAGCAAGCAGAATGCTTGCATTATGAGTTCTAGATAACTTATACACATACTTAAGTATTCTTTGTAATATATACATCATCATCAGCCCGTGTCTCTCCACTGCAGGATATAGGCCTCTTCCAAGGCTCGCCACCACACACGCGGTCCTCCGCCTTCAGGTCATCTGTCCACCTGGCCGGAGGACGTCCAACGCTTCGCTTTCCGGTACGCGGTCTCCACTCGAGAACTCGTTCTTCCCCATCGGTTGTCGGTTCTACGGCAAATGTGACCGCCCCATTGTCACTTCAGCTTGCTGATCGCTTCGGCTACATATACATATACACAGCATATATAGACATTTTATACCCAGACACGGAACAAATAGACATGTTCATACATACAAATATCTGTCCCCGGCGGGAATCGAACCCACGACCTTCGCTTCTGCAGTACACAGGAAAAATGTAAATAAATTGCATTTCAATTTTATTTAAGTCCTTTAACTAGTACAAAAAAATGTATTTTACTGATTTCAATTCTTCCCGGGATGTTTTTTTAAATAATTATTTGGTCAATATTTTCATATGCTTAGGAGAGTGATAGGCAATACAGAACAGAATCCATACATTGGATTGGGTTCGAAAACTATCTCGGTTGTTTCACAACGTTAGGAAACACGGATAGTGCATAATGAGATGCGTATAATCTCATTATACGCTTCTTCCCTGATGACCTGCTGATCCAAGTTCTATTGTCGCTTCGCTGCAACGAAGCTCGCTCGGTTTCGCTCGTCGTGTAACATTTGAATATTTGTGGTTTATTTCCTAGAAGATTAGAGTTGTTGGCGAAATAATAAATTGAAGAAGAACTTTTTATGTGTTTCAATGAGCACACATGGGACCTCTCAATTCGTAACATAATTGTATATGTAGACATACATAAGGGTATTGACCTCTTATACTGAATCCGAATCGTCGACTTCGATTTCGCATAGTATCTGCTAATTTTTTGTTGTCAACAAATCATTTAAAAAACAACATTTCTTGCTGACTTAATACACCGGTCATTGTACGACTTGAATACTTAGGACTGATTCACAAAAAATGTTTTCTGATTGGTCAAAATATAAAATTGTCAAACACGTCAAGCCAATCAAATAGCGAAACGCCGATTCGAACAATAACGTTGAATCAGATAAAATACCTAGTAATGACATGAATTCTTACCAGTAGTAGAACCACGTATTTTATAATGTAGTTTTTGTTTTACGGCAACCTTCTACCGGTCGGCGAGGCACGGTTGAGAACACAACCGTCCTTTCTTTCATTAAACGATATATAGTCAGACAGATGTCAACTCTCTTAGAAAGTCCAACTCCATTATATCTAACCCCTAAACATACAATAAATACGATAATAGTAGCAGGTTACATAGGTGTAGGTAACATAGTGAATTTACAAATTATTTAGGTCCCTATATAAAGACAAATCAAGGTCTCAAATCAGACGAAGCGAGTTAAGTACGAAGTAAATTAAAGGTGGAACCATGATTTAGTAAGTTTTGATTACATACGTTCACTCTGCCAAATTTCTATTCGACCTCCAAGTTCAGAATAACGCTATCAGCATATTTTTCATCTTTATCATCAATATACATACATGTATACGCTCAGGCCTTTTCCCATAGGGTCAGGCAGATATTGTGCCTAAATATCCACTTGGTACAGCGGTTCTTATAATACATACTTCTTGGATTTTGTCAATAATCATCAATCGTGTCATGGAGTCTCGCCAGTTTAAGAGGCTCTTCTTCAAGATGCCACCATTTTGGTGGATATCGTTACACATGCCACCCCTTACCGACCCTTCCATCACACACATTCTCTCTATATATTTCTTTCGCCACTCTGCTTGGTGTGAAATATCTATATATATGTATGTATTATAAAAAAATATCTAAGTATGCATATCGGTCGTCTAGTACCCTTAATACAGGCTCTGTGATTAGATGGCCGAATGTGAGATGTACCAGCTATTATTATTATTCATCCTTTACACATGTCGTGATAGCCATGTACTAGCAAGCCCGCCACTTCTTTAGAAGTTCGTGGTTCGAATCCCAGATACGGGCATGTACCAATGAGAATTATCACTGACTTCGTGCTTTGGAGAGCACGTCAAGCCTGTCGATCCCAGTTAAAATCTACTAACCTGCACTGGAGCAGCGTGGTGGATTAAGCGTCAAGTATTCTCATCCCGAAGGGAGGCCTCAGTCTATGTAAGGGGCATTATGGGCTGATATAGTATGGTAACATGGTCGAAACACTTCCGTTACCCAATCTAGTTTATATCTTTGCTCAAACTTCACGTCACCATTCTAAGTAGAGATAGCTTGTCAATTACGTAAATTTAAAAAATATTCCTTCCAGGTTACGGAAATTAAATCGACGCTCTGACAAATCTGAATACTTGAACCACACTCAAGTGTTGGCTAAAGTTATTCAAGTAAGCCTTAAGTTTAGCTAACTCAAAGTGGTCTAAATGCACAGCTTAATATCGGGCGGGGGGATTAAATTTGCGCGGTGAATTTAATTAAAAATCTCGTTGGCGTATACGCTTTTGCACAAAAGAAAATAGGTAGGTTTTTTAAGTTATATTTTATACAGTTCTGTAACCCTCGACGTCGAAAACAAGGGATGTTATTAGTTTGTTATTGTCGGTAGTTTGTAATTGATCGATTTCCATATAAATAAATCTGGATGTAAAATATCTATAGTATAAGTGTATACTATATAAAAAAAGTATATTTAAATATGTATATCAGTTGTTTAGTAACCCATAACACAAATATAATACTTGTTTACTTTGGGGCTAGATGTCGCTGTGTGGGATGTCCAATGCATTATTATTATTATTAATATGTCTTTTTCACGTTTGCTTTAGTTTCATTCTCTTTAATTCTAAATT
Organism: Luffia ferchaultella; assembly: GCA_949709985.1. NCBI lineage: Eukaryota > Metazoa > Arthropoda > Insecta > Lepidoptera > Psychidae > Luffia > Luffia ferchaultella. The sequence continues at coordinate 14,902,796 of OX453261.1, forward strand.
TAATTTTTCAGTTAGTTAATTTATTAGGTTATGGTTGTAACATTTTTTTCTCATATTGTACATGTATTGTACTTTAGCATATTTTAAACCACACCTTTAACTGTTTTTTCTCCTAATAAATAAATGAATAAAAGACCCTTTTCCTTAAGAACGCGTGGAAGTATTAAATTGAAATTTATACTCGTATCAAATATTTAAGTTTACGGTCCCTTAAAGCTGTAAAAAATCAAGCTTTTAAGTCAACGCAATAATATAATAAAACCTGGGACATTCCACACAGCCCCATCTAGTCCCAAACTAAGCAAAGCTTGTATTATGAGTACTAGACAACTGATATACATACTTAAATATCCTTTTTTATAGTATATAAATATATAGATATACACACGGAACAAATAGACATATTCATGCACACAAATATTTGTCCCGGGCGGGAATCGAACCCGTGACCATTGGCTCCGCAGTTAGTCCGCAAATCAATACCTATAGAGTACTCCAAGTTGACCTAAAATTATGGAATATTTAAACTCAAATTTCTCACAGCACATTTAAAAGGAAAAATTGGAAAAATCCGAAATTCGTTAATATGTCGTCATATTCCATTCGAAGTCATTTTTTTCTAATAAATACTTTTTTCAGGATCGCGTGTAGGTATCGAGTCAACAAAATTAAAATTCTATGTCACCAAATAATAAATATAGCCATATAAGGGGCATATATTGACACTTGCGAGTAAATCAAAACATTATAAGGTATAGTTCGCCTCATACTTTATGGCGGATCGGAATACAACAACGCTATGAGCGTGCTTGCGCAGGTACAGTCATGTACATCTCGCTCCACTGCGTCCCGCTACACTTAAAACTGGTTACTGCGACGCGACTTGTGCCTATGTTTGGATCCACCATAAACTTTGAATTGGAATTTTCATTGCCGTTGCCTAGAATCATGCAATTTAGCTAGAAGCATAATCTTGCAGTACGTGTAAAAAAATACATATGACAAAATGTTGCTATATGACCACAGACCAGTCAACCTATGGACCACGCTTTAATAAACGTCAGTACGAAAATGAAATCACCAAAAAGTGGCGGGGTGCGGGGAGAGGTCGGCTAGTTTTCATTGGCTCGTTCAAAATTGACAATTTAATGGCTTCCGACGTGCTTCCAACTGACGGCTCACTAGTGACGTAGTTATGTAGTGTCACTACATAGCCTTGGCGAATGCTACTCCCTGTCAAAGCGTGGTCTATAAGGTTGACTTGTCTGTGTATATGACATAAATCATTCGTTAAATTAGAAAACATAATAATGTTACATATAAAGGTAAACGTTGAGTCGTTACGAAGTTGTGCTTTGGAATAGTTTTATAAATTGTTATGAATGTCACACCGTTTTGAATATTTTGAAAATAATTTAAAATTAGCTATACCTGGCGGACCGAGATAACAATGCCCGTAGAATAAACCAACTTTGCACGCCCAGATCCACACGCGAGTTTAACTTGAAATTCGATGACCATGCTGAATATATTTTAACTATTTTTAAGTACAGGGAGACCGGAATCGACTGTAAAGTCGACACGTCACATTGTTGCTCTGTAAATAAATTTCTTTTTGGCTTATTTGTGTATTTTTCGAGATATGACAATAATAATAATATCCGGGACGTCCCACACAGCATCAACTAGTCCCAAAGTGAGCAAGTATTATGCTTGTATTATGGGGTACTAGACAACTGGTATACATACTTAAATATTCTTTTTTTTAATTTATATACCTACATATAGAGATACTTTTTACACCCAGCTACAGAACAAATAGTCATGTTCATGCATACAAATATTTGTTTCAGGCGGGAATCAAACCCGACACCCTCGGCTCTGCAGTTATGGTCTTTAACCTCTTGGTCAATCGATCAGTCAAATGGGTTTGATTCGATTGACCGATGGGTTTATAGGAAATAGTATATGAAATTAGCTTTCGCCTGCAACTTTGTCCGCGTGGTATAGATAAGTTTTAATGTCATACCTCGCCAGAAGTAGAATTATAAAAATACCATTTTAAGGTTCCGTATCCGAAGGGTACCAACAGGAACCTATTACTAAAGCTCCGCTGTCCGTCCGTTTGTCTGTCTGTATGTCAAAGGACTGTATCGTGTGCACCGTAATATTTAGACACTTGAAATTTTCACAGTGTGTATACTACTACCGCTTACCCCAGTGGGTAGCGACCCTGTCTGCGAAGCTGGAGCTCCCGGGTTCGAATCTCAGGTCGCATCAGCATTTATATGATGAATATTGATACTGGTACCGGGTCTTAGTTGTTATATGTATGTGGTGTCTTCGCTTTGTACCCACAATACAAGCTAATGATTAGTTTGGGGCCTAGACGTTGTTAGCATGTATTCGTATGTTATGTTATGTTATGTTATGTTATGTTATGTTATGTTACTACGCCCGCTATAAGAACAAGTAATAAAAACAATATAAAGTTAAAAGTCAAAGGGGTCCCAATAAAAAAAAGGGGTTTTTTAGCGTTTTTGGCATTGGTTTTTGGTGATTGATAATTGTAAGATTATTGTTTACACTTGAAATTGTAATGAAGTGTGCACTACTAATTAGTGTGTGTAGTGTCTGACAGACGGACGGACGGACGGGTACCGAAGGCTTAATAGGGTTCCTATCCTTTGGGTAAGCCAAAAATTGGAACGTATTTATATCCTATGTGTTTAAATATTGCCTATTGGTCTATTTAAAAGGGAAATTTTCGAATTGACTAATCCCGTGAACCATTGAGTTAATACTATAAAATTTGGCTTAGGTTTGAAGCGTTTGGTTGCATTCGCTTGTCTAGCTTATTTCGTGTATGCAAATGAAAATGTATTTAGTTGCCACAAGCCTTAATTATTTAATCCTAGTGAGAAATGTGTATGACATGACATGATATGAAATGTGTCGTGATAGCCCAAAGCGCAACGAACCTGTCTCAAATTTATAAGGCCATCGGGCCATGGTTCGAATCCGGGCGTGTACCAATGAGTTTTTTTGACTTAAGTACACAATATCATTGACACCGCGCTTCGGAGGGCACGTTAAGCAGTCGGTCCCGGACGCTGTCAATAGATGACGGTCGTTACAGTTCCCAACCCGCAGTGGAGCAGCGTGGTGGACTTAAGCTCCAGGCCCCCCTCCTCACCCTGGGGGAGGCCTAAGCCCTTGCAGTGGGGTAAAAATGGGCCGATGAAGTGAAGAAGTGAAGAGAAAATTTTAAAAATTTGTTCTAGATTGTTTCACGCAAGCAATCGTATCTGTATTTGACCATGTACTATGATACTAAATAACTTTTTTTTTTAATAATTATTCTGTCATCATTTCCCGACTTTTCGTCTGCTACGATGGAGCTCAAGCGAGAAAGTTTGCGTTCAGATGATACATTACGATTTTAAATTTGGGTTTTCTTAAGTGTTAAACTTTGAACGCAGTTTAAATCGAATCTCCTCTTTCTCGGGAATTTTTAGATGGTTTAACGAATTTCATTTATACGAAAATACGAACCACAAGAAAATCTAAACATACTCAGCAAGTGGCTCGAATCGAGAATCTTCTCGCTATTAATGCTTCAAAGTCATCTAATGTTATCTTCTCTGCTAAAAATAAAGTCATTTCTCACCACCCTCCAATTACCATAAACAGCGATATTATTCAAAATTCAAAAAGTGAAAAATACCTGGGTCTGATTTTGGACGACAGGCTATCGTGGAAACAACATATTGAATATATGCAATCGAAAATTATTCCATTAACTGAAGCATTACGGAATACAATTGTTCCACTCAAAATTATACACACAATCTACGACACCCTACCCTAGTAAAACCACATTTGGAATATTTAATACAAGTGTGGGGCTGTGCTGTTAAATCTGAAATATTTTTCATACAAAGAACCGAAAATAAAATTATAAAAAATTTGTACCAATTTGAATATCTAACACCAACACTTAAATTATATGATAAAACCAAACAATTCAATTTAGGTCAATTGTATGTCCGTCACACGTGTGTTTAGGATTTGAAGGTGTACCGTTGTACAATGACTTACCTGAAGATTTTAAGGACACAAAGACTTTAAATGTATTTAAAAATAATTTAAAATCACTCTTTAACTGTTAGAATTGTATAACTAAATGAATACTTGTATTTCTCTCTAAGTTAATTGTAAATGAATTCTTCGAGAAATAAATTTCTTTAAATATAATTTTAAACGAGCTGAACTAGCCTTGAAGATTAAAAACATTCATTGTTCGATTTTCGTTGAATACACGTTTATTATTTTCTTAAGTAAATGGTTTGCATTGTCAAGTTGTACAGGATATAGTAGGTGTAGTGTAGTAGGTGTAGGTGTAGTGTAGTAGGTGTAGGTGTAGTATAGTAGGTGTTCAAGTGCGACAAAAGTACAATACCGTCGTGTGACAATAAGAGACAGCTGTTATAAAACGCTTGATTGAGATTCAAATACATATCTCAATCGACCTCACCGAACTAATTTTATGCTCGCTCCATAGGAATCGGCGCGCAAAGTATCGTACATCCATACTCCATCCATATATTGACCGTACAGTGGCCGAGTGGTTAGAGACCGTAACTGCAGAAACAAAGGCCTCGGGTTCGATCCCCGCCCGGAATAAATATTTGCGTGAATATGTTTATTCGTTCTGTGCCTGCGCGTAAAATATTTATGAGTGTATATATTATAAAGAATATTTAAGTATGTATATCGGTTGTCTAGTACCCATAATACAAGCATCTATCTATCTATATGTCAGCCCACATTCGTCCACTGCTGGACATAGGCCTCTCCAAGGGCACGCCACACTCCTCTATCCTCAGCCATCTTCATCCAGCCACTACCGGCAACTAGCTTTATATCATCGGTCCAGCGAGCCAAAGGGCGTCCCACACTACATTTGCCAGTTCGTGGTCTCCATTCAAGAACCTTTTTTCCCCATCGTCCATCAGTTCTTCGGCAGGTGTGACCAGCCCACTGCCACTTCATCTTACTTATCTTGCAGGCTATGTCGATCACCTTTGTTCTCTGACGGATGACATCATTCCTGATATGATCCACCAGAGATACCCCGAGCATAGCCCGTTCCATAGCTCGCTGAGCAACTTTAAATCGGTGAACTAGTTCTGCTGTGAGTGTCCACGTTTCAGCACCGTAGGTCATGACCGGTACGACGCACTGGTTATACAGTTTTGTCTTTAAGCACTGAGGGATGGATGAGGGATGAGGGATGGATGGGATGGAATGAGGGAGGGAAGCATATTACTTGTTTACTTTGGGACTAGGTGTCGCTGTATGAGCTGTCTCAGGTATTAATTACTATTATTATTATCTAAGGTGTCGTGATAGCCCAGAGCGCAACGAGCTTGTCTCAAATTTGGCCCCATCGGGCCATGGTTCGAATCCGGGCGTGTACCAATGAGTTTTTTTGACTTAAGTACACAATATCATTGACACCGCGCTTCGGAGGGCACGTTAAGCAGTCGGTCCCGGACGCTGTCAATAGATGACGGTCGTTACAGTTCCCAACCCGCAGTGGAGCAGCGTGGTGGACTTAAGCTCCAGGCCCCCCTCCTCACCCTGGGGGAGGCCTAAGCCCCTGCAGTGGGGTAAAAATGGGCTGATGATGATGATGATGATTATTATCTAAAGGGTACAATACGAACGAGTCATATTCACATAATCAGTTTCAAACAATAATATCACTATCTGTAGGACCATGATTTAATTTATAACTTTAATTTTATAAAGCTGTCTTCAATTAAAACAAAGCACACTTATTATAAATAATTTTCCGAAACAAAATTTCTACGAAATATAAGTAGGTAACCGAAGAGTAATTCGTAAATAATTTAAAGGAATTTGTACTGTAATTAAACGATTTAAGGCGCGTTATCAAGGGTAACTTAAAACGAGCCGCGCCGCTTTTGTCTTCAAGATTAATTAATGGTGTTTCTTGATATGTCAAGTCATTCCTTTACTTTTATATAAATTATATTAAATTCTATATAAATATATTAAATTCCGGATAGAGTGGCAAGGGCTATGGGAGTATCGCAGAATACTTAAGAAAAGTATAATAATAATAATTACGTTTTTATTTATCATTATAATAATGGTACTGTTACATTTTTTTTTTAAATTACTAAATACAATTACTGTCGTGTCGTGTCGTGATAGCCAAGAGCGCAACGAACCTGTCTTAAATTTATAAGGCCCCACAGGGCCATGGTTCGAATCCGGGCGTGTACCAATGAGTTTTTCTCACTTAAGTACACAATATCACCGACACCGTGCTTCGGAGGGCACGTTAAGCAGTCGGTCCCGGATGCTGTCAATAGATGGCGGTCGTTACAGTTCCCAACCCGCAGTGAAGCAGCGTGGTGGACTTAAGATCTAAGCCCCCCTCCTCACCCTGGGGGAGGCCTAAGCCCCTGCAGTGGGGTAAAAAATGGGCTGATGATGATGATGATGAATTACTGTCGTATATTATTGTTTCAATGTAATAGGTAGGCAATGACGACTACCCTCTGCACTAGTTAAAAACAGTATCGCGGTGGTGCAGTATCACCGCGGCCACCAACAACTATAACTTGACAGTCTTGATACACCAACAGTATTGCGTACACGCAGCCGAGATATGTAATAGAAGAAATAAAATTTTAAGGGTTAATATGATGCCAACGTAACCGTAACGTAATAACGTATGATGCTCAAAACCAAAACTGTAAAGAAAAAAACGTGTTACGTTTTTCTCACTCTCTCTAATAAATTAATATTTTTTTTTGTTTTTTGTTAAGATGTTTAGCAGTTGGGTTTTTTTTTAAATTTAGTTCATTCAATTTGTATTAGTTTTATCAACTAGCACGCATTTACTTTAGTTTTTGTTACAACCTATGGTTACAACATGTTACAACTTGTGACATGTTACAACTCACAACTCAACGAAGATCAATACTTTTTGCTCCTTTTCACGACGACTCGTTACTTTGTTGCTGCGTGATTGATTGTCAAACATCCAAAATACAAACTTTCACATTTATAATCACCGAATTTTTATAATATAGTAGGATTTGATCCATCCGATCAGTTTTATTTTACGAATTACTCCATAATTGAAATAACAAATAATAGTCTCGTAGCAACGTAACTTCGAATTCTGTCATAAATGAATAAGAGATACAATCAAGTTTTATGCTATTGCACAGACAAGTCAAGCTTTAGACCACGCTTTAACAGGGAGTAGCATTCGCCAAGGCTATGTAGTGATACTACATAACTACGTCACTAGTGAGCCGTCAGTTGGAAGCACGTCGGAAGCCATTAAATTGTCAATTTTGAACGAGCCAATGAAAACTAGCCGACCTCTCCCCGCAACCCGCCACTTTTTGGCGATTTCGTTTTCGTACTGACGTTTATTAAAGCGTGGTCTAAAAGTTGACTTGTCTGTGTGCTATTGTCATAAAAGTACGAATTGACTAGAAGCCCTCTTCTGCGTTTACCATCTAACCACTCATACTTATGAAATGAAGTGAATTACCATTTATTTGTTCAAAACGTATTATAGCTGGCTGGTGTAAGATGGGAAGTTTCAGTCCGAGTTTCAGTGCGAAAAGTCCCCGCGCGCCGATCTTCAGTCGTTCTTCACCCCTGAGGAATCCCCGCGAGAAATCACCTCGATACTGTGAACAGACATTTATTACTCTATAAAACCATAGAACTAATGATAAAAACATAACACTGCTGTAAAATTTATTAACTCTATGCTATAACCATACATTACTATCACTACATATTATAAAATAATGTCCCCCGCCGCGTCTGTCTGTCTATCTGTCTGTCTGTTTATCTGAACACGATAAACTCAAGAACTACCAAACGGATTGGCATATTGTTGACACCAGTGGACAGAGTGATTCAAGAAGAATGTTTTGTGGAAATTTGTTGAAATATGACGATTATTGTTGAAGAAGTCGGAAAAAAATGAAGCCGGCTGGGAGCTTTCATCGAAAATGCTGCCTAATCCTTTTGAGATATAACAAAATAATGTATGGAGGAATTATGTCTCTTTTATAGGACTACAGAAAAGTACGCGATGGCATATGTCTATCTTTTATGGATAACTTACTATACCAATTTTTATGTTTAAAAAATAGTTTTATATGATGAGGTAATTTGAAAGCAATTTATACGGATACAGTATTAATCCTTATCAAATGAAATACATCATTTACCTTCAGTATTTCATGGAGATTACACAATTTAAATTAATATTTTAAGAGCTATCGCGAAATATATATATATCGCGTGATACGCCGCGCTGACCGGATGACGCAACACGCGTAGTTAAGCTGAAGTTATCAATGTTGTATACAAAGAAATATTGTAGTTTGTTTTTATGTATTTATACTTCACTTTTTTCAAATATTTATAGGATTGGAAAAGAAATACAGTAACAATACTCCAAGTAGGATGAACTTACGTTACATTTAAATTTAATTAAATCCAAACCACTTGTTCGACGACGCAACAAACTGATACGACACTACGACAGAACAAAAAAATTATTGCTTAAATGCTCTGCTATCCGTGCGAAGCCGGGGCGGGTCGCTAGTGAAATATAAATAGAGGGTATATTTACAACGTTTTCTGAGTATGCTAGAATGTGGGAATCGTTTGAAGTTTATGACAAACCCACTTTATTTTCATTCCACATACGTTACTCAAAACGTATTGCGCCATTATGCAATTGAACCATGTTATTATTACGTGACTATAAGTTACCCCAAACTGAAACATACCTATATCATTAAAAATATCGTCATTTTTGCAAATTGTTAGTAGAATATAATTTCTCAAGAAAGCGGCGTTCCTGGGATATTACATATTAAAACAAATGCAAGGCCGTCTTTGTGTTACACATCATTCGATTTTTTTTTATTTCAAGCAAAGTATTTTTACGAAATAATATATGTTACACATACGAAAGCTTATATTTTTTGTTATAAATCGAACAGTTATGGTTTATTCATAACAACTCTAGTGATAGCGCTATCTGTCGCAAAGTAGAACAACTAGTTAACGACATCTATGGTAAAATATAGCAACTAATTTAATCTCAATTTACTTCGCTCCATATAGTATATTGAATATTTGATCTACTCTTTTGCAATTTCACTTCTATTTTTCAAAGTTTATATAAATGCATTTAATTTTGATATTGATTTTTTTAAGAGGCAGTTTTTTTTGTATTTTTAAACAAATGACCAATAGTGTGAGTCAATACTGAACTTCGTTTTTAAAATTAGAGACATTTTGTTGCAGGAGTGAAAATATCGGGTCCAATTTATTGACAATGACTGTGCCAGCACTGATGTGACAAAATGGATTCAAAGACTGGAGTTTTGGCCGAATGAATTAAGACAAGCGAAGTCGCACAATCGACTAGTATGGCTGACCCGGACGCCTTTGATGACGAGGTAAGATAGTTTTTAATTGACAACAAATTGATATTAGTTGATGTTTCCTGCTTCATTTGTTTATTCTTAAATGATTCGAAGGGTACTCACACACTTGTACGCACAGTTTAAAAAAAGTAACATTTAACGGTCCCTTGTAACAGTATGTTTATGAAAATATAATTTATGTACATAAAAACTTAAATGATTTCTTTGAGGTGGGTGACGACTACAACTTAAATGCTAGACATAAGCATATTTTATAGATTTCCAGGTTCAAACAGATGGAATATATTTTTCATCTAAACAGTCTTCTTCCAAAACACCAAAGTTATAAATTACGAACACGATACTCCAATCTACAACAAACAAATACCTACAGAAGAATGTACAGTTACACGATATAATACAAATCAGCCTTTCTATCCTTTCAGTGATGCTTTCCGCTTACATAACACGTCTTTTAATTGAGTTTATTTATTTATTTAATTTATATATATAATTTAATAATATATATTTAATTATTACTGCAAAAATGAAATACATTTACAAAATATAAATGTCATCCTATAAAAGCGCCATCTACAAAAATTTTGATTGCCAACCCGATTGACGTGGGTAATATGACACAGTCTGACTTTCAAAGGTTAATAATCATTTAATGGGAAATTGTATCCCTTTTTATAATAAAATTCTAAAAGAAATGTTAGACTTCAATTCGAATCCATTTATAAACCTAGCAAAAAAGTCTAACTCATGAAAAAAGCTTACTTTGTATTACCGAGTATTTAAAAAAGTGCGCATGGATATCATTTTAATAGTTGTAAGTCTTTAAAATAAAAAAAAGAGTCAAAAAAATATATATATTTAATTAAAATAAACAGGGAAGAGTTTCTTGCCGGTTCTTCTCCTTCCAGTTTTCCGAACCACTAGCTAATCAATTCATTCTGACTTTCAATAAGTGTGTGTAAACATCTTATATTGAATAATTTTTTTTAATTTTAATTTTGAGTTAACTTTCATTATATGTTTTTTTTTATTCAACGCTTTTTGATTTATGCATCAAAAATATTTTTCAAAAAATCTTGGTCGTGATCACCTAAATAAATAAGCTTATATTTTTGGCCTTTCTGATGTACCCTTACCCCCATGCCATTCTATTAGCCTTTTTTATACTCCACTGCAGGGGCTTAGACCTCCCCTAAAAATGAGAGGGCTTGGAGCTTAAATACACCACGCTGCTCCAATGCGGGTTGGCCCCTTATCTCGGAAATAGATAAAACTAGACATAACAAAGTTCGGTGAATATAGAGGATGTTCTATGGTTTCGAAGCAGCTTCTTTTTCAGCCGACGTCGCAACTCTGGACTCGTGCATCGAAGCGTTGTCCCTGTAAATACAAAAGTAAAACGAAACGTCACACGACGATCCACCCAAATAATTTTTGTAATTTCTTTAGGGTATTTGCCATAAAAATACGAATTGACTGGTAGCACTCTTCTGCGCTTACCGTCTAACCACTCTTCTTCTAGTTAGCTGGTGTATATCCGTGTATATTTGACAAGTTCCACTCTGGCTTCAGTCCGCGAAGTTCCCACGCGCCAGCGTTCACCCACTAAAACTTGCGTTTGACATTATATGATTAAACCATGGATTAAAATCGGTGGATTAAAATCTTAAAACCAAACGCTGTTGTTAAATTTATATACTCTATGGTATTTAATTATTCCTTCGGTCACTGTTGTCGTTAGGGTGTCCCAACGAGGGTCATTAGTTGAAGTTACTCCACGTTTAAACTCAGCACTCCAACGTGCACTCCTAGACTATCGAAGAACAGTACCTAACCTCTTATGTGTCGTGTTGTATTCATTTACTTGTTCGGTAGTAAAAAAAAATCCAGAAAAGATATTTAATTACCACGCGTACGTCATTTTAAAATTTTTGTAAATACAGACTATGTTTTCACTCTATTTATGTAATTTTTAATAATGTAATGTAATGTATATTTTAGATACAACCTTTGTATATATAATGTCTGGATGGACCCGCCAAAAATTACAGATCAACTTTTATATATTCATGTGTGACTCAACATACCACATACTCCCGCTACGTCATACTAATTACGTACAAATCGTCTGTGCGTGACTTGTAACCGAACGGTTAGGTGATGTACGTTTTTTGACGCCGACTCTCAATCCAAACATTATATAAACACAATTTAAAACCTATCAGTGTTAATTTTGGTCCGAATAAGCAGTTATCACATTTTTACTTTATGTTGAACACCTCTTAAGAAATAGTGACAAATTGTTAAGTTTTCTTTGCATAAATATAGCTGGTATGTAAGTCAGTTTAGTAGGTAATTCCTATTATTATAGAATAAAAACAAACCGCAGGCGCAGGTGAGGCCGCAACTATACCCGCTAGACTATCATAATAAGCAAAAATTATTTTTCCCTTTCACCGAATTCTCGGATAAGTTTTCCTGTGACTTTCATACTTAATAGTTCCATAAATTTTCTCGTGATCTTATATACTTTCTTCCATTTCGTAGTTTTTCGCGACGACATTTCACGGAAAAACAGTTTTGTGTTCTCTCCACGGTCGAAATGTAAATACGGTGTAAGTGTTGTTACCCTCTGTTGTTACCTTATATAAAGTTGACGTAGGACCACATGAATAGATATCCGTACATAAGCCGAGCTACACAGAAACGGCCAGCTGTAGGTAAACTCACACATAGCATAGCGATGTGCGCCTTACCCCTCTCACTGACACGACGACGGGTTCATGTACGCTCCAGCTGGGTTAAAAACTGGTTTGAACCAGTTCAGTCGGCGTATAAACGACAGGGCTGCGGCTGCGGCGCACTCATTCAACGCAATTCACAAAAAAAATCGATTTTGTTGATGTATTATGTATTACCACTTCAATGTTTAAAATAAAATAAGATAACATCAATCAAAGTAGTAAAACATTAAAAAACTAACAAAAAACTTGTTTAGGGTTAATTATTTATAACTTATTTTATTTTAGGATGTATCAAATTACACTAATTATTAATTTTTTAAATATACATTTCACTATGTACCTACTTACATTATTTTATTTTTCTCGCTAATTTTTTTTAACGTGTAACAGGCGTCAACCCTATGAGAATAGGTATGGATTTTGTACATTATTGTTAGATAGCTTGGACTCTGTACGCATATTTACTCATGTGGTTCGACTAAATCAAAGGAATAAAGTAATAATAATATTTTTTTAAATAAATATATATTAATTTACAGTGTTCTTTTGAATGGGGCAGGATACGAAAAATTGTATTTAGAAACTTTTATTTTGTCAAAAACGAAATTTACATATAATTTTTTTTTTGTCAAGTGCGATCTTTACGAGATAAGTCTTGAAAGGCGAGATTTATGTTTTTATACCAATCGACTCTTTTTTTTATCGGGAATAAATAATTCTATTCCAAGCAAAAAAATCCAAACATTTGAAATTGCTTAAATTTTGAAAAAAAAATTATTCATTCGTTCAATTTTATTTCAGCTAATAAATAGGAAATTTTCAGAAAATACTTTTTGCAGTCAAGTCGCTAAAGACGATTCCATAATAATATTAATAAGTGTTCAGAGTGACACCCGTATTCCGTATGTACATAGTCGTACTTCATTTTTTAAGTAGCCTTTACTGAAAAAATCTAAATTCATCATATCAGGAGATCGTGACGGCCATATTTTAGAGCCATGCGTGCCCATCCATTTCTCGGAAAATTTTTTGCTTAAAAAGGTTCTAATCACTAAACGATTACGTGTCGGAGTTCCATTCAATAGAAAATCAATTTTTTGACGTTTATAAAAGGGAAATCCTAACAGTCTTTTTCATGGCATTTCTCTGACCCATATTAAATCTGTACGTAGTGATGTATACTTATTGTCACAGTGTGCATACTGTTTTTGTTTCCCATACTGTGGCACAGACGACAGGCTGATACAGGCTGCAAGATCGGCCGTATAAATCTTATTTGGTTTACTCTTGAACTTTCTGCTCGCCTCGTAAACATTACTAGATATCTACCTTAGGTTATTTTCGGAAACTCGCTTAATATTTTCAAGCTTGCAATGGTACTTTCCAGAGTAAAATTTCCGCAAATATTTGCATATAAATGATAGCTTATTTCAAATAGTTTAAACAAAAATTAGATCATTTAGTTTTAACCTATTAACTTCTTATCAATCACTATCAATAATTGTCTCTGTCGATCAAATTGCCTGTGACCTTATATCTGACCCAAATGGGATAATGTGTAGTAGGTACCTGGGTTAATATGATCGTCAGTTTATTAAGACAGATTTAATAAGAGATTATTAAGAGTGTGTAATTTCCATACAAACGGCGCTGGCGGCCGCACACATTAAACCTTAACCGACTGGCGCAAAAAATATTTTGATACATCATAAGAAAAAAAAAATTTAAATGCTTCAATTTTTCCATGTTTCATGTTCAATATAAAACTAATTGTAATCTTATCAAAAAAATTCTCATCTTTAAAAAAATTCAAACTGTAAAACTGGTCATTTCATGTTTCAATTGAACATGGCTTCTACCTCAACCCCATCGAACTTTGAATTAGTGCAATAGAGGAGTAATGCTGGCCGTTTAGTTCAAGAACCAAATTTAATACATTTGAGCCATAGAAATAGGATGGGAGACGGACGGGATGCGCGAATGATCCACGCGATTGGTTGCCTAGATGATCTTCGTCCACCACGTTCTTGTGTATTACCCGTCACAACTAACTACTTAATATATAAAGTTGTCAACTACCGTGAATGGCCTAGCCGGGTACATCGGAGCTGACAATTGGCTTTGAGTCGTTGATTTAAGTAAACGTGCGCTCTAGTTTGCTACATTCAAAGTTCAGTGCGTAACGTTATAGACTGTTTGATCCACTACTTCGTTCCACTAGTTCTTGTTGTTATATGTGTGTGGCGTCTTTGCAAAAATATTTATATATGTATATATTATAAAGAATATTTAAGTATGTATATCAGTTGTCTAGTAACCCATAACACAAGCATAATACTTGCTTACTTTGGGACTAGATGACGCTGTGTGGGAAGTCCCATCATCATCATCATCATCATCATCAGCCCATTTTTACCCCACTGCAGGGGCTTAGGCCTCCCCCAGGGTGAGGAGGGGGGCTTGGAGCTTAAGTCCACCACGCTGCTCCACTGCGGGTTGGGAACTGTAACGACGGCCATCTATTTACAGCGTCCGGGACCGACTGCTTAACGTGCCCTCCGAAGCACGGTGTCAGTGATATTGTGTACTTAAGTCAGAAAAACTCATTGGTACACGCCCGGATTCGAACCATAGCCCGATGGGGCCAAATTTGAGACAGGCTCGTTGCGCTCTGGGCTATCACGACATGGGGAAGTCCCATGTATTATTATTATTATTACTAGTGGGTCCAGTAAGATTTCCAAGTAGCTCCACTGCATAATATGAGTGGAACTATTAGGATTTGTGAATCCAGTTGGACCCACTCCTGTTGTAAAGATACTGGCCGTACAAGTGCACTGACACTTGAAATAGAAATTGATGTCATAAATAATAGGCACTGTCATGTCTGTCAGGACCGTGTGTGGTGGCGAGCCTTGGGAGAGGCCTATATCCTGCAGTGGAGAGACACGGGCTGATGATGATGGTGATGATGATGAAGATGATGATGACGATGACGATGATGATGATGATGATGATGATGATGATGATGATGATGATGATGATGATGATGATGATGATGATGATGATGATGATGATGATGATGATGATGATGATGACTGCCATATCAGTAATAAAAATTAATGAAATAGTAGGCACAGGATCGCGTCAAACTTTATGGCGGATCAGAATACAACGCTTTAGGCAAGCTAGCGCAGGTACAGTCATACATCCCTCGTTCCACTGAGTCGCCCTACACCGAAAACTGGTTATTGCGATGCGACTTATACCTAATTTCGGATCCGTCATAAAGTTTGATTGTAACTGTAGTACCTATTAATTAATTAATGATATAGCTGCTAGAATGGAGGGAGAATTTAGTTAATAATATTCTGCCTCAGCTTCGGCATTTAATTATTTATTATTTCTTCCTACCACAAACTCAGATAGTAACGTAACTTAAAGCCTAAAGCTGTGCTCCGTCATGGATCCATTCCGTTCTGATGCTAGACGGTAATAACGTTATGCAAACATTCTAGATATCACATAAACGCGTAGCCACTGCAACGTCGTCGATCGCTAAGAAAAAATATAATAAAAACAACATAACAAGTTTTATGCAAATATCGTAAAAAAAATATGGTTAATGTGTAAGCTTCGAAGCTTGCGAATGTACTTTACTTAATATTACATTTTTTATATTCCTTTTTCGTGAATTATGCGTATATTACATTTAAACTTGTCGTGGGGCCACAAGCCCAATTATTTATTCATTAAAACTAAGACCGTTTGTTCCACCACCTAAGTGGAACCACGAGGATTTGTAAATCCTGCTGAACCCACTGGTGGAATCAAGTAGTGGAACCAACAGTCCATAACGCAAAAATATATTTAATGTAAACGTATAGCTGCATCGAAATCATTGGAAAGTAAGCACTTTTATAGGCATCACAGACAAGTCAACCTTATAGACCACGCTTTGACAGGGAGTAGCATTCGCCAAGGCTATGTAGTGACACTACATAACTACGTCACTAGTGAGCCGTCAGTTGGAAGCACGTCGGAAGCCATTAAATTGTCAATTTTGAACGAGCCTATGAAAACTAGCCGACCTCTCCCCGCACCCCGCCACTTTTTGGCGATTTCGTTTTCGTACGTACGTTTATTGAAGCGTGGTCTATAGGTTGACTGGTCTATGATAGGCATACATACTCGTATATAAGAGAGGTACCCCAAAAAAATATTAAAGGTTTTATGTCAAGCAAGTAGTGAATACGTGTAGGAAATATTCCACGTTCTGAAAGGAATTTCAGAATGTATATAGAAGGTTTATCATTTGTCTATATCAATCTAACAAGGTTAGACAACAAAATACGTATTGTAATTTATTTATATTGACATACGCTCAGGCATATAGAAAAGAAATGGAACGTTCAATGCCATACATTTTTGTAATCACCCGATTACACGTTTTCTACGTTATATTTTAGCTTATTGAAGGCGATGATATTTCATAGCTGTAGAGGCGTTACGCGCACTCCGGCGTGGCAACAAGAAAGTAGGGTAATTAAGGTAAATTACGTGGATTTCAGCCGTGCACGGTCTCACAGCTGAGTTACACCTCTTCTCTGAACTATTCGATTTAATTTATTCAAATTCAAAAAGGTTTTATTCAATATAATATTTTAACACATACTTATTGAAAGTAAAAAAAAAAAAAAAACTAGAAGGAGAAGAACCGGCAAGAAACTCCTCCCTGTTTATTTTATTTACATATATGTTTTTCTTAATAGTTTTTTTTTTTTTAATTTAAAGTGCTTACAACTATTACAATGATGTCCATGCGCACTTATAATTTAAATACTCGGTAATACAAAGTAAGCTTTTTTATGAGTTGGACTTTAACTCGCTTTATAAATTGATTGAAATTCAAGTCTAACATTTCTTTTAGAATTTTATCATAAAAACGGATACAATTTCCCATGAAAGAATTATTAACCTTTGAGAGTCTGAACCTAGGAATTGACAACATAGCTTATGTCTTGTAATTAAGTTGTGGCCATCACCCACCCCAGAGACATGCCATCTTGTACATTCCGCTAGTGTGAAAGAAAATAAAATAAAAGAAAATAATGTAAACTCTAATGCTAATAAAATAAGAAAAATATATATCAAATAAGAAACCATGGATGCTACCACAGAGCATTACAGTAGGTTAGAGCTGGCATGTAAGCGGATACGCTGTCTACTTCAAGATTAAGATTAAGACGGATCTCATGACCTAAACTCAAAAATGCGACATCAAATCATACCAAAGATGTAAGGGAAAAGGATGAACGACTGGACGGCTTTCTAAAATGATAACTATTTACGTATGCGTAACATTTTCACTTATATTTGTTTTGTGAGTAATTATTTTTGGGCTACTTATCTCTGAAAATATACCGTCACATGGTACCTAATTTATTCAATTCTTTGTGGATGTAACATTCTTGGAAAAAAACTTACTAACTGATATCAATACACACACCAAATAATTTCATCAAAAGGAATTTTGCCAAAGGTTTTTTATACCACTGAACTTTGACTAACCGATTGGTTAGTTTGAGACCCTAGGATCAGCATGTCTATTTGTTCTTTGAATGGGTGTAAAATACCTATGTACGTAAAAGAATATTAAAGTATGTACATCAGTCGCCTTGTACCTATAATACAAGCGCTGCTTAGTTTGGGACTAGATGATGTTGTGGAGGGCGTCTCAAGTATTAATATTATTAAGTGTAGTTAATGTCGTGATAGCCGAGTTGCAGTGAGCCCGCTTCATGTTTAGAAGGCCGTGGTTCGAATCATTAGTTTCACCATCATACGAATGAGTTTTTCCTAACTTATGTACATAAATATCACTGACTCTGCGCCTCGGAGAGCACGTTAAGCCGTCAGTCTGCACAGCGTGATTACAGGTTACGATCCCAATAAACGTAGCTCTTTTAAATTATATCATAAAAAGGAAAAGTTATTGAGAATTTTACACATCACAACTTGTATGAGAATTTTAACGAATTACATTTCAAGTGAAATTTAACAAAATGTTTGTTTGAAACAAAGATATAATGACCCATGGTTTTTCTAACCATTGAGTATGACAATTTGATCACGTTTTCGATCGCTCCGAAATATGAGACGCTCAATCTTGATTATTGTGTGGTCTAAGTAGCAATAAACGTTATATAACGACAGTACGGAACCGTCGGAGCGCGGTCGGACTCGCACTTGACCGATTTTATCTAATAACGGCAGGAAACCCCATAACGCGATAGTAATTAAAATTAAAAGGAATACGGTTATAGACCTCTCAAAACATCAATTTTTTTCTATTTAGATATTTCTTAGATATTTACGAAAATTCATCTGATGTTGAAATTATCCCAGTGACGTCATCTGGGCGGTGAAAACTAAATAAAAAATACTGAGGTATAGTCACTATGTCAAATGAAAATGTGATCCTCGTGTATCAATAAAATGGTATGCTTTTATTTAGTCTAAGATAATGTAAACATCTGTCCAGATGACGTCACAGAGATATTTTGTTAATCAATTTTTGGAAAAAATTACTAAGTAAATTAAAGACTTAATTTTTTTATATTAAGAGGAATGTATTTATTTGTCTATATTTTTGGAAAAAAATGTAAAAACTATGATGACAAAAGGCCCGATGGCATGACGCTCGGACTGTGGAAGTTTGGCAGGCCGCTGGTGTGGGACGCTACCTGTGCTGATACCTTGGCTCCGTCCCACATTCTGGTGACTTCCAAGAGTGCTGGCGCGGCTGCGTCCACCGCTGAGGACTCCAAGCGGCGCAAATATTTAAATGTAGGGACGAGTATTTTTTTGCGCTGTTTGGGGTTGGGGGTGTTGAAACCCTTGGGCCGTGGGGTCCAGAGGCTCAGCAACTCGCCAGGGAAGTGTCTGTGCTTTTGGTCGAGGTGTCCGGCGACCGGAAGGCAAGCAACTATTTCCGTTAACGTATAAGCCTGGCTATACAAAGAGGTAAAGCTTCCAGTCTTCCGGATACCGCGACCTCAGATAATTTTTTAAATGATATAATAATATTAGGTAGGGGATAAAATCTTTTCGCATATAGTTTGTATATACATTATGAAAATCTCTTTAGCTGAACTAGTTGTATCTGGTTGTTTTTGATACCAATAAAAAGGTTACATTTCAAAAAAAGAAACAAGTTAGTAAAATATTGTTTCCCGCCGGTTTTCATTTGTTTTTCTTTCTCTCAAAATGAGAGAATCTAATGAAAAAATTCTATTCATTTCAAAGTTTTATTATAAAAAAGAAAGAAATGCAACGCAAGCTGCGAAAAAAATTTGTGATCTTTATGGCCCTAATGCGGTGTCAATAAGAGTAGCAAGAACTGAGTTTAAACGTTTTCAACTAGGGAATTTTGATGATGTCAAAGAAGCAACTCGCTGTTGTCGCCCCGTCAAGGTTAAAATGGACGCCATTTTTGAAAAAGTGGAACAAGATCGACATATCAGAAGTTACGACATAACTGAAGATCTGGAAATTGACCACAATACAGTTTTAACCCATTTGAAAAAGCTGGGTATACAAAAAAGCTCGATATTTGGGTCCGACATGAGCTCACTGAAAAAGAAACCTGATGAACCGTCAATTGCGATTCTTTATTAAAACTTAATAAAACCGAACCGTTTTTGAAGAGATTGATAACTGGTGATGAAAAGTGTATCAAGTACGATAAGAACGTGCGAAAACGGTCGTGGTCAAAGGTCGACCAGGCTTCACAGACTGTGGCTAAAACCGGGCTAACTCGCAATAAGGTGATACTGTGCGTATGGTGGGATTGGAAGGGTATTGATCATTATTAGCTTTTACCGCCGGGCAGAACCATCGATTCGGATCTCGACTGCAAATATGTTCGTATATTTAATAAATAGTTAATTTTGCAAAAAAAAACCAATGCATTAAAAATTTTGGTCCAAGCCCGCTTTAATTTGATCTATACAGGCTGAGGTTTTAATGATCAGCCAAATTTTAATATAATGATCTTTGGTAGAAAACTGATAGCCGCCTTATTTTCTTTTAGTATCGTTCTATAGAAAAATATTGAGATATGACTTCACAAACTAATTATAATAATAATTTTGCGCGCATCGACTTACACCAACATCATTGTATTAAGTGACTTTTTATTTATTTTTTGTTTAATTTTCTCTTTTCTCTGTTTTCTTGTGTGAATGTAGCGATAATAGATTTTAAATATTTGGAAACATTTTGTTGGTCGTTACAATGTTCTAAACTATATTGTTATTTTCTGTATGTGTAATTTATGTAAACGACTGTTTTTGTTTCCTGAATAAATTAAAAAAAAAAAAAACCTTTTCCGAAAAAACCAATAACTCTAGTCACCATTCATGACCGCCGCCCCATTCTGTTTCAAGGCCTCGTGCGCGTACGTTTACTATAGCGTTAAGAAGGCAACCAAACGTAACAAAATAACACTGTAGACAAAATAATTTATTATGAAAATGTAACCCATATTTTTAATTTACGCAATGAGGTCTATTAGTGATACCTAAAATCTAGAAAAATGTTGGCCGGTTACTAAAATCTCACTCTCCGAGTTGTTACCGCTAATGTCCTGCGTACCGTTTTCATGTGATCATCATCATTTAGGCTCTCATAAAAAATGTCCCAACCATAAACTTGTCGGCTCCGTTAATTTTTCCACCACATCGATGAAAATCCTGATCCAATTCTGGTCCCTTCGCATGTTTGAATACCATTAAAACTGACTTTTTGCCATTATAGACCAAACCATGCAATCTGGCATAATCCTCACAAATAATCATATTTGTTTATTACCCATAACGAGTTTTACAAAACAAATATTTTGCATAATAATAAAAGTAAAAAAGTAAAATAAATTTATTAAAAAAATAGATTATTTGAAAATGGATTTACTAAAAAAAAATTACTAATGATAATAAAATTAATAATAATAACTTTTTTCAGAGTAGTCCGATTTTGATAAATCTTTTTTTATTAGAAAGGGTATATATCCTGTATTTGGTCCGATATAAAATTGAAAAAAAAATCCAACCCGAGGGTAGGAATACAGGGGATGATTATTGTTCACTCACTGATTGTAATGTATGACCATGCATGAAGTAGCTAATTTAAAAGTAATCAAAAATTAAGAGTGGAGTTAGTATATTATAGCCACAAAAATTTAAAAAAAGTTTTAACAAGAAAATTAAACCGCCGAAAAAACTAAAAAGCAAAAAAATAATGAACCTTTTTTATTATTTAACCTTAGAAACTAAGTTCTTAAACTAATGTGCTTATACCTAAGTAGTTTCACCGAGTCTTTAAATTTAAGGTAATTTAGTTGATTGATTGTTTGGCGCCGACTTAAAATTTAGTTTTTAAGGTTAAATAATACAAAAGGTTTATATTATTTTGCTTTTTAGTTTTTTTCGGCGGTTTAATTTTATTGCACCTATTCTTATTGTTTTAATTTCTCTCTGTAATGTAATGTTGTAGCGAGTGCGTCAGTCAGGCTGTTGAAAAACAACGCCCACACCATTTGTGTGTCGGCAAATACTGAGCTCCATCCAGCCTTTTTGTAAATAAACTACTGTGTATCAATTACTTTTTTGTTTTGTGTGTTTTTTTAATTTCACTTCACTTCACTTTATCAGCCCATTTTTACACCACTGCAGGGGCTTAGGCCTCCCCCAGGGTGATGAGGGGGGCTTAGAGCTTAAATCCACCACGCTGCTCCACTGCGGGTTGGGGACTGTAACGACTGTAGTTTAATTCTTCAATTTTAGGATGCACATGTGTTTTTGTAGCAAACAAATGTCTTATTATTATTTTCTTATCCTGTGGCTCAAATGTGTTAACTTTGGTTCTCGAACTAAACGGCCTATATTACTCTTCTATCGAATTAATTGAAAACTCGGTGTTTAAAGACCGAGACCCGGGTGAGCCAGCACGAAATGCGATTACACTAGTTTTTCCGAGTCCAAAAGAAAATAACAATAATACCTGGGACATACCACAGAGCGCCATCTACTCCAAAATTAAGCAGTTTTAAGCTTGTACTATGGGTATTAGACAACTGAGCTACAGACAAATAATATTCTACACCCAGACACGGTGTCGTGATAGCCCAGAGCGCAACGAACCTGTCTCAAATTTATAAGGCCATAGGGCCATGGTTCGAATCCGGGCGTGTATCAAAGAGTTTTTCTGACTTAAGTTCATTAACTATCACTGACTCCGTTCCTTGGAGAGCACGATAAGCAGTCGGTTCCGGACGCTGTCAATAGATGGCGGTCGTTACAATCTCCAACCCGCAGTGGAATAACGTGGTGGATTTAAGCTCCGAACCCCCTCCTCACCCTGGGGGAGGCCTAAGCCCCTGCAGTGGGGTAAAATGCGCTGATGATGATGATGACCCAGACACGGAACAAATAAATATATTCGTGCACACAAATACTTGTCCCGGGCGAAATTCGAAGCCGCGACTTTGGTTCTGCAGTTAGGATCTCTAACCACTCGGCTAATGGGTGTCAGTGTCAAAATTTTGGAATAATTTACGAAAATATCGAATTTAAATTAATGGAACTGCATTTTATAGTGTCGGGAGTTTCTCAACACATGCAGAACCCGTTTGGTCGTTCGTTACAGTAGCATTTCGCTTTTTGAGTACATTCCTCATTTCATTATGTGTTTGTAATTGCACGTCTACTTACATAATTGTCATCAATCAAGGGTAGCTTCATAACACTCAGAAAAGCTTTCTCTTTAATGACCAATCTTTTTAGAAACGTCACTCGACTTCATACATATTTGTATTCGATTGCGCGACTGGATTTCGTTAACACAGAAACGCCGCCGAATCGTTTTACACACAAATAATTCGACGAAATAATCAGGGGTGTGCTAACAAAAAAAAAAAAATCCATTTTCCACTCATTGTATTCTCGTTTCGTTGATTGAAAACCTTTTGTTGGGAGCTATATGTACGGGCTTTTTAGACTTCGGGCCATTTGTAACTGCGGAGTCTCGAAGCTTTCGCTCGCTTTTTGTGTTGTATGAACTCGGATCGATGAATGAAGTGAACTTTTTAACTCCTCTTTATTCGACCGAGTTGGTTTTGTAAAGTGAATAATATAATTCGGTTGTGTTGTTACCTATCTCCATATATTAATTTGTGCTGTCGAGTTAGGTGAAGGTTACAAAGTAAAGGAAATGGTAGATTGTTAACCAAGGGTGCAAAATAGTGTATTTCCGGTGAGGGTCAAAAGATTAATCTCATAGCGAGTAATTCATACTCTTTTTGTCACTACCCTTACGAGGAAAATTATTGAATTATGATGGAAATTATAAAAGAACGTTCGGTTTTCAATACTCCCCACAAACAAATGTACAATTGGAAAATTGGACATACCATATCAGCTCATTATGCCCCATTGCAGGAGCTTGCCCTTGGATTGAGGGTGTTTGGAGTTCAATCCACCATTTTGCTACAGTACGGGTTGGTGGATTTTAACGATTGCCATCCGACGATGGCAACCGGGACCGACAGCTTAACGTGCTCTCCGAGGCACGGAGTCAGTGTTAAATTAATTATGAATCGCACTCGTTGTGCAACCATACAAAATACGCGAAAATCCCAAAAATCTGATAAGGCCATCCTTTACAGTTAGTAGTCGATATGTTAGTGGGTAGGTAACACCGAATCCAACCCGAGCGTGACCTATTGTGACCCGTTGGTGGAATATAAAGCCGACTTTCCACTACCGACTCACGACGTTCGTTAAATGCGGGCCATAAAACAACAATGCTCTCCGCTTGTTATATTGTCGTTAGCGTGAAAATAATTTGTCTCTCGCGTGACTCAAATCTCATTACGAATAGACAATAGACTTCACATTTGCCGCCCCAGCAAATTACCGTGCGCGAAAATAATACGTGTTGCTCGCAAATTGGGGCTTTTCAGCTCACATAAAAGATTTCCTCGAAGAGAAGTTATATAAAATGCAGTGTCTACTGCTATGCCTGCGGGTCACGCTTTAGTATTTATTTACGCAGCTTTAGGAGTTAGATTCAAATTTTAAAAGAACATTAAGCGTTAGTTAATAAGTAATTACTTGACTGACGGTTGGCGAAGCCGGGTCGCGAGTTCGATTCCCGCCCGGGTCAAATATTTGTGTGCATGAACATGTCTATTTGTTCCGTGTTTGGGTGTAAAAGTATTTATAAAATGTGTATATATTATAAAAATAAGAATATTTAAGTATGTATATCAATTGTCTAGTAACCCACAATACAAGCATAATACTTGTTTACTTTGGCACTAGATGGCGCTGTGTGGGATATCCCACACATTATTATTATTATTACTATTATTGTCATTGTTGTCATTGTTGTCATTGTTGTCATTGTTGTCATTGTTGTCATTGTTGTCATTGTTGTCATTGTTGTCATTGTTGTCATTGTTGTCATTGTTGTCATTGTTGTCATTGTTGTCATTGTTGTCATTGTTGTCATTATTGTCATTATTGTCATTATTATTATTGTTATCGTTATTATTATTGTTATTGTTATCGTTATTGTCATTATTATTATTGCAGTGGATCAACAATAGATACTTAGATTGATAAGTTATTTGAGTCATTTTGTTAGGATTTTTCTTTATTTATATAAATATAATTTGTGTGCATGCTGTGCTTACTTGTAATTAGTAGTCGTGTGTTTGTTTGTGTTAATCGATGCGACAACTGTTGGTGTTTCAAAGAAAATTCAGTAACTTACAGGCAGACAGTCATATAAAACATAGTAAATATACCTAAGACTTCTAAAAAAAGTAATAATCTGACAAATGGCTTTCAAGTTAAACACGAACACACGTACATACATAGAATTTAATATGACAGAATAGAAATAGAAACTAAAAAGTAAACAATCGCACGTAGCAAGTCAGTCACGAAAATACAAGTAACTTAAATTCTTATCGCATTATAGTACTCAAGATAACGACTAGCTAATAAAGATTTCCTTGGGAAACGGACATCGCGCGGCCTTTATCTCTATTTCTTACGTCACATCCGTTTCCTCAGATCCGGTCGAGCCGCAAAAACATCTTTACGCTTCCAGAGTTAATTGGTAGAGTTTTGTAACGAACAAAACATACTTAGAATTGCTATCGAGACTTTGTGCGCCTATTGCTAGAGTTAGGCGGTCGCTGGGAATGTGAATTGTATTCGTTTCGACGCTTCCCAAGGTTCCGTACATCAAGTGGTGAAAATCAGACCAAAGTTTCCTTTAATCCGTTATAAAAGTGTTAATTAGGTAGTTTACTGGTCTAGTAAAGGCGACCTACGATAAATACGTAACCCGACGCCCCTATTTTTTACGCCAGAAGGCATTTTTGAGTTGGTAGTAATTTCCTAAATGTTCCTAACGGATTATAGAGTATGCCGTACCTATGTCATTATAGACACCACGCGATACACCAGAAAAGTGAACTCGGCCGACGGCCTATTGCTCGAGCTTTCACTGCATGGCCGCCTCCCCTTTCACTTAGTCATTTTCCTTTTTAGCTTTGAAATTGAAGCGGGTGCGTTTTGAAGAGGTACGCGGGGCTCGCTTTCGACCCTCTGATACCCATTACTCCTATAACACGCTACTCGTATCGACATTAGAGAGGTCAAGAAGTTTGGTGCGCGTTGTACATTCTGGCTACGACGGTTACGCTGCACAGGAAAAAGTTTTTGGTTATAAGTAACAAAAAATTTTATTACTATTTACCTAAAAATAGTGACAACATGACTATTGCTATAAGTAATCGAACTCAGTTGTACCAGCTTACCAACCAGTAAGTACATTCTTGCATTTTAATAAACTTACCAACCAGTAAGTACATTCTTGCATTTTAATAAACTTACCAACCAGTAGGTACATACTTGCATTTTAACAAACCTTATTTAAAATTTGTCAAAGTTTTGCTATTTTCATGGTAACACAAACAGTTTTGTTGTCTACTTTTTTCAGTTTGGGGTCTGTGAAATATACGTACAAGCGTGTAATCGTTTCACTAACACCGACAGTCAAAATTAATGGCACTGAAATTCAGTACGCAAATCGAATTCGCTCTTGGTCTGTATTATTTCTTCAACTAATATTGTTAAAATCTCAGCGATATTGCATCGACATAATAAATTGGGTTGTGTGTAAAAGTGTCGTGATAGCCCAGAGCGCAACGAACCTGTCTCAAATTTATAAGGCCCCACAGGCCCATGGTTCGAATCCGGGCGTGTACCAATGAGTTTTTCTGACTTAAGTACACAATATCACTGACACCGTGCTTCGGAGGGCACGTTAAGCAGTCGGTCCCGGACGCTGTCAATAGATGGCGGTCGTTACAGTTCCCAACCCGCAGTGGAGCAGCGTGGTGGACTTAAGCTCCAAGCCCCCCTCCTCACCCTGGGGGAGGCCTAAGCCCCTGCAGTGGGGTAAAAATTGGCTGATGATGATGATGATGATGATAATAAATTGTTAAGTGTGCTACTTTTATATTTGAGGGTCCGCACGTTCTAGCGCTTCCCAAAAGACCCTTATCGAATTAAATTTGTCAACACTAGTTTTTGATTGAACTTTATCAGACGGGGAAATGGTTTACTTGCAACTGGTGTACTTTTAAATACATCTCCATCTTTCAGGACCGCTTAGCGTAGTGGGTAGCGAACCTGCCTACGAAGCTGGAGGTCCCGGGTTCGGATCCCAGGTCGGCTCAGTATTTATATGATGAATATTTATACTGGTACCGGATCTTGGTTCTTACATGTATGTGGTGTCTTCGCTTGGTACCCAAAACACAAGCTAATGCTCAGTTTGGGGCCAAGACGTTGTTGTGATGTATACGTTAAAAAAAAATCTTTAAATCCACAGACCAAAGTTATACTATCCGGTTGTATTGTTTGTAGTTGAAATTCACGTACTGCAAAGTGAAGGTGGAAATAATCCTTAATAAAAAATTATAAGCGTGTAACAGGTTTGCATTTTCCATTAAAACAGTCCGGAGGGACGCAATCAGAGCTTTTTGGTGTGTGCGGAAATTGAATTCCTGGCGTACATACCTTTCCGAACGCTCAGTTTGATTTGAATAGTTCTAACACCGAATGTTAACACCGTTCTACAGAAGCGACACGAACGACGTGTCTGATACGACACGATGCCCTCGAGCTTGGGCACGCAAATTAATTTTCTGTGTAGGGTTGTCAATGTCAATTCACGACCTCTTAGCCTAGTGGGTAGCGACCCTGCCTACGAAGCTGGAGGTCCCGGGTTCGAATCCCAGGTCGGATCAGTATTTATATGATAAATATTTATACTGGTACTAAGTCTTTGTTGTTATATGTATGTGGTGTCTTCGCTTGGTATCCAAAACACAAGCTAATGCTTAGTTTGGGGCCTAGACGTTGTTGTGATTTATAAGTTATTATTATTATTAAGTGAAATTAAATCATCCTAATAAAATGTTTATGGTATTAATTAGTGTTTAATTTGGTATAAGCTTTTATTTTTAATTTGTAAATTAAATTAGGTTAATCATTTTGTTTGTAACAGAATTCGGAGTAAGAGACTTATATTGTTAATTCAAGTATAACTGATATAATTTTCAATTGATTAAACCGATACTCTTGTACAAACTTTAAAACCCGTTTTTTCCCTTAAATACAGTATTTAAAAAGTATAAATATGAAACTTAATATGGACATTAACAACTTAACTTATTATAACTTACAAAATATGTCAGCAATTAAAATTAGTTTTTTCAATTAAAGTATACATTATTTCATGTAAAATTAAATATTTTTTGTGTTTTAAACAATGACCCAAAACTGAAAATATTTTTTTTTTGAATCACTAACTTAAATTATTCAAAATTGCGAATGTTATCAATTTAAATAATTATTAGTTTTTTTAACACCTTGCATGGACATCACTTTTGTTATACACTAAAAGTTTTACTGTGTCACGAAACAAGTTCGAACCTAGACTACCGTTTGGAACGTAAAAAGGACATAGTGTTTTAATCCTGAAAAGCTACCAGTACGATAAAACGTACAAATAACGTATATAGAACGCGCTAGCCCTTAAACGGCGAGCACCCTGGGAGACGCGTTCTCTATTAGATATAGACAACGGGTAAAGTCACGCACGCAAGCACACGTAGGTGATATATAGTACCCATAATGGTTTAGTTCTAATATACTTCAAGGTTCTAAAAACTAAGTTGTATTTATTTATTGCTTGGATAACAAACAGCTAGTTCATATCGAAATTTATTAACGACAAATTTATAACTATTAGCCATTTAACAGTTTTCACATATAGTTATCTGCACTAGGTACTCCAAGGTTACACTAAAATGTACACTAAGTACATTAAAAGCACAAAGTTACACAAAGAGCCTTTTATTCGCAATGCACCTAAAGCCTGATTAGACGCTGCCAGTCGGCCTGCTAATAGAGATTGCCAGTGACTGAATGCCAGCGAGTAGTTACAGGAGACGCCAGTCAAACTTCCCTTAACCACGTTGTACAACACCAAGTGCCCGTGACGTTTCAGTCAACCCACCAGCTGGCATGGCAACCGCTGGTAACGTCGAAACCAGCCTTAAGTTTTATTTTCAGATGCTATGTAATTACCCTCTAATACGTTACTATTATATAACATGTATATATAATAATAATAATAATAATAATAATATATAATATAGTATATAATATAATAATGTATAATAGTAAAATATAATAGTATATATATATATATATATATATAAATAACGTTCCTATAGCCGTTACCGCAGCCTTACTTGGTATTTCTTTTGCTTTTTTTTGGTTTCTGTTACCACTGCTCTTTCGTCCACAAATAGAAGCTTGAATAGACTAGTCATTGTATATGAAGACATTTTTCGTATATAATACATTAATACCCCACCACTGCAGGGGCTTAGGCTTCCACTCGAGATGAGGGGGCTTAGAGCTTAATCCACTACGCTGCTCCAGTGCGGGTTGGTGGATATACGAATAAATAAAAAATAGTCAATTCGTTCTTGATTTTCATTTTGTGGTGTTATGAATCAGCGTCATGATGTTATAAAGTTTTCAAAATGGCCGCAATTCGAGAAGGTTCAGTTTTACTGTTTAGTCATTAGTCTGAGGTTTTGATGTGTAAATTAAAGCTTTAATGTAAGAGGTTTGAGACGATTACGGTACACCCATATTGCCAAGTCAAAAGTGTTAAGTGCGGTACTGTAAGTTTATTGTTTCACATAGGTACGTGTTTATTTATCCCTCTATGATACAATAATATTTTTCATATGCCTTGCCATAGGGCCATGGTTCGAATCTGGGCGTGTACCAATGAGTTTTTCTGACTCAAGTACATTAACTATCACTGACTCCGTGCCTCGGAGAGCACGTTAAGCAGTCGGTCCCGAACGCTGTCAATAGATGGCGGTCTTTAGAATCCCCAACCCGCAGTGGAGTAGCGTGGTGGATTTAAGCTCCGAGCCCCCTCCTCACCCTGGGGGAGGCCTAAGCCCCTGCAGTGGGGTAAAATGGGCTGATGATGATATGCCTTCAAACCGATATCTTAAAAAAATCAAGAACCATAAACCATTTACAACGTATTTTAATTAGTTGTTTCAGTCTGAAAATGTATGTAAGACAACATTTATTTATCGCACCTATAGAATACTAAAAGGGAACTCTATTATATTATAAAATGAAATATTATAAAATGTATGAAAATTATCGGGACGGTGCATTCGTGACGGTTGTTTTGACATGTTTTTTCCTCAGTTCCCGTGTCGTCTGAACACCCCGTTAGGAACTGTAGTCCGTCCGTCCGTCTACCACAGGCCTGTATCAACTGTATTAGGTATACACTGAAAATTTTCAGTGTGTCATTCCACACAGCGCCATCTAGTCCCAAACTAAGCAAAGCTTGTATTATGGGTACCAAACAACTGATATACATACTTAAATATTCTTCATAATATATACATATATAAATATTTCACACCCAGACACTGAACAACTAGACATGTTCACGCACATAAACTTTTGTCCCGGGCGGGAATCGAACCCACGACCCTTGGCTCCGCGGTTAAGTTGTCTAACCAATCGGCCAATCGGTCAGTCAATAAAAATAAAATTAAAAATTAAAAGGGGTCATCATACAAAAACCGTGTTTTTTATTAATTTTACTAGTGATATAAGACAAAGTATTTTTTAGAAACAGGTGTAGGCAAAATAAAGTTGTTTAATATAAGCTCGTTGGTAAATAAAGGCCAACAAATAATAATAATAATAAAAATATCTGGGACACAGCACGAAGCAAGTGTGATGCATGTATTATGGGCTACTAGACAACTGAAATACATGATATACAATAACAAGTTATATGACCGAAATCCAAAGTTGTGGAAACGATGACACGTGCTGGAATATTATTATTGATAATATCATGACAGCCGAGTAGTAGCGAGCCTACTTCTAGTTTAGAAGGCCGTGGTTCGAATCCCGGGGCATGTACCAATGAGTTTTTTATAACTTATGTACATAACTATCACTGACTCAGTACTTCGGAGAGCATGTCAAGCTGTCGGTCCCGTTGTTATCAATAGAGGGCAGTTGTTAAAAATCACCAACCTGCACTGGAGCTGCGTGTTGGATTAAGCTCCAAGTTTCTCATCCCGAAGAGAGGCCTAAGCCTCTGTAGTGGGGCATTAATGGGCTGATGATATGGTATGATAACATTATTATTGAGTGGACTTAACGGCATCGACATCACTTGCGTGTAATTAAAGTTGTATAAATTCTTTCGTTTTTCTTTAGGATAATTTCCCCTGGGAGCTAAACTAAATTAAAGATAGTTTTTCCAGCTAGTCGTAAACGATTATTCGAATCGTTAAATTGTTACGAACGCGTCATCGATATCGAATGAACGTTTGCCCATAGACAGTCATTAATTTTTCATCGAACCGCCCTGTACAAAACTATGACAAATAACTGGCCAAGAGAAGGGTTTCGTATGCGGTATGGTAATGTCTATGGTTAGAATTCAATAAGTTTGAAAAAGAAATATCTTAAAAACTACTCAAGACGTCTTAACAATTTTTTTTTTAAGTACCTATTTAAGTTATAGTAACTTATTTTTATTCAGAATTTTCCGCTATAATTTTTAAAGAACTATTATAGAAACGCTATACGTTATTGAATGCTGGAGTTTTTTTTTGTCCTTCAGTTACATGTATGGCGATCTGATCGAAAAAAATTTTATTCGTAAATTCAATATTTAAAATCAATGAAATACTGTACTTGCTGATATCAACTTCGCAACGCCGAATTGCCAACAAAATTTTTATTATTTTTATTTATTTATGCAGACATATCAAATAAGTACAAATTTTACACAGTAATAATGCATGGGATTTTCCATACAGCGCCATCTAGTCCCAAAGTAAGGAAGTATTTTTTATTTATTTATTATTTCACATCAAATAACAAAGACTCATTTGTTAGTAATTTTTTTATTAGTAATAAATTTTAGTAATATAATAATAATACATGGGACAACCCACACAGCGCCACCTAGTCCCGAAGTAAGCAAGTATTATGCTTGTGTTATGGGTTACTAGACAACTGATATATATACTTAAATACTTTTTTTTTAAAATAATATATACATAGATAAATATTATACACCCAGACCCGGAACGAAATAAACATGTTCATGCACACAAATATTTATCCCGGGCGGGAATCGAACCCGCGATTGTTGGCTCCGCAGTTAGGGTCTCTAACCACTCGGCCATTTGGTTGTCAGAATACACTATAACAGTCAAAATTAAAACAAACTACAAATCACAAATCAACATCAAATTGTAAAAATTACCTAAGTCATACACAACTTGTCAATAATATATGTACCCTGAAATGTTTATCCAAGAAAGAACACAAGTCACAATTTTCACGAAATTTAGTAAGTGATGCTATGCTTTTCATGGACACATGGCATCTCCCAAACGACCAGTTCACATTTTAAGCTTGTGTTATTACTTTATGAATTACTAGAGAACCGTGAAAGATACTTAAATATCCTTTATAACATATACATATACAGGTTGAGGTTTTAATGACCAGCCAAAATGATCTTTGGTAGAAAACCGATAGTCGTCGTGTTTCCTTTTAGTATCGTTCTATAGAAAAATATTGAGATCTACACAAACCTTTCCCGAAAAAAACAATAACTGTAGCCACCATTCACGCCCGCCGCCCCATTCCGTTTCAAGGCCTCGGGCGCGTACGTTTACTATAGCGTTAAGAAGGCAACCAAACGTTATAAAATAACACTGTAGATAATATAATTTATTATGAAAATGTAACCCATATTTTTTATTAACGCGATGAGGTCTATTAGTGATACCTAACATCTAGAAAAATTTTAGAGAGTTACTAAAATCTCACCTTGTACAAGTATTTAACACCCAGACACGGAACGAAATAAACACGTTCAAGCAGATAAACATTTGTCCTGCGCGGGAAACGAACCCGCGACATTCGGCTCCACAGTTAGGATTTCTAACCACTAGGCCATTCGGTCAGTCAATATATTATATTTATTTTAATATATTTTTATTTTGTGACGGGTGACACACAAAGACCTAGACACTAGACAACACAAATATCTAGTTAACCAATCTCGTGGGCCGTACGCGCGTCTCTCCCGTCTCCCTTCCTAATCCAATAACTTAATAATAATATAATAATAATAACATAATAATAATATAATAATAATAACACACACAATCACAACAACGTCTAGGTCCCAAACTAAGCATTAGCTTGTATTTTGGGTACCAAGCGAAGACACCACATACATATAACAACCAAGACCCGGTGCCAGTATTAATATTCATCATATAAATACTGACCCGACCTGGGATTCGAACCCGGGACCTCCAGCTTCGCAGGCAGGGTCGCTGCCCACTAGGCTAAGCGGTCGTCTCAAATGTGATAAGTTTGGTACTTGGACTAAATTGCCATCATTACTTCTCTACTGAACTGATTTAAAGCTCGGTTACGCGAACAAAGTCGCTACACTTCGTTAGTTGTAACATTTAGATGGATCGAAATCGTCCAATCAAGAAAGTGAAGTGAGTCTTTATGTAAAATGAGTTGAACTCACTTCATATAAAGTTGAAGGAATCTGCACTCGATTTATTAAATCGACTTTTTTCACACTTTAATTATGACCATAGAAAAGTTTCGCCAAGGAGGGCTTTTGTGGAACTCTTCAAACAAGATGTCGGCGTCCGCGTCGCTTGGACAGTTATTTCAATTATTTTGTAAAACGATATTTTGGTAACTACTGAATGTAAAATTTACAGGTAATATTTATGTAAAAAATCCATTCCATCTCTATGTCATATCCATTAAGAAATCTAACTAAAAATAAAAATACAAAAATGTGTTCCAAACATACACCGTGTTCGGTTGAACGTAGTCCAAACTTAAAGAACGCGTACAGCTTTGCGAACTGAACAAAAAGTCTGAAGTCAGCAGGTGGCGCAAACTGACGGTTACCGAGAAAAAATCACAACACGAACAACGCAAATGCTTGGTCATCCTACTGTTAAGATTATGTAATAATACTCAAGAACGGTCGGTCATTGACCTTCTCAACTGTTCCACGATGGTGTTTCTCCAATTTTGGGATTTTCGAGACAGTCTCGCGGAGTTTTATTCAGTTTTAAATAAACCAGATTAAATAAAATGTATTACTTTCGTGTTGTAATACTGTCAGAGTATTTTCATTGGTTGGTAAGTAAGGTAAAAAGAACGTAAAAGAGAAAAAAAATTAAACAGGTTTTACTTAGTAACCGTTGGTTTGTGCCAACTGCTCATTTGTAACTTTTTGTTTATTTCCGTAAACTCCACACGCTCTATGAGTTTGGACTACGTTTAGCGCCTCAATCTAAAAATATTTATTTATTGTATATTCTAGGTATATTATTTGCGCAGTTTTTAAATATTAAAAAAAAAAATAATAATAATAACACACACAATCACAACAACGTCTTAGCCCCAAACTAAGCATTAGCTTGTATTTTGGGTACCAAGCGAAGACACCACAACCAACACCCGGTAAAAAATAATAGGTACAATAATTATTTCTTAAAAATACTAATACTAATACGCAGACAGTTCAAAGTTCAGCCAGATCTTGGGTCCCGGTCACGAGCGTCACCCAGAATATACCAAACGATAACTTTCACACCGTGACAAAGTCGTTTTGAGGCACCGAGACAATTAATAAGAGGCACCAGACAGTATTAATAATATATATAGATCGATACAAAAAAGGGAGATTTTTCCAAAAGTTAATTAGCGTGTAACGCCTTTTGACCCGATTTTCTCAACCGGAGATCGCGATGTGTCAAAACCACAGAGGCAGTGTTGCCATAGACAAACGCGTCATTTCAACTGCATGCATTTTATATCCAACAACAAGACATTTAGTTGTAATTTAGTTGATTGATTGTTTGGCGCCGACTTAAAATTTAGTTTTTAAGGTTAAATAATACAAAAGGTTTATATTATTTTGCTTTTTAGTTTTTTTCGGCGGTTTAATTTTATTGCACCTATTCTTATTGTTTTAATTTCTCTCTGTAATGTAATGTTGTAGCGAGTGCGTCAGTCAGGCTGTTGAAAAACAACGCCCACACCATTTGTGTGTCGGCAAATACTGAGCTCCATCCAGCCTTTTTGTAAATAAACTACTGTGTATCAATTACTTTTTTGTTTTGTGTGTTTTTTTAATTTCACTTCACTTCACTTTATCAGCCCATTTTTACACCACTGCAGGGGCTTAGGCCTCCCCCAGGGTGATGAGGGGGGCTTAGAGCTTAAATCCACCACGCTGCTCCACTGCGGGTTGGGGACTGTAACGACTGTAGTTTAATTCTTCAATTTTAGGATGCACATGTGTTTTTGTAGCAAACAAATGTCTTATTATTATTTTCTTATCCTGTGGCTCAAATGTGTTAACTTTGGTTCTCGAACTAAACGGCCTATATTACTCTTCTATCGAATTAATTGAAAACTCGGTGTTTAAAGACCGAGACCCGGGTGAGCCAGCACGAAATGCGATTACACTAGTTTTTCCGAGTCCAAAAGAAAATAACAATAATACCTGGGACATACCACAG
This sequence comes from Luffia ferchaultella, assembly GCA_949709985.1. Taxonomy (NCBI): domain Eukaryota; kingdom Metazoa; phylum Arthropoda; class Insecta; order Lepidoptera; family Psychidae; genus Luffia; species Luffia ferchaultella. The sequence continues at coordinate 14,938,381 of OX453261.1, forward strand.
AGCGCCATCTACTCCAAAATTAAGCAGTTTTAAGCTTGTACTATGGGTATTAGACAACTGAGCTACAGACAAATAATATTCTACACCCAGACACGGTGTCGTGATAGCCCAGAGCGCAACGAACCTGTCTCAAATTTATAAGGCCATAGGGCCATGGTTCGAATCCGGGCGTGTATCAAAGAGTTTTTCTGACTTAAGTTCATTAACTATCACTGACTCCGTACCTTGGAGAGCACGATAAGCAGTCGGTTCCGGACGCTGTCAATAGATGGCGGTCGTTACAATCTCCTACCCGCAGTGGAATAACGTGGTGGATTTAAGCTCCGAACCCCCTCCTCACCCTGGGGGAGGCCTAAGCCCCTGCAGTGGGGTAAAATGCGCTGATGATGATGATGACCCAGACACGGAACAAATAAATATATTCGTGCACACAAATACTTGTCCCGGGCGAAATTCGAAGCCGCGACTTTGGTTCTGCAGTTAGGATCTCTAACCACTCGGCTAATGGGTGTCAGTGTCAAAATTTTGGAATAATTTACGAAAATATCGAATTTAAATTAATGGAACTGCATTTTATAGTGTCGGGAGTTTCTCAACACATGCAGAACCCGTTTGGTCGTTCGTTACAGTAGCATTTCGCTTTTTGAGTACATTCCTCATTTCATTATGTGTACTTATATAATTGTCATTAATCAAGGGTAGCTTCATAACACTCAGAAAAGCTTTCTCTTTAATGACCAATCTTTTTAGAAACGTCACTCGACTTCATACATATTTGTATTCGATTGCGCGACTGGATTTCGTTAACACAGAAACGCCGCCGAATCGTTTTACACACAAATAATTCGACGAAATAATCAGGGGTGTACTAACAAAAAAAAAAAAAAATCCATTTTCCACTCATTGTATTCTCGTTTCGTTGATTGAAAACCTTTTGTTGGGAGCTATATGTACGGGCTTTTTAGACTTCGGGCCATTTGTAACTGCGGAGTCTCGAAGCTTTTGCTCGCTTTTTGTGTTGTATGAACTCGGATCGATGAATGAAGTGAACTTTTTAATTCCTCTTTATTCGACCGAGTTGGTTTTGTAAAGTGGATAATATAATTCGGTTGTGTTGTTACCGATCTCCATATATTAATTTGTGCTGTCGAGTTAGGTGAAGGTTACAAAGTAAAGGAAATGGTAGATTGTTAACCAAGGGGGCAAAATAGTGTATTTCCGGTGAGGGTCAAAAGATTAATCTCATAGCGAGTAATTCATACTCTTTTTTTCACTACCCTTACGAGGAAAATTATTGAATTCTGATGGAAATTATAAAAGGACGTTCGGTTCTCAATACTCCACACAAACAAACGTACAATTGGAAAATTGGATATACCATATCAGCTCATTATACCCCATTGCAGGGGTTTACCCTTGGATTGAGGGTGTTTGGAGTTCAATCCACCATTTTGCTACAGTACGGGTTGGTGGATTTTAACGATTGCCATCCGACGATGGCAACCGGGACCGACGGCTTAACGTGCTCTCCGAGGCACGGAGTCAGTGATAAATTAATTATGAATTGAAGTCAGTAAAACTCATTGGTTTTTCGGGTCGTGGGCAATGGCCGACAGGCTACTTACTGCACTCGTTGTGCAACATACAACCATACAAAATACGCGAAAATCCCAAAAATCTGATAAGTCCTTCCTTTACAGTTAGTAGTCGATATGTTACTGGGTAGGTAACACCGAATCCAACCCGGGCGTGACCTATTGTGACCCGTTGGTGGAATATAAAGCCGACTTTCCACTACCGACTCACGACGTTCGTTAAATGCGGGCCATAAAACAACAATGCTCTCCGCTTGTTATATTGTCGTTAGCGTGAAAATAATTTGTCTCTCGCGTGACTCAAATCTCATTACGAATAGACAATAGACTTCACATTTGCCGCCCCAGCAAATTACCGTGCGCGAAAATAATACGTGTTGCTCGCAAATTGGGGCTTTTCAGCTCACACAAAAGATTTCCTCGATGAGAAGTTATATAAAATGCAGTGTGTACTGCTTGCTACGCCTGCGGGTCATGCTTTAGTATTTATTTACGCAGCTTTAGGAGTTAGATTCAGTTTTTAAAGGAACACTAACATTAGTTAATAGGTAATTTATTTGATTGACCGGTCGGCCGAGTGGTTAGATACGCTAACTGCGAAGCCGAGGGTCGCGAGTTCGATTCCCGCCCGGGTCAAATATTAGTGTGCATGAACATGTCTATTTGTTCCGTGTCTGAGTGTAAAAGTATTCATATAATGCGTATGTATTATAAAAAAAAGAATATTTAAGTATGTATATCAATTGTCTAGTAACCCACAATACAAGCATAATACTTGCTTACTTTGGGACTAGATGGCGCTGCGTGGGATATCCCACACATCATTATTATTATTGTTATAATTGTTTTTATTGTTATTGTTATCGTTATTGTTATTATTATTGTTATTATTATTATTATCATTATTGCAGTGGATCAACAATAGATACTTAAATTGATAAGTTATTTGAGTCATTTTGTTAGGATTTTTTTTTATTTATATAAATATAATTTGTGTGCATTCTGTGCTTACTTGTAATTAGTAGTCGTGTGTTTGTTTGTGTTAATCGATGCGACAACTGTTGGTGTTTCAAAGAAAATTCAGTAACTAACAGGCAGACAGATGACTGTCTGCCTGTTAGTTACTGAATTTTCTATATAGCGATTTGTCAGATTATTACTTTTTTTAGAAGTCTTAGGTATATTTACTATGTTTTATATGAATAAAACATAGTAAATATACCTAAGACTTCTAAAAAAAGTAATAATCTGACAAATCGCTTTCAAGGTAAACACGAACACACGTACATACATAGAATTTAATATGACAGAATAGAAATAGAAACTAAAAAGTAAACAATCGCACGTAGCAAGTCAGTCACGAAAATACAAGCAACTCAAATTCTTATCGCATTATAGTACTCAAGATAACGACTAGCTAATAAAGATTTCCTTGGGAAACGGACATCGCGCGGCCTTTATCTCTATTTCTTACGTCACATCCGTTTCCTCAGATCCGGTCGAGCCGCAAAAACATCTTTACGCTTCTAGAGTTAATTGGTAGAGTTTTGTAACGAACAAAACATACTTAGAATCGCTATCGAGACTTTGTGCGCCTATTGCTAGAGTTAGGCGGTCGCTGGGAATGTGAATTGTATTCGTTTCGACGCTTCCCAAGGTTCCGTACATCAAGTGGTGAAAATCAGACCAAAGTTTCCTTTAATCCGTTATAAAAGTGTAAATTAGGTAGTTTACTGGTCTAGTAAAGGCGACCTACGATAAATACGTAACCCGACGCCCTCTATTTTTTACGCCAGAAGGCATTTTTGAGTTGGTAGTAATTTCCTAAATGTTCCTAACGGATTATAGAGTATGCCGTACCTATGTCATTATAGACACCACGCGATACACCAGAAAAGTGAACTCGGCCGACGGCCTATTGCTCGAGCTTTCACTGCATGGCCGCCTCCCCCTTCACTTAGTCATTTTCCTTTTTAGCTTTGAAATTGAAGCGGGTGCGTTTTGAAGAGGTACGCGGGGCTCGCTTTCGACCCTCTGATACCCATTACTCCTATAACACGCTAATCGTATCGACATTAGAGAGGTCAAGAAGTTTGGTGCGCGTTGTACATTCTGGCTACGACGGTTACGCTGCACAGGAAAAAGTTTTTGGTTATAAGTAACAAAGAATTTGATTACTAGTTACTTAAAAATAGTAACAACATAACTAATGCTATATGTAATCAAACTCAGTTGTAATAGCTTACCAACCAGTAGGTACATACTTGCATTTTAATAAACTTACCAACCAATAGGTACATACTTGTATTTTAACAAACTTACCAACCAGTAGGTACATACTTGCATTTTAACAAACCTTGTTTAAAATTTGTCAAAGTTTTGCTATTTTCATGATAACACAACTAGTTTTATCTACTTTTTTTCAGTTTGGGATCTGTGAAATATACGTACAAGCGTGTAATCGTTTCACTAACACCGATAGTCAAAATTAATGGCACTGAAATTCAGTACGCAAATCGAATTCGCGCTTGGTCTATATTATTTCTTCAACTAACATTGTTACAATCTCAGCAATATTGCATCGACATAATAAATTGTTAAGTGTGCTACTTTTATATTTGAAGGTCCGCACGTTCTAGCGCTTCCCAAAAACCCTATCGAATTAAATTCGTCAACACTAGTTTTTGATTGAACTTTATCAGACGGGGAAATGGTTTACTTGCCAACTGGTGTACTTTTAAATACATCTCCATCTTTCAGGACCGCTTAGCGTAGTGGGTAGCGAACCTGCCTACGAAGCTGGAGGTCCCGGGTTCGGATCCCAGGTCGGCTCAGTATTTATATGATGAATATTTATACTGGTACCGGATCTTGGTTGTTACATGTATGTGGTGTCTTCGCTTGGTACCCAAAACACAAGCTAATGCTCAGTTTGGGGCCAAGACGTTGTTGTGATGTATACGTTAAAAAAAAAATCTTTAAATACACAGACCAAAGTTATACTATCCGGTTGTATTGTTCGTAGTTGAAATTCACGTACTGCAAAGTGAAGGTGGAAATAATCCTTAATAAAAAATTATAAGCGTGTAACAGGTTTGCATTTTCCATTAAAACAGTCCGGAGGGACGCAATCAGAGCTTACTGGTGTGTGCGGAAATTAAATTCCTGGCGTACATACCTTTCCGAACGCTCAGTTTGATTTGAATAGTTCTAACACCGAATGTTAACACCGTTCTACAGAAGCGACACGAACGACGTGTCTGATACGACACGATGCCCTCGAGCTTGGGCACGCAAATTAATTTTCTGTGTAGGGTTGTCGATGTCAATTGACGACCTCTTAGCCTAGTGGGTAGCGACCCTGTCTACGAAGCTGGAGGTCCCGGGTTCGAATCCCAGGTCGGGTCAGTATTTATATGATAAATATTTATACTGGTACTAAGTCTTTGTTGTTATATGTATGTGGTGTCTTCGCTTGGTATCCAAAACACAAGCTAATGCTTAGTTTGGGGCCTAGACGTTGTTGTGATGTATAAGTTATTATTATTATTATTATTAAGTAAAATTAAATCACCATAATAAAATGTTTATGGTATTAATTAGTGTTGGCTATGTTGGGCTATGAAGAAGATGCGAATGTTAAGATGGATGTGTGGTGTGACAAGGAAGGATAAGATAAAAAATGAGTATATCAGGGGAGCTTTGAAAGTAGCGCCAGTGACAGAGAGACTGCGGAGTAATAGGCTTGGATGGTGTGGTAATGTTATGCGCAGGGATGACGAATATGTAGGCAGAAAAATGTTAAGTATGAATGTGGAAGGACGTAGAAGGAAGGGAAGACCGAGGAAGAGATGGATAGATTGTGTGAAGGAGGATATGATAGCGAAAAGAGTGAGTGATGGATGGGATGGAGTGAGCCAAAGGATGAACTGACGAGTGACAGAGAGGAGTGGAAGAAAAAAACATGTTGGGCCGACCCCGCCTAGAGTGGGATAAGGGCAGGAGAGAGAGAGAGAGGTATTAATTAGTGTTTAATTTGGTATAAGTTTTTATTTTTAATTTGTAAATTAAATTAGGTTAATAATTTTGTTTGTAACAGAATTCGGAGTGAGAAACATATATTGTTAATTCAAGTATAACTGATATAATTTTCAAGATCCTACCTTAAAAAACCGATACCCTCGTACAAACTTTAACCCACGTTTTCCCCTTAAATTATGGTATTTAAAAAATATATATATGAAACTTAATATAGACATTAACAACTTAACTCATTATAACTTACAAAATATGTCAGCAATTAAAATTAATTTTTTCAATTAAAGTATACATTATTTCATGACCCAAAACTGAAAATAAATATTTTTTTTTTGAATCACTAATTTAAATTATTCAAAATTGCGAATGTTATCAATTTAAATAATTATTAGTTTTTTTTAACACCTTGCAAGGACATCACTTTTGTTATACACTAAAATTTTTAGTGTGTCACAAAACAAGTTCGAACCTAGACTACCGTTTGGAACGTAAAAAGCACATAGTGTTTTAATCCTGAAAAGCTATCAGTACGATAATAATAATAATAATAATAATAATAATACATGGGACTTCCCACACAGCGTCATCTAGTCCCAAATTAAGCAAGTATTATGCTTGTGTTATGGGTTACTAGACAACTGATATACATACTTAAATATTCTTTATAATATATACATATATAAACATTTTTGCGAAGACACTACACACATATAACAACCAAGACCCGGTACCAGTATCAATATTCATCACATCAATACTGACCCGACCTGGGATTCGAACACGGGACCTCCAGCTACAATAAAACGTACAAATAACGTATATAGAACGCGTTAGCCCTTAAACGGCGATCACCCTGGGAGACGCGTTCTCTATTAGATATAGACAACGGGTGAAGTCACGCACGCAAGCACACGTAGGTGATATATAGTACCCATAGTGGCTTAGTTCTAATGTACTTCAAGGTTCTAAAAACTAAGTTGTATTTATTTATTGCTTGGATAACAAACAGCTAGTTCATATCGAAATTTATTAACGACAAATTTATAACTATTAGCCATTTAACAGTTTTCACATATAGTTATCTGCACTAGGTACTCCAAGGTTACACTAAAATGTACACTAAGTACATTAAAAGCACAAAGTTACACAAAGAGCCTTTTATTCGCAATGCACCTAAAGCCTGATTAGACGCTGCCAGTCGGCCTGTGACTGAATGCCAGCGAGTAGTTACAGGAGACGCCAGTCAAACTTCCCTTGACCACGTTGTACAACACCAAGTGCCCGTGACGTTTCAGCCAACCTACCAACTGGCATGGCAACCGCTGGTAACGTCGAAACCAGCCTTAAGTTTTATTTTCAGATGCTATGTAATTACCCTCTAATACGTTACTATTATATAACATGTATATATAATAATAATAATAATAATAATAATAATAATAATAATATATAATATAGTATATAATATAATAATGTATAATAGTAAAATATAATAGTATATATATATATATATATATATAAATAACGTTCCTATAGCCGTTACCGCAGCCTTACTTGGTATTTCTTTTGCCCTTTTTTTGGTTTCTGTTACCACTGCTGTTTCGTCCACAAATAGAAGCTTGAATAGACTAGTCATTGTATATGAAGACATTTTTCGTATATAATACATTAATACCCCACCACTGCAGGGGCTTAGGCTTCCACTCGGGATGAGGGGGCTTAGAGCTTAATCCACTACGCAGCTCCAGTGCGGGTTGGTGGATATACGAATAAATAAAAAATAGTCAATTCGTTCTTGATTTTCATTTTGTGGTGTTATGAATCAGCGTCATGATGTTATAAAGTTTTCAAAATGGCCGCAATTCGAGAAGGTTCAGTTTTACTGTTTAGTCATTAGTCTGAGGTTTTGATGTGTAAATTAAAGCTTTAATGTAAGAGGTTTGAGACGATTACGGTACACCTATATTGCCAAGTCAAAAGTGTTAAGTGCGGTACTGTAAGTTTATTGTTTCACATAGGTACGTGTTTATTTATCCCTCTATGATACAATAATATTTTTCATATGCCTTGCCATAGGGCCATGGTTCGAATCTGGGCGTGTACCAATGAGTTTTTCTGACTCAAGTACATTAACTATCACTGACTCCGTGCCTCGGAGAGCACGTTAAGCAGTCGGTCCCGAACGCTGTCAATAGATGGCGGTCTTTAGAATCCCCAACCCGCAGTGGAGTAGCGTGGTGGATTTAAGCTCCGAGCCCCCTCCTCACCCTGGGGGAGGCCTAAGCCCCTGCAGTGGGGTAAAATGGGCTGATGATATGCCTTCAAACCGATATCTTAAAAAAATCAAAAACCATAAACCATTTACAACGTATTTTAATTAGTTGTTTCAGTCTGAAAATGTATGTAAGACAACATTTATTTATCGCACCTATAGAATACTAAAAGGGAACTCTATTATATTATAAAATGAAATATTATAAAATGTATGAAAATTATCGGGACGGTGCATTCGTGACGGTTGTTTTGACATGTTTTTTCCTCAGTTCCCGTGTCGTCTGAACACCCCGTTAGGAACTGTAGTCCGTCCGTCCGTCTACCACAGGCCTGTATCAACTGTATTAGGTATACACTGAAAATTTTCAGTGTGTCATTCCACACAGCGCCATCTAGTCCCAAACTAAGCAAAGCTTGTATTATGGGTACCAAACAACTGATATACATACTTAAATATTCTTCATAATATATACATATATAAATATTTCACACCCAGACACTGAACAACTAGACATGTTCACGCACATAAACTTTTGTCCCGGGCGGGAATCGAACCCACGACCCTTGGCTCCGCGGTTAAGTTGTCTAACCAATCGGCCAATCGGTCAGTCAATAAAAATAAAATTAAAAATTAAAAGGGGTCATCATACAAAAACCGTGTTTTTTATTAATTTTACTAGTGATATAAGACAAAGTATTTTTTAGAAACAGGTGTAGGCAAAATAAAGTTGTTTAATATAAGCTCGTTGGTAAATAAAGGCCAACAAATAATAATAATAATAAAAATATCTGGGACACAGCACGAAGCAAGTGTGATGCATGTATTATGGGCTACTAGACAACTGAAATACATGATATACAATAACAAGTTATATGACCGAAATCCAAAGTTGTGGAAACGATGACACGTGCTGGAATATTATTATTGATAATATCATGACAGCCGAGTAGTAGCGAGCCTACTTCTAGTTTAGAAGGCCGTGGTTCGAATCCCGGGGCATGTACCAATGAGTTTTTTATAACTTATGTACATAACTATCACTGACTCAGTACTTCGGAGAGCATGTCAAGCTGTCGGTCCCGTTGTTATCAATAGAGGGCAGTTGTTAAAAATCACCAACCCGCACTGGAGCTGCGTGTTGGATTAAGCTCCAAGTTTCTCATCCCGAAGAGAGGCCTAAGCCTCTGTAGTGGGGCATTAATGGGCTGATGATATGGTATGATAACATTATTATTGAGTGGACTTAACGGCATCGACATCACTTGCGTGTAATTAAAGTTGTATAAATTCTTTCGTTTTTCTTTAGGATAATTTCCCCTGGGAGCTAAACTAAATTAAAGATAGTTTTTCCAGCTAGTCGTAAACGATTATTCGAATCGTTAAATTGTTACGAACGCGTCATCGATATCGAATGAACGTTTGCCCATAGACAGTCATTAATTTTTCATCGAACCGCCCTGTACAAAACTATGACAAATAACTGGCCAAGAGAAGGGTTTCGTATGCGGTATGGTAATGTCTATGGTTAGAATTCAATAAGTTTGAAAAAGAAATATCTTAAAAACTACTTAAGACGTCTTAACAATATTTTTTTTTAAGTACCTATTTAAGTTATAGTAACTTATTTTTATTCAGAATTTTCCGCTATAATTTTTAAAGAACTATTATAGAAACGCTATACGTTATTGAATGCTGGAGTTTTTTTTTGTCCTTCAGTTACATGTATGGCGATCTGATCGAAAAAAATTTTATTCGTAAATTCAATATTTAAAATCAATGAAATACTGTACTTGCTGATATCAACTTCGCAACGCCGAATTGCCAACAAAATTTTTATTATTTTTATTTATTTATGCAGACATATCAAATAAGTACAAATTTTACACAGTAATAATGCATGGGATTTTCCATACAGCGCCATCTAGTCCCAAAGTAAGGAAGTATTTTTTATTTATTTATTATTTCACATCAAATAACAAAGACTCATTTGTTAGTAATTTTTTTATTAGTAATAAATTTTAGTAATATAATAATAATACATGGGACAACCCACACAGCGCCACCTAGTCCCGAAGTAAGCAAGTATTATGCTTGTGTTATGGGTTACTAGACAACTGATATATATACTTAAATACTTTTTTTTTTAAATAATATATACATAGATAAATATTATACACCCAGACCCGGAACGAAATAAACATGTTCATGCACACAAATATTTATCCCGGGCGGGAATCGAACCCGCGATTGTTGGCTCCGCAGTTAGGGTCTCTAACCACTCGGCCATTTGGTTGTCAGAATACACTATAACAGTCAAAATTAAAACAAACTACAAATCACAAATCAACATCAAATTGTAAAAATTACCTAAGTCATACACAACTTGTCAATAATATATGTACCCTGAAATGTTTATCCAAGAAAGAACACAAGTCACAATTTTCACGAAATTTAGTAAGTGATGCTATGCTTTTCATGGACACATGGCATCTCCCAAACGACCAGTTCACATTTTAAGCTTGTGTTATTACTTTATGAATTACTAGAGAACCGTGAAAGATACTTAAATATCCTTTATAACATATACATATACAGGTTGAGGTTTTAATGACCAGCCAAAATGATCTTTGGTAGAAAACCGATAGTCGTCGTGTTTCCTTTTAGTATCGTTCTATAGAAAAATATTGAGATCTACACAAACCTTTCCCGAAAAAAACAATAACTGTAGCCACCATTCACGCCCGCCGCCCCATTCCGTTTCAAGGCCTCGGGCGCGTACGTTTACTATAGCGTTAAGAAGGCAACCAAACGTTATAAAATAACACTGTAGATAATATAATTTATTATGAAAATGTAACCCATATTTTTTATTAACGCGATGAGGTCTATTAGTGATACCTAACATCTAGAAAAATTTTAGAGAGTTACTAAAATCTCACCTTGTACAAGTATTTAACACCCAGACACGGAACGAAATAAACACGTTCAAGCAGATAAACATTTGTCCTGCGCGGGAAACGAACCCGCGACATTCGGCTCCACAGTTAGGATTTCTAACCACTAGGCCATTCGGTCAGTCAATATATTATATTTATTTTAATATATTTTTATTTTGTGACGGGTGACACACAAAGACCTAGACACTAGACAACACAAATATCTAGTTAACCAATCTCGTGGGCCGTACGCGCGTCTCTCCCGTCTCCCTTCCTAATCCAATAACTTAATAATAATATAATAATAATAACATAATAATAATATAATAATAATAACACACACAATCACAACAACGTCTAGGTCCCAAACTAAGCATTAGCTTGTATTTTGGGTACCAAGCGAAGACACCACATACATATAACAACCAAGACCCGGTGCCAGTATTAATATTCATCATATAAATACTGACCCGACCTGGGATTCGAACCCGGGACCTCCAGCTTCGCAGGCAGGGTCGCTGCCCACTAGGCTAAGCGGTCGTCTCAAATGTGATAAGTTTGGTACTTGGACTAAATTGCCATCATTACTTCTCTACTGAACTGATTTAAAGCTCGGTTACGCGAACAAAGTCGCTACACTTCGTTAGTTGTAACATTTAGATGGATCGAAATCGTCCAATCAAGAAAGTGAAGTGAGTCTTTATGTAAAATGAGTTGAACTCACTTCATATAAAGTTGAAGGAATCTGCACTCGATTTATTAAATCGACTTTTTTCACACTTTAATTATGACCATAGAAAAGTTTCGCCAAGGAGGGCTTTTGTGGAACTCTTCAAACAAGATGTCGGCGTCCGCGTCGCTTGGACAGTTATTTCAATTATTTTGTAAAACGATATTTTGGTAACTACTGAATGTAAAATTTACAGGTAATATTTATGTAAAAAATCCATTCCATCTCTATGTCATATCCATTAAGAAATCTAACTAAAAATAAAAATACAAAAATGTGTTCCAAACATACACCGTGTTCGGTTGAACGTAGTCCAAACTTAAAGAACGCGTACAGCTTTGCGAACTGAACAAAAAGTCTGAAGTCAGCAGGTGGCGCAAACTGACGGTTACCGAGAAAAAATCACAACACGAACAACGCAAATGCTTGGTCATCCTACTGTTAAGATTATGTAATAATACTCAAGAACGGTCGGTCATTGACCTTCTCAACTGTTCCACGATGGTGTTTCTCCAATTTTGGGATTTTCGAGACAGTCTCGCGGAGTTTTATTCAGTTTTAAATAAACCAGATTAAATAAAATGTATTACTTTCGTGTTGTAATACTGTCAGAGTATTTTCATTGGTTGGTAAGTAAGGTAAAAAGAACGTAAAAGAGAAAAAAAATTAAACAGGTTTTACTTAGTAACCGTTGGTTTGTGCCAACTGCTCATTTGTAACTTTTTGTTTATTTCCGTAAACTCCACACGCTCTATGAGTTTGGACTACTAGTCGCGTAGCCAGAGAAAAATTACTTACCATAATTCCAAGTATCTTCGTTTTTGGTGAGTAGATAGATAAAGTGCATTGTAAGCTATTGTCAAAAAGTTAGAAGTTTTAGGGCTGTGCTACGGGTGTGGCTAGGTATTTCTTAAAATTTCGTGTAACACGCTGTATATGGAATTAAAATTTGAAATTTTGATTGGTTCATAATTACAACTAACTTAAGCTCACGTTGTAAAATTTTTAGAAAGATAACATAAGGGATATTGAGAAAATTTAAAAAAAATAACAGTCTGGTCGTCGGACATTATATTTCGTAAAAAAGTTTTGATGATTCTAAAGCTGTTCCTTTTTTAATGAGTGGACAGACAAAGTGTATTGTGAGCTATTGTCAAAAAGTTAGAAGTTTTAGGGCTGTGCTAAGGGTGTAACTAGGTATTTCTCAATACTTCGTATAACACGCTGTATATAGAATTAAAATTTTAAATTTTGATCGGTTCATAATTAGAACTAACTTAACTTCACATTGTAAAATTTTTAGAAAGATAACATAAGGGATACTACGAAAATTTAAAAAAATAAGTCTAGTCGTGGGACATTAAATTTCATAAAAAAGTTTTAATAATTCTGAGGCGGTTCGTTTTTGACGAGTGAATAGATAAAGTGCATTGTAAGCTATTGTCAAAAAGGTAGAAGTTTTAGGGCTGTGCTAAGGGTGTGGCTAAGTATTTCTTAATACTTCGTATAACACGCTGTATATAGAATTAAAATTTTAAATTTTGATTGGTTCATAATTAGAACTAACTTAACTTCACATTGTAAAATTTTTAGAAAGATAACATAAGGGATACTACGAAAATTTAACAAAAATAACAGTCTGGTCGTGGGACATTAAAATTCATAAAAAAGTTTTGATAATTCTAGAGCTGTTTGTTTTTTGATGAGTAGATAGACAAAGTGCATTGTGAGCTAACGTCAAAAAGTTAGAAGTTTTAGGGCTGTGTTAAGGGTGTGGCTAGGTATTTCTTAATATTTCGCGTAACACGCCGTATATAGAATTAAAATTTGAAATTTTGATTGGTTCATAATTAGAACTAACTTAACTTCACATTGTAAAATTTTTAGAAAGATAACATAAGGGATACTACGAAAATTTAAAAATAAATGAAACAAATTGTTTAAAAAAAATTTAATCTAATGCAATTATATTTTTAGTCTTTCGATGGTTATTCAAATCTGTTAAATAAAGTTAAGAAACTCAAGTGGTGTGCTTCTACTGTAATTTACTTTTTGTTTCGTAACAAACACAATAATGAATTAAAATTGATAAGTTCGCTATTAGCTCTTATGTGTCCTTATCAAAGCATTTGATTATCATACGAAAAATTAAAAGCATACATACTGTGGATTTTGTATAAATTTCGCGAACATGCGAATGATGTTACGTCCAGTACAGTCACGCGCAGAAGTGCCTTGAAATTATAACGTAAAAGACTAAGTACCTATCTACTTATGCCGATTAAGTATTTTATTATCACAGTAGATAGGTGCACAGTAGATTTGCAAAACTGCCATCATAGTATCGGGTAAGTATTACGTATTGATAATATTTCTCATACACTTTTTTTGTAAAACTGATATTAACGTTTCATTACGTTTATTCATGTTTCTATATAAGTGGTAGAAAATTATTTATTTCCGTTATATGTCGGCTGATGGCTGCGTCTACATAGGTATGACATAATTCATTCTGATTGTTGTTTGATACACATGGTGGATGACTATAATTTTGTATTTTATTTCGACATAAAACAAGAAACTATCGCTTTTAATGTAAAATTGAAAATAATTTTTAAAGACATTTAAATATATTTTAAAATTTAAAACAATAATTTAATTTGTTCTTAGTTTTTGTCATCGTTGTCATCAAGCCTATTTAAGTGAATGTAAGATGTTCATAAATGCTAATGAAATTAATTTATGAAATTCCACATATTTTTGAGTACCAACATACACCATGCTTCCATTTGAGGCTAAATATTTTTTATTGAGTCTGAATAAAATTCAATTCAATAACCTTAATAAACTTATTGGGCAATCATCTTTTGCATTTTTCAAAAAGCCAGCAGAAGGAAAATAAATATCAGATTTATAAACTCAGAAACGTATTTCCTCTATATTATTTGTGCTAACATTATCGACTATACCACCATTTTTATTATTATATTATTATTATTAATATATTATATTATATTATTATTATAATATTATATTTGTATTTTTGTACTGCGATGGTATTCCTATTGTTGAAGAGACAAATAAACAAATAAATAATATCACCTTATCACTGTAACGTATTTTCTATATTTATTATAGAGTTATATTTTATAACTTGGTCGCTTGGTTGTTTGACATCCGGTAAAGCATTTCTTATATCAGACAAAAAGAATTGGAAATCCCCAGTACCTATTTGATTCCAAGAAGTCGTAAATCAAGACCATAGCGTTGGTATTTCCCAAAGGTTAATGTCGCCTGCGCTTCAGTTCAGCCATACGATAAGAATGACAAAATTTGTAGCAACAATGGCCATGATATTTTGCATTAACTTTTAGACGATTGACGTCTTAAATTAGTCGCGTAGCCAGAAAAAAAAACGTACTGTAATATTAAAAATGTTCGATTTTGCTGAATAGATAGATAAAGTGCACCGTGAGCTATTGTCAGAAAGTTAGAAGTTTAACGGCAGTGCTTTGTCAATGGATTAGGTATTTCTTCTTCTTCCTCTTAATTATTGGCGTTCTCTGCATATAAAGCAATTTCGCCAGGGTCGAGTATTCTGTTCGTATTTTTAAATAAAAAATTATAAGAATAGGCAGCGTCATACAGTTAACATGAAACTTTTTCAAAATATCGTTAGAAACCACGACGTTCAACGTGCGCCATTTTGAAAAAAACTCCCAGATATTTCTTAATATTTCGTGTAACGTAATGTGTATATACAGAATTCAAGTTAGAAATTTTAATTGGATCATAATAAGAAATTTAGCTTTAGAAAGCTGACATCTGTGAGACAACGAAAATTTAGTTACTTAAAATTTAAAAATTACTCTTATGTTTTTCAACACGATATTAAAGTTTCTGAAATTGTTTTTTAAGATTTTCGGTGGTTACTTAAATCTATTAGATAAAGTTTAGAAAGTCAAGTGGTGTGCTTCTATTATGATTTCACCTTTCTTTTCTAACATTCACAATGATGAATTGAAATTGATAAATTCGCTCGTATGTGACTTTATCAAAGCACTTGATTATCACACGAAAAATTAGAAACATACAAATTGTAAATTTTGTTCAAATTACGGATAAATTTTATTAGTGTAGCTGTGGGCGAGTCATAAAATACCTACGTAGGGACTTATTGTATGATTTTGCCTACATCGTGGTGCACACGTTGCCTTGTAATTGTTATTTTTAATAGTTTCGTACGATTCATTGTCTGAGAAGAAATCTATTTGAAGGGCTTGTATAGAGGAAATGGTATTTCTATATAAAACAGCACATACCCACCTTAATCAATATTAGTCTATATATTTTTATGACATACTTAATTCTAAATTTATTCTGCTTTTTCATGCACCACAGTACGTACAAGTAATTGACACAAACAAACTATAGCACCTATCATTGATAACCAACAGTAGATATATACAACAATTATTTTTTATGTTAAAGAACTATGAGGTATTCTATGGTTATAGTTATGGTTAAACAATATACCTAAAAGAAAGTCAGATAAATTACACTAGTGAGCAAATCATGATTTTTCACTACTTCTACGTTGCCAACCAACGCAACGTGTCGAGACAATTATCCGCTGGGGCACTGCACTGTATAAGCTGATTGGTTAAAATAGCAGCTGCTACCTATCTTAGTTGTGTTTGACGACTTCAAAATTGCAACAATTACTTTTTCATATTTTCCAAAAACTGTTACCTGAACAAGCCTATAATAAGCGCCGGCGCAGCAGCGTGGCACTCTGAGAAGCGCGCGTTGTCCGTATACCAACCTGCGCCCCGCATAAATCGTGTGTTCGTTTAGCCTTTAGAAAATACCAACGCTATGGACTTGATTTATGGCTTTTTAGAAACATGTATTGGGGATTTCTAATTATTTTTGTCTGATATAAGAAATGCTTTACCGGATGTCGAACAACATAGCGACCAAGTTATAAAATATAACCAAAAATGACGTTACAGTGATAAGGTAACTATAACTTCTGGAATTCTATCTGTTGTGTTTTTTTATCAAATTGTATTCAAGTTATTCAAAATAGTTGGTATAAGGCTCAGAACAAAAATGATGGTATATTCGATAATGACAGCAAAAATAATGAAGTTCCTGAGTTTATAAATTTGATATTTATTTTCTTCTACTGGATTTTTGAAAAATAGGAAAGATGATTGCCCAATAAGTTTTTTGAGGTTATTGAATTGAATTTCGTTCAGACTAAATAAAAAAAAACTTTAGCCCGAAATGGACACATGGTATGTGTTGGTATGCAAAAACATGTGGAATTTTATAAATGAATTTCATTGGCGTTTATATACACCTTACAGTCACTAAAATAGACTTCATGACACTTTTGACAGTAACAAAGAACCAATGAAATTATTGTTCTGAATTTTAAAATAAATTTAAATGTGTGTAAAAATTATTTTCAATTTTACATTAAAAGTGCTATAGTGTCATGATTTTTGTTAAAATAAAAAACAAAATTATAGTCATCCACCATGTGTATTAAACAACTATTATTGCGAATTATGTCATATCTATGTAAACGCAGCCATCAGTCGACGTATAACGCGAATAAATAATTTTCTATAACTTATAGAGATACATGAATAAATGTAATGAAATAAATGTAATGAAGTTAATATCAATTGTACAAAAATAAAGTGTATGAGAAATATTATCAATACGTAATAATTACCTGATACTATGATGCAGTTTTGCAAGTAACTATACCTATCTACTGTGATAATAAAGTACTTAATCGGCGTATATAGGTAGGTACTTAGACTTTTATGTTATAATTTCAGGACACTTCTGCGCGTGACTGTACTGTACATTAGACAAATAATATATCTACTGACTCGTTGGCTAAAGTTATTTTTATGAGTTTCAGCAGTCTTTAATATATGGTTTCTTAAGTGTCTAGTTTTCTGACTTGATATTCACTAATTCTTCTATCAACAGGGTATTTTTGCACACCAGCTTGCGCCTCGCGCATCATTCGTATGTTCGCGCAATTGGTATAAAATCCACAGTATGTTTCCAATTTTTTGTGTAGTAAGCAAATGCTTTGATACAGCTGCATAATTATCAATTTTAATTCATTAATGTGTATCTTATGAAAGAAAAATGAAGTTAAAGTAGAAGCACACCACTTGACTTTCTAAACTTCATCCAACAGATTTGAGTAACCACTGAAAGTCTTAAAATATAATTTCAGAAGTTTTAAAATATTTTTGAAAATTTTTGTCTTATTAAATTTTGTATATTCGTAGTATGACATATGTTATCTTCATAAAAATTTTACAACGTGAGGTTAAGATAGTTCTTATTATGAACCAACTAGCGGTCATAGTCGGCTCCGCCCGGCCAGAATACAGAAACGTTCCCCTTCCCATTTCCTTTACCACTCCTCCTTGTTTTAACCCATGTTACTCTCTGATAATGTAGCTTTCTATAGGTGAAAGATTTTTCAAAATCAGTATACAACTGTGTAGTCTACGCGAGCAAAACCGCGGGCAGAAAGCTAGTATCTTTATAAATTATCGCGTACGTGTTATTCTTGTACATAAGCTACATTATTGTAAAGTTTCATTAAAATCCATTCAGTAGTTTTTGCGTGAAAGAGTAACAAACATCCACATACATACCCACATATACATCCATACATACAAATTTTCGCGTTTATGATATTAGCAGGATTAAAATTTCAAATTTTAATTCTATATACACTGTGTTACACGAAATATTAAGAAAAACCTAAGCCATTTCCTTAGCACAGCCCAAAAACTTCTAACTTTTTGACAGTAGCTTACCATGCACTTTATCTATCCACTCACCAAAAACGAACAATTTTAGAATTATGAAAACTTTTTAGTAAAATTTAATGTCCCACGACCGGACTATACGTTTAGCGCCTCAATCTAAAAATATTTATTTATTGTATATTCTAGGTATATTATTTGCGCAGTTTTTAAATATTAAAAAAAATAATAATAATAATAACACACACAATCACAACAACGTCTTAGCCCCAAACTAAGCATTACACCACAACCAACACCCGGTAAAAAATAATAGGTACAATAATTATTTCTTAAAAATACTTCACATACATCATTGATTCATTTTTGTCCTCTGTGGGCACATAAATACAGTACCTACCTACTTTATATATTGTACTCGTATATAATAAAAATAAGAGCGAAAAAATATACGCCGGACAAAATATACACCAGTTGATGTTATGAAACATTTACTGTAAACTAAAATTTTGTGTAACCCACATGCAATCGTGCAAAGATAACCTTTGCATGATTGCATGTGGGCCACACAAAATTTTAAAAATGAACATTCTGAAATTACATTTCACGTGTGATTGACCGATTAGCCGATTGGTTCGATTCCCGCCCGGGACAATTATTTGTGTGCATGAACACCTCCATTTGTTCCCTGTCTGGGTGTAAAAAACAATAATATCCATATACGTATATATTATAAAAGAATACTTAAGTTTGTACCAGTTGTGCAGTACCCCATAATACAAGCATAATATTCGCTTACTTCGGGACTAGTTGACGCTGTGTGGAATATCCCAAGTATGTGTAATTCAAAAAAACGTTTCTGATATTTTGTTTTGTTTGCGATCATTTCGAAGTGTGACACGCTCCATCCAGATTATTTGTTATCTAAGATGGTAACATATAGGATTATACAATAATTAGTTTTATATATGTATTGACATTAAAAATGTTTAATCGGATGGTTTGTCACGGAATACGTCATGACAATAAAAAGACTTTCACTACATGATCTCTAGATGGACTCTCGCAATATGATGTCAACAAAAATGACAGGCTAACTTTTACATTCTTGTGTGTGTGACTCAACAGACCACGTACTCTCGCTACGTCATAGTAACATGTACAAACCGTCTCCGTGTACGCTAATCGTAACCGAACAGTTAGGTGATATTTTTATCTAGGTTTTTGACGCCTTCTTACTATCCAGCATAAAAGCACGAATTGACTAGAAGCTTTCTTCTGCGTCTACCGTCTAACCGCTCATACTCTAGCTAGCTCGTGTAAGATGGCGAGTTTTAGTCAGAGTTTTAGTGCGCGAGCTCCCCGCGCGCCTGCCTCCATCCGCGCGAATTCCCCGCGCGCCGGACTTCAACCCCGCAAATTTGCGTAATGTCACTTCGATACTGTGAACTGACATTTATGACTCTATTAAAACGTTAAGTTATTCTATGATATCCAGGCATATAATCAAAAACGAAATCATGCGAATGGCGTCGGAATTTAAAGAAAATGGACATCAATGGCGTAAAAAACAGTTAATGCTCCTGAAATCCTTTTAGACTAAAATACTGTATAACACTTCCGGTGTAATATAAAACGAAAGCTTTCAGACCTCATGTTCTAAGAGCGTCGCGTCACTCTTGCGGTGCACTAAAATTGCACAATACGAACTTAATGAACGTTTAACAAGCATTTATCGCCTAACCGGTTAGGTGTACGGTCCGTTGATTGTAGCATTAATTGTGGCGCATGCGGCATGCGGTTTTCGAGTTTCGTGTACTGCCGTACTAACTATTCCTATAAAACAAATGTTTCATCATCATCAGCCCATTTTACCCCACTGCAGGGGCTTAGGCCTCCCCCAGGGTGAGGAGGGGGTTTGGAGCTTAAATCCACCACGCTACTCCACTGCGGGTTGGGGATTGTAACGACCGCCATCTATTGGCAGCGTCCGGGACCGACTGCTTTCCGTGCTCTCCGAGGCACGGAGTCAGTGACAGTTGATGTACTTAAGTCAGAAAAACTCATTGGTACACGCCCGGATTCGAACCATGGCCCTATGGCCTTATAAATTTGAGACAGGTTCGTTGCGCTCTGGGCTATCACGACACGACAAAAGAAATGTTTACTTAGTGGCAATACAGAATAGCGGCAGGTCTTTTTCCGAAGGATGATCATAGTGACGTGACAACTTAAGGCTTATTGTATTGATTCTGTGAATAAACTACGTTGCTTAAGGGGATAGTTTTTGAATCCTCAGGTTCGAATTGGCATCTCTATCTCCGTTGCAATCCCTCTTCGCTGACTGTTACTGTGTGACAGGGGTGACAGGAACAAATACCCAAAAATACCTATAAAATACCCGTAGTAACAGCTTGCGGGCGGTGACTGTTTCCACATATGAAATGTATATGAATTGAATCCAATTTGCTGGGTATTAAGAATGGATGTGCCTAGGGCAATGTCGTGATAGCCCAGAGCGCAACGAACCTGTTTCAAATGTATAAGGCCCCCATAAGGCAATGGTTCGAGTCCCGGACGCTGTCAATAGATGGCGGTCGTTACAGTTCCCAACCCGCAGTAGAGCAGCGTGGTGGACTTAAGCTCCAAGCCCCTCTCCTCACCCTGGGGGAGGCCTAAGCCCCTGTGGTGGGGTAAAAATGGGCTGATGATGATGACGATGTGCCTAGGGCGGTATGTTTTGTTTTTTTTTTTTAAGTGAAACTTCTTATGGCACGGGGTGAGCCTAAAACAAACGACACGAAAATGCGTCACGCTATAAATAATATAAGTGGGGGAGATATTGGGGGCTTTCACACGAGAAGCCGGTTATTCCCTATATCCCCACTATAACTGCTGAGTGTGGGGAGTAAGGCCAGAGCATTACTTAGTTTCGTCTCGCGGGCAGCTGCGTGATATATCCCCACTATTAACTGCTGAGTGTGGGGAGTTAGGCTAGCGCGTGACTCGCTTTTTTAATTTTTATCAAGTGGATGACATATTTGTCACAGACAAAAAAAATCCACAGATTTCGTGCCTTACACGATTATCGAACACATTTAAAATTAACCTAATAATATCATCTTTTAGTAAATTAAATGTAAATAATAAAAAACTTAGAACGTTTAGTATAAAATTTGAAATTTCATAATGTTTAAAATTATCAACATCAATCTGGTTTTCACATCTATCCACATCGTGTTCCACCACTTTCGGTTTAAATTGGAAACATATAAACATGCATAAAATTGTTGCTCGGAGTGTCAATAGCTGTGAAAACCGTGAAAACCAGATTGATGTTGATAATTTTTTTTTTAAATATTATTCTCAAAAACAAGAACCAACGGAAATCATGTTTTTCTGGAATTAATTGTAAAACAACTAAACAAAATATCAAAAAAACAAAAATATACCGCCCTGTGACAGTATTTCTCTTATTATATAAGTTTTTCTGTAAATATTTATACAGAAATACAGCGAATATTAGACACGGGCCGAACCCTCTTTTTTGTATGAAAAGCCTACCCCCTTAAGATACAAATCAAATGAAATATCTTTATTTCGTAGTTATTATGTACCATAAATCTTGAAATACGTCACAAGAGAGAATTTATTACTTTGTGGAAGAATGTCATCACAAAGGCGCATTCAAAAAGTGCTGGTACCTCTCAGAGACGCTCTTTCTAACAAAATTATAAACAATTTTTAACAATAAGTGCTTAAAGATTAATATTATTGAAACAAACTGATAGGCGAGCGGCTTACACCCATGGATTTTTATCATCTAAGTAGTCTGATACTTTATAATAAGCTTTTGCATAAAGCTTTCGTTTTATTGTAGTTCTAAACTTGTTAAGGGGTAGATCTTCAATGTCAACTGGGATCTTATTGTAAAAGCGTATACATTGCCTTTTAAAAGATTTTGTGTTTTTTTAAGACAGCTGACATGGCTAGCAAATTTATATTTGTTGTATTAATATTATGCCGATCACTTTTTTTTCTTAAATAATACAATCATTCGTTTTTAATACACATTTCACTTCTGTCAAATTAATGCATATAAAAGTTCAATAGGAAAAAACACATTTGACAGCTTTTTCCATTAATTCGGGTGGAAACCTTATTTATCAGGGATTGATTTTCTTCAATGTTCAAATTTTCTTTTTCATGACATACAGCGGCGTCATATTGAAGCTATACAATCCCTACGTTCACACATGGTTACTACGAGAACAGTGGAATTTATTTCCAAAAACCCATTATGCCGCACTGCAGGGGCTTAGGTCTCCCCACAGGGTGAGGGGGATGGGAGCTTAACCCACCACGCTGCTCCAGTGCGGGTTGGTGGATAGTGAATTCATTTATTGATTTAATATATGAAATGTGACAGTGTGTTTGTTTGTCCTCTACTTATATTGTGAGTCAGCAACGAAACGACCTGATTTTTTGCATGGAGAATATGAAATTGTTGAAGGTACGAATATTCCAAACTTAAACAGCGTATAAAGCTTTTCGGTAATATAAGTTTGGTCTACGTTCAGCCGAATACGCGGTACGCTATACACGACGTGTTATGCTGGATGTAGTTCAAAATTAAACATGTTTTTCTCGTTGACCGTTAGTTTGCGCATTCTTCTCACTGAAACTTTTTGTTTAGTTCGGTAAGCTCTACACCCGGTATACGGAATCTGCTTATCGCGTATTGATTTTTTTTCCAAATCCATTTGTTTGTCAGACCAAACGTTTTCGAGAAAATCAAATGTTTCAGATTAAGCAGTTATAGGTATCCAATACGTTACAGTCATAGCATAGAATTTGCCCCCCCCCACCCTTTTCTTCCTTAGTTTTCCATTTACCAATTACCTCTGCTACTTTAAAATATTATCGCGGAATGCCCTGTAGTCGTTTTCCTTTCTACTCATATAACTTGATAACTGAATCCCATTTCGGAAATACATGTTCAAATGTTTGATCAGTCTAATCGAGTCTGGCCTAGCATTATTGAAGGTACGTTTATTTCCATTTCAGGGGACATAATGCTCTTAAGCGACACGAAAATTGGTTAATTTTTATTTTTGTTTATTAATCTTTATTTCATGAATAACATTAAACGAAACCGTTCGAGTAGAATTTGAAATACACATTAAGTCTGTTTATAGGTGTTTTTGAATACAAATCATTTCAGTTGTGGTGGGGTTGGGTGGAGTCGACCGATTTAATTTAGAATGCCTTTGAGATGAGCTTGGGGGGTATCATAATAATAATAACATCCGGGACATCCCACACAGCGTCATCTAGTCCCAAAGTCAGCAAGTATTATGCTTGTATTATGGGGTACTAGACAGCTGGTATACATGTTTAAATATTGTTTTTTATAATATATACATATATAGATAGGTACTTTTTAAACCCAGACATGAAACAAATAGACATGTTCATGCACACAAATATTTGACTCGAGCGGGAATCGAACCCGCGACCCTCAGCTCCGCAGTTAGAGTCTCTAATCACTCGACCAATGGGTATTATATTACATCGGTATGTATTATAGGTACATAAAAAACGCTAGTATCCAATTTTCATACTTTATATTCCCAAGCCAATCGTTTGAATGATCGGAGACCCCCATTTCGAAATTAATAATCTCGGATTAATACCGTCCTGGTCACAGACAAGTCAACCTTATAGACCACGCTTTGACAGGGAGTAGCATTCGCCAAGGCTATGTAGTGACACTACATAACTATGTCACTAGTGAGCCGTCAGTTGTAAGCTGGTAGGAAGTCATTAAATTGTCAATTTTGAACGAGCCAATGAAAACTAGCCGACTTCTCCTCGCACCCCGCCACTTTTTGGCGATTTCGTTTTCATACTGACGTTTATTAAAGCGTGGTCTATAGGTTGACTGGTCTGTGGTCCTGGTATAACCATTTGTGTGCATGCAAATGTCTAAACGTTTCATGCCTATTAGATGTGTTATATCTGTGTCTATATCACTACATAATATAAAATAAAGTCCCTCGCCGCGTCTGTCTGTCTGTCTGTCTGAACACGATAAACTAAAAAACTACCGAACGAATTGGCATATCGTTGACACCAATAAACAGAGTGATTCAAGAGGAAGGTTTACGTCTTATAATTTATTTTATTTTTATTTTATTTATATTTTGTTTTATTTATATTATTTATATAAAATTAAAAAAAAAAATTATAATAATTTATTAATGTTTTGTGCAAATTTGTTAAATTATTACAATTATTGTTGAAAAAGTCGGATAAAATCAAGCCGGCTGGGATCTTTCATCGAAAACGCTGCGTAATCCTTTTGAGATATAACAAAATAATGTATGGAGGAATAGTGTATCTTATATAGGATTAAAGAAAAGTCTGCGATGGCACATGTCTATCTTTTATGGATAGCTATAACTATACCTATTTTTATGTTTAAAAAAATGGTGTCATGTGATGAGGTAAATAGAAAGCATCCTTATCCTTATCATCCTTATCCCTTGCTTTTTTCAAATCATCATAGAAATGGAAATAAAATACTTTAAAAATAAGTACTCCAAGTAAGATGAACTTACGTAACATCAAAGGTAATTAAATCCAATCCACATGTTCGACGCAACAAGCTGATATAACACTACGACAGAAAAAAACATTACGGCTTATATGCTCTGCTACCCGTGCGAAACCGGGGCGAGTCGCTAGCTATTACATAAAATTATTTGTTTGTGTGATTGTATGTTTGGAAGATTTAACTTGAAAACTATTGACGTACGGCGTACGCATTTCAGTGAAACCTATTTTTTATACGGTCCATATTCCATAAAATTCCAGAGATGCTATAGACTATGTTGTACAGTTATTGGTCCTTGAATGAAGCACTGCAATGGCGGCTGCTTAAGTATGTGTGAGTGGAACTTCGCAGCGTACTGGTGGCTAGCTGACTTACTAAGGATGCATAGGTCGTTAGTTAGACATGGTACGTCCAGGTATTCCTAGGTGTATGAGTGCAAGATATTATTATTATTATATGGACTCACATCAATGTACAAGATCCCAACCCATATCTTGTGAACCCCTCATTGTGTTCCCTACCGAAATATTATTCATATACTAACAGACATTACAGGGAGGGTTTGCACCTTAAATTCGGTCCAGGCTATTTTTTATTTGGAATTGTTAATGTTTTTTTAATAATTAGAATAACTCTTTTCCCATATACATATTTGTAACAAAAGTTATTGCATGGTTCAAAACGTGTAACTTCCAAGGTAGGGGAGACCGGGGACAAAAGTAACGGCGGGTCGAAAGTAACAAATGCTCTGTAGGTTTATCCAATAGTCGAAACGCGGCCCCGCTACTGTCAGGAGCTAGCCAACAATACTTTCCCCGGCTTTCACTTAGTCGCCGCGCACGCACTGCGTTGTAAGGATGTTTAGAGGATATCATGTGATTTTGCGAACCAAAAGTAAGTTTTTTTACATTTATTCATTTAGTGATTAAGTAGTATTAAAATGATGATATCAGTGTGCCTATTTGTATAGTTATTCTTGATTACATTGGTTACACAGTGTTGTTATTTATTTTTGCGTAGCAAGTTTCTTTTTTACGTAGGCATTCATTATTTGTCAAAAACGTGGGTGAGTACGGAAGTAACATGCGCTACGGGGACAAAAGTAACATGTTACTTTTGTCCCCGGAGTGCTATGTAATGTGATGAGTATGATTTACTTACGGTTTATTTTCATAATATGTTTTTTTTATATCAACAGAATGCCACGACAACGGGTAAGAAAGACGGCACGAAAGACCACTGACATGAAAATCTACAGATTAGCTGCTGACAAATATTTAAATGATATCGGAACAATTAGAGCCCTGGTAGAAAAATATAATGTTTGCCACGGGACATTGTACAGCTATAAATAAATCACATTATAGATAGGTATAATTGAGCCAAGAAATATTGGGAACATGGACGAGACAGGAGTGCCCAAGTGGGTTCTTCTCAGCCAATTTTATTCTCACCTCAATATTGTAGACTTATTCAGCGAGCAGGTACGAGAAATTTAACAAATAAAGGGCGTAAGAAATGTGAAATTGCTATTTTCACTGACACGCCCGAAAAAATTGGATTGATGAAAAATGCAAAGAAAGAATGCGAAAAAAAATTTTTACAACGTAATACTGATACATATCTACAAAAAGGAAGGAAAAAGTAAAAAGACAAAGAAGGCAAATAAACGAGAGGAAAACAGTGAAAATTAAAATTCATCCGATGAATAAAATTGCTTTTGTTTCGTTTGTTTAGAGCCTTTTAGTAATAGTCGACAAAACGAACAGTGGATACAGTGTATTGAATGTAAACATTGGTCACATGCTACATGCATCAACGATGATGCATACTTGTGTGCCATAATTGCTAGTCTGAACAGAGAATGAATTTCATAAAAGTTGTTCACATTATTAAGTATTGTGATTATTGATGATTAAGAATAATTCCCGATGAGAAGTCAATAATTGTTTTGTTTACTTTTGTTTTGTTTATATTCTTCATTCATTAAAGAAGTAGGTACTGTTCAAATGTTAAAAGTACAAATAAACATTTCCTTTAATAAAACATATTTTTCTAATAAATAATAACTTAATTTGATACTGCATTTCATTATTATTACATAAACCTTTATCATGTTACTTTCGACCCACGCTGTGTTACTTTTGCCCTGACCTCGGGGTCAAAAGTAACAATCGGCAATTTATTTTTAAGTCTCTCCAATTCATAATAAACATCAAGTAATGAAGTAAACTCAAATACAAATTTGTGGAGTATAAACGAAATTTGTACGTGGCTATATTCATTTCATCAAAGATATGATAATTAGTTAGAAACCAGTGTCAAAATACAAAGTGTTACGTTTGTACCCGGTCTCCCCTATATTCCGACACCAACAAAAGTAATAATAATTGTTTTAATGAAAAATAAAGTTTTATTTCCACTAGAATTCTTTGAATTGTTTTTATTTTCAAAATCCGATTTCTTTTTATTATTCTGATATAATTATTTATATAATTATATGTTAAAATCAATTTAAAAATACGATACTTGAATATTTTTAAAAATTTATTTTATATAAAAGAGTTTTCTAAATATGCTATAACGGTGAAGTAATTAAAAAAAATTAGTCACTAACAACAAAGTTATGATTGTTTAAAATGTCTCGCTAGACAGAGAGGGCAATACTACACGGCGTACCTATGTGTGACGTCAGGCCATTTAAAAAAATGTTAAATAACGTTTTGCAAGAATGAAACAGAGATAAAATTTTAGACACTTATTATTTTCATATTCTTCGACCGAATATAATTTAGTTTATAAATTTTGTTATCGTATAAAGTGTATTTTTATATTTTCTTGATAAATACTTAATATAAGTCAAGTAGCGTATTGTAATAAAAAAAAATAAAAAAATAACCTGGACCGAATACAGGGTACTAATCCTCTTTAGTAAAGTTTATATTTCGCCTGGAAAAAGAATGAGGGGTTGACATGATAGATCCTCGTTCGCCTGAATACCCGCAAGTAGATGTGGCTAGCATTCTATAGTCGCAAATGCTGTATTCATCCTGAATAATAATAATGTACAGGCCTAGGCTAAGCATTATCTTGTGTTTTGGGAACCAAGCGAAGACACCACATACATATAACAACCAAGACCCGATACCAATATCAATATTCATCATATAAATACTAACCCGACTTGGGATCCGAACACGGACCTCCAGCTTCGTAGGCAGGGTAGCTACCCACTAGGCTAAGCGGTCGTCGAATAGATGCGTCTCAGTTGATAGTACACATGAACTAACAGATTGACTCAGTGAGATTTATCTACATCCACTCAGATAGCTGTCGGGATGACTTGCTCCATATGAAACGCACATCAATCTCTACTTCTAATCTTGTCACTGAAAGCTGAGTGGGAAAACCGGGATTTTCTGATAACTCGTTTTCTAGTTTTGCATAAGTCTGATCTTTATGATAATCGTATGGAATTTTACAGTCACATACGTTAGCCATAAAGAAATTACCATTTATTATAAAAGAAGTCGGGAATGTCAACAGAGCTAATTATTACTGAAAAATTTAAACGTGCTAACCTCATTTAATTGCAGGATAGTTGAGAGAAAACAATATTATGTACTACACACTAAGAAATTTATATTGCCCTGTGCTTTTTAGAACCCTAGCTTGCGTTTGGGCTTCAAATAAGCATTCGATGCAGTAATCAGTTACTTTCTGCTCGGTGTAACAATCTACTATTTCATTTCTCATACTCGGAAAGTAGTGTTGTTTTGATCTGATTATTGGGTAGAAAATGCTGCTTCCTTCCCTAGAGTGGGAAAAACTCATATAAATTAGTTTCCACCTAAGGGCCGGAATTAACTTTAAAAATAGAACTGCTGTCAGCTGTGAAGAGTTTTATGTAAAAAAAAAACTAATTAAAAAAAATGCTGCGGCCATCTGAGTTTCTAAACAGCCAGTGTGAACTTAGCGCAAACTTCTTTGAGCGGAATAAGCTGCAACAATTTACGCGATGCGTTCCATATTTAAAATTTAAAAAGTCGACATAAATTGGCGGGATATTAATCTGTTGTGTATCTGTGACGGAATTCAAAAAAATAGGTAATAATCTTTTAACTAAATTTACATTTAATTTATATAGATTTGACGTAAATATTTACCATCATCAATGATAAAAAATACTGGCTGTGTAGAATGCCACAAAAAAAAAACATAGATATTTCTATAAAATGAGTTCATCAGATTCATATATGGATTTAACGCTTTTTTTACTTTCCTCATATTCGTAGTGAAAAGCAGAGTGCTTACTTCGGGTGAAAGACTTATTTAGGCACTCGAACTATTAGCGCCCTCGCTACGCTTGTGCGCCAAACCATCTCGTGCCTAAATAGATCACTTTCACCCCTTGTGTAACAATCTACTATTTTTCGTCTCTTTTTTCATTACGGAACTTCCTGAAAAAATAATTTAATTGCAAATTGACAGCTATAAGGGTGTATTTTGCCCTTTGAGCATAGAACCTGAAGATGTCTAAATTAAAATTGAAAAAAATAAATGATCATGACTTTGACAAATATACATAAATCTCTAACCCTTCTGAGCCTCAATAGAGTGGAAGCGAGCGGAAATTCAAGGGCGTCGTACTTTAAGCTCCCATGATTAAGGGTGTCTGTTTGTCCGGTTGAGGAAATGAAACAGCCGTTGCGTCATTTACCCTCGCTCGTTGGCGTCTCGCCTCTTTTTTTCATATTCTCGGTTTTATATTCAAACACAAAGTACCGTCAAACAAAGAATTCCTCGGCTTTGTTCTATCACTGTATTACTATGTACTTAAGATACTAGTCGTTGTGCGCGGTTTCGCTTATTTAATTTTTGGAGATGGGCCACGTGAGTTAAAACGCACTGACCTTTAAATTAGTTCAATAGAGGAGTAATGCTGAGCACCAAATCGTTCACCTTTGTATAGTTCGCCTCAAACTTTATGGCGGATCGGGATACAACGCTATAAGCGTGTTTGCGCAGGTACAGTCATATAGCCCTCGCTCCACTGCGTCGCACTACACCTAAAACTGGTTACTGCGCCGCGACTTGTGCCTATGTTCAGATCCGTCATAAAGTTTGATTGGTACTGTACTATAGGATGAGGAAGAAGACAGGCGGGACAAGCGTTTGGCCCACGCTTGTGTCTAGGTCTTTGTGTATTAACCGTTACACCTAATTAAATACTATTGACAAAGTACTTGGAGCACGGGCCCTGAGCAAATAAGGCATCTTCCGTATTTTTAGTGCGAGACACGCGTGTACGGATGTCGACATCACCTAGCTACGAACGAATATATTTTTTCTTAGCTTCGCATATATATCAAATCACACACACAAGTGACACAAGTAAACTTCAGTGACATTTTAAAAACTTTTTTTTTAAATTAACTAAACCTTTTTGCCTGCTCTCTCGACGTTCGCCGTAGTGATGACCAGGAAGCGTCTTCTGCCCCACCGCACCGCTTCTTCTTACTTGTGTCGCCTATTTATCGCGAAGATTCTACTTATAGAATCTTAACCTACTTTGCTATTGAACGAAAGGCAGATACCGAGAAAAACAGTTTTAAAGTAAATAAAGTTGACAAAATTTGTCGCCTTTGGGTCGATGAGTTTAGCAAGCGTGCGCTTTCTAGTCTACTACGTTCAAAGTTCGGTGGTTAAAACCTGAGAAAATTCAATTACTAGTGAATAGATGATGTATTGTTTTCTTACCGTAACTGGAGACAAAGTAATTCTGTTCATAAATATTGATGTAACCAGTGGGAATCACTGCTTTTTAAGGTCTTATATGAGAAATTTTATATCTTGGCCTGTTTAATTTTAACCTAAGCCACAATTTCCCAAGTGTATTCAAATTATAATTTGCATTATTCACGTCGTTACCATAGGCGTAGAAGAGAAGAACTTAATACACAAAGGTAGAAAAATAACACCACACTAACTGCACTACTAAGAAAGAAAGAAGATAGAAACTCGAAATTTGAAACATAGAAGCATAGAAGAAAAAAACTAAAGCAAGGGAATCGCCATTGAATAGAGAGGGATATCTTCCCCTGGTGCATGTACAAAAAGCTATAAAAAAGAATATATCTTAATTTAAAACTAATAAACTCTTATAATTCGCTCCCAGTAAGAAACGTCTACACAATATCTATCTAATACAAAAAACCGAATCAAAATCGGCCCAGTCGTTTTAGAAAAGACATTTAGGTACTCACAGCGCCAAATCATGGCCAAAACTGTAAAACATATTTAAGAATCTGCTCTGAAGTAATACATAGGTATCCCAGTTGTTTTAAGGAAAAATATTTATTTCAGCGCCCCTTGGTGGTCACTATCCATAAAACATGTCCAAGTACCGGCTCTGAGGTGATATAATAATAATAATAACGTACACATGACAACAACGTCTAGGCCCCAAACTAAGCATTAGTTTGTGTTATGGGTACCAAGCGAAGACACCACATACATATAACAACCAAGACCCGGTACCAGTATCGATATTCATCATATAAATACTGACCCGATCTAGGATTCAAACCCGAGACCTCCAGCTTCGTAGGCAGGGTCGCTACCCACTAGGCTAAGCGGTCGTCAAAATATATAGATATGAAAAACTGTCCCGTAGTTTTTGAGGAAAATGGTAACACATGTGCACAAAGACAACGCATATACCGTCTCCTTTCCGTCATGAAAAATATTATGGCAATCCCTCTTCAAAAGTAGCAGCTTTCAAACCAAGCCGATTTGATGTAGCGGCGTCGTTTGCTATTAGACGTGGGTAGGGTTAAACGAACAGTACATTGCTTGTTATGTATGCAATTTTTTTTCTCTAAAGTGAAGTTAACAATCGATGTAACAAAAGTTTAGCGTTCCTGTCACTTAAATATGGTTTTACCGTTTGTTTTATACAGTGTTGCTCAAACTAGTGTTGGTTGATATCTGTGGTTGCTACTTAATTTCTTCGCTTCCCTTGTGGTTCCGTTAAGGTGCTTGTTCTCATTTCGAAATTCATGCATATTTTGAATTTAAATTTAAATTCTTTTAATTACTATTGTTATAATTATAAATTTAAAAATAAAAATAAATTTAAAAAAAAGCCCTTTGAATATAATGTCTGAATAGACTCGTAATACAAAGTCAACAAAAATGACATGCCAACTTTTAATACTTGTGTGTGTGACTCAACAAACCACTTTCTCGCTACGCCATACTAACAATGTACAAATACTCTCTATGTGCGTGCATTATAACCGAACAGTGAGGTGATATTTTTATCTTCGTTTTTTGACGCCGACTCTCTACCCGGACATTACACGTATATAATGCAAAGGCAATCTAACGTTTATTATCAACTATACTTATTTTAGATAACAGTGTCAATAATCATACAATAAAAATTATGAACGATTTTTCTTTAGAGTTTCGTGTTGCCTCGGGGAACTTGTGTCAAATTACAAAGAAAACATGTCTACGATTTCATATAAAAGCCTACATTTTTTCTGTAACCAGAGAAAAACAAATTTCATTTCTTGTACAGTATTATGTAACATAGATTTGGGCGCTACGGTTGAGTTTTTTTGCTTTATTAACTACAAAAATGAATAGTACGTACCTTTTGAAGGAAAGTCTAGTGTATATAATAGACATTATTTACCGTGAACCGATTATTTTGATGCTTAATAGAGTCACGTCGTTACCAAAACCATATTGACTTTCATAACTTTAATAAATTGTTAGAAAATGAACTGACTACTTTTAGAGAGGGTTAGAGTCATAGTTATACAGCATGGAGTAGATCAACCATCCCAATGTACTCAACGAAATAAACTGAAATCGAATTAGTTGGTATAGTTTACTACAGATGGCGCTATCAAACTAGTTATTATCTTTTACAACAGATAAGCGCTATCACTAAAGTTGTATTTACTTAATTATGTTCTCAATTTTTAACAAAAATTATACGCTTCCAAACACGCTCGAATGCAACTGCGTAACATATAAAAATAGCGCCACATGTATATTTAAAAAACGCGGCTTTCTCGAAACTACTATATTTTTATAAAAAATATTTAAGTATGTATATCAGTTGTCTAGTACGCATAATACAAGCTTCGCTTAGTTTTGGATTAGCTGGCGCTGTGTGGGATGTCACAGGCATTATCATTATATTTATTTTCAAATTTTCAATAAAAGACGATCTTTTCAATGGCATCTTAGGGAAATTGCATGTGGCGCAATTCGCTGCTAATGGAAGAACGGTTAAAGTAATATTGCTTAATTTCGGGTTGCTGTTTGTAATATGCACGATTTTCCTTATCGTTTTATGTACTTAATTTTATACATTTTGAATACAGGTGTTTTACATCAAAACTTGTTATTTGTAAACTATGATAAAAAGTAGACAATTCCCTTTTCACTGCTGTACGAGTTTTATAGTATTTAAACAATTTTCATCTGTCTTTATTTTGTTCGCCCCATTAGCAGCTCTACGTGATCCCATTGTCGGTCCCAATACATATTATTATCTTCGTTTCCACGCCACTAGGGGGGCGTTTCACAAAATCGCCAAACGTGCGCTTCCTTACTTTTTACGGGATTGAATTCGTAAAATCCTATTTTAGTATGTGCTTACGTCTTGAGGGAAATATCTGCAGCCTAGGACTATCACACAGAACGACTGATAAAGTCATTCTGTGTGATTCCAATAAGTGTAGTCAACACATCTGTGACAACACGTTGACAATAATTAATTCTGAGGAAATAAATTACTATCTCTAAATAGTCCAGGTACCCGTGGTCAACAGTGGTTACGACTTTCGAAAATCTGAAAGTTGTAGTGATATAGGGTGATATAGAGATTCGAGTATTTGCGGCCAGTTAAAAATTAAATGTATATTGTATGAAGAAATTGGATTACATTTTGTAGATGATATTGTTTTTACTGTTTCACCAAATCCTTTTCAAGTGTACACACATTTATACTATTTAGTACAATAATTACAAAATATTAAAAAACAACAAAAACTAATTTCATAAAAACTTCTAAACTACAGAAAAATTTTCTGCAAGCCATGACCTTCGTAGTCGTTATGAATTTACATTATCGACAGTTTTAAATAGACCTGGCAGTTTAATATTATCATTATATGGTATTATTGTTTTTGTAAAAAGTTTGAATACGTATCTATGATATAAGCTTTGTTTGATAACAAGGATAGATTTGTACGAGGTTCGCACAACTTATGTAAAAAAAAATTTAGTCAACGAAGCTGCCAAGTAGAGACATCTTGTCTAAGAAGTAGATTTTTTGTACTTGAATATAAATGTGAGTGCGTAAAAGCGCGGCGCCCTTAAGAATAATTAAAATAAAAAATTTACAAAATCTAATTTTTGGTATTGCCAGTTTTTTTTTTATAACAATGAGTGTGGTATCAGTCAACTATATTTGTACGTCAACAGCGATGCACTCATGACTTCAAATAAATACCCAAAAGCTAAAATAGAAAGTTAGAATTTAAAAACAAAAAGGTACCGAGCTAAAAAAAACCGCCCACGTGCATGTCAGATTACGCACAGTGAAGGGTTATGGCCGAAATGAACATTTATGATTATAATAATAATAATAATAACACACACAATCACAACAACGTCTAGGTCCCAAACTAAGCATTAGCTTGTATTTTGGGTACCAAGCGAAGACACCACATACATATAACAACCAAGACCCGGTGCCAGTATTAATATTCATCATATAAATACTGACCCGATCTGGGATTCGAACCCGGGACCTCCAGCTTCGTAGGCCGGGTCGCTATCCACTAGGCCAAGCGTTCGTCGTATATTTAATATAAGTCAAACACCCTATTGCATGGGAGTTCGAACGATTCGCGAGGCCTTATGTCGTGAAGGCAAACTCCATTTCTCTACAAATTGCACTTTTCCCGCCGTCACTCCCGTTTATGGTTGCAGTACATTAAAGGAAATAATGTTAGGAAAACCATATTTTTCGTCATTCTCCTGATGTAGAAGATAAAAAGTTGTGACAAGCCAAACGCGCACTGTCACCGTTTCCCAATAACCCCGTTCGCCCCTGTCAAGCCTAATCATCAATTACTTGCGGAGGCGGGCAAAAAATTGATTATTCATCCCCAAGTTTCGGGGGTACATAAAATGGTTGGAAAAAGTGACCCTTATTTACCTAATGGTTTTTAGGGTTGACGACAAAAAAACTAACCAAGTACGAGTATAAATCGAAGGGTTCCGTACCTGCTTTGCAATACGTTATAATTTATAAAATTAGACTGACCGTTTGGTCGAGTATTTAGAGACACTAACTGCGGAACCAAGGGTCGCGGGTTCGATTCCTGCCAGGGACAAATATTTGTGTGCATGAACATGATTATTTCGTTTCGGGTCTGGGTCTAAAATATTTATACTATATGTACCTATATATCATTAAATATCAGTTGACTAATAACCTATTACACAAGCATAATACTTGCTTACTTTGGGACTAGATGGCGCTGTGTGGGATGTCCCAGGTAGTATTATTATTATTATTAATAATAATTCTTCAACAAGTTTAAAGTTATTATAAATAGCTAAAGTGTCTCTGTCTATCGATAACATTTTCACGGCTAAACGGATTTTAATCAAAGGTTCAAAAACAGTTTGAACTTTAAGAAAGGACATTATTGGCTATTTTTATCGCGGTAATGTGTCTATCTTTGTTACTCCTTTATGGCTGAACCAGTGAACACATTTTGATAATACTTAGTAGGAAGATAGGTTGGTTTCTTAAGACGAACATGGGTTACTGTTTAGCGCAGAAATGTGTCTGTATGTTTGTTACTTATTCACAGGAAAATGCAGAAGCGATGTTGATGATATTTAATATAAAGATAGCTTGAACCCTAAGGAAAGTTTAGGCTACTTTTCTCCGAAGATAACGTCTGTTTAAACGGTCCTTGTATAAATATAGAGTTCGCGCGAGTGAAGTCGTAAGCGGAAAGCTAGTAATAAATTAAACTTAGTATCAGACGTCTTGTTTGAAATCTACTTTTTGATGAACTTCAGTCACGGCGACTTGCAATAAGACTGAAGGTCACCATTAATTATTAATAATAATAATATCTGGGATATCCCACACAAGTTCAAGTTCCAAATTAAGCAGAGCCTGTATTACGGGTACTAGACAACTGATGTACATACTTCAATATCGTTTGTAATATACACAAACAGATATCTTACACCCAGGCATAGAACAAATATTCATGCATGTTCATGCACGCACACAAATATTTGTCCAGGGTTGGATTCGAACCCGCATACCTTTGGATCTGCAGTCCGCGTCTCCGACCACTAGACCAATCGGCCAGTTGAGTGGTCCTTTAGTGGTCAGCTACTTACTTTAAATGGCTTTCTAGAAACCCGCCGTATGTCAGCTCTATTGATTTCAATTATAGACTGGGGGCGGTGGTAACGAGAAATACAACAATTTATTTACTTGGTAATTTTACATTAAAAAAAATTGCTACTCGAACCTACTATTTCTCTAGTGTTTTACACAAATTGAATATTTTGAAAAAAAAAAGGAAACGGTTTATTTTATTGCATGTTACTATTTTTTAAGGCTTTAAATGTGTCTTCTCTAAAAAGCATAGCAAATATTTGTTCCATTTTTTCTATCGCCCGGTCTATTTGCCATTACGACCAGCTGCGTCCAATACTTTATAGAACATTATCACAAGCTTAGAAGACAGTTTTGCTAAGCGGCGTCCACACTACCGAATACGAACGTACATAACATATAAAGCGGGTCCACACTATCGAACATTTTGTTATATACATGCATTTACGTAATGAAAACTCTACTCCCTGTCAATGAACAATGAAGCACTTCAATGGCGACCGTCTAAGTATGTATGAGTGGAACTTCACAGCGTACTGGTGGTGAGTAGCTACTTACGATGGTAAGACTGTATTCAAGTTGACTTACTGACTTACTAAGGGTGCGTCGGTAGTTCGCAATGCTATGTCCGGGTATTCCAAAGTTTTTTTCAAAGTTTAGTTTAGTTTATTTTAGAAATGCCCCCCTGGCGTTTCTAAACTAAAGCATCCAAAAAACGGTACTATTTTTGAGTTGAATATTTAAAAAACGGGGCGTTAAAATAAAAAATGCTCTGTTATATCTATATTTCATTTTAAAAGAGCTTTCTGATGATACTGCACATAATAATAAAAATATCTGGGACATCCCACACAGCGCCAACTAGTACCAAAAGTAAGCAAGTATTATGCTTGTATTATGGGGTACTAGACAACTGATATATATATACTTAAATATTCTTTTTTTATAATGTATACATATATAGATACTTTTACACCCAGACACGGAACAAATAGACATGTACATGCACGCAAATATTTGTCCCGGGCGGGAATCGAACCCGCGACCCTCGGCTCCGCAGTTAGGGT
The DNA here is from genome assembly GCA_949709985.1 of Luffia ferchaultella. Taxonomy (NCBI): domain Eukaryota; kingdom Metazoa; phylum Arthropoda; class Insecta; order Lepidoptera; family Psychidae; genus Luffia; species Luffia ferchaultella. Next base: position 14,975,917 of record OX453261.1, read on the forward strand.
CTCTAACCACTCGGCCAATCGGTCAGTCAAATACTATAAATAAATACAGCACATGACGAGATAAATAGTAAAGAAGTAATACCTGCTTTGTTTGTAGATTTATGTAGATCGATGCCAGGAAAAAAGCTATCGGGGAAAAGGGTCCAAACAATCTGAGTAGCTGTTAACATATATGCAAACATTCACCTATAGGTATGTGTATAAATGTAGAAAATAAATGCGAGGGCGTGACGGACAGATGAACATGACAAAACTATATAAATAAGGGTTACGTTTTTGCTGCCGAACCCTATAATATGGTAAAAAGTAGAAAGAATTTTTGAAACTTGGCACCTACCCAGCACAAAATAAATCACATGTCGAATGGCCCATTCACTAACATAACTCGATAATACTAGAGAATAACATATTGGTGGGTCAAAAATTATTCAGATTTCAGGAACCATTATGGCTTTAGAAAATAGTGATGGGCCATCTTGAATACGATGGCTCGATGCACTATATTAGAGTTTCAAAATCGACGATTACCTAGTCATATCTTCTTACATTGAAGGTTTAAATTGTCGTTAATACAAACAGTTTTATAAATTCAGGCTTTTAGAACTTTAAGGCAAAATAGGAACCTTTATAAGGTTATTCGATTGTCTGTCTGTCTATCGGTTCGTTTGCCTGTCTACGTCAAACATTTTCAACCTGTAATTATTTAAGTACTAAACGTTCAATAAATACCACAAGCTCCACGATATCTTCATTTATGAAACGGCCAGTGTTGCCACACGTCCCGATTTTTGCGGGACGTCCCGATTTTAGGACTCCAACTAAATGTCCCGCACGGGACGCCAGTTGTCCCGTTTATTACGTGAAAGTTTGATCGGAACCTAACAGAAATATAACTCTTTACAGCTTGCCTATGCACTGAAAACAACGTAAACTGAATCGAAACTTAATCTGAAATTGTAGGATTCAAATAATTAAGCAATTGCAGATTATGTTTCGAGTCATGTATGGACTTGTAATTTTTGAAAGACAAGAAAGTATATTACAACAAGGTGTAATATCATCTGCACAATAAAAAACAACATAATATTATGATTATAATTTTTTTAAATTAATTTGTGTGATAAGTATGTTTGCGTTTTTTTTTTATTACGAAGGAATTTATTGTTATATTTATAATTTAGAGTAATTATAAAACTTACAAGTTTTTTTGTTTTTTTGTCCTGCATTCTTCAACGAAATCTCGCATTTTTTTTTTAATTTTGCATACTAATCCCGATTTACGCGAAATAAAATCTGGCAACACTGGAGACGGCGCAGGTTTAATAGCCCTTGACCTGCACCTGACTAGCAGGGTGGGCTTAACGTCTAAACTTCGTATTTAAATGTGGATAAAGAGCTGTACTCCAGCAGTAGCGGCATAAAAATCGTGAACATAACGATGAAACTATTTTTTAATGTAACTAGTGTCTTTGAAGAACTTAGAGTGTAGCCTATATAAGGTAATAACAATTATAATAACGTATACATCACAACAACGTCTTGGCCCCAAACTAAGCATTAGCTTATATTTTGGGTATCAAGTACATATAATAGCCAAGACCCGGTATCAGTATCAATATTCGTCATATAAATACTGACCCGACCTGGGATTCGAACCCGGGACCTCCAGCTTCGTAGGCAGGGTCGCTATCTACTAGGCTAAGCGGTCGTCAATCAAGATAGCGCAGTAAGACCTGATTCTGTGTCAACGCCTTCATTCTGATTGTTCTGAACGCAGAAACGTGAACAAATAAATATACGAACAGACCAAATATACGCCACTTGATGTTATAGACTTAACACTGCACTGTGATCTAGAATTTATTGTGAAGCACATGTAAAAATAGTGCTAGAAAATGAAAAGAAAATTTTGAAAAAAAATTTCAAAGACAATTTTACGAAATAGTAAAAACAACAACGATATCGATATCTATAAGGTTTATCTAATCTCTGATTACGCCGGTTAGCGATATTCCCGATGTATGGGACGCTGCATCTTTACAATTCTGCTATATATGAATAAAAAAACTAAATAATCATGCGGATGGAGTCGAGAACGTGAAAGCGGGTGAATCTTTGAATAATTAACATGCATCTTGACTCAACCTTAAAAAAACATCTTTGTTCGATCCTTATAAACGGACGATATTTCTTATACAAATATATATGGCAGGTCATAGAGTAAATTAATTTGACAGCAGCGTTTGGTTTTAATAGAGTCATAAATTAAAGTACAAATCGACTACAAGCCCTCTTCTGCGTTTACCGTCTAACCTTTCATACTATTAGCTGGTGTACGATGGGGAGTTTTAGTCCGAGTTTCAGTGCGCAAGGTCCCCGCAGGCCGCTCTTCACCCCCAAGAAATCCCCACTAAAACTATCCATCTTACACCAGCTAGATATAGTGTATATAAAAACGCAAAAGAGGGTTTCTAGTCAATTCGTACTTTTTGGGGTAGGTACTAGGTTGTCATGACTCAGAAGGCGATGATAACGTGCTTTAATATCGGGCCCAGTGGCTTTGGACAAGGAAATATTATTTGATCATTTTTGCTACGGAAGCTATTTGGCGTTCAAGATTATGTTGTATAGCGTAGTCTCGTTTCGTTCCATCGGCCCAAGGGACCAGAAGAACATAATAGTACCTTAAGTTTAATATCGATAGATAGTAGTTTTATCGACATAAACCCGCTATTAACGCAAGGGATGCTATTTTGCGTAAAAATGTGATACATATTTAAAAAATGACGTCGGAGCAAAAAAATTTGTGAATTTATTTTATTCTTATTCAAAATTGAGGTATGACATTATTTTATTATACAGGAAACAAAAGCACCTATAACATATTGAATAATCACATAATAACATAATATAATATAAAACAATATTTAAATATGCATTTAAAAAATATTTAAAAAGCTGTTAGTCCACAGCAAAGCCACCATGCTTATTAGCTACGTCAGACATTCCCATAACCGAATTGCGAAAAACTTGTATTATTTTTATGCAAGTCAGAACTGTAGGGCATCCCACTATATATGGAATTCGTCTATCGTACATCATTTCATTATAATTTCTTAGCAAACGTGATAAAAAAAAAATGAAAAAACATTTTTTTTTTAATTTTTACCCAACCAACACGATGTTTCCAACATATAAAAGGTCTAAACACTCAATAAAAATTTAGAGGATTTGCTTACTCTACCTAGCATACTTGAAAAACATTGAAAATGTATATTTAAATTTTCATCGCCTCTCAAAGACCATAAACCATAATGTTCTTCCGATATATACCTATATAATTTTTGAAATTCACAAAAGAATTGACCATTCCCAAATTTTTTAACTAAAGTTCGTTAAATGTTCTGAAGTTAAATTAATGCCACTCGCAGTGTTAGCTGTCATGCCATCAACGGTCATTATTAGTTCCATGAACTGTCATGACAGCCAGCATGCAGCCAGTAATTATTCTGAGCATGCAGCCAACTCTCTGAGAGTGACATTAATTTTATAAATATGCAACGGCAATGGCTGACCTTATAATTCCACCCTGTGACGATACGCTATAAGAATTTTCAAAATGATATAACTACGTAAATACCGATCTAAATAAAAAAAAATCAAATTAGTTTCTTAAAATTGCCTATTCTTTTCAAAAAAGAAATAACGGACTTTAGTTCAAAAATTTGGGAATGGTCAATTACGTTGCTAAGGGACAAATTTAACTTATGTCTCTATGTCTTTCAATAACTCGTTCAAAAAAATAAAACTGAACTAAATAAAGAATAGGCAGTCTTTTCGTATTTTGGACGGATCAGATATGAAGATTTAATTGACTGAGTTGTACCGAGTTTCACAGAGCTTGACCGTGTTGGACCGTAACCATTCTTCCATTACGACTCCAAGAATGAAAAGAAAACATTCCTAAAATCCCTTCCTACAATCCAATTATTTTGTATATTTTTATAGCACGGTATTACTGAAATTAGTAGGATGTCCCGCCCGTGGCTTCGCCTTTTTTCCCCTTGCGGTGGGAAGGTGGATTAAACTCCACAGTTTCCGCGCGCCCAGGCGCGCAGCGTATGTGGTAGTTGTACCCACTAAACAACCGCCTGAAGCAGAATAAGGACGCGTGTCGTTAGCCCGAAAGCTCCAACGACTTCGTCGAAGCAGCCAGGAGACGCACTAGGGTATCACCGGCGTGAAGATGTCGAGAAATCCCTAAGAGTTACTCGATGCGAAATAATTCCGTTGGCGCTGGCCTCTCGCCTGTGCGGACAGAGGTTACGCACGTCCTTGTAGTTGTTTTCCACTCTCACTACTGTTCTCATCTCCTCTCACACTTTCACCCTTATCTAACACCTGCTTCTGTCTCAGAATGAAAAAAACTGTAAAACCCTTCTGGGCATACACAGACCATAGTAGTGGCAATGCTTTCCCATTCCATTTGTCTTTTGGTTTTTTTGACATTTTGCCTACAACTTCAAAAGTATCAGTAATCAAATTACTTTTTTATATACAGAGCTATTTTTATTTTATTCGCCCACAATTCCAAAATATCAGTAACAAATTCCTTTTTATCTGCAGAGCTAATTTTATTTTGTTTATGTAGCTTCAATTATAACAAAATAATGTCATAGCATATTGGAACAAATTTTTAAATAAAAAAAAAGATTCCCTAGAAGCAAGAAGATTTTATTTATATACAGATTCGCAACGAAAAAAAATAATCCAAATTTTTTTGGGCCAGGAACCCTCGCGGGCGTCACCAGAACTCCCTACCGAAGTTTCCGCACAATTTGATCAATAATTTCGGAACGCAAACATTGAATTTAATTTCTATATTATATGATAGAAAATGTAATAATAATTACTTAATATAATAATTATAATAAAATATAAACAAAAAAATATAAATCCTTGAAATAGCTCTAAATTGAAAACTAAAATTAACTACCTATAAAAAATAACTGTTGTTAAATAAATAACTAGAAACTTAAAACTGACCCTAACAACAAAGCCCACGTCACATTTCATTTCGCCCAAAAATGCCAATTACGCTGGCGGCGTTACCGCGCAGATGGCTAATGAAATGCGCTGAGCAAGAAAGAAACCGGAAAGTCTATCCAGTACCGTCTCTTTAAGACGACAGCCTATTCGAGACAGATGTCCTCGCCTCTGAACACCGAGGTACAGCTGTCTCAATGGCAACCGACATGAAATCATAACCCGATTTCAAAATGGCATATTTCGCATGTTTGTTTTCTGCGGCCGCCTCAACCGCCGAGCCAGGTGAACGTTGAGTGCCTCCAAGATGTGAGGGCGCAAATGTGCTACATAAGTCACATCCTATAGAAAACACGGTTCCTTTTGCCATGAGTTCAGTGTCAGACCATCCATCCGTACGAGATAATCCCAGCGGCTCCAGGACACAGGGCAAACCGGCAAAAATGACCGCTCGTCAGATTATGTCATTTATTGCCTGATGCCGGGAGAACCGCCTAGCGCTCCTGGAACAAGAAAGTACGTGGTGTCCATCTGTTCCCACCGATGACCCACAGACGCAATGGTGCGGTTCTTGATGTGCGTATTATGGTTAGAAGAAGAATGAAATATTTTTTTAGTACCTATATATACAATTTCCATCAATTTATTCGTGTACATTAAAATGCTAGGATATGTAACCTCTGGTCTAATATTGTTTGGAAAATGAATGAGTGATTCAAATATGACATCACATCCGTGGCTAGAAATTTTTATCCAACCTGCCAAAAGTAGATAACTTCAAAGAAATAAAACAGAAATTTATAAATAATTTATATAATTTTAATAAAAATAATGCAAAAAAGAGTATTTTCTTGTCAAAAAATATTCCCCGAACATTATTTTCTTCGAACAAAATATTTTTGCTGGAAATTTTAATACAAGATGACATTATTTCAATATTTTCCCGCCTACAAGACCCTCGACACGCACTCGCGGCAGATTGGCGAAAGGCCGTCTTCCTATAACATTCCTCACTTCATAGCGCGTAAAGTCCTGTCTGGAAACCGTAAATGTATCAAACTATTTCGATATGATTGGGCACTGAGTTTAAAATTAATTCAATAGAGGGGTAATGCTGGCCGTTTAGGTCGATTACCAAAGTCATTACATTTGAGGCGTAGGATGAGGAATGGAGACGGACGGGACGAGTGTATGGCCAACGTCATTGGTTATATATGTACCTACACATTTGTGTTATTGCCTATATATGCCTAAATGTTGTGTTGTATCTAGGTATTTGTGTAATACCCGTCACAACTAGTTACATTATATGACTAAATGAAAGGCAAATATCGATGAAAATTGCTTAAAGTCATAGAGTAAATTGATTTGACAGCAGCGTTGGGTTTTCAGACTCATAAATGTCACTTCACAGTATCGAAGCGACATTACGCAATTTCGCGGGGTTGAAGACCGGCGCGCGAGAACCTCGCGTACTGAAGCTCGGACTGAAACTCGCCATCTTACACGAGCGAAGTAGAGTATGAGTGGTTAGACTGTAAACGCAGAAGAGGACTTCTAGTCAAATCGTACTTTTATGTTTAAATTAAATAAGGTTGACAATAGTCGGCCATGAGTCGTTCATTTTAGCAAGCGTCTTCTAGTCAGCTACATTCACAGTTCGGTGGTAATTTGGTAATAAACATTTCATATACTAAAATCGAGTGACTTATATGGGCCGTACGAACACTATATTTAAAAGGTTTTTTTTTCGGTTATAATGTATATATGGCTCCAAAGTCAAACTCAATTTATCACCTACAACAATAGCGTTAAAATACGTGAAAATATGTGATGGTTAGGATAAAAGAGTGAGTTATTTTATTTTGGGTCTTTTATCGATTCATTTTATCGTTTTGATGGATGTGTTTTTCACCATTAGAGGCGATTTTTTTATCGACTCTCGAAATTCCACTAGAGTTTTTATTATTCACTTTTTAATCAGGTTTTTCCCCCGTTACGTAAAGCCAGTCATTTATATAGATATAGATTACAAATAATGTTAGTTAGGTACATAAACTTTCACTAGTTGATACTCGATTGACGTTAAAGTGACCACTGAATGGCCGAGTGGTTAGACCCCTAACTGCAGAGTCAACGGTCGCGGGTTCGATCTCATGATTATTTCGTTCCACATCTGGGTGTATAATATTTATCTATGTATATATTATAAAAGAAAAGCATTTATATATATACATCAGTTGTCTAGTAACCCATAACACAAGCATAATATTTGCTTAATTTGGGACTAGATGGCGCTGTGTGGGTTGTCCCATGTATTATTATTATAAATAAAGGGAACAGAATGCTTCTTAAAAATATTATATAACACATTGACCTACATTATTGTGGTAGTTATGGCGGTGCTAGCGTCCATCCGCCTACAGACGTAATATAAACCATAAATACTCGTTATTTGAAAGAAAACTTATGTTGTTTTTAATATTGTTTTTATGTATATTACATTTTTTCGTATTTGTTTATTCATCGCACTTTTTCATCCGCTTTAATATTAATTTTATGGATTACCGTTGCATTACATGCACAGATCAATAGGCACTGACTCCGTGCTTCGGAGAGCACGTCAAGCTGTCGGTCCCGGGTTCCATCAACAGATGGCAGTCGTTAAAATCCACAAACCCGCACTGGAGCAGCGTGGTGGATTAAGCTCTAAGCCCCCACACACAAATGGTAGGCCTAAGCCTCTGCAGTGGGGCATTAAATGGTCAGGTGGAAGTGCAAGTATAGATTAATTACCATTAGGCTATCTACCCTCAATGACCTGTAGCACGTTTGTTCCAGAAGTTAGTCGTCGGCAGTCCGAATCAGCGGAACTGGAGGGGGATACTGATAGCTTTGCTCGTCATCGTCGCTGTGTTGGCTCTGATCGTCACCTCCGTCGTACTCCTGACGCCCCCGGACGAAGGACCCAGGGTCAAGGGACGAAGGCTGCGAATCCGGGACTTGATGAATGAGGATTTGGTGCCGCTGAGGTGGAACGGCACCTGGATATCAGGTTAGTTGTTGAATAAAATGCTGATTTCTGCTAAATTATGGCTCGTACATCCACTAAACAAAGTTATAGCATTGATTAAATAAATTTTCAAAAGCACAATGGTGTTATGGATACATAAATATTACTTTTAAGGGGATAGTCTTTCTCTCCACGGCTTCGAAATGGCAATGCTATTTCCGTTTCAATCCCTCTTCCCCGACCTGTTCCTGAGTGACAGTGATGATAAGAGTAAATTCCCAAAAATACCTATAAAATTCCCTTCATAACAGCTTGCGGGCCATGATAATTTACAGGACTAATAAAAAGGATGTCTCTAGGGCGGTGCGTTTTGTTTTTTTGGAAATTCGCATTAATATCGAATTTACGGCTCATTATTTTCAGTAACTAAAAAACGACGGAAATCATATTTTTCAGGAATTAAAAAAACATACCACCCTGTAGCAGTATTTCTCCTATTACATACATTTTTCTGTAAATATTTATACAGAAATACAGCGAAGATTAGACACGGCCCGAACCCTCTTTTTTGTATGAAAAGACTACCCCCTTAAGTACAAGATAAATCTCGTGAACAGATTCCATAAGATTTTGCCCGATAGACTTTAAGGTATATTTCTTACAACTTACTATCAGCCGTTTTTTTAGACATCTCATTTATCATATGAAAAGTCGGTTTTGACATGTTATTTTTACGGTTTTTACGGTTTAATCATACCAAAAATGTATGTGAAAGGGTTGAAAGACTTAACCGCTTTCTAAAATGATCTAAATCTGAGACAAAACTACGAAGAATAATAATAATAACACATACATCACAACAACGTCTAGGCCCCAAACTAAGCACTAGCTTGTGTTTTGGGTACCAAGCGAAGACACCACATACATATAACAACCAAGACCCGGTACCAGTATCGATATTCATCATATAAATACTGTCTCGACCTGGGATTCGAACCCGGGACCTCCAGCTTCGTAGGCAGGGTCGCTACCCACTAGGCTAAGGGGTCGTCAAATGCGTAATATTTTTACTTATATTAGTTTTGTACCGTAACCGAACAAATACCGTATGGCACATCCACAGACAAGTCAACCTTATAGACCACGCTTTGACAGGGAGTAGCATTCACCAAGGCTATGTAGTGACACTACATAACTACGTCTCTTCTGAGCGGTCAGTTGTAAGCACGTCGGAAGCCATTAAATTGTCAATTTTGAACGAGCCAATGAAAACTAGTCGACTTCTCCCCGCACCCCGCCACTTTTTGGCGATTTCGTTTTCATACTGACGTTTATTAAAGCGTGGTCTATAGGTTGACTGGTCTGTGGGCACATCTAACTAACTCGTTTGTCAGTGGTTTTTACTCCTAAAAAAAACAGTGATGTTAAATACTGACTTTATTGTGCCCATAAAATTTTTTCTTCTGATTTACAATTTATCTTTAGGATGTTTTAATGTAATAAAATTTCTTACCACTCCAAATGTGTTAAAGGACAAAGGACAGTTTGACGTTAATCGATAAATCGATTTTTACGTATCGTAACGTTTTTTTTTTTTTCTAAACATACCACATTGTAGTGGCATGGCTATTAGCGCGTTCAAACAAAAAGCTTTCAAAATGATTGGCTGACGACGACGCGACGCGAGGCGCTCGCTTATACGACAAAATAAAAGCGAAATGAAAATGATATAAAGTCAACTTCGTAAGAATTATTATTTGATTCGACGGTTACATGGGTACTCCATTACCTACCAGAGTCCAAAAATCTCAATGAAAAATCGTTATATCTCAAATAATAATCAAGTCCCTCTTATTATATTGAAGGCTTCAAACGTTCTAGCGCTTTTCAAAATAGTCCTATGAAGTTACTTGTTTTTGACCGTGCTTTCTGGGGAAGTGTCGACAATCAACGTCAAGAAACTACGGTAACAATGTAGGTACGTTACTAATATTATTGAACTGTGAATATTATGTTAGATAATAATAAATGGTAAATTTGACGATAATCATTCGCCACAGAACCACCTTCTTTGCTACCAAAAAATTTTGAATACAAACGTGATGGTGTGATCCTGGTGCGTCCTGGGCCCGTATTTATATGAACATGGGGATTAGCTCTGTGTTAATATTATCGACGATTAGACGTACCTATAATAATAACACATACAATCACAACAACGTCTAGGTCCCAAACTAAGCATTAGCTTGTATTTTGGGTACCAAGCGAAGACATCACATACATATAACAACCATGACCTGGGACCAGTATCGATATTCATCATATAAATACTGACCCGACCTGGGATTCGAACCCGGGACCTCCAGCTTCGCAGGCAGGGTCGCTGCCCACTAGGCTAAGCGGTCGTCAAGCCTTCCTGGTTCCGTGGCGAGCCAAGAATGAGAATGAATGACCTCTTTCCCAGGGTCCGGAATCACTTATAGTTTTTCACCAAACACATAGCGACCACGTGTCACGACACAGAATTTAGTTAGGAATTCATAATTGAAAAACCAAACAAAGTTCAGAGGTCACACTAGGCCCTTCTTGGCCGAAACAAAAGGATTCTAGTCATAACTTTACGTAATTATCTCACGAATGCCCGCCGTTACTGCGGCCATGACACAAGTGCCAAATTTCAAGTCTTTACGCTGTCGATGCGTCCCTCCGAGTCCGAATGTGAGCGCCTTCCGGCCGCGACACACACTGTTTCATTTCACTAAAAAAATTTCCCTATGCTGTTTATCGCATAAATCGATAAAGAAATGCTTTTTAAATGCAGGAGTAAAACACCCACCAGTCTATTTAACATACTTTTTTTTTTTTAAATAAATTGTGTGTCGTGATTTCGACGTAAAAAAAAGATTAAATAAATTCTGTAAGCGTGTTTGATCAAAATATATCTTTTTGATTAATATGGTTTGATGAAGGACTTTCAGGCGCATATTTTCCAGTTTTTATTTTTAAATATCACTTTTGGTTACCGAGTTATTAATTTTTATTCAAATTTTTGTTTTTATTTTTTTTTCTCCCAAAAACCGCAAAAGTGCGACTTGTGACTGGCACTCAAAGATTCCTCATAAATGCGTCTATCAGTGATAAAAAACTCAAGTCGCACTATGGAAGCGTTTGGGAGTTACGGATAAAGGTTATATAGTACATTTTAGGGTTGTCACTAAAGGTCAAACAATTGTAATATTTGTAATCAATAAAAAATGTAAGACTCATACAAATAATTTTCATTTACGAGTATCAACATGCTGTCGTCAACATTATCATGTTGGAACTTCGTCAGCCACTTCTTCCAATTGCAAGTTTTCTTCATTAACCGGCTTCAGAAGTTCACGAACAGCTGCTGGCAGACAAATCCTATTGGACAATCTTTGGCGCTGTCTATAGTGTGCCATAGACACAAACGGATCTGACGATTCAAGTGCACGGTGGAAGAGGTCAATCATAGTTTTTTTCCTGTTCATTTTCTGGCAGTGGCGTTCCCTATCTGAGCGCCAAAATTTATTGGGCGATTCAGCCGCTTGTTCTGAGAGCATACCTACAGGAAGAGAACATGATTCTACGATCTCTTTACTATGGACTAGAATTTTGTGTACCGTCACAGTCATCGACTGCCAATTAAATGACTGGATGTACTTTTCCGCGAGCGTGCGACAGAAAATGCCAAACTTTACAGGGTCAATAGGAAGTTCACAACATATGGCGACAAAGATAGTATGCAGCCCGTCGATCAAACATGCATCTAGACCTAATATAATAATAATAATAATACATGGGACTTTCAACACAGCGCCATCTTGTCCCAAAGTAAGCAAGTATTATGCTTGTGTTATGGTTTACTAGACAGCTGATATACATATTTCAATATTCTTTATAATATGTGTATACATATACAAATATATTTTTTTTACAAGGACACCACATACATATAACAACCAAAACCTGGTACCAGTATCAATATTCAACATATAAATACTGACCCGACCTGGGATTCGAACCCTCTCTCTGATTCGAACATATCTCTGCAAATATACCACGGTATTTGTCTTATAGTGCTGTGTGGGCTGAATTACCATCATTTGTGGTTCCTGCATTGGGTTTAACAACGTCCACCAACAATCCAATCCGATTTCTTATATCAGCCTGGATATGTTTTTCGGTTCTTCCACAATTTGACTTTCTCTGCTATCTTTTTTGATTCTCCATTTCCGTACTAACGGATCGTTTTTGTAACTGAGATGTAATAAAAATTCGAAAATACGTATCCATACATGAAGTGGATTTATGCCGTGTTGCATATTTTCTTTTACAGTTCGTCTTGTTTACGATGTTGCCAAATCATTGAACTGACTGGCAGTAGCTTTGCGAAATGGGCACCTTAACTGTGAAGACGTACCAGTTTAGGACTTTGCCGTCGATCATACTCAAAATTAAATTAGAAACAAACGTAATAAGTATGATGCCCTTCGGAGGTTTGGGTCGTAATTCCTATTAAGACCCAAACCTCCGAAGGGCATCATAAAAACTTTGATAGAGAAGCAAATTAAACGTTTGACTCCTGTCAAACGTTTAATTTGCTTCTCTATCAAAGCTTTTTCCTTAAGAATAAGATTAGTGTCTTCTTTTCTATACTGAATGTGGAGCGGCCGACAAAATCTATACGACTGGGGTGCAGGATGGTGCCATGAAATATAATTTTTGTCCATTACTATACTTAAAGGAATAAAAGTCGAGGCAAAAAGACTATTTTCGTTCACGGAAATGTCTTCGTCTGATCCTGAGAAGTGTTGTTTATATAATGCTTGGCCTGTGCTTCCATTAAAACCCCAGGGCCCTTCAAATACGCATGAGACTTCTTGCTTGCCTGTTCTGTTACAATATTCGATAAAATTCTCATCAAAACTTCGAACGATTCGTTGCAAAGTATATGTAAGAAGTCCATGCAACGAAACTGACGCTTCTATTTCCGAAACATCTAGCTCTTCTGCTGGGTAACATGCTTTTCTTGCTCTTATTAATATTTCTAAGAAGGGTGGATAAGCTGAATAAACTCGACTTTTCAAATCCTGTCTTAAAAGTTTATATGTTTCGACATTCAGTCTCCTGTCGATAACGAAACCTAGAGCTTCCTCAGGTGTATAGGGTTTCGTCAACGTAGATACTTTTTTTAAAACTTTGAATCGTTTTTTTGGTGATGTCAGACAAAGTTTTATTACGTCTTCTAAATCTTATGAAGCTTTTGGGGTTATCTTACTTCCATCTTCTGAAGTAATCGTGGATGCAAAAGATTTTATCACTTTAGCTTGGGGTTGACCTTCCAAGGACTCCATGATTCGTTTTCTAATTTTGAGGTCTTGTTTATAATTTGTACTGGAGTCATTGGTTAATTTAGAAGATCCCAACAATAACGACGTGCCAGGCGATTCCAAGAGCGTTGGTGCGGACTGTGTGACGTCCAGTGGATTTGTCTGCCAGCAGCCGTTCGTGAACTTCTGAAGCCGGTTAATGAAGGAAACTTGCAGTTGGAAGAAGTGGCTGACAAAGTTCCAAAATTAGATGGAACTTCATCATCAGACAATGATGAAGATCCATCTATTGTTGACGACAGCATGCTGATACTCAGAAATGAAAATAAAATGAAATCTATTGACAGCGTCCGGGACCGACTGCTTAACTGGCTCTCCGAGGCACGGAGTCAGTGATAGTTATGTACTTGAGTCAGAAAAACTCATTGGTACACGCCCAGATTTGAACAATGGCTCTATGACCTTATAAATTTGAGACAGGTTCGTTGCGCTTTGGGATATCACGACTATCACGACACGAAAAATTAATAACTCGGTTACCAGAAGTGATTTTCAAAAAATAAAAATTGGAAAATATGCGTCTGAAGGTCCTTCATCAAATCATATTAATCAAATATATATACATATATATTGATGAAACAAGCTTACAGAATTTATTTAATCTTTTTTTTTACGCCGAGGTCACGAAACACAAATTATTAAAAAAAAAAGTATTACAGATAGACACGTGGGTGTTTTAGTCTTGCATTTAAAATGCATTTCTTAATCGATTTATGCGATAAACAGCATAGGGATTTTTTTTAGTGAAATGGAACAGTGTGTGCTGTCGTCAACATTGGAAACTTCAGACGATGATGAAGATCCATCTAATGTTGGAACTTCGTCGTTCACCTATCCCAACTGCAAGTTTTCTGCATTAACGGGCTTCACGAACAGCTTCTGGCAGACAAATCCCATTGGACAATCTTTGACGTTGTCTGTGGTGTGTCATAGACACAAACGGATCCTTTCCGGCAGGGGTGTTTCTTATCTGCACGCCAAAATTTATTGCGCGATTGAGCTGCTTCCTCTGAGAGCATACCGTCAGGAAGAGAACGTGATTTTATGATCTCTTCACCGTGCACTAGAATTTAGTGTACGGTCACAGTCATCGGATGCCAATTAAATTACTTGATGTACTTTTCCGCGAGCGTAAGGCGGAAAATGCCAAAATTTACTGTGTCAATAGAAAATTAATAAAAAAACTAATAAAAGTTAAAAAAAACTTCTAAAGTAATTAACGAAGTAAACGATGAAAGGTTAGATATTACAAAGCCGCTTAGTGATAAAATTTTGTGGACTCTCTAATTGTAAATAACTAATATGTAATTGTAAATTTTTTTAAATAAATAAATGTAAGTAAGTAAATAAAAATAAAAAGAAAATAAGTAAACAATATACAATTTTGTAGTTAAGGACAAAATTGAATTAATTTAAACAAAAATGAAAGGTCAAGTTGAGTGACACCCCTTACATCATATTTTGAAATTCGATTACTCGTAAACGCTTCCATAGTGCGACTTGAGTTTTTTATCAATGATAGACGCATTTATGAGGGATCTTTGAGTGCCAGTCACAAGTCGCACTTTTGCGGTTTTTGGGAGAAAAAAAATAAAAACAAAAATTTGAACAAAAATTAATAACTCGGTAACCAAAAGTGATCTTTAAAAAATAAAAACTGGAAAATATGCGCCTGAAGGTCCTTCATCAAACCATATTAATCAAAAAGATATATTTTGATCAGACACGCTTACAGAATTTATTTAATCTTTTTTTTACGTCGAGGTCACGAAACACAAATTAATTTTTTTTTTTAAAAGTATATTAAATTGACACGTGGGTGTCTTACTCTTACATTTAAAATGGATTTCTTAGTCGATTTATGCGATAAACAGCATAGGGAATTTTTTTTAGTGAAATGAAACAGTGTGCGACATAGACAAAAAAGTCACAGACAGACGATATCAGAAAAAGGCGGACATAGACGCGTTTTATTCTGAACAGTAAAAGAGTACTAAAAGAACAGTAAAACTTTCGTTGTAGAAGAAAAGCACTCTTATTTTATGAAAGAAATTTGACAGGGAAAACCGGTCAAGTGCGAGTGTGATTCGCGCTTATATGATATAATTACAAATTAATGATTTTCAAATTTATTCCTCTTATTGTGCTGTAGGACCTTGCTTCTTGGCAAACTTTATAATTCTATGTCCACAAAAAGTACCCCATAGATTTTTATTAACTTGGGAGTCTAAAATGCGACATATAGGCCGTATTTTTTATTGCGTTGTGTTAGATGCTTGATTTTTTCAGTTCCAATTAAGGGACCGTAGTTAATTTAATAATAATAATATTATAATAATAATATTATAATAATAATATTATAATAATAAATATTATAATAATATCTGGGACATCCCACACAGTGCCATCTAGTCCCAAAGTAAGCAAGTATTATGCTTGTATTTTTATTATGCCGAAACATGGACTCTCACGGCAGGACTGGTCGAAGAACTAAAGTTGTCGACATAGCCGAAGTGATTAGCAAGCTGAAGTGGCAATGGGCCGGTCACATTTGCCGTAGAACCGACAACCGATGGGGTAGACGGGTTCACGAGTGGAGGCCACGTATTGGGAAGCGAAGCGTTGGACGCCCTCCGGCAAGGTGGACTGATGACCTGAAGCACCATACCGGGGGTAATTGGATGCGGAAGGCGGAGGACCGTGTGTGGTGGCGGGCCTTGGGAGAGGCCTATATCCTGCAGTGGAGAGACACGGGCTGATGATGATGATGATGATGCTTGTATTATGGGGTACTAGACAACTAATGTATTTACTTAAATATTCGTTTTATATATAATATATACATATATAGATACTTTTACACCCAGACACGGAACAAATAGACATGTTCATGCATACAAATATTTATCCCGGACGGGAATCGAACCCGCGACCATTGGCTCCGCAGTTACGGCCTCTAACCACTCGGCCAATCGGTCAGTAAAATATTATACCTATAGAGCGAGAAATTGCGGAAATAATTGACTTAAAGGAGATCGTTTCCACTTTTGTCAAAAAGGTATGAAAAATAAATCTTACCAAACTTTGTGCTTCATTTAGTGTGCAAGTACACTCTTTTTGGTGTAATAAATAAATACTATAAATTTTTATTAACTCTAATTAATTATTATTATTAAAATTACGGATTTAATCTGTGCACAATATTGTATTACTTTGCCACGAATTTTCTTAAAAGGGAGCCGTTTCTGTCTTTCGCTAGGACGCCATGCGCTAGAGCGCCCTCCTCGGGCCGGCGGCGCTGCTGGCCTTTTTGATTTCATCGCATCATTTTAGAAACAACGATAAAATAAAACCAGTTTTAATTTCATTTCGAAATTTTTCTAAAAGCCAGAGTACTTCAAACTGTACCCAAAATCGATTTTTCTGTTTTGAATTACATTTCGACGATTTTACGAAATATAATGTCTGTCTGTGTTTTAATTTTTGTAACCGCATGAAATGCTGCAGGTCAATTATGTTGATTGACAAGCCAATCGACACCGCAACAGTAGAGACTTTGTGTTGGCTGCGCTAATTGTTTGGTTGTGATATCGTTTACTTAGGTATCGATTTAGATTGTAAAGTAGCATAATCGTTAGACGAGTTCGTCGTCTACCTAAACGATAAAATAACGCAAACCATCCAATCACCAACTATACGAAACGCAAATAAAATGATAAACTTTAGAGAATATCATGCTATTGAACGAGCAATACTTGTATGTTTTATATATTACGCGTATCTCGGAAAAATCTCTAACGATTTGGATGAAATTTGGTATTAAGAAAAGATTTTGCTTTTTAAATTTATCCATATAGTCGTATTTCTTGAAAAATGCAATTTAAAATAATTACGTAACTATTTAATACAGCGCCATCTAGTAAATTTTTGTGGTACTTGTCTTGTTGCCGACGGCCGATATCAACTGTTACCCCAAAATTTTGTGAGATGGCGCTGTATGATATTAAAGAATTGGGTTAAGGCCCGACATCCTGATGATATATCTGAGTGTGTTCAAATATTGATTATAAAAGTACGACTAGAAGCCCTCTTCTGCGTTTACCGTCTAACCACTCATTACTCTAGCTAGCTGGTGTAAATGGCGAGTTTTAATCCGAGTTTCAGTGAAGTCGTTTTGCGACCCCATGAAATCCCCGCTCCGCCAGTCTTTAACCCCGCAAAACTGCGTAATGTCATTTTGATACTGTGAATTGACATTTATGACTCTATTAAAAGACCAAACGCTGCTGTCAAATTAATTTACTCTATGGTATTGATGAATAGGTAAACTGTAAAAAAAATACTATAACGATTTTTTTTCTAATAAAATGTTTCAAGATATTTTATTCATATAAGCAATTCATAAGTAAGTAAGTAAGATCGAAAAATACTCATATTTAATCAGTATGTGATTCGTAAGTAAAAATATTTTTCAAAAAAAGCAATTTTTTTAAAAAAAGCAAAAAACAAGAAAAATACCGAACGAAGCTCGGTTGCCCGATTTTAGTTTTTAGTAGGTTAAATAGATTGAAATACCAACTGTAGTTTTTTCGCTTTAATATCTCAAGTAAATATTTAAACACAAACAATATCTTCATATAATATTAGTAACCATTCAAATATTTAGTTAAGGATCTCAGAATATTTCGTTCTAGCGTAGTTCTAGCCCTTCTAGGTCTTGGATTCGACAATATAGACTTGTTAGTAAATAACTTATTTGTACAGGTTTTATTAAATATATATATCGTTTTATATTAAAAATAAATAATTAAGTGGTAATTTGAGGACCTATATGCTCAGAAAATGTCAAAGCTCAATAATGGATGAATACATGTTTTTCTATCTTTAGAATTTAGATGGGTACCTATTTATAAAATAAAAAAGAGTTTTATAAGTCACTTTTCGTTTTACACAAAAGTTTTAGAAACATTGAGCTATAAATTAGTTTTTTTCCCATAGTCACTTCTTCCTTGGTATTTTTAAAGTAAACTAAAAAATTAGAATTAGAATTAAAATTGGTGACTTCAGTACATTACTTTCGAAAGAATTCCGAAACCTCTATTAATGAAAAAAAATATGCTTTATATGCAAATATATAAATACCTTAGTCGGGATTTCGTGATAGTGGTAGCAAGCCCGCTTATTGTTTAGAAGGCCGTGGTTCGAATCCCAGGGCATGTACCAATAACTTTTTTCTGACTTATGTACATAACTTTTACTAACTCTGTACCTCGGAGAGCACTTTAAACCGTTGGTTCCGGTCGGATTAAGTTCCAAGATCTCTCATCCCGAAGAGAGGCGTAAACCCCTGCAGTGGGGGCATTAATGGGCTGATGGTAACGTATATACCTATACATATAGCCGTACTACGGAACCCAACATTACACGCGGTCCAACACGGTTTCCTAATGATAATAAAAATAATTATTTGCCTGCAGTTATATTTAACAGACGCTTCAACTCCTGCATCGAAGAGATAAGTAAAACTTTAAGTACATACAAGTTACCTTAAAAGCTTTTCCCAGGTAAGTTTCCTTCTTAATGTCTCCCGTGAACGAAGTGTTGTCTCCAAGTTGTCTCACATTCCAATATGCTGGTACATGGACCAGTAACATAACAGAAAACAAAACGGTTCATTCAAAAATATATATCGGCGACAAGCGAATTTTGTTCCTTTTACTGAAAGTTCGTTTAAATACGACATCTTTGCATTCTTTATCTAGGGTTCCCGACTTTTTTTTAAAAAAAAATACAGTAGTCTTAGGTTGGAATAAAAAAAATTATACTATCCTCAACAATTTTAATATATATAAAAAATAATAATAATAATGTCTTACTATAATTAAAACATGTGTGCTATTCACACGCGGTAGAAGTAAAACTTTCAAAAATTTTGGTTTCAAGATAATGAGACGAATGTAAAATTTCGGGAAGAAGATAATTGCAGGTTTTAGTAATTATTATAGTGATACAATGTTAGATAATAATTTTACATTTTATTCGTATAATTACATAGATTTATTCACACTCGGAGCTTACATTTTCGATAAATGATACAAGAGTATGTACTCGTATACAAAACACCACGTTTGTTGTGATGTCTTTTCTCAAGCTTTGTACTACGCATACGCACACAAACACGTATTAACACACGTACAACGCTGAGGCCTAAGCAAACTTCCACTATGCCTTTGTAAACACGAGTGGAGGGGGTACGAAGCAAAGCACAAAAAGAACCACGAACATGAGAAACACTGTATAATGCTTCCTATCTCATTTTCTCTCACGTTAAATCTTATGAATTTATGTGTCTGTCTCTTTTTACTGTCGCTTTTTCGTTTCATCGACTTTCAAATCACAACAATGCTAAAGAAGTTTTCACTTCAAAAAACAGTATTCAGAAAAATAACAGTTTAAACAATGAAAAAGAAAATAAAAGTCAAAGAGCGGTTATTTATGAGGTTAAACACGCCACATGTCACAGAAAAACACCAAGTTGACAAGTTCACGACATTTCCCAATCCATCAGCCCATTGCACCCCACTGCAGCGGCTTAGGTTTGCCCCCAGGTTAAGAGGCTTGGAGCTTAATCCACCACCCCCTAATAGTAAACTGTAGTGAAGGTAAAAAGTACAATATAATACTGTTCTTAATAGTATGGGTGGCATGGCAAACCCGATCTCCATCACAAAGCAATTAGATTGTAAATATACATAAATGAATTAGGACCATGGAGAAAAATACGTTGCGTATTCGTTTTCGATACGTCAATGTTGATTAACCGAATTTATAGCCAGATGTACAAACGTAATAAAAACTGTAGACTCCCTGTCACTGAACAACCAGTGAAGCACTGCGATGGCCGCAGCGTAAGTAGGTACGTGTGAGTGGAACTTCGGAGCGTACTGGTGGTATAGTTCCAATCAAACTTTATGGCGTATCGGAATACAACGCTATATGCGTGCTTGCGCAGGTTCAGTCATATGCCCCTCGCTCCACTACGTCCCGCTACACCTAAAACTGGTTACTGCGACGCCACTTATGCCTATGTTCACATCCGCCATAAGGTTTGATTGGAACTGTACGTAGACTTACTATGAGTGTGTTTAAGTTGACGCGTGCGTATATAGCAAGCTGACATACTAGGGGTGCATCGGAAGTTAATTCGTGATGCCTACGTACGAGTATTCATTACATGGCCGGATATTAGATTTTAAAAAAGTGAATTTATACTAGGCCTGTATACACTTCATATATTTGAGCGGAACTGTGTCCGTTTCCGTCACCTGCTCATTAGAAACTTTTTGGTAAGCTCTACACAGGAGAACTATCTAAAAGCTTTATAAGTTTGAACTATGTTTAACCGGACACGGTGTACACTAATTAACCTTTGATTATATCGACACAAATATTGGTTCAAGTAAACTAACGCTTACAAAGTGCATAGACCTGTATATTTTTATAAAAATGTAATCGAATGAACTATTTATATTTTGACGACCGTTTAGCCTAGTGAGCAGCGACCCTGCCTACGAAGCTGGAGGTCCCGGGTTCGAATCCCAGGTCGAATCAGTATTTCATCATCATCAGCCCATTTTTACCCCACTGTACGGGCTTAGGCCTCCCCCAGGGTGAGGAGAGGGGCTTGGAGCTTAAGTCCACCACGCTGCTCCACTGCGGGTTGGGAACTGTAACGACCGCCATCTATTGACAGCGTCCGGGACCGACTGCTTAACGTGCCCTCCGAAGCACGGTGATCAGTATTTATATGATGAATATTAATACTGGCACCGGGTCTTGGTAGTTATATGTATGTGTTGTCTTCGCTTGGTACCCAAAAACACAAGCAAATGCTTAGTTTGGGGCCTAGACGTTTGTTGTGATGTGTACGTATGTTATGTTATTGTTAAATGTATTTTGTTACACTTAAACTTATTATTAATTTAAGTATTTTATTAAGAATTGACTATTGATTAAAAAAGGCCGTGCCCGTAAACACCTAGTCCAAATGTAGCCATCGCACTGGCCGCGTTTCCGCGTTGGTTTGCCAGGGAGATGCGCTGGACCAGGTATGTTCGGGAACGATTATAACGACAACCGTTTGGCCTAGTCGGTAGCGATCCTGCCTACGAAACTCGGGGTCCCGGTTTCGAATCCCAGGTAGGGGTATTTATATGATGAATATTGATACTGGTACTGGGTTTTAGTTGTTATATTATTTTATTTATTTATATAAATTTACAGTTTTCTCTTATGTTAACTATCCCACAAAACTGCGTTCACAGTTTGACTGTGGAAACCGTGAGTCTCTGTTATTATATTACTGTAAAAAAATAAGTTAAAACTACAATTTACAATCTACCTAAAAAACATATATGATACACATATCAGTTGCTATTTAGCAGATGATGCAATAACAATTTTTTGAAATTCTTTTTGTTTGACTCCTGTCTCATATTAATGGGCAAACCATTCAGTGCATATGGTATACATTTCTTTAAGGTCCAGTCTCCATAATAATTACTCACTCTTGGAACATCATATATACCGGCTGACACCGACCTTGTGCTATGTTCGTGGCTCACAACAGATAATGCTTGCTCCCGACTACCATGCTGGTTCAATAATAAAAGAAATTTATTTTTCAATCCAATCGGAAGAATTTTACATACTTTAAACAATTTTCTATAATCTGTATTCTATATTTCTGTGCATTCTGATTTAGTTTTTTTAGACACTAGTAACTTTAGAAACCTAATTTGAAATTTTTCTAATTAAATTAATGAAATTAATTTTTAATAATTAAAATAGATTTTTCTAAATAAATTATATATGTGGTGTCTTCGCTTGGTACCCAAAAAAACACAAGCTAATGTTTAGTTTGGAGGTTAGACTTTGTTGTGATGTATACCTTATTATTATTATTTAATTAATTAATTAGATTAATGTAAATTGTTTTATTTTTTCTATATAATAGTGTAGATTAGTATAGCTGAAAGTATAATGTTTCTATTCAGTCAATATTACTTGTAGCAACGTATGTGTGTTTTGACTTTCACAGGGTGTTGTACTGTTCTTAAACACTATGCCCGCAACCTCATCCCTTCCCGTACACCTACTTGATGCCTTAATGACATTTTCATGTTACTCTCACGGGCAGATTAATTTCTGTTACGGTATCACTGTTAAATCTGGCATTGCGAAAACCGTCCAGATAGATGTAAAATGAAACCTTGTGTGTTTTAAATTGGAAAGCCCATTTTCTGAATAAGGCTACGACAAATTAGTATATAATAATAATAATAACACGTGGGACAACCCACACAGCGCCACCTAGTCCCAAAGTAAGCAAGTATTATGCTTGTGTTATGGGTTACTAGACAACTGATATATATATATATATATACTTAAATACTTTTTTTTAATAGTATAATAGCATATAGCTTCATCGGATAAATAATCTTTAGCGACTGGCTGTTACATCTTGATTTATCACTTAGATAGGTTAGAAAGATCTTCAGACGAAAAACACTTATAAAGAAAAACCTTTTAATAAATTTTTTTATCTAAAAAACGTGTCGTGATAGCCGAGTGGTAGCCAGCCGGTTACTTGATTAGAAGGCCGTGGTACGAATCCCAGGGTATGTACCAGTGAGTTTTTTTTGACTTATATGCGTAACTATCACTGACCTCGTAGACTGTGCCTCGTAGAGCACGTTAAGCCGCCGGTCTCGATTAAAATGCAACAACTCTGAAGCAGTTTGGTGGATTAAGCTCCAAGCTCCCTCATCCCGAAGGGCGGTCTAAGCCCCTGCAGTGAGGCATTAATGGGTTGATGGTATGACATATTATATAAAAAAACACTGTACTGAAAAATAATTATCAGTTTTTGAATATTTACAGAATATAGCTATAAAAACATGAAATATATGTTTTAAAAGCTTTAGGGATAGAAAGTTTTAAACAGCGACTTCTGACGCTTCAAGTTTTTCAGTGAATTTTTAGGAATCATTGATGAAGTGTGAAGGTCCTGATGAAGCCAGAACCTGGTCACTAGATTGTTGCATTGTCATTGTTGATTGTTGGACTACATTTGTTTGCAAAATTACATCTTCGTAGGTTAAAACGAGGTGACCGAAGAATTTGTAAGAAATATTAAAGTAGATAACTTACCCATCCATGTACGAATGATACAAGTTAAAATAAAGTCGAATAAAGTTGTTATCAACACTGAAGCGAAATACAAAGCAAATTGGGCAATGAGAAATCAGCCAATTCTCAAAGTGACATGAATAACATGTTTACAGTGTTTTCTAGACCGAAAAAACATACCTTGCCCTACAGACCTTGCCCCACAGAGGCAGAATAAAAACAAATCAATGAAGCCAGAAACATAGGTATTACGCCAGGATATTTCGTAATAACACGACTTTCTTTTTAAAAATCAAAATATGTTATTTTCATTTCAAAATTTAATTTAGTTTTCAGAGTTCTGTAGCTGAACAGCAAAAACGGAACCCTTATAATTTTGTTATGTCTGTTTTTCCGTCCGTATATCTCCGCCATCTTTCCACTGATTCTGTTGTAAATTTAATAGACAAATAATAATAATACCTGGGACATCTCACACAGCGCCATCTAGTCTCAAAGCACATGACCCAAAACAAGCAAGCATTATGCTTGTATTATGGGGTACTAGACAACTGATGTACATACTTCTTCTTTATAATATACACATATACTATAGAACTTTTCAACTCCAACACGGAACAAGTAGATATATATTCATGCATGATTTCAGACATATTTGACGACCGTTTAGCCTAGTTGGTAGCGACCCTGCCTACGAAGCTGGAGGTCCCGGGTTCGAATCCCAAGTCGGGTCAGTATTTATATGATGAATATTGATACTGGTACCGGATCTTGGTTGTTATATGTATGTGGAGTCTTCGCTTGGTACCCAAAAAACAAGCTAATACTTAGTTTGGGGCCTAGACGTTGTTGTGTTGTATACGTTGTCATTATTATTATTATTACACGAATATATGTTTCGGGCGGGAACCGAACAAAATTCTGTTCAAGGTATAAGTGTAGTTCTTTTTCCGTTCTAACGTTAATTTTCACTTCTTGGTTCAAATTATTTTCTACGTCCATTCCACTTTTCATGTATTGTACTATAATGTCATTCTATTACTTATTAACTGTCATATGGACGGTATTTTTCCAAAAATATTCGTCCTGCTGAGGTCCTAACTAATTTAATTGCGACTCAAAGTATTCCAGTTGTAATTTATTACAACAGTTAACGATTATTAATATTTTTTTATTTCTTGTCTTTTAATTAAGTTAACACAAAAAGTAATAAAAACGGTGATAATAATGAATATTGATTGTTTTTTCTTTTCTTTTTGAACTATTATTTCAATTCTTAAAAATAATTATCTATGTTCTAAAATAAGTTAGTGCAAGGCTTCGAAAAAAAAAAAAAATATATGGGTCTGATAGTTAGAACGGTATACAATAAGGCGTGAATTAAATTTTTTTTTTTTTCAAAGCATTCCACCAACTGTTTTTTCACGCAATTTTCGTGAATATTACTGCACATAAAGAAGTATTACACATATTATTTTCGTGATTGTAAGTCTCAGAGAACATTAAAAAAATTTTATGATTTATTTATTCTTGTATTTAAAAAAATATCCTAAAAGTTTCGTGCTTCGGAGGGCACGTTAAGCAGTCGGTCCCGGACGCTGTCGATAGATGGCGGTCGTTACAGTTCCCAACCCGCAGTGGAGCAGCGTGGTGGACTTAAGCTCCAAGCCCCCCTCCTCACCCTGGGGGAGGCCTAAGCCCCTGCAGTGGGGTAAAAATGGGCTGATGATGATGATGATGATCCTAAAAATTAAAAAAAAAAAACTTACATGATAAAGCCTCGCACTGGTTTCACTCCTCTAGCTAAATTAGTTTTTGAGATATATTACTTTGAACAATATATAGTCAGACGTGCGATAATTTGTTCGTATATCTCAAGGTCGAAGCGGAATCTGGTCGAGAAATGTTCATAAATTGTGTTTGTACATGTAGTCGATGTTAAAACATAAGTTTCGATATAGGTTCCCATTTGGGGGCTGACTTATCATACTTACACGGCTAAACCTTTTTCAACCTAGTAATAAAAAGAGTGTCGTGATAGCCCAGAGCGCAACGAGCCTGTCTCAAATTTGGCCCTATCGGGCCATGGTTCGAATCCGGGCGTGTACCAATGAGTTTTTCTGACTTAAGTGCACAATATCACTGACACCGTGCTTCGGAGGGCACGTTAAGCAGTCGGTCCCGGACGCTGTCAATAGATGGCGGTCGTTACAGTTCCCAACCCGCAGTGGAGCAGCGTGGTGGACTTAAGCTCCAAGCCCCCCTCCTCACCCTGGGGGAGGCCTAAGCCCCTGCAGTGGGGTAAAAATGGGCTGATGATGATGATGAATAAAAGATCAAGAAAATTTAGACAAATAGGTACTTTCAACAAAAATTGTTTTAAACCAGTTCACAAATGTTCATAAGTTTTTTAGGTATAATCAATGTTACGTCAAAAACATTTTTTTTTATGATGGGTTATTGTAGGTACAAGTATTATACGCAACCCTAAACCTCTACGAATATTGCTTTGAACGTTATGAAATGAAAAGAGTTTTGATTATAAAGCACAGACAAGTCAACCTTTAGACCACGCTTTAACAGGGAGTAGCATTCGCTAAGGCTATGTAGTGATACTACATAACTACGTCACTAGTGAGCCGTCAGTTGGAAGCACGTCGGAAGCCATTAAATTGTCAATTTTGAACGAGCCAATGAAAACTAGCCGACCTCTCCCCCACCCCGCCACTTTTTGGCGATTTCGTTTTCGTACTGACGTTTATTAAAGCGTCGTCTAAAGGTTGACTTGTCTGTGTTATAAAGTGACATACAGGTACTACTTATTTATCAGGCTTCGCTTACAGTAAATTTGTGTTTCGTTGCAAATGGCATTGCGGCAATATAGTTGTAATTGCAAATATACGTTTAATTTTATGTAGCAATCCTAAAATAAAAAATATCATCTAAATCGGTGCCGTGCGGCAAAGTGCCTAAAAGGCTGGCGGCGTTACCTCGCTGTATGGCAATACCTATAAAGTATAAAGACAAATGTTTCTTGTGAAGGTATTGTACGTATTATAACGACGACGATGTATTATGACGACCGCTTAGCCTAGTGGGTAGCGACCCTGCCTGCGAAGCTGGAGGTCCCGGGTTCGAATCCCAGGTCGGGTCAGTATTTATATGATGAATATCGATACTGGTACCGGGTCATGGTTGTTATATGTATGTGGTGTCTTCGCTTGGTACCCCAAACACAAGCTAATGCTTAGTTTGGGGCCTAGACGTTGTTGTCATGTATACGTTATTATTATTATTATATTATTATTATGTTGGTTTACATTAATTAAAGAAAAAAAATATAGGACCATTTTTCTTATAATTTGTAACGGAAGTTATGAATCGGGAACAAGATGGTTTCGAAGCCGAGACCTGAATGTCAATGAAATTTAGCAAGAAGGTAACTGAAAACTCAGCGAATGACGTTAGAGTTGTGTGGTAATCATAAATGATGTAACTGAGAAAAATACTTTGTTTTATATTTTGTTTTGTATATTTTTTGGAAAGTTTAAATATATTTCTTAGGAAACAATGCAAAATCCGAACGAAGCCTCGGGGTGCGATTTGTATCTATATCAGGACCTTTTCCCCACTGCAGGTGCTTAAGCCTTCCCTCGGGAGGAGTGTGTTTGGAGCTAAATCCACCAAGCTGCTCCAGTGCGGATTGGTGGATAATTTGTATAGTGTAATTGTAATACAGTAAAACGTACAGAATAGAATAACAGAGATGACGACTTTAGTTACGAGAGAACACATAGAGGGACGAACCGGGAACACTTAAAGGGAAATAAATTCAGACATATGCCTACAACATACCCGGCCTTACACAAACGAGCTGTCGTAGAGATAATATTCCGCGTTACATAGAAAAGAGACATTTATAAAACGGGTTTTCAAATATAATTTAAAATCTTTATAGAATAACAACCATAACTAGTATACAAACTCGAGAAACCCTTAAGAGTTGTATAATGGCTGCATATAAGCTGTAGAAACAGCTCCAATGGCTCCACTTTGACAGTCTTTGCCAACGTAATAGCTGTAAATTTGCTGCAGGAAATTCATGGCTCTTAGGAGCTTCTAGTGCAAGTTGGAGAAAATAATTTTAGAATCGATACGCATGCCAAGTAACACAAGAGTTATAAGAACAGCCAAGAACTGTAAAATGATTATATAACGAGATAAACAGTAGTTGTAACTCAAAACGGGACTAACTACCGAACTTTGAATATAGCAAACTAGAAACCGCACGCTTACTAAACTCAAACCCAACCCAAAGCCAACTATATTTACTTTCAAAGTTCTTTTACAGTATTTGCCTTTCATTTGGTATAGTTCGCCTCAAACTTTATGGCGGATCGCAATACAACGCTTAAAGTTCTTGCGCAGGTACAGTCATATACCCCTCGCTCCACTGCGTCCCGCTACACCTAAAACTAGTTACTGCGACGCGACTTGTGCCTATGTTCACATCCGCCATAAAGCTTGATTGGAACTATTATATATAACTAATTATGACGAATAATCATACACAAAGAGCCAAAGGCTCAAATGCGATAACTTTGCTTCTCGAACTAAACTAACTCCTCTATTTGAAATTCGAAGCCCAGTGAGATTAGCTCATTGTAATGTCTGTATAGTAGTTGTAGAAACGAGTATTAACTCTTCCTAGGGCTGTCCATTGGCGCCCCTTTTAGAGTACATCATCATTATCATCTCACCCATAGAAAGTCCACTGCTGAACATAGGCCTCCCCCATTGATTCCCAATAGGGCCTACTGGTAGCGACCTGCATCTAGCGTCCTCCTGCCAACTTTACAAGGTCATCTTTCCACCTTGTGGCTGGACGTCCTACGCTGCGCTTGCCGTGGCGTGGTCTTCCCTCCAGAACTTTTCGGTGCCATCGGCCATCGGCTTTTAGAGTTACAAGTGTTACATTTGTTTCGTGCTTGCTATAGATTCATTGTACAACTTTTACCTGTTCTACAGCTTGTGTGCTACTTAGAATAAAGTGCGGACGCATATCCGTAATAAATTCGTACAGAATTGTTAGCCTTCTATTGTCTGTGGTCAAATTCCGTTTAAGATAGAGCTATTATTTCAAAAATTCAACAACGAGCAACAAAACAACAAAGAATGACAAACCGTTTGGCTGAGTGGTTAGACACCCTAACTGCAGAGCCAAGGTTCGCGGATTCGATTCCCACCCGGGACATATTTTTGTGTGCATGAACATGTCTATTTGTTCCGTGGTTGGGTGTAAAATATTTATATATGCATATATTATATTTAATAAAAAAAAAGAATATTTAAGTATGTATATCAGTTGTCTAGTAACCCATAACACAAGCATAACACTTGCTTACGTTGGGACTAGATGGCTCTGCGTGGCATGTCCCAGGTATTATTATTATAATCACTTAACTTTAAAAATCGGGCAAGTGCGAGTCGGACTCGTGTTCTAAGGGTTGCAACCTGTTTATATAGTATAAGTTGTTTTAACGTATTTATTGCTATTCGAGGCTGGGCACAAAAACGCATGTCCATCAAAATTACGCCGGATAACACGTTTTCTTTATGGAAAGCCTTTACTTTTTAATTTTGTAAATATGGTCACACTGTTTTGTGTAATATCTACCTACCTACTGTACGTGCGCTTTATTGAACGTACGCAATCCATATCGTTCACTCATTTGCGCAGTGTAAAAGCAAATTAAGTAGGTACATTAATTCATATTAAGGCCGCGCGCGCCGCCAGCTCAAAGACGTAAACTGTCAGTTGTAGGTTGCCCATAATTTTACCCTAATCGTTGGATAAATTATATTTTATTATAATATGATTTGGATATTATTATTAATATTTTGTAGGCTTAATGAATAAATACTCAGGTGCTTGTGTGTTGCAAGAATGCACATCTGCGAATAATATTAAAACCTCAGACATCCCACAGAGCGTCATCTAGTTCTGAACTAAGCAAAGTTTGTTCTATGGATTTCAGACAACTTATATAAATATTTAAATAATCTTTATAACATTTATATGAATAAATATATTTTTTTTACACTCAGACACGAAAGAAATAGACATGTTCATGCACACAAATATTTGTCCTGGGCGGGAATCGAACCTGCAACCCTTGGCTCCGCAGTTAGGGTCACTAACCACTCGGCTAACCGATCATCATTAAATAAAATGTTGTATAATTACCATCACATTGTATTGCTGCGATTAGCTTATTTCATACCTAAATAATAGTTGTGAGTAATATTAGATGCAAAGTCGAAGATAATTTGTAAGGTTCAATACCTGAAGGCTACTAACAGGCTGTCCGCCCGTCCGTCTGTCGCAGGGCTGTATCGGCTGAACCGTAAGTGCATATTTAATTTTCAAACGAGTTTTAATTTAAAGCGAGTTTTTTCCGACGTTTTTGGTGATTGGTGGTTGTGAGATCATTTCTTACACTTGAAATTTTCATGAAGTATGAACTAGTATGTCCGATATGACATCAAATAATAAAAATAAAATAAAGTTAAAAATTAAAGTGATCTCCATGCAAGAAACGTGCTTTATTATATTCTACAGTGGTACAGAACCCCTTCGTTTCCAGTCCGACTCGAATTTAGCCGGTTTTTATCGATGAATGTCGAAAAGCACAAGAGTTATTAGGGCCGTACCAATAGATGTGAAGTGAAGTGAAACAGGTTTTATTTTCTGTACATTTTCTTATAATAATAGTAATAAAACATGGGACATCCCAGACAGCGCCATCTAGTCCCAAAGTAAGCAAGTATAATACTTGTGTTATGGGTTACTAGACAACTGATATACATCCTTAAGTGACCTCTAAATTTTTATACAAACATTAAATTTTTTAAATAATTTAAAATAATCTCATATATAAAAATGTAATGAAGCTTTTTATATGTCACACTATCACTCGAGAACCGTTGGACCGACTTAGCTAATTTTGGTTTTCAAATATTTCTGGAAGTCCAAGGAAGGTTTAAAAAGTGAGAAAATGTGATGAAATCGCAAGGAAAAACAACAATACAGTAAAAACAACTACTTCATTTTCCCATACAAACTATTCGTACCTGTCAGAGTGCGTTCAAAAATCAATTTCGGAAACGGCTCTAATTATTTATATGACATTTGTATTTAATAGATAGGTATCATTCCAAAAAAGGTTTCTAAATAAGTTTTATGGTTATTAAGCACCAGGGGGCGCTGCAGTAAATGTATATCTTCGAAACGACTGGACTGATTGTGATACGGTTTTTTGCATTATATACGTGTCACCTGCAAATAGACAATCAAATAAGTTGTGCAGTTATGGGTCACCAGGGGGCGCTACAATAGATATGTACCTTCAAAACGGCTGGGGCGATCTTGACGCGGTTTTTTAAGTTACATAGTATCACGTAAGAGAATGTTCTTAGATAAGGTTTGCGGTCATGGGTCACCAGGGAGGCACTGCAATAGATATGTTTCTCTAAAACAGCTCTGAGGATCTTCACGTGGTTTTTTGTGTTACATAGATATCACCTAAGAGCAGATTCTTACACAAGAATTGCCGCTATGAGCCACCAGGGGGCGCTGCAATAAATACGTTTCTCCAAAACGGCTGGATTTCTACGCGGTTTTTTTTATATAGATATCATCCAAGAGCGTCTTTTAAGATAAGGTTTTTAGATAAGGCGGTCATGGGCCATTAGGGGGGCACTGCAATAGATATGTTTCTCTAAAACGGCTGGGAGGATTTTGACGTGATTTTTCGCTTTAGGTACAGTTCCATACAAACTTTATAGCGAATCTGAACATAGGCACAAGTCGCGTCGCAGTAACCAGTTTTAGGTGTAGCGGGACGTAGTTGAGCGAGGGGTGTATAGCTGTACCTGCGCAAGCACGCTTATAGCGTTGTATTCCGATCCGCCATAAAGTTTGAGTTGAACTAGACATAGATATCACGTAAAAGCAAGTTCATACATGTAAAACTGTTCCGAGTTCAGAGGCGGTACGAAGTTCGCCGGGTCAGCTAGTTTTAATAATAATAATAATAATTTTATTAACGCAACAAAGACTATTTTCCTTTTTATCTATGTTCGACGTAGGTTTTCTGCAAGAGAAACCACTAACGGTAAACTTAAAGCACAATAAAGTTTTGTTAGTCATCATCATCATCAGCCCGTGTCTCTCCACTGCAGGATATAGGCCTCTCCCAAGGCTCGCCACCACACACGGTCCTCCGCCTTTCGCATCCAACTACCCCCGGTATGGTGCTTCAGGTCAGGTGTCCACCTGGCCGGGGGGCGTCCAACGCTTCGCTTTTCGGTACGTGACCTCCATTCGAGAACTCGTCTACCCCATCGGTTATCAGTTCTACGGCAAATGTTACCGGCCCATTGCCACTTCAGCTTGCTGATCGCTCCGGCTATGTCGACAATTTTGGTTCTTTGACGAATTTTTCTGATTTTATTTAGTTAGTGGATTTCTATTAAGACAGCGATGAAAAATAACACTGTTAATTTATTCATACCCTCTGACTCCCCCTCTTTCCGTTTGAGAGTGATAGGTATATAAGTGTAACATAATTTTAAAGTAAATGGCTGATTGTTCGGTTTTTTTCGGAAGCCGAAAAGGGGTAATATGTTTTTCTAGTGTGTATATCTGTATTTATTTATAAATATCTGTAGGTATTATGTACGTATAAATGAAGGGTAATATATTTTGCGTATATATATGTATGAATGCGTATCTTCTATACTAATATTATAAAGCTGAAGAGTTTGTTTGTTTGTTTGTTTGAACGCGCAAATCTCAGAAACTACTGGTTCGAATTGAAAAATTCTTTTTGAGTTGAATAGTTTATTTATTGAGAAAGGCTATAGACTATATGTATAAAATAATACTATCTGTCTGTCTATTTGAGCAAATCTCCAAAACGGCTAAACCGATTTTGAGGAAACTTCACAGATGTCGATAGAAAGTGGTCGGAAATGACATATACTACTTTTTGTATGTCTGTATGTACGTCTATCTGTCTATTCGAGCTATTCTCTAAAATGGCTAAACCGATTTTAATGAAATTTCACAGGTATGAAAAGGAGGTGGTCAAAAGTGACATACACTACTTTTTGTCCGTCTGTCTGTCTGTACGTCTATGTATCTATTCGAGCTAATCTCCAAAACGGTTGAACAGATTTTAATGAAACTTTGCAGACGTGAGAGAAGGTTGTCAAGAGTGACATCAGCTACTTTTTGTGGCTGTGTATCGTTTGTCCTCACTGATCTATCGGCGTAGATAAAGCCGAAACTATTAAGTCTAGGAAGCCGAAATTTGGAACAGTGGTTTATTTTATAGCGTGAGTATTAATTTTTTAGGAAAGGAATATTTGGGAATTTCAAATTTAAAGAGGGAGGGATGGAGGTACTTTGTATGAAAATCTTTGTTCTTTAAAGTTAGAAACATAAAAATTTTAAAATAAATAGATAATGTCGTGTTTCAGGATTTTTGGATTTTCATATTTTAAGGGTGGTAAATGAGAGGTGAAAAGTATGGGAGTACCGGTTTTCTTAAAGGAGTGGGGAGAATGAAGATTGAAAGTTTGAATGGGTGTACGCAATATTAGTTTCAGCAAAAAGTACCTACGTATAAACCATTTCGAATGTTAATACTACCTAAAACAGGAATGTGTAGTCTACGCAAGCGACGCTGCGGGCGGTCGCTAGTATTATATACAATCTGCACCCGTTGGTCGATTTTAGTAAATGAGGCGTCAATAGATTTGTATTGCAGGAGAATTCAATATGACGGACGATAATGGACATCTACACATTCAAAGGAAAAACCGTATTTTAGCGATGGTCGTAGTAGTTGCGACGAAATAGTTTTCAGTGTGTGTACACCCTTAAAAAAAGTAGATGCATAAAAAATCTACCAAAACAATATAATTTCGAATTCGCTATATTGAAATATTGTAAGACGGGTATCGTTTCATGCATCTGAAATGAGATATGAGAACGAAAGCCTGTTCCCCTGTTATTGCTTTCCGGTGAGAGCGAAAATAGTGAAATCATAAGTACTGTGACTTCTTCATCCAGTAAAGGTGTAATATTAAAAAAGAAATCAATGAAAAAAAAAAACAGTTTCGACAACTAGCATCCTTCTATTGTAAAGTGTTATCAGTATTTAAAAAAAGTTTACAATTATAATAATAATAATAATAATAATAATAATAATACCTTGGATATCCCACACAGCGCCATCTAGTCCTAAACTAAGCAAAGGTTGTATTATGGGTTCCAGACAACTGATTCAATACAGGGTGAGATTTTTATGACCAGCCTAATTTTAATATAATGATCTTTGGTAGAAAACCTATAGCCGTCTTGTTTTCTTTTAGTATCGTTCTAAAGAAAAATATTGAGATATGACTACATAAACCTTTCCCGAAAAAACCAAAAACTCTAGTTACCATTCTTGCCCGCCGCATCATTCCGTTTCAAAGGCCTCGGGCGCGTACGTTTACTATAACGTTAAGAAGGCAACCAAACGTTATAAAATAAACTGTAGACAAAATAATTTATTTTGAAATTGTAACCCATATTTTTTATATACGCAATGATGTCTATTGGTGATACCTAACACCTAGAAAAATTTGGGCCGGTTAATAAAATCTCACCTTGTATACTAAAATATTTTTTATAATTTATACATATATAAATATTTATATGTTAAAGATGTTTCGATGGAACGAAGAGTATTTTAAAAAGACATTTTTCATCAATATACTATCGTAAATTGTTACAATACAACACAGCCTCTGACTGTACTTCGTTGTACTTAACTTATTTAACTAACTTAAATTAAACATTATTAAATATATTTCGTCAGTTTATACGCTGGTAATTATTTTTTTTAAAATTATTGAGACATTTGAATCATATTTTTAAAACGCCCTTGTAAAATTTACAACAAACAATACGTCATAACTTGCATGAAAACAGCGGATGCATTATTCAGTATTGCGACTACTGTTCTTATTCTCATACTCTGTGACATCTGAAATACCAATATACTGTAACGATGTATATTTTTAGACTCATCGTCTATGAGGGTAAGTGAAAATGTATGTAACAAAGCCGATGAAAGTATTCGGAAAAGCGAATTATATTATCTTTGTCATATTTTTGGATATATAAAAATATGTTTCTGTCCTATATATATTATATGAAATGTTTTGATACCTAAGACATATATATATGGAGCACTTCACTACAAATTATATAGGTAAAGTCCCCCGCCCCGTCTGTCTGTCTGTATGTCTGTCTGAACGCGGTAAACTCAAAAACTACCGAACGGATTTGCATATGGTTGACACAAATGGACGGAGTGATTCAAGAGAAAGGTTCATGTGTATGATTTATCAATATTTTGTGCAAGTTAGTTGAAATATGACGGTTATTGTTGAAGACGCCGGAAAAAATCTAGCTGACTGGGAGCTTTAATTGAAAACGCTGCCTAATCCCTTTGACATACAACAAAATAATGTATGGAGGAATTGTTCCTCTTTCATAGGATTAAAGAAAAATCCGCAATGGCGTATGTCTATCTTTTATGTATAGCTTACTATACCTATTTTTATATTTAAAAAAATGGTATCATATGATGTGGTAATTAGAAAGCCATTTATACGGACACAATATTAATCCTTATCAAATTAAATACATTATTTACCTTCAGCATTTCATGCACATTATGATTGCCCTTTACACCATACAATTTAAATCTTAAGAGTTATCGAGCAATAAACGCAATGGACGCAGCGGCCCCACACAGACGCAACACGCGGATGTAAAGTGAAACAGAAGTTATCAAGGTTGTATAAATAGAAATTTTTTTTTTTTATGTATACATTTTTTACTTTTTCAAATATTTACAGAATTGGCAGTAAAATACGTTAAAAATACTCCAAATAGGATAAACTTACGTTACATTTAAATCTAATTAAATCTGATCCACACGTTCGACGCAACAAGCAGATACAACACTACAACAGAAAAAATACCACAGCTTATATGCTTTGCTACCCGTGCGAAGCCGGGGCGGGTCGCTAGTAGTATTCTAAGAAAAATCGGTGAAGCACATGCTAGATACACAAGTGTAGTAAATTACTCCACAAAAAAAGATTTTACGCCGAGTAGTCTGCTTGTAGTCTGTGACAGTCTGAAGAAAATTATTAAACCACTAAGGGTTAATAATTTTAATAAAATAAGAGGGCGTACGTTATTTGCGTGGGGTGATATTTTTTTTAATTCGGAACCACCTCCGCTTTAGTGATATTTCGCAAGATGTGGATGCATGCATTACACCGCACGTGAGATTTCCCCCATATTGATCCCTCTAAATGAGATTTGGTGAGATTTTACCTAATCTTCCCCGTATTTTGAGCTCACGTATAGTTCGCCTTAAACTTTATGGCGGGTCGGAATACAACGCTATGAGCGTGCTTGTGCAGGTACAGTCATATACCCCTCGCTCCACTGCGCCCCGCTACACCTAAAACTGGTTACTGCGACGCGACTTGTGCCTATGTTCACATCCGCCATAAAGTTTGATTGGAACTGTAACTAATATACGATTTCTAACTAGATAAAAAATCCCATACAAGTGTAAAACCCTCTTTTTGTCTGATGTTTATTGCGAAAATCTGGCGTAATATTTAGTAATTTATATTGACTAATTATATTGTATTGAGTAATTTGACTGACCGGTTGGCCGAGTGGTTAGAGACCCTAACTGCGTAGCCGAGGGTCGCGGGTTCGATTCTCGCCCGGGACAAATATTTGTGTGCATGAACATGTGTATTTATTCCGTGTCTGGGTGTAAAAGTATTTATATATGTGTGCATTATAAAAAACAAGAATATTTAAGTATTGTCTAGTACCCCATAATACAAGCATAATACTTGCTTACTTTGGGACTAGATGGCGCTGTGTGGTATGTCCCGGCTATTATTATTATTATATTGCACTATCCAATCACAAGATGATATTCGTCTTTAAAATTCAATTGAAGACATATGATTGGTTAATTGCCTTAATTAATTAGTCACTTAAATTGTATTACTGTAACGTACCATTAGTTTATTCCCCGACGACGACGCGACGTTCGAAGCTAATGTAATTCGTGATATCGTGTTCTCTCAAACATATTAATACAATTTCCGAAACGATTTTAAATGAACGTGCGTCCTAATTAAATATTCCATTTCATTCCGTCAGTACATTATACCCCTCTGCAGGGGCTTAGGCCTTCCCTCAAGATGAGGGGGTTTGGAGCTTAAATCCACAACGCTGCTCCAGTGCAGGTTGGTGGATTGTGACGACCGCTATCTATTGACAGCGATCGGGACCAACTGCTTGACGTACTCTCCGAGGCTCGGGGTCAGTGACAGTTATGTACTTAAGTCAGAAAAACTCATTGGTACACGCCCGAATTCGAACCACGGCCGCACGGACTTGTAAACTCGAGACGGGTTCGCTGCGGTCGGGCTATCGGGACATTTTATTTACTATCTATGTATAATATATAACATGTCAACATTCCTGTGTCAATCGGTGACAAACATTAGAGTACCTATCGAGGTTAATAAAAACTAAACCCTAAAATTTAAAATTTACCTTTTAGTAACAGTTAAATCGATATTGCAAAAAAAAAATAATGGTCGGGTTTTTCTGACCTTTATTTACTGCAAACACAGATAAGTCAACCTTATAGACCACGCTTTGACAGGGAGTAGCATTCGCCAAGGCTATGTAGTGACACTACATAACTACGTCTCTTGTGAGCGGTCAGTTGGAAGCACGTCGGAAGCCATTAAATTGTCAATTTTGAACGAGGCAATGAAAACTAGCCGACCTCTCCCCGCAACCCGCCACTTTTTGGCGATTTCGTTTTCATACTGACGTTTATTAAAGCGTGGTCTATAGGTTGACTGGTCTTTGACTGCAAAAGAAATTTGATATAATGCGAACATAATCTGTGATAAAATAACTAAAAATTAATATACAAAATATTATATATTTTTTGTGTAGATATCTTTATATTAATATTATAAAGACGAAAGATTAGAGTTTTTGTTTGTTTGTTACGGATATATTGAAAAACTACTCAACCGAATTTTTTTTTACCCATAGAAAGCTAAATTATCAGAGAGTAACATGGGCTATTTTTTATGTAAAACTAGGTTTCCGCCCGCAGCTGCGCTCGCCTGGACTACACAGTTGCAAGACCGCTATAATGTTTTTTTCCATAAATATAGTTTATAAGCTGAAGAGTGATAAAAGCTACTTTTATCCCGGAAAAATAGGTCCCGGTACAACTGTGTAGCCCACGGGAGTGGAGCCGTGGGCGGTCTGTTTAGTTTATTAAATCTGCCGTCTGTTTATTGCGAATTACTTCAGCAAAAATTATGAAAAACTTTTAAATTAATGCAATTTATTCATACAGTTTTTTTAGTCAAATAGCTTATAACATTAGCTCAATAACCATGTAAATAATTAACTTTTTTAATTAAATTTTCAAAGTTAAATTTTTTTTAAAGAAATTATTAAACTTCATAAAATAACTAGCGGCCCGTCCCGGCTTCGCACGGGTAGTATTCGTTTCTCATAAGAATCACTTTTTTTATCTCAGTCTTGTCTCATTCCCGTTCTTCCTTTCATTTTTTCGTTCCCATCGCAAAAATACTTTATTATTTCTGTTCTTGGCCCTAGTGTAGCTTCGTTTTCGTTTCCATTCTCATCAAAAATAACTTTTTTATCTCCGTCACTCATTCCCGTTCTTTCCTTTCCCGTTTTTGTTCCCATCGCATAAATATTTTATCGTTTCCGTTCCTGGCCCTGGTCTCATTTCCTTTTTGTTTCCATTCTCATCAAGTACAACTTTTTTATTTCAGTCTTAACTCTTTCCCGTTCTTCCCTTTCCCGTTTTCGTTCCCGTAACACAAATATTTATCGTTTCAACAATTTCTGTCAGTCTTAATTAAATAAATTACACTTTTGCGAAATAATATTTAGTTATGCAATTATTAAATTACTAAAATGGCTATTAAAAAATAAGGGTTGATCGTAGAAGGGTGAAAATTGAGCATTGTATGTATTTTTGTATGTTGTATCATAAAAAAATAGAAATTAAAAATTTTGTCTAAAAAAAAAAAATTTAGGGGTGGACTACCCCTAACATTTAGGGGGATGAAAAATAGATGTTGGCCGATTCTCATAGATACCGGATAAGCACAAAAAATTTCATCGAAATCGGTCAAGCCGTTTCGGAGGAGTATGGCAACGAAAACTGTGATTACTAAAATGGCTATTAAAAAATAGGGGTTGGTGATAGAAAAGTGAAAATTTAGGGTTGTATGTATTTTTGTATGTTGTATCATAAAAAAATAAAAATTAAAAATTTTGTCTAAAAAATAAAAAAAAAATTTAGGGGTGGACTACCCCTAACATTTAGGGGGATGAAAAATAGATATTGGCCGATTCTCATAGATACCGGATAAGCACAAAAAATTTCATCGAAATCGGTCAAGCCGTTTCGGAGGAGTATGGCAACGAAAACTGTGACACGAGAATTTTATATATTAGAAGATCATTTCTCAGTTCTTATCGGTCGGTCAGACGACCGAATGGCCGAGTGGTTAGAGACCCCCTAACTGCGGAACCAACGGTCGCGGGTTCGATTCCCGCCCTGGACAAATATTTGTATGCATGAACATGTTTATTTCGTTCCGGGTCTGGGTGTGTTATATATTTATCTATGTGTATGTATAAGTATATATATCACTTGTCTAGTAACCCATAACACAAGCATAATACTTGCTTACTTTGGGACTAGATGGCGCTGTGTGGGTTGTCCCATGTATTATTATTATTATAAATTTTGAAACCTAAGTCTTCGAGGTTACAATATTTTACCGTATTTGGAATATACATTATCTTAAATGAGAATGGAAACATTATGTGATTACATATTTATCCACCTATATGACGACCGCTTAGCCTAGTGGGCAGCGACCCTGCCTACGTAGCTGGAGGTCCCGGGTTCGAATCCCAGGTCGGGTCAGGATTTATGTGATGAATATTAATACTGGCACCGGGTCTTGGTTGTTATATGTATGTGGTGTCTTCGCTTGGTACCCAAAATACAAGCTAATGCTTAGTTTGGGACCTAGACGTTGTTGTGATTGTATGTGTTATTATTATTATTATTATTATTATTATTATTATTATTATTATTATATCTTTCCTATGTCACAATCTGAAATAATAGCGTACACCGCCATACGCTGCCACCGGCTCTTACAATTACGCCGTAGGCTCTATATTACTTTACGTTATTATGTTAGTAGTACCTTAGGCTTTTTTTTTTGTTTCATCCTGAAATCAAATACGATGAAATGTGTTGTCGTGGAAAACTGGAATTTTTTCTTTTCAAATTACAAGTTTCGTCGAAAGCTAAAAGGTGTTTAGTTTGAGGAGAATTAACTTTGTTTTTAAAATTTCGGGAATGCAGGGACACCAAAATTAATGGGTAAGTCTTAATTTAAGATTTTGTCATAATATTCTCTCACATCTCATATCGTTTTGTGTTCCTTACGCACATGTAAACGCATAGATAAACTCTAGACTTCATATCACTGAACCAACAATGAAGCACTGTAATGGCGGCTGCGTAAGTATATGTGAGTGGAAATACGCAAAGACATACTACGTTATGTGTGTGTTCAAGTTTTCGCGTGTGTACATACACACCTAACTTACCAGGGGTGCATCAGTAGTAAGTTAACGATGCTACGTACGTCCGAGTATTCCTTGAGGGCTTTCCGGGATGACGTTTTAAGTCAATATAAATAAGATTTTCATTATTGATAAGAGACGTCTGTTTCGGAGTCAAAAGTCAATGTATACACGGTAAAAAGTGATTTCATCAATCAAGAAAATTTCTTTGTTCCAAGATATATTGTACTAATATATATTATTGTACAAGTAACAATCAAAGAAACCCGCATTGGAGTTGCGTGGTAGATTACGCTCCTATCCCCTTCGTCCCAGGGTGGGGGGGGGGGCTAAGCTCTTCCATTGGGGCATTAACGGGCTGATCACTATCTCACTTTATCTACATTTTTTAAAAGTGGCATACACAATGGGAATTACTTAATTATAAAGCTATTACCAATAATCGAGATATTCAAGTAACACTATTTCTCTTTAAAATTCTAATTCATGACAATAAAGGTTTTCCAGAAGAGATTTAAAAAGAAAGTTCAAATGGCCTTGGATTTCACTGGCCGATTGGCCGAGTGGTCAGAGAGAAAAATATTGAGATATTACTACACAAACTTTTCCCGAAAAAACCAATAACTCTTCTCACTTTTCACTATCGCTGCACACTCCGCCCCTTTTCGGTCTTCTCAAGGTCTCGGGCGCGTCGTGAAAAAAAGGCAACCAAACGTTATAAAATAACACTGTAGATAAAATAATTTATTATGAAAATGTAACCTACATTTTTTATTTACGTAATGAGGTCTATTGGTGATACCTATTAACTAGAATTTTTTTGGATGGTTGTTAAAATTTCATGTCTGTATACATGTATATTATAAAAAAAATATTTAAGTATGTATTCAGTTGTCTAATACCCCATAATACAAGCATAATACTTGCTTAATTTAGGACTAGATGGCTTTCGGGAAGTTCAAGATATTATTATTACGAATATTATTACTTGGTAGATAGATGACGCTGATTTTATATATTATTTTTTACGTGATGACCATTTGATTCAGGACTCACATTTCACTTAAACATTGTTTTCTTGTCATGTCACGTATACATTTGTGTATTACTAACACGGTAACAAAGATTTCTTCAATCAAGAATATTTTCTTAAATGAAGACATATTGTGTTAATCCAAGAAAATTATTTATTGGTACAATAAATAATTTTCTTTGATTGTTACTTGTACAATAATATATATTAGTACAATATATCTTGGAACAAAGAAATATTCTTGTTTGATGAAATC
Organism: Luffia ferchaultella; assembly: GCA_949709985.1. Taxonomy (NCBI): domain Eukaryota; kingdom Metazoa; phylum Arthropoda; class Insecta; order Lepidoptera; family Psychidae; genus Luffia; species Luffia ferchaultella. The sequence continues at coordinate 15,017,716 of OX453261.1, forward strand.
ACTTTTTACCGTGTATACATTGACACTTGACTCCGAAACAGACGTCTCTTATCAATAATGAAAATCTTATTTATATTGACTTAAAACGTCATCCCGGAAAGCCCTCAAGGAATACTCGGACGTAGCATCGTTAACTTACTACTTATGCACCCCTGGTAAGTTAGGTGTGTATGTACACACGCGAAAACTTGAACACACACATAACGTAATAAGTCTTTGCGTATTTCCACTCACATATACTCACGCAGCCGCCATTACAGTGCTTCATTGTTGATTCAGTGATATGAAGTCTAGAGTTTATCTATGCGTTTACATGTGCGTAAGGAACACAAAAGATATCGTTTGTTCCTTTTACGCATTTTTTATTTCCGTTCCATCAGCCCTTTTTATACTCCACTGCAGGGGATTAGGCCTCGCCTCAAGATGAGGTGGCTTGGAGCTTAAATCCACCACGCTGCTCCGATGCGGGTTGGCGGATTGTAACGATCGCTATCTATTGACAGCAACCGGGACCGACTGCTTAACGTGCTCTCCAAGCCACGGAGTCAGTGGTAGTTAATGTAAGAACTTAGGTAAAAAAAAACTCATTAATACACGAACCACGGCCACATGGCCTTATAGATTTGAAGCAGGTTAGGTTCGCTGCGCTCGGGCTATCACGACACTTTTACGCATATGTGTTGGTAAATCGCTTGTATCAGCTTTCTTTTGACATCTGTGACCTCTGCCATTCTTTCTTTGTTAGGATTATTAAGTGTAATCAATCGAATAAAGTTGTTAAAATTCCATTAATAATTTCCAGTATTATTCGTTGCATGAAAATACAATACGAAATTACAGCATTGAGAATTCGTCTATTAGCAGTTACTTTTTCTAAACAAAGCGTCCGTAACACCGCCGCTGAATTCATTTTAGGTTTTCTTTAATCACGCTTAAACTTCAAACAGTTGACTTATTGAATGTAATTCAACCGAGGCGACCTTTCAAATTTACAGATTATATAGTTTATGAAAATATTAGTATGTATCCTTATATTCACTTACCTAAATCATCAAAACCGTTTTAAGTTGAAATTCAGCACTCCAGACTTTTAATTCGATTAACCAACACTATATCAACTCGAAATAATTATTAAAGATCAACTAAACTGTTGCAATTCAAAATGAAACTGTTTTTAACTATGACTTTACTTGCGTTTTGTTCTTCGACTGCATGACGGTAACTGCAATACGACCCTTTTGTTGGGCGGGGATTTCGTGCCTTCATTATGCAAAATCACAGACCAGTCAACCTTTAGACCACGCACGTCAGTACGAAAACGAAATCGCCAAAAAGTGGCGGGGTGCGGGGAGAGGTCGGCTAGTTTTCATTGGCTCGTTCAAAATTGACAATTTAATGGCTTCCGACGTGCTTCCAACTGACGGCTCACTAGTGACGTAGTTATGTAGTGTCACTACATAGCCTTGGCGAATGCTACTCCCTGTTAAAGCGTGGTCTATAAGGTTGACTTGTCTGTGTGCGAAACAGACTTATAGCGCCATCTTTTGGTGAGTATTACAAATAATGTTAAATCTGTTTTATTGGATCATGCAAATTCATTCTCAGAAATCGGTTATATGAATAACTAAAAAATCGTATTTTCTGAGTTGATATAGTTTTGATCTAGGTGTGCGCAATGTGAAAGTGGATGTTTAGATGTTTGGCAGTCAATCACTCAGCAACGAAGCAATGGATTGACATGGTTGTTTACCGTTTGGTCTAATATGAAAGATATCTCGAGGTTAATATTAAGGCATGATGCTGGTTAAAATATACTCCATTCCACCAGCCTATTATGCTCCATTGCAGGGGCTTAGACCTCCTCCCAGTGTGAGGTGGCTTGAAGCTTAATCCACCACGCTGTTCCAGTGCGGGTTGGTGGATTTTAACGACTGTCATCTGTCGATGGCACCCGGGACCGACGGCTTAACGTGCTCTCCTAGGCACCACGGAGTCAGTGACACTTATGTACTAAAGTCAGAAAAACTGATTGGTACACGCTCGGATTCAAACTATGACCGCAAGACCTTCTAAACTTCGAACAGGTTCGCTGCGCTCGGGCTATCATGCCACAACGTAAAATATACTCGTCATAAAAAAATACTCGAACTAGAGTATCATAGAAGGTCAAAATTGACGACAACATCCATTATAGCCGAGACAGCATTTCGGTCTTCCCTCCCATCTCTATCGACCGCCTTCACACCCGCCTAAGGCGTGGCTCATTACGAACTCTTTGGTTGTCGTAAACGAATTAATATTAATTCTATTGATATTCGATCTACAGTAAATACGCTCCTAGCCCAAAGGTTTTCGAGGGGCTTGTTATTAAATATTGGATGGTTGGGATCCTTAACAAGTTCTGCTTGCATGATTAATGACAAAAGGTATTCGACGACCGCTTGGCTTAGTGGGTAGCGACCCTGCCTACAAAGCTGAAGGTCCCGGGTTCGAATCCAGGTCGGGTCAGTATTTATATGATGAATATCGACACTGGTACCGGATCTTGGTTGTTATATGTATGTGGTGTCTTCGCTTGGTACCCAAAACACAAGCTAATGCTTAGTTTGGAGCCTAGACGTTGTTTATGTTGCAAGTTAACTAGACCCAACCTACTTGTTATAAATTGTTGCAAACGATTTGCCTATTTAATAGTGTAGAGTGTTAATTGAGTTTTGTGTGGTTCAAAATGGGTTCAAACAAATTCTACACAACACTACTGTAGGCGAGACGAAGGAAAATCATAAGTAGTTACTTTTTCTTTTTGCTGTAAATTAAAAAACAAATAGCTTCTAATTGACCATTCCTAAATTTTTTAACTAGTCCGTTATATTTTTTTAATAAGCAGTTTTAAGAAATTGCTTTTGCTTTATTTGTTTTTTTTTTTACATCGGCATTTACGTAGATAGATTCTTTTGAAGCCACTGGGTGGAATTATAAGTTTAGCCATTGCCGTCGCATATTTATAAAAACAATGTCAGTCTCAGAACTGTCAATAGGGATAGCGTCTTTGTTTTTATAAATATGCAACGGCAATGGCTAAACTCATAATTCCATCCGGTGACGTCACGCTATAAGAATTTTCAAAATAATATAAAGCCTATCCGTTATATTAGACTTGGTACACCGAAAGGCAAAGCAGGAACGAAATAGACAAATTAAAATATATTTATTTAGAGGAAACAAAAACTTATCACATTCGACGTATCCTTCGAATCAACACCGGTGTTTATAATAAAACGTTCTATATTGTCATTTACTTACTCCGTGAACCGTCGATATAAACTGATAAATTTTCGCTGAAAACGTACGCCGCGCGCGCAAGCCGTCGGTGTCTTTGTTACAGCCGGCACGTGCGGCGGTTTTCTTTGTGAATTTTTTGTCTGAGTGCTTTGGCAGCGTTTTAAAGGGTGTGGGTAAAAATAATGGATATACTTTATCTACGTGAACACCGATCTAAAAAAAATTTTTTTTTTTTTTTCAAATTAGTTTGTTCAAATTACCATACGAAATGAAATGTAACGGACAAAATTTGGGAATGGTCAATTGGCACATACAGTATCAATACAGTAGTACTCTATCTACTTACACTTTAATTTATTTCTTACTAGCGACCGCCCCCAGCTTCGCTCGCGTGGACTAAATTTTTATATCTTTTATTTAAACTAATTGTTTGATAAAAAATGGTTATTGTGGGTTATGCCTAAGAGATAGACTTATACCGTCGGGAACTTTTTTGTAGATCTTTTTAAGGTGTACAATACTGTGTACATTATTTTGATCTATCTCGTAGGTTTCAGCCAGCGTTTGCATTGTAAGCGCAAAAAAATTTGTTTATTTACGACATCACATTAGAAACCTCTAAAATTATTAGTGTTTCTCTACTATATTATGCATGTTATATACATCTAAACCTTCCTCTTGAATCACTCTATCTATCAAAAAAATCCGCATCCAAATCCGTTGCCTAGTTTTAAAGATCTAAAGCATACATAGGGACAGACATACGGGAAGCGACTTTGTCTTATACTATGAAGTGTTAATTATTTCGTTTTGATTCGTTGCTAAATCGTCTCCTACTAGCTCTTAAGTGGAACAATTATTACGTTGTACCTATGTAAGTACGTTTTAATTATTTTACAACACAGACATCGTGTTATTATAAAAGCGATTATATCCAATAACATTTGAATAACCGATTTCAATGTAAGTATATACAGACAGAAGTTGAAAACAAGGAGACACCAATAATGCCCGATTTTAGAAGTCGCCGACTTAACGTAGAACGATTTGAGGAATAATAAAGTGGGACGTAAAACTTTACGATGCCACTAAAGAATGTCAATGGAGGCTTCAACTCCTAGAAAGTTCCAATGAAAATCACAATTTTCCAGAACAATTTAGGAAGACTAAATATAAATAAATAAATATATATTATATAATATCTTGATTTCTACGGTTTTTTTTTTAACTTCAGCTACCATAGACTCGAAGTCCATGTTCTTATATGAGCTTTTATTACTAAATTTTTATAATTAATTAAAACAAATTTAGCACATGCGCCGCGTTTGCAGTGTTCTCCTGCGTCAGTGAGTTTGCCCGATTTATATCCTATTTCCTATCTACTCATAAATATATATATATACATGTATATTAAGTTTTTTTTTTAAATTTCTACGGTTCAAAATATTACTTTAGTAATAGTTTTAATAATTTGGTGCAACCCCGTCCGAGACCTTAAATTGTCACAAGTTACTAAAATCTGCATTCTTAATATAATGTATACTTGAATGCTGTCAATCAACCGAACATAGGTGCGTTGACGAGCAAAGCGCAATGAATACTTGAAAATTAAAAATAAACAGAAAAATTATTTTCTGTTGACGATACCCTGTTGATGGCACCCGGGACCGACGGCTTAACTTGTTGAACGATGTTGATCCCCCAAGGAATACTTTGTTCAGAGTATCAGTGCCGCAATACAGCGTGGCAACGCGGCAAATATCCTTGGCACCCTGAACCCGTCGGCTCTTTAAAATTTTCTCGTATATCATTATTTAGATAGTATTTTTAATTTGCAGGTATTTTTAGTTTTTTTAATTAGATTTTAATTTATAGTTTAATATTCAATAAATTAATGTTTTTCAATATATATAATAGGCAATTTTCTAAAAAAACTATCTTTTATATGCTGCTAGTTTTTATATACACAAAGAGTATGATATCAGTCAGTCAATCATGTCTTGGTGTAAACGATTTGCTGAAAACGGGGAAAACTTTCCAAAACGCGTTATTCTTTCTTTATTTGCGATTTTTTTTTGTGAAAAACCTAAAATATTTACGTACCTACTATAAATGCATTTATGTCATTCATTAAATTTAAAACACTAGAAAACACTAAATAACTTTTATTATGTCCACCGAACCTAACCTATCAATTTAGAAATAATGGATAGTAAACCTATTTTGGCTGAATTTCGAATGGATCAGAAAGCCTTTGGGAGTGGGAGGTCAGACGACCCATTCTACTAATTACCAAACCAAAACAATAGAAGTTGAAAGGGTCGCTGTTTTGGAAATCCGACCCTTTGTTTCTGTAACATCTAAGATTCTAAACAAAACTCTCTGTTTATAAAGTCAGTTAAAATCGTTCGAAAGGTGCTAATTTTATAACTTGGGTTGCAATAGTGATCCGATTTCTTCAAGTTAAATATTTTAAATGTGTTTTAATAAAGTGGAATTGTATAATACGTACTAGTAAATTACATTAAAAATAAATAACATGAAATTAGATTTTGTGTGTAATTTCACAAAATATTTAAAACAATGATATTGACGTTGGTGTTTCTAATGTCTGAGTTAATGGTTTCCAAGTATGAAATACTTCATCTTGATAATTCTGGTATTTGCGATTGTATTATTGCGGTTTCGATTCCCTTACAAAATATTATAAAACTCGGTGATAACACGTGCTGTACGTATACAGTACGATTTTTTTTCTCTTGCGGTGGCAAGGCGGATTAAACTCTACAGTTTCCGCGCGCCCGGGCGCGCGAGTTATGTGAGAGTTGCATCCGCTAAACAACCGCCTGAAGCAGAATAAGGACGCGTGTCGTTAGCCCGAAAGCTCCAACGATTTCATCGAGGCCGCCAGAAGGCACACTAGGGTGTTACCGGCGCGAAGAAGTCAAGAAACCCTTACTCGATGCGAAATAATTCCGTTAGCGCGGGCCTCCGGTTAAGATATACGTTATTAATTTAACGTGAAAAGTGTTTTACTGTTCACTCATTTGAGATGAGGTCAGTAGGGGGGGAGGGGTGAAGGGCGCGGGCGCGCCCCGCTTGGTATTCAACTTGAGAGTCGCCCGAGAAAGACTCATTAGTTTGAATCAGCAGTTCGACTTCGACAGTGAGGTCGTCGGGCTGATTTGTCAGTGCATTCCATGGTCTTCTTAGGAAATGATTAGGAGGAGGTGCCTCGTAAGTGGCAGCTGAAACTATCAATGGATTGCTATGATTAGTAGCTCTAGTGAAAAAAAACGCTCTGATGCGTCTTTCATGTATTTTGAGATTTTGGAGAGCTGTAAGTCTCGATGTAGAACTGAGTTTCTGACGTACCAAGGTGCGCGTCGCTCTTCTACAGATTTTATTTTGGACAATTTGAAGTCTGTATAACAGAGTTGGTGCCGCATTGATACTGTACGAAAATCGTATTGTAACGTAGCGATTTTTAAGCCGACATAAGCGCACCTATCGGAGGGCCCACGAAACAGGTTCGAGTGACGGCTGTACGAATCGTGTCCTTTGCCGACTCACGATTGACAGAAAGCGCGCGAACTAGCCCTAGCCCGCCTAGCCCCTAAGAAGAAGTATGTACCTATTTCGGAAAAAGACCAATCTTAATAACACCAAAGCCTTTCCGCGAACAGTACCAACCCAAATTTGTTGACTTGCTGTGATTAGATATAAAAACAATGAGGCGTTATTCACGCTATTGACAGAAATCAGTAGTACAGCAAGTGTTTTTTATTTTGTTTGACTAAATTTTTTTTTGTTATTTTAAAACTATCGATTTTACCTTAACTGCCAAAAATTAATAAAATTAAAAAAAAGGTTTGAGACTGAACGCCCTGAGCTGCTAAACAGAATGAGATTTTTTACCATGATTATGACAAACCACACACATCTTTATCCACTCAGGAAAAATTGAGAATGCTTGGTTGGGAATGTTGATCTCCACCGTATAAACCTGACCTTGCCTTCTCACATTTCTAATTTTTCTGGTCACTACAGAATACCATACTATCAGCCCATTGATTCTCCACTGCAGAAGCTTAGCCCTCCCCTCTGGATGAGGTGGCTTCGAGCTTAATCCACCACGCTGCTCCAGTGCAGGTTGATGTATTTTAACGACTGCCATCTATTGATGGTAACCGGGACCGATGGCTAAACGTGCTCTGCGAGGCACAGTCAGTGATAGTTACCCTGAGATTCGAACAACGGCCTTCTAAACAAGAAGTGGACTCGTTACCACTCGGCTATCGCGACACACAGACTGCAGAATAAGTAGCTCAAAAGCAACCACAAAATACCTCTAACATTATTCACTGGACAGATATTAATATTATAAATCGTTTTAAACTGGAATCCAGTTGAGCGAAATATCTGCACAGTCCAACCTTGTCAAAACGGGTCGGCCTTTCACGATATCGCCCCCTGATCCTTCTATTATTACATGAATAGGATTAAATTCTGTACAAAACAGAATAGCAGTGCTCAAACCGCAAACCGCCGGATTATTATCTACAACGTTTATGCTCGACAGAAGCAGGTTTTGTTGAGAGCACTAATCAATGTAGATAGGTATAAACTGTAACAAAATAGTGTCTGTGCATTGCATATTTTTTTAATTTGCGATGGTAATATAGATTTGTGGTATCCATCAACCCGCACTAGAGAAGCGTGGTGGATTAAACGCCTAGCATTCTCATCCAGAGGGAAAGCCTAAGTCCCTGCAATGGGGTATAATAGACTAATATGGAGTAATTGTATACAATTATCGATTTACATATCAAAACACCAGTTTTCGGAATCTGTGCACACATCACGAAGAAAGTATTGGATGGATTGTGATGAAATTTTCTTTGAATATAGTACCTGGATCAGCATATAAGATACTTTTTACTACGGGAAAAACAAGGATTCTCTACCGACAGGCCTCGCATACGTAATCATGGGGACAGGGTGGTAACGAACAACTAAATAGGTGCACTGAAACTGTAAATCCTGTCAGTTGTCTAGTAACCCATAATACAAACATAGTACATGTTATTTTAAGACTAGATGGCGCTGTATGGGTGTCCCAGATATTACTTAATTATTTTTTATAAATATATATATTGTTACGAACGGACAGAGTAATGACCGCCATCTAGCGTGAACCAGTAAAATCACTTTGTAGAAGGGTTTTACAACAAGGACAACATGAAACCCCTACTCAATACTAGATGGCGTTAGAGGAAAGAATCGCGGGGCTTTTTAGAATTATCCAATCTGGTCGATTACGTTCGTGTGAGTGGAGTGATTTCTAGAATGCTCGAGAAGGCTCGTTACGACTTATATAAATAGCCGCAGGAAGACGAGCAGCCAGTTCAGTTTTTGGGCTACTTTCGAAGCGACTTCGAAGCAAAACCAGTGATACAAGTGAAATCTACGACTTGGCTACGATCTAGGAACATCGTTAGTGCTTAGTGTTTGGACTTAGTGCTTTGTGTTGGACCTAGTGTTAGTGAATAAAGTCTACAAAAGAAAGAGTCAGCAGGTCTTTCTCTCCAAATTCTTCGAACCCTAACACGTAACAATATAATAGATATTTTACATTCCGATACGGAACAAATAGACATATTCATGTGCACAAACATTTGTCCCAGGCGGGAATCGAACCTGACATCTTTGGTTCTGCAGTTAGGGTATCTACCCACTCGGCCACTGAAACCATTCCATTGCACGATTCACGAAATTGTATATATAGACCCTTAAAATATTTTAAGACAAACGTAGCGTGAAAGTTGATGTGGGTCTTTTACCGTATAGGTACGAGGACAGGTCTTGGATGTGAACGGCAAGAAAAGTGTCGACAACCTTCATACAATGCGAATGTGGCTCGAGAAACAAACATGCCCGTACATCTTGGGGCTGTTCATTAATTACGTAAGACAATTTTTACCACTTTTTGACACACCCCTACCCCTTAGTAAGAAAAAATAAGATTTGTTTAAACCCCTTTCCACCCTATCCAATTTTACATAAGATCGTTATCTACCAAAATTACATAGAAATACTTAGTAGGAAAATTCGTAGGTTTGTATTACAGAAACGTAATATTTTAGATAATAATATTCCTATTTATTAAAAAGTGTCATGATAGCCCAGAGCACAACGAACCTGTCTCAAATTTATAAGGCCATAGGGCCATGGTTGGAACCCGGGCGTGTACCAATGAGTTATTCTGACTTAAGTACATTAACCATTACTGACTCCGTGCCTCGGAGAGCACGTTAAGCAGTCGGTCCCGGATGCTGTCAATAGATGGCGGTCGTTACAATCCCCAACCCGCAGTGGAGTAGCGTGGTGGATATAAGCTCCGACCCCCCCTCCTCACCCTGGGGGAGGCCTAAGCCCCTTGCAGTGGGGTAAAATGGGCTGATGATGATGATTCCTGTTTGACATTTATTTGTTTAATATTTTACTTCTAATCATTATGTGAATCAGTCTAGGGACTCACAACCACTCGACAAATGGATCAACGACTAGAACGTATCTACTCTGCATTGGATCATCAGTTTCATTTATGCCAATAACGTCGTCTTCATCCACATATTTAACGATGTCGAAATTAATGTATTTCATGTGGCGCATAACTTCATTACCCCGCTTCATCTTCAATATGTGGCTGGCTAAAGCCTGCTCTTTTTCAATTTCGGTAGCAATATCATGAACTTTTTTATGTAAAGGCCCAGCGCTTTTCGATGCAAAGCATTTGGAGCACACTGAACAATTTTTTTCTGTCGAGCAATTGGACACATGGACAACAAAACTCTTAAGGGACCTTTTGAAAAGGAGTGTCAATGTTAATATTTAGAGACAGTGGCAAAAATAAGGGTGTAAAGTTGGTTGTTGGTATAATTTTAACTTACTTCTTTGATCTCACGTAAGAAATATATAGACTCCCTCCTGCCCCATGTAAGAAAAAATAAGACTTAGGTGTCTACCCCTCCCTCCCCAAATTATCTTACGTAATTAATGAACAGTCTCCACGCTGTACATCGACTGACCGGTGGCAGAGTGGTCAGAGACCCTAACTGCGGAGTCAAGGGTCGCGGATTCGATTCCTGTCTGGGACAAATATTTGTATGCATGAACTGTCTATATTTGCTCCGTGTCTGGATATAAAATGTCTATATATCTATATATTATAAAAAATGGATATTTAAGCATGTATATCAGTGGTCAGGTACCCGTAATACAAGCTTTGCTTAATTTGGGACTATATAGATGACGCTGTATAGGATTTCCTAGGTATTATAATAATAATAATTACCTATTAGAGTTGTTCAGAATTTGAAAAAAAAAACACACGAGGGGAGGAACCTCCGTATCAAGTTGCATCAAATCAAAGAAGAATTGGCATCCTAACCTTTAAATGCGAAGTCTAGGCTCTTAATAAAACTGGTATCATTTGAAACTGGGGTCGGTATAGAAACAATAAGTCGGTGGACACAATCGTGCGAAAGATGTACATGAGATACTATTGCCATAACTAAATTGTCTAACGAATGGTGAAAACATTTTGGAAATCGGTTGACAATTGCGGCCTGTAGGTGGGCCCTTAAAATTGACAAATTTCAAAAAAACTTGTATTGGATATGGGCGTGGTGGCGTGGTATATATGGCAATGTCTTGTTGCTGAGTTGTATCAAACGTCCGTTTAACTCTTCTATGGGGTCAGTGTGATGTTGTCTGCTCAAAAGTGAACTCGTAACACTATAGGTACGTGAGTTTTTATTTTTTCCAAAACTTCTAGTCGTTTTCAATGCCTCCGATGGTTGCGGGAACTGCAAAATATGTGATTTTTTTCTTAATAACTCATCCTTGTTCACAAAAAAAAAATTACATTAAATTGAAGATTTTATCTCGCAAGTAAAACTCGATGTAGGACTCTATCGCTGTGTTGATACTTGAAATCACGTTAAAATTACACTGATTTTTATCATTTCTGATACATGAACTTTGTAAAAAGTGTCTAATGTAATAAAAAATATACAGGGACAACGAACCTGTTAATAACAATTAATCATTACTCCACTAACTAGATTTACCGAATATGCAAATAACTTATTTGACAGAATCTGGTTTTAATTTTAACAGTTCACAAAACATAAGTTTAATAAATAACTAGTTTGTAACAAAAGTCTTATTCTCTTTTGTGGGTATTCATATCATAACAGACAACAAATTAAAATCTAATTCTGGAAATTAAACTTCGTCAAATTTTCTTACTGCCTATGCTTCTTTCAGAACGCTTTTGGATTAGATGACATTCTTTTGTTTTAAAGTAAAATAGATAATAATAAAGTGTCGTAATAGCCCAGAGCACAACGAACCTGTCTTAAATTTATAAAGCCCCACAGGGCCATGGTTCGAATCCGGGCGTGTCGTGTACCAATGAGTTTTTTTGACTTAAGTACACAATATCACTGACACCGTGCTTCGGAGGGCATGTTAAGCAGTCGGTCCCGGACGCTGTCAATAGATGGCGGTCGTTACAGTTCCCAACCCGCAGTGGAGCAGCGTGGTGGACTTAAGCTCCAAGCCCCCCTCCTCACCCTGGGGGAGGCCTAAGCCCCTGCAGTGGGGTAAAAATGAGCTGATGATGATGATGATGAAAGTAAAATAGACTTCATCAGTATTTTGAATCGTTCCTCGCAAAGATCATGTTCCAGTGGGCGAAATTAGTTAATATCAGACGAAAAAAAATTATACTAAACCCCTTTGCAATGTAAATATAATATTAGGTCTTAACCTATAAAGTTGCCGTTTTGTATGAAATAAGTTAAAGTAAATTTTCTTTCAAACATTTTAATTTCTGTTTTTCAAAGTAATCACCCGTGCAATCGATGCATCTTTGCCAACGCAGTGGCAGTTTATTGATGCCCTTCTTGTAAAAATGAACTGGACGGGAGGCAACAAACCTTCAAAAGCATTTTGTACAGTTTCTCGGGAATTGAATTTTTTTCCCAATAAAAAGTTGTCCAAATTTTGAAAAAAAGTAATAGTCGGTAGGTGTAAGGTTTGGTCAGTATGGCGGATGAGGGAGAACTTCCAATCCCAACTCTAGCAGCTTGGAGACTGTTTGTTGTGCAGTATCGGATCGCGCGTTGTCGTGAAGGAGCAGCGGGGACGACCAACTGACGAAAGCTAGTGACAGACGTGCGAGCTTCTCCATCATTGTCTTCAATTCTTCACAGTACACGTCTGTAGTAATGCTCATACCATTTTGTAAAAAGCTGTGATGAATCACACCGGCACTAAACCACCAAACTGTGACCATCACATTTTTAGGGGTTATTTTCGTTTAACACATTGCTTTGGTGCTGAACCAGGAACCATTGATCTAACCAACTTGCTTGAGCGCTTTCGATTGTCGAATAGAATCCATTTTTCATCACAGGTAACAGTCCGGTTCAAAATTCGTCTCGACGTCTCGACGCGTACGTAGCGCTGGTAATCGTTAAGTTCATGGGGTACCCATCTATCAAGCTTTTTTACTTTACCAATTTTCCACCCACCCTAAGAAAAGTGTTCATGATCAGTCGAGCAATGGATAACCCTCATAATAAAAAAGGAGGAATATGAAAAGGACAAAATGTGCGTCACCGGAAATAATGTTTCTCCTAACGTAATTATGATGACGCGTAGTCTTTTATTTTCATTTTCTTTGTGTTTATGATGATCTCGACCATCAGTTGTTCTACTGATAGTGAAACCACCATAATAAAATCTGAATTCACAGTAGTGTTTTTCTCAGTGTCGTGATAGCCCAAAGCGCAACGAACCTGTCTCAATTTTTTTAAGCCATAGGGCTATGGTTTGAATCTGGGCGTGTACCAATGAGTTTTTCTGACTTAAGTACATAACTATCACTGACTCCGTGCCTCGGAGAGCACGTTATACAGTTGGTCCCGGGCGCTATCAATAGATGGCGGTCGTTACAATCCCCAACCCGCAGTAGAGCACCGTGGTGGATTTAAGCTCTAAGTCCCCCTCATCTTGGGGGAGGCCTAAGCCCCTGCAGTGAGGTAGAAATGGGCTGATGAAGTGAAGAAGATTTTCTTAGTGCAGCCACAAAACAAATGGACATGTCCATGGACACAAATATTTGTTCGGGCGGAAATCGAATCCGCCAACTTCTGCAGTTAGGGTCTCTAACTGCAGAACTCTAGGATCTCAGCCGATCGGTCAGTCAATCGGTTGATCTTTGTTCTTATTGTTTTGTTTGTCCTTATGTTAGTTTGGAAGTTCAGCTAAATAGTAATAGTGCAATTCGTGGTCTAGATTATAATGGAACGAGCCGTTGAGTCCTAGAATGGCTCGTCACTACTTTCGAAGGACACAGCAGAAATTTCCGCAATGTGAACAGTTTTTGGACCACCAATATGTTATTATCGAGTTTGTTCTAGCGGCCTTTATTGAGCCATTAACTGCCATTAGTTTGAGGGTCTGTTAATAAATGAGTGATTTATTTTGTGCTGCGTAAATGTTAATTTTCGAAAATTATTTTATATTTTATAATTTTCGAAGTTCCATACTTGAAGTTTTTAAAAAAGTTCTATACAAAGGAACTCCTTTACGATAAATGTCTGTATGTTTGTCCCTCAAGAACTTTTTGTCAGGAACGGGGTTTAGGCGTTAAGTTGAAAATAATGCCGATTACTAAGGCCTGTCATCTCTATAAAAAATATAACTGATGACCTGTTGGCCGAGTGGTTAGAGACCATAATTGCGGAGCAAAGGATCGCAGGTTCGATTCCCACCCGGGACGAATATTTGTGTGCATGAACATGTCTATTTGTTCCGTGTCTGGGTGTAAAATATATGTAAATATTATAAAGATTACTTAAGTATTTATATCAGTTGTCTGGTATCCATAGTACAAGCTTTCCTTAGTTTGGAACTAGATGACGCTGTGTGAACTGTCCGAGATATTTTATTATTATTATTATTATTAACTCAATTCCATAGAAACAAATCTTTTAATACATATTTTCATACTTCTAAGTACTCATAAATACTATTTGTTGGTTATTCTATCCCTCAAATTACTTAATAAATATTATAAAGCTGAAGAGTTTGTTTGTTTGTTTGTTTGAACGCGCAAATCTCAGGAACTACTGGTTCGAAATGAAAAATTATTTTTTTGTTGGATAGTCCATTTATCGAGGAAGGCTATAGGCTATACTACATTACGCTACGACCAATAATAGTGGAGCATCAAAGAAAAATGTTGCAAAAACGGGAAAAATTATTCCTTTTGAGTGCTTTCGTCGCGCGCGCTGCGTAAACGGTTGATGTTAACTAATAATAATGTATTGCGGAATTGTTCCCCTTTAAAAGTTCTAACCAAAAATCCGCGACAGCATATGTGTATCTTTTAAGGTTAACTTACTATAACCTTTTTTATGATAATCAAATTTGTTCAACATAATGTACTATTTGCGAAGATGTTTTTTAAACGTGATATTAATCCTTATCAAATTAAATACGTTAGTTGTCTTAAGCATTTCATGCATATTATAATTGCCCTTTACATCATACAATTTAAATTAATATCTTAAGAGTTTTTATTGAAATTTAAAAACTATAGCGGGAGAAAATAAATTCGCTGTCTGCCTCTGTTCGTTAACTTTTTACTTCCAAACCAATAGACTTTGATACGGTTTTTAGTAATATCTTATTTTCTTATCTCATAATCTATTAATCTATATAATAGAAATACATATTATAAAGCTGAAAAGTTTGTTTGTTTGTTTGTTTGTTTGTTTGATAGATTGATTGATTGATTGCGTGATTGATTGATTGATTGATTGCGCGATTGATTGATTGTTTGATTGATTGCGTGATTGATTGATTGCGTGATTGACTGATTGATTGATTGCGTGAATGATTGATTGATTGATTGATTGCGTGATTGATTGATTGATTGTTTGTTTGTTTGTTTGTTGGTTGGTTGGCTTTATAATATACATTATAAAGCTGAAAATTTGTTTGTTTGTTTGTTTGATAGATAGATTAATTGATTGATTGCGTGATTGATTGATTGATTGATTGCGTGATTGATTGATTGTTTGATTGATTGCGTGATTGATTGATTGTTTGTTTGTTTGTTTGTTGGTTGGTTGGTTGGTTGGTTGGTTCGTTTGTTCGTTCGTCCGTTTGTTTGTTTGAATGTGTTAATTTCTGAAACTACCAGTCGGATTTAAAAAAATTCTTTTTGCCTTTGATAGCCTGATTCTAGCGGAGAGTTATAGGCTATATACAAGAAAACGAACTGTCTGTCTATTCGAGCAAATCGGCTTCGGCAAAAACGGCTTAACCGATTTCGATGAAACTTTACACGTATAACAGGATGTAATCTTTTGACTACACCCTTTCCATATGTGACATACACAACTTTTTGTATGTCTGTCTGTACGTCCATATGTCGAAACCGATATAAATGAAACATCAATGAATATAAAAAAAAAGGTCGTTAAAACTAACAAATGTTGCTTTTTGTCCGTCTGTCTGTCTGTACGTCTATGTGTCTATTCAATTCAATTTTATCTATTCGAGCTAATTTCCAATACGGCTGAACAGATTTTAATGAAACTTTGCAGACGTGAAAGAAGGTTGTCAAGAGTGTCATAAGCTACTTTTTGTGTTTGTCTGTCTGTCTATCTGTCTGTCGTTTGTCCTCACTGATCTAACAACGTACAGCCGAAAGTACTAAGTCTAGGAAGCTTAAATTTGGAACATAAGTTTATTTTATAACGTGAGCATTAAGTTAAGAAAGGCTTTTTTAGAAATTTCAAACTTAAGGATGGGAATGGAGGGACTTAAATAATGACGTGTTTCAGGGTTTTTAGATTTCCACACTTTAAGAGTGGGAAACGGAAGATGAAAAATTGTATCGGTTTTTTAAAGGGTGGGAGGGGAATGAAGATTGAAAGTTTGAATGGGTGTGACCAAAATTGGTTCCAGCAAAAAGTACGTTTAAACCATCTCGAACATTAATAGTACCTATAACAGAAATTTGTAGTCTACGCAAGCGAAGCTGCGGGCGGTCGCTAGTTACTTAATAAAACCAAACTTCGACGCCATTTTATGTCAAATTTCTGTTTGACTTTATCTGTCCAACCCTTACAGAGTGATGAAATGTAAAATATGACTCCCTTTGATATGACGCCATCCGTTTGCTTGACGACCGACTGCGAAAACCTGAGGCGAAAACGAATCAATCACATAAATACCGTACAGCGTAATGTACTGTGAATTATGCCAGTTTGCTATTTCCGAAAATGTCTATGATCCATATCTATAGTCCTTGAAATTGTAACCATAATCAAATAATGTATTAGTATTTGGTACACCTAGGATAAACAAAATTATCAAGAAGTTTTAGAAAAACGCAAAACATCAGTCAAAAATATCTTCACAAAATAAAAGGCCACTAACTAATGTGAGTTCGTGTAGCTACCTATTTGAAACGATAAAACGAATTAATATTTCACAAAATCAATAGACAAAAGCCAGGTCGCCACAGATCAATAAAATATTACGCAACACGCCATCAAGCGCGTAATTGATTTATATTTAATTACCCTGTACACGAAACCGTTACAGAGTATTCTGTGACGCTATTCTCCAATCGCTAATAAAATAAAATATACATATTCTTAAATATTTCACCATACTTACAAATAATCAAAACGTGAACATAGATTGCCACTATACCGAATTGTAAAATCAAAGATAGATTTAAAAGCGACATTTAAAACACTGAACTATATACTAGTAGAATCGACACCGCGTTGTTGCCGGCCGGCAACAACTCATTCCGTCACTCACGTATACTCATCGCGACTACTTGCCAAAAACGTGATTAAACAACAATAAAAAATGGCGTCGTGGGTGTTAAAAAAGTGTAAAAATCAATCAACTGTGAAGGAAAAAGGTGTGACATAACGTATCGTCGATAATTACACAATACTTACTAAAACCATCTATAATTATAATAAAATTTTTGTACCTACATTATTTTTACCGTTGCCGCCATACTTCTTTTAACTACAAGTAATGTCACGACATGTATAATACCTACTAAATACTTGTATAATACTTGCTATACTGTGCATTCGAGTGGAAACGAAGCGAGCATAAATGTAAGAGACATGTATAATACAGTGTATTATACTTGGTAGAAAAATCAATGTGGTAGAAACAAGTTGATAATGCCGCGCGCACAGATTTTGTTCGTGCCGTCTGTTCTACTAGTATTCAGTATTTTAAAAACGATAGATTTGTTTTGAATAGTTTTTAAACTATAAAAAGAAAAAAAAACACTTGCTTTTTTGGTAGCATATTTGTATTAATTTTATTTAAATTACAATTTCTTTTTTTCCGTATAATAACAATGCAAGATCCAAATTTAGTAAATTACAACAAACAAGTGACAACAAAAATGTGAGCCAAAAAATATACGCCGCAGACCAAATATACACCGATTGGTGTTTTGAATTATTCACTCGAGTGACCCACATGTACAATTTCGTACTGGAAAAATAAAATAAGGTTCTGGAATTTTATTTCAAGTGTAATTTAACGAAATGTTTCAAACAATGATAATTACGACTGACCGGTTGGGCGAGTGGTTAGAGACCTTAACTGCGGAGCTGATGGTCGCGGTTTCGATTCACGCCCGGGACA
Organism: Luffia ferchaultella; assembly: GCA_949709985.1. Classification (NCBI taxonomy): domain Eukaryota; kingdom Metazoa; phylum Arthropoda; class Insecta; order Lepidoptera; family Psychidae; genus Luffia; species Luffia ferchaultella. The sequence goes on from OX453261.1 coordinate 15,035,779, forward strand.
AATATTTGTGTGCATGAACATGTCTATTTGTTCCGTGGCTGGGTGTAAAAATATCTTTATATGTATGTATTATAAAAAAAGAATATGTGAGTATGTATATCAGTTGTCTAGTACCCCATAATACAAGCATAATACTTGCTTACTTTGGGACTAGATGGCGCTGTGTGGGATGTCCCAGATATTATTATTACGTATAGTCTGTCTATTGTCCAAGTATGTCATTTTATTTAGGTTTTTTAATCGATTCAAGGTATGACGCTCGATCTTGATAAAAGCTATGTCTAAGGCAAAACTTTAATACCTAATTCTTGCAAACAGAGTTCGTTACGTTTGATCTTTCGCTAGAAACGTTTTATTGGAAAAGCTCAACGCAGCTACCTAATTGAAGGAAAGCAATTATACTTCAAAATTTCACAAAACTTATTAATATTCGTGACGTGTTCACGAGATTACTATTAATTCAACTTTATGTTCAAGTCAAGCCTAGGAAAGACTTCGATTAAGGCACTTGCGCTATTACAGCGCCGGCGGCGATGAGCCCGCGGCGGCGATTTCCGTAAACGCCATCAAAACACACTCACCGAATGGCTCGCGTCATGACAACGTGCGCTCGTAAATAAATTGCATATTCGATACCAAATCAGTTCGAATACCGTTGGATCCCATCTTCGTATCAGCTCAAAGAATAAAGTAAACAGTGCGTAGTGACAAATAAACTAGAGAGACGTTTAGCCAGTGTACACAGACAAGTCAACCTTATAGACCACGCTTTGACAGGGAGTAGCATTCGCCAAGGCTATGTTGTGACACTACATAACTACGTCACTAGTGAGCCGTCAGTTGGAAGCACGTCGGAAGCCATTAAATTGTCAATTTTGAACGAGCCAATGAAAACTAGCCGACCTCTCCCCGCAACCCGCCACTTTTTGGCGATTTCGTTTTCGTACTGACGTTTATTAAAGCGTGGTCTATAGGTTGACTGGTCTGTGCCAGTGTATTAAGCTTATCGGATTCCAGGTCAGTCCCACTCAAAATATAGTTTGACCGAAACCGCTGTACCGCGCTTTAGGTATGTCCGCGGCGCTCCTAAGCGTTGATGACGGACTGGCAGAACAGATATGCCTCCCTCCGCGCCGCGCACATACCTAAGGCACGGTACAGCGGTTTCGGTCAAATCATATAAATCGATAGGTCAAACTATATTATTATCCTTCACTTCTCATCATACCTACCTATCGTGTGGTCGTTTGCGGCTACACTTTAGAAATTACAAAATCGATTTTTAATTAGTATCTATCCATAATTTGGTCCTTAAAATAACACATATTTTCGGAACAGTCAATCAATTTTGCATTTCATGCCATTCCACAAGCCAATTATGCCTCGCTGCAGGGGCTTAAGCCTCCCCCATGTTGAGGGTGCTTGGAGCTTAATCCACCACGCTGCTCCAGTGTGGGTTGGTGGATTTTAACGACTGCCATCTGTTGATGATACCCTGGACCGACGCGACGGCTTAACGTGCTCTCCGAGACACAAAATCAGTAGTAGGTACTTAAGCTAGAAAAAATTCATTGGTACACGCCCGAATTCGAACCTCGGACGTCCTTCTAAACTTCGAATAGATTGGCTGCGCTCGGGCTATCACGACACTAATTAATTTTACTTTAACGAAATTAGATTGATTTTTACTTTTTCAATTAAATTATTAATCAGAACTAGCTTACGGCTCCGCCTGTGTGTACATATTCGACGATACTATCGATAGTTACCTGCCTATAATGTTTTCCCATTTCCATTAGTTTTCATTTGATTTATAATGTTGTATCTTACGGGAACATTTATCTAGAATAAATAGTAGCATAGGTTACTCTTCTATCACAACATCATGTCGCTACTCCGGTACGACGTGAAGAAAGGACAAATCGAAAATTAAATACGTCTTCGCTTTTCATTAGCATGTATTACAGCCATAGAACAAGCGAAGCCCGTACAAGTACGCATTTTATTATTAATTATTATTTATTTTAAATTATTGTTATGTGCACATTCTGTGTCATCTACTATCGATACTTTGTTATAACTACTTCTGTTCGAGAAACTTCAGTAAAAGATAAGCTACGACTAATCCGATCTGATTTTCTTGAAGGCGACACAGTTGAACCTTCGAATCTAAAAAAACAATGCAAATTGATAACGTGAAAGATCAAGTGTCGTAAAGTTGTAACCGGGTGTCAAAGTGACGTGTGATTTTAAATGCGTGTGAAGAACATGCAGTGAGTGCATTTTAAAGCGATGTCGCAGACAGATCTAAATACTAGGCTAGCATACGTCATAAAGAAACAAATGTCTATTAAAATATATCATGCCACGTATCTCGATACTGCAATGCGGCCAATGCATTTACATTGCGGATGAACATATTATGTGTAAATGGGCTGATTGCATTGTACTCGAACGATGACGTAATCGCATGTCCATACAAAATAAAAACAAAAAATATATTTTCTATGTTTCATGTATTCACTCTAAACTTAATTATACATAGGTTACACCGAATTGATCGAGAATGAAATACTTTGGAATGAGTTAGGATAAAACCTTTTCATTACGTATGTATAGTTCGCCTCAAACTTTTTGGCGGATCGGAATACGACGCTTTAAGCGTTCTTGCGTAGGTACAGTCATATACCCCACGCTTCACTGCGTCCCGCTACACCTAAAACGGGTAATACCGCGACGCGACTTGTGCCTATGTTCGGATCCGCCATAAAGCTTGATTGGAACTATACTGGCCATTAACAATCATATTGACGTTGACTAAATTTCAAGAAATTGCTTATTCTTTTTTTAAATACGGTTTAAAGTTGGCAAGTCGGTAAACAAAATGGAGCTCACGCGGGAAAATTTTTGTGCTATAATTTATTACAACTTTTGCCGTGGTTTATCTCAAGATGAGTGTTTCGATGAGCTTGTTTATATTTAAAATATTGAAATACCTAATCAAACGACAATATACCGTTGGTGTACGGAGTTTCGACGTGGTCGTGCCTCTTTCTTTCACCGTCCTTTCTACAGGTAGATCAAAAACAATCATACAAGATGACCGGCATGTGACAGATCCGAGCAGTCATAGGCATTGGAATGAATGCAATCCAAACAATTTTGCATAAAGAATTGGGCGTTAAAAAACTAATTTCTCGATGGGTACCCCATAATTTGTCTGAAGAGCAAACGGCGGCTCGTGTTGATTGGTGCCGGACTACTCTGAAGAGATTCATCGAAAGAAAGTCAAAAGCCGTGTATAATATCGTCTCACATGGATTTATTCTTATGATTCCGAAAGAAAGCATCAGTCGGCAGTTTGGGTCTTCGAAGATGAAGTCAAGCCAACGAAAGTCGTTCATTCCCGCAGCGTCTCGAAAAAAATGGTCGCTTCGTTTGTTTCAAAAACAGGACATGTTGCCACGATTCCTTTACAGGAATGCAGAACAGTTACTGCTGAATAGTACACTTCAGTTTGTCCACCAAAAAGCGAACTCCGCTGGGCTAACCTAAAACGTCGGGTCATCTTACATCACGACACCGCGAGTTCTCACACCGCCGGTTGGACAAAAGGATTTTTGAGCCTGGCAAACATTAATGACCCATCCTCCGCACAGCCCTGACCTGAGCCCAAACGACTTTTTCACATTCCCCAGAATGAAAGATTTACTGCGTGGACAACGATTTGAAGACCCGAAAGTAGCCGTAGATGCTTACAAATCAGCAATTTTGGAGACACTCACATCAAACTAGAATGACTGTTTTAATGACTGGTTCCAAAGAATGCAAAAGAGTATTAATTGTGCAGGAGAATATTTCGAAAAAAAATTAAACATAATTACGTAAGATCCATTAATAGTTTTTTTTTATTGAAGCTTTTATATACAAGGTGAGATTTTATTAACCGGCCAAAATTTTTCTAGGTGTTAGGTATCACCAATAGACCTCATTGCGTAAATAAAAAATATGGATTACATTTTCAAAATAAATTATTTTATCTACAGTTTATTTTATAACGTTTGGTTGCCTTCTTAACGCTATAGTAAACGTACGCGCCCGAGGCCTTTGAAACGGAATGATGCGGCGGGCAAGAATGGTAACTAGAGTTTTTGGTTTTTTCGGGAAAGGTTTACGTAGTCATATCTTAATATTTTCCTATAGAACGATACTAAAAGGAAACAAGACGGCTATAGGTTTTCTACCAAAGATCATTATATTAAAATTTGGCTGGTCATAAAAATCTCACCCTGTATATGATCATTTCGGTGGGCCCTCGTATATCTGGTGTTTTTACGTAATAACTGGTCATTTCGTGTATCAGCTCATTACTTACTTACCTGCAATGTTTTATACTAATAAAATTTTAAAAAATACAAAAATAGTAGACAGTAGTCGATTTTCGTGTATTTTCTTTAATATTCACTATATTGTGTATGTTAAAATTATAGAAAATATATATTTCTATTTCTCATAATGTCACATGATGCTCTGAGAATTTTTTTTTAAATTAAATAAATAAATAAATAATAACGTATACATCACAACAACGTCTAGGCCCCAAACTAAGTATTAGCTTATATTTTGGGTACCAAGCGGAGACACCACATACATATAACAACCAAGACCCGGTACCAGTATCCATATTCATCATATAAATACTGACTCGACCTGGGATTCGAACCCGGGACCTCTAGCTTCGTAGGCAGGGTCGCTACCCACTAGGCAAAGCGGTCGTCGAATTTCATATTTAATACACAAAATCGTTATTTGTATACGATATATTTCTTTTTTATTTTAGGTTCAGCAGTTCCGAAGTTACGGGGGAGGGAAGAGGTCAAATTTTGTATATTCTCTTTAATATCTACACTTTAATTTGATTTGTCACACGATGTACAGTGAAAAGTTTTTTTTTTAATTTTCTAATTAGCCCCCAAAATCGATCCTCAATATTGTTTATTTACGCCAGAAATCCGTGATAGGGTCACCAAACACTATAATATGTCAATAGGATAAAGTGTAGTTATTTGCTTCTGGTCCAATAAATTTCATATGGAAAACTGCAATACCGTTTTATTTTTAATCTAGAATAATATCAGATCTAATAGTGTTTAATATTGTTTGTGCCAGGCGATGAGTTCGTATACCACGACCCATGGGGCGGCATCAGCCTTATGTTCGCAGCCAACCACTCCGCCAAGACACTCATGCCGAACACAACTTACGTAAGTATACAATATTAGCGATGACTTCTATTTCTTATCCTTGATTTTGTTGCTACAATATTCTGTAGTTTTTAAGTGAGTATATATATATTGAGTTATCACATGATAGTTTTGGTAAAGTAGGTTATGATTCTATAAGTAAAACATCTTCGCGATAAATAGGCGATACAAATGGGAAAAAGCGGTGCGGTGGGGTAGAGGACGCTTACCGTCGATCACTATTGCGAGGGCCGGCAGAGCAGACAGCAATATAGTCAGCACGTAATGCGGCTCACGCGCTCCCGCAGTAGAGATATTTGTTCCTAGCTATGCAATATCGAAATCCCTACACGCGTCTCGGCCTAAATTTCAGTGAAACGGTGCTAATAGGGAAGATATCTTACTTACTCGGGGCCGCGCGCTCCAAGTACTTAGGTTTAGGCATAGAAAATGTTTAACACGACGTTCGCCAACGAAACAAGAAGCGGCCAATCGCAAGTCGAACTCGATCTCTGAATGTTCATCACTTTTATATATAACTTATTTTAATGTATTTTTTTATCGTTACTCACTGCCAGATGTCACGTAAATGCACTTTTCAATATAAAAACAGACTTAAAGCTTTAAAGTAATATTGATCAGATTTTGTGCTTTATTTGTATAATTTTAGCTTTCTTTGTGTCAAGTAGGTTAACAGAAAGTACGTTGTGGGTTTTGATAATAATAATAATAATAATCATTTATTTTCAGGTGCTAACCCCATAGTAATTTTACATATTTACACAGTATTTACATATCAAGTACTAAAACTGACACCTGAAAATACATGTTTGAAAGTTATATCTTTTATCACACTGTCTTCAGAAATTTTCACAGAACTATGATATATATATAATATGAACTATTAGGTCTTAACGTATAAAGTTGCCATTTTGTATGAAATAAGTTAAAGTAATTTTTTTTTTTCAAACATCTTTCTTTCTGTTATTCAAAGTAATCACCCGTGCAATCGATGCGTCTTTGCCAACGCAATAGGAATTTATTGATGCCCTTCTTGTATAAATCAACTGGACGGGAGGCAACAAACTCTTCAAAGGCATTTTCTACTGTCTCTCGGGAATTGAATTTTTTTCCCATTAAAAAGTTGTCCAAATTTTGAAAAAAGTAATTGTCGGTAGGTGCAAGGTCTGGTAAGTATGGCGGATGAGCAAGAACTTCTAACCCCAACTTTAACAGCTTGGAGACTGTTTTTTGTGCAGTCTAGGGTCGCGCGTTGTCGTGAAGGAGTGGCGGGGACGACTGATTGACCAAAGCTGGTCGCAGACGTGCGAGTTTCTCCATCATTGGTACCAATGAGTTTTTCTGACTTAAGTACATAACTATCAGTGACTCCGTGCCTCAGAGAGCACGTTAAGCAGTCGGTCCCGGGCGCTGTCAATAGATGGCGGTCGTTACAGACCCCAACCCGCAGTGGAGCAGCGTGGTGGGTTTAAGCTCCAAGCTCCCCTTACCCCGGGGGAGGCCTAAGCCCCTGAATTGGGGTAAAAATGGCCTGATGAAATGAAGCTTAATAGGGTAGTTCATAGGATACAAGAGTTTCGTGATTTTAAGTTTATAGCATAACCGTAAAATCGCAAACCCATCAGCTGCCGCGTCACGGGCTCACCTAGTGCGGTAGTTGGGGCGACCCATGCACCTTCAGCCATTTTTTTTTTAATTTTACAAGTAAAAAAAAAGTTTATAATAATATTTGTAATAGGCTAAATAATGTGGCAAATAAATTATCTTATCACTTGTCAGAACGCCCATTATGGCACCAACCCAATTGTAATAGAAAGCGAAATCATTGCCAACGAGAATTTAGTCACAAGTTGTCTGCGGTTCGAAGTTGTTGTCCTCAAACCCACACTCTAACAACAGGGTTGAATAGGTACCCTTCATTATGTAACAGTTGCGTAAATAACTAATTTTCGTTTGATGAGAATAAACTTGAAAGACGAAGTTTTAATTAACAGCAGCAGATGGCGGTAGCGATCTTAGCCCACCGTTCGTGGGCTAAGATATTTTCTAAGTCGTAATCATCATCATCATCATCATCAGCCCATTTTTACCCCACTGCAGGGGCTTAGGCCTCCCCCAGGGTGAGGAAGGGGGGCTTGGAGCTTAAGTCCACCACGCTGCTCCACTGCGGGTTGGGAACTGTAACGACCGCCATCTATTGACAGCGTCCGGGACCGACTGCTTAACGTGCCCTCCGAAGCACGGTGTCAGTGATATTGTGTACTTAAGTCAGAAAACTCATTGGTACACGCCCGGATTCGAACCATGGCCCTATGGCCTTATACATTTGAGATAGGTTCGTTGCGCTCTGGGCTATCACGACACTGTAAGTCGTAATACTTATTCATAATTCATGTAACACACCGTCGAAGCAGCGGCTCAAAATAGAATGAGGAGTGGCAGCGGTAATTGTCATTATGTAATCGTCGTAAGAAAATTAAAACCCAAAAAACTGCCTTGTAAATTGTCGACGCTACGGCTCAAAATAGGAAGGGGATTGGCAACGGTAATAGTTATTATAAATAGAGTTGCACTGAAATTCGGTTCACTCTCGGTACTGCCGAAGTTCGGCCGGTTTTACCGAACTTCGCGGCTCCGGCCGGATTTCGGTTAAATATACCAGGGTATACCGAATGTCGGTCAAACTTCGGTAACTCCAATTATCAGCATAACTACATTTAAATACTCAGTTCTACTTATTTAGTTACCGTTTTACTAATGTAGTATTATATTTTGAAAGTAAGAATAGGTACAAACAATCAATTTCTACGCTTTATTTAAAAATTGAGATTAACAAAACATATTTTCATTTAAAAATAGTTATAATAAACGTCAAATGAGCAGCGGTAGGGTGATCACAGGTTGACGGGCGGGACGCGCGCGGATGGCATGGCAAGATTGGCAAGCGACAGAACGAACACGAACCGACAAGTTCATCGGATAAAAGCGCGTCAATTTAAACCGAAGTTCGGCCGAAGCCAAACTTCGGCAGAACCCACATTCGGCGCATCTCTAATTATAAATTCGTCGTAACCTAGCTGAAATAAAGGAAAAACAAACCCAAAAACTACTTTGTAAATCGTCGATGTGGCAGCGCTCAAAATAGGAAGGGGAGTGGCAACGGTAATAGTTATTATAAAATCCTCGTAAACTAGGCAAAAATAAAGGTAAAACAAACCCAAAAAAAACCAGCCTGGGTGCACCCACATTTATCATATATATATAAATTATCCCATTTTAGAAAAAAAGAACTCGTTACGCACCAGCATCTGGACCATCGCAAATTGTTTTCCCTGACGCTCGCTGATTAATTGCTCAAAGGGAAATTAATTAGAACGCGCCGAAACCGTCCGTAGGTATCTCGAATATACAAATTAAAACAAACATTATAAGAAATGAACCATTTATATACCACAGGTTAACATCCTAAATTAAAATATCGTAAATTAAACAATGATTAAAATTAAAAGGTACCTAACCTGAAACTTAATAATGAGAAGTTTGAAGCTCGTGCAAACTTTGCCTTTCCTTTAAACACGGAGCGTATAGATGTTCATAATTTACAACAATTTTCGGAAAGAATGAATCAATATAAAACTGATTTTAAAGTGTACAACGCGATAGTGTATAAGGGAACCCCTTCGAACGCTCTCTAATAAACTAACAACGTACCTAAGTACCGCTAGCTTAGTCATTCTTCAGGTCCAAAATCCTTCAATTCTTCAAATCAGTTATTTGGAAAACTAGAAGTTATAGGCAACCTCTGTGCCAAGTTTCAAAAAGATCCGTTGGTAGGTATAACGAAATCTTCAATTCGGTATGAAAACATTATGTAAAGCTGTTTATTTAATATTTTTTTCAGATAGATAAACTATTTTGAAAAATAAATTTTAAAATTTTTGCCTTGCGGCAAGTAATCTTTTTTAACTCAGGTACTACGCATTAACCCATTTGGGTTAGCGCCAAAGTCACGAGAAATTTGATCGACAGAGACAATTGACCTGACGTTTGACATGTGGGAGGATCACAGACTACGCATATTATTATTTATTTATATTGTAGTAAACCTATAAATATAATATATATTTATATATATTATATTTATATATATAAATATATAAAATTTATTTTTAACTAGATTTTTAAAATTTATTTTTAACTAGATTTTTAATAATAGCTATTCATATTACTTTGCGTAATAGGACAATGACATTTTTTTCCTTGTTACTGGATACTAATATCTTACCCACAAACTGTCATAATATACATGTGAAACAGAGGTTAAACCAAGGTCAAACAGTAATATATATTTTTTTAAATAATTATCTACTATGTTACTGCTTTGAGAGCTCTTAATTCCAAAATATGGCTAAGAAACAATTTTTTTCGAAACTGTTTTGGAATCGACCTAATATTTTTACTTTACATGCCGTATTCCTCCGTTGCCTCAATTTCCACGAATAAACTCCAAAATTTGTACTGGCAAAAAGAGGTTCTGACAAGTTTCAAAAACATTCGTTCGATAATAAAACGTTAGAGCGCGAATGGACGGACGCAAAGACGAACTACCATATCAGAATTATGAAGTACCAGTGATAATTATTAATTAAACGAATACATTTTTTTTTTTCAAAATAGTTCTCCTAATCAAAAAAGGCATCGGAATCGGCCTAGTGGTAATTTTAGAGAAAAACATCTATTGCAGCGCCTTTTGGTGCTCTATAACCACAAAGAATAGAGTATGTTAGACGTGCCAGATGCCTTGCAAGTCATGTATGTGCCGTGATAGCCCGAGCGCAGCGAACCTGTTTCGAGTTCACAAGGCCATGCGGCCGTGGTTCAAATCCGGGCGTGTACCAATGAGTTCTTTCTGACTTAAGTACATAACTATCACTGACTCCGTGCCTCGGAGAACACGTTAAACTGTCGGTCCCGGGTGCCATTAGTCGTTAAAATCCATCAACTCGCACCGGAGCAGCGTGGTGGATTCAGCTCCAAATCCCCTTCACCCTTAGGAGAGGCCTAAACCCCAGCAGTGGGGCTTATAGGGCTGTTGGAATGGAAACGAAACGTGCCATTTGTGACGATAGTTGTTTAAAGACACGTGTCCCAAAAATAATTATTGACACAACGAATATTAGTAAAAATATGTATTACGCATACGTAAATAGTTTTGTCTCAGAGTTACATCATTTTAGAAAGCGGTTAAGTAGTTTAGCCCTTTCCCTTACATCTCTGTGCCTATAACCGTTAAAATATCTAAGAACCTTGTCTGAAGTGTAAACCTATGTAAAACAAAAAAATGTATCAAAATTGGTCTAGTCGCCTGGCGACCTTGTTTTTGAAAAATAATTGAATGTGATAAATTGTAATCATCATCATCATCAGCCCATTTTTACCCCACTGCAGGGGCTTAAGCCTCCCCCAGGCTGAGGAGGGGGGCTTGGAGCTTAAGTCCACCACGCTGCTCCACTGCGGGTTGGGAACTGTAACGACCGCCATCTATTGACAGCGTCCGGGACCGACTGCTTAACGTGCCCTCCGAAGCACGGTATCAGTGATATTGTGTACTTAAGTCAGAAAAACTCATTGGTACACGCCCGGATTCGAACCATGGCCCTATGGGGCCTTGTACATTTGAATTTAAATTGTAATAAATATTTGATTTAAAGTGTAATAAATAGCTTTAAACATGTAAGTGCGAATTGACTAGAAGCTTCTGCGTTTACTGTCTAACCACTCATACTCTAACTAGCTGGTGTGTGCCCGTTGCGAGATCGCGAATTTCAGTCCGCGAAAACCCCGCGTGCTGGACTTCGCCCTCGCGAAATCGCATTCGACATCGATACTGTGAAGAGACATTTCTGACTCCACTAAAACCAATCGTTGCTGTCAAATTTATTCACTCTATGGTTTTAAATGACTGAACGATTCAGTTCAAAAACGAAAGAATTTAATTTTCCAGAATATTCGCATCCGATTTGATTACCCTAAAACTGGATACAAACCTGCATTTTGAAGAGACCTTATCTTAAGCGGTCAAAGTAACCCTCGTTCTGTCCTTGACTCATACTTCACGGCGCCGATGAGGTAATAAGGATCAAGAAGTTGTGGGCGGTCGCCAGTTGTTCCTGGGTCGCGGACGAGGGGCACTAATGTCGGTCGCGGCCCGACCGACGAGCTCAATTAATTTTGCACCAAACGATTAATCTTTTGCCGCGGAGAAAACTTAACGGGAAGGATGAAAGGCTGAAATTCCTTTTATTATTTATACCGATACCTAAGTACTACGTACTAAAGTTGCGTGTGTAACCTTAATCTTGGAAGTGTAATCGTTAATTTACTCATGGCAAACTTCAAAGGAAAAAGTGCATGCACTCTTTTAATATTAAAACGGTACAATTGAGCGCGCTATATACAGGCTGAGGTTTTAATGACCAGCCAAATTTTAATATAACGATCTTTAGTAGAAAACCGATAGCCGTCTTGTTTCCTTTTAGTATCGTTCTATAGAAAAATATTGAGATATGACTACACCAACCTTTCCCGAAAAAACCAATAACTCTAGTCACCATTCACGCCCGTCGCCTTATTCAGTTTCAAGGCCTCGGGCGCGTACGTTTACTATAGCGTTAAGAAGGCAACCAATCGTTATAAAATAACACTGTAGATAAAATAATTTATTATGAGATTGTAACCCATATTTTTTATTTACGCAACGAGGTCTATTGGTGATACGCAACATCTAGAAAAATTTTAGCCGGTTACTAAAATCTCACCTTGTATAATATAAAATCGGTTCATGAAATGCATATTTTTTTCATATTCATTTTTTTGTCATTGGAAATGACTTTCATTTCGTTAGAGTATAGGGGGTCATTTGGGAATTTTGCGACAGGAAGATTGCACGAAGAGTTTTCGAGATATCGGGATGAACGTGGTGTCAATGGACGCAGCTCGGCGAGCTCTACAAGATGGCAAAAAACATTTTGGAAGAAGTTCAAAAACAAATAAATTATCGGCAAGAAACGAAAAAAATCGCAATTTTTTTCCCGATTTTTATTTTGGGAGCCCGATATCCGACTCGGGGTAATTAGACGGGGGATCGATTGAGACTAAAATTGTTAGAATCGGACAACCGGAGGTGGTAGTGGTTAAGGGTGCCCTTAGTTGGAAATCGGATATGCGTCGGTGTTACATTTCGTACTAATTCGGTTTGTTCGATCGAAATGTCGTATAGAATGTTATATTTCGAAGTTTCAAGCTTATTCAGATACAGTTGTGTTATTTTTTTGCGAAAAAAATTTACTTCGAAAAATATTATTCAAAATATGTGTGTTTACTTTATTCCGTTAGGTTCGTTTCAGATGTCGTAAGAAGTTCGTGCGAAAGCAGGAAACCCGTTAATTTTTTTTCTTAGATCCACTGTTTTCGAAAAAATCGTCCTTAAAATTTGATTTATGACTAAAATCAAAATATATTTTTTTTATATATGATGTTTACACGTATTAAAAGTCAAAATGAATTAATTAGGTATTGGTTCGAAAAACTAGAAGAAGAAGAACCGGCAAGAAACTTCTCCCTGTTTATTTTATTTAAATACGTATGTTTTTCTTTATTCTTTTTTTTTTCAAACTTAAAAGGCTTTAAACTATTACAATGATGTCCATGCGCACTCAAATATTCGTAAATACAAATCCTTGTTCATGATCCAACATACATTTAGCAGTTTTTTCCCATGTTGCCTTAACATAAACGTTTCTGATGTTAAATTAAAGTCATAAAGTCGAAAACAAGTTGTTATACGTCAAACGTCAAATAAGGAACAATTTAATCTGACATGTTCGTCTAACCTAAATTAACTATTGAGTCTTTTCCATATTCAATCAACTTATTGGTTTCCTGTTTTGTGTTTCGTATATATCTATACAATACATTCGAGCTATTACCAAGTGTATCTCCATGTCAATAGAGTTGGCTACTGAAGTATTCATTTATCATTCAAGTGTTCAGATTTCAAAGCATCTTGTGGTTACACTCCAAGTTGCGAGACTCTGATGAACGTATCAAAAATTCTGTTTCAACCGAAATAGGTCAGCAGCAAATTGAAACTTTGCTATTAATAGTTTGCAATTAGGGCTCGGTGGAGTTGTTTTGTTCGAAAGTTTTCTCGATTAACATGAATATATACTAGCGGTTAACGGTTTCGTTCGTGTGTAATGTAAATGTTGTATTATGTATATTTTCCATAGAAGTCGGATAATATAAGGTAGACACTAGAACACACACTACGCTTACAATGCTTTACCGGAACTCATCCGGAATTACACTTCAATTAAGTGTAGTTGATGCGGCTGTTGGCAGTGTAGAATCTTAATTTTAAAAAGGAAACATGATCGAAAACGACGCCAATAACTGAGACGTTCTATTTCCTCGTACCGTAACTTACTGTCGCTGTTCGTGTTGACTACGAATGGAAATGATTACTACTTTTAATTCATTTTCATTTGATGAAATGACAAGTTTTTCACAGTGATTTCACCTGTGAAATTGCACAGACAGTGATTTTTAAAATCCACGAGCTTATAACGCTCGTAATATACTATCAATCATTCAATCAATCAATATCAATCACTCAATCAATATCAATCAATCATATCAATATTACAAAATATACTATTTGCTATTAAAAATTAAATTTGAAATATGAGTTATATGATTATGACCAAATAACAGCCAATTTTTTCAATTTTGACAACAGATTCGTGATCGGAGTCCATGCACATTTTTAGATATCGATTTTGAAAGCAATTTTTAGTGACTAAACAGTCACATTTACACAAGTCATAGCGGACATTTAAAAAAAAATTGTAAACTTTTATATTCAAATAGACTAACAAGTACTAAACTAATCTATATTTATATACACTAAGACTAAACATCCAATGATAATTTTACATAAATCGCAGCACACATACAATACTTAAACTACGTAATTGCGACACAATCGCCCTTCACGACTCCCGAGCTACAAGTGAAATCACATTGAAAATATTGAAACTGTGAAAGAGTGAAATCACAATGAAACTGTGAAAAAGTTAAATTTCATCCAAAACGATGAAATGCGCGTGGTCGGCGATTTCGTTGAGTATTATTTGTAGCAGAAGTAGCACGTAGCAGACCATGTGAAAGAAAGTAGCAGGTGCGACGTATGATTACGCATTTCATGTGATTTTTCACATGCTACTTGTGAAATGTTCCAAGCTTAGTGTTGACCCCGTTCCACACTTCGCTGTATACCTTCCTCCACGATTGCGGCTTACGGCATTGTAATAATTCAAGTCAGTTCAATGAATGGCGCTTGTTCTAGTCTTACTAATATATTATCCTATTTCTATGGTAGTTTTATATTGAATCTCATACGTACATTTTCATATGTATATTTTGTGATATTGAAAATTTTACAATGTTAGTTTTTTTTCCTAATTTATTCCTCCTCATAAAGCGAAATACCGCTTCGCAGCTCGTGTGCACATAGTGTGGCAAAGAAATATCTATATTACTTACATATATACTCTCGCAAAACATTACCCTCTGCTATGCCCTCCGCAGTCGGTTAAAAAGTCCAAAGCACTTGTCACAGTTACAACATGTACCCTGTAACGGCACAGCAGCAATACAGTTTAATAATAATAAAATACAAATCTAGTAAAATTAATATTAGGAATAATTTGGTAGGTACCTAGTATTTAGTAATAGTACAAAATATTATTACTGCTTCCAAAAATATAAGTAGACGTGTTTAATTTAATTTTTATTTAAAAAAAATTTACACTTGCTTACCTTACCTTAGGCAAAGCTTTTTAAAAGCTGATTTCCGTTCATGAGTATAAAATAGGATTTCGCGATCAAATATTCTTTTAAGTAATTGAGTTTTAAATCGGTACAGCGTAATTTCATCTTGAATGGACCTCTAACTTCCGACATGTAATGGATAAATAAAGCTTGGGTCAATATTCTTTGTTCAATGATATGTTGTTTGAAGCTTTTCATGTTATCGATATTAATATTCGCACCGTTTTTGGAATGTAAAAAAATTTTGTTGCCTCTATATCTATATTCCCTATTATACCTACTTTATATTTTGATTTAGAGAAAGTTTTTTCAATCAATTGCTTCAAATTATACTCCTAAACGGAAAATCTTCGTGTTGACATAAAACAAGACTGGCTGGTAAGATTCTGACACATTGAGGGGGTCTTCCACCACCTCCAGTTAAAGCGTCAGTTATCCAATCTACCAGTTATCTGGCAGATTTCGTTTCCACGACATACGGATACAGTTAACCTCCAGTTAAAGACACAGTTATCCCGTCAGCTGGTCAAAGTGGCGTATAACTGCACGATAACTGTTAACTGATAGATAAATAAAAGCAATATGGCGTATAATCCATTGATTTTATGATCGAATCAGCTGGTTGCGTACTTTTGTATAATTTGTCGTTGCGTTACCTACTTATTTTCAAATAATACGTTCATTTATCTTTAATATATTATTTGTCTCGTCTTTTCCCGCGTGTATTTACCCGCGACAAAACGCCATCTAGTAGGAGTAATTTGCAGTTTCTTCTCATTGGCGAATCCAGGGCTAAAACTTATAAAAAACAAAGTAATATTCACTTATAGATTATAGTTTCAAGAACATTAACTTTAATCACGAAGCCAATTAATAACTTATATTGATATTTAAATATAAATGAATATATAAATGCACAAAATTACAACGATTGAAACATTTGATTGATATAATTTATGGTACAAGCAACACTATGCTCTAGTTTACTGGCTGTAGGTAAAATATGATCGTAAGTTATTGGTGGAAAAGCATCGGAATGAAAGTGACGTTCAGCCTTCTGTTAAAGATATCTACAGTTTAGTTAACTAGATGATAACTGATGCTTGGTGGATGATGATGATCAAGGTTAAATGTTTGAACAAATCTACCAACTTTTCTGTTCAGGAAATGGATGTCACATAAAGACTTCGGTGACCTATTTAATAACCACTTTAAGTATATTTTTGATAAATAGTATTATATCGAATTGTCTTATAAATATTTGCCAGCGGTAGCCAATTTAAGGGTAATATATTTTTTATAAAAAACTCTCCCTAATTATCAACTACAGTCAACCACCTACTGGGCAAAGTTTCAATACCCTTCTAACAAAATAAGAGAGAGAGAATAAAAAAAAATATATAGTTCAATTCAACTCACAGAATCTTCAAGCATTTTGCCCAGTAATTGAGGTAATTGAGGGCTCAAAATACAAAAGTTCTTTTTAAAATGTTTATTATAGGTACTAGGTATACTAGTAGTATACTAGGTGATATACCTAGTATAATACCTAGTATAAAAGTATATTAGGTTCTCAAAACCAGGAACTTTATCACCGCTAATTCTAAAAATAATGTATCTGGGCCACCTGAACAGATAAAATACACCTGTTACCTGTAACTAACTTCAAACTAACTTCAAACTAACTTCCGAATTCTTACTAGGTTTTCTATACTGCCCATTTCGTTGAATAATGATTACCCATAATTTTACCTCAACGCCTGTCTATAGGCGATAACTTTGAAGTCCTGTTTGCCTGGTTAGACTGAAAATTCGAACCAGGGTAGCATGAATTAAGAGAACATTATTTTGACCACAAAATTTTGACGGACCAATTGGCTGAGTGGTTAGAGAGCCTTACTGCGGAGTCAAGGGTCGCTAATTCGATTCCCGCCCGGGAAAAATGTTTGTGAACATGAACATGTCTATTTGGTCCGTGCCTGGCTGTAAAATACCTTTTTATATGTATATATTATAAAGAATATTAAAGTATGTATATCAGTTGTCTAGTAACCCATAGCACAAGCATAATACTTACTTACTTTGGGACTAGATGGCGCTGTGTGGGAAGTCCCATGTATTATTCTTATTATCAGTGATGTTGAAATTATTTCTACAGCGTTCCTTGGAGCCGAGTAGCTTCTCACTGTCAGCCGACCGGAGGTTCTTATTACTGGCAAGAGACAAGAAACCTCTACACTCGCACTCATACCTCGCGCGATACACCGTCTACGATGTACTGACAACGTGAGTAACTAGCAATTATTTTTATACTAGTTTAACCCGCGGCTCCGTCTACATGGACGTAACGGAAACTGATTTTGTTAATAGTTAATAAAGTAAATAAATTGACAGTAACTATCCATGATTTCAAATATGTAAACACAAAATTTCATATAAATCATTAGAGCCGTTTCCGAGATAGCCTATAAAAGAGTAAAGAAACTGATTTTTTAATGCACCCTGTTGGACAGGTACGAACAGTTTGTATGGGAAAATGAAGTTGTTGTTTTTACTATATTGTTGTTTTTCCTTGCAATTTCTTCACATTTTTTTACCTTTTAAACCTTCCTTGGACTTCCAGAAATATTTCAAACCCAAAATTAGCCAAACTGGTCCAGCCGTTGTTAAGTTTTAGCGAGACATTTGAAAAGCTTCATTTCATTTTTATATATAAGACTAGCGACCCGTCCCGGCTTCGCACGGGTAACAGAGCATAATAAGCCGTTATGTTTTTTTTTTGTCGTAGTGTCCTATCAGCTTGTTGCGTCGAACATGTGGATTGGATTTAATTATTTTTAAATGTGACGTAAGTTCATCCTACTTGGGGTATTTTTAAAGTATTCCATTTCCAATTCTATAAATATTTGAAAAAATAAAGAATAAATACACATAATCTAACCTAACCCGGCTGGTCGCGCGACATTGATATTTTACAATAGCTCCTAAGATATTAATTTAAATTGTATAGTGTAAAGGGCAATCATAATCATGAAATGCTGACGGTAAATAACGTATTTAATTTAATAAAGATTAATACTATATCCGTATAAAATGCTTTCCAATTACCTCATCATATGACACCATTTTTTTAAACATAAAAATAGTTAGTAAGCTATCCATAAAAGATAGATAAATCCAATCGCGGATTTCTCTTTAGTACTATGTAAGATACAAAATTCCTCCATACATTATTTTGTTATATCTCAAAAGGATTAGGCAGCGTTTTCGATGAAAGCTCCCAACCGGCTTGATTTTTTTCCGACTTCTTGAACAATAATCGCCATATTTCAACAAATTTCCACAAAATATTAATAAATTATACACCTAATCCTTTCTCTTGAATCACTACATCCATTGGTGTCACCCATATGCCAATCCGTTCGGTAGTTTTAGAGTTTATCGCGTTCAGACAGACAGACAGACGCGGCGGGGGACTTTATTTTATAATATGTAGTGATTTTCAAGGACTATTTATGGCGTATACAAAGGTGTGCAATAGTTTTTTTTTTGACGGGATTTGACAGATTTCCTAGGCCATTAGCTTTAATGACATAAAATATTACTGCTATTACAGTGTTCCTCGAAAGCAAGCCACGCAATTAGAGAAATTTTGGTAAATTGTCTCTCACTAAGATAAGTCGATTGGTCCCTTATAGTGACGTGATAACAAGTGCTATGTCTGTGCATCTGGTACACTATGACTATGACACATCATACGAGACGGACTATCTGTAGACATCGGTGGTTATACCAGTGTAATTTTTAAAAGTTCTTGTAACTTAGATAATTTTCCCTACACACGATAAAATTAAAAAGCGAAGCTTTTATGGAAACGTTCGCAATAAAAAGGAAGATGTATTTAGGTCCCGGAGGTCCGGGTTCGAATCGCAGGTCGGGTCAGTATTTATATGATGAATATTGATACTGATACTGAGTCTTGGTTTTTATATGTATATATGTAGTGTCTTCGTTTGGTACCCAAAATTCAAGCTAATGCTTAGTTTAGTGCCTAGACGTTGTTATGATGCATACGTCATTATTGTTATTATTATTATTTCAAACCTATTTTTTAGAATAAACAAATCATATGTAAAAACTAAAGGTTTATTTGTTTGTTTCTTTATAACGACTCAATAGATTTCATGGAGAGCTTTTAATTACTAATCGTGAAGGTAGAAATTGTTCAGCAGTATAATGTCATATTAAAATTTTATTTTGTAGCAACATAAGAATCCTAAATGATTTTTTGTTACTTCAGAGGTATTAGAATAGAACCATCTTGCGGGGATCAACTATAATATGAGATCGATACCATGAATGACTTTCTCGCTGAGACTTTATTTCCTTGCCAATCCTTCATCCCTTTATTTCTTCAATAAAAATAGTTTACTTCATAATAATATTCAATTAAAAGATATGAATATTCAGGCATACCCATCTGTGAAAAAACTCGATCCAACTAATCGTTAAGAACTGCCCTTGTGAGGTTTTCTAGGAGTTTATTGCGTTGTCCGTTAAATTTTTAATTTAAGAGAAAATGGGTGAAAAATGAATAATGATATTAATAATAATACCTGGGACATCCCACACAGCGCCATTTAGTCACAAACTAAGCAAAGCTTGTATTATGGATACCACACAACTGATATACATACTTAAATATTTTTTATAATATACAGATATTATACACCCAGGCACGGAACAAATAGACAGGTTTACGTGCACAAATGTTTGTCCCGGGCGGGAATCGAACCCGCGACCCTTGGCTCTGCAGTTGGGATCTCTGACTACTCGGCCAGTCGTGCAGTTAGTAAATTTTGAATGTTATAATTCAATTAAAAGCTTATGAAAACATTAACAAGCCAACAGGCATTAACGACTTCTTTTTTAGAAATCTTTACTTGTCGTTCCAGTGCTTTCTCCCGTCATATTAACTTAGTTGGTGTTTATTTTCGAGAAACCACATCTTCCTGACATAGAACTAAGTGGGGAAATGTCGATAATCGATATCTAAGCAATTAGGCAGAAGTATCAGGCACTCATAACAAAAGCGAAATTCTAATACAAGGGGAGCTTTGGCAAAGACCCTAAAGGCTTGGCAGTTTGAGTCGTTTGACGGGGAGAAACATGTTGCTGATTTCAATCTGGGAATTAGTTCGTTAACCCAGATGCCAATCAGAAGCATGTTCGTCTCGGCGAAACGCAAAGGTTTAGAAACTGTGATAGTTTAGTTATCGAGTCCAAAACTTTTTGACAGCCGATAAATAATACTAGATTAGAAATATAAATATCATCAAATATGGTATGAGGACAGCGTGGAAAGCTGTTAATAGATATAAATCTCTACGTATCTGTCGGTTGTCACCATAGATGTGGGCCTAATTTCATATAAATATTACGTTCAAAGATCGAAAACGCTCACTGAGCGAAATGCGATATAACAGCTCACTACGCGTTGTGGTCACTGTAAAATACCCATATCGCGAAATTCGTGTAATGGTTCATGTGAAAACGCTTACTGCGCGTTGTGGCAATCATAGAAAGACCACATAGCGAAATTCGTGTCGTGGCTATCATGTTATACGACCACAACACATTGTGGTAATGATGAAAAACCATGACGCTTTGAGTACTATAGTTAGAAGATAGAGACTAGTTGTTTTTTTTTAAGAAGCTGAGACTGTTTTTTTTTTCTTCTTTAAGTAACACCTTTTGTGTACTCATGATAAAACTATGATTATTATTATGATTATTATCTATGTCGAAAGATGAATCTATTTTCTATAAATACATCAAAAAGTAGACATACCCGAAATTCATTTGTTAGACGTGCGTGTGAAGTTTACAATCATAGGTTTGGCAATGTTGATTTTTTTAGTAATTCCTTAGCTGTCTTTAAAAATGTATTAAGTCGGCATTTACTGAAGGAGATAAAGATTAAGGTCAGTTTATTTATTTATTGTTTTTCTGTCGAGTAGGTGGACCACGGCTAAGTTATTTTTGTATGAACATAGATGTAAATGACTGTTTGTTTCTAAATAAATTTAAAAAAAAAATAATAAAAAATTGTAATCAGTATCAGTGCTTGTTTCCACAAACTCACGTAGTTTATTATTATACACTTTTTTTATTGGTCGTTGTAAAGGCGAGATGTGATGGCTGGTGAATTGCGGTGCCCTTAGATTGGTGCGATCTATATCCACGTTTACTTATTTCTTCGACTCCGATGCCGGGATCTCAGCGGCTATGTTGCTGGTTCCAGAAGGTCTCACCTGGTCACGCCTGTTGGGAACAGTGGGAAGAGGAGCGGCTAGGCAGGAGTCTTCTATTACGAATAAACCTTGCGTACAATTTAAGATTTTATTGTCACAGTTATAAAGGTTACACTGATATTATTTTAAGTACACTTTACAATAATGTTACGCGAGAGGAACCTCAGGACGATGGGAGAAGACTGGGTTATCTCCAACGCTTCAGTGTTTAGATTGCACTAAAACCCCGATTATGTGTTATGTGCGTGTGAGCTTGCCGCCGTCGACCTAATTGCGTTCCAATTAAGGTTGTCTTTTCTAACGGCTATTGTGTTCTTTGTGTTGTTGATTGAAAGTAAATTAAGTACTTAAAAAACGAAAGTCAACGTCAAAAACTTAAAAAAAAGCTCCCGAGTCAGATAGACTTTCTACCGTTTGGAAAAAGAAATTTCGGAATCTGTCGAAAACTGTGGGCTGGGCAAATGCCCTTTTCATTGAATGTTTATCAGATCAGTTACCCCGGAGAGTGAGATTCGCTATTTTTCAGAAAGTTATAAAGGTAGACGAAAGGCAGGTAGTATCGAAAGACGAAAGAGAAAGTATGGTACCAAATTTTCGAAACTTGGTCCATAACCTTTTTCGAAATTTTTTATAAAAAAAATTGTTTAACAAATATGTGTTATACGTTTTTATTTTTGATGTTCATTTTCAATGTCCTAGCGATAATTGCAAGAAGCGCGAAATCTGTAGATTTTTTTTCTTATGATGCAAAAATGAATGAAATATTTCAAAAAATTAAAAAATTATCATAAAACGTATCAATTTATATCTTGCTGACCTGAATACCATTTTTTTTTTGCGCCAACCGATTAAGGTTCAATGGGGTGCATCCGTTAACGCTGTTTGTATGGAAATTCGCCACTACACCCTCCTCTTAATAGAACAACCAGCTCACGTATTTCAGCTTTTACAATATCGCAAATATACTTTTTTACCTTTATACGCATCACGTAGTTATCACGTGCAATATATAAAGTTCGAACACGAATAGGAAGTATATTCTTACAATGCGAAAGATTCGACATTTGTCGACTTCAAGATATTCGACGCAGTATTTCGTTCATAGACAATAAAAATATATCATCCCTCGTTTTCGACGTCAGTGGTAAATAAACACAAGACGTCCAGTATAAAGAAACGTTTATATAATACATATCTTGTTGTACTACCTATATAATGGTCTTGTAGTGACAGAAAAAATGCAACAATTGTTTAGATTAAGTCTTCCACGCGAATAGCAAGTCGCCAAATTGGGCCTCGGCGTTTTGGCCCGGAATAGCAAGAGCCCAAAAAGGGACGATTTCTAATACGTTTTTTGGATGCTTGCGCACCGAGCATTTTGAAATGCCAATGTCATTGTAGATGTTACAGAATGGTTTTAATAGAAGGTATGATAAAATACTAGCCATATTAAAGAAAAAAAAATGTAAAAAATTGAATAGTTATTTCAGGAGGACCGTCGACATTTTTTTTGTACTTAACAAAATTGTGTGAATACTTTCTATTGCTTCCTGTTTTATGTTTTATATGTAAAAACATAGCTAATACTACAAATATAACACAATTCCGACGGTAAAATTGTTCATAGTTTTTTTTTGGCGAATTTGGCCTATTTTTCGCCTACTTTTTTTTTTAATAAACAGCGGCGTATTTGTTTCTGGGCCAAACGATGTGAAATATAGATAACTTTTTAGCAAATTTAATCTAGTTTTCAGCAATATATAACACTCAATAACGTTTCATACATTAACATTCAGAAAATAGGTTAAGAAGCACCCCCCCCCCCCCCTTGGGGACCCACACGAAAATCGCTTGCTATTTTGCGGCGGATCGCGGTTTCGCCTTGCTGTGTTCCGATTAATCTCAGAAATGGCTGTACCAATTTAAATGAAACTTTGCAGACATGAAGAGAACGTTGTCAGGAGTGATAGGATATTTTTTGTCTATCTGTCTGTTCCAGTTAATCTCCGTAACGGCTGAACCGATTTTAATGAAATTTTACAGACATGAAGAGGGCGTACTTTATGTCTGTTCCGGCTAATCTCCGAAGCAGCTGAACCGAGGTAGCCATAAGTGACATAGGCTATTTTTGTCTATCTATATATCTGTCCGGATCAATCTGGGAAAGTTGTAAAGCAAGGCTCGTTGATAAGCTACCCGATCGAGGCAAAAGGAGCTTCTTTGCCGGTATCAGGAATGGACCTTCCATTGTACAGATTGTACTAGACATTTATCAAGTCGCAGTTATCTCTCTATCCATGTTCGTTAACGTTGTTTAGTTTTTTTTTTTTTTTTTTTTTTTTTATTTTAACTTCATCTACCATAGACTCGAAGTCCATGTTCTTATATGAGCTTTTATTACTAAATTTTATGAGCAACACATGCACCGCGTTTGCAGTGTTCTCTTGTGTCAGTGAGTTTGCCCTACCTTACCTATATCCTATTCTCTATTTAATCATATATATATACATGCATATTTTTTTTTTTGTTTTTTTTTTTTTTTTTTTAAATGTTTACATTTATGACACTTTTATGATTTAAGCACACCCGAGCTGGCCTAATCCCCCCACGCAGCGCCTGTTCACAGACACGGCGAGAAGAAGCAGCCGTCACCCTGCTCAACCATTTTTGAGGGAACAGAATAACCCGCCACTCCTGCCACTGCGCTTCAAGATTTTGAGTGTGCGGCCAACTCCAGTGCTTTACATTTTTGGGAACACTTAAAACTAATTTTGACATTATTGATCTTAATTTAGGGGGAACTTTTAGGGAGCAAATTAGGGGATTTCAATATAGCCATTTGAAACCGAAACTTGCCAGCCGGGGAGTCGTGCCTCATCGCTGTTGTTTCGTCATCGCCTCCACGACCGCTCCGTCCCCGCTCCTAATTGCCATTTTTAGGTTGTACTCTTTTATTTTGCCAGTCGAAGCGTTCACCGCCCTCGCGACGAACCTTCCTATGGCGTCATCGCTTTCGTCAGTGTGGTATGTACAGCAGAGGGTATGCCGAGTTATTGCAACCACAGCGTGTTGGACACTGTTATGCAGCTGCAATCTCTCTGCCGTCCGCACTATAATCACCCGATCGTAGGTCAGACCCTGAGCCTCGTGTATGGTTAAGGTGCGCGAGCCTTCACCTTTCCCAAATCCCTGATTAATCAGGGATTTTTTCTCTGACTGTGTGTGTGTTAAGTACAGAGTGTTGGGGAGGGTTGCCGGTATTCGCACGCCCGAGTACCTCTCGAGACTCAGGGACCGAATCTCTGCCCTAGACGAGTATACACCACTGTATATCTCGTTCAAGGCATATGCCACGTCCATCGGGTTCCTATGAGTGCAGAGTAGCTCCCTGGTTATACACGCCACACTGCCGGGACGGGTATACTCCATCCTAAATAGTCCTTCCCTGTCAATAAACGGGAGTTGGTTCACGTCACCGATAAGCATTAGTTCGGATGCCCCAGACAAACGCGTTGCCATTACTATGGCCCCGAAGTGGTTCATAAGGGCTTCGTCGATAATGAGTCGGCTACACCAACTCCTATCTGACTCCCTTATTCCATTTACGAGTAGCGAGGCCATAGTTCGCACCTTGGATTTGGCGTTTGATCCTATGCGGTTGGCTAGCCTTTGTCTTAGGTCGGCTGCTGCTTCTGTAGTTGTGGTGACGATCACGTCTCTCTCGACATCGAAGTTCCGGACTATCCAGGTCGTTTTCCCACACCCAGGAACCCCGTTAACCCACTCTATCCTAGGCACCGACCAGGCCCTCCAGGCCGCATCAGATTCCGTCGTCCACGAGAAGGCTTTCGCCTTTTCTAGGATTCCATCCTCCAACGCAATCCTCGTACACCGAGCGGTGACCACTACCGGGTCATCGGGGGGGGTTTCATACACTGGTCTGCCCGCACGATCGGACGCTTCCTTGTCAAGTACCACGAAACCACATGTCCAATTGTACGCTACCATATGTCTGCCAGCCGGATTACCCCTTAGGGTTTCCGCCGTGGCATTGTCATATACGGCAGCGTCTGCCTCCTCGAGCCTTACTTTCAGCAAGCCTTCGTTTCCCCTTCGGTACGTTTGCAAGATATTCTTGCACGTCCTAAGGTTCACGGTTTTCGTTGCTGCTGTGAGTGCCTCGAACTCGAGAAAAGCGTTGATCATGTGATCCATGGGTTCCTTCACCGGTATACGATCAGGCGGACAGACCCAACCCATGTCAGCTTTTGTGGGCGTGGGTGCGGCAGTTTGGTATTTTCTGGTTTTTTCGATATCCACCCTCTTACTTGGGGTCAATTGAATGACTTTCCTGGAGGTTGCCTCTGGAATCGACAGCACAGCTGTGCAAAACGTTTGCACGAATGCACCAACTTTGCCCGACATCTCGGACCTCTTACTACTGTCTTCTTTGCACTCCTCTTCCCTTCTTGTCCGGTTTCCTTCAGCCAGTTTTAGCTGGAGACGCTCAGAGCCACTCAGTGTGGACGCCCCCTCCACCGGTTGTCCCCAACAGTCAACCGAGGACGTCGCCGCTGTGGCAAGGAGGAAACTGAGATTTGCACCTCGGTCCTCATATACCACAATCTCATGGCAAGCTGATGCTTTTTTACAGCCAATGAGATCGGCGACATCCCCCTTCTCCCAGGAGACCACCATCGCGTCCACACTAATTCTAACTGGGGTATCCCGAGAGAGCTTAGACGGTCAGCGCAGAAAAGTGCTTCTAGTCATTTCGTTCCTTTATGTATTAGCGTGTATCATAAATACCTACATTTAGGAGCGTGATATATTTACGACCAGTTGCAAGAATGTTAATTTAAAAATCATAATTTTGGCAGTCCATTCCATTCCATCAGCCCTTTTTGTACCCCACTGCAGGGGCTTAGGCCTCCACTCAAGATGAGGGGGCTTGGAGCTTAAATCCACTACGCTGCTCCAATGCGGGTTGGCGAATTGTAACGACCGCCATCTCATGGTCGGCAAATTATAGAGTACAGCGCAATATCAATAGGTATATTGTCCGAGTAAGCAGGTGAGTCCAAGAACAAGCACTGGCGTTATGATCAACAACATCATACACGGAAATTGGATCGAAAAACAACCATGGATTTGTTTCGCCGTGCACTAGAATCGTCCGATTTTCATCTAACGTAATTGACACTTAATACACGTCAAAAACAAAAGAAAACGTTACCTACCGAATAAAGTTCTGCGTTTCTTAAGAGATAATTAACAAAGAAAAATGTTAATTATCACTCATATGAATCCAATAATATGGAAGCTGCGGAGGTCGTGCTAACAACAAACGAAATATTGATACAATCTGATAATGAGAATAATTCATGAACTGTCAGCATGCAACTATCAGAACCAACTATTTATCTTGTTATTTGCTTAAATCGATGATATCAAGTGGCTAAGATAGTATTTTTCAGTTAGTGATTACATTGATTGACAACCCTAACTTAAAACTTTAAAATTAAATATTTCCGAGATCCTGTGGTTGTCGCATCTGGTTTTTTTTTGTGGTAGTACTTATCACTGAAATTAACATATACGCATTGAAAAAAAATGCGACCGTGAAAAGATTCACCAGAAAAAAAAATTACAAAAATATAGAAAAAAAAAATTGCTGTACCCTAAAAGAGTGTGCTCGTTTATGTTTTTATGAAGTTATTGATGCTTTTAGTAGGTTCCTATCATACCATGAAACATTTGATGAAAAAATAATTTCAGGAAAGGAGATATTGACATTCAATGGTTTCTATGGGTTTTTCTCGATTTTCCATATATCTCTAAAACTATAACAGATAATGCCAGCGGAGTTTCAATAGGAGTTTCGTTTGAGTGTTATATTTCCAAAAAATACATAAAAGGGGATGACCGCAACTGAGGCCAATTCCCACACTGTGGCAACGGTCTCACGGCAGGACTGGTCCACAAATTTAAAGTCGCTCAGCGTGCTATGGAACGGCTATACTCGGTATTTCATTGATGGTCAAAGTCAGGAATACTGAAATCCGTCGAAGAACTAAAGTTGTTGATATAGCCGAAGTGATTAGCAAGCTGAAGTGCCAATGGACCGGTCACATTTGCCGTAGAACCGACAACCAATGGGGTAGACGAGTTCTCGAGTGGAGGCCACGTACCGGGAAGCGAAGCGTTGGACGCCCCCCGGCCAGGTGGACAGATGACCTGATGCACCATACCGGGTGTAGTTGGAAGCGAAAGGCGGAGGACCGTGTGCGGTGGCGAGCTTTGGGAGAGGCCTGTATCCTGCAGTGGAGAGACACGGGCTGATAATGATGATGATGACGCTACAAACAGACATACAGATACACACGTTAAGCTTATAACACTTCTCTGTTTGTGTCGAAGGTTAAAAAGCACTTCGAGGAATTTTATTAAAATTTGATTAATTATGTTTCGAAAAATATTATTTGTGTGTAGATATTTTTTTTTTTTTAAATTTATTCAGGAAACAAAAACAGTCGTATACATGGATTACACATAAAAAAAAAAATAAAGTTTAGAACATTGTCACGACCAACAAAATGCTTCCAAATATTTATAATCTATTATCGCTACATTCACACGAAAACACACGAGACACACGAGAAAAGAGAAAATTAAACAAAAAATAAGTGAACAAAATCACTTAATATAACTAAAACTAATTTTCAATGAAAGGTCTTTGGTATTCATTTGATTTTATGACATCATAGAATAAGGTGAATCCAAAGTATTCTTATAATAAAAAAGTTAATAAAATTAATTAAAAAATATATCACCGGTCAATCGTAAACAATATATAGAATGACGCCTTCTACTTTTTCTTGGCAGGCAAAGATTGCAATTTTAGATCAACAATTTGTTTGCTTGGCTATATGACGTCATGCGGAGGTCATCAATCTAAAATTTGAAATATTTATTTGCTCGTAATAAATAAATTTAATAAATATAAGTATATGTCGTGATAAATAAATGTCGTGATAGCCCAAAGCGCAACGATCCTGTCTCAAATTTATATGGCCCCATAGGGCCATGGTTCGAATCCGGGCGTGAACCAATGAGTTTTTCTGACTTAAGTACACAACTATCACTGACTCCGTGCTTCGGAGGGCACGTTAAGCAGTCGGTCCCGGACGCTGTCAATAGATGGCGGTCGTTACAGTCCCCAACCCGCAGTGGAGCAGCGTGGTGGACTTAAGCTCCAAGCCCCCCCTCCTCACCCTGGGGGAGGCCTAAGCCCCTGCAGTGGGGTAAAAATGGGCTGATGATGATGATGAGTAAATAAATTAAAAAAAATATATGGAAATTAGTTTCATTAAAACATTATTTAAAAAAAAAATTAAGTAAATAACATGAAATATTTCACGTGCCTTGTATTAACAAATCTCTTGGAAATGATTGATTTCTTATTATGATTTTGAGTTCGCTAATGAATTTGAAGCAATTAAAAATTAAGCACTTCCCAGAAAATCCAAGTTTTATTGGCCACTCACTTAGTAAGAAAAAACGTGAACTTTGTTAAAATTGGTTTTTATTTCAAAAGAAACAGACGCGCTAACTTGCTCAACTAAGTCGAAGTTAAGTTTCCAATTAATTAAATTTGTGAAGCCTGCTACGGTCGAACCTAATAAATTTTAATTATCTCTAATTTATAAATGAATATACCGACCGCCCGCGGCTCCGTCCGTGTTTATATAAATCGTAACTAGTGACCGCGTGCGACTCCGTTCGAGTTGTTTTCATGATTTCAACAGTTTCTAAAATTTTGAAAGTTTACGCAGAAACCCATAATAATTGTAATGAAAACAGACAGACAGAGAAAAAGTAGTCTATATCACTTCTGGCAATCTCCTTTTTATGTTTGCGAAGTTCCATTAAAACCGGTTCAGCCATTTTGGCGATTGGCCCGAACAAAAAGACACTACGATTTTATATATACAGGTTAAACTTGATCATTTCATAATTGTGGGAGATTCGTTTCTTTTCGCCTTCTCTTATATTTATCAATTTCTTGGAAGTGAGAATCCCGTGGTAAATGACGTCACATTGAGAAAAAAATCTTTATTTTGAAATCACAAATAGACACTTCTATTTTATTTATACATGTAGATAAAAATTAACATACTTTTCGTAAACTATTTCTATCTGCCAACGAAATTTCTAGCGAAATCGGTTCAACTGTTTCGGAGATTGGCCCAGATAAACAGACGGACAGAATATAGCCTATGTCCATTTTGAAGGTCTAAGATTGGTACAAGATTTTTTTTAAATCAGATAAGTAGTTTCGAAGATTTCCTACATCGAAACTTAAAAACATATAAAAGTTATCTTTTTATATGTCAGATAATAATCCATAACAGTGCGTACTTTCCTTCCATTTCCATTCCACCAGCTCGTTATGCCTCACTGCAGGGGCTTATGCCTCCCCTCAGGAGAGGGGGCTTGGAGCTTAACCGACCACGCTGCTCCAGTGTGGATTGGTGGAATTGACAAAAAGATTGATTCAGAAATAATTACAAAGAATCAAAATAGCAAAGGGTGTTAATTGGATTTTTTTCTATATTTATCCTGCTGGTGTAAAAAATAAAATATACCAAGAACACATAAGAATGTGTCGGTTTATCGGCCACATCGTGAAGTCCTCCGGCGCCAATAAATATCCAGAAAGGCAGGCTCGCATCCGTCACGTGGCTTATTTAGGTATAAACGCATTGCGACAGAAACGACACCGAATATTTTAACGACAGGAAAGTATTAATGCGTAACAATATTAGTACCTGATATTAATCATACAGTTTTTTATAGTATTTAACCCATTCCTTAGGGCTTATTCATATTTCAACTACAATCGATTTTCCTTCGTTAATTTGTAAACATCGATAATAGGGTACGCCCACTTCATCCAACATGGCGTTTTTATGTTTTTTTTTTGAAACTAGGGTTTACAACAAGAAACAAATTTCATTCTTTTCATTTAAAAAAATATAGTTTTTTAGTTATTAATTTTTTCAAAATGGTTATTGGCAATACCGGATACGACGAAATTTTAACAATTCCTTATAACTGCCAACCAGTTTTTTTAATTTTTTTAATCGACATTAGTATCAACATCGGAAATAGGTAACGAAACACATCTAAATAACATTATGCTCTCTAAAAGATAGCACAGCACTCTCCTATAATAGCACCATCCAAAATCTACCGTGATAAAATCATTTTATTCCATTACCATTTTCTACCATGAGCTAATTTGTACAACTTCAGACCATTTCTACCGATTCTCGACACATTCTACCATTTCCTACCATTCCCCAAATAAATACGGTTTTCAGATTTCCTGTTAGATACGTAACTTTCCATACGGAAGCCTCGCGCCCACTTGACCAGTTTTAAGTTTCACTTGCACAATAAATAATTTCTCGCTTGATTGCTTTCACGAAAAAATTCTGAAGTTCATAGCATATATACTATATACGGTCTTTCATAAAATATGCTTCAGCGACAAAATTCAAGTGAAACTTTCCCAATTTTGTACTTCCATCTTGTTCAGAAACAAAAAGTTTGTTGTTTTGCGAGTAGGTACTAAACTTCAAGTATATAGTGGACCCTAAGGAATTCACGTTGAAGACATTTATAATTAATTAACGAATATTAAAATGTATAATGTCATGATAGCCCGAACGCAGCGAACCTGTTTCGAGTTTACAAGGCAGTGCGGCCGTGGTTCGAATCCGGGCGTGTACGAAATGAGTTTTTCTGACTTAAGTACATAACTATCAGTAACTCCAGGCCTCGGAGAGCACTTTAAACTGGCGATCTTGAATCCCATCAACAGATGGCAGTCGTTAAAATCCACCAATCTGCACTGAAGCAGCGTGATGGATTAAACTCCAAGCCCCTGCAGTGGGGCATAACGGGCTGGTGGAATGGAATGGAAAACGTATAATATTCGTCGATTCACCAAAACTCTTAGATTTAGAATCTTTCAACCAAGACGAGTTACTCAATCAACCTATGTCAGTCAGCCTGGTATTTAAGTCGCATGAACTTTATTGTTTTCAGTGCATTTTCACTCAATATTTGTTTGTATGCCAACTTATAAAAACTAATAGAAGAAGAACTCTTATACTTTTACCCGACTACGGCAAAGTCTAAGTAAGGTAATGTGTTTCGCATGTATGTATATTAATATATGTATGTGTCGTGATAGCTGAGTGGTAGTGAGGCCCCTTTTTGTTTAGAAGGCCGCCCGTAGTTTGAATCACAGAGCGTGTAAATTAGTTTTTTCTGACTTATGTACATGTTGTCGCTCTGTGCCTCGGAGAGCACGTTAAGCCGTCGGTCTCTGTTGCCACTAATATGGAAGTCGTCAAAATTCACCAACCCGCGCTGGAGCAGCGTGGTGGATAAAGCTCCAAGCCCCCTCATTCCCAGGGGAGGCCTAAGCCCCTGTAGTGGGAATTAATGTTATGTTAATGTAATGGGCTGATGATTTGGTTTTTTTTTAAATTTATTTTCAAGTAGGACACAAAATGCACCATAGATACTTAATATACATGTATGCCCTTGAAAACCATTCCTAAAAACGTGTTAATAAAAATCACAATAAATACATAAAAAAGCCTACTACAATAAAAAAAGTTCTCATAGGTACCTATAATAAAATAGTTATAAAAACAATAAAAAATTAAAATAAGTATGAATTGTACAAGATTTATTCGGAAATACGTTACTTTTCTGACCGAAAATTATGGATATCTAAAAAACTTTTGAATATAATATCATTCCAAATATTTTTTTTTTCTTTGAAAGTGTTTTTTAAGTAGATACCTGCTATTTATCTTTTTTTTTAAACTTTATAACTTGTGAAATAATCAGTAAAATACAAAAAGTCCATAAAAACCTTCATCAAAATTTCAAAGATCTGTCCAACGATACATCACACAATGGAGTGGGCGATAAAAAACGATTTTACCCCTTTATTCAAAGTCTGGAAAGAATAGATTTATTGTTATTGGATTGGCGGTGTTACCGAAGCGAAAGCGGCGCAACTAGTTTGGGCGCGCCCATGACCCTAGGAATACTCGGACGTAGCATCACGAAATAACTACAGACGCACTCCTAGTAAGTCAGCAGGCTATGTATGCATGCGTCAACTTGAACACACTCATATCATAGCAAGTCTACCGACCCCCAGTATGCTATGAAGTTCCACTCAAACATACTTACGCGTTCGCCATTGCAGTGCTTCATTGGTTATTCAGTGACAGTCTCTTAAGTTTTTATTACGTATATGTGCGTGCCACAATGCATCGGCGGCATGCGGCGGCATGTTATACTTCACGTTTCTATGTATTTACTTTTGTCCTTCGCCGCTCTGTGCTATATTTCCGCTGACGTTAGCTAGACTGTGACGCGATATACTGTGGCTAGCCGTAACGGACTGTCACTCTAAGAAGTTGAATGTATCGTACACATATATACGTATACATCACAACGACGTCCAGGCCCCAAACTAAGCTTTAGTTTGTGTTTTGGGTACCAAGCGAAGACACCACATACATATAACAATCAAGACCCGGTACCAGTATCGATATTCATCATATAAATACTGACCGGACCTGGGATTCGAACCTGGGACCTCCAGCTTTGTAGGCAGGGTCGAATAATATATCTTTCTCTATTTTTTTTTATAACGTATACATCACAACGACGTCTAGGCCCCAAACTAAGCATTAGCTTGTGTTTTGGGCGCCAAGCGAAGACACCACATACATATAACAATCAAGACCCGGTACCAGTATCGATATTCATCATATAAATACTGACCGGACCTGGGATTCGAACCTGGGACCTCCAGCTTTGTAGACAGGGTCGAATAATATATCTTTCTCTATTTTTTTTTATAACGTATACATCACAACGACGTCTAGGCCCCAAACTAAGCATTAGCTTGTGTTTTAGGTACCAAGCGAAGACACCACATGCATATACAACAAAGACCCGGTACCAGTATCGATATTCATCATATAAATACTGACCCGACCTGGGATTCGAACCCGGTAGCTTCGTAGGCAGGGTCGCTACCCACTAGGCTTAGCGGTCGTTATTGTTTAATATACGTCAGTTTAGAGTTTGATTTGTGGCTATGGTAGTACAATGCATCTTTAAATTCGTTGTTATTATAATGTAAGGGAGGCTAAGGAACCTCGAACTTTTCTAAGACGTGCATAAACTCCGTGTGCCGTGAACCATATAATATTTTAGGCGTCTCGTTGAAATTTCGCAATTTATTGCCAACTTCTCGCATAACTCCCTCACATCTTTGCAGTTCCTAAATATAGGTTTTTCAATCGAAGAGTAGGAATACTTCTCGAAATAACTTTTTTGTTAGGCATTTTAAATATAACCTACGCATGATTTTGAAAAGTATCCGAGAGGAAGTTTCATAAATAATGAAGGCAAAAGTTACTAAAAATCACTTTAAGATAAATAATTTTGAGCCCATTTTGCTTTTCTCGTTTTTGGTTAAACTCAGCATCGCGAGTTTCAAGAACTACTTAAATGTTTTATTAAATGTCCTTTGGATGAGGAAAAACATACCGAGAAGACTTAACTTGCAGTAATTCTCTACGAAGCAACATCTGCAACGTGGAACCCTCTGCTAAATAATTTACGTAGGCTGTGGGATTGTCGCTGTTCGTTCAGATTTATATTCCTACTTATCTGCCAACAAGAGGGAAAAGGATGTTATAATTCAAATTTAGTCTGGTTAGAAAGGGATGAGTATATGTTGATTAATATTAATAGCTTTTATTTATTTTAAGCTCGTTGCCCTGAGATAAACTTAACCGGGAAATAAATTGTATGTACTAATATTGAATTTTAATATTGTTTCACGAAATGGAAACATATTACTTTCAAGTGTATTTTCCATTTATAGAGGATGTATTCCGTAGTTTCAAACAGGTATTAGAAACGATTATCGCCGCCAAATTATAGTCGTTTGAAATCCCTATTAATTCACCCATCTTAAAGTTCTGGAACCCAAGACAACTCATATAATCAAAATAAAAACAATATACCCGCGTAACAAAAAAAAAATCATGCGAACCGCTACCGCTTGAAACAGTTCTAAAAACTTCAGCTTTCCTGTATTTTCTGTATAACGTATGTGATACCGCTGAACATTGTTATTTGTTTTATCGTATAAACTGTGTATTGGTGAACTTTGATTTGTGTTGTTAAGACGTCGGAAAGTTGCAGGTGGTTGCAGCGCTGCATAACTCAAGTAAGATAGGTTGTCGAATCCCTTTCATTGCTACAGTCCTGTTACAACTCCCGCCGGGTCCTTCGAATGGGCCCAAAATTTTAAATTTTCGCTGTGTGGTCGTCATTAAAATTATAAATAAAGTTCTATCTAGAACCTCCTAAAATATTAATTTATTTCTATTTAGGAATTTCTTCGATATTTATGTTCCATCTGTGACAGTGGAATTGTCTTTGTGACGTCATCTGGGCGGTTGAGCTTGTTGCGCTGCTTCCCACAGTAAAACACCAAAGCTGAACCTAAATAAAAAATATCGAGGTAAGGTCGCTACGTCAAATGAGATTGTAATCATCAATAAAAATATTGACTTTATTCGGTTTCATATAAAACTATTACTAAGCATCGTCCAGTTGATGTCACAGGGATAGTTTATTAACTAATTTTGTGGGAAAAAATTACTAAGAAAATTAAAGACTTAATTTTTTCTATTTTAAGTACAAGCTATAAATTTGTGTATATTATTCAGTAAAATTTTTTACCCAAGTCCATTATATTTAGAGCTATGAATTCCGCATTTTATATAGGTGTAGTGTTGAAAATTCTCTAAGCGTGCCTATACAACGATAGCCTAATATTATAAATTGTTCTTTAGGACATATTTTTTACACGGTAACAGAAAATTCGTTATACTCACCGTAATAATAGTTATTCACAGAGAAATATGTAAAGCCAACTTATAGTAAAAAAAGCAAAATTATTGTATTAAAAAAAAAGTATTTCCGATATCGCGCATCTCTAGACATCATCAGGCATCACAATCTTCCTTCGCTCTTCGTTCAATCCATAGAACCATCTAATCTGTACATTTCCTTTGTTACAGAGAATCGTACCCATTGACGCCCCTACCGGACGAAATCGGCGGGGTGGTGACCGAAGGTCCACATCTACTTCTGGCCACGTGGACTCCAAAAGGTCACGGACTGGTCACCGTCAAAGACTACGATATTTACTACAGACCAGCTCCTCGTTCTTCTACTGGGTACAGAGTCACGGACAACGGTATACCTGGGACCATATACAATGGTGTACCGGATTGGCTGTACGAAGGTTAGTGATTTGGAAAGAATTTTTATTGCGACAGAAAGCTGTTTCCAATGAATTCAGGAATTGACTTGAAGTGTTGAAACAGTATATCAAACAAGTGATTTTTCATCACTCCCTAAATTTTAATATTGTGATGTTAAATAATGAAATACGTGGTTTTCTTTAATATCATTTAGTACTAAAATATTGAGATATAGCGCGCCAAAGTTATGGAATTACCGTGGCGATGCCCAGGCGACTGACTATTGCGTCGGTCAGCGGTCGCAGCAGGATACCGCTCCCCCTGCACCCGCAGTCGCACCTTTCTCATACTTAATATTTATGTTTGATTTAGTAACCACGCTGTATGTATCGATAATTCTTTCGGTGAAAATATTTTTATGTGAAAATTTTGTACAAACTCATCTTTTTATTGGACTGTTTCATAGAGATAGCGAAGTTCCTCCGCTCCACACTAGAGATACGGTAAAACATTTACTGCACGAGACGAAACGTTCCATTCAGCGGGGGTGTGAGACGCGTATGCGGGGGGAGCGTCCACACAATCTCATACTTACACGTGAAAAGTTACAACACTCAACGTTGTTTTTTTGTTTTTGGGCGTGTTTTTACAACATTTCACAGCATAATTCGGCGTTTTCGCGATGAAATGATGAAACGGGCATTTGGCAACTAACGACCAGTGGTGGCATACACTACTAGCGGGGTGTAGGTGTGAGTCCTCATTCTGTCGATAGCGTACAGTGGTTCTAGCGGAGAGCGGGGCGGGCGCTTTTCGCTACTTCCATGCAGTACTTAAATGACACTTAATGCGTATAAAAAAATTGGCTTTTAATAAAAAAATCTAAGTTGTATGGAAACGAATATCACCGGTCTTCTTTGCATCGATTTGCATATTAAAATGTTTCGTCGCTAATTCTGGCAGGACTTTAGTATGGATGCTATTTTAAAAACATTTTCACGTTAAAAAAACTTCTGCACTATTCCAATATGACCTCTGGAAACTTATTCGAACTGTATATTTTCCATGCCATCATTTAACTTAACCGAGAAAATGTTTCTTCTATTAGAGGCGTCACGTCGGTAATGATGGTATGTATGTACGGAGCTTTATTTTAATGACTGTTTTATCTAATCCAATCTATCTTCACGCCGCCCTAAGTCCCATTCAGAGACTATAGGAGGAACAAAAAGGTATAATTCTGATATATGCTTGAAAGGTCACTAAGAGGGGTCTGCAGGGTTAGGTGTTCTTGGAATCAGTAGGTCTTGTGAGATTACTTCTTTTTTAGGGTTCCGGACTTCGAAAGGAAAAAAGAAATCCTTATAGGATCATTTCCTTGTCCATCTGTCTGTCTCTATGTTAACACCGCTTTATTTATAAACGCGCAGAGTTCATCATCATCATCATCATCATCATCATCAGCCCATTTTCACCCCACTGCAGGGGCTTAGGCCTCCTCCAGGGTGAGGAGGGGGGCTTGGAGCTTGAGTCCACCACGCTGCTCCACTGCGGGTTGGGAACTGTAACGACCGCCATCTATTGACAGCGTCCGGGACCGACTGCTTAACGTGCCCTCCGAAGCACGGTGTCAGTGATATTGTGTACTTAAGTCAGAAAAACTCATTGGTACACGCCCGGATTCGAACCATGGCCCTATGGGGCCTTATAAATTTGAGACAGGTTCGTTGCGCTCTGGGCTATCACGACACACCTACGCAGAACTACACACAAACACGCAGAGTTACTAAGTCGAAATTAATTTTGAATACTAATGTCTACGGTCTCTTATAGCCATAGAGTAAATTAATTTAATAATAATAATAATAATAATAATAATAAAATTTGACAGCAGCGTTTGGTTAAGTGACATTACGCAATTTTGCGGGGTTGAGATAGGCTCGCGGGGATTTCTCGGAGATGAAGAACGGCGCGCGGGGACCTTGCGCACTGAAACTCGGACTAAATCTCGTTATCTTGCACTAGCTAACTAGAGTATGAGTGGTTAGACGGTAAACGCAGAACAAGGCTTCAAACGCGCCATCTTGAACCAGCTAGCTAGAGTATGACATGTCGCGTTGTGTTGATGTCGTGCGTGATAGCCGAGTGGTAGCACGTCCGCTTCTTGTTTAGAAGGCCGTGGTTCGAATCCCGGGGCATGTACCAATGAGTTTTTTTCTAACTTATGTACGTATTTATCACTGACTGTACCTCGAAGAGCACGTTAAGCCGTTGGTCCTGGTTAAAATACACCAACCCGCACTGGAGCAACATGGTGGATAAAGCTACAAGCCCTCTCATCACGAGGGGAGGCCTAAGCTCCTGCAGTAGGGCATTTATAGGCTGTAGGTATATGGTATGGTTACATTGGCAACCGTTTACATGCCATCTGGCAGTAACAATAAATGTGTTCAAGTACCCAATAGACCAGGTGATTTTCTTATTAGGTAATTTGAAAATAGCCCAATTAAAAAATTATCTTTAGTGAAAATAATGAAACATGTGTTTTTTTTCTTTTAGTATTCACTTAGTACTAAATTATCGCGTTCTGGCGCGACAACTTTATCCAATAATTTGGAGATAATAATAATAATAATAATAATAATAATAACACACACAATCACAACAACGTCTAGGTCCCAAACTAAGCATTAGCTTGTATTTTGGGTACCAAGCGAAGACACCACATACATATAACAACCAAGACCAAGATGCGTAGCTAATCGACAATTGTATCGATCAGCGGCCGCCGTCGGTAAAATATTTTGATGTGAAATTTTTTTTATCTAAATATTTTTCTAAAAAGAATCTTTAAATGATACGTAAAGTCTGAAAAAAATTGGCAAAGGTTGAAAAAAAAAAATCGTCCTCTGTAAAAATACGGAACCCCCAGTGTACAAACACTACTCGCACTTGCTTCGATTTTTACGTTAAAAATTTTTTATTTACTATTTCTATTACTTACTTTATCTACGTATAATTTATATTATAAAAGTCTAATAATAAATAGATTCATGAAGCCCAGAAAATCAATATATTTTACGGAAAATTACCCAATTTACAACAATTAATGTGAATATGTTGAAATTTCAAATTAAACTTCACTTTCAAATCAAAGCGTCTTGCCGAACGAATGAGCGATGAATCTCTTAATAAATTGTTCATTTAAAATCTGTCACGGAACGTATTGGACGGAGATCCGATAAGGAGATAATGAACTTGGGAATGAAATTAAAAGATATTATAATACATTTTCAAATCTGGGGTAAAAAGAATTATTTAATTTCTTTTTCCTGGGGCTATAATGGCTTAGCTTAAAATTGATAAATAAATGAGATAAATAAAAAAAATAGCTAAAAGAGGGGCTATAAAATATTTATATTTTTTTCAGTCTGTAATTGGCATAACATATTGTATAATGTCCCTTTAGTATTTAGATTTTCTTATACATGCTGTTGATTTCAATAAATAAATAAATAAATCTTTCAATCCCATAATTTTGCCAGCATAAGACTTTAGTGTTGATAGTTCTAAATAACTTTATTTTTTTAATTTCCGTACATAAAAGATGAAAAGGAACTGTTATAGGAACACTCTTGTGTCTGTCTGTCAGTCTGCTATAGCCATAGAGTAAATAAATTTGAAATAATACTCATTGGTGATATAAACCAGCTCCCGTACATCGATAGGGAAAATCTATTCAGGATGGAGTACACCAGTCCTGTCCGTGTGGCGGGTATAAGCAGAGAGTTGGTCTGCACTCATAGGAACCCGATGGACGTAGCGTATGCCCTTTGCGAGGTGTATAGTGGCATATACTCGTCGAGGGATCAGGTCCAGTCGCTTAAACTCGAGAGAGTCACGGATGTGAAGATACCTACGGCTCTTCCCAACACTCTCTACCTGACATTCACTCAGGCAGAGAAAGAATCCCTAATAAAACTGGGATTTGGGAGGGGCGTAGGTTCACGCACCCTGACGATCCACGAGGCGCAGGGCCTGACCTACAGTCGGGTGATTATTGTGCGGACGACCGAGAGATTGCAGCTGCACGAGAGTATTCACCACGCAGTGGTTGCAATCACTCGGCACACGTCGAGCTGTACATACCACACGGATGATAGTGACGACGCGATCGGCAGATTCGTCACTAGGGCGGTGACCGTCCCGGTTAGCAGAATAATTGAGCACAACCTCAAAATGGCCATGAGGAGCGGGGACGAGGCGATCGTGGAGAGACTGACGCGCAATAATAAAGACGGCGCAGCTTCTTGACCCGTTTCCCTTGACCTCAATCCCTATAGTGTAGAATTATATAAAATTTCAGTTAAATAAGTAAAGGTACCTTACTTCTAACACGAAAGCCGTCGCACACCAAACGTTTGAATGCGCGGTGGCGTGGGAATCGGGTCGCAGCATTCCCTTCAAAATGGTTGAGTGAGGCGATGGCTGGTTCCCACGTCAAACTGGTGAACTGGTGCCTCGCAGGCAAACCAGACGACTCAAATGTATTGGAATAAGGACATTTAATAATAAAAAAAAAATAATAATAATTAATAAATAAATATTTAAAAAAAAAAAAAAATTTAAAAAAAGTAAATAAATAAAAAAAAAAAAAAAAAAAAAAGTAGTATTGTGGCAAACTCATTAGGATAGCAGTAGGCAAAACGTAGAGCAGATGCGGTAAAAATAATAAATAGATATAAAAATTTAAGTCAAAGCTCTTCTAAAGACATGGGCTTCGCGCCTATGGAAATGTGTAGTACATAAGAAAAAAAAAAAAAATACG
This sequence comes from Luffia ferchaultella, assembly GCA_949709985.1. Classification (NCBI taxonomy): domain Eukaryota; kingdom Metazoa; phylum Arthropoda; class Insecta; order Lepidoptera; family Psychidae; genus Luffia; species Luffia ferchaultella. The sequence goes on from OX453261.1 coordinate 15,076,469, forward strand.
TCTACGTAAATAATCATGTATTATAAACTGTTTCTATACGATCTATAACAAAATCGTAAATTAAATTATACAGATGTATCAGGAAAGTAATAGGAATCGGTTAACATGGGACGCGCAGGTTCCAATGAAATAATTTTAATAAGAGAAAGTTATAAATTATATCGAAAATACTGTAAAAACAACTTTATTACTAAATGCATTTGGTTCAAATTGTCTTGCAAATTGCAGGTACGTCCAGTCACATTACTTTCCGTATAGATCTGTACTATGATTTAATAGGTAATATTTTCGCGCTGACCTGTACTATAGGTAGCAGAGAAAGGTGGTAGGTAGCATGAAATATTACATAGGTTTGCGGCTATGGGTCACCGGGGGTCGCTGCAATAGATATTTTTCCCCTAAAACTGCTGGAAGGATCTTGACGCGGTTTTTTGCATTACATAAATATCAGCTAAAAGCAAGAGCAAATTTAACTGCGCAAACACAATTACATAAAAAATGAAATACCGAGCATACCTCGGTCATCCGTTTTATTTATGTATAAATACGTGAAGGAAAAGCTTTGGACCCCTTTTTAAGCACACTACGCGCACCGATGAGTGTGAGATTTGACATAGTGAAAGTTTTTATGGAGAATCTATGCAAGGTGAGATTTTAGTAACCTGCCAAAAATTTTCTAGATACCTAACTGCCAACCGACGACGACGGACCGTATTGTGAACGGTGAAAGCGTGTAAATAAAGAGACATAATAACGGTGCGAAACATTTTAGTGGCCTTATGATGTCTATATGTTAGGAATGTAAATATATAAGAGAAATGTTATGTACATAAGGAATTTTCAAATAAACGATCTCGTAACGGTTTTTTATTCCCCTCCCGCCACTGGTGTCTGCAATGAAAGAGAGGAGGAATGGTCGCTCTCCTCATTTCCGCCGTGATACGGTCCATAGCGATGCGGTCCCACGAAGAGATAAATACGGTGACGTGGCGCCGTAAAATTTGCCCCCTACTGACCTCACCTCAAATGAGTGATCAATAAAACACTTTTCACGTTATATTAATAACGTTAATCTCAACCGGGGGCCCGCGCCTCTGGCATTATTTCGCGTCGAGTAACCCCTAGAGGCCACCCGACAACTTCGCGCCGGCGACACCCTAGTGTGCCGTCTGGCCGCTTCGATGAAGTCGTACGAGCTTTCGGGCTAACGACACGCGTCCCTATTCTGCTTCAGGTGGTTGTTTAGTGGGTGCAACTCCCACATACTTCGCGCACCCGGGCAAAAAAAAAAAGCTGTAAAATTTAGTCGACGGGCAGCAGCGGACCAGTGAAGATAGCGAGAGCAGACAGTGGCGTGGCGCGGTGAAGGGAACCGAAGCGATGTTATACTGAAGCCAGTGTTTTATTTATACAGTCCACTTACGAAGGGGGTCTGCCGGGTGCTCACATGACCCCGAGGGTCACACTAACATCTAGAAAAAGAAACCAATAAACCTCATTGCATAAATAAAAAATATGGGTTACATTTTCATAATAAATTATTTTTTCTACAGTGTTATTATATAACGTTTGGTTGCCTTCTTAACGCTACAGTAAACGTAAGCGCCCGAAGCCTTGAAACGGAATAGGGCGGCGGGCATGAATGGCGACTAGAATTATTGGTATTTCGAGAAAGGATTGTGTTGTCATATCTCAATATTTTTTTATAGAACGATACTATAAAAGGAAACAACAAGGCGGCTATCGGTTTTCTATCAAAGATCATTATATTAAAATTTGGCTGGTCATTAAAACCTCAGCCTGTATATACCTAATATGTGTTACAAATACTGTCAACCATACGAGTTTAATAATCTGTCATTTGATGCAGTTTGAATTGACTTACTCTCGCCTATTCATTATTGGTGGTTTCAAAAAGTGAGTACGGTCGAACTTTGACCGCTGGGCAATGTCTAGTTTATATTAAAATACGACTCTAGTCTCCAATGTACGCGTTCAGAAGTGAAGTTCGCGACCAACACGAACAGTATTTAATGCTAGTTCCAGTAGGGTGCAGCACAAAATATAAATAGGTAATAATAATAATAATATACATCACAACAATGTCTAGGCCTCAAACTAAGCATTAGCTTGTGTTTGGGGTACCAAGCGAAGACACCACTTAAATAACAACCAAGACCCGGTACCAGTATCAATATCCATCTTATAAATACTGACCCGACCTGGGATTCGAACCTGGAACCTCCAGCTTCGTAGGCAGGGTCGCTACCCACTAGGCTAAGCGGTCGTTAAAGCCGGCGCGGCGATGGTCCATGTAAACATCATAATAAAATGAGAAGAATTGCTATTATGAGTTTGGATTGGTTTTATTTACATGTCGACCGTTCGAGCAATTTTAAACTGGGGCCTAAAGTATCATTTAGAGTTCAAAGATATTAACAGAATGAGATTCCTGTCTCAATATACGTTTGAAATTATAATGTAAGTAAAAAAATTTGCATTATTTAAAATAATTGTCATCGGCATCATATAAGCATCGACAAATTTGTCGACGATGTCAGCTGACCCAATAAAATAACAAAATGTTTTAAAAGGCAATGTTTAGGTATATTTTTAAAATAAGATCCCAGTTGACCACAAAAGTACGAATTGACTAGAAGCCCTCTTCTGCGTTTACCGTTTAACCACTCATACTCTAACTAGCTGGTGCAAGATAGCGAGTTTCAGTTCGAATTTCAGTGTGCGAGGTCCCTGTGCGCCGGTATTTACCGCGACGAAATCCGCTCGCGCTGGTCTCAACCCCGCAAAATTGCGTAATGTCACTTCGATACTGTGAAGTGACATTAATGAACTACTATTAAAACCAAACGCTGCTGTCCCCTTAATAAGTTTAAAATTACAGTAAAACGAAATCTTTATGCAAAAGCCTATCAATAAGTATTGAACTATTTAGACGATGAAAATCCATAAGTGTAGACCGCTCGCCTATCAGTTTGTTTCAAAGATATTCATATTCAAGAACATATTATCAAAACAAGTGTTCGCATATGTTGTAATTATACATAATATTATATACATTTTATTTAAAAGCGTCCCTTAGTTCGTTGCATATTCTTCTTAGAAGAGCCGGCCATACTCTGGTAAATTAACGCAGCATCGTCCTCATGATAGTCATAGCGACCGAATTTTTGAATCGGAGCGTATTCGGCGCACCTTGAAGAAAATGAGGCCGTGCTTTTTCTATCAAAAAAATTTAGTAGGTATTCTTATCTAAAAATACCCGTCTTAATTTGATTTTAATACTATTTTTAATATCGAAAACCGTTTCCATTCGTTCGTGATTGTTTTTTTTTATATTCGACCCTGATTGAGATTGTCCTCAAAAGAAATATCAATAAAAATATAATATCACAAGAAAATCGTAAGACTTTGTTATATTCAATATCGATATTGAATACTGGGCATCGATTCGTTTTATTCATGAATTTTACGAGAAAATTTAGTATAAAATCCGTCGTAATCGGCCGCTTACATCCAATAACCAGCAGCGGTCGTAAGAACTTAATATCTCGACATTACGATGGGGAAAAATGCGTTCTCAAATTCTTAACGGCAATAAATCTGATAAATTGACGCAGATATTATTGTTTTGTTAAGTAATTAACACGAAACCGACTGGTTGTTACTATTAGTTTGGTTTCTTTGGTTAAATTAAAACTAATACATTAGTGTTTTTAATTATTAAAATAAAAGGTATCGATCTGTATAGGTATCGATACTTTAAGCCTATCCATATGAGTAATATCGGAAAAGGAATTAAGTACTACTTACATGAATATGTATCGATACTTTGTGGGTATCGGAACATGCCTTGTTGCGTACGTTTCGTTTTGTTTATACAAACAAACTCAGAGAAAAGTCTACCATCGTTGAAACCGTTCTGCCAACCATTTTATTCTGGCTTTGTAAAAAGTGATATACCTTTTAAACCATGTCCTAATTTTCAAATAATTTTTGAAATATTAAAAATCTAATATCCTTTTTTTGTATCATACTAAAAATGTTAACGTATTCGGATTTCTTTTGTAGCGATAGCATATTATTAAATATAAGTGTGTCGTGATAGCCGAGTGGTGGCGCGTCTGCTTCTTACTTAGAAGGTCTTGGTTCGACTCCTAGAAACAGGTATGTACCAATGAGTTTTTTCTCACTTAAGTACATGAGTACCATCGACTCCGTGCTTCGGAGAGCACGTTAAGCTGTCGGTCCCGGTGTCCATCATCAGATGGCAGTCGTTAAAATCCACCAACTCGCACTGAGCAGCGCGGTGGATTAAGCTCCAAGCACCTTCATAACGAGCGTAAGCCTAAGCCCCTGCAATGGGGCATAATGGGCTGATATGATATCGAAATATAAGTATTTTCTATGTATGGATGCCTACCCACATACTTCTATTACTAGAAATCTTAATAAAATTTACGATGACTTTTAGTGTAAATAAACTCGAATCAGAATCCCAGTCGTAACTCGGACGCAGACGAAAAAAAAACCGAAACTAATCTAGCGTGAAAAAGGAATTGGCACTGTGAAATTGAAACACGTGATACTTTCTTTGCCAATACCTTCCGCTCGATATAGCCACCTGCGACATTTCACATTGTGTGCTGTTGGCCCACATTCGCAAAATTTTGTGATAGTCCGGGAACCTGTTACCGAAAATGGTTCCGAGTTTCTGAAAGCAAATTTTTTATAATAGGGTACGTGACTATTACTGGAAATATTATATTTGTCACGAAAATATAAAATAGACTTTATTTTCCATTTCAATATATTAGCCCATTATATCCCACTGCAGGGGCCTAGGCCTCCCCCCAGGGTGAAGAGGGGTTTGGAGCTTAATCCACCACGCTGCTCCAGTGCGGGTTGGTGGATTGTAACGACTGTCATCTATTGTCAGCAACCCGGACTAGGCTTAACGTGCTCTCCTAGGCACGGAGGCAGTGATAGTTAGGTATAGAAAAAAACTACATTAGTACACGCCCAGATTCTAAATACGGCCGCATGGCCTTCTAAATTTGAAACAGGTTCGCTGCGCTCTGGCTATTACGACTCAATAGACTTTATACGATAACAAAAATAAACGAAATTATATTCTATTGAAAAATATGGAATTTATAAGCTATAAATTCATAATTTAATATAATTTATAAATGTTGCAACATCATTTTAAATGGCCCGACATCATTTATGCCTGATATAACGGGCATGTACGCGGTATTGCCCTCTCTGTCTAACAGGACATTTTAAACATACATAAATTTATTATTAATGATTTGTATTTTTAATTTTATTTAAATAATTTTAAAAAAATCGTCATCTGCCCATCATCTCGCCTATTGATGATAACGTGTAGTATTCATTCACCAACTACAATCAGTTGCGTTAGAGCAGTTTCACATCATGCGAAGGAATATAGTCACCCGGAGAACGCGTGCCTGACGTTCTGCCTGACGCATTTCTACCAAGTATCGCAAATATTGAGTGACCGCGTATCATCATCATCATCAGCCCGTGTCTCTCCACTGCCGGATATAAGGTTATCCTAAGATTCCTAAGGCTCACCACCACACTCGGTCCTCCGCCTTTCGCATCCAACTGCCTACGGTATGGTGCTTAGGTCATCTGTCCACCTGTGCAGAGAGCGTTCAATGCCGCGAATACTTGCTATTATTCGTTATTCGCCATTATTCGAAATTTTTTTATTGTTCGTCGAATATCGAATGATAGTGTCTATTATTCTATAACAATAAGTAATTATATTACATATATACGAAGTGGAGACGATATTAATAATAATATACCTGGGACATCCCACACAGCGCCATCTAGTCCCAAACCAAGCAATGCTTGTAATATGTGTACTAGACAACTGATATACAAATTCCAATGATTCTTATAGTATATACATATATAGATATTTTACACCCAAACACGGAACAAAAAGACATATTATGTTCATATACACAAATATTTTGTCTTGGGCGAGAATCAATCCTGATTCTGTAGTTCTGCAGTTAAGTTGACTTACCACTCAGCCAATCGACCAGTCCTCACAATAAATAGAAACATTGGCTAAACTAAGTCACAGGAGTATTTTGAACATAGAGTAAATAAATTTGAGCAGAGCGTTTAGTTTTCACATGTCACTTCACAGTATCGAAAATGTCAAATTCAATTTCGCGGGGATGAAGTCCAGCGCGCGAGGATTTCGCGGACTGAAACTCGCCATCTTGCACAAGCTTGCTAGAGTATGAGTTGGTAGACGATAAACGCAGAAGAGGGCTTCTAGTCATTTCGTACTTTTATGGTTTTGAAACTATTTATACATTGAACCGTCAACAAAATTGGCGGAAAAGTAACTATACCGTTAAAAATACGTGTAAAATGATAATTTCAATTGAATGCAAAACAAATGAAAACAACAATCAAATGCGCGAAAAGCTACAATGTCTAATCAAAAAAAAGAAGTAGAGTAATTTTCAAATTCTTATGATAATTAAAAAAACACAAATCTTATGTAATTACGGGAATAAATTTTACTTGTAACATCATTGAATTATCATTATTACATTGATGTATCTAAAAAATGTATAAAGTCATGTTAATATTAATTTAAAAAAATATATAATTAACCCTTAAATTTTAATTACTTTGCATCATATATACAATTTTAATATAACCAACCATTAATCCCGGCTAGCTTTTATCGTCCAAAAAGATAATAGAATTTAGTTTGTCTTAAGATAAACGCGGACCGGAAACAGGGAAGCAGAAAGGACGTCCGGAACAAATTATGTTGTCTGAATTATCGTGAAAAATATCCCGCTGAGATTTAATTAAACCAAAGTACATGAAACGAGCGGCTTCCTTAGAAATTCCACGTTATCTTAAATGCACTGAAAAATCAGGGTTTAAACTGAATAATTAATAGCTTCTGTTTGTTGCCGACTGCGCCCACATGGTGTTCAAAATGGTGAGGGGCCAGTGATCCCACTGATTTGACCTGCTGGTAGGACCATGGTATCCGACTATGAACCGATGGTCCTACTGAGTATAAACCTGAACATAAAATGATTTTGAATATATTCGACTTCAAAATGAATTTCATTTTAACTGAATAATAATAATAATAATAACACACACAATCACAACAACGTCTAGGTCCCAAACTAAGCATTAGCTTGTATTTTGGGTACCAAGCGAAGACACCACATACATGTAACAACCAAGACCCGGTGCCAGTACCAATATTCATCATATAAATACTGACCCGACCTTGGATTCGAACCCGGGACCTCCAGCTTCGCAGGCAGAGTCGCTGCCCACTAGGCTAAGCGGTCGTCATGAAGAAAAAATATTTGTTTTAATTATTTATTTAATAAAAATATAGATAAATATCGATACTGTTTAAAATCTCTAGTTTATTCTTTCCAGTAGGACCACGGGTCCATAGTGGTATACCGTGGTCCTACCGGTAGGTCAAATCGGCCGGACCACGGGCCCATCACTTCCAAAATTAGCGTTATTTTAGTTTTTGTTTTCTGCAGTAATGTCAATAAAGTAATGGGCATTGTCAAAGATCCTGTTTATCGTCTATAAAAATAAAAAAATCCTTTCGGTTTATTTTTTCTTAATTACATTTGCTTAAAATTAGTATTTATTTGCGTTGCTAGGATACTATTTTTAATTTCGTAAATAGTGACGCATATTTGTCATATATACGGGGTGTTCGGATGAATGTAGTCCGGATTTATAGAGCTGTAGAGCTTACAGAATAAACAAATTATTTTAAAAAAGATAGGCAATATGAAAGATGAACATTAAAAATGTTTTCCCGGTAACCGTTAGTTTGCGCCGTCGGCTCACTTAAAACTTTTTGTTGAGTTCGATAAACACCCCGTATACATTACTCTTGTAAATCGGTTGTACTACAACTATACATCGGCGGTCGAGAGTTTGCGTTCCTGACAGGTCGTAATCGGCATAGTAATCGCACGGTTGATGTGAATTTGTACCGTCGAACGATTCCCGTTTTCAAATATTATTATCGTTTACATGCACGAATGACACAAAATTAAATTAAAAATTATATTATTATGTCAACTCACAACAAACATGGTGTTATAGCTATAAATCTCATGTGTCAGGAACGCAAACCCTCGACGGCCGATGTGTAAATATGGATCAAGTTTCATTGATGATGCATATAATAGCAGCGATATTTGTTACATCTTAAAATAAACTATCATTGTTCCACACACCGACTTTTTTCTTCTTCTTCGTTACTTTTTTTTTAATTAAAATTCGAAATAGACTAGTATTGTTTAAATATTATATTCGTTTGCCATTTTTTTTTAAATCATAAAACATTTAATTTTTTTACATAATTATTGACGTAAGATTAAGTGTCTTCTTGATAAAAAAATTTTGCTAAATTCATGCAAAATTAAAAGTTATTTCAATAGACGTCGCTTAGCAGAAGTGAGGGAAAAAAATACAACAATTCATTAAGAACAATTACGCAGCTAGCTGCCCCCATAATCTTTAGAGTTGAGATGTAGACAGATACAAGAGATGTCTTAAGTATGCAGCACACTGCATACTTGAAGTCGACAGCTTGAAGTATGCAGTATGTCAACCTGAATTCTAAAATGCGACATCAAATCACAAAAAAGATGTGAGTGAAAGGGAGGAACGATTTAACCGCTTTCTAAAATAATTAAATCTGAAACAAAACTACTTACGTATATCCAACATTTTTACTTATATTTGTTGTGTAATTATTTTTGGGATACGTGTCTCTGAACCACAGACAAGTCAACCTTATAGACCACGCTTTGACAGGGAGTAGCATTCGCCAAGACTATGTAGTGACACTACATAACTACGTCGCTAGTGAGCCGTCAGTTGGAAGCACGTCGGAAGCCATTAAATTGTCAATTTCGAACGAGCCAATGAAAACTAGCCGACCTCTCCCCGCACCCCGCCACTTTTTGGCGATTTCGTTTTCGTACAGACGTTTATTAAAGCGTGGTCTATAGGTTGACTGGTCTATGCTCTGAACAAATACCGTCACGTGTCACCTCTAACCTATTCGATTATTTGTGTTATCGATAAATTACGAACCCATTGTATTATAGCTATACACAATTCGTAGACAATAAACTGAATAGGTAACGTTTCAATAAATCAATAATTATAAAATTAGCCGTCTCGGTCGCGTGCGGCCCATACAGGGTTAATGCCCGCGACATTTCATCGCACGAATATAACTTGGCATAAATCGTGTTATACAATAGATTATACAGGTTGTTTCAGCAACTAAAGCAATACTAATTCGAAACGAGAGCAACTATCCCGAAAAATGAATAGAAAATGATGCAACATTCTGGAAAAAAGTCCGGATTGGAATAAAGACGATTATATCGGTACCTTATTTATGCTATTATCGTATGTATAGCGTGGCTATATGGAAACCATCGACATGACTTACTAAGAGCTAAGACCAAAATAAAAATCGGTTGACCCTGCAGGCCATCCCTGAAACTTCCCGCTATTTTCGAGATCAAAGCGCTCGAAAATATCCCCATTAGATAGCTATTGAGCTTAAAAGCGCTAAAATTCAAAATATCGATGTTCATGGTCTTTTGAGCTCTTCGATATCACAATATTTATTTTCTGAGCTCTGCAAGCTCAAAAATAGAATTTCTATAAATTTAGAGTTCTTTGAGCTCAAAAACCAGGGACATATTCAAAGATAACGTTATTTGGAAATTTTTGAACTGCGATATCTTTTGCACGCTACGTTTGATTTCATTGCAATTTACGGCATTCTATGCAATTTTGTAAGCATATTTTTTTTGTGTAAAGTCAAAAATCGATTGGTAATAAAATCTGAAATTTATGTTAAAAAAACACTTTTTCGGTAATTTATTAACTACGATATTTTTTGAACGCGCCGTTCGATTTTTATTTTTTTGACAGCATTCAACGCAGTTTTTTATGCACAAAAAACCTATTGAAAATTTTGAGTAGAACGGTTGGAAAATCTCAAAGTTTTTTAGCAAAAAATTTTTGATGTTTATTTTTTGAATATTTTTGAAACAGTTCCACCAATTGACTTCAAAATCTAATCAAATCTAAGTCTTGATAAACCCTTTCGAACGCCGTTTTGTGGGGTCTTAATCGGTTGATTCGTTCTCAAGCTATCGTACGGCAAAAAAAAAGTTACACACACACACATACGGACGTCCAGCCGGAAATAGTCAGAATGGCTTCCCAGGACGTCAAAACGTGATCTATTGAAAATACAATTTTCGAAAATCGGACCCAAACTAATAACTTCCCTTGGATAGCGGGAAGTTCAAAAAACTTACCTTTTATAGATAGCCATTTTTGGCACCTACCGAATAAAGAATCAAATTTTTCCGTACGTTGAATCGTGAAAAATATGAAACTTGTTCGCCAACAACATTCGAGGATACAGCGCGCTTACAATTCTCACTTATATCCGGGTCCCCTGGGCCGGATGCTGTAATATCTTGTTTTCCAGATACCTCAGTTTTTATTCTGCATTAATCGAAGGTTGTCGGTGTTGATTTTACTATCAACATACATATTTACACTTTTTATTTTGGATGTTGAACAATAAAATTTTCAAACTACTGCCGTTTCAAAAGTCACATAAAAGTATCTAATTTTCTATACACCGACCGATAGATTATTATTATTTTTCAATGAAAAAGTCTCAAAAATATTCCGGGCAGAGCCTGAAAAAAAAAATATCTGGGACAACCCATAGAGCGCCATCTAGTTCCAAAGTAAGCAAGTATTATGCTTGTATTATGGGTTACTAGACAACTGATATAGTTACTAAAATATTCTTTTTTTTACATAATATTATATTATATTATATATAAATATATAGAAACTTTTACTCTCAGACTCGGAACAAATAGACATGTTCATGCACACAAATATTTGTCTCGGGCGGGGATCGAACCCGCAACCGTCGGCTCCGCAGTTAGGGTCCTAACCACTCGGCCAACCAATAATAAACCAATATAAATTATATCAAACACACTGTACTAAATATATTTGTAGCGCAATTGGCAAGCCACTTGAGCACTGACGCAGAACGCGAAATGCAGGCCGCGTTCGTGTGGGCGATATGCACTTTTAACGTGCATCAATTTTATCATATCTGCGGTATGCGAATGAACCTGTTGCATTTAGCTCTACATAAATATGTTTAAAAAGGAAAAATATTTATAGCAGGATTGAATCATAACCTTTTTTATTACTAATGAGGGATGCATAACGTTTGTGCTCTCCACCAGACATAATTATATACCTGGAACATTCCACACAGCGTCATCTAGTCCCAAAGCAAGCAAGTGTTATGCTGTATTATGGTACTAGACACTGGTATACATAATTTAATATTCTTTAAAATACATACCTATATAGATATTTTACACCCACACACGGAACAAATAGACATGTTCATGCACTCAAATATGAGGTTGGTTTCGTATATCGTATTGGAAGACAACTGTGTGAAGATAAGTAAGCTAAGACGTTAAAAATTTGTGAAGAACGTGTTTTTAATATCTTTCATAAACATTTAGGGATGAAAAAATTATCGTTAAGGTGGGTGCCGCGTTTGCTTACCGTTGACCAAAAACGAAATCGGGTAACAAGTTTTCGACGGTGTTTAACTATCCTGAAGCATGATCCTATCAAGTTTTTCCGCCTATACATAACTATTGACGCAACATGGACACATTATTATATACCCGAGACAAAAAACCAATCAAAACATTGGATGTCTCACGATGAAAAGGCGCCAAAGAAGGCGAAAATGGTTCGTTCCGCCGATAACATCATGGCCACTGTTTAACGGCATTCACAAGGTATTTGGGAAAAGGATGTACAAACACAGGAGCACATTATGCTGCTTTGGTCGACAAATTTCAGAGTGAAATACCGAAAAAACGTCCTCATCTCGCAAAGAAAAAAGTTCTCTTTTACCAAGACAATGCACCAGCACACACATCGGCAATCGCAACGGCAAAATTAGTGGAATTGTGTTACGAAATACTTCTTCACCCGCTATATTTTCCCGGTTGCCATCTGTTTTTTTTTTTCTATTGACAAATCTGAAAAAATGGCTCGGTGGAAAAAGATTTTCATCCAATGAAGACATCATAACGGAAACTAATGACAATTTTTTAGGCTTAGAAAAAAAAACTAAATGTGGTACTCGAGTACTGCCGCGGTAAAGCTATTGCATAGCATTTTGTATCAACTTATGCAATTATAATTATTTATTTATTTTATTTATGCAGTTTTTTTTTTGTTATTATTTTTTCTTCATTTTTCTTCAAATCTTACTGACGCTGATAACATGCCCTTTGACGTGCATTAGTTTTTTTTTTCTTTTTAGCTCTTTACGCTTTTCTTCTCTATAAAACGAAAATATCTAGGTATAAATAATAGGTATAAATAATTAGGTATAAATAGTGTAATGACACACCAAAACAAAATTATTCATTTAAAAAAAAATAACGATATTAAGAAGTGATTATCGAATTTCGCGCGATGTACATTTATATAGATATAATATCATATATACTTTCTCTGCGCGGCATTCATGTGCATTATCTATACACCAAAAACAAAGGTAGGTACTGAATAGTACACGTGCTTGGTTTGATGGTTTCTGTTATTGAAGAATGAATTTATTTATTTATATATATATACATATTGAGAATCTAAATTGAGAATTTAAACTATACGCGTGTGTGTGTTTGTGTGTATAAAAAAGGGCTACTTTTAATATCTCTCATTTTAATATCAAAAATTTAGGTTATCTTTATAGCAGTATTATATTTTCAATTCAAAATTAATACTGCATTTGTGATAATAATAAAATGTATGTATATAAATTACTCACTCATTTTCTTTCACTATTTTTTCGTGACTTTCTTCATTAATAATAGGTGCAACAGATTATAATAGATGGCGCTGTTTTAAAAAACGTACATCGCGCTATCAAAATTTTTCTCCGTGTGGCGTGCCCGTCGGAGTGGAAAGCGTGAGGTTTTTTTCGTTACGGAATTTCTGGATTCGCTCCCCGCGCTCATGGCCCGCGATAGAAGCTATGCAATGGCTTAAAAATTTTTAGGTTTAGAGAAAATAGAATATCGTTGGGCTAAGTGTATAGACCGTAAGGGAGATTACGTAGAAAAATAAAATTTATTTTGTAAAAAATTATGTTGGCGATAATCATTGGCCACAGAACTAAGTTCTGCGACCAACAATGTATCCGTGGTGTACCAGATCGAATACAATGGAAATAACGTTAACGGTTAACCTGGACGGTGGACCCGGTTAACGTTGTATAGATAAAGCAAATAGGATGTATAGTATGTAATAACCAAATGCCACTCTCCTTCAGACATTCATGTCTTCGATGCTCAGCTCGATGGCGCAAGAGGTGGATTCCTCTCGACAGTTTCGAGTTCACCAAAACTCGGGGCAAGCTATACTGATTCCTTTCCTTACGTTTTCAGCAGCGAATCGTTTTGCACGAAATGTATATTACAATAAGGAAACACCACACAATGTTATCCACAACAAAACTTTAGGATAGATGTTTAAGTCAAGCCCACGTTTTCGTGGTAGACAAGCAAAGGATGTTTTTTCAAGTAAGATATTATTTTATGAGCCACCATGGGACATATCAGAAGTCAAAGTGACACGGAGTATCTAGAAATCGACACCATAAACAACGCATTCTATTCTCAACAAATTACGTACTTTCTTTCTGAAGTCACTGACTTACCAAACCAAACCGAACCCCCGACCTTTGGTTCCGCAGTTAGGGTGTCTAACCACCCGGCCAATCGGTTGGTTACATATGTGATACGCTTCAGATATGTGCACACGGTTTTTCAGTTGATGAATATAGAGAATTAATAAATAGCTGTTTGCCAACTGCCCGTTGTATAATGAATTTCGAACTCGAAATTGGAATTTGTGTGCGATAATTTGTGATTGTCGTTCACGAATTCAATTACCGCAAACAAAATTTTGGTAAAGATATTTATTCTGGAGCTATTTTTGAATGATAATTTAATTTTTTATTCAGAAAAATACAATCCGTGTTATGTTTTCAATAGCCCATACGAACGAATTAGCGAATTAGCCAGGTTTTTGTACGCAAATCCGCTCTCGTGGGCTTTACTGTTTTGTTTATAAAAACAATAATGTTCAATGAATACGTTCAATTAGACTAATTAGAATACAATCCATAAAATTTTAACCCAATACGACGTGTCGTTGCTCAGACAAGCACGAATGGCGACGCAGGGGCGCCCGCCCTCGAATCCAAAAGTTTTCAAGCTTGTTTTCGATATTACTTTTAAAAAATATGTAAAGCAACGAATAAAAGCTAAAAATTTGATAAAATTATTTAAATATCGATAAAAAAATTTTACAAAACTACATAGTATTATATATAATAAATAACAAAATTATCGAGCACCGAATAGTTTAACGTATTAACTCCAAATTTAACAGTATTTGTTAGAAAAAACTATTTTAATGAAGCAAGCGACAAATATTTTACAATGTTTCAAGTCTCTTTCTTTAGAATTTTACAAGTAATCTCTGCATAAAGTAATAATAAAATGGTTAAATTATTTTTTTTATTTATTTAGTAGATCAATGAATAAGTTATTATATAAAATATACCAGGATGTCATGTTCACAGAGGAGATACTGCAGTCGCGCTCCGCCCTTTGGATGTCAGCTGACGGTCACATGGTGTTGTACGCGACGTTCAACGACAGTTTGGTGCACGAACAAAAATTCTCCTGGTACGGAGACTCGCTTGACGCTGATGACCCTGAAAAGGTATTGATCTAATTAAAATTAACCTGAAAGTAATTTATAAATAGGTTTCCGATGTCGACAAGGTGCCACAGTTTTACGATTACTTGACTACGTGTATGCAAATTGCAAAATTATGTTGTTGTTCGCGCCATCTCTGTGTAACTGTCCCAAACTATCTTGACCGAATGAACATGACCGAACGGTGTCGATACCTACGCAAAGGTGGGGTGCGGGGAGAATGGACTGAACGTATGCGCCGATCGGCGCGAGCAGTTGGCCCCAATCAGTTGAGACGAATAGTCAAGGCCACTCTACGATCCATAATACGGACAATACAGCGGGTTAGGACCTGAAACTTTGGTCCAGCGGTAATTAAATACAGCGGAGAAGTATACTTAGCGGCAGGAAACATATTCCAATCAAAACAACGTAGCGGCACATAGATGACACTTCAGGACGCCAAAGGGAAGCGTCGACCGGCCATATTGATGATAGCGGAATTCAACGGACACAAAGGTCAGTGACTACAATTACCTAATATTCCCGTAAACATTTGGTGCCAGTGACCAGGAAATTCGACAAAGGTCGAAAATCTGGAGATACTACGCGGGTCTAGTTTTTTTTCTTCTAATCCTTGTAATTTGGGTATTTACCATTGTTTATTTAAATATTTCCCCATTCGGTTCAGGTGCATAATCGGGTTTATATTACTTGAAGCGGGCAAGACTTGATAACACAGTTTAAAAATTAATTAAAATACTACGGATGCCATCTAGCGGCATAAAGCGGGCAACAACATTTCATAGTTTATTTCATTTATTATTTAACTAAAGAAGCGGGTGTCAATGTTACTAATTGATTTTCATATTGATTCATATTAAATTATCATTTTTGCGGGTCCTAATTTCATAAATTAATAAGACAGTGGCACCTCAAGCGGCCACTAGCGGAATTAAAACTGTTACTTGTATAACTTCGTTTTGGTAGCCAAACAATTAGTATTAGCTATTAGCGGAATTTATTTGTGTATTTTGGATTCCATAAGGTTATAGCATAGTTAGGTAATAAATACCTATTTAAATAAGTCATATGTTACGTATTTCATTGTTTTCGGTTTGTGTATATTGGAATTAAGGCGGCTATTGTTTCACTATTGCGTCATCTCGGTCAAGCGTGACCAATTCATTTCGCAGGTTCTGTATATTCAATTTCGGAAATATAAGGTTTTTGGTAATAACGTTTAGTTTTAAGCAGGTTTAAAAGTCGTACGTATTCGGTCAAGTGCGATAACTTATTTTGGCGGGCCTGTACTATTATTTTAGATATAATAATTTAGTTTGCGGTTTTCTTAATATAGATTAGTATTTCGGTTATAGTCAAGCGTGTTAAAATTATTTTGGGTTCCGTAGGGGTAATATAATTACTTAATATTAAAATTAAAATTTTGGTTTTCGGTTTAGGTCTTTGAGGCGGATTGTACTGACGTTGAGTCAAGTGCGTTGTTCAGAATACAGCGGGTTCCGTATTGAATTATTGTCGAGTTTTTGTGTTTTTTAATTTTCGGGTTTTTTATTATTAGCACGGGTTGTTTGGTGTAATTAAAATTATAGTAAGTTTACTCATATTAAGGTGAGCACACACTAGCGGTTTTCTAAATTATCCTTGTAAATATAATTGTCCAAAATGTCTTTCAAAAAACATTTGGCGGTATTTAAGGCTAAACTCACCTGGTTTGAAACTGCGGTTCGGTTATTGGAATCTGAAAATGATAAACCAAAATTGCGGGCGCGGTTTCCTAAATTTGCGGACATGTCGGACCAATTTCATGAGGCGTATGAGGCGGTCTTGTCTACCTTAGATGACGGCAAACCGGAACATGTGACGGTTCTAGCGGAAGTCCAAGATATTTATGTTCGGGTCTTAGACATGATAGATTTATTACAAGTTGAGTTTACCGAATTGGGCCTAGGAAAACAACCCATTTCTTTAAATTCTAGTAGCACAACTAATTCGGATACGGGCGGTTTAATGTCGCGATTACCAGCCTTGAGCCTTATGAATTTCAGCGGGCGAGACCAGGACTGGTTGTCGTTCGATAATATGTTTACCAGTCTGGTAGACTCGCGGGCGGACCTTACGGCGGGGCAAAAATTTGCGTACTTGCTCTCTTGTTTGTCAGGGGAGCCGCGGGATATTGTACAACATTTGAGCTTAAACGATGACTCATATGCCATTGCGCGTGATCTTCTAAAACGAAGATACCAAAATTCGAGACGGTTGGCCGATTCGTATATCTCAATCGTTTTGAGTTTACCTTTCGTTGCGGCAAACAAATTAAATTTGCGGGCGGCCTTTGTGAACCCATTGTTAATGGCCACAAAATCATTAGAGCGGTTGGGTTTTCCGGTGGAACAATGGTCATACCTGTTATTGCATATTGTGCTTACCAAACTTCCAACTGAGCTCAAAACGCGGTTTGAGCAGCGGTACGGCAGTGATCCGTCCGTGCTCCCGACCTTCCACCAGCTGTTGACTTTTCTCGAGGAAGAATGTCACTTGTTGGATACGGTCACGCGGGACACGCGGGATTTTAGCGGTGCGGGAAATCCAGGACGTCGGTTCGGAACTGACCAGCGGGCGGGTTCTGGTGGGGTGAGGTACCCCCCACTTCCACAAATTAAGCGGGAAACTAGGTCGGGGCCACGACCGGTATATATAGCTGAGCGGGAGCGGGAAGACAAGTGGTGCCAGTACTGCAATACTGGTGGCCATGTGTTGACTTCGTGCGGGCAATTTTCGGACATGGACCCGGACCAACGTAAGCAACTTGTTGAGCGGCTGCGGCTCTGCTTTAAGTGTTTGGGATCTCATTATGTGCGGGAATGTGAAAACGGACGACCATGCCACTTTTGCAACAGAACCTCCCACCACTATTCTCTGTGTTTCCAGACACCATCCTATAAAAATAAAGCGAGAGTTGACAACTCTTCACGCGGTGCGGGACCTTTCACGGGCGGGGGTAGACTCAGCCCACCTAGGGCAATTTCACCGAGAAACTTGCCATTTGCGGATACTTCGGGAGTGAGGCGACCATCGCGGTCACCTCCACCCAGGCGGGAACAAGAAAGGCGGCGACAGGGATCGCGGTCGCCACCACTTAGGCGGGAGCGGGTATCGTGGTCTTCACCACTACGGCGGGAAGAAGAAGGACCGGCAAAGCCGTGTACCATCCGACATCCGGATGGGTATACCTATACCCCCGGACGCTCACCTCCACGTTCACCTCAGCGGGATTGACTACTAAAGCGGGAGTCCACTCCTCTTATGGAAGTGGACACGATACTTCTGCCTTCAGCAGTTGTATCAATTCAGGATTCAGCGGGTAATTTTATTGCGGCGCGGGCACTTATCGACACTTGTGCGCAAGGGTCGTTAATTACAGCGGGTTTAGCTAAGCAGTTAAATTTAAATGTCAGTCCAAACGATGAAACCGTCACGGGCATCGACGGACTACAAGCCGGTAGCGGGATCGGGAAGGTACAAATTACGGTAAAGCCTTCAAATGCGGAAACACCTACGTTTAGTACAACTACGGTTATTCTAAACAAATTAGTCGGTTGTCATCCAACGCGGGATTTAAATGAGAATATTCTTCTCGACACCATCGGGTTGCGGTTAGCGGATGTGAACTTTCACATATCAGCCCCCATCGATTTGTTGTTCGGTGCGGAGGTAGCGGGAAATATTTTGCGGGGCGGTAGATTTCAATTGCGACCTGAAGGTCTAGTCGCATTGGATACCATTTTCGGGTATGCTATTATGGGACCTATCCATAAACCAATACATAGGTCCTCGCGGGTAGCGGCAATTTCTCTTTCCAGCGCGATTGAGAAATTCTGGCGGGTAGAGGAGGCTCCAATGATCGAACACGTCGATCCATTGGACCTACAGTGTGAGGAGTTTTATAAATCTTCAACTATGCGGTTGCCATCGGGGCAGTTTATGACGCGGTTGCCTTTCTTATCTGATAGGCCTACATTAGGGGACTCGGAGACTATTGCATATAAGCGGTTTTTATCAGTCGAGCGGCGACTTCAGCGGGAACCTAAATTGCGGGAACAATACGTCGAATTTATGCGGGAATATCAGCGGCTAGGACACATGTCACCTTCAAAATTTGACATTAATAGCGGGGAACACTATTATATTCCACACCACGGGGTTTTCAAATCGGGAGATACTTCAAAAATTCGGGTAGTGTTTGACGGAAGCTGTCGTACATCAGCGGGAGTTTCATTAAACGACTGTCTTCATGCGGGTCCGAAATTACACCAGGACATAACTCACGTTCTTCTAAACTTCCGTCAACACAAAGTGGTCATAATAACGGACATCAAGATGATGTTCCGTCAAACACTCATACATGCGGACGATAGACGGTATCAACTCATATTTTGGCGGGAATCTCCAACTGAGCCTTTAGTTACCTATGAACTCAACACGAATACCTACGGTCTTAAGTCTAGTCCATATATTGCCATACGGACGTTGCGGGAATTGGCATTGCGGGAAAGGGATAAATATCCTAAGGCGGCTGCGGTTATAGAGTCGGACGTCTACGTCGACGACATACTTTCGGGTGCGTCTTCTTTGGAAGAAGCGCAATCGCTCAAGAATGAGCTCATCGGTCTTATGGCCACAGGCGGATATGAACTGCGGAAATGGCTATCTAATAGTGCGGATTTGTTAGCGGACGTACCTCACGAACATCAACAGGTACCCTTGTTGTTCGAAAATCCAGAAAATCCGGGTCTAGTTGCGGTATTGGGGATTCAGTATAATCCACTTGCGGATACGTTTAATTTTAACGTTAGTGTTCCAGCGGGCGACTCATGGACCAAACGGAAGGTCCTTTCTTTAATAGCTAAAATGTACGATCCAAACGGTTGGCTAAGTCCGACAATTTTCTTGGCAAAATGTTTTATTCAGCGGTTATGGTTAGCGGGCCTAAACTGGGATGACCCTCTCACCCCAGAGCTAGAGCGGGATTGGCAGTCCATTACCAATGAGTTGCCAAAATTAGCGGGAGTTCATATACCACGAGGTATCGCATCATCGGACGTGTTACGTACTTCGATTCACGGATTTTGTGATGCGTCCGAAGCGGGCTATGCGGCGGTCGTGTATTCACGAACCGAGAGTACTAGCGGGGAAATAACATTGCGGCTACTCATGTCCAAAAGTAAGGTCGCACCTATAAAAACGCGGCTTACAATCCCAAAATTAGAACTAAGCGGGGCTCATCTTCTGATTAAATTAATGAATCATATCGTTCCAAATTTGCGGGAAACATTGTTAGTGGATAATGTGTATTGTTGGTCGGATAGTATGGTGGTCCTCGCGTGGCTGCGAGCTCCTCCACACACTCTACAAGTTTTCGAAGCGAACCGGGTTTCGCAAATTCAAAACTCTGCGGTTGCGGTTACATGGCGGCACGTGCCCGGAGAAATGAACCCGGCCGATTGCGCCTCACGCGGGATTACTCCTTCTCTTCTGGTTGACCATCCACTCTGGTGGTCACCTTCATGGTTAGCGGAACCTTCTTCACAATGGCCTTCCATAGCGGTTGAACCACCGGCAGTGTTACCGGGGCTTAAGTCGATTGCGGTTGCGGTACAGGCTTCAGAGCCAAAGTTGGAATTGTTAGAGCGGTATAGTTCTTTGACAAAACTGATGGGCGTAACGGGTTATATATTGCGGTATCTTCATAATTTGCGGGTGGAGAAATCACAGCGGATTCTCTCCAGTCACTTATCGGCGGAAGAGCGAAGTGACGCTCTGTTATTTTTAATAAAGCGGGTACAAGCGGAACATTTTGATGCGGAAATTAATTTACTACGGAATAAAAAGCCTATTAAAAATGCGCTCAAGCGGTTAAACTTATTTTTAGACGATAGAGGTCTGATTCGGGTAGGCGGGCGGTTGAAAAATGCGGATATTCCTTACGATGCTAAGCATCCATTATTATTACCAAAGCGGGATCCACTGGTGACTCTGCTAATCAGACACCATCATTTAAAAAATTCACATGCGGGTGCTAACGCGTTGCTAGCTATATTACAGCGGGAATTCTGGATAATATCTGCTCGTCATGCGGTGCGGAGCGTGGTATTCCAGTGTGTACCATGCTGGCGGTTGCGACCTAAGGTCACCCAGCCCTTTATGGGTGATTTACCTAAGGATCGTGTCGGTGCGGTCCGACCTTTCGCGGGTGTAGGTACAGATTTTGCGGGTCCATTTTATATTAAGTCTCATAACTTGCGGAATCCCAAAATACTTAAGGCATATTTATGCGTCTTCGTATGTTTGGCTACTAAAGCGGTACACCTGGAACTGGTATCCGACTTATCAACCCCAGGCTTTCTTAATGCATTAAAGCGATTCACTTCTCGTCGCGGGTTACCTAAATTGATTCGGTCGGACGGCGGTACTAATTTTGTCGGTGCCAACAATCATTTGCGGGATGTACATACATATTTGCGGGAAAATCAATCAATAATCGGACACGAACTGGCCAAACAAGGCATTACATGGATATTTGATCCCCCATCATGTCCACATTGGGGCGGGCTTTTCGAAGCAGCGGTTAAGTCTGCAAAGACTCATTTAAAGCGGGTGATTGGGGAAGAGAAGCTGACTTTCGAGGAGCTCTCCACAATCTTTTGCAAAATTGAAGCGGTTTTAAATTCAAGGCCATTGTGCCCTCTTTCAAACGATCCTAATGATTATGCGGTTTTGACTCCGGGTCATTTCCTAATCGGGCAACCATTAAACGCGGTAGCGGAATATCCTTATGAGGAATTGCAAATATCCAGATTATCGCGGTTTCAGCGACTTCAACAAATTACTCAAAATATTTGGACGCGGTTTCAATCTGAATATTTGCACACTCTCCAACAGCGGTACAAATGGTCGGATAATGCGGAACCTCCTCAGGTGGGAGACTTAGTCCTCATCAAACAGGACAACATACCTCCACTCCAGTGGAGACGCGGACGGATTGTAAAATTGTATCCGGGCCGTGACGGAACAGTGCGGGTAGTGGATGTTCAAACCTCCACTAACATCCTTAATCGTGCGGTGTCAAATCTTGCGCGCTTACCAATTTCGTAAGCAGCGGGCTGCTTAGGGCGGGGGGTTATGTTCGCGCCATCTCTGTGTAACTGTCCCAAACTATCTTGACCGAACGAACATGACCGAACGGTGTTGATACCTACGCAAAGGTGGGGTGCGGGGAGAATGGACTGAACGTATGCGCCGATCGGCGCGAGCAGTTGGCCCCAATCAGTTGAGACGAATAGTCAAGGCCACTCTACGATCCATAATACGGACAATACAGCGGGTTAGGACCTGAAACTTTGGTCCAGCGGTAATTAAATACAGCGGAGAAGTATACTTAGCGGCAGGAAACATATTCCAATCAAAACAACGTAGCGGCACATAGATGACACTTCAGGACGCCAAAGGGAAGCGTCGACCGGCCATATTGATGATAGCGGAATTCAACGGACACAAAGGTCAGTGACTACAATTACCTAATATTCCCGTAAACAGTTGTGATTAAAAAATAAAACCTAATTTTTTTAAACTTTTCTATCAATGGAAAGACAATTTTTGATAGAATATTGTAGGAAATACTGGGAGGTCAATAAAATGATAGCTTTTCAGCGTTTCGTACCCAAAGGGTATCAACTGAAACCCTATTACTGAGGCAAGGCTCCGCTGTCCGTCCGTCCGCCCATAATAATAATCATACATGGGACAACCCACACAACGCCATCAAGTCCCAAAGTAAGCAAGTGTTATGCTTGTGTTATGGGTTACTAGACAACTAATATCTTTATAATATACACATATGTAAACATTGGTGGCGCGTATTGTACGTGTCTATATATTAAGTACTTTTGCAGAAAAATAACTGGGAGACGCGAGAAATAGGTGTTTTGCATTTGCATTTATGAGAAATAGGTGTTTGAATGCAGTGATGAACTTGGTCCGTATGGGAACGGCAAAGAATACAATTTCCCACCGCCACCGGGAAGCGTGTCGTAAGAGACGACTAACCCTGGTTAGCAGAAGATGGGCAGCATCATCTCTCTGTGAAGCTATATACTGCGATCACCAACCCGCCTGCCAAGCGTGGTGATTATTGGCAAACCCTATTAATGCGGTACACAAACACACAATGGCCCCCAGTGTCCGGCAGCCCTTCTATTAGACACCATACCGGGGGTACTTGGATGCGAAAGGCGGCGGACCGTGTGTATATAGTGGCGAGCCTTGGGAGAGGCCTATATCCTGCAGTGGAGAGACACGGGCTGATGATGATGATTATAATGATATTTACGTGAAATGTTTTCAAAAGTATTATAATATTTTGGACCGAAATATAGTAGATATAAAATTTGAAACCCTTTGAGGATGTTGATTTCTAGAAATTTTAATATTTAAAAGTTTTATTCCTGAACACATTAAATTATAATGAAGGTTTATATTGATTAATTTTGTCGACAGGCGTACCCTCATATAAGGAGCGTTCGTTACCCGAAACCGGGTACAAACAACCCAGTTGTGACGCTGACCGTGGCGGACATTGCGGACCCTAAACACATCAGGACAAGGCATTTGACACCGCCTAAAACTATACAAGACGAAGGGTTAGTGATTATACGTCAACGGAAACTGAAGTTTATTACGTATGGCAATTGGTTGGATAATGGTATATGTTATGGACCAAGTGATAAATCGGGTATTTTTCATAATGACCGAGCACTATGAAAAATGGCCAATATGAGAGGGCAATTTGATAATAATTATTCAAATAATCAAATTGACTGGGCATTGTACATAATGTCCATCACCTTTTGGGCAGAGTAATACAAGGTATGGCATTAGTTAATAGCAACACAAGGAGCAGATAGCGGGAGTTGGGGGATTTTTTTTTTTGTGTAATTTTGTATTAATATAATAATGACCGGGCAATATGATAAATAATGAACTTTGAATAGTAATTACCACTTTGTCCTATAGAGCTAGACATTATTAATAATACCCGTATTAATCACTTGGTCCATAACATATACACTTTACGGCATGTAATTAGTGATCGGGCGTTCTAATTGAAAAAAATAGATGTACATATTCATAACAGGAAAAAATGCATTTTTTAAAGTATTATTTTTAAATAATATAAAGTAGCTTCAGCATAATTTCAATACGAAGGTTTTTACCATAGAGTAAATAAATTTGACCGCAACGTTTGGTTTCAATAGAGTCGGAAATGTCACTCACAGTATAGAAAATGTCAAACGCAATTTCGCGGGGGTGAAGAGCGGCGCGCGGGGACCTCGTCTACTGAAACTGGCCATCTTGCACTAGCTAGCTAGAGTATGAGTGGTTAGAAGGTAAACGCAGAAAAGGGCTTCTGGTCGATTCGTTTTTTTATAGTTTTTACTATAAATTCAATTAATTCAATGGATTTTATCATAATAACACAGTCAATTAGGTCACAAAGTTGCAACACTAAAATTTTAGATTAATAATATTACCTGGTTCATCCCACACAGCGCCATCTAGTCCCGAAGTAAGCAAAAATTATACTTGTATTGTGGTAGGTATTAGACATAACAGGATAATTATGTACATTATCTATGAAAGTTTTATTTGTAAAAAAGATACATCCCTCATCTTTAAACAAAAAAAAATAGTGTCTTACGAGATTTTTTACTGCATTAGGATTTTGAATTAACATCCGTAAGAATCCGAACGAAATATTAGATTTGATATTATACGAAAACAAAATATGTGTAAAAACTAGTTTGTTAAAAAAAAGCTGTAGTAATATTATAGATGATTTATCGAATAAAATTTAATAGATATACATTTCTCCAATCAATCCAGCATCCCCATGCACTGCAAAACCAACTCTTATAGGATCACTTCGTTGTCTGTCTGGCTGTGTGTCTGTCTGTCAAGACCCTTTTTCTCAGGAACAATTATCAAAGAATAAACAAATATAATAATATAATTTGATAGTTGAATGATGAAGTTTTTACCTAGATACCAGATAACGTATTGCAAGAAAGTTCACGAATCATAATGCATGTTAAGTATACGAAGTGTTCGGCTGAACGTAGTCCAAACTTAACGAGCGTGTAGGGCTAACTGAACTAAACAAAAAGTTTGAAAAGAATGAGTGATAAATAAAATGAAACATTAAACATGTTTTTCTCGGTAACCGTTAGTTTGCGCCGACTGCGCACTTGAAACTTTTTGTTTAGTTTGATAAGGGGGCTACAAAGACAGCATAATTCATTAAATTATTATTAATAAATTTATATTTTTTCTACATTAGTGATTTCTACATGACGAGCGCCCAGTGGGTGTCGTTGACTGAAGTGTGCGTCGTCTGGCTAACTCGCCCGCAGAACTTGTCTGTCGTATCGGTGTGCAAAAGTCCTATGTGGTATTGTCTAGAGGTAAGTTAATAATTAAGATATCCTGTGTCACAATAAAATTATTAGAACAGTCAATATTTATTATATTTACCAAAATATATAATTTGTTTAGTTATTGTTGCTATTCTTTCTATAAACTACACATATAATTGACTGGTATATTCACGCTGAGCTGCAAGACGGTTAAAAGTGGATGACAACCTAAGGAAGATCATTAACAAATCTTAATACTCATTTCATAATTTCATTTCAATAGAAAATCAATTATACGACAGTATTAATTCATACATACAATAAAATCGTTGACTTTACAATACGCGCCACGAATGTAAAAGGCCGCCGGCTGTACACACTCGCCGATCGGAGGCGAGCGCAAAATGGAGCACTATGACATGCCTTCTCTTTTGCCCGCATAGCGCTGCCTCTGGCGCTCGCCTCCGTTCGGCGAGTGTGTACAGCCGGCGGACTTTTACATTGGTGGCGCGTATTGTACGTGTCTATATTAAGTATTTTTGCAGAAAAATAACTGGGAGACGCGAGAAATAGGTAATTAAATGTAATAAAATAATTTTGAAATTTTCGACTGTTCGCGTTGTCACGTTAAAGCCATGACCGGATTAAAAATCTTATAACTGAAAAATATGAAGCTTTATTTTGAATAGCATTTAGTGTTTATTTCATCAAAATCGCCCTGCACCATCAATAGATATAAAATTTTTTCTTTAGTTAGAAAATTTGATAGCACCACCCTGCAGCGCCGCAGCGCCGCGTCACGCGTACCTGATGTCGTGGGGGACAGTGTCACTTTGTGTTTCATAACTTAATCTTATAGTTCGCCTCAAACTTTATGACCGGAATACAACGCTTTAAGCGTTCTTGCGCACGTACAATCATATACCCATCACTCCACCACGCACCACTGCGTCCCGCTACACCTAAAACTGGTTACTGCGACGCGACTTGTGCCTATGTTCGGAATATAACCAGCTGTGCTTCTATAAGAAAGCCAAGAAAATATTGTATGTTTTTTGTTTATTTAAAAAAAACCACAACATGAGATTCCAGATAAGAAAATCATTCAATTCAATCAATAAGAGAGTCATTTTGTATATAAAATTAAAGTAAATGTCTGTTAGATATAGAATACGACGAAAAAAAGATATCAAGGAAAGGAGGGTTTGATGAACTGAAATAGGGCGAACCACTGAACAAGCCTGTCAGTAAACAAAAGTTTATTTCGAAAATTATGAAACATTGACTAGCAATATTATAAGTTTGACCTTTGTAATTTCTACCTGTAGACAGATGCTTTATTAATTTTTATATTCGATAGGTATATCGCATAACATCCGGCAGTGAAGGCTGGGTGGAATCAGCGCCGCCCCCTCTATGGTCTGCTGGTGGCGGAGCGCTAGCAACTTTGGCGCCCGTTCGGGATGGACCTGCAGGTTTATTCAGACATGTCGTACGAGTAGAACATAACTCGCATGGGCCTCGAGCTCTACCACTCACGCATGGAAGCTTCGACGTGGTTAAATTGTTGGCTTGGGACCATTCCAATCATCATATGTAAGTATTCATTGGTATTTATTGGCTATTTGTGCTAGTTTGTGGCATTAAATGCCAGAACTTTCTGGCCCTACGCAGAAAATTGTTCTCGAATTTTGATAACAGTTACTACATGGGAATACCGGAGGGAAAACCAGGACAGCAGCATCTGTACAGAGTTTCAGCCGATGCGCCTAGAGCTGGCTCACCGCAGAAACTTCCATACTGCGTTACTTGCAACACACAGGTAAAACTTTGCAAGACTTCCTCGCACACTTGATAAGTTTACAGTTAGCAGTAGAGTTATAGAACGATTAATTTAATTGTTTTAATGTATTATGGTCAGCTGTCACAAGATCAAGCTTATATGTTACAATTTTCAACAAATTGTTACAACAAAATTATTTACCAAATCTAATAAATTATTACTCTATTTATTTATTAAATTTTAAATTCAAAAACTTTTAGAAATTCCTCTCGAATTTCGAGACCGCTATAGTTTCAGCTACATTTTCTTAAATAAACTATCTATATTAATGGTGGTTTTCGAAAGTGCATAACGAACAGTTTCAAAAACTATTGACTACTTTAATTCGCTTCAAACTTTATGGCGGATCGGAATACAACGCTTAAAGCGTTCTTGCGCAGGTACAGTCATATACCTACTCTTCGCTCCACTGCGTACCGCTACACCTAAAACTGGTTATTGCGACGCGAATTGTGCCTATGTTCACATTCGCTATAAAGTTTGATTGGAACTGTACCTACATTTAAACCGGAGCATTTTTGGGTAATTTTGAAAACGAATTGATAACTGATATTCACGTCATAACTCTCTAACATTATTATCAAATAACAATTTGACCCAAGGATATAGAAGGCTTTTTCAGACGGACAGACTGACAAATAAGTCTGGTCAATGGCCTTACTGACCGGACTTATTTGTCAGCCTCGTTGAATTTTTTTGAGGTACAAAAATATTTGTACCTCAGTAAAATATTACTCCATAATCACAGCCGTCGCCGGCCATAAACTTGGAATTCTACGGGAATCTGGCGTCTTCCGGAGACAGCGCCTGGGACAGCGACTGGGAAGAAGAACTACCCGCCACTTCCCCATCGCCACAGAGAAAGCGGAAGAAAAAGGAGCAAGGTATGAGCAGACATGCACCGGGATCTTTGAACGATGGAGCTGTGTTTAAATTAAGCAATCATAGACATCTATTCGTAAACTTGCTATCACACTTGCAACTGTATGCAAACTTTTCTGCTCTGTGAAATTGTGAATGTTGTAATGTAAATTTTTATAAAGAAATATCTTTAGTTTGCGTTTTGAAAATAGATAGCTGTTAGTTTTTTGACGCGTCTTCTCAAAGTGTTAACTCCAACGACACGCCCACGAACACGTTAAGAAGATTTGAGCTCATCTCAACAATCGTATCCGGCTACCGTCGACGAGGCCCGTCGTTATTTTATTTTATTTTGTTTTATTTTATTTTGTTTTATTTTATTTTGTTTTGTTTTATTTTGTTTTGTTTTGTTTTATTTTTATACGTATGTATATTTTCGAACCTAAAATGCGGAGTTAATCAGGCTTGGTATGAGCGTAATTATTGTGACATAATTTGCTTTAAAATTTGTCAAATGTGCCATTTATTGATTTTATTTCGTGATGAAACTCAGAAGTATTATTAAACAATATTTTCAAAAATGGACACGATATAGAAATTTTACAAAAATATAATTGAAATTTCTTTAGTTTACTACAGGTGCGAATAAACCTTTTCCAAATATATTTTCATTTTAAAATTATACACATTCTTATTTTGACCGTAAGCTTTCTGTTAATCAAAATTTCAACGAACTAGTAAGTTTGAAGAAAGAAAAATTTGTAAAAGCATTACCCGCAACTTAGTAAATTTTAAATTCATGCGTATTGGGAATTCTATTATATGTTTCTTGGAAAATTTCCACGAACGAATCTCAAAAAGATTGCAAGGCGCTTATTTGTCCACAGATCTGCCATCGAAGCCGCTGCCGTGCTTATACCATGAAGCGCACTTCAGCCCCTCAGCAGCGTACTTCGTGTTAGAATGTTTGGGACCGGGTGTACCCTCGTCTCGTCTGTATCGCGCCGCTCTGCCTGAACCTAGACTAATGGCGTACCTTCAAAACAATACGGCTGTCAACGTAAATATCGTTCCATTTATATCCTCAACACTTCTCCGTCATTATTTTTCCGCCTTGAATTTCGAAAGAAAACAGTCGACGATCAATCTAATTTTATGGGAGTTTCCTGGAAAGTGCTAAACCGTTTGAACCTTCGAATATACAAAACGCACTTCACAGGTGTCAAATGTCATTCGAGCCAAGTCGACAATAAATTGATAACCTAGGCCAAGCATTAGAGAGGAAATAAATGAATTGTTCTCAATCGGTCGCTAACTATAATGCGTCGGTACAAGTAACGCTAGATTTCGATATAATTTATAAATGCAAGACAGGTAAATACAATACATGCCACTGATATGTGCGGCTCTGAAGTATCAAAGAAGCTCATAGAAGCGTTGCGGTAGGAAATATAACTCTTTTCATACAAGTTCGTCCACAGAGAATCGAGTAGGTTGAAGGTCCCATGTGACGGTATTGGTGTACCAAAACTACTCAAATAAACAATATAAGTAAAAATATTACGCACCCGTAAAGTTTTGTCTCAAATTTATATTCTAGAAAGCGGTTAGGTCGTTCATCCCTGTCATTTCTTTGGTATGATTTGATGGTGCATTTTAGAGTGTAGGTTATGAAATCTGTTTCAAGTATGCAATATACTGCATACTTGAAGGGGACAGCGTCTCCGCTTACGTGCCATCTCTAACCCACTCTAATGCTCTGTGGGTTTATCGGTTTCGGTGCTTAGTTGGTCCATGTTGATGTTGCCAACAATTTTTTTTAAATTGATTTATATGAAAGAGTTTTCTAAATATATCATAACAGTGAATGAATTTAAAAAATTAAATCATTATTAATAAAATTATGAATGTTTAAAGTGTCCTGTTAGGCAGAGAAAGCAATACCGCACGGCGTACCTATGGGTAACGTCAGGCGATTTAAAATAATGATAAAATTCCTTTTGCGAGAAACAGACAAAGATAAAATTTTAATCCTTACTAATATTACAAACGCGACAGTTTGTATGTATGGATGTTTGTTACTCTTTCAAGCAAAAACTACTCATTGGATTTTAATGAAACTTTACAATAATATAGCTTATACATCAGAATAACACATAGGCTGTAATTTATAAAGATACTAGGTTTCCGTCCGCGGCTCCGCTCGCGTGCACTACACTACATTACAACTACACAGTTGCACCGGGACCCATTTTCCCGGGATAAAAGTAGCCTACGGGCACTCTTCAACTTATAAGCTATATCTATGCAAAAAATTATAGCGGTCCCGGTACAACTGTGTGGTCCACACGAGCGGAGCCGCGGGCGGAAAACTTGTAGCTTATAAATTCCATATTCTTCAACGACATATAATTTTTTTTTGTAAATTATATTATTGGCTACGCCGCATCCCTGATTCTTGTTTCCGCACTACCCGCTTTTTCCTTTACATTCAGTCCGCTGTTGTCTTTCCTATGTGACGCACTGAAAATATAAAACGCTAAACGCATAATCGCTTATCGCCTAAAACTCATATAAAAAACCTAATAAAATTGTGTAACAAACGCTATAACATATAAACTGTGGAGTGTGCCCGATTACGTGTTGGTGCCGCGCCGCCGGCTGACTGGAGGAGCTCCTGGCTGACAGCGAAGATTTATATGTGTGTTGCTGCGTCAAGGTCAGTCCCTTTAGTCTTTCCTCTCCTTTCGCTATCGCCCCTCGCTATACCTATAAATACAGTCCACTAAAACGCTCACGCTTCAGGAGTGAGCCCAGACGAAGTTCAAAGAAGAACTCGTGGGCGCCTTCATAATAATATGGTCCTTCGATCCGAAGGTTTAAAAAATAATATGTTCCTTCGAACCGAAGGTTTAAAAAATAATTGGTTCTTCTGACCACGCTCGCTTCATAAAATTCTGGTCTTTACCAAAAGTTTTAAAATAACTCGCTGCACGCTTCCCTTCATACAATTCTTTTAAACTACGCTATTCTTACTCTGTCAGTCTTTACTGAACAAGGTAGATTCCATTTCTCGCACGAAACGCTTTATACAAATATAAAATTATTTTATATAAAAATTTTATCTAAGAATTTATAATTATTTCGCTTTGTAGGTAGGTAAACATCGCGTCGCATCTACGCGCGTACCTTGTGTGTGCGTGCCGCGTGTGCATGTTACAGGCAGTAATTGCGACATTTATTGAATCGTCTAGTTTCTTACGTTTTCAGTTTTAATTCTATTGATTCTATAAATATATTTAACTTCAAATATGCCTACAAAAGGTAAAGTAACACTGCAAGAGGCAGATATTAAAATACAAATAACGATGCTAACTGCGCAACGTGAATCAATGTTTGGTCGGTTGCAATACATCTATAATTACGCAAAAAACGCCTTTGAAGATATAGTAGCAGAAGAACTGTTTTTGTCCAGTATTATTACATTGGAATCGATTCGCGATGAATTTTCTGATTTAGTAAAACAAATCAATTTGCTTGAGCTGACTGTGAATCCTGACGCGGTACCTAATTTTCAATCTTGGAATGCGTTTGATGATTTATATTGCCGTATTAAGCGGGTCGAAAGCAAAATTAACGCTCTTAAAGTTCCTGAGTCTACATGCAACGATACTGGTAACAATTCTGAAAGCAAGAAAAGTACTATAAAATTACCTAAGTTGGAGTTATTGTCGTTTTCTGGTGATCCTATTGAGTGGCCAATGTTTTATGAAAATTTCAAAAATACTATTCATGTAAACGAAAACTTAACAGATCACGAAAGGGTGCAATACTTAATAGGAAAACTTTCTGGTCGTGCTTTATCAGTGTGCTCCGGAATCACTCCCACCGGGGAAAATTACGAAAAGATTTGGTCAACTTTGGTTAAAAAATATGAGGATAAACGTTGTCTCGCTTCCGCTTATTTGGATCAATTATTTAATTTTAAAGCTGCTAGTTACGCCTCTTCAAAAAATATAGAATTATTTTTAGATAAATTCGCCGCCGCGGTCGCTAGTTTAAATCTTTGAAATTGTCTGATTTGGCGGATTTCATATTACTCCACGTAGCACTTAAGAAACTGGATTCGGAAACATCGCGCGCCTTTGAAATGTTAAAACGTGACGAATCCATACCTACGTACAATAGTTTAATCGGTTTTCTTCATGAACAATCCAAAATATTGGATCGCACGCCTTCTTCTATATCTACTACTTCTACCCCGCCAAAGAAGTATGGTAAAAATAACGCAGAACAAAATTACTCGAAGCCTACGCATTCATTTGTCGTAGTGGATAATGCTTGTGTATGCTGTAAACAAACCACACATGCACAATTATATAAATGTTATTTTTTTAAACGCCTTTCAATTAATGATCGTATTAATTTTATTAAAAACCGAAATGGATGTTCTAATTGTTTGAGTTTATATCATGTAAGTTTCGCTTGTAAATCTACGGTTTTATGTCGCTACTGTGGATGCAAACATCATTCACTTTTATGTAGAAAAATGAGGTCGCATACGGAACCACAAACCGTAAACGTTCGTGCGGAGTCCTCTGAAACGCTGAAGCACTCGGCTGCCGCCGGCGGCCCCGCTAACCGGTTTCAGACGCCTGCGCCCACAGTGGATGCGTCACACGATAATAAAATATCTCTTTGTAATATTAAATCTAGTTCTGAACGCTTGAACACTTGTTTATTAGGAACTGTTCAATTAAACACTGAAGATAACTTGGGTAACTTACATACTATTAGAGGTCTAGTGGACACAGCTTCACAAAATAATTTCATAACCGCAGATTGCTGCAAATTATTAAATTTACGCTATAATAAAATTACTAGATCTGTCGTTAAGGGCATAGGTGGCTCCGCTAGTTCAATTAAGGGCATGTTAACACTTAAAGTGTCATCATTAATAAATAAAAATATTAAATATTCTATTAACGCTTTTGTAATCGATCGAATTACGGATAAAATACCTACCGCTCATATAAATACTACTTCATTTACCTATTTAAATAATGTTACGCTCGCTGATAAATATTACTCGGTTCCGGGTGATATCGATCTTTTGTTGGGGGGTTCGATGTTTTCACAAATTTTACTGTCGGGCCGTGTAACGGGGCCTCCGGGTATGCCGACAGCTTTCGAGACTGTCTTCGGTTATATGATTATAGGCAATGTAGATATTGAAAATAATCCCAGTAACATATCTCTTGCTTGTTGCGCTGTTACTCAACCCTGTATAAATACGATTTTACAAAAATTTTGGCAACTTGAAGAAGTTCATACCGCGCCTGTCCTTAATGCTGAGGATCGTGAATGCGAAATTATATTTAAAGATAATTTGTCGCGAGACAAGTCTGGACGCTAAAGCGTCGCGCTTCCCTTTTCGCGCGACTCTGCTTCTTTGGGTGACTCGTATACAATCGCTAAAAATAGATATTTTTCTTTGGAACGAAAACTTAATGCTTCGCCTACTTTGCGCTTAGAATACAACGCGGTTATCAAAGAATATTTAGATAAAAATTATATCTCTCCAGTTTATGATGATAATATTGAAAGTGGTTATTACATCCCTCACCACGCCATCGTGCGTCAAGACAAAACCACGACGAAGTTGCGTATAGTGTTAGACGCGAGTGCCAAAACCACTTCTGGCCTATCACTCAACGACATATTATATACAGGGCAAAATCTACAAAATGACTTATTTTTAATATTACTCATGTTTCGCTTTTATAGTATAGCTTTCTCAGCAGACATCAAGCAGATGTATTTGCAAATTTTGGTTCAGGAAGAACATCGCAAATTTCAAAAAATACTTTATCGTTACAACTCTACGGAACCTCTCGTCACGTATGAGTTCAATCGCGTCTGTTTTGGATTACGTAGCAGTCCCTATCTCGCTATGCGGGTCGTACGCGAATTGGCCGCCGAAGAACAAGACACATACCCGCTCGCCGCGGATCTCGTACCGCGCGCCGCCTATATGGACGACGTGTGTTATTCTGTTCCCGCGCTACCTGACGCACTCAAACTTAAGAATGAGTTGCTGGGTCTCTTCAAGGCCGGGGGCTTTGATTTGGTAAAATGGTCTAGTAATTCTGCTGAATTGTTAGATTCGTTGTCCGAGTCTTATCGCTACCGTTCGGCTGTTCAGTTTGAACAGGATCAACATTTAAAGATTTTGGGACTTCAGTGGTCACCGTCTACTGATGAATTTAGTTTTGTCGTGTCCATAGAGGAGCGACTATGTACGAAACGAAATATTTTGTCCGTCATCGCTCGTCAATATGACATAATTGGGTTTATCGCGCCGGTCATATTATTTGCTAAGGTTCTCATCCAGCAGCTTTGGCTTTTGAAATTGGACTGGGACGAACCAACGCCGCCGCACATTGCTGAAATTTGGCATAAATATATTTCCGAACTTCCTGAATTAGCTAAATTAAAATTCCCGCGTCATTTAGGTGTAACTGGAAATTCAAAAATTTCTATAATCGCTTTTTCTGACGCTAGTGAAAAAGCTTATGGCGCAGTTATTTATTTACGCGTATCTAACGCTAACAACCCGCCTATTATACGTTTGGTTTGCGCGAAATCTAAAGTAGCGCCTCTTAAAGTTGTTTCTATCGCTCGCTTGGAGTTGTGCGCTGCGCTACTTATGGCTAAATTAACGCGTCTAGTCATCGACACATACGCTCCTCGTCATAATATTGACGATATTTATTGTTTCACCGATTCTATGGTGACTCTATGCTGGATCCACTCGTCTCCGCATAAATTTAAAACATTTGTTGCTACGCGAATTACAAAAATTATTGATACGCTTCCTCCGCGACATTTTTATCACGTAAATGGAGTCGATAATCCAAGTGATTGTTTGTCTCGTGGTATCACACCTTTACGCTTAATTGACCATCCATTATGGTTTAATGGTCCCTCATGGTTACAGCAAGAATCTGAAAGTTGGCCTATTAAAAGGTTCAAACCTTCTGATAATATAGACGTACCCGAATCAAAGGTAATCGCTTTGGCTACGTCGGCCGAAGAAGAACCTCATGCTTTGTATACGCTATCACAACGCTTTTCTTCGTGGAACGCTCTACTTCGCTCTATTATTTACATTTATCGCTTTTTAAAGAAACTACCTCGCGCTGAAGTAATTAACAGTTCACAATTTGATTTCGCTGAAACTCAAATAATTAAGGTTATGCAATCTAAATATTTCGCTGACGATATAAAATGTTTAATTTCAAATAAAAACTGTTCGCCTCAAATCAGAAAATTAAACCCATTTCTAGATAAATACGGATTGTTGCGCGTTGGTGGACGCCTGCGTAATGCAGACTTATCCTATGATCAGCAGCATCCTATTTTATTACCTCGAAAAGACTATATTGTCGATCTCATAATAAAATATTATCACGAGAAACATTGTCATACTGGGCCGCAACTACTTATGTCTATACTTAGACAACGCTATTGGATTTTATCTTGTCGAAACACCGTTCGCAAAATTGTTCATCAATGTTACTTTTGTTTTAAGGTTAATCCAAAAAATACATTTCCTATGATGTCTGATTTACCAGCTTGTCGTGTACAGCAAACTAAAGCTTTCACGCATACAGCTGTAGATTATGCAGGTCCAATCAGCATTACGCCTTATAGAAAACGCGGTGTTCGTCCTATAAAATGCTATTTGTGCATATTTGTGTGCCTCGTAACGCGCGCTGTACATATAGAGATAGCCTCAGATCTGACAACGCACGTATTCATTTCAGCTTTTAAACGTTTTCTTGCCAGACGGGGTGCGGTTTCGTGTATGTACTCTGATAACGGTACGACGTTTATAGGAGCAAAAAATACGCTTAATGAACTCTATAAATTTTTATGTTCTGAAAATTACAATTTTTCATTTGCAAAGGAGTTATCAGAAAACAGAATCACCTGGAAACTCATACCTCCACGCAGTCCTCATTTTAATGGACATGTCGAGACTTACGTCAAAGCGTTTAAAACTCATTTGTTTCGCGTAATAGGTTCGCAGATTTTAACATATGAAGAATTGTTGACAGTATTGGTGCAAATAGAGTGCGTACTGAATTCGCGTCCGCTTACGCTATTGAGTTCTGATCCATCGGAGCCTTCTGCTCTAACGCCCGCGCATTTTTTAATGTCAAGTCCAATAAAACATTTACCTTTTGTAGATGAGACAGAGTTTTCTAGTAATTTTGTAAAACGATATAAGCTTTTGGATAATATGGTACAATCTTTTTCAAAAAGATGGAAGTTAGAGTACTTACATCTTTTACAAACGCGTGAGAAATGGAATACACCTTCTAAACCAATCGAAAAGGGTACGATTGTAATAGTAATGACTGATGATACCCCTATCCTTCATTGGCCGTTGGGCGTAGTAGTTTCTACATTCCCAGGAGTCGACGGAGTAGTCCGTGTTGCGTCAGTTAAGACTGCAACTGGAATTTACAAGAGACCAGTCGTGCGTCTCTGTCCTCTACCCACGCAATAGAAATAGTTTAATTTAATTTATTCCCCGCTTTCTTTGTTAAATTTTAAGTTTATTTTAATATTTTTCTTTCATTTTTCCTTGTGCAATTGAAAGCGAGTCTTTCAATGGCCGGGGGCAATGGCTACGCCGCATCCCTGATTCTTGTTTCCGCACTACCCGCTTTTTCCTTTACATTCAGTCCGCTGTTGTCTTTCCTATGTGACGCACTGAAAATATAAAACGCTAAACGCATAATCGCTTATCGCCTAAAACTCATATAAAAAACCTAATAAAATTGTGTAACAAACGCTATAACATATAAACTGTGGAGTGTGCCCGATTACGTGTTGGTGCCGCGCCGCCGGCTGACTGGAGGAGCTCCTGGCTGACAGCGAAGATTTATATGTGTGTTGCTGCGTCAAGGTCAGTCCCTTTAGTCTTTCCTCTCCTTTCGCTATCGCCCCTCGCTATACCTATAAATACAGTCCACTAAAACGCTCACGCTTCAGGAGTGAGCCCAGACGAAGTTCAAAGAAGAACTCGTGGGCGCCTTCAATTATCGTATAGAGTTTATTTGTATATTTTCTTGATAAATATATTTAATAGTAGTCAAATGCTATTGTGGGACGCACTTTAACGAACCTTCCATCACACACACGCCGCTCTATAAACTTATGTCACTTACCTATTCCGTTTACCCTCATCACCTTTGACATAACTTTTTCCACATCAGTCACTACGTTTTACAAACCACAAGACTATCTCAATCTATCTTACACTCCACATTCATTCACATTCACAACAACGTTCACAATAAATCAAATTCGTGAAACATGCTTATTGTTAATAATAATAATAATAATAATAATAATAATAATAATAATAATAATACATGGGACTTCTCACACAGCGCCATCTAGTCCCAAAGTAAGCTAGTATTATGCTTGTGTTATGGGTTACTAGACAACTGATATAAGTACATACTTAAATATTCTTTATAATATATACATATATAAATATTTTTCCAAAGACACCACGCACATATAACAACCAAGACCCGGTACCAGTATCAATATTCATCACATTAATACTAACCCGACCTGGGATTCGAACCCGGGACCTCCAGCTTCGTAGGCAGGGTCGCTACCCACTAAGCTAAGCAACCAGTATTGTTGATTTTTGATATGTAATTTTTTTATCAAACATCTATAATTACCAGGAGCGCTTGTCGGCAATAGCGCTACCGACTCCGCGCAAGTTCTCGGTGCAACTGTCCAGTGGGCATGCGGCTAGAGTAAGATTACTTCTGCCTCCTGGACTTCGAGAAGATGAAGTTACCAAATACCCTCTGGTATTAGCCGTGTAAGTATTTTATTTCTTTGGAATTCGAAGATCATGTAGCGAAGGACGAAACTGTTTTGAAAAAAACACAATATAAGACGTCAAGAAGTGATGAAAATTGATGTTTCAGCAAAAAAATTAAACAAAGTCGGGGTGGGCAAAGAGGTTTCTTTAGGTGAAACGTCTTTGATTTCGTGCGGTAGTGAACGAATCTTTTTTTTTGTTTTACCCTTGCGATGGGAAGGCGGATTAAACTCTACAGCTTCCGCGCGCCCAAGCGCGCGGGGTATAGAGAGTTGCACCCACTAAACAACCGCCTGAAGCGGAATAAGGACGCGTGTCGTTAGCCCGAAAGCTCTAACGACTTCATCAGAGCGGCCAGGCGGCCCACTAGGGTGTTGCCGGCGCGAAGTTGTCGGGTAACCCCTAAGAGTTACTTGAGGCGAAATAATTCCGTTGGCGCTGGCCCTCGGTTAAGATTTACGTTATTAATATAACGTGAAAAGTGTTTTGTTCACTCATTTGAGATGAGGTCAGTAGGTGGGTCAGTAGGGGGTGGTGAACGAATCGTTCGTTCGATTGTGTTCGTGGTGTGGTTTGTAGTAAACGAAGGTGTAGTGGAAGTAGCTAAGTACGAAAAAAAAACAAAACAATGAAGTCAATTAAATAATATATTTAATTCACAGGCATGGGGCACCAGGAACGCAGTTAGTGACTGAGAAGTGGTCTTTAGATTGGGGAGCGGTAGCAGCGGGCGCGGGCGCCGTGCTGGCAGCGGTGGACGCGAGGGGCGCGGGGGGCAGGGGACTAGGAGCACATCACGCACTCCACAGACGTCTCGGAACTTTGGAACTGGCTGACCAGTTGGAGGTTGCTGAGTGAGTGATTCATATTAAACCTTGAACAAATTTTGATTGTTTGTGTGACGCGTTGAAAACGGAAACAACATTAAAGTCTCACCGAGGATACAAGAATATAAAGAGGTACGCGAGAATTCAATTGCTAGCTAGATGAATTCGGGATAAGTCTCTTTATACGAATCATTAATAATAATATTATAATAATATCTGGGACATCCCACACAGCGCCATCTACTCTGAAAGTAAGCAAGTATTATGCTGGTATTATGGGGTACCAGACAACTGATGTACATACTTAAATATCATTTTTTTTTACAATAAATACATAATATATAGTTACATTTACACCCAGACACGGAACAAATAGACACACAAATATATGTCCCGGGCGGGAATGGAACCCGCGACCCTCGGCTCCGCAGTTAGGGTCTGTGATCACTCGGCCAAAAGGTCAGTCATAATCATTCTATTAGGACACATTTTTGAACCATAAATAATAATAATACCTGGGAAATCTGACACATTGCCATCTAGTCACAATCTAGGCAGAACCTGTACATTCTGTACAACGGTTACATAAGTATTTTACACCCAGATACGCAACAAATAGGCATGTTCATACACACAATGTCCCGGGCGGGAATCTAACCCGCAACCTTTGATTCTGCAGTTAGGGTCTCTAACCACTCGGTTAATCGATCAGTCCACCTAAAACTTACTATAGTATATTAAAATATTAAATTGGGGAGAAAGTCTTTTCGTGTTTCTTTGTATGAAGTTGCAATCCAATCTTCAAAATTAAAAACTATTTCCCGTCATTATTCAACTCTCAAGTGAATCTAACGAAGAAATTCGATATATATTGAAATTTTTAACAAAAAAAAAAGGAGAAAAGGAGACCGAAGCCGCGAAAAAAGTTTATACCCTTTATGGACCTTGAAGTCAAGTGTGTGGTGGGATTGGAAGAGCATCGTTCATTTACCGCCACTCCGCCACGTGCCGTTCGGGCACAACAATAGATTCCAATGTTTACTACCTACAGCTGATACGTCTAAACTAAAGCATCTTCTTCACTTCACTTCATCAGCCCATTTTTACCCCACTGCAGGGGTTTAGGCCTCCCCCAGGGAGAGGAGGGGGGCTTGGAGCTTAAATCCACCACGCTGCTCCACTGCGGGTTAGGGACTGTAACGACCGCCATCTATTGACAGCGTCCGGGACCGACTGCTTAACGTGCCCTCCGAAGCACGGAGTCAGTGATAGTTGTGTACTTAAGTCAGAAAAACTCATTGGTACACACCCGGATTCGAACCATGGCCCTATGGGGCCATATAAATTTGAGACAGGTTCGTTGCGCTTTGGGCTATCACGACACTAAATAAACTAAAGCATGCAATTGAGAAAAAACGGTCGTAATTGATCAATAGAAAGAATACAGTCTTTCATCATGATAACACTAGACCACACACATCTTTAGCTACTCAGGGAAAACTGAGGGAGTTTGGCGTGGTTTGGTTAAGAAGTGTTGATGCAGCGACCATATAGCCCTGACATTGCACCCTCAGATTTTCGCTTATAAACGGTCTCTTCAGAATTATTTAGGCAGTGAATATTAACATCGAGAGAAAACTGTCATGAGAAGTAGTTCTTGTCGCGTTTTTTCAACAACAATCTCCGAAATTCCTACAGCAACGGGATAATGTCATTACCTACAAGAAGGCAACAAGTTATGGAACAAATAGCACGCATACATTTTAATTAAATATATTTAAATTATGAAAAAATATATTTAATTAAAAAATTATGAAAGCATTACATTTATATATAAAATACGCTTATTATTGCAGTGAGTTATGTACGAATTCGGAATAATTTCAATAAGAGATCCATGTTCAGTCGACCTATCAAGTGAACTTTCACGTGCTGCATCCGAAATGACTTCGATGTATAAACAAAAATTTTATCGAATTACCGAAAAATAAACGAATAACAAAAAAGTTTTGAAGTAGTTTTTTGAATTCTTAGAAATTCTAAATTTTATAATAAATATTTAACGTTATGTCTTATTAGAAAAATTAATTCAGGAAATCTTTAGAAAGGATTTTCGCGTGCCATAGGTGTGTGTACACAATATAGGTACCAAATGCTAAAACTTTTAAGTAGTAAAAAATTTAATACGAGCTAAGTACAGAGGGGCGTTATAAAAGTAATTAACCTTATTATGATAAAAAAAACTACCTTTGTAATTAATATGTGCTATGTAATATGGTTTGTGTTAAGGGGGTAGGCTTCATACAAAAAGAGGGTTCGGCTCGTGTCTAATCTCGTATTTCTGTATTAATATTTACAGAAAAAATATATATAATACGAAAAATATTGATATATTGTTTAGTTGTTGTAGAATAAATTCTTGAAAAACATGATTCCCGTTGCTTTTAAGTTTTGAAACTAATGAGCCGTAAACTCGATATAAATGCGAATTTAAAAAAAAAAAAAAAAAAAACTAATGAGCTGTAATGCGAATTTAAAACAAAAAACACATAATGTACCGCCCTAGGGACATCCTTTCTCAATGACGCTGCAAACTTTGGTTCCAATTCATACACATTTCAGGGGTTGAAACAGTCACGGCCTGCAAGCTGTTTAGATGTGTATTTTATAGGTATTTTTGGAAATTTGTTCTTATCATCTCTGTCACTCAAGAACAGGTCGGGGAAGAGGGATTGAAACGTAGATAGCGATGTGAATCCGAAGCCGCGGAGAGAAAGACTATCCCCTTAAAGCCGAAATAATATAAACATGTAGTCCACACATGTGTAGCTGCCGGTGGTCTCTAATTATTGAATATTATCGATTTATGTTTCTATGTGATTTCTAACGATTAACTTTGAACCGATAGAATCGTTTATGGAGATTACCATAAACTGGAGGTTACATTAAAATTTAAGCCTCCGCAAAGCTTCGTATTACAAGTATCGGTTTTAAGTTAGGCATAATAACAGTTGTTATTATAACAGGTTTTATAACAGCTAGCTGTGAAAGCTGTTGTCATACAAATAATTAATTTCATTTTGTTGAATAGTCTGAGAGCCCGTGACCATAGTTCCGACTTTCTAAAATAGTAAAATAATAAAAAAGCTAAATTTTTTTAAAGGGATAGTAAATACGTAAATACTAACGTTTTAAATTATAGTACAAATTTGTTGCTGTCAGTCAGTTGTCATATGGGAGCGTTTTATTGTGGAACGCCGGAAACGCCTTTCTCGTATAACATATTTATATAATATATTATAATAATTACTGGTAAACATAGTTTTCTAAAAACTAATTTTCTCATACTTACAGTTTTGGCATAAATAAATACCTTGAAACGATCTTCTGAAAGCTGATGGCGTGAAATGACTTTTAGAAAATTATTTTTA
The DNA here is from genome assembly GCA_949709985.1 of Luffia ferchaultella. NCBI lineage: Eukaryota > Metazoa > Arthropoda > Insecta > Lepidoptera > Psychidae > Luffia > Luffia ferchaultella. The sequence continues at coordinate 15,118,804 of OX453261.1, forward strand.
ATATGTGGATAATTATCTACACCGCACCCTAGCACCCTATGGGTATACTTACCTCACCAGCTGCAGTTGGTGAGCATTGCTAAAAATTTTGTTTTGTTTCTATGAAAAAAATATTTATAAGAATAGGTGCCATTATTCAACAGACCAGGTATACATAATATCGGTTGTCCTATAATCTGGAACTACATAGTATCAGTTGTCCCATCATGGGACTACACAATGGGACTAGTGCGATAGACCGAATTTTTGTTAGGCGTAATAACAGAGGTATAAAAAGAAAATGTGAAATATTAGTGTGACGTCAATACTAAATGCAGCAGTCGATGGCCACACAAACAATTGCAATACCTACGTAGAACATCGTAGTATGCTTTCAATTTTTAACAATCGATTATTCCTTGAAAATACATACATAAAATTAAAAATTAAAAAAAAAATCGTAGCATTATAGTAGTATGCTATCAATTTTTAACAATCGATTATTCCTTGAAAATACATACATAACATTAAAAAAATAAAATCGTAGCATTATAGTAGTTATGCTTTCAATTTTTAACAATCGATTATTCCTTGAAAACACATACATAAAATTTAAAAAAAAATCGTAGCATTATAGTAGTATGCTATCAATTATTAACCATCAATTATATCTTGAAAATACATACATAAAATTAAAAAAAAAAATAATCCTAGCATTATAGTAGGATGCTATCAATTTTTAACAATCGATTATTCCTTGAAAATACATACATGAAATTTAAAAAAAAAATAATCGTAGCATTATAGTAGTATGCTATCAATTTTTGACAATCGATTATTCCTTGAAAATACATACATAAAATTAAAAAAAAAAAAATCGTAGCATTATAGTAGTATGCTATCAATTTTTAACAATCGATTATTCCTTGAAAATACATACATAAAATTTAAAAAAAAAAAATTTGCATTATAGTAGCTATACTATGAATTTTTAACAATCGATTATTCCTTGAAAATACATACATGAAATTTAAAAAAAAATAATCGTAGCATTATAGTAGTATGCTATCAATTTTTAACAATCGATTATTCCTTGAAAATACATACATAAAATTTAAAAAAAAAATAATCGTAGCATTATAGTAGTATGCTATCAATTTTTAACAATCGATTATTCCTTGAAAATACATACATAAAATTTAAAAAAAAAAATTTGCATTATAGTAGCTATACTATGAATTTTTAACAATCGATTATTCCTTGAAAATACATACATAAAATTAAAAAAAAAAAAAATCGTAACATTATAGTAGCTATGCTATCAATTTTTAACAATCGATTATTCCTTGAAAATACATACATAACATTAAAAAAAAAAATTGTAGCATTATAGTAGCTATGCTATCAATTTTTAACAATCGATTATTCCTTGAGAATTCATATATAAAATTTAAAAAAAAAATTAATTAATTACTCCAGATTATCTATATTTTAAAAGTATTCAAATGTCACAATTTTTATCTGTGGGCTGCCGAACCCTGTCGTTTTTACAATAAATATTCTTATTTGCTACAAATATTCTTCATGTACCTTCGTTTTCTCTAGGTATCTCCGCGATTCGTTGCACTTCATAGACGCACGTCGTGTCGCGGTCTGGGGTCGAGCTCATGGCGGGTTCTTGGCCGCATTGGCGTTGGCTAGTTCGACCAACGTGTTCCATTGTGGCGTCGCCGTCGCGCCCATTGTGCGGTGGAGATATTATGGTAACATTACCTACATCAATTAAGCCTTCAGGATATACCTATAATTTCAATTAAGCCTTCAGGATATAACAAGTGCTCTTGGATCGGAGGTTAATAGATATATAATAATAATAATATATATATACAGAAGGGCCCATGACTCAAGCCTTAAGCAAAAGGATCGAATTAAGGGATGGTTTCAACACATTTTTGATTCTCCTTTACATTATGCGAAAATTTATGGTTTTCAAGATACAAAGTTTTTTTTTTAAACCAATATAGGGAGATGTCAGTTGATTGTTGCCTTAGCTTGATTCATTAGGATTCAATCAGTACGCAATTTAACAACGTAAGAAATTTAACAAAGTAGGCAAACACGAACAGAACTGCGATCAAATCGACGGCTTCCTTAAGAATAATATTTGTATTAAGCTTCTGTTGTCGCGGTGTCGAAAAAAAAGTACTCACTTGTCGCGGCGAACGATGAAAAAACTCGCTGAGCAATAAATAATTGCTTTAATAGTTCTTGTCGCCGTGCGTGACAAACGAGTACCAACCTCACCCTCGCTACACCGACATACATTCTCTGTGTTTCATTCAGTGAAAACATACCTAACTTTGCTTGCGACTGTGTGATACAGCGACAGAACTATTACTCGTTGCTCGCCTTTGTGGAGACAAGTTGCACTCGCTCGTCGTCTCTAATGGCTTTTAATTTTCGTGTAGCGTCAGCATATGCGGAGCGGTATATGGGCTTTCCTAACGCGACGGGAAATTATCGCGGTTACGCCGACGCTGACGTTACAAAGCAGGCGGCCGCGTTGCGTGATAAGATGCTGCTCCTGGTACATGGAGCGGCGGATGACGTCGTACATTTGCAGCAGAGCATGGCACTTGCGAGAGCCCTCGCTGATCAGGGTGCCATGTTCAGACAGCAGGTGAGAATAAATTCTTGAGTGCCAAATTTTATTTTCAAGTAAATCATATTACCTACATAAAAATCCATAAGGTAATTGATTGTTATTTGTTGCTATTTTTATGTAATAACAGTGAAGTAATTTAAAAACAATAATAGGTAACAAAGCTATGTTTAAAATGTCCTGTTAGACAGAGAGGGTGATATCCGCGGCGTGACGTCAGCCCATTTAATTGTTTATTTTTTTTTTAAGAGACAAAGTTAATCTTTTCGTAAAATAAACTCGTATAAATACTATATTTATGTTTTCTTGATAAATATTTATTTACAATATTTATCAAATATTCTATTATGCCCTCAGATGTGAAGATTTTCTCTAAGTACACTGGCAAAATTTTACTTTGAGTATTTTAACAAGTATATTTACATTTCGGTTAAACGTATTTTACCCGTCGAAAGCAAAATGCCTGGATGACTACCTACCGCCGGCAGTCACTTTAAGATGCTAAGTGGGTGCTAAGCCCAACAAAAATAAATAATATTATATCTTTTTATTGCGCCTAAAGGGACTGGCAGTAGGTGGCCAGACATTATTCCATTTTGATTTCGATGAGAAATATCTCAACGAAATATTAAGCTTCAGGAATATTGTAAGTAAACTTTCGTACCCATCAGATCTATCCGGACGAAGGCCACTCGTTGGCCGGTGTACGGCGTCACGTGTACAGAACCATGTCCAGCTTCCTCGACGACTGCTTCCGGAAGCAGGTCCCACCGGAAACGAAGGCGGGGTTGCGGAACGGCGGCAACTTGGACTGAGATACGTGGCGCGACGAGCAATACCCGTCTTGGTTGGTTACACTTAAAACACACCTGAAACTTGTGTACATTGTGGATAAACAGAATCTTCAAGATACCGCATCTTATATTTGAAAACGATCTAAAACTGACAATAGTGACAGACCATCGTGTCATTATCGTTGTGTCTCTTTCGTGTTAAGGAATTACATAAGAGCGAAAGAGAGAATATGATTTCTGTCTAAAATGCGGTATCTTGTTCTTTCCGGAACCTTTTTAAATCAGACCAACCCCGCGGTCAGGCACATGTCAAAATTTAGATTAAGTAGAATACATAAATACATATAGGTTATTAAAAAGTAACCATATCAAAAAATACCAGATTAGACTTATTTTATTTACATAAACATTAGAATTGCCCTTTTCGTGATGGCGGAGGGGGTGTAATAAACAAATCTAGGACACTGCCTAGTGACTGCAAAAACCTACATAAATAGGTACCTACAAAAACGAGGGACCTCGCTGTCGATCATAAAGGCGGTCCCACAGCAAATGTTTTCCGTTAAAATAATTGACAAATGTTTGTCAAAATTCTACTTCCTACACAACTTGGCAAATGTTCCTTTTCCTGACGCCCACTTTGAAATGCGCAAGAAAACCGACACGCTATTACGGATAACAAATGTTTGCCGCACTAGGCATTACCGAATACGAATGGCCTCCCACACATGCGTGAATGGCCAATATTTGGCATGTTTGCCACATGTGTATGAGCGGGGTAAAAATATGAAAGTTTGCAGATACCACTCATGTTTCACTGCACCGCGCATATTGGTTGCACGCCCCTGATCACATATAGCTAAGATCAGTTGAGTTTGCGGCAACGATGCTAGAATAGGACGAACTCGGGGCAACCCTATTGATATCGACACGCTGTTGTAGGCAAATTGTTTCTAATTAATGTTTGAATATTTCTGTTATTTGTGTGTGTGTGTGTGCGTGTGCGTGTGTGAATGTGTGAACGTAGTCTAAACTTACAGAGCCCACCGAACTAAACAAAAAATTTAAAAAATATTTAAAAATAAAAAAATTAAATTTAAAACTTGTTTTTCTCGAAAACCGCTAATTTGCACCATCTGCTCACTTGAAACTTTTTGTTTAGTTCGATAAGGTCTACATGCTCTATAAATTTGAACTACGTTCAGCCGAACACCCTATATTTATTTTTTTAAATTTTGGGTTACTTATTATATTTCTGTGAAGTGTCCATATTAGGAAAATAAGTAAATATTTTGTTATAAAATTGCGGTATACTAGGCGGCGGGGTTCAAACTGTTATTCAAATGTAGTTATTCAGATGTCAACACTAACATAAATTATAATTTAATAATATTACATTTTCTATTTTAATTTCATTCATTCATTCATTTCATTTAATTTTACAGGTAATTTACGCTGGAGTACTTAATATGAAATGACAGCGACAACTAAAACAACCCGACCGAAATTACAACTCGTGCAGTACAACTAAATCATATCCTATCTTTCAATTGCTGACAAAAAAAAGTGATAATGTTATTGCAAACCTAACCCTTGTGATTCAATATGTGTTTTAAAATACCCTAGACAGATACAAAAATTACTATATTACAATAATTGTATTGTTTGTAAAGTTTCAAAGTGTTAATACGAAGCATGTGTAATCAAAAGCCAAACGATTTTAATTACCTCTGAATATTAATTAGCTAATTAAATGTTTTCTATCAGATATATTTAGTTTGGCTTTTTAGATGGCTTTTGTTTAAATTAACGTAATTAAAGTGCTGAAACGCCTTATGACACAGAAGTCAGTAATAATGATTGATTAGGCTCGATTTGTAAACGAGCTTTTTAAGTTTTGTTAAACAGGCAATAGACACAAGACATGAATTTGTCACGAAATGTCATGTCACTAAACTGTCAAACGCTTGTCATACAAATTATCTATGGGCACTATTTTATTTATCCCATATGAGAAATAAATAAGTAAATTATTTTTTATTTCGATTTACCTTTTGGAATAATTTCCACTTTATGCTTCATTAATTTCTTTTTCTCGTTCGTTTTAAAACTATTATTGACTCCGGAGATGCTTAACATAGTGTTTGTTTCCGTGACACAGTGCCTCCGCTCGGAGCTATTAGATTTTTAGGGAGTTGTTACCGTTAGCAACTGTAGCAGTTGGTATCTATAGTAGAGCTATATATATGGTGGTATACACTCCACCCATTGAGAACTCCACCGAAGCATCGATTTTATTTTTATTCCGTATCTCCGGAATCACGCATGACTAATCAAGTAAGGTGCAAGCATCAGTGATATGTAAGCATTGTGTGGGAAAATCCTTTGATTATATAATGTCTGAAAAGTCGACGTTAAAAAACTTAGATATATCACCTAACCGTTCGGTTATAATTTACATACACAGCGATGGTTTTTACATGAGAGTATATGGTCTGTTGACTCACAAACACAATTATGTAAAAGTTGGTCTATCATTTTTATTGACATTGTATTGTGATATTTGTTGACATTGTCCATCACTAGGTCCATCTAGACGTTTTATAATCAAAGGAAAAATCTTAATTTGTTTTAAAAATAAAAATTTTTGCCATTAACTATTTAAAGGAAGAATATCGCTCGATCGTCTACCAAAAAATTCCTTAATTTTTAAAAAGAAAAGTCTATTAAAATATGTCAACTCAGCAAACGAATAACTTGCTCGGCAAATGGATAACTTGACTGCGATAATTTTTTTTTTAAATTTGAATGTTTCCGCAATATACCTACTAGGTATTTAAAAAAAATCAATTTGAAAGTTTTATAAAATGTAGGTAAGCGAAATTATATTAAAAACAGAGTTGTTCTATTAGTGAAAGGAATTGATACTGTTATATATCTCTAGTCAATGATATCTATCTAAATATAGAATTAGATAAGATATATAATTTATATAAAAATGTTCCTTGTATAATTTTTGAAAATAAGTCATTTTGTTTTGTATATCGTTTTTGGCGAGTGGCAATTCCGATAACATTGACACAATCTATGAATAAGTATACCAAGTAAACTGTTATTGAATTTTTATAGGGCTACCAAGTAACCTAATATAAAACCAACTATCGAATACGCTAAAAGTCGAATAAAACAGTTATCCTATGAGCGAAGAGCTAACCAACTTTTCAAATCAATTCAAAACACAAAGTTGTAAAAATTATATCTGACTCGTTCTAATGCAGTAGCTAAAATGATGTACTAAAACGAGACAGACTGAAAAGCCGCCTTTAGGCGTCATCTTCTACAGTTTATGGTGTAATCTTTCAGTAGTGGAGTTTGTGAACTTCTAGTGCAACATTGATTTCAATGGCACACTGAAAAAAAAAATGTTATAAAATTGTTATTTTTGTTATAGTTATTTTAACTTATAAAACTTTCTCTTGAATTGTTGTGTATTTAAAATAATTTTCAATTAAACTGCTGTACAATTTTTACTATTTCCACAACAACAATTTTCTATTCTGTTTTAAACTCGTGCATGTATGTGGACATTTATATGGTGCAAGGCGGCAAAATTAATTGTTGTATATTAGGTACCTACTGGTATTGTACTTTATTTTTCTCGCAATGCTTGAAGCTGGTCTTCGATTCGTATTAATTTGCCGCCTCGCCTTTACAGTATTGAAAGGTCCTACTTGGTGGATGGTGTGTATTGACACTAATTTCATCACAGTATATTATACGTTTCAAAGATCTAGGATTCTAGATTAATGAATTATAAAAATATCAACAGTGAAAAACGGTAAAGTGAAATTTCTAAATAACAAATAATTGTACAGAATCTCTTAAAATTAAGCACGTTTCAAGATTTAGTCGAGATGTTAATTACAAAAATAATAATTAAATTATAAAATAGAATCTTCGCGTAGTTAAGGCAAAAAAAAAAATAAACATTGAGAATTGCTCACTTCCATTTTGCAATTTGTCTCATTAGTGGTAGATAGTTTCGAATCAGCGGTAAATTTAATGGAGAAAATATTTAAATTAAAAAAAATTTAAAAGAAGGGGGCACGTTTACGTCAAAAAGATTTAAGATAAAAATTTAAATCCATATATTTTATCAAAACTGACTTGTATTACTAATTACGCGAATTTAGTGCAACAAGCATTCATTTTGGTGATTATAAAAATATTGAAATTCGTAAAAGTACGTAAAAAATTGTAAACGTAAAGATTCAACTCGAAACAGAAATTAATATTGTTGTACGCCAAAATGTGGTCAGAAAATATTTTTTAAAAGTTCTCCTTTAAATTTAACGCTACAATTAGCAATTTCAATCATATTAATGACCAATAGAAATTTAAAATATTGTAATATTTAAATAATTACATTTAAATATGTTGACTTAGTAACGTTTAATAAAGTACATATATAAAAGTAAGAAAAATGATAAGTCGTGCGTGTGCACTTTTATTAGGGCAGTTTAAAAAATTCAAAGTTCAACGTAGCAATAACTAGTGATGTATTTTCAATAGCACTTTTCCAATTTAGCACTGTAATATTACTGAAATAACGCTTTATAAAATTAGCGTTTCGCTAGTGATGTCATCTTGTCCTTTGCTCACATGATCATAATTAAATTTTTAATAATTATTGTATTAAGGTCTTGTTTTCATGCTTGAAATGTTTAGTAAAGTGGTTAGTGAATACAAGAATGTTGCCGCGTTTTCACAAACTCAATTCAGTATATCTTTAATTTTTAAAAGGCGTGGGTAATTTTAATGACTTACTGTTTTTGATTGTGACGGGAATACAGGTAATGATTTCATCGAAAGCGTTAAGTTTAAGTCTTTGTTTATGTATGTCTAGATATAGCGTCACAAATAAAAATTTAAAAATTTGTTTTCGAAAATGTCACCTAACCGTTCGGGTATAAATTGATGCGTACCTACCTACAGTTAGTACACGCTTAGTATTGCGCGGCGAAAATATATGGTAGTCATACACACAACCATTTAGAACGTGGCATATTTTTTATTGTCATCGTATTGGCTCTATCTGGACATGTAAATAATCGAAGGTTTATATCGATATAAAAAGTACCTTTCAGTTAATGACTGTCAAAATGTGATTACTTACGTACTAACACAGATTATAATTTGTCATCGAAAGTTTACACTAAGTTTGACGCTCGGAACAGCCGTAGATAATAAATGATTTATTACAGACCAATGACATTCGTTAGGGTCGTGTGAAATTGGACCTTATTTTCAAGACGTCAGAGTTTACAAAAGTGAACAAGTATTGTAGCAGTACTACCGCAAAGTAATACTGTTATAATAATAATCGACTGTTTTCTACGGGATATACAAATGGATTATAAAAATTAAACCTTATTGCCAATGACACAAGAACTAATTTTGTACGTTTAGTAAACGTGTCCGCCAAATCTAATCGCCGACCACTCTACTGAACAATGGAAAGATGGAACTCGGCCTAAAAATTAATAAGAGAACAAATTGTTTCGGAAATGGGACAACATGACATACTTTCAAGTGCCAAAAATACTTCTAAGCGACGTGTAATCGTATCTAAGTTCGTATCTTTTACTGAAATTATTAATTCAAATTGTGATTCGCGATATTAAATTTAGTATTGTTACAATTTAATAAAGATATAAAAATGTATTCTCGTGTAAAAACAGCTAGAATCAATTCCATAAACTATTTCAAGTTATAAATAAAAAATGTAATCAGAAATGTTTCATTAGGAACACTTTTGAAAACTTTGTAAAACTTCGGACATGTCAAATGAAAAACATTTCTTGTCACATATACTTAAATACCATTTACATTAAATGATTTTTTTTTAAGTATTTAAAGTATTGTGACAATTTACGAATAAAGCAAAATTTTCAATTTTTTAAAAACTAGACAGTTATTTTACAGATTGTCTAAACCAACCATAAACAGTCAAAATGTAGAAAATTATCATTAAAACAAATCCTTCAGATTGTTTAAATATTCCACTCCAATTTTCGTTTTCGTCAAAAAATCTTTCTCATTGAGAATCATTCATATCGTAACTAACACCAAGTGGCATTTATTTTGGTGGCGGTTATTTTGATTTACTTCGCAAACAGTTTTAAAAATGTTTACCAAGTTAAACGCACACAATGTGATTTTTGCCTTATTGGTGTTTCAATGTTTATGTTTAAGACAAGTACAGACGTCAGAGTCAAATTACAAATTGTAGTACATTTTATTTATATAACTAACAGTTGTGCCTATCTCTGCTATTGCTTTAACACCGAAATCATAACTTATTCAGCAAAAGTTACCTACACAATAACACCGATAGTTAGATTACAAATATCTGTAATTGTTTGTGTATAAGATAGTTTGTGTTGTTGTGAAAGCGACGACGTTCCTCTAAACGTCGATGCTGTTGCAAGATGTTGCAAGTGAGGAAATTGACAATTTAGTCATTTAATAAAATCAATAATAAATAATGTTTTCATTCGAATGGACGGCAAATGCTGTCATACGTATGTCAAAAGTAGATTAAGATTCTATAAGTAGAACATCTTCGCGATAAATTGGCGACAAAGTAGGAAGAAGCGGTGCGGTGGGGCAGAGGACACTTTTCGACGATTACTACCGCGAGCGTCGGGAGAGCAAACAAAAAAGGTTGAGTTAATTAAAAAAAAAAATAGGTATTAAAATGTCACAGAAGTTTACGTGTATCTAGTATATTTAATATATATATTCGGAATTATAGTATAATCACCCAAAAGGTTACTAATGTGGACAGTTATGAACGAAAATAAAATCCGTCTTATAAAGAATAATATTACAATATTCGCTAATTTATCCACGATCCAGTCATTAAATTACTTAGCAAAACCAAACCTAATCGAATTGAGTAATAATCGTCATAAAAAAATATTTGACTTAACGGAATGTTTGTGCTAATCTATGAAAAATACGGACGCGTAGATCATTTTATTTGTTCTATTATGCGGTTTCAAACACTACCGGTCAAATGAAAAAAAAAACTCAATCTGTGTGATTTTGCAGCTTCAAAAATACAAATAACAGTTACTATATTCTCTGAATTTCCTTTAGTTTTAACACTACAAAATGGACGAATCGATTTCATTTTGTTTATTTTGCAAATAAAAATATTTTTATAATATTATGATAACAAAAATGTATACATATATTTGAAAAATAAATAGTATTTAAATTTAGGAGTGAGAAAATAATGAGAAAACATAAACTAAGAATTAAAAAAATACTATAACTAATTCTTAAAAATGGTAATCTAATAATCCACCCCTCGTTGCACCCGACGCAAATGTGCCCATAACGCTCATCGCATTGCCGCGCTGAATTGCAATGGCAATTCTTTGTGATTAGGTGTTGCTATTTCATTGTCTACCTGGTCAATTTGTAAAGAACATTGTACATTTTTAATAAGACGAGTTTTACTTTTGTGCACATCTGTACCTACACTAAACAATCTTTTGGGTGGATTTTAAGAACAAAAATGTAACATTATTAATTCCGGAAATTCACTCACTGGCTAGATTTGACGGAATCTGTTGGGCAAGACAACAAAACTGGACGATGGTAAGTAGACTTCATGGTAGTAGGTAGGACCTTGAAACTTTGAAACAAATATCGGAATCGTTATAATTAGGAACCAGGACTGCATAAATGGAGATAAAATATGACCTAGAATTCGGGAGTAAGAGATCCGCCAAATAAGGATGCGTGTCTAGTAGGTTATATTCGTAACAGTGACCAACTGACCACATGGCGACACGCTGATAAAACTAACACCAACATTACGTTTCTTTATACCATTACACTATCGTACGCGTGTAATGCGTGCATTACACGCGCGTGATAGAACGCGTATGCCCAAAACAAAACTAGAAATACGTGACTAATTCAATAATCATGATTTTTATTTCATTACTCTTATGTTACACAGGTGTTTTCACACTTACACTAGCGTAAAGTTGGCGTATTTCCTTCAGATTGAATTACAGAGTTAAGAAATATATGTCTTGATAGAAAATGCATAAGCGTGGTTTAGCACTCTGAATTCCGCGTTATTTGCTTTTGCAAAGCGTACCGCATCTGTAACTTGTTAACAAAAATTTGCAATATTTTATTAATCTTCTATCATACTAATTTTATAATATAGTAAGTATAAGAGTTATAAATAAGTTTTACAAATATGTAATTTGATTTCAACAAATAAATATATAACTTAAAACAGTGGGGATCATCTAAGCAAATTTTTGATTTTTCGAACTTGGCATGTATGATACATAAATAAAAAATTATCTGAGTCCAAAAAAATATGGAGTCGTTCTTTAAACCCTTTTTTACTGAATTACGAATGTTTGGATAGCCAATAATAGAGGGAGAAATAAACATCTAAACAATGTCGACAGCATTGTTTTTTTTAATGGATTTTTAATACGTGAAGTGAATTTCTTAGCATTCGACTATAAGTACATATATATAAATAAAATTATAATTTTCTTTCCCGGGCGTAGACAAAATTCAGTTTATTTCAGTCGGACCATTCGAACGTGGAGTCTATGTCGCTCTCTCTTTATAATTTTTTAAAATGTGAATTCATTGCTTGTTTGGAATGAGGTATGGAACGCCCTTTACGATGCATTTTTTGGTTCGGTGATGTTTTTAACTTGCACATACGTACTCTGGGATTATTATTCGTAGCGCAGTGTTTAGAACGTAAACAGTGATCAAAGAAAAATGACAATAACGTGGCTTATCAGTCTGTCAAACTCTATTTTTTTTTATTAATTTTAATTTAATAATGTTATTTATTATTTTCGTAACAGGAATAATTAAGTAATCATTCAATTTCAGTCAAAAAACAATAACTCTGATATCTGTACTTGTCTTTTGAGTAATATTGCTTCGTGTGTAATTAGTATAAGTGATGTGATTATGTTGTTGTTTCTTAGGACTAGTTAAAACAAATTTAATACACAATGAGGGCTTGAACACTTTTTTGTGCTACCAGGACAGCATCACTTGAGACTGAGGTGGCTTTCATGGCGCGGAATGTGATAGGTTAAGATCTTGCAGTCCCCGCAACCATCGCATCGGTTTCGTTGAAAATGAACCTACCCAAACCAGATTTTCACAGATTATTTTATTTTATTGCCACGAAAACGTGGCACTATTCTTTTCAACTCTTTAAACTCAGAAATAAATCAACAAAAAAATTCTCTGCTACCCGTGCGAAGCCGGGGCGGGTCGCTAGTTCAACATATTTGAAACATTTAGGTTTTGAACTGCAGCCTCTGATATCCTTAAACGTTCTGGACTCGATAATTAAGCATTCGAACGAATACAGACCGAAAGGCGATGACCGTAATGTTAAAAAGTTCCCGAACATCCATAAAATTTAACATGTGATGTCAGATTTCTTGTTCGATTTCCAACCGATTTCCAAAATTTTGGTCTCAAACTGTAGCTACCAACGCCTTCTAACCTTTAGTATAACATTTTGAAGCGATCCGACGAATACCCTCTGAAATATAGTAACTTAAATCCACAAACACAAGCGATCGACCAAAAAATGTCATCTTTCGGAAATAATTTCTCTTACAATTACCAACCGATTTCCAAAAAATTGGTCTCAAATCGTAGCTACGTTAATGGCCAAGATACAATTTTTTTTTATTTTCGATATCGGTCCCCGTTCTTGAAATATTTTGGATTTAGTAAAAAAAATCCGAAAAAATCCCGATTTTTTTACATTTTCCGATTTTTTTCAAAAACTGCTTAACCGATTTCCAAAATTTTGATGTCATACAATGCACAACTAAATTCTTAATCTTTTAAAACCTTAAAATCTTGGCTAGACCCCATACCCTCGGAGTTATGGCCAAAAATGCGTCTCCCGTGAAATGGATATGATAGTCATTTTCAATGACAAAATGTGTAAAGATAATAAGTTATTGTCTTGGCGTATTTTAGCAAAAGTTTGATATTTTGTTAAATGAAAATACTTAAACCGAAAGCTTTTAAATGTGGAACAATAAAAAAGAGGATTTTATTACGAAACAGAAATGCTATGGGCTTGGAGCAAAATTTCCAACAATCCTGTTATCTTCCCCTTGAAATAAAAAAAAATTTACTCTGCAATTTGCTTAATTATTAGAAAATAAATAATTGATTAATAAAATATCCCCTGAGAATTCATCTGAACGATGTTTGTTATTTTCATCATCTTAGACTAAATAAAATAATGTTTTGATGGATTCATACTCGTATTTTATAATATTATTTACCTTTTGTTTTTACTGGTGGAAAGCAACTGGAATAAGCTCAACCGTTCAGATGACGTCACAGAAATTATTTCAACTTCAGATGAATTTCGATAAACATCTAGCCAATTCGTAAATAGAAAAATAAATATTTTGAGATTTTATTCTAAGCGATTTTGACACATTTGTTCAAGTCCCTTGGAATCATATCCAAACGGTATATAAAAATACAATATATATATATATATATTGTATAAATAAATACAATATAATTACCCTGACAGGACTGGTGACGCCTAGTGTGAGGGTCAGTAATTTAACTTTTTGTGTATAGGTAATCATAATGGCAAATAAACATATTTCATTTCAAAAGGAAAAATAAAAACTCAATTTTGCGAGGGCGACACCTCAGTCTCGATCAGTAGCATCTGGTGAGCGAAAGATTATCGGCCCTCGTTGAAACGTGTTTGTATTTTATCTAAACCTTTGAGTTTGCGTTACGGTTTCAAGAGAACCTGTGGACGTCATCATCTCATTTTACAAATGGACCAATCACGTGCCTGCTAAAATAAGCCTTGATTAGACAGGTCGTGATTGGCCAATTTGGAAAATAACGTGGGATTTCACTTTTGTCTTGGAATTAGAAAAATTATTGTAATACACGAGACCATTAGGCGGGTCGTACATGTTCAATATATTGACAATTTTATCGCGATCCTTTCAAAATTACTGATCGTGTGCTTGGATAGTGTTGCCAGATCGGCGAAATTATAGTGGCAACAGTTTCAACAACTGTTGGCAACGCGGGCATCATATGTATCCCGTTTCATTTCAAAATATATACACCGTGTTCATTTGAACGAATTCCAAACTTATAGAGCGTGTAGAGCTACTCCGTGATGTAGAGCTTACTGAACTAAGTAAAAAGTTTCTAATACGTAGATGGCGCAAAGTAGCAGTTACCGAGAAAAACACATTTAAAATCTCATTTTTTTGTCGTTTATCTTAGTTTGATTTTATAGTAAACGAAACACTAATACAGCTGAATAAAACACCACGAGACGGTCTCGCGAGTCGCAAAATTGGAGAAACACTATTCGTGAAACAGCTGATAAGGTCACCGGCAGACTACTCTTTGAAAATGAAATATTAGTGGAATCTTTTGTTATGTAATAATTTTAAAATTGGCGGTTGAAGCTAGACCAGCTGTCTCGGAATAGTATTAGCTATCGTAACAGTAGGGCGACAAAGCTTTGGGTTGCCCGTCTTTTTAATTCATTTTTCTCGACAACCGTTAGTTTGCGCCACCTGCTCACATGAAACTTTTTGTTTAATTCGTCAAGCTGTACACGTTCTTTAAGATTTGACTACGTTGTTGTTAACTATTGAATTTTTACAGACCCGCCTTAAATTGCAAAGTAATCGGTATTCACATGTATTCTTTATGGTTTTTTTTTCTCTGTACTTTCAGCGTTTTTCTCAAATTATGCTATACGAACTTCTTTGTCGTGTTTACTTTACAGTTGTCTAACCCATAACACAAGCAAAATACTTGCTTACTTTGCGACTAGATGGCGCTGTGTGGGATGTCCCAGATATTATTATTATTACTACTTTTTATCTGGCTCATTTTACCCATATTAGAATGCATATTTTATGATTAGTATCTATTATTATAATAAAATAAGTTTTAGCTGTTGAATCCTGATACTGTAGTTATTAACTTTAAGGGTCCAAAAATATTTTTTTTGTATTTTTATCCTAACATTTACTTGAAAGCTATCGTATTTTTGTAACTTCAATGTTTCATATAGTGAGACTGTATTGCGTGAATTTAATTCTATAAAGTTATCTATTTATTAATATATTTCGTTAAATATTCTCGTTGTTGAAGAGGTAAATGAAAAATAAAACTTGAATATTTCGTATTATATTTTTACAGAAAACTGTTTTCAAAATCTACTCTTGTATTCGGAATCAAATAGGTATTTGTAGACACAAAATGGAAAATTAATACAATTATTATATTTCAAACAGTTTATGTCTGAAACATACATACATACTAAAGAAAAAAAACATACTAAAGATTTTTCAAGCATTTATCTCTATAATCAATTCGCTTTGTTGTTTCGAAATGTAATTAACTTATGTCACTCGATACCTAAATTTTTAAGAATATACCTATAATCTGTTCTATAATACTATACGCTGTTATCGCTGAAAATTTTATTTCTGTTATTCATTGTGATTTCACGAGTTTCGTCTATAAAATAAATAGATTGAAAGAAAATTATGTGTATGGACTTTTTATTTTTTCCAAAATATTAACGAAAATAAAAATCCGTTCCACTCCTGTTGAACTAAGTTCGAAATTGAAAACCAAATTGTTGAAGAAACAACCACAGGCGTAGTGTTCAAACTTTAGACTTCCTATCGCTGAACAACCGATGAAGCACTGCAATGGCGTCCGCGTAAGTATGTGTGAATGGAATTACGAAGTGTATCTACTGGTTGACGCCTGCATACGTAGCAAGCTGACTTACTAGGGGTACATCGGTTCCTAGGTTCGTGGACCAATGCCATTTTTTGAAAGTTATAAAAATAAACTAGTCGATTCGGTTAATTTATAATGGGAATACATTATTTTATAATCAGGTAACCAACAATTAAATTACGAGTATTTAATATCCCTATAAAAAGCAATAACAGACCGTGACGTCACGCTCTAATACAACCGTTTATAATAGGTAGGAAGTTACGTCTAAACTTCATTTTGCAAGAAAGGGATACAAAAAACTTAAAAATGTTCAAGTTTTTTTAAATAATTTGTTAAGATATCACTTTCGAACAAATTCTTAACTGTTTTACAGTTATAACCACCAGAAGGCGCTAGAGTGGATTCGTTTTTTTTTTTAGACGGTAGCTTATATTTTGATTCGTTTTTTGGGATTAATATTTATTACCTCAGAGGAAGTTCTTAGACATATTTTGCAGTTATAGGCCACCAGGAGGCGTTGCAGTAAATATGTCTAAAACAACGTAAATATCACCTCAGTGCATATTTCTTGGTCAGTCCGTTCAGTGGTCGATTCTAAGCCGCCAGGAACGCTGCAGTAAATATGTTTTATTAAAAACAGCGAGCTGTTACTCAAAACTGCTTTTTCATTGCCATCATCTGGTCATAGATCATTCTTGGATATAGGCCACTTATCTTTAAAAACTAGGTTCCTAGGCTCATAGACTTGGATATATTAGCACACTACTCTTGTTGTGTTCTTACTGTCCTTCCCTTTGTTTTCATGTTCGTCGATCGACCTCTTTCGTATGACTTACCTTGAAGATCGGCAGAGAAGAAATGACTGTGAATAATAAAATTAAATATTCTTTTTGAATTCCAGTATGTTAGTCATGTAATCTAAGAATTTTTGTCCTAATTTTTAATAAGAAGCCGTCGCAATACCTACTTATTTGGCTATCATTTGAATATGTCAGAATCTAGAAATTGCACGAAAATGGCAATCCAAGAAGTGCCTAGCTCGCTGAATTAGCTCCTCGGAGGGAACGACACTCATACATAAAAAGAGAGACGAGAACTTGCGACTTTGCTCCGATATTAGAGACGCCAGTTATGATAACAATCAGATCTTTGGAAACTAAGGCGCTTCAGTTCTAAGAAATCTCAAGTATCCAAAAATATAAAAACAAACTTCAACCCACGATATGAAACAATAATTGAAGTTGAAGCGTAAAAGGAAAATGAATATTCATATGAAGATAAATCATCTAATAGTCCTAGATAAACAAAACCACGTCAAAAAACTATAGTATTTGGTTCCAAGGTCTATCCTTTCTTAAAAACATGACAAGATAAACTTTATACATCGGCCGTTAAGAGTTTGCGTTCTGACACATGATATTTATATCTATAACATCATGTTTGTTGTGAGTTGACATAATTTTTAATTGAATTTTTTGATTTTTGTCATTCGTGCACCTAAACGATAATAATATTTGAAAACGGGAATCGTTCGACGGTACAAATTCACATCAACCATCCGATTACGACCTGTCAGGAACGCAAACTCTCGACGGCCAATGTACCTATAGTTTAAATCATAGCTCATAGCTATACACGACGGTTAATTCTTATATATGATTTATTGTTTTACATCGATGTAAAGCACAGTTATTTAATTCTTTAAAATGTTTATTTTATTTAAAAATTTTAAATTTAAAACTTTTAAATTTTACTCTATTAAAAGGCCTAACGGTCCCTTTTTTCGCGATGTTTTAAAAATTTAAATTTTACTTTGGTTTTTGCAAATTAAAAACCTCGCAAGCCCCCCTGGTCAACCTTTGAGTAGGATATGGGTATTAAGATAAAATCGAAATATTTTTTTAATGTTTAAAATACTTTTAAATGCGATATTAATACAAAAAAATCCCTTAAAACGTGTAATTATTTCAAGATCTAGCAACATTCAACACCATACCGAGAAAAGGCATTTATTAGACGTCGCGTGCTTTGTCGACATGCCGACTCATGCGTTTTTTTAAATATTTTACAAATATTCATAATATATTTTTTTTTAAGGATTACTTAGATAAGATCACACCTCGATACTAAGTGATAGTCTTACGAATCGATCAGGAGTTTTATTACACATTGTGGACAAGGTTTAAACCTTTGTTATAAATTTCCTAACCGACATACCTATTTGCATACTACCAAAAAGGTTGTACTCGAACCAGACATAAACAGCAGATAGGGGCCTGGAGGCGTTCATTTTTCACTAGGTTACTAAACGAAAATTCTAAGCTCAGTCCAGATTTGAATGCAGTCGACCTAGACATGTTAATGGAGTGCTGCATTCGTACGGGCTGCGCTCGCTGAAAATAGAAAGCATCCGCAATTCAAACGACACGAAATGATGTGTACAGTTAACAAAGGAAATACACCCGCTGTTGGATTGGTCAGTTTTGTATCTTGGCATCAAATAGGAAGTCCACTTTTTATAGGTCTACCATATCAACCGATTATGCTCCACTGCAGGGCTTAGGCCTCTCTTCGGAATGAGGGTGCTTGAAGCTCAATCCATCACGCTATTCCAGCACGGGTCGGTGGATTTAAAAGACCGCCTCTGATGATGACAACCAGGACCGACGGCTCAACGTGCTCTCCGAGGCCCGGAGTCAGTGATAATTACCTATGTACTTAAGTCAGAAAAACCTTACTGGTACATGCCCGTTTCTGGGATTCGAACCTGGCTCGCCACCAACACGACTATAATGAATTTTATGGTTTAGGACTTATACCCTATACCTATGCGGTATATAGTAGTATCAAATGTGTTAGACATTGTAGCGCGTAGTAAGAATTTTCATTTTACCTATATGTCGAAAAACAAAACGCAAGCACAGGCTCATAAGCACTAATATACTCGTTAAAACTCACTCTTTGTTTTTACTTTGAGATCGCTTATTTCACTTACTAACCAACTGACCGGTGTCGAGGGGCCAGAGGCGCCGCTATTCCTTCGTATCGTATCTGCGTGTAAATAATCTATATATAAATATAAAATATAATATAAAAAAATAATTGTAGGTACTATCAGTTGTCTTGTACCCATAATACAGGGTCTGCATAGTTTAGGGGACTAGATGACTATTTAGATCACTACCTATTTAAATAAATACTGCACTATTGGCGTTCTCTTCTTATGAAATATCCCATCCCATAATGACATTTGGTACTTTTCCATACTTTTTATATTAAAAACGTACAGTTTATTTTCAGCTGTTAGTAATTGAGCCAATTCCAAATACATAACCAGCAGCAAGTCTGGAAACTGAAGCCAAATTACGGGACGTGAAATGTATACTGTGAATGTATATAGGATTGTTGCGACGTCTAGCTCAGAAACGAAATATTACGTAACACAGACGTAATAAAAACTCCAGGCTTCATGTCACTGAACAACCAATAAAGCACTTGCGCCCGCGTATGTGTGAGTGTTTATGTATGTGTGTTTGTGTTGACGCGCGCGTAGATAGCCAGCTGACTTACTAGGAGCGCATCGGTAGTTAATTCGCGATGCTACGTCAGGATATTGCTAGGTTCACGGTAGGTAACTACATAAATATAATAATATCGTATTGTAGTTATTACTCTCGGTGCGGGAGTCCGACTCGCACTTAACTCGTTTTTTATGTCTATGGTGCATTTTAAAATCTGCGGCTTCGTGAGTAAGAACGAGTATTCTAGGCCGCGGCTGACGCAGGAGAAAATCGTGCGTAAAGTTCCCATTGAAATTATTAATTCGTTGAGTGTATTTTATTGTTGACTGTACGTCTGGGTCGGCTAAATGCAGAAAGTTCAAGGTTTCGGGGCACGGATGCAATGAGGAACATGTGACGTACATATACATGGAAAGCATTATGCATGTTTTAGTTCGTGAAAAAAAAAACCTGTCTTAATTCGGTCTAATGACATAACCGACACATAAAACAAAAATTACTCATGACAGATTTCTGTAATTATTTCCGTTAAATCTACGTAGCCCGCACCCTCCCTCAGCACCCTCCCATATACGTGCGGGCTTCGCTTACTCTGTGGTTACCATTTTCAATAATTTGATATCATTTTCATTTTTAGGGTTCCGTGCCTCAAAAGGAAAAAAACATACCCTTATGGGATCATTTCGTTGACCGTCTTTCTGTCAGAAACTCGTGGAAGTATCTGATTGAAATTAATAAGAAACACTTGGGTCAGCGCACCCTTGGAGCTGTAAAAAAATCAAGCTTCTAAGTGGATGCAACCCAAAAATACCTCCATATTTAGACACTCGCAGATAAATCGAATTTGCACTGAGATGCACAATGTTTTACACGGAAAATGAGCATTAAGAAAGTTATTCTCTTTTAATTTTGAAGACAATTGATTTGTAATTATTATGCACTAATTTTACATTTCATTCATCAATGATTTAGCCTAAATAATTTTGAAGTTCATAGCTTATTTTTTTTTTAAATAGGTATTTTCTTTTCTGTTAATTAACTAATCAAAGTAAATTACAAAAATAAATTATAACTAACATTACATTTAGTAATAGACAGTAAAGCGATTCTTATCTTTAAACTTATTCTAATAGGTCATAATATTATGTACCTACTACGAGTACTTTAGGTTTAATACCTTTGTGTCCGATAGGAACCTTCGACCAAGACAAACAATGCCCTCGTTACTGTCCATCCTTTCAACTCAACAGTGCAAACAATCACGTCCTTTTGTTACTCCGTTGGGATGTTACCAAATAAGCAGATAGGAAATAAAGGGTTTTAATTAAAGACGAGTGTATTTTCTGTTGTCTTAAAAAACACCTCGTAACTTGAAAACCATCCATTTTCCCATAATGTGAAGTGGGAGGAGCCAAAAGATTCAAAACCTCTCCTTTGATCCACCCTCATGGGGCAAAACTTTTTGCCTTTCGAGCACTTTGCCTCTATCTACTAAAACACCAAGTAATTGCTATTTACATGCGATCCAAATAATTCAGATATTTCGAAAATTAATTTTAAAATGAAAATCCATTAGCCGTGAAAAATAAGTAAGCCATTTGGATCAACCAGAATAAAGAAAAACACGAAAATAAAAAACTTGGTGCCTTCATTACAGGAGTAACCTACCATGGCGGGGTTGCATAAAGCTTTTTCTACGTTGGTTTCTTTACTCATGTGTCGTAAGCCCACCATGTCGATTCAGTACAGATTGGGTTTCATCACACAAATAAAACAAATACAACAACTTAAAAATATATTTATTTATTTCATAGTCACATTTCTTTTCATGCTCTCATATTTTCGAATATTATTTCATTATCAAAAACTAATTCATTGTTTACATTCTTTCGAGAAATACTGCCCAGAATTGTGGTCAGGTTAATTATATGACTTAAAATGCCTATTAACGGGATTTATGTAAATGCTTTAGCACTTAGGACAATCGTTTGTTTTGAATGGAGGTTAATTGAGGAAAGTCATTCAGAGTCCCTAATTAATTTTAACCTCGGATGGGTCACGACGCTTAAGGGTGGCTACACACGTTCGGTAATATAAAACGAAAAGGAAAAAAAGAGTTCATTTTTAAGGACTCATTATCGTTCTCGTTTCTATACCCAATAGCGTCAGTTCAGCAGGGTCACGGATTGTGCAATCGCCTAGTTGAGGCGATCGTTCGAAATTATAACACTGGCAAATTACATAGCCATGTTAACTTAGTAAAGTACTAGGCGCCTATGCCAATACAATTTGGTCGTTTATATTTTCAATCGCCTAGCGTACGTTAAAGCAGCCAAATTGTGTAGCCGCCTAGAACTGTGATCGTTTATTAAGTTACTGGCCTTGCAGGTTACTTCAGTGTTATAATTCGAACGATCGCATCGACTAGGCGATTGCACAATGCGTGACCCCACAAATTTTGCAACTGTCACGTCTAAATTGACAGAAATTTATGATACAAAAATTGAGTCGATGCTGCGATAATTATTTTTAGAATGCGACTTAGTGCCCGCTCAACCCGAGCTTGTGACGTTCATGATAAACCATTATACACGTATATACATGTGTCCTGAACTGTGCGGGGGCAGCTTACATACAAAACATGGACACCGTACACCCTGCCCCGCCCCGCCCCATGTTCGAATAGAACAGGCACTGAGTTCACGTAAAAATTACAATAACTTCATGGTCTACTTGAATATACTTAATAAAAGCAAAATTTTCCTATAATCCCACGACATCTAAACAATGTATCAAATATACAAGACATATTTGTATCAAAACATATTCATTATTTAATTTTTCAGTCCATTAACTTTTAATGCTAACAAGTTTTTAAAAGATCAATAAAAAAGAAAACATACTATACGTGTACTCGTGTACAAGTGCTAGAAGCACAGACCAGTCAACCTCTAGACCACGCTTTAATAAACGTCAGTATGAAAACGAAATCGCCAAAAAGTGGCGGGTTGCGGGGAGAGGTTGGCTAGTTTTCATTGGCTCGTTCAAAATTGACAATTTAATGGCTTCCGACGTGCTTCCAACTGACGGCTCACTAGTGACGTAGTTATGTAGTGTCACTACATAGCCTTGGCGAATGCTACTCCCTGTCAAAGCGTGGTCTATAAGGTTGACTTGTCTGTGGTTAGAAGTTACCTTCTTTGGCATCATCGAAAAAGTTAGATTTCTTCTTCTTCTTCTTACTTATGGCGTTTTCTGTTTAAATCAATTTCGCTTTTAGCAATTTAGATTTATTATAAATGCTAAAAATCCATATTGTCATAAGATAGAACAATAAAGGAAATAAGAGCATTGAAGGGAGATTAATCTATCTTCATATTAATACGTTAAAAAAACTTTAAGCATATACCTACTACGTGCACGAAGGAGTGTGAAATTTGGCATAGTTAAAGTCTATATGGAAAATGAGTGCCAAAAGGTAAAATTTACATATGTTATATGTGTTACAAATACTGTCAACCATACGAGTACGATAGTCTGTCGTTTGATGCAATTCGAATTGACTTACTCTCGCCTAATTATTATTAGTGGCTTCAAAAAAGCGAGTCGAATTTCAACCACTGGGCGTTCACTGGATATATAAAATCGAAATACCACTCAATCATTCATAATTAACACCGAGCCAAAACTCCTGAAGCAAATTCCGAAATTTAGACATAAGGTTTGTTTTGTAACGTAAGTATCAACTGAGAAAGAATTTTTCGAAATTCTACCCCTAAGCAACAAAAAGAGGGTGGTATTCCCAGCGCCATGTAATAAGCTCACACACGTTCTGTGACATTGTCGTCGACACGTGTTTTTTATTCCGTAGTGTTTTAAATTATTGTTTTTAGTAATTTTAGAAAACGTAAAAGAGAAAATACCGTGACGACGAAGAATATATCGCTCAGAAAATACGAAAATTACAGAGGAAGAAGAGGGCGGGGTGGCCAGCTAAAAACGTCGCCATCGTGTCTCATCAAGTTCAGGTGGTTCAGAGACAAGTCAAAAATCGTCCTATGAAGTCGGAATTCTAGGATACCAGGTCATTGAGGCACGCATCGAGGGTAATTGCCGCACTTAGCCTATATAATGGGTAGCGACCCTGCTTACGGAGCTGGAGGTCCCGGGTTCGAAACCCAAATCGGGTCAGTATTTATATGATCAATATTGATACTGGTACCTGGTCTTGGTTGTTATATGTATCTGGTGTCTTCGCTTTGTACTCAAAACACGAGCTAATTAATGCTAAGTTTGGGGCCTAGACGTTGTTGTGATGTATACGTTATTATTATTACATACACGACGATCGAAGACGACCGTTCGGCCGAATGGTTAGACACCCTAACTGCGGAGCCAAGGGTCGCGGGTTCGATTCCCGCCCGGGACAAATAACAAATATTTGTTATTTGTCCCGCATGAACATGTTTATTTCGTTTCAGGTTTGGGTATAAAATATATACGTATATTATATTTATATATTATTAAAAAGAAAGAGTATTTAAGTATGTATATCAGTTGTCTAGTAACCCATAACACAAGCATAATACTTGCTTATTTTGGGACTAGATGGCGCTGTGTGGGATGTCCCAGGTATTATTATTATATGGTGATCGTCACATCACACTCAAATAATAAAATTTATAACCCATAATATTATAGTCATGGTATGGCTTATTTATAGCTATTTAATACTTCATATTTCAGTAGTCTCTCACGATATTGATAGAGATATTTTAAGTAATTAAATGCCAGTGGAGCCAGTGCCCGAGGCCAAGGCACCAATCGCCGGTTCAACCATAGCCGAAGATTTACTGACGACCGAGGGGCCACCCGCAGTTCCGCCCACTGATATTGAACTGGAGCCGAATATTCTTGGGCGATGAGCTTGAAGAAATCGAAAAACACTAAGACAAACTGTACATAAGGACATTGCTTGCAGATGGTCAGACATTTTGTTACGAGAGTCAAAAGAAGAATTTAAGAAGGATATTATAAACTTAAAATCATATTTCAGAAAATCAGAAATCGGCTTAAGCTCCTGAACTTAATGTCGAAGTTAAGGCTGCGGTCAGCATGTATAAAAAAAAAATCATATTCTCAGTGAAAAACAGAAACTTTTAGGCACAGTAATAAGTCGGTAAACAAAATTTTGTCTTTAAATTCTGAGGATCTTGAGTAGTATCAGGAGGTCTTTAAATTTAAGAAACGTTATTCTGAATCCATTAGGTGACACCGAAAGACTGCTATGCTATAGGTATGCATTTCCTAAAAACACAAACTAAGAAAAATTTTATATTGACTAATCTGAATAAAGACATCAAAGATAACATTCAAGACCTAAAACGAGATCATCTGCTCTTTGGAAACGACCTCCAAGGAAAATTAAGGTCTACAAAGACTATAACTAAAACAGGAGCAGCAGAGCTTAAAGCTACTGTAAAACAAAAAACATTGCCTAAAAGTAGACAATTTGGACCATCAACCTTCGAGGCTAATAAACTGAGGGGCCCGGAACCGCCGGCCCCGCCATACGCAGGCGAGGCCAAGCGCGGCGCCTGGTAGGCGCAAACAACACAGACGCGTCGGCCTGGCCGTTCGCCACTCGAAACAGCAAGGTTACGGGCGCCAGCACCGTCATTAACAGCCTCTACTTTAATCTTGTACAGGCTGGTAGATTACAATTTTTCTATCCTAACTGGCTTCAGATTACTAAGGACCCCATTATTTTATCCTGGGTCTTACTTAGGCTTAAGGATGCCAATATCGGATTATATTCCTTTCCATTCCATCAGCCCTTTTTAAACCCCACTGCAGGGGCTTAGGCCTCCCCTTAACATGAGGGGGCTTGGAGCTTAAATCCACCGCACCGCTCCAATTCGGAATGGCGGACTGTAACGATCGCCATCTATTATCAGCAACCGGGACCGACTGCTTAACGTGCTCTCCGAGGCACGGAGTCAGTGATAGTTTATGTACTTAAGTCAGAAAAAACTCATTCGTACATGCCCGGATTCGAACCATGGCCACATGGCCTTATAAGTTTGAAACATGTTCGCTGCATTCGGGCTATCACGACATATATCTGACAATATAAATTAATAAAAATTTAAATAAATATTTAAGTGTGTATATCAGTTGTCTTGTCTAATACCCATGATACGAGCTTTGCTTAGTTTGGGACTAGATGGTGCTGTGTGGGATGTCCCAAGTATTATTATTATTCCTATCTACAAACAGGAATTGAAAAGCCATGAAATATATATATGTCTAAGGGAATCTGTAAGCTTCTTAATATGGGAGCTATATGTGAATGTGAACCCACTGAGGCTCAATTTCTGTTTCCCATTTTTCTTGTAAAAAAGAGTAATGGAAAAATAGATTTTTTTAAATTTGAAATCATTAAATAAATTCATTACCATGTCTCATTTTAAATTGAAGGACTACAGAACAGATATGAGACTTATTGCAAAAAGTTCTTACATGTGCTTTATTGACTTAAAATGTTTCAGTTGGTATACAGAATTCCAGAAAATATCTATGTTTCATGGGGCTAGGGAAGTGTTTTGAGTTTCAAACTCTATGGTCTGAATATAGCACCCCACATATTTACAAAGCTCATGCGGCTAGTTAAGCAGCATCTGAGAAATCAAGGTCTCTTATAATACATTATAATATTAATAATAATACATGGGACATCCCACACAGCGCCATCTAGACCCAAAGTAAGCAAGTGTTATGCTTGTGTTATGGGTTACTAGACAAATGATATGCATACTTAAATATTCTTTATAATATACTTATACATGCATAAATATTTTACACCCAGACACGGAACAAATAGACATGTTAATGCACACAAATATTTGTCCCGGGCGGGAGTCGAACCCGCGACCTTTGGCTCCGCAGTTAGGGTCTCTAACCACTCGGCCATTCAGTCAGTCAGTCTTCTCTTATCAATTAATCAATTCTCAATCAATACCTAGTTGACATTTCATTGCTCGAAAATACATATTGAGAATGTAATAATTTTTTAGATGATTAAAATCTTGCTATAATCCTTGGGTTTTACAATCGATTTTGAAATAAAATTATACACTTCTTTACTAAAATACAGGTTCACTTGGAATCCCACTATTGTGTCAAATTTTTCAGGTAACTGGTACCCCAGTGAGAATCTTTCCTTAGAAGAATTATCAAAAAGTTAACGACTCGCCTGGTATTAACAAGAGGACATAGAGTACAAATTCTATTTTTCATTAAAATTTAAAATGTTAAGAAAAAGTTTGAAATAAAAAATTCGTGATAATAATTACAGACCGTACAAAAACTTCAGCTATCAATCATACGCAACCACAGACCAGTCAACCTATAGACCACGCTTAAATTAACGTCAGTACGAAAACGAAATCGCCAAAAAGTGGCGGGGTGCGGGGAGAGGTCGGCTAGTTTTCATTGGCTCGTTCAAAATTGACAATTTAATGGCTTCCGACGTGCTTCCAACTGACGGCTCACTAGTGACGTAGTTATGTAGTGTCACTACATAGCCTTGGCGAATGCTACTCCCTGTCAAAGCGTGGCCTATAAGGTTGACTTCTCTGTGTACGCAACCAACATTGACTCTTCAATATTATATGACAATTTCAAGGGATTAAGGACAACATGAATGTAATTCTCTATTCATAAGTTTCGAAAACCCATTCACACACTATAAGTGGTTGCATAAAGGCAATCTGACTGAGTGCGGAATAGATACAACCATATTCTGTGCCAACAGCACAAGACACGCATCCATATCGGCTGCGAAGAGGTTCTGGATCTGAAATGGGCATGCAGCTGTGAAACTTTTGCAAGGTTTTATAACAATCAAATATATGTTGTTTTTCTGATGTTTATAGTAATATATAATTTACACAGTACACAGCACTTTCTTTAGTATACCAATGTTTTGAAGAAAAGATTATAATACGATTACTGCAAGCCAACTTTCATTATTGTACGAGAATTCAGGAATAAACAATTGCCTGTTTACAAACTCTGTCTAAATTACCTACATTTACAAAGAAATATATAGTGTAATCTCGAAGGGCGAATTACTGAAGTTTAAGGGGATAGTTTTTCTCTCCGCGGCTTCGAATCAGCATTGCTATCTCCGTTTCATTACCTCTACACCAACCTGTTCTCGAGTGATAGAGATGACAAGAGCATATTCCCAAAAATACCTATAAAATACCCGTCGGAACAGCTTGCGGGCCGTGACTGAAATGTGTATGAATTGGAACTAAAATTTGCAGGGTCATTAAGAAAGCATATGCCTAGAGCGGTACGTTTTTTTTTTTTAATTCGCATTAATATCGAATTTACGGCTCATTATTTTCTTTACTAGCTCAAGAACCGACGGAAATCATGTTTTTTGAAGTATTTTAAAACAACTAAACAAGATATTTAAAAAAAAAAACATACTGCCTTGTGACAGCATTTCTCCTGTTACATATATTTTTTTTGTAAACATTGATACAGAAATACAGCGAGGATTAGACACGGACCGAACCTCCTTGTTGGTATGAAAAGCCTACCCCCTTAATTGAAAATCAAACGAACTTACCAGTAAGTGAAGTTCGATGAGTATTAAACGATATGATTCGCCCTAGAGATTACACTCCCTCCCTATCCCCAACTTAAGATAATACTCCGTCCAGCTTTCCTTCTCTTAGTGAAATAGTTTAATAAATTGAAGATCATAGACACCGAAACATATATGAGTTGCCATTATACGGCGCTGGGGATACCGACCTCTTTTTTGTTACTTTAATTATAAGTTACTTTGAACGTGTGTAGATGGCAACAGCACTGCGTACTACTACAAGTAAATATAGTATGTTTAATATATTTACCCTTTACTCTATGGTGTGTTTCTAGTGGAAAATTACTGAACATGTAGACTATTTCATTTTCTTTATTCTGAATTATTTTTATATGTATTTGTCAATCTAACTAAATTTAAAAAAAAAAGAGTGAATATACAATATGCGAGATCAACCGACATAGGTATTTTAATTTCGATAGAATATCACCTGGATACAGAAGACTGAATGAAATTGCATCCACAGAGTGTTACTTATGATTAAATTATGACTATTTAAAATGTAAATAGATTTATAATGCATGTAGGCTAGTACATATCTTTCGTGAACACCGTTGTATGGTTCAACTTTCGTGTATTCGCATTCCAATAGAAACTTCATCGAAACTGCATCAGTATCCATACCTGCGGTATTGAAAGATAAAATTATATGAAAGCGAATTCGAGGCAAACACCACAAAAATTAGAAATGCTTAATGATCTCATGTAAGCCACAGACCAGTCAACCTTTAATAAATGTCAGTACGAAAACGAAATCGCCAAAAAATGGCGGGGTGCGGGGAGAGGTCGGCTAGTTTTCATTGGCTCGTTCAAAATTGACAATTTAATGGCTTCCGACGTGCTTCCAACTGACGGCCCACTAGTGACGTAGTTATGTAGTGTCACTACATAGCCGTGGCGAATGCTACTCCCTGTCAAAGTGTGGTCTATAAGGTTGACTTGTCTGTGCATGTAAGCGTAGCATGTGCTTTCAAAATGCGATCAGATAGATATGTGTACATGGAATGTTTCATTTATTCTATAGCTTTTTTAAAGGTCAAGGCGGATCATCACTAACGTGTAATACTGTTAATCGTCGCATTAATGGTAGCCTGGAGGCCCACCGCATGAAACCTTACGTCATAAGCTACCGACACCCAAATGATTTTTATGAGATAGTACTATCAATTACACCACCATAAAATTTGCAAATATAGGGCTTCGAGTTTGAACCGACTACCGATCTGCAGCCTTGTGAGGTTCCAAAATCATCAGGCATTATTTTTTTTCAATGATGTGATTGGACTCATACACCTCCTAAAAAATATTTTGATTGATTTTATTTGTAGGATTCCCAGGCTCTCATTTCCAACGCGCCATGTCAAAGTAGAATTTAATTTTGTAACAGAATTACTAGGAAATCATATATTGCCACTCACTCTTACTACTCTTACTAGACAGCTGCTAGCTCGCACTGCCACTAGCACCGGTAGTACTCTTGGTCATCAGTTTCGCGACCATTTCTTGCACACGCTTCATCTCCTCTAATTGTGTGGTCACCTGGTACAGCCGGTTCTCTCGTTCCAATACAGTTTTTTCAAGCTGTTTTATTGTCTGTATGAACAAAAATACAATTTTAGTGTATTTGTTGAATAACTCACATTTCACAACCACCGCAGCGCTCTAGGTAATTAATTGTTGGCGTTTTGTCCATTTAAAAAGGGAGTTCTATATGCGTAATTATTATTTAATGATATTGTGTAACTCATAGGGACGCACCAAAATAATAGGGAATTGAGTACTTCAAACTGAGTTACAATTAAAACCTTTTTTATTACTTGAGTACTGGCCATATGCAATCGTGATGACGTTATACAATTAATAAGAGAATTAGTAAAAAAAAA
Source organism: Luffia ferchaultella (assembly GCA_949709985.1). NCBI lineage: Eukaryota > Metazoa > Arthropoda > Insecta > Lepidoptera > Psychidae > Luffia > Luffia ferchaultella. The sequence continues at coordinate 15,149,184 of OX453261.1, forward strand.
ATATATTTCAGTTTAAATTTGACAAGCCGATACGAAAAAATTGCTTACACGTGAAAATTTCCGTGCCATAATTTATCATAACTTTTGCTGAATTTACCTCAAGATGAATGTCTTGCTGAGCTTCTTTCTATTTATGGTGTTGAAGCACCTAGTCAAACGACAATATGTACTAATAATATTACCTACCTAAATAACTTTTAACATTATGGGTATAGAAAATAAGTTTGTTTTTTGCTAAAAAAATTCATTGTTAATAATGTTCAAAGTGAAATATGTTAATGGCCTTTCCTCTATGTTATATTCAGTAACTTAACTGTTTGTGATTTTTGGCTGTACATGTTAAATAAATAAATTAAAAAAAAAAAAAAAATATCGCTAGTGGTATAAGTATGCAGAATCCTGATGAAGTCGTGCTTCTCACAACGACATACCTTTTTCATTTCAACCAAAAACAGCGGTAACTCCCGAAAACGTTGTTGCTGTGCAAAAAATTATACAAGATGACTGACATATATGACGTACAAGCAAATCCGAGCAACTACGGCTATTGCAATGACTTCAATTCAAAAATTTGTCTAAACAGCAAAAAAATTACTTTGTGTGGATTTACTTACAACTCTTAAACAGAGGGAAGTCAAAAGCCATTTATCAGGTGATTTATTCTTATAAGCTTGAAAAGGTATACCATGCGGCAGCATGAAGACGAGGTCAAGCCAACCAAAAGTTTTGCGTAACATATTACCACAATTACATTATAGGAACGCTGAACGATTACCACCAATTGCTACACCACTGTTTGCTAGAATTCATATTTAAAGTCCGTAGGTAAACTTGAAGCGTCGCATCCTATTACATCATAATGATTCGACCTACCTACCACTCAGCTCAACAGACAAACGATTTTTTGAAGTAGTAAAAAGTTGAGTTAATGACCCGGCCATCCCTATGAACAATTTTGACCTGAGCCTTGATAATTTCTTTACATTTTCTGGAATGAAAGATTTATTGCGTTGTCAGTGGTCTGACCCAGAAGCAGTAGTAGAAGCTTTCGAATCGGCCATTTTGTCATCATCAACTTCAGACTAGAATTACCGTTATAGTAACGGAGAATACTTCGAAAACCTATAAAAAATAATTTCTTTATTTCTTGCAACTTGTTGGAGTTTACTCCTTAAGAAACGATATAAGGGGCCCGGTATCGAAATTTTATGGAGAGTAAAATCGAGAAAGCGAGCGTTGAAGCGTTAAGTGCGTCTTGGCGGGGGTAACGGCGGAGCGAAGAAAGAGGGGGCAGGTATAAGCGTACTAGCTGTGAAAGGCCCGACAGCGGGTAGAAAGTGGAGGGGATCGGAATAAAATTATTTACGGGGTCTATCTATAAACTAAGTAGGAATTTGAAATTTCTGTATATTATGAACCATATAATGTAAACAACAAATATAGAAAACGTCGTTTCGTAGTGAAATTAGTAAGTTGTCTGATATATTACGGTGTTATCGGACGACCGCTTAGCCTAGTGGGCAGCAACCCTGCCTGCGAAGCTGGAGGTCCCGGGTTCGAATCCCAGGTCGGGTCAGTATTTATATGATGAATATTAATACTGGCACCGGGTCTTGGTTGTTATATGTATGTGGTGTCTTCGTTTGGTACCCAAAATACAAGCTAATGCTTAGTTTGGGACCTAGACGTTGTTGTGATTGTGTGTGTTATTATTATTATTATATAAATTACTAAAATCAAATCATTCGAGTAAACTCCTATCGCACGTCGGAGTTGACACGCACGGGTTTTTTTTTATTTTATTTTTTATTCCTGATCTTATTCGGTGTGCCCCACGTGGTATCTCTTATCGTATTATTATAGAAACTTAACATAAATGCTGCGATATTTTTTTGCCTTCTAACAGAACTGGATCCGATTAATTTTATTAAAACTATACCTAATCAGGTTCAAAGAGAATAAATATATCACAGCATTCAAGATATTTTTTAAAAGAATACGAAAAAGATATATTATATGGCATCCCTTCCTCAAAACTTTGCCAATTTGGGCAGTTATTCATACAATATTATTATGAATATATTGAAAAGTTCTTTCCCAAGAAGCATTGCATGGCAAAGAAACCTCAGATTTTTCTTATGATTCAGTTTTGTTAGAAATAGCCTTTTTTCCGAAAGATTTTTAATATTCACTCAAATTTCCGACAACTCTTTCGACGCGAGCATCACCTAGCCAGTCGGATGAGATGGCGACAATTCGAGTCAAAAGAAAGTTCAAGGTCGAAAATTCTAAAAGCAGTTCATAGGAATGGCCCGAAAGTGTGATTGGCTGGATGCGCTGATCTAAATGATATTTCGAATATCATTACGGGTCATATACAATATTTTTGTGATTGTTCCGAGCAACATTTTAGAAAAAAAAAAGATACAAATTAAAATGAGAAACCTGTAATTTTATGTCATTATATACTATTCGCTAATTTTCATTAGTGTAGAAAACTATTATAAATATAATTTTAAAACGACACAAACTTGTATAGTCATGCTTATTCTAAGAACAATAAATGACACTGGCTATAGCTGTTCTGGTATTAAAATAAAAACAAGACTTATATTACTCGACGAAAACGGACAAAAAAAGGTATACAGCGGGTACATGTCGGCCTTACCACACACGAACGAAACGAAAAACATACAATATACAAACTATTTATAGCTGTAAGTTTACTTTATAACAATAAATAAATAATATCGAAAATGCCCCTCGTGGATTTCCGAGACTTCCAGCCCCCTGTTGAATCAACTCTACTCACTGCATCTTTATGTTCCAAATCACGGCGATGCGTGGCGTCCGCAGCTGCCGCCTCCTCCAACCGCCTGTCGCGTTGCTTGACTCTCTCTTCGAACTTAACAAGCACACCCGCCAACTCACTGTTCTTTTTGGTCTGAAAAAAAAATATAAATCAACGGCGTTTATGCATTGTGATGGACACATGGAGAATTCGGGATGGCCGTTTTTTTTTTAAATACCGGTTTAATGTTTCATCATCATCATCAGCCCATTTTTACCCCACTGCAGGGGCTTGGCCTCCCCCAGGTTGAGGAGGGGGGCTTGGAGCTTAAGTCCGTGGAGCGTAAGTTTAATGTTTTTAATGTTTACTAACGAAAATATATAGTTTTTTAGTTTTTATCTACATAAACAGTAACATTATTTTTTTCCATTTAATGTATTAACAAAATAAAATTAGTAGACAATATAAGCTTTTACTTTCAGTTAATTTATATTCATATGAACACCTCACTCACCTTATTACCTCAGACGACTTTAGTTTATCTTAAGTTCTAACAATTACATGTAAATATATAGTTTTTGGTTATTAATTTTTCAAAATGGTGATTGACAAGTTCGTATATAACGACACATTTACGTTTCCATAGAGCTTATAGAGCGTATAGATTTAAAATGGATTCTTGCCGCAATTGCTTGACTAGATTTTTCCAAATGGTATATGTGACTTGGTCTTGACATCATTTTGAAAAAGAAAACTTTGTATAATAAAAATAATACTTGGGACAGTCCACACAACGCCATCTAGTCCCAAACTAAGCAAAGCTTGTATGATGGGTACCAAACAACTTATATTACATACTTAAATATTCTTTATAATATATAAAATTATAGATTTTTTTATTTAAAAAAATCATATAAATGTAAATGAAATATATATGCGATTGTATTTTCACTTTTTGCTTTGAACATGATAAATATGCACTTAATAAAAAAGGCAACGTAGTTCGGTTAATATGGAGTTTTTCTTATAATTACGCTGAGTACGTCATATAACATACGCCATTTCGAGAAATTTTTTATGATGGTTTGTAATTATTAATACGATAATAATGTAATTTGTAATACGATTCGAGAAGTTTGTAATTACATATTCGGTCTTATCAATCACCATTTTGAAAAACTAAAACACCATACTGAAAAAAATTATACAATGAATTTAGTTTTTTTTTTCTTATTTTGAACCATATTTTCGATAGAAAATATAAAAACGGTATGTTATAAAAAATAGTCATAACGAATTGAAGAGAAACACTTCACTGTGAATAAAAAACCGCAGCCATCGAAAGACGCGCGGATGGGTGCCCCACTATTAGATGCTAAAAAATCGAAACGCACTTACGCGTGATAGTGCGCAATGAACACTGAATTGTGAGAACAGGGTTCTGATTGGTTTGACGCTTGTGTGCATGTCACTGAAATATGTGAGGTGCCGTGTTAATTACGTGCTAGTATATTGTAGGCCGTCGAAGAGTCTTCCGTGACAAAAACCATATTAACCTGCTGGTCGAGTCTGCTTTGGATTTTCTGAGATTCTTCCTCGGCTTGCTTCAAACGCGCCTCCATCTCGTTTCGGAGATTTTTCATTTCAGTCTCCATGTTCTGAAAACAAAAGAAAATGATGTTTATTAATTAAAGTATATCTAGTATATTATGAATATGATATGCAAGTATTTGTACTAATCTAACATTTGCTGTCTGTTACTATGCAATAGCTTCTTCTTAATTATGGCGTTTTTTGCTTTTTCAAATTTTCGTTGGGCACACTTTTCTAAACAATAACGAGGGCCATCTAGCGGGGCTACCTAAGATAATGTTTTTCTTTTCCATTTTTACACTCAAAATCAACAAAAATAGGAATGTATCCAAGTGGTACAATTAAATTATTTTTAAATAAAATTAACAAAAATATATTTCAGGATCAATAACGTATTTCAGAACATAATTCACTATTGTGATCCTTTGATTTATTTACATGTCTAGATAGAGCAACGCGATATGATGACAATTCAATGGGTTAACTTTTTTATGCTTGTACAATATGTTATTAAACAGCCCATATTACTCTTGCTACGTCATATTATACATGAACTGTAAAAACATGGCATATGTAACCTTCATTAATAAAATAATATGTGGCTGATATGATCGTTATCAAGTGGACAACAAGAAATCATTGCTCAATTTATTTAATGACAATCTTTATTTATCAATAAAAGTAACTATGAGAACAAAAGCCGAAAAGGGATCCTATGGCAGTCAAGAAGTGTAAGAAAATATCCTAGGATCCCATGGGAGCAAGAATAGATAGGAGCATAATAGGTTCAATGTCCACACAATTGAAGAATATAATAATAAATGGCGGCCGCGTTCATTTCTGCGCTTTCATACACTACCGCTATATCACATCATATTTGTTTACACGTACTCGCGTCATCTCAAACAGCTGCCGTTTTTAATTCGTTTCTCACCTGGTTGGTTGTCTTTGACGAGAAATCAACTTATATTAAACGCCAAAAACTAGGAAATCATAAAGTACAAAGAGGTCACGTACAGCGATTTGTACACGCGCCTCTTGATTCGCGGCTTCCAACTGGTTGTCTCTGTGCAAACGTTCGGCAGCTACTTTCGCTTTGAAACCTCGTAACGTCACCTCAGCGTCTTGCAGCTGCTTGTGCTGCTCCTCTATCGTCTTTTTATACCTGGCAGATACAAAGGATTAGTTTAAACGTACGCACCTCATTCGCTCAAACCGCGACGCGAGCGCGGCCTAAAATCATGTTATTTAATATACAAGTCCGAGAAAACGATGCAGTACGTAAAAAAAATCTATCCATTATCGAAAATGAGCATGCAAAAGTTATGAATCACTTTTGGCTTTTATGTTATTATAAAGATAGTACGAGGGACCCGCCGAAATGAACGTGAATAAAAAAAAACTATTCATTAAAAAGCTCAAAGCGCAACGAACCTGTCTCTAATTTACAAGGCCATAGGGCCATGGTTCGAATCCGGGCGTGTACCAATGAGTTTTCTGACTTAAGTACATAACTATCACTGACTTCGTGCCTCGGAGAGCACGTTAAGCAGTTGGTCCCGGACGCTGTCAATAGATGGCGGTCGCTAAAATCCCCAACCCGCAGTGGAGTAGCGTGGTGGATTTAAGCTCCAAGCCCCCCTCACCCCGAGGGAAGCCTAAGCCCCTGCAATGGGTATAAATGGGCTGATGAAGTGAAGTGAAGTGAAGAAATATTCTCCTGTACAAATAATAAACTTTTGCATCCTTTGGAACCAGTCATTAAAGCAGTAATTCCAGTCTGAAGTGGATGTCTCCAAAATAGCTAATTTGTAAGCATCTACGGCTGCTTCCGGGTCTTGAAACCGTTGTCCACGCAATCAATCTTTCATTCTGGGGAATGTGAAAAAGTCGTTTGGGCTAAGGTCAGGGCTACGGAGGATGGGTCATCAACTCAATATTTGCCTGGCTCAAAAATTCTTTTGTCCTACCGGCAGTGTAAGAACTCGCACTGTCGTGATGTAAGATGACGAGACGGTTTGCGTTAACCCTGCGGAGTACGGCTATCATTTTTGGTAGACAAACAGAAGTGTACCAATCAGCGGTAACTGTTCTGCATTCCTGTAAAGGAATCGTGGTAACATGTCCTGTTTTTGAAACAAACGAAACGACCATTTTTTCAAGACGCTGCAGGAACGCACGACTTTCGTTGGCTTGATTTCATCTTCGAAGACCCAAACTGCCGACTGATGCGTTCTTTCGGGATCATAAGAATAAATCCATGACTTTCCTCCGTTGAATCTCTTCAGAGTAGTCTGGCACCAATCCACACGAGCCGCCTTTTGCTCTTCAGGCAAATTATAGGGTATCCATCGAGAAACAGTTTTATGACGCTAACGCTTTATGCAAAATTGTTTGGATTGCAGTCATTCTAGTACCTATGATTGCCCGGATCTGCTCATATGTCTCATGCCGGTCATCTTGTATAATTATAATAATAATATCAACACAATCGCGATGTTTTCAGGCGTTACTGCTGTTTTTGGTCGACCTGTAGAAAGGACGGTGCTGAGAGAGGCACGAGCATGCCGAAACTACGTACATCATCATCAGCCCATTTTACCCCACTGCAGGGGCTTAGCCCCCCCCCCCCCCCCCCAGGGTGAGGAGGGGGTTTGGAGCTTAAATCCACCACGCTACTCCACTGCGGGTTGGGGATTGTAACGACCGCCATCTATTGATAGCGTCCGGGACCGACTGCTTAACGTGCTCTCCGAGGCACGGAGTCAATGATAGTCAATGTACTTAAGTCAGAAAAACTCATTGGTACACGCCCGGATTCGAACCATGGGCCTATGGCCTTATAAATTTGAGACAGGTTCGTTGCGCTCTGGGCTATCACGACACACGACACGACAAACTCTGTAAACCAACGGTATATTGTCGTTTGATTAGGTATTTCAATATTATAAATATGAACAAGTTCATTGAAAGACACATCTTGAGATAAGCCAAGGCAAATTTGTGATAAATTATAACAGGAAAATTTTCCCGTGTAAGGTCCATTTTGTTTATAGACTTGCCAACTTTAAACCGTATTTTAAAAAAATATAAGCCAATTTTTTTTTTTACTTAGACATTGTCATTATGATTGTTAGTGGCCAGTACATACGTAATAAAAAAAGTTTTATCCTAACTCATTCCAAAGTATTTCATTCTCGATCATTTCGGTGTACTGTGTACGGTGTACCTATGTAATGAATTTATTTAAACAAATTAAAGTTACTTGAAATTATGATTATTTAAATTGTGTCTCTAATAAAATTACTTTGTATTTCTGTATACTTTATATGAGTGATTTTTCCATCACTCGCAAAATTCTTTCCAGGCATTAGGTTCAATCAACAGATTCAATTTTTTTTTTAAAGTAGGTACAAAAATTAATATTAAATTATTTCTCTCAAAAGGATTTGATACAGCATTGCTACAAAGTCAAATATAAATGCTACGCATAAGCAAGCTGCGACCGCGAGTGTAGCGGGGAGGGGTATCCCGCTCGCTATCGCTGACCGACGCAATTGTCGTTCCCCCACGCATCTCTACGGTACTTCAATAACTTGTGACATCACGACTCAATGTTTCAATAACGAGTAGAACTAAAAGAAAAAACGTTTTTAGTTATTTATATTGAAATTGGGCAAGTAATGAAAAAATCACTGGGTATAATTCATTTTTAAACGGAGTAGTTAAAATATGTATTTTAAGTCTGATATTCTAATATTCATATATTTTTAGAAAGAGAAAAAAACTATCAATTTCTTTTTGTTTTATTACAAATCTAATGAAAGGTGAGATAAATCGATAAGCATCTTGGTTTTGGAACTGCATCAAAAAATCTTTCGCTGTTTTTAAGGGCAAGTGACCGACAAATGCAACCAGAAATCCAACTTCGGAACATGGATGGTGCTAATTCATATTTTAAGACCAATTTGAATAACGGTTACGTGCCGTAGCCATAAACCCTTGATTGGTTGATTCGTGTACGGTGAAGTTCAAAACTTTTATTTTATGTACTTACTGACTATACTCGTCATGTGAACATACAAACTAAAAAAAATCAGACCTTGGACCTAAAATGCGCAAACTAAATTAAGTGGACGAAACTTATTGTGCGGCTACCCTATGCCGATATGTAGGGCACATCCATGTAATACGCTTGACCAAAATTTTAATGTTGCGCTTATGGTTATTAAAATTGAAAGGTGTAAAGTTCTAGAACAACATCTCAACATATCAGACTTTTATGGAAATTCATCTGAAATTAAATTTGTCTCTTTGACGTCACCTGGACAGTTGCGCTGGTTCCGCTGCTTTCTACAGTAAAAAATAAAAAGTAAATATAAAATATTAAGAAATCCTCACGAAACAACCGAAATATTACGACTTTAGAGACTACAATAACGTAAATAATAAACATCTGTCCAGATGACGTCACAAGAATATTTTAATAATAAAATGTTGAAAAAAAATAATAAAATAATTATAGCTTTCAAGAGCAAGGTTTAATCTTTAGATTGATGAATATTTTCAAACAATTTTGGTGTAAACCCATTATAATCATCATCAGCCCATTTTTACCCCACTGCAGGGACTTAGGCCTCCCCAGGGTGAGAGGGGCTTGGAGCATAAATCCACCACCCTGCTCCACTGCGGGTTGGGGATTGTAACGACTGCCATCTATTGACAGCGCCTGGGACCGGCTGCTTAACGTGCTCTCCTAACTGCTCACGGAGTCAGTGATAGTTAATGTACTTAAGTCAGAAAAACTCATTGGTACACGCCCGGGATTCGAACCATGGTCCTATGACCTTATAAATTTGAAACAGGTTCGTTGCACTTTGGGCTATCACGACACTTGTCTATGTTCGTGTATTCATAATTATAAATAATTACCTTTCGATTTGCACCTGCGCCGTGTACAGCGCATCTTGTTGGCAATTCGAAGCGGCCTGACTCATTACCGCCGCGTGCTGGAGAGACGCTACATGCTCCGTGGCGCCCTGGTACAACAAAATAAACAATTCTTTATTTAAATTTATTATGTTTTAAGTTAAGCAGCCCTCAATTTAAAACCTAGGCGTTGTTTGTTATTCAACATCGTTAGTACTTTGCGCTAGACTTTAATGAAAGCCACGCGCTAACAGACGGATTCCCAGACGACACGTAATTGTACAAAACCATTAATCCTTTGTCGATGTCGTGATAGCCCAGAGCGAAACGAACCTGTCTTAAATTTATAAGGCCCCATATGGCCATGGTTCGAATCCGGGCGTGTACCAATGAGTTTTTCTGACTTAAGTACATAATATCACTGACACCGTGCTTCGGAGGGCACGTTAAGCAGTCAGTCCCGGACGCTGTCAATAGATGGCGGTCGTTACAGACTTAAGCTCCAAGCCTCCCCTCCTCACCCTGGGAGAGGCCTAAGCCCCTGCAGTGGGGTAAAAATGGGCTGATGATGATGATGATTAATCCTTTAGTAAGTGTAATTTACTAAGTATTATTATTAGTTTAGTAAGGTATATAAGTCCTTTATTGTCGATCTGTGGTTTCATTCACGATTGGCGCTTACTCCGAAACACTTATTTCTGAAAGCATGAGGACCGACTACTCAAAAAAGTCTAATCTATTCCTTCTGAGGGATATACGAGCATTTCTTATAAAAACTACTGTTAGGTGCAAATCACTTGGCAAACAGTTTAAAAAATGTGTAAGATTACAGTTTATCAAAAAAGCCTATTATTCTGTCGAACAACATTTAAATGACAATTACGCATGGTCATTATTTTTCCATTATATTCCATCAGCCCATTATATTCCACTGCAGGCGCTTAGGTCTCCCCGGAAGGTGAGGGGCCTAGGAGCTTAAATCCACCACACTGCTCCGGTGCGACTGCCATCTAATGACAGCAACCGGGACCGACTGCTTAACGTGCTCTATGAGGCACGGAGTCAGTGATAGTTCGGTCAGGTCAGAAAAACTCATTGATACATGCCCGGATTCGAACCACGGCCGCACGCCCTTATAAATTTGAAATAGGGTCGCTGCACTCGGTCTGTCACGACATTCTATACTGAAAAAAATAATATAATAATGATAATGAAAAAATACCGGAGGGAGTTCTTTTTTCTTCTAGTATGCTGAACCACTTATAATGCATCTTGACTTTCCAATAAGTGTTTGTAACGCGCCTTACATTGAATAAAAAATTTATGAATTTTGACTTTTAAATAACTTTTTAGGAGTTGACAACATTTACGTACGCACTGTTTTTACTCTATCGAACGAATCCATACAAATAAAAAATAACATCTTTAAAAAGATACTCTAAAAGTGAATTATACTTCTGAATCGCTTTCATATCTGCCATTTCGTTTTTATGTAACATCCGTTCATATTAAAAATACAAATAATTTAAAAAAAAATGTAAATTAATTACTTTATTAATTACGACGACCGCTTAGCCTAGTGGGCAGCGACCCTGCCTGCGAAGCTGGAGGTCCCGGGTTCGAATCCCAGGTCGGGTCAGTATTTATATGATGAATATTAATACTGGCACCGGGTCTTGGTTGTTATATGTATGTGGTGTCTTCGCTTCGTACCCAAAATACAAGCTAATGCTTAGTTTGGGACCTAGACGTTGTTGTGATTGTATGTGTTATTATTATTATTATAAAATGAAGAATTACCTTCAAGGCTACTGATTGACTGTGAACCCTCTGCTCCAAGTATTTCATCTTGTAGTTACATAACTCCATTATACTGCATGGCGTAATGTCTGAAATCTAACAGAACTTACATTAGAGACATAAAAACACCCAACATACAAATTATGTACCCAAACAGATATACACATACAGATATTTTACACTAAGCCACGAAACAAATAGACATGTTCATGCTCATAAATATTTGTCCCGGGCGGGAATCGAACCCGAGACCTTTGGTTCTACAGTTAGGGTTTCTAACAGAAAAGTACGAATTGACTATAAGCCCTCTTTTGCGCTTACCGTCTAACCATTCATACTCTAGCTAGCTGGTGTGTACCCGTTGTGAGATGGCGAGTTTCAGTCCGAGTTTAGTCGCAAGGTCCACGCGCGCCGGTCTTCACCTCACGAAATTGCGTTTGCCATTTTCTATACTGTGGAGTGACATTTCCGACTCTATTAAAAGCAAACGCTACTGTCAAATTTATTTACTCTCTATGGTTTCTAAGCATTCGACCAATCGGTCAGTCGTTTTATATTTACGCGTACATAATTACCTCAAATTTTCTCGAAAAAAAAGAATAATAATACTAAGCTGACCTAAATAACATGAAAACCACATAACTATGAAAATAATTTTAACCACAACCATTTATTAGGAAGGAGAGACTATTCCTATATAGTATTTCACAAGAATGGTTTTTTTTTCTCCGCACGCCATATATCCTTTAATCCTTCGTGAAAACGATGACGGAGCCATTATTTTAAAGATTACTTTCCCCGCTAAAGACAAAAAATAAACAAGACCAGGGACTGAACTATGAACTACGGGAAATAACTTTATTTTAATAAAATTTCAATGCGACGTCATTTCTTTAAACAGCTAATAGGTGGCGTTGGTTTTTTCTTTTATATTATTTCTCAAATATATTTTATTGTTTTGAGGATTAGCTTTACCACTAATTACAAATAATAAACAGGACCAGGAAATACCTTTTTTTTTCAAAAATAAAATTTTAAAGCAACGTCAATGCTCTTAGAAGCCAACAGATGACGCAGTTTATTTAAATATTAATATGTCCAAAATAATTGCACGGATTATCTAGGTGTAACAATATATATGTATACCTTATAAGGAATATTTAATTATGTACATAAGTTTTCTAGTACCCATAATACAAGCGTAATACTTGCTTACTTTCTCCTCCCCCGAGGCTCCATCGCCCGAGTGGAGGTCTAAGCCGTGCAGTGAGGCATTAATGGGCTGATCGTATGGTACTTGCCTACATTGGGAGTAGATGGCGTTGGGTGGGAAGTCTCAGGTATTATTATTATTATCTAGTATGTTTTACATTGGGCTAATGGTATGATAAGGTCCTTGTTTACAGTTACAATCAAACTTCATGGTAGATCCGAAAGTAGGCAGAAGTCGCGTCGCAGTAACCAGTTTTAGGTGTAACGGGACGAAGTGGAGCGAGGGGTGTTGTCACGTTAGAGATGAAATGAAGAAAGTAGTGTAGATCTCAGGGGTTGTGACATAAAAAAGAGATAAAGAAAAAGTGAGACTAAAGTTAGGTCAGTCATTTACTATAACAGATTTAGATACAGACAGAAGTTAAGAACATACAATGAGGAACGCAATTAGGAACAAGAAACATAATTTAAGTTCATATGAGCGAACCTTCCGCTTGCTTCTCCCAAACTCCCATCATCAAGGAAACCACCGGTAATTTGTATAGTTTACAAATTAAGTTTTACTTTCAGGGCTCCTATATATGTAATTAACATTGAACGTGTGAAGCATCTTTCAGCAAGTGACTCCACGGCCTTTCTCGGACAATGCAGCCAATGTTTGAATATAGGTCCATGTTTTAGGGACCGAATGCGACAATATGACAGCACTGCTTGAACATTACCAATTTTATATTAAAATATTCGAAATTATATCAACCTACAACTTATTCTTTTAAATTTCAGAATTACATTATCATATCCAGAAAATATTAAATTTTTATTCTCAACATTCTTACACCCCGACAGCTGTTGAGTCTCCACCTTTTTTTCTCCTTCCAATTTTTGAAAATTCCAGAAAATCATAAACAAGCTACACCACAGCGGTCGATCAGCTCATACAAATTCTCAAAATAAACAAAGAGAACAAAAACAGAAACACAAACAGGAGTAGTGTGACAGTGTATGACTGTACCTGCGCAAGCACGCTTATAGCGTTGTATTCAGACCCGCCATAAACTTTGACGCGATCTGTACCTTGGGACTAGACGCGATGGGTAGGCAGTCCCAGGTATTATTATTATCTAGTATGTTTTACATTTCAAATATCTATTACTACCTACATATTAATAGAAACTGAAAATGTTTTATATTCTTTACGAGAAGGTGGCCGGGGGCGAAGGTTATTTGGACAAGGTCCTACTTTTAATTTAAGATATCAGACACTAGTCACCTTATTGTGTTGCAACACTTCGTTCAATCTCGCTACAAGGTTATCGATTGCTTCTTCTCTCTCTGGCTGCGGCGTGGGACACATATGTAAAGCGTTTTCGACGTCAATGCAAAATGAGTTCCCGTCCTGGTTGATGGTCGGCTGCGAATCTGACAGGTTTGAATCCTCGCCGAATATCTGCGATAAAAAAAAATGCGAGTTGAATTCGCACTTTTTCCATTTTGGTAAACAAATATTTTTAAATGTATTTATATTATATATATTTATTTTATGTATAAGCGCTATGACTAATATATATGTGGGATTCATTATACATGTTTTTCTTATGAGTAATACTAAAATTTTACCATATTTATACATAAAAATGAAATTTAATTAATTAAAAATAAACAATTTTTTATAATATCTGAGAGTGATGCAATAAACTTTAAGAATTTTTTAAACGTACATTATTTTAATATCACGACATCATAGCTATCCAGTATAAAATTATATTCCACCCAAATATTCGTTCCGCATTACCTTCCAAAATAAAAACGAGCGCCATCTACCGGCACGCTCAATCAAAAACTACAACGCCCTCGTCGCGACGTGGACGCATCAGAACGTACAAAAGAACATAGAAAATGGCTTCCGTGCACTGAGTCTTCTCGTATAACAATTATTAAAATTAGCCAAACCGATCGAATCAAGTGATAAACTAAAGAAAGAAGTGAAGCAGGGCACGCCCCCAATAGAGTGAGACCTGGTAGCTCCTCCCGTGGTGAGTCCTTTCTCTTTTCCCTTTTTTTCCCGCTATTCTGTTCTAGCGTTTTTCCTTTCGCTTTCGGTCAAGGTATAAAAGAACCAAGCCATCGTTTCCAAAATTTAACAATGATTTTTGTATAATTTCTTCAAAAAAATTTACTGACATTTTGAAAGTATACCTGATTCATTTGGTCAGAAGGGAAGTAATGGTGTTTGATTAATTGAAGTACTTGACGACGACGAGGCCCGCTCCCGCCAGTCAGGCTTGTACGCAGCATTTTGCGCACCTGCAAAAATACATCTCTTATAACAATGATAGTATCCTAGTACATTTCAACTTAGTAATATAGACTGCGTAAGGTCTATGAGGTAACAAATTGATTTCCTAGCGAGCGACGGCAAAAATAAATTTTGTATGGTGTACAGCGCCTCTAGCGGAATTGAGAAGAGCTAACATACAAATGCTACGCGCCTTTTCTTTTATTTATTTTTTTATTTAGTGAGGGCCGAATCTGCAAACAGACACCGCACACCCAACCTACCGCGCAAGTAGTGCCAGGTTTGGAAGACAATACATAAGGTGCAGCCCCGACCGGCTAAACGACAACCTCAACCTATACTCCGCAGTGTCATAGGATTTGAAATGAACGACGACCGGACGCATTGAGGATGCTTCGGTGCAGCCTGTGACAGGCGGTGCCTTAGGGGCCTCACCTCGTTTGGCGTATGAAATTTGTTAGAGGGCCGACACGGGTCGATCCCTCTGTAAGGGAGGGCATGCTACGCGCCGTCGCGTCGCGTCGTTAGCGAATATCAACACTTGAAATCACTTGAAATCCATTAACAATGCAGAGCGACGATGCAACCTCAGACTATGCTGTATTTTTATTGAACAACCATACTGATATTGCAACCAGTGATAGATTATTTTACTACCAAATTTCAACATAAAAAATATCGATTTTTATATAATTAATAAGTAGTCTTAATTTTAAAAAAAGATTCATGGCCTTTTACAAAAACAAAATCATTAATACTTCGGTATTTTGTTGTAAAGTGATATTTTGTTTTGTAACAAAATGTTGCTGTATTCACTATATTCACGCCCATATTGAAGTGGTTTGTGTCTTAGTTCGTTGCATCGCTTATCGCCTATCAGAAGAAGATCTTAAAATCATACCTGATGGTGTGCCAACATTCTCGCTAGCGCCGAGTCCCATTGGCGCGCGTGAGCCGCTAAATTTAATGCCACGCGACAGCCAAGTAGCGTGGCCTGTTGACCTTGCTCCATACCTACTAGTCCATTCTAGAACATATGAGATATTTTATGGGTTGTGTTATTAAATAAATTAACGTAATCTCTTTTGTTTATTTACGAGCTTAACACATACATCCTTTCCCTACAATTTTTAAATGTCAGTCAAATAGTGAAATCGATATAACTGTGAGGGTAAAAGCGTATAAAAGTCCACACACTAGCCAAACACGACGTGTGGAACGTCCCCTGGGTGGCGTATATTAGAACAGTTGATAGCACAGCTTAGCGCAGCTTGCGCTATCCGGTGAACAACCGGTCCGACGTTACCTATCGGTTGTGGTTGCCAAACTATATATTTAAGAAGTGTCTGGCGGAAGTTTTTCAGTGTAGCGCACGTTAGTGACATTCTGAAGAACTTCCAAAATGACGATAAAAAGTTGCCTTTTTCAGGGTTCCATACCCAAAGAAAACGAACGGTAACCCTATTACTAAGGTTCCGCTGTCCGTCCGTCTGTCACAGGATTATATCGTCTGAACCATAATAAATAGACACTTGAAATATTCAATGTGTATTACTATAGCCGCTATAGCAAATAAAAAGAAAATAAAGTGAAAAATCAAAGGGGACCCTCTTACAAAAAAACTTGTTTTTTTTAACATTGTACTGTGGTATAAAACCCTTCTTGTGCGAACCCGGCTCGCACTTGGCCGGTTTTATTACATAACCAGCTGTGCCTACGACTTCGTCTGCGTGGACTTAAATCTAATTTAGCCGATTACAAAACGCAACGAGATTCTGTCTGTTCATTAGTATGATTAAACAATTTACCAATTGTTTTGGTGTATGTTGATTGGGCAGGTTAATAAAGACTTGATTCGATAATGACCTACATAACCTCGCTCACTTATCAGGTAAGCTCCCCTGTGACACACGCCCCGCAACACCGGGCACGCGTGACGCGGCGAGACGGCGCCCTAACTTAAAAATTGAATATCTATTGATTCTGTGCTCGAATTTCATGAAATGAACACTAAATGTTACTCAGGACAGAGCTTCATATTTTACATTTATTAAATTTTTAATCTAATGTGTGACTTTTGCGCGTACAAACGAACAAACAGACAAATATACAAACATTTCAAAAAGTTTTTTTAGATTCTATTACATTTTTCTTGCCTCTCTGTTATTTTTTTTTACAAAAATCGTTAATGTACAGAATCGGGAAGTGTACGCTTTTATTATGTAATATATAGATAAATCAGTAAACAAGCGGAATCGCTTTTAAGTAACATAAAATCAATAAACAAGAAAAAGAGTATAATTATCAAGGGATGTCAAACTGCTGGTAAATAATAAGATTATGAATTATTTGTTGTGTAAAACGAACGTAAGGCGAGGGTTGTGAGTTTTATTGTTGCACACGGAACCTAGCTGCGAGTTCGCAGTAATATTTTGTTTACCTGTGAGTGGTAATGTAGTACACTATACAGGATGTCTTCAAAGCTCTCTGGACTGACTTCACTGAGAACTCTTTCTTGAGTGTCGGCGATCTCGCTCAGTGCGCTAACCACTTGTAACTGAAATATTTAATATTGTTTATTTTGGCTGCTATTTTAATCGTCTAATAAAGACAAAACGATTCAATATTCCATGCTTAGAGTATTTACACTTAAATTAAAATTGTATTATGAAAGTAGACATGAAAAGAATTATAATAATAACTCCTAAGATATTAATTTAAATTGTATGGTGTACAGGGCGATTATAATGTGCACGAAATGCTTAAGGTAATAAGTATGTTTAATTTGATAAGGATTAATATTGTATCCGCCTAAATAGCTTTCCAATTTTTTAACCATTTTTTTAACGTTAAAATAGGTATAGTATGCTATCCTTAAAAGATAGACATATGCCATCGAGGACTTTTTTACAGACCCATAAAAGAGGAACAACTCCTCTATACATTGTTTTGTTATATCATAAAGGGATTAGACAGCGGTTTGATGAAAACTCTCAGACGGCTTGATTTTTTCCAACATCTTCAACAATCATTGTCATATATCAATTGATTTACACAAAACAATAACAAATTGTCATGTGTATAATAAAGGTTTATGGAAAGGTTTGGTGAAAGGTCAAAGGTTAAGAAAGGTTTATGTGAAACCTTTCTCGTGAATTACTCCATCCAATGGTGAAATTTGTATGAAAATCCATTTAGTTGTTTTTGAGTTTATTGCGTTCAGGCAGACAGACAGACTGGGCAGGAGGAATTTGTTTTATAATATGTAGTGATGTGTACATTCAGATACTTTCAAATACTGAAATATCTCTAAAAAGTTTAGTTTTAAATAGTACTATAATATGCTCAAATTTTAGAATATTATTATTATTCATTCCACAAAAGTTTAAAACGAATGTTACTTACCCACTGTAAGCCCGATTTATGAGGATCTAAAACAGGCGCTAGTAGACTAGATGCTGTACATGCTGCATCTTGAGGTAAACGACCATCATCTGAAAAAATATGAAATTATATGTCACACATTTCAACTCTTGCGTGACCACACCGATGTAACGCCGGTCTACCGCCGCCGCAGGCAAAAGAGCCTCCGTGGCGGATGTCGACGCCCTACTGGGCATGTCAATGCGAGCGGTATATAAATGCACGGATATTTACCCATACCTGTGAGCCATGATTTAAATTATTTAATTTACTTTATGATAATTTTTTGTTATAAAACGTAATATACGTTCTTAGTGTAAAACTGCTAATAGTATGCTCACTTTCCTATTTTATTCAGAAATATTACTCAATAAAAGTCTATGAGCATAGAACTTACGAAATAGAATAAATTACCTTTGTATTGCAAAGCGATAGACGCAAACAGTTCCAATACATCAGGCAAACAAATTTGACTAACTAATTTGCAAAGGTTGATCATACTGTTGTGGTGACATCTCAGAGAATATAAATCTGAAAATAAGTTGTAATAGAATAAGAATTGCAAAATTTTAAGCAATTTCAATAACTTAATTATTTTAACCTATCCATTCATTCTAATAGCGAATTAAAAGCAAATTCTAATAAGCGTGTCGTGATAGCCCAGAGCGCAACGAGCCTGTCTTAAATTTGGCCCCATCGGGCCATGGTTCAAATCCGGGCGTGTACCAATGAGTTTTTCTGACTTAAGTACACAATATCACTGACACCGTGCTTCGGAGGGCACGTTAAGCAGTCGGTCCCGGACGCTGTCAATAGATGGCGGTCGTTACAGTTCCCAACCCGCAGTGGAGCAGCGTGGTGGACTTAAGCTCCAAGCCCCCCTCCTCACCCTGGGGGAGGCCTAAGCCCCTGCAGTGGGGTAAAAATGGGCTGATGATGATGATGATGATTCATTCTAATCCATCCACCCAATAAACCTATGTAATCAACTAATCCAATTGATAAATTCAGGTCATTTCAATGTTAATAGGAAAACCGACATAACAGAACATACAGTCGTTGCCACTACAGACGAAATAAATACAAACAGAAACAAAATGTATTTTCAGGGTTGTACAACTTTAAAAGAAAAAAATACTTAAATTGTAGTATTAAATAAATATGTTTGATGCCATATTTAATCATATATAATTTCTTGAAAATTCTGTGTCAGTGCCATTATTGGATTTTCTAAAAGCAAAACATTAACAGTTATTGTGTTTTAAAACATTGTTTATTACTTATTACATAACTAACTTGACTGACCGATTGGCCGAGTGGTTAGAGACCCTAACGGATCGCGGGTTCGAATCCCGCCCGAGACAAATATTTGTGTGCATGAACATGTCTATTTGTATCGTATCTGGGTGTAAAATATCTATATGTGTATAATACATTAAATATAAAAAAAAGTATATTTAAGTATGTATATCATTTGTCTAGTAACCCATAACACTAGCATAATCTTTACTTTGCGACTAGACGGCGCTGCGTAAAATGTCACATGTATTATTATTATTATTATAACAACATCAAATCATGCCGGAAGTGTGAAAGAGTAAACTCCGCACATGATGATACAAAATATCTAGAATGGAGCACGTTTTTTCCCCACTGTATTCCGCAAAAAACTAAGATACAAACAGACATTAAATCTAAAATCTAGAGTGGTGATGCAAAATATCATTCCATATTTTCAGTTTATCGACTACTATACTATAGTGTTATGTAGTCGAAACAGAATGTCGTTAAAATTAAGAACAATTTAATAATAACTCAATCACAAATGATGAAGTAGAATTTAGTGTTACATGCGAGAAATAGATATATATGAACCATACAATTACTACACCTGTAGGTCAATAAAAAAAAAATATTATAAGGTGGGACGCTGCCTGTCTAGAACAGCTATTTAATAATAAATGGAGCCAGCCTATAAATAAATTATTTAAATTTCTTCATATTCACATTTCTATGTTTCACTTGATAAAACATAACATGAGATTTAAAAAAAAAATATTTCTCTTTAAAGTTTTTAACTGACATTATTGATTGTTTGAACAGTTTCGAAGCGTTTGTACAAAAAACCTAAAATTTGTAGAAAATAAGGTTTGTTTGATTGATATATGTAATTTAGAGTTTATTTATATAACAGGAGGGCCTTGGTGCTCCGAAGCCAAGAGCTTTATGTCCGTTCTGGGCCGCCGCCTAAGGGACGCTGGTTGCGCCGCTCGTTCCCGACCATACCTGGTCCAATGCATCTCTTTGGCAATCTAACGTGGATACGTGGCCAGTGTGATGACTACTTTTGGACCAGGTGTTTACGGGCACGGCCTTTTTCAATCAATAGTCAATTTTTATGTTTTTTTTTTATATTCTTTTGTTTAATATGTAAATAGAAAAAAACAAATTTATATAATGGTTCTTTATATAATTTCGAAACTTTAGTCAAAAAACCTAATTTTTTCCAAATCATAGGTTTTTGTACAAACGCTTCGAAACAGTTGGAACCAATCAATGACGCCAAGTAAAAACATTAAAGAGAAATATTTTTTACAGTCGCATGTTATGTTTTATCAACTGAAACAGAAATGTGAACACGAAAAAATAAAAATCATTTCATTGTATGGTGGCTCCATCTCTTATTAAATAGCCGTACTAGACAGGCAGCGTCCCACCTTATGTATCAATTCTCTAAATCCTAGTTCCAATACTCATTTATAGATGGCGTCAAAATATATTAAAAATGAAAATGAGTCTCGCGATATCGAGACACAAATCGGCATGTCCACGGAAAAACACTAAAAAACTTAAACTTTTATTAACGCTTCTAACACACATCAGCTTCAAAAGCACCATTTTAGATTACACTCACCGAGATTTATTAATACTGTGAGGAATTTAATGATGTAGCTCAGACAATCAGCTGCATTTGCTGCCTCATTTGTACCATTTGATGCTGTATTAAAGACATTCTCCACTTCCTGAAAGATGTAATATGCATGAATTATTATTACAATTACAATTATCACAGTTTTGTAATAGTAAATGTATGGATCTACACATTAGATAAACTGACTGATTTATATGATAAATTTCCATTCAATTCCATCAGCCCGTTATACCCCACTGCAGGGTCTTCGGCCTCCCCTAGGGTGAGGGGGCTTGGAACTTAAATTCACCACACTGCTTCAGTGCGGGTTCGTGAATCGTAACGACCGCCATCTATTGATAGCAACCGCGATCGACTACTTGTGCTCTCCGAGCCACGGAGTCAGTGATACACGCCTGGATTCGAACCACGGCCTCACAGTTTTATAAATTTTAAACAGGTTCGCTGCGCTCGGACTATTACGACACATGATAAATTTAATCGCTGTCAACAGATAAATTACACCAGAATAAAGAAACCACAGTTTTTGAAACGTGAAAGTGTAGTGTAGCAAAGAAATAAACATTTTTAGGGTTCGATCTCTATCCCTATATTCCATATCCAAAGGGTAACAACGTGAACCCGGCTATTACTAAGCCTCCGCTGTCTATCCATTTGTCCGTTCTTCCGTCCATCCATCCGTCTGTCACAGGATTGTATCGTCTGAACCGTATCTGACACGTAATAGACACGTAATAGAACGTAATAGAATAGACAAATAAAATAAAGTTAAAAATTGATGAATGTCCCCATATAAGTAACGTGATTTTATCGACGTTTTCAGTGATCGGTGGTTGTAAGATAATTGATTACACTTGGAATTTTCACAGAGTGTGTATTGCCATGGCCACTACAACAAATATTAAAAATAAAATAAAGTTAAAAATTTAAGGGGGTCCCTATACAAGAAACGTGTTTTTTATATTGTACGATTGTACGGAACTCTTCGTGTGCGAGTCGCACTTGGCTGGTTAATTAATGTTAGGCTCTTAGCATGCAGTTTTCATACAGTTATATTCATACCTTTAAAGCATTATTGAGCGGAGGCGAAAAATTTGGATATGTCAACACAAAACTGTTTATGTTTTTGTCTGTACATAAATCATTTAGAAAAGTGTACGCGTGCAGTAACTGAGTCAAATCTTGCTCCCTGTAAAATAAATTGCGTGAGGCATTAAAAAAAATACAAAAACCAAAAAGTGAGGCTCTATAGAAATAAACAAAAATGAAAAATTTCTTCATTTAAAATGAGTAGGATGAGCACACTCATTTGAAGAAAAATTGAAAATAATTATGATATACTGTATCACAATATAATCTACAAATATAAAGTCTAGATATACAATCTAATAAACTAAAAATAACCAGTCTCTGGCGAACCCGACGCAAAACACTGTATTAGAATCATTGATTTAACAATTTAATAATAAGGATTTGTAGTCGCTAACCAAAAGTGAAATAAAAGCGTCCGCAACGAGCGTGGGCTGATATGGCCGGGACCCGGCTCCGTTGCGCGCGTCAGTGCATGCAAATACTTAATACGGTTCGGACGTGCCGCACTGTTTACGGGAATGTGACGAGAATTAAATTGTGATAATGTTCAAATTAAATTAAAAATAGTCGAATAGCCGTCTTTAGGCATAAACTAATGTTAAATTATAATGTTTTCTTACCGCAAATACGATAGTCAGCTCTTTTTTGCGTCTTTGACGAGTAGTTTCACAAATTTTTACGACACAAGTTGGCATCGCGCACGTTTACTCGGCGCTAAGCCATTACACCGACTAAAAGCCGGTTGGAAGACTTATTGCGTTTTGGATGAATTCCTGCGCGGACACTTTAGAACGCGGACAGCACATCCAGTTATATTATTGATATCAATGATTAGAATGAACGTTTTGGTTTGAATTTTCAACAAAATTATGTCATAATTAATTTTACAATATTCTTAAGATTATAAAATACAATTTAATTATTTTTTTTATGTTTCAGTTCAGTAAAGAAAAATATACAACAATACATGGGACATTCCACACAGCGTCATCTAGTCCCAAACTAAGCAAAGCTTGTAATAAGGGTACCAGGCAAGTGATGTACATACTCAAATATTCTTTATAACATATATAGATATTTACACCCAACCACAGAACAAATAGACATGTTCATGCACACGAATATTGTCCCGGACGGGAATCGCACCCGCAACCCTTGGCTCTGTAATTAGGGTCTGTAACCACTCGACCAATCGGTCAGTAAACCGAAATGTACAGAAATAAATCAAAAATTATTCATGAACTAGATGTACCCATAGCCTTAGCCAGAGGTTACATGTTCAACCTTGATTGAGATGACAACTCTATATACTCTATATCCATTCAGAGTATGGAGCAAGACCGATTGATTTTGGTCAATTTTGGACCAATACACAGCCTGTAATCACTATTCCTGCACCTTGCCTTTTCTACAGGGAGCGACAACGTTATGCGGTATACCTATAGTTATACCGTGTTTGAACCGCACAGTATATATAGTTCTGATTGACTCGACGTTTGTTAACGCGTGGCGGAGATATGGAATACTAGTTAAGGGCTAATTTGGTTACTATGCTCTACGACACTTGGGGGCGCCCG
Source organism: Luffia ferchaultella (assembly GCA_949709985.1). Taxonomy (NCBI): domain Eukaryota; kingdom Metazoa; phylum Arthropoda; class Insecta; order Lepidoptera; family Psychidae; genus Luffia; species Luffia ferchaultella. Next base: position 15,172,829 of record OX453261.1, read on the forward strand.
CCGCGTCTTTCGTTGATCTATGGAAATACCTCTATGAATGTACCAGGCCACCATAACGAACCAACGACTTACGATATCGCCTTGCTAAACGTCCGCATGGTGCAGTCCAAATATCCGTGGATATCGGCAGGATGGGGTGCACGAGCCGCAGCGGAACTAACACACGCCAGCAAACGACATACCGATATACCACCATAACCACTGTCCTGAAAAAAATCATCATACATTAGATATTATACCAATTTAACTCTATTAGTTAGCATGACTGTGTCTTAGATCTATCTGAAGCGATAAGTGTGATGTCAGTTTTATCTGAATTGATTGTTCATTCACTGTGCTATCAATTTGAAACATTTCTTTCAAACTGTCAGATCATGGTATCAGCTCGATTGAACCGATGAAAAGTTATAAACTTTAGATGTTTCATTCATTAAGGCAAATTAAATGGTTTGTGATGTTCACCTTAAAGTTGGTCCCACACATGTGGCAAACATGCCAAACATTGACCATTCACACATGTGTGGGAGGCCATTCGTATCGGTAGTGCCTTGTGCGGCAAACATTTGCTATCCGTGATAACGTGTCGGTTTTTTTGCGCAATTCAAAGTGGCCATACGGAAAAGAAATATTTGCCTAGGAGGTACAATTTCGACAAACATTTGTCAATTATTAAGGTGGGGATACACGGAAAACATTTGCTGATTTTAAGGCCAAATGTTTGTCCACATGTGTGGGACCAGGGTAAAAGTATTGTGGCTCATGTCATAGAGACGTTTACCATTTTTTAATGACTGAAAATAAATTAATACAAAATTAAACAAAACAGTGAATGAAATAATAAAATATGTGAAAGACCAACAAAGTTATAAGATTTTAAAGTTGGGCTTTGCGTAAATGATTTCATTCTATGTGATGGAGTTACGTGACGTGACTCTGCCGTACAAGCGTTAATTACGGCTAGGCTATTGCTCCAGTACCAGACGTAATGTAACATATTTTGTTTGTTCTTAAATTTCAAAATTCGCGTTTTTTCGTGCTGTCCTATTAAAATAGTATTTTTTTAAATTCTATTTATTGACAGATTTAAAAAATGTTTTTACTGTTTTATTAGTTTTGGTCTATACTTCAGTTATATAAATGTAACACAATATGACAGTACCAACACTATAGATCTTAATTATCCATTGAACCTAAAATATAAATTATTATCATACTTTATGTTGGATATTTATTAAAAGCTGAGATTTTAATATTATATTTATCATTTGTTTCAATAACTGTTAATAAGAAAAACACATTTCCGGGATTCTCCTATCAACAATTTTACGTTTTTACAATTCCCAAGTCGATGTCAAGCGGCGCCATCTGTCGCCGCTTGGCATCGGAACTCATTCAAATGTGTTCAAGATAAAACTTACACATTTTAGACCAAATGGCATAATACAACAACAGAAAAATATGACATATTTTAATATTACCTTCAAACTTATAAGGTGTACGACAAACTTCTTGGTATCTACAGTTTCCATTAATGCATGGATCGCAGGCAAATTCCCATAGCATACGTTAACGAGAATAGTGAGTGACTTTTGTCCGATAACCCTATGCTGCGCCTCCGACATAGGTTGAATAATCCAATCGGTGAGCTGTTTCATTAGGCCGATTAGATATGACTCCTGCCAACTGATTTTTATACCATAAGTGATATCCTGAAATACATAGCGTTTACTTTATTAATATATTAAAATACTTGATGCAATCTTACAATAATATGAGTAATAGTAATACAGAGTGTAATTTGAGATTGAGATTGGGTATTTATGCAATGAAATGAAATAAAAATAATGGCAAAAATCCCATAATTATTCCTATAATATTAATGTAATATAACTTTTTTAATAAAATTAAAACTAAGTATTACTTCTTAGTTTATATTATTTTAAAGTTATTGCACCGTTAAATCTACATATATATAAAAAAAATTTTTTTAGTTTAATTTTTTTTTCTATCAAATGTATATCTCAGAATTATACTATTTTCTACAGCTCGATCTCAAATACACCCTGTATAAATATACTAGTTTATGCATGTAACTTTTAATTTAGTTAATTCTGTTTTTATTTTAATGTATGGAAATATAACTAGTAAATAAATAAATAATATAAATATTGGGGTATTATATACGGATTGTCTATTTTTAAGAAGGAAAACTCTGGTCTAATATGTGTTGTAATAAGATTAGAATATTAAAATATACAAATAATTTGTTTTCCAGTAATAAAAATTATTTAGAGTCAGATTATTAATCTTTAAAATTTTCTGCAGCATTTTCGTCCAGACAACAATGATGGTTTTGATCTGGCTCAACCCTCAAGTGTGATTACACAGCCCCACCAGATAGGATCTCCATTAAACCAGGTTGTTATTAGGTGTTGAATGCCTTTATCTAATTTTTTTTGAGCGATAAATGAACTGATGTAGATACCTACTTAAGATTATCTACTTTCTTCATAGAGGTTCCCTCAATATTAATAATAGGTTGTTGTTGGCATTGTTTTCAGATAGATCACACTTTATGTTATCGGGCTTGTCTCTATTTACTCTAAGACCTCGTCTCTTAAACCTCATGCTATGTGGTGAGTCCCGACTTCTCGTACTTCCACTAAAGTTTAGGCAATGAGAACTATACCATCTGCGTACTAGTGATCAAAGCACAAAATATATATTTATATATATGTGTGTGTGTTTTGTGATATAGTAATATATATGACTAGATTTAATAAAAATAAAATAATTAAAATATTAGTGTGCTGCGTCATTTGTCTTAAAAGTATAAAATTGTTGATGCATACCACTACCAGATGAACAATCGTGAACTACGATGCACCTAATTTGCTATGTACGAACTTGAACACAATCACACCATAGTGAGTCCATCAGTGCACTGTCAAGTTCTACTTACACATATTTATGTTACCTCTGCCATTGCAGAGCTTCATTGGTTGTTCAGTGATAGGGAGTCTAGAGTTTTTATTATGTCTGTAGTTAAAATATAACAAAATAACACAAGAATTTATTTTTTAGATATTTAGGGATACATATCGAAATTACATACTTAACTGATCTTTCCTTCATAAAATTGGAGATATTGGAGCAAAAGTATTTTTACATTATTTTTCATGTCTATTATATTTCCTATTTATTTACCAAGAAAAAGGTAATTCTGATAAGTTAACTTGTAATTAAGTATATAGTTTAAAGAAACAATATTTGTCAAAGAAATTAACTAGATTACTATTGCCAATAATTAATATAAAATTTCAGATTATTTGGTACAGAATAATTGGGGTATTTTACCTGCATCACAGACAGTAGTTTTATTTTCTTCTCATTTGATATTGTATCAGACAATAGACGAGCTAATACTGGCATGAATCTGTAATAATACAATTTATATAAAGAACTTGTGTTAAAATTAAATTTGTGTATTACTGACATTATTAATTATTTCAACAGTTTCATATCCTCAAGAAAACAAATTTATTAATTTGGTTTAATTGATTCAATCGTTGTTTTTAAATAAAAAGCTATACCATGAGTAATAGATAAATGAGAACGCTTGGTAATATTATCGTTTATTAAAAGCCATAGACCGACATCGCCAATTTGTCTAGGTCATGAATGATTTTAAAAAAAAAACTGGTTTCAAAAAGATTGTACAAAAACCTAAAGTTTGTGGAAAATAAGTTTTTTCGACTAACATTCTGAAACTATTGAAAGAAGCATTATATAAATATGTTGAAAAAACATTATTTTCCACAAACTTTAGGTTTTTGTACAATTGCTTTGAAACTATTGAAATAATTAATAATGTAAGTTAAAAACATCAAAGAGAAATATTTTTTTTAATCGCATGTTATGTTCTATCAACTGAAATGCAGAAATGTGATCAAGAAAAAATAAAAATAAATTCCCTATATGGTGACTCCATCTGTTATTAAATAGCCGTACTATAAAGGCAGCGCCGCACCTTAATTATCTATGTTATAAAGATTCACTTAGTCCAATTTTCACAAATATGCATACTCATGCAGAAGAGATTAAAGTAGCAAATAAAGAGATTAAACTACAAATATATCACATTTATTTTGTTAATGCTATTTCTTATAAGTTAGGGTGATTTTTCATCAGACTAGTTTTAGTTTCAATCAGTTATCACATCACTATCACTTGAGTATTATGAGGATTAGTGTGCGATATATAAAATATTACAAACAGAAGTTGAACATTTTGTAATCTTAACTTTAACTTTAGATGGAGCAACACACCCTTAGTAGTTATGTAAATACTGTTTATTCCTTAAATATAACTAATTATTTTTATTTTAAGGGGATAATATTTCTCTCTGCAGCTTCAAATTGGCATCGCTATCTGTTTTCAAACCCTCTTCGCCGATCCATTCCTGAGTGACAGAGATGAAAAGAAGAAATTTCAAAAATACCTATAAAATACCCGTCAAAACAGCTTAGGAGCCGTGACCGTTTCCACTCCTGAGATGTGTATGAATTGGAACCAAAATTTACAGGGTCATTAAAAAAGGATGACCTTAGAGCGGTAGGTTTTATTTTTAAAATTTGCATTAATATCAAATTTACGGCTCATTATTTTCAAAAAGAAACAATCGACGATAAACCATGTTTTTCATGAATTTATTCTAAAACAACTGAACAAGACATCAATAAAAAAAAAAACAAATCATACCACCCTGTGACAATATTTCTCCTATTACATATATTCATTTCTGTAAATATTGATACAGAAATACAGAAAAGATTAAACGCAGCCCAAAAACACTTTTTTGTATGGAAAAACTATCTCCTTAAGAGAAATATAATATAGAACTCACTTATAAGAATGGGTTAACGCATATCTCATATTAGGTTCATTAAGAGCCTTAGCGAGCACGGCTATAGCTGTCCAGCATGGTGCACGGTTATCACACATCACTCTGAAAAGAGTGCCGAAAAAAGTACAAACTTCTGATCTTCCAGGAGAAAAAACTGAGAGGTCACATGATGCTGATATCATCTGAAATGAATAGAGAGATGGTCACATAAAATAATTTAAGTAGAAACAAATATTTTCAACTACAGCATCTTTTGGGTTGACATTACAATTTGAACACGCTCATACATTGTAAGTCTACAAACTGCCAGTATCTAATGAAGTTCCACTACCATATACTTACGCAGCCGCCATTGCAGTGCTTCATTGGTTGTCCAGTAACAGGGGGTCTAGAGTTTTTATTATGTCTGTGAATGTGACAAGTCACACATTTTCATCTATTTAAAATTCAAACAAGATAACAAATAAATAATAAATATAGTTTAAAAAATGACAGAACTGCCTTTGTAGCATGTACATATTCTTTTTCTGTTTCTTTGCACTGCCACAAAAAAAGATGTGGTAAGGAAAATGTATTTTCATCATGCACACAAATAATAAATTTCGATAAGTTCGTGAATTCTGTCATTAGCTTAGGTCATTAGTGCTAAGTATAAAACGCGTATCATATTAACTGGTGGTAGTTTTATTGTATATTTTTACTGCTGTATCGGTTGGTACTTTAGGGAAATATAAATTACCCTTAAGTTTTTTTTTCTTAAATAGAATGATGGGTTTTTTATATCGCTATCAACCAAATTTCTAACATGGTTTTTATAATGCTTTACCGTTTTGTTCAACAGGATCAAAGAGAACGAAATATATTCACATGCATAATTTTGAAGTTTAGGCTATAAGTACTTCTGTTCTTTGGGTTTAGATACTTACTCCTAAATATCGATTCATAAGATTAACTGAAGCTTCGCTATGAGTAGCCTCAAATTCTCTTGCAGCATTTACGAATGACTTTAAATTCGAAAACTTTTCAGTGTACGACGAAGTGCTCTCCAAACTTCCCTTCCAAGGGACTGGGCTGTCAACTTCCATTTTAACACTAGTATTAGTGTTTCAAAATATATCCTAAGAGATTCCAAGACATAAAAACATATGGTACACAAAAATACTTTGCCTGGTCATAATATAACCAGAAAAAACAAAAAATAAACACAACGCAACGTTAAGTTCATCCCCCAACCAAGATCACACAAGATTTAATTGTAACTGTCAATCACAAAATAAACTCAAACGCATCAATAACTTAGTGCAAAGTAGTACTGGGTAAAAAACATAAAACGAAACAAAAAACATTGTTTTTTAAAAGAAACATAAAAACTTGCTTGTGATAAAACCGCAAACTTCAAATTGTCTACGAGTTTCATTTTACACGCAGAAAAAATCAGGTAATCTGATGATGAATTTGAATAGTGCCAAGTGGGTCTTAGTCAAGCCTCGCGGAGTGAAAATTAGAAGCACCTATAATTATCTCTGGTTATCTGGTTAAATTTCGTTATTTGCTCTAAAAAAGTCTTAATAATTAAATAAATCAATATTTATTTTTTATTACGTACTATTTCAATTTCAAATCTCATATTAATATGTTGAAGACTTTTTGTAGGTATATTACGTCCATGTTATTTTTAAATTATTTTTTCATCTGACAACTGCTGACAGCCACAGACAGCCCTGATTGAAACTAATGGAAACCGATTTAAAAATTTTCTCCTCGCGAACCCATGAACCTATCGCCGATTAGTCTATTTTAATTTTTTCTTGCCGCTTGCTTTAGGTCCTCATTTAATATTATTTTCATTTTAATACAACATGGGAGTTGATGTTGAAACTCTCTCACCTGGAAATGGTTAGTTTGCCAAGTTTTTCTTCCTAACCTCTTTGTTTTTCTTTATTTACAAAAAAAAAAGTGTTACATCAGGCCTAAAAACCACACGTAATATAATTTTATGCAAAAAACCGTCAGCAGGTTGCATGTAATCTTACAATTGCTTGTCCGCGATCTGAGAAAATTTATTTCTTCTAGCATACTAGACACGATCACTGGCTTTGCTGCAATTGCTGCGTACCTACTGTAATTGCCTTAGGTTTAGTTTTACGTTTTGTGATTATTAATTTTTGGATTCTAGACCTTGAAAGGAAAAACCGGTACCCGGGTCGGCTTACCAAAACAACCACTTTTTTCAACATCTGTCTAGTATAGGTATCTATTAATCAGGTTTAGTAATTTGAAGAATGCGAAGAGCCACCCAGACACTTTTTGATCCATTAAAAATTTGGCCAAGATAGGTGGATAGTTCACCATTTCTAAATTGTTAAGTTAGGTGTTAGTTAGTACCCTCAGGACTCGAGTCCAACTTGCACATAACCCTTTTTTAAATATATGTATAATGAGTTGGAAACTCATTCCTATTATTCAGAGTACTACAGCAGGAATGCATTTTCACAACATAGATATGTTCAATTTCAGGTACTATTTATCCTAAACCTGGCCAGACAGTAGTCGTTCATTACACGGGAACATTACAAAATGGAAAGAAATTTGATTCTTCAAGAGATAGGGGCCAGCCATTCAAGTTTACTTTGGGTAAAGGCGACGTAATTAAGGGATGGGACCAAGGTTTGGCAAAGGTATACAATTTCACTTTTAATAAAATTATACAATTTTTTTTGTGCCACATCTACCTACCTACAAGTAGATATATTATTTCTGCTTGCAAATTAATTAGTGTGATTTTCACTATTTGCATTGTTTTTAATCTATATAAATATTAACACATATTTCTTACACCTTCAGTATATAATTTTTTGTATGTCTAATCTATTTTGTAGAACCTTACCACACATTACTTTCTTCCTGTTGTATTGATACTCAAAACAGTTGGATGATTACTTAGATACCCTATATAAAAATAATACATAAATGCCTGGCCCATTCCATATAGGATGCACTGTCTAGTCCTTAAGTAAGGTAGTGTTATGCTTGTATTATGGGTACTAGTGTAGCGTTGTGATAGCCCGAGCCGCAGTGAACCTGTTTCAAATCTATAAGGCCATGTGGTCGTGGTTCAAATCCAAGCGTGTACCAATGAGCTTTTTCTGACTTAAGTACATTAACTATCACTGACTCCGTGCCTCGGAGAGCACGTTTAGCAGTCGGTCCCGGTTGCTGTCAATAGATGACGGTCACTACAATCCACCAACCCGCATTGGAGCAGCGAGATGGATTTAAGCTCCTAGCCCCCTCATCCTGAGAGGAGGCCTAAGCCCCTGCAGTGGGGTATAAAAAGGGCTGATGGAATGGAAGGGTACTAGACAACTGATATACAAAATATACTATTTAAATATTTTTACATCCAGGCATGTAACTAATAGACATGTCCATGCAAACAAATATTTGTCCTGGGTGGAAATCGAACCCACAACCTTCGGTTCTGCAGTTAGAATCTTTAACTACTTGGTCAATTGGTCAGTATTATGTAGGCATAATTATGATTTCTGCTATTTGAATGGGACAGTGTCATCAAAATAATTTATTGTTAGATATACAAACAAGCTATAGAAACTGAAGTTATTTTAAATGAAAGCTATATAATTTGTTTCCTTTTGTAATTGGTATTGCCTAAAAGTATTACTGATCTGAGTGAATCCCATACAATAATAATTGTATTCAAAAGTGGAAATAATATTACAGTATTTTATAATCTTCTACACATGTTCAAGAGTGAGCAGAATAAAACCATGCAAAACAGTAGTCAAAGTTGAGTTGATATAACCTAGAATATCTTTTAAATAAACATAAATAATACACATTTGTCATCATATCAAATGTGAACAATTATTCTGTGGAAAAAACTAAAATTTGTTTAAACGCCCTCATCCTTGTAGTTCCACATTTATAGACATAGGTAAATGAAATTTTTATGTATATTTAACAAGCAGAGTTGACATTTTGTTAGTTTTGAATTATGTTTTTATTAAAACTACCTCACCCTGTAACAAAGGAATGATAAATTTTTTGCTTGTCCACTCATGTGGGATGCCATTAGATAGCTATTTTATAATGAAATAGAGGTTCTATGGGTCACTTTTTACCTAAATCGCAGTTTCAAAATTAATTTAAAAAAAAAATGGACTTTAAAAACATAAACTAAAAAGTTTAAAATAAAATTTTCACTTTAAAGAAAGGAGCATTAACAGACGACATATAGTTAATGAAGTCAGTGCCAAGTCATTCACTTTAAATTTTGTTCTATATACGTTATAGTGATATATATATATATATATATTGATTGTTGTAATTGTTATTACCTGGTAAGTACCCATTTAAAGTGTCTGAGTTGGCATCAACTTCATTAACTCCATCATCCCATCATCAGACCTGTAATGGCACTTATAACCTATATAAGTGCAAAGTTCTCATCAAAAGAAATGAATTAAGTCTTTTACATCAGATAATTGCTATAAATAGTTAAGGAGTTCCCTCGATTGTGTATGCTCTCCATCATCAGACCTGTAATGGCACTTATGACCCATATGAGTGCAAAGTTCTCATCAATAGAAATAAATTAAGTCCAAACACCAGGTAATTGCTGTAAATCGTTAAGGAGTTCCCTCGATTGTGTATTGTGTCTATCATCAGACCTGTTATGGTATTTATAACTCATATGGAAAGTTCTCATCAATAGAAATTTATCAAGTCCAAACACTAGGTAATTGCTGTAAACCGTCGAGGAATTTCCTCGACTGTCTTGCGGCTCCATCATCAGATCGACTCCCGACCTTCATTAAATAGTACTAGTAGCTGTACTTTATAAAAATACTTAAAATACGATACTTTAAAATACTATTTTCGAAGGTTCCCCTCGATTTCTCTGGAATGCCATCATCAGATCCTGGTTTCCATACCATGGTGCCACTCTTGGGATATCTTCTTTCAAACAAAAGAAAAATCATCCGATTCGGTTCATAAACAACGAAGTTGTTCTCGAACACACATAAAAAAATATATATGGATATACGGTTGAATTGAGAAACCTCCTTTTTTGAAGTTGTTTAAAAATATTCAGCTTCAAAATAGTTTTGCCTGTGTACGTCCCATCTTAGTATGTCTATACGAAACCAGTAAAAAATCTGAAAATAATATTTTTGGTGGATGTTGACGAAAATGTTCAATCAAAAATGTTTTCATAACTTCAATAGATTAGTTTTACTAGGAAGTAGAAACAAGTCCAAAGACTAATAGTAGGTAGACTTCTATTTACAAAAAAATTATATTGTTTTTGCCATGCATTAGGAGCCCTACCTTATTCATGACCAAACATGCACGTGATCGGTTTTCAAACCTTCATCATCATCATCAGCCCGTGTCTCTCAACTGCAGGATATAGGCCTCTCTCAAAGCTCGTCGCCACACACGGTCCTCCGCCTTCCGCATCCAATTATCCCCGGTATGGTACTTGGTTGGTTGGTTGTTATATATATATATAAAAAAAAAAAAAATTTATATATGTATATATTATAAAGAATATTTAAGTATGTATATCAGTTGTCTAGTAACCCATAACACAAGCATAATACTTGCTTACTTTGGGACTAGATGGCGCTGTGTGGGAAGTCCCATGTATTATTATTATTATTACTTTAGGTCATCAGTCCACCTGGCCGGGGGACGTCCAACGCTTCGCTTCCCGGTACGTGCCCTTCACTCGAGAACTCGTCTAATCCCATCAGTTGTCGGTTCTACGGCAAATGTGACCGGCCCATTGCCACTTCAGCTTGCTAATAATTTCAGCTATGTCGACAACTTTAGTTCTTCGACGGATTTCAGTATTCCTGATTTTGTCCAATAAAAAAAATACCATGCATAGCCTGTTCCATAGCGCGCTGAGCGACTTTGAAGTTGTGGACCAGTCCTGCAGTTAGAGTTCATGTTTCGGCGCCGTATATCATTGTAGGCAGGACGCATTTGTTAAATGTGAAATAAAAAATCGATATTTAAAAATGGTATAAATAAAAAATCCAAAACTTCAACTTAGATCAAAAATTTTTGGTGAAGGGCCCGTGGTCCCACTGATTTGACCTACTGGTAGGACCATGGTATACCACTATGTACCTGTTGTCCTACTGGACTAAGAACAATTAAATAGTATCTATATTTATTTGTATTTTTATTAAATTCACTTTGAAGTCGAACACATTCTAAATCATTCTATGCTCCAGGTTTAGCCCAGTAGGACCACAGATACATAGTGGTATACTGTAATCCTACCAGTAGGTCAAATCAGTGCGACCAAGGGCGATCTTCACGAATTTTTTCTAAAAAATACGGAAAACCCGTCATCGTTAATAGTGTGGCCTTGTAACGATGTAATATGCGAGAAACTTACTTGAAAAAATCAATTGACCATATTGTATAGAGAGATAACGCCCGCGTCGCGCACTCGTCACAATTTTAAGTTATTCATTTGGCGTAGAAAAACAGTTAATAAATTAAATTATTAATCTTTTTCAGATGTCAGTAGGAGAGCGCGCCAGACTTACTTGTTCGCCAGACTTTGCCTATGGTTCGCGTGGTCATCCCGGAGTAATTCCACCAAATGCCACTCTCATTTTCGACGTGGAGCTACTACGCGTCGAATAAGTTAAATGAATTCTAAAGGCGCAACACACATGCAACTTTTTACTTTGGCAACTTTGTGTAAAACAATAGAATACTTTTAACAGAGGTTCACTCCATTGAACATTTTATTTTGTCAAGTCTTTCAGTCCAATTCATACAATTTTTTCTTAGGTTAATCAGAGAGCACAATAATAGCGTTGAAACGCTATCTAGTTTTTGGCGTTCTTATTGTAACTGTATTCAGTGACTAATTGTACATTAGACAGAGGGAATGACAATGAGTACAATAAGGGACAGAATGCGCCGGCGCAAGACGTCAACGTTGCGAGTAAATTGACAAAGCTGTACTTCTTCTTCTTGGTCGTTTTCTCATGGTTGAGGATCGTGACACCGCCGACGCATTCTGTCCACAATCCTCCACTTGTTTCGGTCTACCGCGTAGTGGAGGGTTGTGCTGATCGGAAAATCCAGATGTTCGGTCACCTGATCCGACCACCATTTCGGACTGCGCCCCCTCGGCCTTTTCCCCTCCATTCTTCCGGTCACAACCAGCTTCTCCAGGTTATCTGTAATATTCGTCGCAAGCAGACGGTCAAGAGTCTCAAAACTGTACTATAGACACCAAAATTAACTCATTCCACTAGAATCCACCGATGAGGCAAAAAAAAATATCCTTAGTTCCACCGGTGGAGCCTTGTCAGTGAATCCTCGTGAAATGAGAAAAAATTCAACTGTTCTGTTCTGCTTGAGAGCATGAATACCAATAAAAATTTCTAAAAAAGAAATCATGTAAATGGAGTGAGATTAGCCACAAATAATCTAAAATTTTCTTTCACAATTTTAACACAAAGCTGCCAAAATGACAAAACTTGCCAGTGTACCACACTTGCAATTTTAATTATTTTTCTTAACATTGTTGTTGAAACTGTGTATTACAAAAATACTATTCATTGATACAAATCAATTGTACAATTTATTGTAGCCGTTGATAAGATGTTGGTTGCCATTACAAAAAATAATTTTGAATCTTAAATCTGGTACAAATTATCTTTATAAATATTTTTGACCAGTAATTGTTATTATAATAATGTGTTCAGATACGATAAGTGCATTTTTTTACTTAAATGTTTCTAATAGAATAACATAGCTAAAATGGGATACTTTAAGAAATGCGTATTAAGTACCTCTTCACCATTTTTAATGTTTAGATGTTCCAAGTTGTGGCATCTGCTTATTTCTTGAATGGTAATAACCACTTAATTATAATTGACTGTCTCCTGGCCTGTGCGAGTAATTTGATCTTTGCCGCTGTGAAGTTATTTACAGAAGGCGTCGCAGTAGCATAAAATGGAGAAGAAGGAGAGGTCGGATAACTCGTGCTGCTCGCTCGCGCGGACGGCCACTACTATCAGTAGCCGTGTGCGTGAGCGAGTAAATAGCACGAGTTATCCGACCTCTCCTGTAGCGTGACTTACCTGTGGTACTACTAGCATTGTACTATCAGTTAGTCCATGGGAGATTTTTTTGTCCGTTGGTTGTACAACAAACCATTTTTTACTTGCCCATTCTACTACCAAGTATTGAGTTAGTTGAAAATTATAACATAAGAGTTATGATTATGATCGCGGGACATACTATGCACGTAAATTTATATTGTGATATGAACCTAACCTAATAAATGATGGTTACTTTCAACTAACTCGAGACTTGACTCGAGACGAGTAGTACCACGAGCAAGTGAAAAATGTCCAGTAATACAACCAGTTGTACTAGTAAGTCCATGGGCAAATAATCCCCCATGGAGCAACTGATTGTACAACGCTGGTAGTACCACGGGCAAGTCATGGCCACTATTACCCCTTGCTGCCTGCGTGGTGGTAGCTGCGCATCGAGCATTCGCAGGCATCTCAGAGCGGCAAAGATACGTGTGTAGTACTGTACATAATATTCATACCTGATATTAAAACTATGGTTTAACAAGTCATTCTCGGTCAATGGTTTAATGAATGAAACTTCCTATGTACCTGATTATAACGTAATATAGCTTTTGATATGAATATCAAATCAATATGTCAGTTATTAAAGTGTTATAGCCGTTTTTTTTTTGTGAAGTTTAAATGCATCTCTTACGAGCAACGACTGTCAGGAGACATTCAAATTAAACTTGGAACATATCCAAATTTTTATGTTCTTATGTTTTGCATGTTTAGTCAATGATATTAATGTACTAGTCTACTAGGGACCACATACCATGCGAAATTTTGGAGCTCATACATGGACCTTCGCAATACACAAAAAGGACAGGCAAACTTTTACATACTTGTATGTGTGACTGAACAGATCACATATTCTTGCTAAGCCATATTGACCACGTATAAACCGTTTTTGTGCGCGTGTACATAACACATGGTTAGGTGATATTTTGATCTAGGTTTTTTGACGACGACTCTCTATCCAGACGTTATTAAATAAAAAACTATGTGTAAATTTTAAGAGAGTTGACGTCGTTAGAATTGTGAATATATTCATTATAAAATATATGCACATACAAAGATATATAAGTATGTATAGCAATTTTCTAGTACCCATAGTACAGGTTCTGCCTAGTTTGGGACTAGATGACCGTGTGTTAGACATCTTAAGTATCATTATTATTATCATCTACTGATTTCGTGATTCTCTGTCAATGCAATATCCATAGTGATTATACAAACTTGAATATTTACACCTCGTTTCCACCATGTATAATACACTGTATGATACAGTGATACAGTATGGATATGACAGTATAATACAGAGTATTATACTTGGTGGAAATGAGGTGTAAGAAAGTACAGCAATTAATAAATGTCACAACTCATCATAATATAGTATTAACATTTTGTAAGTAAATTCATTAGTGCATTTTATAATTTTAAATAAAATTTACATATTGCACGAACACAAACGCTGGGGCTTCACCCTCGTGGACTACACATTTGTAGTATAATCGCGATAAATTCATGCAAATGTTATTACTGGTCCCAGCGCAGTAGTTATAATGATGTGGGTAACGAGCACCAACGACCCTTCCCTTCTACTCAGCTGGTAACCTGGCACATAGAATGCCACCGCTGCACAGCGCGCTCGCGCCAGGTCAGGGTTTTCTATTGACATAATGCACTCAAATTTTTAGTGCTAATACTGTAGGTCACCTATCATAACCAAAAGTATACTAAAACCAGGTATTTAAATATTAAAAACAGAATCATGTAAATTGAACCAGTAGTTTATATTCTAACTTCTCCAGTCTAACCCGTAGTTTATATTCTAACTCTATATTCTGAGTTGTAGGCATACAAACAGACAGACAGAGACATTGTGTTTTATATGTAGGGAAGACGGCATCTGGTTTGAGTGGTCTCTAGAATCCTACTAGTACATAGATTTAGCGATTTCAATTTGGTAGGCTGATATAAATAATGAGTTTGATTGTGGCCTTATAAATACTTCATACTTGCTATTTTTAATCATACTCAAAATCAACTAAATGGAAACTAATTGAACTGAACTATGTCCTAAAATATTATAAGATTTAACATAGAATGTATTATGTTTTAGTTTTGTTGGTTAATAGCCACTAATGTGTTAATTTATTTAATGTTTAATAAAGGTTTGTAGTAAATTATGAGTTTTATTGCAAGCTGACGGTCTATTAGATTACTATATTAAGTTTGTCTCAGCTGAATATAGACTTCCACCTCTATAGATCTCCACGATGAACGGTCGTAAGCCACGTGTAACCAACGGTGGCCAACGACCTACAATAGGTTGGCAATCCATGTACTGGAAGACTATCCATGCTACAACGTGCGGTTCATATTCTGATGAAGAATCTTTTTTGATTTGTCCAAAAAATATCAATTTGCAAAATCACAATTATCAATACTATTTTGTAGACTATAATAGTTTTTGTTCAAACTTTTCTTGTTTGCAATTTATATGAACATTGTTATGTAGTCGTACAAATTTTTCTGCTGGGGCCATGGGACCACACAGTGATGTATGGTAGTACCACAAGGAGATTCAATGTTATTTGTCATGAATTGTCAATTGTCACATCTTTGTTTTCCAATTGACTGCTAACCAAACGTTTCCATTAAGCATTTTGCTTGGTAAAAGTAGCCTATTTAAAATGCAAGCTGTCTAAGAATTTCTTTAAAGTTAAAAATCCTGCAAATTTCCATACAATATTTATTTGACCAGAAGTAAGAAACTACATTGTAATATTTATTTTGCCATCTTAATAAATGGAGTGGATAATGAAATTGTTTTTTAAAATAAAAAAAAAGTTACTTCTAACCATAGATTCAGGACTGCACTTCCGAAACTGTATAATATAAAAATTAAGCGTTATGCATAAGGTTCATTTTAAATTGTAAGCCGTAAGGAGGCAAAATGAGTTTGTAGGAGATGGCTACTGGAGAGTATGTTTGTCCCTTTCTAACACTTGCCATTAAAAAAAAATATTTCATATAGTAGGTTCATTACCGATTTTTATATATATGAATATTTGTCTAATATTTATTTTCTGTAACTTCTGGTTTTTGATATGTCTTTGTATTCGGATAAAATAATTCTGTTCTAGGCAGAACAGAAAAGAATTGGCAGGTCTGTTGCCGCGCTAACACGACTACATTTGCATATTTTTGTGACTGGTATATGTAACTATTAATAATTTCTGAATGGACAAACATAGATGATTTGTGGGTATTTCATAAAAAATATTCGAAATTAAAAATGAAAGCAAAGCAAAGGAAAATAACTAGTCAAGATTAAAATTAAAACCTGGACGGACAATGGTAAGCATCTTACCACTTGTACAATTTCTAAACGGACAATGGTAATTTATTTACCACCAAAAAAACCCGCCCCACCCCTTTTTTGGGCTTTTCGTGAACGGAAATGAAATCTACAACCCTTATTTACCCAAAAAGCATTGTGGTAATATAAAGACGCGCCAGGGGGCTTGCGTTTGTTTAAGGGTTAAATTCTTGTATTCATGTTTAGTTTATTTATTTATTTTTATTTATTTATTTCTCACAACTAAAAGACAGAAAGACTATACAAGGTGTCCCAAAACTCAAAGATAAGCTGAAACGGGACGATAGGATAGATGGTAGTCATCATCAGAAAAATATTTAAAAAAATCCTTGCCATGATCCCTGGTAGTTAGAGGCAATTAAAAAGAAAACACGAAATTTATCCTTAATGTAACCTTTTTTCGTTTACTGTAGTTAATGTGTGTAGTTTTTATCCATTCAAACGTTGTTACCATAACCCTAAATATCATATCCATAACCACAGTCGAAAATAATAACATGATTGCCCCAAGTTTTCTAAATATAACTTTTTTATGAACTAAGAACTTAACATTTTTGAAATGTCTCTACTTTGACAAGGCCTCCTTTAAAAAAACTATACTAGAGCACTTTGGCAAATGATATTAAAAGTTGGCGCTTTTAATCAGGATTCCAAAATGGTACAACACTTGTAGGTTTCATACTAAAAAATTTTTAGAAAATAAAAACTTGAAGTAACCCGATTTTACGCGAGTTTAGTTGACTTGGTTAAAATGTTTTTGATCCGCGTAAGCTATTTGGAGGTCTTTCATTTATCGCCAGAATGATGAAAAAGATGGATAGTGAGATATTTGTATGAGACTGAGCGACACAGATAGTGATGCCACTCAGTGAGCCGGAGATAACACCATTTTAACTAGTGTGAATAAAACAGATAGTGACGCCACCCGAAGCGAATGATATTAGTGTAACACACTACTTTAGTATGTTTCTCTCATCATCATCAGCCCATTTTACCCCACTGCAGGGGCTTAGGCCTCCCCCAGGGTGAGGGGGGGTTTGGAGCTTAAATCCACCACGCTACTCCTCTGCGGGTTGGGGATTGTAACGACCGCCATCTAGAGTCTGGAGCCTAAACTAGGTCGAACCTGTCCTTATAGGTCTCCAGACCCCGTGAGTTATTAGATTAAACTATTATTAACTTAAAATGTTTAACGAATAAAAATTAAAAAGAAAGAATTAGGGAGTATTTGGGAGTGTATGTATGTGAATTAGTGTCATTGAGAGTTTGCGTCTGAATGTTGAGTGATAGTGTGAGTAAATGTTAATGTGATGTTACTTAGTGTATATACTGCATACCTGCGTACCTACCTATATTGCATGCATGAATAATTGTATTTATTACTCATTGTATAAATTAGAAATAAAACTAAAGTAGGCAAGGAATTATGACTTTTTTTTTTGTTTAGTGAGGGCCGAATCTGCATACAGACACCTGCGCGCCCGACCTACCGCGCAGGTAGTGCCGGGTTAGGATTTCTACACAGAAGGTGCAGCCCCACCGGCTAAACGACTCCTCAACCTATACTCTGGAGAGCATATAGGGTTTGGCATGAACAACGACCGGACGCATTGAGGATGCTTCGGTGTGTTAGTGCCTTTGAGGGGCGGTGCCTTAAGGGCGCCGTCTCGTAGGCGTATGATTAAAAATAGGGATGAGGGCCGACGCGTGTCGGTCCCTCGGCAATGGAGGGCAGTTCGAGCTGGACGGCCCGACTGTGAACAAACAAGGCTCAGATGCCATTCGAGCAGATTTATTACGTTAACTAGGTGATATCGGGCGCTAGGTACTGCTCACCTACGTCAGACTGAATGTCTGATCTGCCTGAAGTCCTGAGACTCTCAACCTCGGTGGTGAGATCATCAGGAGGATCTGTTAGTACAGGAATTATGACACAATGGCTAAAAGTTACACCGTATATTCATAGGTAAGTTTTTGCAACCATGAATTGAGTTTCTTTTTACATTCAAATTTGGACAAGGAGAATATTTCAGTATTGTTGTTAACTTTGTTGTATAGAAAGGGACCGAAGAATAAAAAGAATCTCTAGCAAATCGCAAAAGAAGTAGAAACTGTGTTTTTGGAAAGATATTTTTGCGTTTACCAAAGACTAAAGCGTGATCAAAAGAAAGTCTTGTATGTTGTTTGAGAATTGTATAAAAGATAAATAGTTGTCTAACAGTTAGCACATTGCATTTTCTGTAAAGCTCATTAGTGGGAAAAATGAAAGGTAGAAAATTACTTACTTTTTAGAATGGCTCTTTGAGATCTTTTAAGTCTGATTAGATTAGTTTTACAAGTGCCACCCCACACAGGGATTTAATATATTAGAAGCGATTGACAAATAGAGAAATAAACAGATTTAAATATATCAGGACTGACAATGTTTCTTAAGTTTTTAAATAAGTATATAAATTAATTTTCTTACTCAGGAGGCAAGTAATTCTACATGTAAATAAAAATTTAGTTCTTAGTCTAATAGTACACCCAGATATTTAAAAGATTCCACTTTTTGGAGTTTGGAACATAAACAATGAAGATTCAACGTATCACAAGAGTGAGTAGTAATTGCAAATTGCGAAAAGGACGTATGGTTGTGGTTTTTAATACTGAAGGTGATATATTTAGACTTTTCAGCATTAAGTGTCAAGAAATTTTGATTGAGCCATGTTGTGACAGAATTGAGACCGGATTGGGCGAATAAGTATACTTCGTGCAAAGATTTGGCACTGAATAAAAGGGCGGTATCATCAGCAAAGGTGAGTATTTTACCGCTTTGCATATTGAGTTGACATAGTCCATCAATATAAATGAGAAAGAGAGTAGGGCCCAAAATACTTCCTTGGGGAACACCATATGTAACAGGAAGTTCATCACTAATCATTTTGTTTATTTTTATGCTTGGTGTTCGATTGGACAAATAACCCCTAAATAATTCAAGTTGTACACCTCTTATACCTAAGTATTCCATTTTAGTAAGTAGTAAGGGAATCATAACCGTATCGAACGCCTTAGTGAGGTTCAAAAATATAGCAAGGGATTTAAATTTAATATCTAAATTCTTAACTACAAAATTTGTCAGTTCATGGACAGCATCCGAAGTGGAAAGACCACGCCGAAATCCTGATTGACTGATTAGGAGAAAGTAATTTATTATTTTCTAAGTAATTTACTAATCTACCATTAATTAAACGTTCTAAAATTTTTGAAAATGCACTAAGTCTATACGGAACACATAAACCATTAAAAAATTATTAGTTTATAAATATTTACTTTGCAAATGTAACTTTTATTAGAAAAGTGGACAATGTTGGCAGATCTAACGGTAGTCTGTACTATGTTTTAACTGTGCTTGCGATTGTTCTAAATAAATCTAAAACCAAATTTTTCTTCATATGAATTCAGCATTTTTAACCTATTTTAGAATAAACCTGCTAAATAAACAAATGTAATAAAATTCTGGAGTGCCTATCACTGACCAACCAATGAAGCACTGCAATGGCGGTCACATATGTGTGAGTGGAACTTTGTTGGATACTGGTGGTTGGTAGATTTACTATGTATGAGTGTGTTAAAGTTAATGCATGCATACATAGCAAATTGACTTACTAGTGCATCGGTAGTTAGTTTGCAATACCACATCTGGGTCCGGGTTTTCCAAGGTTCATGGCTTAATACAAAAGCTACAAGTTTTTTGTTCTTTCAATTATGATGAAAAATGAAATAAGTTGAATAACATATTTTTATTGAACCATTATCTTCATGAAGTTAAAGGCGTTCCATATAATTTATATATTCATTTCAAAGTTTACTAGCTACAATATTTCACTAAAAAACATTAACTTCCAGGCACATAATTCATAAGTGGCACAACTGTATTTTTAGAGAATGGACTCCTGCATAAAGCGCAACTCTCTAAAGCACCATAGCAGCACTGCATACAAAATATATGACCACATTGCAAAACACATGGCTGTACAATTTCTTCTAAGCAGGCAACACAACATTTGTCATTATTTACTTCATTGGGGAAATCTCTCATTTGCTCTATATGCTTTTTGGCATGATATACATTCTGACAACAGACAATTAAAGAATGAATTAATGTAACCAATCCTAATAATCGTAAATGAGCATAATAAGCAGTTGCAGCAGGACGCACTTGAACATAATCAATACCAAGAACCATTTTTCCTATTTGAATTGGTCCACCGCTTATATAGCATAATGCTCTATGTATACTTTCTATTTGTGGCACCATATTGTTCAAAGCTCTCAAAACAATAAGAGAAATATTCTGAAAGTTCGGCTGAAGATTGGGATTTTTCTCTATTTGCTTTTCTGCATATTTTAATAGCCTCCTAGTTAAACCCTCGCCGAAAGTTGACAGAAGTATACTTATTAATCTGCTGTTATAACTTGGTAATTTATGATAAGTTTCGTCGACCTGAACTATGCCAGAATATTCTTCGCCTAATGTTTGCAGGTCTTTTAATGTTGTGAAAGATTTGTAGAGAATACTTGACGCTGGTTCAGCTTTAGAGGCGTGCCGTGATGGCAATAGCCTACACAGCCAGTCGGCGAGTATTTTTTGATAAGAATCGTCTTTCTGCCAAGCCCTTAGAACTTCAGCAGGCTGTGCTGCTGGCAAAGACATTTTTGAAACGTTTTAATGACTTAGATTAGAAAACTACATTTTTCACAAAGTTAAATCCATGGGATAGATCACTAACATACACCAATTACTACTAAATTATACTCAATTCTTTTCCATATGTTTTTGTTTTAAACTGTTTCGAACTTTGATCAACTTTTGCAGTAGTGACGCAGTGACAGTGACAGGCAGGCATGAGTAGGGATGAAACGATATATCGAAATACCGATATTTAAAAGTATGATATATCGAACATCGATATTTACCTGGCTTATATATTCATATCGATATATATATCGATATTAAAAACGTCTTGCATCGTTAAATGAGATCTGATGTCGAGAAACCTTTATAGAAAGACTATTTTATAGCAACTTTTATTATTAAACAAAACTTTACTTAATAAATCAATAAGAAATAAACTTTAAATAATTAAAATGTTCTATACGGAGGTACATGTTTGAGGACCGAAACTTGTCTTTACCGTCTTTTGAAAAAAAAAAATAGTCTGTGTATACATGTCTCATTCACTCTAGTAAGCCCCCGGCCACGAAAGACGTGCAAGTCTTCCATTGTGCTCGGAGTAATGCTCGTCAGTAAAGGCTGTGGTGGAGATGTGTTGTATTATCGACGCAGCAAGTGCAACTTAGTGAAAAAGTGCTGTCCTTTTTGTTTTTTTGTCATTTTCTTGTACCTACTTCCCAGTTTTAATGTGTCTTTACCATTTATACTATTTATCCTTCTATATTTATTTCAAAACCTCACGTTCATATAAAAAAAAGTTTTCTTTGATAGCATTGTGGGTTTTCTATTACCTATTATTTAAATTACCTATTATTTAATAAATAACTTAATAATATTTTATAGGAATATTCGTGTTTTATTCGTTTTTGACGTACCTATACCAGTTAATTGTTGCTAAATATTTCTCGAACATAATAAATGCACTAAGGCATAAAAGTTTTGGAAAATACATCTATTATCCATAATGTATACAAATAGCTTGTTATCTGAAAGTTTTTACGAAATTGCGAAGTATCCGTATTTCAGAGGAATACCCACTTATGAAAAAAAAAATTCGCTTGCACTTTTCATGTACGTAAGGCATTGTAAAATTATTTTTTTTATATCGATATTATCGGCTTAGAACGGTCGATATATTGAATATCGATATTCTACTTTCGATATTTATATCGATATTATATATTTTTTTCCCTACGCACATCCTACGCATGAGGTAGCTATGGAGTCTCTATGGTGGAGGCCACAGAACAATAACCAATTTGTACATTGTACACAACATTGAACAAGTAGCATTGTGCCAGCGTATGGAGCAGATGTTGTGCTGGTCTATGCTGTCCACCACAGAATACTGCACAGCTGCACAGAATATATTCTCAATAATACCACATTAATACCACAATAGGTAATCTGTGTTCTCAATAACGTCGTTATGACCTGCCCCCTGTGCTGCCTCCACCATAAGGATGCACAAAATATTAAATATCGATATTTATATCGAAAGCAGGAAAATATCGATATTCGATATATCGACTGTTCTAAGCCGATAATATCGATATATATCGATAGTTAAAAAAAATAATTTCCATGATAATTCCTCTCGTACATGAAAAGTGAAAGCGAAATTTTTTTCACATGTGGGTACTTCTCTGAAATACGGATACTTAGCAATTTCGTAAAAACTTTCAGATAACAGACTATTTGTATACATTATGAATAATACATGTATTTTGCAAAACTATTAAGCCATTATGGTGCACTCATTATGTTCATGTGTTCGAGAAATATGTAGCAACGATTAACTGGTAAAGAGACGTCAGAAACGGCTAAAGACACGAATATATCTATAAACATTCTTAAGTTAAATACTAGGTGGTAGAAAACCCCCAAGGCCATCAAAAAAAACTTTTTTTTGTATGAACCTAAGGATTTGAAATAAATATAGAAGGTTAAATAATATAAATGGTAACGACATATTAAAACTGGTAAGAACAAGAAAAAGACCAAAAAAAGGACATCACTTTTTAACTAAGTATGTATAACACTTGCTGCGTCGATAAAACAACACACCTTCACCACAGCCTCCACTGACGGGCATTAATCCGAGCACAATATAAGACTTTTGCGTCTTTCGCGGGCGGGAGGACTCCCTAGAGTAAATGAGACATCTATACATAGACTATTTTCTTTCAAAAAACTGTAAAGACGAGTCTCGGTCCTCAAACATGTATCTCCTTATATAACGTTATAATTATTTAAAATTTGTTGTTCGATCTTACTTAATTTTTAGTACAGAGTATCAGGTATAAAAAAATTGATTTGGTTGAGGTTTTTATATTTGTCTGACTTTCGAAATAACGTGGTCACACCCACCGAATACCATGAAAACGTTGATTTAACGGTATATATAATTTATAAATTACGTATTTCAAAACAATTATCTTAAGATTATTAATAAAACTGTTTTATATACATCTCGTAATAAAGAAATAAAATTTCCAGTGCACATTTTTCAAATAAGATCAGTGCGACTCTGTTTTGTGTAGGTCGTAGAAATACCCATGTCTTGTAGAGTTAAGTTTGCTTCGTTTAATAATAAAAATTGCAATGAAATAAACTTCCTCGACATCAGATCCCATTTAACGATGCAAGACGTTTTTAATATCGATATAAATATCGAAACCAGTTAAATATCAATGTTCGATATATCATACTTTTAAATATCGATAATATCGATATTTCGATATATCGTTGCATCCCTACTCCACCATCTATGTTGGTTATTTATTACTTCTTTATGGCCCTAGTACACAATGGCCGATGCTGGCCCATTACAGGCCATCGCCATTGTGTACAGGGGGCAATGGCGCATGATGGCGGATAATTGTCAGTGGGCAATGGTGAGTGGCGCGCAATGGCGATGTTGTCTGTTTTTTTCAAAGGAATCGTAGCGTGGCGTGGCCGGTGTGTTCACACAGTCGCCCATTGCACCCGACCGCCGACTCCCGGAAAAATTTATTGCGGAAAGAAATAAAATACTACAATGTCGCTATCGTGGAATAATGAAGAGACCTTCGACTTTATTCAGTTGTATCAATCTGAACCCGTAATTTGGGACCCAAATAATGAATTTCATAAGGACAAAAACAAAGTATGTTAGCATTTCTTAGTAGGTATTTGTTTTTTTTTTCTACGAACGAAAATTATAACAGAATGTACACACACATGCACATACGCATTGAATAGGTTTTTTTGTAATTCCCAGACGATATTTTGATTAAATTGCCGCAGCCGTGATTACTTCGACGTCCATCGTAGTGGCATGGTAGTGGCTTTGCGAGGCAGTAATGAGCTATATACCATTGTGTGAACACTTTTTCGTCAGTGGGCGATGCTGGCCTATCGTAGCGAATGGCCGTGCATGGCCCATTGTGTACTGGACGCTTTATTGTTCTGTGGTAGTCTGGTTCAATCGGGTTCAGGTGGGTTCAGTCCAGATTATTATTTTAATATTTATTGGTTTTTTTATCGTTGCGTTTTTATTCGTTGAGATTATAGTTAGCTACTATACGCGCCATAAAAGTAAAAGGCTCTCAAGTTAGCACCAGATACTTGCGCAAACATCAAAAATATGGGCAAGGGGCGGTGAAGGCAGTTGGCGCGGCGAGCGGATCGGCCGCGAGAGATGTGGCCCTACTTTGACTTTTCACGACACCGAAGTAGCGCCGAATACGTTCCGTTTCAAAAATCCGGTCGCTAGGACTATAGGCGAGAGTACGGACTTTTGAAATGGCGCGTATTCGATTCGATGCGAACTCGGCACTGCGTTAATTTACCAGAGTACGGCCGCATGTCGCGTCCCTCGCACCCCGCGCCGTCTATGTACAGTCCGGTTCGGTCGGTTAGGTCTAATTCCCGTAATGTCTAGTCGGTTTGGTTGGTCCAATTCCCCGAAAGTCTATTCTCCAAACGTCCAATTACTTTAAAGTTCATTCCAAGAACGTCCATTTTCCGAACGTATATTCCACGAAAGTCTTAGTCCAAAAAAAGACGTATTATGTATCACATATTGTATTTATTTAAACAAAGCTATTAGTTACACCAACTCTATTTTCATTAAGAACTAGGAAACCCAAAATTATATCTTATCGCAATCATTTTATTTAAACATAACTTAAATATTTTTCTTAAATAACTACATAGGTGTATGTAGTAAAAATTGTAACTCGAAACTATTACACATTATCTAAATTTTTTATTATATTTCATTTTTAAAAATATTATTTTTCGTAGGAATTGAGTTGCAGTCAATTTGTTTTGCATTAAATTACTTAAATATTTGTTATAACCTTGGTCAAAATTAGTGTCGTTCAGTTTTCTATTTCTTTTTAATTTTGAAAATAAACTTTTGTAAATCCTGTTATCGAAATGTGCAATTTCCTTTTTCAAACATTGCAAGAAGTAATAAAAATTTGGAGTCTTCGATATTTTGGTTTTTAGCCTGCGCTGCGATGCCAGGCTTCAAGTGCATTAGTTGTACGATGTGGACCATCGGTACAACTCAATATTTGAAACATAATTTCTGAACACCATTGTTTTTTAAAATATTTATTAAATGCGATCATTTCCGTTTCGTGGTTTCCGGGTAGAATATATGTAGGCATATATGTAAGGATTGCATAACTACTACGTTGGTTGTTCTAAGATGAAAATGGACGTTCAGGGAATTAGACTTTCGGGGAATTGGACGTTTGGAGAATAGACTTTCAGGGAATTGGACCAACTAAACCGACTAGACATTACGGGAATTAGACCTAACCGACCGAACCGGTACAGTCGACGTACATAAGTCTCTATTTCACTTTCGTAATTCTAAACCGCGCCGCGTCAGTGATTATTAATTATATTCTATTACTGTTGTTTTTGTGAATTTATAATCGTTAATTAAGAGGTATTGTTAAGTGTTTTGTTACATTGTGTTAGATATATATACATTGAATACAGGCCATTGTAAAAAACTATATATACGACATTGCCAGAATTACGAATAGTGAAATAAAACGAATACAAAATATTTTAATTGATTTATTTAATTAATAATCAATACAACAGAATGACGACGAGAATAAAAATAAAAAAGCAATAAAAATATAGAATATAACAAACACCGGTCGCATCCCAGACTAGCTTGGACCTAATATTTAGGGTATTGGTATAAATATAATAAATGTTAGATTTGATAAGTATAGGTGCAATAAAAATAATTATATATTAATATTTTCGATACGAAGTCAGAAATAATAAATATCTTATAAAAATACTTCAGACATGGCTGGATGGGCATCCTTCTTTTGCCTTCTTTTCAATAAGAGAATATGACTACGCTATGCTCGATAGATCATTGACGTATGTAGTTAAATATTTTTATTTTTTTTTTCTCAGTGCTTCCCTCGGTGTATCGTTTCAGCCATTTTTCCAGACTTGCCGCTCTAATGACACGTTTAACATACGATGAGGGATACCGATTATAATCAGCATCCATCGTTTCCTCATTTAAAGCGGCAATTCTGGCAAGTTCGTCCGCACGCTCATTCCCCTGAACACCGACATGTGCACGCACCCAAAACAGACGTATCCTCCTTTCTTCGGCAAGCAGGTTCGAGATGTTTTTACGTATCACAAAAACCAAAGGATGGAAGATGCGAGCACTGGCTAACAGTTCCAGCGACGATTTCGAATCACTAAAAATGTTAACCATTGCATCATTTCCTTGAACTACCCACCCTAAAGCCCTATGCAACGCATACAGCTCGGCCTGAAAGACGGTACAAAAGGATTCAAGCCGAAAGGTCGAGTAACTGATCTCTAGACCATCACGCCATACAGTCATGGCTGCACCAACTTTGCCTTCAATACGGCTACCGTCAGTATAAATATGAGGTCCTATGATTGTAAGGCAGTCAGTCGTGTCAGAGTCCAGATTCTCAACACTTTCGTACAGAATTTTAGGTTGACGCGCTGGATGCAGTGCTTCTCTATAGCTAACGGGACTCGCAAACAGCCGATCAGTCACTACATGCTTTTTCCGTCGCTTGATCTCATATAGATCCGCCACTTCTTGAATGCGTTAATCAAGGGGCAAGAATCCTGCGAGTATCAAGGAAGAATTTAGAGATACTGTTCTGTAAGCTCGACAGGCTTTCAGAGCAATACTTCGCTGTAGCGTGTCAAGCATTTTGCGAATCCCGAGCTTCCTGGCAGCCGGTGCCCAAGCGCACGCTGCGTACAATACAATAGGCTCTATTACGGCTACGTATATAGTTCTTACTATCTCTGGATTCAAACCCCATGTAACTTTAGCTGCACAAGCAAGCTGTTTATAAATGAGGAGTGTCTGTTCAAAAGGTTATATTTGACTCATAGACAAAAAATACTTTTTACTTTTATTCGAACTCTTCATCTTGAATTTCATCCACCCATGATCTTAGATTTTGTTCAAAACGCTTTATTCACTAAGTAAAATCGATCTAAAAATGGATGTTCTGTTCTAAAGGTTATATCGACACGATTTTATTTCTCAAACTAATGCAATAAAACATTTTTAAACAAAAGGTTATATTTACCATATGAAAATATTATGTTGCAGATTGTTTTGAACAAAGGGTTATATTTTTGCTACCTCCAAAGATTGGTATCTCTATAATCTATTATTATTTAGAGTGAAATAAAATGCCAATAGAAACATTGGCAACACCAAGACCTTTGGTTCGGGGATTTCCTATAACATCTCTAATTTGAATTTGTAGTACATTCCATTGTAAACAGTTGTTTTCATTCATTCGTTTCTGATTTCGTAGGGTGTGAACGTTTTCCATTACTAATTTGAAACGTAAATAGTGTGGTGTCGACTTTTATATTTTAAGACCGGGAAAAGTGGTGCTTTTGACATGGAAGGCACCGTGGAGTCATTAAATACAAGAAGAAGAAAAAAAATTAAGCGAAACAGATCTGTGTACAAAAAAAAGTGAGCACCCATAATTTCTTTATTAACATCAATATTGTTTAATACGCTATTTTTTAGGGTTCCGTACCCAAAGGGTAAAAAACGGGACCCTATTACTAAGCCTCGGCCGTCCGTCCGTCCGTCCGTCAGCGGGCTGTATCTCATGAACCGTGATAGGTAGACAGTTGAAATTTTCACAGATGATGTATTTATATTGCCGCTATAACAACAAATACTAAAAAATAGAATAAAGTAAATACTTAAGGGGGCTCTCATACAACAAACTTCCTTTTTTTGCTTGTTTTTGCTCGATATTGATAACGGCAACAGGTAGACGCTTGAAATATTCACAGAATATTGAATTATATTATTCACTTTAAAAATAAATAATTAAATTTAAATAAAATTAATATTTAAGGGGGGCTCACATACAACAAACGTGATTTTTTTAATATATTGTATGGTGGTATGGAACCCTTCGTGTGCGAGTCCAACACGCACTTGGCCGGTTTTTTTTATATTTGATATGTTAATGATGTTTGTCTATATTGTGGGTGTACTGGATGTAGGTATTATTGAGTTTTGTTTATTTCTATGTTTTATTTTGCAGACAATATAAAGAACCAGACCCATTAGCAATCAATATATCAATAACCTGTGACCACAGGGGAAGCAAGACTTTCAAGAGCTGTGATTTGACAACCAGAGACATTATTGAAATTCGCAGGCGATTCTTTAAGTACGACAATAAAACTCAACAGGATATTTATTTAGTGAACTTGCTTGGCCCATATGAACCACAAAGAAGAGGAACTAGGCCACATACATTGCAGCCAAAAGTTAGAAAGGTTTCTTGCAGATTTTATTTGTTGAAAGAGAAGAAAAAAATAACTGTTTGCAAAAAAACATTTATGAACGTGTTTTCTTTTGGTCAAAAGAGATTGCAAAATTTAATAAACCTACTTCATGATAGGAAAATTCCTCAAGAAAATCGAGGTGGGGACAGGAAATCAAAAAAAAGTTTATCGAAACAGGAGACTATTCGGGAGTTCCTTAGAAAATTACCAGCTACTGAGAGCCACTATGGACGAAATAAAAGTAAAAGGGTGTATTTGAGTAGTGAGCTTAATGTGAAAAAATTGTTAAAATTTTATAATTAATCTGTAGGTACAGAGCTAAAAGTTTCACGTACGATGTTTTATAGCATTTTTAACGAAATCAATATCGGTTTTAAGCAACCCGCAAGTGATGTTTGCAGCACCTGCATATTGTGGAAAAATAAAATAAAAAACGAGCAGGATTCTAAAAAGTAAATAATCTTAATGATGGAGAAGCGGGTTCATAGTATTAGAGCAAATTGTTTTTATGAGTATATGAGAGCAGAAACGCCAAATTGCCTATCTTTTTGCTTTGATTTGCAAAAAGTTCAGCCTCTTCCAAAGACTCCAATACAGGATGCATATTATGCACGACAAATCAGTATTTATAACTTTTGTGTTGTGGCTTTGACTACAAAGGACCCCCATTTTTATTCCTGGCTGGAAACTCAATCGGGAAGAGGAGCCGTAGAAATCAGTTCGGCTTTATATTCATTTTTAAGTCATTTAGATATTCCACATACTGTTACAACATTGAGATTGTTTTGTGATGGCTGTGAAGGCCAGAACAAAAACAATCATTTGATACATATGCTGATGTTTTGGTTAATGAAGTCAGCAGCCCATGTGAAAGAAATTCACCTGTTTTTCCCTGTTAGAGGGCACACATTTCTCCCAGCCGATAGAGTTTTCGGTAGGTTAGAAAAAGTAGTCAGTGTTAAATCTATAATAACTCAAAAAGAAGATTACTATGATATTTACCAAAAATATGGAAAGTTATCTATTCCGGGAAAAGACTGGCACCTTTATGACATTAAGGGGCTCGAAAACTTCTATAAAAAAGTTACAGCCATTCAATCTGCCAAACGGATTATTTTAAAAAAGATAACAAGTGTACGTGGCCGAGCTATTGATTGTAGGATCAAAACTCTTGCAAATTATAGGTTTGAAACACGTGAAGATATTTTTTTTAATTTGTGCAAAAAAGCAAAGAAGCATCCTACATCTTTAGCTTGCTTGGGAGATCATAATGGACATAGAAGAAGCATTAGTGAAAACAAAAAAAGGGATGTAATAAATTTGCTTACTAAGCAGTTTGGTGAAGAGTGGAAAGAATTAGACGAGTTAAAATGGTATAAAGAAGTATTACTTGAAGAACATGATGATGAGAATGTCGGCAATGATGATGAAAATGTAGAGGGTGAGGAATGTTGCTCGTGTATAGATCCGGATATTGGTGAAATAAGAATGTAATGGAAATTTATATCGTTAAACAATATGGTACCTACCTATATGTATGCACGTGGAAAAATTAATAAATAGGTACTAATCAATTTTAATGTTCATTTTATTGCTATGATTTTAAAATTCATGATCTTTCAATCAAAAGGTTACATTTGCAGGAGAGTCAGAAGGTTACATTTGTAATTTATTTTATTTTTTATTATGGGTGCCAACTAAAAAAAAAAATGTGTAGCTGATTTTAAATTGAAGGGCTGGCTATCATTTTAGAAATTAAGTAAATTAAACCAAACTCCCCAAAAGACTCTATAAGTTTTTTGCTGTTTCTGTAAAATTTAGTTTTGTGCTAATATAACCTTTTGAACAGACACTCCTCAAATATTCATAGCTTTACCGCATACTTTCCGTACAAGCACTGGGAAAATCACCAAAATCTTCTTTCCTCAAGTAGAACAAGCGTATAAAATTCTATCTAAAATCGAAATGACACACCATTTAGCAAAAGCGTTAACGGGGCACGGCGGTTTTGCTTGGTACTTATACAGGTTCAAACTAAAAGACTCATCAACCTGTATCTGTAACCAGGAAAAAGAACAGGACATATTGCATATTTTAACAGAGTGCAATGTGTTCCTCGATGATAAATATGATTTAGAAATGAGAATTGGGGTAGAGATCCAAAGATCATCATTAAGTGACATTATAAAGGATAATAACATGCGACCACACTTCATAAAATATATTGAGAAAATAGTTAAGAGGTGCAATCAAATAAATAAATAAATTTATGATTTCATATTTATAGTAGAATAAATAGTATTAATTGTAAAGAAGGACATATTGTTAAAATGATAATGAAATAATTTAGGAAATTGTAAACTGTTAACAGAAATTGTAAATTTAATTGGAATGATGTCAAGTATTTTACTTAATATGTAATTTTTAAAGAACTTCAATTATTCCTTGTTTTATATCAAAATTGTACTAAAAATTATAAGGCAATAAAAATAGTTTTAATAGTAAGTTAGATTAAGAATTGTATATAATATTTAAATTAAATTCAATGTACCTATCATAAACATAATGAAATTGTTAGGTTATTTGATAATAGTCAATAAAGATAATAAATAATAAACAATATAAGAGATGAATATAAGGGCATGTATGGAAATAAACGATTATGCATGAAAGGGAAGAATGTGATGAACATAGTGAATATGTAAGCCAGCACGATTAATGCATGCCGTGCAAAATAAATGGCTCTGGCCCAACACGCCAGAGGGGAAGAATAAGAAAAAATAAAATAAAAAATATTTTTTACAGAGTTAGAGAGTATTGGACGATTACTGGACTATTCTTAAGTAGGTACTGAATTGTAGTTATGTTTACGATTAAATAAATAGACTATTTTTTTTTGTTCAAATACTTCTTTCCTTGGGGTCTGTGTTTATTTACTTTTATTTTAAATAGGTCACCGCTTGCAATGGCATTAGAAATCTACCTAAAAATATTTTTAATACCAGAGTCAAAAAACGAACTAAAGAGAAAAAGTGTATTACAGTGGTCAAACTGCAATTAATCAACATCCAATAAACTCACGTTCCGTCTCGTTCACAGAATTGTTGCCTTCACAATTTAATTTACATTAAAGTTTTTTTTTTTTTAATTATTTGGCTTTTATTTCTTACAGTGATAAGTTAATTAAACTAAGTGATTTTCAAGCTGTTTTATTTAATTGATATGTTTGACTGTACCTGCGCGACTTCGTGCGTAGCCAACTTCAAGCAGCCTTTTAGATACCTAGGTGGCGCGTATAGTACATTTGTATATATTTAACTAGCGATCCGCCCCGGCTTCGCACGGGTAGCAGAGCATATAAGCCGTAATGTTTTTTTTGTCGTAATGTGTTATCAGCTTGTTGCGTCGATCATGTGAATTGAATTTAATTACCTTTAAACATGACGTAAGTTCATCCTACTTGGAGTATTTTTAAAGTATTTTATTTCCGATTCTACAAATATATGAAAAAGTAAAGAATAATTACATATAATCTAACCTAACCTAGAAACGCGTGTCGCGTCGTCCCGCATGGCCGCCCGACTGGTCGCGCGATATATATACTTCGCGATAGCTTCTAAGATATTAATTTAAATTGTATAGTGTAAAGGGCAATCATAATGTGCATAAAATGCTGAAGATAAATAACGTATTTAATTTGATAAGGATTAATACTGTATCCGTATAAATTGCTTTCAAATTACCTCATCATATGACACCATTTTTTTAAACATAAACTAGGTATAGTAAGCTATCCATGAAAGATAGACATATGCCATCGCGGACTTTTCTTTAGTCCTATGTAATGTAATGTATGTAAAAATATGTATAGAGTGTGACATGCCTGTGATTTTCTCTATCGCACTGTATCCTGTGAGTCCTGTGACTGTATCGCTGAGGGCCAAGTGTGAGTTTTTACTATTAACTGTGTCGTTTGCGTTTTTTATAATTTGTATGGAAACTCGTACAGCACATGTAGCGGTCGTTTTAGGTACTTAAATCCGCAAACACCAGCGATCGACCAAAATATCTCATCTATCGGAAATAATTTCTTGTACAATTACTAACCGATTTCCAAAAACTTGGTCTCAAACCGTAGCTACGTTAATGGCCAAGATACTGTTTTTTTTTATTTTCGATATCGGTCTCCGTTCTCAAAATATTTTTTAATTTAGTAAAAAAAAAATCCAAAAAAATCCTGATTTCGTTACATTTTCCAATTTTTTTCGAAAACTACCAATCCGATTTTCAAAAATTTGGTGTTATATGATGCGCAACTAAATTATTGATCTTTTAAGACTTTAAAATCTTAGCTAGATTTCATACCCTCGGCCTCGGAGTTATGGCTAAAAATGCGTCTCCCGTGAAATGGATTTGATAGTCATTTTCAATTACAAAAACTCGCACTTGACCCTCTGATCGCACTGCTTGCTAGAATGAAGAAATAGAAAGAGCGAGTGAATTTGTGAGCTTTAGTTGGTTTTAGTCCGAGTAAAAGTGTTTTGTGGAGCCATTTTCTGTTTGCTGTCTCAAAAAATACAAAACAAGGGCAAAGACCTTTTTTACGTTGATAATAGAATAGAACTAAGGTAAGTAGGTAGGTAGGTACCTACCAACCAAAGTACTAAGCACGCACAGTAAGGACATTCAATCACAGGTCTGCAAAAAAAAACTGCATATGACATTTTAACATTTTTTTATAAATTTTAACCTCCCAAAAACAGGAAAAATATTCAAAACCTGTGTTCAAACCATTTCTATCACATACTAACATAGGTTTATATAAATATTAGTAACAACTCATGCGTTACTTTGTTATACAGTACATCTCGTCCGAATGGCGCCTGTTCATTGATTCATCCAAAAGTAGTATTATTGCTCAATGAAAATAAATTAGCTTCGCTTCCAATGGGGTATTCTGTGCATATGGAAGATAACTAAAATTGTGTAAAATTGCGATCACGTAAATAACAGTAATTGACTGTTTTTATTATAGCATTTATTTTCTTTTACAGGATTACACTCGTCGATTTGATTAATTCTTATGTAACAATTATTCAAAAAACACTGAAATAATGGTCAGTGTCTTAAATTACATTAAAATTGTGTATAATAATACTTTATGTATTAAAAAGTAAAAATAAAAAAATGTTACTTTTCTTGTGAAAATGTTACTTTTTGACCAGTCTTAGGTAACTTTTGTGGACAAGGCACTGGCAACACTTTCTTTTAGACGACGGCCGATGCTCGCGACGAAACGTTTGGCTTCAATCCCCCAACAGCCAGCATCTTCCACCGCAAGAGAGACGAACAAGTATTTACTCTCCAGAGTAGAGTATTTGACTCGTTTTCTGGCGGCTGCAGACTCCACCGAGAAGTAAGAGTATTTTATAATATGGGCCAGACTTAATCGGCGGGGGTCAGTCTAACAGTAAAGTAATCTTATTATTTAACTATTATTGATGTGCTGCTTCTGCTGCACAAACAGAATAGGTTACACGGAGTAAAAAAATTACGGCTTAAAAACTATAGTCACTGGATTTGACCCTCCAGATTGGTGCCGGTTGATCCATAATCTACTGCTGAAGTTCCTCCACTCGCAAACTATAAAAAAATAGGTTATAGATGTACATTACTACTTAAAGAAGGATTGTCATAGCTAGAGACGGGTACGATTTCAACAAACAACAAATGAAGAGATATCACCACTGTTCGATTTACATTCACTCACTATTAGGGAGATTAGGTTCAGTGTAACACGGGGCACAGTGTAACACTGATCTTTCACTCTAATCTATAGCTGTTTATGGTCTGTCGTTTTTTAGTCATAGACGCCATTAGCGTCCGCTATTGTTGTTTGCAATACAGCAGCAATAAGGCGCACGTAGTTACAATTAAAAAATAATATTAAAATTGACAGTATAAAAGTTTAATTTTGCTCCTGTGGATTAACGCATTTATAAAAAAAAACTGTGAAGCATATGGTAAGTAAATTATATAACATTAAATATTATTTAGTTCCACATATTAAGACACTATTTCCGTTGACGTTGGATTATGACACTTGCGGTGATGAACATGCAAATAAAATACAGCACATCGGGGTACAGTTTAACAATATTAGTTGGGGCACAGTGTGACATGTTACACTTAGTTAACTAGATATTTTATTGGACTTATAGTTAGTGACATGTCAGATAATTATGAATGAATAAGCTATTTGAGAAAATCTGCAAAAGTAAATACCTAACAATTTGTATTTTCCCACAGATCCAGATTTGGCTATAGTTTTGAAAAAAGATATTGAACTTGTTTAACCAGCTCCGAAAAAAAGAAAGAAGGACGAAAAGACAGAAAGATTTTTATTCGTTTAATTTCGACTTTAATAAACATAACTTAGATTAATATTTAATAATATATCTTAAGTTATATATATAAAAACATAATTTAATTAGTCTTGTTACATTGTACCCCACACATTGTTACAATGTGCCCCCATAGTGGGGTACAGTGTAACAAGAAATGTCAAACATTAAAAAATTAATAGTAGCATTTGATGATTTCATTTTTGTATAATTGTTTAATTTCATAAAAGTACGATATTTGGGCTAATTAATAAAACTTGAAATAAACACATTAAATCATTATATGATGTTTTATTTATTTTTCAAAAATTATTGTTACAGTGAACCCCAACTGCCCCTACTATTTCCATTTCTTTATTTTCTCGATGACAGATTTAATTAGATAGTTGTAGTGTTGTGACCAAATATGTAATGATATTGATCACAGGCAAAGAGATGTAGCCCATGGTTAAAACTGTGCATGACGTCACAAATTTATATACAATATCGAACCCGTGAAAAGAGGCAACTTTACCTTACATTAGTAACATTACCAGTTTTATAAAATATTTGTTTTTTCAAAACATGTTGCATTTAGAACCATTTAGAACAGCCACACCGTACACATTGATTGATATTTTTTTATTTGACAACACACGTCGTATGTTGTGAATATTTCGTTTCTGAACGATCAATCCCGCCAAAAATGTGATTGACATTTGACTTTTCACTTTTGACAGAACAACGGCTAAGAACGTAGGAAAAAAAAGAAGTAATTTTGTAAGATTTAGAATTGAATAAAAAACCTGTTAAAATCCAAGACTATAATTTATGTAGATATTTCTTATTCTATGAACCTGAAAGTTATTAAGGAAAATCTAATTTTCCATCACATTTAGTGGCGGCCGTGAACGAAGAATACCTACTTATAAAGATGGATTTTAAGAAGCTGACAAGGGAACGTGATCAAGTACGACGTACGTTTAACCGGCACGAAAAGATCGCGTCTTCTCATGTAGACTTAGAGTTCCTACGAGAAGAAGTGGATACACTGGTATTATTGAACAAAAATATACAAGACATAATGCTGGACTCCGAGGAATTTGACCAAACAACTTACGAAAACGAATGTGAAGAATGTGACAGTTTTCAACGAAAGTGGCTCCATGTGAAATCAAGACTGCAGGAAAAGGGCAAAAAAGGTGATATTAAACAAGATAGTGAAACAAAAAAGCTTAATCTCAACTTACCCAAATTAGAGATCCGCAAGTTTGACGACAACCCTAAATCATGGTTAACATTTTGGGGTCAATTCAAGAAGATCCATGAAGAAAAAAGTATGGATGCAGAAACAAAGTTCCAGTATTTACTGCAAGCAATGACAAGACAGCAAAGCGAGAAGCCTTGTTGGTAGTTACCCACCCACAGAAGAAAATTATCCAAAAGTCATTAAATTACTTAAAAACCGTTTTGTG
Source organism: Luffia ferchaultella (assembly GCA_949709985.1). Lineage (NCBI taxonomy): Eukaryota > Metazoa > Arthropoda > Insecta > Lepidoptera > Psychidae > Luffia > Luffia ferchaultella. The sequence goes on from OX453261.1 coordinate 15,209,699, forward strand.
AAAGATGAGACACTTATTGAAATTTATGTACGGGAACTGTTGAAACTTGTAAACTGCAGGGATCAGGTGACTATTTCTTTAGTATTATTTAAAGTCCTAATAGGTTAGAGAGTGTTTAGCATTATCATCGTGATTCATTAATCAAATTAATAAGAAAATAACAGTGTAGGTAAAGTTGATGAGGGTTAGGTAAAGTTACTCCAGTTTACATTGTGTCAATTTGACCTACTGAAAGGTTTGTTACATGTAACTTTATTTTAATTAAATTTTATTTTATTGATCTGCCGATTGGCATCCCGTAAATATCAATGTTGAAATTTTTATATAGTTGTACATTTTATTAAGAAGTAAATATGTGTATTGCAGTTATATGTACAATGTAATTAAAATGCACTTAGTACTTAAATTAGTGAACTTATAAATAGACAATGATATAGATTTTTTTCTTATTTTAGGTGAAAATGGGGAAAATTAAAATTAAAACAAGAATTAGGAAGAAGGTTGGCAGTCGAACTTATAAAAATTATTCAAAGAAAATGTTAGATTTAGCCATCGAATTTGTTTCCTCGAAGAAAATGTCTTCTTATGAAGCGGAAAAGCATTTTTTAATGCCACGACGAACAATAGAAAAAAAAATTCAAAATTTACATTCAGATAAACCAGGACGGCCATTTAAATTATCTTCAGATGAAGAATCAAAACTGGTAAATATACTTGTTGCCGCGGGCAACTTCGGGTCACCGCTAACTTTATTGGATCTAAGACTTGTTGTTTTTGAATATTTAAAAAAAAATAGTAAAGCTTACATATTCAACAACAAGCCCCCGAGAGAATGGTGGGCACGAAATTTCATAAATCGTCATTGTCACCAACTATCTTTACGAAGTACGCAAAACATAAAACGAGAAAGAGCTCGAAAAACAGTTGATGAGTTTACGTCATATTCTCACAATTTAAAAGAATTGTTGGCTGGTATTCCACCTTCAAACATCGTAAACTACGATGAAACCAATCTCACCGATGACCCTAAATCAGTCAAATGTATATTTCGTAGAGGAACTAAATACCCAGAGAGGGTTCTTAATCATTCCAAAGGCTGTATTTCCATTATGTTTAGTGTTACAGCTGATGGAAGAAATTTACCACAATATGTTGTATATAAAGCGAAGGGTATGTATACCCAGTGGCTTGAAAACGGACCAGATGTTAGGTACAACAGAACAGACAGTGGGTGGTTTGACAGTGAAACTTTTGTTGACTGGTTTGAAACCATCATAATTCCTTGGGCTGATAATCTTTCAGGGGCAAAAGTTATCATCGGGGGAGTTATCACAAAGTGTGCTAATTTGACCTGGTATTAGTGAGAGTTACATTAGGTGTAAAAAACTGTTTGACAGTACTTTTAGAAACAGAGAACCTAGCTTATGGTCTTACTAACTTTACCAAATGACACAGTCGAACACAACTAAAGCTATTGAACACAACTAAAGCTATTTTTTTTATTTAACTGTTAGATTAAAAATATATGGTAATGTTGCCCCATTCCACGGTACAATATAGATATTTTTATCATATGTCATTCGCTCATTCATATTGCCATAGAATGTAACTTTATTAAAATGTTGGTTATTTATTGTACTTTAAAAAAATGCTGCATTTATGGACTCAATTTGTCTTGGATAAATATTATATGAGATAAAGTAACAAAATTAGGCAGTTGTATTTTTTGTACCTCACATTTAAAAGTTAATTTTTGCATAATATGCGCAGTTACACTCTACAGGAGCTGTCATTAAGAAAATAAAGAAATGGAATTAGTATGTAACTCAAAGGCATTCATAAATATCACGTAACAGTATACATTAGTCCTAATCGATTCGCACAGATGTCAGTGCATTAGAGTATTCAGAGTAAAATCAGTGCAATGGCGGAATTATCATGTGTACTTATATGTATGAAAAATGACTCCTGTGTTCTAAGTACCGTTTGAAAAATGGTTTATTTATAAAATTATGGCATTACACAATCACGGCATTGGTGACTACTAAGTTACTATTATAGTATTGCTATTTGATTTGAAACAATTTGTCATTGCAATTCAATGCCAACGAATTGCCATTGCAATTCAGCGCGGCAATGCGATGAACGTCATGGGCACATTTGTGTCAGGGGCGACGAGGGGTGGATTATTGGATTAGTTTTGTTTTTTATTATTATTATTATTATTTAATAAATTATCATCCGCAGTAAATAGAAAATGTATTGCTTTGTTTTATTTGTCATTAACATTTGCAGACATGGTTATTATTACTCTATTAAGTAACTGTTACTTAATAGAGTTTAAAAATCATTTAAAAATTAGGTTTTTTTTTCTCTTTGCCCCTTTTTTTAAGTCTGACCAATATTGGTACCTACCTATGGGTGTATAGAGTAGTAATATTTTACATCTGAACTATTTTTTCCTAGACAAAATGCCCTTTGGTGGTTATACCTACAGCATGGCAGAGAAAACAATGAAAGGTACTACAATGGAAAATGCAATTTTGGAAGAGCAAATAATGCAAAATAATTCTGACCCAAGTAAGTTAATTTCATTTCTTTTCATGGTGGTCAATTTTATATTACTGCAGTATGTTAAGAAACTTGTTGAATTTAGATGTTTAGCAATTGATGTATCTATATCTAAAATCGAATGCTGAAAATCAACTCCTATTTACCTAATTAACTAAAAGCTTGGAAATGTTATTTCCCCTGAACCACATATGTATATTTTACTCGAGCTTGTGGTGCTCTGGTTTTAAATTGTAACTTTGGGATCAAATTATGAAAAACTTACCTATGACAAAACTTATGAAAACGTGGAATAAATATTCTTTCTCCTTTTTACCCAACTGCAGAGAGTAATGTGTTCATTAGCTTAAATGTGTATGTATGTTTGTTCTTTTGTGGTACTCTAGAGACTAAACGCGTAGACCAATTTTGATGATTTTTGTGACCTATTATTAGGGTAACATTATGGTAACAGATAAAACTGAAATGAAAAATGGAAATGGTGTCATACTTCTCGCTTCTATTTCACATTAGTCGGCATTAGTTGTTCTCGTTAAAATGAAGACACCTTCGACTGCATGATATTGATTACAGGAAGTCCCTTTGGGTGGGCTGTGGAATAGGAGAGAGAAGTATGACATCTTGTTTCCTTCATTTCTAAGCTCGCTTTTTATGCAGTTGGGGTTTTTTAATTCATATAATAATAATACTTGGGACATGTAACATAAACTATACCTATACTATTATTACGTTAATAAAATATTATTTAAAAAAAATGTATCGAACAATAAAAATGTGTTTTTTTTTCTTCTAATATTTGTTAATAATAATTGGTCTTAGAAATGAAATTGTATGCACCTGTTAGGTCTACAAGTACGTACCTGTCTCAAGTACTACTTGTCTACGTAAAAAGGAAACTCGGTGTTCATGGAGCACTTCATTTCCTTATGTTTCTATATTATGAATGACATTTGTATTTTTCAGGTATCACACCATGAGAAAAAACCAATTGCTAAATACAACATACATAAACAATATGAGATTTGAAAATTTGTTAATGTAGTGAAAAGAAAAGTAAAATCTGCAATGAAAAGTAAAGATTCCTTTTCTGAAAGATTACAAAAAGCAAAATCTTTTTTAGGTCATCATTCTTTTGATTTGAATAAATTGAACAGACATACAAAAACTTTTATTTTAATGCAGATTAATCTGTTGTCAAAGAAAAAAGAAGGATGTAGATTTTCTTTTGAATAAAAAAACCTAGCATTACTGGGCTATAAATTACTACAAAAAATGTTTGCTCTACCAACAAAGCGCACATTGAATAGATTTTCAGAAAATATTTCTTTTCATATGGGAATCAATAAAAAAAATTATAAGCAGTTAGCTGAGAAAATTAAAAACTGGAATGAATTGAAAAGATTGTGTAGTATTGCGTTTGATGAAGTAGCATTGACACCAAATTAACTTTTGTTGACAGCAAAGACACAATACTAGGTTTCACAGATATGGGTGATAGATATTACAGGCATTGGTATTTATGGTCCGAGGAATATGCTCTTCATGGCGTCAAGTGATTGCATATTACTTTTGTGAAAGAACAGTAAAAGCAATAACATTGAAAAAGATTTTAAAAGGTATTGTAAGTAATGTGGCTGAAACTGGACTTCAACTTATTGCTTTGATATGCGATCAAGGGTCTACTTTTGGAACTGAAATCAAAAGCTTGCAAGAAGAAAATAGAACACACCAAATTTTTAACAACGAAAGCCTTGGTAAGTGAAACAACATTAAGATTGCTAATACAAGTAATAATAATAACAAAAACATATACATGACAACAACATCTAGGCCCCAAACTAAGCATTAGCTTGTGTTTTTGGGTACCAAGCGAAGACACCATGTACATATAACAACCAAAACCTGGTGCCCTGGTACCATTAATATTCATCTTATAAATACTGACCCGACCTGGGATTCAAACCCGGGACCTCCAGCTTTATAGGCAGGGTCGCTACCCACTAGGCTAAGTGGTCATCAAACATAGAGGCTGCTTTACTCAATAGGACAATATTATTTGATCCTCTAAAAACTAATTGATCTTACACGAACACTTTTAAAAATATGTTTAAAATAATTAAAAATATGTTTAAAAATAAAAATGTGTTTTTTATGCTTAATCTTTATATTAATTATTGCGTCTATATGAGTTGATCTATGGATAAATTATAAATGAATTTCATTTAAGGTAACATAATAATCATTATATTTAAACATACTCTTTTAATATTTGGTATACAAAAATAGTATTTGATCTTCTTTTTAAGTTATAGTTATACTGATGATTTTTATACCAAGTTTGCCTTTTATCATTGATCATTTAATAAATACATTTCAATCTATATTATAACTAAACTATAAAATTTATTTGATCAAAACAAAAATATGATTGGTAAATATTTGTAATGAAAATATCTTTAAATTTACGCGGTACTTTGTGTATGAGTGACACTCGTCCGTCATTGGTTCTTTACTGAGTTGGCCAAGGGCCTGGCGGCCAATAGGCAAGCAGGATGGTAGATTGCCATGTTTGTTTACATTATTACTGTAGCTTTTTGTTGTTGCGAGCCGCAAGTTTATTTGAGTAATAATTTGGTGATTTTAATGATAGAATCAACTTTTTTAATCTGAATTATGGAAATGAATACTGAAAGTGAAAGTGACTGAATCTATAGAAGGAACGGTTTCAAAGAAGAAAAGAGGTGTAAATAAAAATTGGGTTCTAGTGGAAAGATTCAAAAGTAGCGAAGAAGCAGAAAACGCAGTGTCTTTGGAAAATACTTGGGCTGCCTTAACTTCTAGAAATACTGAAGAAGGGAAAAAGGTAATTTATCGATGGAAAAAAGTCAAACGGCGGGGCCCGCAATGTGCAGCACAGGTATATTTGCTTTACGAAGCTGACTCTGAGGATGTGAATGTCTTTCGCGGTGATGCCAGTCATGATCACGAATCGATCGGCAACGAATCTCATTATGGAATCGATGAGAAAACAAAAGAAAACATGAATAAATTATTCGATTTACGATTAAAAACTAAGGCAATCTTAAACAACTTAAGAAACATACCTGACCTGAGAGTGCCAACGAAAACTCAGTTGAATAATTATTTGTCAGATCGTCGTAACTTAAAATATGGTCCATCGGTAATAAGTTTGGGGGAACTTGAAAACTGGATATTTGATCGTACTGAACAGTCCCAACAGATGAACATGAAGTTTTTGTCATATCGTACTATATATATGATGCCGAACCGATAAAGCTGCGTTTTGTATTGTCAACAAAATATTTATTGAAGTTAATTTGTCATTCCACTGTTTTACACGCTGACGCCACTTATAAATAAATCTGGCAGGGCTTTCCTGTTTTTATTGCTGGAACTACAGACAAAAATTGCAAATTTTACCCAGTATGTCTTGCTGTATCAACTACTGAGACTATAAAAGATTTTGAAATGCTGTTTTGCGGTCTAAAAAATAGTGTTTTATCAATATGTGGACATTATCAACAAGCTTCAGTGCTAGTTTGCGATGCTGCTAAAGCCATCCAGAATGCTTTTACCAATGTATTCGGTTCTGAAACTATAATTAGGGTGTGTTGGGCTCATGCGAAAAAAAATATAAAAACAAAATTGGAACAAACAGTAGACAAGAAGAAACAGAATGATGTACTAGAGGATATAGATTGCTTACAGGCTGCTACTTCATCTCAAGACTTTGATATAGCATCAGAACTATTTATAAAAAAATGGGAAAATGAGGGAGTATTCATTGCTTACTTTATAGAAGAGTGGTTACTTAGAAACCGAAATTGGTATTTAGGTGCATCGCTTGGTTCTCCAGCCACGAATAACGTAATCAAAGATACCAATACGTTGCGAGAACGAATACCATTATCGAGATTTCTGGTTGGTGCCACAACCATAGTGACTGAATGGTCACAAAATAAAGGAATCGAGTATTTTGCGACAAGGTATTCGGTTACACTTCCAGACTGGACACAGGCTTATCAGTGGGTTAAGATGGATATAAAAGTGACCATTTTACAGTCAGGTACTGATACAAAGACATATTTGATACAAAGTACAAATAAAGACTCGCAAAAACCTAAGGATGCGTTTATCAAATGTACATGGAAAACATTTGATCAATATAAATAGATTAATTTTTCCCACTGGAAAGTAATAATGCCGAAAAATAGTAATATGTGGGTCGACATCAAGTGTAATTGCCTGAAATTTGCAAAAAAAACATATGTGCAAACATGTTACAGGGCTTGCAATTCGTCGAAAATATGTAAATGCGCCACTGGAGGCCAAAAATATTCCAATAGGTCAAACAAGAAAGCGTGGCCGACCCACAAAAGTAAAACGTGCATTGATTATTCAGTAATAAGTTTTTTTATTAAGTTACTATTTACGTATGCTATTTTAGTAATAATAAATCTTTGAATATCAAGTGCTTTTAGATTGTTTCCTTCCTTTGAATACAACTTAATTAAAATAAATACCCTAACATAATTATATTGAAGATTATTTGATATACACAAAAAATACTTTAGATAAATCGAATTATATGATTAAGTATCACAATATTGAATATTTAATGCTCATTTCTCTTAGTTTTGGGGACCAACAAGTAACGATCAGACGTAATTTCTACATCTCAATTTTTTTTTGCATAGTTTTAAAGAGGTTAAGATATCGATTGATTTCATTTATTGTATGTCTCGAAGAAAGAGGATCGATCATTAAAATAGATTACTAATTAAATTTTTTTCTTTGCTGTTTTTACAAAATAAATGATCATTTAAATACATGCCTTACTCAATTATAACTAATACTTGCTTTACTCAATTCTGTACTCAACAAATGTTGAATATATAGAACGGTACGGCTTTGTGTTCATAATATACCTTTTTATTTTCAGATGATACAATTAATATTAATGAATAAAATCTTAGTATAGGTAATGATCCTCCACACTTGATTAAAGGAATCAGGAATAACTGAATGACAAAAAAATAATAATAAATTATATTTAAAGAAAAAGTTGCTCAGTGGGGAGACATTGTGGACATATATAAATTAGATTGTCAGCTGAGTACAGATAGAATGCTGCCAAAATTAACAGATGAACATATTTTTCCAAATAAAATGAGAGAAATGAAAGTCAGCATATGCACTAAAGTGTTTAGTGCTCGTACAGCTTTTTTGTTACAATACACATCATCATTTCGTAAGTTGCCAATGCCGTTTTAAATTTATTTTATCATAAATAAAGTTATGCATTTTTTTTTAAATGAAAATCAGCATCTTTCATGTTCCAATCTGTGTATTAACTATAAACTAGTCATAAACTATCTCATTATACCAAGTATCGTTTTCAAACAAAAGTCCCTATTCTCACTTTGTTTAGGAGCTTTAAAGAAGCCATTGACAGACAGAGTTGCCACAATTGGCACAATTTTGGGTACAGAATGCTAAAAACAATTAATCCTTAAAGAAATAATTTTGATGTACTTACTGTATATTTCAATCAATCTTGTTTACTTTCATTCCTTTAGATGCAGTGTATCAGTATATTTTTATGCAGTAAATTGAAATAAAAAAGAAAAAAAAATTGTTTACAGCAAAGATGCCTAATGGAGAGCCTCTAAGTGACACAATGAAGAATACCGCTGAAGCCGTAATTTTTTTGATAAGTTAATTGATAGTGTTAGGCTGCCCGCGCATTAGACAGCCATGGCAATAGAACGTGTGCGAGAGCACAGCAGCCAGAGCCAGACAATCATCTACCTACAAAATGTATGTGGCTGCCGTCAGTCCGTCAGTCACCGCGCACTTGTCGAAGCAGCCACACGTTTTTTCGCATTTTCACGATGACTTTCGATGCGGAGAAATTTATTATGGAAATCGAAAGCCAAAACGCAATCTGGGACATGTCTTCCAAAGTATACAGTGATCGTGATCTGAGGAAATGGGAGGAAATCACAAATATAATGTGTGAATTTGACAGAAAATAATTTGGTAAGTTAGTTTTTATTCACATTTAATTACAATCAATACAATTTAATATTTTAATTACAATCTATCTCAAAGCAACTCTGTTTTGCCATTATAGCGGATTTTTATTTACAAAATAAACCGCAAATAAATCCCTATAAGCTATGCTCGTCTCCTTCTCCTTTGGGGACCTGGAAAAATTTCCAGTTCCGGGGGAACATACAACGTATCTGCAAATAGCTGTCTCTTTCTCGCACGTAATTATGTAACACACAGCACGCTTTAATTACAGCAATTGCAAGTTCTTTTTGGACATTCAATGGGCGGTGAAAAAATCTCCATTTGTTGTCCAAACGCCTTGCTTAATATAACCGCAAAACATAATCTATGGATAGAACAAAAATATTTAGAACTGGGTCACTCCCAAATGGAAGTGGATTCTATGCATTCTGCCATGGAAAGACGTCTGAAAAACAAGGTGATTAACGTCCCTGCAGACTACATTGACGTCATCAAAAGTGCTCGGAAGGAGCCATACCATGTCCAATATTTGAGTCACAACTTTTTCAAAAAGTTTGATACTGTCCAATCGTACAAAATTATAAGACCAGGCAGGTCAGTTGGAGATGCAAAGTAAATGATACTCGTGCCCTCCAGTACAGCCCTACTGGCATTATTTCTTACAAATTGCGATTTGCTGAAACATGGTCAGAGCTGCCACCACGAAAAATTAATGTAGAGCCTAAATACTACCACCAATTGGAAAATCTAAACGAAAATCGATTGCCCATAAAAGATCGCAAATTTCAGGACTTACATCAGATCAAATTAGTTATCCCCAAATACTACCGTGAATTTTACGATAATCTGCCACATTAGGCTTCAGTTATTTTAATATTATAATTTGATCAGGAAAAATAAAACTTTTTCTGTAAATTTATTTCGTTAAATAAGTTATAGAAATATATATTTTTTAAGTATAATTTGTCATACCAAAGTAATTTAATTCAATTGTTGTAAAAAATAAAAAATTATAACTCAGTATCTCGATTTCTATCCATGGTCATATTATAACAAGAAATTGATATAACTCCTTTTTTTATTAATAACTTTATAAAAATGCAAGTCAGCATGTTGTTTGTATTTTAAATAATAAATGTTATTCCTCGAAAACGGTATTTTCAGTTTAACATTTCATTGCCTGATATAAAAAAAGGATTGTTTTATTTATCTCCTGAAAATTTGTACTTTTGGAGTTAGCAGCTTAACACTTTTAGACGACGAAATATAGTAGGCCCTCATTCAAGAAGTTCAAATTGTAAGGTTGATGAGACTAAAAGTGTTATAAATGTACAATTTCTTTTTGAGAATGACAATGCCTCAAACCGTACTGATGAGACAGATAAAGAAAATATTAATCCCAAAGCAACCCACGGCCATATTGACCTACCATCCCTTTCAATGGCGCTGCAGCAGACCCTTTTGTCACAAGTTATTGTTGAAAAATTTAATGTTCAGTCTTCTACATATATGGCTGGATATGTTTGTAGAAAAATAAATTAATCAATTAAATGCAATAATTGTAAAGAGACATTTTATACCAATAATGTGACCGCACTACATAAATGGATTTCATATAGAGAATATGAGCACTTAAAAAAAAATTAAGTTACCCTTCTCCTAAAGTTCTTTTATTATATAGGGACTCTGTTAAATATATCAATAAATATTTATCTCAATATTCACATAAAAGTTACATTGCGAAACAAATCTCCAGGTATATAATAAAAAATTTAGATATGCAATGGCTGGGTTGCCAACTACATAAAAAGACGTAAGTGATATTTTTCTTTGTGGCATTAGTATCTAAAGTAAATGTTCCCAACTGGTGTAAAAAAAATTCTCAGAGGCTCGTATCAAACAGAAAATATGTCTCAACCCATGAAGTCAATAGCTGGCGGTCGTTACAGTTCCCAACCCGCAGTGGAGCAGCGTGGTGGACTTAAGCTCCAAGCCCCCCTCCTCACCCTGGGGGAGGCCTAAGCCCCTGCAGTGGGGTAAAAAATGGGCTGATGATGATGATGAAGTTGCCGTTCTTCAGTACTGGCCATTTCTACCAAAAAAAGTTTCGATTGGCTGTGAATTCTAAATTCAAATTAATTTTGTTTTAAAAACATGACATTCTTTTTACAAAGTCAGTCTTTTGTTTATTGATTAGCGTTGTTTTCATTACATTTGAAAATTTTTCGTCATAATGGACACTTTAAAAATTTGTGTAATTATGGAATATGAGTTCCGTCGTGGCACTAATGCGGGACAAACGGCACGTAATAACAACGTTTACGGAGAGAACTTAACAAACGAACGCACAACCCGTTATTGGTTTGCCCGCTTTCGTTCTGGAAATTATGATTTAAATAATGAACCTTGTGGTCGTCCGGACATTTTGGTCAACAATGATGAATTGAAGGCGATTGTGGAAGCTGATGATACTCAAACTACAGCTGAACTAGCAGCTGCTTTTGATGTTAGCATCAAAACAATATTAGATCATTTGCGACAAATTGGCAAAGTAAAAAACTTGATAGATGGGTACCCCACGAATTTGGCGGGCCTCGCGTTGCTCAACAGGTACAAAAATGAAGGAATTTTGAACCATATTGTTACCTGTGAGAAAAATGGATTCTGTTGGACAATCGAAAGCGCTTAGCAAGTTGGTTAGATCCTGGTTCAGCACCAAAGCAATGTGTTAAACGAAAAGTAACCCCTAAAAAGGTGATAGTCACTGTTTGGGAGTCTAGTACCAGTGTAATTCATCACAGCTTTTACAAAATGGCATGAACATTACTGCAGATGTGTACTGTGAAGAACTGAAGACAATGATGGAGAAGCTCGCACGTATGCGACCAGCGTCTGCAAGCTGCTAGAGTTGGGGTTGGAAGTTCTCCCTCATCCGCCATACTCACCAGACCTTGCACCTACCGACTATTACTTTTTTATCTATTCTTCTTGTGTTTGGGGCATCTGAAACATGAATAAGCGTGTTAATTAAACGATGTATTTTGTTGTTGCAGCAAACGACACCAGAACGGAATGAAGAAGTTGCTGTAACGTCGCCGGCTCAAGGCACTACTGAGGAGCAAGACACACAGGAAAATAATGAAAATAGATTAGGTTGGCACCCACTCCACGCCAGAAGCGTCGCCTGCAAGTTTCTGAACTAGATGCTGCACAGAAAAATATAACACAAAGTTTTTCTACTTTGAATAATGTGCTTTCAAACAGAAGAGGACGACTAATGCGATCTGTTTGGAAAGCTGTTGGCGAAAAAGTTCCGTGGTTATTCAGAACAAGAACGACGTCAAATCATATATAAAATTGATAGTCTGATTTTAGCAAGACCACAGCAATATAGCCGCCCCAATTTCTCTATGTGTACTCTCCCTCACTAGTGCACGTGAATCACTCCTCATCATCTTCTAACTCTTATCATTCAAAGAATCCAGTGTACAAAACTATACCAAATCAACATTATTCTGATATTGCTACTACTTCTGAACCTCCACAAAATCAAATAAATATCTTATCCCAAGAGGTTATTGTACCTGATTCTTCTCAAAGTATAAGCAATGCCATAAATGCTGCTCTCAATGATGAAACTGAACGTGGCGTGGCCTCCCGAACCAAAACTGATACGAAACATTCCTGTATTTTATATTACTTGTAATTTTCAAAATTTGACTTATTATTAACAACGAATACAGGATTATTTAACAAAACGGTATTTTGATTACTTACCTTAATTTTTTTCTTTAAAACTGTGTCGATTTCACTGCATACTTCTGGTATCATTATTGAAATGGCTGAACTTGAAGTTTTGAATAAGTAACGAAGACTCTTATAACTGTCTCCAGTAGCCAAGAATCTAAAGTTATTGCCAATCTTACTTTGGGTGGTATCGGTATTCTAAATTTTTACTTTTGTTTTTTTTATTATGGGTTCAATTTTGTTTAACAACAGTTTGAAGTCACTTTGCGACATTCTACAGAAATTTTTAAACGATTTAAACGATTCTCCGGAATCGTCACATGTCATTTCTTGGAACATATTTTCTATCATTCAGCTGTGAAATGTAAAAAAATATACATTAATATGATTTTCAGATATCAAATACTAGCTGTTACTATACATGACTAAAGTAGAAATTAAAAAAAATAAAAATTATCAGAAATAAAAATAAGTATTATGAAGAATAAATAAGATAGATAAATAGATATTTAAGTATTATGAAGAATAAATAATACATATAGGGTTCTGTTGCGATGAATTGCTAACATCCACCATCTTCTACGGCGTTTTTTTTTCTTTATTTTATTTTTGATTACGACGATATAATTACATAGACTAGCTAAACACAGCGCGGACGCTGCAACAATTTTCACGTCCTCCATTGTTGCTGGTCGAGGGAGAAGTGATTGTGAGACGCATATGTAAATGTAAATGGTCTCTCGTGCCCGAGACTCGGTGCTCGTGCACGAATCTTTCGTTGAATGTCTTGTCGAAGCGCGAGGCGCATATGTAAATGGCGCTTTAAAGGTGAAGCGACCTAAATTAGGTCGTTAGGACCTAAATTAAATATAGACCGCCATTTGACCAGTGCTGATCGCCATAGAGGAAAGCGAGAACATCTAAGCGGAAGTGAAAAACGGAAAGCTGCCGCTGAAAAAGAAAAGAAGACTCAAGACGTTTTAGGCAAATCCCGCCGTATGACTGATTTTGTCACTGCACCATGTAAGGCAAAGAGTGATGTTACAACTACTTCTCACTCTCTTAACGATGATACCGCATCTCGTTGTGCAAGCCCACTGCAGGAAGATGACTTAGTTACTGCAAACGATTGCAATATGGTAAGCGCTTACAAAAACCTGGAAAATTTTTGGAGCGAGATGATCTGTCGGTGTTTATACCGGGTGTAGACCAAATCATTAAGTGTGCACAGACGGTTATTCGGTACATTAAAAAAAATGAAACTGATATCGAAAGTACGTTACCTAATGAATAATCTTTTTGAAAATAAAACGAGAATTATTCGAATTTAGGATACCTGAAACACTTCTACTTTACATTAAGTATGAAATTAGTATTAAAACGTTTCTAAGTTTTATTCTACGTTTATTCTAATTAATTCTTTCAGGTGCCAAAAACGCGCCTGCGACATTAACAGAAGAATCCACTGAAACTCTGGAGCATCTGTCTGACAACATCTGTGAAAGTTTGGAAAAAGACATTGGTCTGTGCCCTGATAATTTGACCCTGGTTGTTACCCCGTTTCACTTGCTAATGCAGGTACCTAGTCACAGTAAAATTTACACAGTAATATATAATTTTTATATCTAATATATTTTACAAATAATAATAATATAATAATATAAAATCTACACAGAAATATATAATTTTTATATATATTTTATAAGTAATAATAAAAAATAATATATTCACACAGTTATATAATAATAGGCAACTGTACTAATTAGCCGAGATTACCTATGATAGGCATACGTCATCGACAAGGCTCAAGCCGCTCAAGCACATTACCAATTGAAACGGGTAATAGGTATATAATACTTAAGGTAAATAATAAATAACATACCAGCGCCAGATCGTATAGAATCTTGTTTTTTTTTTTGAGGTGTCGTCTAAACGTACCCATGAGTACGTCTTTCTTCGCTTTTAATTCTTTTACATCTACTTTAAACGTTTCGCTCAACCGCCCCCAAGCATCATTAACTTTCTTCCTATCTTTATGATATTTGTTTTGGGGGTCCCATATTATTGATTCTGCCTGGTAACACTCGAGGAAAAATAAAATTTGTTCATTTGACCAGTCCGACATATTAAGTAGCTGTTATAATAGTCACTCGCACAGAATATCACTGGTTCGTTCGCCACGAAGTCGTACGCGATACTGACTGACCAAGCGCCCGAGCGCGTGTGAACAAGCACACGAGCGCAAGCACATTCATTCTTTGAACTGTGTCGAAAAACCGACACTCGGCCGGATCGGCGGCATGCACGGGCACGAACACGAGCACGCGCAACCCAATTCAAACTGTTTACACGCTTGTGCTCGTGAATGTGCCCGTTGAATGTCATTTTGAACGCGAGCGTGTGAATGCGCCATGAAGAGCGGTCATGAGCTGGTCGACAATTGGGATGTAACTTTGAGTCCTAAATTTGTCCGAGTGTGACAACTGAATTTCCGAAGCTTGCGGGCAATCTAAAGTGGACAACCGGACGTTTCTTTTTGTTTTTCTCTTTTTTCTTCTTCGTAGTTTAGGCAATCAACTAGCTCGAAATTTTTTACTTCATATTCATTAAAACTGTCTATTGATGGTTGATTTTAATGAAGTAAGCAGTACTGCAGCAATATTTAAGTCGAACCTAGGATTTTGTAGGCTTTCGCTGACTTTGTTTATATGTCCCAAAATATCAATCCAAAAAACTGTATATATGGCTGTTTCTAACTTTGCCATCCTATGATGCAGACCGACAGCTGTTGCTCTTGATTTAGCTGTGTCTTCTTCGTCCTCAATAATTTCTACGAGGGTATTTATAAAACCTTAATAGTCCCGTAAGAGTGCTTTAGTGGCTTCAACTCGACATGACCAGCGAGTTGTTGTCGTTCGTTGCGGCACAAGAAAAGGTTGGTCAGTTTTCGCTTCTCTTGAACAGCGACTAACTGTATTGTACCTGCCAATTGAAGCTGTAAAACATACATACAGCTCTTCTAAAAAATCAAAGAAACTTATTGCTTTGAGACAACAACTGACCGCCGATTGTATGACAAGATTAAGCGAATGCCCAACACACGGCACCCAGGTTTTTTCTTGTATTAATGCTTGTAGGCCATTATATCTGCCACTTGTTGCAGAAGCATTGTCGTACGACTGTGCACGAATGTTCTTCAGGTCCAGCTCGTTTTGGTCTAGAAAATTAATCAAGCACTCATATATATCCTGCGCCTTATGACCCTGGTTAGGCATAAACACAAAAAAACGCTCAACAGGAGCGTGTTCCGCAATAAACCGAACCATTAACGTCATTCGGTCAACATTGCCTTCGTCAGAAGTCGAGTCTAGAGAAACTGAAAAATATTTAGCAGTTTTCACTCGGCTTTTCCTAAAATTTCTAGCAGTTCCTCACAAATCGTAGATGACAAGTAGTTTGTGTGACAACTTCCGCGGTTGCCATGTTCTTCTAAAAGTTTTGTCATTGGAAATGACTTTCATTTTTGTCATTGGAAATAAATGTCATTTCGTTGGAGTATAGGGGGTCATTTGGGAGTTTTGTGAGACAGGCAGATTGCACGCAGAATTTTCAAGATATCGGGATGGACGTGGTGTCAAAAGACGCAGCTCGGCGAGCTCTACAAGATGGCAAAAGACATTTTGGAAAAAAATTCAAAAACAAAAAAATATCGGCATAAAACGAAAAAAAATTGCAATTTTTTTTCCCCGATTTTCATTTTGGGAGTCCGATATCTCGAGAACTAGGCCCGACTAAGAAAAAAATAAAAAAACAGCTCGGGGTAATTAGATGGGGGATCGATTGAGACTAAAATTGTTAGAATCGGACAACCGGAAGTAGTGATTAGTAATGATTAGTTGGAAGTCGGATACGCGTCGGTGTTACATTTTATACTAATTCGGTTTGTTCGATCGAAATGTCGTATAGAATGTTATATTTCGAAGTTTTAAGCTTATTCAGATACAGTTGTTATTTTTTTTTTCCAAAAAAAATTTATTTCGAAAAATATTATCCAAAATATGTGTGTTTACTTTATTCTGTTACGTTCATTTTCAATGTCGTAAGAAGTTCGTGCGAAAGCAGGAGATCCGTTGATTTTTTTTTTAAAAAAAACATCGTATACAACTAAAAGTTCTAATATTCCAAGGTAGTTGCCGTTGTTAGGAGATCCAAGAGTTTCGTTGTCTCCTCTAAATGCCAATCCCCTTTCGCTGAGAAAAGCTATGACTCGCAATACTCTTTTAAGAACTTCTCGCCAATATTTAACACCTTTCTCCAGTTCTCGATTTATGCGACCAATATAATCGATTGAAGCCTTTAAATGATTTTTCGAGGTTTCATGTTCAATCAATCGTGTGACGGCATTTCTCCAATCACAAAACCCCTCATGGGTAAACTGAACGTACAGGTGAGAAAAACTTGCATACATAACAGAAGAGATGCCCTTTGTTTGGAGAAAAACATAACCACCAGCGTTTTTAACCTTACTTTTTTTTGTTTTTCGAATGAAAAAGTTTTTCTTGCATTTCCTTGTCAGAATGTCAGACGACGTAACTAAAATATGTCTTACCACAGACTTGTGGACATCCAAAGCTAATGAAAGTTATATTGCTATAACGGGACATTACCTAACACGCGATTATTGCCTTAAAACAGTTTTACTTTCCTGTGATTATTTTTGGGGTAATCACACAAGTGACAATATTCAAAAATTTATTCAAAATTTAATAGAAGAATGGAATTTAAATGGAAAAATAAATTTTGTCATCAGTGATAATGCCAATAACATTAAAAAAGCCCTTACCGATTTAGAATCTAGATTTTAAATCTAATTGTACAAAGTTGTCTTGAACCAGTGTCCGGTACCCTCGATAAAGTCAAAGTTATTGTAAGACTTTTGAAAAAACGTACCAGCAATAACGAAAAACTTTTTAAGTATCAAAAAAACCAAAATTATGACTATTCCTAAAAAGTTAATTCAAGAAGTACCAACACGTCGGAATACTCTATGTTTCACATAATCATTCGCTTCGTCGAACTGCAGTCATCTTTGAGAGCTACTATGGCGGTGATTGACAAAGATTTACCAATCATTACAAATGAAGAATGGACGTCACTAGAAGAATTATGTAAAATTTTAAAACCGTTCAACAAAGTCACTGAATCAATGAGCGGAGAGAAATACATGACGGGAAGCTCTCTGATCGTAATGACTCGATGTCTCAAAAAAAAATTGTGAAAAGCTGAGGGCTGAGAATTTTTCTACTCCACCCAAGTAACACAGACGTGCTGAATAAAGATTGAGTAAGTGCAATCATCAAGAGCATAAGCTGAATACTAAGCTGAATAACGTCTGAGTTACCGTCTATTCAGCTGTTATTCAAGCAAAAAGGGCCCCAATTTTGGATGCTTAACACTGAATAACATCTGAACAACATCTGACTAGGAGCTTAATAACGTTTCAATTGGCTTAATAACTTTTGAATAACAGTTCACATTTTTTTTATTAAGCTTTTACTACTCAGTTGTTCAGCTAATTCGATATAGTTATTCTATTCAGAATTTATAAAGCATTTAATTTATTGTTCACATTTATGTAAACAATATTCATACAAATTGTGAAAAGAAGAATTTGGATTAATAATTATATAAGTCGATTTGACATGTGAGGTGATTAACTAATCAAATCGATAAGTAAATCTTAATTTACAAGTTATAGGTCTGCTACATGTTAATTGTTAGTGCGCAAGTAATTTTGTCGTGAAAGGTATGTGTTTTTTTTACATTACTTATGACGCGCCGTGTGAATAATCAAGTTAACGGATTGTAAATAGTATTTTCACACATACATACTAGGTCTGACAAAAGTATTTGTGACGAAATAGCTAATTCAAGCAACTTTAATCCAACAAAATGACATGAATCGAGTTGAAAATGTTGTAGTTCTAACATTAAGCACTTTGGTGATCATAAAGGTCCTTGTAAGTATAAATTACTAAGATATTTAATGGCGATCGATTGTTTTGCTTTATAATGCTGATTAAAAGGGCACACGTGTCTTGTTACTAAGCAATAACTTGAAATGGAGAGTCTCATTACACTCACTTTTGAATAACAATTATATAGTTGACCACATTTCTACATTACTCAGATTTTTAGGGTTCTCTAATCGAACGAACAAAAACCTTTTATAATGTAACATTTTCATTGATTTGATATTTATTACATTTTAAATCATAGCGTCTTAGTCAAATCACCCAGGCCGCGTCCTGAGTCACGGCGTACAGCGCATGCGGATCCGGCCGCCAGCTTAACGCGCCAGTACGTAAACGCGCCCGCTTGCACTCGGCAAGTTCTAACTAGTCGAGATTTTGTTTTGTGCGCTGTGCGGACTCCGCGTGCGCTATACGCCGTGACTCAGGACGTGGCCTCAGTCCATAGACGTCGGTCGTGAGCTTTGGTGACAGTGGCTACGACGCGGACGCAATAGGCTTAACTTTGCAGTATGTGTTCCGTTATTTACCTAGGTCATTTATTATGTTGCACCTACATTAAAATGCGTATCATTGCATCGTAACGATAATTTATATTTCGTTTCAGGAAAATGTCGTTTAAAATAATTTCAACATGTCGTAACGGTCGCCCAGAATTGTGTACTGTACCGTCCCAATGGGAAAACAAAGGACAACTGCGATGGCCAAGATATAATGCGGATTTATTAACGAAAGACAGCAGGGCCCAACCTCGACAAAATTGGCTTACGATGAGATGTTCCTTAAAACGAAAAAATTTTCAAACCTATGAAGAGGCTGAAGCAGAATTGACAAACATGCTAAACAAAACAGACACCGACACAGATTTTGATCAGGTTCAAATGTGCTATCGTTCAGAACCGAATTCTTCTGCTGCAGGTCCAAATTATAACTCAATGGCTCAAGATTTGGTAAGTAATACCTACTACTTACTTCCTCCTTCTTAATCTTAAGTACCTAGTATATGGCTGTACCTAGTAGGTACGTACTTACCTACACATGTCTGTGGTACACCTAGGTTAGGTAGATAAGTGTATTAAATTGTAACCTATTCTGAACAGACACTAACCGAGACCTATATTTTATACCTACTTCGCCACTAATAGTTACCTACTTAAACTATGCAATGATTAACCCATTAACTCGCGGTAGGTAGGCAGGTACGCACGGCGACACATCAGTATACACTTTTGCGCGTGAAACTCGCTTCTCGTCGCGCGTCGTAGAATACGTTTCTTCTTGCAGCGTCTTTTGTAGGCTAAAATAGAGATGTATCTGTTACCTACGTACTTATGTCACATATAAGATAATAGTTACTACTAACTATCAAGTACGGGTAAAAGATACCTGAGTACCCGACTACCCGACAAACTCTACTGCGCGTCCTAAAAATGAAAAAAAATTCCTTCAGTGATCCGACGACGCTTTTACTTTTTTAAATAGGTATTATCATCGACCTACTAATATAGTTTTATATTAGTATGTCGATGGGTATTATAAAATAATGATATAGGTTCGAACTGTAACCAGACATCGTAATGAGTGCAACTAGTCTACAACAGAAAAAAACAATAATGTTAAGTAAATAATAAATATATTGCACATGGAACTTTCAAATCGCTACCATTTCATCCCTTTTGCTGTCGAGACGATGGGTCCCTGGTCCAAGGATGCCAAATCACTTGTCCACGATTTGGGTCGCGCTGTGTCTGTTGACAGGGGATCCTTTGAGCAAGGAATACCTTGTTCAGAGGATCAGTGTCGCAATACAGCGCGGCAACGCGGCAAGCATCTTTGGTACCCTGAACCCATCGTCTCTTTAAAATTTTGTCATTTATCATATTTTACATAGTATTTTTTAATTTGTAAATACTTTTTGTTTTTTAATTAGATTTAATTATTTTTATAAATATATTTTTAGTTAGTGTGACTAAGTAAAATAAAGTAATAAATAAATAAATAAAGTAAAATCTCACTAACTAAAAATATCTTTATTATTAACTTAACATTGTTGTTTTTTCTGTTGTAGACTATAGTTGCACCCATTACGATGTCTGGTCACAGTTGGAATATGTTGATAAATTTCCGCAAAGTAACACCTGAATCAATTCAATAATATAGGTAATTATTTCGTTGCAGATCGATCCTATGGCGAATTATAGTAGCCCCCAGTCAAACACCAATTCCTGTGATTACTGATGCAGTCTTTGAAATAGTCTCCGAAGGAACCTCAGGGCAAATTGAAAACTTAGCCGCGCAACAGTCACTTGGTACTGATGGACCCCAGACCCTAGAAGGAATCAACAATATATACGCAATACAACAACATATTATGGAAAATCAAGAAAAAATCGTGAAAAAACTTGCAGAAATTTCTGTGCAAATTGAAGAATTAAGACATGATCGGCAGTCATCAACTGTAACACTATTAGGTCAGGCTAAGGGTATGGAAGTTGAATCCTTCATGATAAGAGCTATAAATGATATTGGCAACTAGGAAAAACTAGAACAGGAACTGTCAAACAAGGAGACATTTGAAAAACTCAAGCAACAATACTTATTTGTATGTTCTGAATTACCAGGTAATGGCATTAACTGTGCTTACAGGTTGCTGGATATGCTGTTTAGGAGAGATTTTTTGTGCAAATGTTCCTGGACTGGAGGTAGTCGTAATGCAGCTGATGTGAAAATAGGGTTCAAAGCCTTCAAAAACGTAATAATTTTTTTTTTCATCATGGTTAACTCTTGGGATTCAACGTATACAATGGAAAATAACGAAAACTTTTTTAAAACCGTGTTGAGAAATGCGTTAAAACGCAAAAACATGAAAAATATTCGCTCTTCTGCGAAGAAAAGCAGAGTAAAGCGTCGTAAGATTGACAATAACAATAAGGAAAATAATGGGAATGGTCAAGGAAAATCGGCAGCACTGCAAAATCTTTCTGAAAATGACCATCAAAAAGATAATCAAACTAGAGAAAAAGAGGATGGAGCAGAATCTCTGTGTTAGAATAAGTTTGTTTAAAATTATTTTTGTTTAAATTTAATGTAACGATACAAAGTCGAGAATCAAAGCAGTTATGAAGGCGAACTTTTGTGCAAAAGAAGTAAATAAAACTATTATTATAATTTATTTTGTTTTAATTTTACTTCGAACTTAACTAGGTACAGTGTGCAATAGAGGTACGAAATATAAGTCATTCCTATATTCATTACACACAAACTTGAATTTTACATCTTGAGGAGATAGGCATATTGAAGTGCGTGTTTCAGCTGGCACCTTAGATTTAAATATGTTAAAGTAACTTGATTTTACTGGATGATTAAAAACTTCAGTCAAACCTGAAACTTTGAAAACTTGTAAAATTATTTTGTCATTTTCTTTAATTATTTTCTCAATTTCCATAATGTCATTATTCGTGCTCATAAAAAACTTGTCTTTGCTTTTGTTGTTCAATTTGAATTCCTTAAATTGAATTTCAGTTTTGTTTTTGTTACTTTTAATTTCAAAATCACATTTAGTTTTTTTTTCAGTAATGGTAATATTTTTCTTTGCTCGAGCTTCTTCGTTGAGCCTATTTGCTACTTGCCTCAATGGATTTTTTCCATCTCTGAGCATTCTCTTAATCAAGTATAGCTTATTTTCGAATGGATAAGCATTGAAAGTGTGAAGTGCTCCAAATCTTCGCACTTCATCTACCACATGAACTATGTTATGAACATTGCTAGTAACATAGTCGGCACCATAATAATCCTTATAGTGTTCAACAAAATACAGTAAAAGTTTTTTTGCCAAAGGCAATAGGTTTGCGTACATATTAGAAGAGCATATCGTTATACCGCAAAATAAACATAAAAAATGTGAGTAAGCACTTTCACGCAGCACCTGGGGCAGTATAATAATGCTCAAATAATATAAAAATGTTCTATATTCCGAGACCTTCCAGTAAGCTAGATGACCTAAACCTCTCATAGATCGATGAATTTCCGAAGGCAATTGGCTGTTATTTAAAAAAGTTGTAACAATATTTATATCTCTTGAGCACCATTTGGTGACATATTTGCCAAAATTACCATCACGCCATCCGACCAATAGTCTCTTCATTACTCCTAAGTCTATCAAATGCAAAGAGTCTGCAACTGGCACGTCTTTGACAATATCTATGGGCAGTTGTAGCAAAGGAGAATCTGCTTTATGATGTTTGCCATACTTTTTCTTGCGAAATTGTTCGTCTGTTCTAGCAGGGCATATACAGTCAGGAAAAACGACAGTGTTGGACTGGTGCGAATATTCACCTACTGTCACACACTTCATACAACTGTGTTTTCCATTAAAGTTGCAAACACCTGAAAAAAATTTAGGTACAGGAATAATATACTTAAGTAAGTTAATAATTCTACTTCTACATGTTGCTTTGACGTTATTGAAAAATACTTATTTCGAATTTTTACTTTTTTTAATTTATTTTAATAGATGTATTATCTACTACAGATAGATATAATGAATTTTTGTATCACCATGGGTCGTTCGCCAGAACCTACTTTTTGATAATTTTTTTGTAATTTTTAATATAGGATTTGCTTACATTTTAAATAAGCTCTAGCTGGAGAGTCGCAAATGAAACATCTTATTGCAATGTTAATTTTGTTTCCTTGTACAGTAATACCTTCTGCTAATAAAATAATCATTTCAGAAATGAAATCTTCTAAATAGATTTTTAAATCTTTCGGTTTTCCAATCCCATAATATATACCGATGACGAATGGTGGCTCATTTATTTCATGTATATTGCACAATATTGGCCAAAATTCTTTCTTGGAACTATTGAAAATTGGAAGACCATCAATATTTATATTCAGTGATATGTTTTCTGACACAACGTTTGTGTTAATCAATATGTTTTTAAGTGTCTCAATGACACCATTGTGCCAGTATTCACCTTGCTCAATAGACTTTAGGTAGACTTGTCTCGGTGTATTTAATATTGTCCTTGGATCATTAGGTAAAATGTCTGGGTATCTTTCATTTAATATTGCTGCCAAATCCTTTAGTGCTACTTGTGTGATGTTCTTTTCGACAGCCCATTTTCTAATTTTTTCTCGAAATATCAAATCTTTTATGTGTTCGGTACATAATTGTTCTTCTTCGATATCTGTATAGCTGCCATCAGACGCACACTCTTGTTGCGTGAATCGCAATGCTGTTTGATTTTTTGGGGAGACGGAACCCTCTTCTTTGCACGGCAACCACGCATGCTGGGTGGGACCGGATTCAGTTTTGTTCAAAGTATTGTCACTAATCCTGTGATGATCAGAAACACTTCGATAATTACTACTGCTGATATTTAAATATTCCTTCAACAATTTCCTTTTGATATAACCGGTTCTCTTACGTTTTTTCCACGACGTTCGATCCATGATGATTTTAGTTAACTTGGTATTAATGACAGTACACATTTAAATCATTTTACAGTTCAAATATGGAGAGCCTTAGCGGCGGTAGTGACAATACCGAAATTGATCCACAAAAAAACAGAAACGGTGATATAGAAGTTATTAAAGACGCCTACATTCTTGTATAGTTTAATTTAGAGAAGAGAAGTAAATTTTACGTTGGACAAGTTCTAGAAGTAGTCAGTAAACACTCCTATAAAGTTAAGTTTTTGAGGCATAAAGGAAAAGGAAAATTTGTATGGCCAATCATTGATGATGTGTCGCTAATCTGCAAAACGGATATTGAGCAGATCTTATCGAATCCGCAATCAGATAGACGAGGCATAAAAACTTTTGATGTATCAAAACTAAAAGTTAAAATTGACTAAACTTATTATATAAATCAGTTTGATAATTATTTCATTAATTATAACGCTAAAATGTGTGCTGTAAATTGCAGTACAAATAATATTTGCAGCCCATGGATGTAGCCGTTTACGGCCCACTGAAAACATATTTTGAAAGAGAGGTAAATGGTTCCCAAAAGGGGCATCCAGGACGCATTATAAATCAGTACGATGTGGCCAGATTGTTATCACCAGCTTTTCTGAAAAGTGCAGTAGCTATAAATGTCGTTAAAGGTTTTGAAACACCTGGTATTTGGCCAGTAAATAAATATGCTTTTAGTGATGAAGACTATGAATCAGCTGCTGTGATTGCAAGCACATCTAATTTGAATATTCGCACAGATGACAAACATACTAGAAAGAATCGAAATTCACGGATCCTTTACAGATACTCAGAAAAGTGACACAGTGCTGCCAGAGACTCACAATGCTATTCAACGAAGTACTACTCGTGACAATTCACCCGGTCCGAAACCTGGATGCTCAACCTCACACTGCAGTCCCTTGATGTTGAGACATATACCAAATACTGCTAAACCAATGACTATTCATAAACGGAAATTATAAAAATCGGAAATATTAACAAGTACAAAAACAAAAGTACAAGGAAGACCAAAAGCAAACATTTGAGAAAAAGAAAATTAAAGACGTTACTAACTTATTATGAACAGTAAAGAATAACTATCATATGCTTTACATTTGCTAAAATTATAAGAAACAAATTTTTACAAATGAAATGGACGGTGAAAGTGCAATACCGTCAAAGTTGGCAACTTTGTCTTTCGTAGTTACTTTACCTATCGTTGACCTCTATTCATTTTTTTATATATAAAAAATATGGTTCTTATTTTTATTTTGTTTGCGGGACATTTTAAAACAATAGTTTCTGGCAACATTGATAAGGGGAAATTCGGAATCAAATTCATACTGAAGTCCTATTTGAGAACCGAATGGAGACAGTTGCAAAATAGTGCGTCGGAACTCTGGAAAACTTTTATCTACAACTTGAATAATATCAAAGGTATGTGTCTAATATTTATGAGTATATGTCTTTAGTAGAACCAACGATAAATTGCTTATTAAAATCTTGAATCAATAGAAAGTTACAACATTGCAATAATAGACTGTATTTACAATAAACGAGAGTCATTATCTTGCCGTAACACAGTTTCAACTAGCACGGGAGATATGGAATTCTGATATTGTATACTACCCTCACTTCCATACAAAGAGAACACATAAATAATTTTAATCTATATTGTTCAGTAAAAATATAGTATAAAGTCAGTTTGAATTGTTACTAATTTATATTTATTAATTGAGTATTGTATTATAAGTGTATACATCTTTTTTTGTCATGTAAGTTTTTATAAAATAAATTATTATTATTATTGTGAAGATGTACAAGCAATATGTTTCATAGTTTCATTTCACAATCTACATTTTACTGTATTAGGCAAAGTAAGATGGGAGTTTCATGATTACTGTTAGGCAAAGTTACTTAGAGTTTTGTTATCATCAGGGATGGCATGGCACAGAAGACTCATATGTATTTTATTAAAAACATTTTTTTAAAAGGGTTTCCGTATTCTATTCTATTTTCTCAACTTTATTATTGTTTTCCATTTCTAAAGGTAAGTTTTTTTGGGTCGGGAGTTTTTTAAATTTCTAATTTAATTTTTATTTCAAAACTTTTAAACTTTTATTTAGTTAAACTAATTCATACTTGATCAGACAAAAAAATATATTTCAAGTTTTTAGTTTTCATTTCGTTAGTTAATATTTCTCATTCTCTTTCACTATAGAGAACATTATGCTACTAATCAAGCCCTTTCATTTGCTACCCGTATTGAGGGATTTGTGAAAAAAAAAGTAATTCCACATTTTCTAGTGGCGGCCATCTTAGATTTGAAATTAGTTATAGTGTATAGCATTCTACAAGTCAAGTCCTTTCATGTAATACCCATATTGATAGATTAGTGAAAGAAAATATGTAATTCGCCATTTCGTGGTGGCCGCCATCTTGGATTTGAAATTGGTCATAGTGTATAGTATTCTACTAGTCCTTTCATTTGCTACCCATATTAAGGGATTTGTAAAAAATATGTAATTCGCCATTTCGGGGTGGCGGCCATCTTGAATTTGAAATTTGTCATAGTGTATAGTACTCTACTAGTCAAGTCCTTTCATTTAATACCCATATTGATGTAGTAGTAGTAAAAAAATGTATTTCGCCATTTCATGCTGGCAATCATCTTGGATTTGAAATTTGTCATAGTGTATAGTATTCTACTAGTCAAGTCCTTTCCTTTGATACCTATATTGATGAAGTAGTGAAAAACTTAAATTCGCCATTTTGTGTTGACGGCCATCTTAGATTTGAAATTAGTCATAGTGTATAGTATTCTACTAGTCAAGTTCTTTCATCTGATACCAATATTGATGGAGTAGTGAAAGAAAATATGTAATTCGCCATTTCGTGGTGGCCGCCATCTTGGATTTGAAATTAGTCATAGTGTATAGTATTCTACTAGTCCTTTCATTTGCTACCCATAATGAGGGATTTGTAAAAAAATATGTAATTCGCCATTTCGGAATAGCGGCCATCTTGAATTTGAAATTTGTCATAGTGTATAGTACTCTACTAGTCAAGTCCTTTCATTTAATACCCATATTGATGTAGTAGTAGTAAAAAAATGTATTTTGCCATTTCATGCTGGCAATCATCTTGGATTTGAAATTTGTCATAGTGTATAGTATTCTACTAGTCAAGTCCTTTCCTTTGATACCTATATTGATGAAATAGTGAAAAACTTAAATTCGCCATTTTGTGTTGACGGCCATCTTAGATTTGAAATTAGTCATAGTGTATAGTATTCTACTAGTCAAGTCCTTTCATCTGATACCAATATTGATGGAGTAGTGAAAGAAAATATGTAATTCGCCATTTCGTGGTGGCGGCCATCTTGGATTTGAAATTTTGCATAATGTATAGTATTCTACTAGTCAAGTCCTTTCATTTGATACCCATATTGATGGAGTAGTGAAAAAATATGAGGTCCGCCATTTTGTGGCGGCGACCATCTTGGACTGATATTCATTAAACATAACTAAGAACACTCCCGACTGATTCACCTTTCATATTGAAAAATCCGCAACCAAATCGGTTCATCCGTTTGGGAGCTACAATGCCACAGACAGATACACAGATACACACACACGCCAAACTTATAACACCCCTTTTTTTTCGTCGGGGGTTACAATTGTAAGTCACATATAGAATCAAAAACAGCAATCTGACGCTTTTACGTAAATTGAGTTATGGATATGGCAACACTGTCACGTTATAATAATTTATACTTATTTAGTCGCATCGTCTAAAAAAAAGCTATTTTCAATGAAAATCTAGAATGAAGAAACAACATTGGCATAAAAAACAGCAACCTGCGTACGATACGTTTAGAAAATAACAATGTGCAAATTTCGACCGATCAAAATCGCTTGTTGATTTTATTGTAAAATCCGTGTGTGTATTTTGGTAATTTATTATTGAATTCTTGTAAAAAAAAGTCGTTTTAAGGTGAAAAAACTTAACATGGATATACCCCACACGCGTAAATAATGGATTTACAATAAAAAGGAAAAGAGATCCCGCAAACTGGAAAGCAAATATTGCCAAACGGGCAAGGTACCTAGGTTAAGCTATGTTTTAACCTTAGGATCATCACATCCACGGAGGATTGAGTTCCGAAAATTATTTTACAAAGCGGTAGCCTTAATTTATATAGTGGTAGCACTGGCCTACCTACTTAATGCACTGGACTTTTTGGCGGGAAGTCGAAAAAGGCGGTTGATTTCTTTCAGTTTAAAATATAAATAAATAATTTCTTACAATTATTGAGTACAGTGTTATAAATATTTGATTATTATAGAGGGAAATGGAAGGTGATTCTGGTGGAGATGAGGAAAACAAAGTTTCCAAGAAAAGAAAACTTAAAAAAGGCGGGGGACCGTATGGCGATTGATCTGCAGGTAAAGATGAATTATAATAACCATTTCGTAAGCTGGACTATAAAAGAATTTTCCCTGAGCATTCGCTACAGTCTTCTTTTACTGTTTTTATTGAAAGCACTCATGAGGAAAAACTGGGAAATAAGAATTCTAAATATTTGGCAACTTTGTTTAAAGACAAAATTAAAGGTGTTACAATGATAAAGATATGAATAAAATAGAATTGACTTTTAATCAGGCTAATTTAGCCAATATTTTTTTAAAGAATGAGGCTTTTCACAATAAACATAATATACGGGCTTAATTCGATTTGTACCAACTGAAATTTCAAATTTGGAACTTTACAAAGAATTATCAGAGTTTGAAATTGTGGTAATTCGTCGTTATATGAAGAAAATTGATGGCAAACTTGAACCACTTCAAACTGTCAGTATAACTTTTCTATGCAATAGTTTACTCGAATATGTATATTTACATGGCTTATGGGCTTAGTAAAAGTATATGAAGTATATGAATATATACCTCCTGTTTTGCAATGTTTTCGTTGTTTTAAATTTAATCACACAGCCAAAATCTGTAAGAGAACTCAAGTATGTTCAGTATGTGCTGGTGATCATTATTTTAAAGAATGTAAGCATGAAAGCGATCTGAAATGTAGTAATTGTGGTGGATCCCACATTGCTATTTCTAGAAACTGCCCAATTAAGCAACAGAAAATAATGGAAAAGAAAAACCAAATTTCTTATAAAAGTGCTTTATTAAGTAAACATTTTCCACCTCTTCCTGATAAAAAATTAAATAGATATAGTAAACTTGTAAATAAAGAAAATTTAGATGATAAGATGGTAAATAAGGTAGTTCCTAATGAAAATTTGATATTTTAAATAATAAAAAGATAATAGATGCAATGGTTATGACTTTAGTATCACTTGGAAATAACAAAGATGATAAACCTATAAATGTCACCTCCATTAGGGACATGCTTTTGAAAAAATTAACTGTTTGATAATTAGTTCATCCAGTGATTTTTCACGAGTAGCCCAATTTAATATACAAAGTTTAATATCACTAATTGATTTTCTAAATAAAAATCATAGTGATATTTGCTTGCTTAATGAAACTTGGCTGAAAAATGATCAAATAATAAAAATTCCAGGTTACTATTCTGTTTCCAAAAAAGCAAAAAATGAACATAGAGGTGTCAGCATTTTAATTAAAAATAATGTACAATATGATACACTATCATCTTCATTTTGTGAAAATATACAATCCATAGCCATTTTGATTAAAACTTCTGTGGGTAAATTATCTATTGTCTGCACATATTGTCCGCCGAGAGGTGGTCGTCTGAAAGTATCAACATTAAAAAATCTTATTAGTAAAGTCCCAAAGCCTGTTCTGATAGCGGGCGATTTTAATGCTCACCATGTAGCGTTTGGCTGTTTAGACACCACATCTCGTGGTAGGGAAGTATTTGACATCTTTGATGAAAATGATCTATGTTTGCTTAATACAGGCACTTCAACTACTGTTGGCGCAACAAACAAAAATCCTTCAGCTATTTATATAACTTTTGTAAGTTCAGCTATTGCTTCTTTATGTTCCTGGAAGGTGTATGATGATCCAATGGGTAGTTATCACTTCCCCACTATTACTGACATTTGCATCTCTCCCGGTACTTATGACTCCAGGAATTCTGTAAATAAATATTTATATAATAAAGCAGATTGGCAAAAAAATTACAATTTTAGTGAACATATTATGCAAAATTTAATGTTGAACTCTGAAAGCCCATTACACATGTATGATGAATTTTGTAATAATATATATAAGCTTAGAGATAAATGTGTTCCTAAATAAAAAATAACTAGTAATTGTAGCAATTTAAAAAAACCAGTGCCTTGGTGGAATGATGAGTGTTTAGAAATGGTACTAAAAAGTAAAAATGCTCTCAAGCACTATAAACAGTTTCCGACCATTGATAATTATATACAGTATAAGAAAATAGATGCTCAGAAAAAGAAATTTATAAGTGAACGAAAAAAATATAGTTGGAGAGCTCTTTGTGCATCATTCAATAGAACAACTCCAGTCAGTAGAATTTGGAATTATATTAGACGTTTTAAAAAAATTAATATTGCAAATAATAAAAATTACGATGATGATTGGATTCCAGCATTTTTGGATAAACTTGCACCATTGAATTCTGATAATGATATTAACATATTGTCAATTGATAAATATTTCCAATGTCCTTGTAATGAAACAAATGATTACATTTTAAAGCATTTTTCTCGGGAAGAATTTAAATATTGCTTAACAAGCAGACGCAATTTAGATGTAATTTTGTATTTATATAAGTATAATCTCAACACAGGTTTCTAAATAAGTTTTATGGTTATTAACTACCAGGGGGCGCTGCAGAAGATGTAACACGATTATAAGTGAAACTGATTCAAATATCAACGACGCCCTTGAAATTTTTGTGTCTGTATTACAAGAAACGATGGTATTTTAAATTTTTTGTGCACATTATTAAAAAATAATTTATATATTTCTGACGTAATATTCCATGGTATGTAAAATTTTTTTTTTAGCCAAAAAAAGATAAAATTTGAAGAAACCCGATCGAACCATAATCCTTTGTATGAGATTATAAAGGAAAATATAGATTTGAAATATTTACTTTCACATAAAAAACTTACAAAGTCGCAAAAAAGTTGTTTAACTAAGGTAGTTATACCACACTTGGTGCATATTACACCAGGTAGGTTACTGAAATCGGCCTTATTGCTAGAATGGGCAGAGTATGCCATAAGGATTTTCCCAGAAGATGATGTAACATTTTATTTTTATACAGTGGCTCCAACGGCCAATATATCTAACAGTGAACGTAGTTGTCAGTTACCAAGCAGTTCAAGACGCTATTATGGTTGTTTTTGGGACAAATGGAATAACTACAGAAAATTAATAAGGGAACGAAATATAATTCCACATAAAAAAAATCGGCGTTATCACAAGATTTAAACGTGAGCACCAAATGCAGTAATACAGGCATGTTTTATATTTTTATTACTAGTGTACTTTCATTTTATTTGTTGTCCGTCGGGGTCAGTCGGGGATTTTAGCAAAACATTTTATTTTGTTTTTATATTTTTTTTTTGCTTGATAGTGTCTGAGCCGGATCTCAATGTATTAAAAGTAGTGGAAGACTTTCAAGAAACTAATATAACAGAGTACTTGAAAGATGCTTGGCTAAAAAGCAGATTGGAACACATACGAATATTAGCCGATGACAATATAATAACAGCAGATTACGTAGGTCGTTTATAAGTTCTAAAAAATCAAGATATTGCTGTACAGCTGATAATCATTTATTTCATTGATTATGTTTATAATAATATGGGTTTCTAGTTACACACACTATACCATGAAAGTAAATAACATAAAATGGATAGTTAGTCACTGGCTATAATATTACACAGACTATTATTAACTAATAATGTCGTACTTACAGATAGACATTGACTACAGTGCTTCCGTCAGCACTATTTTTTCAACACTTTCTCTGGCTGAAGAAATACAAAAATATAATAAAACAATCATCCAGGCAGCTCGTGAGAAATCCTCAAAATTCAGAGATACATTGCAAAAAGAAAATGTAACAAAGATTCTCGAGGTCGTTGATTCTGGTAACATTATTTGCTCTACTAACTTCCATACAAAGTTGTCCCCCCATTTCCCTCCCTTGAAATTGCCATTTTATAAGATCCGTTCTTAGCGGATGTTTACGCTATAAAATAAACTTATGTATCATATTTCAGCTTTCTAGACTTAGTAGTTTTTGCTGTGGGTTGATAGGTCAGTCAGTCAGTCAGGACAAATGATTTTATTAATATATATAAGATATCAGCTTGCATCTATTTTCCTCATTGTTAATCTAATCTAACAACACATTTTATCCATACCCACACAAATTTGATAATTAAGTATATTAAATAAAAACTTTCAGGCAATGAAGACGTTCACAAGTTAACGGCAGCGGTCCTTTTGTTGCCTTATTTGTTTTCAAGCGGCGGAATGATAAGTGCCAAAGGTAGGAGAGCATCTCGGGCGGAATCATCACGTACGTTTATTCTATTGGCTTCTTCATTAGCAGAAGCTGAGATAATCATAGAGGAACGACGAAAGAGACTGAGAGCTCAAAAACTGAATCTCCAACCATTAGTTGTAGCTATGGGTAACACTTGGGCCAACGTAACCACAGCTTACGTGTATGTCGACTATCCATTGTATAGCTTCAACAATATCATAGATGCTGTACACTTATGTTTTAAGACGTTTTTTGTTTTTGATTTCAATACCCTCTTGAATGTGAACACGTTTGGCTTTTGTTACAAAAATTTATTTACTCAATTAATTTGTCAACGGTCAAAACTATTATAAGTGTTAATCAAGTTATTTCAATGCTGAAACAATAATACAGGCATATAAGAAATAATAATAATTGTAAGTTAAAATTCAATAATATATCACAGATTATGTATCATTTACGAATACCTTGTTCCAAAATTCCAAGGAATTACGTAGGATTGCGTTGTGGAGAAGTCGGATGTTTCCGATTTTTTGATGATTCCAGCACGTTAAAAACATATTCTGAAATGTCACTTTAATTCTACCAATCAATCGGATTGCCATGATTCGACTACAGAATTGTTGGGGACTTCACAAAAACCTAACGATTCTTTAGCTGAATCATTTAGTAGTTTAGATATTTCAAATCCTTCAACTTCTCAAAACATTAAGAAGCAAAATGTACAACCTAAAGATATTCTAATAAAACAATTGGCACATATGTCAAGTATGATTAACTCTCACCCTTCAGTTACTTTACAAACCGCCCAGATGTTTTTTCGAGAACTAGATGTTTTCGTTAGTGATACCTTAAACTGCGCGCTTGAACAAGAGATTAGCAGATTAAGCGCTCTGAATACAAAATGTCATGTTTTAAAAGAATTTGTTAATCGGTTTACAACTATTGTTAAGGAATGTACAAATAAGTTTAATACCACACATAAAAGGCAAGTATTTTTCACCAAATTAGGTACTTTTATACTCCCAAAGACCATAGTTATAAGACATAGAATGGAAGTAACGAAAAGAAAAGGCGATCCAACAGTCGTTCCTTGCAAAGCTGAATTAGTGCCATTAAGACAGGTATTTCAAAAATTGTTATCAGTTCCCGGATTTTCGGAAGAAATGGATAAATATGCCTGTATGTGTTCCGGATTCCCCATTTAATAAATTTCACTCAGGGAAGGGTTTGGAAAAATTTGTTGCCCACTGGAAACGATGCAAAGATATACCCAACTGTTTTATTTTTCGACGATTTTGAAACTGGAAATCCGCTCGGGAGTCATTCGGGTATTCACAAACTCGGAGCTGTTTATGTATTATTGGCTACTTTTCCTCTTCGTTTTGCGTCTCAACTCAAGTATATATTTTTAGCCTTTCTTTTTCATTCCTCAGACCGCAGTTTCCATGGAATTATAAGGATGGTTCAAGCTTTAATTGCAGAGTTAAATTTCTTTGCCAAAGTAGGAGTTGATCTTGATACATCGTATTTCAAAGGCACTGTTAAATTACAATTAAGGATTATACTTGGTGACAACTTAGGATTGCATTCTACGCTAGGATTTGTTGAGAGTTTTAAAGCAAATTATCCCTGCAGAGTATGTAGAGCTACTAAAGAAACAACGTCGACACAGGTTAACGAAGATCAAATATTGCTTAGAAATATTGACAATTATGAAGCAGACTTGATTGCAAGTAATCCTTCTCCTACAGGTGTTAAGGAAAGAAGTATATGTCTATCAGTGGATAACTTTAATATTTTTCAACGAATTGCTGTCGATTCTATGCATGATTTGTTAGAAGGTGTTTGTGGGTATTTAATGACTATAATAATCAATGGGCTAATAGATAATAGTTACTTTTCTTTAGATTTCTTGAATAGACGTATAGCAGAATTTAACTATGAATGTGATTCAAATTCGAAGCCACCTACTTTATCTTGGCAGTCGAACTCAATCCACTGGAAAATGTCGTCGA
Organism: Luffia ferchaultella; assembly: GCA_949709985.1. Classification (NCBI taxonomy): domain Eukaryota; kingdom Metazoa; phylum Arthropoda; class Insecta; order Lepidoptera; family Psychidae; genus Luffia; species Luffia ferchaultella. The sequence continues at coordinate 15,244,110 of OX453261.1, forward strand.
GTGAATGTCTGGTTCTCGTGAAGTATTTTTCATTATTGGTCGGTGATAAAGTAGCGATCGACAATAATTTTTATGCTTTGTAGACCCTATTACGCGAAATTATGGAAATTGTAATGACCGATGCAGTGTATCCTAAACTTTGTGTGATTTATGATATGGAACTATCTAACGAAACACTAAAGCCTAAATTTCATCACTTAGTTCATTATTCCAATATGATGTAGAAATTTGGACCACTAATTCATTTGTGGTCAATGCGCTATGAGTCAAAACATCGCATTGCAAAAACAGTTGCTTGAGCGACGGCTGGCCGCGTCAACATTTGTAAAACGATAAGTAACAGAATGCAACTTCAACTGAGCCATTTTTTTAACCATGATTTGGCCAATAGTTTTTCACATGGTAAATTAATTTCACTTACCAATGATCAAATTACCACTCTCAAATTGATATTTAATTTGCCAAAAAATCAATCTTGTGTTCTATAAAATATGTTATCTTTCAAAATAATACTTACCGCCCTGACGATATTTTTCGCACAGATTTGAATGATAAGGATTTTAACTTTCCATGCTTTGTTAAAGTTGCAGCAATTTATCTAAAGAAGGATACCAATGATACGTTTTTGCAATGCATGAAGTTTATTACTCATTACTTTAACATACATTTTCTTGCATATGAAGTTGAAGCAACCGATGATATGTTTTATTTAAAATTAAGTGATTTGCCATTTCCTCGCCCAAATACCCTTACACATTTGTCCAACAATAGACTACATGTCACAATAAGAAATTCAATTGCCTAATTCGACACAAGTAAATATAAGCTTATTATAATAATACATAAAATACGTAAAGTATTTATTATTGTTTTTTGTTAACTACTTGCTGTGTTGAATTTTGTGAGTAATTTTATATGCCAGTTTTATAGTAACAACGTAAAATGTAAATGTAAGCGATTTCTGTTCGACCGTTAAGATGGAAGCTATAATGTTAAAACATACAGCAATGTCAATGTTTCTTTTTGCATTCTTTTTTATATAGTTTGATATATGTTTAATCGTCTAATGTAGCAAGTAAGCGTTAGTAACATTCTCTTTGTATGTTAGAATTGTCGGTAGCCTAGCTGATCATTTCATTTAAAATATTTAGAATAAAACATTTAGATTTTTTTTTCTAAAATATTAAATATTTTTCTTTTTTACAGAAAATTAAGTCAATTTGTACTCGTATATGCCCTTATTCTGAGATAAATTCCGGTACAACTTTATTTTTGATGTCAACAGTTAAAACAGGAGTGTTTTTAAATGTGTTTAATTTATTATTATTGTCTATTTTTTATAAATAGGTAAGTGCCACTCCAGCTGATTTATTTTAATAAATTATTTTGTAAAAACACAAATTTGTATCTTTTTTAGATTTTTTTATATCTTTTGGCAGGTAGGTTTGGTAGGAGGTTAGTGGTCCAGATTTGTAAATAACTATTGTAACTAAATTTTGCGCTTACACCTCATTAAAATTGAAAGTTTGTGAATATCAATAAATGGTCAAGTGGAACCTTTTCAATAGTTACTAATTATTTGTAGAATATGCTTACTTTATTGATTATTTTCGTATATTTAGCTAGTAGTAAGTTATGGTGGCATAATCTTAACATTGTACAATAATTATAATAGGTATTTACCTTATAAGTAAGTAGAAGTTACTGTATTGATAGGTATAAGGTTGTTCACGCATATTTCATACTTTTCCTTATTATATATATATGCGCCATCTTACGGACAATACTTGGAATGGTTGGATTAACGTCTGCAATAGTCAACCGAGGGCGCTGTCTAGACGACGCGAACAAGATCGCGAGAGACGCTTGGGCAATTGATTTGGTCGGCTTCGGTATTATTTTCGGTTGTTATAAAATATCAAAGAAATAAGTGAATTAGTCAACAAAAGGGAAATTAAACTGTCGGCGGTAAATATACACTAAATCGTATCAAGGGAGCTCCCACAAACACTCAAAATCAGAACTCAGGAATCTACGCAGAACGAATATCAAATTACAAGAACAAAGGATTTTAATCAAGCAAGAGGTAACATCGGTGATTTGATTCTGAAGAAAGTAGTACAAATAAGGTGCGTGCATACCATATATTATTATATACCTATTAACCTACCTATACAGTCCACAACTCCACATGTTAGGTATTTTTACCTAACATAATTTTTGGTCACTTCGAGCCTTAAGGCTTCGAATCATTTAATTACCACATTGTTGGATAATAATAATAAATTAATTACATTCCCTTTGTTCTGTGCGTATGTACTTTAAATATTTTTGTGCTAACTTTCTGGAAGTTTCTTTACACTCGTAAAACGTGCTGGGAAATAAAATACGTTCTATTATCATTGTAAATATGGTTAATTGTCATCGGTTTTATTTGTCATTATATTGTTTATTCGTTCAGTGCCTATAACTTAATATTTAGTACATTTGAAGGTTGATGCAAGTCGGAACTGGTTTCGGGGTCGAATTCTCAACTCGGGCGACTTATGTCGGATGTCACTTTATTGTGCGGTTTATATATTGGATTTTGTATAATAAGTGAGTAGTCCATTTATCAAAATGGCTAAATCGGTTAATGTTCATATTGTCAAATTCAAAATAAATTATGAGTGGTTTGACCATACTATGAATATGGTAAAAAGTTCAAAGTGTACCTCGGCGGTTACAGTCCACAGCTCTACATGTTAGGTATTTTTACCTAACAAAGGTAACTAGCCTAACTAACTAACTTAGTAATAAACACTAAGTTATTAGGGTGTGGTATTATACAATATATATATATATTTAATAATACCAAGCGTGGCGCCGTTCTTTCGTTCCGCACCCATTGTGCCGCCACGCTTTTGTATTATCTCTAACATTTATGTGTAGATGTTACCTTATTAAGGTGTATCCTTGAGCTAAGTAGCGCCCCTATTCGTTTTATAATTTACACTTTGATTTCGCATTTTCTTTTTAAAATCGAAGTATAAATAAAAAAAACGGACGGGGGCGCCACTTGGCTCAGGGCAGCGCCTTAATAAGTAAGGCACTAGATAGTAAATAAGTTATTAGGTTACGGTAGCACGTTATGTACCTAGGTAACAAATAATGAATTAGTGTGTACGAGTTATCTTTCGAATAGATACAGGGTAACTAGCTAGAGTAGCTAGTAAGAATAAGTAATAAAAATCCAGATAGAAGGAAGAGTAGCATACTATCTTTGTAACTATACTTCTTCAATGTAGATTTACTTTATTATAGGTAGGTATTGGTTATTGATAGATATGGGGTAAATATCTAGTTGGTTGTGTAGTAGGTACTTTAGAACATGTTAATCTAGTAGGTATAGGTTCAACATTATGTATGTATTTATCGAGTGCCTAACATTATTCCTATCATTACAACGACGATGCTGACGAAAATCTGAATTACCTGCAGCGGTTAGATTACAATCAAAAATATTGTAATGTAGGCACTTTAGGGCCTTTATATTGTAGTGGAGCTACTACAGTCAGATTTCTGTATCATCCGTCTTATGTGTTAGGTATTCTATAAATACGTAGCTTTTTAACCTTTATCAACTAGATTATTCTGACCTAAATGGATACCTAATTTACAACCAATCAGATTTTTACTACATACCTATCAATAAGTTGACTTACGCAGTAATTAGGTGTATGTTACAAAGATTGTATGTTACCGTTTCCTACTAACTAGGTTCATATTACCTACTAGCTAGTTATCCTTCACCTATCAAAAACATGCTTCTAAACATTAATTAAGTAAATGTTACCCATAAATGTGTTATCGTAACCTAATAACTGTGTACTTACTATCATCTAGTGGTTAGGTATCACATACCTATCAAAACGGTAACATCAACACATTAATTTGGTAAACGTTACCTAAATAGTATGCTACCGTAACCTAATAACTTGGTGCCTAACCTACTGGCTAGACCTATCAATAAGGTAAGTTTAACGCACTTATTATGTAAATATTACCTATATATTATGCTACCTTTACCTACTTACTGAATAAATATTACCTACTTGCTAAGTACCCGACAACTATCAACAAGGTTACCTCTACTCAGTAATTAGATAAAATCAACCTACATAAAGGTTTATGGTTACCTATGATAACCAACCAGTTATAACCAACTGGTTATTATAATATAATACAATAACCAGTTATCCTATACCTATCGATGAGCTGACATTTACGCATTAATTAGGTAAAAAAATCAGGTATTTACCTAACATTTTTACCTATTTACTCGTTTCCTATTTTCCGACAACCTAATTATTAGGTAACGGTTAATTAGGTAAATTTAACCTAACTCCTTAGGTACTTGCACAAATTATGTAATACCTAGCGCTGTCGGTTGTTTTTACCTAACTAGTACGTTGTCTGACCAGAACCTAATATTACGTTAAATATTACGTTGATTTAACCTACTTTTTTTTTCAGTGCGGATTTTTATTTGTTATGTTCTTTTATAAAGTTACTTATTAGTAAGTGCTCATATTTTCGATAGTTCTTATATAGTTTTTTTTTTAGGTATTCATCGAAGAGTTTGCCAGTTCGAATAATGACATAATACAAAGGCATTTCAATGCGCAACAAAAACAATGCGTGATTTGCTAGAAATACATCAGAAATTTTATAAGATGTCTGCGAAACACGATCAAGATATTATGCTGTTCAAATTGTATTTAATACAGGAAATAAAGAGAAGGGCGAGTTATAAAGGCAAAAAAAATTTAAGACTAACTATTGTGTTTGTTAACAAAAAAGAGTGCCGATTTGTCAAAAACATTTTCTTAATATTTTTGGGATAAAAAAGTACAGGGTAGAGTATTTAATGAAATTTTTTTATGAGACCGGAGAGTTTCCTCGCGAAGCTCGAAAAAATAAAATAAAAACCGACTTCATTCATTATATTATTTTCATTAACTATATGCCGCCAAGTAATTGCTGTAAATCGTTGAGGAGTTCCCTCGACTGTCTTTCAGCTCCATCATCAGATCGACTCCCGACCTTCATTAAATAGTACTGGTGGTAGTACTTTATAAAAATACTTGAAATACGATACTTCAAAATATGATTTTCGAAGGTTGCCCTCGATTTCTCTGGGATGCCATCATCAAGTCCTGGTTTCTTTATCATGGTACCACTCCTGAGATATCTTCTTTCCACAAAAAAAAAAAAAATAAATCATCCAATTCGGTTCATAAACAACGAAGTTATCCCTGAACACACATAAAAAAATAAAATAAAAAAAAACATAGGTATATACGATTGAATTGAGAAATGTTCACGCATGTTTCCATTTTCCCTGTTATATATATATAAAACCTTTGAAGCGCCACTTTACGCACGATATTTGGATTACTTGGAATGGTTGGATATTAACGTCTACAATAGTCAACCGAGGGCGCTGTCTAAACGACGCAAACAGATGGCGAAAACGCTTGGGTGAGGTTCGGTTGGCTGCTTAAGCGCCCTTTACATTATACAACCGTCGTACCGATCTATACAACCGTTGTATGAATCGGTACAACCGTTGTATAATGTAAAGGCTTGTCGTATGCGACCTGTCGACGGTCGTACAAATCGCACGGTCGGATCTAGACAAGTTCCAACTTGTGCGATTCGTGCGACGGTTGTACAATGTAATTGCGTTCATACGACTTGTCATTTACCTTCAAATTTGAGCAAGGTTGGTTGTGTGCTACAAAATGGAAAACGAAGATAAAATTTTTTTGAAAGAATTCATATGTATATATCAAAAACATACTTGTTTATGGAATGTTAAAAGTTCCTCTTATGCAAATAAAAATTTAAGAAAACAGGCTTATGGTGAACTGAAGGAAAAATGTGAAGAATACTTTCCAAATTCAACATCTACTGATCCAAAATTTGTGCAGAAAAAAATCGCCAATTTACGAACCGCCTTCAAAAGAGAATACAAAAAAACATTAGATTCAAAAAAATCTGGATCATCTACGGACGACATTTACCAGTCGAAATGGAATTGCTACAACAGATGAGATTTTACATTCTCAAGTACGTAAATTTTTTTTTCTCAATTGTCATTGCAGCTTAAAAACATTTTTTTTATTTTAGTTTAGTTTAGTAAAGTTATTTTTAAATGTGAAATATTATTAACTTTTATCAATTTAAATACCCTGAATAAAAATATCACAGTAATAATACTAAATAGTACTAACTTTAGTGTATATATTTTATTAGACTAGTCACTGAATTGTGATACGTTTAATTTTTAATTATCCATAAAAATTATTACAGATTGAAACATCTAGCATTGATGACTTTGAAGAAAATGGACACAGCGATATTAGTGAATCTCCAATAATTTCAAAGCGAAAAATCACGACTACGAAAAAACAAAAAGAATTAATAGATTTAGCATACAACGAACTAACAAAACCCATGCCGCCACCTCCACCCCCCGAAGATGAATATTCTATAGCTGGAAAACGAATTGGATTGCAGTTAAAAAGTATCACGAACAGCGAACAAAGATTTTTAGCCGAAAAATTCATCAGCGACATTATATTCTATGCCCAAACAAACAAACTACATTATAATGCTATCATTTTTTCACCACTTTCAGAAACGAATAGTATTCATGACAATATTTACGTGCACCAAGCAAACGAACAATGCTCATTTTCAAACGACATCGACGAAGAATCACGTAGTAGCAACAAAATAACTGTTATATCGAATGAGCTGATACATCCTGCTTTGTCCCAAAATTATAATCAAGAATTAGCTGACAATAATAACATTGTAGAATTCATAAATTTTCAGAAAGAATCATTATAATACTTGAAAAGAAAGTCGGCGAGTACTATGATTGTGATTTGATTGATTGACTGTGATTTATTACGATTGTTAATTATTAGAAATATAAAAAGACTTGAAAATAAAATTGATTACAAAAAACTTATTTTATTAATGAAAATGTTTAAAAATCACAGTTTTAAATATTTTGAGTCATTAAATAAAAAGACAAATACATATTTTAGATACATTTAATAACATCATTTTTCATTCTTTTTTGTCCATCAATTAGACTTATTTTGTCAAGTTTTACTCTCGAAATGTCATACTTTTATCATTTTCTCTTGAAATGATGTTTTTCCGTCTGTGTTAAAATAGTATTTAAAGTAATCTCTAACTAACTTTGCGTTTTTCTTTGTAAAGCGAGTAGATGGTGATGATCTAAGCGACACTAGTTTTACAATGTTTCTCCACTCTCCATTAAAAATGGCTCCCCGATCAGTGTCTTCCTCATCAGCGTAACATGGTGGAATGTAATGCTTACTGCATTTTTTTCGAAGAAAATTATGCAGTGCACATGATGCGAGAACAACTGCATCAATGTTTTCGAGTTTCAAATCTATAGGCCTTAAAAAAATTCTAAATCTTGAAATCAATATTCCAAAAGCATTCTCTACCACTCTTCTACCTCGACTCAACCGATAATTAAAAATTTTTTCATCATGAGAAATATCTTGGAGAGAATATGGTTTCATTATATTGCTCGTTAAAGGAAATGCGTTGTCAGCCAAAAATACATAAAGATATTTAAAAGCAAATGATGATGTTAATAGCCTGGAAGGAGGTAAATTTAATTCAGAATTTTCTAACTGCTTGTAGAAATTAGTTTCTTGTATAATTCCTCCATCTGATACTCTTCCATTCGTTCCAGTGTGTATATAAATAAATTCATAGTTGGCGTTAGCAATCGCCAACAACACCGTACTAAAATATCCTTTGTAATTGAAGTATAGTGATCCACTATCAGAAGGTTTTTTAATTTCAATATGTTTTCCGTCTATAGCACCTACACAATTATCGAAGTTCCACATATCCTTGAAGAGCTTTGCTTCATTTTCCCATTCTAGTTGAGTTTTAGGTAGCTGAAACCGATTACAATGTAAGATTAATTATGCACATAGACAACTTTCATATAAAGTTTGAGATTATCAAACATCCCCAATTAAATGGCTGTGAACCTTATGGACAATCAATTTATGTATTTAAAAAAATTACGCTTATCAACTATGCTTATCAAGGTAGGTACTTACTTTGAGATATTCATTTTTAAGTGACTCATAAATCGCCCAGCAAGTTTCAGGAATAATTTTACTTAAAGATGAGGCTGATATAGCACAAGAAAATTTCAAATCTTCATAAGATCGTCCAGTAGCCAAGTATCGTAAGGTTGCAATTAATCTCTCTTCAGCAGAGATAGCGTCACGTAAAAATGTATTTTTCCTCTCAATTTTGTCTTTCACTAAATTCAGTAAATGGTAAAAAGTCTCGTTATTCATACGGAGGTAATTTTTAAAATCATCAGGGCTGTTATATTCTAAGTCTCGCAATAAGCCAATGTGAGAAAATGTTTTTCTGTTCATTAGCCAATCCTTCACCCATGGGGATCTTTTTTTTCTATTTTTTTTACACAATGCAACTGCCGTAATTGCAGCAAGTTTTCTGCGATCCATTCCGAGGCTCTATAAAGAATGAGTCATTTTTGTCGCATTTGTTGGTACAACGTATCGTACAATGTAAAAGCGCATTCGACGGTCGCAAACAACTTGTGCGACCGTCGTACGTACGACGGTTGTATAATGTAAAGGGCGCTTAACGGTGCTATTTTTCGGTTGTTCTAAAATATAAATGGAATCAGTGAATTGGTCAACAAAAAGGAATTAAACGGTCGGCGGTGAATGTACAATAAATCAGATATCAAGGGAGCTCCCACAAACCCACAAAATCGGAATTCAGGAATATACGCAGATCTGAAGATCAAATTTCGGGAACTAAAGGTACTTCAAGTAAGAATGTAACATCGGCGATTTCAACCTCGATAATATGCTGACTGAAGAAAGTTGCACAAAAAAGGTGCGTGCAGACCATATTAACCTAACCTATATACAGTCCACACAAACCCATTTGTTAGGTATTAACCTAACAAGAAACCTCCTTCTTTTTTGAAGTCGTTTAAAAAGAGAATCTGTTCGCTGCTTTATTCAAAGTCTCAAATACATTGAATCACATTATTGCCGCAAAAGTAAGCATGCTGAGAGGAAATGCTTGCCATGTGAATTAAATATTAAAAAATTCTATCGCATGTATAATTCGGACCAGCAAAATGCACAAATATGAGTAAAGCTCATATTTTCAACACATTTTTAATACCGAATATAATATAAGATTTGGAGCACCGCAGATGTTTGCTCTAAATGTTTGGAATTAAGAAAAAAGTTAAAAAGAGTGGAAGACGAAGCTAAAAAAGCAACAATAATGACAGAGAAGAGGGTTCACTCGTTACGGGCTAATTAATTTTTTGAAAACTTGAGAAATACCACACCGGGACTAAAAATAATATCTTTTGATTTAAAAAAAAAAAACTTCCATTGATTAAGGTACCAGACCAGTCCTGTTACAGTCGTCAACTATACTATTACAATTTAGTCATTGTGGAGGGACCTTCGAATCTGCCTTTAAACAAAGATCGTGTTTTTTGTTATTATTGCACAGAAAATGAAATTGCAAAAAATGATAACTTGGTAGCAATTTGCGTTTATGACTGCCTTTGTAAAGCTGATAAAACAGGAATTACCAAAATACGTTCGGTTGCTGACGGATGCGGCAGGCAGAATAAAAATTGTATTCTGATTGGTATGTGCTGCAAATGGCTATTAGAAAATATAGGTCAATATACATCAAGGTTTTAGAAATCATATTTCCCGTTACTGGCCATTCATTTACGCATTTATTTATTAATTATTTTTGGAGTAATTGAAAAAAAGTTGCGCAAGAGAGAGATCATATTGAACCCAAAGAAATTACAGATGTCATATTTGAAAATGCAACATTAACCAAAATGGGTGTTGATTGCGCAGTTTATGACTGGAAAACATCCATTAAAGATGTAGTAAAACCATCCAAACGTTGGAATATTCAATTCTATCAATGCAATTTTGCGTCGTTCTAAACAACGTGACAGCGTACTTGTGAGAGGTGAAATACATTATAAAAGTGACATTGCCAATCCCAAAAATATTTGTAGGCCACAAAAAAATATTCGAATGATTAATCAAACCATACTACCGAGTACAGTTGCGATTAATAAGAGCAAGTTAAATGATGTGAACAAATTACTGGGTAAACATTTTGGAACAGAATGGCAAAATTTACCAGATTTAAGTTTTTATAAAGAAACACTGGCAAGTCAAGAGGTCTTTCAAGAAGCACCTGCTGAAGATCAGATTTATTGTGATGAGTTCGTCGAAGAATTTGAAGTGTTACGTGTCATATTTTTTTTTTATACATGTCAATCTCAATTTCTCATCTTTTTTATTATAAAAATTATAAAGATTGTAAAAATTAATTTTGAAGTTTTAATTATTGACAACCCAACCTTGTATCACTTTGGCAAAAACACAAAGGCAGCAATCTGATTGTAATTTAGACTCATATCCAGCAATATTTGAAAGTCAACATCAAAAACAACAATTTGAAAGTTTTATTAATTTATTTTTCATTAAATTTAAATTTAACCTATATAAATCTTAAAATAAATAATTTTGAAATCTCAAACAAATGTAATTACTTATATACACATTGATATTTTTACTGGCTGTTTATAATGGTGAAATGTTTTGCTTAATTAAGTACCACTACTTAGTAAAAAGTCAGATAGCTGTTTTTGATTCTATACAACTCATGTAAAGTTCTTATTGTCTGTCATGGCATTTATAGAGTTGTTTACTTAGAGATGGTTAATAATAATAAAGTAAAAAATATCTAAAGATAATAAAATATTGTATTTATTTTTATTTTAAAACCAGATAACAAAAATTTTCATACAAAAAAAATTGTGTCCATACTGCCGCTATACAGAACTGCTTGTATTAACCTTTGGTGTGTGAAACGTCCCAATTTGGGACGCTCGAATTTTTTTCTTGTCTGTGGGGCGTCCTGTTTCGGGACGATCACACACTGCGTTGACAGAGTTTAGTTTTGCGTGTATTTTGCGGTGTATATAGTGTTTACTCTTTTGCACTTAGGAAAATCGGGTTTAGAATTAATGACCTCTCACTCTAAAATATAATTTAGCAGGTCTATGGTACAAAAAAGTTCTAATTTGTCATTTGAATCTGTGACCAGTTCAGACAGCGTTTGCCGCGTTTAACCGCTAAGTCAGTGCTGAAGTTTATAAATTTTAGTTGATTTCAAGAGGCAGAACCATGGAACCGTAAGTAATATTTAATTTTATTTACTAACATTGATATATTCTTTACTTTTTAAGTCAAAAACAGCCTTCGAACCAAAGTCCAAGTAACTTTAAACATTTGTACGTGGATTTCGTATTGTCATATTTCATCGAAAAATTAGTAAAACTCCCAAGTTATTAGCATAATTACGTCAGTAATATATTGAACTTCAATCTAATAATTCCAAAATACATGCACTTTAGTCTAAAATGTGGAAATATCGAGCTCAAAGACGCTCAATCGTCCTATTCTAGGACTCTCCACAGACAGGGAATTTGCATTTCAAAATGGCCGCCGGTCACCGATGGTTGGACTAATATGGATAAGACTATTTAAATTTATATAGGATTTTTTTTTAGTTAGTAAAATTACATGTTTTTTTATAGTAATATAAGCCTATTTATTTTATACAATGATTAGTTTCTGTGCTAAAGGCAGTTTCTATGACAAATTTATTTATTTTAAAAAATTATGGGTTTTTTAGACTCCACCAGAGGCGCCGCAGTGGGCCCGCAAGGGGTAGACGTAGTGCACGTGGCATGGTGAGAGGTGTGAGAACGCGCGGTGGGCAACGTGGTGACAGGCCATTGGTTTCTGAACCGTAATAACCTCTTTGTTTTTGTTTTTTTTTAATTTTCAGATTTTTTAATTGATATATTTTTTAAAATTTGTCCATATCGATTTTAGAGTTTTTTGTGGTATGCTGGATGCCTTGCCAGTGGGCCGTCCTATGGAAACTGCTTTACACCCTAAAAGGATGAGGATCCTCCCTGCTGCGAAGTCTGGAAACTCAGAGTGAGTTTTGCGATGTTTTTAATTTTAAAAAATATGTTCAAATAGCAAAAAATATATATCTATCGCTTTGTTTTCAGAACGGTAAATGCATGGTCGTCTCTAACAGAAATGATTGTCGATGTGATTGATGAGGCAACACCATCGACAGATGAGGCAACCCCATCGACGTCTCGCACTCACCACGACGAAACCGCCCCGCCCATGCCTGCATCTCCTGTGCCATCGCCTGCCCAGTAATTATTTGCTTGATTATTTATTATTTATTTAATTTTTTTTAGGTGCCCATTTTCATAATTTCATTCTATTGCAGCTTCATTGAATGTGGAGCGAGCAGTGCAGGAAGCACACCGAAAACCACGCGGCCTGTGTAAGAATCAAACATATTTTATAAGTTTTTGTTGAGTTCGTATGTTATTAAATATTAGTTCTATTTAACAGACATCGCAATCGCCAGTGGTCTAATATACGGAGACCTCTTCGAGAAGACGAATTAAGTGTACTGATTAATTATGGTAAGCACATTTTGATATCTTCTTTTAGCAAATATTATATAAATAATGGGAACTACTACTAATAACTGTTTTCCTTTCAGGCAGTGAGGAGGAGTCTGAAGAGGAGGAAGACGGGAGTTACCCCTTCGGTGATGGTGCCTCGAGTGGCGAGAATGTTTGCGGACGAAATGGATGAGGAGATTGAAGAAGGTTGTGTCCACATAACTTTGAATTGGCCTCCTCGTCCATCAGTTCCTGACCCAACGCCCCTTTCGCCGTCGCCCGCTTCGCCGTCGCCTCCTTCGCTTCTGCCCGTATCCTCGACGTCTGATTTGGGCCCTCCATTAGAACCGACTAATAAATTTAGGTTTGACTGGAGAACATTTTCAAGCCCTCAAATTGATCCTCATTTGAGGCGAGAACCGTTCTCGCAAAATATAGGCCCTACGGTTTCTTTCACGAGTCCATATGAATCATTTACGACCATATGGGATCGTGAAATAATCAACGTCATCGTCAGAGAAACCAACAGGTACGCACAGCAGCTGACTGCAGACATGTTGGAGAATGGGAGCATATGTCCAAATAGCCGGATCACTCAATGGCAAGATACGGACGTAAACGAAGTTTACACGTATCTTGCCATCGTTCTGGCTATGGGCGTAGTGGTCAAGAAACGTTTAGAGGATTACTGGACCGCCTCTAAAGAGACATATTCTGCACGCCTGGCTTCTCCACGGAGATGTCCATAGATCGTTTTCATTTACTGTCCAAATGCCTTCATTTTAATAATAATACTGATTGTGTTCCTCATATATTAACTCGTCAGCAAGCTAAACTTTTCAAAATTCAACCCATATTAGACCACCTCAATTCAAAATTCATTCATATGTTATACTACGAATATAAAAAATTTAATAAGACAACATTTTTCATAAACATATTAAAATTTCTGAAATTATATTTTAAGACTTTTGGTGGCTGCTCAAATCTATAGCACAAAGTTGAAACTGATGTTCTATTGTTAACTGATGTATTCGAAAACTTTCGGGCGGTATGTTTAAGGACTTATTTTTTGGACCCAGCTTCTTTCTTTTCCGCACCTGGCCTCAGTTGGTCGGCTATGCTTAAATTAACAAAAGTAAAATTAGAGTTATTAACTGATATCGAACAAGTATGTTTTATTAAATCGGGAATTAGAGGTGGAATTTCGCAATGCAGTAATAAATATGCAAAATCAAATAATAAGTTCATGAAAGATTATGACACCAAAATTCCCTCATATTTTGTTATATATTTAGACGCCAATAATCTTTATGGTTGGGCGATGTCACAGTATTTCCCACTTGGGAAATTTAAATGGGCTGAAAAAACAGTAAATTTTAATGTTTCGGAATCTGCTCTCTATAGCTTTATATTAGAAGTTGATTTAGAATACCCCGACAGTTTACACGATTCTCACTCGGATTTACCATTTTGCCCCGAAAATATTCGCATAGGTGAGAGTAAAGATCAAAGATTAATTGCAAGTTTACAAAATAAACATAAATATATTATACATTATAGAAATTTAATACAGTGCATAAAAAATGGTATAGTGTTAAAAAAAAGTACAGAATACTTCAGTTCAAACAAAGCCCTTGGCTACAGGAGTACATAAGTTTAAATACACATGGCGCACACTAGCTAGCACAGACTTCGAAAAAGATTTTTTCAAATTAATGAATAACTCAGTATTTGGAAAGACCATGGAAACTGTTGAAAAAAGAGTAGATGTTAAAATTGTTACGCACTGGGAAAATCAAGGTAAAACATTAGGCATTAATGATCATGTTGCTAAGCCACACTTTCACAGTCTAACGGTTTTTTTCAGAAAATATGGCGGCAGTTCAAATGAAACGAACAAAATTTTTTTACAATAAGTCAATATATTTGGGTTTTTGTATATTAGATATATGAAAAACATTGATGTACGATTTTCATTACAACTACAGAAAAATAAAAATTATTTAAAAATAGAATCTTTTTGTTGATGACTATAATGTATCTAATATACAAAAATAATAATAATAAATAAAACTAATCCAATAATCCACTCCTCCTCGCCCCCGACGCAAATGTGCCCATAACGCTCATCGCATTGCCGCGCTGAATTGCAATGGCAATTCTTTGCACCAGGAAGGAACCGGAACGGGGGTCGGGTCCCCTTTCTTTTAGACGACAGCCGATGCTTGCGACGAAACGTTTGGCTTCAATCCCCCAACAACCAGCATCTTCCACCGCAAGAGGGACGAACAAGTATTTACTCTCCAGAGTAGAGTATTTGAATCGTTTTATTATAATTACAACTCATTACAACTATATTAAATCTAAATATGGATCCAATGTCAACTTGCTATATACCGACACTGATAGCTTAATCTATCAAATTTTTACCAACGATTTTTATAATGATATTAAATATGATCTAAAAGACCGTTTTGATACATCAGATTACCCCCCAAATAATCGATTCGGTTTGCCTCTGATTAATAAAAAAAGATTGGTTATTTAAAAGATGAAAATAATGGTAAAATATTTAAGGAATTCGTTGGGTTGCGTTCCAAGCTATATGCCATGGATATAGAGGATAAATTTGTAGCTAAGGCTAAGGGTGTAAATAAATGTGTGACAAAAAATCTTACTTTAGAGAATTACAAGAATTGTTTTATAAATAAGAATAAAAAATGTTCTAAAATGTATAGGTTTAAGTCTATTAAACACACGCTTTTTACCCAAAAAATTTGTAAAATTTCGTTGTCTTTTGCAGACTCAAAACGTTATTTGCTATGCAACTCGCACGATACTCTCGCATGGGGGTATTATAAAATAAGAAACATTTCTGAATAAAACTTAAATACGTTTCATTTATTTCTTATGAAAAACATACACAAATATACCCTCAAACGCACACACACTCTCACATAGAGTAAGACAATTTTGAACGCGGGCACAGCTTAGAAAGATAAATGTTGATATAAGTAAGTTAGTCTTAAGTAGATAATTAGATGTTTGTATATTTTACCTCATTAGTTTTAAGATAATACCATAGTTTGTATATATTACCTCATTAGTTTTAAGATAATAACATAGTTTGTATATATTACCTCATTAATTTTAAGAAGAATATAAATATTTTTTTTTTTGTATATTTAATCATTAGTTTTATTTTTTCCTTTCCATTACTTTTATTGCTTCAGCCCTTGCAGTACATGTTTAAATATCATAGTAAAATAAGATGAATCATTTTATTCATCCATTTACAGCTATTGTAGCAGGTCCAAGTGAATGTGGTAAATCTAACTTTGTTACTAATTTCATTAAAAATGATAACGTTCTCTGTAACAGTTCGTTTTCCAGTATATTATGGTGTTATGATGAAATGCAACCACTATATAATCTAAACAAAGTTCATTAACATCAAGGCTTACCTGACTTGAGTATGTTTAATGGTGTGAACCCTACACTTGTAATAATTGATGATTTAATGCGAGAATCTGATGGTCGTCTAGTTGACATTTTTACTAAAGGCAGCCACCACCGAAACCTAAGCGTGTTTTATATAATACAAAACTTATTCCACCAGGGGAAAGGCCAACGTGATATATCTTTGAATTCAGGCTATATTATTTCCTTTAAAAATCCACGCGATAAGATTCAAATACAATATTTAGGTCGTCAAGTATATCCGGATAATGTAAAATTCATGCAAGAGGCATACAGAGACGTTACAGAAAGAGCACATGGTTATTTAATGAATGATTTGAAACAAAATACTAACGACTTGCACCGTTTAAAAACTAATATGTTCCCCAGCGATGGATATACCATAGTCTATGTACCTAAAAAGGGGTTCAAATATGACGTTCAACAGCATATTTCACTTAATCTTTAGCAATGATTGGGCGAGTGACAACACATAAAGAGTTACTTAGAGCGCTGCATACATTAAAACCTAAATACAGGACTGCATTGCTAAAAGAAAGTAACAGTGAAACAATAAATTGTATTTGTGAGTGTGTTTATAATGTTTTGAAAGGCAAGTTAAAACTGGAGAAAGAAGAGCACACAAAAGTATAAAAACGTTTTTAGAAAATTGGTTTCGAAAGAGAAAAAGAGTAAAGAAAGAAAAAAAAATTATACAAAAAGAGGGGTGCATTTTTACCAATCATTTTGGGAGCCGTATTAAGCAACGTTTTAGGTTCTTTAATTAATTGATTATTAATCATGGAAAACGCAAAAAAAAAAATGATTCTAGTTGAGCCAGACGTAATAAAAAAGTTACATAATGACAACCATTCATTTGATAATGCATCCAAATTGGATAATGAAATGAATACAATACTAAAATCTAAAAAAGATGATAGAGAAAAATGGATATTATACCTTCAAACTTTACAAAGATACTTACATTTTACTGCCTAAGAACGACAGCCCATTAAATAGCCAATAATTACACATGAACTCGAAAAAAAGATGAATAATAACAATAATTATGATACCGGGGATAATAAATACCTAAAGCAGGAGCATACCAAGTCAGTTCCTGAATTGCCTCCGATAACCGAAGAATTACCAATTAAAGACTTTTATTCCCGAGCCAATGTTTTAAGATTGATACCGAAAACAAATAGAAACAAGGGTGAATTACTGGTAAATGTACTATTGGAAAACGAGGACAAAGTCACTTGGAGTGAAAATGGAACACTTATATTAAATGGTAAAAGCGTATCTGGAAGTAATATAGTAGATCTTATTTTAGATACATTGAGACCTGTAAAGCTGAACCTGCCGCTTGGCAACAATTTGCTGATAAATTGAAAGAAATAAAAACTCCGTAGGTTTTGGTTGGAAATCCAAGAAAATTTTTATATATAAATAGATATGTTAATAATACTAAGAGTGGATCTTTTGAAAACCCAGTAATTGTGAAGCAAAAAGCGACTAATTCTCCGCCATTAGAAGAATTAAGTTTTCCACCATCAGAAAAATCTCTTGGGAAACAAAAAGCAAAAAAATTGACTGGGAAAATGGAGCCCTTACTAGAGATAGACAACATATACTATGTTTCTAATCCTGCCGGTTATAGTAGCATTGATAAGTTAAATAAAGCAATGAAAGGTAAAATGAATAAAGAAGACGTTAAAAATTGGTTGAGAACTCAAGAAACGTATACTTTACATAAGCCAGTTCAAAGAAAATTTTCTAGAAATAAATATGTATTATGCCACTTTAATGATCTATGGCAAGCAGATTTGTCTGATATGCGTACTTATAAAGAATATAATGATGCTATAAATACATTTTGTGTGTTATTGATGTTTTCAGTAAATATGCATATGCAAGAGTATTTATTAGAAAAAAAAAAATCTCAAAGTATTAAAAAGTGTTTTCAAAGCATATTTTCTGAAACTAATGCAACTCCAAAACATATACAATCGGACAAAGATACTGAATTTGTTTCTGATGACGTAAAAAAAGTTTTCTTATCCAAAAATATCAACTATTACACAACTAATAACCCAGATATCAAAGCTAGTATTGTAGAAAGACTTCAAAGAACATTTAAAACAAAAATGTGGCGTTATTTTACTCACAAAAATACTTACCGTTACGTTAACCTATTGCAAGATTTATTGTTTTCATACAATCATAGTATTCACTCAAGCATAAAAATGCGTCCATGCGATGTTAACTCTACAAATATCATGGCTGTTTGGCGCAACTTATTTGATAGAAAGAAGAAACCTGAAAATGAATCATCAAAATTTAGTGTCGGTGACTACGTTAGAATGACAAAGTACAAACATATTTTTCAAAAGGGATATGAGACAAACTGGAGGGATGAAATTTTCATACTAACTTCAATAATTAATAGAAGTCCATAGACTGTATACACAGTGGACTTATATAAATATGGACTTATATAAAAAACGAAGAAGTCACAGGTAATTTTTATGGTAAAGAACTACAAAAAGTAAAATAATCCATTCTTGGCTCACAAAATAGATAAAATACTATGTACTCCTTATAAAGGAAACAGAAACGAAGTGCTCGTCAAGTGGAAAAGATATCCTGATAAATTTAATAGTTGGATACCATTTTTTTGGTATCCAACTATTACAAGAAACATGAAAGATGACTTTTCTTTAACGTTGTTAAGTAACAGTTCAATGCAACACTTTCCAAATAAACTGCAAATTTTATTACTAAATTACCCAAGTCTATTAAATTGGTAGGAGAGTGGAATGTAGCAATTGTGAAATTTCAGCATCCGCGTACTATATACAGCGTTCAAGAGCTACAAAATTATATTCGTTTCACCGAGAGACAAAAAGTTATTATTCAAGGCAAAAACACCGGATTTTATGATGAAAGAATAACCTCATATATTCCGCCTAGTAATTATGACTCTATGACTGACGTTATAGAAGCGTTGAATTTGAATGTAATGTTAAGCGGTAAAATTCAATTCCATTATGACGACCTAACGAAATTCCATAGAATTGTTAAAACTAAGCTAAGACATCTAAAACATTGAAATCGCTCCTAAGCTTGAACTTCAGTTAGGATTCGATCCAAATATTGATGTTATCACAAAACGCTTTGATACATATCCAGTAAACATACATTTGGGATTATCACCACAGATATTTATTTACTGTGATATAGTAGAGCCTTAAATTGTCGGTGATGTAATGGCCTCGCTATTACGGGTGATTTCGTTGGATACATCGAAATATGTTTTTGGTGTAAATTATCGTGTAATTTTGTTCATGTAATGTCATGTCAAAATGTCACCATTTTCACCAGCATATTACATGAAAGTTATGCGTAATATATGATATGAAGGACCTTACAAACTCGTCGCTCTACATCAAGAAACAAGAAGACAGCACTGGCACATTATTTACATATCTGGCAGTAAACAGTGGGGATTTAACTCTCGATTGGGAAGAATTATTCGAAACGGAACCTACAAAAATAAATCAATTGGTTGCCTCAATTGTTTACGCGAGTATCTTTATTCCGGCAATGGTCGTCAAGTATTACAAGATATTCTCAGCAAAGAACATATTAAATCTTGTAAGTGCGCCGAGCATAGTTGTAGAATGGACAGCAATTATAAATGGAAAAGACAAATGTACGAAGCTTATTGTACCGAAGGGGGAAATACAATACTTCGACATGAAGGCTCACCATTTGAAGAAGAATTCCCGAGAGTGGTGGATACAACTAATGAAGCCTATGAATTTAAGAATGGAAAACGATTACGGCTTGGACTTGAAATACCAAGCGAAACAGGGGAAGTTTTGGATGAATGGCAAACAGATAACAATAATGACAACACCAGAAAAGATTGCAACAATGACTGTGGAAATTCAAATACTATTATTCTTTTATGCAAAAACCGTGCTTTCACAGAAGCCGAAGCTATGGCAATATTTGCTAAATCACATAAAGGGATCAACTTTATCTGCTCTAAACAATACTCAGAAAGGATCAAAACTTATCTCCACATCGCCCGAATTTTGGTATTTCAAGAATCGATAAAGCAACGATTTGAAAGAGCAAAAGCCTTTTTCGAGAAGGAGAATCCACATTTGATGAACAGACACACAACAAGATACACGAATTAAATTTAAAAGTATAATTGCAAACAATGGAATTGACTTGAAGGAATTCTTTAAAAATACATGTCTACACTTTTAAGGAAGAACAAGGAAGAAAAACAATTTATTTTTTGTGGGACCACCGTCGACGGGTAAGACGATGATTATGAACTCTTTGGTAGAATGTCATTACAACTTTTGTAGATTAACTGGGTTAGTACCCAATTCAAGTTTCAACTTTTCTGGATTGATACACACTAATGCTGTCTTTATGGATGAATGTAAATTGACGGATAATCAAGTGGAACAATGGAAACTGCTTGCGTCGGGATTGCCAATGTCGACAGATGTTAAATACAAGGACAGATGTGATATAAAGGAATGTAAACTGTATACTTGCAGTAATTATCCGATAGAGATGTATTGCAATGTACCATGCGAAAGAAGCAGTGGATACTCGAACAATCAAATACAATCTGTACAAGAAATGTCCATGGTATTTGAAGATAAGTCCACACATTTAGGAAGAATGCTGGAAAGAGTTTGGAGAAGAAATATAATCATAGATTAAGTGGTGGTGGTGTTAAGTTAAAACATGTAACACTGGCTTGAATAAATGTAATCAACGCATTTTGTCTTTTCATTTTGGGTGATTCACACTTGACACTTGGGTTACACACAGTTAGGTTAAACACAGTTAGGTTGCACACAGTTAGGTTGTACACAGTTAGGTTATACACAGTTAGGTTAATCCAAATTTTGACGACAAGACGCGACATCAACACCATTAACAGGGATGTCGAAAAGTGTCTCACAAATTTGGACAAGGTAAGGTTAGGTTAGGTTCCAGTGTGGAGTTGCTGGAGCTCCCATCGGGCGCGTCCCCCGGGTGGTGGATAGGGGAATGCCTCCCAGATATGGGAGGTACCGGTTCATCCGGCCCGAACCAAAACCAGTAGGCATGGGCGTGTCTTAAGACAAGAAAGTTGCGGCCTAGGGGACCATACCCTGATTTTAAAGGTGGATAATCTGTAGTCCAAAACTACAGAACAAAATGATAATGGCGAACTCAAACAAACATATTCCTCAGGAGGGTCCTACTGATGGTGGGGAATCCCTCACACTGACTGGTCAGCCGGGTATATCCTCTGCTCGGCTGACCGGCCATGTCAGCCCTTCGTATTCTGGGGGGGGGGGGGGGGGGGGGGGGCAAAGAACGCCTAAGTTATTTAACGACGAATAAAGCAAGTCATACGGACTCTGAAAACGCAAATGATACGGAAAAATCTACGAAGGCACAAACGCGTTTGCTTCGGAAGACTCCAGCGATGTCTCAATACTCAACAGGGATATCGCCGGTAGAAGTAACAAAATTAGTGAGCCCGTTTGCAAAGAGGAGCTCTAAGCTCCGGCGCACACCGCCCAAAGAGGGCGAGACAGGAAGCGCTTTGAAAACTGTCGCAAACAAAACCGGGGAAACGAAGGAGGAGAGGTCGATGGAAATTTCGCCGTCGGTAGAACCTACCCAGACCCAGGATAGTGAAGAAGTCTTCGCGCGTCCAGACACGCCTATCACTGTGTCGTCAGGAGAAAGGCTAGGAAAGAAGCTTAACATTAATGCGGCTTCAGAGCTTCAGCGAGCGGGAGGAGTTTCGAGAGTGACAAACGAGAGGACGGCTGAGACGGCGAAGGCATCGGCGACATGTTCTGAAGCCAGTATAGTCACGGAGCTGTCAGAATCCGGGCCGTTAGAGGGTGAAACCCGTTTTTGGAAAAAAAGGAAATCGAAGCGACAGCGAGTGACAACGTCGTCCTCAACTGAGGAAGAGGGGAAAATTAGGGACGATTGTGAAAAGCAGAAGGGGAAAGGGTGCCCTCCTTCTACTGGCAAGTACATAGGCCTGGCTAAAGCTAAAGAGGCCCTTAATGCTGCGAAAAAGGACCAGCTCCGCCTACAAGCTGAGGAAGATATTGCAGCTCTGGTGTCGAAGGCACGGTCTAATAGGGAAATGCATCTCTCGGAGTCCTCCTTGACCTCAGCGGCGGGGGAGAGTGGGAAGCCTAGGGCGGCCTCTGCCCTGAACAAGATCGTTTTGGAGGAGGTGGCCCTTATAAACAAAGTCGCCACCTCGTCCAGGAACCTAAAGGGTACATTTGTGAGGGCGCTTAAGGATTCGGCGGCTGCAATCAGAACTGCCGTAGAGGAGCTGAGTGCCCGTACAGCCAATGAGGAGGTGAGGCTGCTGCAGGAATCTAACGCCCGTTTGGAATCAGAGGTAACCAGTCTCCGCAATGAAGTGACCAGTTTGAAGGTGGAAATGGAGAAGGCGCGGCTGCAAAATGCTTCTACGCTCGGTTCGAATTCGGAACAAACGAGGGAGCGGCCTCCTACATGTCCAGTAATGGAACCAACGCTGATGGAAGAAATCTGTCGTACGGTGATGAACCAGGTTGGAACGATGGTAACTGCTCGCTTGGCCGCAATTGACGACAGGCTCATCCCGGAGAGACAACTGCGTCCTTCTTTGCGGGCGGGCCCTCCTGTGGCCCACGGCCAATCGGCAGCAACGATTCCCGACAACGTGGTCGCGGGTGGCACTTCTCCGGCTGCCACTCCGAGTCCCGCCCCGGGTCAGCCGAAGCCGAATGTTGAAAGGGCTAAGTCAAGACCGCTCTCTCTTATCCCGTCCAACAGGAGAAGACCCAAAAACAAGGGCGGTCTCTTGCCGGATGCGACTACTACGGGGGAGCCCCGATCTATGCCCACCTTTACTAAGTCCATGACCGAAGGATGGAACGTGGTGGCTAAGAGGGGCGCAAAAAATTGGTCTGCTGCACGGATAACCCCGCTGCCTCAGGGGCAGTCGAAACCAAAAGCAGCTCAAAGGCTCCAAGTTCTCCGATCTGCCGCGGTGGTCATCGCACTGCGTGCAGGTGCGGAGGAGAAGGACGTATCGTACGCCAAGGTATTGGCGGAAGCAAGAGCCAAAATCGATCTCGCTGATCTCGGTATTCTAGCGGTGCGTTACCGGCGATCGGTCACTGGTGCGCGCGTCTTAGGTCTTAGAGTTGCCGGGAGCCACCAGTGGAGACAAAGCAGACTCCCTTGCTGCAAAGCTGAGGGGGCTCTAAGCCCGGAACTCATCAGCGTTACCAGGCCATTCAAATGCGCTGAAATACGCATTTCGGGCCTGGACGACTCGGTAGTAGCGGAAGATGTAGTGGCTGCCATAGTGCGAGACGGAGGATGTCATGCGAATCAAATAAAGGCCGGTGAAATTAAAACTGACTTTGCTGGTCTAGGGGCGATTTGGTTGCGCTGCCCAGTGGCGGCTGCCAAAAAAGTGGCGAGTATTGGTAGAGTGAGGATTGGTTGGGTTTCAGCGCAAGTTAAGTTGCTGGAGACTAGGCCTCTGCGGTGTTATCGATGTCTCGAAACAGGTCACGTGCGCGCCAAATGCAATGCAGAGGTAGACCGGAGCGACCAATGCTATCGCTGCGGGCAGCCGGGTCACCTTTCAGGCCAGTGCACTGCTGCGCCGCACTGCTCTCTCTGCGCAGCAAGAAACCAACGAGCAGACCATAGGGCGGGAAGTAAAACATGTATGACATCATCAAAGAGCAAGCGCTTAAGTAAGAAGGAAGGTGTAGCTGGTATGGGCCCTCGGGTCCCTTCGCAACCGGCTCACACGTCAACGAGAACTGATGTTCGGACAGAGACAGAGGGAGTGTCAATGGCAGTCGATTAGATGGCCCTGCACTTTCTTCAGGGCAATTTGAACCACTGCGCCAGAGCTCAGGATATTCTGATGCAGAGCATGGCGGAGTGGTCAATACATGTAGCGGTAGTTGCGGAGCCCTACTCCGTTCCTCCCAGGGATAATTGGGTCGGAGACCTTGGGGGCTCGGTGGCTATTGTGACCCAAACCTCTGCGGATTCCCCTCCCATAGGAAAAAAGATTAAAGGACGAGGCCTCGTTGCGGCATGTCGCGGATCTAATGGTGGTGGGAGTATATGCCTCCCCCAATCGGCCCTTGTCGGAGTTTGAGCAACTCTTAATAGAGGTCGGCTCCATCGTCGGCAGCGGCTACCCTCATCCCATTCTTGTGATCGGAAACTTTAATGCAAAATCCGTGGTCTGGGGCTGTCGGGCCACGGATGCACGGGGTGAGGTTCTCGAAGAATGGGCGCTAGGTGCCAACCTTGTCGCTCTGAACCGGGGATCGGTGGACACGTGCGTGCGACGCTGGGGTGGGTCCATAGTAGATATATCATTTGCTAGTCCCGCGCTGGCGGGTCGCGTCCGGCACTGGAAGGTCATGGAGGAAGCAGAGACGTTGTCTGATCACCGGTACATTCGGTTTGATGTCTATGCCCAAACCAATCGCTCTCCGGATTTTATGGCCTCTAAAACAAATAGTACTCGCTGGGCGATAAAACGTCTCGACAAGGACGCGATCTTAGAGGTATCTATAGTAGCGTCGTGGGTGACAACGCGCGCTGGAATCATCGACGTTGAGGCAGAGGCGGAATGGTTTCAAGCTACGATGTCGCAGGTCTAATACGCAGCGATGCCCCGAGTCAGACCGCAGCAACCCAAGCGTCATGTGTATTGGTGGTCTGTGGAACTCGCGCAACTGCGCGCACTGTGCGCAAGTGCGAGACGACGGTACATGAGACAGAGACGGCGTCGACAGACGGACAGGGAAGTGGAATCGAGCTTGTACACCTCTTATAGAACGGCGAAGAAAACCCTGACGGCTGCAATCGGACGGGCAATCGATGCATCCAGGGCGGAGTTTCTAGAAATCCTCGACGTTGATCCGTGGGGAAAACCGTATAAATTGGTAAGAGGCAGACTTCGTCCTTGGACTCCACCCATCACACAGAGTCTGCAGCCCCTATTCCAGGACAGGGTGTTGACGGCTTTGTTCCCTCGTACAAGAAACCATCGACTACCTCAGATGGCGCTTCATGAGGATAAGGATAAGCCAGGGCTTCCGGAGCACGAACATACTAATGCTGTGACTGAAGCGGAAATGACGGCCGCAGAGGCACGACTGAAGTGTAAAAATACGACTCCGGGGCCGGACGGTATTCCGGGCCGAGCATGGGCACTTTCTATGAATGCCATAGGGGCAAGACTGCGGCATCTGTTTTCTGCTTGCTTAGAGCAAGGTCGCTTTCCCCGTCAGTGGAAATCCGGCCGGCTCATCTTGCTCCGAAAAGAGGGGCGCCCATCTGACTCGCCAGCTGCCTACCGGCCAATAGTGTTGTTGGACGAGGTGGGTAAGCTTCTTGAGCGTGTAATTGCTGCCCGCCTCGTCCAGCACTTGGTGAGGGAGGGTCCAGACCTGGCTGAATGTCAGTACGGGTTCCGCCGCGGGCGTTCCACTGTAGACGCAATACTGCGGATAAAGCGTATGGCAAAGGAAGCGATCTCACAGGGCGAAGTTGTTTTGGCGGTGTCCTTGGACATCGCGAACGCATTCAACTCCCTCCCATGGGACTGCATAAAAGAAGCTCTAAGATATCACCGTGTGCCAAAATACTTGCGCCAGATAGTGGAGGCCTACCTCTCTGAAAGGTTCGTGGCCTTTCCCGGGCAACGGGGGTGGAAGCGACAGGAAATGGTTTGCGGGGTGCCACAGGGGTCAGTCCTTGGTCCACTCTTATGGAATATTGGGTACGGCTGGGTGCTGCGGGGAGCAAACTTGCGAGGCGTCGGTGTGATTTGTTACGCCGATGACACTCTGGTGACAGCGCGTGGGGGCACGTATGGGCACGCAGCTACGCTGGCGACCGTAGGCGTGGCCCTAGTGGTGGAACGCATTGAGCGACTAGGATTGGAGGTCGCCTTAAATAAGTCTGAGGCCATCCTGTTTCATGGACCCCGAAAAGCTCCTCCAATGGGAGCGCACATAATAGTTGGCGGTGCATGCATAAAAGTCGAGTCGACGATGCGCTATCTGGGCGTTGTTCTCGACAGCCGGTGGAACTTTCGGTCGCATTTCCGGCGTCTAGCGCCCAAACTAAAGAGTGCGACAGCTGCCTTATCTCAGCTGTTGCCGAGACTTGGGGGGCCAAATAGCTCTTGCCGAAAGCTATATATGGGAGTTATTCGATCGATGGCCCTATACGGAGCCCCAGTGTGGACAGACGCTTTGATAAGTAGTAATCTCACCCTACTAAGAAATCCGCTGAGGGTGATATCAATCAGAGCGATACGGGGTACCCGAACGATCTCCGCGGAGGCGGCGTGCGTGCTGGCTGGGTCTTTGCCCTGGGATCTGGACGCGGAAGCCCTTGCTTAAGTGTATTTCTGGCGAGAGGATGCGCGGAACCGTGGGCCACGAGCCATCAAAACTAGAGGTAACTAACAAGAAAAAGGAGCTTTACCACGATGCAGTAGATAAATGGGTGGCCAGGCTGGCGCATCCAAACGCCGGCCTACGGACTATTGAGGCGATCCGTGATGTCTTGCCACAATGGCTTGTCCGCGAACATGGCACGCTCATTTTCAGGCTGACGCAGGTTCTCTCAGGGCACGGATGCTTTGGGAGGTACCTTTTCAAGATAGCTGGAAGGGAGCAAACACCAAAATGCCATGCGTGCGGATATGCCGAAGATACGGCACAACATACGGTGGAAGAGTGCCCCGCGTGGGACAAGTCGCGAGCCGATTTGGTTGCGGTGGTGGGGTAAACCTTTCTCTGCCGGCTCTGGCAAGAGCTATGGTTGACAGTGAAGGGTCATGGAGTGCGATACTTTTGTTTTGTGAAGAAGTGATGTTGCAAAAAGAAATAGCGGAGCGGGCCAGGGAGGATGATCCAACATGTGATCCGAGGCGCCGAAGGCGAGTTGGGCGCAGGAGGTTGGCTCATAACCGCCGCCTTCCCCCTTAAAAGAGGACCTCAGGACGGTAGATGCGGGGACGTCTGCCGCCCAATAGAGATGCGTCCTCGAGATGAAAATTGAGCCATGTGTTCTGGAACAACTTAAAAATATAGCGGGACCACTGCGAGTGCACGAATGGTGGAGTCGTTATAACGAATAGCTGCTGTTGCGGCCGCGGAAGCATGCGCGAGCGTACCCATTGCTCCAACGATATGCAGCGAGCAGGAACACCTTGGGGTTTCAGCCGGTCGGAGTCCGGCATAACCTTTACGTCTCCCCGTGGCGTAAAGGTATCCATGATGGATTTCCCCAAGTAAAAAAAAAAGGTTAGGTTAGGTTAGGTTACACACTTCTACTACTACTACATTTGACTCTCACTCTGGTCAGGTAACTGTTTGTCAGGTAACTGGTTAAGTGAATTTACTCAAAGCGTCTATGACTCGATGATTACGTATCAAACAATGACGTATAGAAAAGACTGACGTAATGAATGACTCACATGATGACGTATACAAGCACGATGATTGATTTACAAATAATAAATTATATAAAGAGTTGTCCTTACAACGTCTTAGAGCAGCAATGTACACAAATGGCACTGTCCGATACCATACCGGACCATGCACACCAAACCTACAACCCAAATATCGGAGATATAATTGATGCACGCCCAATGAAGGAATCCATTCGAGGGCGACTAAAAGAAATGGGGAGAAACTTAAAAAGAAAAGCAGATGACAAAATTGATAATCTCATTAATGGTTCCAGGTATATAATTAAGAAAAATAGCAAACGATCATCATTACAAAATAGAATTTCGGGTGGTAAAGTCACAAAACTCAACCGAAGAAAATTAACGATATTTTTTCATTTTAAAATAATGTCGTTTTTACATAGTCATTCGTGTGAATGTGTTAAATCAGAATTAGATTAATTCGCACTTCCATCGACACAGACAAGTATTGAAAGTGGGCAATGGATTCATTATAAACCTATTTCTTCCTTAACTGATGATGGGCCTATTGAGTTTAATGTCCCTGGAATCGGTGATGATTATATTGATTTATCGCATACTTTATTACATGTGAAAGCAAAATTATTAAATCATGATAAAAGTTCAATTGCAACAACAAACAACGTAGCACCTGTTAATAACTGGATGCACTCGCTTTTCAACCAATTGGACGTGTATCTAAATTAAGAACTTCCCACCAACCACCACCAAATAATATATATGCCTATCGTGCGTACCTTGAAAATTTACTTAACTATGGACCCGCAGCAAAAGGAATCGCATCTTTGCTATAGTTTGTATTACCATGATACTGCTAAAAACATGGACAAAACCGATAGCACTAACAATGGATTTTACTCGTACAAAAGAGCCGAATACATCAAAACAAGCAAAGAAGTAGAAATGATTGGTCATTTGAAAGGTGATATATTCAATCAAGAAAATTTTTAATAAATGAAGTTGAAATGTGTATAAAATTTATTAGATCTAGAGAAAGTTTCATATTCATGTCTTCTGATAAAGATGTTAAGTATAAAGTTCTAATGTTCTAATTAATTCTAATGATTTGTAGAGCCAGTATTAATTCAAGCGTGTTACTTGCCCATAAAAAGTACTGACAACGACTACTGTTAAATACCCCTTACACATGTTGAAGTTAAAGTCTTGACTATTCCAGCAGGTGTACAAGGAAAAATACTTGACACCATTTTCCTTGGACTAGTTCCTAAAAGATGTATAGTGGGTTTCGTTAGCAATAAAGCCTTCAATGGGCATCTCGAATCAAATCCATTCAATTTTCATCATTACAATATGAACTCATTTAGTTTATGTATTGACGGACAACAAGTACCTTCAAAACCCTTACAACTGTCATTTGACATCGTAGATAGCAATTTGTATGCTTTAGCATATCACTCCTTATTATCTGACACCGGTATACATTTCCATAACGACGGTCATTCTATATCAAGAAAAGATTAAGCTGATTAATAGCCCGGGAGGACAATTAAAATTAAATTCTGATGACGAAAAACAAATGGTAAATGTTTTGTAGCGGCAGCCTATTTCGGTTGCCTCTTAACAGAGCTGTATTTAAAGATAGTGGTATATGAATATTTAAAATATAAAAAATTATAACAGAACATTTATTCAATGGTAAAATGCCGGGAAGGTGGTGGGTAAAAAATTTCCTTGACAGATATAAATCTGATTTCACAACAAGAGCTACGAAAAATATAAAACGCGTCGGAGCAGAAAAAACTAAATGAATTCGAAGAGTACTTTGAAAATTTAAAAGAAAGCCTGAAAGATGTACCAATTACTGACATATTAAATTTTGACGAAACTAAATTGAATAACATAACTTCACAGGATAAATATGTACATAACTGCATACATAAATATGCCACTGACAACCCAGATTCTTTTACATCTATATTCAGAAAATCAGTTAAATATCCTGAACGTCTATATCTACAGGGCGTCAAAGTAATCATAGGAGATAACTTGTTGAGCCATGTCAATGTGTAGATATTTTAATTATATCAAACACATAATATCCGTTTCGTATTTTTACCACCACACGCCACACATTTAGCACAACCACTTGACGTAGCACTCAATATAAAATAAATTATCCCCAAAATGCATTTCTATATAAGGCAGACTTTCCTTCTTTTTTAAGAAGATTAATGAATAATATTGAAATATCTAAGAAAGAAAACATTTTAAGTCGATTTAAAGCCATAGGGATTTCACCAGTAAATCCTCATAAAGTTTTTAGAAAACTTTCAACTTACGATGACGAAATTAAATATAATGTTGATCAAGCACTGTTAAACTATTTAAAAAACTAAAGAGCTCCAAAATGACGAAAAAATGGATAAGAAATAAGAAAATTATAATTCCCCCTGGAAAATCAGTTGAAGTGAAAGATATAGAAGAAGTTAATAGTAAGACAAATCAAAAGGTCCGAAAACAATCCACGAAACGAGTAAGAGATAAAAAAAAATCTATTTCCTTTGGACAGTTAGTTGAAGTAATAAATTTAGAAGAAATAACAAAACAGCCAAGCAGTGCAAATAAAAACAAAAAATTGAATTTATTAACAAACAGGTTTCGACTATTTTAGAAATGGATAATATCAATTATTTTTCAATGTCATCAGATCAATGTGAACACGTTCCAAATATTAATTCAGTGAAAAGCATGACACAGTGGAAAATACGAATATGTCTTGAACGTCATCATTAGTCTCACACAAAAAAATAATTACAATTCTACACAAGTGTTTGTGTTTGGAAGTGTTTCGATGCAGGATAAGATCTAACAAATTAATATTGCTTCAAAAAGTAAATGTGAAAACATTAAAAGCTCTGAATTACATTGGCGTACATAAAACAACTAATGATGCTTCTGATACTGATGTCAGCGATAATTATAGTTTACACAAATCAGAGGACAGCCCAATTGATGAAGACATATTATATGGTGAAGTCAAAGGTAGTGAAAAAACAGAAGCTGAAAAAAAAGAAAATAGAAAGTAGGAATGTTAAAGGAAATATAGATTGGAATTTTTGTACTGGTAAAGTTTGCTACAAAAAAAATATGTAAACTTTAGATTGGAGAAATATTACAAGTTTGAGATGCTGGCGTTAATATTAAATTTTTAAGAAAGAAAATGAATAACGTGTTTACATGGCCGTTAATTGATGACACAGGATTTGTGCTTTGAAAACATTTTAAGTTCTCCAGTTATTGCGGAGGGGAATGTATAAGTTTAAATATGACAGTAATAAATATAATGTGTGGTACTGTGTTTCAAAACAATTAAGTGTAATTTAAAATAAAACTCAGTTATTATAATATCTTTATTTGATACCTATTACTTTTTCCCGCAACTCCATTGATAATGGTTTTGATTAGTTTAAGAGAGAACAAGGTATCCATTAAAAAACTCCTATCAAAATCTATCTAGTATTTTTTGAATGATGTCCGGTCGACTACAGATGAAAATTACATAAACTTTCAGTAACGTATTTCTAAAAAATTATTTATTAAAACTCTATTTTTTTAATATTTACTCATCTCCAATAGATATCTTGGTCTCTATTTTATTCAAACTAAAGTTTTTGACAACCCTGTTTTTACATTAAAACAATGTATGGAATGAGACAGGAATGTAAAGGCGACTTTTCCTAACGAAATATTTTGACAAAACTAAAATTAATTATCCAAAAATAAACCTTGTGAATATGTTTATATAGGAAATCCATCCATTTTTCTTGAGATTTTTCTTTAACATTTTTCAAATCTTATGTCTTTTCACTTTATACCACAGGTTCGTGATCTGAGTGACGGTGACCATTAGATATTAATTTTCAGAGCTACATTCATAATCAGTAACTTGACGACGAGACCATTCCATAAAATAATTTTTCCAATTAATTGGGTAACAGTTAAGTAGCTGGCAACGCAATTTTTCCCGCTCACTAGCATCACTAGAACATTTATAATGTCGCTCCCATAGACGTAATACTAGGTTCAGGACAGTGCACTGGGCTTTGCGAAACGAGGAGATGAAATAGGAGGTCCCAGTCCCTTTGTCACTTTTCTTCAAGGGCGATAATAATTTATTTATATTTTTTTCTTCTCCAATCTTGACTTCTGTTGCTAGTGGTTTATAATAATAAGTTTACTTACTAAAAGAATGCACAAACGAGAAAAGATGAAAAATTAAAATATAGCGGATGCGTGTGATGGAAAAGTTGGCAGGTAAGGGGTGCTTGAGAAAAATCTAAATTAAAATCGAATCGCCGACACCTTAACAAACAGCCAAAGAGCAACAATTGCGTGTCGAATCACGTGGTGTCGTAGCCATATCAAAAATAAAAATTATATGATTTTAATTAATTGTATATGCAATATTTAATTATAACATTAATATGCAATTAATGACCAATAATTCATGGATACTAGGAATCACTGCTAACGAGAATATCAGTAATTGTAGACCCGACGTCACGCGTGACCCTCCTTCAGGCCCCCTTTGTCACCACTCATTCATTTGTACTTCGTACAATTTTAATATGTGAATAATGTGCGAGTGCGAGTCGGACTCACGCACTGAGGGTTTAGTACAAACGTGTAGGTATATAAGTAAAAGTAAGTTTGATTTTGTTACAGCTTAAAGGTATTATAGACCTGAGGACTCGTTATGAATTTTTATTTAATACCTCTACGAATTCATGAGGAAAGGGGTAGTAAGTTCAAAATTATTAAAAATATTTTTATTATATGATGTAACTAAAAATTTATGCTTTTCGCAATTTTCACTTTATCTGTGCTATACGACGTAGCTTCGTACCAAATTTCAAGATTCTGAGTTTACAGGAAGTACCCTGTTAGTTTTGATCCCTTGCGAGTATAGAAAATTTACAGCATAAACGGCTGTATCCTTCGATTGGCTTAGAAGTTTGATTTTTCACAGCTCCAAGGGACAGTAGGTGTACGTCAGGATGGCGGTACAAAGTGGTACAAGGTTAACAACTCTGAAAGTACTTCATGAAGTAATCAAATCTGCTGTAATATGGCTAGAAAAAGAACAATATCACAGAGAATGCCTGTTTGTTTCAAAAAATTTGACAGTATCAGAGTTATCTTGACTGTACTGGAATTCTTGTAGAAAAAATAAATACCTCAAGTGTCGAGTCTTGTCATATTCACAATACAAAGGTGATCATACTTTGAAAGTGATGATTGGAGTTGCACCTTCAGGCTTAATAACATTTGTAAGCCCATTCTATGGAGGTAGAGTATCAGATAAGGAGATTTTTTTTGCAATCAAATATAATAAATGAATCGGTGTGCGTCAGGATGGTGGTACAAAGTTACCTTTTAGGATTGTGATTATGCTGCAGATTTAGTACCTTTCATCAAAAAATTTGTACCTGCCTACTAACAAAAATATTTGAGATTTAAAGTGTACGGCCATTCTAACGTCAGAATGGCGGTACATTTTCTAAATTAGGTACTTCTATTATTCAAAATTACATTTAGAGTTATCAGATATTTAGTACCTTATTTGTACCTAAACATATATAAAATTCACATATCCAAGTCAAACCATTAAGTACTATTCCTCAATATAAACTTTACGGCCATTATGGCGTCAGGCTGGATGTACCTACATTATCAAACTTTGGCCCGATTAGGTGCTTTTATTATTTAAAATTATATTCAGAGTTATGAGATATTTAATACCTATTTAGTAATTAAACATATATAAAATCCACATACCCAAGTCAAACCGTTTAGTAGTAGGTATTCGTCAATATAAAGTGTACCGCCATCCTGACGCCTATGAAATTCTCAAACCTAGCAAGAAATACGTAAAAGAGTACAAATGTTATTAAACAGGAGTACTTTAACATAAGTACCTGATTTGTACCCAACAAAAATATAGAACTTCACTAAGTATACAATACTTTTATAAATATATAGACGAATAAACGATAAGTTAGACCAAGAGCCCACATACAAAACTCTTTCTTTTTGGTTATTTTTTTCAAATTTCTTTCCGTACATGATACAATGTGAAATAACATAATTATTTATGTTGTGCTGTTTATTAACCTATTCGCTACTCATTAACCAAATTTGGTCAGAATGAAAGTCACGAGCCATTGAATTGATAGAGACAATTGATTGATAATAATTGATGACAAGTCAAAAAGTTAAGAATTTTTTTTCCACTTTCTGACCCTCTTCTCCCCCCATTTAAGAAAGAATAAGAATTGTGGACCCCCCCTCCAATTTATTTTATTTAATGTTTTACTTCTAATCATTATGTGAACCAGTCGGGGCCCCAGGGACTCAACAATTAATCGGCAGTAGATCAGCGATTGGAACATATGATATAACGACTGCTTAGCCTAGTGGGTAGCGACCCTGCCTGCGAAACTGGAGGTCCCGGGTTCGAATCCCAGGTCGGGTCAGTATTTATATGATGAATATCGATACTGGTACCGGGTCATGGTTGTTATATGTATGTGGAGTCTTCGCTTGGTACCCAAAACACAAGCTAATGCTTAGTTTGGGGCCTTGACGTTGTTGTCATATATTCGTTATTATTATTTATTATTATATATTTTCTCTGTGTCAGATCTTCGGTATCATTTATACCAATAACGTCATCTGCATCCACCTATTTAATGATGTCGACATTAATGTGCTTCATATGGCACATAACTTCATTACTCCGCTACTCCTCCCCATCTTTAATATGTGGCTAAAGCCTGCTCATTTTTATTGTGGTAGCAATACCATGAACTTTTTTTGTTTAACAGCTGGTAACAGCAAAGCCTTTTTCGACTCCAAAGTATTTGGAGCACACCGAACAAATTGTTAGTCGAGCGTAATTGTACAAATTTTGTATATGGGCTTTTGGTCTAACTTATCAATTATTCGTCTATATATTTATACAAGTACTGTATACTTACTCAAGATATATAT
The DNA here is from genome assembly GCA_949709985.1 of Luffia ferchaultella. Lineage (NCBI taxonomy): Eukaryota > Metazoa > Arthropoda > Insecta > Lepidoptera > Psychidae > Luffia > Luffia ferchaultella. Next base: position 15,278,840 of record OX453261.1, read on the forward strand.
TTTTGTTAGGTACAAATTAGGTACTAAATCCCTGTTTATCAACATTTGTACTCTTTTACGTATTTCTTGTTAAGTTTGAAAATTTCATAGGCGTCAGGATGGCGGTACAAATTTTGTATTAATGAATACTACTAAACGGTTTGACTTTGGTATGTGGATTATATATAAGTTTTAGTACTAACTAGGTACTAAATATCTCATAACTCTGAATATACTTTTAAACAATAAGAGCGCCTAATCTGACTTAAGTTTGATAATGACATTATCCTGACGTCATAATGGCCTTAAAGTTTATATTGACGAATATTACCTAACGGTCAAACCGTTAGGTAATATTCGGATATGTGGCTTTAATATATGTTTAGATACAAATTAGGTACTAAATATCTGATAACTTTAAATGTAATTGTAAATAAATTGTTGTATTTAAACCCAAAATTATTTTAATTTTCGGTATCATAAAGGACGATTTTAATGCGAATTCCCGGTTTCAATCCATTTTGAATTGTGATTGGCAAGAATGGGATACTATCTATACCGATGCTTTCAAATTATCTGATTTGGACTGCGTTGGTGTGGGAGTTTTTCACTCTCAGTATCTGGGGGCACGGCCGTGCCCCCACCAAGTCGAGCAAAAAAGCGTCACGGCCGTACCATCCTTTTCTCGAAGCAATTTATACCATTTTCGACCCCCTGTAACTTCGTTGTGGATAAAACTAGAAGACTGAAATTTTCAGTAACCATGCAGGCATATTATATAAGCATATTTTCAAATTTCATTCATATTGAACCAGTATTTTTAAGAAATTATAACGGGTCAAATTTCTTAATTTTGTCACTCACTGACTCACCGATCATCAAAATTCTAAGGCACTTCTAGCAGACCTAGAAGCTTCAAATTTGGAATATAAGTAGTGTTTCTTGTATGAATCAAGGAAAAACTAAAAAATCTAGAAAAGACCGCAAAGAAAATTAAGCCCATACAGCCAAGTCTTCAGTTAAATTTTTCAATATTGTTGGCTTTATTCGTAACGATGTTTTATTACGGCAGTTATTATTATATTGCGTGCGAAGCCGCGGGTTTAAGCTAGTCTCATATAAATATAGGCGCATGGTAGTGCCCCTGCCAAATCGAGCAAAAAATGGGTATTCCCGTCATGAAAACACGTGTATTAAATTATTTATTAATGCAAAAAACGTACCTACGTGCGTATTCGTACTTATTACGAGTGCGTAAGGTTGTTAATGTCGACTTTGGAAGTGTTAAAGCGCAGGAATCCTCAATTTGTGAATACAACAGACTAAGAAGCATTTACCGTCCAGATTTGTCAAAAATTGTAACATCAAAGCCTCCCAGAAAAACGCATAGAGACAGGGAGTGGGCTCTTAGAAAAACTGTAGCTGAAGCTCAAGAAGTAGTACCGGAAAAGAGAAAACGGAAGGCTACCTACAAAAATAAGAAAAGTTCATAAGTCAGAGAGAGGGCTTTAAGAAAATTTGTTGCTGGTAGATATACATATATACAATAAGTAGGAGGTACCGAAAAGGAAAAAAGTAGAACTGTCTACAAAATACAAAAAGAAATGAGATCCCATCAAAAACAATACTTGTCAAAAAAACCAAGTCTCGCAACTCAGTTGTTCTGCGGTAAAAAGTTGTGAGATCCATGTAATACCAAGTCGGTTATTAATTTATTCAGTCTCTACTTAAGCGACTTTCTGTCTTAATACGTCCAGTCTCTAAGACCACGATCGTGGTCCATAACAATTGAAAATCAATTGTGTCTGGAATCTCCGTACTCGAAGCATTAAGTTGTTACGTAATAATTAACAGCATCTTATAGTGACGCATATCAATATTAAAATTCTTTAATGTTTTATATAAATATATTGAGACTTGGCCATCGCACTAAATAATTGAATTTACATGTGTTTTCAGGCGATTGAATTTACACGTGTTTTCAGGCGATGGCCATGAAATAGCCTCTTAAAATAACTAACATAAAATAAAATAACTGCTTTTAAAAGAAAATTAGATTTTTGGATCATTTGCATTGGTAAGAAAGAAATAGAAAGCTTTACGTTACTCAGTGAGTTTGTTAGCGAAAACGACTCAGAAATGTTTGAAGATGATGTGTTTGAAGAATTGGTCCAACATCCCAGTTCGATGCGCGCATCTTTTGAAAAGTATTTTCCCGAAGAACACAATACAAAAATTAAAGTGAATTCATGGATTCATAATCCTTTTTTACCCAACTTGGAAAAGCCTGAAAACATGTCAAACGAGATATATGAATCTCTTTTAGAATTGTCATCAGACACAAGTATGGAGAGACTGTTCAAAACGACGCCTATCAATGATTTTTGGTGCAGAATCCAAGATGAATATGCAATGCTTGGCCAAATGGCTCTGGATATTCTTCTCCCGTTCCCAACTACATATTTGTGCGAAACAGGATTCTCTACCTACGCAGCCACGAAAACAAAATATCGCAATAGACTGGACGCCGAAGCTGATATGAGACTCCGACTTTCTTCCATCAAACCTGATATCAACCAATTGATGAAAAATAAAAAACAGTTTCATACCTCCCACTAGTTAGATTTTTTCTTTTTTAATGTTTTCTATTATTGTCCTTGCCAAGTGGTGAAGTAAATAATAATTAGCAACTGTTACATTGTATTTTTATTGTGCTGATTAATAAAGAATACACTTATAAAAACAATTGTTTTATTGTAGGGTTCCATCAAGTATTTTGCTTCCCAAAAGGGTTCCGTCATTAAAAAAGTTTGAGAACCACTGCCCTACATTAATTATCCTCACGACCTACTCATGCTGCCACAAAAATATTTGACTGAGTCGTGGTCGCGCCAATGCTCCGTGACCAGAATATCGAAGGGTCTTCACTACTTTCAAATTCAACCCGATATCCCCGCCAAACCCTGGTTTTTCAAATGGAGACTAAGCAAACGCTCCACGTCAACTATATGTAAGAGTAGTGACCGCTTATACTAAAGTCCAAATCAGTGACCCCAATATCGCAACATTTTCCGATCATTTTTCACTGTCATTTATTTTTATTGAATAACAATATTTCTGCTAGCTCAGTACGTGTGACATCGTAGGGCCCAAATATTTTGGACTCTCGAATGACACCAAACGTTTTCTGATTGGAGAAAATAGAAAATTGTCAAAACACGTTGTGTCAATCAAAGAACGAAATGCAAGTTCATAAAACGTATAAAATACCTAGCAACAACATGAATTGTGACCAGTAGAAAGACCACCGCACTCAGGTACGCAAATTCCTGTCCAGACTTGAGTTGTATAATATTGTGAATAATTTTTGAAGTTTATTAAATGAATTTTATTAGCAATATCATTCTTATTTTACTACAACGTCTACTGATCGGCGAGCCGCGGCTGAGGACACGAAAACCTTCCCTTCTTTCTACAAGTATTAGAGTCAGACAGATGTCAACTTTCATAGGAAGTATAACCCTACATCATTTTTACCCTTATGTATAATTATGTAGGATGAGATTAGGTCACTGTTGCACTCCGGTACACTTAGCAAGATTGCACATTAGAGATTCATCTCTTTGCAAATGTGGCTTAGACGATGGGGATTTAAACTATATTTTTTTCTCTTGTCCTTTAAATGACCATACCTCTTCTTTAAATTTACTTTTAGCTATAGATATTCCTTTCCCTACCAATATTTCTACACTCCTTTCTTATTCTTCCAAAAATTTCCTATCTATTACTTCATCATTAATTTTTCATAACAATTTAAAACTGTAAATATTAATAATATCTTATTTTAACAATCACCAATAAATGCACTTTATATGCTCATATTATATTTTTTTTTTGTGTTATATTTATGTTCTCCTTATATAGTAAGAACACTATACTGTTGCGTTGGTTCGGTAATAAAGTCGTTTTCTTTTTCTTGACGTGACACTGGCACAAATGTACTTATTTAGTACAATTGCCATAAAAAAAAAAATTAAATAAAAGAAGTACCTAATTTAGAAAATGTACCGCCATCCTGACGTCAGAATGGTCAGAATTAAATCTCGAATATTTTTGAAAGTAGACAGGTACAAACTTTTTGATGAAAGGTACTAAATCTGCAGCATAATCACAATCCTAAACGTAACCTTGTACCGCCATCCTGACGCACACGACAGTAGACCTGAGCATTTGATATGAGCTTCAGATTGATGAAACGCATTTCTGAAAAAAGATCTTGACAGACAGATAGACAGACGGGCAACATATAAGAGTTCCATTTTTTCCTTTCGTGGTTCGGAACCCTAAAAAGGAATACTTAAAAATGAAATATGACATCTCGGTTCTTTACCGACTTAGTATTACGTGATTTTCGCATCAAAAATATTTTACCGTAGCTCTAACACACACTTTTGCAAAACGTACACTGCCAGCCGGCGCGTCAACCAAACGTAATTTACGTGTAGTTTTAGTAAGGCAGCGTAAGCGTAGTTCATGTTTACTCTTACCTTATATATACACAGTTTGGATACCAACCGTCCAGAGTCCCGTTATATTTAAAATCTGCTGGTATTCAATAATAATTTCGCCGAAAAAACTATACTTTTATTTGTAGCCGTTTTCGAGAAAATAAATTTTTAATATTAGTAGGTTTTGAAATAACCAAGCAACCATATGCAACCCTAATTCTTTGCGAACGGGGCGCATACGCCGACAAGTCGGAATCAACCTTTGAAATCGTTTTAAATTTGCTGACAGCAGTGCGGTGAGGGGTAGTAAAGAGTGTACACGGAGCGGCGCGCGCGGCGATTTGCCGATTGGTTTTCTGTAAATTCTGAAAACAACGCACATATTGCCAAAGACGTTTTCTACAATTCTTCTTGCTCTGGATAATCTGTAGTTGAAAATGCGCCTTACACTTAGACGTTCATGAATACCGGGATAAGGTTTCATTATATGTTTCAATAGTGGAAAACACTGTCTCCTACAAATATGAATGGTAGACTTGGTCCGTTTAGTATCAAGGGTTTCGGTTCAGGAATATGTAATCAGTTCTCAATCATAGCTTTATAGAATGATGTTTGCTGGAAAATTCTACTATCGGACGGTTTACCTTTAGCACCACAGTTTGCGTAAATAAAATTATGATCAGCGTTATTCAACAATTGCCAAATGGACAATGCTGAAATTATTCTTATAATTATAATAACCACTGCCCGATTTCCTGGGCGAATCAATTAAAACATGTATTTATAACATTAACTGCAACTGTTCTTTCTCCAAATAAATAAATAAAAAAAATTCTTTCTCCAAATAAATAAATAAAAAACATGCTTCCCGTCGAACGCACCGATAATATGATCATAGTTCCATAATACCTCAAAATGTTTCGCTTTTTTCTTCCATTCATTTGAAATTGATGGACCTAAAAAAAATAAGTATATCAATTATAATTGTATTATTAGACGCAGAGTCGGGATCACAACGATCAGTCTACCAACGTAGAAGAAACTTCTGCATTTCTGCCCTCAACACAGAAAGTCCAGCTCCATCGTCGCCGAAACCGACGACGTCGCGAACCTCCAAAAAGAAGAAGGCTCATAAAGATAAATTGGAGGAGGCATTTGAAATAATGCGTAACGCAAAAAAAATGTGAAATTCAGACGAATTTAATTTTAGTCAATTAATTATGGCAAAATATTATATTATCATATTAATATTTTACTAGATGCCCGACTTGGAAAATATCAACAACACATGGTACTGTCTGTACCAACCACACATAGTCTAACCTCTACTAGTACAGTATTTTCGGATTTAAATGAGTTTTTGCCTGAATTACCATGATTATTATCATAATAAATGTAATTAACGTGATTATATACATAGATTTTTATTGCTTATCCAATAAATAAAAAACTCCAAACACTTTTCAGTATTGTTTCAGATGTGCATCGACTAACGAATTGGGTGATTTTAATTTATAATTAGTAATATAAACGTATGAATTTGATCTATATTCACTTTTACATGAATATTCAAAGCGTTTATTATTTCACTGCGAACTTTAGGTACGATTTTACTAATAAGTTGTTTTGACACTCTAAAAGTATATGACAAAACTATAAGTCTCCTGTCGATAGGAACCTCAATGTAATCGCAAGTCTGATGTGCGGGGCAACAGCATTTCGAAATATTGTATCTTGCTTGACAATTGAAGGCCTAATCATTTGTAACAGAATTTCAAAATCAGTTGTTGTCATTCGTGTAAAATTTATAAAGGACTCATCAGACATTCAAAGATCACTAAGAACATTATAACATGTTTCTCTTTGTAGTAAATAGTTAAGCACCCACCACCTTTTTCTTTTCTTCCTTTTCTTCATAGAACTCGATTATATACACTGCACTAATTAACATGACCTCTTCGGGCGACATCGCTGCAACAACTTCACTAGTGTGTACACCAAGAAGTCCCGCGGCATGTAGCTCGCGGCTTATCCCGCGACATGTTCCGGAACTTGTCCCCTAGTGAATACATGGCTTCGTTTCTGCAGCTCTAGCTTGCTTGAAAGGTACTATGAAAGTACACCTCGTATTGTGGCAATCAAGCAATAAGGACATTTTGTCCTTAAAAAAACTAAGTGGTGCACGCGATAAATGTGCTAACAACTCCGCCCAATGCCACGGTCAACACTAAGAATGTATCACATTAAAAATGAAAGAGGTGTACAGCAAGCAGAAATACAGGAGCCATCAACGCATAGTTTTGCGGGAACTGAAATTGTACCACCCGAAGACAGCTTCTAGACAACTCCATCTCCATCTCATCTCCAAAATCTAATATTATCCACATTAAATCAAAAAGAAAACGCTACCTAAATTTATTAAAAAAATTTTAAAAACGTACATTTGAAACAGTTGGCTGGTTCATTTTTAATCAACAAAGCTGGTTTATTTTTAGCGTTCCCTTAAATGTTGAATATTGGGAAATTTTAATAAAGGATATAATTTTTGATAACTTTTTGATTGGGTATAACGTAGTCAGTTAAGAATAAACGTCTCATTGCTTAAGCGGATTCTATTTTACCCATTTCTCGTTTTATAGATGGGATGTAAGAGAAAAATACCAATGAGAAAATGCGTTTCCAGGCATGACACAATCTCATACAATTTATCTATACGGTTCCATCTATGAAACCAAAAATGGACAAATAGAATCCACCCTTAGGCTTATATAGCCTTGATTTGATTTTAAAGTCGGGTGATTTCTGATTTCGGATTTACTTAAATAAATGTACTTAATTAATAAACCAATAGCAAGCAAGTGATTTGATTATGTCAAGTAAATCAATATTGCAGCAGAGATCCATGTTTCGGCACCATACGTCATTGCAGGTAGGACGCATTGGATGAAGACCTTGGTCTTCAGAGTGGTTCAGACTTCAGACATTATTTGTATATTTGCTATAAAATGAATTTTGTTGTTCGATGATGGAATCGGTCGCTATATTTTCTATTCATTTTTTTAGGGTAAATCCGGCATAGTTAGATGAATCTTCAATTATTTTGGATAATTATTAAATAATATAGAAACGATGTCATTTAATCAAAATTAACTAAAAATCTTTTCTAATTAGCGAAAATGTTAAAAAAACCGTTAATTGTACTGAATAAAATAGCCGCTATCGTACATCGTATAGAATTCGTGGCATAGACTGGACATTACCGGTTTTTTTTATTATTAATCTTTGATTATTTAAATTGTATTATTTGGTTTGTGATTTGTCTGTCTGTTCATAATAAATTTTGCTAATTAATTTGACCGACTTCCCGGTGTCCGATTGAGCTAAAATTCGCAATATATGTGTAATATCTTCGATGACAATATATTTAATGACCTATGAAAAAATTTACTGAGATTTTTGAAAAATGCGTGAGTTTTAGTTCCGATAAATCCTATAACTGCTAGGTTCACTCGAAGTAAACAAACGTTTGTACCATATCCGCTACTATACGGCGGCGTGGTAAACTTGCCCGCGCCCCCGCAACCCGCAAGTGTCAGTTGCGCAATATTATTCGTCTAATGCGAACGGTTCTACAATTTCTTCTCCTTTTATGCGTTAAAGCTAGTCACAAAGGCCTTCTATAGAAGTAGGAAGATTATGAAAATAATGGTGACGAAAGATGAATATAGAAATAGGGTATTATCAGGTAAGTACAAGTAAGTTTTAACTTTAAAAAAGTCATTTTTCACGTAAATATCTGTAAATGGTAGATAGTAAGTTGTATGCGGGGTTTATAAAAAGTTCGATATTTTTATGTTGTAGTTACGTATTTTTACGTTGAGATTCTTAAATATCTTATTGATAATATCTATATCTACCAATTACGCTTATTTACGGGGTAAAAATAAAAATATATCTTGCACTTCTGTGATTTTACGCCAAATAAATAAATAAACATAAAATAAATTTATATTTTCGTATTCATATTTTTTTTAAAGAATCGCCGTTACCACATGGTGCAAATTTCACTAAGGATCAAATAAAGGAATTTGATGATTTGCTTCTAGAAAATATTTCGGAACGTAAGTACGCCTACCTAGACAATAAAAATTTACCGAATTTAGGTAAGGTACGTCATTTTTTATACAAACAACTTCTTGCCCTCCAGATCAGCTAGACAACCTTGTGGCCGAGGGTCCAAAAATTTCAGACAACATAGGAACATCAAAAATACTAGATATACCTATTGAAACTACGGAAAAATCTTTCAATGGTAAATCAAAGATTTTACTGATTAAATAGCGCCATTTTAAATAAAATACAATTATAACATTTTTTTTTCAATTTCGCCTGGTAATTCGAAAGTAGCTCAATCTACTCTTAATTATGAGTCGCCAGGCCTCCAGCTTCGCCGTTATCGGATATAACGAACTCGCCACAAAATACTGGCAGCGATATGACGGGCTCAAAGTTAAGTAGCACAGAGCAGTTACAAAAGAAAAAAAGGAAAAGGATAAGTAATAAAAAAACTGATCGGGGCAAATTCCGAAAGATTCATGAATGTGATTGGATAGATAGGCAAAGAAAGCGTCTAAAAAATTGTGGTAAAGCATATACCACTCGAAATGGAAAAAAAGACCGGAAAAGTCTTTATTGCCTACATGTAATAATAAGTGTAGGCTAAAATGCAAAGAGAAAATTGACGAAAACGTAAGAAAAGAAATGTTTGAAAAGTTCTGGTCTCTTGGTGACCGTGTGCGGCAATGGGAGTTGATAACACGCTGGTGTGAAAGAATTACGAAATGACGTGTCACTACGGAAGCTCCATCTAAAAGGCAATTTAGTATCCGATACTTCTTACCTAAAACCCTTGAACTAACTAATAAAGATGACTAAATAAAGGCAGGACAATGTTCCTACATACATTTAAAATTAGCGAGGGAATCTTCCGAACAGCTTTGAATAAACATTCTAAATGCGATAATTTCACAATACTAAGTGATGAACGAGGGCGCCGCGATCATAACTATAAAGTTATAGATTCAGAAATGATACGTAGTGTTTGTGACCATATAAATTTGTTTACTCCTGTAGAGGCGCATTATATGCGGAAAGAATCGTCTAAATTGTATTTAAATAGCAGCCTTACCATGATCAAAATGTTCAAGCTTTATAACGAATGGATCCCTGATACATACCATAATAAAGCTAAGACTCTTAAGCAATACCAAGATATAGTGAATGAACATTTCAATTTAGACTTCCACAGGCCCTGTTGAAGATCAACCAGAGTCAAAGAACGCAATTCAAATGGCAACACACAATCAAAGGAAAATCATTCAAATGTTCGTTCGTCTCGATCAAGCTTCACTCAAGAATTCGTCGTTCGCCGGTCATTCATTTCTCACTTCACTTCGGACTTCACTTCGTTAACGTCATCTTATGTACACGTGTACGCATATCACAATTAATTTCTTTTGTATAATTTGGATAATTATATGGTCCTTCGCCAGCAGCATTAAGCATTTAATTCATCACATACATCCAGCCGCCGTCCTACACGCCTCAACAGGCCCAAAAAGGACCAATGCGACGAATGTACTGCATTTAAAAATTTACTGGCCTGTTAGCAAAGAGGATCAAGAGAAATACGATTCTCATATACGAAACAAAGATATGGCGCGGAGTTTAAAGAACCAAGATAAATTATCTGCTATCAACTCCAGAAACCCATAAGCCTCCTCAAGGTCATGGGCAAGCTCTACGAAAAAGTTTTAAACACTCGTCTCTGTGATCATTTATTTGGAAAGGGACTAATAATAGACGAGCAATTTGGCTTCCGTTCCCGGCACTCTTGCCCTCAACAAGCCCTCCGCTTAGTTGAGTACATATCTTCCGGTTTCAAACGGAAAGATAAAACCGTAGCAGTATTTTTCGACGTAGCCAAAACTTTTGATAAAGTTTGGCATGCAGGCTTAATATATAAGCTGCATAAACTTGAAGTCCCAGATAGACTAGTTTTCATAATTCAAGACTACCTCACCGACCGACATTTCGTCTATAGACACGAAAAATCAATTTCAACGCGGAAAACGTTAAAAGCGGGAGTCCCGCAAGGCTTCACTCTCAGCCCGATACTGTACTCAGCGTACACGAACGATATTCCGTTGCCGCGCAACGGAGTCCAATTAGCACTGTTCGCCGACGACACAGTGCTCTATTTTCGCGCGCGCACCAATGGGCATATCGCCCCTAGGCTACAGTTCTCTATAGACGAACTCACCCAGTGGTTTCGCCTATGGAGGATTGAATTAAATCCGGACAAATCCGCCACCATCTGCTTTCGCCATTCCAAAGCGAAAGCCCGGCTCCTTATCCCACGAAACATAGACACACTAAAAATGTCCGGTGTCAACATTCCGTGGCATCATAACTATAAATATTTAGGTATAACGCTTGACAAGCATCTGCACTTTCGCGATCATATCGAGCGTGTTAGTAAACTCGCCAAATTATACATGGCCCGCCTCTCTTGTATGATAGGTAGCCGCAGTAAGTTATCGATGCGCAACAAGCGCACACTTTACGTGATGGCCATCAGACCGGTCATGACTTATGCATGCCCGGTCTTTGCTTACGCCAAAGAAACGGTACTTAAGCCGCTACAGGTCATACAGAGTAGATTCTGTAGAAAAGCCGTCGGTGCTCCATGGTACGTTCGAAACAGTCTGCTTCACAGCGATTTCGACTTACCAACCATCTCCAAATACATGAAGGACGCGTCAGAGCGCTTCTTCGCCGCCGCGGTCGCGCACCCTAACCCGCTACTTTCGGCAGCGGCCTCTTACGAGCCCCCGCCCGCCACCCACTTTCTCAGACGCCCACGGAATGTACTAACAGATCCTCCTGATCATCTCACCACCGAGGTTGAGAGTCTCAGGACTTCAGGCAGATCAGACCTTCAGTCTGACGTAGGTGAGCAGTACCTAGCGCCCGATATCACCTAGTTAACGTAATAAATCTGCTCGAATGGCATCTGAGCCTTGTTTGGTCACAGTCGGGCCGTCCAGCTCGAACTGCCCTCCATTGCCGAGGGACCGACACGCGTCGGCCCTCATCCCTATTTTTAATCATACGCCTACGAGACGGCGCCCTTAAGGCACCGCCCGTCAAAGGCACTAACACACTGAAGCATCCTCAATGCGTCCGGTCGTTGTTCATGCCAAACCCTATACGCTCTCCGGAGTATAGGTTGAGGAGTCGTTTAGCCGGTCGGGCTGCACCTTATGTGTAGAAATCCCAACCCGGCACTACCTGCGCGGTAGGTCGGGCGCGCAGGTGTCTATATGCAGATTCGGCCCTCACTAAACAAAAAAAAAGTTTTATAGAAACTTTTGCACAATTTTAACCACATTTAAAACAAAAGACTGCTGAGTTGCTCTCAAAAACATAAACAAAACAACGTGCGTGAATGATTGACATTCAAAACGTCAACCAATCAGAGGAGGTCAATCAGCGCTCTTATTTCATAATAGCTAACGTTTCGTTTCGCAGTATTACTATAGCGACTAGTGTTTTTGTAAAAATATTTTTTCCACTAAGATTGAGAAATTATCCGTGTTTTTACAAAATTCCTAGGATTTACGCGAAAATTCTAATTAGCAAATCATCTTGCGACATACTTATTTTTTTCCTATTTAATGCAGTTCGGCTATATGGTTTTAATGAATTTTGAGATATTGCAAAAGCATCATCCCCAACAAGAAAGTATGAGAGTTTTTGTAAACTTCTAGGCAACAATGCAGATGGTGGGATATTTAAAGCATTATTTTTTAATTGCTTTTCAAATGGTGTATTCTGCAGCACACTTGTCTTTGGCAAATCACAAATAGTGATTATTATGACAAAACAGAAGCGCAGGAATGGACCAATTGCTTCTTTTATTTCAGTCCAAAGACCCAAATTAATAAATTATTATTAACTTTAATTTAAGAACATTTAGTAAATTAACATGTGTATATGTTTTTTTTCTTTACAAGCTATTTTTTGTACAGCAATCGTAGAACGATTCCATTCGACTGTTATAGAAATTTATAGATTAGCTAAATATGAACAAACAGAACAAGATGCTACATATGTATTTGGTCATACAGTTCTAAAAAAAAAATTATACACTTTTTGAAATTGTATTTGGTCATACAGACTCGGGAAATGCATTTGATATAGAAAGAGAGGAACATTTGAAACAAAAACTAATACAAGACAATAGGAACCGTCTTAGTCTTAAATAAATGTGTTACTGAAAAAGTAAAAACGGATAAACAAAAAGTCCAAATGAAACGAGAAGTAGAAGATCCACCAGTTTTAAGAGAGAACGTTGACATTTATATGAAAAACACGAGAACACGTAAAGCGACAGAACTACCACATTATGATAAAGTATAAGTAACAGGAAATCCTGAAAGAAATATTATACCTGTATTAACAAAGAAAAGAAATACCAGAATGGCTATTAAAAATGTCAAACTTCCCCCGCAGATCGTGGCCGCTATTGCTGGTCCTAGCAGGACTAACGAACTCAATGCAAATCGAGAAGCTCGACTAGAATCCAGGAATAATTCCGATTGAACTTTGAACAACTCAGATTAAGAATGAGAAGTGGAGTATCTTTAAGACTATAGACTATAATACTATTATAGATACGATAAAAATTAATATTGATAAATAAAATTATATAAATGAATTAGCAATTAAAAAAAAATACTTATATAAAGAATTCGTAGGTATAAAAAAATCAAATAAATTACGCTATATCATTAATTAATAGGAAATTAGAACATATAATTCTCACAAATAAAGTTAAAAGAGCATTAATAAATCCTTTAGGCTCATTAATAAAATTTATACCTGGTAATTTAGACCATGATGCATTAAAATATAATAGCTATAGAGGAACTACAAAAAAAATGAACATTCCGTTGAAAAACGAATGACAATAATTAATACAGCATTAGATAAGATCATAAATATATCTAGTGACGTAATTCATAACATAAAATATTTGGATTATAAAACTAAACAATTTAAAACTTTTGTAAATAATACTGATAATAAAATCATTCATATATACGTTGCGAACAGCTATTACTTAATTTTAAATAACTTTCACTCTATATTGTCATTTGTGACTGATTTGTGACCGCGACTGACCGGTTGGCCAAGTGGTTAGAGACCCTAACTGCGGAGCCGAGGGTCGCGGGTTCGATCCTCGCCCGGGACAAGCATAATATTTGCTTACTTTGGGACTAGATGGCGCTGTGTGGGATGTCCCAAATATTATTATTATAATTTGTTAACGATGTTGAAACAGTTATTCCATTTAGTAAATTTCATGTTTTACACCAAACTATTAATATCCAAGTAAACTTTTAGAAATATTACAAAACGTGGCATTAACTGAAAAACTGATATATCCAGTTAACAGAATAAATTCAATAAAAATTGAGCGTAACATAGTTGTAAAAGCTTTTATAAATACAACAACTTTAATATTTGTACTCGAAGTATCATTAGTTGAGAAAAACACATACACTTATTATAAAATACTTCCTGTACCAATATATAACCCTGATATTAAAAAAAACCCATGCTATCATTCCTAAATACCCTTACCTTTTAGTGAGTGGTTCGAAATATAGACTTTTAATGAAACCTTGTTCAGAAATTGATGATGAACAATTATTATGTCAAGAAGACAATTTAGTACAATACCCAATGGAAACCTGCATTGAGCAACTTATGATGTTAAAAGAAAACATCGTCATGTAAAACAGAGCATATTAACATTGAAGATGTCAAAACTAAGTAATTATTTAACAATCATTGGATTATATCATTAGAACCAGCACAATTATACCAGAAACTTGTACCAATAAAGTTTCTAAAACTATGCTTCAATGAACATACATCCATAGCTTAATTAAGTATAACTAAAGAGAAAAAACAAATAACCAAGAGCGACAACAGAACAGCGTCCTGAATCTTAAAGGAATCGATCTGGAGAAAGCTCAAAACCTAAAGAAAAATAAAAGAAGAAAGTGCTTCATCAAGTAATAGTGCAAAAAGAGCAAATTCCACAAGTGTTTGGTTTCTATTAGCAATAATTTATATGTTACTAATTGTAACAAATGCTTTTGTGTTATATAAAAAATTTAAATTTCATCGAAATTATTTATCTGAAGTAAAAACATCAGAAAATAATTTCTCACTTAAGGAGGGAGGAGTTAAGGTACCGTCCCACCCCAATATTGTTTTCAAGCATTAATATTAAACTAGGCTGCTGCGTCAGCATTTAAATAGTATATAACCGGCATAGCGCTGCCAAACGATGTATTACGTATTCTATATTCTACTTCACACTTCGATCAAGACAGTAATTCCAATCAATCAGAAACCAAACAACAGAAGCTTTAGCAAAACAGAATATTTAGACGCCCAATGACAATTCCATTGAATCTATTGAAACTTAAACTAAATAATTTTGAATTTAAAAAAAAAACAATGTAAGGTGCATTACACATACTTATTGAAAGTCAAGATGCATTTACCATTCGGAAATGCCAGTGAAACGGCAGAGCATTCTGGAAAACTTGAATGATTCCCAATATCCAATTTCTGTAAATAACGTAACATAGCATCATAGAAAAACAAATTCCCAAAGAAAAAAGGAACTTTACCGTTCGGACTGATAGGTGAGAAATGTAAAGAATATTTTAAAAATTTGAAGAAGGAAAAGAAAAAAGAGGATATTGAAAATAAAAAGAAGTGTAGACAGGAGACCAAAATATTATACAGAAACTAAAAAATTAAAATACAAAGCAAATAAAACGACTTATGAAAGTTCGGAAGTGTGACAACAAGCCGGAAATCACTAGTAAAATCCAAGAGGCTCCAGCTGAGAAAAGTCAAACTGGACACCAACTTATTATTTGAAAAATTGTGTTTGTGTGATCCAACACACAAAAGAGAATGCGATTTTTGCAGTAAAAGTTCTAATGGTAAATGAAGAAATAAAGAAGTATAAGATTTTCTAGGAAAAAAAATCTATATCAGAAAATATTGTTTCTTTTGTCAAACCCCAGATACCAGATATATATCAGAAGCCTATCACACAAACGTACATCGTGTTTTAAGAAATAGAATGAAATTATGGTTTACATACTTAAAAAATACTTATCTGAAATTGGTCTGAAAAATATCTACAAGTTTGGAGAGACTAACATATCAGAATAGTAGTAAAACGGATTTGTAAGTTAAAGGTTTTCTAAATGTTATTGTAGATTTTGTTTATTTTTATAGTTTGATACATTTTATTGATAAGCTATTTTTAATATGTATATTATCTAAAAGGCATAGGTACCTAATTTTACCACTTACAAAAAAATAAGTTGATTTAGTGAAAGAGATAATTAGCCTATCAACGTTTTAAATATTTTGTAGGAAATTGATGTTTGTTTAGTAGGTATGCAGTTTGTTATATTTTTCCAGATTTGTTCAGAAAGTCTACTGATTACACAATTGTGGCACAGTAATTTGAGGTAATATAGTGTGCAGTGGTGAATTTACATATTTGCCACTAGTAGGGTATCTAAATTTTGTCAGACTTACCAAATTTTTGAATTCGACACCCCAGTTCACAATAATATTAATTTTTTTTTTGTCAGTGAAATTGTAACTTTATGATTTGTGCACTATGGACCGTCCTAATTACACCACATTTTCTTCGTAATTAGTATAATATCGAACTAGGGGATCGATGTGTCAGTTTCTAAATTATTTTTACTACCCAACGATTTATTTGGGATTGTACAAGAAATAGTTTTTGGGGATAAATATGAATATTTGTAATTTCTGTAACACAAAAAAAAAATTTGGCCCCTATATCCACCACTGGTAGTGTGTGTTCTAGAGTCTACCCATAGTGTACCTAATATAATATACCATGCAAATTACATATTTGACAGCTCGAGTACACCTGCTAAAAAATCGCGGGACACTTTCTGGTCCGGTACTACAAGTATGATTTATCACAAAGAAGGTTGTGCAAGATATGATCGTATATAGTAGCATCTATGAGAAAAATGTTTTGGCTTGACTTTATATGAATTGAGCTTTTTACCCCTATTACAACTGTAGGCTAAAATGCCAAAGGAACCTCTTTTGAAGCCTTTCAATGCGCCTTATAACCCGGGGACCAAACCACACTGCAATACTCCAATTGACTTCTCATTAGTAAGTTATACATAACTTTTTTAGTAATTGGTTTTTAAATTTTTTTACTTCTCTCAGAACAAAACCGAGCATTCTTGACGCCTTCAGTACTGTTTCATTGATGTGTCTTACAATCGTTTAAATTTATTAATTACAGTTAATGCGTCAATGGTTGAATTTCGAGGAAAACTTTTTTATCGTACTTATAATCCACAGAAAGCTAATAAGTAGGGTTTTTCATTGGTTATGGTTGCTCATTGCAGACAACTATTACACAAGTATTCCTTTCGCTAGATTCCTCAAGAAGAGAAGAATCGATTTCTGTGGCACTGCTCGTAAAAACCGCCGTGTACTTTCGCCACAGGTCATCCAACTTAATCTGGAAAAAAGTGAAATAGCTGTCCTGCAAAACAATTGCATCATGGTTTTAAAATGGCCTGATAAAAGTGTACTCATGATATCGACCTGTCATAGCAATGAAATGCAAAAATAACACAAGGATTCCATGCTGTATTGAAACCAAAGATGGTTCTAACTTACAACGAAAGTAAGAAAGACATTGACGTAGCTGATCAAGTAGCGAGCGACAATTCCCCTGTCAGAAAAACCTGCATATGGTACAAAAAAATCGCGGCTGATCTTCTGGCTGTAAGTGGGGTCAATGCTATTATTATTTACTATCAGTGACACTCGGGTCGTGAAAAAAAGACAATGCTAAAAGGTCATAAGTACATTAAAAAAAAATTGCTCTGTATAGATAATGACTTACCACCAGGTTCAAGTAGATTGAGTGATGGGCCTTCAAAAAATCAAAATTACACGAATTCCTAAGAGAACGGGAAAGTTCATCAAAAACGTTGAGTAGGCTGTTACAAAAAATTGAAGGAAGCAAGATCCATAACCAAAGCAGCAAGAAAAAAAAACTAAAGGCGGGCACTCATTTGCGAGCCGTAACTGTAACCGTTGCAGATACAGTAACCAAATTTTATACGTGAGTACGTAGTTCGTGAGCCCGTTGTAGTTCGACGCGAGCCAATCGCAGCGAGCCGAAACTTGTCGGTTTTTGCCGCGAACACAAAGGAGCTCGCAGTGGGCTCGCGGACGCCTTTGCGATCGTTCGTAAGTGAATACGCTTCTTGTAACCGTGTAACCATATTATACGGAAATATTGATAATGGAGTGGACTGATTCAAAATGTTTGGATTTAATTGAAGAGTATAAAAATATTTCTCTTTTATGGGATCCTGCCAACAAAAATTATTATAAGAAACCAATGAAAGGAGACGCGTGGCAAAAAATAGGAAAAAAATTAGGGACTGCAACGCCTGAATGTAAACAAAAAATGATAAACGTATTGGCGTCCTGGCGCAAAGAAAAAATGAAAATAAAAAAAATTATTGGGACCGGAAAAGGTATTTAGTTACAGATTATTTTTATTATATTTGTTTGTTCATTAAATTCATTAACTGCATATAACAATAACGTTTAAATATTTTTTCTTAGGAACGAAGGATATATACACGAGCAAATGGTTTGCTTTTGAGGCCCTTAACTTCTTGATGGATAGGAATAAACCACGACAAGGATTAACAACACAGGTTTGTTTTTGTAGATACATTATTTATTCACTTGTTACGCATAACGTGTTTGCCATTCAACTTTTCCTTCATTTAAAAAATAATCTGCTAATTCATCTCTGTATTGTTTAAAAACGGCAGCAGAACGTCTTGGGGTTAATGGCAATGGAATGAGTGAGCTTAAATTTTGATCATTCCTCCAGTTGCCTAGCGTTACTTCTACAGTTACATTATTTTCGGTATCAAAGACTCCAAGGTGGTGTATAAAATGAATTGGAAGATCCACGTCTCAAAAAATTGTGTAAATGTATTATTGCTATTGTAACAATTTCAACTGTAGGTGGTTGAAGTAGCATGGGTTTTCTAAGAACCCTAAATACTGTAGCCATAATCCCAAACGCATTCTCTACAACCCTTCGAGCTCGTGACAGACGATAATTGAAAATCCTTTCTTTAGAACCTCTGGAATGTATTCCAGAGTAAGGTTTCATAATATTTTCACTCAGTGCAAAAGCTGAGTCAGTAAGAAAAAAATAAGAAATTGGTTTATTTCGGTTTGGTAGCGCTTCCGGTTCAGAAATATCTAAAATTTTCGTTTCAATCATCTCGTTCAGGTTACATCCTTTTAATACACCACCGTCAGAAATCCTCCTTTGAGTACCAACATGAGCGTATAAAAAATTATATTCAGCATCCACTATGGCTAACAAAACAATATTAAAATGTGATTTATAATTAAAGTATTCTGATCCACTACTAAAAGGGCACTGTATAATTATATGTTTTCCATCCATAGCACCAAGTACATGCGGACCCTGCCATAAGTGACTAAATTGAGTGTGAACTTTTTGCCAATCATTTTTATTTTGCGGCATCTGAAATAGATCAAAATGTTTTTTTATGTTAACAAATTGATTATTTTTTTTAAGGAAACTGCAAATAGTGAAGCTACTGATAATCAGAACCAAGAGGTTGGTAGTTCCAGTAAAATACCACCACCCAAGAAAGCAAAGCAGGACATAAAATTAAAAAAGCTAAAAGAAGCTTTCGGGATTTTAAAGGCAAGTGTTAACAAACCTCCACCCGCTTTAAACGAGAGTGATCGTGAACTTCCATTTTTTTTAAATATTATAATAGAAAAAATGAAGAAGTATTCGGCACACAAAAAACACCGTCCAACATGATATTTTTCAAATAATATCCAGGGCAGATCAAGGATATTATGATTACCCAACTCAATATGGGTATTATTCACAACAGAATAATCCTACACAGCCAATTAATCTCCAATCAAACCAATACCCGACTATTCCCACTACTGCAACAACGTCAGCTTTAAGTGCTACGATTGAGCAACCATCCCCGTCTATAAGTCACGAATGTACGTATATGATTGAATGAATGAACGAATGAATATAACGTCACCGTCTAGTTGCCAATCGGATTTGTCTGACCACTGCCTTCTATAGTTACAAGCCATGCTATTACATTTGGCAACGTCGCATTAACTGTCACTTGTAGTCTGATTTATTTAGTCAGCTGACAAGATGTCATGATTTAATAATTGAAAATATGGGATTTAAACAACTAAATATGAAATTATCGATAGCATTTAACAGAAAATAGAAATAGGAGTATCTATTAAATTATCTTAGCACCCGCCTGCGACTTCGTTTGCGTGTCAGAAGTGGATTTTATGAATAGAATAGAATCATCAATAGAATAAAAAGAATGGTTATTATATCTCATTTGAGTTAGTGTTACTATGATTTTGTGCGTTTATCACAGGCTATATCTTAAAAACTAGTTTTATTGTATAATGTTCTACGGGAATGTACCGTTCCCTTGCATTTTTTTCCTCTTCCTGGGTTCTACTTAATCAGTCTCGCCGGACCTGCTGGTGGCTAGCATGCGGTTATAATGACCATGAAAGGTATAAGTGTAGTTCCCCGGGATCTTCCAGATTCCATATCCTCGAACCTATTCGAAAAATGATAAAAATTTACGGTAATTTCCACCCAAACGTGTCAAGAATGTGACGTGAAACGAAAAAGGAATATGGTGAAAACATCAACTTACCTTACTAATTACGAATAAACACGATGCAAAACGTAATTTTTCACACTGATTTATTATTTTAAACCAATACCTCTGTTTACATAACGTTTAAATGGAAGAAAACGCGAATTAATGACTTGATTGATACTAAGGTTCGGATTACACGCAACGTTGCCAGATTTCAGTAGCATGGCTTGTAAACTATAGATGGCAGTGGTCTGACTTAAATACGAATAAGTATGTGTGAAAGTATTACTAAAAATAAAATTTGATTTACCTTTACACTTTGTTTTAATATGTCAACAATAGCCCGACTGACCTCTGGAATAAAACGACTATTAACTTGTTTAGATATACAAGTATTGTAAACAAGGAATCTCCAGTAGCCAGGAATCTTAAAGTGATAGCCAGTCTATCTTGAACTGAAATTGCCTCCCTGCAATAAGTGTCCTTTCTTTTTATTTTAGGGCCAATCGAATTTATTAACCACTCGAAATCTGTTGGATCCATTCACGTAAAATTTTTGTAATGCCCACTAATTTGTTGGAATTTCAAATCAGACAGTAACGTAGAACCACTCCTTTCTTTGTATAGGATATGACGCCACCATCGTCGCGGTTGTTCATAGTCTTCAAGCAAATTATCTATTAAAATATACGCTGTACTAGCAATCGCTTTCGACGGAACAGCCATGTTCGCGCCGCTAGCCCACGACGAATACTGCGGATCCATTCGGTTACAGTAACCACAACGAGGAAACGTCTACACATGAACTATGTTACTGTATCTGCAACGGTTACAGTTACGACTCGCAGGTGAGTACCCACCTGTAGTAAATTTTAAAGATCACTTGCTGCACGGGGCTCCTCCGGCAGTATTCAGTAGTACACAGTAGTAGGGATCCCTCAGGTTCGTGAACCGAAACCACTTTTAAAAAGTTTTCGGATCATCTGATTAATTTTGCTAAACCTACACCAGAATCTTCAATACTTGTAATCATGGACAACCACGAAAGCCATATTTTTAAAACCAAAGATAATTGCATCGTGCTGTTAACATTTTTTAGAAAGAAAGAAATACATTTGATCACATACCTCGCATAAAATGCAATCTTTAGACCGATCTGTGTTTGGGCCTAATAAAGTCTATTATAATAAAGCTGCGGAAGATTGGATGCTGTCAAATCCAGGTAAACCTATAACTTTACTATTTACGACGTAGCTGTGATTACTAGTAAAGCTTACAAGCGTTTACTCCAAGCAATATCACTATAGGTTACTGGTATATGGCCAGTCAAAATTAATATATTCCCAGGAGAAGACTTCTTGCAGGCCGACAGGCCAGATCCCACTATACCTAATACATAATCCCGCAGCATTGATATAGAACCCGCACCATCTACATTCCGAAAAGATTCCCTTCCATTCCAGCAGCTCTTTTTATACCCCATTGCAGAGGCTTAGGCCTCCCCTCAAAATGAAAGGGCTTGGAGCTTAAATCCACCACGCTGCTCCAATGCGGGTTGGCGGTTGTAATAACAGCCATCTATTGACAGCAACCGGGACCGACTGCTTAACGTGCTCTATGAAAGAACCAACAGAATCATAGGATTTCTAAATGATGGAAGAGATTAAAAAAATACCTGCTCATGCTCTAGTTTTCTAATCCGTTGAATCTTCGTGAACTATAAACAACCGATCCCTATACATTTAGTCTACCACTACAAAGAAGAGCTATCTGAACATCTGAACTAATAAGTAATAACTAAGATACTGCATTCAATTAGATTTAAGGTTTTGGCAACTGTATGTGACGAAGAGTTTCAAATGTTGTGTAATAAAACTCAAACAGCATACAAAAGCAGAATATTCAAAAAAGAATGAAGAAAGAATATGAAAACAACATCTTTGTAGTTGACAACAATAATGTAATTGACTTCACGATCCCCCGCATTTAATAATTTGTTGTAATCATGAAATCAAAGATGAGTTAATTTTTATTTTTGTTTCCACAGGATCAAGAACAAAGCGCCCAACCAGAAGAATCTCAAGCTAAAGAAGAGGAAATCAGCTCAAGACAGGAACAAAATGCGGCCACCGATCGTCAGTCAAGCACCCGTCAAGCTTCAATGGCACCAGTTCAGCCTGATACAAGAAATCAAGAAGCTGAGGATTTGCCTCAACCAGAGGAGCAAGTTCAAGTATCGGAGCAGGAGGTAGAGGTTAGTACAAGCCAAGAACAAAATAATGTCCAAAGGCTGCAAAATCAAGTTCAATCTCAGCCCAGTGTCAGTAGAAGACACAGAGATGTAGCAAATTCTGTGCGCCGAGGTACTCCTCCACCAACTGAAACACCTTGGGAGGAAAATGTTATAGATATTCCTTTGTTCGAGTTCACGTCTACGGCGAAGGGTCCAACTTTCGAAACAAACGAAAATACCCCATGTGAAGAAGTCTTTAATCAAATGTTTACAGCAGAGATGTTAGAATATTTAGTTGAAAGGACTAATTCTTACGGAGAAGCCCTTACAAATACTAACCGGCCACAAACACGTCATGCGCGAAATTCTGTATCCCGACCAACAAGTTCCGAAGAGATGAAAAGGTTCCTAGGGCTCACATTGTTAGGTGGTCATATTCATGTCCCAAACCAGAGAAAACTTTTTACCTACGATGATCCGCTGTACTTTCATCCCGTATTTAATTGTACAATGTCCAGTCGAAGATACGAACAACTACTGCGATTTTATATGTATCCGATTTAAATGCAAAGGGTGGAGCAAAAATTGAAGGGTTCATCAATGCACTAACACAAAATTTTCGAAACAAGTTTAACCCTGGGCAAGATTTGTCTCTTGACGAATCACTATTGCTGTATGGAGGACGTTTGGTGTTTCGACAATACATAAAGTCAAAGAAGGCGAGATATGGTATCAAGTTTTACGTTTTAACGACAGCTGATGGGTATGTATTAAACATTAAAATGTATACTGGAGCGGTAGATGTGGATTCAACTGCGAGAAAAACCGATAAGTTGGTACTCCGTTTGATGCGCCCATATTTGCTGAAAGGAAAAAAATCTGTTTATGGATAACTACTACAATTCGGTGACGCTTTCAGAGAAGTTACTTGAATTAAAAACTTATTCCAATGGGACCCTGCGAAAGTCAAGAAAAGACAATCCAAAAGATGTGACAGGAAAGAAACTAAATAAAGGACAGCATGTTTGGGCTAGAAAAGGAAGAGTTTACGTAAGTGCATGGAAAGATAAACAAGAAGTCTGTATGATTACAACTTTGGACCAACCAGCGCTTATTGAAATCACAAACAGATATAGTAAAAAAAAAACCAAACCCAAAGAAGTCCACAGATACAACCAAAACATGGCGGGTATTGATCGATCCGACCAAATGGTTAGTTACTATTCATCACCGAGAAAAACCATTCGGTGGTACAAAAAGGTGCTTTTTCACCTTTTAGATACAGCTGTTTGGAATGCATTTTACATTTTCAAAAATTATGTCAAAAAAGACCAAAAGTACGAGTTTTTGAAGTACAGAGAAGAACTGATCCGAAAACTGATTAAACTGAATGGTGAAAAAGGGGTCGATTTGATTCAAAGGACCAATAAGCACAACAGTCGACGATTCGTGGTAAAAACTGGTCCAGCGCAAGAGTCACAAACTGAAGAAGCATCTTCTTCACCGTCGACTTCAAATCACGGACATTGGCCTACCCGAATGATGCTTTCTGCAGCATCAAAGAAAAAGTTTGCATTTTTATCATGCAAGCAATGCTCAAAGAGTAAAATATGACGAGACACAAGTTATTACTGCAAAGGATGTGACAAATCTCCTGCATTGTGTCCATCATGTTTTGAAGACTGGCACAAAGATCTCTAATATATATGATAAGTTATTTTGATTGTTTTTATTGTTATGTTTGCTGTGAAGAGGTCACATTTTTGTTATGTAGTTAAAACGACATAATATGTACCGTAAGTTCATGGGTATAATTACATAATGTTATTTCGAATAAAAATTATTTTTAAGTTTTGGTTAACATTTAGTTTTAGTTTTTATTATAAGTGTATTGATCTCAGTGCCTTAAAGTTAAAAAAAAACTGTGATTTTTATGAAAAATATGTTCTTTCCTTCTTAGACTAAAACATTGTTTTAACGAATGGAAAGACTGTATCTAATTTATGTCAATTACAATTTATTAACTAGGTACCTAGTAATAAAAATATAAATATTTGATTTAATTCTAGTGACTTTGATTTTTTCCTACAAAACCCACTTTGTACATATTATGTATATGACAATTTTAAGGAATTTGTAGTAGGTAATATGCAAAATAACGTCTATACCCGTGACGTAACGAGGCGTAGTGTCATACGAACGTAGTATTTCTCTTATATTACAGGGCAGCACATCTATTTACGCTTACGTACCAAGACGTAGTGTTATTTCATAATTATCCTTTTGATAATTTTTTGATACATCACGACAGAACGTCTATTTACCTGTGACGTATAAAGACGTACTGTCAAATCTACAATATGATTTGTAATTCTACACGACAGCACGCCTATTTACGGTCACGTGCCAAGGCGTTGTGTTAATACTGTACAGCAACCATGTGATAGTATACGGCAGTACGCCTATTTACGTGTCACGTACCAAGGCGTAGTGCCACACTCACATGGTATTTGATATAGTCATAATGGCAGTACGCCTATTTACGGTCACGTACCAAGGCGTAGTGCCACACTCACATGGTATTTGATAAAGTCATAATGGCAGTACGCCTATTTACAGTCACGTGCCAAGGCGTTGTGTTAATACTGTACAGCAACCATGTGATAGTATACGGCAGTACGCCTATTTACGTGTCACGTACCAAGGCGTAGTGCCACACTCACATGGTATTTGATATAGTCATAATGGCAGTACGCCTATTTACGGTCACGTACCAAGGCGTAGTGCCACACTCACATGGTATTTGATATAGTCATAATGGCAGTACGCCTATTTACAGTCACGTGCCAAGGCGTTGTGCTAATACTGTACAGCAACCATGTGATAGTATACGGCAGTACGCCTATTTACGTGTCACGTACCAAGGCGTAGTGCCACACTCACATCGTGTTTGATATAGTAATAATGGCAGTACGCCTATTTACAGTCACGTGCCAAGGCGTTGTGTTAATACTGTACAGCAACCATGTGATAGTATACGGCAGTACGCCTATTTACAGTCACGTGCCAAGGCGTTGTGTTAATACTGTACAGCAACCATGTGATAGTATACGGCAGTACGCCTATTTACGTGTCACGTACCAAGGCGTAGTGCCACACTCACATCGTGTTTGATATAGTCATAATGCAGTACGTCTATTTACGGTCACGTACCAAGGCGTAGTGCCACACTCACATGGTATTTGATATAGTCATAATGGCAGTACGCCTATTTATAGTCACGTGCCAAGGCGTTGTGTTAATACTGTACAGCAACCATGTGCTAGTATACGGCAGTACGCCTATTTACGGTCACGTACCAAGGCGTAGTGCCACACTCACATGGTATTTGATATAGTCATAATGGCAGTACGCCTATTTATAGTCACGTGCCAAGGCGTTGTGTTAATACTGTACAGCAACCATGTGATAGTATACGGCAGTACGCCTATTTATAGTCACGTGCCAAGGCGTTGTGTTAATACTGTACAGCAACCATGTGATAGTATACGGCAGTACGCCTATTTACGTGTCACGTACCAAGGCGTAGTGCCACACTCACATGGTATTTGATATAGTCATAATGGCAGTACGCCTATTTACAGTCACGTGCCAAGGCGTTGTGTTAATACTGTACAGCAACCATGTGATAGTATACGGCAGTACGCCTATTTACGTGTCACGTACCAAGGCGTAGTGCCACACTCACATGGTATTTAATATAGTCATAATGGCAGTACGCCTACGTAAAAAGACGTACTGCCGTGGCAAAAGTTATAGCATCGCGACCTAAGTGACACAACATTTATAGACGTGATTTCAATTTGTATGGAAAAATGTAGTGCCGTACTTGGTACTTAAACCAATGAATAGTGTTCTTGAAAGTGTTAAATTTGTGGATCAGTCCTGCCGTGAGAGTCCATGTTTCGGCACCGTACGTCATTGTAGGTAGGACGCATTGGTTGAAGGCCTTGGTCTTCAGACATTGTGGTAGTGGCGACGAGAACAGATGACGAAGCTTCCCGAAAGCAGCCCGGCCCAGCTGAATTCTTCAGTCGGCCTCTTTGTTGAAGTTGTGTTTGCCTAACTGGACAGTCTGTCCTAAATAGACATAGTCTTGCATATATTCTAGTGTCGCACCCTCTACCGTACCGGTCTCGGGAGAATAATGTTCGTTGAACATGACTTTCGTCTTGTCCAAGTTCATCCTGAGCCCCACCCGCCGAGAGGCGACATTGACGCCGTTAACCATTCTTAGCTTAGCTTGGCTCTTCCAGCGACTCTGCCATGATGACTATGTCGTCAGCATAACGGAGGTGAGAGATGTATTCGCCGTTGACATTAATGCCACAATATTTCCAGTCCAGCGTCTTGAAAACATCTTCTAATGCGTTGGTGAACAGTTTCGGGGATATAACATCCCCCTGTCGTACTCCTCTTCGCAATTGGATAGGTTTTGTTCGCTGGTCCTGGACAGTCATTGTCGCGGCTTCGTAAAGACACCTCAACACCTCAATGTAACGACAGTCGATTCGGTATCACTGCAAGGATTCCAGAACAGCCCAATTCTCGACGGAGTGGAAGGCTTTCTCGTAGTCCACAAAGGCTAGGCACAGAGGTTGATTATACTCTTCGTTTTCTGTATAATCTGCCTCAGCGTATGTATGTGGTCCTAGTCTGTCAACTAAAGAATAAAAAAGTCTCGGACCTACAAGAAGCAAGTAACTATAGAAATTACAGTGACGAAACACTAAATTTGGCCCTAACGAAAATAAAATTAAAACAATTAACTATTCGCGAAGCTGCCTACAGGTAGAAATTTATTTATAGCATAAAACTCAGATGCAATTACAGTTTGAACTTCTATGTAAGAATAAACCTTGTTAAATTTTGTCTCTATTTTTCAGATACGGAATACACAGAAATACATTATGGTTAAAATTAATTAGACAAAGAAGAATCTTTTCTGGAAGCAGTTCCAGCTCAAACGACGAAAATATTTCTTATCAGGAGTCTAGTGACAGTGTTTTCATAATATTAGAAGATAATTTGCTTCCAACTAAATTTTATGAAATTCCGAATCCTAATCGTAACGTCGACTTACAAAAAAAATATATTGGACAGTGTGTGTTATTTATGTATAACGAAACAATTTTTCCTGCTCAACTACCATATAAAACCAAATTATCTTACTATTAACGCAATGGTAAAGACAGGAAATAACTGGAAGTGGCCTGACAAAAAGAACGAATTGGTTTATGGATTGGAGGACATATTAGAGATAATAGAAGAACCAACAAAATAATTGGAAAACGTAGTATTTCATAATAACAGAAATAAATATATATGATTCAAACTAAAATTGTGAAAAATATGTTTCTGTTTGTTTTTGTATTTTGTAAAGTCAATTTAATACAAAATAAAGTGTAAAGGGGTTACGTTGTGTTTCTTTAGTACAGTATCACTTTAATATGGAAATATATTCAATCACAAAGTCACTGCAAAGACAGGCAGAATAAAATTGTGACAAAAAACTTTTTTTTATGATGTTACATTTAATTGCAGAAACTAAAGCATTATTATAATATATTCCGATAGTGATACTATAATTTCAAGGAAAATAAACTGTTGAAATATTCTTACAACTTAAGATATGTAGATTTAATCTCAAAAACTGTCACAAAGTCGACCATCCTACGGTATGGTTATGGAGGAAGCTTCGGAATCAAAGGACTATGTTATGTACTTGTAACATTTTATTGTAATAATAAATGACAAAGAAATTTCTATGCAAAAATATTATCTATTAAATAATTCTGGTTTGACAATAAATTTTTATGAAACAAAGGAAAATTTAGATTTCTACGGCCACACATTGACAATATTTCAGTCTATTTAAAATCAGATCATTGTGGATAGTATTCAATTTCTCAACGTTCGATCCTGCTAAAAATATTGCTGATTGACGTTGATTTTTCACTTTGACAATTAAAAATTTAAGATTGTAGGCTATTAGAATTGATTATAAACTGTAAAAATCCAAAATTATATTCTGTGTATTTCTTTTTCTATACGAACCTCAAAAATCATTACGGAAATCAAAATTTACACCACACAGATATAGAAATGAAGTTAAAGGAACCAAAATACGTAATGCGTGGTACGATGACGTTCAGTGATTATAAAATTAAAAAATAGAATATCAAATTTTATAGATTTTAAGGGACCAATTTTATCTTTTATAACTTAATGTAATTGTATAAATACCTAAATAATTGAGAGCTTCATTGTTTTGAAATTGCAATTGTTTTTGAATGCCAATTTTAAATTTGTTTTAGATTAAATTATCTATAAGTAAAAAGTTCCTAAAATTAGGACTTAAAATTATGGATCTAGATGTCCCTCACTCGTTTACTTTTAAATTTGTTTGATAATGACATAATTCATTTGTTTTTAATTTTTCGCGATAGTCCAACAGTTGTATAATTATTATGGTCGAATGGTATAAATCACGATGCTAGTATGGTGAATAGTTTCAATGTATCGTTTTTATGAATTCCTTTGAAACATTTAATAATAATAATAGGTATCAATTTTAAAACAAATCAAAACTGTATCTAGTCTGAACTAGATGTGTTGGCAAATGCAAACTTCATTGTCTCTCATTAAAACGGCTCAAGGCTCTGTCTAAAATCTATTCCAGTTTAAATGGATGAAAAGTGAGAATTAACATAAATTGTCTATTTTATTTCATTTTTATTTTCACTTTTTTGTAAGAACAACAGCTTCATTTAGTGTACATGGTTTACAAGGTAGTTTCTACATTTGTGCTATTGAAAAATCTACGATAATTTAATAACAAAATAATTAGTAACAAAAAAGTATTTTCTTTAAACGCGTCAGATGGCGCTCGGTGAGATTAAATGCTTTATTCTATTTTATAAAAATTCAAACGTTTTCTAAGTTCGTTAGATAGCTGTATTAACATAAGCTTGGTACATATAAGTAGGAATAATAATAAGGTAGACACTAGAACATACACTACGCTAACGCTGCCTTGACGGAACAGCTCTTATTAGAGGTCCAGTAAAATATAATTTTTAATAAGGAAAAAAGATCGAAAACGATGTCGATAACTCTGACGCTGTATTTAGTGACGTATAACACCCCCCCCCTACCTTCCCCACCTTTTGGGGCTTACGCTGTAATAGTTAAGTGGAAAAGAACTCGTCTTACTATTATATTATTCCTATTTCTACTTCTTGGTGGTTAATTAATAAGTAAGGAGGTTAATTTAACAATGGCCGAAATGAAATTAATATTGTTTTTTTATTTTAATTATTGTGACGCACTCTCATTATCTTTTATATGTGAATGAAGAACATATACCTCTATCATCGGTGATATGCATATAAATTAAGTGCAAACGGAACTATGTCTTATCATAAATTACGGTTTTGTGTAAATTAGAGAAAAAATGTTTCCAATATCCCGCACGCCGTACTGCCGTGCTAATCAAAATAACTGGGCCCAAGCTATTCTCGAGAAAAAACGCGGTTAAAGTTTTTACTTTTGTTTTGTTTGTAACGTAAAAACTGTCTAAGGAGAAAATATAGAGCTCGTTTTGCTCATCACGATAATGAATACAAGCCTGTTAGGCCCGAATACCGAGTTGTTGCATTTTTGATTATCACGGAAGTATACATACCCTGGGCTGCTCGTATTATCCAAGTCGGTTGCCAATGCGCTTGGAATCGACGATTTATTAAGCCCTTTTGTCACCTTATTACCGTTAGCAACGTTTTCGACGCGATAAATCATAGACAAGTCGTTTACTTTGATGCGCAACTTTTCATTTTTGTACATTTCAAAAGATTGAAATGGTATTTAACAACAATAAAGAAACTGTTTGAAGATATGTCGGATGAAGAATATGAAAATATGAGAGCGGTTTTAAAGAATTGATATATTTGTATTCTAACTATACTTCTACAAACGTCAGTGCCAGAAAGTTCCAGAACATTAGTGACTGACGGGGATAATACGCTTGCAAGAGTTAATCGTTATAACAACATTAACACATTATACGTACAGTTAACACGCCCCCGTGGCATGCGATGATTTATAAAAAGGGAAGCCGGCAACGATAATATAGGCAATAGAAACCTTGTCATACAATTTGCAATTGTCTATTCTGTTTAAATAAACTCTGAATCGACCATCGCAATATGAATAAAAGGCTGTCTATTACATAGATTACCACGGCAAGCTTTCTTTTTTATAGGTCATCGCACGCCACTGACACTTTTACAAATACCTGCGACACACACAAGCGTTAAGTTAATCAGGACCGGAGAATTGTCGTCGTACACAATTCCAAGACATGCTTCGTTGTTTTTTAAGCATTGATGAATAGAGTTAATCATGAGAAGAACATGTTGATGTAGTGTTGGTAGCGTCTGTCCCGTCGATAGGTGGCGTCGCTGTGTCACAACAGCTGTCGACGAGGATGGGCGCGGGTGTGTCACGTGCGTCGGCGTTTGGCCGGAACTGTCGCGGGGGGTGTTGAAGTATTCGCGCGACGTCTACCGCGCCTATACCCGCCTTCTTCTTCTGCTATCGGCGAATCCCATGCTGAATTCAAAAAAAGAATATTTGTTTCATTTTGAAATAAACTTGTATTCTACACGTTTTGTGAATACCATAGAGTAATAGAAAGCAGAGTGTAGTAAGAGGTGTGGGGGTATCTTTATATATGTTTCGATACTGAAAAAGTAAGTTTCAAGCGATATTGAAATAACACTTATTGCCTAATTTAATACAATATATATTCAGCTCCTTTGCCACAAAAAAAAATACTTGTTGAAAAAAATGATGAGTTGGAAACATTGATACAGGTAATAATAAATTTAAGTTGAGTACCTAATCAGTCTCCTTAATGTTATTATACAATAATTTGAGATGATATAACTTTTTAAAACCATAATCACAAATCAAAAATTTTCATCATACAAAACTCAGTTATAATTACGTAATTACAACAAAACTTTAAATCTGAATGAATAAAATGTTTATCTTTTATTAGTATCTATTATAAAAATTGATAATTTACACTTTCGTTGCGTTAAAAGATTAATTCGATCTCTTGCAAAACTTTAGTATTGCGCGGCGACTGAAATCGTGTTGTTTCACTCTGTGCGGCAGGCCTTAACGGTTAAAGTTCTTTGTGTATGAGTAAGACAAATATACATATTTGCTTCCTACTCAAAGTTGGATGCAAAAAGTGAAAAAAAATAGACATGGTTTAGGTCTCTAACGCACTGTAGTATAAAATTTTCATTTCTTGCATTGGGAGACGTGTTGATACCCGTGAATTGTACGCCTCGTAGCCGCGAATAAGGGAGGGCGGGGAGCGCGGGCGCTGCCTGCGTGCCTTTGTTTAATTGTTGTTCAACTATCGATGCGGACGGACGCGCGCACGTTTGGAAAAAATACGCGCATGTATACATTTATTAAATATATTTTGTAGTGTGTTGGTGAACAACAAATTTTTTTAAAGTAAAAAAGGGGAAAAAGCCAATTTATTTTAGTGAAAATGCTATGAATAAATTACATTTAGAAATAAATAGTAAAAAATATAACGAAAAATCAAGTGTTTAAAAAAAACGTAAAAAAATCGGTTTCCACAAAAACCGATTTACCTCACTATTTTAGGTGCATCAAATATTTAAAATCAGAATCACTGTCACTATGCCAATGTTCGAAAATTTTAGATTTTAATCTTATTTTGGATTCTGATTTTAAATATTTGATGCACCTAAAATAGTGAGGTAAACCAGTTTTTGTGGAAACCGATAAACCAAACTACGAACGAAACGAATTCTGAAAGTAATCGGTTTTAGTAAACGAAAACCGATTATTTTCGGAATTTGGACTTTTGGATTTAAATTCCTCTGTAGTGTGGAAAGCGCTAAATGCAGAAAAGAAGGAAAGAAATCCCAATACTACTCCTTTAAAGTTGATTTAAGAAGTATCTACTCGGTGGAACAGCAAATTCTACATGCTGTCTAAAATTCTTCAATTATCTGATGTCCTGGCATTAGTATGTAGTAAATTGATCCAGGTCCCAGACTACTTAACTGCCTATGAAGTAATAGTAGACAAAGAAATAATCGAACAGGCAACAAAGCTCGTTAGTGCTGATACATATCCGACCAGTTCATTAATCATACCAGTAATTTGTGGATTATTCGAGAATTTGACCACTATTGAAAATGCTTTAGAGAAAGATACATCAGTACGGCGAAATATGAGCAGCAGACATTTAATATACGAAGCAAAAACTGTATATGTGCTGTCTTTAAGAAGAAGCAGGTTGCAAGCGGTTGCCGCATAGCTTGCCTAGTGGGCAGCGACCCTGCCTGCGAAGCTGGAGGTCCCGGGTTCGAATCCCAGGTCGGGTCAGTATTTATATGATGAATATTAATACTGGCACCGGGTCTTGGTTGTTATATGTATGTGGTGTCTTCGCTTGGTACCCAAAATACAAGCTAATGCTTAGTTTGGGACCTAGACGTTGTTGTGATTGTGTGTGTATTATTGTTATTGTTATTGTTGCTGTCAATCACATCTGTTTTCCCAATCAAAATTACGACTTATGCGATTAGTTATTTATAGGTTAAATATATTTCAATTTTAATAAAGTAGATTTAAAAAAACATTCGACATTTTGTTCTTTCTTTAAAAAGGCAAGCAAAAACCTAAAAATACCTTAAAAAAAAGTTTTTTTTTAAGTAATCGGTTTAAGCCGGTGCTGAAAATTCTAATCGGTTTACATCACTAACCTAAAAAGATAAAAAAGGTGAACATTTATAGGCCTGGCTACTCTTTTAGTGTTTCAATCTTGGTATAGAAAATCCAGTGGCAGTCCTAACCGTGGTCTTACATATATTTTGTCGTCAACAGAAAATTTTGTAGCTATCCATGAGACGACAAGCGCTGCTCCATCAACCAGTAAAATATATTTTTGAAAAATGTTCAAATATGCCCCTCATTGGCTGATAGTGACAGTGATTCTGATTGAAAAGAAAAAAGATGAACTTTTATATGCCGGACGATCCTGCTCCATCAACCAGTAAAAGCAGCAGATGAAACGATTCAATGTCAAAAGCTACGTAAAATCCCCTTACAAGGTTGGTTATATAGTTTCAATCAGTATCAGCAAAGGGAATCCAGGTTATAAGAAATTAAATTCTTAACAAAGTGACCAAGGTGTCGAAAATGACCGATTTGATATATTGGGCATAAGGCCTAATGGCAGCGCCCACAAGGTTACCATTGAAAATATGCGGAATTGGCCGGCAGAACCGATTTCTGACTAGAAGTCAGGCAGGTATGAAAGGTCCGTATGCAGTTATTTGTTTTAGATACAAGTTTTAAACTTCGAGGGTGAAGTGATCGTTAGTAATGTCGTGTTATCGAAGTCTACTATTGCTTACGTCAGCGTGTGAGTAAGGTGGGCGCGGCCGGGCGGCTACACCGCGGTTCACCGGACGGTAATCATTCAGGACAGACGCGTAGAGAGTAGGTATTTAATTGTGCTCGGCTATTATATGATCTGTGTTTCTTTTACATACGAGTATTTTATTTATCATCATTAACAGTACTTATAATTTACCCTAATGTCACAACTGCATGGGAACCTATCATAAGATAGACTCACAAGAAATTCATAAATGTATCATTGGTTTTGAGAAGATATAAATTATTTTCAAAACTGTTATTTTAGGAGACTAATCAGGTCTCATACGCACCACAGGATAGGTTAGGTTCGACATTGTATAGGTCTCCAACGCACCAGATGAGTTTTAAAAAAAAATTTAAAAAAAAACTCATCTGGTGCGTTGGAGACCTATAAAATGACGAACCTAACCTATCCTGTGTTGCGTATGAGACCTGATGCCGCGGGGACCGTGCTGACTTAAAAAAATAAATGTTTTTTCTAATGGCAAGCATTACAAAGGGGCAAAGGGAATCAGAGATAGCTACCTTCCTCATTTCATTTTATCTCCTTATGGTTTGCAGTCTAAAGTGAATCTTATGCTTATCACAAATGTTTTATTTTTGTATTATACGGTTTTGGGATTCGCACCTTCAGAAAGAAAGTGACCTGACTAAAAAATTAAGAATTTTGACTGGTAGTATCAAAACAACTTTAAAAAAGATCTTTCTGCATATCCGTTAAATTCTGTCTTTTAAAAACCTAAACTTATCGCCTTATTTTAACATAGATATGTTGCTTTTTATGACAAGAGTAGAACAGATACTCTTCAAAAATGTTTTATTACTAAAAGTCAAAATCCTAATTTTTTTAGTTAGGTCACTTTTGTTCTGAAGGTATGATATAGTTATATATAGTAACTTATTAGAACATCTTTGATTGGAAGACATTCATTTAGTATATAAAAAGCTAACAGAAAAGTAATTGTCTGACATTTTTTGATGCTAAATGAATGCATCCATAGAAACATAACAGGACAGCATAACAGGACTGACCTGCAACAGAGCTAACTCTGGATTTGCTCTTTTCCTTCTGAGAAATGGATTTTCTGCCAGTAGAGCTGTCGCGTGTGCCGGATGCGTTAGAGTCACGAGAATCGCGTCTTCGATCTGTTGGTAAATAATAAGTACTTATATTATTTATGTATATATATCGAAACGCGGCCAAAAAACGGCTGAAGAACAATTAAAGATGAATATACTTATGGCATCTGTCAAAACCAAGTGCTTTGTCTGTGCTTGCTAACATTATTTAAATACCATATTAATAATAAATATAATAGTTACTGATGCTCTCTAACATAATGAATCCATATATGACTTGGTTTTGATTGAATTAAAAGTTACTGCCTGCATCGAGATCGGTTAGGGGTCAGGCTAAATGACTACAATTCCTGGTAAATGTTAATGTTAAGTCTACAATGCTCCTTATTTTATTATGGTTTATAAATTCATCATCATCAAAATCATTCTCTTCCAATTATACAATAAATATTAGGTCTTAACCTATGAAGTTGCCGTTTTGTATGAAATAAGTTAAAGTATTTTTTTTCAAACATCTTTATTTCTGTTATTCAAAGTAATCACCCGTGCAATCGATGCATCTTTGCCAATGCAGTGGCAGTTTATTGATGTCCTTCTTGTAAAAATCAATTGGACGGGAGACAATAAACTCTTCAAATGCGTTTTGAACTCTCTCGGCAATTGAATTTTTTTCCCGTTAAAAAGTTGTCCAAATTTTGAAAAAAGTAATAGTCGGTAGGTGTAAGATCTGGTGAGTATGGAGGGTGAGGGAAAACTTCCAACCCCAACTCTAGAAGCTTGGAGACTGTTTGTTGTGCAGTATGGGGTCGCGCGTTGTCGTGAAGGAGCAGCGGAGACGACCGATTGGCTAAACCTGGTCGCAAACGTGCGAGCTTCTCCATCATTGTCTTCAGTTCTTTACAGTACACATCTGCAGTAATGCTCATGCCATTTTGTAAAAAGCTGTGATGAATCACAACGGCACTAAACCATCTAACAGTGACCATCAACTTTAAAGGGGTTATTTTTCGTTTAACACATTGCTTTGGGGTTAAACCAGGATCTAACCAACTTGCTGAACGCTTTCGATTGTCGAACAGAATCCATTTTTCATCACAGGCAACAATCCGGTTCAAAATTCCTTCATTTCTGTGCCTGTTGAGCAACGCGAGGCAGCCTCGACGCGTACGTTGCGCTGACGATCGTTAAGTTTGTGGGGTACCCATGTATTAAGCTTTTTTACTTTGCTAATTTGTCGCAAATGGTCCAATATTGTTTTGACGCTAACATCAAAAGCTGCTGCTAGTTTAGCTGTAGATGAATGTAGATCATCAGTTTCCACCTTCTTTCATCATTGTTGACCAAAGTGTCCGGACGATCACGAGGTTCATTATTCAAGTCATAATTTCCAGAACAGAAGCGGGCAAACCAATAACGGATTGTGCGTTCGTTTGTTAAGTTCTCTCCGTAAACGTTGTTAATATTACGTGCCGTTTGTGCTACATTGTTGCCACGACGGAACTCATATTCCATAATTACACGAATTTTTAAAGTGTCCATTACGACGAAAAATGTTCAAATGTAAAGAAAACACAACACTAATCCATAAACAAAAAACTGACTTTGTAAAAAGAATGTCATGTTTTTAAAACAAAATTAATTTTAATTTACAATTCACAGCTAATCAAATTTTTTTTTTTTTTGTTTGAAATGGCCAGTACTGAAGAACGGCAACTTCATAGGTTAAGACCTAGTATTCTGGTTCCACAAAGATGAAATTTTATAATAACAGTCTAGCAATGGTATGTGAACTATTTATTTATTGCCAGAGAATATTCCTGATATGAAAATTTACAAAGACATCCCTCTAATCAGTAAAATAACTAATAAAGATATGCAAGGGTGATTGAAAAGAAAGCTTTGTCGTTATTGACATAAACAAAACATATAAGAAAAATGTAATGATCAACTAATGGGAACATTGACAAAAAAGTAGTTTTTTGGATTGTTAATTGTATAACCAAAAGAAATTAGAATACTTCATTTTTATTTTTAAATAGGTTTACACTATTTGGATGCTACTTAACTATAAACTGTAATTGCCATAAAATATATTTAATCATTTTAATGAAGAATTCTGGTTTTTTCATAACCACAAGCATAAATAACTCAGCTGCTCTATGGAAATAGTAAAAAAAGTGTATTACTATTTGCTTAATGAAAAAATAAAAAAATAAAAAATAAAAATTGGGCATTACGGGAATGGACGTGCAAAGCTCCCACAGTAAATATTTTTAATCAATAGTATGAAAAATAAAATACAAAATACAGCTTCTTGGTGGCTAATCATTCTGCTCTGCTTAACAACCTTGCATTGACCAAGCAAAATCTACCTTACACTATTTTTTATGAAATGGTGGACTAACGACTACACGGTCAATATGAAATCAATCATTTATTTGAACAAATATGCACCAGGCAGGTTCAGAAAGCCAACTCTAATTAAATAACTGACATTTTTACATTATAATAAAGATAAACGAACATATTTATGTTTCACAGAATGAGAGAAGATTTAAAATTCTGGAAAGTGACAAAATGTTAATCACCACTTAGTTTTTAGTGGAGTAGCCAAATTATTAAGTGTATGTTAAAAATTTATGAAATGTTCATACCATAATCTTTTTCAGATTTTATGCTGGGTGTATCAGTTGACGCATGGGAACTGCCACTTTCTTTCCTAGA
Source organism: Luffia ferchaultella (assembly GCA_949709985.1). Classification (NCBI taxonomy): domain Eukaryota; kingdom Metazoa; phylum Arthropoda; class Insecta; order Lepidoptera; family Psychidae; genus Luffia; species Luffia ferchaultella. The sequence goes on from OX453261.1 coordinate 15,316,837, forward strand.
TTTTATGATAGCCAGTCCACTCACACTGTCTTTTCTTACACCTAAAAAAAAAAAACGATTCTATTACACAATTCAAGTTTATTATTTATTTTTTATTTCTATGATTAAAAACTCTGATCCACGCAACATTTAATAAACGAATCAATTAAAAAATGCTCTTCAAGACTTATTAAGCGCATTCTACATTCTCGCCAGAACTTACACTTATTAAATGCGAGAGTGTAGAGGTCATAATTACCTAGTCTCTCCAATACTTTTCGATAATTTCAGGTGTCAGTCAACGAATATGTTTCCCCAGAGTGTGAAACAAAGAATAGAGACAATATCAATTATAAAAATAAATCGCTGGGTTAAGGACAAAACAAACTTTTTTTTCAGATTTTGACATTAATATTAGAATTTGATTCTCTATGTCGTGGTAATGCCTACTAAACTGTAGGGCTTATCGTTACCGAGTTATAAAGTGTAAAAACCGACTGTGTATCAAGTAAGATGCCTTTTTACAGGATTAAAAGCAAATAATTCTTAGTAATGTGTACATGATATTTTGATGTTAAGATGTAAAAAATATCAAAATGTTTTAGTCGTTGTCAGTCCTATAATGTTCTTGATCATTATAGTATTAATCTTCAAAGTAATTAAATACTTTTACGGGCTACTAGTCCGGATATCTGGGATGCACTAAAACACTAATTTTATTTAACTTTACTTTATTATAAGACAAAATCACAAACTAACTTAAGAACAAATAATACCGAACACAAATTACATATACCGTTATCTCACTCCACGCAGTTAATCGCAGTTGACTTATTTATAAAAAGTGTCTGTTCCAATGCCCAATTGCCACCTTTTATACCTTCACTCCCTTCCACGACCCAATACATATAACTGTTAGTATTTAATTACTAAGGACTTGTTTTTTATAGCAAACTTTCTAAATACTCAAAATCATAAACTTACTTTTTTGGACTAAATAATTGGTTTTGTCTTTAACCCAGCAGCGATATCCAAGAAAAAATTTTATTACCCATACAAAAAAATTTTAATGTTAGGTATCACCAATACACCTTATTACGTAGATAAAAAATATAGATTACATTTTCATAATAAATTATTTATCTACAGTGTTAATTTAAAATGTTTGGTTGCCTTCTTTGTGACGTGACGACACACCAGAGACCTTGAGACCGAGACGGGGCGGAACGTGCGGCGGCCGTAAATGGTGACTAGAATTATTGGTTTTTCAGGAAAGGTTTGTGTAGTCATATCTCAATTTTTTTCTATTGAACGATACTAAAAGGAAACAAGTCGGATGTCAGTTTTTTACCAAAAATCATTATATTAAAATTTTGATGATGAGTCTGATGATTTGGATAATGGCTATAATAATGTGCTTTCGATAAATACATAATACCTAATTGTTATCAATAAAATTAATATATTGTATTACAAAATATATATGTACCTTTTGGTGTGACATCTTTTGAAACAGTACCTCTGGAACTACTATTTGGGGTAGCAGTTTTTGGGGATGGACTTCTACCATCTAAAATAAATAATATTAGTGAGAAATATATGGTTAAGGCTCATAAAAAATGTACTTTACCATATTTTTTTATAGGCCGAATTTTGATTAAAGAAAAATAATATTTCGAAAGTACGTAATAAATTAAACTTTTGTTTTCCATGGCAGCTATTACTAACTTGTTAATATCGGACCTTTGAAATAGTGAATATATTTGAATTTAACCACAAACGAACCGGTACAACAAATCACTTATGTGCCCACCCCAAATCTAGTTTTTTTTTTTTTTTTTTCATCTTTAATTTACCATTCAACATTATATAAAAATAATACGTAAAATATGTGGAGTTAAAACTACTATCTCAATGGTAGATACAATAAAACAGGCAATAAATAAATATTATTAGATTTACAAAACAAATGTGCCAAATCACATTTCACGTGTGTTATGTCCATTTGTTACGTAGTAGTTTTTTTGTCATAAGCACTAACAACACATGATACATTTTTTTGTGATGGCGACATCACTATTTTCAATATAAAATGTCAGTGTCAGACATCTTGGTTTTTGGGAAAGTGGCAGTACTCTGTGTGTGTTATTTTTCGTCCTTGGATTTTCGAGATTTTTCGGTAGCAATTTCGCATGGTAAGTAATAAAATATGTTTGTTTCGGTTAAGGACAGATGAGAGGTAAGTTACTATTATCAAGTAATGTAGTTTACCACTGATTTGCATTGTATTTTAAAGATGCTATATTAAGTTTAGGTTATAATTAGTCACGTGTGTTTGTTCACGTGTGTCGCGTGTGTTACGAAATTGTGTGACGTAACACACGTGAAGTGGGTAAAGGTAAGTTCACATCCTAATGCCATTGAGATGTCTACTGCTAGAGAAAGTACTCCCCGTGTTTTCCAAAACACGCAGTCCTGGGCCAGATGCATACAATAATAATAGCATGCAATAATATTTATTTTGCATAAAACAGTTTATTTTTTGCAGATGCCGCTGACGCCGGCTGAAAGACAAAAGCGCTATAGGGAAAGGCTGAAAGAAAAAAATCTTGAAAAGTTCTTATCACAGAAAAGAAAAAATGCAGAGAGAACAAAACAAAATAGAAAGAAAATAGCAGAATATGCTTCATCTGATCAGGAAAATATAAGAAAGCAGTGGAGAGATAGGAAGAAGAAATCCAAACAAGAACCGAAGTTTAAAGTAATGCCTTTACCAGAACATACACCGGTTTTGAAACAGAAGAGGAATAAAGAAAGAAGAGTGATTTATAAACTAAAGACTGAAAACAAAAAATTAAACGAGGGATTGAGAAAATTAAAACAAATCTTGAAAAATATGAAACAAAAATTAAACAGGTGTCAACAAAAAAACAATGAGTTACTCAAAATCATCAAAGTAAAAAACAAATTAATTCATATTGAAGAAAATGCAAACTTAAGTGTTAAAATTACAAAAGATGATCTTGAAGATATAACTCCTTCATCGAAAACGAATGCTTACATTGACCAACATTTGCCAAATATACTTCTTGAAGAAAAAGATAGACTGAAAAGAGCACTATTTGAACATCACGTTATTGTAGAAAGTATAAAAGAAAGTTACAGAAATAAAAACGTTCAAGAAAAACGATTGATGAAGATTGTTTTCAGCAAAAGTGACATTATAGATAGATACAAGATGAAAACCAAAATAGCTACCTATTTAGGCTTGAAAGGAAAAATTCGCCATCATACGCGACAGAAAAGTAAAAACTATTTAATACAGGCACAGTTGAGAGACTTTTACGAGAGGTACGATGTTAGTAGAATAACGGCAGACAAGAATGAAATAAAAACACAAAACAAACATAAAAAACAGAGACGATATTTGCTCGGAACTCTCCGTAAGCTGCATTAAAAATACAGACAAGAAGGTGGAAAATTTTCATTCGCTACGTTTAAAAGATACAGGCCGTTTTATGTTTTGCCACCAAAAGCCGATAAGCGAGATACCTGCGCTTGCAAAAGACACGAAAATTTGCAAATGAAAGCCAAAGTACTGGAAGCAACTGGATCAATAGGAATAAAAGATCTTGAAGAATTATTGAGTATGGTTGTGTGTGATTTAAAATCCAAGGAATGTTCTTATGGAGAGTGTGAGCTGTGCAAAAATAAGTGTATCAACTTTACAAAGGATGAGAAAAATCTAAATGACAGCATTTCATAGTACGAATGGGTTTTGAAATCTCATGAATACAAACCAAAAAGAAATAGTGAGGTGACGAAGACTACAATAAAATTTACAAAGAAAAAAAGACTGGTACGTTGAAAAAGCTTTTGGATGCGTTTCAAAAAGAATTGCAGAATTTCAAAATCCATTCCTACAATATCATGCATCGATACATAAAATATCGCCGGTGCATGAAAAATCTGGATAACCACACCGTTGGATTACACATCAACTTTTCCGAGAACTATGCTTGTAAATTAAGCACTGAAATACAAGCAATGCACTTTGATGGGTCAAGACAACAGATTAGCCTTCACACTGGTATGTTGTATACTATAAACGGTAATCAGTCCTTTGCATCTATATCTCCAAACAAAGAACATGGGCCAGACGCCATTTGGGCACATCTCTTACCAGTGCTAGAATTGCTCAAACAGAAACTACCTGAAGTGAATGGGATTCATTTTTTTCAGATGGCCTAACTACTCAGTACCGACAAAAAAAAAACTTTTACTATTTCGCGAAACTAACGAAATAACTTGGTTTTCCATTTTCAACATGGAACTTTTTCGAGGCCTCCCACGGCAAAGGAGTCGCTGATGGCGTGGGAGGTGCTATAAAACGTACATTAGATTCATTTGTCGCTTATGGTTTAGATGTTCCTGATGCTAAAACAGCTTACGAATTGATCCAGACGTCTGAAACAGAAATACAGCTATTTTATATTCCCGACGATGTCATATTGAACGAATCAGAGGAACTGACACCAGTACCAAATACGATGAAAATACATTAAATCATTAACGACGTTGACTCCGCAAATTCGATTTTTTACCGTTATCTAAGCTGCTTTTGCCAAAAGAGTAGACCAGGTTTTTGCGACTGTCTTAGTGTGCAATCTGCGGACTTACTAAAACCAAAAATAGCGAAGAACGAAAAAACAATTGCACCTCAAAAAAAGATAACAATATTATCAGAAATAAAGAATACTGAGGAAAACAAGTCTTACTTTGATTTGACCCAATATGGCCCATTTAATCCTAAAGAAGTGGACCCAAAAACAAACATTGTTGTTTCATGTTTTAAAGAAAATATACTGCCATTTGTTGACAAAATTAATACAAAGAAGAATAATCCTAAGAAAAGAAAACTTACAGAGATAAACTGTAGAATAAATAAGAATCTTAAAACAGATGAGAGCAGTACAGACGAAGACTTGTTTTCTTTGCATGATTCCTCCGATGACTAGTATGACATTACAGATGACGAAAATAATTTTGATGATACAAGTTATTACATGAAGGAGCAGAAGGCGATATCAAATTTTAGACAAAATACAAATACGACTAAGATGCAAGCAAAAAGAACTGACAAACGAAGATATAAAAAAGAAAATAAATTGGATACTACTAGTGAAGTGACAAGAATAAATCTTATATCAAATGAAGAAGAACAAATAATGGAAACTAACCTAGCTAGAAAATTGTTCATGACTACGGCACAGCAGAATGACATTTAAAAAAATGATTCAATTAATGACTCTGAAGTGACATTGGAAATTCATTCACATATGTGGCTATGTTTTAAAGACACTGTACTTGTTAAATACTACCAAAGAGCCGCATGGAAGTACTACATAGGATTCATAGAAGATATTCGTATTGAAGAAGGGAAAAGTTATTTTACCATACGGTTCTTAAAAACCGTAAAAAAACCGACTCTCAGGTTTGTTGTTCAAAAAATAAGAGATGTAGACACAGTCACTGAAGATTTGATTATAAAACGGATTGCAATTACACAAAACACGGAACGGCCAAAAGAATACTTTTTAGCTGTTACTAGCGACGAGGTTTATTTTGAATAGGATGTAAAGTATACCTCAAACATAACGAACAAAAACACTACACAAGAAAACTAAATTAGTAAAGAAATAACTATTAAAAAACTATTTGTTATTATAAAAAAAGTAAAAATTGCGATCTCATTATTTGATTAATAAAAATGTAAATTAATAAATAAATAATGCTTAATTAAATGTTAATTAAATAAATATATATGACTATTTATTTAGTGTTTTATTTACAATTGTTTTATTTATTACTTGTCATGTGAATAAGCCTTAACAATATTTCCAGTGTGTTACCTATTTCCAGTGTGTTATCATGTGTCACAAGTTCCCGTGGGTTATGATACACTTTTTGTGAGCCTCACCCACATACTTACCTAGGAAATATTTTTGCAGTCAGTCAGTCAGTTTGATTGTCAATGTGTATTTGTAAACAATCTTATTTAGTGCATAATCAGTAATAAAAAGATCATCATAGTCACTTTTAAATAAACTTATTTGTTTCATTTATGCAAAACTAAATAGTTCTAAGTCAATTGTTTTACTTATTTATTTTCATTTTCAGTATTGGAGAAAACTGAAATTAAATGTCACATTTGATATCTTAAATTGACATCAAAATAACATATATTTTTGTCAGATTTCTCAAACTGTCCCCTAGATCACTAATAGTAGGGGAGCCCAGGATGCTAAATCGGGATTTACTCGAGCGTCAAAGAGACCTATTGGATTGCGAAGCTTAGATGATAAGAAGAAAAAAATGTCATATAATATATACACTTTCATCGGTGGGGGGAGCGGCTATAAATTTTCAAAAATGTAAAAAAAAAACAGTTGCATGGACATACTCGAGCGCGTCAGATATTAATAGCATCCATGTCCTACTTATTTCTGAAAACATACATATGTTAATCTGATTGTTTCCATGATGGGGGTGGTCGTACGTAAGGGTTGAAAACGGAAAAAAAATAAATTTAATCGAGCGCGTCAGATTTTCAAAGGGGATGTTAAGTGAACCTAAAAGAAGGCTCTTATGTAATAATCTGACGATTTGGATGTGACCCAAATTCGCGGCCATTATTAGAATGTGTAAAAAAAAAATCGCCATTTTGAAATACTCGAGCGCGTCAGATTAAGATATATATGGTTCATTTATATACCCTAAACGTGCTGTCTCATAATCTGACGATTATCTGGAGGGATTCGCCTAATCTGACAATGAAAAGAATTTTTTTTTGTATTTAATCAAATCTTTTAACTTAACAAATTAAAGAGCTGAAAAAATAGCATGCAAATAAAACAGTATATATTCTTTGAAGTACAAAACTTTTATTTATGAGAAAATAAGTATAAAAAATATACAAAAAATTTATATTTCAATTATAGAAACGCGAGAAGGGGAATACCGGCATCACGTAGCTGCACGCATTAAACTTTATCGATAATTTTTCCTTACTTCGGCTTACGGAAATCGTCAGATTATATATTATTCGTGAACGTTGAATTATTACCTTCAAAATAAAAAAAAATTTAGCCACGCTCGAGAAAGTCAAGATGACGTTTTTTTTTTACAAGTTTGTAACCCACCTACTTCTTATCGTCAATCGAAAATTGTCAGATTAGTGGAATATACACTTTTTAGCATATAACTAACTTACCCTACCTTAATCTGACGCGCTCGAGAATTTCAGATGATCAATTTTTTTTTACTAATCTGATCCTTTATCCTTGACGCGCGGCCACATATACGGGGCTAATACTTGGTTGAGGTATTTAATGGGGTACTAGGTTCCTCCCTGTATGTTAATCTGCCGCGCTTTAGTAAATCCCAAAATCCCCTCTTGGGCTCCCCTACTATAAATGGTTTTTGTTGATTTAACAAAAATTGTGCGTTTTTGACTTAGGATGTTTTAGTATTCCCCCATTCAATTAGTTGTATAGATACTCCATCATTATAATAAAAAAAACTTAGTTATTTACTTCATGCTTATACAGGGTTGGCTTTCCAAAACTACCACCCTAAGAGTATTATTGTTGCAATCATGCAATCAAACTTTATGGTGGATTGGAATATAACGCTTTATGCGTGCTTGCGCTTCATTGCGGTTCACCCATATTCCCCTCACTCCACGGCGTCCCGCTACACCTAAAACTGGTTACTGCGACGCGACTTGTGCCTATATTCACATCCGTCATAATATTTGATTGGAACTGTGATAATAAGAGAGGAGAGAAATGAAGAGATTAAACCAACTTTTAGAATTTTTAGAAATGTGGAAATATGAAAAAAAAAAACTAAATTAAAAATGAGTAATACATACCTGCTACTAAGACATTTTTGATAGCCTTCAAACTCAAAATACTTGAAACTAACACTAAATGGCCAGCCACTTTTCTAATAAGTCTTAACTGTTTAGGTTTGATACGTAAAAGAAAAAAGGAAATTTGGTCAAGGTAGGTTGCTTTTCTACCATTTCTCAATCAATTGGTAGGTTAGGTTAATTTTAAAAAAATACATTAAAAACCGAATATTAGGTCTTAACCTATGAAGTTGCCATTCATCAGTACTGGCCATTTCAAACTAAAAAAATTTTGATTGGCTGTGAATTTTAAATTCAAATTAATTTTGTTTTAAAAACATGACATTCTTTTTACAAAGTCAGTCTTTTGTTTATTGATTGGCGATGTGTTTTCATTACACTTGAATATATTTCGTCATACTGACCACTAAATATTCGTGCAATTATGGAATATGAGTTCCATAGTGGCACTAATGCGGCACAAACGGCACATAACATCAACAACGTCTACGGAGAGAAATTAACAAACGAACGCACGACCCGTTATTGGTTTGCCCGCTTCTGTTTTGGAAATTATGGCTTGAATAATGAACGTTGTGGTCGTCCGAACACTTTGGTTCACAATGATGAATTGAAGGCGATTGTGGAAGCTGATGACACTCAACTACAGCTGAACTAGTAGCAGCTTTTGATGCTGGCATCAAAACAATATTGGACCATTTGCTACAAGTTGGCAAAGTAAAAAAGCTTGATAGATGGGTACCCACAAACTTAATGTCGAGACCTACCTCGCGTTGCTCAACAGGCACAGGAATTAAGGAATTTTGAACCGGATTGTTACCTGTGATGAAAAATGGATTCTGTTCGACAATCGAAAGCGCTCAGCAAGTTGATTAGATCCTGGTTCAGCACTAAAGCAATGTGTTAAACGAAAAATAACCCCTAAAAAGGTGATGTTCACTGTTTGGTGGTCTAATGCAAGTGCGATTCATCACAGCTTTTTACTAAATGGCATGAGCATTACTGCAGATGTGTACTGTGAAGAACTGAAGACAATGATGGAGAAGCTCACACATCTGCTACCAGCTTTGGCCAATTGGTCGTCCCCACTGCTCCTTCACGACAACGCGCAACAACAAACAACAAACAACAACATACTGCACAACAAACAGTCTCCTAGTTGCTAAAGTTGGGGTTGGAAGTTCTCCCTCATCCGCCATACTCACCAGACCTTGCACCTACTGTCTATTACTTATTTTCAAAATTTGGACTTTTTAATGGGAAAAAAAATCAATTCCCGAGAACAGTACAAAATACCTTTGGAGAGTTTGTTGCCTCCCGTCCAGTTGATTTTTACAAGGACATCAATAAACTGCCACTGCGTTGGCAAAGATGCATCAATTGCACGAGTGATTACTTTGAATAACAGAAATAAAGATGTTTGTAAAAAAAAAATTACTTTAACTTATTTCATACAAAACGGCAACTTCATAGGTTAAGACTAGGTATATTCTATAAGAAGTCTATTCCCTCTTTCAATAGTCGACCCTTTGATTATGTCAATGCAGGGAGTGATTCATGTTGTTGGTAATGGGTATGTATTTGTCATTTTTTAACTTTGGTTTTTTTGCAATTTCACATTTCTAAAAATTCTGAAAGTTGGTTTCCTATCTTCGTCCTACCATCGTAGGGTTGGCTTTCCAAAACTACCACCCTATGGGTATTAATAATAAGAAAGGAGGGAGCGAGGTGAAAAGAATAAACCCACTTTTAGAATTTTTAGAAATGCGGAAACATGAAAAAAGGCAGAATTAAAAATGAGTAATACATACCTGCTACTAAGCCATTTTTGATAACCTTCAAACTCAAAACACTTGAAACTAACATAAATGGCCAGCCACTCTTCTAATAAGTCTCAACTATTTAGATTTAGTTCATAAAAGAACATTTAAAAGAATTTGGTTAAGGTAGGTTGCTTTCCCACCATTTCTCAATCAATAGGTAGGTTCGGTTAGTTTAAAAAAATATACAATAAATCCGAATATATGGGCACTCTGACTACTGTTCCAACAATTGATGGTTCCAATCTACTAGGAACATAAAAAACGCGCGAGGCGAGCAAGCGAAGCGAGCGTGCCGGGGCAGCGGCCGCCGGGCGCCATGCAAATTAAATTCTCAATTGTTACTAAAGGTAGGTTAGGAAATTCTTAACATACCTATTTACAGTTTTCAATTTATTTTAAAGTTGAAGTCTATTCCCTCCTTCAATAGTCGATCTTTTGATTATGTCAGTACAAGGAGGAAATTCATGTCTGTAGTAACGGGTATGTAGTTTTCAGTTTTTATTTTTGGTTTTTTTCACATTTCCGTATTCCTGAAAATTCTGAAAGTTGGTTTTCTGTCCTCGTCCTTCCATCCCCTAAATTATTATTAACACGTCTAGGGTGGTAGTTTTGGAAAGCCATACCCAGCCGTACTCTAATACATGCTTTCAGTTTAACTTACCCTCGCTATCATCAGCAAGTATGATGTCCTTACATTTTTGTTTGATTAAATGTCCAAAATCACTATCAGACAGACTGAAAGGTACTTCACTATTTGGGAAAGGAATTGGTTCAGTATCATCTAACAACTGTATATCATATAATGTCTCTAAATGTTTCCATATTTCTTGTGTAGTTATCTCTGTTGTTATAGAATTTGACAGATTTTCCCATATGCACGCCATGTATAAATGCTTAGAGATACCAAGGGGTTTGAGACGTGCCATGGCGTAAAATAATTGTATTTCCATATCTACTGTCCAGTCCAATGTATCTCCTGTCTTAGTTTCTGTTTCTTCTTCACTAGAAACCATGTTGATATTTTTTAGTTTTTTCTGTAGTTTAGCGATACCTAAATATTCAATAAAACATTCATTAAATTCGCGATTAACACTGAAGTTTATAGAATTTCAACCACAAATATTATGAAAACTAAATAATAAGCTGACAAACTTAGCAACACAAGAAAACGTCGCACTCACGTCGCACTAAAACGTCAAAAAAGTGAAACACCCATAGACATCTAGCGAGGAGACCAACTGACATCTAAACATCGCATGACCGAAACGGAAATGAGTATGTGTGCAAAATTCACATGTGGTTGAGCCAGTTTTAGTGATGTGCATGGGTGTTTTTTATATTATCGATAGCACGTAGTACTTTCATAACTTTCACATAATGTGTCGTTGAAATTACCGCGATATCATAAGTCGAAATCGGCAATCCTATTTATTATTTTGAATCTGCTATACTACATAATTTTTGTTTTGAGTTACTTTTCCTAACTTTTAGTTTTTTAAAATGACAAATCATCAATCAGTCAATTCAAATGCCATTTCCTTTACACCAATAAATATTTTTTTTTTGTTAACAGTTGATAATAAAAAAATTGCAGAAGTAAAGAAAGCGTTAACATCATTATGGAAATTTTAATATTTAGTTGAATACAAGCTAAGTAATAAATAAAACAATATAAATAAACGATTTTTATTTTTAATGACAATACGTCACGTTGCAACGCATAACAACAAAATTTTAACGCTTTGTAAACAAAAAAATGGGAATGTACAAAACAAAAACATTTACAATGGAGAAGTTCATGATGTTCAAAATATACAATTTAACTCGATAGAATTGAAAGATAAACCAAAACTAATAAAACAGTGAAAGTTTTTTTTTTTAAATTCGTCAATAAATGACTGAGAAATAAATTATTGATATTTATTAATTTGACGACCGCTTAGCCTAGTGGGTAGCGACCCTGCCGACGAAGCTGGAGGTCTGGGTTCGAATCCTAGGTCGGGTCAGTATTTATATGATGAATATCGATACTGGTACCGGGTCTTGGTTGTTATATATATGTGGTGTCTTCGCTTGGTACCCAAAACACAAGCTAATGCTTAGTTTGGGGCCACGACGTTGTAATGTGCACGTTATTATTATTATTATGTATTTTCGTGTGGTTTGACTGGTGGCTTCTTACTGCCCATGACGTCACATTGTCTACTCGATTGAGTGTCGCGTCGTCTCACTACACCACAAATTATGCCTTGGATGCCTTGGACTAGTCTATAATATTTTTTGTTTCTTTATGTAATAGGTAATTAAGTTTTATTTGGATATAAAAAAACAAGTTTTTGTAAAAGACAAAGTGATAATTTGCCTAAAATTGATATTTTCACTGTGATGGACTTTTTCTTCAAATCCATTTTATATTAGTGCTGAAATAAAGGTTTAGGCTCTAAAGTTGAAGGTCCTGGTGATATATCCCGGTAAACGTACGCTAACACCAATCGCTTGGTCTTCAGATTGACCTGTACAGAAATTACAGTTGGCATAAATGCTCTGAATTTAGATATTAAGTATTATTAATATATTACTTAATATACCTACTTAGTAAGCACATATGAAAAAAAAGAAACCCCCAACGGCACAAATTCAGTAGGTGTAGATCCTTTCTTCAAATGTCGTCGGTGATTTAGTTAGACAAAACAGTTATCCGTAAAATGTCTACTGTAAAGCAAAGAATGTTTTCGAGGAGTCCCACCTGTTCTATTTAACATTTTTTCCATTGTTCTATGCTAACCGTGTTTACAGGAAACCTGGATATTATGAAATAGTCATCATTATCAGAAAGCATTTTTTAACACCGCAGTTTCTTGGAGGAAAATGAGGTTAAACTATTGTATACAGTAGTTTTGTCATTCAAAGTTAAATTATTTACGACGTTCATAATCAGAGAACAGATAGAACGTCAAACTTTAAATCATAAATAAATAACGATTAAAATTAAATAGAGCATCAGATTTTAAATCATAAATAAATGACGATTAAAATTAATTGTGTATATATCTTATATTTTCATTTGAAAAAGTCTTGTATTTACATATATACTCTATGTGTAGTATATATGTATAGATGCCATACTTTCTCTTACAATGTGCTGCCAGGGTAAATAAACCTCACAATATGTTTAAAAACAGTTAACGATATCATTCCAGTGGAACAGGTGCAATTAGGTAATATCAAATTTAAAAAATATTTATATTTGAAAATATCGACATATCGATAGATTTTGTGCAATCCCTATGCTTAATTGTTACATTGTAATTTTACACAATATTTTTGTATCGTACACATAATTGTTTAAAATAACAAATTATTTACAAAATAAAGTATTTACCGTATACTACTGAGGTATAACCTAGTAAATTTAAGATCGCTTTTTATAAAAATAAGCATTAAGATAACAATATGTTATTGGCAGTACTTACCGGTGAAATGTCTCTTAATTTGGATTATTAACATATGTTACAGTGCAATTTAAAACTGAACACGACACCATTTTTATCACAAGAATTAATTTTTGTAGAATTCAAAACGATTATAACACAAAATAGAAAACAAAGCTGGACCTTATTTTGACAAGTGACTAATGAAGACTAAATGTGTTCAAAGAGGTTTTATGTCAGATTTTCTTGCATTTCTTTCTCGCAAGTAGGATTTCCGCAAAGAGCTGGATGTCATTCGCACACTGTGTTCCTCTCTTACGCTAGTATATATACCTTTATGGAAACACCGAAAGCCGAAACCATAGATAATACAGTATATGGCCCACAGAGTACTTTGATATGGCCGAAACGCCGTAAACGTTTGTGGTGGACATCGTCGGACAATTTATTTAATCGATAGTGTTTACGATTTTCATCATTTTTTGTTCAAAGTATGGATATTGTGGAAACAAGAACTATATAAATTGATAAATTCCTTCAAAATGGCGAATCATTATGAAGTACCTAACTGGTGAGTATTAAAATACTTTTAACACACAGGTGCACATAGGGAAGGTTATTTTAGCCGCTCGCATGTATTATCAACAAATTATTGACTGCATAAAAAAATAGTTGAAAAGTATTAATTTTTATCTCTTCAATATTTCTATTTTGTAACACCTAATTAGAAAATATACTTTTTGTCTTTTCAGGGCCGGTAAACCACCTACTGGTTTACATTTAGATGTTCTCAAGGGTGACAAGTTGATACAAAAGCTTATGCTAGATGAGAAAAAATGTTACCTTTTTGGTAGAAATCCACAAATGAATGATTTCTGCATTGACCATGCAAGCTGCTCTCGTGTACATGCTGCTTTTGTATACCACAAGCATTTAAATCGAGCTTTCTTGGTTGACTTGGGAAGTAGTAAGTTCCTTTATTATTTATTTTAGGGGCAAGATTCCTTGTCCGAAAAAACTACCATTTATATAATTTGCTAGGGTTGGTAATTAGAAGAATGTGACAAGTTGAAGCTACTTGATGCATTCGTTTGACCAAGATATGTTGGTGATACACCATTTCTAAATTGATAGGTTAAACCAGATTAGTTTATATCAATACAATGAGTGAAGTGGAGCTAATCGACGAGCCACCCTGAATATGAACATTGTAAATGTAATCTATTGTTAATTTCAAGTGAAAAGATTGACACTGGTTCATTGACACAAAATAATATTGTCTGTATGTTAAGTGAGCTGAGGCGCCACTATCCAAAATCCAGTAATTTTTTGTAATGTGTTCTCAGAGAGTTCTTTCCATTTTCAAATTTTATAAATGGCCTTCTATTTTTTCTATTGTAAGTGGCCAGTTCCAAAACTTTAAGTATGCCATATGTATAATGTTGGCTGATAACTATAAAAATATTTTTTAATAAAATTTATTATTAACCCCTTAGGGTTAAATACGAAATTGCCGTTTTAACATACTGACCACTTTGAATCAAATTTAAACCTGCATAGTGTCAGGTTTCAGACTGAAACTTTTTGAAACGAAAACTATAACATGCTAAATAAATAAAAATTTGATCGAATCATGACGTGTGAAGAAAAGTGATCCTTCGTAAGAATTGCCTTTTGTTTTTCAAGTGTAATAAAATAGAATAACTTCTATATATTTTTGAAGTAAAAACTTTTTTAGCATAGTTGTGATTTGAAAGTCGATGAAACGAAAAAGCGACAGTAAAAAGAGACAGACACATAAATTCATAACATTTAACGTGGGAGAAAATAAAATAGGAAGCATTATACAGTGTTTCTTATGTTCGTGGTTCTCTTTGTGCTCTGCTTCGTACCCCCTCCACTCGTGTTTACCGCGGCATAGTGGGAGTTTGCTTGGGCCTCAGCGTTGTACATGTGTTAATATGTGTTTGTGCACGCATGCATAGTACAAAGCTTAAGAAAAGGCATCACAACAACCATGGTGTTTTGTATACGTGTACGTATTATTTTTTATATGTGAATGTGTTTGTTGATCTTGATGTAGTATAATTGAGTTACAACAAAAGAGTTTCCAAACAAATTGGCACATAAGGCATTGGAAAGATAATATATACTACTGTTTAGACATTTCAATTTATAGACGAAATAACATAAGTATAGGCAATTGCAATGTTTAGGCATTGATGGTTAGGCAGTCTGCTGCAGTGGCATCTTAAATTTTAGGCACTGTGCTTATAACTCATTATTATTAATAACTTTTGGTGGTAGATTTGGGCACCCGTACCTTCCTATAGTCGGATTTGCTTAAATCACTGAACAAAGCTTGTGTAATAATAATAATATTATAATAATACATGGGACTTCCCACACAGCACCATCTAGTCCCAAAGTAAGCAAGTATCATGCTTGTGTTATGGGTTACTAGACAACTGATATATATACTTAAATATTCTTTATAATATATACATATATAAATATTTTTGCAAAGACACCACACACACACATAACAACCAAGACCCGGTACCAGTATCAATATTCACCATATTAATACTGACCCGACCTGGGATTCGAACCCGGGACCTCCAGCTTCATAGGCAGGGTAATATATAATATACAGGGTATAATAATAACGTATACATGACAACAACGTCTAGGCCCCAAACTAAGCATTAGCTAGTGTTTTGGGTACCAAGCGAAGACACCACACACATATAACAACCAAGATACCCGGTACCAATATTGATATTCATCATATAAATACTGGCCCGACCTGGGATTCGAACCCAGGACCTGTGTCGTGATACTGTGTTTTAAAATTTTACACATTGAATACACTACTTAATTTTGTTGTTCTTTATACGAATTTGAAATAGTTAAATTATGATAAAATATTTTCATTTTAGACATTTATTTATATAGATTTCCATAGTGATTTCAGGGGTAAAAATGCAATAATTGAGTCGATCCGGCTCAGTGTAATAGTTCAACAGTGAATAACTACAATAGAATCAAGAATTATAAAGTATCTGTAGAAAAGAGTTGTTACTTACTAATTTACTTTCGAAATTTTCTATGATTGCTGCAAAGCTCTAACTGCCTTCTACAGCTACTATACAGCTGTGATAATGCCATAAAGTATGAAATTCGGGCCCTTTTGGGGTTAACTCTTTCTATAGTCTGTGCTAGACAGAGTTATCAATATGTCTGCGAACTGTACCATAAATAAGTGACATATTTTTAAATTAATTTGTTTACAGCGCATGGAACATATATTGGTCAAATGAGGTTAGAAGCACACAAGCCCACCCAGCTGCCTATAGATTCTTCATTCCACTTCGGAGCTTCCACTCGCAACTATGTAATAAGGTAAAAAAGTACAAAATCCTTATCTTTACTAAATCAAGGTACACAGAGTCTGTTATTGATGATACTTATGCAAATGATAATATAAGTAAATGTATTGTACAAGGTGCCTGGTAAAGCATGGATGATATATAGTGGGGATGGAATAGATCCTGATTGATTAAATAAGCGACCTATGGTTTAGTACAATTCCCTATGGATTCTAAGGTACAGCTTTTTTTTAACAGAACAGCATTAATTTTTTTCGGTATACTGGAAATCAATTTTTCCTTTTATTAGATGTCCTAATATTGCTTGGAAGCTCTATTATTTAACTATAAAAATAGTCATTCAATGGAACTTAAAATTCATCAGAAAAAATTTAATATATCCAAGATTTTTTTGTTTTTCTTTTTTATTGTATATTTGGGCACCAATTGTGCTTTTTCTGCAGATTCTGAAATTATGTTACTAGACGGATGTTAGTAAATATTGAAATTTGAGAAAATTTTATTAAATAGATGGTTTTGGATATTCGGCTATACCGGATATTCGGATATACCATTCAACAGGATAAATAAACTGAATGAATATTTTAAGGCGATACAAACCTGCAGTTAAAAATACAAAGCATAAGATGCCATTTTCTATCTCCTGCGTGATCACACACAATTAAAGAAGATATAAAATCATTACATTCAAATCTGGTAAACGAGATTGCTAGAGATGGGACCAAGATGTCCGATCCACCTTTCTTAGTGATTCTCATTACATATTCTTGTACTTGTACTGTATTTATTATGTGCAGGCTACCCCTCATTTTAGTATTTATGATTTTTAAACTTATGTCATTCATAAAAAGCGTAGGTACTTAATTTCATAAAAAGTGTAATTAATAATACCTTCACACTCCCAGACATTAGCATTGACTTTTTATTAACATGGGGTTTGGGTGTCAGAATTTGCCCCTATAAGCATGTATGAGTAGCCTTGTGCTGATATTCACCAATACAGTTCTTCTAGTTGAAATCCGCGCATTATGTGTGTGTGAAGGTGTAATTATTATTATGAAATGCCCATTTTGTTACGGGCATGGGTTTAGTACTCAAGAATACCAAAACGCATGTTATCCTACACACTACAAAATGTAAGTACAAGAATATACAGGTTCTTGTGCATGAGGTACTCAAAAGATTACAACAAAAGATTCCTATCAGTATTAGAAATTAATGTCAAATGATATCTTCTGTCAGTCATTCCCATTTTCGGATATGAAAAAAATTCGATATTTTATTTGTGACATTTGTCATGTATGGAGGTCAAAATAAGGTCAAATAATAAGCGAGGTTACTGCTGTCTGTTGTAGTAAAATAATATCTAATATATATTTCAAAAGCTTTATGCATCAAAGGTTGTATGTTATAAATAGAAGTTTGAAAATTTCTATTTAAAATAAAGCATCAAACTATTAAAATATGTTTTTCATATTATTTTACTATACTTTTGAGATCTAAATGCTGACGAACATTTTTTAATTTTTAGTACATTGTTTTTTTTGTTTAAATAAAACATTGTTATTAAAAAGATTTTTATATAAATTTTTATTAACTGGTCTTCATAAGAAAAAAAAATAAAAAAGGTTACACATTAATAATGTAGTTTTTTCTGCCATAGATATCACCTTACAGTTTTCTCATTTATTATCTTTTACATGCAAACTCCATGTGATGGGGATTTTTTTATATTTTATATTAGACCTGTGTGTGACTTACAATAATTATTACAAGAATATTTCAATTATACTTACAATTGTTTAACACATTCAAACTGTAATATTTTGTTATTTTAGTTTATGAATGGACATTTCCACACAATTACTTTTCTTCATTCCCTGATCACATGGAATTTGCATGCAGACTAGTTTTAAGGAATGGATTAGTTGACATATTTGTGATGATGTTGAATATTATAAATGTGGTATACTTTCAGAGAGCGTCCATCAGGCAACCCTCGGGGTATTATGGAAGAGTTGCCAAATACGGAGACCGAGGGCGCACTTCTCGGCCTACCTGAATCGCAAACTGAACTTGATGTGAGTAGAAAATTATTCTACCAAACCATTCATTATGCAGAGGTAGATAATTATATGGGATGCACATACTCTATTTGATGGATCATATATAGACAGTAAAGTATCAAATCAGACATAAAGACATTGGAAAATTCGCAATGATTTTCTATCGAAATACCGACTATTTATGGTCGACTTGTTGTCTTACTACGATACGCAAAAGCCGGCCCCGACGGCAATAATTAACGTCGAGGATCGCCCTACGGTCATTGATCTGAATTATTGTGCTACCTATCGATAACACGTGTTTTGGTGATATTTCCGTTTCATTCTGTTTCGCTAGTTGTATTTGGGTTAAAATGACACGCAAAGCCAACATTTTTAGAAAAATCAGAATGACTTATAAAAGATTCTCCATTAAGAAAACAAACAGCTTTTTGTAATAAATATGAACAAATGGTGCAAAACATTTAATTTGTACATAACAATTATTTTTTCTAAAATAATATGAAAATGTACTGTACATATGTATAATAAAACAATTATAATTTTTTTCAGAATCTTACAGAGTTCAACACAGCTCACAACAGACGTATATCTATGCTTGGCATCTCCACGGATGATGGTACTGATGTTATTAAGGTAGGGGTCTTAGATTCCACATATCTAATGTGTATTCACTTAATCGTCATCGCAACCACAGAATATATCTGTTAGCGTGACCAGAAATGACACATGCCATAACCACGGTGATTATGTTCTGGTAATAAATTTCTAGTTGTCAAACTATATTAAAGTGACTTCTGTTCCATTAGAAACTTTGATTATGTGATTACGACACGAGTAGTCATTGTTATATAAAAAGAATAGGCAAAAAGCTATGAAATAATAATGTTTTTTTTTTTTAATATTCCTGATTGTGATTGGGTCACCTAACTCTGTTTAAGTAATAATAATTTCACAGACATTTTACACATCCATCTAGTCCCAAATTAGGTAGATCCTAGATAAATATTTTTTTGTAATGAATACATATGTAGATATTTTTACACCCAGACATTGAACAAAAATAGACATGTTCATGCTCATTAATATTTTTCTTGGGCGGGAATAGAAACCGGAACTACTTCGAAACTACTTGACCAGTCAGTGTAACTAAATTAAAGTACCTAAGTAGCAAATTAAAATTTGGCTGCAACAGGCTGACAGACACACACCAGTATGGTTCTATGAGGGTTCAGTTTTTTTCGAATTAAAGCTATAGAACCCTAAAAATTGCTAGAAATCTTACCAAAAAGCAATAATTTTTTGACAGACTATATTTAATTTGCAAGTGGCGCCGCGTAGTGACAAAAAAATGTCTGATAGCGCTCATTGGCGGCATATTAAAGGAGGGCTAAATAAACAACAAGCCTGCATAAAACGATTGGTGATTGTTAATGTTGGAAAAGAAGTATGCATAGACTATACCAAGTGTGTACAGTATGGATACCATCATTTGTTTGTCCCAAATTTAGCGTGTTGTACTGATTGTTTTCTTGAGATTAGACAACAAGTGCAAGAAAAAATGTTATACATGAAAAACATGAAAAAAGTAATTAATTTCCAGTCTCGTCAACCCTGCACAGCGCACGCGTAACGTAACGTAACGTAAACGGTATACTTACTAGATATGCCACGTCCGCTCGCGCGCGCCCAGCCAGCGACTGCTTACATGCTTATTTGTGAATAATATGCATTAGACTTACCAAAAATCCTCGGTTTTGTAAATCACACCAGGAACGATTGATGATTCATTCATAATGGTGTTGCCACGAAGTCACAATAATCCACAGAACACGCTATTAACACAGGTTTAATTCACAGTTACCATGCCAACGTCGTCGTTTGTATTAACTTTTCGGATACAAATTTTTAATTTGTTTGATGTGATGAACATTAAATTTAGAAAAACATTTTAAAAAGTATTTAATGGAATAAATGTTTCAAGTTTTAATTACATGATACAAATATTTTTTTTAATACGCTGCGTGAAGTAGGTAATTACTGGCTCTTGAATTTTATGCGTGATATCCATTTTGCTCTAGACATTTGGTAACTCGGCTAATTAGCCTCGTGCACTATTCTCAATAATTCACCTTTACTATTTTATTCACGAAATGCTTAAAAGTACATTAAAGAAAGAATACGACAAACTGCAAACAGCTGGTGTTAAAACTTTTGCAATGTCATGACTCACGTGGTCACGAACTCACGGTCACGGTCACTGTGAGACTAATTACGCAACATAACATACGGCAAGCCGCGCCGCGCCCCGTTTCACCCCGCACCGCCGCCGCCACCCACCGCAGTCGCTTGCTGCGATTGTCGGTGAATTTCAAACGAATTTCAAGGCTGTTTCCGGGCTTGCGGTGTGTGCCTCGGTGTAACCCGGCGGTCATAATGCAATTAGGGTTGCGTGTTTATTTGTAAACCAAGTAGTATTAAAAATTGATTTTCTCTAAAACGGCTACAAATAAAAATATAGTTTCTTTGGCGAAATTGTTATTGAATACCAGCAGATTTCAAATACAACGGGACTCTGGACGATTTGTATCTAAACTGTATTGTCACCTACCCCTCCTATGAGTTAGTTTATGTATGTATGTAAAAAAGTCAATGTAATTTTCTGCGTTCCAGCCCCCGACAGGTACGAAACGGTCGACTTCAATGCCGGCGGGCACTCCAAAAAAGCTGAGGCGTAACGTGTCGTTCAACGAAGAAGTGGATATCATCAACCCTGAAGACATAGATCCTACGATTGGGAGGTTCAGGAACTTAGTGAAATCGACGATAGTACCGAACGCCAATTCGGTACCAAGGAAACTGAAATTGCAGAGCGCTGATGAAAGTAAGCTATCATTGTAATTATATTGTAAAAGTGGATAATAACTATGTAGAGACGCCACTGACGTTGTGTGGACGAACGCCCCACTGTATTATGTTTTACGTTAAACTAATGAAGCACTCGTGTAGCTTTAGCTCGACTTTATACGCCAACATGACAACACGCCACGAGCATATTAAGCAAAAGTGGCAACCAAGAACGCTTTATTGGATCTGCTAACATAAAAGAAAACGGGCGTTTGGCTATGTGGCGTTAGTTTATTTCAGTTTTGTTGTTTAGTTCAGGTTAGGAGTGTGGTGGATTTGAGCATTAACCAGTTTTACTGAAACGATGTTAACTATCGTACACGAAAACCAACATTCGCGTATGGATATATTACAACAAAATCGGTGTGATCAATGTTTAATTTAAATTAAATTGTAAACACGGAGAGAGCGTTTGATCTTGTCCACAGCTTGATGAATAATATTCTATCATTCGTTCTCATCCCCGATACAAATTTAGTTCGGGACTGCTTGGGGTTGTTATCTCGTTTGTTGTCTTTATGATCGCGCTCTGACGTAATATGTCAGAACTATATATTTGGTTCCAATAGCTTGGGTTTTGTTTGAGGTAAAATAATTTATTTATTTATTTATAAGGTCTCCCAACATTCTTACACCGCAACTTACTTAATATAGTTACATAGTTCATCTTACAAGTGTAGTGTGAGAACAATAACAGGCAAACACAAGCATGAGGAATACAGAATAAATTCTGCACTCACTTTTGGACACATGGTTTTAATTTTGTTCGAGGTGAGAATTTATATTTTAGGGTCATAAGCTGTGGTATGAACCAAAAGAAAATTCCAGGTTTATATTTTAAAAAATATTCAAATTAAATCTGAGAAAATTTACATGTTATAAATGCGTACAATGATTTTCTGTATACTCCCAATGAAGAAACCAAAATATCAGTTTCACTGGCGAATCGATGAAATTTGTTGTGTTCCTCACAAAGTCTGTTGATAATGCTTTGCGTGCCCAGATTAGTCCTGCTAGTCTTTACTAGAAAGGGTTTGAAATTAACAATTCCAGAGTTCCGTCGGGGTACCCTAAAATTTATTTGACTAAGAAGAATAATTGACTGCTCTGTAATTCAATAAATTGAGCTTTAGTCATCACAGATCTTTGATTGAATAAAATTAATTTTACTTCATAAAAAATAAAATTCCAGTTTTTAGTAGAAAAATGTGATTTACCATCGGTGACTTTATTAAATTATAATCTATAAAATAAAAATTATGCACATTGCAGGCCAACATCATCATTCGCTGCGGCTTCAGGAAATATCTCGAGGCACAAATCTGTATTCCGATCTCCCTGCGCCCAGTTCACACCTCAGTCTCATTGGTGCCAGGTAATTTTTTGGCATTAGCAGAAAATTGTTAATAGTTAAATAAGCTTAGTTAATGTTATTAATAATAGTTAATATTTGGATAGTTACGATAATTATGAAAAGTATGATCGAACCACCTCGCGTTTCCGTTTGTGACTCACTATACACTCCTCACTCGTTCATTTTGCTAACAATACATTACACCAAAATAAAATAATTCTCTTCAATTACACCAACATTTGACATGTTGATGTGGATAACTCGGTGACAAATTATTTTCCTTTTTACACTTGACCCTGCCACTACACCTGACTTTGACGTCTCCCACTAATATCTCACTATTGAGACTGCCATCAGGTTCGCAAGCATACTGCCTTATATATTTCAGGTTTGGTCATTCTACTGGTTTTCAGAAAAGTGCTATCGAATAGTCATTTGTTTTTCATGGAATATACTGACACAAAACTATTTATAGGAATTATGAGTGCCGATATTTGAAATTGAGAATGTGCAAGTAACAATATCGCCAGCTCCACCCGTTGGTCCAACCTTGGCCCCAATGCTACTCGTTCAACTTGTGGATGGGGAAAATTTGTTTTGATCCCAATGTTGGCGCGAGGATTGACTATATTGGCCGTCGCGTGTCGGTTTTTTCAAAAGAATCCGCGCGCCAACGTTGGCGATCCGTCCACACGTTGGTGATTCGCTCAGTCATGTTGCAACACGCATTTAGTACATATGTCGAATATTGTCGAACGAGAATGTCGTTCTCATCTGCACCATCGCCACTCGCATGGACAAATGAAAAAATCAGTGCGTTTTTAGAATTTTTGGAAAGCGTTTAGATTTATTTCAATTTCTCTATCGGACATCTTCAAATTGGCTCTGACAGGACAGAACTAGTATAAAGAGTCACTGTGTGTCTTCATCGGCCCATATCTACCCCACTGCAGGGACTTAGACCTCCCCTAGGGTAGAGGGGGGGGCTTGCAGCTTTAAATCGCACGCTGCTCCACTGCGGGTTGGGGATTGTAACGACCATCTATCGACAGCGCCCGGGACCGACTGCTTAACGTCCTCTTCGAATCACGAAGTCAGTAATAGTTAATGTACTTAAGTCAGAAAAACTCATTGGTACACGCCGGGATTCGAACCATGGCCCTATGGCCTTATAAATTTGAGACAGGTTCGTTGCGCTTTGGGCTATCATGACACTGTGTGTATTCTTCACCAATTAATCAGCCAACGTTGGTTACCAGCGATGTGACTAACGTGTGGAGCCGGCGTATCAATCATCCTTTCGTCGTTTCTACTCTATCTTCAATTATGCCTTTTGACATGACTGGCTTCTATGAGTTCACGCTAGCACAGATCGTGACAACTCTGAAGTCGACGCGGGTGCGGTTTAGTGCAGATGCGGGGTCCGTTCTCGCTTCGACGATATCGACGTGCCGCATATTATGACACTCGCAAATAAATCGAAACCTATGGGGTATTTCCTGCTGACCTAGAATCATGAAAGGCAAGAAGTAAGATCTCACAGTCCAAGTCAAGGAAAAAATCTGCAAATAGTTTATTCATAGTTATATAACATTAAAAATAATTAAGATTGCTTTATATTTTTTTTGTAATTACCTATCATAAATATATGTTTTGCATCTCAAAACATTTCCTTGGTTAATACAAATCTATTGACAGCTCATTTCTTACAATTAGTTAAAGGTTGTATACGCATGCAAACCCACCCTTACTTGAATATACACGAAACACATTACACTCCATTCATGCATACATACGTTATATAATAATATACATGCATACACGCTAAATACATTACTTTCTATTGGTTTCACCGCATTTGGGTAAGATGTGACGTGTAAGATGATGTAAGAATAATATTTGATTATCTAACATGCAATAATATTATCTTGTTTTCAGACTGGGTTTGACTCTACCCAATCCTGCGCCCGACGTGGAACTGGAGGGTCCAGAACCACCAGTCAGTATTCACCCACCGCTGCCACATGCTGGTAAGTTAACAATATCTGAAAGCATGGTGGCTAATGCACTATAATAAGATAAAGGTATAATAAACCATACCATAAGCCTATCAATGCCTCACTGTAGGGGCTTAGGCTTCCCCTCGGGAAGAGGGGACTTGAATCTTAATCCACCATGCTGCTTCAGTGGAGGTTAGTGGCTTTTAATGACTGCTACAACCAGGACCGACGGCTTAACGTGCTTTGCGAAGCACACAATGATAGTTATGTACATAAGTCAGAAAAAAGTCATTGGTACATGCCCTGGGATTCGAAGCACGGCTTTCTAAATAAGAAGCGGGCTCGCTATCACGCGGTTATCGCGACAGACGTAAATATTTAATTTTATGTTATTAATTGAAATTCAATTTCATTGAGAATTGAACATCATTTATTTCAGTTAAGGTGAAGTTATTTTTTTTTTTGTTACCCCAAAACACAGTTTAGAAATAATATCTTCAAATTTCTTTTACATAAGAATTTTAAAATAACACTAGCCGATAAGATTTTGGTAGACTGCAAACGGTTGACAGATTTTATATTTTGAGTGGAAGTTCTTTAGTTGCATACTATAATTTCAACCTCAATACCTAAATGGGCAAACTTATAAATGAAATATTATAAATCAATTAAGTTAACCAAAGTCGAAAGCAGTAGAAGCTGAACTTCATAAAAATGAATAGCCGTCATGTGTTCACGCGTGCGAAGCCATAGAAAAATGCTAGTTAAAAAATAGAATTTCATCCGCATTTCGGTTGCTTTTGTTCGAAACTCACTAAATTTACTTTTTGAATTTGCAGTTGTGGAAGAACCGGCCCCGTCAAGCGAACCGAAGCGGAAGAAGTACGCCAAAGAAGCTTGGCCCGGTCGAAAACCTGGACTTATGGCCGGCGTATAAACGTAGTTTGTTATATGAAATATATGTATATATATCTATAGAGTTGTTATACATATCCTTCTTTTGTACGAGTACATACACTGTCTATAGGCTTAGATATACGCACGGACGGATTCCCCCGCTACCGGTATGCCGTGTTCGAACCTGAAATGTGTTTTGGAATCGGGAATAACAAAAATGTAAGACATAGTTTAATGTTTTCATTTGAAATATTAGACATTTTTAAGAAACGAATTTCATTCATTACAGACCTGAAGCTGTAATCCTAACTATAATATTATAAATGCGAAATTGAGTTTGTTTGTTTGTTTGTTTGTTTGTTTGTTTGTTTGTTACGCTGTCATATAACTACTCAACCAATCATTTTGCATGCACGTTGTCAGGGGTACAGAAAAAGACATCACGTACTTTACATCCAGAATTTTTTTTTTTCGAGAAATTGAAAAATGACTTAGATGGTCGTCCGGCATAACAATTCGGCCTACTGATGGGACGGAAGGAGGGGAAGAAGGGCCCGTGCGACACTAGGGCAGGACGCTATAGGATATATGTGAAATGGTAATGCAAGTAAAAAGAGAGACGGAAGCACGAGTTAGATGAAAGTAAAAGCGTGAGAGGGAATGAAAACAGTGGCGAGAGCGGAAAACGACTACAAGGGCGTAAAGTCTGACCGCGCGGACGAAGCCGCAGGCGGAAGCTAGTAATTTTATAAGTATTTTAAAAATATATTTTCTTGTGACCTTTATTTGACCTGGATGTATTGCAATCAGAAAAAACGTAATGTAAATAAAGATTTAAAAGCATGATCACGCGCTTGAGGCAGGTGTCAGGTTAACTTATATGGTTTGTATTACTCCGCGCACAATTATTTCACCCTGTGGTCTGACATCTTAAATTGAGGTAAAGTGGATAAACGGAGTGGTTGTCTGAAATATGCGTATTTAGCAAATTCGAAAAGAAGACGTTCAGATAGGCGTATGTGAACATTATGGATTATAGACGTATTTTAAGGAATTAATAAAATGTGGTGAACTTAATATATTCATGTGTTCTAATGGATTTGAATTAAATCATAATACATGGTCAAATAGGATAAATGGTAACGACACATAGAAAATGGTCAGGACAAGAAAAGTTAGTTATTTTGATTTATCATTATTCAACTTGTTTTCATCTTTATACCTAAAAATCAACACTTAGTTCACAAAATTTTTAAGAAATTATAACCGTCGTCGCAATACGGTAGTTGACTAATATTGAAAATATTATATTTATCTATATCACTTCATCAGCCCATTTTTACCCCACTGCAGAGGCTTAGGCCTCCCCCAGGGTGAGGAGGGGGGCTTGGAGCTTAAATCCACCACGCTGCTCCACTGCGGATTGGGGACTGTAACGACCGCCATCTATTGACAGCGTCCGGGACCGACTGCTTAACGTGCCCTCCGAAGCACGGAGTCAGTGATAGTTATTTACTTAAGTCAGAAAAACTCATTGGTACACGCACGGATTCGAACCATGGCCCTATAGGGCCTTATAAATTTGAGACAGGTTCGTTGCGCTTTGGGCTATCACGACTCCTCTATATTGATCTATATATTTATATTATATTTATTTATTATATTTGACGACCGCTCAGCCTAGTGGGTAGCGACCCTGCCTACGAAGCTAGAGGTCCCGGGTTCGAATCCCAGGTCGGGTCAGTATTTATATGATGAATATCGATACTGGTGCCGGGTCTTGGTTGTTATATGTATGTGGTGTCTTCGCTGGGTATCCAAAACACAAGTTAATGCTTAGTTTGGGGCCTAGACGTTGTCATGTATACGTTATTATTATTATCAAGAAAATATAAAAATAGAATTTATACGATAACAAATTTATAGACCAAGTCATATTCGGTTGAAGAGTATGGAAGTTATAAGCTATTTAAATTTCATCTCTGTCTCTTTTGTGCAAAACGATATTTTACTTTATTTTAAATGCCCTGACGTCACACATAGGTATAGTTCGCCTCAAACTTTATTGCGGATCGGAATACAACGCTTTGAGCGTGCTTGCTTAGGTACAGTCATATAGCCCTCGCTTCACTGCGTTCCGCTACACCTAAAACTGGTTACTGTGACGCGACTTGTGCCTACATTCGGATCCGCCATAGAGTTTGATTGTAACTGTATGCCCTGCGGTATTGCCCTCTCTAACAGGACATTTTAAACATTCATAACTTTGTTATTAATGATTAATTTTTTTAAATATTTTCACTGTTATGGTATTATATATATTTAGAAAACTTTTTCATGTAAAGTAATTTAAAAAATAAGTCAACAACCGTATTGTCGAGAGGGGACCGCTCTAAGATACCCTACGTCTCTTGATATTAAGTCAAGCTCCATGGCTCAGTTTAGAAAAATGATTAAAGATATTGCAATACGTTCTATGTCAGATTTTGTCAACTTTTCAGGAGACAATAATTTGTATATTTTTCTTTAGAAAATTAACTCGTCATTGTATATTACTGAGTTATTTAATTACACCATTACACGTTCCTTTACATAGAAAAATGCAGTAAAAAGTCTTTTTATTGTTATAGAAATTGGCATTGAACGTATTATAGCTAAGTTCATGATTAATTTTAATATTTCAGTATAATATATTAGTATTTAAAAATCAAAGTATAAAATGTTAGTACTAAAGATTTAATTTTGGAAATTAATGTTTACTTGATAAAATTTAAATGTTACTGGTACGGATGTAGGAACAGTTATTGGAGTCTTTACTATAGGAGTCTTAAGAGAGTAAGATTTGGTTTGAGTGGAGTATGATTTCAGCTCTTGCAGATGTATTTATTTATTAAGCATATAATACAATAACGTACTACAATACCCTGCAAAACTGTTTCAACAGTTTGACTGCAGGAAGAATTACATATAATGTGTTATAATGTGTATACAAAATTTAAGTTAACTAAGGGAGTGTACTTAATAAAGATTTTTTTAATTTGTCTTTAAACTTAACACTATCAGGCTCGAAGCGGATGCCCTCAGGTAGACTATTGAGTAAATACGGTAAACGTTTCTTTAGCGTTCTATTTCCAAAGTAGTTAGAAACTCTAGGTACTTGTAGTCTACCTGTTGACACCAACCTCGTGCCATAGCTGTGACTCGGCTGTGATAAATTGTCTTACAGACTGCCATGGTTGTTTACTAACAAAAGGTACTTATGCTTTAGACTTACTGGTAAAATTTTACATATTTTAAAAAGTGCACGGTAGTCTCCTTTACAATTATTTTTGGTTTTTTTATTGACAAGTAATTTTAGAAATCTAATTTGAAGTATTTCTAGTTTGTCGATATATGATTTAAAAGTTAGGCCGTAACAATCAAGAGCATATCCCAGAATCGGATGTACTAATGAGAAGTATAAACATTTGAGTGTGCCGATAGGAACTCTTAAGCTTAAATGATAAAATTTTCCAAGTAAAATTCTAAGCTTGGAGCTAACATACTCAATATTAATTTCAACGTTTCAGTAGGCAAAGGTGACTAAAACAATTGACGTGTAGTCATACTTATGTTGTCATTAGAATGCCTTGGCAAATACTCATAATTATTAAAACGTAATTTTTGCTTAATTCTTTTCTCTGGTAAATACTGCAATGCACATATATCTGTAACAACAGGGTCTCCTTATTTATTTCCAGGTTGAATGCTAGAATATCTTCCCCATCATATTTATAAAAATCATCGTAATTTAGTATGGCTTAGAGTTTTTCTTAGCACTTCCAATCACTTTTATATAATTACTAAAAATGTTTTCTCGGCGTGGTTTAAGTTTACTTTCAATTGTGTTATGGATCGAGTCCATTTCCATTTGGGTGTGACCCACTTCTAAATATTTTTGTTCGATTACTATATTTTCACTATTACTACTATTATTATTTCTATAGGCAGGGCAACTCAGGGAGAACACTGGTAAGATTAATGGTCACTCCATAAAATATTTTTTTGGGGTTGGACTTTCAAATTTTATTTTTAAGGGGTTTGGTTAGGGTCGATACAAAACATATTACTTTCTGATCCGCCATTATCCTCGTGTCACAAGTATCTAACAGGTCACTTCTTCAGTTTTTAAATTGTGCCGTGTGTAATTATTTTTTAGTTTTGTATTATAATATGATGTTGGCTCTTGAATTTTAGGACAAAAGTACGGCTTGTACAACCATTGTAAAAACAATAGTGTCTGTTTCTGGATTTTTTTGTATCGTTTCTTTTCGCGGGTCTTGCCAATGGGGATCCCAACTGCCAACTTCTCTCTATAGAGGGTGAATCTGTTGATGTATGTCACATGCATACTATTTCTAGACTATGTTGTATTGTACATTATTTACTAAACAACACAGGTGTAATATATTAATCCACTTGTTCTAGGTACTGTTTTCAAATAATATCTTGTAAATTTGTTTCCAACAGACCATACCTGTCAACAAAGTCTGCTTTCCTTCCAGACTGAATCACATAATTTTTTTTAAATTCAGCTTTTGAATCCTTGAAATTCGATATTGAATGCATTGTAGTTCGTGAACTAGCAGAATTTAATCGTGAGGACTAAAAAAACTTCAACAAAATACACTAACAAATCATTAGCAGTTAGTCGCCTGACATCACGGCAGTCGGGTCGCCGCTGGTGCCATCTATACTACGCTTTGCGTTTGGAACCCCATTGTTTGTTAATTAAATGCTTCATGTGATCTTTCTTTTCTGTCTTATCGTTTTTTAACGCTCCACATATTTATGATATTGATGTTTTCTTGTTACGAAAATTGCTAAATTCAGTTTTTTAACAACTTTTGACTTAAAACAACGTCATTGTAAAAATGTACATAAAACGTGATGGCCCTTCAAATATGGTCGTATTAATTCCATAACTATTTGATTCCGTTTTTTTTGTGTATTAATCGTTGGAGTGTTCCTTACTACAGTACATGATGCGAGAATTTTTATTTTTTATGTACTGGCGGAAATATAATCTGCCTCTAAATAATATTAAGGATTCATCTATTCATAATTCTTTTGGTGGGCTATAAACTTTACGGAAATTTTCAGTTAGAGCTGTTATGAAATTGACAACTTTCTCCAGTCCTTTAGCATTTAGGTCAGCTACGTAAAGGCAACGTAAAATCTGTTCGAGTCTTCTAGATGACATAGCATATGAAAAAAATGGGTGGTAGTATAGTGGATCAGAATATGAGAATAATGTTCTCCTTTTAGGTGTCCTTGTAATAAACATAGTCCCAAAAAGCTAACATCTCATCCTTAGTAACATTTCGAAAAGACTGCTTTCGACTGTTTCTAGTGTGTGGTCTATTATCGGTAGACAGTTTATTTCCGTAATCATTTGTTTTACATATAATAAAATCTAATAGATGTTCAGACAAAACTAACATAAAATAATCAAGTGGTGTAGGATTGTCATGTATTATTGCTCGCAATCTATATGAAGCATAGTCAAATTGAAAATCTCGAATTGGTTCTATAGTAGGTGTCCACTCATTATCGACATCTGACGTGTCTTGAAAAATAGGCTGATTGCGTAGGGCTTCTTTTTGTATAGCTAAATTATTAGATGTAGAATTTCGAGCAACTTTATTCTCTATGGCATAGACTGGTCCTTCAAGGTTAGTACAAACAGTGCCGTCTTTACGCAAAGTCCTGATAGGCCCGGGCCTAGGACCCCAGGCATGTTGGGGGCCCCCCAATCGCAAAAAATCATTTACAATCATCCTTTAGAAAGAACGTTGAATAACAAATCGTAAGCTTTAAAACCCCCATAGTAATAAAAATAAAGTAATTAATTACGTTAGTCATTTAATTTATAATATAATATTTATTATGTAATATGGAAATGTATTATTACAATTTTTTTCTTGATTTTTTGTGAGCGAAATCAAAAATTATGTCTTCAAAACTTATATTATTGAAAATGTCCGATTCTATAAACATAATCGAAAGATAATTCAATCGAGGATTTAACATGGCATTTCGATGATCATTTTTTATAAATTTTAAGGCTGAAAATAATCTCTCGCCGCTACAATTCGTGACCATCATGCTTAAAAAAATTCGTAAACTTATTTCTATATTAGGAAAAGTAGATTTTAAACATTCTTTTTTAATTTGGGTGTACAAATGTGAGAAATCTAACTGTATCTCTTTTCTAGTTTCTAGCAAATAATTAAACTGAATACATTCAGAAATTAAGTTGTCTTTGTACTGCACAAAGACAATTAGCTTCCTGATTTCTATAGTAGATTTCCATTTATGATCCCGTATCTGAATCAAACAGTCTGTTTGTTGAGTATTGATAGTTGAAATAATAAACGACTAAATTAATAACTAGTTGGATGCGAAAGGCGGAAGACCGTGTGTGGTGGCGAGCCTTGGGAGAGGCCTATATCCTGCAGTGGAAAGACACGGGCTGATGATGATGATGATGATGATGAAATTAATTAAAGAAATATTATCTACAAACCTATAATTTAACCTTGGAGTACTCACGTGACATTTATAGCAAATGTCTTTTCGACATACGCATAAAAAGTAAATAAAACAAAAAAAAAACCAACAGTATTGACTTCTTTTTTTTTTAACACGTTAAACGCCGAGCGAAAATTAGTGGGTTCCCCGTACAGGCCACGTTACCCACCGGTGGGTGACACGAGATGCTTCCATCACGCCGCGTCACCCACCGGTGACCGCAAACGATAGCTAACTTTAACCTATGGTTTTTCGAAATACCTATGTAAATTGTCTAAAATAATTTCAAACTAGATCGACGTGACTCCAAAGAACAAAGTGCACATGGCAATATTTGAAAATAAAATTAAAATCACCATTTTTTACTAGAATAGAAATTCTTATCAGACTTCAACAGCGTAGACGAAATAAAACTAAAAAAAAGTTGGTTTCAGTAACTATGACTTCCTGAAATTAAGTTTTTATACAACACCCACTTATTTATAATTAAGATGCATTAAAAACAATAACTCGCAATTCGCAATAAATCGTAGCAAAAATACTTATCAAGGTGTGGTTACAATATTTTTTTCGCGTAAATTGATTGCTAGCAACATAAACAAATCAAATTAGAAAGAAAAGAAACAAACATTCAAAGAAGATTGGATATAGGTTAATAAAGATTTGGCAAAGTTATTATTGTATTATAACATATGCTTAGGCTTTTACAAGAGATCAACGAGGCAAAAAATTAAAACAGTCTAGGCAAGATATGGTGTACCAGGACAAATGTCACAATAAGTTGAAACTTTGCTACCCTGAATTCTGGCTGTTTATTATGTCCATACCCCTGAAATATTTTTGAAAAATAGGTCTCAATATGTGGGTGACAGTGTGACCCGCGCGGCGCCTTAGCGTGATAAACGTGAGTTTTGCGCTATGGGGCCACGGCAGTCACCGGTGGGTGACAGCGATTTCTGCTCGAAATATTTAGTAATTTTTGTTTCTGCTAAATCTAAATATACTATTTTTATCTATTCGTTCGATATACACTAAAAAAACCACCGATGATTTTTGGATATTTTATTATTAAATTTCGCGTGGCCTAATGGGGTAGTCCATTGTCACCCACCGGTGGGTGCCACGGCGTTTAACGTGTTAATATTAATCTACACGTGAAAAAACAATATCATTAATCTAATGATTATATTTCTATTCTGACACACTTTCATTTTGGTCATAACATTCACAGCAAATAAATTTTGTGTATTCACGACAAATATTCTTATTACAGGATATGCAATGAGTTTTGGAGTTTCTTTTTTTAACAGCTGGACATATTTTACAAGATCCCCTTATTGCATTATCATAGGTTTCAGCTGAAATGTTCGGTGTAGTATTTTCATCAGTACCAAGATATTCTCTGATTTTTCTTTTGAGGCCTCTAGACAGACTGGGATTTTTGGCTTTGTTTTCAATTTGTTTTTTTAACAGTTCTTGACCCAGCTGGTTTTGGAAGGTGCGTCGATTTTTTATATATATATTGTTTGATTTCAAAAAAACCATAGTGTTTACGGCACCAATGTCTAACAGATGAAAAAACCCATTGAACGGCCAGCGGTTGGTTTTCCTCGATACACTATACAAGGATGCTTTCTTATCAACCTCGTCGACACCTCCTTTAGTTTCATTGTAATATGTTATTATCGATGGTTTTCGTTTTATACCTGTGCTCTCATCGATTTCAGCATTCCTGTGTAAAGTGGAAAGTAGGATAATGCTACGATTTTTTTTGGTAAACCAATGTTCCAACACTGGCAAAACTAAAAAGACTGGAATATACAGGTCTCGACTGGTTTTTGAGAAAACTAGGAAGGATTTCTTTTTTGTATATTTTAAGAGTGCCAACAACAGATAATTTGTGATTTTTTGCCAAGTCCTCGGCCAATGATACACTTGTGTAATAGTTATCCATCGTGATATTTCGTCCAGATGAAGACAGTGACTCAATTAGCCTTTTTACCACATCACATGCAGCATTCGAAACTTTATAAGGCCCTTCTGTTTGTTTTCCGGCGTAAAGTTCCATCCAATCCATCTGCAATTGACGTGTCTTGTATAAGTTCAAATATGGCATCAATGTATAATTGGCATGTACACGATGACCCAATGGGAAGCTACCATTTATCCACAATAACAGAAATAGATATTTTACCAAATATTTATGAAACTACAAAGTTACCAGAAAAATTCTTACATAGTAAAGGCAATTGGAATAAATATAACGAATTATCAGATATTTTGTGATAAGCTTAATAAAATAAAATACAAATGTATACCTAAACAATTTAATAGGGAAAGAAGCACTAAATTGCACAAACCAGTACCTTGGTGGAACGATGAATGCCTGAAAGTGGTTCCGAAAAGTAAAGAAATGTTAAATTATTATAGAAAATACCCCACAATGCAAAATTTTATTGAATACAAAAAAGCAGATGCATATAAGAAAAAACTTCTAAATGAACAAAAACGTAGTAAGTAGTTGGAAAGTCTTGTCTTCATCTTGTCATAGGTGCACTCCAATATCTAGAATTTGAGACTATATTAAAAAATTTTGACATGTTAATTCACACAAATTAGTTAAAAGTAATGAAGAAATTCCGGATTTTATGGATAAGATAGCACCTCCATTATCTAGTCGAAAAGACAACACCTGGTTTGGATGATATTCCTTATGTACTAATAAAAAAACTCCATCAAAATGCTAAACAGATTCTACTACAGATCTACAATAAATTATGGGAAACATTAATAATACCTTTACAATGGAAAACACCTTATTCCTATATTGAAACCAGATAAATCTGAAAAAGATGCATCATCGTATAGACCCATTTCTTTATCATCCTGTTTAGGAAAAAAATTTGAAAATATGCTGAAAACTAGGTTAGATTTTTACATAAAAAGCAACAAAATTTTACCAGATACACAATTTGGCTTTAGAAGAGGTAGAAGTGCATGTGATAGTTTTACTTCATTAATTGAAAAAACAAAACATTCTATGTTGGCTTTGGAATACACTGTTTGTACTTTTTTGGGATGTAAAAGGAGCCTTTGATAATGTAAACATAGAGATTTTAATGAAAATTTTATATGATATTGGTTTGCCAGGTAAAATTATAAAATGGGTTTTCACTTTTTTGGATGATAGAACTGTGTATTTAAAACATAATAATATTATTTATGGGCCGAGATCAGTGTATAAAGACACAAAGCAAGGTGCAACTTTATCATCAGTACTATTTAATTTGTATGTCTCACAAATTACCAAATATGTTAATCTAAATAATTTACAATTACTTCAATTTGCTGATGATTTATTACTCAGTCCGAATCATAAAAATTTATCTGTAGCTATTATTATTATTATTGTTATTCTGGCTTAACTGAATTACATAATTATTTCAAAAATCATCTAAAATTAGATATATCACCAGACAAAAGTTCAAAATTAAATAAAATAAAATTAAAAAATTTGGCGACCGCTCAGCCTAGTGAGTAGCGACTTTGCCTATGAAGCTGGAGGTCCCGGGTTCGAATCGTAGGTCGGGTCAGTATTTATATGATATTGTTACGGGCTACCGGTTCTAATATTGACGATGCACTGAAACACTGATTTTAGTTCACTTTACTTTATTATAATTCCAAATCACAAAATAATCCAAGAGCAAACAATATCGAACACTAATTGCACAGTTAAAACACTCCGCACTTCGCAAATTGTCGCGCTTGACTTATTTCCAAAAATCAACTTGCTCGACGCCACGGACCATCGCCTTATATAGCTCTCTCCCTTCCACTAGTCACCGTCTCGAACATTCTATCTCTCGAAATTTATAAATTACATTTTAATTTCTCGACCGAGCGTGGGAACGGAATTTTAGCGCCGCCCGGCGCCACCTGGCGTCTCTAAAAATGAGCATCGATTTTTAGAAATATCGCGAATATTCCTTTGAACGATGCGCCTCTGTATTAATTTAATTGTTCGTCTAGACTTTTCGGTTTTATTGAATGGCTGTGGGAATTTTTCTCGTAAGTTCGATGACCTATTTTTGTACTATTGTAGATAGGTGTCATGCTTTTTCTAGTGAGTTCGATAACGTCGTCGCGAAAGTAGATAGGCGTCACAATATCGATACTGGTACCGGGTCTTGGTTGTTATATACACAAGCTAATGCTTAGTTTGGGGCCTAGACGGTGTTGTCATGTGTACGTTATTATTATTATTATTAAATAAATTAGATGTAATACAAAATATAGCTCTACGAATCATAACTGCTGCAATGTGTTCAACTCCTATAAATGTCATGGAAGCGGAAAGTAATATTATGCCTTGAAAACTTAAGAGATTAATGTTTGCTCAAAAGTTTTGCATTAAAGTATTGTCATCGCAAAATGACACTGTCGAAAATAAAATATGTCCATTTAATTTAGAACTAGATTTACATAATGTCGTTTCAACAGAGAAAATTATAAATAATCAACTACCATATCTCTCAACCATTATGTTATATTGTGATTATAATTATTCAAAAAAATTGTACCAGTCTAAATTTTGGCCTTGCTATCAGGCTACTTATATAGATAAAATATATAAAATAAATATTACAATAAGTAGAATAGACAATAAATATGATTATTTACGATGTACTGAGAAGATACATGGTTACTATCAATTGTACGCTGATGGAAGTAAGATGGCTGATCATGTTAGACCAGCTTTCTATGATCAACAACGGGCATATTCCATTAGTTTTGAATTGTCAAATATATGTTCATTTTTTTTTCAGCAGAGGTATATGCTGTTTATGAAGCTATTATGTATACAGGGTGGCCTGAAGATTGACGTCAAAAAGAACAAAATAGGTCCCTCATGTCATGGGGTATCCAAATCACACCCATGTATGTTCCGCGATTTTTCACCATTTTCGAGTTATGATTTTTTTTCTGAATCTTTGAGAATTTTCGATCTGACCAAATTAAAAAAATTGTGAACAAATAACTATAAGACTTTTTATAGTTTTTTTTTGCAACTCATACTTCATAAGTTGTACTTTAATGCATAAAATAATCAGTTTCGTAACATTGATAAAAGTTATTAAAATGTTGGACTCGAGAGAAAAAATTACGTTTTGATAATTATGACTAAAATTTTCAAATTTAAATTAAAAATCTAAGCAGATGATTACATGGTTCCTTAGTAAATCTAAAAAATGCGCCATACTTTCAGCTTTCATAATCATTAAAAAAAATACCACTTGATGAGACTACTTTTGCTAGAATTGGCCTTCAAAGACAGCAAGGTGGAAAATTATTAAAACTAGCCATCGCATTAAAAATATTATTTTTGCCATTTTATGAATCTCAAGGTTATTTTATGTTAGAGAATGTTGGAAACTAACAAAAAAAAGCTTTAGATGTTAATTAAGAAAAATTTGAGTAAGAAGTGGTTTTGTCAATAAATCACAGACAATGTGAGAGAAAATATTTATTTTTAAAATTTACAACAGGTTTTCAAAGCGCCTACCTCCAGCAGTAATGCACATTCTACACCTACGTAAAAAATTGGCTCTTAAGTGTCTAAAAGCTACCCTATTCTCTCTTAAAACACGTCTGGCTTGTGCAATATTCTGCCTCAATTCTTGTTTACTCGAACATTCTCGGGCGTATGTTATTTCTTTGTAATAGCCCCAAATGAAGAAGTCGATGGGGTTGAGGTCAGGTGCGCGTGGAGGCCACCTAATTGGTCCACTGCGTCCGATCAATCTGTTGGGGTATGTTTCGTTTAAATGATTTCGGACTTGAGTTGCGTAGTGACACGGGGCGCCGTCGTTTTGAAAAACCATGGTTTGTCGAAACAAAATATTCATATTTTCCAGCAGCAGTGGAAGTTCATTTTGTAAGAAGTTTCTGTAGGTTTCTCCATCAAGTCTACACGGCAATTCAAACGGTCCAATCAGTTCGCCATTGAGAATACAAGACTACATATTGACACTGAAACGATGTTGAAATGTTGAAGCTCTCGCTTCGTGTGGATTTTCGATCGCTCACGTGTGATAATTATGAATATTAAATATTCCACATCGCTCAAATCGTGACTCATCTGTCCATAAAATTTTATTAAAATATCCAGGATCTTCTTGTTTTTTATGTAACATGGTTTGGCAGAATTCAACGCGCAATTGATGGTCTGTAGGCAATAAAGCTTGGACTCGTTGGACGTAAAACGCGAGGTATCCTTCATCGTGAAGTATGGCTTGGATAGAAGTCCTTGGGATGTCCAGAGCACGAGCCATTTTTCTTGTACTCGTAGACGGATTTCGCTGAACTTCTTCAAGCACCCTTTCTCTGCGATCCGGGTCAGCTCTAGGAATTCCTTCACGACCGCCGCGTTGACCAGGAATGCGGCCTGCCATTAACGTGTTGTGTGTGTTAATAAAAACACGATGGTCGGGATAATGCTCAGGTTGCGGGCCACCACGTCGCTGGAGTACTTCGCGATAGAGTCGCGCTGCTTCAAGGCCGTTTCAAAAATTATAAAAAGTCTTCTACTTATTTGTTTAGAAATTTTTTAATTTGGTCAGGTCGAAAATTCTCAAAGATTCAGAAAAAAAATCATAGCTCGAAAATGGTGAAAAATTGCAGAACATACATGGGTGTGATTTGGATACCCCATGACATGAGGGACCTATTTTTTTTCTTTTTGACGTCAATCTTCCGGCCAATCTGTATATATATACCTAGTCCAGCCATAAATATTGCTACAAAAAAAATTTTTTTTTTAATTGCAAATAACATTTATTAATTTTACAGTGTGTTAGTTTAATACATAAATAAAAAACATTTTCCACTTCCACCAGCCCATTATGCCTCACTGCAGGTGCTTAGGCATCCTCCCAGGGTGAGGGGGATTGAAGCTAATCCAACACGCTACTGCAGTGCGGGTTGGTGGATTTTAACGACTGCTATCTGTTGACAACCGGAACAAACAGCTTAACGTGCTCTCCAAGGCTCGGAGTCAGTGTAGTTATATACTTAATTCAGAAAACTCATTGGTGCACGAATTGATGAAGAAAAAACTCGTTGGTGCACGCCCGGATTCGAACCACGGCCCCATGGCCTTCTTAACCAGAAATAAGCCCGATGCACTCGGGCTCCATTCCACTGTTCTATTGTTTCTAGCTTCTGGAAGCACTATCAAATTTGTGGGTATCACCCTATTTTCAATGGTGATAGGGACTTCGGTGGTAAACACCACCTGTCGGTTTCCAATTCCGTCCGCTGGGGTGACATAAACCACTTCTTCTCTAAAAACATATACCCGTATTATCAATTGTTCATACAATTAATAAGATGCCACGCTAGATTTCGCACAGGAATCTATCTCGGTGATATTTATTTTAATGACCACTGGTGGTCTAGGTTGTGTGTGTGTGTTAGAACTTAAGGCACATAAACTTATTTCGTCTTTGCGAAGTTCAAGTTCCTTCATGCTATTTGGGCATTTACTGCGAACGACTCCTGCTTTTCCACAACTGTAGCAAGAGAATATTGGTTTCGAAGGTGATAGAGCCCGTGTGGCAATTGCGAAACCTCCCTTTTTTTCTCTTTGGGCTCGATTGGGAGTTTTTTCTGATATATGGCCGTTTGGCTTAAAGTAAGTCTGTTTCGAAGTAGTAATTCATCAGCTTTTTAATTTTGGGTTAGCACTACTCGTTCTTCTTCCAACAGAAGCTCGGCACTTCTAGCTGCTTCTAATAATTCGTTATAAGATATTATCGAGTTTCGCGTCACCTTTTTCTTTATGCCGAGTCGCAGTTCACCGAATATCATATTCGGTGAACTGCGGTATCTCGGTGTGTGCAGGTTTTGGTAACTGCGAAAGTAAGTGTAAGTGCTCTTTTCTGAGTAACGAAGCTCTCTGTAGACGTTTTTGCGTCCTGTTTTATCCCAATGATATCTTGATAAATCATATCAACTGGTTTTTTCCTGACCCGACCTGGGATTCGAACCCAGGACCGCCGGCTTCGTAGGCAGGGTCGCTACCCACTAGGTCAAGCGGTCGTCAAAGCGAACTTTACACATATCACATAGTGTATGACTATGCTAAGGATGGCGCTCCATTGCGCGTTTCAAATTTTCGAAAAAAGTTGCCATCGTATTTTTGTTAAATGTCGTTGCTCGTGCGAGACTGCAACATTCTGGCTTTTTTAGGGACAATTATGGATATCTGGTTCTAAAAGAACGAAGCCATTCCTTTCCCGCTATTTGATCTCCCTTCCAACTACGGGACTTTGGTTAAACATAGCCATTCCGAATGCCACTTTACGATAGTCCTTAGCAGTAAGTCCGTAAAATTTTAAGGTACACTTTTCAAAATACTCTAAAATGATTTTTCTTGATCGACAGAATGTTTTTTCGTAATTAGGCGTCAATCTCATATTAACAAGTTCTTCCGCAGCGGTGTGCAAGTTCTTGTAAACGTAGCGCCGTAATATAGGATAAGCAATGTTGCATTCCTTTGCCGCCTTTCTTATGGTAAGCTACTTCTATGCAAACGTAAGGCTTTTAACATATTGTTACGTGTTAAGGTTCGTCGAATTTGGAGAGAAAGACCTGCTGACTCTTTTGAAGACTTTATTCACTAACACTAGGTCCAACACAAAGCACTAAGTCCAAACACTAAGCACTAAGTCCAATTACTAAGCACTGTATTAGGTCGTAGCCAAGTCGTAGGTTTCACTGGTATCACTCTTGATCACTAGTTTTCACTTCGAAGTCGCTTCGAAAGTAGCCCAAAACTGAACTGGGCCGCTCGTCTTCCTGCGGCCACTTATATAGGTCGTAACTAGCCTCGAGAACATTCCAGAAATCACTCCACTCGCACGAACGTAATCGACTAGACTGGATAACTCTAGAACATTCTTTAT
This sequence comes from Luffia ferchaultella, assembly GCA_949709985.1. Taxonomy (NCBI): domain Eukaryota; kingdom Metazoa; phylum Arthropoda; class Insecta; order Lepidoptera; family Psychidae; genus Luffia; species Luffia ferchaultella. The sequence continues at coordinate 15,358,164 of OX453261.1, forward strand.
TTCTAACGCCATCTAGTATTGAGTAGGAGTTTCGTGTTGTCCTTATTGTAAACCCTTCTACAAAGTGGTTTTACTAGTTGACGCTAGATGGCGGTCATTACTCTGTCCGTTCGTAACAATATTTAAGGCTGAGTAATCGCCCTTTTTTCTTGTCACTTTTTTAGGTTGCGTCATCTTAAAACAATAATTAAATAATTAAAGATCAATGCATTTTATTCACACACTAATTCACAAACTAATGCTTAGTTTGGGGCCTAGACGTTGTTGTGATGTATACGTATGTTATGTTATTCCATTTACCACAAATAATTAACCAGTTAAGGGCCGGTAATTCAATACGACCTTAAGGTTGTCTTTAGATTTAAGGCAGGCTCAGACAAAAAAAGTGTAATTCATTACATCCTTAGAATAAATGTCAACTTAAGTCGTCACTTAAGGTAGTGAATTTTGAGGGAAGTCGTGAGCTCCAAATCCAAAAACATCTTATACCATTAAAAAGAAAACCCTTAGTTAAAAAATTCTAAAATCGTACCTGATACAGCAATTTCATCACTATCATATATTGATGGTAATCCATTAGCTTGGATTTTTATCATCTCAAGTATTTCTTCGTCTTCTCGTTTTAAATCTGGAACATTACATGATGGGCCCCCTCCAGTACTAAAAATATATTTTTTTTGTTTGATAACGTGATCTTTTATGCTAGTTTTAATGTTGTCCCACTTTTTTTTTTAAGGTATCAGCAGTTCTGTTCGTCACAGTCTGCGAGTTAAATTCTATAGCGAGCAATTCCCACTTTTCTCTTTTCGTTCGTTGGCTTATAGCATCGGTTTTTTTGCTTTCTAATTCTTTGAATTTTTTCATTACCAGTTCTTTGAGTAATTTTGTCTCAAAACTGGTAAAATTCGGGCCGCGTGTTGTTTTGTCCATGCTGAAAAAAATCAAAGAATTGAAAAGTTTGTTCATGTAACTTATAATAACATGTGACTTGGCGATAATGTATATTGATATAAGGAATGACTGAGTTTAACACATTTCATTAACCTTTATTATTAGTACAAAATACATTTGCTTACCTTATAAATTTAAAATCGAGCAACGTCAAATCCAATTTCGATACCTACGGATCAAGGAAAACCCACACAAAAAACTAAATAGGTACTTAAAATTTATTTTAAACAAATAAATAACCAATTCAATACCCTTTAACAATAAAATAATTCATTAGAAAAAAGCAAAAAAGAGTATATAATATGTTTTATGACTTCAGAGATTTTTACACCTCGTTTTCACCATGTATAATACACTGTATTATACTGTCATATCCATACAGTGTATTATACTGGGTAAAAACGCGGTGTTGTAGGCTTGAGAGTAGAAAACAGTTGAGAATGACAGCAGTCAACATTCAGCTCAGCTTGTCAATTTTGGTACCAGATAGAATAAATGCAAATACCATTATATAACATTTTGGTGGATATTCATTTAACAAATGTTCACTTTATTCAATCTCAAAAGTATTATTTGCATTTCGTTTTATTATTTGATAATTTTCAATTAATTATTATTTTCATTAAACGTTAAAACAAGGATCTATGTTAGATAAAAATATCTCTAAGTCAGGGCGTCACTTGGCACATGGTAACCCCAAATGCGGAAAGTTGGTTGTATTGTTTCCTCAGTTAAGGGCAAAAAAAAAATTGTATTGAAATACACATGCACTACTTAAGGTCGTCCTTTGCAAAGGGAGACCTTACGTAAGGCTAATTTCTAAGGCCAAAATGAATTACCGGCCCTTAATATGCATTCACTATAAGCCTTAAGTCAGCGATCTTCAACCTCTTAGTTATAAGGGCCAAATGGAAAATATTTAATTTTTCAAAAGGTCGTTAATGCGGAGAACTCCGTAAAAAAATTACATGGTACAAAAAAGATGTATTCAATTAGTTTTGGCAACAGATACCTAGTGTGATTTTTGATGCTGCCGGCTTTTCACTAATTCACTAATATTCGCTTCTCTTCTCGTACAAGCGATTATTAATATATTTTTCAGATGGAAGTCAGAGAGACGGTTCCGATATTCATTATTTGCGTATTTCATTTTCGAATATGAAGTCTCGCAGTTATATGTTGTACCAAAAAGGCTCAAAATCAAAAAAGTACTCTTTTATAGTTTTCAAATTATCTGCGACCATTTTCCAGACTAGGTATATATTTTTTGCTGGCTCTTTTTTCCGTTAGCAGATTGACAGAACCTGTTGACAGATTTAGGTGAACCAATAATCCCGAATAATGAAACTGCCAGGCGGACCCGGCGGCACTCGCAAAATTTCAATTCACCCAGTCACTTCTTCGGTTTCGACCGGTTTTTAACACTGCACTCCCGTTGACCACTGGGGCGTTCCCTGGACTCCGGGATCGCCACAAACAATATCACTGGTGTATCAGAAACTGCTTTCAATCTGAGCAGACTCACACGCGTCTAGCGGTTCAATTCGAATTTTCAGGATTTTTTTACCCGGAGCCGATGTTGATCTTATGACTTTTAGAGTGTTACTCCAATCGCAACGTTAGCATTGATTTGGTCTTCTGCACTCCATGACGCTTTCGCGATTGTTCTCTGTCGGTTTCTAGGTATACCTGAAAAAAAAAAAACATCAAAGAGGAGTAATGGCGTTCACATGAGCGGCTACACAATTTCACAATGAAACAATAGAAAAATGTATGCGCAACGCAGGTAAACATCCGGTTAGCTTCGATCCCCTGAATTGAATGAAATTGATAAATATCCGTAATACAGTTGTTCAGGTGTATTTAGAATTGTAAGCTTTATATTAGCTCGTAGTTCAACTGGCAAATATGTTGTTAGCTTGACGTTTGGTTTTCGTTTTTCCTTTAATTGGTATCAATACGGCCTCTATGTCATCTATGGAAACAATATGCACGTCTGGTTCAAGTGGAAGGTAAAACCAATCTGATATGGCACTTTTCTTTAACCCGCAATGGGTTACGTTAAAATAAGTCACCGGTCGCGTGGGGCGCATCAACACACTTAAATCAGGCGATTATTATTTTTTTTTATATAAATATTTTTATTTATTTATTAAAAAAGAATATTACAGAAAGTCGTTACATTACAGATTACATTCTAGTTACAGTATTATAATTCATTATGGTTTTTACATTGTTGTTTTTGTTAATAATGTGAATACCTAAATAAACCTATTTACAAATAAATAGCCTAAGTTATTTTATTGAATTTTTTTTAATGACTCATATTATTTTGTATATTTTTTATTGTCAATGAAGTCCGCCATACATCTGACAGAATTTCAGCAACTTGTTTTTTGGTAAGCGTCCCGAAGAACGTCCTATTTGTCCACATTGCATGCTAAAAACGCATTTGTCGACGGGTTACAATTTGTCAGTCAAACGGCTGGGTAACTTGTGTATTGTAATGTTATTTTCTATATATGGCGGCTTCGAGGATACGAACACTTATATAACTTTTGTGGCGATCAAATAAAAGAAAAGCATTTAGTTCTGGCATGCTTAAACCCTCCCGCAATTTTTTTACATAATTAATGAAACCATATACGAACTAATAATAAAATTGTTGATCCTCCATTCAGCCTTTTGAACTTGCTGCATAAAGAGTTTTAGGAATGGCCTCATTGCTAACCCAGCGTGCTTGTATCAGTGCAACTTGAAATATTAGTAGAGGTGTATAGTGTATCCGTCAGCTGACATACATGCTAAATGGTTGTCCACTTTCAACTTGACCCACCAGACACTTTTACAAGAGCTTTTCCTTTAACTTCAATACTTCGAATCCTTGACGGATCCCTATTAAATCTTGACTCATCGTCGTTAAAACAAACATTGGTTTAGATTCCAATTTATACTTACAGTTTCTTTTAACTTGTCTAGAAATTATATACCACAAATGGGCGCTTAGAATCTTTTCTCATTTTTGGAGGATGTTTGGGTTTCTTAAGAGGCAGTTTAGGGTGTCGTTTCATAAAGTTTTTGTACCAGTGCTCTTCTTGTGTTCCATCTTTGAAAGGAATAGATATTTTTTATTTCATACAAACATACCTATTTTTTCCAATATCTCTCATTTTGAACAGGTTACCCCGCGGTGGCCCGCATTTTCAATACGTAATAATGTGTAGCTTTATATTATTAAAAGTTTTGGGTTTAATTGGCCGATTTTTCACTGGTGCGGGAATCGGCCCTACTTTCGGCAGGCGGAGAATAGTTGCCGTAATCTTGGCTCAATGGCACACATCGTTTTGGAGTCTAGCTATATGCATGGCTATGTCGCAAAATCAGGACATTGCCTACGGGAACCAATTTGCTGCTGCAGTTTGCTCAAATAAAAACAAAAAAACGTATTCTTACCTTTTAATTTTTGGGTATGAAGTCACGACGTTACATAGAAAATAATGACAACGTAACCTTTCCAGCACTTCAATTTGTCGACTCAGTGGAAAAACGGTGAAAAATAATACCGCCAATTTTCGTCAAATACATGACTATTATAAAAAAAAAAACGTACTGGTGGTACGTCATACGTAAGTGTTGCTTACCGTATGTATAGTTTAATTACATTTCGTTGCGTCGCTCAGGAAAGTATCCATCAATTCATATGCAAACCAAAACGGGTTTGTAAACATTGTTCGCGCCAGCTCCAGAACTTATAGATAATACTTTAGTTTCATAGCTTCTGTAGCTTGAAAGCAACGAATTTCTCTCTTTTTTTTCTTAAATCAATGGCTGGTACATCCATTAGAATTGATCAACAGCGGTATTATAATATATTATGAGTAGTCTTGAGTGACTGAATAATTATATAACAAATTGTATATTAATTAATGGCTAACACTTGACATTCTTATCTGGATGTTGGTGGCGTTATGGTGGTAGAGGAGACTTACACAATAGTCGGTAAGTAATAAAAGTCTTCTAACTGTTGCATAGCAATTTTGTTTATAGTCAGTCGAGTTACAGAAAATGTCTAGTTACTGTTTCTCTTTTCATTCACTGTGGTTTCTGGTGGTTTCGCGCCCAACCATAAATCGATTTGATTATAGCCGCGAGCGTATTAAATAATGAATATTTCTCGAGAGAGTCGCGTCAGTCTAATTATTGAGGGATTATCCTTGTATTGATTAAACTGATTTTATTAAGGGTAAACAAGCGGCGCAGTTCCCCACACTAACGTTAAAAGGTCTATGCCGTGGCGACTTTGGGGGTTAATTTGTAGGGAGGTTACTTTGAGCGGTGATAGTAATTTTTTTTCGGTAATTTATGGTAAATTAAAGAATACAATAATATACATAGAAGCGAACATTTTAAGTTCTCTTACATTTTAGGTATAAAATCTTAGGAATTTTCTACTTACGTATTTGCTAGATATTTATGAAAATTCGTCTGACGTTGCAATTGTTCTTGCGACATCGTCTGGACGGTTAAGCTTATGGTGGTGCTTCCCACGTTAAAAAACCAAAGCCAAAACTAAATAAAAAGTATTGAGGTGAGGTCACTACGTCAAATGAAATTGTAAAGAAAAATAGTATTTTGTTATTTTAAAATAAATCTGCCCAGATAACGTCACAGGAATATTTTGCTAATAAATTTTTGGAACATAATTACTAAGACAATACCAGACATTTTTGTTTTATTTTAAGAGGAATTTGTATATTGAAAACTATGCTTTAAAAATTTTGATCCCAATCCATTAACAGAGTTGTGATCCACCAATAGAATACAATAGTTATTTGATCTAAGTCTGACCAGTTATGTAACTCTGCCGATTCGGTAGATTTTACTGGACCCTGTTCGCCAACTTGAGAAGTTTGTGGCTGTGTTACTTGTGACTGAGAATTACTTTCTTGGGACAGCTAGTGATTCTGAAACCTGTATTAATTTAATCCACAATAAGGTTTTCTGCACTACTTAAATTGTTTGAAGTACTTGCATAACGTTCATGTTTTCTCGAAATGGGCCCAAAAATGAACTTCATATTGATATAAATATCGACATTTTTGACATATCGATATATCGTGGGATCCTTACTTCGTATTGTATTCGATATTCAGCGGTAAGTACTGAATAAAGTATGCGATCGGAAACTTCCAGAAAACATTCGATACTAAAAATCATATTTTCTAAAGATACTCGAATATTTCCTAACGATTTCCTGACACAGCATTTTCATTTCGCCTATCCACAAAAATATTCATCAAAATATAACATTTGGGAATATACGGCGGCGCGGCGCTAGAATTACTGTATGGCTGTAATATGCGGTATAATTATGCAAATTTTCATTAAACGCTTGTCAGTGTTATGGAGGTTGTAGGTTTAGTCCGTACATTACAAAAGGATTTGAGATATATTTTGTAACGGTATAATCTTGTTAAGCTTACTTTAATTTTGGTGTTCTTAAAGTTTTTTTTATCCTACTGAAATACGCATTTTTACGAACATAATTTTTTATACTTATTAATAAAGTAAACTCATTCCTTAGTAGTAATCGGAGTTAATTTATGTCATTTTTATTATTTAATTATTTTTTATTTTATTTTATTCGGAATACCAACAGCATTTTTACATTTGATTATACCAAAATTGACATTAATATAGCTATTGTCATAATAGGTATTCGCATCTAGAATAGGTATTCTCATCTAGAATAGGTATTCTCATCTAGAATAGGTATTCTCATCTAGAATAGGTATTCTCATCTAGAATAGGTATTCTCATCTAGAATAGGTATCGCATCTAATCATCAATATGTTACATTGTTACGTTAAAAAATTGAAAGGGTTTCGTACATATTGTTACGTTGTGAAAATAGAAATGTTCGTAAACCATATTGTTACGTTAAAAAGGAGAAGGTTTCGTATGGTATATTATCACGTTAAAAAAGAATAAGGTTTACCTTTAAATGTGACGTAAGTCTAGCGTAACAACAAAATGCATGCTCTAGTCGTTGTGAGGCGATGCTAACCTCGTTGTTTGCTCGGATAGGTATCAGCAGCGGAGCTCAGACCTTTAGTTCAAGGACCGTGCTGTCGGGAAGGTAACTCACCGTCACAAATGAAACACCACAATACAATGAAAGGATGTTTACTATATCTAGATCAAATATGAGAATAAATAATAAATCTAATTACAAAGATGCGCCGCGCCTTCGGTGATCTCGTCGTCAGTATGTTTGCGCGGGCGTTCAAGTTATGCTAATTTACATCAAATTAAATACTCTACTCTGGGATTGAATCTACGTTATATGCGCATATAAAACAAAAAGAAACAGGCCTTTTACGTTTCGACGTGAAGGGGCGGAGGTACATTTCGCTCCTGCCGTCCAGTGTCGAATTCGGTTTCGCCGCAGGGGCGGCGGGGCTGGCGCTTCGTCTGGCGTAGGCCGGCTGCGACGTCCCGCTCCTGGGCTGCTCCGTCTCCTCCTGGTCTTCGGGCGGCGACTTTCTTTCGGCCCTCCTCCCAGGCCGTGGGTATTTGGATAAAACAGTTACCGAAGATACAAATATCGAAAGAATCGGAAGCCTCTTCAGTAGACGGCCGCGACGTCGAGAACGAGACCTTTCCCGTCCATCCTGAAGGATGTTCGGGTACTTGGGACGCGGTGCGATATACTAATTTTACTTGACTATATTATAAATGGGTTGGTGTTCGTGGGGCGATCGTCCACGTCACCCGCCATTTTGATTCCTCCTACTTACAATTTTACGATATCGACCTTCTACTTCGAATGTCTGATCCCAAGTGTTTGATCCAAAATCAGCTTTTTCAATGCCCGAGCGGGTCGCTGACTGTTCGTTCGCGAGGACGCCATCTGCTGACATTCCACGTCGCTGCGTTTCGGTGCGCCTCTGCGTTCTGCCTTGCGATTGTGGTCTGCCAACAGGTGGCGCCCGCGACCTATTTTGCCGGGCCATGGATTTTACGTAACAACATGTTATAATGGTACAAAGTTTGTGATATAATATAATATAATATTTTATATACCCGATGTGTTTTAAAGCTCCTGCTAGCTTAATGTAGCTATGTAGATTATTGAGTATCAGCCCTAACCCCAAATAAAATTATAAAAAAAATAAGTTCTTAATTTGAAAATAAAAAAAAACCTAAAAATTAACTATCTAATTCTAATTAAATTAATACAACTTATAAAACACTTTCAACAAAAATTGGTTTGAATAAGATATTTTGAGTAGTTTTTGAGATTTTCGTTTTTGAATTAGTTATTATTATTTGAATTTCAAACATTTATACCGTTTACGAAACTCTTCACTTTGTGGTTCGCTAAGCACTTGACCGCCTTTTTTCGTAGCAGATAACTTCAAAGTCTTCGTTAACTTCAAAGTATTGCATCGCTTTACAGCAAAGGTTTATAAATGCGTTTCAAAGGAAATATAGAACTGATGTCATGTACAAGCATCTCTTTGAAGCATTGTGTGGAATTTATCAAGTTAAACAACTTAATGTGTTTGTCTTTGAATATGATCATTCACTGTTTACTTATTCGAGATAAAAGCTATGTGATAGAAGTTACTTTCGTCTCCGAATGATTTTCGAATTCACAAAATTATGCTGAAATAAATTCGGAACGGAATAATTTTAATGAATGTTGTGTACATGAACTGATTTGGAATTGATTTGAATACCAAAACCGTTATAGTTGAAAACCACTTTGGTGTTATTTAAAATTAGATCAATAGATTTTGAGAAAATTGCGGCAAAAAAATTAAGTTGCTTACTACTTAACTATTTTTTTTAGGAAAAAATTCGAAAGGGATCCCTTGGGATTTACCGAGTGGTTAGAGAGACCCTAGCTACAGAGCTAAGTCGGGTTCTATCCCTGCGCGGGACCAATATTTGTGTGCATGGGCACGTCTATTTGTTCCATGCCTGAGTGTAAAATATCTATATATGTGTATATATATATGTAAAATATCAGTTGTCTGGTATCCATAATACAAGCTCTGATTTGTTTGGAACTAGATAACGTTTTGTGGAACGTATCAAATACTATTATTTATTACTATGGGATCAATCCGGTGTCTGTCTGTACCTATGTACGTCACAAACAGATATCAAAATATCTGCTATATTCTATACCTCTTATAAGTATAGCGAACATATGAAGCAGGTTTTAATTAAACTGTTGGAAAAATATGCAGAATAACTCCCCGAAGACAGGTGTTTTTTTTTAATGTACAAGCTGTTCCAAAGTGTAAATTAATAAAGATATTTATCTAGTTTTCCTTGATCCTCCGAGCACCGAGTTTTGAATCAGTTTTATAGAGGAGTAATGGTGGTAGTGTAGTATGAAAACAAAAGTTGTCCCATTTGAGCCATAGGATGAAGAAGGGAAACCGGCGACGACGCGTGTATGGCCCACGCGATTGGTCACCTGGATGTTGTGTTGTATCTAGGTCTTTGTGTATCACCCGTCACAATTAGTTACATTGTATTTAATTAAAGACAGGTATCGATAAGTTTTAAAAAAAAAGTTGAAATCGAGTCATTGAGTACAAATGTGAGCCTTCTAGTCTGCTACATTCAAAGTTCGGTATCGGTAGGTAATGATGATCATAATAATAAATAATATAATAGACAATACCGTACTCTGACGTGACATCCGCTAACTTGTTACTTAGGTTGGTGGTTGTTGTATGTTAATTGACACTAATGGTGCTTTTAGACCACATTAGTGTCACAGCGAAACGTGGGCTATTAAATTAGACTGAAACTCAATAGAGGTCTATATACAAAGTTATTTTACTTAGAGCCAATTTTTCGATAGCTAGATATACTATCTAATAGCTGTTATTAGTCGAATAAGAGATATTTTGATTTTTCATCAGTTAGATATGACCTACTTGTGGAACAATGTTATCAGGCCGTTTATGGACCAGATACGGCATATTAGACAGACCCTGTATTGGCTAGTATAGACAACTGTTAAACATACACAGATATTTTTTATAATACATACAATATTACAGCCAGACCCGAAACATATATGATAGCAACACAATACATGGTAAAATTACAACAAAAATTTGCGACTATACTAGTTTCATACCTTTGGTTATATAATGTCTGGATAAACCCTCGCAAACAATGTCAACGAAAATGACTGGCCAACTTTTACGTATTTGTATGTGTGACTCAATAGACACATACTGTCGCTACGCCACACTAACCATATACAAACTGTCTCTGCCTGCGTGAATTACATTAACCCAACTGTTAGTTAATATTTTTATCTATGTTTTTTGACGTCGAATCTCTATGCAGACATTACATAATCAAAGGTTCAAACTTTATAAGTGACTGATAACATTTTGACGTTTCTTTGTTTACAACAAGATGATAACACCTTTATCTATACTAATATAATAAAGCTGATGAGTTTCTTTTTGCATTTGATAGCCCAATTTTGAGTAAGTTTATATAGGCTATATAACATCACGCTACGGCCTAAAGGAGCGAGGCAGTAACCATAAACGTCGAGAACAACAACAACAGGCGACACGTGTAATTCAGGCAGGCATATGTAATTTAAATTTAATACGAGTAAAACCGCAGAGCGCAGCTAGTACTGTATTAACAGTTTACAACACTATTATATCAATCAATTTATTCACCCTGTTTCTGTCTGTTAGCACGTCTATGGCGGGTCCCAGACATGTGTGCAAATGTTTATAAAGACATAATTCAGCATCTTTTATACAGGATGTGATACCAATTGTTTGAATGGGATACCTTGGACTGGCGGGCGGCCTAACAACAGGTTTGCGAAATTTATTAACATGGGTGAAATGATTTTTTTCAAAAGTGTAATTTATGTTGTTATAGTGTTCTTTATGTGTTATTTAGTGTTATTGTGCTATGTTTGAAAAGAATTCTTTAAGTTGATATTTTATCAGTTGTATAAATAACGAATCGATATGATTTGATAAGCAGTCTTCGTTGATATGTTATAAAGTCAAAATGAATTTCAAAGAAAAAATTGTAATTGTAACTGGTTCCAGTTCAGGAATAGGTGCGGCCACAGCTAAATTGTTTGCTAAAGATGGTGCCAAAGTGACGCTAGTAGGCCGAAATGTCGAAAAACTGAAGAAAGTCAATCGAGAATGTGAAATATTATCTGGTAATGCACCATTGACGATCATAGCTGACGTTTCGAAGGACGACGAAGCAAGAAGTGTAGTAAGCAAGACTGTCGAATATTACGGAAAACTAGATGTGTTAGTTAATAATGCAGGATTCGGATCGGCTACGGCAATATTAAATCCAGATTATGTAAAGGAATTTGATCGTGTCGTGTCCACTAATTTACGTGCTGTAGTTGTCATAACAAATTCAGCTTTGCCACATCTTCTCAAAACCAAAGGGAATATCATAAATATATCAAGTGTCGCTGGTCAGAGCCCAGCAATTATGACAAGCCATTATTGCGCAGCTAAGGCTGGTTTAGATCATTTTTCACGATCGATAGCTGCTGAAGTAGCATCTAAGGGCGTGAGGGTGAACGTAGTCAGTCCTGGGCCAGTAAAAACAGATGGATTTAAAACTGCCGGCCTCAGTGATGAAACCGTAAAAGCGATCGGAAAAAGTACGCCATTAGGTTTTATGACTGAAGGCGAAGAAGTCGCAGAATTGATAAAATATTTGGCAAGTGACAAGGCTAAGAGTATAACTGGAAGCACGTATGTCATTGACACGGGCATGACTCTAAAAGGTTTGCATGTACCTACAGATTAATTCACAAATAAATGAATATTAACTTTTTCTTTTCCTTTACGCGACCTGGACATTCACTATGTGACACAATGTAAATACATCCATAAAAGGCTTAGTAAGCACCTGTCTATCAGAAATGTTGCTGTCCACAATATAATACCGACGCAATATTCTAACTTAATTTTCTATATCAACTAAATATAATGATAATTCGTTGCGACGTAGAGGTCGTCAATAGGCAATATTTATTTTTTCAAATTGGTAATATATAAATATTTTGAATGGTGTCTATCAATAAAAAACTATGTATTAAAGATGTTTGTGGGACATTATGACGCCGTCCAGACATTAAGGCAACTCTTTAGACTAGAAAAAAGAAATAGCTCAAGTTCTTGTCATCACCTTCCTGATTAGTCACTTTCTTAGGTCGTCGTTTCCTAAGTCATCTTCTTCTTAAAATGTCTCTTTCCTAATACGTCACCTTCCGGAGTGGTTGTTATGAGTCTGAAAAACTGAACATTTACGGAATCACCTCAATGTCTCAATCCGTCTGTCACACGTACGAATTTGAAATCGATACAATGATGGTCCAAACTCGGTAAGTTAGTCATATAAATTGGATTTAAATTCCAGGCTGGTAAATTGAAACATAAAAGTTCCAATATCCTCGACTGGATGCTGTCAAATTAATTTACTATATGTGTAACATGAAAACAGCCGAGAAATTATGTCATGTAACATGTGGTGTAAAAAATCCTTTTCCATGCTAAGTAGGATAGAAATTTGAAAAATTCGTATGATATATCTATCTTTTTTTTCCATTTTAGAAGGGAAGGTTGGTATCTTGGGCTAGGCGCTATTCACGCGCTAGTACATCAACACGACTGTCTTAATTAAAGTTAAAATACTAGTATGACGAAATTTTAAATAACTGTCGGAAAATAATTATACTAGTTTTTATTACTTTTCCTCCTGAACATGATGAAAATAAAATATGAATAATTTTATTTCTTTTACTTTATTGTCACCAGAACAAAAAGATAATGAAAAACAAGTATAATCGACACTTTATCTACTGCTATGTCATTGCGATAAGAGTTTGTCCTTGGCATTATCTGTGGTTATAAAACGAACTACATAACGCGGTTTCGCACAGAGTATCAACTACTTAAGTAGAAATGAGTTTTAATGGGAAAGTAGTTATAGTTACTGGATCTAGTGGGGGGATTGGTGCTGTTGCCGCGAAATTATTTGCTAAAGAAGGCGCCAAAGTGACTTTAGTTGGTCGAAATGCTGAGAAACTAAAAGAAGTTAAAAGAGAATGTGAAGTTCTATCCGGCTCTGAACCCTTGGTGATCACGGCTGATATTTCCAATGATGATGCAGCAAGAGGCATTGTGGATAAGACTGTTAAACATTTTGGCCAATTGGATGTCTTAGTTAACAATGCAGGGTTTGCATCAATAAAGTCAGTTGTAGATCCAAATTATGTAGCCGAATTTGATCGCATAGTTGCTACTAATTTGCGTGCCGTAGTGGTTATAACAAATGCGGCTTTGCCACATCTTCTAAATACTAAAGGAAATATTATAAACGTATCTAGTGTCGCTGGTACTTTGGTAACACCTATGATGAGTCATTATAGTACAGCTAAGGCCGGATTGGACCATTTTTCAAGATCGGTTGCTGCAGAAGTAGCGTCTAAAGGTGTGAGGGTTAATATAGTCAGTCCTGGTCCAGTACGAACCGGTGCATTCAAAACTGCTGGTATGAGTGATGAAACAGTTGAAGCAATGTCAAAAAGTACTCCTTTAGGGTTCATATCTGAAAGCGAAGAAGTTGGAGAATTAATCAAGTATTTGGCAAGCGAAAAAGCAAGAAGCATGACTGGTGGTACATATGTCATCGATGTTGGCATTTCTTTAAAAAGTAGTGCGCCAGCATTCGATTAAGTAAACGTTAATTTCCGTATTATTAATAAATTTGTATTAATACTTTCAAACGGGATCCGTGCGAAAAAATTTCATACAAAACATTTCATTTAGCATTTACTATATTTAATACGATCATTTTCGGTAAGAACTTTAACTTAGTGTATATATATATGATCGGTGAGAAAATAGCAGATTGTTAACTAGGGGAAAAATAGTATATTTACATTAGGAACAGATAACTCATCTCGATATTGTGCAAAAACACAAAGTAGAATAGTTTTGAACTGCGTAAAATAAGCGAAATATTGTTAGAAAATTTTAACCCTAAAAAACCTTTTGTAAATAAAGTTTTTTTTTTTAATTATCAAGTTTTTTATTATTTATTTCATGGTTCGGTTGAAGTATAACGACATTTTTGTGAGAGCGTTAGAAACAGTTTATTTTCACTTATAACTATTTTAAATAGAGTAATTTTGAAATAGTATTTCTAGGCCTAAAGTTGTCAAACGAGAAATAAATATTAGTTTTGAAATTTCATTTCTTTAATTTTTGCTTTTGTATTATTTTAAGTGTATGGTTTCTCGACTGGTACATTGGTTTCAGATATTTGGAAAAAAATATTTTTTACGAAGTAAGCAATTCTATAGGAAATAAAGTACCTATTCTATTTGATAGTATTTGGTTGACGAACTGTGTGCTTCATAGTAGTTTCAAGCGATTTATAAAAAAAAAATATGTTATTTTGGGCAATTTGGTGTAAGTTATTATTTTTTTTAAATTGTCCCGCTGTTTGTGGTCAAAGTTGTAATTGTAACTGAAGATGTTTATAAAGATGCGTACAGTATAGGAGTATTTTTTCACTTCAACGTTTTTAAAATTTTTATGCTAGATTTAAAATCATGTACTTTTATTACACATTTCTAGGAAAATCGTTCTAAACATTTTGAATAATAAAACTAAACTACGAGAATCATGCAGACAAAAGCAACTGTACTTAATCACTGTGACTCTGTATGTATTACAGTGGTTTTCAAAAAAGAAATAAAATAACATAGAAGAAAAAGGATAGACCGCGGACGTCGTCGTCCCTGCTAGGTTTCGGATTCAGGTTTTTAGTCACAAACTTTGTGAATCTGAAAATACGAATTGAAATTAATTCAGACTCATAAAGTAAGTTGTAATCCTAGTAAAGGAAATTAACTTGACGCCATTTTGTTTGCCACAAATTGCGAGACGTAAGAGTAACTCGAAAAACCCGATTTCATTCCCCGCCACCGAAGTCAGCCATGTAACATCAGTTAAGTGGTAAAAGGAGGAAAGGGGAGATATTCTTAACTTTCAGCTTTTTGGCATTATATATAGCTATATCCTTACCATAGAAAATTTGTGTTAAAATTATCGGTCGACAAGGTTTCGGCTCGATTAAATTATCACATTGCCCTAAAGCCCCTATGCTTTTGCTTTCTTCTTTCTAATCAACGGTCTTTGGAAGGTTCAACACACGTACCTATACATTAATTTGATGAAGACTTCTATTTTGTGGCTTTCTAATTTAAGTTACTATTATGTGCATTTTTAAAGGAATTCAGTTCGATTTAGTATAATAAATATTTTTTAGGCTAAGAAAGCTTGGAGAATCAGTACTCTGATTCAGTTTAGGTACTTGCCCGTAACCATGTTTCGGCCTGAAGTCATTACCTTATATTTGATTATACTTCGTTGTTTTCAAACTGTTAAATTTATTATTATTCATTTTATTACTAAGAAATATATTTATTAGGCTGAGTGACCGATTGGCCGAGTGATTAGAGACCCTAACTGCGGAGTCGAGGGTCGCGGATTCGATTCCCGCCCGGGACAAATATTTGTGTACATGTCTATTTGTTCCGTGTCTGGGTGTAAAAAAAGTATTTATATATATATATTTAAAACAAAACCGGTCAAGTGCGAGTCGGATTCGTGCAACGAGGGTTCCGTACAAACCTGTAGGTATATAAGTTATGATATTTTTATTGTTAAATGAATTCTATAACATTACAATGTTGAAAGCTGGAGGAGCATAAATTTAATACAAAGATCTCTTTATCGTTTCAGTTATCCTTTATTTTATATTAACACATATTTATTTTATAATATAACTGAAATACCTACACTAGCCATTGTTTTAGGCTTAGATTATCTTCTTTCAGGGGTGTCAGAAGACGTGTTTTATCCATTGGAAAAGTAGGTATTCCAAACCTACTATGACGACTTTGCTTGGGATGACATGAATGTGTGTATTTGTGAGTTTGTATCTTAACTAAGCCTTCATCTAATTCTTTACTATTGCAGGATATGATTTACTCAACAAACATTATGACCTTTTCAGTAGATGATTGATTGAGTGTGGGTTAAATATCCTTTATTTTTGAAAAGATTTTAATTCTTCCCCCTTACATACAAAAATTAATGTTTTGTTTTACGAGATCAATCTTGTAAGCAAATTACTACATGTAAATATCTCACTCACCTTTCCACGCCAATGCCGTTATAACGGTTAGTCCAAAGAGATACGACGTCCTGGTAAATCCTGGCGGCAGGAGCAATGCTCCGATCAGTTGCTTGAATTGTGGTTATTTTTAGAAAGATCACACGGTGATTTTCTCTTATTTTTTGCGAGGAAGAAAAGGTATTTTAATTTTCAATGCAAGACGTTCACGGTCACACCTGTCCGTTCGCTCGCTTGTTTCCAAGTGAATTGTGCGCCCTCTTGCGTTGGCGGTGTTGGACCGCCCCATCATCTCGACATTGTGCAAAAAGGGTGAGAAAGACGGGATTTTGTAGTATTAACTGACAAGATCGAACATCCAGGAATAAAAATAGGCGCATGTTCTATCCACAACATCATATGGGCAAGAGGAGAACCTCTGTTTTGGAATTATATTTGTTTTATTTTATGGTTTATTGTACGTTCACCAAAAGGCCCAACGGGAGACAGCCATGTTCTTTTTAATTCTTCATAACGTGGTTCGAAAAAAGTAGCACATATAAGTGGATCCGACTGAATGAGTCGCACTTTTTCTGCGTATGGAATATTTTGTGATTCCTTAAGAGACACTTTCTTTTTGCCAACTGTGCTTTTAAGCTGTTTTATTAAATGAGATTTGATTTTGTTACAGGAATACCTTTATCATCAAAAATTCAGGTCTATAATAATAGACCTGAATATTTGATATAAATTTAAATTTAATACCTCTACGCGTTCATGAGGAAAGGGGTAGTAAGTTTAAAATTATTAAAAATATTTTATTATATGACTTAACTAAAAATTTTTGTTTTTCGCAATTTTTCTTTTATCTGTGCTGTATGACGTTACTTCATATTAAATATCAAGATTCTGAGTTCATGAGAAGTACCCTGTAGGTATTGATTCGCTTGCGAGTGTAAAAAATTTGCAGTATAAACGGCTGTATCTTTTGATTGCGTTGGTTTAGAAGTTGGATTTTTTCACAGCTTCAAGGGACAGTCAACCTGAGTATTTGATACGAATTTCAGCTTGATACGTCAACGCGTTCCTGAGAAAAAGGTCTTGACAGACAGGCAGACGGACAACAAAGTGATCCTATAAGGGTTCCGTTTTTTCTTTTTGGGGTACGGAACCCTAAAAAGAATATTTAACTATGTATACCAGTTGTCTAGTACCTCATAGAACAAGCATAATACTTGCTTACCTTGGGACTAGATGACGATAGGTCCCAGATATTATTATATTATTATTTATAGATTTTTTTAGTTCAGCGAGTCACAGTTCGATTTTAAATATTTGTCTGCTTTTCGTCTCATAACCAAGAAAAATAAGCTTAAAATTATTTTAATACATAAATTATGTAACACATCTTAATTTTTAATAAACTTTGACTTTAAACATCATAATTAGAGACATCCAACATTACCTACTTATTTTTTAACCCCCGACGCAAAAAGAGGGGTGTTATAAGTTTGACGTGTGTCTGTATCTGTGTATCTGTCCGTGGCATTGTAGCTCCCAAACGGATGAACCGATTTGGATGCAGATTTTTTTATATGAAAGGTGAATTAGTCGGGAGTGTTCTTTGCTATGTTTGATGAAAATCAGTCCATGATGTCCGCCGCCACAAAATGGCTAATTACATATTTTTTTGCTACTCCATCATATTATTACTGCTTAAATCTGAAATAAGGCTGAGTCTGCGCAAATTGTGTCCGTTTTCGATACCAAATAAGAAAAATAAGAAAACATGTTTTTATTTAAACAATTGGGTACAGGTGACAACCTTATAAACTTCCGGCTGTTGTCTGACCTTTTGATAGAGCTGGGATAGTGTGGCAGTAAAACGCCGGCTAGCCAAGCGGACCGGTATAATCTGGATGTAGAAGGCGGCAGACCAAATGTGATGATAACAGTGGAGCTTGTGACTTAACTTTTTATAGATGACAAACTCATTGGGCAGTAGGACTATGACGGGAATCGAACTCACGACTTTTGTATGAAAGGCGGTGAGCTTAAGCATTCCGCTTCCACAGTTCTTATCACATAGTAATATTTACTACAAAACGATCCCCAATTCTGGTGTTTATAAATACTAGAGATTTTATCACCTATGCCAAGAATAGGGGTCCCTGTGGAGAGAAAAGCTAGAGTGGGAGGAATTAGACGAGATGAAGGTAAAACTCAAGGGGTGGGGAAGCGCCCAACCTGTTGCCTATTATAAGTGGACGTCCAGAATATAGCTTTGATGTTATTTTAGATACGATAATAAAGGAAGCAGTTCATTCATCTCCTACAGTTAATAATACATGTGAAGAGATAATAAAATCGAAATCTTAAGATGTGTGCCGCTATCATGAATCTATGGACATAGAGATACCGCGTTATGATAACAAAAATGTGAGAACAAAAACATGCCTCGTAGATACACCAGTTGCCGTTTTGAAATATTCTCTGTGAAACCATATATAATACTAGCGACCGCCCGCAGCGTCGCTTGCGTAGACTACACATTCCTGTTTTAGGTAGTACTAACATTCGAAATGGTTTATACGTAGGTACTTTTTGCTGAAACTAATATTGGGTACACCCATTCGAACTTTCAAACTTCATTCTCCCCACTCCTTTAAGAAAACCGGTACTCCCATACTTTTCACCTCCCATTTACCACCCTTAAAATGTGAAAATCCAAAAATCTTGAAACACGTCATTATTTATTTATTTATTTTAAAATTTTTATGTTTCTAAATTTAAAGCAAAAACATTCTCATACAAAGCACCTCCATCCCTCCCTCTTAAAATTTGAAATTTCCAAATATTCCTTTCCTAAAAAATTAATACTCACGCTATAAAATAAACCACTGTTCCAAATTTCGGCTTCCTAGACTTAGTAGTTTCGGCTTTATCTACGCTGATAGATCAGTGAGGACAAACGACAGACAGCCACAAAAAGTAACTGATGTCACTCTTGACAACCTTCTCTCACGTCTGCAAAGTTTCATTAAAATCTGTTCAGCCGTTTTAGAGATTAGCTCGAATAGATACATAGACGTACAGACAGACAGACGGACAAAAAGTAGTGTAAGTCACTTTTGACCACTTCCTTTCCACATCTGTGAAGTTTCCTCAAAATCGGTTTAGCCGTTTTCGAGATTTGCTCGAATACACAGACAGACAGATAGCATTATTTTATACATATAGCCTATAGCCTTCCTCAATAAATAAACTGTCCAACACAAAAAGAATTTTTCAATTCGAACCAGTAGTTCCTGAGATTTGCGCGTTCAAACAAACAAACAAACAAACAAACTCTTCAGCTTTATAATATTAGTATAGATTGCAACCGATATACAAAATTTGTACTAGAAAAGAAAATAAAGATTCTGAAGTTAGATGTAATGTGTAATTTAATAAAACCTTTGTTCAAAACGATGATAATGATCTACGGTTTTCTAATCTTTAAATCTATCATTTTGCTCGGGTTTGTGATCCTTTCGAACTATGAGACGCTCCATCTTGATAATTTAAGATCGCAGTACAATTCCACTATTAGCTAAATTATGATTTTACTGATAAATAGTTTTATTGTTATTTTCAAGTAAATTTTAATAACACTATAATTTTAACTAAGTTATGTTAGAAATATTGTAATAAACAATGATTTTCTAGTAGGTAGTTAAGTAGTCTTTTGAGAAATCTAATAACAAAGCGACTGCCAGAGCCTTCGTGGTTTTTTTTTAATACAAAAAAGAATTAACTGTGACTTGCGGTGTGTGCTATTACTAAAATTGATCGGTAAAATTGAGAATTATATTCGAATAAGACGAACAATAATTAAAAGTTATTCTACTAAAATTCTGATTTAAACGTTTTTTTTTTAACATTTTCTGTTGTAAGACGGAAATGTCCATAAACTGTAAAAAAAAAAGAACTTTCACCAGCAAGCTTGGTAGATGTGAAGCTTAACACACACTAATAATACAAGCATAATACTTGCTTACTTTGGGACTAGATGGCGCTGTGTGGGACGTGCCAGGTATTATTTATTTGATCTAAGTACACATGACGAACTGTAAAGACGTGTGTTGGATACATCTTTCTGTTTAGCTAATTTGTTACTGAGTTTAAATTACATTTAATGACGATATTCTGAAGGAAACACTACCTCAGTGGACGGAAACGCTACTTCTAAACATCTTCAAACGATAATTCAAAAACAAACAAAAACAAACAAAAATTAGGTAATATATTTGTACATGTCGTGATAGCTTGAATGCAGCGAACCTGTTTCAAATCTATAAGGCCATGTGGCCATGGTTCGAATCCGAGCGTGTACCAATGAGTTTTTTCTGACTTAAGTACATTAACTATCACTGACTACGTGCCTCGGAGAGCACGTTAAGCAGTCGGTCCCGGCTGCTGTCAGTAGATGGCGGTCGTTACAATTCGCCAACCCGCATTGAAGCAGCAGCGTGGTGAATTAAAGCTCTAAGCCCCTCATCTTGAGTGAAGGCCTAAACCCCTACAGTGTAGTACAAAAAAGGCTGATGGTGGTGGCAATATATTTCTTTTATACGTGACAGTTGTCTTTCTCTAGGATGAGCCTACATCGAAAATATAGTTTTTATAAAGCCTATAGCTCATAGCATGGAGGTCGTTCAAGAATAACGTATGCATTGAGGGAGGGGAGGTTGTTTTTTTTTTATGACGTGACGGGGTACGGGTCGGTTTCAATATCAATATATCAGTATCAAATATCTTTATTTCGTAGTTATGTACCATAATCTTATAATACGTCACAAGAGTGAATTTATTACTTTGTGGAAGTACGCCACCAGTTTAACGGCGATTATGTTCAAAGTATACAGTTGTGAGCAGACACACCATTGAACAGCAAATATCCCAACATCTACGCCTTAAGATCATGGATTCAAGTTTCTTGGACTGAAAATAATTAAATAATTAATGAAGATACTTTAAAATAAATATAAATAAATGCAACTTATTGTTTGTTTTATTTACTTGCTTATGAATAATAGTCTAAGAATTAATGAATTTGGTAAATATTATACAAAATGCTTACGTATAAGAGGGGAGACGGTAACTTTGTCAAAGGGAAGGGCGGGGTTTAAAATGGCTAAAACTCTGGTTACGTAATATTTGAACGGCGCCATATGTTATGAGTAATACGAAAAGTGAACTAAGTGACATAATAAGAAAGAAAAATATTTGCCAAAGTCATTTGTTTGCGAGTACCTAGTACTAAAGTCTGTTATTATATTGATTTTCCATGATTTTTTTTCTTCCTCTTTTTTGCGAATAAAACGCACCGTTGGACCACATTGGCCTTTTTTTATCGGTTTAACATTTGGCTCTAATGCGCGAACGATTGCAATTCCTTAGAATGGTACATTAGAGTGAACTCGAGCGCGTAACACGCGTTTTCTTTATTGGCTATAACGGACAATCGATGTCGGGCGCGCTCCCTTAAATTGCAATAACGGGCTAACTGAATCGACTATCCGCAGCGGGCGGTTATTGGTGTCAATAACTAGGAACAGAAGTACTATATTTTGTTACTATATTTATTAGTAATTAATTTTAACATAAAATTAGACAAATCCTTTCCATACATTGCGCTTACGCCAAACTATCGACTTATCGTATTGCTTGCGATCGAGGGTTCTTTGTGCTATTTATATTCAGTATTCACCGCACGTCACTTTGGCGCTCACTTGGTAAATTTGTTCACTAGCAACTCATCTTCGTTATTACTTTAGCTCAGATCATCATCATTCAGCTCAGATAGCTCAGAGTCAAGATTATCAGTTATGGGTTCAGAAGAATCATGGAACCTGAATCACTTTTCTTTGTACCTTCGTATTCTTTTCGTTTGTGTGTTTGGTATTCTTTATTTTATCAGTTTTATGGTTTTTCTTTCCTTTGTTCATTTGTTTGTGTTTTTTTTCGGTTTTGGTATTTTTTATAATTTTTTTCATTAATTAATTTATAAGTTCTTTTTTCTCGGGCGTATCTGTGTTGGTACTAAATTTTTCATTACCTCCTCCACACATCACATTATTCCGTGAAGAAGCTTTGGGATAAGGTTTTATAATTTGGGGTAAGACAAATCCGATTTGTTCACGACTTACATTTATTAATTCTAAAGATTGGTCTACACATCAAAAATCGTATCTAAACAATTCAAGACTGAATAACGAAAGTTATTCACAGTCACGGATGACCGCTTAGCCTAGTTAGTAGCGACCCTGTCTACGAAGCTGGAGGTCCCGGGTTCGAATCCTAGGTCAGGTCAGTATTTATATGATGAATATTAATACTGGTACCGGGTCTTGGTAGTTATATGTATGTGGTGTCTTCGCTTTGTACCCAAAACACAAGCTAATGCTTAGTTTGGGGCCTAGACGTTGTTGTTCATGTAGACGTTATTATTATTATTTTGTTTTCGTCACGTACGCCGATCTTTTTCCTTCGATATTGATTTTGGAAGCGTAAAATCTGAGTCAAACTAAAAAAGTCGCTCGGCTATCGTGACACTCCCAGTAAAACAAAGTGAAGTAAAGTAAGAACACAACGGGAGTAGTGGGGAGTGTGACTCTATGAGAGTCACATAGTGTTACACTCTCATAGAGTTACATAGAGTATATACAAGAAATTACATCAAACCTCTGCTCTTTTGCTGTCAAACATACAAGCATACACATTATAAAGATTTTCAAAAATGTATTATGATGCTCGTGTAGTAATGTTTATTCCTAATTTTCCTTAAGAGATTCTCTATGTAGTTACTCAATTTGTAGATCGGTCGAACAGCCCGTTTCTGTAATACCGTAGACTGGGGTTACTTTGATCAATTTTAATATTCAAAAGTTTGTATTACATAAAATATACACTTTGAAGTTCGAAGAAAAAAAAAGCCAATATCGGTTTGTGTTGTTCTTTCGATATGCTAAGTTCAAAAATTTAATTCTATAGCGTTAGACAGAAAAAAAGAAGTAATCGATTTTGGTACTCCTAGTTTTGTTTTGATGAAAATTGATAGACCCCGTTTACAAGCCAACTAACAAAAAAATTAAAAAAATCCATTTACTGGTTCAGGAGTTATAAAATAATTAGTTAATTAGGGGTCACTTTGACAAAGGAAACAACACATATTAAAACAAATCAACTTTATTTTTAATAATTAACTAATACAATATAAATGTAATAATAATATAGAGATGCTTTTCTAGTTGACAAATTGCTGTCAGCCACCGCGTTCAAAGCATTATTTCAATTACTTACCTTCTGTATATTTTTTTATAGCTACGCGAGCTTAACAGATTCTTATAAGTTCTGAAATAAAAAAGCAATATTTGAAATAAATAAAACAAAAAAGTTATAAAAAGTCGCTTCAATAATATTTTGTACTTGCATCTTCGGGTGAAATGCATTGATCAATCTAAACCCATATGTTATGTCAATTACACCCCACAGTGTAAATGTGTCTCAAAAGTATTTTATTCTCAAAAGTATACATATTTTAATCCTCGGAAGAAATTTTAAATAATTTTACGATGTAGGTATCTTTGTCGGAAATGGGTATTAATCAAAATCATGAGTAAATTATTTACCTTTGTATCCTGAAAGTTTTTCACATGTCTCATCATCAGCCCATTTTTTACCCCACTGCAGGGGCTTAGGCCTCCCCCAGGGTGAGGAGGGGGGCTTAGAGCTTAAGTCCACCACGCTGCTCCACTGCGGGTTGGGAACTGTAACGACCGCCATCTATTGACAGCGTCCGGGACCGACTGCTTAACGTGCCCTCCGAAGCACGGTGTCAGTGATATTGTGTACTTAAGTCAGAAAAACTCATTGGTATACGCCCGGATTCGAACCATGGCCCGATGGGGCCAAATTTGAGACAGACTCGTTGCGCTCTGGGCTATCACGACAACTCTGGGCTATCACGACAACTGATTTCACATGTCTGATTAACCATAAAAATAAATGCTAACGTTCCAATTTAATTTCAAATTAAATGCACGTGCACAGAGGTTTTACTGTTGGCCACATTGACACGTAGTAATCAGGCCTGCCAACAGTAAAACAAAAAATGAGCCGATGCGTTCCCAATCCAGAACATTACGAATTTCATCGTAGGAGGAAAGTATACTAATCAAGAAATTAATAAGTAATTTGAGGCCGTAAGTTAATTTCGTTTCACACAGAAATACAAAGTTAAGCAATCATAATCGAATCTCATTTCTGATAAAATTTGTTATTTTTCTCACGGTTAATTATACTGAAATTAACTTCTTGATATTTAGGCGACGGTTCGTTGGAATTCTATAATTTATTTAATTACCTTGGTTGCTGCGTGAGTAGGCCATCTTTGTTTAATACCGAAAAGCTTAGTGGGATTTTCGTCTTAATGAAAGTTTCCCAAACGATTTGAAAATGAATTAAATGCTTAACTTCATGTGGCTTTACGATCCTATTTGTTTTTCCTTTTTAGTCCCTACTACCCAAGAATACATTCTTACTTTTTTATAATTACAGTTATTCTTTTGTAGTAATTATCTATTAATTAATCTATGACTAATAAAATTCTTTAAAAATCCATAGTGACGTGAAACCATGTAAAACAGTGTCTATAAAATGAAAATTTTGAGTTCGGTAGAGTTGTCAAAAGAAAATCGAATTTCGTAGGAATTTGTATGAATCAAGCGACCTCCCACAGTTTCTACCTTTCTAAAGTTTCTACAATTTCATGTCTGTGAAGTTTCATTTCAAAATTGAAGATTAGTCCAAACAGATTTAATTTAAGACAGTATTTTTTTCCGGTTTAGGTATACGTCGCCGCCATAAATATTCAACAATAGAATCTGCGAAATGCTCCGGATTGTTGTGATTGTCCCTTGCGAAAACTCTTTTCGCTACATATGCCACTTAAACTCGATTCTTTGCGTATGCGTGCCATTTGCTGCGACAAAAGGATTCTCTGGATCACGATGATTCACTTTTTTATGACTGTATTCATGTTCTATCAAAAAATCATAGGCACGCCAACAATCCGTGTGTTTTATTGAGCCTTTGGTGACGTGCTTTTTTATCGGAGGGGCGAGAATGTCCGCACCGTGTACATTATTGTCACAAATTTCTAATCTTAAATCCTCGCAACCGTTTTCGATCATACCGAGAAGCCAATGGCCTTCCATTTGGCGACCCTTATTATATTTACGTTTACCGAAATTTTTCGTCGATTTGTACGATTTTACTGGGACCACCAATTTCGTCTTCTGATTGTTCGACCGATAATTGGTACAACACAACATTTTCCCGACAGTAATTGTACCACTCGCAAATCGTTCTGGTATACAAGCACTGTTCGTCTTTGAAATCAAAGTCTTCACGGATCACATTGTGATAATTAAAACGATGAATGCAACAGTACGTTAAATTAAAAACTTGGGATAAGGAGTTGTGCTCGTTTTCAAACGATGTATAGACCGCGTCAAACTTTATGGCGGACCTGAATACAACGCTTTACGCATGCAAGCGCAGGTACTGTCATACACCCCTCGATCCACTGCGTCCCGCTACACCTAAAACTGGTTATTGCGACGCGACTTATACCTACTATCGGATCCACCATAAAGTTTGATTGTAACTGTACCGTGGGCTCTACTGACTGATGCGTCTACTTTTGAATGAACACTGTCCCTTTTGGCATCTAAAATGTCCAACAATATTGTTCTTAGTATAAACAACGCGGATTCGATGGGATTAAAGGGATTCGATGATGATGGCACATTTGTACAATATAGATGAAACCTCTTTCCTCAGTAAATGCCACACATGGTTCGTTGTTATCTAGTCCTCGATTTAATTTTGTAATATTCCACATTGCATTTACTTCGCATGAATATAAATGGCGTTTAACTTTTTCGTTATTGTTTTTTTTTTGTTTCAAAATTCCTTTATTAAAATAATGTTATACAATGTTGAAAGTGCTATTATACAAACAATACTTTAACATACAAATACATAACTTACATTTAGTACGTTTACAGGTTGCTTCCTATTAAAACTTAGGAAATAATTTTAAGAAAAATTGAGAGAACAAATGAATTATATATAGGTACTGTGGCTGAATATATACAATTCCCGTATACAGAACTCCATTGTATTTAAAATCTGCTGGTATCCAATAATCATTTCGTTGAAGAAACTATATAGTCTGTACATAGATTTTAGCTTTCTGCATTCCTACTTTTTAAAAACTTTAAATATGCCAAATCTTTCACTCCTCCGTGTGCGTAGGTAGGTACTATGCTTAAAAAGGGGTCTAAAGCTTTTCCTTCACGTATCTTTATATGGATATATCATTTATGAGAGAAATCGGAAAAATAGAACCTTAGATAAATATGCTGGTAAACAAAAGTGAAAATCGGTAAATTTATCGATAAATCAGTATATTTTGAAACATTGATGTGAAACTAAGTTATCGAAGTGAGTGCTTTCATTTAAGGTGGCTCATTACGAATACGTATTTTCCATACTGAATTTATTTCCTTAAAACAATGTCAAAAATCCACAGATCTTGCAGTCCCCGCAACCATCAGTTTCATTGAAAATGAACCTCCTCAAATCCGATTTTCACAGATTATTTTATGTTATTGCCACGAAATCGTGGCATTGCCACTTTTTAAACTGCAGCCTCTGATATCCTTAAACGTTTTGAACTCGATAATGAAGCATTCGAACGAATACAGGCCGAAAGGCGATGACCGTAATGTTAACAAGTTCCCGATCGTCCATAAAATCGAACATCAAATTTCTTGTTCGATTTCCAACCGATCTCCAAAATTTTGGTCTCAAACTGTAGCTACCAACGCCCTTGTATAACACTTCGAAGCGATCCGACGAATACCCGCTGAAATATAGTAACTTATATCCGCAAACACCAGCGATCGACCAAACAATCTCATCTTTCGGAAATAATTTCTCTTACAATTACCAACCGATTTCCAAAAACTTGGTTTCAAACCGTAGCTACGTTAATGGCCAAGATATAATTTTTTTTTAATGTTCGATATCGGTCCCTGTTCTCGAAATACCTATTTTGGATTTAGTGAAAAAAAATCTTAAAAAATCTCGATTTTTTTACATTTTCCATTTTTTTTCGATAACTACCAAACGGATTTTGGTAAAATAAAAGTAAAGACCTTAAAATCTTGGCTAGACCCCATACCCTTGGAGTTATGGCTAAAAATGCGTCTCCCTTGAAATGGATTTGATAGTCATTTTCAATGACAACATTTTCATTGACAAAACACAGACGTATTAAAAACTCTAGACTCAATGTCATCGAACAACTAATGAAGCACTGCAATGACGGCAGCGTAAGTATGTGTGAGTGGAACTTCGTAGCAGCGTCCTGGCGCGGTCTAGACTTATGGTATGAGTGTGTTCAAGTCCACGCATGCGTAAAAGGCAGCTAATTGACTAGGGCTGCATAGGTAGTTAGTTTGAGATGCGGTATTCCTAGATTCACGGTCAAATATAATAAGACAAGAGTTTGCCCACGGCTCCACCCGTGTCACCTGCATGGAAATATACTATATGTGTCAGTGGCGAAGATCTAAAGGAAAACCGGCCGTTATAATATAGGAAATGGACACCTATTGCAAAAAGTAAAGACATTATACTTGGAACATCTCACCCTGCGCCGTCTAGTTCTAAAGTAAGCAGAGCTTGTATTATGGGTACTTGACTACTAATAGCATCGTCATCATCATCAGCCCATTTTACCCCACTGCAGGGACTTAGGTCTCCCCCAGGGGGAGGAGGGGGTTTGGAGCTTAAATCCACCACACTACTCCACTGCGGCTTAGGGATTTAACGACCGCTATCTATTGAAAACGTCCGGGACCGACTGCTTAACGTGCTCTCCGAGGCACAGAGTCAGTGATAGTTAATGCACTTAAGTCAGAAAAACTTATTGGTACACGCCCGGGTTCGAACCATGGCCCTATGGCCTTATAAATTTGAGACAGGTTCGTTGCGCTCTGGACTATCACGACTATTAATATACATACATATTCTTTATAATATGTATATAGATGTTTTACACCCAGATACGGAACAAATAGTAATGTTCATGCACACAAATATTCGTTCCAGGCAAGAATAGAACCCGCGACGCGACTTAAGTTTTGTAGTTAGGATCTCTAATCATACAGCCAATTGGTTAGTCAAAGTCCGTAAAAGTATGATTCGAGTCTAGAAGACAACGCACAGAGCTTCAGGTAACGATGAAGATATACTTCATTTCACGGTTTATTACATGGTGTTAAAAAAATTGGTTAAATGGTAGGACTGAAGAAGTTACCAGATATAAAAAACAACTGTCGTACACGCAGGCAAAATATTATGACTCAGAAATATCCCAAAACAAACATACTAGTAGGCGCAAATAGTGTTGTAAAAGCTCTACTTAATTTAAACCAGCAAATTCTTATACAGCGGAAAAATTACCAAAGAGATAGAGATTCCATTGAAACTAATTTCTAATGTAAATGCTTCGGTTTGTTGGTAATTTACGGGCCTTTATAAACCATGCAAATATTTAAGAGGTTTTTAGCTCATATTGTACAGGATTGGACATAACTCGTAACTTTATTTGATATTGGAGCACTATATTCCCTTGGACGATTTGAATCCTAACCTGCATTCGTCATACAAGAGTTGCATAAAATTGTGAACTTTAGTTTTGTGACTCCATCAATAAAGAATTTTAATCAACAAGCCATTCTTGGGTCAGTATATTGATTTTTTAATAAGTTATCTTGAATAAAATTATATATATCTTTTTTTTTTTGTTGTGTATCATGTGTATATCCCTATGTACTAAAGAATACCAAAATAAATAAATGGAATAATAATATGTGGGACATATTATTATATTTTTTTTTTGAAAATTATTTTTATATATAATTTATATAAATAAACCATTTTAATGAGACAGTAGGTACCTACTATCATTTATACCTTAAAAAATATGTATGCCGACCGTTAGACAGGGAATATTTTTTTTCTTACATCATCGACAGACCTGTATTCAGAAGTTAAAGTTTAATTCTGGTAAGTGATGATCAAACTTTTATCTAAGTATTATTATATAATAAGAATATGTGACACATCCCACACAGCGCCATCTAGTCCCAAAGTAAGCAAGTATTATGCTTGTATTAAGGGGTACTAGACACCTGATATATATACTAAAATATTCTTCTTCTTTTGGAATATATACATATATAGATACTTTTACACCCAGACACGGAACAAATAAACATGTTCATGCACACAAATATTTGTCCCGGGCGAGAATCGAACCGGCGACCCTTGGCTTCGCAGTTAGCGTTACTAACCACTCGGCCAACCGGTCAGCATATTATTATTATTATTATTTTTAATATATCTCATATTACTTTTTAGGGATTCAGATCGCCAACAGTTACAAAAAATGCATTTACTTAAAAAATAATAAGGTTAATTGAAATCTGTATTATTTAGTATAATAATATTAATATCTGGGACATCCCATACAGCGCCATCTAGTCCCAAAGTAAGCAAGTATTATGCTTGTATTATGGGGCACTAGATAACTGATATAAATACTTAAATATTTTTTTTATAATGTATACATATATAGATACTTTTACACCCAGACACGGAACAAATAGACATGTTCATACACACAAATATTTGTCGCGGTATAGTAGATAATTACAAGTATAGTTATCATCTTAAATAAAATCTATTGTTGTTATATGTTATAAATATCACTTCAATGTTATGAAAGTATGTGAAAGTGTTAGAATTTCAGGTATCGTGCAGGGGCGCTTTAATATATTGTCGTAGAAACCTTCTTCACTCAATTATGATATATTGAATTTATCAAAGTATTTGTAGTCGCTCACTGATGTCGTTACGGCAATAGACTGTGCTCCTTTATGTAGCTTCTATAGTTTTAATATAAATGCACTCTGACTCATGTCCGACTCGTCACGTCGTCACGTCACGTCGTTGTAGTATTTTACTACATCTTTTATCTAATGATAGTGAGGTATCACTTGAATACTTGTGCTGTTATAAAAACTCTTTGGTAACTACAGAGAAAGTCATTTATGCAAAGCGGTCGTCCCGTATCCTAACTTCATGGCTTTTGTTGCATAGTACGTTAATAAATTATTATTGAACGAGGCAGTTTTTGAAGAAAAGCGTAATACTATTTAAAAAAATTTATTGAATGTAAAATAGTAATAGTAATGCAAAATCTGTACCGTAAATATTTAAATGCTTGAAAATAAGCTCTCCTTTTCGAATTCGGACCTCATATCACTTGAGACAGTAGGTACCAAGTTAGTTTGCAATGGTGAGTCTGAGCCATAACGACCCAGAATGGGGGTCACACCTCCTCTCATTAAGTCGGCGACCGATGTTAATAATAAACATTTTGGTCTCCAGGTTCAAAAAACCCGTCATCTCCGAAGCAAATGAAACGAAGTTTGGATTGTTTTAAGAATCTGTATTGGCTGTTCTAGCATGCCGTAGATACAGCGACCGTCTCAACCGTACGCGTCGTTGAATTTAGGTGGGATGGAGTGAAAGTGCTGAAGCAAGTTGCATCCCACCATAAACACCTTTTTTTCTTTTAGGGCACCAGGGTCAAGCCGTTAGGTCTCTTTCCATCGGTGCAACTAAGATCCCGTGGCTCGTCACAATTGGAACATTGACGAAAATGATAGCTAGAACGTGTTATTGAAATACGTCATGTGTGATTCGAGCGGTTAATTATTTTTTTTTTATTTGAAGTAGGTATCGTCTTTTTCAACCCTGTGATATTTTACCTGAAACAAAATTTTATTTTGGTTTATTTATTTTATTTATATATTAAAATGAATAATTTTTATAGTTTTAATTAAAATCCTTTGGAAAAAAAACAGTGTGCAGTACGTCATTATACGCGGCCGTACTTATCTTTGCTTGATATGTGGCGAAGAAAAGAAATGATAGACCGAGGGCCAGCTTTTTAAACAATAGACCTTTTGTCCGTATTCGCCGAAGCTATGAAGGGAACAATAACGATCCGTTAATGCAGCTGGTCTTAGATGAATAGGGGATACTGGCTACAGTTAATCCTCAGGAAGACTTGATCTTCCCCGAAAACATGGTTATAAAACGTGAAATTAGGTCAGTCGATTAAATATTCTTTATATCCCTATTATCTTTACTAATATTATAAATTCGAAAGTAACTCAGTCTGTCTGTTACGCTTTCATGCCTAAGTTGCTAAATCGATATTGCTGAAATTTGGTACCTACTGAGTAGATTTTTTTTTTAAATTTTTCATTCGTCCCTCCCGGCATGGTGACCGGAGCCATTTATTTGCACGGCACGCATTCTCGTTCTTACAAAGTACGTACTATGGTCGTCTCCTTCGTCTCTTATTTCACATTTGTGAATATCTGTTTTTTTAGACAAACAAAACCCATCGATATGTAGGTACTACATTTACCAAATTGTAAACTTTCTTAAAAAAAATTACCAGTTATAACTGTTATTAAAAATAATAACAGTTATATTATTGAAATACATTGCATACTGATGGATGAATTCAATGTCTTGTCAATAAATAGCACTAAGAAAAGTAATAAAGAAAACATTTTTAGATATCCGATTAAATCGTCACGGCTTGATATTTTCAAAGCAAGGATTCTTCACAATTGTAATCGTAATACAGTTCTTTTGAATCCCAATGATGTAAATTGCAAATTAGTGTGCATTGAATATAAAGAATACCAGTAATTTATACCACTAATACATACTTTGTAAAAAAAAATGAAATAAACCATAAGTTTTGCAAAATTTTGTTGAATTATTCGGAATGAGACATTATTTATCATAATAACTTAAAAAAAAAATGCAACAGTTTACTATCGAAGAACTTATAATTACAAGACAATACAAAATTATACCTCCATATTTCAAAACGGCCTTAAAAAAATGTCATTGCCTTCCATGGTAAAGTTTCATCCCAGGAATCACCCAGGTCGTAAAATAATCTTCTCATCATCATCATCAGTCCGTGTCTCTCAACTGCAGGATATAGGTCTCTCTTAAGGCTCGCCACCACACACGGTCGCCACCACACCACCTTTCGCATCCAACTACACCCGGTATGGTGCTTCAGGTCTTCTGTCCACTTGGCCGGGGGGCGTTCAACGCCTCGCTTTCCGGTACGTGGCCTCTATTCGAGAACTCGTCTACCCCATCGTTTATCAGTGCTACGGCAAACGTGACCGGCCCATTTCCACTTCAGCTTGCTGATCGCTTCAGCTATGTCGACAACTTTGGTTCTTCGACGGACAGTGTTCCTGATTCTATCCATCAAAGAAATATCGAGCATAGCCCGCTACATAGCACGCTGAATGACTTTAAATTTGTGAGTCAGTCCTACCGTAAGAGTCCACGTTTCGGCACTGTATGTCATTGTAGGTAGGACGCATTGGTTGAAGACCTTGCTCTTCAGACATTGTGGTAGTGGCGACGAGAACAGATGACGAAGCTTCTCGAAAGCAGCCCAGCCCAGCTGAATTCTTCGGTCGGCCTCTTTGTTGAAGTTGTGTTTGTCTAACTGGACAGTCTGTCCTAAATAGACATAGTCTTGTACAACTTCAAGAGTTGCTCCCTCTAAGGTTACCAGTCTCGGGAGAATACGTTCGTTGAACATGACTTTCGTCTTGTCCAGGTTCATCCCGAGTCCCACCCGCCGAGAGGCGACATTGAGGCTGTTAACCGTTCCGCTGAGCTCCTCCAGCGACTCTGTCATGATGACTATGTCGTCAGCAAAACGGAGGTGAGAGATGTATTCGCCGTCGACATTAATGCCACAATATTTCCAGTCCAGCGTCTTGAAAACATCTTCCAATGCGTTGGTGAACACTTTCGGGGATATAACATTCTCCTGTCGTGCTCCTCTTTGCAATTGGATAGGTTCCGTCCGCTGGTCCTGAACCTGGACAGTCATTGTTGCGGCTTCGTATAGACACCTCAATGTAACGACAGTCGATTCGACATAGCTGCAAGGATTCCAGAACAGCCCAAGTCTCGACGGAGTCGAAGAAAGGCTAGGCACAGAGGTTGATTACACTCTTCTGTTTTCTGTATAATCTGCCTCGGCGTACGTATGGAGTCCACGGTGCTGTAGCCTTTTCGAAAACCCGCCTGCTCAGGGGGCTGAATATGATATGAAATAATCTTCTCAGCTGTTTATAATTTTTAGGGGTATTTTGGATTGTTCTCCGCGACTTCCCCAGACCATGAGCATTTGCAAAAAAAATCTCGAGAAAATAAACTGTCTAGTAATTTGTAACAGCATGTTACACCCTTGCCCTTTGCAGACGAACATAACAACATAACAGTTTTTTTAATCTGTTAAATTCAACCTTATCGCATAACCTTATTTCTAAAGCATCCAGACCTTCTTGGTCCTCAATAATTTGAAAATAAAAACTTTCTTTCTCTTCATGTCTTACATCTTTTAACATAGTTAAGTTAAGATTTTGCTCATTTTTATTTGTTTCGTCAAGTTTTTCATGAATGTTATGCAGTTGAACAGAAACGAGAGTCAGTTTATTGGCAATCTTTTCGGTAATTTTGCTTTGTTTTTCAAGCATACTCATAGAAACATCAAGTTTTTGAGAAATTACATTTTGGTTCTCTAAAACTATTTTCAAATTATTATTGTCGTAAACTTCATAAATTGTCGGATCTGCAGTCGGCACAAGTTCATTGTTTGTACGCTAGTATATATATACATATATATTTCATAATAATGTTAATTAGAGCAAACACCGAATAAGGCCGAACACCTGACACTTTACTTACCTTTTACTTTTTCCTTTACTTTTGCATTTTTGGTGTCTATTTTCTTAGTTTAGCAATGACATTTATATTTCAATAGATAGTGTATTTGTTCTAGTTAAGGAAAATTTTCTAATTTTTATCTAGCCTTTTTTTTCTAATATCTGTTGAGAAAATATTACAATTTTTGTGAAAAAAGAGAAATGTGACTTTTAACCTTGTGCCAGGGGTGGTTGTTACAGTGTTAGTTAGGGTAGGAAGTCACATTCTAAATTAAGATTGGAATATAAGAAGAAACCGTTATTTAAATCAAACGAGTATTTTATTAAAGATAAAATGCTTTACTTAACTAATTGTATCCAAGAAATGAACGAAAAATTTCTTGTTTATAATAAAAAAAAAAATAGGACAAAATTCGCTTAAAGCGAATAAATTATACCTAACATACTCAGAATTATAGAAATGAAAATAACTAAAACATAATCACAGTCATTCACTAATCTCTTTGGATGCAATACTTTATTATTAAAAATACGTAAATAATATTGTATTTGATTGGTCTTAAGACTCAGTCTGAATAATCAGAATCACAATTTTGGCAAATGTAATTTGGGGACCCAGGTGTGCATGCTTCGTGAGCCCAAAACGTACGTTACAATATTCTAAACTTTATTTTTATTTTCTGTATGTGTAATCCATGTAAACGTCAGTTTTTGTTTCCTGAATAAATTGAAAAAAAAAAACTTACAATCTTGGCACTGAATACAGATTTCCCTAGACTTGCTAGCAGAGTATAAAGATATACAAACCAAGCAAAACTCTTCGTTCTCTTTCTCGTCTTCGTCGTTGGTAACTGTTTTCTTTTTAATTTTTTTATCGTTTAGAAACCTTTTTCTTTTCTTTATTCTCATTCAACACATTTTTCGATACTTTTTTCTTCTTTGGTTCTTGTTCCTTTTTTTTCTCTTCTAAATAGGTCTTCTCTGGTGTATCTATTAAAATTGCTGATTTACATTTCCTTCTAACAGCTTGCCTCGACTTGCGTGAAGGAGCTTTTGGTAAAGGTTTCAAAACTTGCGGCGATACTATCAAAGAATTCCTCGAACCACTTGGACCAGGATTAGCAATCACCATAAGTTCCTTTGCAGCGCGATGCTGTAGCGATAGCTCAAAAATTGGGCAGCCTGTCAAATCTTGCGGTGTCATTGCACGTAGGTCAAGGCCGGGGTCATCATTTTGAGCTAGCTAATACAGTGTCATCAAAGCCAAGAACATATGGAGCCATTGATTATGACTTTGGTTAGAAGACAGACAAATAACTCTTCTGTCATCCAACCCAAAGGATTTCTTGTTCCTTTGCAGCCAATTGGTCAATATCTGATGAAGTAATCTTTAAAATTCACCTGCGGAATAACGAAGAATGGTGGAACTGAATTGCCACCTTCCGAAACAGCAATAGCTAGGGTGACTAGTGTGCCTCTTTCTGCTGAAGTAATAGCACCAACTTTTTAATCCTTTTTATTTAGCAACAACTTTGTCCGGTTTTTGCTCTGTTGTCACCCCAGTTTCGTCCATGTTCCATATGTCATGTGGTGAAAATTATATCGTTTAATTACTGATTCAAGGTTGTCAAAAAAACTACTGATATTGTGTTGATTAAAGCTCGTGACTCGAGCCAAACTGGTAGCCTCAGGTGTTCTAATGGACAGAGAAGGGTGTCTCTTCAATGACAAGAACCAATCGAAGCCAGCTAGCTTGTTGGATTCCCAAGACTTTGGAACTTTTGATTTATTGGAAAAAGCAAGCTCGCACGCTATTTTCCGAATATCCTTTGGAGGCAACCCGAAATAAATACTTGAAGCCAGAAGTACGTATTTTTCTGATTCTTCTTCCTGTTCATCGGTAAAAATCTGCCGATTCCTTTGGTAGCCTGTTGGGCCTGTTGTTTATCTCTTCGGCAGTAAATTTTTTACAGTATCTTGTTAAAGTGCGATAATTAATTTCGAAATCTTTCGCAACTGACCTTATAGATTTGCCATAATTTTTGACTTCTCTTGCAGCACATAGCATCAATGCTGGTGAAACAAGCCCTCGAGCAGACTTTCTCTTGTGAACTCGTGGCATTTTTACGACTGTAGCAAAACGCTAAAATTCCAACAACAAGGCAGCACACATTTATGGTGTTGGTTGTCATATGTGACCACCAGCCCCCATCAACCTGAGACAACCTGCCTCAAAACACGTTTTAAAAAAATAACTTTAAATTAAAATTGTAAAAAAATATTAGTTTTTACCTTACCGGTAAGTTTTTGCTAATTATATACTAATTATATTTATTAAACAGTGCAGGTGGGTTCAGCCAGATAAACAATACTGTGTTGTTAAAAAAAAATTACATTTTAATACAATATAATAACAAATAAAATAGATTTGAAGCCTTGAAGTAGTCTATTAAACGACCCTAAGGTTTGTATCGCCCCGTCGCGTCGTCGACTGCGCTACTAATTTCACCGCACCTATGTATAAGATATCTATGGTTACATCTGTTAGTTTTCCCTCATTTGTAGTTGTATTTATATATGCGTCTATAACGAGTATGCTATGAGACCTCAACGAGATGCTGTTACGTCAAAAAAAAAATAATTATTTTTTATTTATCGAACGTAAACCTAAATCTTATGAATATAAATGTGAACATGTGTGTTTGTCATTTCTTGCATATTCGATTTGTTTTCTTGACTTTTGCATAGCGACAATTGAAGGGACGGAGAGTAACATCGACTACTGTTTATCCAAATTGATAGTTCCCATGAGATACGAAACTAAAAAGGATAAGAAATGTATGACGAATAAAGCTTCGAATTTTTTAAATCCTAATTTCAATCTGGTTGCGTTGGCTTGGGTAAAAACTCAGAACATATGATCACTTACCTCTTCTGTACCCAATACCGAATATAATAAAATATAAATTTCTTGAAGGCATTTCTAGAGTTTTTCTATCTGTTGACTGGCAAAGATATTAGATTCTAAAACAAGGAGAATCCACAGCGAAATATCTTTGTAAATGTGAATATTGAAAAGTTGTATTTCAACTCTAACCAAGTAAAGCTACAGAGCTTTACAGAGATAGACGAAGAGGTCATATATTCATACGAAATCCTTATTCGAAATACCTTCTGGAAAAATAAGAATACATTATCCTTGCAAAATATTGTAGTACTATGATATCTGATGTTGTAGTATTTTTGTGGGTTATAGCTTATTTTCTAAATAATATGGATAAGAAAAACTTTTTATAGTTCATTACACAATATTAAACGTTCAAAGTTATTATATAGGCCAAATATTTATAAGGATTATATATTTTTATTTATCCGACTAAAATGATTTGTTTCGAAAGGCTTTTTGGTGGCTAGTCGCTTCGCTGCGTTCCGCACCTCACAAGAAAAACGTATCCTAACCCATTATCCATTATTAATTCTAAAATGATAGACCATCCACATATTGGCGACCGCGTGGCCTAGTAGGTAGCGACCCTGCCTACGAAGCTGGAGGTCCCGGGTTCTAATCCCAGGTCGGGTCAGTATTTATATGATGAATATTGATACTGGCACCAGGTCTTGGTTGTTATGTGTATGTGTTGTCTTCGCTTGGTACCCAAAATACAAGCTAATGCTTAGTTTGGGGCCTAGACGTTGTAGTGATGTATACGTTATTATTATCATATTATTATTATTATATACACATACATATACACTTATCCCTACACACATCATGCGTTTCATTCAAATTGTTATATCTTAATGTTTTTATACCTATGGATAATAAATACACTTCATCTATGCATCTAATGTATAATACTAATCGGTTTTTGATTTAAAACCTTATTATAGCTTTTTTGTTCCTTTTGTCATAATAACTTTGTTGGTAACAATTGGTTGTTGCTTATTGTTTTATTGTGTCACATGGAAGAGACTAGTTCCTACGACACAAGGAATCCTAGTGTAGGAACTAGGGCCTATTTGCTGTTTTATTTACCTAAGTGTTTCGTTTACGCAGTTATTTAATTGTCATTGTTATCCTTTTTGTTTATTTATACCATTTCTTTCCGTGTCCTAATTTTTAGGTCTTAAACAGTTTGTGAATATATTAAAGTTCCTAAATAAATTATTTATTATTATTAACTCGGTAGATGGGTAATTGATAATGGTAAACCATCTTGGCTGAATCTCATTGGTGCAGTTGCTAGGTAAATAAAAATCTTAAACCTGTAACAACTTGAATTTTTATTCGCCGGCAATTTTATAGCATTTTTCTTGTATGATAAAACAAAATTAATGTAAAGAAAAAATTAGGCGAGCTTTTTATTTTATAACTTATGAAATAATCACAATTAATAATAAAATATGCTATAAATTCGTTTCGCTTAATCCCGCGCCCGCATTGGTCATACGTTCATAAATTATTTAAAAAAAAATATATATATCAAAAGTGAGTCGTAGTCGAGCTTTGAAAGCTCCATACTATTATAATAATATAATGTATTTTTCTCTACTCACTACTACCAACGAGTTGTGACACGAAATATGAGTTAAAAAATATATGCTGCAGACCAAATATACGCCATTAGATGTTCTGAAATATTCTTAAGTGAAGTAGAATATTGTGTGACTTACGTCCGTACAATTCGTACGTTTTTTTTTTTAAATTACATGTCATGTACAATTTAACAAAATCTTTGTTTAAAACTTTAAAAATAATAATGACACATGGTTTGTGTAATCTATGTCTAATCTCGTGTCATTTTGCTCACGTTTTAGATTGTTTCAAAGACACTCCATCTTCATGGTTACGCTATTCCTCAATTTTAAAGATATTAAAAAATCTTATTTTAATTCGAAATTGGTAATTTACAGATTTTCTTTTTACTTGTATTTACTACAGATCTTCATTTGCGCCTACTTTTAAGATTATAGTTCAATGGGAAGTACCCCATAGTTTATACGGTAAAATGCACTTTTTACTGGGCTATATGGCCTCAGACCTCCGTATTTGATATTAATGTCACTTTTTCTCATAGTTCATGTATCAAAGGTGTTGACAGACAAACAGACAACAAACTGCTCTTACAAGGGCTCTGTTTTTATCTATTGCGAAACGGAACCCTAAAAATAAGGTTATTTAAAGATATGATAAAACCGTTTTAACGACATTCAACAACACATTATAATGATTTTGCGATGAATAAAAATTCGCGTTGTGTAATAACATTAAACACATATTTTTAACATCATACCTGTTATCTCACGATAACTGTTTCTTACATAGAGTAAATAAATTTGCAGTAGCGTTTGGTTTTAATCATAGTTAAGTTTAATCATACTTCGCAGTGTAAACGCACTTTCGCGGTAGTGAAGACCGGCGCGCGGAGACCTCGCGGCTTGAAACTCGGATTGAAACTCCGACTCCGCCATCTTGTACCAACTAGCTAGAGTATGACTGGTAAGACTGTAAACGCAGAAAAAGGCTTCTAGTCAATTCGTAATTTTATGTTTTCTTACATATTTGATACACTTTTCGAAACCTAGGACTAAAGACTAGACTGTCTTTTTACTAATCTACATCTATATACAAGAAGAATTTTTTTTGACACCTCCGACATCAATAACCATTTGATTATTTTGAAATTTTTTTTATCTTACATCTACTTTCACAAATCACGCGAACGCGACTTATTGCGAACAACTTGGAAGTCTTTAATTATATAGGTACGTTTCTAGATAGAGATCCGGCGTCAAGAAACGTAAATAAAAATATCACCTAACTGTTCGGTTATGATTCGCGCACGCAGTTATTGTTATTACACCGTGGTATGAGTGTAAAACCTCATAAGCACACAAGTATATAAAAGTTGGCTCTTTATTTTGTTGTCATAGTATCACGTGGCTCTACCTAGGCCATAGAGTTAGAAGAATAGAGCGGGCAAGCCAGTCCGAAATGCGGGTCTCAATAGAAAGAGACATTTAATAAGAGTAACTCTTTGGAGTACTTTGATTTGCTAATGTAATAAATATACAATATAATAAATTTAATAATGCTAATGCGGTCGGACTCGAAAATAAATAATAATAAGAATAATACATGGGACTTCCCACACAGCGCCATCTAGTCCCAAAGTAAGCAAGTATTATGCTTGTGTTATGGGTTACTAAACAACTGATATACATACTTAAATATTCTTTATAATATATACATGTATAAATTATAATTTTTTTTTTGGGAACACATCACATACATAACAACCAAGACCCGGTACCAGTATCAATATTCATCATACAAATACTGACCCGACCTGGGATTCGAACCCGGGACCTCCAGCTTCGTAGGCAGGGTCGCTACCCACTAGGCTAAGCGGTCGTCATATCAAATCAATCTTCAATCAATCAATCAAATCAAATCAATCAATCAATCGAATCTTGGCGTTAGTACCGTTAGCACCGTTAGCAACGCGAATATACACGTTCTTTTGTTTTATGCCCGCGTTCACCTTTTTGTCATAATTCTGTTATTGTTCAGTATTTATTTTGTTAGTGTAAGTTTGATAATTCGAGTACAAACTCTGACGGTATATCCAGCGAAGAATGCGATAACATGAGTGGAGTTGAAATGTTTCAATAAATATTTTAATCTTTCAAAGTTTTTTTTTCTGACTATACCTCTACACACGTCATTTCGATTTACTTTGACAAAGTCCGAGCGCATTAGTAATTGACAAGAGTTATATATAGGTTACAGTTATTTTCCATTCTTTTTTTTTCTATGCCCAACCGCTACATACAGTGCTATATGGACCTTGCCTTCTCTAGTTACATGATCTAGACATGTGAATAATCAAAGTTTGAAATCTAGTATTTACCAAATCAGAACTCGTATTAAAATGTACGTTTAAATAAAAAGAAATTGTGATGAAAAGACGATGACCTCACGAAGGACGAGTCGGCTTCGCCTGAATACTGACGGGGTCTCCGGATGTCTGGCCTCGATCCGGACAGTCCGGAATTCGAACTGCTTGTCCGTGCGGAAAATTAAACGAGATCCAGAATTGCGGTTACCAAGGGAATTACTAGAATATCCACTATAAAACTTTAATATTATTATTATGGCACTGTTATGCTTAAATGCTGTTATGTTTATGTTAAAATACATAAGTTCGCTCTGGAG
This sequence comes from Luffia ferchaultella, assembly GCA_949709985.1. Lineage (NCBI taxonomy): Eukaryota > Metazoa > Arthropoda > Insecta > Lepidoptera > Psychidae > Luffia > Luffia ferchaultella. The sequence goes on from OX453261.1 coordinate 15,399,543, forward strand.
CAGTGTGGCGGATTAAGCTCCAAGCACCCTCATCCCAAGTGGAGACCTAAGCCCTGCAGTGGGGCATAATGTGTTGAAATGGAAAAATTAAACAAATGAGAGGATATCAATTTATTAACTCTACCCGCTTACTGGTAGTAGATGTGTCTTATAATTTGTTTTTCCTTTGAAAATTAAAAAAAAAATGAAATTAGTTCTTCTAAAACATTTTATAGATATTAAATGAGGTTTGCGAGGCCTTCCAAACTGTGAACCGTGACTGACTGACATACATCAAAATACTATTATTCTGTTTTAAACTCTGGTCTGAAGGACGAGACATAATATTTTATAATAATAAATAAAATAAATTAAAAAAAATAAAATATATATTTTTTTCATAATTTCTGTATTGTTTTTAATTTTTATATATTTTTCGTACATACACAAAGTTCGTTATAATTTATAACATTTTTTCAAAAATATCGAATTTGTATGTTATTACGTAAAGTATTACAATTGTACGGATGAGTTGCTGTGGTTGTCTGTGTGCGGCGGACTCTGCCCGGGGGCTGACTGAAAATCAGTGTTGTGTGCATGGTCACATACACCTGGTGCGATTTTAGGGCAGTAAAAATTATTTTTTATCCTTGGTGACCTATTCCTATAAGTACTCAGTTTATTTTTTACCTGAGAAATGTAACTTTTTGGAGTGGAGCTCCACAATGTCCAGTTGGACTTAAACTAATAGCCATTACATGTATGTACTGTTAATGCAGGCAATTACTTCTGTTAGAGTTATATAACTAGCTACCCCAATGGGAGACTCGAGAGTCACACCCTAATGCCGTTTCCTCGCCAATTGTATCCAAAATTATCATCGAATTTAGTGATATATCATATGAATAATATCAGGTACATCACCACTGTTGCCAGTGGAATTTTTAGCTTTATTTAAAGCTGTGCCCTTCGACCTTGCTTTCCTTTTTTCATTACGCCAGCCCTGAAAAGAAAAAAATTAATAATTTTACCTGCCTTCTATGTGAGAGTGTAAGTGCTGTCACCCCATTATTGAACAAAGTAATGGCAAAAAGATGTTGATTAAACTTACAACTTTCCACTGCTCCACTGATCGCTGCGGTCCAAGCTCGTCTAGTGCAGCTTTTAGAAGGCACCATTGCCGTTCATTTTGTGCGGCACCAAGTGGCGTTTTAAAGCCCTCAGCCGCAAATATTGAATGTGTGTGCATATATTCGCACAAATATTTAGTTTGTTTTTAGTTGTTCCTGATTCTGTTAAAATACAGTGCAAATTTATATTGTGTTTGTTGTCATATGAGAACATTAATAATTCAATTCAACTATGCTGTCGCCGAACTTTTGTATGTACTTACATTTACTTGGTTACTGGCTCTGAAGACATGTCCAGTAATTTATAGTTATCATATTAAAACCACAAAGTACTAATAAAACCACAAAACGTGTTTAAATAAGAAAACGTAATAAAAGTATGAAGTCGGTGGTTTTAATAGACGTGTATCCCTATGAGTTTTCCGTTTCAAAACCTAAATACACAGAGTCCTAAACAATGCCTAAATAGTCTGTGGTTTCAAATTCGATATAATTTGATTTCGAGTTCGAGGTTGCACGACTTGCCACAAAAAAATTACGTCGCGTTCATAAAAATTTAAGCGTTCATACAATTCAGATTATATAATGAACGAATGAAAAAAAAAACGGATAAAGAGTTGCTAGATTAGAATATGACATGTTTTCATTATAGGGTAACATTGGTTTGTCGTCTCGACTCGACAAGGCGAAGTTACGGCGAGATACTTTCTCGAGTGAGTCGTGAAAGTTAGAGGAAAACGACAAACGAGTCGAGATCGACAATTTTTCTCGTCTAGTGTGTCAGTTTTGTCGTGTTTCAAATGTAAGGCCTGCTGCAGCGTGTGCTGAGTTAGCTCCTATAATGGTTGTGGAAACCTTCTTGTATGTGTTTTATTTGTTGTAGCGTACCTGAAGGCATTAAGGCCTAGCTAAGGGAAATTTGCTATAAAATGAAAAATATCCAACATAATCAACTAGTTTTATTAGTTATCAGTCATAAAATAATATCATTACGAAATTTAAACAAAAAATCGCCAGTTCTGCTCAAAACTAAGACAATATTAAACTTTTTTTTTAAACTTTTTTAAGGCCTTAATATAATTAGGTACGATAAAAAGGCCTACCACTTAAACCTACGCTTATCAACTTATACATTACAACTATACTTATACATTACAATTTGGTATTTGAGATCAATCACCTTGCAAAACGAAATAAATTGCCTTGTCTAACATCCATCAGGGCACTTGATGTAATCAGTATCTTCCACTGACAAACCGACGCACTCCTCATGATACCACTTGGAGCATTGCAAGCATTACCTCATATCACCCATCCTGCAGGCCAATTATGCTAACAAAAATCGATGTCGAGTCAGCTTCTATCGTGCAATGCACATTATGCTATCAAAGCACGAAGTGTAACCGATACCACAACAATTTGGTAGCAATTATTTTAAATGTTTTGACGTTTCGCTGGCCGATTTAACTCAGTCTTACGATGTGAACACGATTCGGTTGCATTAGATAAAAAGGAGCTCTTTCTATATCGTTATCATCTTTTTTGTGGGAAAAAATCTTAAAATGGCTCATGCTAAAATCTACAAAATACATAAAATATGTTCTTTTATAGAACATATTTCTAGAACTGGTCGAGCTGATCGTAAATCACCCTAGATCGTATTTTTACCTAAGTATAATCACTTTGTTATACAAAGATCGTACTTTGTTATACAAATTAAACAATAAACACTTATCGTTAATAAAATTACCTTTTATAATAAAACGAAATATTAAATTCGCGTCTATCTGTTTGTAAGCGACAAACTCAAAAACTACCAAACGAATTTGTATACGGTTGTCACCAATGGATGGTGGGATTCAAAAGAAAGGTTTATGTGCATGGTTCATTAATATTTTGTGTAAATTGGTTAAAATATGACGATGATTGTTAAAGATGACTGGGAGCTTTCATCGAAAATGCTGCCTAATCCCTTTGAGATATAACAAAACAATGTATGGAGGAATTGTTCTTAGGTCTAAATAAAAGTCCGTGAGGTCACAAATCTATTTTATAAGTAAGTATAGCTTACTATACTCATTTTCATGTTTAAATGAAGGTCACATATAATGTGGTGATTGGAAAGCTATTTACGCGGATTCGATATTGACCTTCATCAAATTAAATGTTAGTCACTTAAACATTGCATGCACATTAGATTTTCCTTATACACTATACAATTTAAATTAATATCTTAGGAGTTACCGCAAAATTAAATCAGCATAATTGATGGCAGTCGTTACAATCCACCAAGCCGCATTGGAGCAGCTTGGTGAATTAAGCTCGAAGCCCCCTCATCCCGAGGGGAGACCTAAGTCCTTGTGGTGGGCATTAATGGGCAGATGGTATGATATGGTATGTGGATGATAAATCTTATCCACATGCTCGACGCAACAGGATGAAAAAAATTTAGACATATATGCTCTGCTACCCGTGCGAAGCCGGGGCGGGTCTTTAGTTATAATATTAATTAACGTAAGTACAGATAAATATTTGTTAATTTGTACTTATAATGAAGTAGTTTTGTCATTAACATTTTGTGCAGATACAATTAATAACTTAAACTTACAAACGAATAATAAATTATGCCTATTAAATGCAACCTAAGAAATTTTTCAAAATGTGATAGACATGTTCCGATTAAATTTTTTTCTATTCGTCAATAATGTTGAGCTAAATTATTTTTTGTTTAATAAAAATCGTCAGGTATGCGTTATTATTGGTATCTTGAAGGTACTTTTTACTGAATAAAATCAGCTTTTTGATGTATAAAACAATGAAAACTTTATTGGCATAAATTGATTTACAATATACGGTAACACGAAATACGCGAAGTCTATATATAATATCGAATTCAAACTCCTTACTGTGTTCGCATAATACGCCCTTTTTACTTTTTTTGTTTTATCCTTGCGGTGAGAAGGCGGATTAAACTCTACAGTTTATGGTATGGTATATATATAGTATATGGGTGTTACACCCACTAAACAACCGCCTGAAGCAGAATAAGGACGAGTGTCGTTAGCCCGAAAACTCCAACGACTTCATCGAAGCGGCCAGAAGGAGGTACACTATGGTGTCACCGGCGCGAAGATGTCGAGAAACCCCTAAAAGTACTCGATGCGAAATAATTCCGTTGGTGCGGGCCTCCGGCTAAGATTTACGTTATTAATATGACGTGAAAAGTGTTTTATTGTTCACTCATTTGAGACGAGGTCAGTAGGGGTGGGATGCCCTTCTTACCATGTCGCATAAAGCAACGCGGTCCACCGCACCGCATCAGGTCCGGAGGGGAATCAGCATAGCGATTATTCGCAATATAAAACAGTCTGTAATTTTTTGGGGGGTCAGCGGGGTAATCAATGCACACATTAACAATTAACGAACACAGTGACACGTTTCTTTATTTATGCACACATCTGGCGTAGAAAGAGACAGCACTACGATGATGATAAGTGCGAGCTAGATACATTATCGATCCCGTTTAATCGTAACAGTTGTGCGAACGCTAAGTAATATCGATAATAAGTATTCGGGCTAAATGAAAATACTACTAATTTTAATATCTAATTTTAATTGTACAAAACTGTTCACATATCCCAAATCAGTACGCGAATAAAAACTTTACTTTTTGGCAACAAATGTTAAGTTACATCGAGCTTGTTGAAACAACTGATATACATCTCGTTCAAAAATCCTTCATTAAAAATATTACATCGCTAAAATTATACACATGTTACTTACATCTGAAAAAAAATTATTTAACAAATAATTAAATTGGGTACTTGACTGATCGTGAAAATTCAGATTTTTGAACATACTATAAAAAAAGGCTGAACGTAAAAACAAAATGTCGAAACGAAATTCAAATCGCTTAAAAAACAATAAGTTGGTGAGTATTTCTATTCTAACATTGTGTGCTGAGATATGTACGGCATTTCACTTTTTTTTCACTTTCACATTTTCAATACATTATTTCAACTATGAGTATCATTAAGCTAGTACTTTTATATAAAAACAATAAATTGTAAACATTGTTAATTTGACTGACCACATTTTTTTAAATAAAATATTACCTTACCAATTGGCACCGATTTCAAAAATAATTTATTATAAATACAAATAAATATTATAATTTATTTATTTAAAAAAATCAATGCTTAAATTCATTCATTGTTATTTTTGAAAGTGACTTAGAATTTTTATTAATTGTTTTTTTCACGTCAAGACTCCGAGAAGAAGGAAAATGCGAACGCAATTACAGCGTAATAACTATTGATAAAACTGAAATGATTACTGATTTTTAAAATCATCATTTTTGTATAATGTATATGACGAATACATTTTTGAGAATTCGGTTTTTTTATTAAAAATGAAACTCTAGTATCAGCGTATTTTTGTACAATTAACCTTGCAAGTTCCAAATTATGATTCGTGAAATCATTGTCTTGAATATGATAGTTAATGTAAGGGAACAAATCTTTACCAATGAACTTTTTTAATACCTCAGGAACAATTTGGTTTGTAGGACAATATTTTGCAGGTTTATGGTCTTTGTTTAAACATTGTCTTATTTCTCTTTCACAAAGCCGACATAACTCTATCACCTCTTTAGACGGATAACATGAATTCCTTCTGGTTTTCTGATAGATCAAGCTGTTTTTGTCAGTATGTCCAAGCAAACCTTTTATGCATGTATTGCATTTCATTTTATATGATGAATATCGATACTGGTACCGGATCTTGGTTGTTATATTATAATTAATCTTTTTTAAAGTAGAAGCGACAATATATCTCGCAATGTATTCTACAATTTTGTCGGCAAAAGGTGACAAAAAAACAATGGTTTCTATTTCATCGATCAAATCGTCTGCAAAATTGCTGAATGTAAATTTTTCAGTACTTTACTTCACTACTTCAATACTAAGATCAAATCTAACGGAAGAAGCATTCATTTTTTCCATTGCAGATGTACAATTTAGTATAGTAATCTTTTTTAGAGGAATGCGATTCGTTCCGCTGCTACTTTATGTAATCTCAGAATTAACTAAATTTTTTTTTTTTGTATATTCTTTGTGTATTTTTAATAGTATAACATCTGAATTGTTAAAGCCGTTTCTGAGAAACCAATCATATTTATATTAAACGTAAATTATATTATATATATACAAGAATTTCTCGTTTAAAATTATAAGATTAGCGTGTAAACACAGTACAGTCGATATCCAAAAGGATGTCAGAATATTATCAAGGTGCAAAGAAATAAAGTGGATTATTTTATTAGTAGTCAAGAAATTTTGTCGTCGTCTACATAGGGGAAATATGGGAAACCGTATACCTTAGAATATACCTACGTATATCATCAAATAAAAAGCAAAATTGCAAAATCACAACATATTTTCATTCAGTCATTACACACCTTACTGTATAAAAAAACAATGGTTCACAAAGTAATATTAAAAGTAAAATTTTAAATTAAAGCTGAACTTCTCAGTTTTCCGATTTTACCCTAGGCACTGTACAAAACCGTATAAACCTGGTTCCAGTCCATGTACGAAACCGTGTACCTAGTTTTCAATATCACCTTTATTATTTAGCAACGAAAACAATGGAAACCATGCAGTTCTTTGGGCTCCCATCCAGTGCAACCCTCATGTGCCCATTTTTCGCAACCTAGACACTGAACCCATTCTTCGTTCAAGCGACTCAAACCATTTTTTTCTCTGCAATAAATACAAATATCGTCTATTTTTTTTTTCTTTTTTTGTACCTTCAATTACTTTTCCTTTTTCTATCTTCAATTTCGAAACCTTTCGTTTACTTTTTTTGTTCACTTGATTTTCAATTAATGCAGCTTTATAGGGAAAAGATGTTATGATAGCTGTTTTGCCTTTGCGGCGGTTTTTGTTTTGCTTACGTATGAATTGAGGAAGCGGCATAATATTTTCTAGTGAAACAATAAAGGTAGAATTAGACTGTTTTTTCGGGGTGTCCGGAATTGAAAAAGAGCAGCTAGGCAGTGGACTTGAAACACGGTAAACTGTTGGTTTTTCGAGCTGAGCAGACGACGATTTGACTGGGCCAGCTTGTTCCGAAGGTTCTTCTCTGGTCACTGTTTCTTTGTATGTTATAATTTGATGTTTATTTAAAGGTTCAGATACTTTGAACAAACCTGTAAATTCGTCTAAGATTTCTATAGGCCCAGTCAAAACTGGTTGCAGGTTTATAGGCTCAATTTCTTGAATTATACCTGTATGTTCATTTAAGATTTCTATAGGCCCAGTCATTATTGGGTCAGTTGGTTCTTCATCTGGGCATCTTTCAGTGGTAGATGAAGGAGCAAAATTTACGTCTGTAAACACATGAGGATTAGTAGGGTATAACCCGGTTTTGTTGAAGCCAGAAACGGCATTCTGTATTGTAGCGGCTTTGCAGTAAGCAATTCCAAGTGATTGGGCAATTTGGAATTGGGTGACAAAGCGCCCTGGATTGTTTCGCAGCCATGTATTTACCGCTTGAGTGTAATGTACACTAAGTGGCCCCATGAAACTGACGTCTAGCGGTTGCATACGGTGCGTACAATGTGGAGGGAGACTCAAAATTTCCACACCGTTTGCTCGTGCTTTAGTGATCAAAGGTAAGTTTTTTGTGTGTGTAGTGTGCGCATCTAATATAAGAAGCACTGGGTCTTGTTTCGTAGGCTTGACGAAGCTGATAAAGTGGTCTAGCCAATGTACGAAGATTTCACTTTGCATCCAGCCGGAAGGATGACAAACTGATATTGTTCCTGGCGGAGAGCCATCCATCAATTCCGCCTTCATACGTACTCTTGGGAAAATAAGTAACGGTGGAACGTACATACCCGCAGCAGAAACGCACAAAACAGCTGTGGTAAGCTGTCCCCTTTCAGCCGAGCTAATTAAACCAACCCGCTTTCTTCCCTTCAGAGCCATAACTTTTGACTGACGTTTCGGCACTGTTGTCAATCCTGTTTCGTCCACATTGTATATTTTGGTAGGTCCAAATTTATGTTTTGCAATCAGCCCTTCCAACAAATCGAAAAAAATACACGCTTACTTTGTTAAACCCCATTGCACGTGCGACTGAGGTAGGTTCAGCACTACGTAGCGATATTTTTGGGTGTCTTTTCAAGAAGCCTTTTAACCAATCTTCACCAGCCATTTTCTCAGTTCTATTAAAATTGTTGTTTAGTTTATTGGATTCGGCAAGTTGAAACGCTAAGCGACGTAGGTCTTTATATGTTAGACCAAATAATCTAGACTCCATTGTAAGTACAGGAAAATACCTAAGAAGACTATATAGTCTTCTTAGGTATTTTCCTGTTCAGGATTAAATATACACTTAAACCTACCCAAACCTTTCTGGGCAGATACATTAATATCGTTAGTCTGTCTATACTTAGAGACGCGGTCTTGAAGAGTTGATTTGGGCACTCCGTACTGGTGCGAGGCTGCTAAGTATCCCATGTCGCCATTTATAACAGCAGTAATTGCTCTTTGCATACTGTCTGTATTCCAATTTTGTCTATTTGTCTTTCTTTTGTATTCTCGTGGCATTATGAATAATCTGTGAAAGAAAAATAAAAAAATATATAATCAACAAATAAATCAGGGCAAAACCGTATATCAAACGTTTTAGCCGGTTTTACCCCTTACGGTTTTGCCCCCGCACCCGAATATTGACAAATCTCGTTAGATGTCATAAATTTGGAAATACATATCATAATGAGTATTAATATTTTATATTTTGATGGATAACAAGTAAAAAAAACAATATACCACTTACCTGATTCAATTGTAGTGGCTATACAAAACTTTTAACGACGAAGGAAATTAGATCGAGCGTCTTCTAAACTCAAATATGTAAAAAAACTCGCGGAACGCGACCGTCCAATACTATGCGTTTGTTGGTGACTAAGTACAAATGGCGGCGACAAAGCGACCTATTGAGAGCGGGAATGTTGCGAACCGTTCTTGAGATAGGTTGGGTATACGGTTTTACCCATTTATACGGTTTTGTACAGGTCTCCCCTAGTGGGGGGCCGTACTATGCTCGAGAATTTTGCTCAGCGGTTATCGGTTATGGGTTCAGGAAGAAAATAAATCTTGAAAGATTTGTAACTTCGTAGAGTGTGAAACAAACGCTTTATTAAGCAAATCGTATTATAATTTTTATTAATTTCTGCTCGTATTTATCTAGAGACGCCCGTCCATTTTCTCGTTGCCATGGGGCCCTTATATAGAATTATGTAAATGACTTTAGTAACTCGGTGCCGAGGCGTTCAACAGGTAGCTGGTACATAGAATAACAGAAAGGACACTGAAGAAAAAGACAATGGAAATGTTTTTGACAATAAGATAACGGATATGACGCCAGTTAATGAACATAGATCGAAATTTTTTACATATAATTTGTAAAGGATATCCATTATTTTAACCCACAACCTTTGAGACGCCGCCAAAGCACTCAGACAAAAAATTCACAAAGGAAACCGCCGCACGTGCTGGTCGTAACAAAGAAACCGACGGCTTGCGCGTGCGGCGTACAGTTTCAGTGAAAATTTATCGGTTTATCGGCGACGCTTCACAGAGAAAGTAAATGACAAAATAGAATGTTTTATTATAAACACAGGTGATGACTCGAAGGATACGTCTAGTGATGAAGAACGTCATCAGTTTTTTTTTTAGTGAGCAGCGATTGTGAGAAGTTTAATTTGTCTATTTCGTTTCTGCTTTGCCTAATCTAACAGATGAACTTTATACTTTCGACGTTCGAAAATAACGTCAAAGTATCTCATAGCAGAGTATGAATGGTCGAAGTTGATACGAAATAATATACCGAATTGATACAAAACGTACTTTCGGTTACCTATAAACTATTCCATATAAATTATAACTTTAAAAAAGTCTATAAAATTTTAAAAATAAAACCGTTATCGATTGTTGTTATAACATATTGTATATGTATTTTGTATTTTTTTTTCTCATTTTGTTGTATAAGCGTGTCAAATAAAAACTTTGTTTCTTTCTTTTTCTTTTTTTATTGTACACAACACGATTTATTTAGCTTCTATCCAATGTAATCAGCGCGTGGTCTGCGTGCAAGCATTTTTTTTGATGCAGCTTATAGGCAGAGGGCATGAAACGTATTGTATTAACTTTGGAATGTTCGTTCCAGTCAGAGGTGATCCAATATTTTTTTTAATGAATACAACCGTACAAAGAGCCTTGACAGTACATGTATTGTTTTCGAAGTAAGATTGTCGATATGACCAAAAAGTGTTGCAAGGCGATGGACGCGCAATCTATTATATCTGTAATTAGGCTGTAGACACGAGTGGTACTATAATTCTAGTTATATCTATACTATAAACAGTATAGCAATGTTTAGTTCTAGTTTAGAGTCATAATATTCTATTCACATCGAACCAGTTCTGATTAAAGTTTGAAAATAAATATCAGAGTGATCTTACTGCACCGATCCCTTAACATATTTCGTGTAAGTATATTTCCATCTAGTTACTGAGTTTCTTCGAGTGAAATTACACTTGGACTCCATCTGATATAAAGTTAAGTGACGGGTTAATTAATTCAATAATTAATAATAATAAAAAACATAATAATTTTTATTGCTGGAACTTCACGCCCAGCGCCATCTAGTCCCAAAGTAAGCAAAGCTTGTATTATGGGTACCAGACAACTGATATACGTACTTAAATATTCTTTTTTTTTTAATAAAGATAGTTAATACCCAGACACGGAACAATATAGACATGTTCATGCACACAAATATTTGTCTCGGGCGGAACCGAAACCGCGACCTTTGGGTCTACAGTCGGCGTCTCCAACCACTCGACTAATCGGCCAGTCAGATATAATTAGCAAATATTGACAGTTTATATAACAATATAAATTAGGTATGTATTAAGACGACGAGTATAGTCAATGACCTCGAGAGATCGGAAAAAGTGTAGTGAACGTGTAGTTTGATTCAATATTTTGGTCCATTCGTTGTACATGAAACATTTAAAAATACAAATATAGTAGTTTAATTGTTTCATAAGATACCTGTCATCTAATATATTGGAAATAATATGTATATACAATATAAATTAATATTACAAAAGAGTCTTAAATGTATGGTTTTTTTTAAATATATCACTGGCTTTGCAGGTGTGTACCAAAGTATTGATGACATTATTTTTGTTTTGAGATAGTCGAAATCCCTGTCATCTAGAAATACTTTATCCGTTAGATTTTACTAATATTTTTTTTATATTTGTTAAGCGCCTGCGAATTGCACGCCTTGCGAACGCTGTGCCTAAAAAATAATCAGGCGTTTACTTTAATATTGACAAACCAATCTATGCTTTATTCTTAAAATGCAAAGTCTGTTTTTCACCCATCGTCTTACGCTTATGTGAATGTATCGCTCACTGCCGCCGCATGCGCCGTGGCGTTCGACGACGAAATTACGTGGCGGCCGATCGCTCAAGGTCATTCACTATACTCGTCGCCTTAATAGCAAAAGATTCTTCAGCCTTTAACTGTCCACTGCTGAACATAAGCCTCCTTCATGGCACGCCACGCAACGCGATCCTCCGTACTGGGGGCCGTTGTTTGGGTGTTCTATTCATGGAGGGATGTTGCAAAAGATTAACAATTTATTAATATTGTGTTGCAATCACTAACGTACCATAATCCGTACGCTTCGTGAGTTCGAACATGGTTGTTTTTTGGTAGTTCGGATTATCTAGGCTCCACTGTGTTGTCTTAAAACATAAATTATTAATCACTATTATAATATTACTGTAACTTATCTAAAAACAAAATGTAATAATAATTTAAAATTAATTAAATTAAATTTTCTAATCTGCGTATAAGTACATTTGCTCATTATTTTGCTCATCATCATCAGCCCGTGTCTCTCCACTGCAGGATATCATCGCATCCAATTACCCCCGGTATGGTGTTTCAGGTCATTAGTCCACCTGACCGGGAGGCGCCCAACGCTTCGCTTCCCAATACGTGGCCTACACTCGAGAACCCGTCTACAAAATCAAATACAATACAATAATACAATATCAAAATAATGTCCTTGATGAACATTATTTTGCTCAATTAGGTATATGAAATTTCTTCTTTGCTAAAGCATGCGTGCAATAAATTGATCGCAGGCAATAAATTTCACAGTAGAAAGTATTCTGTAAAAATAAAGTTCTTATGATTTGTATTATACTTAAAAAAAATGTAAAATTTCACAAAAAAAAGACAATACCATTGAGAGTTCAGCGCAGTTACTAGTGTAACAAATAGAAAAATAATATGTTTCTTATTTAGTTTGCAGTCTTAGATTAAGAGCTGGACATTTACCCACAAATCAGTTCACCTTCTTGATTGAAAAACGAGACACGCCATTATGTGTATTGTGTGCAAAATCCGATGACATTTATCATTTGATAATGTAGTGAAAATACATAGAATCGGAAAAAACAAATTTTATTCAACATACTAGCTTTCCGCCCGCGGCTTCGCTCGCGTGGTCTACATAGTTGTATCGGGACAGTTACAGGAACGTGACGCTCCAGAACATTGTAGCACTTTCTAGAACATTCTGAAACTTAACTACCTAAAAAATCTTTGTACCTGAATTCATAAAAATTTCATTCGAATAGCTATCCTACAAGTCTGTCTCGAAATAAGTCAGCCGTTTTGGAGATTAACCGCAACAGATAGACATACTAACAGACACTACGATTTTTATATCTATATAAAAAAAGCTTTTCACTCCTGACAACGCACTCTACATGTTTGCGAAATTTCAGTAAAATCTGATCAGCCGTTTCGACGATAAGCCCTAACAAACAGACAGACAAACGCACAGACAGAAACCAACTTATGTCACTCTTGATAACCTGCTTTTAATGTCTGCATAGTTTCATTAAAATTTTTAAAAGTTCAGCTCGAATGTACATATTCACAGACAGACAAACAAACAAAAAGTAGCGTATGTCACTTCCCACACCCGTGTTTTCACGTCTGCGAAGTTTCATTAAAATTTGTTTAAATGTTTTAGAGTTTAGCTCGAACAGATAGAACAGAACAAACAGACGAACGGCCAGACAGACAAAGAAAAAGTATTATATGTCACTCCTGACAATCCTCTAATCACATCAGACAGACAAAGAGTAGCCTATGTCACCCCCGATAATGCCCTTTGCACGTCTGCCAAGTTTCATTGAATTAGGTTCAGCCGTTTTGGAGATGAGCTCGAACAGACACACAGAAGGACAGACAGACACTTCAATTTTATTAATATAGAGATAAGTTTTTCATATAATTTGACGACCACTTAGGCTTGTGAGTGGCGACCCTGCCTACGAAGCTGGGGGTCCCGGGTTCGAATTCCAGGTCGGGTCAGTATTTATATGATGAACTAGCGACCGCCCGCAGCTTCGCTTGCGTAGACTACACATTCCTGTTTTAGGTAGTATTAACTTTCGAAATGGTTTATACATACTTTTTGCTGAAACTAATATTGGGTACACCCATTCAAACTTTCAATCTTCATTCTCCCCACTCCTTTAGGAAAACCGATACTCCCATACTTTTCACCTCCCGTTTCCCACCCTTAAAATGTGGAAATCCAAAAACCCTGAAACACGTCACTATTTATTTATGTTAAAATTTTTATGTTTCTAACTTTTAAGAACAAAGACTCTCATACAAAGCCCTTCCATCCCTCCCTCCTTAAATTTGAAATTTCCAAATATTCCTTTCTTAAAAAATTAATACGTTATAAAATAAACCTCTGTTTCTCTGTTTAGATCAGTGAAGACAAACGATAGACAGACACAAAAAGTAGCTGATGTCACTCTTGACAACCTTCTTTCACATCTGCAAAGTTTCATTAAAATCTGTTGAGCCGTTTTGAAGGTTAGCTTGAATAGACACATGGACGAACAGACAAACAGAAGACGGACAAAAAGTAGCGTATGTCACTTTTGACCACCTCCTTTTCATACCCGTGAAATTTCGTTAAAGTCGGTTTAACCGTTTTGGAGATTAGCTCGAATAGACAGATGGACGTACATACAGACATACAAAAAGTAGTGTATGTCACTTTTGACCACTTCCTTTCCATATCTGTGAAGTTTCATCAAAATCAGTTTAGGCATTTTGGAGATTTGCTCAAATGGACAGACAGACAGATAGTATTATTTTATATATATAGCCTATAGCCTTCCTAAATAAATAGACTATCTAACACAAAAAGAATTTTTCAATTCGAACAAGTAGTTCCTGAGATTTGCGCGTTCAAACAAACAAACAAACAAACAAACAAACAAACAAACTCTTCAGCTTTATAATATTATAGTATAGATATTGATACTGGTACCGGGTCTTGGTTGTTATATGTATGTGTTGTCTTCGTTTGTTATCCAAAACACAAGCTAATGCTTAGTTTGGGGCCGAGAAGACGTTGTGACGTATACGTTATTAGTATTATAAATTATGCCTTTTGGCAGATATATTGCCGATTTTAAAACATACGACGCCAAAATTATTTTTAGTTAAATTGAGTCAATCGTTGTTTTTAAATAAAAATTATCCCATAAGTAGGTAAATAGACGAGAGTGCTTCGTTATATTAGATTATCATTTGTTAAGAGCTATAGACCGAGTTGACCAATTTGGTCTACTAGGCCATAAATAAAGATTTTAAAAAAGTAATTTTTTATGTAAGTATAAAATTTATTACCAGCCCTTGAGTAATAAATCTTGTTAAGAGAAGTATGTAGTGAAACATCATTAGGAAAAAAAAAACTTAAACGCTATTAAGTAATTGAATTTTCGAAATTTTTTTTTATAATGTGAAAGTTCAATTCGTTTCATGTTTTTTTTTTCTTATGTTTCAAAATATTTAAGAAATCAAAAACGTATGAACTTAGTTTTTGCTGATCCGAATATCATTTTTTTACAGCAAGCGGTTAAGGTTTGATGGGGTGCAACCGTTAACGCCGTTCGTGTGGAAATTTAACACTACACACTCCTCTTAATATTGTAATTATTCTGCATCGGTAGGCCAAAACACTTAGAAAACCGCTTCTCTATCTAATAATCACAGCCTTTTAGCTCTTGAATGGTTTATTATAAGATCTAAAATATGATTTTGCCTGCAAACTTGGAATAGTTTTGATTATTATTGAAAAATTATAATTTTTTTCTTATATTTCTTTCGCATGTAAATAACATTTCATTAAAAAAGAATTGAGCCAGAGTTTGCGATGGCTTTAGACATTATATATGCTTCACTTAAGTCTTTGAAATATGACCGAAGTGGTCAGCGTTATGCAACATGGAACAACTGTTGTAACCTATTTATGTAAATATCAAAAGATTAATCTAGTGAGACACTCTGTTGGCGCCTATCAGCTCCACTGAAGCCGATGGAGGCGACCAACAGAAGCGTTTTATTTAGTGGACTGTATAGGTTTTGAATTACAAAGACGGGCGTTCGCACCATGCAATAAGGAAGGAAACTGACCTTGGTTGACCGCACCTCTCCTGCAGCTCCTCGGCTTCTGGTCAGCTTCCGCGGCAGGTGCACTTCACGCAGCGATTTCACCACGTGTTTTTGCGTTGACACATAATAGGCGTACCACACATTTAAGTAAATGGAAGTAATTAGCGTTTAATTTGTGATTAGCGTATTTTTGGCGGCCGACACCGTTCGCGTGCCGAGCGTAGCGACGAAGTGCGGGGGAGTCAAAAATTATAGGAATAGCGGGTAGGTAATCATTATACGGAATAGAAAAGAAGGGATGCATTGGCGCAAACATAGCCCCCGGCCTTGAAGGCTCGCCTTCAAGAGCACAAATGTGAAAAAAAAAGAGAATTAAAACTAGAAAGATATAATACACTAAATATTAATCGTAAAGTAGAGGTAGTTGATTAAACTAAAGATAACTTTATGAAAAGAAAGAAAATATAAGAAATTATTGCGTAGGTAAAGGACAAAGACGAACGACGGGTCGTTTATAGACTCCAGTCGAGGTCCGAACTGAAGCGACGCGGGTAATACCATCAGCACCAGGGAACGTAGAAACAATAACCCCCAGTGGCCAATACAATGGCGAAGCGTTGTCGGTAATTATGACAACTATAGTACCTATTTCAATAGGTTCAGCTTGCGTATTCCACTTTTCGCGAGTTTGTAAAAAATGCAAATACTCTAGCTTCCATCTCTTACAAAATGATGTTACCATATTGTTTAATAGTTTATAGCGTTTTACTAGACCTTTAGGAAATTCAGCATCCTGTATAGCAGGCAAGTGTTTCAATGGCGCAGACATTAGAGAATGTGCTGGTGTTAGTGCAGATGGATCAGATGGATCTGAACTTAGTAATGTAAGCGGACGTGAATTTATAACGCACTCTAGCTGTACTAGTATAGTTATTTAACTCTTCATATGTTAGGATTTGCGCACCTATCACACGATATAGGTGAGTCTTGAAACTTTTTACATAAATTTCAACAGGGCCATTAAAATGTGGACTGCGAGGTGGTATCATCTTCCATGTGATCCGACGTTCGGCGAGTTCATGCGCAAAGGTTGAATTAAATTCCTCAGAGTGAGTTAACTCGGTTAGGAGATTTTTCGCACCTACAAACGTTGTGCCATTGTCAGAGTATAAACACGACACAGTACCACGTCTCGCAGTGAAACGTTTAAACGCCGCAATAAATTTTTCGGTTGAAAGATCCGATGCGATCTCGATATGGACGGCGCGGGTCACCAAACATACGAAAATACATAAATAGCCCTTTGTAGATCGGACACCTCGTCTATGGTATGGAGTGATACTAATAGGCCCTGCGTAATCAACCGCCGTGTAAGCAAATGCTTTACTTTCTTGTACTCTACAGGCGGGCAAGTCAGCCATAAACGGATAATTTTCCTGCGGTCTAACTTTATAGCAAAAATTACATTTATGACAGATATGGCGTACGATATTCCTACATGAGAGAATCCAATATTTTTGTCTAAGAATCGACATTAACAGTTGAGGACCCGTGTGACAATATTTTAAATGATAATGTCTAACAAGTAGATCGATTATATGATCCTTACGCGGAAGTAATATTGGATGTTGTTGATCGTATGTTAAATCTGCATTGCGAAGACGACCGCCTACGCGGAGTAAACCGTCTTTATCGATAAATGGAGATAATTTTTGAATAGTTCGCGAACAAGGCTTGGTTGTATTTAAAAGCGTAATTTTATCTGTGAAATATAGCGATTGTAGGACTCTTAAAAGTTTCAATTCAGCAAAGTCCAGATCTTTACTAGTTATAAAGCGAGCGAGCAAACGTTTTTTCAAAAAAACGGTATATATAAACTATTGTGCGTAATAACGTGGTCCATGAAGAAATATGCTTTGAAAGCGTGTAAAGAGGATGCACCGACACTTCACATGCGGCAATCAATGAAATAACTTTAAGCGGCGCGACTTTCGATTTCGCGCAAATCAAAATGACGACAGGCGAAGAACCCGCATTCGATACTCGCAAATATACTACGGCACCATATGCCTTTTCACTTGCGTCGGAAAAGGCGATTTTGTAAATTCGAAAGTTTAATAATACTAAAAATAGATCGTTTTGCAAATTCTGGCCCGCGTATAAAATGTCATTTAAAGAAGTACCCGAATTTGTTTTAGCGCTAGCGTCCAAAACGATTCTGAATTTTGTCGTGGTTTTATCTAGGCGCACGACTGCGTGGTGTGGGATATAGTAACCCTCATTAATATTATCAATAAGCGGCATAATATAATTTCTATCTAAATATTTTTGAATTATTGCGTCATATTCTACGCGTAATGGCGGCGATGCGTACAGTTTTCGTTCTAATGATAGAAACCTTTTTTTCGCGATATCGTAAGATGCTCCGAGTGCGGCCACGTCCTGAGAAAACGGCAGCGCTACACTATAGCGTCCGGATGTGTCACGTGACACGTTGTCTTTAAATATGATTTCACACTCGCGGTCTTCGGCGCTGAGCGCGGGCTCAGCACTTACCTCTTCGAGTTGCCAAGAACGTTGCATCAGCGAGTCGATACTCTGCTCAGTGACGGCGTAGAACGAAAAGGACGCGTCATTCTGTTTATTTTCGGTACCTATACTACCTATAACCATATAGCCAAAAATAGTTTCGAACGCGGTTGGCGTACCTGGAGGCCCTGTGACCCTACCAGATAATAAAATGTCCGAGAACAATGTTCCACCAAGCAAAATGTCAACATGTCCTGGAACTGCGAAATAATCGTCAGCGAGCGTGACGTTATTTAGGTAAGAAAGCGTAGATGTACATATCTGAGCGGTAGGTAACTTATCAGTTATGCGATCGATAACGTAAGTTTTAATTGAAAATTCAGAACTATTTTTCAGACGTGAAGATATTTTAAGGGTAAGGACACCCTTAATTGTATTAACCGATCCACCGATACCCTTAACTATGGATTGAGAAATATTTTTATAGCGTAGATTTAAGCGATTACAACAATCTGATGTAATAAAATTACTTTGTGACCCTGGATCGACGAGGCCCCTAATATTATGCAGTTTACCTGCATTATCGGCGATATTTAATTGTACGGTTCCCAATAAACAAATATCCATGCGCGCGACGTTGCATGGTGTATCATAATTGCATAAAGAAATATTATTCCCGGGCGGTGCGGGCGCGCTGTGTGTCGTCTGTAGTGACGTCACGGTGGCGACGTCGTCTTGACGTTCTGTCGGATTTAAGCGTTGTTGCGGGTCTGAGCGAATTTCAGGTTCGTCGAGAGAGCGTACAGCGTATTCTGACGTATAGTTATTAACATTAGAGTTGACTTTGCGACACAATAGCGTGTGATGTTTACATTTACAGTTACGACATGAAAAGATAGACTTACACGCAGATTTATTATGAAATAGACTTAAACAATTAATGCAACCGCTACGTTTTTTAATAAAATTGATGCGGTCATTTACTGACATTCTTTTAAAAGTGTCACACTTATAAAGTTGAGCGTGTGTAGTTTGTTTACAACATAAACACGAAGTATCGACTGCGAAAAATGAATGCGTCGATTTATTCGGTTTATAATCGACTTTGTTAGTGTGAGTAATAGGTGTTCGCTCTAAGATTTTAGACTGCGCCTGTAAAAATGATATTAACTCATCGTAGGTAGGTATGGGCGTGTCTCGCTTTAGCATTTCGAAGGCTCGGGCAGTTTCCGAGTCAAGCTTTTTCATTGCGACGTACATTAAAATAAAATCCGATAAATCTGTTAATATTAATTGTTTCAGACTAGCAACTGAGGCGGCAAACTTGTCCAAAAATAAATCAATATTTTTTGATGACGCAGTACTTAACGGTTTAAATTCAAATATCTGTTCTAAATAAGAGGAAGCGAGCCAGCGTTTGTCTTCGTATTTATTTACTAACGTAGACCAAATTTCCTCATAATTATCTGCCGTTGGAGCGATTCCTGCGCAAGCCGACAATGCACGGCCAGATAATTTACCTATCAAGAATTGGACGCGTTCATGATTACTTAGACGCGAATCTAAGTGAATCGTATTTTTAAAACTCTCATAGAATAGCGGCCATTTGATCGGATCACCGGAAAATGATAACAACTCCAATTTTGGCAATTTCGTGACATGGTTTCTGTCATCACCTTTAGCGTTAGTGCTAATAATAGTGTCGTTCGATATATTAGAATTGTTAATGCGATTTTCAATGCGTTTTATATAGTTATATAATTCTTCAAAAGAACTCCAAGTTTGAAAGTCGGGTATAAATTCCGGATTTGATTTTAATTCCAATGTATTAATATTGTCGACGATTTTACTGAATTCATTGCGCATAGAATTCAGGGTGTTAATATTATTTAAAAAAAGTTCCTCTGACTCGGAATCCCGTTCAGCATTTTTTGCGTAATTATAAATGGTCGACAGGCGATTGAAAATGGCTTGTCGTTTATAAACTAATAATTTTACTCGCGAAGATATATCAATTTCAGATGTATCTTGTTTCAAAGACATGATGAATATTATAAAAAATAAAATTGTAACACAGTTATTCCTTTTGCGATATGACCGGCTCCACGCACAGATAATGTATGCTTCGCAGCGATTATAAATAACTACCTACTTCAACGTAATTATTTTTTATTTTTGCAAAAAGTGGAATATAAAGCGTAAAAACACAAGTGCTGATAATTATAATAAAGAACATAAAAATGCGTAAATATATGCGTAACAAATATGAAAGCGGTATTATAAACCAGGGATAATTATGCGATTATTGGAGCGGATATTTAGGTATATCTATACTTGATCTCTTTCGTCTGAGACAGAGACGAAACTCTTTTTATACTTGGACAATTTCGGCTCGTGGGACCATAAAATGTTGGCGCCTATCAGCTCCACTGAAGCCGATGGAGGCGACCAACAGAAGCGTTTTATTTAGTGGACTGTATAGGTTTTGAATTACAAAGACGGGCGTTCGCACCATGCAATAAGGAAGGAATCTGACCTTGGTTGACCGCACCTCTCCTGCAGCTCCTCGGCTTCTGGTCAGCTTCCGCGGCAGGTGCACTTCACGCAGCGATTTCACCACGTGTTTTTGCGTTGACACATAATAGGCGTACCACACATTTAAGTAAATGGAAGTAATTAGCGTTTAATTTGTGATTAGCGTATTTTTGGCGGCCGACACCGTTCGCGTGCCGAGCGTAGCGACGAAGTGCGGGGGAGTCAAAAATTATAGGAATAGCGGGTAGGTAATCATTATACGGAATAGAAAAGAAGGGATGCATTGGCGCAAACACACTCATTTGTAATGTAAAACAAAAATAATAAATCTGAAATACAATTAACATAATTTCTATATATACAATGTAAAAAGCTAAAAATAACCAGTTCCTGCCGAACCTGATGCAAAGGCTCCCATAACGCTCGCGGCATTACCGCGCTGGATCGCTATGGCGAGCCTCTGCATCAGAAACGACCCCGAGCGAGGGTCACACCCCCTCTCCTGAAGTCGGCGACCGATGCTCTTAATTAAATTTATGGCCTCGAGGCTCCAACAGCCCGTGGTCTCCACAGCAAAAGGAACAAAGATATAGGATATTTCTAAGTTTGAGTATTTATTGTGTTTCAGACGGGCCGCGGACGCAGCGGCCGCCCCTGCCACACGCATTGTTGAGTTGAGGTGGGAGAGAGCGAAAGTAAATCTAGTTAAATAATACATTTCTGTAATCAGTAGATTCTATACAACCATTTGTATAGATATATTACTTAACTTTATAGCTTTACTAATTTTGAGTTTTGAGCGGTGTCGAATCCACAGTGGACCTGATATCCAAACCGAGATTAAAGACATTCATATTCTTTTCAAATAAAATTCAATTAAATATTTAAACATAAATTAAGTACGTAACTAGTTAACGTGTGGAAAAATACATTTTGTTTTATTTGCTTGCATTTGCGTTGTTAATTTCGCCTATTAATGTAATGGCCAGATGTGCCGAATATGCATAAATTTTTGTACAAAACGTCATTCAACATTTATACAAATAGCTTATCTACGTAACTTAAATTAATATTTTTGAATACACAGACTAAGTAACATGGACGAAAATAAATATTAATAATTTATATATCGATACCGGAAATTTCAATTGGCGTAAGGGACATTTTGTTAAAAATGAGTTTTTACACCATCATATTCAGTTTTTTAAGCTTTTTTTAAGCTTTTAAGGTTTTTTTAAGTTGCAAGGTATACGTAAATATTTATTGATATAGGTACTTGCCAATGAGTTTTTCTGACATAAGTACATTGACTATCACTGACTCCGTGCCTCGGAGAGCACGTTAACCCTAGAAACCTAATCTATTTTGGACGTATACAAAGCCTTATATACGTCTCAGAGGTGTACACATATAAATTACAATCTGTATGCAAAAATAGCCCCATTTTAGAAATATTATTTAGCGGAAATTTTAATTTGGAATATAAACTAAAAATAAAACAACACCGTTATGACTTATAACTAATATAACAGTTGTTTAATACCATTAAAAAACGACGTGCATAAATTGGAACAAAAAAAATGAACTTCAAAATCAACTAAAACTGATACCTATATTTTTTTAATTTTTTTTTTAACGCTTATTAGTTATTCTTAGAGAAAACATTAAAACTAATAAGACTTTAAAAAACTAGTTAAACTTTAAGAGGAGTCTACACACATATCAAACTTGTGCTCGCCATACACCGATTTTTTACATTTATAACACACTAATTTTGACATTCTTTTTTTTATAGGAGCAAAAGGCGTAGTATTTACGTTAATTTGGTTCTGGTTTTTTTTCTATATTTTCATTATTTGAATCAGTAGGTTTTACGAGAATTTGGCTTATATTTTTTCGTAAAGATCTTTTCAATGTCAGAGCTTCAATCTGCTCTCCATCCAAGACGTGACCACATCTGTGCTGAGTTGCTTCATAAACTTTCTTCTATTCAATAGTTTTTTATTATTCTTCATCATGTTATGGCCATATATTATAGCAAAAAACCTAGTTAAAAGTTACACAAAGCCTAAACATACGTCTAGCGGGCGTGCTATACTTCCAAACATCGAAAATGGCGGGACTTACATTACCAACACGGGCACCGTATGTTAGCTCCCGTCGGCCGCTGAGTTGGCGAAAGAGCACGACGCACTAGCTTCAACCGTCAGAAAGAAACAAACAATATTCGGTTTCGTGTACGCCTCGCAGGCGTAGATTAGGTTTCTATGGTTAAGCAGTCGGTCCCGGACGCTGTCAATAGATAACGGTCGTTACAATCCCCAACCCGCAGTGGAGTGGCGTGGTGGATTTAAGCTCCAAACCCCCTTCTTACCCTGGGGGAGGCCTAAGCCCCTGCAGTGGGGTAACGTGGGCTGATGACGACGATGACGACGATAGGTACTTTACGAATCGTTTGTTCATTAGACAAACCTTACAGATTGATGTGTTCGTCACTCTTAATCTTTCAAAAGACGCTTACTATTTGTATGAAAGTGGAGGTATTGCGTTCGAGAATTTGTAAGCAAAACGGTCCGGTCCGTAAAGTAAGGTAAACGTTTATGTTTTCCTCAAAAAATTAAAAAAGTGACAAACTTATATAGAATTTGTACTAAACATTGTCATGATAATTCTAAAATAAAACTTAGTGAAAAGGTATTGATTTCCATACGCAAAAATTAATTCATTACAACATGAGTTTTCACATACCAAAAAAAACAAATGCATGTTCGACACAAAATGACACAAATAGAATACGATGCTTCAGATATGGCTATTCATCTTGAAGAAAAAAGTGTCAGCTATAAATGAGATTTAAGATTCACCAGAAATTTAAATCAATCGACACCATCACAGTCAGTTTTGTTTTTCAGAAACTGTTAATACACCTTACGGCGACAGCATGCTGCTTTAACTGTTCAAGAAAATATGCTGAGTATAATTTTGCACTTTAAGAAAGCCGGTTACAAAACGGACATGCTTATACGTAGGGCATACTTACAGTTTCTGGAACTAGCCACTTACAATAGAAAAAATAGATAGCCATTCATGAAATTCCAAAATGGAACTCTCTGGGAACACGTTACTTTTTAAATTGCAAGATATTCATTTGTTTCTTGATCGTGGCGTCGGTTTGAAAATTGTGTGTCGGTATTATAATTAATTTAAATAGAGAAAATTTTTGCGCTATGATTTTTTATGATTTTCGCTGCAGCTTAAGTCAGTTTGAGAGTTGCCAGAGACTTCATTCGGCATTTGGTGATAAAGCTCCATCTCGTAGCTATGTGTACGTGGTTCGGTGATTTTAAACGTGGATGTAATTATCTCCATGACTATGGACGTGAAGGTTGACCAGCGATCGCAGTTACTGAATTTAGTACTGATACCGTACGTCCATTACTTAGACTAATAAAAAAATTACATGTTAGCAAATTCGCACTGTATTAAGCATTGGAATGAGTCAAAAATTTTACAGTGCAAAAGATTTTACATGTGCATCAGAAGGTACAGAAGATTCACGCTCGATGGATACCGCATGATTTGACGGAAGACCAGAAACGACTGCGTGTAGAGTGGTGCCGCAAAATGATAGCAAAGATCAATAGAGGGCAATCATTCGCAGTCTCTAGCATCGTGACAGGTGACGAAACCTGGGTGTACTGCTTTGATCCGGAAAGAAAAAGTCAATCGGCATAATAGGTTTTTCCTCTTGAAGATTTGCCAACGAAAGTTGACAAAAGGCGAACCCTTGACAAGAAACTGGTTGCTTCTTTTTTCGGCAAATCAGGACATTACACAACATTGTCACTTGAATACCAAAGAACAATAACTGCAAATTAATATCGATGAGGATTAGTTTAATCTCAATTTTATTAACACTAACTAACTAACATTATTGTTGAAAAGAAATGGGAAGCAACAGGAAGAGTTAGTTTTCGTGACTTGTAGATTTAGTATTTGTGATTTTCTTAACGGGAACTTTTAGGAGAGTGATATTTTGTTTTTAAGAGGAACTCTGTACTGTTACATGTACCATCATTATGGTAAAAATTTCTCGGAAAATTTGTCTTGAAATAAAAAAAAAACATGACTTGCAGCATAGGTAACTTTATTTTTTGAAAATAATTTCACTAGAAAGCCATTCAATTTCATCGATTATTAGGCTATACACTCTTTTTACCCTTAAGTCATTGTTTTTAACACCTAAAATGATATTCAAAAACAAACTATGTGACCCTTACAACATATTATTAGTTATTCTGAAAAAATATAATTAGGGCATAACAAACACAAATAACAATACAGGCAGGATGTAACGGCCAATATTTCCGTAAATAAGTGATTCCAAGAAATTTTCACATTTTCAAACTAAGAAGCTCCAAATTTTAGCTCAAGTCTCCATTGACACAATTATATTTCAACGATAAACGAAAAAGTTATGGTTAGAAAAGTAAAAATAAAACAGTTTTTTGCTCGCCCTGTAAAGTTGTCATTTGTCCTTTACGCCAAATTTAGCCAAAGGCTGAACCGATTTCAATGAAACTTTGCAGACGCGCAGAGAGCATTATCGCGGGTGACATAGGCTACTTTTTGTCTGTCTGTCCGTCTGTTCGAGCTGATCTCCGAAATGGCTGAACCGATTTCAATCAAACTTGGCAGACGTGTAGAGGGAATTATCTAGGGTAACACAGGCTGCTTTTTGTCTGTCTGTCTGTTCATCTGTCTGGCTGTTTCGGCTAATCCCCGAGGGCATTATCGGGGGTGACATTGACTACTTTTTGTCTGTCTGTCCGTCTGTCTGTGTGTTCGAGCTGATCTCCGAAACAGCTGAACCGATTTCAATGAAACTTCACAGATATGATAAAAAGATTATCAGGAATGACATTCGATATTTTTATCTGTCTGTCCATCTGTCCGTCTGTTCGAGCTAATTTCCGAAACAGTTGAATCGATTTCAATGAAACTTTACAAATATGACAAAAGGATTATCAGGAGTGACATACAACAGTTTTTGTTTATCTGTCTGTCTGTCCGTCCGTCTGTTTGTTTGATCTGATCTCTGACAGGGCTGAACTTATTTCAATGAAACTTACAAAGATGTGATTAAAAGATTGTCAGGAGTGATATACAATACTTTTTATTTGTCTGTCTGTCCGTTCGTATGTTTGTTCAAACTGATCTCTGAAAGGGATGAACTGATTTCAATGAAACTTCACACATGATATTAGAAGATCGTCAGGAGTGACATACAATACTTTTTATTTGTTTGTCTGTGTGTCTATATGTATGTTCGAGGTAAACTTTTAAAGATTTGAATGAAACTGTGCGGGCATTAAAAATAGGTTGTCAGGCGTGATATGGGTAACTTTTTGTCCGTATGGTTGTTTGTCTGTCTTTTCGTTCTGGCTAATCTCCAAAACGACTAAACCATTTCTATGAATCTTCGCAGACATAAAAAGGAGGTTAACATGAGTGACATAAGTTGGTTTTTGTCTGTGTGTTCGTCTATCTGTTTGTTAGGGCTAATCGCGTCGAAACGGCTGATGCGATTTTACTGAAATTTCGCAAACATAAAGAGGGCGTTGTCAGGAGTGAAAAGCAATTTTTTTAATACAATATAAAAATCATAGTGTCTGTTAGTCTGTCTTTCTGTTCCGGTTAATCTCCAAAACGGCTGACTGATTTTAGGACCGACTTGTGGGATACCTATTCTCATGAAATTTTAATGAATCAGGTACAGAGATTTCTTAGGTAGTTAAGTTTCAGAATGTTTTAGAAAGTGTTGCAATGTTCTGAAGCATCGCGTTCCTTTAACTATCCCGGTATAACTGTTAGTCCACGCGAGCGAAGCCGCGGGCGGAAAGCTAATATATAATATAAATATAGTATAGAGAAATAAACAAAGACGAAACTTTATATTAGTGATGTCTCTGAATGAAATCGGACCGCTTTGAACCCGAAAAGTGTGAATGAGACAATGTGATGAGACCATATTTATACACATCAACGTCTGTTCGTTATGTTGTCTTATAAAGCTCTCTGGCGCATTTTTGGGATAACCTGTTCCAGAATTTATTAAATATTTTCATGGTAATTACGGGATTCTCTATAAAAAGATTTTTATAATTATAAGATATCTAAGTCGTGATAATGGAGAAGTTTCATGATATTCAAAATATTATATTTAACTCAGTAAGTTGATTTATAGTTATATTGGGGAATGGACTATACATTGAATGTCAATTGTTGAAATAATACTCAATAATAATAAATAATAATAATAAATAAAACTAATCCAATAATCCACCCTTCGTCGCCCCCGACGCAAATGTGCCCATGACGCTTATCGCATTGCCGCGCTGAATTGCAATGGCAATTCTTTGCACCAGGAAGGAACCGGAACGGGGGTCGAGTCCCCTTTCTTTTAGAAGACGGCCGAGGCTTGCGACGAAACGTTTGGCTTCAATCCCCCAACAGCCAGCATCTTCCACCGCAAGAGGGACGAACAAGTATTTACTCTCCAGAGAACTCAGTAAGACAGTGAATTATTTTTTTAAAATCCGTCATTTCACCTGTCCGGTATATAGGATTGTTTGGTTCGTCTTAACACGTACGTATCTACTCTGGTTTTAGGGTGTTGGTAAACTATTTTAAAAAGAAATAGATACACAAATGTCTAT
Source organism: Luffia ferchaultella (assembly GCA_949709985.1). NCBI lineage: Eukaryota > Metazoa > Arthropoda > Insecta > Lepidoptera > Psychidae > Luffia > Luffia ferchaultella. The sequence goes on from OX453261.1 coordinate 15,427,020, forward strand.
AATAACCATATTACATTTTAGCTTTTTAGGCATTAAACAATTTTCTTTGGCGTCATAAATACTGAAGAATAACTTTTTAAGAATAAAATTATTTTTAACTTCATTATTTTTTTATTAGCAATGAAAGCTTGTTTTTAAAATACTCTTTATCCCTTTTTTTCGTCGTAATCGTAACCTACCTACTTAGAATGTTAAGTTTCTTTGGTCAGTGCTTCAAATGAAGGTCATCATTAGTTTATGTTTATACTGTTTTTTTAAATATTTTTTGGGCCACTGCGGTTATAGGAACATTCCATTCCATCAGCCTTTTTTATACCTCACTGCAGAGGCTTTGGCCTTCCTTCAAGATGAGGGGACTTGGAGCTTAAATCCACCACGCTGCTCCAATGCGGGTTGGCGGATTGTAACGACCGCTTTCTATTGATAGCAATCGGAACCGTCTGCTTAACGTGTTCTCCGAGGTACCGAGTTAATGATAGTTAATGTACATAAGTCAGAAAAAACTCATTGATACACGCCCGGATTCGAACCATGGCCACATGGCCTTATAGATTTGAAACAGGTTCGCTGCATTCGGGCTATCACGACACTTTTGTTATAGGACGTACAGAGCGAAAGTCATCATTAGTTAAAGTTCTTCCACCTTTGAATTCAACACACCGATGTGTGATCGAAGAATATGGAGAGCCGTTAAGGCGACGTCAGCTCTAGAAAATAAAAAATTGAGAGGGTGAAGCAGAGACGAGGCTAGATAAATGCGCGGGGGGACACCGCGCACGCCGCACTTAGCTGCCGGCCGGACGTAGTCACGCACCGAATTTAGATAATGATGAAAATAAATTTCACATTATTTTGTTATGATTGTGATTATTAGGTGTTCATTTTTTATTTAACCTTTTAAATAGTCATCAATCATTATCAATCAACTGTCTTTGTTAATTAAATGAGTCGTGACCTTCAATTTGACCAAATATGGTTAATGAGTAGCGAATAAGTAGGTTAATAATGTTGTACTAGTTTATATATCTATACATATAAATTATTATAATATTATATACATTTATATATATCATTACACATATTTGAAACCAAAATTTTATTGGACAAGTTACTGAAATAAATTAATATTGTAAATATTGTATACTGAAATAACGTAAGTGAACATACAGTGTTAAAGTATATCCATTATTTTAACCCACACCCTTTGAGACGCCGCCAAAGTACTAAGCCAACTCACAAAGAAAACCGCCGCACGTGCCGGCCGTAACAAAGAATTCGACGGCTTGTGCGTGCGGCATACGGTTTCAGCGAAAATTTACCAGTTTATATCGACGCTTCACGGAGTAAGTAAATGACAAAGTAGTACGTTTTATTATAAACACAGGTGGTGATCTGAAGGATACCTCGAGTGATGAAGAATGTCATAAGTTATTGTTTCGTGTGCATCGGAGGTGATAAGTTTAAAATTTAGAAAGAATATAAAAATATATTTTAAAATTAAAAAAAAAAACTTTCAAGTACACTGGGTACACTGAAGTAAAGTCTAATTTTATTTAAATACTTTTAGTTACAATGGAATAAAATTAATTCTCACCAATGCAGGCGTACGTCTTCACTTCACTTCATCGGCTCATTTTTACCCCACTGCAGGGGCTTAAGCCTCCCCCAGGAGGATGCAGGCGTACGTAAAAATAACAATTTTTGGGGCAATTTTGCCATTTTTTTCTATTGAGCCGAATTGAGCCTATTGTGTATCGACTCCCATAGTTCAGTAACAAATATATTTAATTTTCATTACCAATTTTTTTTAAAGTCATATTGGTAGTTTTAAAACCTCAAAAATTAAGTTTTCCTGTAGTTTAAACGTCGGTTTTTACCCCTATTTCGCCTTAAACGGTAGCGTTCGGACACGATTTCGTCTAACTTGTTTTTTAAGGTACAGTTAATAACGCAAAAAATAGTCATAGTGCAGATCACAAAACTGGGTTTATTTTTTATATACTACACGTACCGAAGGAGAGATACTGATGACAATAGTAAAGTAGTTGTGATAATAATTACCTATGGCTTGAAGGTGAATATTACGAAATTCCCATTAGTTTTCAAACAATACGTATTGTAAATGACAGCATTTACAATACGTATTGTTCGAAAACTAATAGGAATTTCGTAATATTCACTTTACGTCTGTTAAAGTAACGTACTTTTATTCTGTAACAAATCTAAAATGTAATTACTTAGCCCTGAAATAACCCACTTAAAATAACACTTGTGCAAACATTGTAATTATATAAAGAATTCTGGCACGTTCTAAGGGCTATTATCGAGAACTATTGTCATATTTGAAATTACGAGAGACTACTCAGGTAATATTTTATGAAGTTTTTTTTGTAACTATCTGTTTGTGCTAGTTTTTATGAGTTTATCCTATTATCAATCTTTGGACAACCAAGAGGTACATTAAGTACGATACTGATAGCCTTTTTTTAAAATGTAAATCAAACTAAAAAATATTTTTATTTATGGGCGTTTACGAGCACTTATAAATGGTCAAAGTTAAATTTTTTAACTCTGCAATTATAAAAATAGATTCTACTGAGAAAAATAGACGATTTTCAAATTATTGTAACTTTATCTTTGTCCGTGTTACATAGTCTGTATATTTAAATATATAAAAATAGGTCACTTTTGCGATTTGTATTCAAATACATGTAAAATAAAAAATTAATATCTTTTAAACAATGCCTTTTAAATTTATAAAATTGTCATATTTGTATTTCTTTTAATAAGCGGTTTCAAATTATTTACAAAATCAATCCTCAAAATGAAAGTTTATTCAATTGCACTATACCTCCGTTATCGCTTTGCCAAATACGAAGTATTACGGAGTATCAACCAAAATCCCTTTTTTCCATTTCGGATATACGGAACCCTAAGAATCTATTATAAGTAAGTTAGCTTCTGATTACCTTGCCTTGTAGTTAGAGTCATTGTTGTTTCTAATTATGGGGTAAAGTTTCACATGTACAAAATTTAGAACAGTGATGTGATCCATCCTGATGTTTATGCTGTTTAAGGTATCAACAAAAACAACATGGATCTTCTCAGCGGCGCAGAGAGTGTGGTGACCAATCCTGTTCATATATGATAAACGATACGCTCAGTGTGGCCACGAATGTGACCGCTATCATGGCTGCTTTACAGGCGCTCACGAGCACACTTACGTACGTCAATGAGGAGTGGCCGCAGTCCGCTCATGTTGCAGGTAAGTACTCAAAAATCAGCAACTTTAGCCACCATTGGATGTAATTAATTATAAGCATGACTAGGGGTTTACTATTCTGTTTACTACATAATCGTGACTTTGTTCAATCTTCACATTCAACACACAGCTGAAATCTGCAACTCCATTCGCTTAAACTTTAGGTCTGCGTATGAGTTTCGGCGCGGCGACGGTACGGCAAGCTCTAGAGCTTTTCATACGGGGCTCTTCTACCGAGGCCTTAGGAAAACCAAAAAAAAATTAAATTGTACTAATATAGCCTAAGAAAATTAGACAAAATTTTGGCAAATAAGTGAAATGCAACATAACCAACCAGCTGCAATTTGGTAAGGTCACTCTGTATATATATACCAATAACTATGTGAAACTCCCCATTCCTCCGCCGCTTGCGTCCTGAGATATACAGAGAGATATACTCTGTAACCGTCAAATACTGTTAACCTGAATTTTTCATAATTCAAACAATATGTCATGCTGCGTAAACACTTGTTTACTAACTTATATTTACTTATAGCGGGCCTCGGGATAACTAGATGAACACTGCGTGGCGTAAAAAGGTCACACGTATGAATTAAGCCCACGGCCTACTGCACGCACTAGCGCCGTGTACAGTTTCAATCAAACTTTATGGCGGATGCGAACATAGGCTCAAGTCGCGTCGCAGTAACCAGTTTATGGTGTAGCAGGATGCAGTGGGGTATATCACTGTACCTGTGCAAGCACGCTTATAGTAATGTATTGCGATCAGCCATAAAGTTTGAGGCGAACTATACAACGAAGCGCAGTGAGCGCATGCGCGGGGCTATATCTCCAGACGCAAGCGTCGGAGTGATGGGGAGGGAGACAATTTTCTTAGGCTAATAGCAATAGTAACTTCTGATGCACGGCTGAGACGACAACGAACACACACATTTGTGTTGGACGGCAAAGCCCTGTCTGAGGACGTACAGCAAAATGTGTGGCCAGCAGGCGCGGGCCCCGCCCGTTTGTTTTGCAACCTGGCTACTTGCTTAGCACGCATGCTATTCTGAAGACATGTATCTACGATCGATAGAGGTAAAGAACAGTGAAGAAAGATGGAAAAAATGCCTGTCGTTTATGTAAATTCTACTACTTTACCCTATAAATACATAATTATACAATTTAATGTGATTTGTTAGTAATTAATAAATATATTTTGTTTTATACCTACCACCCTTATTTTATTATAAGTTGTTTCCCCTTTCTGATTTTCATAGTATAAATTTTTTAATTTATTTTCAATAGAAAGTTTGAAATATGATGGAACATTGTGTAATGAATTATGTTGCAATTTCTGTATAAGAAGTATTGCCCTCTCTGTATAAAAAGACATCTTAAGGGGGCGCATTGACAAGAATACCTACTCATAAGCCACGGCCCATTTCGATTTCGGGGGTGCTCCCCCCTCTGCGCAAAAAGTGCCATCTAGCGTGACGTTTATGAGCTATCATGACCAAACAATTTGGCGCCATCTATTAAAATTATTGTGAACTCGGTCTAGACTGGAATCACTGGATCTTTTGAAGAACAGAACAAAGTATTAATGGAGTGGCCTACAATTTTATTATAATTATGATTTGGTAAATTTAAATTTATGATTTTGATGAAAGGCAGGAGGCGGATATTGTCGGCATAGGATTCGGGGACGTAACTATACACAAAAATTTTTTTTTTAAATTCTTGTCTGTCTATCTGTCTGTACGCGCATCACGTAAAAAAAACTGAACGGATTTTGATTTTCACAATTCTGTCAAATCTATATCTATAGCTTAAATTTCAGGGTATAATCTAAGCCACATTATACTAGTTTATGACCCTGGATTCACTCGCATGTCCTTAAAATCTCTCAATCAATTGAGCCTAAATTAAGGGGTTAAAATTATGTTTAACACGTTATTCATAAACATTAAGCATAGTTATATTAGGGATTGACCTGGCTTCACTCGGGTATAGTCTTAGTAGGTTTGTTTTTAGTTATGTTTTTTATGGTGTTGTGAGTATACTATCGTTTGACCGCGACTCTAACCGTGTATTTTTAGGTTTTCTCAAGCCGAAGGCACGGGGAACGAGTATAATAACTGGAACGGAAAGGGAATCAGGGCGGGAATTGGGAAATGCATTTATCAGTGTCAGATACCTATATCGATAGAAATAATGATTCCCGAGAGAAAACTAATTCCGCGCGGGCTTAGCCGCGGGAAAAATCTAGTTTACAATAAAAATGAATTATTTTATTAATATAATTTATATGTATTTAATTAATTATTTAATATGCGGCAAACGTCTGAATCCGGTTTTGTTTGCCGAGTCAAATAAGGAACCCTTATCTTTCGCCATGTCTGGTTGTCCGTCCGTATGTATGTATTTTCTGCAGCTTAGCAGAGACTATTGGAACTAGATAGTTTTAATTTGACATGGATATATTCTTAGTCACGCCGACAAAGTTGTAAAATAAAATCTCGAAAAAAAATATACTTTTGAGTAGCTTATACACAAAAAAATGTAATTTATTTTTTTTTGCTCAAAGTGTGAGATGTTGTAGAGTAGGTCTTTTAAAATTATTGCGGGTTTGTAAAAAAAGTACTAGTAGCCACTATAATAAAACTTAAATGAATGAAAACGCTATATTGTGCAACACAATTACAAAATTTACAATATTTAAAAAATAACATGATAATTACAGGAGCGGCTTATCACCAGACGACAGTAATATAAAATTGTAAAATCCATAAACTCGACACTGGCTAAATTATAAACCAACAGAACCGCCATTAAAAAAGGAAAATGAAGAATTAGGATCTAATATTGGTTGAAATGTAACGATATTCCTGTAGCATTTGTAATATCTGTATTAGTTGTATTTTCGACCATTGTACTGATATAACTTACATTTTCTTTGTTAGCAACATTTTCATTATTTACAACACTAACACTACTTTTAGCTTTAACATAAACTGGGTCCCTAATTGGCCGATTACGTGTGTGTCGTGGGTCAACCAATTCGGGTAATAGGCAATCGAAATAGAAAGTTTTTAATTTTGGTTCTACACTTTGTACCCAAAACTGATCGTCCTTTTCTATTATTTCGGTTTTGATTTGATTATCACCATACCAAACTGCCAAAACACATTTATTTTTATTTGAAATATGCATTTGACCCTGGGCTTGTATGTACCAATCGGATTTTTTGTTCATATATATTTCTCCATTTTGTTTATTTTTGCGCCAAAAATGCATTTTTCCTTGTTAAATAGCTTCATCTATTCCAATTCTATATGGTGCAAGGGGACATTTGACTTCGACAAGCATATTTTGATCTTCTATCACACCATCAGGCGTAGCACCTAAGAACGGAAGTTTTTCGTCAATGAAAAGGCCACACGGCGTAATTGTTACATTCAATAAACTTGATAATTGTTCTAGGGCAGTTTTTTCATTTTTTTTCCCGTGGGATATTGAATCAACATGGTCTATGTTTGGTTTGTATAGCATGTTTTTAACTATATTCTTACAACTATTCCGAATATTCCTTTTTACAACTTTCCCGAAGTTCGAAGCAGTTAGCAAATTTCATCTCAATTCCATCCATTCCCCACAGTCACTTTGTAATATCGTTCTTTTTTCTATCGACTGTCTTTCTATTTCCGATTTTTCTAAGTTTTTTAGAAATGTATTTTTTGCTAAATCATAGGTGTCTGGATCCATGTCAGGCCTATCAGCATTAACTCCATAATTTGTATCCAAGGTATTGGATGTCGTATATCGGATCGTTTTTCGTTGTGCTTTTCGCCTTCTTTCTCTTTTCTTATTTTGTCTAATTTCATGAGTTTGAACTCCAGCACTAGGTGGCACGTTTTGCACATTATCACAAACAGTTGACAGTATTTTACCAGTGTTAAATGCAACGACTGCTCCCGCGCATCGTGCTTGGTATGATCGCTTAAGCGCGTAGTTAATCCTTTTTCCTCCAATAAATTTCGCAATAACTCCATTGAATGATTCAACTATGTTGGAGTCCACGTTTTCTATTAAACTTCGTGCATGTGACGCTACATTTGCCACAACATATCGCATAGTTTGCCAAAGGTGACCGCTACAAAAACTCTGATTGTTTGAGGTCTGTCGAGTACAAATTTTTTTATTGCAATTACTGTGATTTCCGAAGCCATGGTATATTGACGATGTCACATCTTGGTGTAGTAATTTAATATTTAATGTTTTATCTCCTGTGTCTTTTCTATACAATTTAATGGCGTCGGTAATATATTTTCTGGTGCTCAAAATCCTTTCATTTGTTAAATTTTTTCTTTCTTTAATATTGTACTTCGTGTCAGTTTTTAAACTTTGCAGTTTATTACAAAAATTCCTTAAAATATGATTTTTACAGCAAATTTTTTCAACAGTCATATTATCATACGGTCGTGCATCTAAAATTTTTGCGTATGTGCTGCAATCGCCATCTGCAATAAACCGAGAATATATTAATCCGTGCACTGCAATCGACTGTTTGAAACCCTCGACTATGATATTTGCTTCCATAGCAGTGGATGGACCGCTAAAATTCTTATAGCAAGCGTGTTCTTTTATCGTTTCCTTTTTATTTTCTGCTCGAGCACAAATGCAGCAATATTTGTTTTTGACGCTCATAAACAAAACTTGGCCAAAGCGTCTACCAATAATAGTAAGTTAAATGAGGATGCTTACGTCATTAATGTTCCGAACAGTTTCATAGTGCATGTATTGTTCATTCTCAATGTTCTCTATTGTAAATTGATTATTGCTACAATCTTGATTGTCCTGCATGCAATCTTCATGTTTACGTTTCGTTGAAGTCTTTATGCGCCTGAATATCATCGTAAATCAATATGCTAACCACGAACGTATATTACACACAACATAACACCAATCAATCACTAGCAATTAATCAATCTATCAATCAATCAATAACCATCAATCAATTATTATCAATCAATCAATCTCTATCAATCAATCAATCTCTATCAATCAATCACTATCAATCAATCTTTATCAATCAATCAATCATACAAAGTTTGTTTGTGTTCGTGCTATTAACCCTTGAGGAGTTCCCTCATGAGGAGACAACCCTGGCAAATTTGGTCACGTGGTCACATAGATCTCGTTAAAACATCAAGTTTGAATACCAACACGATAGGTCTGCGATTGCTGGTTTCGAAAATATAAGCTTTTAAAAATTTGGTCACGTGGTCACATAGATCTCGTTAAAATATCAAGTTTGAGTACTAACACGATAGGTCTGCGATTGATGGTTTCGAAACTATAAGCTTTTAAAAATTTGGTCACGTGGTCACATAGATCTTCTTTAAATGTCATCTCATGAGGAGACATTCCTGGCTTCAGCATAAATTCGTGGGGAAAATCATGGTTACCATCCGTATAAATTTTACCCTCATGCGCGCAAAAAAGTTTCGTTTCGTGTTCGTGCTATTAACCGTTGAGGAGTTCCATCATGAGGAGACAACCCTGACTGCAGCATCAATTTGTGGTAAAAATCATGGTATCAAAATGCAACATATGTATTAAATTTCGTGTACGTGCTATTAACCGTTGAGGAGTTCGATCATGAGGAGACAACCCTGGCTGCAGCATCAGGTTATGTTTATAAAAAAAAAAATATTATTCTATACCAAATATCAAGTTCAATACGGTAAACATTTAAAATACGATTGCTTAGTATATCACACATTTTCGTTTCATTACACATTTTTGTACTACAATTTCTTAGTTTACCCCGCATATAAGAAATATGTACTTCAATACCCCGCGTATAGAAGTATTTACTTCAAAAATAATTTAAAAGATTTGGTACTTTCGTTTATGTTTTGTGACATGCCTTAAGTAATAAGTCAGCTTTTAAGCAAAAACAGTCTTTACTCTGAGGTATGTTGGTCTAAATTGGTTCCAAATGGTTCATACAACCTACAAAAAATATCCCTATCTCCGGACCAAACAACCTGTATATGAACGCTGAACACATTACACTCCTTTTATTTGGGCAGTCGTGTAAAAACAATGTTTTTTATGCAACTTTATTGCTCCAGAAGTCAAAAGCCAGGTGCTTTGTGCGCACTTTATAGGAAATTAATTATGGACTCACAAAATTTGAAACATTCATTTTCAACAATTGAACTAATTATAAAACTACAATAGTACTTACTTTTTTTCAACAGAGCCGGAAGCACAACAAATTTTTTGGTTGTCTAAATTTAAATAAAATAATGGCGACTCTACTCCTTTTTGTTCTACTGTGCACGTGCTGTCTGCGCCGCCGCTTTCGGCACTTTTATCTGAGAGTATGGATTTCTTAGATCTGCAAGACAAAATGGTTTTAGTAATAAAAATTAGGAAAGATCTAGGTTCAAATTGTGGCCAATGAATGAATTCAAATATAAAAAGTATAAAACATTGACAAAGGATAAAAATGAAATAAATACTTACTTTAAAATTTCAATCATGCGTTTTTGATTGAGTTTATACTGTCGTTTCTTCGATTTCATGTTTTTTATTTTCGGTGTCATTGTTAATATTTACAAATTTAATAATTTTTTTAAACTTTCGACTAAATCTTTATACTAACTATATTTTTAAACACTAACTACTTAAACATTACCCAAACAAAAACTAATAATAATCAAATAAAAAACTGAACCACAATAACACTAATATAATAAACAAAAACAAAATCTAAGCCTTATAGTTAAAATAATCGAAACTATTACGATATAGTGACAGCTCGAGTAACAACAGGACACACGTCCACGTAGCACTGCGCCTCAGCGATCACTGTCTGATTTCGCGGGAGCGATAGAGAAGAAGCGAGCCGACGCTGCTTTGATTACGACGTAATATGGGAGAAAACACAAAATAAATTATTTAAATTAAAATAATCGCTTTATTGAAAATCGAAATCGGGCAAAATCTTTAGTAACTTTTGACGAATACTTTATTCCTAACCGTCTTTAACGTTATATAACGCACTACTGAGAAAAATACAGATTTACGAATTTTTTGAGGCTACATTGCAATTATTTTCTATCGAGCGAAGTTGTCGTAATCGTGTTTTGGAATTGGGCATTAGCCCACAAATACGTTCTATTCTATCATATATTTTTTTTAAGAATAATCAAAGCTATATGTTTTGGAAAAAATGAGCTCAAAATCATCAATGCGTCACCTTAAACTTTTATAACTTTGTCAATATTGTTTTTTTTGTAATTCTTTCACTGTTATGATATAATTAGAAAACTCTTTCATATAATATAAATTTAAAAAAATTGTCTACTAGCCTATTGAATGTCTCAAAAACAAACAAATATCTGTAAACTAGTTTACACGGGACTGTCTAAACTGACAAGCTAAACATGATCTGACGTTAAATAATATCCGCAGATCCACAGTGCGGTGGATCGACACCGGAAAAAAAATATCCGGGGATACACCGGTGGATTTAGGAGGAAAAAAAATATTCGTAGAGCCACCGGTGGATCGAAGAGAAAAAAATTATCCGTGGATCCACCGGTGGAGCCTCATCGGTGGATCCTAGTGGAATGAGCGAAAAAATTACGCAGTGTTGAAGTTAAGTCTTTTATATGGTTGACAACACTGATATTTTTGAAGTTCAACGGAAATTGAGAACTTATTAAGAAAATTAAAGGAAAATTTCAATGCCAAGGATCTAGGAAAAATTAGTTACTTTCTTGGTAAGGAAATCAAAAGAAATGAAAAGTCGTTAACCATTTCACAAACTAAATTTATTGATAAAATTCTGGAACGTTTCATATGAGCGACTGCAAATATGTCATTACACCTATGGAAAATTATTTTGAAATAAATAAGAATGATAAAATTATAGACGAGCCATATAGAGAGCTTATTGGGAGTCTTAATTACTTGTCATTGATCAGCAGACCTGATATCACTTATTGTACATTTTTTCTGAGTCGATACTTGGAGAAACCAACAGAAACTTTATGGAAGGCTGCGAAGAGAATATTACGATACCTGAAAGGCACAAAGAATAAAATATTGACATACAAGAAGAATATAAACAATAACAATATTTTAGCCTACACAGATGCGGACTGGGCAGGTGATAGAAATGATCGTAAAAGTGTGGTTATCTATCACAATGGTAATCCAATCTCCTGCTCATCAAAAAAGCAACAAACAGTTGCATTGTCCTCGGCTGAATCGGAGTATGTGGCTGCAGCTATGTGTACAAGTGAAATACTGTTTACAAAAGAACTCGCGAGTATTTTTTAGTTAAAATGTAATGCAGTGCTCCTAATAGATAACCAAAGTGCAATCAGAATGATAAATAACTATGAGAATACTAGACGTTCAAAACACATTGATATTAAAGTGCATTTTATTAAGGACATTATTGTGAAAAACTTTGTGACTGTGAGTTATGTAAAAACTGATGAAAACATTGCAGACATAATGACAAAGGCGTTGTGCAGTGTGAAATTTAAATATTTTCGTGATAAACTCTTGATTTTAGAATAAACTTTCTTCTTTTATTATTGGCTAATATAGAATAAACTTTAGTGAATTCTTTTGTGTCCTACAAAGAACTTTTAAATCTTTCAGAGGTTATTGTTTCATGTTTGTCATGTCATTCAGTGGTTGATGGAGTTGATTGCGTAAAGTTTTTTTATTTGTATTGCCAAAGGGGGGGGGGGGGTGTTAAAGTTAAGTCTTTTATGTGGTTGGCAACACTGATATTTTATATTGTTCCGGTTCCGGTTTACTGTAAAATGGTTAGAGTTTAGAGAACATGTATTTTCACTATGGCGTGTTGTGTGCATTAAATATAATAAAAATAAAAGTGTTTCCTTGCCCTTCTTAACCAATATTTCTAAGACGCAGCAAAAAGAATGAACTAAAATGGCAGTGGTTGGTTGTCTGGGTTTCAGTGTATGAGAATTTCGTCGAATGCCGAATTTAATTGTCTAAAAGGGTTTAAGATGCCTAAAGTCCTACGAAGTGCTACCCAAGAAATAATTCTCGGTAGCACTTCGGTAGCAAAGTGTCGTTTTTTTAAGCGTAGGAATTTAAAAATTGGATTTATAGCTACTCATTATAAATAAATAATGATGTGTTTCGGGATTTCTGGATTTTCACTTATAAATAATAAAATACTCAAATTGTGTGATAATTGTAACTTAGAAAACTGACAATTTTTCAGTCAGTTTTGATATAACTACACTGGTAAGTACTTATACTTCAATATTTTCAGCTGTTCTAGTACCTACTTAATTCTGTGTCTTCAGCCATCTAAGGGGGCAATCACAAAAAAATGGCATGTTTAGGTACATTTTTAGCAAGTTTGGAAAGGTATGTGGTTATAAACCTAATTCTAAAATAAAGACCAGTTCTTAATTTACAATCGTGTTAGAAAACATTTTCATATTTTTCACTCTTTTACACTAAAAAAAAAACATTATTTTGTAACCCACTTTTGCCGAAATCTCGGAAAATGAACATTTTTCGGTACATATTACACCATCATCACAAGGCTTTTTGAGATTAAACAATCATTTAAATATTGTTAATACTTTATTCTTTCTTTCTGTTAGGAAATTTTGATAAGAAACGGAAAAGTGGCAGAAAAAAATTATCAATAACATGCAATTTCACCAAAATTTTGCCATACAAATTTGTATGAACTGACAGCACACTGACAGCTTATAACCAAGCGCACGCGGTATCGTGTTTCAGACCGCTCCGAGGAGCGCTATTGAAAGGTCGGGTGTACGTCTTTGTTTTTTTTCCGATCAAATGCTGTACGTATGGTAAAGTTGAACTCAATCAATCTTGAGACGTAGGTGAAAGTAAATTTATAATATTTTATGAGTTGAATTAGTTTGAATTATTTTTGTTACTAAACAGATAGCAATTAAACTTAAAATAAAAATCTTAAACTATATATACAATGTGCATAGGGGGAACTCCGCAGTGGTTAGATTAGCACCGACATGAAGCTTTGTATCGGTTTGTATCATTTCATCGTTTTATAGGTAATTGTAAGTTCCACCTGTATGTTTGTAAATTTTGATGGATTGTAGTTTAAAAAATATTAAGACTCAAAATGAAAAAAAAAAATAATTATAGTTCACAAAACTTAAAAAAATTACACTTTAATAGCAAATCGAACTATAAAGAACAAAACAACTTTTAGTATAAATATAAACAACAACAACAACAATAAATGAATAAAGTGATGAATAAGAAAATTAATGTTATTGTGAAAAATCGTTGAGTTTAATGGAATATGTAAAACAACTATCGAGCACCCCACGATTTTGCACAACATCAATTTCCTTCTTAAACACTTTATTCTTATACCAGGTTATTTTCTTCTTTTAGTTCAATTTCCTATCAAAGCGCATTTTTTTTTAGTTTTTTTAAACTATAATTTTTAGAAGACGGTCTGACTGATCGTTAAATTTAAAGAGCAAGTTAGTCAAAAGGGAGAGTTCGCGCGATTCCTCTATTTATTGAATATCACAAAAAATCATAGACGAACGAACGACTTTCTCCATTCAAACAGCGAGAAGTTGCGACCGGTCGGTCATACTTCAAATTTGAATACACAACGTACGGCTCTTGGACGATCAGGTCAGATGACTCACAATTATCATTTATCCCAAGCAGAAGGGAAAAGCTTCATCGAAAATGCGTGACCCTAGGAGAGTCAGGTTGTCTCTAGACAGAATTTTGATGTTCGGAGTTATGTTCGTCAAATATTGGAAGATATGTGTGGCCAAGGATGCATCAATTTTATCTGAAATATACAATTTGCATTTATGTAATTTTAATTCTAAGCCGATGGTATTTAATTTGTTTTTAACATTAGACAAGTCTGACAGAACAGACTGAAAATCTCCGCCTAAAATCCCATCTTCGATATACCAAATATTTAATTTTGAATTGGCACTGTGGATGGCCGAATTTATAGCCAAACAAAAGATGGCTGGACCGAGAGGATTACTGTTTTTATCATAAAAGTGAGAATTGACTAGAAGCCCTATTCTGTGTTTACCATCTAACCACTTGTACTCTAGCTAGCTCATGTAAAATAACGAGTTTAAGTGCGTGAGGTCCTTGCGTGCCGGTATTTTACTCCGCGAAATCCCCGCGCACCGGTCTCCAACCACACAAAAATGCGTAATGTCGCTTCGATACTGATAGATGTAATAGAGTGACATTTATGACTCTATTAAACCAAACGCTGCTATCAAATTATTTTACTCTATGGTTTTAATGAATGATATTTTTTTATTAATAATGTCTCCTGCTTACTTATGTATATGACATCTGTATGCATATGAATCTAAAATAGTACATTATGATGCAAGTACGGTAAGCTGCATATTATAGTCGAGGTGTGCATCATACGACGTTATTCAATACATTTGCAATTATAATTAGGTAGATATAAGCGGGTTGTTTTTTGCAGTTTACGCATGCGTTGCAAACAGAATGCTTGTTTGTGATTGGTGTAAAGTAAAAAAGACCTAGTACTGTAAAATACAACATTACGGGACAAGTTTAGATGTCATAAAGACCATATTAATAGCAAATGTTCTGAAAAAGTATTATTCGTTGATGTGATAATGTAAACAGACTTGTTTCTTTTTTTTTTGTAATATGTAATAAATAATAATAAAATTTTTATCTGTACAAAACAGACTTTATTTTAGTAATTTAGGCTTAGCAAGAAAGAAGTTCAAAATAGCGGACACTTTTTTCAGTTTTGACTACAGGTACGGATGTTGAAATCACTCATTCCGGATACAAAAAGCTCAAAACGGCAGTCATTTTCAATTTTGTTCACAGATTCCAGATGGGAGACCACGCGAACCCATACATATTGATGTTAAAAGCAATCGACCCAGAAACAAAAAATTTCAAATGACAGCCATTTTTTTTTAATTCTAGCCATCTGACCAAAGTTTCATGAGCGGAGACCATACATATAGACTCTTAGAAATTGTTTTTGAAAGCAATCGGTCCAGAATCTAAAATAGTTGAATTTGACGAAATGGGAAATCAAAAAGGCACCTCATTCAATGCAAACTCGGCTTCGCCGCGTATCACAAACAAAATGCACTCGTATTACAAAACTCATCATAGGATAACTGTGAGACAGTATAGTATTGCCTAATTTTTTTTTTAATGAAACTTTAAGACACATCCTAATCCATACCCATAACACAAGCTTTGCTTAGTTTGAAACTAGATGGCGCTGTGTGGAATGTCCTAGGTATTATTATTATTATCTAAAATAAAGAAACATTTATAAAGCTGACATGAAAGAAAACTTATTCTTCAATAAATAAAATTAATAATGATCAAGACTAATTAATCGCACCAAGTATGTGTGCGTGGTGCAGATGCGCGTGTGGTAGTAAGCAAGCTGTCAAGTAAAACCTATTTTCGAGCTGTCACTTTTTGTAATTGCGTCCTTAACTTATCGTTTTTTTTGGTCCCGATAACTAATTCAAGCGCCATATACAGTTGACGCAACCACTTCGCGCTGTCAGAACCTTTATGGTCAGAACGGCATATTTGGCATCAGAAAGATAGATGCCTTTTATCATGTCAACCCAGAGTAGGGCACTTAGGACCAAAGAGTATGATTATATTAGGATATCGTTACCAAATCTGTCATGACCTCCCGTAATATTAGATGAAACATGATATCCTACTTCTTTAATACCATAGTAATGCTGTCAGCAGCATTACTTATTCCCGTAAAACTAAGGAACATGCCTCCGACTGCATGGATATGGGAACAAAGAGAGAAGTAGAACATCTTGTTTTCATCTTTTTAAGTTTGTTTATCAGTTTTTTTCAATAATATTAATTTTTGACATAAACAAAAGACAAATGACATTACAGAATAATTAATATAATGTAATGAATATTGATTAATTTAATAATAATTACTATAAAGCACTTATTATCAAAATTTTGTTGCAAACAATTGTTAATAAGTTTTTTTTTTAAAAAGGAACGTCCCTAAGTTTCTTGTGTATTCTTTTGAGAGGAACCAGCATTTTTTAGATGCGCCTTTGTGGTGACGTTCTTCCACAAAGTAATTAATATACTCATGTGACGTATTTGAAGATTATATTACATAATTACGAAATAAAGATATTTGACTTTGACGTCGTCCGTTTGAGTCGTTCTTGGACCGATGACATTGCAGCATCTAGGTCCAAAGTTCCTGTTGGAAAAGGATCAACTGGTTTATCAAAGGTTTTCTCATGGCTTTTGAATTCTAAAACTACTGGAGACTATCATGAAGAAAAGAATAACGAAAATTTTCCTGACTTGTTCAGCAATGTTTTGTAGCCTCCCTGAATCATCTATCATAATTATGAACAACGTCCCATATCACTGAATGGAAATTGATAAACCACCTGCCCAATCCTAAAAAGAAAGCGGCAAATATAAATATGTTAAAAATGGAATTAGTACGACTTAAATAAAAAAAATAAACAAACCAACCGAGATCCGATATGTCATTGACGAAATAGCTTTAGATGATGGGTACAGAGTTATACGGTTACCGCTTTACCATTGTGAATACGATGCAATTGAATTGGTGTGGACTCACATTAAAGGATGTGCTGCAAGCTGCAATACAGAAAACCCATTTACCACAACAAAAATGCTAAAAATATTAATCAAAGCTGGGGAACAGGTGACAAAAAGAGACTAGGAAAACGTTGTGAACAGAACTGTTAATTTAACAAGGAAAAATTGTGAAAGAGATGTGACAATAGATGGTATTTTAGAAAATGCACCCATAATTAATGTTTAGATAAAGAAAGCAGCGACAGCAGTGAAAATAGTAGTATGGACGAATCTAATTGAGCCATATGCCTCTTGTGGCACCCTTTTGTCTCTTTCTGTATGAATTTGTTTCTTGTGTGTAAATAAAGCATGTACATTCATTTTATTTGCATTATTTAGTTCATTCAAACTTATTAAGTAAACATTTATATTTTCATTTTAATAAAAAAATTTAATTAGTTACTACTTACAATACTAAGTATTAATTATAAATCTAA
The DNA here is from genome assembly GCA_949709985.1 of Luffia ferchaultella. Taxonomy (NCBI): domain Eukaryota; kingdom Metazoa; phylum Arthropoda; class Insecta; order Lepidoptera; family Psychidae; genus Luffia; species Luffia ferchaultella. The sequence goes on from OX453261.1 coordinate 15,444,450, forward strand.
AAATTATAGATGCGACTCGCATTTGATTATATTTTTTTTAAGATAAATTTATATTTCATGTCCCTATTGTAATATGTCAAAACGGCCATTATAGCGTACCGCTGATATAGTTTGTTTTGAGAGTATAGTTCAAATCAAAATCATCAAAATCAAAAAGATTTTATTCAATATAAGATGTCTACACACACTTATTGAAAGTCAAAATGAATTGATTAGTTACCGGTTAAAAAAATAGAAAGAGAAGAACCGGCAAGAAACTCCTCCCTGTTTATTTTATTTAAATATATGTTTTTCTTAGTTGTTTTTTTTGATATGCTTGCAACTATTACATTGATGTCCATGCGCACTTATCATTTAAATACTCGCTAATACAATAGTAAGCTTTTTTCATGAGTTGGATTTTAACTTGCTTTGTAAATTGATTTGAATTGAAGTTCAACATTTGTTTAGAAATTTTATTATAAAAACGGACACAATTTCTCATGAAAAAGTTAACGTTTGAGAGTCTGAACCTGGGAGTCGATAACATATGCTTTTGTCTTGTATTTAAGTTGTTGCCATCACCCACCCTAGAGAAAACATTTAAGTTTATATGTACATAAATTATATTTTCATAAATGTACTGACAAGGGACTGTCCAAATGTTATTATCTCTGAAGTGAGCCTTCACACTATCTCTAGATTTTAATTTATATACAGCTCAAATAGCCCTTTTTTGCGGAACAATTATTGTTGGAATGTCAGAGGCCTTTCCCCAGAGCAGAATGCCATATGACATTATTCTATAAAAGTAGTTTACCAGCCACTCTCATAACATGAGGACCCCATTGTAAATTTGAATCGATAGTTATGCCCAAGTACACAGTTTTATTAACTAAACGTAACGAATCTCCACCAAGTCTCAAATCGACATCTACTTGTCAAACATTGGGCAATGTAAATTTTAAAAATTTTGTTTTATTTGCGTTTAATAATAGGTTATTAGCGTTGAACCAATTCGATACCTGCAAAAGTGAAGAGTTTATTATTGAAAATTCCTCTTCATTTCTATTAATTTTAAATACGAGAGAAGGGTCATCAGCAAACAACACTATCTTGGCAGATTTTTTTACCAAATTAGGTAATTCATTATTATACACTAAAAACAGAAAGAGACCCAATATAGATCTCCGAGGAACTCCCATTTCCACAATAAAACTCTTCGATTTTACTTTATTAATATCAACTTTTTGAATTCTATTACAGAGGTATGATTCTATTAGATTGTTAGCACCACTATTTACACCATAATGGTTTAATTTAAGCACCAACGTTCGATGATCAACACAATCAAACGCCTTTGATAAATCACAGAAGACCCCTATAGCATTTTTAGAATTTTCCCATGCATCAAAATCATGTTTTAAAAGTAATTCTTTTTGTAAAGCCAAATTGTTTTGAATGAAGTAAATTGTGGGACATAAGATAAGAAAGCATTCGATCGAGCATGATTTTTTCTTCGAAATTCGATTTTTCGATTCGATTCGATTTTTTCTTTGAAAATCTTACTTAAAATGGGCAACACTGCTATTGGTCTATAATTAGTGGGGTCCTTTTTATCACCAGATTTAAACAGAGGTATTATTCCGCTATATTTCATTAAATCAGGAAATATGCCCACTTTAATACATTCATTAAATATATTCGACAAATACGGTGCTATAATGTGAACAACAGAACCTATCACTTTCATCGACAGGCCCCATAAATACACAGTCTTCTTCATTTTTTAAGAATTAAAAGTTTTAATAATATTGTGAGGATTTACTTTTTTAAACCTAAAATCCGTCCTCTGAGTCGGTACGTTTTCCTTTAACAAAGTTACAGCACAGCCAGGAGACGAACCCAAATGTTCGTGATTTTAATGCTTATATTTTCGAAAAAAGATTCAAATTCGCGAGCGGCCTCGATTGCTGAAGTAACAGCTTTGAGGCATATTCGTCGTCGAGAGGCTTTATTTTGCCTGTTACAGTACGTATGATTTGCCACACAGTTTTACATTTGTTTTCTAATTTCTCTATTTTGTTTCTAATATAAATAGATTTAGCTGTTTTACAAATCTTTTTAAATATTTTTGAATAAGATTTTACATATTTAACAAATGATTGATTATTATTAACATTTTTATCTTTTATCTCTGTTTGTTACAATTTTTAACACCCTTCAGTTAATAACTGTCTTCAAACTCCCTGGAAACAATTTTAAATAAACTTTCATATAATTTGTTCGGACTTTTTCGTAAAAAATTATAATTTAAAATGTTTTTTTCCACTTTAACAGCAAATTTGTTTAATTTCATTGTAGACAATGGTCTATACCTGACATTCAAAGGTTTATCGAGTGATTTCTTTTTTAATGTGACTATTTGACCATTGTGATCGGATCGGACCATAGTGATGATTTATCACTTCCTTTTCAATACAGGTGGCCGAGGATGCTGAGACCTTTGTTGGTTAAAAAAATACAATTTTTGATTTAAACGCTTTAAAAATTAATAATATTTTACTGCGCAATGGTGAATCTATAAGTAAGTCAATGTTAAAATCACCGCTTACTAAAATACTTTTCTTTGAATTACAAAGTATGCTCAAAGGATCCTCCATCACTTCCTCAAAAAAATAAAAATCTGAATTAGGCGGCCTGTACACACACAATATAATATATTCATCCAAATCAATACATAATATTTGTACGCCAGATGGGGCATCGTTCGACTTCATAATCATTGGCGCGGGTTCGGCGGGCTCCGTTTTGGCGCGGCGCTTGACCGAGTGCAGCGACTGGCGCGTGTTGTTGGTGGAAGCTGGCGGAGACCCACCGCTCTCCAGTGTTGTGCGTACTATTACTGACAACTTCTTCTCTGTTGGTTTTATTGGCTACGAAATATTATTTTTTTAAATTTACTAAGTGTGTTGCTAAGTGCAAGTATTTCTTAGAATGATTTGTCTTGGAGTTATCTTATTTAACCCCCGATGCAATCAGAGGGTTGTTTTAAGTTTAACATTTGTATCTGTGTATCTGTCTGTGATCAGCGTAGCGCTTAGGTGATGAACCGATTTCGATTTAGTTTTTTTTTGTTTGTGAGGTGACTTACTGGAAACTCACTTGTACATACCTAAGATTTATGAAAACATGTTCAACTGTTAGAAGACCATCAGCTCTTTTCTAGAAAATGAAAGAATGTGAGCTACTTGCACAGGTCTGATAGATTTAAAATTTGGTATCTGTTACATCAAGAACATGGTTACATAAAAATCATGGAATGTTTATGATTAAGTTTAAAACTAATTAAATAAAAATAAATTATAAAATAAAAAAAAACCTTTGTCATAGTAATGACTAACATTTCAAAAGTCTGAAGTAATACAGGTTTATTAATTTTTAAATGATTTTTAAGGCGTCGGAGCTTGCTAAGTGAAATTGTTCAAGTTTTTAGACTTATATAAACTCGCAATGATTCCTTAGGTCGCCTAATAATGGCAAAATGACGAAACGGGCTATAAACTCTCAAACTCTTAAATATTTACATGAAGAAAAGAATTGTATAAAGGCATTCAGGGTGCTGATGCGGCTGCCGCGGTATTGTAGCGCGTCTGGAATGTTCGCGGAGGCGCGCGTAGACGGCTTTCATGCCATCATACGCAAACGTTGTGCCTCCATTCTGGCGCGGGTGCGTGGCGGCCGCAACACCATCCTGGACACTATCGCTGATAGATGGGACTCTCCATTTATAGCCTATTGGATACACCTGCATGTCAAATAATTAATTTATTGTTTAGTTTGTTAATATTTTATGTTTATTGTTGTGTTGTAGTAATTGATATGTAAATACTGTGTAAATATGTAAAATTATTATGGGGCTAGCACCTGAAAATAAATGATTATTATTATTATTATTACCACAAATGAAGTCGTGATAGCCGAGTGGTATCGAGCCCGCTTCTCGTTTAGAAGGTCGTTGTTCGAATCCCAGAGCATAAATCAATGAGTTGTTTCTAACTTATGTACATAACTATAACGAGTAAGGCCGTCCATGCCAACTTTCCTGTCATGCCCAGTTTTGATCATTTCATACTAAAATTCCTGTCATGCCAACTTATTTAACTTTACTAGGATTTAGTTTCTATAAGTCTATTTTCTTACGATGACTACTTTTTCAAAATTCCATTTGTGTAGTTTGTATCGCCAACTTTTATAAAAATGTATTTCACCTAATTCATAATGCCTACAATTTGTACAGTCAAATCAATTTGTACCCTAAGTATTTTTTATTGTTTTTATCCTTTGAGAAATATTGATGCGATAGCCTCTACTAATATAAACAAACCATGCATTAAACTTCCTATGCAAGCCATAGAAGATAGTTTCTTGTCTTGTTCTTCTATATATTAATATGTGACGGAAAAGTTTTCAATCCCTTTTTAAGCATTGATACTACGCTCACGTAGGATTGTGATATTGGGCTTATGTGGAGTAGAAGTGCAGAAAACTAAAATCTATGAGTTAGAAGGTCGACGATGCCAACTTTCCTTTCAATGCCCACTTTTGATTATGTCATACTCATGAGGACACTCCTCAACGGTTAATAGCACGAACACGAAACTTTGTATATACGTTGAATTTTAATAGTTAATCATGATAACCACCGCGAATTGATACTAAAGCCAAAATTGTCTCCTCATGAGGGCACTCCTCAACTGTTAGTAGCACGGATACAAAACTTTGTATTTAAGTTGAATCCTAATAGTTAACCATGATTTTCACTATGAAGTGATGATGCACGTAGGATAGTTTGCTCTCGAGGGAACTCCTTAAAGTGGTTAGTAGCACGGATATGAAACTTTGTATGTGAGTTCATTGTTTTATAGGTAATTGTGAGTTCCACCTGTAATTTTGTAAATTTTGATGAGAAGTACCTACTTTAAAAAAATTTAAGACTACAAATTAAAAAATTAATTAGTTATAGTTTAAAAAAACCCAAAAATCAAGTAGAAAAAAAAATAGTATAAAGTGATTAACGAAAAAAATTATGTTATTGTGAAAAAGCTTGGGATGCAATGAATTATACTTACCTAACAATTGATATCGCGCACCTCACGCTTTTTCACAATAACATTAATATAACTTTTTTTAAATTAACGGAAATGTATTCCACTTTTATTTTATTAATAATTGAAATAAAATTACACGTATTTTTCTGTGTATTATTTTCTTCGGTTTCTATAGTTTACATCAAAACAATGACAGGGCAGCTGGAGGCCAGAGAATAACGAAACTAATCTGGACAAAGTCCATGACCACAATTTTTTTAGTTTGTATGTACCACAAATGGCAAAACAGGATTTCTTATATCTACTTTTTTTTCAAAGTTGGCATGGTGTTACTTTTTATAAGAGTTAAAACGAAAGAAGGTATAAAGGAACGAAATACTGGTAAAGTTAAATAAGTTGGCATGGCAGGAATTTTAGTATGAAAGAATCAAAAGTGGGCATGAAAGGAAAGTTGGCATGGACGGCCTAACTCACTATAACTGACTGTGCCTCAGAGAGCACGTTATAAATGTACATTCCTACCTACCTGTAGTTGTTGTGTTTGTCTTACTTGTTTATATAGTGGTGATTCACCGTGATTTATTAAGTACTTACGTAGTTCTTCAATCTGAAATATTTTCTTGATTCTTTTTCCATTTTTTTTGTACGTTGATGTTACTTTAAAATTTTTTTTTGCAACTGTTAGTGTAATTACATTTTCAATTAAAAACATTTACGACCCTGTCCGTTATAATCAAAGAAATATGTCAATAAGTTTCGATATTTTTATATTTAAATTTAACAAAACAAATTTAAATGTTGTACAAAAAAAGCCAGCGAGTCTATGTAGAGTAAGAAATCTTTATGAAATATGTTTTTTGTAACACGATACAATTTTATTTTTGTTAAAAGGAAAATCGATAACACGCATAGGTAACTAAATGGAAAATTATGAACTTTAAAAAGCAAAATTAAAAACTTTTCGTGTTAGGAAGAACATGGAAAGAATACAAATTGTAAAGGAGTTGTTTCATTCTGGGCTAGGCATGAACATGTTTATTTGTTCCGTGTCTGGGTGTTAAAGTATCTATATATGTATATATATTATAAAGAATATATAAACATGTATATCAGTTGTTTAGTACTCATAATACAAGCTTTGTTTAGTTTGGGACTACACGGCACTGTGAAGGATGTCCCAGCTATTATTATTATTATTATTATTGTTATCATTATCATACCGTTATCATTATCGTTATCATAATCATTACTATTATTATTATTGTACTATACTATACTAGAGGTACTTTACTATACTATACGATACTACACCACACTATAATTATTATTATCGTTTAATCTTAAATTCATAATTATTTTTTATTTCCTGCATTTACCTAATTGACGTTGTTTGAGATATTATATACATATTGTTCATGTCGAAATTTTTACAGGTTCCCGGGTTGTTCTTTCTGCTGACACATTCGCCCCAGGACTGGGACTATTACTCCGAGGATGATGGCTACACGAGCCAAGCGCTGAATCGTAAACGTGTATCGCACACCCGCGGCAAAATGTTGGGAGGCTGTTCGTCTCTATCTCATCTCTTGTATACAAGGTATTTCTTTTAAAGTGTATATAAGCGTCTAAGCTCAGTTTACAACAAGCTCTCAAGTGACAATTATGGACTGAGATGGGTTTCTATCTGGTGTACCATACGACGTTTATTGAAATGTCACACGTTAGGTACATTTTGTTTACATTTTGAAAATCGGACAAGGACAACCATGTCAACCACAGCGTCCAAGCCGTGTGAGACCACGCTATCTGTACTTATTCGTTTGGTATAGAAACAGAAAATCTGTTCTGATGTATAACAAGAACATATACTTATGAGTTTATTTAGTAGGTACCGCGGCTACTTAATAATTTTGGTATTGTAGTTTGTCCGTCCATCCGTCCGTTTGCGATTTGATGTCGTTAGTTCCAAAGGATTTTTTGAAAGCACAGAGTTTTCCACTGACCTCCAATTTTGCAAGTACCATTTTGGAGCCGTGTGGAGAAAAAGGAAGAAGTGAAGTTCCCGTAATTTTCCAAAACATTGGAAGTTCTATGTGGAAGAATGTACACTGACGGCTAGTTTTTTTTTTACTAGTTTAATTTTTCTTTCCTTAATTATCATTACTGTTTCTAAATTTGAATAAATTGTTTCACCTGTGTTGCTCCGACATGGCGTGAGACGAAGGAACTAGAGAGTGATGAACATGCATGCATGCATGCGTGTTACAAGCATGTTACATGTCGAACAGGCCGCAATTTCTGAATGTGAGCAAATTATTCTATATTTTACATACTATTTGTAAATGTAGGTATATAAAATATCTCGCGCCAAAAAACATTTATATTTACAATTGAATTATGTAGATAGGTAACATTTTTAAAGAGTGAAAAAATCTTTTAAAAAGAAACTGTGTGGGTATATACCATTGGTATATACATATAGTCTAAGCGCTCAGTGGAAATTAATCATCTAATTTTATTTTATTAATTAGTCTATTAGTCCAAAATTTAAATTATTTTACTAAGTGTAGGATATGTTATAATAAACACATATGGCACACATATGATAATATATAATAAAATATAAATATTATTATACACACATATTAAAAGTCAAGACACATTTACCGCAAGTTGCGTTTAACGATTTGAAAAAAAAATCATATCCTATTCAACAACTTCAGTGAATCGTACAAAAGGTAAATTTTTTGTTAATTTTAACAAAATTTTAAAATAAAGAAATGTAATTTCGTAGAGATTTGTCTCAATAATGTATTTATTTATTAAGTAATAAACTAAGGCAGTGTTCCGTTTACGAAAACCAATAACTAAACAATAAAAAACAATTTTATTAAAAGGTAATTAATATGTAATTTATTCGCATTCAATAATAAAAATCAATTTTGAAATTAATCATTCGTTTTCAGTAAAGTTAAAGTGTCTTTTTCGAGTACTTTTAGTATTTTAAGCTTCTGTTTCCTTAAGCTACTTAAATAAGGATCCGATGTGTACAATAATGTACGCAACACATATTCGTTAGCTGCAGTCCTGGCACATTTACGGGCACGATGAACACGAAATTCTATGAAATTTTTATTACGTACTTTCTTATGCATCCTCCGATAGTTGTCCAATTGGAAAAACTGCACTATATTTGATTATGCTTTCTCTGTGGATTCCTTTTGAAAAAATAATTGTCGATAAATCGTTACTTTACGTTCCGATTCTACGTTGCGTATCAATTTTATTATTGATGCCTCTTTTTCTTCTCCGACAGATCGTAATTCTTGAACATAAGCACCATAAATATAATCAATTCCAGTGTCATGAAATATTTTGAAGCTTTCTGGTTTTGCGTTTGTGCTGAAGAACATTCAAAATATTTTGGCGGCCTTCCACGTTTTCGATTTAAATTTCGATGTCGAAGGGTTTAAGTCTTCAAATACAACCCCGAAGTTTTTGTTCAAAAACTCAAAATTATCTTTCCAAAATCCTATCCAAAAAGTCTTTCTATTGCCATGATTTAATCTACCTCGTTGTGAACTGATGCGAAAACAAAAACCTCATTGATGCTTTGTATCACCGGCCTGTGACGTCACGCTATAAACATTTTCAAAAATTTATAGGTATTTACGTATTATAACGATTTAAAAACAATAATTTTCAAATTAGTTTCGTAAAAATGCCTATTGTTAAGAAAAAAGTATATAACGGACTTAAGTTAAAAAGTTTGGAAATGGTCAATTCCATTTTAATCATGATTACACGTTTATTACAATTTTGTTGTGTATTTCTTTTAACTCAGTAACCATGAATTAATTAAATTAGTAATTCATAAATTACTACTATTTATTTACAAATTGAGTACAATAATTGCGAATAAAATAATCATTACACTAGGCAGAAAAAAAAAACACAAAATTAGATGAGAGAGAAAGAAACAGGGTACAACTACATCTATGAAATAAAATCAGAAATCAAACAATAACTGAAAATATTTTAATATTATAGACATGGGCGTGTGTGGATTACGTTTGTTTGCTCGATGTTGAGATTCAGAAGGGGAGACGCGCTGGTAACTTCTTTTATATTAAAAGTACATTTTACTTAATAATAATCTATCTATATTAATATTAAACTGTAAAAAGCCGTGTTTGTACACTGAATACATTCAAGAAAAAAACAGTTGGGAAAGGGTGCTTGGGACTGGGACGTAACCAAGCCGAATTTTTGTCTGTTTTTCTGTCTGTCTGGATGTGCGCGCATCACGCGAAAATAGCTGCATAGCTTTTGATGGAGTTTTCACAGTTTGGTAGCTTGGGGTCCAACTAAAAACCTATGTTGTGTTTCATCTAATTCTGGTGGGCAGAACCAGGGATACAGCTTGACGTCTCCGTAGTAAAAGTCGCTGGCAAAAGCTAAATTGACATAAAAACTATTTCCACGTAGACGAAGTCGCTGGCAAAAGCTGGAAATTTAATTCATAGAAAAAATTTATTGTTATACATTAAACTTTTTGTCGTAGCTGCAAACTGTGCGTAGTTCTTGGCTATAACTAAACTTGTTGTAGAAAGTAAATATATATGTTTTTTATTATTATTAATATTTTTATAATTTTTTATTACCCATTATACTTATAACATAATAGTATAACATTAAATTAACATTATAATGAAAAAAATACCATACATATTTTACTTAAATATTATATCACTGCCGCCTATTATAGATTATAAAGTTTTTCATATTTAGGTTTGTACTTACTAGATGGCGCCAAAGTAACACGAAATAGTACAATCTAGGCACCATAGATGTCGTTACTAAAATAACTACTTTCGTAGACGTGTGGTGGGGGAAAGTAGGAACAGAAAAGGTCATAGTTATTCACTGAGGGGTACGCCTTAAAAATATTTTTATTTTTGCAATAATAATTTTAATATGCCATATTTTTTATGAATACAATAAATCTGATTAAAATGTCATACAATTAATTATTTATGAAATATATAATTTTGAAATAATTATCAAAAAGGACATTGGTTAGTTTATTATGGTAGTTTAAGAACATTACTTAAGTATCTATATAATCATTATAAAAAGACTAACGTAAGTTTTTTATTTATTCAGAGGCAGTGCAAAAACATTTGATGACTGGGCTAAGGCAGGAAATGATGGCTGGGACTGGGAGTCTTGCTACAAGTATTTTGTGAAAAGCGAAGCAATGAAAGATGCTGCCATTATAAACGGTCCAACAGCAAAATACCATGGAACCGAAGGGCCACTTATAATCACTGCGTCTACTGAAAATAAATATTTCGTGAAAAAACAAGATGTGCTTTTAAAATGTTTTGAAGATTTAGGATTGAAAATGTTACCTGATTTAAATGTACCAGATCCAATGGGCGTAGGAAAGTTGAACTTACAGGTCACCGACGAAAAATTCCACAGGTCGAGCACTGCACAGTGCTATTTGTTGCCAATTAAAGACCGCGAAAATTTATACGTATTAAAAAATACAGTAGCTTCGAGGATTTTGTTTAAGAACAAAACTGCTGTTGGTGTAGAGCTAATTTTAGACTCTCAAGAGAAAATCAATGTGTACGCAAAAAAAGAGGTAATCGTATCGGCTGGAACATTTAATTCTCCTAAATTGCTCATGCTTTCTGGCATTGGACCTCGTGAAGAATTGGAGAAGTTCGACATCGATGTTTTACTAGACCAATGTATGGTTGGGAAAAATCTCCAAGATCACATACATGCTCCAGTATCTATATTAGGGGAATTGTCTCCAGCTACTACACTGGAAAATGCTTTGTCGGTGATCGATCTAAAAACTTTTCCTTTACCAGTTGTGTCAGGATTGTTCAATGTAAACAAAGAGCCTACTGAACAACCGCCAGAAATTCAACATTTGACTGGAGCTTTAGGAGCATCATCACCGATTCTCTATATCTTATGTCGTGTGACTTTTAATTTCAATTCCGCTGTATGTGATAAACTACTGAAAGATTCTTTATTGCGAGAGGTATTTTATAATTTGGTAATACTGTCTGATCCAAAATCCAAAGGCAACATAACATTGCTTAGTTCAGATATCAAAGACCCACCCAAGATTTTTACGGGATTTTTCAATGATGAAGTCGATTTGGAAACCCTAAGTAAAGGAGTTCAAAAAGTATACCAGTTGAAGGATACCACGTATGTCAAAAATGCCGGTGGATCATTTTACAGACCACCATTACCAGAATGTGATGACCTTGAATTCGCTTCTGATGGTTACTGGAAGTGTTATACTAGAGTGATGTCTAGCACCACCTATCATCCGATCGGCACCTGTATTATGGGTCCTAAAGGGGTGGTAGATAATAAATTGAAAGTGCGAGAAATAGACCATCTTCGAGTGGTCGATGCAAGTGTTATTCCGAAAATGGTCTCTGTTAACATTGAAGCTACGGTCATAATGATTGCAGAAAAAGCTGCAGACTTGATAAAAGAAGAGTACGGTTTTTATTGAAATTGAAATATATTTACTTACCTAATATAATATTGTAATTGTTATAATAAATGTTATGATACAGTTTCTATTTTATTTTAGACAATATCTTCTATTAAAACCGTTTGAGTGATTTAGCAGTGAAAAGTTAACCAACATACAGATAGACAGTTTCACATACTATTACACTACCATCACATTTGATACGTTAGTTAAGTTAGGATTACGACAGGATCAATAGTTAACATAGAAATTCAAGGTGATTCCATGCTACATTTGTTACACAAATACACTTTAATCCTGCAACAAACAAGTAATGATACAGGAATTAACGCTTTACAAATAGAACGTAAAAAACAATTTTTTGAAATTCGTGTCGGTTTGTTTGTTTGTTTGTATGCGCATCAAGTAAAAGGCACTCGCCGGATTATGTGAATATAAATATTATTTTTTCCAAAATGTAAGACTTTTTTCATTACAGCGAAAGATTTTGTTGAAAAAACAGTTTTGTGAAATGTTATATAGCTCAGATGTGCATTTGGTGAACATGACCGCAAAAATGATAATTTAGAAAGTTTCTGAAATTTAGAATTAAATATATCCTTAAGCAAAAACACCATTACGCTGTTACTATTACATAACTTTAATTGAATACAATAAAATGCCACATTAAAAGTAAAAATCAACAGTACAAAAACGAAAAATATATCCTTAACCCCCCGAAGGGTTAATCCTCGGGGATAGTATTTGTATCCGCGGCTTCGATTTGGCATCTCTATTTCCATTTCAATCCCTCGTCCTCAACCTATCCCTGAGTGACAGAGATGACAAGAGCAAACTCCCAAAAATCCTATAAGATACTCGTCGAAACAGCTTGCGGGCTGTGACTGTTTCCACCCCTGAAATGTGTATGAATGGGAACCAAAATTTGCACGGTCATTAAGAAAGGATGTCCCTAGGGCGGTACGTTTTGTTTTTTTTTTTTAATTCGTATTCGAATTCACGACTAATTATTTTCAAAAACGATAAACCTACGAAACTTATGTTTTTCAGGAATTTATTCTAAAACAAGTAAACAAGATGTCAAAAAAAAACAAAAACATACCGCCCTGCGACAATATTTCAACCATTACATATATTTTTTCTGTAAATATTGATACAGCAATAGTGCGAGGATTGTCTAATCCGTGTCTACGGGCCATACATGGGCCATACCCACTTTTTTGTATGAAAAGCCTACCCTTAATTATGACTTTTCATGCGTGTACAGATGTAATAATGTATTATTATTTCAAGTCAAGCACATGATAGGCTGCGATAATTACAGTTAAGACGCTAAAATAGACGACAGACATCGAAGCATTTTAAATTAAAAAAAAGATTTAAGAAAAATATATGTCTATCTATATTAATAAAATTGTAGTGTTTGTCTGTCTGTCCGTCTGTCTGTTTGTCTGAGCTAATCTCCGAAACGGCTGAACTGATTTCAATGAACCTTTACAGATGTGATTAAAAGATTATCAGAAGTGACATACAATACTTTTTGGTTGTCTGTCTGTCTGTCCATCTGTTTGTTTGAACTGGTCCCCGAAAGGGGTGAACTGCTTTCAATGAAACTGCACCGATGTAATTTAAAAATTGTCAGGAGTGACGTACAATATAGACGGGGCTAGACGGAAAAAATTAAGACCAAAAGTTTGTAAGGACACTTTTGTTTTATTAGTAATTTACGCCATCTGTTGAAATATGACTAACCTAATATAATGTGATATTGTTTTAGTTTAGTAATAACCTAACAGGTGGCGCTATTTAAGTTTACTTAAAATGGATTTTAAGGAATGTTTGAATTGATTATATAATTTTGTTGTGTGCTGTGTGAAGAGTGAAGATAATACAACTAGTTTTGTTATCCACTTTTTTAAGTGTAATACACCTAAATTTATAGCCTTAAGAAAAAATATAGAAACTCTTGTTTCTATGTAATAGTATATCTTGTTTTCAAACTAGTTCGCTCTGAAGGCAAAGTGAGTAGTCGAGTATGAAAAATGGGTGTCGGGGGGACGAAATCTCCGCCCCGCTATCGATACACCCGCAACAACTTCAAAGCAAACAAGGCGTTTGGCGTGAAGCTGTAAGCAGATATACATATGATGAATAAAACAGCTACATGGAGTTATGTTCAAGAAATAAGAAGGTGCCAATAGTTTAATATTATTAATACCTGTGACATTCCTTACAGCGCCATTTATTCCCAAATTAAGCAGATATTGAATTATGGGTAGGTAGTACAGGTACTAGGTAGTACAGTTGTGTACAACTGTACTACCTAGTACCTGTACTACCTACCTACTAGTACCTACCTACATACTTAACAAAATTTTATAATATATACGTAATATAGATATATTACACCCAGGCACGGAACAAATTGACATGTTCATGCTTACAAATATTTGTCCCAGGTGGAAATCGAACGCGCGACCTTCGATCCTACAATAAGGGTATCTAACTACGCGGCCAATCGGTCAGTCATTACGTCAAAATCTTCGACATAGATTTATTGACACTTGTCAGTCACTAGTTCTATTCAAGAAAAAAAAATATAGAACCTATAAGTGTGTTTGTTCGTTAGGACGTATAGTTTAGCGAAATGATACGTACTGAACTTGGCGTGAGTTTTACCTAGCATCACACAGAACCCTGTGTCGTATCATTATGCCAAATCAATGAAACAATAAAATTCGTCTACACAAGTTTATTTGTATTAGATACGTCGCGAATAAAATATAAGATAGTTGTAACAAATATTATAGGAGACCGAAGACAACCGCGCCCTCTTAATGGCCTTAAATTAAATACGTTCATCTGATAGGGTAGCTAAATATTTCTTAAGGTATGAACAAATCGGAAAAAAATTATATCTTGAGGAAATACAAAAAAGTTTCTACCGTTTCTAGAGGAAGAATTTGATTTAAGAATATACAATAATCCAGCAGAATCAACAATAAAATAATACCTATATAAATAAATAACAAACAAATACTACCATCGGTGCAGTTTTTTCAAAACATTTTTTTTTATTTTGTTTTAAGTCTAAACCCCCCGGCTTTTCCCTGGCTGGGCCCTTTGGCATGCTTACGTCTCCAGTCTTACCTCATCCATATTTTCATCATTTGCCCTATATCTTAAAACTATAGGGTATTTATTTGTCTACATTCTCTATATTATTCCTACTTCCTTAATTTTATCATCACTTTCTTTATTTTTATTTTCGTTACAATATTTTAAAACTTTTTCTATAGCTATTAAGCGAGCTAGCTACTTATAAATGTTGGCAGCTTTTGCGTACACCTTTGTCACGTGGGGAGTGAACGTCAGTTTCCCGTCTATTGTGAGGCCAAGGAGACGGATGTCCTCGACCAGACCTATTTGTTCGCCGTTCATGTGCATGACTGGGACATTAAATTTCCGCTTTTTGGTGAGCACCATCGCCTTAGTTTTGGATGGCGCAAACCTCAGCTTATTTTTGACGCCCCAGTCATACACCGCAGCAAAGGCCCGGTCGGCCTGCACTTCTAGATCAGGACCCGACCGTCCGGAGAACATGAGGACCACATCATCCGCGAATGCCTGCACATACACGCCGAGCCCCCCGAGTTCTTGGAGTAAGGAGTCCAGTATCAGGTTCCAGAAGGTTGGACTGGCATTAGAACCCTGTAAACAACCTCCCGTAGTCCTTTCACCGAACTCCTCCTCGGCGTACCTGTCCAGCACCTGACGGTCTCGCAGGTAGTCCACTACCATGCCGTAGAGGTTCACGGGGCAGGCTTTGGCGATCAGTTGGTCCTTCAGTGCAGGCCACCAGGCGTTATCAAAGGCTCCCTCTATGTCCAAGGACACCATCAAGACGATCAACTTGGATTTAAGTTGATGCCTAAGGTGGGCCATCAGGTCATAGAGGGAGTCCTCGGTTCCGCGCTGTGGCATGAAGCCATACTGAGTCGCCTGCAGCTTCGGCAACAAATGCCATTGTAGGTGTTTGACCAGCAGCCTCTCCAATGTTTTGCCCAGGACCGAGAGTAGTCCTATGGGACGACGGGATTTCGGCTGGGAGTAGTTTTCCCTCCAGAACTTCGGAATCACCGCTATTTTTCAAACCCTAGGAAAGCATCCTAGGGCCAAGCATCTGTTAGCTATGGCCCTAAACAATCCCAGGTTTCGGAAAACAGCGGCTCGGCATATGTCGGCGGTGAATCCGTCAATCCCCGAGGTTTTTTTTGGGATTAAAATCAGCTAAGGCCTGATGCACTTCAGCCTCGGTGAATGACGGATCCGCCCCCGACAATAATCCGCTTGCCCGGGAGGAAGCACTTTCCCCCTCCGTCCGCTCCCTTACCTCACCGTGGTGAGCGTTATCCGTATCCACACGGTCATCCGGAAAGAAAGTCTCAGCCAGGAGGCGAGTCTCTCGGACTGAAAATATTCCTCGCGCTGTTTTTTAAGAGGACATTCTCCAAGCGTTTTGACGTGTTCCGGATGACGTTTTGACGTTGTGGCGTTTTGACGTGTTCCGCAATCCCCTCGAGTTCGTCACGCGACTGCAGTAACCCCACCGACTCCTCGGTCAAGGCAGAGTCCTGGATTGCTACGTCCAGAACCCTGCCAAACTCCGACCAGTCGGCCTTCTTCGTATTGTACAGCCGCGTGCCGGTATGAGGCTGAGGTTCGAGCCGCCTCCCTAAACCGACGGTGAATGTGACGGCGTTGTGGTCAGATGTGACAAAGTCACGCTCCACGAACCACCTATTCACTCTACTAAGTAGAGCGGAGGTGCACGCCGTCACATCCACCGCACTCTTGAAGAGACGGCCCCCCCTATACACCTCAAACGTGGGAATATTTCCCTCGTTTAAGATGTTCAGCCCCATTTCATCAAGGAAATCGCAGACCTCCACACCACACGCGTCATTGCGTTCGCTGCCCCACCACAGATTCCAGGCATTGACGTCTCCACCAAGTATGATCCGGTCTGTTCCGAGCTCCGAGCAAACGTGTCTCACCCAGTCGAGGTAATCCCCGACCGGCTCAGTCCCTTCGAAGTACACCGAAACGACACCTATCCTGTCACGACCGGCTTCGATCACGGCAGATGCGACGTTTTCGGTGCTGAGGCTCGGGTTCTCAATCACCTTAACGCCGCTGCCCAGGACAAGGATGGCTGCCTTGACGGGTTTCCGGCGCGGGGCCACCTTTTGGATGACCCTACAGCCGGAAAACCGCCGAAGCTCGCTATCAATTCCCACATAGGGTTCCTGGACCATGGCTACCGTGATTTTCCGCCTTTCCGCACCAACCAGCAACTCCGCTGTTGCCAGCTTCGAACGCTGCAGGTTGGCTTGGACGAACAGGAGCGATGTCGCGTCGGCTAACTCTACCCGGGATGAGGTTGCGCCGAGTCGTACACTGGTAGTGTTCCTCGCGGTGCCCACCGCTAATAATAAGCCACGCGGGACCGAGCTATGGCGTCCCATTTGGCTCTGACGCCGCACTCATCGCTAAAGGCGGTGTGTGCGGCGTCGTCAACGCCCGTTGCCCTGCAATCAAAGCAGGATGGTGCACCCCCGCCTCCCTAACCGGGCACCCTGCACTTAGGTGCTCGCCGCCGCAATGGCCGCATTTATCGGCCTTCTCCTTGCAGTAACGCTTGGAGTGGCCAAAGCCAAGGCAGCACGAGCACTGTATTAACGGGGAGTGATCCCGGACAGGTCGGCGCTGGAGACCCACATAAATGAATCCTGCCCCGGTCAGGCGACGCCACAGCTCGGGTGACACCTCGAGCACCGGGTGGCATTCTAGGCTATTCCGCGCTGGCTTTCGGTAGCGGACGGACACCTCAATGGTCTTCCAATCGAGACCGTCAGTTGCGTGCCTGTTCTGCGTCCTGAGAGATTCCACGATCTGCTCATCCGTGTTTATCCTTAGTACGTCCCTCACAATGACCAGAGGGTTTCTACTCTCCGGCCTCACCACCTTCAGCTCCGCTCCTTTCGCTCTCAGTTGCTCCTCTATACGAGCGCTGTCGCTTTTAGAGGAGCAACTGAGAACGACCTTTTGATTTTTAGCCTTCCGCAGCCGGTCGACGCACACCCCCATCTGTCTCGCGTCAACCACACTGCGGACTCGGTCTGTGACCTGTTCCGCAGTGTGTTTGTCGTTTATGGACGATATGATAAGGGTGTGCGCCGCCCCGCCGCTCGATCCCGTAGTCGCTGCGAGACCGGCGTTTGCTACGATTGCAGCAACCGCCGGTCTCGCAGCCATTTGTGCATATGTTGCTAATGGTGGTGAAGCCGGACCCTTCTCTATAAGTTTTTTCACCTCCTCTATCTTGTGAGGGACGTCGTAATAGCCTAAGAGGTCGCGAGTCCCCTTTGTCTCTTTGACAATTGCGTCTACCTTTTCCTCTAGGGCGAGACAGCGGCCCAGGACCTGCTCTAGCGCTTTCCCGTGCCGCTTCTCGCCCAACTCGTTGTCGCGTGCCCTTCTCGCTTTCTCCCTTTCCAACTCAATGGCGTTCCGGGCACGCGACTCCTCCAGGCGAAGGACCAGCTCGTTGACCTGTAGAAGTTTGTCTATGTATTGACATGTGAAATGTATTTTTCAAGACATTTAAATAAAATAGAATCCCAAACTATATTTCCTACTTCAGTTACCACAAGCCAATTATTACTAAAATTGAGCCTACTGTTTAAGTTTATATTACATTATATTTGTTAATAATAAAAAAAATATTATTATTAATTAAAAAAAATTAAAATTTTATTACAATTCCTTCACTAATTATAATCGAAAGGAACTCGATCCATCCGGGTGTCCCTTGACACCTCTCAAGTTTTTTGTTTGTCTGTCTGTTCGTCCGACTGTTTCTTTGAACTGATCTCCGAAAGGGATGAATCGATTTCAATGAAACTTCACAGACATGTTTGAAAAATTGTCAGGGATGACATACAAAACTTCTTGTTTGTCTGTTTGTCCATCTTTCTGTCTGTTCGAGCTAAACTCTACAACAGCTAAACCGAATTTGATGAAACTTCGCAGACGTGAAAAGAAGGGCATGAGGAGTGACATACGTTACTTTTTGTTTGTCTGTCTGTCTGTTTGTCTACCTGTATCTTTGAGCTAAACTTTTAAAATTAAAAATAGGTTGTCAGGAGTCATATAGGTAACTTTTTGTCTGTGTGGTTGAGTGTCTGTCTTTTTCGTCCGGCTAATCTCCAAAACGACTAAACCATTCCATCAGGAGTGACATAAGTTGGTTTTTTGTGTTGGTCTGTCTGTTTGTTAGGGCTAATCGTTTAAACATTTGATCCGATTTTACTGAAATTTTGCAAAAAGAAAGAGGGCGTTGTCAGGAGTGGAAAGTATTTTTTTTCTCTATACTAATAAATTTATAGTGTCTGTCTATCTGTCTGTTTCGTTTATCTCGAAAACGACTGACCGATTTGCGGTATAGCTATTCTACATGCTAAAATGACTAAATGGATTTTGATGAAATTAGTTATAGAGGTTTCTTAGGTAGAGGTTGCTGAATTTTCTAAAATGTGTCACAATATTCTGGAGCGTCGCTTTCATTTAGCTGTGCCGGTACAACTGTAGTTCACATGGGCGAAGTCGCGGGCGGAAAGCTAGTATTTCAATAAAATTAACAGGGAGGAGTTTCTTGTCGGTTCTTTTTCTTCTAGTTTTCCGAACCGGTACCTAATCAATTCATTTTAACTTTCAGTAAGTGTGTGTACAAATCTTATTTTGAATATTTTTATTTTATTTTGATTCCACCCCCTATTGTCCTCATCTTAAATGAGTGAACAGTAAAACACTTTTCACGTTATATAAATAACGTAAATCTTAACCGGAGGCTCGCACCAACGGAATTATTTCGCCTCGAGTAACCCTTAGGGGTTACCCGACAACTTTGCTCCGGCAACACCCTAGTGTGCCGCCTGGCTGCTCCGATGAAGTCTTTAGAGCTTTCGGGCTAACGACACGCGTCCTTATTCTGCTTCAGGTGGTTGTTTAGTATGTGCAACTCCCATATAACCCGCGCGCTCGAGCGCGCGGATGCTGTAGAGTTTAATCCGTCTTCCCATCGCAAGAGTAAAACAAAAATAAAAAAATATTTGGACAACCTTGACCGATCGACAACCAGCGCGTTTCACATATCA
Source organism: Luffia ferchaultella (assembly GCA_949709985.1). NCBI lineage: Eukaryota > Metazoa > Arthropoda > Insecta > Lepidoptera > Psychidae > Luffia > Luffia ferchaultella. The sequence goes on from OX453261.1 coordinate 15,464,294, forward strand.
CTGTCGAAATGGGTTCTAGTGAAAATGACGCTAATATTCACTTTTAGGCGCGCCGTTGAATTAACTTAGAAAAACCAGTTCAAAAAAATTAATAGGGTAAAATCTAGATGCTTAGTCACTTAGTTGTTTAACAATGTATAAATATGTAAATGATTTTAGTTTAATCAAGTTATTATAAAATGTAACAAAGGCATGCCTAATATTGACAGTTTATTTTAAGCCGTTCTTTTATAATTTTTTTCGTGTCAGTACGTCACATATTGTATGATTTTTTTATTCAAAAATGATTTTACAATTTTCAGCTTCTTAACCTTACAAAATGTTTTGTTATCCTTTCGCGGCTAAACCGCAAACCATTCTTGATAATACTTGGTAGAAATAGACATGGGCTAGTTTCCACTGCGGAAATGTGTCTGAGTGTTTGTTACCCTTTCACGGCTATACCGGAATGTTCTTTTGGTACAAATGCGAAGCCGCAAACAGAAAGCTAGTTCATAAATAAAACTCTGGTCATATTAGCTCTCAGTCACGAGTCGGGGGCCTAACAGAAGCCACAGCGAATTCCATCATACCAAGGAGATGGTCAGTTTGATTGAAAATGACGTACGATAATATGATTGTCTGGCTTGATTGACAAGCCCGGTGAACGTTTAGACTAACGTGTTCTTTGGCGGTAACGGCTACTCCGAGCCATTTGACTAGACTCATCTCATATGCTCCCACTGAGAGATATAGTGACTTCAACAGAGATGCGGTGACGACATAACAAAGAAGTTGAAATGTCAAGAGAGAGCGAGATGTAATGACGTCGAAGAAAGCAAAATCGGAAAGTCATCCCGGACTTAGTTTCTGGCGCTAGATTGTTTCCGTAACACAATTTTCTGTATAATTCGATTGCCGCAGATTTAATTCTATTACATAAATTTAGATAGCTCAATTTTATTTATAACATAAAAGAAGTTCTCTCTGTAAGCTTAAGAAAGTGTCCCCAGAATTTTAATGAAACTTATTGACATCGCGTCGAGCGAGTCCCTCTAATAAATTACTAAATATTTTCAGAGGGTAAATTTCTCTTCAATGGACGGCTTCAAAGACGTCTTTCATGTAATATCTTTACGACGCAGACGCTTTTGGTGCAAAAAGGTACGAAAAAGCGTCTCTTTATTGCCTATAGACAAATTTTAAAAATGTTAAAAAATTCAATAAATATTAGCTCCGAAAACTCAAAAAACCAAACTCTTCTTTTTTTTGGTTTCCTTATAATATTCAATTGTTACGAAAAAAATTTATATCTTGTGAATATTCATACGAAATTATTTTCATACTATCGACCCGCCCTGGCTTCGTACGGGTAGCAAAGTATATGTGCCGTGGTAATTTTTCTGTCGTAGTTACTACCCGGTTAAGATGCTATTAAGATGAAATGAAATGAAATTAATTAATTTTTTTGTTATCGTAAAAAAGAGAAAGCATTGCATGCAACACTAACAATAAATTATTATTATGTGCCATATCTCTCACACTAGGATCCCCTGTGTTGTGAGAGATAGTCACTTCTAGTGGTACTTAAATTATTATTATATTTTTTTTTGTACAATGCACTTAAACCAATATACACGAAGGAAATATATAGCCAATATTAATTTAGTTTGGATTGACAATAATTGATTTGAGCGATGTGCTGTGTGTTGTGTGAATGTTTGTGCGTATGTGGTATGTGGGTGCATGATGAGGGCCTGCAAGATGGGAATAGGAAGAGATTTGAGTGCTATTTGAATGTGTGTTGAATATCCTCTGTTTGTGCGTAATGTAAGCTTAAGAAATAATCTGTTAATTTTGATTTACAAATGCGTTTAGTGTAGTTAATTATGTCTAAGGTTTTATTCAATTTCGTGTATATATATGGGCCCAAGAACGAATAGGCTCTTTGAGCAAATTCTGTTTTTGTTGCCGGTGTTGCCAGCATGACTTGCCCGTGGTCCAACCAGCGTTGTCCAACCAGTTGGTCCACGGGGGATTTGCTGTAAATGTTGTTTAATATTATGATGAAGAACCTAACCCGCGGCCATACGATCACTTTCATGTTAAAACCTTCAACTAAATTTAAGACTTATTGCTTGGTAGTACCACGGGCAAGTAAAAAATAATGATTTATCTTTCGTTGTCCAACCAGTTGCTCCACGGGCAAAAAATCCCCCGTGGACCAATTGATTGGACAACGCTGGTTGGACCACGGGCAAGTCATGGTTGCTAGAATATTAGGCGCTGAGATCTTAATGATACATGGTTAGTGTTCAGTGACGTTTTGTGGATCGGACGTTTCTTTGGTAGTTGAGCTGCATTGTGCGCGATAATGCCTCCATTTTCAGGAGATTTTTACTATTTGGTAGTCTTAAGATTTCAAATAAAAATTAGTTTTCAAAAATCAAACAATAATTTCGTATTTAATTAATAGAATTTTGTAAATCATACTCCAACATTATTTTTCATATAATTTATCCTATGTATTTCTATCTTTGTCTTTTCTAATTTATAAAAGGAATGTATACGCATAACATGCCATATCAGCCCATTATGTCCCACTGCAGGAGCTTAGGCCCTCTCCTAGGGATGAGGGTGCTTGGAGCTTAATCCACCACGTTGCTTCAGTGCGGGTTGTTGGATGTTAACGACTGCCATATTCTGTTGACGGCAACCGGGATCGACGGCTTAACGGACGGATGCACGGAGTCAGTGATAATTATGTACTTAAGTCAGAAAAACTTATTGGTACATACCGGTTCCTGGGATTCGAAGCACGACCTTCTAAATAAGAAGCGGGCTCACCACCACTGGGCTATCACTACACGAAAATATATGCATATTTTTATGCAATTAGACAATTGCAACTTTCTATTAGCTCTGCCGCCATAATCCACAGTATATCAGTATATGAAAGTGATAGCAAAAAATAAAACGTATCTTCACAGTATAGTTATTCTTAAAAGCAAAGTTTATTATTTTATGTGGTTTTTATAATAATTAATATTTTTATGTGATTTCTGACCTATAAAATAAATGTAAAAAAACGCTAGTCTATCTTGAAGTTAGTCCTGATTTTCTTGAATTTTGATTTCATTGCGTGGTGCCGTTTTATTTTACAGTAAATATTATTTATTTAAGAAAATAAAATGTAGAAAATAACATTATAATTTGTAGATACGAAAGCGTATTTGTCTGTGCGATTGTTACCTTTTTAAAGCCAAATAGCACATCAGCCCATTATACCCCACTGCAGGGGCTTAAGCCTCCCTACAGAGTGAAGCCCTTGAAGCTTAAATAAACCACGCTGCTCCAATGCGGGTTGGCGGATTGTAACGACCGCCACTATTGAAAAACTCATTGGTACACGCCTGGATTCAAACCACGGCCTCACGACCTTATAAATATGACACAGGTTTGCTGCGCTCGGGCTATCACGGCACCCCGATCTTGATGGGAGATATGAAATGATATAGTTAAATAAACGTAGAGTATATAGATTGTTCATGATATAAAGGTTTATATTGGACAAAAAATTTCTTTCTTTAGTACGTAGGTAACGAAGCAACGAAACGACGTGATTTTCAGTGTACAGGACGATTTTGTCATTACCTCTCAAATTCTTTCTAGACATTTATCAAAGGCTTCATTATAAAGAAAACAAAATTTGGGAGCCATCACGGGACGCCTGACAGATGTGAAACATCGAGTTTGTAAATAAATGACAAGATTACGACAGGAATTAAATATGGCATAATGAAAAATGCACATATTGTTCTTTTATTGACAAACCATTTCAATTCCACATAAAAATATATGAAGATTATGATCATTATTTAAAATGAAAAATTAAATATTATGAATTTTATACAGAAAATGATGTCAATTTATTTATTTAAACATTTATTTTCAATAAATTCAAAAATAAAAAATTTACAGGCATATGCTAACATTTAGTAACTGGTCGGCAGTCGGTCAGTTGATTCGATATTAATGCGAATATTTACTAATTTACTTAATAAAAAATACTTAAATAAATAAAAGTATTAATAAAAAGAACTTAAAAATTGATACCCTACTCTGTAAACACATAAGGTTCTTTATCCTCTAAATATATATCGTAAGAATAATCAGGTTTATACCCTCACCAATAAATGTTTCACATGAAAAAAACGGTAGGGAAAAATTTCACCAAATCTTTATTCCGAAAGAATTATCGGTACAGCGTGGTTGTACAGTGGTACAGACAAACGTAAATACTACGTATTAGAAAGGAGTGACTGCGGGTAAAGCAAGAAAGGATATTCCGTCAGCGGCCGCCGACCGACGCAATCGTCAGTCACCAGCGAATTCCCACCCCAAGACGATAATTTTGCAGAGCCATTCTTAATGTTCTCGCACTGACTGATACATAAATAAAAAATACATATTTTATTATTGTCAGCAAAATGTTGGCGTGAGGCGCTTGGAACGGGGGCATATTTAATTCTTACGAGCTACGACATTATGACATCTACCTTAGAAGGTAACGTACAAAATAAAAAAATTTAATTAAATTTCTATGTTCTTGAAGTGACATGACAGTATCGCAAATCCACAGAGTAATCAAATTAACAGGAACGTAATGATACAGTATAGAATAAATAGAAAGTCAACTTCAAGTGTGGCACAAGGCCGACCTAACTAAGGCGGAGGAAGGCACGTGGGGACGGCAATATCCTAGATTCAGAGCCATCGCCCCTAGAAACTTATACATGCAAAGATCAAGTATTTTATGGGTGATCCAAGTAATGATGGTTGTATACGTATGTACGCACACAGAGTGAATCAGGAAGTCTGTGTGCATATATGCATTGCTGTGATGCAAAAAATCTTTTAATATGAAAATTTCAGTCTGTTTTGCTTTAATTTAGCAAAATATTTACAGGTACTTAAATATTGTACGTCGAATGGTGGTAGGTGATTTTTATTTAAACATCAAACACAATTGACGTATTGATCCATTCATAGTTAGTTATCAACACAGACCAGTCAACCTTTAGACCACGCTTTAATAAACGTCAGTACGAAAACGAAATCGCCAAAAAGTGGCGGGATGCGGGGAGAGGTCGGCTAGTTTTCATTGGCTCGTTCAAAATTGACAATTTAATGGCTTCCGACGTGCTTCCAACTGACCGCTCACAAGAGACGTAGTTATGTAGTGTCACTACATAGCCTTGGCGAATGCTACTCCCTGTCAAAGCGTGGTCTATAAGGTTGACTTGTTTGTGGTTATCAAAGATCACCAAAAACACTTGTGTTCACAATAGTTATTACGACAAACGTTTTCTGCTAATGTGTATGTAAATATTAAATGGCAAATAATTTTGCTGTTTTTGAATGAGTTTGTATTTGCTATATTTATGCATGTTGAACGACGAACGACGAGGTTGAGCGACCAACATAAAAAATTTATAACTTTGCCATTTTTGAAGATATCTATAAAATTCTTTCATTAATGGAATTTTCTTAGTCGGTAGAATAGATTTATAGAATAACAAAAAAAAACGGTAGACGAGCTCATTGTGACAAGTTAATAACATTTTTATTTTCGTTCTACAAATATGATTTTAACATAATATTGGCATGAAAATTTAATTTTCCACTAATATCGCAAACCCGTATTACCTGATGAAAAGTAAAATTTTTGGCTACTACCCCAACACTTGACTGACCGACGGTTCTACGGTCGAGACGCAAACTGCACACCCAAAAGTCTGGGTTCGATCTCCGTCCGTGACAAATAGAACTTGTTTATTTGTTCTCTATATTGCTGTAAAATATCAAAGTAAATTTTTTTAAAATTTAATCTTTATTTATTTAGGAGCTTTGATCACACATGTGAGCATGGCAGCTTCATCTTATTTTAGTCATTTGTTTCTAACACATAGTTACATAAGTTCTTACAGCTATTTATGATACAATTATTGAGCAGGTGCTCGCAATGAAACACTTTCTTCCATAAATAGATAAACTTTCACCGTAGATAAACAAAACAAGCGACCCGACACAATGGTTCTTTTAAAATTGATTGCATATAAACCAAATCCATTTAGTTGATCCCAAGGTTATGTATTAATATTACATTACATGCATTGCAATTTGTACTGTTAATTTTCTTCATCGTGAAACCAAAATTATTTAATGGCATATGGCCAGATCTCATTCTAAAAGCTATTGTGATCATATTTCTAGATAATTTGATACTTAAAACCATGTAATGCGAGGCGGCTCACTTTGCGTGGTCTTATACCATATCCTTTTCTCTTTAGAATTTTATTAAAGACTCTTTCCAAAGGCTATTACATTCTGCTAAGTAAAATATCTAAAAATATATTTAAATATGTCCATCAGTAGCCTAGGACTCATATTTACAGGCTTTGCCTATTTTGGGACAAGACGACCGTGTGTACTACTCTTACTAAAATAATGTTTCAGATATTATTGTTATTTGTTATTATTTCCGAATATAGAACTCTTTTAATGTACCCCAGCTCATCTCTCAGTATATGTATTTGGGCTGCGCCCAGTTCAGTTCAGCCCATTCAGTTTGTTAATATTAGTTAATAAAAATAATTTAAAATAAAAGTTTTCTTGGAATTTTCGATAAACATGACATTTTTTTTTAAATTTTCGTAATAATTATAAAGCTATGGCTACGTTGCATTCGTAAATCTCTCATTAATGAATATTATCCTCTTTCCTTAACACACATTACGGCGTTGTCTTTCCTATGCGACGCACTCACAATATACTAACAGTCAATTCGTTAATCGCTTATCACCAAAAAACCCACGTAAACAGTTATAAACTATTGTGTATAGTCTATCCGTTATATTAGACCTCGGTACACCGAAAGGCAAAGTAGGAACGAAATTGACAAATTAATATTTATTTACTTAGAGAAAACAAAAACTTATCACATCCGCTGCATACTAAACAAAAAATTATGACATTCTTCATCACTCGACGTATCCTTCAAATCACCCCCTGTGTTTATAATAAAACATTCTATTTTGTCATTTACTTACTCCGTAAAGTGTCGATGTAAGCTGATAAATTTTCGCTGAAACTGTACGCCGCACGCGCAAGCCGTCGGTTTCTTTGTTACGGCCGGTACGTGCGGCAGTTTTCTTTGTGAATTTTTTGTCTGAGTGCTTTGGCGGCGTCACAAAGGATGTGGGTTAAAATAATGAATATACTTTAAATACGCTACGCTACGATAATAAAACGCTATGACACATAAACTGAGGAGCTGGTGCACAGAACCGGATTAGTCCGCGATAATCTGCGGGCACGGCCGTGCCCCCACCAAGTCGAGCAAAAAAGCGTCACGGCCGTACCATCCTTTTCTCGAAGCAATTCAGACCATTTTCGACCCCCTGTAACTTCGTTGTGGATAAAACTAGAAGACTGAAATTTTCAGTAACCATGCAGGCATATTATATAAGCATATTACACGTTTTCATTCAATTTGAACCAGTATTTTTAAGAAATTATAACGGGTCAAATTTCTTAATTTTGTCACTCACTGACTCAACGATCATCAAAATTCTAAGGCACTTCTAGCAGACCTAGAAGCTTCAAATTTGGAATATAAGTAGTGTTTGGTGTATGAATCAAGGAAAAACTAAAAAATCTAGAAAAGACCGCAAAGAAAATTAAGCTCATACAGCCAAGTCTTCAGTTAAATTTTTCAATATTGGCTTTATTCGTAACGATGTTTTATTACGGCAGTTATTATTATATTAAACTGTAGCTGAAGCTCAAGAAGTAGTACCGGAAAAGAGAAAACGGAAGGCTACCTACAAAAATAAGAAAGTTCATAAGTCAGAGAGAGGGCTTTAAGAAAATTCGTTGCTGGTAGATAGACATATATACAATAAGTAGAAGGTACCGAAAAGGAAAAAAGTAGAACTGTCTACAAAATACAAAAAGAAATGAGATCCCATCAAAAACAATACTTGTCAAAAAAACCAAGTCTCGCAACTCAGTTGTTCTGCGGTAAAAAGTTGTGAGATCCATGTAATACCAAGTCGGTTATTAATTTATTCGGTTATAAATATATTGAGACTTGGCCATCGCCTGAAAACACGTGTAAATTCAATCGCCTGAAAACACATGTAAATTCAATTATTTAGTGCGATGGCCAAGTCTCAATATATTTATATAAAACATTACATACTTACAAGTAGAGACTTACAAGTAGAGACTGAATAAATTAATAACCGACTTGGTATTACATGGATCTCACAACTTTTTACCGCAGAACAACTGAGTTGTGAGACTTGGTTTTTTTGACAAGTATTGTTTTTGATGGGATAAATTTTACACTCTGGTTAAAAAACTAATATCAATTTAAGGAGGTGATTAATATCATAACACTGCATTATTGCAGGTCGGTGAATTAGATCTATTGTTGCATGAGTAATAAATTTTTTATTCACTTTTATATTCTAGAAGTTATTCAAGAAATAAAAATGGACTAATCTGGTCTTGTTTGAAAAAGGTGGACTTATCCGGTTGTGATTGCAAACATGTGACAAGTCCAGTTTTATTAATATCAAACAAATCCGGTTTTGTATAAAAGGGGAATTTTAAAATGAAAGAAAAGTGTAGATTTGAAAAGTTTATTGTATATGTTTTAAAACAAAATCAGATTACAACTTCCGTAATATCTACTTCCAGACATTCTCAATCGTCAACGTGATGACATTCACATGCTACGAGTACATCATCCTGAATGGTGATACTTCTCTATACCATTCTAATTCTGGATGCTCGATCCACTGATCACCAAACTGCGTTACCAAAATACGCTCAACGTCTTTCTTCTTTTGAGGTTTAATTTGGTTAACTGAAGGCATTCTTCGAAGTACTGATGGATGGTTTAGACTCTGCATAAGAAGGTTCGTATAAAGTACAGTTTCTTCGTTACCATTATAGTTATTTAAAATTTTAACACAACACGTAAAGTGTGTTAGTGAAGCCGTTGTATTACAAGCGCCACCACCACGCCCACGTCTAGAACCACGACTTCGAGTTTGAGTGCCGTCAGAATAAATCTGGTTTGCAATTTGTTTTTGGATTATAACCCTTTTGGCATCACGAATACATTGCAATATTTTGTAATGTTTTTCCAGCCCTTTTATATCTAATAATTTCTAATCCTCAGAGAGAACCTTGACTTTATCGTGCTAAGCATAAATTTCATGATATTCTTGGGGTCTGAGCAATAAAGGTTTTTTTCGTAAGTCTTTCTCCACCCTGCCGAATACCCTAACTGCGGGCAAATAACTATGCCCTCGTACAGGAAAAGTCACTATAATTTTATCCAGATTAGAAGGAGCATAATTTTTGAGCCATAAGATTAATGTATGTACCTATCACGTAGGAATTTTTATTGTGCCCTCCGCGTCCATCTGCGAAAAGACGTAAAACTTCTATCTCATTTAAGTCGAGAGAGAGCAAGTGACTCAATTATGCTGATGATACTTCTGCAGATCCTCGTTTTGCTATATTTTCAGTCCAAGCGTAAAAATAAGGGTGCTGCGTCTCAATGTCTGTAAGACACAAAGGGTAGAAGCTGATTTTCTCAGGATAGGGGTCTTTGGCAGAGGTTGTACCTGCTGCAAATCAAAACATAGGGACAGGGAATTTTCTGGTTTTCGTTTCATATGGCTAGTAAACGCTTTTGCTCTGACCCTATGGAATGTATATTCTCCTTTTATAGTAGCAATTTGGCCAGGATCATTTTCTATTTTCAACTTGTTTTTGTACAATAGACAGGTGCTGCAGATATTCGACGCAGGGAATGAAAACCGAACGTTAAAATCATTTTCAAACACCCGCCGAAACATTGACTCGTTTACTTTGAGATTTTCATCACTTACTAAGCTAACTCTTTATAATAACTATTAGTAGAACTGAATGGTAGAAATTATACGGTTTGCTTAATTGTTTTGCCCGTTCATTTATACCAGTACGTCAGAACAGATAAACAAATCCGTTCTGTCCTACTAGTAGAAATGAATAGATTTTTTTCTCCGTTTAGTCCTACTCGTAGGGCTTAACGGTAGAACTATACGGACTACTTCAAATTAAGTCCACTACAACGCTAACGCTTCAGGAGCGAGCCGAAACGTAGTTCAAGTAAGAACTCGTGGGCGTCTTCAGTATTATTATTCGAAGCAGAAAATTGTTAGTGCCAATAAATGAAATGATTTTTTTATTGTTCCCAGCCATTGGTCGTAAAAACGCTTCAGCATTACACTTTAGTAACACGAATAAAAAGCGTCCTTCGGTTTTGCGCTGTAAAGTATTATTTACCTTGTCACGTTTTGTAAATCTGAAATTTCGTGTCGTTTTATTTTATTCTGTGAAATACTATACCTAAGGTTAGAATACAAATTTTGAAATAAAGTTGCTTTCAATCGAAAATATAGTCAGTTTCTAAATAATCAAAACAAAAAAATCACATATTTGTTTGTGTTATAGTTTTACTTCCCGTCTAGGGTTTCTATGATATTTTTCTAAATAGTAAGTCTGCAGTTTTTACAAAATAAATAATTTAACCAGTTTCGATTTGTCGCGGCTATAAATTCAAACTATATATTAGCTTTATAGCTTCATTCGTGACTGACCGATTGGCCGAATGGGACCATAAATGCGGAGCCGTAAGTCGCAGGTTCGATTACCGCTCGGGACAAATATTTGTGTGCATGAACATGTCCATTTGTTCCGTGTCTGGGTCTAAAATATCTATATCTGTATATATAATAAAGAATAATTAAGTTTGTATATCAGTTCTTTTGTAGGTACCTATAACACAAGTTTTTCTTACTTCGGGACTAGATGGCGCTGTCTGGGATGTCCCAGATATTATTATTATTGTTTACTTGACTGACTATACACATGGTTACGCAGAGAACATTTTGTTTGTCGCGGCCAGCCACCTGTACACCATTTAGCGGTGTTTACTTCGGAGGTTTGTTTACAAAATAGCTGACGAAAACCTTCTAAGAATATAAACTCTAATCACAAGCTCTATTTACGAGCTATATTAAGTTGTATATACTATTGAACAAGCACGCAATCAAATAATTTCATTTTTTCTATAGTAAAAACAAATCAAATTACTGCTATTGATTTTGATATGCTTTTGAGGCTGTTTAGTGAGCAATATATTCAGTTTCCTCAGTAGATTATAATCAAACTTCTAGTTGGACGACCGCTTAGCCTAGTGGGTAGCGACCTTGCCTACGAAGCTGGAGGTCCCGGGTTCGAATCCCAGGTCGGGTCAGTATTAATGTGATGAATATTGATACTGGTACCGGGTCTTGGTTGTTATATGTGTGTGGTGTCTTGGCAAAAATATTTATATATGTATATATTATAAAGAATATTTAAGTATGTACTTATATCAGTTGTCTAGTAACCCATAACACAAACATAATACTTGCTTACTTTGGGACTATATGGCGTTGTGTGGGTTGTCCCATGTATTATTATTCATAAATATAGATATATAAATATAAATAATCAAAGTATTTTGCATATACTTGCGCATTGCGTCGTACATAAGTTTTAATAAACAGTTATAAGTTATAATAGAGCGGTTGACTTGCGACTGGAAATCTCTACCTACCCTAATCTGGCTCTACCACATTGTTTATAAAAACCGGCCAAGTGCGAGATTGACTCTCGGGTGAAGGGTTCCGTACCACTGTACAATATAAAAACATATTTTTAGACACCCTTCAATTTTTGAACTTTAATTTTATTACTTGTGTTATGGCGGCTATAGAAGTACAAGTACAGACGGACGGACGGACAGTAGAACCTTAGCAATAGGGTTTTCGTTGGTATCCTTTGGGTATGAAAATTCAGAAAAAGCTTATTGTTTGCTACAGCGTGATCTAAGCTGCGAATATTCAGTGTACGTGTACTGAACAAACTACGTGATAGTGCAAAATAACTTAACATAAAATAACATAACATAAACATATACATAAAATAAAATAACAAGAGTTCCATAGTAATAATTATAGATTTTTAAATTTTGAGTGTTTTTCTCATTTCAACTAAATAGATAGGTACTTCCGCAAATAGTTAAATATTGAGGAAAATTTGCTCTTTTATACATAGAAGTTCTCATAATAATTACCGAGACAGGGACGCGCTTGGCGATTGAAAGAACTCTCTTTTTATACTACCACGCTGCTCCAGTGGAGGTTGGTGGATTGTAACGACCGCCATCTATAGACAGCAACCGGGACCGACTGCTTAACGTACTCTCCGAGGTACGGAGTAAATGATAGTTATATACGGTCACTAGTGATAGTCAGAAAAACTCATTGGTAGGTGCACGCCCGGATTCGAACCACGGTCACACGGTCTTATAAATTTGGAACAGGTTCGCTGCGCTCGGGCTATCACGACTTTGATTATCAAATTGGTAAGCTGAAAAGGGGGCAAACAAATTATAGAAATCATGGGCGAATTGTAGATAAGAAATCACACAATTATTATTTACAAAATGAGTACAAAAGAGCGCGTCGATTCGCCATAGAATCATTTCACAACTATAGACGACCGCTTAGCCTAGTGGGTAGCAGCCCTGCCTACGAAGCTGGAGGTCCCGGGTTCGAATCCCAGGTCGGGTCAGTATTAATATGATGAATATTGATACTGGTACCGGGTCTTGGTTGTTATATGTGTGTGGTGTCTTGGCAAAAATATTTATATATGTATATATTATAAAGAATATTTAAGTATGTATATCAGCTGTCTAGTAACCCATAACACAAGCATAATACTTGCTTACTTTGGGACTAGATGACGCTGTGTGGGAAGTCCCATGTATAAAAAAAAAGAGTTAACTACAAGAGTCTGACTTCAAGTACATACTATTCGGAGGGAAAACAAGTCTGAAAATAGTGACAGCATTTCGAATTGTCTATAGCATATCAAGTGGTTCCGTACAAAAGTCGTACGTTGTACCACTTTGGGTGTCTCTGGCCAGCCTGATTCATACACTTCGTAACGCACAGAAAAAAGGGAAAAGCTTTGAAAGTAAAATTTTTCAAAACCACTTTCATTTTATTATTGTATTTGCTGATTGGCGAGTGGTTAGAGACCCTAACTGCGGAACCAGATGGGTTGCGGGTTCGATTCCCGCCCGGGACAAATATTTGTGTAAATGAACATGTTTATTTCGTTCCGTACCTGGGTGTAAAATATTTATATATCATTAAAAAAGAATATTTAAGTATGTATATCAGTTGTCTAGTAACCCGTAAATCTTGCTAACTTTGAGACTAGATGGCGCTGTGTGAAATGTCCCATGTTTTATAAATAACTAGCGACCCGCCCCGGCTTCGCACGGGTAGCAAAGCATATAAGCCGTAATGTTTTTTTCTGTCGTAGTGTCATATCAACTTGTTGCGTCGAACATGTGAATTGGATTTAATTATCTACCTTTAAATATGACGTAAGTTCATCCTACTTGGAGTATTTTTAAAGTATTTTATTTCTAATTCTATAAATATATGAAAAAGTAAAGACTAATCACATATAACCTAACCTAAAAACGCGTATCGCGTCGTCCCGTATGGCCGCCCGGCTGGTCGCGCGATATATATATTTCGCGATAGCTTCTAAGATATTAATTTAAATTGTACAGTGTAAAGGGCAATCATAATGTGCATAAAATGCTGAAGATAAATAACGTAATAAATTTGATAAGGATTAATACCGTATCCGTATAAATTGCTTTCAAATTAGCTCATCATATGACACCACTTTTTTAAATATAAAAATAAGTATAGTAAGCTATCCATGAAAGATAGACATATACCATCGCGGACTTTTCTTTAGTTCTATGTAAGATACACAATTCCTCTATACATTATTTTGTTATATCTCAAAAGGATTAGGCAGCGTTTTCGATGAAAGATCCCAGCCGGCTTGATTTTTTTCCGACTTCTTCAACAATAATCGTCATATTTCAACAAATTTGCACTAAACATTAATAAGTTATACATGTAAACCTTCTTCTTGAATCACTCCGTCAATTAGTATCAATAATATGCCAACTGGTCGAAGACCAGGGTCTTTAACCAATGCGTCCTGCCTACAATGACATACGGTGCCGAAACATGGACTCTCACGGCAGGACTGGTCCACAAATTTAAAGTCGCTCAGCGCGCTATGGAGCGGGCTATGCTCGGCATTTCCTTGATGGACAAAATCAGGAATACTGAAATCCGTCGAAGAACTAAAGTTGTCGACATAGCCGAAGTGATTAGCAAGCTGAAGTGGCAATGGGCCGGTCACATTTGCCGTAGAACCGACAACCGATGGGGTAGACGGGTTCTCGAGTGGAGGCCACGTATGGGGAAGCGAAGCGTTGGACGCCCTCCGGCAAGGTGGACTGATGACCTGAAGCACCATACCGGGGGTAATTGGATGCGGAAGGCGGAAGACCGTGTGTGGTGGCGAGCCTTGGGAGAGGCCTATATCCTGCAGTGGAGAGACACGGGCTGATGATGATGATGATGATGATGAATATGCCAACCCGTTCGGCAGTTTTTGAGTTTATCGCGTTCAGACAGACAGACAGACGCGGCGGGGAACTTTATTTTATAATATGTAGTGATAATATTATGTTAATATGTTTTATTATTGAAAGTACCTACATGAACGTAAGGCGTCGTCGTGGTCGATCGATTTTACAATAAATTTATTTTATTGCTACCATCGTTATCTCTGCTTTATACGAGAACCTCATATAAATCGAATATTTATTGACATTAATCCACGTTCAACTCGGTGAAATATACTGTTTTCGAAAGGGTGAAAAAATAGAAACCCACTTCAAAAACTTAAAATAAAAAGGTGAAAATAATAATTTAAAGAGCATTAAGGAGCTGCGTATAGTTAATGAAGTCGGTGCCAAGTCATTCACTTTAAATTGTGTTGTATATTTGTTATAGTTGTAAATATATCATTGTAATTGTTCTTCATCATCAGCCCATTTTTACCTCACTGCAGGGGCTTAGGCCTCCCCCAGGGCGAGGAGGGGCTTGGAGCTTAAATCCACCACGCTGCTCCACTGTGGGTTGGGAATTGTAACGACCGCCATCTATTGACAGCGTCCGGGACCGACTGCTTAACGTGCTCTCCGAGGCACGGAGTCAGTGATAGTTAATTTGTAATTGCTAGTTGTAATTTTTATTACCTGATAAAGTACCCATTCAAAGTGTCTGTGTTGGCACCTTCATAAACTATATTCCGTTTACATAAAAATATTGTTTTCAACTTTTAATTTCAGTTTTTGAAGTGAGTAGGTTTTTTTTTTAATATAATAGATTTTTAAATTTCGTTTATAAATTAATTATTTATTTTACATTTTTATTTTTATATTATTACATTATTATTATTATTATTATTATTATTATTGTTATTATTATTATTATTATTATTATTATTATTATTATTATTATTATTATTATTATTATTATTATTATATGGGCACTTTTGGGTGGGACGAGTTAAGAGGTGAGCTTTTTTGTTCGGATTAGTTTTAAGTTTCTAGTTTTTAGTTATATATATTTGTAAATACGTTCTTAATTTATTGTTTGTTTGGTAATATTATAAAACTTTATAATATAATATATATTACAATAGACAATATTACAAATTTACATTTATTTATACTGCATTACAACATTACAAATATTTATACATATATACTAATATTTATACATTTATTTATAATAAGAATAAATAGGGCTTCTAAACACACGGCGCCGTTTCGAGAAAACAGTTGAATTACATTATTATCCCTTAACTCCTAAGGAATGCTGTAGCTTCCATCATTAGCACAGCAGCATGAAATGATGACTTCCAGATGCAAACACCTGATTAACTAAACAATAGCCCTCAAAAAGATTATGCGTGCTAATAAGTTTTGACGATATTCACCGATTTCCCTGGTCTTCCATAACCAGATCCTAACTTGGTGATAATATCGCCTTAAGAGTATACTCTTTTAAACAAAAAAAATTTCAAATCGGTCCATAATAGACAAAAATATGGGTGAAAGTAAATTTAAAAAAAAAAATCAGTAAAGAAAAATACATGCAGACGAACAAAGAACAATTCAATTATAGAAGTCAATTAAAAATACCATTTATGAAAAACCTTTTCAAGAGTAATAATAATAACACATACAATCACAATAACGTCTAGGTCCCAAACTAAGCATTAGCTTGTATTTTGGGTACCAAGCGAAGACACCACGTACATATAACAACCAAGACCCGGCGCCAGTATTAATATTCATCATATACTGACCCGACCTGGGATTCGAACCCGTGACCTCCAGCTTTGTAGGCAGGGTCACTGCCCACTAAGCTAAGCGGCCGTCAGAGTGCAAATCTACTCGCGAAAATTCGAAATATTAAAATTTATCTTTATAGGGTGTAAACCATTAAAAACCATAGATAGCATAATAAACAGAATGGAGTGTCTGATACTTAGAAATGATGGAAAACGTTAGCTCAGTTAACAGACAGCCCATATGTCACTATCCTTCTTTTGAACAAACACTTTGTTGAATTACACATGAAATGTAATTTCTTCTTCTTCTTCTATTTCTTCTTAATTATGGCGTTTTCTGTTTATACCAATTTATACCAGTTATTATTTTTATTACTTTGCTTTGGTTATTAGTTTGATTTTTGATTCAATGTGTAGTAATGAGGAGATATTCTGTTTGTATTTTTAATAAAAAATACCAAGAATAGGCAGCGTTGTATGGTTAATATGGAGGTTTTTCAAAATAGCGCCAGAAACCTCGACGTTCCAGGTGCGCCATTTTGAAAAAAAAACTCCATAATGTCTTGAAGGTTCGAATCCTAGGTTGGGTAAGTATTTATATGATGAATAGTGAAACTGGTACCGGGTCTTGGTTGTTATATGGTTTCTTCGCTTGGTATCCAAAACACAAGCTAATGCTTAGTTTGGGGCCTAGACATTGTTGTCATGTATACGTTGTTATTATTATTATAATGAACAGACTGAATTAAATTTAAATCGACTGAATTAAATTAAATAATAGTCATTTATATTAATTTAAGAATTATTGTATTAAAATCACATCAAATCACATAACAATAAAAAGTGTGCGCGTCATTCATGTTTCACCGAATCATTGATAATACAGACACGGTCGCGCGCGGAAACACGAGGAGCCAAACCTAGCCGCCCGTGTTGCCAGATTTTTGTGGCGTAGACACGTAGACTGACCGGTCGGCCGAGTGGTTAGAGATCCTAACTGCGGAGCCGAGGATCGCGGGTTAGATTCCCGCCCGGGACAAATATTTGCGTGCATGAACATGTCTATTTGTTCCGTGTCTGGGTGTAAAAGTATATATGTATGTATTATATAAAAAAGAATATTTAAGTATATATCAGTTCTAGTACTCCATAATACAAGCATTATACTTGCTTACTTTCGGACTAGATGGCGCTGTGTCGGATGTCCCGGATATTATTATATTATTATTATGTAATTTCAGAATATTTATTTACTTTTGAAGTATGAATTTTACATGTGGGTCACACAAAATTCTACTTCACGGCGTATATTTTAGAACATCAACTGGTGTATATTTGGTCTACGGCTTATATTTTTTGCTCACATTTTGTTCCCACAATGCGGTATCTTCATGAACATCTATGCTAAAAACCTAAATTGTTGAGTATTTCGTATGTTATATTTGTAGAATCAGCTCTGAATGTTTGTTGGTACAATATTATTTGCTTTGATAATACACTTGTCGAGTATGAGTTTATGTGTTTGTACGTCTTGACACAATTCTACAAGGTTGTAGTAGAATAACATGGATTTTGTGGTGAAATGTAGGTTGACTTTATTAATAATTTTTCGGGTTACAGAGATAAAAACAGTTTATATAAATAATGTTAGGTGAACTTTGCGTTAATGGCTAAATGGATAATCTGTACCTTTCATACAAAAAATGTGGGTTCGATTTAAAAGCTCGTTTAATTAGCGAATAACTAATAGACTAGGAGATGGTGACAGGTAACATTCTCCCATTTTATACCTCATGCCTTTTTAAGGGTTGATAATTAACTCTAAGACATGAAAGATAGAAGGGTTCTTGCTTTCCGGTCATAAAAAAACCGCTTTTCTTATTGTGATAAATTTTAGTGTTTTTTTTGTCATATTATTCTGTCGGTCTTTGTAACATAGGACACAAACAATTCGAAGTTCTAATATTCGAAGGCATGCAATCCGCAGCAGCTGTTACTAAGGTACGTAGTATAATATTACGGAAAAACAGTAAAATTGTTCATAAAAAGAAAAGTGATTTTCATGCCCGGAAAGCGTGCAGCGGCCAAAACTTTTCTATCTTTCTTACGCTAGGGTTGATTATAAATCCTTGAAAAGGCATGGGGTATAAAATTGGAGTGTCACTTGTCACCATCTCCTAGTCTATAACAATTTATGTAAGTAAGTATAGTTAGCTCCAAACTTTATGGCAGATCGGAATACAACGCTCTATGCGTGCTTGCGCAGGTACAGTTATATACTCCTCGCTCCACTGCGTCCCGCTATACCTAAAACTGGTTACTGCGATGCGACTTGTGCCTATGTTCACATCCGCCATAAAGGTTGATTTGAACTGTACTAGAGTGGTTACAGAATAGAGGTTAACCAACCGTTTCTTTGAATACCCAGTGTGCCCAGTAAGCAAAACTTCGAATTACTTGAATTGAATATTGTATCTTATTTTATTGTCTAAAATATCTATATATGTATGTATTATAAAAAAATAATATTTAAGTATGTATATCAGTTGTCTGGTACCCATAATACAAGCTTTGCTTAGTTTGGAACTAAATGGCGCTATGTGGGATATCCCAGGTATTATTATTATTATTTTATTGATCGTGAAATTTTGAGGTGAATTTTGAACAGTCGAACTCTCGGGATAGGAAACGAAATTCATTCTGCTATGTAGATATGGGCATGTAGCGGTGGCGAAGGGTGAAATATTAAAAAGGTAACCCGTTAACAAAATTACGTAATTAATTAATTAGCTTGTCATGTAATATAATATGTAAAAAGAGAAAAATATGTTTTTGACATAACTACTAGCCATGTAATATTTAATTATTATTATTGATATTTTTTGGCTGGCTTCCCTTTTTAATATTTCATTTTTCGCCACTTTCATGTAGGTTAACTTTCCTGTTCATACTCGTAGGTCCTTTATTATATTAAAATAATTATGACCTATAAAACACTTCATATACCATTATATCGACTGAACGTAGTTCAACTTTAAGCATGTTTTTCTTGGTAACTGTTAGTTTGCGCCATTTGCTCACATGAAAAGTTTTGTTTATTTCGGTAAGCTCTACATGCTCTATAAGCTTCAGCCGTTCAGCCGAACACCCGGTATACGAACCTGAGTAATGTGGAATTAGCCATTGTAACGTCTCTCGGGTTTTCTTTAATACTGCTTGCCCTCTGATGCCGCAGTCAGCTCAGCGGAGTCACCAGACAGCATCAGTACCGAGAGCTCCCTTGGGTGTCATTGTTACGACACCCATGGATAACCCCTTGAACCTACATTCAATGCCGTCTTTATTTAGAAAGGTTTTTATTTCTTGCCTGGGTTCATTAAATCAAAGACTTTTTTACCTTTAAATAGATTTAGATATATTTAAAACACTGATTATTAAATTGTACATGCTTAAAAAGTAAAAGGGCATTATAGCCTTATGTCTATTCTTTAAGTAAACATTAACTAAAACTTAAACTAAAGTTAACGACCGCTTATCGAACGGGTTTTTGTTTCTCTGATAACCACTAGCCATGTGATCATGCGACCTTGTGGATTGGATTGTGGATTCTACTGTATTCTTAGTAATCACATTGGACGCGAAATTGCAATGGGATCCTCATATCACTAACTTGGCGAGAAGGCTCGGTTCTGCAGCTTACGCTGTAAAAAGGATTCGTTTCCTTTCGGACATAGAAACCGCGAGGTTGGTGTATTTCAGTGGTTTCCATAGTTTAATGACTTATGGCATTCTGCTGTGGGGACACGCTACTAATGTTAATACAATCTTCGTGTTGCAGAAGCGAGCTGTTCGAGCAATTTATAAACTGGGATCTAAAGTATCACTTAGAGAAAAGTTTAAGGAAATTAATATAATGACATTCCCATCTCAATACATATTTGAAAACATTATGTACGTAAAAAAAATATTACATTATTTAAAAAAAATAGTGATCGGCATAATGTTAATACAAGAAACAAAGATAAACTTGCTAATCATGTCAGCCGCCTCAATAAAATCACGAAATCTTTTAAAGGGCAATGTATACGCTTTTACAATAAGATCCCAGCTGACATTCAAGATCTACCCCTTAATAAGTTTAAAACTACAATAAAACGAAAGCTTTATGCAAAAGCTTATTATAAAGTATGAGACTACTTAGATGATAAAAATCCATGGGTGTAAGCCGCTTGCCTATCAGTTTGTTTCAATAATATTATTCTTTAAGCACTTATTGTTAAAATTCTTTTTTTTTATAATTTTGTTAAAAAGAGCGTCCCTCAGTTTCTTGCGTATTCTTCTGAGAGGAACCAGCATTTTTGAATGCGCCTTTGTGGTGACGTTTTTCCACAACGTAATAAAATTCACTCTTAAGACGTATTTCAAGATTATGTTACATAACTACGAAATAAAGATATTTTGATTTGATTTGATTTGATGCAAGATGTCTCCTTCACAACGGCGGCACACGATGGAGGTGCTACAATTCCGTGCCAACACCGACTCTCCGTTGCTGCACTCCTAGGTTGGAACTTCCTTAGCTCTGGAATCTGAACTCTGGTGGGTCACGTATCCGTAGACGCCTGAGATGGCGTGATCTGATGATGGCGTGAAGCCTCTCTCTTGTCGCGTTAAGTAAGACCTTAATGTAGCCCACGCAACGTGGATTGTGGTTGTAATTTGTAAGTAAGTTGTAAGACGACCGCTTAGCCTAGTGGGCAGCGACCCTGCCTGCGAAGCTGGAGGTCCCGGGTTCAAATCCCAGGTCGGGTCAGTATTTATATGATGAATATTAATACTGGCACCGGGTCTTGGTTGTTATATGTATGTGGTGTCTTCGCTTGGTACCCAAAATATAAGCTAATGCTTAGTTTGGGACCTAGACGTTGTTGTGATTGTTTGTTATTAAAAAAAAAAAAAATTCAAGGGATGTGCTTTTCCTGGTTTTAAGTGTTTAACCTCAGATAAGTACGATACTCTTGAAAGTTTATTTCTTTGTACTCTATTAAATCCTGTGAGTTTCTACTTCATGGCGAAAAGAAGTTTGGATAAGTTTATATAAGTATTAAAGATATGTTTACAGATATTAAGGATAAGTTTAGGTACTTATTACATAGAAAAAAAAATGTTAAGTTTAAAGTAACAAAAAATTTGCTTACTAGTTACCTAAAAATAGTGCCAACATAACTATTGCTTTATGTAGTCAAACTCAGTTGTACCAATTTACCTACCAGTAGTTTGCATTTTAACTAACTTTCATTAAAAATTATCAAAATTTAAATTTGATCCACTTTTTTCAGTGTAAGACGTTACAAATAAAAAAAACACATTTTCATACTAAAACGTCGGAAAAACACTGAAAGACTTTGTTAAATAAAAGCTTCTAAGTGTTTTTTGTCAACAGTTTTGTCAACAATTTAGAGAGGCGTCGCAACAAAAAGCACAAATACATTTGCCCATATCACATTGGGGATATTAAAAAACATCCGGCATCCGTTTATGAAATTTCTTGGCAACAATTTGACGATCGAAGCTAAAACGCCATTGTGTTCTGCACGACAAATATGACATCGTTATGGCAACTTCTAGAAAATTCTTATACACAGAATAAGAAAAAAGTGACGCTTTTTTAAATGTAAAATATATTTTTTTATTATATTCACTGTATTCTTTTTTCGAGAGCTTAAATTTTTACCTTATATTTTCATATTTTAACAAACTTTCGTTCTATTTCGCTTTGTGTTCTTTTAGGTATATCATCGTCAGCTCTGGAAACTTTGTCCTAAGCCTAGCTTTTGTGAGATTCACTAAAAAAAGTAGTTTGCCATTTTAAGTGAAAAATAACCAAATTGGTAAAATTTGAAATGTTTTTAGCATATTCCATAAAAGCGAACCTATAGTTTCAGTTTCTGATTCTATAATATCTGAATGGCCCTTGCAATAACTGCCAAAAAATGAAAGTCCTTCTTTTACATACAAATATTGGCAAAACTATGATATTAAAAGCATACGGGAAGCTGTATTGTCCACCAGCCCATTATGCCTCATTGCAGAGGCTTAGGCCTCCCCTCAGGGTGAGGGGCTTGGAGTTTAATCCATCACGATGCTCCAGTGCGAGTTGGTGGATTTTAACGACTGCCGTATGTTGCTGACACCCAGGACAGACGGCTTAACGTGCTCTCCGAGGCACGGAGTCGGTAAGAGTTATGTACTTAAGTCTAAAAAACTCTGGTACACGCCTGGATTCGAACCACGGCCGCACGACCTTCTGAACTTTGAACAGGTTCGCTGCGCTCGGGCTATCACAACAAGCTATTTTGTATCTTAGTAATATATTTTGTAATAAATCTTTAATCATTATTTCATAAAACTAGCCTAACGCAGTCGGGGCTAATTCTAGTATATTTTATTTGTTTGCTATTTTCCTCTTAATACAATACGACCTTGCACTTAATAAAAGCTTGTAAGGTCAACTCTTACATTCGTAGCCAAATGGAGAATCAGTGTTACATAGAAAGAATACGGTTCGTAAGTACTTATTGCGAAAGTGACCTTAAGGGGTTACAAGGTCACAATTTCATGGACATTTTTTCTATTATCACGGAACCAGGTTTGATGTAACGCACAGCAAGTTCTTTCTTCGTTTATTCCGTATCTCTACACTACATAGCGAGTGAAACCACTAATCTACGAACGATATCCACTTGGATAAAATATGCATATAACTTTGACACTGACGATTCGTTTATTTCTTCGCACGCCAAACAGCAACTGAATCCACTAATCTATGTAACGATATCCACTTCGATAAAATGTGCTTATAACTCTGACATTGACAATTCGTTTATTTCTTCTCACAACACACGGCAATTGAATCCTCTATGAATTATATCTACTTGGATAAAATATGCATTTAGCTTTGACACTGACGATTCGTTTATTTCTTCTCACGCCACACAGAAACTGAATCCACTAATCTATATAGCGATATCCACTTTGATAAAATGTGCACACAACTTTAACAATTCGTTATATTTCTTCTCTAAATTTTATATACACTCCTCCTGTTACAGTCGACTCCACTCAATCGCTGACGCTCCCTGACGGTTCGTTAACCGCGTATTGTATATCCGAAAGTTCAAATGTTCCAACGCTTTCCAGAAAACGCCCATCGTAATTACGTGTAATTGGTCGTGATATTTTTGATGGCAGTGTCTGTTTGAAAGCTTATAATAACTCAAGAAGCATCAAACAGAATTTCATAAAATCTCTTTCTTTAATTCTTTAATTATAGGTAATAATAATAATAACATAATAATAGTAATTATAATATATTTCTTTAATTATAGGTAATAATAATAATAATAATATAATAATAGTAATTATAATATATTTCTTTAATTATAGGTAATAACAAACAGTACACAAAAAAATAATTGTAGTACCACTTATTAACTCCCATTTATCACAAATAAGATGAAATAAAAATAAAATATAACAAGAATATAGATAAGATATGGAAAATATATATATATATATTAGGATAGTGAACTGCAAACTCACTAAATATGTAGCGAGAGCAAGAAGTTTGGGGCAGATGTGCCAAATTATAGAATTTTAGAATAGATATAATAAAAATAAAAGCTCCGATAATAAATGCATATTATACATAAACTAATATTAATTACAATACATGCCTTTTGTTTGTGTGATTATTTTTTAATTAAATAATGCATATATGTTTTTGTAGCAAATAAATTTATTTATTATTATCATAATAAAGGCATGAACTTACCGTCTATGGTGTCCAAGTTATTTAAAAAAAGTGTAATACCAAAGTTCAACATATGAGATAGGCATCACTATGTCGCTATCTTCAGGATCTGAACAGTAAAAACATAAATATATATAGAATTTATATTTAAAAAATGTATCTGATGTAAAAAAAAGACCGAAATAAAAAAAAAACACTAATATTATTGAAGTATAAATACTAAAATAATGTAAATTCATAAAACTGTTAAATTTATTAAATATTAACTGAAATAAAACTAATCCAATAATCCACGCCTCGTCACCCCCGATGCAAAGGTGCCCATGATATTCATCGCATTGCCGCGCTGAATTACAATGACAATTCTTTGCACCTGGAAGGAACCGGAGCGGGGTGCGAATCCCCTTTCCCTCAGACGACGGCCGATGCCCGCCACGAAACGTTTGCCTTCACTCCCCTAACAACCAGCAACTTCGACCACTAGAAGGACGAATAAGTATTTACTCTCCAGAGTAGAGTATTTGCCTCGTTTTCTGGCGGCCGCCGACTCCGCAGCGGCTCCAGCTGATCTCACGACCCCCCAGCTAATAGTGTGAACAAGGTGAGAGGCGGCAAATGTGCTGACACACGTGGCGTACCAAAGTAGATGCCTGCCCTTCTCTCACGGCACCAATATCCCACCATACCATCGGGTCTTTTGCTATCGGAACGGCTAAGACCCGGAGGGTCCAATTCGCATGGAACATTGGCCGAAATTAAAGCCCTGCAGACTATGTCGTTAAGAGTGTGGTGTCCCGTAAGCCTGAGCCGCGACAACAACTCAACGCATGATGCCCGTCGGCCTCCACCATGGAATCGCGGACGCATAGGTGTCGTTCACAAACAATGTAAATAGTGAAAACAAACAAAATGAAAAACATTTTTAAACCTTTGTGACGGATCTCGTTTCTTTACATAACAATCAACAAATACACGAGTACGTCATTTGCACGAAAAAGAAATATTTCACCAAAATCCACTCAATCTAGCCGAAGTAAATCAATTGTATGTAAAAGTAGGTACGGATGTGGCTTGCGATCGACATCCTCTCAATGCGAAAACTCCTATTTTCCGTAATCACGCTCCGGCGGACTGCGAGCGGGAAAAAGCGGGAATTTTCCCTGGGACCATTCATCAATAGTGACGTATTTATACGGTGGGTGGGCGCGTGGCTCGCCGATTTTAATAAGCTCCATCTTTTCGGTATATTTCAATCGAAGTCTGTGGAGTTGGTAAAAAAGAAAAAGCGTTATACTTGTCTGCTAGTGAAATACATGATTTTTTCTACTTTTTTTTTATATGTACCGTTTATGAGAAACTCTCTAATAATAATCTAATTTTTTTATTATTTATTACTTGATAACAGACGGCAAAAACATAGTTATGGACATTTAATAGACTTCAGTTATATGATATGGCTTAGTTGGTACGTAGGCATGTTTAAAAACGCTTAAAAATGTTGGCTAAATAGTTAATTTTTTTTTATTTTGCATATAAATTTCATTAATTTTTTTCACATTTTCCATTTCATTTTCTATATTTTATTTAAAAAAAAAATATGTTTAAAAATTATTACTTGAGTATAGTCCGTGCGGTACTGTTTCAAACTGTAATGTTGCAGCATAAATTGTAAGATTAACAAAATCATAATTGTACTAGTATAATTTATAAGCATTTGCAATGTTGCAATAATTCAAAATAAAATTGAATGGAACGATAATATTCATATATTGTTGGTGTAGATGTGATGGTGTTATTATTCGTAGATTGTAATAAAATAATAAATACATTTTCCTTACGAAAACATATTCACTAGATAAGAAGAGTTCGTTTGATCCACGACCGCGCTTGTGGGACTTGGCTGTTTCGGGTAATACGTGGGCCATACTGAAACTTTCTGGATTCCTATAAATAAGACCTGATATTTTACTTATGATACATTTATTGTTTTCTAGTTAAGTTTATTGTAATTCCGACACACAATTTTCAAACCGACGACGCCACAAACAAGAAACAAATGACTATCTCGCAATATAAAAAGTAACGCCTTCCCAGATTGTTCGCTTTTCAAATTTCATAAATGGCTTTCTATTTTTTTTTTTGTAATTTTATTATTTTTTAAACAGCTCCGACTGACTGACCAGTCGCTCAACCGATCTTCGCCATTATTGTTTCTAGATGACGCAAGACATATTATTACAATCGGAACCGTTGCAAAGCAACAGTTGTACTTGAAAATATTCCGTCACCCTCTGTACTCTTGTACCCCTGCCGAGTTCCGACTACTATTTTTCCTGCAATTTGGACTACTTTCTCTGTGAAAAAAAAGTTATAGAGAAACAGTAGAAATCGCCCTTATAAGAAATTTATTTAGTCCTGATTCTCAGAGTTCTATCGCGAAGGCTATAATCTCTCTATGATGATATAAACGCGTAGAATATATGGGTATTTATTTTAATTACTTATGTAATTATTACCTTAGGTATTTCTTCTATGTTTTTTTTCCTACATCAAAGAGAAATACAGTTTCAATTAAATTCAATAGCAATTTCAACCTCTTTCAACCTTTAAGAAGTGCATAAAGTGAATTAATTTTACAGCGGCGTTTGGTTTTAATCCATGGTTTTCATAGAGTTATAAATGTCAATTCACAGTATCGAAGCGACATTACGCAATTTTGCGAGGTTGGCGAGGAATTCGTATTTTTGAATTTCATCATCATCATCATCATCAGCCCATTTTTACCCCACTGCAGGGGCTTAGGCCTCCCCCAGGGTGAGGAGGGGCCTTGGAGCTTAAGTCCACCACGCTGCTCCACTGCGGGTTGGGAACTGTAACGACCGCCATCTATTGACAGCGTCCGGGACCGACTGCTTAACGTGCCCTCCGAAGCACGGTGTCAGTGATATTGTGTACTTAAGTCAGAAAACTCATTGGTACACGTCCGGATTCGAACCATGGCCCTATGGGGCCTTATAAATTTGAGACAGGTTCGTTGCGCTCTGGGCTATCACGACAATTTTTGAACTTATTTTTATTTCATTTCGTACCAACGTACAATATAATAAAACATGTTTCTTGTATGGGAACCCTCTTAAATTTTTAACTTAACTTTACTTTTATTATTTGATTTTATAGCAGCTTTGTCACTTTGAATATTTAAAGTGTCTACTTATCACGGTTCAGAGAATACAACCCTGTGACAGATAGCGGAGCTTTAGTAATAGAGGTCCCTAAAAACGGAGTTCGATGTTAAACATTAAGGAGGCGATCGACCAGCGAGCTTTACCGCGGTTTTGTGACACATCGGCATAGATGTATGATTAATATATAACAGTGACTAAAACAAGCGCCTATTCAACTGGACTGTTTGCTTGGTCTGGGCTTACTATAACATATTATTCCAACTTCTAAGCTGATGTGTCATAAAATCGCGGTAAGGCTCGCTGGTTGATCACCTCCTTTCAGAAAAATCTCAATATATAGCAAAAATTACAAATGCTATTAATTAGTGTAGCATAGTCTTGATATTTGGTGTCGTGATAGCCCAAAGCTAAACGAACCTGTTTCAAATTTATAAGGCCACAAGGCCATGGGTCGAATCCGGGCATGTACCAATGAGTTTTTCTGACTTAAGTACATAACTATCACTGACTCCGTGGCTCGGAGAGCACGTTAAGCAGATGGCAGTCGTTACAATCCCCAACCCGCAGTGGAGCAGCGTGGTAGATTTTAGCCCCCTCACCCTAGGGGAGGCCTAAGCCCCTGCAATGGAAAAAAATGGGCTGATGATGTGAAGTGAAGTCTTGATATTTAATTATTTATTAGAACGTATTCGGTATGAATTCCTATTATAATTTTTAATTAATCGGTTTAATTTTAAATCACGTTCAAAACGTATTTTACAAATCGTATTGAGAACCAACATATTCAAAACAGTTTTAAAATTGCTGTAGACAAGAGCTTACTATATAAATAAAACTAATGGAAACTTTAAAAAAAAATTATAAAATGAATGACGAAAGTAAAAACTATATCCATAGTTTTTTTTTTCAATATGATCCCAATTTAAATAATATTTCACAATATGTTGTCTATTTTAAATAATTTCAAATCGTAAAGATATTAAATATTTATTTTTTATTTCTAGTTTAAAACAAATCAAATAATTTTTTGTCACTCTTAAAAATAGATGTAGCCATCGTTTATTATATAAATTTTCACTCAATTTGTTTGACTCATTAGACAATACCTATTTTTATCCAAATATGCTAAACAGTACCGAATTTATTAAAAATTTTATTACAAATAATTTAAGTAATGCTATTCCCACGAAATGGTTTTATTTTTGTTATATATTCCAAAGGTTAAAATATACATGAAATAAATTTGTCTGGTTAACTTAACGCAGCTTTTAATAAAATTCACGATTGAAATGAAAACATAAAAATGGAGGATCAATTTGAATTTCATATTTGAGGGAGGGATTAGGGCCAAAGCTTCAATCAACTGTATCGGTAATATCGGTAGTCTTCTATAAATAATTTTATGCCAGACAGTTCAGAAAGAAAGCTGAGGGAGCATTTAAGGCGCGACGCCGCAGGTGGAGGATATTAAAAACACACGAAACGGGAAAAAATAAATACTACTTTATACTATATCAACGAGGAAAATGAAACAAATTAAATGTTTATAAAATAAAGTTAATATTAAGATTACTATAATTATTAAACTTACAGCAAAGCTTTTCCCCGGTTTCAACACGTTGTCAGTAACAGCTTGAGCAGCTTCTTTTAATTCTATTGGAGTCAACAAACCGTCACTATCACTACTAGAGGACATTTTTAGTAAAATTATTATGTAAATTAAACAATTTATACATTACTAAAACAAATGCGCTTGCTTTCTTATATAGATTGCCGCAGTTTAACGGCTTTGATTTTTTTTTTTTTAATTTATTTACACGGCATTGGCAGTTGTGCCATTAGCCAGAACAGACACAGAATAAGAACAGTTTACAATTCTTTTAGATTTAAAATTAGGTACTTAACATAGTAAAATACAAACTGCAACAAACTATTTACAACTGAAACTTACATAGGTACTTACTGATTTACATTTTATATTTTTACTAAAGTATTTTGAATAAAATTAAATATAGTTAAATATAACATTGGAAATTTTAATAGATCTTGCACCGAAGTAGGAATTGGAACTTAACGGCTTTGAAATTAGTTTTTTTTTTTTTTTTAATTTTTATTCACAATGAAAAGTGGCCAGTACCGGTTTGCATCTTCATTTAGACAGCGCGGGAGTAATGGATTTTCCTGAGGGATTTTCATACAATTTTCTCTCCCACGGGAATAAAGAAGGACTTTCCATCTTCTGCTATGGAGAGTATTAGAGCGCTTTCTGAGCAGGTGTAGTATAAAAGAATAGAGCGTTGTGTATATTACTGAAAGTTATAACGAGGCAGTTGGTCCAGGTAAAAGTGAGGACGACAGGACGATTTACTGAGAGTACCTTGAACCCAGTTCTGGTGGTGCACTATTGTGCACCAGGGTTTAAATAACATTTAAATTATTGGTTCGTTTCAAATGTGTTAAAAGTAATTAATTATTTTTTATGTTCGCACTTATTTCTGACTTTGGAATATTATACGTAAGTTCCTATGAACAAATATAATATGAGACTGATTCTAAATTTAATCACAAAATTACTGATTCTGAGTGTATAATCATGTCGCTTTTAACTTTTAACATTGAAAATGTTTTTGGTGAAACGGGGGAGAGTAATTCGGATTTATTTCCGAAATTTATGATGGTAGACAAAAAGTAGTGGTCTTAAAAGATACAGGTGCTTGTGAGGCATTGCATGATACCAATTTTTTTTTTTTTTTTAAATAGATTAGTAACGTTTCTTGTAAAATCGAAAATGGTGGAAAAAAAGACAAAATTTCCTGATTTTTCGAACAAAATGTTGATTATATCGAAAACGAAAGCCAATATCGAAGAAATGAGAAAAACATCCCGAGGCAGATGCCTACCGTATGTGGGCTGAGCAGGAGCTCTTTTCATTGAATGATTATCAGATCAGTTACCCCGGAGATGGAGATTCGACTATATTTCAGAAATATATAGAGGTAGACGAAAGGCAGTAGTGTCAAAATATGCAGGAGCTCTTAGGACATCGTTTGGTAGAAAATTTTTGAAAATCAATCCATAATTATTATTTTTTATTTTAATAAAATAGTTTAACTAAAATGTGTTAAAAGTTTTTATTTCTGATGTTCATTTTCAATGTCCTCCGATAGTTGCGAGAAGCGCGAAATCAGTAGATTTTTTAGAAGGAAAAGTCGAGGGTTTACAGGGTAATATTTTTCGTTAAAAAAGTTTGTAACTGTTTATACATTTTACTAATGTCATAAAAGTGCTACGAATGTAGATCATTATAATTAAATAGGTTTCATAAAAATAAGATTCTCTGTAAGTTACATAAGAGTTGATAATTTTGTAAAAGAGGTTAAGTAGGTAATGTCTGTAACGGATTAAAATTTTTCTTTTTATACAAGGCGCAATTACGTTAAAGAAATGTTTTGTTATTTGTCATTTCTCATGACGATTGTAAATTGTTACATATGTCAACTAACCTTTGGCTTAGGATAAACCTACCGCTAACAGTGGGTAGATTAATTAAGATTTTTATTAAAATTCACTAAATTTCACCATCATTATAATAAATTAAGAATTAATGTACATATTTTGAAATTAAATGAAATATTTTTATTGCCATAAAAACATTCAAAAATAAAAAAAAATAAATGAAACAATATATAAAAACAGAATAAAACTAAATTTAAATTGCAAAATGGAAAAGAAAAAAATATGTAATAAAAAGAAAAACCTTTTGTAAATCACACTTGCACGTGAATTGAGATAATTCTTTATTAGTTTATTACATTTTCTACCAGTTATTATGGTATCTCGTCTAGAAATATTGAAATATATTAAAATTAATTAAAATATTAAAACACAAAATAGGTATGTTATACTCTTAAGTAAAAATCACGTCAACTATCTACAGTCTATTATAGTTCGCCTCAAACTTTATGGCGGATCCGAACGTAGGCAGAAGTTGCGTCGCAGTAACCAATTTTAAGTGTAGCGGGACGTAGTAGAGCGAAGGGTATATGACTGTACCTGCGCAAGCACGCATAAAGCGTTGTATTCCGATCCGCCATAAAGTTTGACGCGAAATATACTAGTTTTGTATGTCGCGTAATAATAGTGATATTACGCGTCATAAAATTTATTAGCTTTATGAAAAAAAAGTAGCTAAAATGTTTTGTCTATGACAAAAAAAGTTTCAAGGTAGGATGCTAGTCGTTACAATTGGTCAATAATTTTTTTTATCGGAGTAAAACTCTTAAAATATATCGAAACGGTTGCACCCCATTAAACATTAACAGATTGGCGGAAAAAAAAATCATATGTTATACAGATCCACAAAACCTAGGTTAATAATAAATAATCAATTTTTTATATATTTAAAAAAAAAACTTTGACTCGTGGGATTTATTTTTCGAAATTGTTTAATTTTTCACATGTTTAACAAAAAATTAATTGCATTTTTACATCTCGTCGAAATTCACCATTTTTTTATTTTCACAACCTGTTGTCCAAATGCAATTAGCTTCATGTTAAACATGTTGTGAACAATGAAACGATTCCGAAAAAAACCCCACATTTTTTTGTGATGTTTCAAAATATTTTAAAAATTTTAAATATATGGACTTAGTTTCTCTTGATCTGTATACCATATAATTTTTTTTGCGCCAATCGGTTAAGGTTTAATGGGGTGCAATCGTTAACGTCGTTTGTATGGAACTACTTATAATGTGTCGACATAACACGTAAAGCCTATTATCACAGTTGTTACAACAATAAGATCTTCCTTAATTAAGTAATAATATGTGTCAAACTTCTATCAAATGCCGTCAAATGCCTATAATGTTTTTCATGTAATACAACTATAAAGGTACGAATTAACTAAAAGCCCTTTTCTACGTTTACCGTCTAACCACTCATACTCTAGCTAGCTCGTATAAGATAGCGAGTTTCAGTTCAAGTTTCAGTGCGCGAGGACCCGCTCGCCGGTCTGCACTCCTGCTAAATCCCCTCGCCCCGTTTTCAACCTCGCAAATTTGCGTTTGACATTTTAGATACTATGAAGTGACATTTATGACTCTATTAAAACCAAACGCTGCTGTCAAATTAATTTACCCAATGACCACAACGCAAAGATTGGAATAAAACCAATCGGTACATAATTTTTTTATATTCAATCGATAAATACTCGTGTACCGAATCGATCTTTGTTCGTTTTTATGCATAGATTAGGTTACTGTCATAGATGTACGTTGAGATACCGAATCATAACCGCAAAAATGTGACCATAAAAATAGTATACGCCACTTGATGTCTTGTCTTGACATAGTACTGTGGAGTTGAATTCAGTATGACACACGTGTAAAATTTGTAGTAGAAAAACAAATCATCATCATAATCATCATCAGCCCATTTTTACCCCACTGCAGGGGCTTAGGCCTCCCCCAGGGTGAGGAGGGGGGCTTGGAGCTTAAGTCCACCACGTTGCTCCACTGCGGGTTGGGAACTGTAACGACCGCCATCTATTGACAGCGTCCGGGACCGACTGCTTAACGTGCCCACCGAAGCACGGTGTCAATGATATTGTGTACTTAAGTCAGAAAAACTCATTGGTACACGCCCGGATTCGAACCATGGCCCTATGGGGCCTTATAAATTTGAGACAGGTTCGTTGCGCTATGGGCTATCACGACACAACAAACAAAGGAAAATTTGGAAAAATAAATAAAGATTCTGAAATTACATTTCGTATGAAATTTAACAAAATTTTAAAAATAAACAATTACATGATTGTGTGTTTGATTTATGGATTTGTAAAGCTCGGGTTTTTTAAAAAAAAAACTTGTAATATAATAATAAAAATAATATTTTTATAATTATAATAAATAAATTCGGTAAAAAGTTGCTTTAAAAATGTATACTTAGTAAGTGGTCCCGGGGTCTTCAAAACGGTTCAATATAATCTTCGAAAAGCTCTCTCGAATATTGGTTGGAGGTAGAAAATATTCTTATTGCGGTGCAGCCATGCCATAATTTCAGATGTTTCATGAAAAGTAAAAGGGTAATCTTATATAGTTTCATGCTACACTAGTTTCGGTTCACGGTTTCGTCTGCGTTTTCCAGTTGTTATATATATATATATATATATATATATTTCTGGTCTCCAAACGTTTTTATTAATATGTATTCTCTTTACCCTTGTATATGTTGGGCTCACAGAACGAAAATGCTTACTGAGCGCAAAAAGCGTTCACAATGCGTTGTGGTCTTTTTAAATCTGTGCGCTATTCCTTACCATCAGCCCGTTAATACTCGACTGCAGGGGCTTCGGTCTCTCCTCGGGGTGAGGAGGATTTGGAGCTTAATCCACCACGCTGCTCCTGTGTGAGTCGGTGGATTTTAACGACTGCTATCTGTTGATGGCACCCGGGACCGACGGCTAAACGTGCTCTCCGAGACACGGAGTCAGTGATAGTTATGTGCTTAAGTCAGAAAAACTTATTGGTATACGCCCAGATTCGAACCACGGCTGCACAGCCTTGTAAACGC
Source organism: Luffia ferchaultella (assembly GCA_949709985.1). Lineage (NCBI taxonomy): Eukaryota > Metazoa > Arthropoda > Insecta > Lepidoptera > Psychidae > Luffia > Luffia ferchaultella. Next base: position 15,498,266 of record OX453261.1, read on the forward strand.
GAAACAGGTTCGCTGCGCTCGAGCTATCGCGACACGGTTTTAGTTCAGTATTATGTATTTCTATATAATTGTATTATTATATTTTATATGATATAATTGACGCCATTAACACAGAAATAATTAAAAAAATAACCAAAAGGCAGTTTTATTATTATTTTTAAGCTTTTTCCTTTACTAGATTACTATATCGTGATTTGTTAATACACGGTACGACGCTTGGCGTAGTGGGTAGCGAACCTGCCCAACTAGCAAAAAGTGATTTTTAAACTATCCTAGAACCAACATTTATCGAGGACTATATGAGACTTGTATCCGCATATAAATCGCGAAAGCGGCCTAGGTACTTTATAAGTCAACTTTTACTTATAACGTATTTATATTAGACCGCTGAAATGCCATATACGCCTATATTTCTCCTGTAATTGAATCACGTCAATGCAATTACTCCTGTAAATCTCAATTTAAGTAAGTTATAGTAAAAAATGATAATTATAATTAATAATTATTAAATTAATACGCACCTAGAAATGCTTTTATAAGCTCATAATATTGTCATAATTAAGTATTTATGAAGAAAGAAAAAAGTACAATTTATAAACAAATTTACATTCGGTTGAAGTGAAGTATCTGGAAATTATAAACTATTAAAATTTTATTTCTGTCTTTTTCTTGCAAAACTAAAACAAAATTTAAATGGCCTGACGTCACACATAGGTATAGGTAAGCGATACACCGTGCGGTATTGCCGTCTTTGTCTAACAGGTCATTTTAAACATTCATAACTTTGTTAATAATGATTTATTTTTTTAATTTTTTTCACTGTTATACAGGATGAGGTTTTAATGACCAGCCAAATTTTAATATAATGATCTTTGGTAGAAAACCGATAGCCGTCTTGTTTCCTTTTAGTATCGTCCCATAGAAAAATATTGAGATATTATTACACAAACCTTTCCCGAAAAAACCAATAACTCTAGTCACCATTCACGGCAGCTGCACGCTCCGCCCCGTTTCGGTCTCAAGATATCAAGCACTTCGTGAAAAAGGCAACCAAACGTTATAAAATAACACTGTAAACAAAATAATTTATTATGAAAATCTAACCCATATGTTCTATTTACGCAATGACGTCTATTGGTGATACCTAATATCTAGAAAATTTTTGGCCGGTTACTAAAATCTCCATTGTATTTAGAAAACACTTTCATATAAAATAATTAAAAAAAAATAGTCAACTAACGTATTCATTCCTTTGCCTAGGTAGGTACTGTATTTGCGGAATAAGGGAATTAAATACATGAAATCATCAAGTCACTTATATACGCACATATTCAACAGCGTCGCATTGCAATTCCTTCATTTATAAAATACTTCAGCTTTGAACTCTGACTTTGGTCGCATGGTTGGCGCGATTCGGTTTATTTGCTACGTTAATTTTTTGTTAACGCGCTAACAATAGAAAATAATTTTCCATTGTTATCGTATCTTCTATAAAATCCATCAATTTCTTTTTAACTTTTAACAAACTTCTGTTTTCACGTTCTGTTTCTGATTTTTCTTCGTATTCAATAATATTTTTTTGAAGTGAATATTTTTAATGTGACTTATAAGTTAAAATTTTGGAATTGGAACAACGGAATTTTTGGAAACTTGGCACAAAGGTTCTCTTTGAAATCTAATTTTGCAAGTACCACTTTAGAGCCGATTGGAGAAATGGAAAGAAATGGAGGGATTGAGGAATACTTTGTTATCCTGTGGATGTTTCTGTAACTTGATACGGAGTTAGTAAATAGTTAATATTATATTTAATTTATTAGCTGTAAATTCAAATTGAAATGTTTCAGTGCTTTTTTTAAATTCTAAAATAACCCTTAATAGGTAAATGCTGATTGATCGGTTGGTTCGCCAGTCTTTCAAGCGGCTACGGATCCAAATGATTTTTTGCATGGATATAGTGTAGAGATAGTAATCTCAACCTATTAAATTAGCATTTAAGAAGTGAAGCGTTATAAGTGGTTATAATATGATCATCTCGTGCCGCTAAAATGCTGATAGCGAAATGCACCTCCGCGCACCTATTCGCACCTTCGCGGTCTTACCGGCCTTGGAATCTGCCGGCGACTAGCGACGCCAACATACCGCACACCCCTGATTCGCCTTGTCTGGTGGCTCCCTATACCCTGTCGATCGAGAGAAGCGACTGCGTGGCATGGCACTAAATAGAAAAGAAAGGAGAGCTACGAGTACGTGCGCGTCATTTCACCACACTGCGCTGCGTCGGACGGCCGCTAAACGAAGGAACAAAGGGATTCCGGAAAAAACCGGAAGAAGAAAAAAAGCAGAAGTGGGTAGACATCACCCGCCCCCTCAAACAAAGTTATCAATCCAGAACTGTAGCTTCGCACTTGGAGCTGGCCTTAAAAGTCATACAAGTGTATATATTACGTCCGGACTCTAGAAACCGGTACCAGCCTAATTGACCTGGAGGAAATCGGACGAGATGGGAGCGAGTCACCTCCTGCATCCTGCATGTATCCTTCTGGCGTCTTCGGGAACCATCAGCACGTCCCAAAGAAAACGTCCGTTTGTTCGTTAATGGGAGGGTACCCCGGTAATTCACGTTCTTGGCCAAAGCCGAGTTTAATCTTCTGTATCTAGTTAAAAAAATAATAAACTCCTAATTAAGTTTCAACGCTCAGTTACGTTAAATGTGCCCCGTATCAGAAAAAATACCTTACGAAGGTTAGAACCCTGACCCTGAAAGTGTCAACTCTACCGCTGGCTAGTCCGTGGCATAAACTTAGACCAGCCCATTAGAAATTAGAAATACAATATAAAATATTTTAGATTACATTTTAAAATCTTACATAGTTTAGAGTTAGAGACTGAAATAGGCTACTTTATCGTAAATTCACTTAAAAATTAGTAAAAAATCACGATTTCTGTGGGATAGCTATTCTTCATGCTAAAATGGATAAACGGATTTTAATTAAGTTCGGTATAGAGATATCTTGGGTAGTTTTTTCAGAATATTCTATGAGGTACAATTGTGTAGCCTACGCGGGCGAAGCTGCGGACGTAAAATTAGTTTCTTATATACTCGTATATAAGTCGACTCTCGGAATTCAATCTTTATTATAAATAATTTTAATTTAACGTTTAAAATAGAGCTTCGCTCGGCGAGCGCTAATCCTTTGATCCGTTACAATGCTCTGAAACCAGCCCTAACCAATTTTTTTTAATGTCATTAAATATTAATTAAAAAAAAAAAGAATTATGATGCTATTTACACATTTTAAATAACAATATCTTGTTGCAATATTTTTTAACTTGTTTTACTCTTTTGATAACTTTAGAGTTTTCGTTTATGTATAGACGACCGCTTAGTCTAGTGGGTATGCTACCTACCCTGCCTACGAAGCTTCCGGGGTTCGAACCCCAGGTCGGGTCAGAATTTATATGATGAATACTGATACTGCCACCGGGTCTTGGTTGTTATGTGTTTGTGTTGTCTTCGCTTGGTACCCTCTATCTTTATTGTTGGTACCCAAAACACAAGCTAACGCTTAGTTCGGGGCCTAGACGTGTATGTATTTGTACGTAAGTATGTATATTTTATGGATATTTGCTAAATAAAAGCCAGTAAAATTATTTCGCGTCGTGAAGGCTTTACGACTACTACGCTTCGTAAAATTATAATACTTATGTGGTATTTGCGATTGTTATAATGTATTATTATTCAATCTAAATTTTCTTTATTATTGTTTTTATGGTTTTTATTATAAAAGTACGAATTGACTAGAAGCACTTATCTGCACTTACCGTCTGACCACTTATACTCTAGCTAGGTGGTGTAACCGTTTGGCGCGATGGTGAGTTTCAGTCTTGTTTCAGTCAGCGTGGTTCCCGCGTGCCAGCCTGCGACCCCCGTGAGATTGCGTTTGACGATTTCGATACTGTGAAGTGACATTTCTATTAAAACTAAACGCTGCCGTCAAAGTTATTTACTCTGTGGTTTTTATACATAAAAATGCTATTATATTCCGTTATTTTTAAAATTTTTATGCTATTCGTTTAAACACAAGTTACAAAAAACTGATTTTTTAAATATTATAGCAAACATAGTTCGCTTATTAAATTATTATTTTCCACACAATTATGTAGGTGTGTATACTAAAAAAAATTAAACGACCATCATGTTTCAAAGGCGATTATTTTAATATACCTGAAGCGTTTCTAAACTTACTTAAAAAACCAAAACGGCGTGTCGTTCAGACGTGCCTTGATCCGGTTTATTACCAGGAAAATACCAGCAAAGTGCAAGCGGACTCGCACACGAAGGGTTCCGTACGTACAATATGTATGTGGTATCTTCGGTCGGTATCCAAAACACAAGCTAATGCTTAGTTTGGGGCCTAAACTTTGTTGTGAGGATGATGTGATGTAATATATAGTATATTTAAAAAATAAGTTTCTTGAATGGGCATCCATTTAATTTTTAACATTATTATATTTTTATTATTTCTTGTTATATTGGCTATATTAGTACACATTACATTACATTTGAAGTTTTCACAGAGAAAAATGAAATAAAGTTAAAAATTTCTTGAAATTATAATTTAAATTGAAATTTTAAAATTATCATAATAATAATAATAACGTATACATGACAACAACGTCTAGGCCCCAAACTAAGCATTAGCTTGTGTTTTGGGTACCAAGCGAAGACACCACATACATATAACAACCATGACCCGGTACCAGTATCGATATTCATCATATAAATACTGACCCGACCTGGGATTCGAACCCGGGACCTCCAGCTTCGCAGGCAGGGTCGCTACCCACTAGGCTAAGCGGTCATCCATTTCCATAGTATTCAGTTTAAAGGTTTAGAAGCGTGCGTTATAACAATGGACGTTGCAACGTCTTTTGTTATAACATTAATTATCAAAAGTAACATATTTATATTGATAGATACGGCTGTTAACGCTGAAATTGTTCTCTAGTGACCAGTGTCAATATAAAGGCTGACCGAAGAATTCAGCAGGGCTGGGCTGCTTTTGGGAAGCTTCGTCATCTGTTCTCGTCGCCATTACCACAATGACTGAAGACCAAAGTCTTCAACCAATGCGTCGTACCTACGTACGGTGCCGAAACATAGAGTCTCACGGCAAGACTGGTTCACAAATTTAAAGTTGTTCAGCGTGTTATGGAGCGGACTATGCTCGGTATTTCTTTGATGGATAAAATAAGAAACACTGAAATTCGTCGAAGAACCAAAGTTGTCGACATAGCCGATTTGAACCATCAATCACCAAAAAAGACGAAAAAAATAAGTTTCTAAAATGGGGACCCCCCTTTATTTTTTAACTATATTCTATTTTTCATTGTATAAATTTGTAAAAATTATCAATAATATTATCAATAATAATATTAATTAATTAAAGTTCAAACGACACAGCTCTGTGACAGACGTATGAACCCTAAAAAAGTCAATGAAAAAAGCTACTGCATAATTATTAGTATTGTATTAAACTTGGTTACATATATTTAAAAAAAAAAAAACCATGAAGGCCTTTAAACTATCTGAAACATGAACTACTTTGATTTCCACAGTTTATTTTCTAATTCATACCCCGACTTTTTACCGAATTTTTACCCGACTGCTGAGGGTCTTTTTTTTACGATAGATCTTTAGGATAACTATAGATTTTCACATATTTTCACATATTTCATTATATATATATATTCATTTCAAACCTAAAGTAACATCAGATTGAACGCGATCCATGTGTCATATATGAGTGAAGATTTTACAAAGAAATGTGAAAGAAAAGTGCAAAGTTTCAAGTTTAGTTCTTTGAGTGTTCTTTGAAAATTTTATACATTCTTTTTCTCGCACTTTTATAACAGTTGGAGTGCGCTTTTAATGCTACTTGTATAAAGTATTTTCAATAATGTTGACAACGAGCAAAATGAAAAACCAAATGTATAAACTAAAATATAACCGATTCACAACAATGTTGATTAAAATATTATCTACTGTAAAAATCAATAAAAGACTATGTATAATAATAACGTATACATTACGACAACGTCTTGGCCCCAAATTAAGCATTAGCTTGTGTTTTGGGTACCAAGCGAAGACTCCACATACATATAACAACCAAGACTTGGTACCAGTATCAATATTCATCATATAAATACTGACCCGACCTGGGATTCGAACCCGGGACCTCCAGCTTCGTAGGCAGGGTCGCTAACCACTAGGCTAAGCGGCCGTAAATGTATGTACGTAAATTGTATTTTTTTACACGGGGTAAATGTAAGAGTTCAATATAAGGTAAAATATAAAATCTCAGAATGTTTTCATCATTATAAAGATCAAAGTGGGTTGAATATACAGTACGTTTTATATAAATCTAAAAGTCTACCTTAGCCATATCAAGTTTCAAGTTCAATCGATTATATATATATAAAACTTACCTTTTCATTCGGACGCAAAATGAATTTCACTTGGTTTCGTTGTATATTGGTCAGGTTTGAGTTTAAAGATCTTTAACCACTCACCCGATATTCCTATGAATCCATGGAAATCTTTAAGGTGTAGATAAAAATATCACCTAACTGTTCGGTTATGATTCGCGTGCGCAGAGACGGTCAGTACATGGTTTAGTATGGCGTGGCGAGATTTTATGGCCAATTTACTCACACACATAAACTTGAAAAATTATTACTCTGTAAAAAAAGTATCGGGAATCGTTCATTTAATTCTAATTCCAAATTCAATTCAAAAATTCTTTTTTGTCGGTGAGTTCGCTCAACTGTTTTCTATATTAGCGCGAATTTTGAGAACCATCTGTTATTTAATTTGTGTACTTTGCTCGATTTTGTTAGGTCATCTCAAGTGTGTTTTGCGATTTTTATAATGAATAAAAACATTGAACAAAGAGTTTGTCTCAAATTTTGCATTGCGAATAGAATTTCGTGCTCCGAGTCGTTGAAAATGTTGCAGAAAGCTTACGGTGAATCGACTTCATCAAAAAAGCGTGTATATGAGTGGTATAGTGCATTCGAAAGCGGTCGAGATGTGGTGGAAGATTTGTCTCGCTTTGGTCGGCCATCAACGTCTTCAACTAAAGTTAGTATCGCTAAAGTGAAGGAAACGGTGACTGAAAATCGTCATTCAAGTTTGAGAGAGATAGCCGCTGAGCTTTCTGTGTCTCACTCATCGATTGGTATAATTTTAAACGATCGCTCGGACATGAAACACGTTGCCGCTCGACTAGTCCCAAAAGATCTGAATTTTCTTCAAAAACTCAATCGCGTAAAAGTCGCTGAAGACATGCCAGAGCGAGTCAGTTTCGACCCTACATTCATAAAACGCATTGTTACTGGTGATGAGACATGAGTTTACGAGTTTGACATGCAAACCAGTCAACAAGCTCCAAAATGGCGCCTTTCAACTGAACCAAAAAGTAAAGGTCATGTTGACTGTTTTCTTTGACTATCCCGTTGTTGTGCACTCGGAATTCCTGCCAGAAGGTCAGACGGTAAATAAAGTATATTATGCGAGTATCATGCGGCGTTTGCTCGAACAAATTCGTCGAAAAAGGCCAGATTTGTGGAAAGAAAATTCGTGGATTTTGCACCATGACAATAACGCGCCATCATCGCACAAAGCCATCATTGTGAACGAATTTCTGGCCAAAAACTCAACAAATACCATCGAATAACCTCCATATTCACCGGATATGGCTCCGGCCGAATTTTTGCTGTTTCCAAAACTGAAATTACCACTTCGAGGCACCCGTTTTCAGTCGATAGCCGGATTTCAGCCGGAAAATGCATTTAAAAAACTGTTTTGATAATTGAATTATTCGTTGGCGTAAGTATATTATTTCGGAAGGGGCATACTTTGAAGGTGATACAATAAATTTGGAAGAATAATTAACATTTCATGTTGTATTGACCTTTTCCTGGTACTTTTTTTACAGAATGTACGTCTCTATTTTGTTGTATTTATAGCGCGTGGCTCTATGTATTTATTAATTTATTTTGAAAAACAAACAGAAACAGACAAAATACATTTTACAGATAATTTAAACTAATGAAATTAGACAGCTATCTATATAAAACTATAACACGCACCTAACACACACAGTATGAGCCTTTGAGTAACAAAATGAAATACTCTTACAAGCAGGTACAGCAATAGGTATATTTATACGAACACCGTTACATAACAATAAGTACAATACTTAGGCAACCAAAAATATCTGTTGTACATACATTTATAGATTTGGGTTTTAATCTCAAGTCCAATCTCAGTGTTGCTTTGTTGTTGTTGACAACAATGTTGGCGGTCTAGAGCTTGACCGTCTCTGGTGCGCTTTTTGACCAGTTTTGACCAATCTCCAAAAATTCTGACGACCGCTTAGCCTAGTGAGTATCGACTCTGCCTATGAAGCTGCACGTACCAGGTCTTGGTTGTTATATGTATGTGGTATCTTCGCTTGGTACCCAAAACACAAGCTAATGCTTAGTTTGGGGCCTAGACTTTATTGTGTTGTATATTATATTATTATTCACTTAAACTTATGACGTGTGTTACTGAAGATGTCAACGGAGACCAGCTCTTCATTATAGGTCACATATCCTACGTAAATTTGTACTTAAATTCTATTAATACTCAAATTTATAGGGCCATGGTTCGAATCCGGGCGTGTACCAATGAGTTTTTCTGACTTAAGGACGTATGTACAAAAAGTGACAGCTCGAAAATAGGTTTTACTTGACAGCTTGCTTACTACTACACGCGCATTTGCACCAGAGGCAACACATACTTGGCTCTATACCAGAACTAATTACTCTTGATCATTATTATTTTTATTTATTTAAAAATTAGTTTTCTTTTATGTCAGGTTTTTAATGTTGCTTTATTTTATATAATAACTAGCGATCCGCCCCGGTTTCGCACGGGTAGCAGAGCCATAATGTTTTTACGGTCGTAGTGTCGTATCAGCTTGTTGTGTCGAACATGTGGACTGGATTTCATTAGATTTAAATGTAACGCAAGTTCGTCCAACTTGGATTATTTTTAATGTATTTTATTTCGAATTCTATAAATATATGAAAAAGTAAAGAATAAATACCTAAAAACAAACTAAAATATTTCTTTGTATACAACATTGATAACTTCAGCCTAACCACGTGTGTCGCGTCGTCCGGTATGGCTCCTAAGATATTGATTTAAATTGTAGAATACAAACGGCGATCATAATGTTCATGAAATGCTGAAGGTAAATATCGTACTTAATTTGATAAGGATTAATACCATATCCGTATAAATTGTTTTCCAATCACCTCATCATATTACATCATAAAAATAGTATAGTAAGCTATCCATAAAATATAGACATATGCTATCGCGGACTTTTCTTTAGTTCTATAAAAGAGACACAATTCCTCCATACATTATTTTGTTATATCTCAAAAGGATTAGGCCGCATTTTCGATGAAAGTTCCCAACCAGCTTGATTTTTTTCCGACTTCTTCAACAATAATCGTCATATTTCAACAAATTTTCTCTTGAATCACTCTGTCCATTGATGTCAATAATATGCCAATCCGTTCGGTACTTTTTGAGTTTGTCGCGTTCAGACAAACAGACAGACGCGGCGGGAGACTTTATTTTATAATATGTAGTGATAACAATAATACCTGGGACATCCCACACAGCGCTATCTAGTCCCAAACTAAGCAAAGCTTGTGTTATGGGTGTGGGTTAAGATGTCTTTTAAAGTTCCATAAAAAAAATTATTAGACAATACTATACTGTGCCACAGTTATCGTATGAGAAGTTTTGCAATACGAGTGCATTTTGTTTGTGATACGTGGCGATGGCGAAACCGAGGTCCCATTGAATGAGGTGACCTTTTCATTTCCCATTTCGTCAAATTCTACTATTTTTGATTCTGGACCGATTGTTTTCAAAATAAATGTCTAAGATTACGGTAAGGTCAGTCCAGGGAAGAGCGTCTATGTGGGAAGAGCGTCTACAGCCTATAATTTATGAAATATTAAAGATTTTTTACAACGACATCTATGAAACAATTCGTATTAACATGATTATGAAAACTAATAACTGAGGGCGCCGTGTAGTTAATGTTTGTCTATGACAAATGTGAATCAAAAATTTTCATAGTTCTACAAGTTACACTGTCAACCGCCAAGCGAAAAAAATCAAGTTTTTAACACATTTAAAACGTGATATTACAGCATTGTTTCATGTAAGTAGTGTTTATTAGAAGATATTCTTTTGAAATACAATATTTCTAAGCCCCTTAATGCAATATTTATAGGATCACAATGGATTATAAATTCTAACTTTAATTCTGTTAAAATCTGGTAAGAGCGGCATATACAATAAGGGAAGAGCGGCATATGACGTTCTTACCACATTGTCAGAGGTTACAAACATGTATTGCTCTAGTGTTAATTTTATTTGTTTTATGAAATTACTTGCCAATGTTTGTAGATGTTTTAAATTGAGTATAACAAATGATTAATAATTACTTATGATTCCTAATAAGATATTTCTTTAAAAAATTCAATTGTCATGTTAAGAACATTGAACGCTGGGGCAAACTACTTATTACTGCAGTTTTATGGATGTAGATATATTACTATACACGGTGGGCCAGGACTACTTTACAGGACGAAAGGGGGTGTAACTACTCATAAATATGAACAACTTTTGCTGTGGGACCAATGTTGAAATCGCGAAAAGATGTGCTGTTCCATAGAAACTTCAACATGATGTGACTATTATAATTTTGTAGGATTATTGATGGAACACCAGTCCATCTGTCAATAACAAGTGATTCGGGCCATTTGAGTAGCCTTGTAGTACCTATTGCTTTGTATTTATTAAACGGTGATAGATTTTTATACATAAGTACCTAATATAAATACATAAATACATAAGTATTTGTATTTCCTTAATATTAGTTGAATAAGTACTTTGTGTTCTTTAAGATTTTGAAATTGAATTTAAAAATATTAAAATAAGAGACTGAAACATGTTATTTCATTTATAAATAATTATGTATGAGCTATGGTTGCTCACACCTGGCCGTAATTTATATGCCGCTCTTACACGCAATTAAAAAATAATAATATTACACTCAAATCTGAACTTTATTCTTGACTTTTCAAAGCTCATTTTGCAGTTTGCCAAATAGTAATTTATTTAAAAAATACCAGAATATACCTTTCTTGTTGGATGCCCCAAAAAGCAAAATATGACGCTCTTACCTGACAGGCGGGTAAGAACGTCTATGCGGACATTTTGCATTAACTTCTCATTTTTGCGAATAAATAATAGGTTTGTGTCGTGTTGTATACTATATTTACAATAGTTGTTAAGTTACATTACATTCTGCATGAATTTTATTTAAAAATACAATGTAGTTTACATGTCAACTGAATTTGTTTGCAAATGTAAGAAAACTATGCCGCTCTTCCCTGGATTGACCTTATATGGTCTTCGATTACGAATCTGTGCTCAGAACTAAAAAAAAATTACTGCCTTTGAATCTGTTTTAGTTTTTGAACTGCTTGCTTTCAAAATCGATATCTATGGGTCCATGTGGTCTCCCTTCACAAATCTGCGGTCAAAACTGAAAATAGTGTCTGCAATTTTGAACTTCTTTCTTTCTGGGCCTAACACTACTCAAATAAAGTCTGTTTCGTATAGATTAAAATTTTATTATTATTTGGTCCACATTACAAAAAAAAAACTAGTCTGTATGCGTTATTACAACAACGATTAATACTTTTGTCAATACAGTTACTATTAACACGTTCTTTATGACATCGAAACTTGTACCGCAATGTTGTATTTTACAGTACTAAATCTTTTTACTTTACACCAATCACAAGCGAGCATTCTGTTTGCACCGCATGCGTAAACCGCAAAAAGCAACCCGCTCGCGCCCTTAGCTCCCACCATTATTTATTTTTATAAATAGAGAAACCGCGCACACCCCTGTTTTGACTAACTTGCCCTTCAAATTTCACGACCATTCAGACCGCTTTCTAAAAACATTATAGTTTAAAAAAAATAAGAAACTTGCACTTTAATACCAAATCGATCTATAAAGAAGAAAATAACTTTTGGAATAAGAATAAAGTGTTTAATGAGGAAAAATAATGTTATTGTGACAAAACGTGGGGTGCCCGATATCAGTTGTTTTAAATATTTCATTGCACTCCACGATTTTTCACAATAACATTAATTTTCTATTTTTTTTCTACTTATTTTCTTTTTTAAAGTTCGATTGTCTATCAAAGTGTAATTTATAATTTTTTTTTAACATATTATTTTTTTTCTTTTTTTAGTCTTAATATTTTTTAAACTACATTCCATCAAAATTTACAAACATAAAGGTGGAACTCACAATTACCTATAACACGATGAAATGATACACACCGACACAAAGCTTCATGTCGGTGCTAATCTAACCACTGAGGAGTTCCCTCGTTAACAAATTATCGTGGTGCATCATCAGTTTATAGTGAAAATCATGGATAACTATCGAAATCCAACCTACATACAAAGTTTCGTGTTCGTGCTATTAACCGGTGAAGAGTATCCTTATGAGGAAACAATCCTGGCTGCAACATCAAGTTATGTTTATCATTTTAGTGTATTGTCATCGAAGTTACATATGTATTCTGAATTTCAGCCCAATATCTTCAGTGGAAGTGGGTGACAACCGCGTTTAAAGATTCCATTAGATACAAAAAAACATACAGGTGGAACTTATAAAAGCGTATTAAAATTAAAATAATTACACCATTCCAAGAGGTCACCACTTTTTACATATGTTTTAATTTAATTTTTTTATCATAAAAAAATTATTAGTTGGTCAACTCGGTAATGTATATATTATGTACATTGTATATATAGTGTAAGATTTTTATTTTAAATTTAATAGCTTTCCGCCTTGGTAAAAAAATAATTCAAACTAATTCAATTCATAAAATATTATAAAAGACAATGGGCGGTTTCGTACCCAGTGGTGTATCAAGTTGTGACATATGTCATTTTAAAGGTCTTAATAAAAGCTTCATTTTATTGTATGACACCAACTTATTATTTAATTACTGCCTTTGAAATTTAAATTTAAAATTATTTAATTTTTATTTAAATAATCATTATTTCTAGCTTATAAAGTTCTTTTTAAGCGACTTCAAAAAAGAAGGAGGTTACTCAATTCGACCGTTTATATGTTTTTTTTTTTTTTTATGTGTGTTCAGGGATAACTTCGTTGTTTATGAACCGAATTGGATGATTTTTTTTTTTGTGAAAGGGAGATATCTCCGAAATGGTACCATGATAAGGAAACCAGGATCTGATGATGGCATCCCAGAGAAATCGAGGGCAACCTTCGAAAATCGTATTTTAAAGTATCGTATTTTAAGTATTTTGATAAAGTACTACTACTAGTACTATTTAATGAAGGTCGGGAGTCGATCTGATGATGGAGACCATACACAACCGAGAGAACTCCTTAACGATTTACAGCAATTACCTGGTGTTTGGACTTTATTCATTTCTATTGAAGAGAACTTTGCACTCATATGAGTTATAGTGCCATTACAGGTCTGATGATGAAAACCATAAACAGTCGGGGGAATTCCTCAACGATTTACAGCAGTTACCTTTTGTTGAGCTTCCGTCATACGGTTGAATATGCCAAAATGTTCAGTTCGCACAAAAATAATAATTAAGATTGAAGTTTTACATAGGAATACCACTGCCTACTAGGCATGCTGATTCGTCAATTTGACACTGAATTTACGTTGCGTAATCGCGGTGCTGTCTCATTAGAGTAACGCGTTTAGTAGCCCCATTTATACTAAATAGAAATAAGTTACAGATGCGTTCAACTAAAAATTGAAAAATAAAATAATATAAGTAAAAAATAAAAACCGACTTCAAAAACATAAACTAAAAAGTTAAAAATAAAATTTTCACTTTAAAGAAAGGAGCATTAACAGGCGGCATATAGTTAATGAAGTCGGTGCCAACTCAGACACTTTAAATGGGTACTTACCAGGTAATAACAGTTACAACAATTATATATTTATAACTATAACAAATATGGAACACAATTTAAAGTGTCTGAGTGAGTAGGCACCGACTTCATTAACGATATGCGCCTGTTAATGCTCCTTTCTTTAAAGTGAAAATTTTATTTTTAACTTTTTAGTTTATGTTTTTGAAGTCGGTTTTTATTTTTTACTTATATTATTTTATTTACCATGTTATTTGTTATTTAGCATACTGTGCGTTGCGGTTACCTGTCAGTATAACTCTTACACCGCCCTGCCCACACACATGCATACTACTAGAGGTTGGATTCAGTCCTGTCATGTGTCGAATCGGATATATTACTCCTATATTGTAGTAACTACAATAACGACGGGAAGGGAGTCGATAATTACTGTTCGTGCCTAATAGGGCGAAGAACAGTCGGCACATGTTCACATATAATAAGCATTATATGGTATTTGGGGTGGGCGAGGCATCAAAATTATATATTGTTGCCAGCAACTTTTTTAGATGATATAATTGTTGATCTAGATTATTAGTTCAATGATAATTTTTTTTAAATTATTTCGACCTACGCAATACTAGCCTTTAATTATATTTTTTAATAAGAAATCCAAGAACAATATGCCTACACTAGATACAGCATGGAGACGAAGCCTATGCAAAACCTGCAATTTTTTTGGCCAGTCTTAAGAGTATGTAGGTGTGCAAGCGGCGGTGGAATAGCGATTGGTAACCGTATAGTAGGTATGCTTAGTAATAAAGTAATATTGTACAATAAGTAACATTTACACTAAAAATAACATTTCATTATATGAGATATAAAATAACTCATAGTTATTTCCTTGCACGTGTTTCATGGTTGGTGCCATACTATAAAATAAAGCTATTGATACGACCTTTAAAATGACATATACCACAACTTGATACAACCTGGGTACGCAGCCCATACAAAGATGCCCATTCACTTTTACTTTCACCCACGTCTCAAGATTGATTGAGTTCAACTTTACCATACGTACAGCATTTGATCGGAGAAAAACAAAGACGTACACCCGACCTTTCAATAGCGCTCCTCGGAGCGGTCTGAAGCACGATACCATGTGCGCTTGGTTTTATGCTGTCAGTGTGCTGTCAGTTCATACAAAATAGTATGGCGAAATTTCGGTGAAATTGCATATTATTGATGATTTTTTTCTGCCACTTTTCCGTTTATTATCAAAATTTCCTCTAACAGAAAGAAAGGATGAAGTATTAACAATACTTAAATGATTTTTTAATCTCAAAAAACCTTGTGATGATGGTGTAATATGTACCGAAAAATGTTAATTTTCCGCGATTTCGGCAAAAGTGGGTTACAAAATAATATTTTTCAGTGTGAAAGAGTGTAAAATATGCAAATGTTTTCTAACACAATTGTAAATTAAGAACTGATCTTTATTTTAGAATTAGGTTTATGACCATATACCTTTCCAAACTTCCTAAAAATGTACCTAAACATGCCGTTTTTTTGTAATTGCCCCCTTAAGTACACAATATCACTGACACCGTGCTTCGGAGGGCACGTTAAGCAGTCGGTCCCAGGCGCTGTCAATAGATGGCGGTCGTTACTGTCGCCAACCCGCAGTGGAGCAGCGTGGTGGATTTAAGCTCCAAGCCCCCTCTCCTCACCCTGGGGGAGGCCTAAGCCCCTGCAGTGGGGTAAAATGGGCTGATGATGATGATGATGATCCTACGTAAAGATCTAAACATATAAACAAAAAAGGCAAGAAGAAGCAATGTCGTTACGTTGCACCGTTACAACGTGAATAAGAAACGAACAAGAACATTTTCGAATTTATTACGTTAATTATCTTTTAAGCTGTACATGGCCATGGCAGAGTGATAAACAAAATGACGTAATAAGACACCGCAGGGGACCTTCTCAGTACAAAAGGTACGTGACCTCCAAAATAACAGCTGTTATGTTGTTCCTGACGAAGACAGCACAACAATGGCATATCAATTAAATGGTGTTTTCATTGTAGAGTCAACAAAAGAACGCTTTTCTCTTTCACAAGTCCATTCTTGCATTTTCGAGACACTCATGTCTATTTAAAAGCGGCCATCGCAATTGCCCTCAAAGGAAAATATCTTACTTCCCATACCCTATGGATTCCTTCATTAAAAGAGCTAACGTTGTCGTATATTATGTACTTACATAATAATCTTTTGTAATTATGTATATACATATAATAATACATAGGACATCCCACACAGCGCCATCTAGTCCCAAAGTAAGCAAGTATTATGCTTGTGTTATGGGTTACTAGACAACTGATATACATACTTAAATATTCTTTATAATGTATACATATATAAATATTTTTGCTAAGACACCACACACAGATAGCAATCAAGATCCGGTACCAGTATCAATATTCATCATATTAATACTGACCCGACCTGGGATTCGAACCTGGGACCTCCAGCTTCGTAGGCAGGGTCGCTACCCACTAGGCTAAGCGGTCGTCTAATTATGTAATGAAATGACAAAAATATTTAATCATTTTAATTTCCATTAATTGTGATGAATAAATTCATAATATCTACTGCCGTATCAAATATTTCAGTTATAAAATTGACAGTGTCGAAATGGGGTCATTATGATATAGTTTTTTTTTATTTGTCACAGACAGCAGTATCACACGTGCATAGTTCGCGTCAAACTTTATGGTGGATCGGAATGCAACGCTATAAGTGTGCTTGCGCAGATACAGCCATGTAACCCTCGCTCCGCTGCGTTCCGCTGCATATAGAACTGGTTACTGCGACGCGACTTGCGCCTATGTTCGGATCCGCCATAAAATTTGATTGTAACTGTAACAATAAAATCCAGCAAAAGCAACTACTATCATTATTATAGTATAAATATTATATACCTAGTGGGTCACCTTTGATATCTCGGGAAATACTGACGACTTCTAAACTAGTGGAAAAGAGGTTAGGGTTGTCGCAAAATGTTTGAAATAATCATTATTATTCATTAATAAAAACTGAAACTAATTTTTGTACCTCATAATATATATCTGGATACTCAAACTAACTGTATGTGACCACGTGATAAAATTTTAATAACTGGTACTTTTCTTACTGCCATACTGCGTTGGTCCTTGAATTTCATGTTTTAGTGAGATCTACGTGACGGCGGGACCAAATTTAACAGAGCATATATTTTCGAAACTATAAGTTAACCCCATTTTATGTTAATAAAAGAACATAATTATATATATGTATATAACAATATTTAAATTAAATCTAAGAACCCATAATTTTAAATTATATAAAAAGTAAAACTAAAAATATTTACAAATTAAAAAATACTATGTGAATTATGATAAATGACAAAATTTTAAAGAGACGATGGGTTCATGGTACTAAGGATGCTTGCCGCGTTGTCGCGCTGTATTGCGACACTGATCCTCTGAACAAAGTATTCCTTGCTCAAAGGATCCCCTGTCAACAGACACAGCGCGACACCCAAATCGTGGACAAGTGATTTGGTATCCTTGGACCAGGGACCCATCGTCTCGACAGCAAAAGGGATGAAATGGTAACGATT
Organism: Luffia ferchaultella; assembly: GCA_949709985.1. Classification (NCBI taxonomy): domain Eukaryota; kingdom Metazoa; phylum Arthropoda; class Insecta; order Lepidoptera; family Psychidae; genus Luffia; species Luffia ferchaultella. Next base: position 15,515,995 of record OX453261.1, read on the forward strand.
TAGAAGTTCCATGTAAAGAACATAATATTTAATAATTCACAATTTTAATTATTTATAATATAAATTTTAATAAAGAGCAAATTGACTTGGATGATAATTACAGAATATAAAAAATATATGAAATAAATGTAATGTCAACCAAAAAGGTTTGAATAAACAGATCTAACTAAACTATTTTTGTATGTTTGTTTCATACATTATAGTGTTGATACCAAAACATCATGTTTTAGCGAGACCTTTTGTAACTGTATGGAAAAAATTTTAAAAGCTATTCAATATATAAAAACGTGCAGGAAAAACTTTAGACCCCTTTTTAAGCATACTATGCGTAAGGAGGAATGTGAAATTTGGAACAGTTAAAGTACATGTGTGTCGTGATAGCCCAAAGCGCAACGAACCTGTCTCAAATTTATAAGGCCATAGGGCCATGGTTCGAATCCGGGCGTGTACCAATGAGTTTTTCTGACTTAAGTACATAACTATCACTGACTCCGTGCCTCGGAGAGCACGTTAAGCAGTCGGTCCTAGACGCTGTCAATAGATGGCGGTCGTTACAATCCCCAAACCGCAATGGAGCAGCGTGGTGGATTTAAGCTCCAAGCCCCCCTCACCTCGGGGGAGGCCTAAGTCCCTGCAGTGGGGTTAAAATGGGCTGATGAAGTGAAGAAGTGAAGTGAAAGTATATGTGGAGCCTACACTCCTAATTGTAGAAAGCTAATATCTATACATATATATATATAAAATGAATTTTTGAGATGGGACTATATGACCAAATCCTAAACTATGAGAAATAGCAAAAACCGTTCAAAGGGGTCACGAACTCGATTTTTGAGAAAACAAAACTGCACTATTACATTTTTGGAAACTTTCTTACTTTAACAGGGAATCGAAGTACTTATTTTGATTATCTATATATTAATACATGAAGAGAAAACTTTGTACACCTTTTCAAGCATATTGGGCGCACGGAGGAGTGTCAGATTTGGCATCGTTAAAGTTTATGTGAAGTAGGAGTGCATAAAGGTAAAATATGTGTTACAAATACTGTTGAGTTTAATAATCTGTCGTTTGATGCAGTTTAAATGGACTTACTCTCGCCTATTATTGGTGGTTTAAAAAAATTAGTAAGGTCGAACTTCGACCGCTGGGTGACCACTAGTATTCAAAATTACAAGTCACAGTGCCAACGTCACAATTTTGAGACATGTTAGAAACATTGAGAAACGGTAAGAAACGTCGAGAAATTTGAGAAGTGTTAACAAAGTTGTCATTGAGAGGGGAGCGCCAAAGAAAAGCCGACAAAGAGCTAAGTTGGTAGAAAGTTTTTCATCATCATCATCATCATCAGCCCATTTTTACCCCACTGTAGGGGCTTAGGCCTCCCCCAGGGTGAGGAGGGGGGCTTGGAGCTTAAGTCCACCCCGCTGCTCCACTGCGGGTTGGGAACTGTACCGACCGCCATCTATTGACAGCGTCCGGGACCGACTGCTTAGTGCTTAACGTGCCCTCCGAAGCACGGTGTTAGTGATATTGTGTACTTAAGTCAGAAAAACGCACTGGTACACGCCCGTATTCGAACCATGGCCCTATGGGGCCTTATAAATTTGAGACAGGTTCGTTGCGCTCTGGGCTATCACGACTCACGGCTATCAGTTTTTACTCCCATTTAAATGCGCCATGTTTGTTTAAGATGTTTAACATAAAAAAAGAACTACAATTTGTTGCAGCGCGTACCGTACCATGTACATTTACTGTCTGGTATCATAGTGAAAACAATAATGTTTAATATTTACTTAGAGAGTAATAAAAATAAAGGCGATTGCAACAACCCTTTATAAAATAGCATGGCCTCTGCTACTGAAGCCAGGAGGGGTCGCTTCCTCTTCCCGTAATTTCATCTGTGATTAGATTTCGCACGGCCTATCATATATGTGAAATTATTTTAAAAACTAAAAGAAACAAAATTTTATGATTTACTTTTACATTACTAAAAAAAAATACCTATTCTGCTAAGCATAAAAGAACGAATTAATTAGAAGCCCTCTTCTGCGTTTAACGTCTAACCACTCTTACTATAGCTAGCTGGTGTAAGATCTCGAGCTCTAGTCCGAATTTCAGTGCGCAAGGTCCCCGCGCGTTTTTCTTCAACTCCGAGAAATCCCGCGCGCCGTTCTTCAACACCGCAAAATTGCTTTCGATTTTTCAATACTGTGAAGTGACATTTAAGCTTCTACTAAAACCAAACGCTGTTGTCAAATTAATTGACTCTATGCAGCTACGAAACATTACGTATCAAAATAGGCGTTTCGCGCACATGCTTTATATATACATTAACTATTACTGACTCCGTGCTTCGGAGAGCACGTTAAGCAGTCGGTCCCGGTTGCTGTCAATAGATAGCAGTCGTTACAGCCCGCATTAGAGCATCGTGATGGATTTAAACTCCAAGGCCCCTCATCTTGAGGGGAGGCCTAAGCTCCTGCAGTGGGGTTTAAAAAGGGCTGATGGAATGGAATGGAAAACTTTATTAAGAATTTTATTACTAATACTAATAGACAAAAATTCAAAACTTTTACATCAGACAAAATAAAAAGAGTTTTAAATAGAACACCGTCAAAATATCTTCTAAGTGAATAATTGTTATATTTATACTTTTTTCAACTTTATAATATGTTTATTACAAAATTTCATTGCATTAATAATTTACTTACCGATTTCATTAGTTTGGAATAATAAGAGTGAACTCAATGTGTACCGACTGCGATTTGATGAATTGAAAAAAACAAAAGAACAGAAACCATCACTTTTAAATAATTTTTTTGGAGTTTACTCCTTAAGAAACGATATAAGGGGCCCGGTATCGAAATTTTTAGAGAGTAAAATCGAGGAAGTGAGCGTTGAAGCGTTAAGTGCGTCTTGGCGGGGGTAACGGCGGAGCGAAGAAAGAGGGGGCAGGTATAAGCGTACTAGCTGTGAAAGGCCCGACAGCGGGTAGAAAGTGGAGGGGATCGGAATAAAATGATTTACGGGGTCTATCTCTAAACTAAGTAGGAATTTGAAATTTCTGTATATTATGAACCATATAATGTAAACAACAAATATATAAAACGTCGTTTCGTAGTGAAATTAGTAAGTTGTCTGATATATAAATTACTAAAATCGAATCATTCGAGTAAACTCCTATCGCGCGTCAGAGTTGACACGCAAGGGTTTTTTTTTTAAAGTTACAAGTTATATGAAAATTTACCCAAAAAACTGCAAATACCCATATTTCTATCTTGACATATTTAATAATAACGTATACATCACAACAACGTCTAGGCCCCAAACTAAGCATTAGCTTGTGTTTTGGGTACTGTTACGCCGAAACGGGCGTCGGTCTTTTTAAAAAACAATTTTAATATTTATTCATATTTAATTAACTTGAAACTTTTACAAATAATACTTTACAATTAAATAGAACAATATTTATCGTTAGTATAGACGTCTGTCTTTGATCTTGATTCTAGCAGTGACGAAAGGAATCATATGAAATATGTTTAGGTAGGGGTATATATACCTACTACTCCACCTGGATGGTAGGCCAGCGTGAGAATGTCGTCGACCGATGCTTTCCGCAAATTCAGCGACCTAGATGTAATGGAAAAGAACCGCTGCGCTGGCCAGTTATGACGTATGTGCTCAGCAAAATGTGTGGCTAACATTCGTCTACCAAATAAATCATAACAGTACCAAGCGAAGACACCACATACATATAACAACCAAGACCCTGTACCAGTATCAATATTCATCATATAAATACTGACCCGACCTGGGATTCGAACTCGGGACCTCTAGCTTCGTAGGCAGGGTCGCCACCCACTAGGCTAAGCGGTCGTCATGAAAGAGGAATAGTCCAACGCTTTGTAGTTAATAAATTGCATGTTAAGTAGTTTGGGAAAAGAATTGCTATATATCTTAAAGTTCCCAAGTTCCAATCGAAGCTGTCCACCAGTTACTGCTTTCACTAGAACTATGCTACTATTTTAGTTGATACCAGGGGATAATTATAGCAAGCTTTTTTAATAATGACATTATGACTTACGTGGCTGGCTATATGATTTTGGCTTAAATTCGACTACTGCGCCGGCGCATATTTTAACCATAAGTTCGATAATCTGTCTCAGTGTTACCAATACAGAAACGAATACAATATAATGTAGAGGCATATTCTCTTAAAACCATTGACCTACCAATTTGACTAGATGGGCTGTCCGCGTTCTAAAGTGTCCGCGAAGAAAGCCCACCAAAACGCAAAAAGTCCACCAACCGGCTTTTAGTCAATGTAATTGGATTAGGGCCGAATAAACGTGCGCGATGCCGATTTGTGTCGTAAAAATTTGTAAAACTACTCTTTCAAGAAGCAAAAAAGAGCTTAATATCTTATTTGCAGTAAGTAAACATAAGCCCCTTAATAAGTATTCGTCAGACTGACCGACCGATTCGGCTCCCGGCCTCGGTCCGAAGTATATATAATGTAACAAACTAAATACGCACGTTGTTGCGGACGCTTACATTTCGCTTTTGATTACCGACTACGCATCCTTGTTAAAATTTGTACATCAATGCTTAAAACCATTAATCATTGGGCGACTTTGCAATGTTCAGTGAAAAACTTTTCTCTGGAACCGTTAATTTACCCCGTTCTATTCTGCAGATGTGGCATGATATAGCGTTTTTGTAAACAAAGACGGTCGACATTTTCACCGATGCATGGGACGTTTTTTCTGTGTTCGGGTGATCTTCTTTGAATAAGGAGGCATTGACAACTGGTTACTTGCCAGTCGTACTCGCTACAGTCAAAGGTTTTTTTTTTACAAACGAAATTAATTCAGGCAAAGAGCTAAAAATACCAATAGAGCAGGTACGCTAAGGAGCTGTAAGTGAAAGTCAGTTAAGGTGTTTGTGAAAGTTTATTTATTTATTAATACTTAAATTATTGAAATACATGGGATATCCCATACAGCGCCATCTAGTGCCAAACTAGGCGAAGCTTGTGTTATGAGTACCGGACAACTGATATACCTAGTTAAATATTCTTTGTAATATATTATACATATATAGATATTTTACACCCAGCCACGGACCAAGTCGACATGTTCATGCACACAAATATTTGTCCCGGGTGGGAATCAAATCCGCGACCCTTGGTTTGGCTTGAATACTTATAGAATATTGTAAAGTCAATATATTATATACTAACGAGTTACCGTGTTGTAATATGCTCACATGCATGTTCATTGAGATACCACGTTGTGAGCAAAAACGTGTGACCCAAATGTAAAATTTGTACTGGAAAAGAAAACTTTCCGAAATTACATTTCATGTGTAATTTAACTTATTACTTGTCATCAATCATTATCATTCGTATGTCCTCGTGACCTTGGTTCTAACCCAAATGGGTTGATGTGCAGTGCTAGGGTTAATAATGTTTGTTTAAAACAATGATAATGACATATAATCTGTTTAATCATTGAGTCTGACACTTTGCTCACTTCTTCCTTCGTTTCGAAAATAAAACAATCCGTTCTGATTATTATACTGAGATATGCTCTATACAGGACGAGACTTCAGTCACCAGCCAAAATTTTTCTAGATGTTAGGTATCACCAATAGACTTCATTACGTAAATAAAAATGTAGGTCAAATATTCATAATCAATAATTATATCCTTAATATTTTTTAACAAAATTTGGCTACCTTCTACTTACATACAAAGGGGTGGGTCGCGTGCACATGCACTGGCGCCCTCGTGAACGGTGACTAGTAATATTGGTAGTTTTGGCAAAGGCTTACGTGGTCTTAACTGAATATTTTCCTATTGAAGGATACTAAAAAGGAACAAGACGGCCAACTGATTTTTATTAAAGGCCATTATATTAAAATTTGGCTGGTCATTAAAACCTCAACCTGTATTTCACAGTAAATAGGACGATGATTTAACCCCATTCTCCTAAGAAATATAATAACGTAGATTTCATTGTAAACGACGCGTACATATTCTATGAAGATATATTTTGTTCGGGGTTTTCAAGTAATGGTTAGGACGAAGAAATTTTCAGGTTCAGTAGAAAACATACGACCACATTTCGAATACAAAAAATATTTTAGACTAGCTTTTTTTACCTGAACTACGAAATAGAAGGGTGTTATTTTAGCAGTCTATGTTCTCTCATAGTTCTGAAACTACCTATTGTAATTTAATAAATATGGTCATTCGATGCGACTTTACATTCCGCGTGTCATATGATTTATATGAATTCTCAGTGAAACCAAAATAGTTAAATACAAACATAAGCTATAGAATAAATAGTATTTAAATTTAGGAGTGAGAAGACAAAAAATAAAAATTTAAAAAAATACTACAACTAATTCTTAAAAATGGTAATCAAATAAAACTAATCTAATAATCCACCAAATAATAAACCAAAATGACGAATTTTATAATTTTTAACAGGAAGAAAAAAATCAAGACAAATATGTTAGGTTTCAAACTCAAAAAGGTTTTTAATTAATATAAGATGTTTACATACATTTATTGAAGGTCAAAATGAATTGATTAGGTAACGGTTCTAAAACTAGAAAGAGAAGAACCGGCAAGGAACTCCTCCCTGTTTATTTTATTTAAATATGAGTTTCTCTTAATTCATAATTTTTTTTAAAAATTTAAAATGCTTACAACTATTACAATGATATCCATGCGCATTTATCATTTAAATACTCGCTAATACTATAGCAAGCTCTTTTCATAAGTTGGACTTTAACGCGCTTTATAAATTGATTCGAATTTAAGTTCAACATTTCTTTAGGAATTTTATTATAAAAACGGATACAATTTCCCATGAAAGAATTATTAACTTTTGAAAGTCTGAACCTGGGAATCGATAACATTTGATTATGTCTTGTATTTAAGTTGTGGCCATCACCCACCCTAGAGAAAGCATTTAAGTTTTATGTACATAAATTATATTTTCATAAACGTAATGAAAAGGGACTGTCAAAATGTTACTTTCTCTAAAGTGAGCCTTCACACTATCTCTAGATTTTAATTTATATATAGCTCGAATAGCCTTGTTTCGTATGAAGAAAAGGTTTTGGTCAGCCTATTCCTAAAATATACACATGTATATGAACCACAGACAAGTCAACCTTATAGACCACGCTTTGACAGGGAGTAGCATTCGCCAAGGCTATGTAGAGACACTACATAACTACGTCACTAGTGAGCCGTCAGTTGGAAGCACGTCGGAAGCCATTAAATTGTCAATTTTGAACGAGCCAATGAAAACTAGTCGACCTCTCCCCGCACCCCGCCACTTTTTGGCTATTTCGTTTTCGTACTGACGTTTATTAAAGCGTGGTCTATAGGTTGACTGGTCTGTGATATGAACACAGCAATAGTAACCTAGGAACCGGACGTAACATGTCGAACTAATGCGCTCCTAGTAAGTCAGTTGGCTATGTACGCACACATCAACTTGAACACACTCATACCACAGTAAGACCGATCGCCAGTACGCTATAAAGTTCTACTAACACACACACTTACGACCGCCATTGGAGTGCTTCATGGGTTGTTCTAAACAAGACGGACGCCTACGCCCGTGGAGTGGGGCATAATGGGTTGATATTATAATTATGGTATGGGTTGTTCAGTGACAGGGAAAGAGTAATAAATAATAATAATAAATTATTAGCCTAGACGTTGTTGTGTTGTATACGTTATTATTATTATTACTATTATTATTATTAGTATTATTATTATTATTCTGCAGAGTCATAATATTATTTGACCTTCCAAATATTTGCATCTTGGTTTCCTTCTACCATCGGTGACAATGCGGAGGTGTAGGGGTCAAAGGAGTCGGCATACCTATACTAAAAATCGCTACAGTCTTCTTTCTGCTTATATTTCTCGAAATTATAATTAGAACGAACGCGGTCCGCAATCCGGATAATCTTGGATCCGTATAAATGCAATAGCGGTAATCTAATCACATCTTCACTGTAGTTACTCTAGGTGAATCAATCTGAAACCCGACTGCTGAAGAAATAAAATGAAAAGAATGAAACAAGATATCCCGTCTGAAATTAAAGCTTAAACTCGAGGTATAGCCGTGGTCATGTGCTCTTATTTATTTAAACTAGCGACCCGCCCCAGCTTCGCACGTGTAGCAGAGTATACTATATGCCGTAGTGTCGTACCTGCTTGTTGCATCGAACATGTTTATTAGATTTAATCAGATTTTAAATAATAATAATAATAACGTATTCATCACAACAACGTCTTGGCCCCAAACTAAGCATTAGCTTGTGTTTTGGGTACCAAGCGAAGACACGTACATACATATAACAACCAAGACCCGGTAACAGTATCAATATTCATCATATAAATACTGACCCGACCTGGGATTCGAACCCGGGACCTCCAGCTTCGTAGGCAGAGTCACTACCCACTAGGCTAAGCGGTCGTCTTATTATTATTATTATTTTATTATTATTATTATTATCTTATTATTAAATGAATCTTAAGTATCGTAAGATCGTCCTACATAGAGTATTTTTAAAGAATTACATTTCCAATTCTGTAAATATTTGAAAAAAGCAAAAAATATATACATAAATGAAACTGAAATATTTCTTGGTATACAACACTTTATATCACGCGTGTCACGTCTGTATTAGGCCGCACGGCGCGGCGTCCGGACGTTTGTCGCGCGATATTGTTTGTTTTACGATAACTTCTAAGATACTAAATTAAATTGTATGGTGTAAAGCGCAATCATAATGTGCATGAAATGCTCAAGGTGATTATGGTGTTTAATTTGATAAGGTTTATATTGTAACCGTATAAATTGCTTGCCAATTACCACATCATATGACACCATTTTATTAAACATAAAAATAGGTATAGTCAGCTATCCATAAATGTACATGTACCAATGAGTGGTCCTGATTTAAGTACATAACTATCACTGACTCCGTGCCGGGTACTGTCAATAGATGGCAGTCATTACAATCCCTAACCCGCATTACAGCAGCGTGATGGATTTAAGCTCCAAGCCCCCCCCCCCCCCTCTCGCCCAGGGGTGAGGCCTAAACCCCTGCAGTGGGGTAAAAATGGGCTAATGAAGAAGCTATGTATAAAAGATAGACATATGCCATAGCGGACTTTTCTTTAGTCCTATAAAAGAGGAACAATTACTATGGAGTAATTGTTGGAGTAAGAGAGGACAAAACAATGTATGGACATTGTTTTGTCCTCTCTGAAAGGGTTTCGATGAAAACTCTCAGTCTAGTCAGTCCGATTTTTTCCGGCGTCTTCAATAATAATCTTCAAATTTCAACTAATTCGCACAAACATTAATGAATTATACACATAAACCTTCCTTTTGAATCACTCTGTCAATTGGTGTCGACCTTATGCAAATCCGTTTGGTAGTTTTTGAGTTTATCGCGTACAGACAGACAGGCGCCGCGCCGACACGGCGCGGCGGGAGACTTCATTTTATAATATGTAGTGATATAGGTATTTTATTAGAAATTTCTAATGATACGAGTATGGGAGTCTTTATTTGGATTCTGATTTTAATCACTATGATTCATGATTTTTATGTACTTTAATTAATTACCATACACTGGGCCAGACTTTTTCTTGGGAAATGATTTTATAACAATTATAAAGTATTCCCATATATAATATATAAATGTTCATAGACATGTTCATAGACATAATAAAAACCTGACTGAGCGATTGGCCGGCTGGTTAGAATCCCTAACTGCGTAGCTAAGGGGTGCGGGTTCGATTCCCGCCCGGGACAAATATTTGTGTGCATGAATATGTGTATTTGTTTCGTATGCGGGTGTAAAAAGTATATATACATAGATATTATTGTATTGTATTATTACGTATATATATATTTAAAAAAAAAAAAATTTTGAGTATGTATACCAGTTGTCTAGTATTCCATAATAGAAGCATAATACTTGCTAACTTTGGGACTAGATGGCGCTGTGTAAAATGTTCCAGATATTATTTATTATTATGTAAAACTACTTCTTTCAAACAACAAAATCGTAAATTATGTTTAAACTAATGCGGTATCCCATTAAGGGGCAGGCAAAATAAAATCTCCACTTGACACCAAGTACTTGTACGTATCTATTTTTTTATTTTTTCCTTATTATTTCGGTTTAGGCAATATACTACGTTTTTTAAATGTGATACAAAAAATATTTGAAAACAGTACTTTCGCCTACGTACGGCCTAGTAACATACGACCTCTACTGAATATAAAATTGCTTTGCTCATAGCCCATTGAGCCGCGTAACAACTTAGACAAAAGGCATATCCGGGTCACTTCACAGACTACATACGTCTTTATAAATAAGTTGACCACCTATTTGATATATGCTTGAGTAAACATACTCTGTGCATAGCAAGCTAACCGTTCCTTATTAGTCTGTGTACGTTTTCAAGACGTTAGTAAATTGGTATATACTTACACAAGTTAGTCAAGTGTCGTGATAGCCCAGAGCGCAACGAACCTGTCTCAAATTTATAAGGCCCCATAAGGCCAAGGTTCGAATCCGGGCGTGTACCAATGAGTTTTTCTGACTTAAGTACACAATATCACTGACGCCGTGCTTCGGAGGGCACGTTAAGCAGTCGGTCCCGGACGCTGTTAATAGATGGCGGTCGTTACTGTTCCCAACCCGCAGTGGAGCAGCGTGGTGGACTTAAGCTCCAAGCCTCCCTCCTCACCCTGGGGGAGGCCTAAGCCCCTGCAGTGGGGTAAAATGGGCTGATGATGATGATACACAAGTTATCAGAATTACGATTATTTTTCATAAAGTATTTGAAATATTTGTTTGCGTTATTATTAAGTAGTGTTTCCTAAATAAATTATTATAGAAAATTCGTTAAAATTTCGTTTGAATAAATGGAACAGTGGGTATTGTTTATTTATAGAGGTGAAACATTAATGTGACGTCATTACAACATTCAGAGGTAGTTGGCCAAACAAAAAATGTACAATACGTAGTACATCGTAGCTATAAATTAGTAGGTAGTAATGACGTCATCAGGTCTAAATTTTTGATAATCGATAATTATTATCGATTATTATCGAGATTAATAATTACTTTTATAGGCAAATTTTTGATATTTTGGGTTATGCATATAATTGCAATTTTGGTAGAATACGCTGATTTTTGAAAATAAAACACAGCCCATGTACCTACTAGCCGATAATATAACTTTTTATAGATGAAAGAATTTTTAAAATCAATTAAGTCGTTTTTAAGTTTATCCATTACAAATAAATATGCATAACATCATTTTATTTATTTATTTTTTCTTTATAACATTAGTTATGATGATTATCTTTACTATGTGATTTAAATAAGAAATCATTAGTAATTTTCAGTCTGTTGATTGTTACGTAGAGCGTGAGATTTATATATATTTTTTCATTTTTAACATTGCTTTACGTTTCTTAGTAAACATCGAATAAAAAATAATTTAAAAAAATATTGATTTTCAGATAATTTTCATTTATAAAAATACTCGTAAAAATTAAGGCGTTATCATTCAAAGTATACATAAGTAATAACTCAAAGACAAAATTATTTAAAAACAATTAAATCAAGAGAATATTAATTTGCTAATTTAGACAATAACCGACAAAACGTTGGTCTGTTATTTTATGCTCAAGACAAAAGTTAGTCTTGATAAATATTTCAATTTTGGTAAAACAAAGTAGTTTTCTTTATCACATCCCGTAAACATAAAAGTGAAACTATTATCGAATAATATCTCAAGGTTACCTTGTCAATACACTTTATATTTTTATCCTGGGGACCAATTTCGCTTCGAAGCCAATTTTCTGATAGAAATTCTCGCTCCCCCTGACTGCCTCCATAGCTTCTTAATATAAGTATAGTTCGTCTATTGGTTGTAATATTTTTTATTCAGTTACTTTCAATTTTTATTATTTAATATTTTTATTTATACCTTATTGTGTACTTTAAACTGTGATGGATATAAGAAATTATTTTAAAAATTGTAGTGAATTTCACTTTATTTAAAATTAGAACTAAAACAGATTTTTTTGATACGTTTTTTTTTGTCGAATTGTATTTGATTTGTTGGTTTGTAAAAAATGAAACTTGTTTAATATTTCTTATAACATTAAAATTTCGAAAATATGGTTATGAGTGATTTGATAAAACACTTTTATTCTAGTTGTTGGAATTGCTGTTGCGACTTCTAAATAAGCGGTTATCACTATTTTAATAATTATAATATTTGGGACATACACACGGCCATCTAGGTCCAAACTAGACAATGTCTGTATTAAGGATAATAGGCAGTTATATACATAGGACTTTGATATTTTTTATTAGGTATACATTGAGCGTAAAAAGTACTAAATGTAACGATACTTTAGGAAAGAATAACAAAAGTTGCGAAATTTAATAAATATTTTTTTACAAATAATAGCCTAGAGTCCCATTGCATAAAACACTATGTCATAAACTACCAACACTAAACCATTTAATACTGTTAACAAGGCACGCCGAGGTCGAACTAAACAAAGTTGATAAAACAGAACAGTAATAATATAATAATGATAATTTAATGTAATAATACTTGGGACATCCCACACAGCACCATCTTGTCCCAAAGTAAGCAAATATTATGTTTGTATTATGGGGTACTACTAGACAACTGATATACATACTTAAATATTCTTTATAATATATACCTACATATATAGATACTTTGACATTCAGACACGGAAGGAAATAGTACTGACTGACCGTTTAGCCGAATGGTTAGAGACTCTAACTGCAGAGCCAAGAGTTGCTGGTTTGATTCCCGCCCAGGACAAATATTTGTGTACAAGTACATGTCTATTTGTTCCGTGTCTGGGTGTAACAAGTATATATTTTTTATTTTTTTTATTTATTGTAAAATAATATTACAGAACCTATTATGAATTACAATTTACGGTATTCTGAAAAACAAAGTAGCTTGTGCGAATACCGGAACGCCTATTAATCACTCATATAATATGTATATATTATAAAAAAAAGAATATTTAAGTAGGCATACCAGTTTTCTAGTACCCCATAATACAAGCATAATACTTGCTTATTTTGGCTTATTTATATTATTATGCTAGATGGCGCTGTGTAGAATGTCCCAGATATTATTATTATACAATAGTACTTAGATAAAAATTTGATCATCATCAAACTTTAACTTCTGAATACATGTTTGTCGATGATGTAAAAAAAAAATATTCCCTGTCCAACGGTCGGCATACATATTTTTTAAGGTATAAATGATAGTTAATTACCTACTGTCTCATTAAAATGGTTTATTATTGGTAGCTCATGAAGTAAGGTTCCATGCGACGGGATCCCAAGCTATAAAATGCGTACCCAACTTGAGAACACGCACAAATAAACTTCTAAGCAAATAATTGTGTATGACGCACAGACTATAAGAGTAGGTTAGAGTTAGCAAGTATAGGCGGATACGCTGTCCCCATCAAGTATGCAGTATGCTGCATACTTCAAACAGATTTCATAACCTAAACACTAATATACGACGACCGCTTAGCCTAGTGGGTAGCGACCCTGCCTGCGAAGCTGAAGGTCCCGGGTTCGAATCCTAGGTCGGGTCAATATTTATATGATGAATATTAATACTGATACCGGGTCTTGGTTGTTATATGTATGTGGTGTCTTCGCTTGGTACCCAAAATACAAGCTAATGCTTAGTTTGGGATCTAGACGTTGTTGTGATTGTGTGTGTTATTATTATTATTATTATTATAATATGCGACATCAAGTCATACCAAAGATGTAAGTGAAAGGGATGAACGACTTAATTTCACTCTAATACAATAAAAATCTGAAACAAAACTATTTTGGTATGCGTAATATTCTTACTTACAATTGTTGTGTGAGTAATTTATATTATATATATATATATAATTTTTGGGACACGTCTTTGAGCAAATACCGGCACATGGCACCTCTAACCTATTCGATTCCCTGTGGTATGACGAGTAAATCGATTTTGAATTTGTGCAATAAAAATATTCTTTCGTGAACTATGTAACTATTATATTCTCAAAGAGTGAATCTATTGTTCAAATCTATGACACAGTAAGTCGTTTGTCACCTAATAAACTTATTGCACTAACTTTCCTAAGTGATCTGGAGTCCCATGGGAGTCCCTCACAAAAGGGTGAGCCAGGTCATGCGCTGATTGATTTGTGCATTTAACCCAAATTGATGGATGACCAAACTTAGCTATTTATAGGTTCTGTTATTTATCAAATAAGGGTCTTGATAGCCCAAAGCGCATCGAACCTGCCTCATATTTATAAGAGGGCCAAAGTTCGAATTCGGGCGTGTACCAATGAGTTTTTCTGACTTAAGTACATAACTATTATACTGACTCCGTGCCTCGGAGAGCACGTTAAGCAGTCGGTCCCGGGCGCTGTCAATAGATGGCGGTCGTTACAATCCCCAACCCGCAGTGGAGTAGCGTGGTGGATTTTAGCTCCAAGCCCCCTCACCCTGGGGGAGACCTAAGCCCCTGCAGTGGGGTAAAAATGGGCTGATGAAGTGAAGTGAAGATTTATCAAAAGCGGTTATTTGTTTACTTTATGTTAATAATACTCTAGTATATTAGTAAAAAACCAGGCGAATCCGACATAGTATTATGCGTTTCGTATACAGAGACCTAAAAAAATATTGGGAATGGAATTTTAAAAATGGATGTTTCAATAATAATAATTTATTTATTTGATAACAAAAACCACAGCTCTTAAGAAACTAAATTAACATGACTTATGAATACATCTTATAGCTCATATATAATCTCATAATATAATAATAATAATGGTTATAAATAATAATAAATAACATAATAATAATAATGACGCATACAGCACATCAACGTCTGGGCCCCAAAAAAACGAAAGCCAATTCAAGAAAATGAAAAAACTTCCCAGGTAGATACATTGTCTATTATTTGGAAAAATAAATTTTGGAATCGGTCGAAAACTGTGGGCTGGGCAGGCGCCCTTTTTTATTAATAATAATAACGTATACATCACAACAACTTATACACCCCAAACTAAGCATTAGCTTGTTTTTTGGGTACCTAGCGAAGACACCACATACATATAACAACCAAGACCCGGTACCAGTATCAATATTCATCACATAAATACTGACCCGACCTGGGATTCGAACCCAATTCAAGGCTCTATTGTCGTTAAGAATGAAACAGGTATACGGGTCTGAGGGTTAACTGAACGAAGAACTTTGAAAGAAACATCCGAAATGATGTTGTTCCATTTAATTTGCATTTTTTCTCCATGATAGAAACCTTTGACCGTCGACAACGGGCTAAATGCAGCCGTGCATTACACAATCAAAAGGCGATGTTATTAGTTAGAAGGTGGTTAGAAATGTCATTACCTACTTTGTGATGCTTATTGTACTCCGTACATTCGAAAACTTATTTAGAGCAATAGATATGAATTTAATATAACATTGGTTGAACTGTAAAATTAAAAGGTGTTAGACAGGGCAAGGCAGATATAATAATAATATCTGGGACATCCCACGCATCGCTATCTACTCCTAAAGTAAGCAAGTATTAATCAAAATCAAAAAGTTCTTATTCAATTTATGTTGTTTACGCACACTTATTGAAAGTCAAAATGAATTGATTAGATGATTAGGTACCGGTTCCAAAACTAGAAGGAGAAGAACCGGCAAGAAACTCCTCCCTGTTTATTTTATTTAAATATATATTTTTCTTAGTTAGTTTAATTTTTTTTTAAATATGCTTACAACTAATACAATGATGTCCATGCGTACTTATCATTTAAATACTCGCTAATACAATAATAAGCTTTTTTCACGAGTTGGACTTTAACTTGCTTTGTAAATTGATTTGAATTTAAGTTCAACATTTCTTTAGGAATTTTATTATAAAAACGAATACAATTTCCCATGAAAGAATTATTAACCATTGAGAGCCTGACCCTGGAAATTGATAACATATGCTTATGTCTTGTATTTAAGTTGTGGTCATCACCCACCCTAGAGAAAGCATTTAAGTTTTTATGTACATAAATTATATTTTCATAAATGTACTGACAAGGGACTGTCAAAATGTTACTTTCTCTAAAGTGAGTGAGAGTATGCTTGTATTATGGGTACTACACAATTAATATACTTTAATATTATTTTATAATATTCACATATTGTCATACAATTACAAAATACACGGAAAAAATAGACATGTTCATTCGTACATTTGTTTGCCCTTTTGGTCCTGTAGTTAGCGTCTCAAACCACTCGTCTAATAAGTCAGTTCAAATATATCATTTATATAACAAAATTTTTTGATTATCATCCACCACAGCAAATATTGGAGTTAGTAAAAATGTTCGCTATCTGCGTTCAGTGTTTCTTGTAAACACAATTAGTTTAATTGTTCGTAAACATTGTTGTGTTTACAGTCCAAATAACACAGAATACAAATGTTGTATTTCCATTATTTCCGGAATAATCAAAGAGTTAAGGCAAAGTAGGTTAGGATTCTATAAGTGGAACATCTTCGCGATAATTAGGCGACACTAACGGGAAGAAGCGGTGCGGTGGGGCAGAGGACGCTTCCTAGCACGGCGGCGATCACTGCTGCGAGCGCCGATAGAGCAATCAAAAAGGTTTAGTTAAATAAAAACAAAAATGTATTAACATGTCACAGAAGTTTACGTGTGTCTAATAGATTTAATATATATCTTCATCAGCCCATTTTTACCCCACTGCAGGGGTTTAGGTCTCCCCCAGGGTGAGAAGGGGGGCTTGGAGCTTAAATCCACCACGCTGCTCCACTGCAGGTTGGGGACTGTAACGACCGCCATCTATTGACAGCGTCCGGGACCGACTGCTTAACGTGCCCTCCTAAGCACGGTGTCAGTGATGTTGTGTACTTAAGCCAGAAAAACTCATTGGTACACGCCCGGATTCGAACCATGGCCCTATGGGGCCTTATAAATTTGAGACAAGTTCATTGCGCTCTGAGCTATCAAGACATTATTTATTTATTTTATTTATTTATATACAAAACAGTCTCTTGGTCGAGTTTTCGGAGTTGGTTCCATTCATTTTCGCTGCACTACATTTATTTTTTTCAGTATTTTGACACTTCTTATAAAATATAATTACTTATTTTCTATTTTTTCCGGCTTATTTTTCTTTTTTTAATTTTTCGATCCTCCGTACCCATTCCACTGCTTCTATCACCTATATATTACCACCACCATCTATGTATCACCAAATATCGTTTTCAGTATTTGTTGTTTAAATACAGTATATATATACTGGGCGTTTTATCATATATATAAAACACCCTCGTAGTATAGTTTGTAAGCTGGAAGCAAAACAAACACTCGTTTTTATCTTGCACGAGCTGTTGGGATGTCTTGTTTACAAAAAAGTACAAAAGCAAACGTATGTTAAGCGCACTACAGACATCGTTTAGTTAAAGTTTTATAATAATTTATATGAAACTTGAAATGTCAAGAACCTTCTTCCGTTTCCGTAAGTAATCAAAGGACGGCACAGTCAAAGGTCAAGTTTGTTAAAACTTTTAAAAACAGACTTTGAAAACATCATTAATAGTAACAGCAAAAAACTCAAGAGAAGTTTACTTTGGCGTCAAACGGAACGCGATGCCTGACTTTTTATTTTCTGGAAAAGTGGAAATGCGCTTGGACTGATGCGCTGATGGTCATTAGACTTAAAGGGATCAAAATTCCAGAATGATCTCTCAAAATACATTTTTTTTCTATTTACGAATTTCCTAGACATTTATTAAAATTCATTTAAACCTTTAAATTGTCCCTATGACGTCATCTGGGCGGTTAAGCTTATTGTGATGCTTTCAACAGTAAAAAACGAAAGCTAAAACTAAATTCAGATGAGGTCACTATGTCAAATGAAATAGTAATCTTCAAGAATCAATAGAAAAATTAGGACTTTATTTAGTCTAAGATAATGTAAATAGTAAACATCTGTCCAGTTGACGTCACAGAGATATTTTATTAATTAATTTTTAGAAGAAAATAACTTAAAAAAATTAAACAATTGTTTTTTTTTAATTTAAGGGTTAGTTATTAAATTCTTAAGAAAGATAAAAAATTATGTGAAAAAATTTGGTCCAAGCCCATTTAAACTGATGTTTTTCTTTTTGGTTACGATATGTATTGCAATGTTATATAACATAATTAGGTACCATAAATTTTACATATTAATTTGTTCAATGTAACTTTGCCCGGGTGGGTTCAGTACAGTCCGGTTCAGTTCAGTACAGTCATATGCCCCTCACTCCACTGCGTCTCGCTATACCTTAAACTGGTTACTGCGACGCGACTTGTGCCTATATTCACATCCGCCATAAAGTTTGATCGGAACTGTAAATAGCAAACATGTTTTTATTTCGTATACGAATTACCATCAATTTAAGTATTTATATCTTTACACAGGATTTATACACTTCTAATTATTATGGTAACATATATTTGGCTAGCCCAGTGGACCGAGACTCTACTTGCGGAGCCAAGGGTCGCGGGTTCGAATCCCGCCCGTGACAAATATTTGTGTTCATAAACATGTCTCTTTGTTCCGTGTCTGGGTGTACACGTACAAGTATCTATACATATATTCAAATATCATAAAGAATATTTTAGTGTGTATATCAGTTGTCTAGTACCCCATCAAACAAACATAATACTTGCTTACTTTGGGACTAGTTTTTAGAACTTTTGGTAGTTTTGGGACTAGATTGCGCTGTGTGGATATATCGTAGAGATGAATCGACTATTAGATTTGATCCCAAATATATTCGTTGATGACAAAAAAATATGTTACCTTTTTTATTCATAGGGAATGAGTATTTTGATTGATATTTTTAAGATATTTATTATTTTTTAAAATTTTTGTATATTTGTTAAGTTTGATTTGTTTGTCCCTGCCTGCTACCATAAATTATTCAAGACTTTTAGGAATATTTATTATTAAATCGCTCCAAGTCCTCTCATCCCGAGGGGAGGCCTAAACCCCTGCAGTGGGGCATTAATGTGCTGTTAGTATTATGGTCTTATTAAGTTAGTTTAGTAGACAGCAAATTGTTTGATAGATAAATCACAGCCTAATCTCCCTTACATCCGATTCATAATACGACGACGACGAATAATTTGACGACCGCTTAGCCTAGTGGGCAGCGACCCTGCCTGCGAAGCTGGAGGTCCCGGGTTCGAATCCCAGGTCGGGTCAGTATTTATATGATGAATATTAATACTGGCACCGGGTCTTGGTTGTTATATGTATGTGTTGTCTTCGCTTGGTACCCAAAATACAAGCTAATGCTTAGTTTGGGACCTAGGCGTTGTTGTGATTGTGTGTATTATTATTCTTATTATTATAATAAAAATATTATATGAAAAAAGATAGTAATATTTGCAAATTACTAACTTTTCTTGTTGTGTAATATTTTCATGAAATTCAGCGAAGGAAATGCGAGTTAATGTTCAGGTTTATGAATATTTTCTCATAAACTCTACCTAGAGTTTCATAGCTATTCAAAAATATATAGGCAAGCGAGTGTTTTATACACTCTATTGAAGAGGTTTAATGAAATTCCTTCGGTTACTTAAGAGTTTGTTCGTATGTAATTTTCTCCGAATATAATTTAGTTTTCAGTATGACTAAAATTTGACAAAGATCTTACATTTCAATATTGCCTAAGCATTTTGAATGGGAGACGGGCAATTATGGATACCTCATGAACACTTCATTAATTTAAAAAAAAATCCGACTACAAAATCATTTAACTGAAAATAAAATATATATTTTATAATAGAATTTGGTTTGAACGACGTACAATGCACCATGCGATGTTTTTTTTTGTCTGATACCTCCTTACCGGTATTAAAATGGTATACGGCCTTGCTCATGTATATATTTTAATATCTGCTTTAGTGAAATCTTATAGAATTTTAACAAGTATACAAGGTGAGATTTTAGTAACCGGCCAAAATTTTTCTAGATGTTAGGTATCACCAATAGACCTCATTGCGTAAATAAAAAAATATGGGTTATATTTTCATAATAAATTATTTTATCTACAATGTTATTTTATAACGTTTGGGTGCCTTCTTAACGCTATAGTAAACGTAAGCGCCCGAGGCCTTGAAACGGAATGGGGCGGCGGGCATGAATGGTGACTAGAGTTATTGGTTTTTCCGGGAAAGATTTGTGTAGTAATATCTCAATATTTTTCTATAGAACGATACTAAAAGGAAACAAGACGACTATCGGTTTTCTACCAAAGATCATTATATAAAAAATTGGCTGGTCATTAAAACATCATCCTGTATAGTTCTGTTAAGTTGTAGAAAATAATAAAATAAAGAAACTTGTTTTGAATAGATCAATACTTTTGCAGCTGAATAGTAAAAATAAATTATTCCCTTGTGATTTGTTTCAAATAAGTTTTTTTTTTAATTCAAACCGATTTTTCTACAGTATGTTGTCTAAAAGAATCGAAATCGTGAAGATTATTACATTTTAAGAAATCGATTCATTATTTTACTTATTTTATAGTATAGGTTGTAGTACCGGCTTCTATCGGCGCTCCTGAGATATTTACTTTTTAAAATACGCGACTACGAGTTCTGAAGGACACATCCATAGACAACGTGAGATTTTCGGTCTAATATAGTTCAGTAATACCACAGATGGTGACAAATTAATTGTGCTACTTCGTAATAACTAACATATAGGTATTTACATAAAATGACGACTGAATGGCCGAATGGTTAGAGACCCTAACTGCGGAGCCAACGGTCGCGGGTTCGATTCCCGTTCGGGACAAATATTTGTGTGCATGAACATGTTTATTTCGTTCCGTGTCTGGGTGTATAATATTTATCTATGTATATATAATTAAAAAAAGTATTTAAGTATATATATCAGTTGTCTAGTAACCCATAACACAAGCATAATACTTGCTTACTATGGGACTAGGTGGCGCTGTGTGGGTTGTCCCATGTATTATTATTATTATAAAAGTACGAATTGACTAGAAGCCCTTTTCTGCGCTTACCGTCTAACCACTTATACTCTAGCTAGTTCGTGTAACAGTTTGGCGAGGTGGTGTGTTTCGGTCCGGTTTCAATACGCGCGGTCCCCGCGCGCCAGCCTTCACCCCAGCGAATTGCTTTTGACAGGTTCGATACTGTGATGTGACATTTCTGACTCTATTAAAACCAAACGCTGCTTTCAAATTTTATTTACTATATGAGTACTTGTCATGCATAACATCAGCCTATTATTGTCCCACTGCAGGGGCATAGACCACCTGTCGGTAGAGGGCCTTGGGCTTAATCCACCACGCTGCTCCGATGCGGGTTGTGGATTGTAATGGCAGCCATCTATTTTATGAATAAAAATATCTTTGCCTATAAAATTTTATCAGAATATGCGATGGTGTATGAGTTACAAGACTTAAGTAAACATTCATGTTGAAATTGTATAAACTCTCAGTAACTGCAGAATTTCTACAATAAAAATATTCCAGTTGAACAACTTTCTGTTAATGTTTCTTGAATAAAACATTCTCCCCAATTCAATATGCTTGCTCTCATCGCAACAGATAATTTGTTACAATTCAATAGTTTTTCAATACATTTGCTATTTATATGGTCTTTATGACATCGAAACTTGTAACGTAATGTTGTATCTTACAGTCCTAGGTCTTTTTACTTTACACCAATCACATACGAGTATTCTGTTTGTGACGTACGATATGAAGTATTAGTTTAATTGTTATCGCAAATTTATTGAAAAGCGTTGTGAGATGCTCGTACTCAGTAAGCCGGCTATTATAATCATCGGCTTCACCTAGTGCCTATTAACACCTCGACTATAATATGCAGCTTACTGTCCTTGCATCATAATGTACTATTATAATATATATGTAATAAAACAAAATGTTTTACTTCTTGCGTAGTGCATTTCGCTGGCCATTTTACAGCGCAGTATCGCCGCCAGCGTGACGGGCACTTTTAAGCGGGAACAGCTGCTAGGTGGACTTTTTTTGTTAAGGTCAGTTTTAAGTACCTAGTTATTTATTTTATATTAGTTTTTTGTAAATATGTGTGTTTAGTTTGTAATAAGAATTTGATTTAATATTAATTTTTATTTTAATACTAGATGTTCGGTTATGATACGATTTTTAGTATAATAATTTCTCTTAAAATTATAATGTATATAGTATAATTGTCTACTATATATTGTATAATTTTTACGTAGATAGTTGTAATAATATTGAAAGTTTCTTTTGGGGCAAGTTACACATGATTGATTTTTGTAAAAGTTTTTGAGTCTAAATTATTGCTTTAACAAAATTACAGGTTTCCATATAACTTATTTGTAATTATAATGAAATCACACATCACAAATTTATTCATTACATTCAAAAATCAGACGACCGCTTAGCCTAGTGGGCAGTGACCCTGCCTACGAAGCTGGAGGTCCCGGGTTCGAATCCCGGGTCGAGTCAGTATTTATATGATGAATATTCATACTGGTACCGAGTCTTAGTTTTTATATGTATGTGGTGTCTTCGCTTGGTACCCAAAACACAAGTTAATGCTTAGTTTGGGGCCTAGACGTTGTTGTGATGTATATGTTATTATTATTATTATTATTACGGACTAATTTTCGGCTTCCTAAGAACCAGGAATTGAATTTTCACCGGCGGTATGTTTCCATCGTTAAACACCGTATTGTTTTTTTTTTATCAACTCACTAGAATGTTCTGCAAATCCAATATTAGCCGCGTTCGTTAATAACTACAGTTGTCTAAATGTTTTTCAAACGTATATTATTAGTAAAGAGGTATCTATTAACTTCTTCACTTCAATTCACTTCACTTCATTAGCCCATTTTTACCCCACTGCAGGGGCTTAGGCCTCCCCCGGGGTGAGGGGGCTTGGAGCTTAAATCCACCACGCTGCTCCACTGCGGGTTGGGGATTGTAACGACCGTCATCTATTGACAGCGCCCGGGACCGACTGCTTAACGTGCTCTCCGAGTCACGGAGTCAGTGAGAGTTAATGTACTTAAGTCAGTAAAACTCTTTGGTACACGCCAGAATTCGAACAATGGCCCTATGGCCTTAGGAATTTGAGACAGATTCGTTGCGCTTTAGGCTATTACGACTCTATTAACTTAATAAGAGCTAATAATATTTTCACGTTCACTAAGTGGCACTGCGATAACGTAATGCCTTATAAGCATGCTCAAAGAAAATTACAGCTTAAAGAATATTGAAAAAAGTATATAGGAAATGTTCTCTATTTATTTCCGAATCTACTGAACCTAAATTTAAAAAAAAAAATCGGAACATAGGGTTTCACTCATAGTCAACGGGATAACTTAAACGAAAATCCCAAGTCTTTAAATTTCTACGGTAAAAAATATAATGAAGAAAATAAATATTTAATGGTACATCTATAGCCATTTGATGCAGTTTAACGAAAAACATCGTTATTAGATAAAAATAAGTTAATTTTTTGGTTATTTAACTACGGGCCTTCACTAGGGGTCATGGTCCAACTAATTGGACAGAGCAGTTAGACCACTGCCCCGTCATGTATATTTCATGCGTAATGTATCAAAATGTGTGTTTAAAACAATGATAATGGTATATGGTCTGTCTCATTTCTAAGTCTACCATTTATCTCGGTTTTTGTTTGTTTCCAAGTATGAAACGCTCCAAATTTGTGATTGCCGTCTAAGATCGTAGCAGAGAACGAAACAATCTTTTTTACTGATGAATCGTTCTAGTTTAAAGTTATAACATCTTGTTTACCTCAAAAGAGGTCAGTATTACTCGTAAGGCTTACATATTTTTTCTTTTCGTGATGTAAGCTCAAATAAAAGCACAAATCACTATATCGTTCGACTAACGGCTATACGTCGTAAACAACAAATCCCCAATTTTTCAGGAGAAGAAAAAAACTGTTTTTGTGCTACATTAAACATCTTTTGTTACTAAATTAAAATGTGGAATAGGTTAAATAAATGATTTACTTATTAATTTTATTAACATTATTTTAATCCATAATTTACTTAACTTTAATATAAATTTTTACTTAAAAGTTAAACTGTATATTAAAGTTAACTGTGGGTTACGTACGACATTTAGTTTATACTATTTATTTGCAATGTCGGTTAAGACATTTTACTAAAACATTTTTTATAAAATAATGGGCCAATTGGGGCTTACGATATTTTGTTTGTAGGTCTGTGGGATACAACTGAAACGATTTACGCAAAAACTTTTTTTTTTGTAATTTATGGCTTACGACCTATAGCCGTTAGTCGAACGATATATATGTCGAAATCAAAATGTTTGTTTTCTTTATTTGGGACATCCCACACAGCGCCATCTACTCCCAAAGTAAGCAAATATTATGCTTGTATTATGGGGTACTAGACAACTGACATACATACTTGAATATATTTTTTTCTTAATATTATACATATATATGTACTTTTACACCCAGACACGGACCAAATAACAATTTTATTTTAAAATCTAATATATATTATGTTAACCCTCAGAGACTGTTGTATTCTTCTCAATAATGTTAATTTGTGAAATTTTTAAAAAGTTTCACAAAATTACTGAAAATACGATTTCGAAAATAGATATGTCTTATTAATAATTATTAATTTTATTTATTACTTTCTAATTAAACGATACAAATTAAATTATCCATGGTTCATAACAAAGTTCTGGAAACGTCATAAAGTTGAAGAATATCTATATATGTCACGAAAAAACGACATTTTGAAAAAAAGTTACGTAAAAGCTTATTTGTATGTTGGTCCTTTTTGTAAGCTTCATATATTCGTTCAATAGAGCGATCGAACCCATTCTCGACGCTCGCTGAGCAATAAAGCATTGTTGTCAAACAAGTCAAGACAAACACGAACTTTCTCAATCTTCAAAGTTAGGAAGTCCAAGCGGGAGCCAGTCGATTATCCCAGTATCCCAATGAAACTTGCCCATAACTTTAACTTTCCTATACTAACTAGGTATAAAAGGTTAAAGTCCCTTATTAAGAGCGTCTTAAAAATTTTTTACCATCTACTAGACTTAAGTTTTGAATTTAATTCGCGAAAAGCTAGTTTTCGTCCGCGACTCCGCTCGCGTATCATTTGTATAGTCCACGCAACAATTATACCGGGACCACTTTTTTCGGGATAAAAAATAACTATTATTATTATAATAGTTATTTTTTTAATATAAATTATTATTATTATTATTATTAAAATATAACCTATGTTACGCAGTAATAAAGTAGCATTTTTATGGTGAAAGAATTTTTGAATTCGGTTTAGTAGTTTTTGAGTTTATTCGTTACAAACATACAAAAATATATTTTGTCTTTATTTATTACTTTAGATGTAACATCTCGAGAACTGCATTTATATATGAAAGTAGATATTTTTTGTAAAATACTCGTTATTAATAGCATGAATGTATTAATCTATACATATAATAAATTCGTAGACTTTCAGCGCTTGTGCATTAAAGATTTTTGCAGGAAAATAACAAGGAGACGCGAGAAATAAGTAATAGAAGGAAAATAACCAATTTTTGAAATTTTTGTTTGTCTGTAAATTTGTTTTACTCATCACGTAAAAGCCACTAATTGGATTAAAAATCCAATAGCTATAAAATAAGAAGCTTTATTCTGAGTAACATTAATTGCTTAATTCACCAAAGTCGACGCACAGAACCAAAAAATATCCATTTTTGAGTTTAAGGAGAAAGCTCATGGCACCACGCCGCCAGCCGCAACCGCCACCGCAGCGTGCCTGATGTCGCTGGGACAGTTTCTGATATATTCGTATTAATATGAATTGTTTTTCAAAATGCATCGTATAATGAAAAAGAATTGGAATTACATTGATTTTTTTAAATACGTGGCATTTTCCTCAAACACTTTTGTGTTAAAATGCATCGAAATTCTCTGAAACTGTTACTATTCTAACTGACGCGAGCTTCTCGCAGCGAGTCGTATGCGATAGTGAAATCTGGCAAGGTCGGGTGTGTTTCAAGGTGCATTTTTTAAATTAAACGTAAAGGTGTTTAATTTACCAAAATACATTTACTTTCATTGAGAAGGCGCTGCATACGTGAACGCCCATACAAACGCTCTTAAAGCGATTACGACCTAATGTAATCGTGGTTAGTTTTGAATCATAGTTTCATTTGATTTATAACTAAGTTTATATGGAGCCAAAACTTCGAAATTTCTATAAACATTCTAGTTACAGATATTTCGTATATTTATATAACTATTACGAAATTTCTATAACTAGGATGTTTACAGCATTTTGACGAACGCTTAGCCTAGTGGGTAGCGACCATACCTACGAAGCTGGAGGTCCCGGGTTCGAATTCCAGGTCGGGTCAGTATTTATGTGATGAATATTGATACTGGTACCGGGTCTTGGTTGTTATATGTATGTGGTGTCTTCGCTTAGTACCCAAAATACAAGCTAGACCTTAGTTTAAGGCCTAGACGTTGTTGTGATGTATACGTTATTATTATTACAAAAATTTCGAAGTTTTGGCTTTATACAAACCTACTTTATACAAACTCAAATGAGACTACAATTCAAAACAAACCACAGTTAAAGAGCGTTTGTATGGGCGTTCACGCGTCCAGCCGCTTCTTAAGGCCATAGATAAGAAAAAAAAAACATAGAATGGTAAAAAAAGCTTCGATTTGACAAATAAATTACTTAGTCGTGGAAAGTGATTCACTCAGACTTTTCGGTAAAGAAGGTCTTTCAATTTCCTTCACACCAGCGATTTCGCAGACAGTGGACGCGGTTGACAATATTTTTGTGACAGATTTTTGAGTGTTCATTATTGCGTTCGAGACGTCCTACTTAAATTCCATATTTTTGATATGAGAATGACACATATATTACGGCTTCTGGCGTTTAGAATTCTATAATTTTTATGAAACTTTAAAAAACCTGTCTGTCTGTATGTATGTCACTTTATCGTGAGTTTTACTAATTACCACCTGTGACAACAAGTTTATACAAGGTGAGATTTTAGTAACCGACCAAAATTTTTCTAGATGTATCACCAATAGGCCTCATTGCGTAAATAAAAAATATAGTTTACATTTTTATAATAAATTATTTTATCTACAGTGTTATTTTATAACGTTTGATTGCCTTCTTAACGCTGTAGTAAACGTAAGCGTCCGAGGCCTTGAAACGGAATAGGGCGGCGGGCATGAATGGTGACTAGAGTTATTGGTTTTTTCGGGAAAGGTTTGTGTAGTCATATCTCAATATTTTTCTATAGAACGATACTAAAAGGAAACAAGACGGCTATCGGTTTTCTACCAAAGATCACTATATTAAAATTTGGCTGGTCATTAAAACCTCGCCTTGTATATGGTGCGATTCCCAATTTCGAACTATTAACAGTAAATAATAAAAAAAAAAATACAGTTTAACACAAAAACAGAACAAAACTGAAAATAATACCTACCTATCTTTTGATACCTTTATTTATTAAAAAAAAAAACACGTTACATAAGTCAATATCTCAAAGAAAAATATCTTAAAAGTATTATCGATTTATAATTTGACTTAATTTATAATTAAAATAATGGCGATAATTCCATAATTATTACATTCTGTGTAGTAATAAAAAAATACGAATTTTTCGCCATTATTTTTATTTTGCTTTACTTACTATCAGAATTAAATGTTCCATTTCCAATGACACTCTGCATTACTTTACTTAAAAACAATTATTAAAAACAAAAATATATTAAAAAATTGTTTATAATAAATACTAGCTCGCCGCCCTAATACCTACCTTACTAAAGGGACGGGACATGAAGAAGTAATAATAATATTATGCTTCAGATCTATCTTACAAAAATCGAGCATTTTTCCACGATAAAAAATTCTCTATACCACTCTCGCATCCATGAAACCGGAAACCACTTAGATCTGTTGCTCCGTTTCTCTGTGAAAGAAGGACAAACAAACCAACAAACACAAATTTGCATGCACAATATTAATAGAGACTACGGGACTATATTACGGGACTATATTAGACTACGTAAAACTAATTTAAAAAAGTAAAATGAATACTAGAAAGAGCAGAAATATTCAGATTTTAATTATTGTCTTCTGTACTGAATATATTACAAATTAAAAAAATATTTTATGACCCTAATCGGACCCTTATCCTCGTGAAACATCGACATAAATTATGGCAAAACAAATATTTAAAAGAAAATAAAATACTTTTGGTCGGCCTTAGCACATCTGTGCCGAAATGTTTTTAATTAAACTCGATAAAGCTCATTTCGAGGTATTTCTTTTCCACCACGAAATACCCGGATTGATTTTGAGAATTTACCAATAATTGTATTATACTTTTGAGGAAGGTTAGGTGTTGTCCGTCTACGCCTGTAAGCAAGTATTATACTTGTATTGTGGGTACTAGACGACTGATATACACACCTAAATATTCTTTGTAACATATATATATATAGATGTTTTACAGACACGGAACAAATAGACAAGTTCATGTACAAAAATATTTTTCTCGGGCAGGAATATTCCATGTCCAGTCCTATTGGACTGGACATGGAATATTCCTGCCCGAGAAAAATATTTTTGATATCCACATCTCTGATAAGCAAGGTTATAAATAAAAACACCTACTATAAAAGAGAAGCATTTTACATATTTTTACTTCACTTTTTATTGACGGAGTTGAAAAAAATACAACAATTGTACTTATTACAGAACACAAATTCATAACTGTTAATACGCTCTTTCTAAAGGTGATTACCTACCTGTTTTTGTAATACGTAGCATGGTTTGGTATTAAATCATAATCATCATCTCAGCCATAGGAGGTCCACTGCTGGACATAGGCCTTCCCCATTGAGTTCCAATAGTACCAGTAGGTAAATCGCATTAACAGTTTCTCTTCCCTTATAAACTAGCGACCGCCCGCAGCTTCGCTTGCGTAGATTACACATTCCTGTTTTAGGTAGTATTAACATTCGAAATGGTTAATACGTAGGCACTTTTTGCTGAAACTAATATTGGGTACACCCATTCAAACTTTCAGTCTTCATTCTCCCCACTCCTTTAAGAAAACCGATATTCCTATACTTTTCACCTCCCTTTACCCACCCTTAAAATGTGGAAATCCAAAAACCCTGAAACACGTCATTATTTATTTATGTTAAAATTTTTATGTTTTTAACTTTAAAGAACAAAGACTCTCATACAAAGCCCTTCCATCCCTCCCTCCTTAAATTTGAAATTTCCAAATATTTCTTTCTTAAAAATTAATACGTTATAAAATAAACCTCTGTTTCAAATTTCAGCTTCCTAGACTTAGTAATTACGGCTCATCTACGTTGATAGATCAGTGAAGACAAACGACAGACAGACACAAAAAGTAGCTGATTTCACTCTTGACAACCTTCTTTCATGTTTGCAAAGTTTCATTAAAATCTGTTTAGCCATTTTGGAAATTAGCTCGAATAGACACATAGACGTACAGATAGACAGACGGACAAAAAGTAGCGTATGCCACTTTTGACTACCTCCTTTTCATACCCTTGAAATTTCATTAAAATCGGTTTATCGGCTTTGGAGATTAGCTCGAATAGATGGACGTACATACAGACATACAAAAAGTAGTGTATGTCACTTTTGATCACTTTTTTTCCATATCTGTGAAGTTTCATCAAAATCAGTTAAGTCGTTTTGGAGATTTGCTCGAATAGACAGACAGATAGATAGTATTATTTCACACATATAACCTATAGCCTTCCTCAATAAATAGACTATCCAACACAAAAAGAATTTTTCAATTCGAACAAGTAGTTCCTGAGATTTGCGCGTTCAAACAAACAAACAAATTCTTCAGCTTTATAATATTAATATAGATATAAACAAGATTTAAACAAAGTTTTCTATCAAAACTATTCCGTATAAATTTTTTAAAAATGACCACTTCTTATAAACTAAAGGCATATACTCTATATCAAAATTAACTGGGTTTATATTGTACGATAATTTTACTTTTTTTACTATTTTATATCAATTTGTGGAACTTTAGGTCTAATTGTAAACAGTATTAAGAAAATTATTTTGTATAAGACCGTTTGTTTTCCTGAATAATTAAATAAATAAAAAATTATCACACAATTACGTATTGTTTAAAAATAAATTACGAATAAAGTTCATAATATTTTTTTAATGAAAATTGTATATATTGTAATTTTAAGATCTGCTCATGGATTTAGTTATACTATACATACAAACATGACACTACTACATTGTCACAACAAAAACGTGAGAAAAAACATCTTTGTGTAATGATAGCCAAGTGGCATTGAGCCCGCTTCTTATTTAGAAGGCCGTGGTTCGAATCCCAAGCCATGTACTGATGATTTTTTTCTAACTTATGTACATAACTATCAATGACTGTGCTTCAGAAAGCACGTTATGCCGTCGGTCCCAGTTGCTAACAATAGATGGCAATCGCAGAAATCTATCAGCACGCATTGGAACAGCGTGGTGGATTAAGCTCTAAGCCCCTTCATCCCGAGAGGAGGCCTAAACCTCTGCATTCCGAAGGGCGGCCTAAGCCCCATGCAGTGGAGCATAATAGGCGGATGGTGGTGTGGTGTATGTGTGACCAAATAATATTTATATGCCACTTCATGTTTTCAAATTTGCACTGTGAAATAGGATTTTGAGTGCCCTTAAATGAGATTAGTATTGGAAAAGAAAATAAAGGTTCTAATTAAGTAAATGTTTGTTTAGCACAATGATATCAAATGAATCTGATATTTTGCTTATTTTTCCGACTGATGTGAGACGCTCCCTTTAAATGATTACGCTAGCTAAGGGTTTGCTATACACTAAATTGAATTTATTTATGAAATTATCAAAAAGTATATATTTTTTTAAGTTAACGTTCATTTTAGATATTTTTTAACTGTATTTAAACGAGAAAAGTTTCGCGAAAATTCTAACGCCAGAGCAACTTCACCCTACTGTGAAAGGAAATCATTAATTTTTTTACGAACAATTTTGTACAAGAGGGATTTCAACTTACATACTTTCGCAAATCTGTCGCCATTGAGGACATTGACTTTTAGGAAATCCACTTCTGACCAATTAGACTCATGGCTAATGTAATTTTTTTGATACGATTATTTCTCTTTAAGTATTAATAATATCTGAGCTATTAAAAACGAAACTCTCTTTTTTCTGTTTTAATTTGATTTTGGAAAAAAGCCTTAATTCGAACACTTATCAAAGTTATTGTAAGTATTATTGAATTATTATTATTAATAATTAATAGTATAACAAAATTTAATTTAGGTAGATACAGTGACTAATCTAAATAATTTATAATTAACATTATATGGATTAATATTAAAATAAAAAAACTAATTAAAAACTAAAATTAACTACTTATAAAAATATACAGTATAATTTACAAACTAAAAATACTATCTAATTATATTATTATTAAAATTTCATCTGATAACCCACCCTTTGTAGCCCCCGGCGTAAAGGTGCCCAAGATACTGGTCGCATTGCCACGTTGAATGGCAATGCATAATCTCTGTACCAGGAAGGACCCTTAGCGGGAATCGAAACCCGTCTCTCCTAAACGATAGCCGATGTCCGCGATAAAACGTTTTTTCTCACTGCCCCAGGAGCCAGTAGTTTCCACGGCGAGATAAACGAACAAGTATTGGCACTCTAGGGCGGCGTATTTAATATGTTTTTGGCAGCTGAAGTTTCTACAGCAGCTCCAGCCGATCTCGTGAAGCGACTAAGGTGCTAAGGTGCAAGTAATAAATAGTAGTTACCTATTACCAAGACGACGGACGTAACGAACCTGTCTCAAATGTATAAGGCCATAGGGCCATGGTTCGAATCTGGGCGTGTACCAATGAGTTTTTCTGACCTAAGTAGGTACATAACTATCACTGACTCTGTGCCTGAGAGCACGTTAAGCAGTCGGTCCCGGACGCTGTCAATAGATGGCGACCGTTACAATCCCCAACCCGCAGTGGAGCAGCGTGGTGGATTTAAGCTGAAAGCCCCCCTTACTCCGGGGGAGGCCTAAGCCCCTGTAGTGGGGTAAAAATGGGCTGATGAAGTGAAGTGAAGAAGACGACGGAACCTAAGATTCTGAATAATTTATGGAATATACGCACTCATAGTTTACAGGGAAACCAAAACGAAAATCGCGTTTTCAAGTTCCCTTGGGCAAAAGGACTATGAAACCAAACTCTACTGTCAAATTTATTTACTCTATGATATAAATAATACCCAAAGAAAGTTTACATACCGAATAAGGATGTTTCTGCGTGAAGATACGATTACAATACACGACTAAATTCACGTATAATTGATATGAACGGCCGTGTCCTTTGAAATCCAACTAAATCCGCTGTCAAATTCAGTAGATTGAGGTAGAAAAGGTAACATGGGAATACACGATCCCTATTGACGTCGTTTGTATGAAGGTAAATTGTGTAAATCTATCTATAAATTCACCTGTTGCCATAACGTCTTCGGTTACCTAGGCGGCTTGGCTTATTCAAATACTTCGAGCCTTCTATTATCAATCGATGATATGTTGAAGACTTGTAATATTAACAAAAGTTATACAATTCAAGAAAATAGATTTATATTTTGCTAGGTTTCGGTACCTAAGCGGGCATTATTTGTATTTCGATGACGTTTACAGTCATACAACAAAGATATCCCTTCCAAATACAATATCTTAAAAAATGACGTGTGTTTGTAACTATGTAGCGACACACGTCTATAGATAATGCAAGTCAGTCCACCCCAATGATCTTCCATTTTTAACAGGATTGGATGTCGCCTTTGTAAAGGCGAAAAAAAACCGTCCGTCTTGTGCCGTAAAGTAGCGTGTTACAGTTTGTTACCTTATATCACAGACAAATCAACCTTATAGACCACGCTTTGGCAGGGAGTAACATTCGCCAAGGCTATGTAGTGACACTACATAACTACGTCACTAGTGAGCCGTCAGTTGGAAGCACGTTGGAAGCCATTAAATTGTCAATTTTGAACGAGCCAATGAAAACTAGCCGACCTCTCCCCGCACCCCGCCACTTTTTGGTGATTTCGTTTTCGTACTGACGTTTATTAAAGCGTGGTCTAAAGGTTGACTGGTCTGTGCCTTATATATACCTTTTGTTACATGAATCAAGAAAATTGTGCTCTATTCGTAACACTTAAGACATATATTCGCATTAAGAAATTCTAATATAAAACCTTTTAGAATTCACTTCTTTGGATGGAATTATTTTTCTTTCATGAAGCATGAAGATTGAGCTCTATTCATAACGCTTAAGACGTTTAAGAATAGACTTCTTCGGACCAGCTGCACCGCGCGGTCAGGCCGGCCGGTCGGATCAGTCCCTACGAATACTTGTTACGGGTCGGACGTGTAACACTGTTTACGAGAATGGGACGAGAATTAAATCGTGATAATGTTCACATTAAATTAAAAAACAATTGAATAACCGTCCGCAGGCATAAACTAATGTAAAATTTAAATGTTTACTTATCGAATATACGATATTCAGCTATTTTTTTTGCGTATTTGACGAGTAGTTTTACAAATGTTCACGACACAAGTCGACATCGCGCACGTTTATTCAGCGCTAAGCCATTACATTGACTAAAAGCCTGTTGGAAGACTTATTGCGTTTTGGATGAGTTTCTGCGCGGACACTTTAGAACGCGGACACCCCATCTAGTTATATTGGTAAATCGATGGTTCACCCGCACGAACCGACAGTCAGTCGGCTACGGGACCTCACATGAAGTACACGCAACCAAATATGTAATAAAAGTTATTTTGTAACAAATAATAAAAGTCAATATAGTCAATTTATCTAGTATCATTTCTGCACGACACCTGACTGAAGCCCCAAATAAGTAGTCGTCTCTACAACTTTTTTGTTGCCAGTTTTGTTTTAAATTATAAATTTTATTATTTATCATAATTATTAATTAACCATTGCTAGTTAATTTTTGTACATATTTGTACGTTTTTATTTTGTTATTTTAAGGTAATTAATTATTGGTCAATGTCGTAATAGCCCAGAGCGCAACGAACCTGTCTCAAATTTATAAGGCCCCATAGGGCCATGGTTCGAATCCGGGCGTGTACCAATGAGTTTTTCTGACTTAAGTACACAATATCACTGACATCGTGCTTCGGAGGGCACGTTAAGCAGTCGGTCCCGGACGCTGTCAATAGGTGGCGGTCGTTACAGTTCCCAACCCGCAGTGGAGCAGCGTGGTGGACTTAAGCTCCAAGCCCCCCTCCTCACCCTGGGGAGGCCTAAGCCCCTGCAGTGGGGTAAAAAATGGGCTAATGATGATGATGATGATGATGAATTATTGATCAATCATTCAGGGGCACAAAAAACGTGGGCCTGTAATCTGTGTTTTTAGCTAGCTAGGTGCTAGCTATTATAGGACTCTCAACGTATGGAATTGTCGGCTCTTGTATAGCTCCAATAAATGCAGCGCTAAATGTGGGCTTGCGCAGGTACAGTCAAATTTAAAAAAAATCTTTATTGATTCTAATTAATGTTTTTGAATGCAATTAAAATTATAGTTATATTAAGATAATATTGCATTTACATATTCAGACATAATATTTATATTATCCATGTGCTTTTTGTGCTAGTTAGTTACCTCAGTTACAATACAAAGAAGATTCAAAGAAATGAAATACTACCTTTTAAAAATGATTATTTATAATTATAGTGGGCATACTCCTTCTATTTAAATTTCTTTGCATGTCGAAGGAAATTCTATATCCGAAGACGAACTATAATTTTCCTACGCCGAATCCTCCTCAAAATCAGAATCGGAATCATCCTCTCTTACAGGTATTATTGCCACACTTTCTACAAGTCCATCTATTACTACGTCACTTTTTTTATATTCTTGTTCAATATTTTAAACTTTTCGGCATAGATTACTCCATTCATTTTCGCCCATTACATTGACGTTTTTTTTTTTAAATTATGTTATTTACAGTATCTGTATTCCACGTAAAAATTTTTTTAGTACATACGTGCAAAAAAAAATTTTTTTTTTTGGGATTTCTTATTTTTTATATTATTACTTTTATTTAGGATATCCTAGTCTGGATGATAAGGGAGGAGACGTAGCACTGTGTGATTACGTTCTTTCAGAAGTCGATCTACTTTCTATTTTTTAAAACGTTCTTTGTGAATGGATATCGCATTGGGCATTCGATGGGTGGCATTGGCCGCCGCGGGGTTTGCGGGAGGACCGCACTACCCCTTCGCTCCACTGCGTCCCGCTAACACCTATAAGTGGTTACTGCGACGTGACTTGTGCCTATGTTCACATCCGCCATTAAGTTTGATTGGAACTATACAATAGTTGATTGTTCACCGAAGGAAGAAACCGAAGTAACCGATTACCACACGAAGCGGGAACCGCACATTCTCCAGAGTGATATATACTATGTAATACTTACGTCGAAAATGAAGCAAATAAATTTTTTGTGAATTAAAGTTAATGTTAAAGTTACTACAATTATTAAAACTTAAAGCAATTCTTTTCCACGGTTCCTAGAAGTTGTCAGTAACAGCTTGATCATTTTATTTTAATTCTGTCGAAGTCAACAAGTCGTCACTATAGCTTTTAGAGGACAATTTTTGTAACTAAAAGAAATCCGCTCGCATTTTGTATATAGCTTGACGCAGTCTGAGCAGGCGTAGTATAAATAATTTTTGGTTGTACTAACCGATTAAAGAAGGCGCTGTGTTCCTGAACGCCCATACAAACGCTCGTAAGGGATTGTCAATTAATCACGTGAAGGTTTTTTTTTAGCATTTTTTAGCCCCCCCCCCCACCCCAAACCCCCTTTAGGTGGTACGTGGTGAATTTATTAATTTAATTTAATTATTTTTAAATACAGGTAAATATAATTTAATTCTGGAAAATTAGGACCGTGGTAGAAACGTCCAAACAACTATTAAGGTTGCAGGTTGTTTTTGACTGGAATAAAAATAATGAAGGAAACGTGTAATGGACTGTGCATTCTCTTTCTAAAGCTATTCCGATTTAATTCAAAGTGTGTTTCAAAGTGTGTTTTTTTTAACAATTTCAAACTCCACCTCCAAACTCTAAATGCCAAACTCAAAATTGTTCAGTTGGGTCACCGAATATATCATAAAAGTACGAATTTGACAACAACTCTTACCGTCTTACTACTCATACTCTAGCTAGCTGGTGCAAGATCCCGAGTTTTAGTCCGTGAAGTCCCCGCCCGCCGGTCTTTAACATGCTTTTCACATTGTCGACACTGTGCAAACCAAAGGCTGCTGTAAAATTTATTTACTCTATGAAATATTATACATAAACTTTTGAATTTTGTTTAAATTTTTCATTTAGATATGCAAATTTTCATAAATTTCGCTTGCTTCTGAGTCAAACTAACTGACCGCATTGAACTACTAATATTTTATAAAAAAATCCACAGATCTTGCAGTCCCCGCAACCATCGGTTTCATTGAAAATGAACCTACTCAAATCCGATTTTCACAGATTATTTCATTTTATTGGCACGAAATCGTGGCATAGCCACGATTCAAACTGCAGCCTCTGATATCTTTAAACGTTTTGAACTCGATAATGAAGCATTCGAACGAATACAGGCCGAAAGGCGATGACCGTAATGTCAACAAGTTCCCGATCGTCCATAAAATCTAACATGTGATGTCAAATTTCTTGTTCGATTTCCAACCGATTTCCAAAATTTTGGGCTCAAACTGTTGCTACCAGCGCCTTCTAACCTTTTGTATAACACTTTGAAGCAATCCGACGAATACCCGCTGAAATATAGTAACTTATATCCGCAAACACCAGCGATCGACCAAAAAATCTCATCTTTCGGAAATAATTTCTCTTACAATTACCAACCGATTTCAAAAACTAGGTCTCAAACCGTAGATACGTTAATGGCTGAGATACTATTTTTTTTTTGTTTTTTTCCCTATCGGTCGCCGTTCATGAAATATTTTGGATTTAGTAAAAAAAAATCCGAAAAAACCCGATTTTTTTACATTTTCCAATTTTTTTCAAAAACTACAAAACTGATTTTCAAAATTTTAGTGTCATACGATGCGCAACTACATAGTTGATCTTTTAAGACCTTAAAATCTTAGCTAGACACCATACCCTCGGAGTTATGGCTAAAAATGCGTCTCCCGTGAAATGGATTTGACGTCTTTGAAGCCGTCCGTTAAAAATAAATTTATCCCCTGAAAATATTTAGTAATTTATTAGAAGGCTTTACTCGGCGCGATATCAATAGCTTTCATTAAAATTCTGGGGACGCTTTCCTTGGAGGTAACTTTTTTTATATAATAAATAAGTTTGGGCGACCTGAGTGAGTAATGGAATTAAATCTATCAGGACTTTCAGGAGTTTCAAAGGCAAACGTGCTACAAATACATTGACATGACAATGTACTCCTGGGTTGGGTTTTTATCTTGAAAAGCACCATGTCTGTATCATGACATCACCATGTCTCCTTCTTGTCACAATAACTCTGTTATATAATAATAATAAGGGGCATCTCAAACAGCGCCATCTAGCCCCAAAGTAAACAAGTATTATGCTTGTGTTATGGGTTACTAGACACCTGATGTACATACTTAAATATTCTTTTTTTTTAAATAATTTATACATATATAAATATTTTACACTAGACTCGGAACGAAGTAAACATGTTCATGCACACAATTATTTGTCCCGGGCGGGAATCGAACCCGCAACCCTTGGCTCCGCAGTTAGGGTCTCGAACCACTAGGCCAATCGGTCGTCATAGTAGCTTTAATTCAAATTATGACGGGTTTATATTTTACTTCACCATGTACTTTTATTGGGGGGTTACATATAGATGTAAAAGTAAAGATAAAATTATCATGTTTTATGTATCGGACAAGGATTTTCATCGAAATAATCACTGTTTATAATTAGTATTGTATTTGCGCTGCAGGCGATCGCCGGTGCGCCGGTGAGTAGCACAATAATGTAGGTAAATGACGGTGCACAGAATCCAAATAAGCTGCCGAATACAACTCTTTAAGCCCTTCTAGTTTACACTACTAAATAAATCGGTTGGCTCTGTCTGTACTTACAATTTTTACCAAATTTTGTGATAAATATTAATTTTATGACTCATTATTTCAATTCTTCCATTTTTTTAAATTTTTGTCTGTCTGTCTGTTTGTGTTTTTATAACTCAAGAACGGCTTGACCGATTTTGATGAAAAAACATGAAATCGCATATATGATTATATGGAGGGATATGATGGGAACTTTGTATGAAAGTCTTTGTCTTTTGAATTTTGGATTATGAAAATTTGAATTACATCCACTGAGCATAGTAAATTGCATTTATGATTTTATGTTTCAAGGTTTTTGGATTTTCACATTTAAGGGGTTAAACGGGAATCGGCTTTTTAAAGGTAAGAACTTCAAAATTACAAATGTAAGAAAGTAGTAACTCATAAATAAATAATGTCATGTTTCAGACTTTCCACGTTTCGATGGGAGGAAATGTGGATTGAAAAGTTGTGTAGGAATACCAATTTTGAAAGATATGAAAATGTGGTTGCACGGAGTGACATTGGATACTTTTAATATCTATTTTCATTCCGGAAGTATTTAGGATTCCTTCGAAAGCTTTCGAAATTGTAAAATATATAGAAATCATGAAAAGCAAATGAACGAAGTCGTGAGCAGTCGCTAGTAATATAAGAATAATATCTGGGACAACCCACAAAGCGCCATCTAGTCCTAAAGTAAACAAGTACTATGTTTGTATTATGGGTTACTTGACAAATGATATATCTACTTCTTTTCTTTATATATAAATATTCTTTTTTTTAATAATAACAATAATAACACACACAATCACAACAACGTCTAGGTTCCAAACTAAGCATTAGCTTGTATCTTGGGTAGCAAGGAAGACACCACATACATATAACGACCAAGACCCGGTACCAGTATTAATATTCATCATATAAATACTGACCCGATCTGGGATTCGAACCCGGGACCTCCAGCTTCGCAGGCAGGGTCGCTGCCCACTAGGCTAAGCGGTCGTCTTATAATATATACATATATAGATATTTTACACCCAGACACAGAACAAATAGACATGTTCATGCACACAAATATTTGTCCCGGGCGGGGATCGAACCCGCGACCTTCGGCTCCGCAGTTATATATAAATACATTCATAATTTCAGTTATCTCGAAATACTTTCTTGACTTCTCAGTATAATAAACGATTCGTAGCATTTCCACATTCTGCTCGGGTTCATATTTCTGCGTGTCATATTCTAACAATGCACGCTATCAGCACGACGTGGGCACCATTAATCTTTCTTTCATAGACCTGGACTATTCATAAATAGACTTTCTTGTTTATGCCTACCACGGCAAATCTGGCCTCGTGATTCTAATAGCGAAATGTCTGTTGAAAGTATTTCGGCTTACTCTCGTTACCGCACCCTGTGAAAAGCGTTCATCATCGGTCAAGCAATGGATGACCCCCATAATAAAAAACGAGGAACATGAAAAGGAAAAAAATATGCGTCAACGGAAATCATAGTTCGACGACCACTTAGCCTAGTGGGTAGCGACCCTGCCTACGAAGCTGGAGGTCCCGGGTTCGAATCCCAGGTCGGGTCAGTATTAATATGATGAATATTGATACTGGTACCGGGTCTTGGTTGTTATATGTGTGTGGTGTCTTCGAAAAAAATAATATTTATATATAAATATATAATATAAATAAATAAAATATAAAGAATATTTAAGTATGTATATCAGTTGCATAGTAACCCATAACGCAAGCATGATACTTGCTTACTTTGGGACTAGATGGCGCTGTGTGGGAAGTCCCATGTATTATTATTATTATTATAGTTAATGTGACGTAATTATGATGACGTGTAGTTTTTTTTCCCTTTGATTTGGTCTTCAATTGTTCTATTGATAGTGAAACCATCATAATAAAATCTGAATTCACTATAGTACTTTTCTCAGTGCGCTCTCCTTTTTAGGGTTCCATAGCCAAATGGCAAAAAAGGAAGCCTTATAGTTTTGCCATGTCCGTCCGTCCGTCTGTCTGTCTGTCTATCTGTGGTTTTTCTCGGAAACTATTGGCAATATATAGATGAAATTTGGAAAGTAAGTGTAATCTATGAATCGCTACGCAACGACGACGTAGTGAAATTAAGAATAATTTTTTTTTGGGATAGGTCGCCATACTTATGTTTCAAAATATGATATCAAGGTTTCAAACCATTTTTTTTATTTAAGTCTACAGTTGTTGAGATATGCACTCCTATAGTCCTATTAATTTTTGTTGAGTCATGTGTCCGCCCCCCTCCCCCCCACTGCAGCTAATCCGTTGTTTTTGGATATGTGGAAAAAAATTATGATAGGAGTATATATAACGTAGTTAAAAGGAAAACTATCACAGCTACCCAATGAAATATATTTATACAATAATTCTTAAATTACATAATAATAACGATAAATGGTGAAGTTCGATTAACATCGCGCTCGTTTTTTTATTTATTTTGTACGGTGGTACGGAACCCTTCGTGTGCTAGTCCGGTTCGCACTTGGCCGGTTTTTAATTTTAGTATGGATAAATTTAATTTTAAAAATAAATTAATACTAAATTACACACAATTTTTTCCCATTATAAATACACATAGATTCTGTTCGATACAATCGGGACCTCATCCCGGCGCCGTCTGTACGTATTTTCATATATTCCTAATGTTGTTGATTTTAGTTAAATTGGGTCTTTGGACTCAATGCCCTGTGAGTCTTTATAAGGCATATTTTTATGTTTTTCTCTTCAACACCGGTCGCTGCAGCAGCGCCAGCGTCTGCTGTACTCACCCGCACGTGAGCTGGCAATCAATCAAATGAATCAACGTTGGTGGCGGTCCACACCAGCTACCGTTCCCAGGGAACGAAGATAAGAGCGTTGGACTTCTTGCAGTGCAATATGGTTACGTAAATAACCCCAAATTAATGTTACATTACACAGCAACAAGCGAACGGCACCAAAGCCGAAACTAGAAAAGAAAGTAACTAGAGATCTCTTTCAAGAGCGAAACGTCTGATGTGGATTAAATGGGGTAGTGTTGAATGCTCTAAAAATA
Source organism: Luffia ferchaultella (assembly GCA_949709985.1). NCBI lineage: Eukaryota > Metazoa > Arthropoda > Insecta > Lepidoptera > Psychidae > Luffia > Luffia ferchaultella. Next base: position 15,557,544 of record OX453261.1, read on the forward strand.
AATGCAATCACAGACCGAAGCCAAGCCACGCGCCATAGTCGGAGCCACCAGCTTATTCAATATAAAACCATAATTTGTTTCCATTAAGGCGGTCCGTCCTCTTTATCCTGTCTAAATAAAGTTGCGTTCTAATTGTAAAATAGCACTGAGTCCGTATTCGATCCTAAATATAAACCACCCAGTTTTATCCTTCGCTGCGGTAATGGTATTTCGGCGTCTTCTAATTGTCCACTACACAGTTAATGGTATAGACAGCGCGCAATCATCCCTTCCGCGTCGTGCTGCTACCGCAGGGATGGCCAACGTTATTCGGCATAGCTTTAACAGACTGTGAAGCATTTATTGTCTGCCTGAATCAAAAAAATAGAAAAAAAAACGTACTGTATGCCACTTTGTGAAATAAAAGAATATTTCCAAATTTTAAATGGCAGCAAACTTGGTAAGCATCTCATTACCACCTAAATTTTAATATGCCCCAATCAGCCCATTTTTACCCCACTGCAGGGGTTTAGGGCTCCCCCAGGGTAAGAGGGGGGCTTGGAGCTTAAATCCACCACGCTGCTCCACTGCGGGTTGGGGACTGTAACGATCGCCATCTATTGACAACGTCCGGGACCGACTACTTAACATGCCCTCCGAAGCACGGAATCAGTGATAGTTATGTACTTAAGTCAGAAAAACTCATTGGTACACGCCCTGATTCGAACCATAGCCCTATGGGGCCTTATAAATTTGAGACAGGTTCGTTGCGCTTTGGGCTATCACGATTGTTTTCTCTAAATAAACTTAATCAAATAGACAAGAAATATACGTTTATTAATAATACCTTCACGGAAAATGATGAATTTGACGGAAATCCGGTCTTTGTTGATATTTCATTAAAAATTTGCCTACGAGAAATAAACAAGTTTTTTTACAATACTACGTAATCAAAAAAAAAACCGAATAATCCGTCACGTCTGAAAGAGCCGCATATACGCATCCTGTGGTCCGTGGTCTCGATTTCCAATATGAAAAAGGTTTGACAGATGAAGACAAATCGAGGAAAAGTCGTGAATTGGTACGGTAAAATTAACTTTAAGTTACTTTAAGTTAACGGTTTGGCCGTGGCTTTGTTTGCGTGAACACATAATCTGTATTAGTCTTAAATTGTGGCGTGGATATTGTTGGGAAAATTGTAATCCGCTTGTTAAATTACTTCCACCACCATTTCATTCCACCAGCCCATTATGCCCCACTGCAGGCTTAGGCTTCCCCTCAGGGTGAGGAGGCTTGGAGCTTAATCCACCACGCTGTTCCAGTGCGGGTTGGTAGATTTTAACCCGGGACCGACAGCTTAACGTGCTCTCCGACGCACGGAGTCAGTGATAGTTATGTACTTAAGTCAGAAAAACTCATTGGTAAACGCCCGGATTCGAACAACGGCCGCGCGGCCTTCTAAACTTGAAACAGGTTCGCTATGCTCGGGCTATCACGACATCCAATACAGATATGAAAAGAGCTTAAAAAATGTTTTTCCCCTATATTCTTGATATTAATGACGCCAAAATTTTTAAATAAACTGTGTAATTTTTTTTTTATTTCCTATATAAACAAATAGATGATTCAAAGTATTTTAATTTTTTAGTTTCTAATCATATATTACCAAAGTATACCAATCTTTCAGGTTCAGAATGTCGAATCACAGACCTATCCCTATACGTAAGGACGTATGTATGTACAACACTTGACACCGTTAGATAGGTAGTCCATCTATTGGACGGCGATCGATCTCCGCACAATAATGGTAAATGGATTTTCGTTCCGAACTCACTGATTGCTTTTTCTATAACGTGACGTTTTCATTTCTTAGAGTGCCTGATATTTAATTAATCCAATTCGAGAACCAGAGTGTGATTCGAGATCGACGTTTATTGAAAATACATATGCATAAAAGTACGTATTGACTAATAGAAGCCCTCTTCTGCGTTTACCGTCTAACGACTTATGCTATAGCTAGCTGGTGTAAGATGGGGAGTTTTAGTCCGAGTTTCAGTGCACAAGGTCCCCGCGCGCCGCTCTTCACCCCCGAGAAATCTCTCGCGGCCGATTTCACCTCCCAAAATTGCGTAATGTTACTTTTATACTGTGACATTTACGATTCTATTAAAACCAAACGCCGCTGTCAAATTAGGTTACTCTATGTACGTATATCCGTAACCGATATTTGTCAAGAAAATCGAGAAGTACATACATTAGAGAAACATATTAAAAGAAATTGTTTTTATATATAGAACATGGTGTAGCTTTGGCATACCATATCAGACCCTTATGCCGTACTGCAAGGGCTTAGGCCTCCCTTCGGGATGAGAGTGTTTGGAGCTTAATCCACCAAGGAACTCTATTGCGGGTTGGTGGATTTTAACGACTGCCCTCTGGTGACGGCAGCCGGACCGATGGCTTAACGTGCTCTCCGAGGGATGGAGTCACGATAGTTATGGTCTTATACGACACTTACACGATACTTAAGTCAGAAAAACTCATTGGTAAATGCCAGTTTCTCGGATTTGAACCACGACCTTCTAAACAAAAAGCGGGCTCACCACTTCTCGGCTATCACGACAGAGCTTTGGCATAGTAGTATTAAAATATAACCATAATACAGTTCAAGGCACTGTATCACAAAAACACAATAAACTAGTTCATAAAGGAACAGTCGATCATTGTACCTAAATTAAAAATTAATGCTTGTCATTGACAGTTCTATTTATCAAAATCTATATTACATCAATCAAATCAATCAATTTCTAAAAGGAATAAATTTATAATCTGATATTTCAGCAGCGATAATATCTACAAGATTGGATTTTGCAATAAGTTTTATTTTATACTGCATTAAATTACTTCACTTCATTAGCCCATTTTTACCCCACTGCAGTGGCTTAGGCCTCCCCCAGGGTGAGGAGGGGGGCTTGGAGCTTAAATCCACCACGCTGCTCCACTGCGGGTTGTAACGACCGCCATCTATTGACAGCGTCCGGGGCCGACTGCCTAACGTGCTCTCCGAGGCACGGAGTCAGTGATAGTTATTTATGTACATAAGTCAGAAAAACTCATTGGTACACGCCCGGATTCGAACAATGGCCCTATGGGGCCTTATAAATTTGAGACAGGTTCGTTGCGCTTTGGGCTATCACGACACATTAAATTACACCCAGTTCAAAAAAGTTTTTTTTTTCGTTTATGTTTAGAGTTTAGTACCCAAAGGACATGCGTCGAAACTGTGACGCTCTGCACGTCTAATTCAATAATACCTTCAGGACGCTGTTGGGACTGCCATGGTGTTGCAGCGCCTCTGGAATGTTTACAGAGGCTCCCACGGATGGTTTCCATGCCATCATGCGTAAGAAAGCGGCCTCTCTCCTGCGACGACGTCTACAATAATATATAATAACACACACAATCACAACAACGTCTAGGCCCCAAACTAAGCATTAGCTTGTATTTTGGGTACCAAGCGAAGACACCACATACATATAACAACCAAGACCCGGTGCCAGTATTAATATTCATCATATAAATACTGACCCGACCTGGGATTCGAAACCGGGACCTCCAGCTTCGCAGGCAGGGTCGCTGCCTAGACGTTGTTGTGATTGTGTGTGTGTGTTATTATTATTATATACTAGCGACCCGTCCCGGCTTCGCACGGGTAGCAGAGCATATAACCCGTAGTGTTTTTTCTGCGTAGTTTCCTATCTGCTTGTTGCGTTGAACATGTGGATTGGAATTAATTAGATTCAAATGTAAAGGATATTCTTCCTACTGGGAGTATTTTTAATGCATTTTATTTTCAATTCTATGAATATTTGAAAAAGTAAAGATTAAATACATAAAAAAAAAACTACAATAATTCTCTGTATACAACATAGATAACTAAAACCACGCCGGTCGGCGCACGGCGGCGCGGCGCCCAGTTTCTTGTCGCGCGATATTTATTTTTTGCGATAGCTCTATTCTGAAATATATACTCAAGTCTCTAGATAGACTAAATAGACTCTAAATAGACTCTAGTCTGAAATAGATGTTTATTTATTTATTTATTAAGGCTTCACTGTCCGTTCGTCTGTCTGTAACAGGGTTGTATCGTGTGACCCTTAATAGGTAGGTAGACACTTGAAATGTTCACATGTGTGTTACTATAGCCGCTTTAAGAACAAATAATAAAAATAAAATTGAGGTAGGACGCTGCGTGTCTAGTACGGCTATTTAATAATAGATGGAGCCAACATAAAAAAATCATGGTTTTATTTTTTCATGATCACTTTTCTACGTTTCAGTTGTTTAAATATTACTTGCGACTGCAAAATATATTTCTCTTTAATGTTTCGAACTGACATTTTTGATCATTTCAACAGTTTCGAAGCGTTTGTACGAAAACCTGAAATTTGTGGAAAATAAGGCGTTGCTACAAACGCTTCGAAATTATTGAAAGAACCACTATAGAAATCAGTCGGGAAAAAAGTTATTTTCCACAAATTTTATCACGCTATGTTACATAAATTGGACTTGAAGTATACAATCACATTTGCGTTATTTTTAGTTTGCAATTTCTTCATTTATATACTTTTCAATAGATCGGCAGTTCATATTTCAAAGTTCGGGGAGACGATAATCTGGTTTCGGATAATTTCAACTTTGTAGAACGTTCGCGAATTATTTTTTTATTAATTTTGAAAACTACCGAGAATAAGTAATTCATTGTCAATTCATAACATTCATAGTAATTTATTTTTTTAGGAAGGAAAAAATACTTATATGAATGACAGACACTCAATTGACTTTAACAAGGATTACTTTTTTGCGTTTCATTTCCTTGTACCTAATTGATACAACCTTTTGTGTTTCATATTCACGACTGAAATACGTTCTCAAGAAAAATTATTTGTTCCCGAATCAGTGTTGAGGATTTATAAAAGTATTTTCCTCTACAAAAATGTGATAGCGAAAATGATTTTCTTCCTCTTGTGTATCAAGAATGCTCCTTTAATTCTTAATCCAATAACAGTTTCGGCTCCGACGAGGCGAGAAAAATTTCATTTTTGTTCAATTTTAGCGGGAAAATCCGAATATCTCAACGAAAAGGACAACCTGTATTACTTTCGTATTTATTCAGTTGTTTGGTCGTAGAATGCGTTGCACGTTTCAGGGCAGCAGTGTCTAGACCAGGTTATGAGAAAAATAACTGTTACATGTTATTAACAGTGTTAAAAAAGCGTAAAAAATAACTTCATAGTTGATAATTGAGATAAAAATTGTAAGAAATTTCAACGTTCAATATTGCTTATTAATGTGCTAAAAATTTTACAAGCCGAGGCAACACAGAAACGGTTTGCGAACGTCGGCCATGATAGAGTTAAAATGCATGATGAACGAAAAATCCACAGATCTTGCAGTCCCCGCAACCATCGGTTTCATTGAAAATGAACCTACCCAAATTCGATTTTCACAGATTATTTTATTTTATTGCCGCAAAATCGTGGCATTGCCACGTAATAGTGGCTTTGCCACGAAAACGTGGCAATTTTTCAACTCTTTAAACTCAGAAATAAATCAACAAAAAAAAATATTTTCGTTTGTTCAACATATTTGAAACATTTAGGTTTTAAACTTCAGCCTCTAATATCCTTAAGCGTTTTGAACTCGATAATGAAGCATTCGAACGAATACAGGCCGAAAGGCGATGACCGTAATGTTAACAAGTTCCCTATCGTCCATAAAATCTAACATGTGATGTCTAATTTCTTGTTCGATTTCTAACCGATTTGCAAAATTTTGGTCTCAAACTGTAGCTACTGACGCCCTCTAACCTTTTGTAAAACACTTCGTAGCGATCCGACGAATAATCTCTAAAATATAGTAACTTATATCCGCAAACACCAGCGATCGACCAAAAAATCTCATCTTTCGGAAATAATTTCTCTTGCAATTACCTACCGATTTCTAAAAACTTGGTTTCAAATTGTAGCTACGTTAATGGCCGAGACATTTTTTTTTTGATTTTCGATATCGGTCCCCGATCTCGAAATATTTTGGATTTAGTAAAAAAAATCCGAAAAAATCCCGATTTTTTTACATTTTGCAATTTTTTACAAAAATTACTAAATCGATTTTCAAAATATTGGTGTCATAAGATGCGCAACTAAATTCTTGATCTTTTAAGACCTTAAAATCTTGGCTAAACCCCATACCCTCGGAGTTATGGCCAAAAATGCGTCTCCCGTGAAATGGATTTGATAGTCATTTTCAATGACAAAAGCAGCGATCGAAAACGACGCAAACAAAATAAATTTTTGCAGCCAGCCTGTCCGGCGAACTTTTATTACAAAGTACATGGACAAAGTTCAACCTATTAGTGGTCGAGACGCGGTTTTGAGAGGAACTTTTTCAACATTAAAGTCTTAACCAAAATACGTCCTGGATACACAAATCTGAAATAAATCGTGTCAACAAAGTAATCAAACAATATAGTAACTATTCTATGTTCTGTGGGCAAAAGGGTGTATATTTTGACTATCTGTAGGTAAAGCAGAAGAGTGGTACTAGTTTAGTTCAGCTAGGACGCTATTGGAAGAGAAACTGTGGTTTAGGCCGTAGGTAAGTGAGCAAAATGTTGCTGTGTAAATATTCGGAACAGCCGTAAAATATGTATTCACGCGCCATGAATAGGTACGAGCGAGCCCCGTCAAAATAGCGAATTACGCCTTCGGTGACGTTTGGAGGAACGGTTGCCATCGCTCTGTCAGTGGTTGCTAATGTGGTTTCAATTACTTCTTAATTATTTATAACGTAATGAATTCGCTTACGAATGCTAATTTCGATTGATTTATTAGTCGTTTTAGTTGAACTACTCATCCGGGAGAGACGATGCAAAAATTGGTATTAGATCCAATCAGGTGACTGGTTTCGTTTTTGTGTCGGTCAGTGGTCTATCACGCTTCTGAAAAAACGCTAAATACTAAAATTGTAGCGATTCAACGCATGTAGTTTTAAAGAAGTAGTTAAGCGTTAGTTGTAGTTTTAGTTACTTTTTAGTTAAGCACTCAGCCGAATGGCTAAATCGTAGCCACAATAGCTCGACAGCGCAACTATCAGAACCTAGTAAACGTTACTCTAAAAATAACAAATAAATACAAAAACCTATGTGTGCACCTGTGTACATGCGGTAGAATTTATATTCTTTGCCATGGTTTAATATAAAAAGTAAACCGATACTGTACCTATAAATAATGTCGTGATAGCCCAGAGCACAACGAACCTGTCTTAAATTTATAAGGTCCCACAGGGCCATGGTTCGAATCCGGGCATGTACCAATGAGTTTTTCTGACTTAAGTGCACAATATCACTGACACCGTGCTTCGGAGGGCACGTAAAGCAGTCGGTCCCGGATGCTGTCAATAGATGGCGGTCGTTACAGTTCCCAACCCGTAGTGGAACAGCGTGGTGGACTTAAGCCCCCCTCCTCACCCTGGGGGAGGTCTAAGCCCCTGCAGTGGGATAAAAATGGGCTGATGATGATGATGATGATGATATACTGTAACCTCGTAACTGAAACCTCCAAAATTTAAGGAAACGAATACTGTGCTAGTTTTGGGTTGACAGTTGAAAATATATATATATATATATATATTATATTATTATATTACGTAATTACATTATGTCATTTATGTGAATAATTTGTAAAAAACACATAATTTTTAATAATTTCAACTCTTTAAATAGTGTCATCTTATGCGTATATTATTTTTAATGCGTCATTTTTGTAAATTATTGTAACTTATTTAATCTGCACTAGTAGAAACTTAGGAAATGAATTCCACACTACATAATTTTACAGAAGTATACGTTTGTTTAAGATAATAATATTTTAGACACGTTATCACTTTAGACTTTTAAAGCACTAGGAATCATCTTAAATGATTTGTCAATACATTTGCTATTAATATGGTCTTTATGACATCGAAACTTGTACCGTAATGTTATATTTTACAGTACTAGGCCTTTTTACTTTACACCAATTACAAACGAGCATTCCGTTTGTAACGCATGCGTAAACCGCGAAAAGCGACCCGCTCGCGCCTTTAGCTCCCGCCATTATTACATTTCAAGTATGTAGGTACCTAATTTTAATCTCAAAAGTATTGAAAAAGTTAACGACCACTTAGCCTAGTGGGTAGCGACCTTGCCTACGAAGCTGGAGGTCCCGGGTCAAATCCCAGATCGGGTCAGTATTTATATAATGAATACTGATACTGGTACCAGGTCTTGGTTGTTAAATGTATGTGATGTCTTCGCTTGGTACCCAAAACACAAGCTAATGCTTAGTTTGGGGCCGAGACGTTGTTGTGATTGTATACGTTATTATTATTATTATAAAATTCGTATGATGTTCGTACTCAGTAAGCTGGCTATTATAGTCATCGGTTTATTATAAGCGCTCGGCGTCGCCTCGTGTCTATAAACACCTCGACTATAATATAGAGCTTACCGTACTTGCGTCATAATGTACTACAAAATTTTGGTTTTAAAATTTTATATGTTTGTTTTATCAGAGTAGTCAAACTCGTTAAATAGTGCGAAGACATGTAAAGTGCGCCAACTTCCATGTGTTCGCTGTGTATCTAAGATACATTCTATCGATGCCTCCAGTGTAATCTATTACAAAGTTTGTACAACCTGTCCTCCGCAAGGAAGTAGACGAGACGAGCAAATAAATGCCTCGGCCGTTGTGATTTATCTCTCAGCTTAAATAAGCTTTAGAAATTTATTTTATTTATTTATTTATAGTTATGTTTCTGTAGCTACTAAAAACCTTTATAATTTTCTCTTATATATACGTGTCATGAATACCTAAACGTAGTTCAACGTTCCAAACATATAGAGCGCGTAGAGCTTACCGAAATAAGCTAACAGTTTAAAAATATAAACTATAAACATGTTTTTCTCGGTAACCACTAGTTTGTGCCTCTTGCTCACTTGAAACTTTTTGTTTAGTTCGGTAAGCTCTAAATGCTCTATAAGTTTCCACAACTTTCAGCCGAACACGCGGTACGGTGAATGTAGTTCAACTTTAAACATGCTTTTCTCGGTAACCGTTAGTTTGCGCCATCTGCTGACTCGAAACTTTTTGTTTACTTCGATAAGCTCTACATGTTCGACTACGTTGGACTACGTTCTGCGGAACATCCCGTACATTATTTGATATATTTGATAAACCGGTCATCTGGAGGTGAATAGCGATATATACGTAATAGAATAAGTACGACATATGGCTACTGTGAGAAAAAATTTATAAAAGAACATTTTTTAAACAAGATCAAAGACTCAAAATTTTAAATTAAAAAATAATTATCAGCGTTCAAACTTCAAAAGTGGATAACAGGACCCGTAAATGGCCCCATGAATAAAGGTTCTGTTCTTCACCTTCCAGCTCCATCATCAGACCTTCGTCAACATATGCTACGGAGAGTGCTTGTGAAAGCAAAGATGAGTCAAATTCGGTGGGTTTGATAGTAGCCATTGATGGGTTATTTTATACACCTTCCGACTCCACCTTAAGATCTTCGACACGACACTATTTGCTATGAAAAATGCTCGCGAAGACGAATCTAAGGACCCCGAATACGCTGGATACACCTTCTTTCTCATTCGAACTACATATGTTTATGTGTACGAAATTTCAACTTCGTAGGCCAAGAGGAAGTGCTTCTAAATTAGCTTGCACGCACACACGCATACATACACCCTCTCAAACACCCACACATACATACACACCCTCAAACACCCACACACCACACACAAACAATCTTTATAAAACATGTATTTCCATATTATCGATGAAACACCTATCAGCACTTATGCAGCACTGCTTTTAAAGATAAAACAAAAATATCTCTTCTTTCGATAATAAACTATTTTGATATTAAATTAAAGATAAAGAAATAATTATACAAAATTTTCAAGTAATAATAATATTTAGGACAACTCACGCAGCGTCATCTAGTTCCAAAGTAAGCATGTATTATGGAGTGCTAGACAACTGATCACCATCAGCCCATTTTACCACACTGCAGGGGCTTAGGCCTCCCCCAGGATGAAGGAGGGGGGAGGGGGGAGCTTAAATCCACCGCGCTACACCACAGCGGGTTGGGGATTGTAACGACCGCCATCTATTGACAGCGTCCGGGATCGACTGCTTAACGTGCTCTCCGAGGCACGGAGTCAGTGATAGTTATGTACTTAAGTCAGAAAAACTTATTGGTACACGCCCAGATTCGAACCATGGCCCTATGGCCTTATAAATTTGAGACAGGTTCGTTGCGTTCTGGGCTATCACGACTCTAGACAACTGATATACGTACTTAAATATTACTTTTTTTATAATATATACACATAAAGATACTTTTACGTTCAAGCACGGAACAAATAGACATGTTCGTGCACAGAAATATTTGTCCTGAGCGGGAATCGAACCCGCGACCCTTGGCTCCGCAATTAAACTACATCCTATCTTGTACGGTTGATGAAAAAAAGCAATATGAAGGGTTTTATTTTCTTTTGAAATTTATTTATGCTTAGGAACAGAAATAAAGCTTGATTTTGTGGGTACGTTAATAAAATTAAATATATGTCACACGTATACCCACGTCAAACAATGTTCTTTAGCTTTTATTATTCAACCTTCATTCTTCATTAATACACATACATGTTTTCTGTAATATTTTCCTAAAAATATTGTACACACAAAAGGTTTTTCTTCAGAGAAAAACCTTTAATGAGAAAATGTAAAGGAAAGCAAAATATTTTTCGGCATTAATTGAAAACGCTCCTTTGTTTTTGGGGATTACCTCGAATTTTATAAACGGCGGCAGATATCCGACATTTTGTATAAAACCCATCCATCAAAAGGATTAGCGGACTGTATATTAAATTATTAAATGGTAAATAAATATTAAGGTTTACTACACAAGGGTGGTAACGCTTTAGGTGCGGAATGAAGAGCGGGCGGGGAAGCCTGTGTCATCTGCTTACACGACAAATCAATTCATAGATGTCGCGAGCTATATTCACAAATAGCTTCACAACGAGAATCTGATTTTAAGAGTAATACTAATCGGAATCAAACCTGAAAATACCTGCCCAGCCAGGCCTTACACTAAACCTGACACAATACTGGTTAATTTGACGACCGCTTAGCCTAGTGGGTGGCGACCCTGCTTACGAAGCTAAAGGTCCCGGGTTCGAATCCCAGGTCGGGTCAGTATTATATGATGAATATTGATACTGGTACCGGGTCTAGTTTGTTATATGTGTGTGGTGTCTTCGCAAAAATATTTATATATGTATGTATTATAAAGAATATTTAAGTATGTATATCAGTTGTCTAGTAACCCATAACACAAGCATACTACTTGCTTATTTGGGACTAAATTGCGCTGTGTGGGAAGTCCCATGTATTATTATTATTAAATTGTGGCCGCTATCACACCAGTCGCTCTCATTATCAGAACAACACTCTCTTAGTATAAACAAACCTTTATTGATAAATAAATCATTTTGATATTACTTTTTTTTTACGATTTTTCGCATTCCTCCGATTTATCAACAGTGTAGTTAGAAATTATTTACAGTATTTCTTGTTTTTCTTCTAATGCTGCATTTAAATGATTTCTTGCTAATTCCCCTTTATTATCTTCCCAAACTTTCGATTGGATTCAGGCCAGGTTAGTATGAAACGATGAAAGTTCAAATTGGAACTCTTTCTTCTAAAATCCACTGCATTCTAAGATCGCTTTGTCTAATCTAAGATCTAAGATCGATTTCTAAAGCACGTTTGGTACCGTGCGTTTTTTGAATGTGAGGATTTTGGATCGAATTGTAAAGTGTGATGAAAAATCGATTGATATGCCATAAAAATTAGTGTTTCAACAGAAAGGCAACTGTGGCTGGTGGTTCAGTCTTGGTGTTATGCACTAAAGCTTCTTCAAATCCGGTGCATCGATGACAGCTTTGGTGTACAGTCAAGAACTTTGGACTATAATGAAACGGGTAATAATTAAATTGAATGCACTCAAAAAATTTACATTGAGTATTGTTTTTCCTTTCTTAATTAATTCATTTACATTTCGTTTCCTCATAAATAAAACTTTTAAGACTTCAGAACCCACTCAACGTTTTCATAAAATAACAAATTTTCTTCTATTGAACGTAATAATATCTTAACTTTATATCATATTTCAAGTTAATTGGTTTATTTATAATTTCACAGTGGGTAACTAAATAAACTTATGTATTAGGTAATTTTGGTTACTATAATATTATACTAAATAAGTACATAGCTGAATTTCACTTTACACCTAATATTTCATTTTTAAATAAGTGTAGTAGGAAAAATATGTTTTGAACTTTTATCTGAATAAAGGTAAATAATAATTAATTTTGTTTAATTTTATGTATAACACGGGGTCATGCGAAATTTTATTTATTTATTTGATTTATCCATAGATGTATCTATACTAATATTATAAAGCTGAAGAGTTTGTTTGTTTGTTTAAACGCGCAAATCTCAGGAACTACTGGTTCAAATTTAAAAATTATTATTGTGTTGGATAGTCCATTTATCGAGGAAGGAATAGGCTATATATACTAACATCACGGTACGACCTATAGGAGTGGAGCATCAATGATAAATGTTGCAAAAACGGGAAAAATTATTCTTTCTGAGAGCTTCCGTCGCGCGCGATGTTAATCAAAAATCATGTATTACGGAATTGTTTCCCTTTAAAAGTTCTAACCAAAAGTCCGCAACAGCATATGTGTATCTTATAAGGTTAACTTCTTATAACCTTTTTTATGACAATCAAATTTGTTCTAACATAATGTTCTATTTGCGAAGATGTTTTTTAAACGTGATATTAATCCTTATCAAATTAAATACGTTAGTTGTCTTAAACATTTCATGCATATTATAGTTGCCCTTTACACCACACAATTTAAATTAATATCTTAGCAGTTTTTATCGAAATATGAAAACTATAGCTGGAAAAAATGAATTCGCTATCTGCCTCTGTTCGTTAACTTTTTATTTCCAAACCACGCAATAGACTTTGATACGGTTTTCAGTATTATCTTATTTTCTTATTATCTTATAATCTATATAATAGAAATACTTATTATAAAGCTGAAGAGTTTGTTTGAATGCGCTAATCTCTGAAACTACCAGTCGGATTTGAAAAATTGTTTTTGCCTTTGATAGCCTGAATTTAGCGGAAGGTTAAAGGCTATGTGTATGAAAACGAACTGTCTGTCTATTCGAGCAAATCGGCTTCGGCCAAAACAGCTTAACCGATTTCGATGAAACTTTACACATATGGAAAGGATGTAGTCAAAAGTGACATACAGAACTTTTTGTATGTCTGTCTGTATGTCCATCTGTCTAAACCGATTTTAATGAAACATCAGAAGTATAAAAAGAAGGTCGTCAAAACTAACAAATGTTACTTTTTGTCCGTCTGTATGTCTGTACGTCTATCTGTCTATTTGAGCTTATCTCCAAAACGGCTAAACAGATTTTAAGGAAACTTTGCAGGCGGGAAAGAAGGTTGTCAAGAGTGTCATAAGGTACTTTTTGTATTTGTTTGTCTGTCTATCTGACTGTCGTTTGTCCTCACTGATCTATCAACGTACAGCCAAAACTACTAAGTCTAGGAAGCTTAAATTTGGAACATAGGTTTATTTTATAACGTGACCATTAACTTAAGAAAGGCTTTTTTAGAAATTTCAAACTTAGGGATGGGAATGGAGGGACTTAAATAATGACGTGTTTCTGGGTTTTTAGATTTCCACATTTTAAGGGTGGGAAACGGGAGATGAAAAATTGTATCGGTTTTTTTAAAGGGTGGAAGGGGAATGAAGATTGAAAGTTTGAATGGGTGTAACCAAAATTGGTTCCAGCAAAAAGTACGTATAAACCATCTCGAACGTTACAGACGCACGGACATGTGCTTACAAATTAATGAAATTAGTCATAATATTTTCCTTTATTCATAAGTACTTAATAGAATTGGTTTTTTTACTGTGGAATCAGTTCCCAATCCGCAGTAGAGCAGCGCGGTGGACTTAAGCTCCAAGCCCACTCCTCACCCTGGGGGAGGCCTAAGCCCCTGCAGTGGGGTAAAAATGGGCTGATGATGATGATGACTGTGGAATGTTTTCCACATGCACTGTTGTGCATTATGTTCAACCGCCCAGATGACTTCACAAGGACAATATCAACGCCAAATAAATTTTCATAAATATCTGGCAAATTCATGAATAGAAAAAAATAATCTTTTGAGAGGTAATTCTAGAACCTTATTCCTTTCAATTTTCATGACCATTTATTGAACCTATTCTTTTTGTCTACCCTGTAAAGGGTTTAGAGTAGGATAGCTATATTTAATAATATTTTAGTAAAAGCGTTGGTGGATTTAAGCTCCAAGCCCTTTACCTTGAAGGGAGGCTTAAGCCCCTGCAGCGGGGTATAAAAAGCGCTGATAGAATGGAATTGAAAAGCGTAGGACGTTTTTCTCTATAAACAATTTTGTTTTTTAAATTAATGTCAATAAAAATGCTTAATATTTCTGTTAGATTACAAGATTTTATTAGGTAATTAATTCTTGTTTAGTGAGAAAACAGCGCCCCACGCTTTCACACTAAGATGATAATTATAAGCGGAGAAGACGGGAAGAAAAAAGTTCGTTAATTACGTTTAGTCTTTAGTGTACTATTTATTAAAGGGTTGTTTTTTTTTTTACTTGTAAGTTGGTTGGCTTTAGTCTTAAATTTAAAATATTCTTTTCATATACGACATTGATGTAAGCAATTTGTGTCGTTAACATAATGTTACAAAATTTTAGTACATATGTATCAGAGAAGTAATAGGAATCGGTTAACATTGGACGCGCAGGTTTGCCCGAAGTTATCCAATGAAATAATTTTAATAAGAGAAAGTCATAAATTATAACTAAAATACTCAAATTCAAATTCAAAAAGTTTTTATTCAATATAAGATGTTTGCACACACTTATAGAAAGTCAAAATAAATTGATTAGGTACCGGTTCAAAAACTAGAAGGAGAAAAACCGGCAAGAAACTCCTTCTTGTTTATTTTATTTAAACATATGTTTTACTTCATTGTTGTTTTTTGTTTTAATTTAAAGTGCTTACAACTATTACAATGATGTCCATGCGCACTTATTATTTAAATGCTCGGTAATACAATAGTAAGCTTTTTTCATGAGTTGGACTTTAACTCGCTTTATAAATTGATTTGAATTCAAGTCTAACATTTCTTTTAAAATTTTATTATAAAAACGGATACAATTGCCCATGAAAGAATTATTAACCTTTGAGAGCCTGAACCTGGGAATTGATAACATATGCTTATGTCTTGTATTTAAACTATAAAAACAACTTTAATAATGAATGCATTTGGTTCAAATTGTCTTGCAAATTGCAAATTGCAGGTACGTCCAGTCATATAACTTTTCTGATAGATCTGTACCTAGATATTTGCTTTTATCTCATTATAAAATATTATTGAAATGTAAATTGAAAATATCGTTTCATTTTTATGATTAGAGGCAACACTACCGCTTTGTCATTCG
Organism: Luffia ferchaultella; assembly: GCA_949709985.1. Taxonomy (NCBI): domain Eukaryota; kingdom Metazoa; phylum Arthropoda; class Insecta; order Lepidoptera; family Psychidae; genus Luffia; species Luffia ferchaultella. The sequence goes on from OX453261.1 coordinate 15,573,231, forward strand.
TCTTCAGATTCAAAACGTCCAATCTTAATAGCAATATATAGCTGATAGTACTTCGTATATAGTTACCACAATTTATTTGTGTTTGTTGTTTAACGAAAACAGGATTAACGCTCCCGAAAGGGTTAAGTCAAGTTTGGAACTTAGCTAACCCTCCGCTAATCAGTCCCTTCAAATAGAACTATCCAAATATAATTTGATAACTACATAAACTCATTTATTTATGACAAACTCAGAGTTTAGACAGACCATATGTCATTATCATTGTTTCCAGAATAAAGTTAAATTAGTCTTTCCGTGTGTTGTTTTTATGAAGTTGAAATCCAATCTCTTTGGTTGCAGGTACTGTTTGTAACTGGCTGGTTATAATTCCACTACAAACGTGTAATAAAAAATAAAAAAATAAAACACTGTTTCCCGCCATTATTCAACTAACATCGGCCGTCGAGAGTTTGCGTTCCTGACAAATGAGATTTATGGTTATAACATCATGTTTGTTGTGAGTTGACATAATAATATAATTTTTAATTTAATTTCGTGTCGTTCGTGCATGTAAGCGATAATTATATTTGAAAACGGGAATCGTCTGACGGTACAAATTCACATCAACCATCCGATTAGTATGCCATTTACAACCTGTCAGGAACGCAAACTCTCGACGGCCGATGTAAGCAAGCTCCATGAAGCCTGAATGTAGCGGTTGGGCATGGGAGAAAAAACGATGGAAAAGAACTGTGCCCCAGTAAAAGTACGAATTCACTAGAAGCCCTCTTCTGCGTTTGCCGTCTGAGCACTCTCACTCTAGCCAGCTCGTGTTAGATGGCGAGTTTCAGTCCGAGTTTCAGTGCACGAGGTCCCCGTACGCCGGTCTTCACACCCGCAAATTTACGGCTGATATTTACGATACTGTCAAGTGACATTTATGACTGTATTAAAACCAAACGTTGCTGTCAAATCTTTTTACTCTGTGTGTACCATATAAATCAAGGTGCTCCCGCATTTCTATGAGACATTTACTCGATTTTAAATGGATTCAATGACTTTACATGTCAAAATTGTAGCTGTTATTTATAGCAGGACAGGGACAGTGGAAAAATATATTTTATTAAATTTAAATAAATAAAAAACATTGTTTATTCAATAATATTGTTTTATTTGCATCAATTTTCCAATCACATAAATAGTTTAAAGTCATTTTATTAACATCAATCAACGAACGTTTTCACTAAAGGTATCGCTTGTCGGTCTATTCTCACTAGTCCGGTTTTTCGATCGGTTCAACGAAGTGACGGGATTTTTTCTTGTCACTAGTCTGGTGCATTTATCACTGGGAAAAAATCCCAGTAATTCGCTTGTATTACCCAAAAAACTTTACTCGCGCAATGAATTTTGTTCTGTGTGCGGCTATTTGGGCTCAATTCGTGACGCAGATGTTTTCCCTTTCGCAAGGGTCAAAAAAACTTTGTGTTATATATTTGTATGTTTATGGTTCGATCAAGTCTATGACTAAATGATAGCAAAGAGACAAAACATCTATAATGGACAAAAATGAAACATCCAATTGGTTAACTACCTATTTAATGAACAGTTAATGTCCCCAATAATGGGTCCACCTTGAAATCCGTATATTAAACATCGAACTAATATCACTAGCTTAAAGAACCGACCTCGACGCCCCAAACCAAATGTTTGCGTCAAGCTTTGTTGCCGTCCGGCAACAACTCATTCAGTCACGTCAACGTCACGTCAAATAATGCCGTCGTGGGTGTTAAAAACGTGTAAAACTCAATCAACTGCGAAGAAAAAAGATAGTGGCATAACTTATCGTCGATAATTCAACAAAACATACAGTAAAACCTCCGAAACTATTTTTTGCATATTATTTTCTACAGTCGCCGCCATACTTGCCAAAATACTTGTTTTAGTAAGTAATGACTCGACATATGTAATACTTACAATTTTGTATACTCTAATGGAAACAAACCAAGCATTACATGTATAACACATGTATAACACAGGTATAACACGTGCATAACTCATGTATAATACAGTGCATTATACTCGGTAGAAACAAATAATAGTGCCGCGCGCCCCGCACTGCCGCGCCTGCTGCACAGATTTTGTTCGTGCCGTCACTTTTATACACTAGTAGTATTAGTTCAAATAAGCCAAACGAATTACAAAAAAACTAAACCTGAAAATCATAGTTACGTTTTTCTTGTTATATGTTATTAGGTAGTAAGAGCAGACATCTTCTTTTTAACTTGCTTGAGAAGCAAGAACAAATCGTAACCCTATATTTTCATTTGGAATGCCTTTAGGATAACAGATTCGGATAAACCTTTAAATATTATTAGTTATTGACTGACTGACCGATTGACCGAGTGGTTAGAGACCCTAACTGAAGAGGCAAGGGCTGCGGGTTCGATTCCCGCCCGGGACCAGTATTTGTGTGCCTGAACATGTCTATTTGTTCCGTGTCTGGGTATAAAATATTTATATATTTATGTACCATAAAACAAAGAATATTTAAATATGTATATCAGTTGTCTGATACCCATAGTACAAGTTTTTCTCAGTTTGGGACTAGATGGCGCTGTGTGGGATGTCTCAGATATTATTATTTTTATTATTGCTGATATAATTAATACTACGTTAGGTATTTTATTTAGTATTATCAATATTACCTTATAGACAATACTTACAGCGTGTCCGACGGACTGTGGTCTGATCAAAATATGGTATCACAACAAACCCAAAACGTGTAATTCGATTCTTAACGGTTCGAAAGTTATGAATCGATTTTTAAAATTGGCAAAACTCATCGATTTTCATCGCATTTATTTATTTATTTCATTGATTAATGAAGTTAGCTAGCTAATCGATTTTTGTAATCATTCGTGATGCCCTTTTATAAAAATGCCACAAAATAAAATTCCGCCAAATTATTAAAAAAAAACACTGCCTATTTATAAATTTATAGTCTTAGTTTAAAAGAATCGAAAAATGGAAACTTATGCCATGGGAAAATATGCATTATCGACGTATGGCAAAAATTTTTGTTTGAGTTTAGTAAATATTAATAATACGAAATATTGCAATAACAACACACTTGTTTTCGAGGTTTTTTCTGCTTATATTTCTCGAAATTATAATAAGACCGAATGCGGTCCGCAATCCGGATAATCTTGAATCCGTATAAATGCAATAGCGGTAATCTAATCACATCTTCACTGTAGGTACTCCAGGTGAATCAATCTGAAACCCGACTGCTGAAGAAATAAAATGAAAAGAATGAAACAAGATATTCCCGTCTGAAATTAAAGCTTAAACTCGAGATATAGCCGTGGTCATGTGCCCTCATTTATTTAACACTAGCGACCCGCCCCAGCTTCGCACGTGTACCAGAGTATACTATATGCCGTAGTGTCGTACCTGCTTGTTGCATCGAACATGTTTATTAAATTTAATCAGATTTTAAATAATAATAATAACGTATACATCACAACAACGTCTTGACCTAAGCATTAGCTTGTGTTTTGGGTACCAAGCGAAGACACGTACATACATATAACTACCAAGACCCGGTACCAGTATCAATATTCAACATATAAATACTGACCCGACCTGGGATTCGAACCCGGGACCTCCAGCTTCGTAGGCAGAGTCGCTACCCACTAGGCTAAGCGATCGTCTTATTATTATTATCTTATTATTAAAAGAATCTTAAGTATCGTAAGATCGTCCTACATTTTTAAAGAATTACATTTCCAATTCTGTAAATATTTGAAAAAGCAAAAAATTTATGCATAAATGAAACTGAAATATTTCTTGGTATACAACACTTTATATCACGCGTGTCACGTCTGTGTTTGGCCGCACGGCGCGGCGTCCGGACGTTTGTCGCGCGATATTGTTTGTTTTACGATAACTCCTAAGATATTAAATTAAATTGTATGGTTTAAGGGATAATCATAATGCGCAAGAAATGCTGAAACTAAATAACGTATTTAATTTGATAAGGATAAGAATATTGTATCCGTATAAATTGCTTTTCAATTACCACATCATATGACACCATTTTACTAAACATAAAAATAGGTATTGTAAGCTATCCATAAATGTACATGTACCAATGAGAGTTCCTGACTTAAGTACATGATTTTTACTGACTCCGTGCCTCGGAGAGCACTTGGTCCCGGGCGCTGTCAATAGATGGCCGTCATTACCATCCCAACCCGCAGTGGAGCAGCGTGGTGGATTTAAGGTCCAAGCCTTTCCCCTCATACCCTGGGGGAGGCCTAAGCCCCTGAAGTGAGGCAAAAATGGGCTGAGGAAGAATCTATGTATAAAAGATAGACTTATGCCATTGCGGATTTTTCTTTAGTGCTAGAAAAGAGGAACAATTACTCCATACATTGTTTTGTCCTATCTTAAAGGGTTTCGATGAAAACTCTCAGTCTAGTCAGTCCGAGTTTTTCCGGCGTCTTCAATAATAATCTTCAAATTTCAACTAATTCGCACAAACATTAATGAACTATACACATGAAACTTCCTTTTGAATCACTCTGTCAATTGGTGTCGACCTTATGCAAATCCGTTTGGTAGTTTTTGAGTTTATCGCATTCAGACAGACTGGCGCGGCGCCGCCCCGGCGGGAGACTTCATTTTATAATATGCAGTGATATAGGTATTTTATTAGAAATTTCTAATGATACGAGTATGGGAGTCTTTATTTGGATTCTGATTTTAATCACTATGATTCATGATTTTTATGTACTTTAATTAATTACCATACACTGGCCCAGACTTTCTCTTGCGAAATGATTTTATAACAATTATTAACTATTCGCATATATAATATATACATGTTCATGGACGTAATAAAAACCTGACTGTCTGATTGGCCGCGTGGTTAGAGACCCTAACTGCGGAGCTAAGAGTTGCGGGTTCGATTCCCACCCGGGACAAATATTTGTGTGCATGAATATGTGTATTTGTTCCGTATCCGGGTGTATTAAGTATATATACGTAGATATTATTGTATTGTATTATTACGTATATATATTAAAAAAAAAAAAAGAATTTTTGAGTATGTATACCAGTTGTCTAGTATCCCATAATAGAAGCATAATATTTGCTAACTTTGGGACTAGATGGCGCTGTGTAAAATGTTCCAGATATTATTTATTATTATGTAAAACTACTTCTTTCAAACAACAAAATCGTAAATTATGTTTAAACTAATGCGGTATCCCATTAAGGGGCAGGCAAAATAAAATCTCCACTTGACACCAAGTACTTGTACGTATCTATTTTTTTATTTTTTCCTTTTTATTTCGGTTTAGGCAATATACTACGTTTTTTAAATGTGATACAAAAAATGTTTGAAAACAGTACCTTCGCCTACGTACGGCCTAGTAACATACGACCTCTACTGAATATAAAATTGCTTTGCTCATAGCCCATTGAGCCGCGTTACAGCTTAGACAAAAGGCATATTCGGGTCACTTCACAGACTACATACGTCTTTATAAATAAGTTGACCACCTATTTGATATATGCTTGAGTAAACATACTTTGTGCATAGCAAGCAAACCGTTCCTTATTAGTCTGTGTACGTTTTCAAGACGTGGGTAAATTGGTATATATTTACACAAGTTAGTCAAGTGTCGTGATAGCCCAGAGCGCAACGAACCTGTCTCAAATTTATAAGGCCCCATAGGGCCATGGTTCGAATCCGGGCGTATACCAATGAGTTTTTCTGACTTAAGTACACAATATCACTGACGCCGTGCTTCGGAGGGCACGTTAAGCAGTCGGTCCCGGACGCTGTTAATAGATGGCGGTCGTTACAGTTCCCAACCCGCAGTGGAGCAGCGTGGTGGACTTAAGCTCCAAGCCTCCCTTCTCACCCTGGGGGAGGCCTAAGCCCCTGCAGTGGGGTAAAATGGGCTGATGATGATGATACACAAGTTATCAGAATTACGATAATTTTTCTTAAAGTATTTGAAATATTTGTTTGCGTTATTATTAAGTAGTGTTTCCTAAATAAATTATTATAGAAAATTCGTTAAAATTTCGTTTGAATAAATGGAACAGTGGGTATTGTTTATTTATAGAGGTGAAACATTAATGTGACGTCATTACAACATTCAGAGGTAGTTGGCCAAACAAAAAATGTACAATACGTAGTACATCGTAGCTATAAATTAGTAGGTAGTAATGACGTCATCAGGTCTAAATTTTTGATAATCGATAATTATTATCGATTATTATCGAGATTAATAATTACTTTTATAGGCAAATTTTTGATATTTTGGGTTATGCATATAATTGCAATTTTGGTAGAATACGCTGATTTTTGAAAATAAAACACAGCCCATGTACCTACTAGCCGATAATATAACTTTTTATAGATGAAAGAATTTTTAAAATCAATTAAGTCGTTTTTAAGTTTATCCATTACAAATAAATATGCATAACATCATTTTATTTATTTATTTTTTCTTTATAACATTAGTTGTGATGATTATCTTTACTATGTGATTTAAATAAGAAATCATTAGTAATTTTCAGAGTCGATTGTTACGTAGAGCGTGAGATTTATATATATTTTTTTATTTTTAACATTGCTTTACGTTTCTTAGTAAACATCGAATAAAAAATAATTTAAAAAAATATTGATTTTCAGATAATTTTCATTTATAAAAATACTCGTAAAAATTAAGGCGTTATCATTCAAAGTATACATAAGTAATAACTCAAAGACAAAATTATTTAAAAACAATTAAATCAAGAGAATATTAATTTGCTAATTTAGACAATAACCGACAAAACGTTGGTCTGTTATTTTATGCTCAAGACAAAAGTTAGTCTTGATAAATATTTCAATTTTGGTAAAACAAAGTAGTTTTCTTTATCACATCCCGTAAACATAAAAGTGAAACTATTATCGAATAATATCTCAAGGTTACCTTGTCAATACACTTTATATTTTTATCCTGGCGACCAATTTCGCTTCGAAGCCAATTTTCTGATAGAAATTCTCGCTCCCCCTGACTGCCTCCATAGCTTCTTAATATAAGTATGGTTCGTCTATTGGTTGTAATATTTTTTATTCAGTTACTTTCAATTTTTATTATTTAATATTTTTATTTATACCTTATTGTGTACTTTAAACTGTGATGGATATAAGAAATTATTTTAAAAATTGTAGTGAATTTCACTTTATTTAAAATTAGAACTAAAACAGATTTTTTTGATACGTTTTTTTTGTCGAATTGTATTTGATTTGTTGGTTTGTAAAAAATGAAACTTGTTTAATATTTCTTATAACATTAAAATTTCGAAAATATGGTTATGAGTGATTTGATAAAACACTTTTATTCTAGTTGTTGGAATTGCTGTTGCGACTTCTAAATAAGCGGTTATCACTATTTTAATAATTATAATATTTGGGACATACACACGGCCATCTAGGTCCAAACTAGACAATGTCTGTATTAAGGATAATAGGCAGTTATATACATAGGACTTTGATATTTTTTATTAGGTATACATTGAGCGTAAAAAGTACTAAATGTAACGATACTTTAGGAAAGAATAACAAAAGTTGCGAAATTTAATAAATATTTTTTTACAAATAATAGCCTAGAGTCCCATTGCATAAAACACTATGTCATAAACTACCAACACTAAACCATTTAATACTGTTAACAAGGCACGCCGAGGTCGAACTAAACAAAGTTGATAAAACAGAACAGTAATAATATAATAATGATAATTTAATGTAATAATACTTGGGACATCCCACACAGCACCATCTTGTCCCAAAGTAAGCAAATATTATGTTTGTATTATGGGGTACTACTAGACAACTGATATACATACTTAAATATTCTTTATAATATATACCTACATATATAGATACTTTGACATTCAGACACGGAAGGAAATAGTACTGACTGACCGTTTAGCCGAATGGTTAGAGACTCTAACTGCAGAGCCAAGAGTTGCTGGTTTGATTCCCGCCCAGGACAAATATTTGTGTACAAGTACATGTCTATTTGTTCCGTGTCTGGGTGTAACAAGTATATATTTTTTATTTTTTTTATTTATTGTAAAATAATATTACAGAACCTATTATGAATTACAATTTACGGTATTCTGAAAAACAAAGTAGCTTGTGCGAATACCGGAACGCCTATTAATCACTCATATAATATGTATATATTATAAAAAAAAGAATATTTAAGTAGGCATACCAGTTTTCTAGTACCCCATAATACAAGCATAATACTTGCTTATTTTGGCTTATTTATATTATTATGCTAGATGGCGCTGTGTAGAATGTCCCAGATATTATTATTATACAATAGTACTTAGATAAAAATTTGATCATCATCAAACTTTAACTTCTGAATACATGTTTGTCGATGATGTAAAAAAAAAATATTCCCTGTCCAACGGTCGGCATACATATTTTTTAAGGTATAAATGATAGTTAATTACCTACTGTCTCATTAAAATGGTTTATTATTGGTAGCTCATGAAGTAAGGTTCCATGCGACGGGATCCCAAGCTATAAAATGCGTACCCAACTTGAGAACACGCACAAATAAACTTCTAAGCAAATAATTGTGTATGACGCACAGACTATAAGAGTAGGTTAGAGTTGGCAAGTATAGGCGGATACGCTGTCCCCATCAAGTATGCAGTATGCTGCATACTTCAAACAGATTTCATAACCTAAACACTAATATACGACGACCGCTTAGCCTAGTGGGTAGCGACCCTGCCTGCGAAGCTGAAGGTCCCGGGTTCGAATCCTAGGTCGGGTCAATATTTATATGATGAATATTAATACTGATACCGGGTCTTGGTTGTTATATGTATGTGGTGTCTTCGCTTGGTACCCAAAATACAAGCTAATGCTTAGTTTGGGACCTAGACGTTGTTGTGATTGTGTGTGTTATTATTATTATTAATATAATATGCGACATCAAGTCATACCAAAGATGTAAGTGAAAGGGATGAACGACTTAATTTCACTCTAATACAATAAAAATCTGAAACAAAACTATTTTGGTATGCGTAATATTCTTACTTACAATTGTTGTGTGAGTAATTTATGTTATATATATAACTATATAATTTTTGGGACACGTGTCTTTGAACAAATACCGTCACATATTGGCACCTCTAACCTATTCGATTCCCTGTGGTATGACGAGTAAATCGATTTTGAATTTGTGCAATAAAAATATTCTTTCGTGAACTATGTAACTATAATATTCTCAAAGAGTGAATATTTTGTTCAAATCTACGACACAGAAAGTCGTTTGTCACCACAGACCAGTCAACCTATAGACCACGCTTTAATAAACGTCAGTACGAAAACGAAATCGCCAAAAAGTGGCGGGTTGCGGGGTGAGGTCGGCTAGTTTTCATTGGCTCGTTCAAAATTGACAATTTAATGGCTTCCGACGTGCTTCCAACTGACGGCTCACTAGCGACGTAGTTATGTAGTGTCACTACATAGCCTTGGCGAATGCTACTCCCTGTCAAAGCGTGATCTATAAGGTTGACTTGTCGGTGTTTGTCACCTAATAAACTTATTGCACTAACTTTCCTAAGTGATCTGGAGTCCCATGGGAGTCCCTCACAAAAGGGTGAGCCAGATCATGCGCTGATTGATTTGTGCATTTATCCCAAATTGATGGATGACCAAACTTACCTATTGTGACGCTATCATTAATTATAGGTTCTGATAAGTGTCTTGATAGCCCAAAGCGCAACGAACCTGTCTCAAATTTATAAGAGGGCCAAGGTTCGGATCCGAGCGTGTACCAATGAGTTTTTCTGTCTTAAGTACATAACGATCATACTGACTCCGTGCCTCGGAGAGCACGTTAAGCAGTCGGTCCCGGGCGCTATCAATAGATGGCGGTCGTTATAATCCCCAACCTACAGTGGAGCAGAATGGTGGATTATAGCTCCAAGCCTCTTCCACCCTAGGGGAGGCCTAAGCCCCTGCAGTGGGATAAAAATGGGCTGATGAAGTGAAGTGAAGATTTATCAAAAGCGGTTATTTGTTTACTTTATGTTAATAATACTCTAGTATATTAGTAAAAAACCAGGCGAATCCGACATAGTATTATGCGTTACGTATACAGAGACCTAAAAAAATATTGGGAATGGAATTTCAAAAATGGATGTTTCAATAATAATAATTTATTTATTTGATAACAAAAACCACAGCTCTTAAGAAACTAAATTAACATGACTTATGAATACATCTTATAGCTCATATATAATCTCATAATATAATAATAATAATGGTTATAAATAATAATAAATAACATAATAATAATAATGAGGCATACAGCACATCAACGTCTGGGCCCCAAAAAAACGAAAGCCAATTCAAGAAAATGAAAAAACTTCCCAGGTAGATACATTGTCTATTATTTGGAAAAATAAATTTTGGAATCGGTCGAAAACTGTGGGCTGGGCAGGCGCCCTTTTTTATTAATAATAATAACGTATACATCACAACAACGTATACACCCCAAACTAAGCATTAGCTTGTGTTTTGGGTACCTAGCGAAGACACCACATACATATAACAACCAAGACCCGGTACCAGTATCAATATTCATCACATAAATACTGACCCGACCTGGGATTCGAACCCAATTCAAGGCTCTATTGTCGTTAAGAATGAAACAGGTATACGGGTCTGAGGGTTAACTGAACGAAGAACTTTGAAAGAAACATCAGAAATGATGTTGTTCCATTTAATTTGCATTTTTTCTCCGGGATAGAAACCTTTGACCGTCAACAACGGGCTAAATTTGTGATGCTTATTGTACTCCGTACATTCGAAAACTTATTTAGAGCAATAGATATGAATTTAACATAACATTGGTTAAGGGGGCAATTACAAAAAAACGGCATGTTTAGGTACATTTTTAGGAAGTTTGGAAAGGTATATGGTCATAAACCTAATTCTAAAATAAAGATCAGTTCTTAATTTACAATGCAGATATAATAATAATATCTGGGACATCCCACACATCGCTATCTACTCCCAAAGTAAGCAAGTATTAATCAAAATCTAAAAGTTTTTATTCAATATATGTTGTTTACACACACTTATTGAAAGTAAAAATGAATTGATTAGGTGATTAGGTACCGGTTCCAAATCTAGAAGGAGAAGAACCGGCAAGAAACTCCTCCCTGTTTATTTTATTTAAATATATATTTTTCTTAGTTAGTTTAATTTTTTTTTTAAATATGCTTACAACTAATACAATGATGTCCATGCGTACTTATCATTTAAATACTCGCTAATACAATAATAAGCTTTTTTCACGAGTTGGACTTTAACTTGCTTTGTAAATTGATTTGAATTTAAGTTCAACATTTCTTTAGGAATTTTATTATAAAAACGAATACAATTTACCATGAAAGAATTATTAACCATTGAGAGCCTGACCCTGGAAATGATAACATATGCTTATGTCTTGTATTTAAGTTGTGGCCATCACCCACCCTAGAGAAAGCATTTAAGTTTTTATGTACATAAATTATATTTTCATAAATGTACTGACAAGGGACTGTCAAAATGTTACTTTCTCTAAAGCGAGTGAGAGTATGCTTGTATTATGGGTACTACACAATTAACATACTTTAATATTATTTTATAATATTCACACATTGTCATACCCAGACACGGAACAAATGGACATGTTCATACAGACATATGTTTGCCCCTTTGTTCCTGTAGTCAGGGTCTCAAATCACTAGTCTAATTAGTCAGTTCAAATATATCATTTATATAACAAAATTTTTATATTATCATCCACCACAGCAAATATTGGAGTTAGTAAAAATGTTCGCTATCTGCGTTCAGTGTTTCTTGTAAACACAATTAGTTTAATTGTTCGTAAACATTGTTGTGTTTACAGTCCAAATAACACAGAATACAAATGTTGTATTTCCATTATTTCCGGAATAATCAAAGAGTTAAGGCAAAGTAGGTTAGGATTCTATAAGTGGAACATCTTCGCGATAATTAGGCGACACTAACGGGAAGAAGCGGTGCGGTGGGGCAGAGGACGTTTCCTAGCACGGCGGCGATCACTGCTGCGAGCGCCGATAGAGCAATCAAAAAGGTTTAGTTAAATAAAAACAAAAATGTATTAACATGTCACAGAAGTTTACGTGTGTCTAATAGATTTAATATATATCTTCATCAGCCCATTTTTACCCCACTGCAGGGGTTTAGGTCTCCCCCAGGGTGAGAAGGGGGGGCTTGGAGCTTAAATCCACCACGCTGCTCCACTGCAGGTTGGGGACTGTAACGACCGCCATCTATTGACAGCGTCCGGGACCGACTGCTTAACGTGCCCTCCGAAGCACGGTGTCAGTGATGTTGTGTACTTAAGCCAGAAAAACTCATTGGTACACGCCCGGATTCGAACCATGGCCCTATGGGGCCTTATAAATTTGAGACAAGTTCATTGCGCTCTGAGCTATCAAGACATTATTTATTTATTTTATTTATTTATATACAAAACAGTCTCTTGGTCGAGTTTTCGGAGTTGGTTCCATTCATTTTCGCTGCACTACATTTTTTTTTTCAATATTTTGACACTTCTTATAAAATACTAGCGACCGCCCGCAGCTTCGCTTGCGTAGACTACAAATTCCTGTTATAGGTACTATTAATGTTCGAAATGGTTTATACATAGTTTTTGCTGGAACCAATTTTGGTTACACCCATTCAAACTTTCAATCTTCATTCCCCTTCCACCCTTTAAAAAAACCGATACAATTTTTCATCTCCCGTTTCCCACCCTTAAAAGGTGGAAATCTAAAAACTCTGAAACACGTCATTATTTAAGTTACTCCATTCCCATCCTTAAGTTGAAATTTCTAAAAAAGCTTTTCTTCATGTTCACGTTATAAAATAAACCTATGTTCCAAATTTAAGCTTCCTAGACTTAGTAGTTTTGGCTGTACGTTGATAGATCAGTGTGGACAAACGACAGACAGATAGAAAGACAAACAAACACAAAAAGTAGCTTATGACACTCTTGACAACCTTCTTTCACGTCTGCAAAGTTTCATTAAAATATGTTCAGCCGTATTGGAAATTAGCGCGAATAGATAAAATTGAATTGAATAGACACATAGACGTACAGACAAACAGACGGACAAAAAGTAGCTAATGTCAAATCTCTCGACAACCTTCTTTCCCGTCTGCAAAGTTTCCTTAAAATCTGTTTAGCCGTTTTGGAGATTAGCTCAAATAGACAGTTACACGTACAGATAGACAGACGGACAAAAAGTAACAATTGTTAGTTTTGATGACATTTTTTTCATACTTGTGATGTTTCACTAAAATCGGTTTAGACAGATGGACATACAAAAAGTTGACTACATCCTTTCCATATGTGTAAAGTTTCATCAAAATCGTTTAAGCCGTTTTTCCCGAAGCCGATTTGCTCGAATAGACAGACAGTTCGTCTTCATATATATAGCTTATATAACCCTCCGCTAGATTCAGGCTATCAAAATCAAAAAGAATTTTCCAAATCCGACTGGTAGTTTCAGAGATTAGCGCATTCAAACAAACAAACAAACAAACAAACAAACAAACTCTTCAGCTTTATAATAAGTATTTCTATTATATAGATTAATAGATTATAAGATAATACTGAAAACCGTATCAAAGTCTATTGCGTAGTTTGGAAGTAAAAAGTTAACGAACAGAGACAGACAGCGAATTAATTTTCTCCCGCTATAGTTTTCATATTTCGATAAAAACTGCTAACATATTCATTGAAATTGTGTGGTGTAAAGGGCAATTATAATATGCATGAAATGCTTAAGACAACTAACGTATTTAATTTGATAAGGATTAATATTACGTTTAAAAAACATCTTCGCAAATAGTACATTATGTCAGAACAAATTCGATTGTCATAAAAAAGGTTATAGTAAGTTAACCTTAAAAGATACACATATGCTGTCGCGGACTTTTAGTTAGAACTTTTAAAGGAAAACAATTCCGTAGTACATGGTTTTTAGTTAACATCAACCGTTTACGCAGCGCGCGCGAAAGAAGCTCCCAAAAGGAATAATTTTTCCCGTTTTTGCAACATTTTTCATTGATGCTCCACTCCTATTGATCGTAACGTGATGTAGTATAGCCTATAGCCTTCCTCGATAAATGGACCATCCAACACAATAATAATTTTTCAATTTGAACCAGTAGTTCCTGAGCTTTGCGCGTTCAAACAAACAAACAAACAAACAAACTCTTCAGCTTTATAATATTAGTATAGATAATTACTTATTTTCTATTTTTTCCGGCTTATTTTTCCTTTTTTAATTTTTCGATCCTCCGTACCCATTCCACTGCTTCTATCACCTATATATCACCACCACCATCTATGTATCACCAAATATCGTTTTCAGTATTTGTTGTTTAAATACAGTATATATATACTGGGCGTTTTATCATATATATAAAACACCCTCGTAGTATAGTTTGTAAGCTGTAAGCAAAACAAACACTCGTTTTTATCTTGCACGAGCTGTTGGGATATCTTGTTTACAAAAAAGTACAAAAGCAAACGTATGTTAAGCGCACTACAGACATCGTTTAGTTAAAGTTTTATAATAATTTATATGAAACTTGAAATGTCAAGAACCTTCTTCCGTTTCCGTAAGTAATCAAAGGACGGCACAGTCAAAGGTCAAGTTTGTTAAAACTTTTAAAAACAGACTTTGAAAACATCATTAATAGTAACAGCAAAAAACTCAAGAGAAGTTTACTTTGGCGTCAAACGGAACGCGATGCCTGACTTTTTATTTTCTGGAAAAGTGGAAATGCGCTTGGACTGATGCGCTGATGGTCATTAAACTTAAAGGGATCAAAATTCCAGAATAATCTCTCAAAATACATTTTTTTTCTATTTACGAATTTCCTAGACATTTATGAAAATTCATTTAAACCTTTAAATTGTCCCTATGACGTCATCTGGGCGGTTAAGCTTATTGTGATGCTTTCAACAGTAAAAAACGAAAGCTAAAACTAAATTCAGATGAGGTCACTATGTCAAATGAAATAGTAATCTTCAAGAATCAATAGAAAAATTAGGACTTTATTTAGTCTAAGATAATGTAAATAGTAAACATCTGTCCAGTTGACGTCACAGAGATATTTTATTAATTAATTTTTAGAAGAAAATAACTTAAAAAAATTAAACAATTGTTTTTTTTTTTAATTTAAGGGTTAGTTATTAAATTCTTAAGAAATATAAAAAATTATGTGAAAAAATTTGGTCCAAGCCCATTTAAACTGATGTTTTTCTTTTTGGTTACGATATGTATTGCAATGTTATATAACATAATTAGGTACCATAAATTTAACATATTACTTTGTTCAATGTAACTTTGCCCGGGTGGGTTCAGTACAGTCCGGTTCAGTTCAGTACAGTCATATGCCCCTCACTCCACTGCGTCTCGCTATACCTTAAACTGGTTACTGCGACGCGACTTGTGCCTATATTCACATCCGCCATAAAGTTTGATCGGAACTGTAAATAGCAAACATGTTTTTATTTCGTATACGAATTACCATCAATTTAAGTATTTATATCTTTACACAGGATTTATACACTTCTAATTATTATGGTAACATATATTTGGCTAGCCCAGTGGACCGAGACTCTACTTGCGGAGCCAAGGGTCGCGGGTTCGAATCCCGCCCGTGACAAATATTTGTGTTCATAAACATGTCTCTTTGTTCCGTGTCTGGGTGTACACGTACAAGTATCTATACATATATTCAAATATCATAAAGAATATTTTAGTGTGTATATCAGTTGTCTAGTACCCCATCAAACAAACATAATACTTGCTTACTTTGGGACTAGTTTTTAGAACTTTTGGTAGTTTTGGGACTAGATTGCGCTGTGTGGATATATCGTAGAGATGAATCGACTATTAGATTTGATCCCAAATATATTCGTTGATGACAAAAAAATATGTTACCTTTTTTATTCATAGGGAATGAGTATTTTGATTGATATTTTTAAGATATTTATTATTTTTTAAAATTTTTGTATATTTCTTAAGTTTGATTTGTTTGTCCGTGCCTGCTACGTACCATAAATTATTCAAGTCTTTTAGGAATATTTATTATTAAATTCCTCCAAGTTCCTTCATCCCGAAGGGAGGCCTAAGCCCCTACAGTGGGGCATTAATGGGCTGATGGTATGGTCTTATTAAGTTAGTTTAGTTGACAGTAAATTGTTTGATAAATAAATCACAGCCTAATCTCCCTTACATCCGATTCATAATACGACGACGACGAATAATTTGACGACCGCTTAGCCTAGTGGGCAGCGACCCTGCCTGCGAAGCTGGAGGTCCTGGGTTCGAATCCCAGGTCGGGTCAGTATTTATATGATGAATATTAATACTGGCACCGGGTCTTGGTTCTTATACGTATGTGTTGTCTTCGCTTGGTACCCAAAATACAAGCTAATGCGTAGTTTGGGACCAAGGCGTTGTTGTGATTGTGTGTGTTATTATTCTTATTATTATTATTATTATAATAAAAATATTATATGAAAAAAGATAGTAATATTTGCAAATTACTAACTTTTCTTGTTGTGTAATATTTTCATGAAATTCAGCGAAGGAAATACGAGTTAATGTTCAGGTTTATGAATATTTTCTCATAAACTCTACCTAGAGTTTCATAGCTATTCAAAAATATATAGGCAAGCGAGTGTTTTATACACTCTATTGAAGAGGTTTAATGAAATTTCTTCGGTTACTTAAGAGTTTGTTCGTATGTATAATTTTCTCCGAATATAATTTAGTTTTCAGTATGACTAAATTTGACAAAGATCTTATATTTCAATATTGCCTAAGCATTTTGAATGGGAGACGGGCAATTATGGATACCTCATGAACACTTCATTAATTAAAAAAAAAAATCCGACTACAAAATCATTTAACTGAAAAGAAAATATATATTTTATAATAGAATTTGGTTTGAACAACGTAGAATGCACCATGCGATGTTTTTTTTTTGTCTGATACCTCCTTACCGGTATTAAAATGGTATATGTGCATTGCCCATATATATATTTTAATATCTGCTTAAGTGAAATCTTATAGAATTTTAACAAGTATACAAGGTGAGATTTTAGTAACCGGCCAAAATTTTTCTAGATGTTAGGTATCACCAATAGACCTCATTGCGTAAATAAAAAAATATGGGTTATATTTTCATAATAAATTATTTTATCTACAATGTTATTTTATAACGTTTGGGTGCCTTCTTAACGCTATAGTAAACGTAAGCGCCCGAGGCCTTGAAACGGAATGGGGCGGCGGGCATGAATGGTGACTAGAGTTATTGGTTTTTCCGGGAAAGATTTGTGTAGTCATATCTCAATATTTTTCTATAGAACGATACTAAAAGGAAACAAGACGACTATCGGTTTTCTACCAAAGATCATTATATAAAAAATTTGCTGGTCATTAAAACATCATCCTGTATAGTTCTGTTAAGTTGTAGAAAATAATAAAATAAAGAAACTTGTTTTGAATAGATCAATACTTTTGCAGCTGAATAGTAAAAATAAATTATTCCCTTGTGATTTGTTTCAAATAAGTTTTTTTTTTAATTCAAACCGATTTTTTTATAGTATGTTGTCTGAAAGAATCGAAATCGTGAAGATTATTACATTTAAAGACATCGATTCATTATTTTACTTATTTTATAATATAGGTTGTAGTACCGGCTTCTATCGGCGCTCCTGACATATTTACTTTTTAAAATACGCGACTACGAGTTCTGAAGGACACATCCATAGACAACGTGAGATTTTTGGTCCAATGTAGTTCAGTAATACCACAGATGGTGACAAATTAATTGTGCTACTTCGTAACAACTAACACCGTAATTATCTCTCATATAGGTATTTACATAAAATGACGACTGAATGGCCGAATGGTTAGAGACCTTTACTGCGGAGCCAACGGTCGCTGGTTCGATTCCCGCCCGGGACAAATATTTGTGTGCATGAACATGTTTATTTCGTTCCGTGTCTGGGTGTATAATATTTATCTATGTATATATTATTAAAAAAAAGTATTTAAGTATATATATCAGTTGTCTAGTAACCCATAACACAAGCATAATACTTGCTTACTATGGGACTAGGTGGCGCTGTGTGGGTTGTCCCATGTATTATTATTATTATAAAAGTACGAATTGACTAGAAGCCCTTTTCTGCGCTTACCGTCTAACCACTTATACTCTAGCTAGTTCGTGTAACAGTTTGGCGAGGTGGTGTGTTTCGGTCCGGTTTCAGTACGCGCGGTCCCCGCGCGCCAGCCTTCACCCCAGCGAATTGCTTTTGACAGGTTCGATACTGTGATGTGACATTTCTGACTCTATTAAAACCAAACGCTGCTTTCAAATTTTATTTACTATATGAGTACTTGTCATGCATAACATCAGCCTATTATTGTCCCACTGCAGGGGCATAGACCACCTGTCGGTAGAGGGCCTTGGGCTTAATCCACCACGCTGCTCCGATGCGGGTTGTGGATTGTAATGGCAGCCATCTATTTTATGAATAAAAATATCTTTGCCTATAAAATTTTATCAGAATATGCGATGGTGTATGAGTTACAAGACTTAAGTAAACATTCATGTTGAAATTGTATAAACTCTCAGTAACTGCAGAATTTCTACAATAAAAATATTCCAGTTGAACAACTTTCTGTTAATGTTTCTTGAATAAAACATTCTCCCCAATTCAATATGCTTGCTCTCATCGCAACAGATAATTTGTTACAATTCAATAGTTTTTCAATACATTTGCTATTTATATGGTCTTTATGACATCGAAACTTGTAACGTAATGTTGTATCTTACAGTCCTAGGTCTTTTTACTTTACACCAATCACAAACGAGCATTCTGTTTGTGACGTACGATATGAAGTATTAGTTTAATTGTTATCGCAAATTTATTGAAAAGCGTTGTGAGATGCTCGTACTCAGTAAGCCGGCTATTATAATCATCGGCTTCGCCTCGTGCCTATAAACACCTCGACTATAATATGCAGCTTACGGTCCTTGCATCATAATGTACTATTAAAATATATATGTAATAAAATAAAATGTTTTACTTCTTGCGTAGTGCATTTCGCTTGCCATTTTACAGCGCAGTATCGCCGCCAGCGTGACGGGCATTTTTGGGCGAGAAGAGTCGCTGGTGGACTTTTTTGGTTTAGGTCAGGTTTAAGTACCAAGTTATTTATTTTATATGAGTTTTTTGTAAATATGTGTGTTTAGTTTGTAATAAGAATTTGATTTAATATTAACTTTTATTTTATTACTAGCTGTTCGGTTATGATACGATTTTTAGTAAAATAATTTCTCTTAAGATTATAATGTATATAGTATAATTGTCTACTATATATTGTATAATTTTTACGTAGATAGTTGTAATAATATTGAAAGTTTCTTTTAGGGCAAGTAACAGATGATGATTTTTGTAAAAGTTTTTGAGTCTAAATTGTTGTTTTAACAAAATTACAGGTTTCCATATAACTTATTTGTAATTATAATGAAATCACACATCACAAATTTATTCATTACATTCACAAATCAGACGACCGCTTAGCCTAGTGGGTAGTGACCCTGCCTACGAAGCTGGAGGTCCCGGGTTCGAATCCCAGGTCGGGTCAGTATTTATATGATGAATATTCATACTGGTACCGAGTCTTGGTTTTTATATGTATGTGGTGTCTTCGCTTGGTACCCAAAACACAAGTTAATGCTTAGTATGGGACCTAGACGTTGTTGTGATGTATACGTTATTATTATTATTACGGTCTAATTTTCGGCTTCCTAAGAACTAGGAATTGAATTTTCACCGGCGGTATGTTTCCATCGTTAAACACCGTATTGTTTTTTTTATCAACTCACTAGAATGTTCTGCAAATCCAATATTAGCCGCGTTCGTTAATAACTACAGTTGTCTAAATGTTTTTCAAACGTATATCATTAGTAAAGAGATATCTATTAACTTCTTCACTTCAATTCACTTCACTTCATCAGCCCATTTTACCCCACTGCAGGGGCTTAGGCCTCCCCCGGGGTGAGGGGGCTTGAAGCTGAAATCCACCACGCTGCTCCACTGCAGGTTGGGGATTGTAACGACCGTCATCTATTGACAGCGTCCGGGACCGACTGCTTAACGTGCTCTCCGATGCACGGAGTCAGTGATAGTTAATGTACTTAAGTCAGTAAAACTCATTGGTACACGCCCGGATTCGAACCATGGCCTTATGGCCTTAGGAATTTGAGACAGGTTCGTTGCGCTTTAGGCTATTACGACTCTATTAACTTAATAAGAGCTAATAATATTTTCACGTTCACTAAGTGGCACTTCGATAACGTAAGGCCTGATAAACATGGTCAAAGAAAATTACAGCTTAAAGAATATTGAAAAAAGTATATAGGAAATGTTCTCTATTTATTTCCGAATCTACTGAACCTAAAATTAAAAAAAAAAATCGGAACATAGGGTTTCACTCATAGTCAACGGGATAACTTAAACGAAAATCCCAAGTCTTTAAATTTCTACGGTAAAAAATATAATGAAGAAAATAAATATTTAATGGTACATCTATAGCCATTTGATGCAGTTTAACGAAAACCATCGTTATTAGATAAAAATAAGTTAATTTTTTGGTTATTTAACTACGTGCCTTCTCTAGGGGTCATGGTCCAACTAATTGGACAGAGCAGTTAGACCACTGCCCCGTCATGTATATTTCATGCGTAATGTAACAAAATGTGTGTTTAAAACAATGATAATGGTATATGGTCTGTCTTATTTCTAAGTCTACCATTTTTCTCGGGTTTTGTTTGCTTCCAAGTATGAAACGCTCCAAATTTGTGATTGCCATCTAAGATCGTAGCAGAGAACGAACCGATCTTTTTTACTGATGAATCGTTCTAGTTTAAAGTTATAACATCTTGTTTACCTCAAAAGAGGTCAGTATTACTCGTAAGGCTTACACATTTTTTCTTTTCGTGATGTAAGCTCAAATGAAAGCACAAATCACTATATCATTCGACTAACGGCTATACGTCGTAAACAACAAATCCCCAATTTTTCAGGAGAAGAAAAAAACTGTTTTTGTGCTACATTAAACATCTTTTGTTACTAAATTAAAATGTGGAATAGGTTAAATAAATGATTTACTTATTAATTTTATTAACATTATTTTAATCCATAATTTACTTAACTTTAATATAAATTTTTACTTAAAAGTTAAACTGTATATTAAAGTTAACTGTGGGTTACGTACGACATTTAGTTTATACTATTTATTTGCAATGTCGGTTAAGACATTTTACTAAAACATTTTTTATAAAATAATGGGCCAATTGGGGCTTACGATATTTTGTTTGTAGGTCTGTGGGATACAACTGAAACGATTTACGCAAAAACTTTTTTTTTGTAATTTATGGCATACGACCTATAGCCGTTAGTCGAACGATATATATGTCGAAATCAAAATGTATGTTTTCTTTATTTAGGACATCCCACACAGCGCCATCTACTCCCAAAGTAAGCAAATATTATGCTTGTATTATGGGGTACTAGACAACTGACATACATACTTGAATATATTTTTTCTTAATATTATACATATATATGTACTTTTACACCCAGACACGGACCAAATAACAATTTTATTTTAAAATCTAATATATATTATGTTAACCCTCAGAGACTGGTATATTCTTCTCAATAATATTAATTTGTGAAATTTTTAAAAAGTTTGACAAAATTACTGAAAATACGATTTCGAAAATAGGTATGTCTTATTAATAATTATTAATTTTATTTATTACTTTCTAATTAAACGATACAAATTAAATTATCCATGGTTCATAACAAAGTTCTGGAAACGTCATAAAGTTGAAGAATATCTATATATGTCACGAAAAAACGACATTTTGAAAAAAAGTTACGTAAAAGCTTATTTGTATGTTGGTCCTTTTTGTAAGCTTAATATATTCGTTCAATAGAGCGATCGAACCCATTCTCGACGCTCGCTGAGCAATAAAGCATTGTTGTCAAACAAGTCAAGACAAACACGAACTTTCTCAATCTTCAAAGTTAGGAAGTCCAAGCGGGAGCCAGTCGATTATCCCAGTATCCCAATGAAACTTGCCCATAACTTTAACTTTCCTATACTAACTAGGTATAAAAGGTTAAAGTCCCTTATTAAGAGCGTCTTAAAAATTTTTTACCATCTACTAGACTTAAGTTTTGAATTTAATTCGCGAAAAGCTAGTTTTCGTCCGCGACTCCGCTCGCGTATCATTTGTATAGTCCACGCGACAATTATACCGGGACCACTTTTTTCGGGATAACAAATAACCTATGTCACTCTTCAGCTTATAAACTATATCTATGCAATAAATCATTCTTTACCCGGTACAACTGTGTATTCTACGCAAGCGGAGCCATGGGCGGAAAGCTAGTTGGAAAATAAAATATAACGTATGTTACTCAGAGATAAAGTAGCATTCTAATGGTGAAAGAATTTTTGAATTCGGTTTAGTAGTTTTTGAGTTTATTCGTTACAAACATACAAAAATATGTTTTGTCTTTATTTATTAGTATAGATGTAACATCTCGAGAACTGCATTTATATATAAAAGTCGAAATTTTTTGTAAAATACTCGTTATTAATAGCATGAATGTATTAATCTATACATATAATAAATTCGTAGACTTTCAGCGCTTGTGCATTAAAGATTTTTGCAGGAAAATAACAGGGAGACGCGAGGAATAAGTAATAGAAGGTAAATAACCAATTTTTGAAATTTTTGTTTGTCTGTAAACTTGTTTTACTCATCACGTAAAAGCCACTAATTGGATTAAAAATCCAATAGCTATAAAATAAGAAGCTTTATTCTGAGTAACATTTATAATTCATCAAAATCGACGCACAGAATCAAAAAATATCCATTTTTGAGTTTAAGGAGAAAGCTCATTGCACCACGCCGCCAGTCGCAACCCCCACCGCAGCGTGCCTGATGTTGCGGGGACAGTGTACAATATACTCGTATTAATAATAATAATCATTTATTTTCAGGTGCTAGCCCCATAGTAATTTTTACATATTTACACAGTATTTACATATCAAGTACTAAAACTAAACAGTACAATAAAATAAAATATTAACAAATTATAACAATAAATAAATACAACCGAAAAATACAACTTGTTGTCCGTCTATTACGCCTGTAAGCAACTGAAAACTAAACAATAAATTAATTATTTGACATGCAGGTGTATCCAATAGGCTATAAATGGAGAGTCCCATCTATCAGCGATAGGGTCCAGGATGGTGTTGCGGCCGCCACGCACCCGCGCCACAATGGAGGCACAACGTTTGCGCATGATGGCATGAAAGCCGTCTACGCGCGCCTCCGCGAACATTCCAGACGCGCTACAATAACGCGGCAGCCGCATCAGCACCCTGAACGCATAATTGTATTGGACACGCAGAGCGCTGTATGCCTTTTGGGTATAACTCACCCACAAACTGCAAGTGTAAAAGGATTGACAGAAGGCTCTGAAGAGCGTGGTCTTGACCTGATTAGTACACTTTACAAATCTGCGAACGAGCATATTACATCGGACAGACAACGCTCTACGCTCCCGCTCTATATCTACATCATCACTCAGATCATCGGTGACCCAATGGCCCAGATACTTAAACTTGCTAACTTTATTAAGAGGAGGACCGCATAATAAGACCGGAGGCACAATGGAATGGCCTTTAGTACGCACCTTGAATAACATTGCACTCACTCTCCTTGGTGTTGTATCTGAGCCCATGGATCACCGCATACCTTTCACATATTGCCAAAAGTTTTCTCCAATCGTTCTTCAAGATGCATTCTTATAAGAAAAAAGAATTGGAATTACATTGGTTTTTTTTTAAATACGTGGCATTTTCTTCAAATACTTTTGTGTTAAAAGGCATCGAAATTCTCTTAAACTGTTACTATTCTAACTTACGCGAGCTTCTCGCAGCGCGTCGTATGCGATAGTGAAATCTGGCAAGGTCGCGTGTTTTTCAAGATGGATTTTCTAAATTAAACGTAAAGGTGTTTAATTTACCAAAATACATTACATTAAGAAGGCGCTGCATACGTGAACGCCCATACAAACGCTCTTAAGCGATTACGACCTAATGTAATCGTGGTTAGTTTTGAATCATAGTTTCATTTGAGTTATAACTAAGTTTGTATAGAGCCAAATATTCAAAATTTCTATAAACATTCTAGTTACAGATATTTCGTATATTTATATAACTATTACGAAATTTCTATAACAAGGATGTTTACAGCATTTTGACGAACGCTTAGCCTAGTGGGTAGCGACCATACCTACGAAGCTGGAGGTCCCGGGTTCGAATCCCAGGTCGGGTCAGTATTTATGTGATGAATATTGATACTGGTACCGGGTCTTGGTTGTTATATGTATGTGGTGTCTTCGCTTAGTACCCAAAATACAAGCTAATGCTTAGTTTAAGGCCTAGACGTTGTTGTGATGTATACGTTATTATTATTACAAAAATTTCGAAGTTTTGGCTCTATAACTCAAATGAGACGATAATTCAAAACAAACCACAATTGAAGAGGGTTTGTAAGAGCGTTCACGCGTACAGCCGCTTCTTAAGGCTATAGATAAGAAAAAAAAAACATAGAATGGTAAAAAAAGCTTCGATTTGACAAATAAATTACTTAGTCGTGGAAAGTGATTCACTCAGACTTTTCGGTAAAGAAGGTGTTTTCAATTTCCTTCAGACCAGCGATTTCGCAGACATTGGACGCGGTTGACAATATTTTTGTGACAGATTTTTGAGTGTTCATTATTGCGTTCGAGTCGTTCTACTTACATTCCATATTTTTGATATGAGAATGACACATTTATTACGGCTTCTGGCGTTTAGAATTCTATAACTTTTATGAAACTTTAAAAAATCTAAACCTGTCTGTCTGTATGTATGTCACATTATCGTGGGTTTTACAAATTACCGCCTGTGACAACAAGTTTATACAAGGTGAGATTTTAGTAACCGGCCAAAATTTTTCTAGATGTTAGGTATCACCAATAGACCTCATCGTATAAATAAAAAATAAAGTTCACATTTTCATAATAAATTATTTTATCTACAGTGTTATTTTATAACGTTTGATTGCCTTCTTAACGCTGTAGTAAACGTAAGCGTCCGAGGCCTTGAAACGGAATAGGGCGGCGGGCATGAATGGTGACTACAGTTATTGGTTTTTTGGGCAAAGGTTTGTGTAGTCATATCTCAATATTTTTCTATAGAACGATACTAAAAGGAAACAAGACGGCTATCGGTTTTCTACCAAAGATCACTATATTAAAATTTGGCTGGTCATTAAAACCTCACCTTGTATATGGTGCGATTCCCAATTTCGAACTATTAACAGTAAATAGTTCAATACAGTTTAACACAAAAACAGAACAAAACTGAAAATAATACCTACCTATCTTTTGATAGCTTTATTTATTAAAAAAAAAAAAAAAAGATACATAAGTCAATATCTTACAGGAAAATATCTTAAAATTATTATCGATTTATAATTTGACTTAATTTATAATTAAAATAATGCCGATAATTCCATACTTATTGCATTCTGTATAGTAATAAAAAAATATAAATTTTTCGCCATTATTTTTATTTTGTTTTTCTAACTATCAGAATTAAATGTTCCATTTCCAATGACTCTCTGCATTATTATAATTAAAAACAATTATTAAAAACAAAATATATATTCAAAATTTGTTTATAATAAATACTAGCTTGCCGCCCTACTACCTACCCTACTAAAGGGACGGGACGTCAAGAAGTAATAATAATATTATGCTTTAGATCTATCTTACAAAAATCGAGCATTTTTCCACGATAAAAAATTGTCTATATCACTCTCGGATCCATAAAACCGGAAACCACTTAGATCTGTTGCTCCGTTTCTCTGTGAAAGAAGGACAAACAAACCAACAAACACAAATTTGCATGCACAATATTAATAGAGACTATAGGACTACGTCTACGTAGTATAGCCCTACGATTACGGGACTATATTAGACTATGTAAAATAATTTAAAAAACTAGAATAAATACTAGAAAGAGCAGAAATATTCAGATTTTAATTTTTGTCTTCTATACTGAATATATTACAAATTAAAAAAAAATATTTTATGACCCTAATCGGACCCTTATCCTCGTGAAACATCGACATAAATTATGGCAAAACAAATATTTAAAAGAAAATAAAATACTTTTGGTCGGCCTTAGCACATCTGTGCCGAAATGTTTTTAATTAAACTCGATAAAGCTCATTTCGAGGTATTTCTTTTCCACCACGAAATACCCGGATTGATTTTGAGAATTTACCAATAATTGTATTATACTTTTGAGGAAGGTTAGGTGTTGTCCGTCTACGCCTGTAAGCAAGTATTATACTTGTATTGTGGGTACTAGACGACTGATATACACACCTAAATATTCTTTGTGACATATATATATATAGATGTTTTACAGACACGGAACAAATAGACAAGTTCATGTACAAAAATATTTTTCTCGGGCAGGAATATTCCATGTCCAGTCCAATAGTAATATGCAAGGTTATAAATAAAAACACCTACTATAAAAGAGAAGCATTTTACATATTTTTACTTCACTTTTTTTTGACGCAGGAGTTGAAAAAAATACAACAAAAGTACTTATTACAGAACACAAATTCATAACTGTTAATACGCTCTTTCTAAAGGTGATTACCTACCTGTTTTTGTAATACGTAGCATGGTTTGGTATTAAATCATAATCATCATCTCAGCCATAGGAGGTCCACTGCTGGACATAGGCCTTCCCCATTGAGTTCCAATAGTACCAGTAGGTAAATCGCATTAACAGTTTCTCTTCCCTTATAAACTAGCGACCGCCCGCAGCTTCGCTTGCGTAGATTACACATTCCTGTTTTAGGTAGTATTAACATTCGAAATGGTTAATACGTAGGCACTTTTTGCTGAAACTAATATTGGGTACACCCATTCAAACTTTCAGTCTTCATTCTCCCCACTCCTTTAAGAAAACCGATATTCCTATACTTTTCACCTCCCTTTACCCACCCTTAAAATGTGGAAATCCAAAAACCCTGAAACACGTCATTATTTATTTATGTTAAAATTTTTATGTTTTTAACTTTAAAGAACAAAGACTCTCATACAAAGCCCTTCCATCCCTCCCTCCTTAAATTTGAAATTTCCAAATATTTCTTTCTTAAAAATTAATACGTTATAAAATAAACCTCTGTTTCAAATTTCAGCTTCCTAGACTTAGTAATTACGGCTCATCTACGTTGATAGATCAGTGAAGACAAACGACAGACAGACACAAAAAGTAGCTGATTTCACTCTTGACAACCTTCTTTCATGTTTGCAAAGTTTCATTAAAATCTGTTTAGCCATTTTGGAAATTAGCTCGAATAGACACATAGACGTACAGATAGACAGACGGACAAAAAGTAGCGTATGCCACTTTTGACTACCTCCTTTTCATACCCTTGAAATTTCATTAAAATCGGTTTATCGGCTTTGGAGATTAGCTCGAATAGATGGACGTACATACAGACATACAAAAAGTAGTGTATGTCACTTTTGATCACTTTTTTTCCATATCTGTGAAGTTTCATCAAAATCAGTTAAGTCGTTTTGGAGATTTGCTCGAATAGACAGACAGATA
The DNA here is from genome assembly GCA_949709985.1 of Luffia ferchaultella. Taxonomy (NCBI): domain Eukaryota; kingdom Metazoa; phylum Arthropoda; class Insecta; order Lepidoptera; family Psychidae; genus Luffia; species Luffia ferchaultella. Next base: position 15,601,155 of record OX453261.1, read on the forward strand.
GATAGTATTATTTCACACATATAACCTATAGCCTTCCTCAATAAATAGACTATCCAACACAAAAAGAATTTTTCAATTCGAACAAGTAGTTCCTGAGATTTGCGCGTTCAAACAAACAAACAAATTCTTCAGCTTTATAATATTAATATAGATATAAACAAGATTTAAACAAAGTTTTCTATCAAAACTATTCCGTATAAATTTTTTAAAAATGACCACTTCTTATAAACTAAAGGCATATACTCTATATCAAAATTAACTGGGTTTATATTGTACGATAATTTTACTTTTTTTACTATTTTATATCAATTTGTGGAACTTTAGGTCTAATTGTAAACAGTATTAAGAAAATTATTTTGTATAAGACCGTTTGTTTTCCTGAATAATTAAATAAATAAAAAATTATCACACAATTACGTATTGTTTAAAAATAAATTACGAATAAAGTTCATAATATTTTTTTAATGAAAATTGTATATATTGTAATTTTAAGATCTGCTCATGGATTTAGTTATACTATACATACAAACATGACACTACTACATTGTCACAACAAAAACGTGAGAAAAAACATCTTTGTGTAATGATAGCCAAGTGGCATTGAGCCCGCTTCTTATTTAGAAGGCCGTGGTTCGAATCCCAAGCCATGTACTGATGATTTTTTTCTAACTTATGTACATAACTATCAATGACTGTGCTTCAGAAAGCACGTTATGCCGTCGGTCCCAGTTGCTAACAATAGATGGCAATCGCAGAAATCTATCAGCACGCATTGGAACAGCGTGGTGGATTAAGCTCTAAGCCCCTTCATCCCGAGAGGAGGCCTAAACCTCTGCATTCCGAAGGGCGGCCTAAGCCCCATGCAGTGGAGCATAATAGGCGGATGGTGGTGTGGTGTATGTGTGACCAAATAATATTTATATGCCACTTCATGTTTTCAAATTTGCACTGTGAAATAGGATTTTGAGTGCCCTTAAATGAGATTAGTATTGGAAAAGAAAATAAAGGTTCTAATTAAGTAAATGTTTGTTTAGCACAATGATATCAAATGAATCTGATATTTTGCTTATTTTTCCGACTGATGTGAGACGCTCCCTTTAAATGATTACGCTAGCTAAGGGTTTGCTATACACTAAATTGAATTTATTTATGAAATTATCAAAAAGTATATATTTTTTTAAGTTAACGTTCATTTTAGATATTTTTTAACTGTATTTAAACGAGAAAAGTTTCGCGAAAATTCTAACGCCAGAGCAACTTCACCCTACTGTGAAAGGAAATCATTAATTTTTTTACGAACAATTTTGTACAAGAGGGATTTCAACTTACATACTTTCGCAAATCTGTCGCCATTGAGGACATTGACTTTTAGGAAATCCACTTCTGACCAATTAGACTCATGGCTAATGTAATTTTTTTGATACGATTATTTCTCTTTAAGTATTAATAATATCTGAGCTATTAAAAACGAAACTCTCTTTTTTCTGTTTTAATTTGATTTTGGAAAAAAGCCTTAATTCGAACACTTATCAAAGTTATTGTAAGTATTATTGAATTATTATTATTAATAATTAATAGTATAACAAAATTTAATTTAGGTAGATACAGTGACTAATCTAAATAATTTATAATTAACATTATATGGATTAATATTAAAATAAAAAAACTAATTAAAAACTAAAATTAACTACTTATAAAAATATACAGTAAAATTTACAAACTAAAAATACTATCTAATTATATTATTATTAAAATTTCATCTGATAACCCACCCTTTGTAGCCCCCGGCGTAAAGGTGCCCAAGATACTGGTCGCATTGCCACGTTGAATGGCAATGCATAATCTCTGTACCAGGAAGGACCCTTAGCGGGAATCGAAACCCGTCTCTCCTAAACGATAGCCGATGTCCGCGATAAAACGTTTTTTCTCACTGCCCCAGGAGCCAGTAGTTTCCACGGCGAGATAAACGAACAAGTATTGGCACTCTAGGGCGGCGTATTTAATATGTTTTTGGCAGCTGAAGTTTCTACAGCAGCTCCAGCCGATCTCGTGAAGCGACTAAGGTGCTAAGGTGCAAGTAATAAATAGTAGTTACCTATTACCAAGACGACGGACGTAACGAACCTGTCTCAAATGTATAAGGCCATAGGGCCATGGTTCGAATCTGGGCGTGTACCAATGAGTTTTTCTGACCTAAGTAGGTACATAACTATCACTGACTCTGTGCCTGAGAGCACGTTAAGCAGTCGGTCCCGGACGCTGTCAATAGATGGCGACCGTTACAATCCCCAACCCGCAGTGGAGCAGCGTGGTGGATTTAAGCTGAAAGCCCCCCTTACTCCGGGGGAGGCCTAAGCCCCTGTAGTGGGGTAAAAATGGGCTGATGAAGTGAAGTGAAGAAGACGACGGAACCTAAGATTCTGAATAATTTATGGAATATACGCACTCATAGTTTACAGGGAAACCAAAACGAAAATCGCGTTTTCAAGTTCCCTTGGGCAAAAGGACTATGAAACCAAACTCTACTGTCAAATTTATTTACTCTATGATATAAATAATACCCAAAGAAAGTTTACATACCGAATAAGGATGTTTCTGCGTGAAGATACGATTACAATACACGACTAAATTCACGTATAATTGATATGAACGGCCGTGTCCTTTGAAATCCAACTAAATCCGCTGTCAAATTCAGTAGATTGAGGTAGAAAAGGTAACATGGGAATACACGATCCCTATTGACGTCGTTTGTATGAAGGTAAATTGTGTAAATCTATCTATAAATTCACCTGTTGCCATAACGTCTTCGGTTACCTAGGCGGCTTGGCTTATTCAAATACTTCGAGCCTTCTATTATCAATCGATGATATGTTGAAGACTTGTAATATTAACAAAAGTTATACAATTCAAGAAAATAGATTTATATTTTGCTAGGTTTCGGTACCTAAGCGGGCATTATTTGTATTTCGATGACGTTTACAGTCATACAACAAAGATATCCCTTCCAAATACAATATCTTAAAAAATGACGTGTGTTTGTAACTATGTAGCGACACACGTCTATAGATAATGCAAGTCAGTCCACCCCAATGATCTTCCATTTTTAACAGGATTGGATGTCGCCTTTGTAAAGGCGAAAAAAAACCGTCCGTCTTGTGCCGTAAAGTAGCGTGTTACAGTTTGTTACCTTATATCACAGACAAATCAACCTTATAGACCACGCTTTGGCAGGGAGTAACATTCGCCAAGGCTATGTAGTGACACTACATAACTACGTCACTAGTGAGCCGTCAGTTGGAAGCACGTTGGAAGCCATTAAATTGTCAATTTTGAACGAGCCAATGAAAACTAGCCGACCTCTCCCCGCACCCCGCCACTTTTTGGTGATTTCGTTTTCGTACTGACGTTTATTAAAGCGTGGTCTAAAGGTTGACTGGTCTGTGCCTTATATATACCTTTTGTTACATGAATCAAGAAAATTGTGCTCTATTCGTAACACTTAAGACATATATTCGCATTAAGAAATTCTAATATAAAACCTTTTAGAATTCACTTCTTTGGATGGAATTATTTTTCTTTCATGAAGCATGAAGATTGAGCTCTATTCATAACGCTTAAGACGTTTAAGAATAGACTTCTTCGGACCAGCTGCACCGCGCGGTCAGGCCGGCCGGTCGGATCAGTCCCTACGAATACTTGTTACGGGTCGGACGTGTAACACTGTTTACGAGAATGGGACGAGAATTAAATCGTGATAATGTTCACATTAAATTAAAAAACAATTGAATAACCGTCCGCAGGCATAAACTAATGTAAAATTTAAATGTTTACTTATCGAATATACGATATTCAGCTATTTTTTTTGCGTATTTGACGAGTAGTTTTACAAATGTTCACGACACAAGTCGACATCGCGCACGTTTATTCAGCGCTAAGCCATTACATTGACTAAAAGCCTGTTGGAAGACTTATTGCGTTTTGGATGAGTTTCTGCGCGGACACTTTAGAACGCGGACACCCCATCTAGTTATATTGGTAAATCGATGGTTCACCCGCACGAACCGACAGTCAGTCGGCTACGGGACCTCACATGAAGTACACGCAACCAAATATGTAATAAAAGTTATTTTGTAACAAATAATAAAAGTCAATATAGTCAATTTATCTAGTATCATTTCTGCACGACACCTGACTGAAGCCCCAAATAAGTAGTCGTCTCTACAACTTTTTTGTTGCCAGTTTTGTTTTAAATTATAAATTTTATTATTTATCATAATTATTAATTAACCATTGCTAGTTAATTTTTGTACATATTTGTACGTTTTTATTTTGTTATTTTAAGGTAATTAATTATTGGTCAATGTCGTAATAGCCCAGAGCGCAACGAACCTGTCTCAAATTTATAAGGCCCCATAGGGCCATGGTTCGAATCCGGGCGTGTACCAATGAGTTTTTCTGACTTAAGTACACAATATCACTGACATCGTGCTTCGGAGGGCACGTTAAGCAGTCGGTCCCGGACGCTGTCAATAGGTGGCGGTCGTTACAGTTCCCAACCCGCAGTGGAGCAGCGTGGTGGACTTAAGCTCCAAGCCCCCCTCCTCACCCTGGGGGAGGCCTAAGCCCCTGCAGTGGGGTAAAAAATGGGCTAATGATGATGATGATGATGATGAATTATTGATCAATCATTCAGGGGCACAAAAAACGTGGGCCTGTAATCTGTGTTTTTAGCTAGCTAGGTGCTAGCTATTATAGGACTCTCAACGTATGGAATTGTCGGCTCTTGTATAGCTCCAATAAATGCAGCGCTAAATGTGGGCTTGCGCAGGTACAGTCAAATTTAAAAAAAATCTTTATTGATTCTAATTAATGTTTTTGAATGCAATTAAAATTATAGTTATATTAAGATAATATTGCATTTACATATTCAGACATAATATTTATATTATCCATGTGCTTTTTGTGCTAGTTAGTTACCTCAGTTACAATACAAAGAAGATTCAAAGAAATGAAATACTACCTTTTAAAAATGATTATTTATAATTATAGTGGGCATACTCCTTCTATTTAAATTTCTTTGCATGTCGAAGGAAATTCTATATCCGAAGACGAACTATAATTTTCCTACGCCGAATCCTCCTCAAAATCAGAATCGGAATCATCCTCTCTTACAGGTATTATTGCCACACTTTCTACAAGTCCATCTATTACTACGTCACTTTTTTTATATTCTTGTTCAATATTTTAAACTTTTCGGCATAGATTACTCCATTCATTTTCGCCCATTACATTGACGTTTTTTTTTTTAAATTATGTTATTTACAGTATCTGTATTCCACGTAAAAATTTTTTTAGTACATACGTGCAAAAAAAAATTTTTTTTTTTGGGATTTCTTATTTTTTATATTATTACTTTTATTTAGGATATCCTAGTCTGGATGATAAGGGAGGAGACGTAGCACTGTGTGATTACGTTCTTTCAGAAGTCGATCTACTTTCTATTTTTTAAAACGTTCTTTGTGAATGGATATCGCATTGGGCATTCGATGGGTGGCATTGGCCGCCGCGGGGTTTGCGGGAGGACCGCACTACCCCTTCGCTCCACTGCGTCCCGCTAACACCTATAAGTGGTTACTGCGACGTGACTTGTGCCTATGTTCACATCCGCCATTAAGTTTGATTGGAACTATACAATAGTTGATTGTTCACCGAAGGAAGAAACCGAAGTAACCGATTACCACACGAAGCGGGAACCGCACATTCTCCAGAGTGATATATACTATGTAATACTTACGTCGAAAATGAAGCAAATAAATTTTTTGTGAATTAAAGTTAATGTTAAAGTTACTACAATTATTAAAACTTAAAGCAATTCTTTTCCACGGTTCCTAGAAGTTGTCAGTAACAGCTTGATCATTTTATTTTAATTCTGTCGAAGTCAACAAGTCGTCACTATAGCTTTTAGAGGACAATTTTTGTAACTAAAAGAAATCCGCTCGCATTTTGTATATAGCTTGACGCAGTCTGAGCAGGCGTAGTATAAATAATTTTTGGTTGTACTAACCGATTAAAGAAGGCGCTGTGTTCCTGAACGCCCATACAAACGCTCGTAAGGGATTGTCAATTAATCACGTGAAGGTTTTTTTTTAGCATTTTTTAGCCCCCCCCCCCACCCCAAACCCCCTTTAGGTGGTACGTGGTGAATTTATTAATTTAATTTAATTATTTTTAAATACAGGTAAATATAATTTAATTCTGGAAAATTAGGACCGTGGTAGAAACGTCCAAACAACTATTAAGGTTGCAGGTTGTTTTTGACTGGAATAAAAATAATGAAGGAAACGTGTAATGGACTGTGCATTCTCTTTCTAAAGCTATTCCGATTTAATTCAAAGTGTGTTTCAAAGTGTGTTTTTTTTAACAATTTCAAACTCCACCTCCAAACTCTAAATGCCAAACTCAAAATTGTTCAGTTGGGTCACCGAATATATCATAAAAGTACGAATTTGACAACAACTCTTACCGTCTTACTACTCATACTCTAGCTAGCTGGTGCAAGATCCCGAGTTTTAGTCCGTGAAGTCCCCGCCCGCCGGTCTTTAACATGCTTTTCACATTGTCGACACTGTGCAAACCAAAGGCTGCTGTAAAATTTATTTACTCTATGAAATATTATACATAAACTTTTGAATTTTGTTTAAATTTTTCATTTAGATATGCAAATTTTCATAAATTTCGCTTGCTTCTGAGTCAAACTAACTGACCGCATTGAACTACTAATATTTTATAAAAAAATCCACAGATCTTGCAGTCCCCGCAACCATCGGTTTCATTGAAAATGAACCTACTCAAATCCGATTTTCACAGATTATTTCATTTTATTGGCACGAAATCGTGGCATAGCCACGATTCAAACTGCAGCCTCTGATATCTTTAAACGTTTTGAACTCGATAATGAAGCATTCGAACGAATACAGGCCGAAAGGCGATGACCGTAATGTCAACAAGTTCCCGATCGTCCATAAAATCTAACATGTGATGTCAAATTTCTTGTTCGATTTCCAACCGATTTCCAAAATTTTGGGCTCAAACTGTTGCTACCAGCGCCTTCTAACCTTTTGTATAACACTTTGAAGCAATCCGACGAATACCCGCTGAAATATAGTAACTTATATCCGCAAACACCAGCGATCGACCAAAAAATCTCATCTTTCGGAAATAATTTCTCTTACAATTACCAACCGATTTCAAAAACTAGGTCTCAAACCGTAGATACGTTAATGGCTGAGATACTATTTTTTTTTTGTTTTTTTCCCTATCGGTCGCCGTTCATGAAATATTTTGGATTTAGTAAAAAAAAATCCGAAAAAACCCGATTTTTTTACATTTTCCAATTTTTTTCAAAAACTACAAAACTGATTTTCAAAATTTTAGTGTCATACGATGCGCAACTACATAGTTGATCTTTTAAGACCTTAAAATCTTAGCTAGACACCATACCCTCGGAGTTATGGCTAAAAATGCGTCTCCCGTGAAATGGATTTGACGTCTTTGAAGCCGTCCGTTAAAAATAAATTTATCCCCTGAAAATATTTAGTAATTTATTAGAAGGCTTTACTCGGCGCGATATCAATAGCTTTCATTAAAATTCTGGGGACGCTTTCCTTGGAGGTAACTTTTTTTATATAATAAATAAGTTTGGGCGACCTGAGTGAGTAATGGAATTAAATCTATCAGGACTTTCAGGAGTTTCAAAGGCAAACGTGCTACAAATACATTGACATGACAATGTACTCCTGGGTTGGGTTTTTATCTTGAAAAGCACCATGTCTGTATCATGACATCACCATGTCTCCTTCTTGTCACAATAACTCTGTTATATAATAATAATAAGGGGCATCTCAAACAGCGCCATCTAGCCCCAAAGTAAACAAGTATTATGCTTGTGTTATGGGTTACTAGACACCTGATGTACATACTTAAATATTCTTTTTTTTTAAATAATTTATACATATATAAATATTTTACACTAGACTCGGAACGAAGTAAACATGTTCATGCACACAATTATTTGTCCCGGGCGGGAATCGAACCCGCAACCCTTGGCTCCGCAGTTAGGGTCTCGAACCACTAGGCCAATCGGTCGTCATAGTAGCTTTAATTCAAATTATGACGGGTTTATATTTTACTTCACCATGTACTTTTATTGGGGGGTTACATATAGATGTAAAAGTAAAGATAAAATTATCATGTTTTATGTATCGGACAAGGATTTTCATCGAAATAATCACTGTTTATAATTAGTATTGTATTTGCGCTGCAGGCGATCGCCGGTGCGCCGGTGAGTAGCACAATAATGTAGGTAAATGACGGTGCACAGAATCCAAATAAGCTGCCGAATACAACTCTTTAAGCCCTTCTAGTTTACACTACTAAATAAATCGGTTGGCTCTGTCTGTACTTACAATTTTTACCAAATTTTGTGATAAATATTAATTTTATGACTCATTATTTCAATTCTTCCATTTTTTTAAATTTTTGTCTGTCTGTCTGTTTGTGTTTTTATAACTCAAGAACGGCTTGACCGATTTTGATGAAAAAACATGAAATCGCATATATGATTATATGGAGGGATATGATGGGAACTTTGTATGAAAGTCTTTGTCTTTTGAATTTTGGATTATGAAAATTTGAATTACATCCACTGAGCATAGTAAATTGCATTTATGATTTTATGTTTCAAGGTTTTTGGATTTTCACATTTAAGGGGTTAAACGGGAATCGGCTTTTTAAAGGTAAGAACTTCAAAATTACAAATGTAAGAAAGTAGTAACTCATAAATAAATAATGTCATGTTTCAGACTTTCCACGTTTCGATGGGAGGAAATGTGGATTGAAAAGTTGTGTAGGAATACCAATTTTGAAAGATATGAAAATGTGGTTGCACGGAGTGACATTGGATACTTTTAATATCTATTTTCATTCCGGAAGTATTTAGGATTCCTTCGAAAGCTTTCGAAATTGTAAAATATATAGAAATCATGAAAAGCAAATGAACGAAGTCGTGAGCAGTCGCTAGTAATATAAGAATAATATCTGGGACAACCCACAAAGCGCCATCTAGTCCTAAAGTAAACAAGTACTATGTTTGTATTATGGGTTACTTGACAAATGATATATCTACTTCTTTTCTTTATATATAAATATTCTTTTTTTTAATAATAACAATAATAACACACACAATCACAACAACGTCTAGGTTCCAAACTAAGCATTAGCTTGTATCTTGGGTAGCAAGGAAGACACCACATACATATAACGACCAAGACCCGGTACCAGTATTAATATTCATCATATAAATACTGACCCGATCTGGGATTCGAACCCGGGACCTCCAGCTTCGCAGGCAGGGTCGCTGCCCACTAGGCTAAGCGGTCGTCTTATAATATATACATATATAGATATTTTACACCCAGACACAGAACAAATAGACATGTTCATGCACACAAATATTTGTCCCGGGCGGGGATCGAACCCGCGACCTTCGGCTCCGCAGTTATATATAAATACATTCATAATTTCAGTTATCTCGAAATACTTTCTTGACTTCTCAGTATAATAAACGATTCGTAGCATTTCCACATTCTGCTCGGGTTCATATTTCTGCGTGTCATATTCTAACAATGCACGCTATCAGCACGACGTGGGCACCATTAATCTTTCTTTCATAGACCTGGACTATTCATAAATAGACTTTCTTGTTTATGCCTACCACGGCAAATCTGGCCTCGTGATTCTAATAGCGAAATGTCTGTTGAAAGTATTTCGGCTTACTCTCGTTACCGCACCCTGTGAAAAGCGTTCATCATCGGTCAAGCAATGGATGACCCCCATAATAAAAAACGAGGAACATGAAAAGGAAAAAAATATGCGTCAACGGAAATCATAGTTCGACGACCACTTAGCCTAGTGGGTAGCGACCCTGCCTACGAAGCTGGAGGTCCCGGGTTCGAATCCCAGGTCGGGTCAGTATTAATATGATGAATATTGATACTGGTACCGGGTCTTGGTTGTTATATGTGTGTGGTGTCTTCGAAAAAAATAATATTTATATATAAATATATAATATAAATAAATAAAATATAAAGAATATTTAAGTATGTATATCAGTTGCATAGTAACCCATAACGCAAGCATGATACTTGCTTACTTTGGGACTAGATGGCGCTGTGTGGGAAGTCCCATGTATTATTATTATTATTATAGTTAATGTGACGTAATTATGATGACGTGTAGTTTTTTTTCCCTTTGATTTGGTCTTCAATTGTTCTATTGATAGTGAAACCATCATAATAAAATCTGAATTCACTATAGTACTTTTCTCAGTGCGCTCTCCTTTTTAGGGTTCCATAGCCAAATGGCAAAAAAGGAAGCCTTATAGTTTTGCCATGTCCGTCCGTCCGTCTGTCTGTCTGTCTATCTGTGGTTTTTCTCGGAAACTATTGGCAATATATAGATGAAATTTGGAAAGTAAGTGTAATCTATGAATCGCTACGCAACGACGACGTAGTGAAATTAAGAATAATTTTTTTTTGGGATAGGTCGCCATACTTATGTTTCAAAATATGATATCAAGGTTTCAAACCATTTTTTTTATTTAAGTCTACAGTTGTTGAGATATGCACTCCTATAGTCCTATTAATTTTTGTTGAGTCATGTGTCCGCCCCCCTCCCCCCCACTGCAGCTAATCCGTTGTTTTTGGATATGTGGAAAAAAATTATGATAGGAGTATATATAACGTAGTTAAAAGGAAAACTATCACAGCTACCCAATGAAATATATTTATACAATAATTCTTAAATTACATAATAATAACGATAAATGGTGAAGTTCGATTAACATCGCGCTCGTTTTTTTATTTATTTTGTACGGTGGTACGGAACCCTTCGTGTGCTAGTCCGGTTCGCACTTGGCCGGTTTTTAATTTTAGTATGGATAAATTTAATTTTAAAAATAAATTAATACTAAATTACACACAATTTTTTCCCATTATAAATACACATAGATTCTGTTCGATACAATCGGGACCTCATCCCGGCGCCGTCTGTACGTATTTTCATATATTCCTAATGTTGTTGATTTTAGTTAAATTGGGTCTTTGGACTCAATGCCCTGTGAGTCTTTATAAGGCATATTTTTATGTTTTTCTCTTCAACACCGGTCGCTGCAGCAGCGCCAGCGTCTGCTGTACTCACCCGCACGTGAGCTGGCAATCAATCAAATGAATCAACGTTGGTGGCGGTCCACACCAGCTACCGTTCCCAGGGAACGAAGATAAGAGCGTTGGACTTCTTGCAGTGCAATATGGTTACGTAAATAACCCCAAATTAATGTTACATTACACAGCAACAAGCGAACGGCACCAAAGCCGAAACTAGAAAAGAAAGTAACTAGAGATCTCTTTCAAGAGCGAAACGTCTGATGTGGATTAAATGGGGTAGTGTTGAATGCTCTAAAAATAAATGCAATCACAGACCGAAGCCAAGCCACGCGCCATAGTCGGAGCCACCAGCTTATTCAATATAAAACCATAATTTGTTTCCATTAAGGCGGTCCGTCCTCTTTATCCTGTCTAAATAAAGTTGCGTTCTAATTGTAAAATAGCACTGAGTCCGTATTCGATCCTAAATATAAACCACCCAGTTTTATCCTTCGCTGCGGTAATGGTATTTCGGCGTCTTCTAATTGTCCACTACACAGTTAATGGTATAGACAGCGCGCAATCATCCCTTCCGCGTCGTGCTGCTACCGCAGGGACGGCCAACGTTATTCGGCATAGCTTTAACAGACTGTGAAGCATTTATTGTCTGCCTGAATCAAAAAAATAGAAAAAAAAACGTACTGTATGCCACTTTGTGAAATAAAAGAATATTTCCAAATTTTAAATGGCAGCAAACTTGGTAAGCATCTCATTACCACCTAAATTTTAATATGCCCCAATCAGCCCATTTTTACCCCACTGCAGGGGTTTAGGGCTCCCCCAGGGTAAGAGGGGGGCTTGGAGCTTAAATCCACCACGCTGCTCCACTGCGGGTTGGGGACTGTAACGATCGCCATCTATTGACAACGTCCGGGACCGACTACTTAACATGCCCTCCGAAGCACGGAATCAGTGATAGTTATGTACTTAAGTCAGAAAAACTCATTGGTACACGCCCTGATTCGAACCATAGCCCTATGGGGCCTTATAAATTTGAGACAGGTTCGTTGCGCTTTGGGCTATCACGATTGTTTTCTCTAAATAAACTTAATCAAATAGACAAGAAATATACGTTTATTAATAATACCTTCACGGAAAATGATGAATTTGACGGAAATCCGGTCTTTGTTGATATTTCATTAAAAATTTGCCTACGAGAAATAAACAAGTTTTTTTACAATACTACGTAATCAAAAAAAAAACCGAATAATCCGTCACGTCTGAAAGAGCCGCATATACGCATCCTGTGGTCCGTGGTCTCGATTTCCAATATGAAAAAGGTTTGACAGATGAAGACAAATCGAGGAAAAGTCGTGAATTGGTACGGTAAAATTAACTTTAAGTTACTTTAAGTTAACGGTTTGGCCGTGGCTTTGTTTGCGTGAACACATAATCTGTATTAGTCTTAAATTGTGGCGTGGATATTGTTGGGAAAATTGTAATCCGCTTGTTAAATTACTTCCACCACCATTTCATTCCACCAGCCCATTATGCCCCACTGCAGGCTTAGGCTTCCCCTCAGGGTGAGGAGGCTTGGAGCTTAATCCACCACGCTGTTCCAGTGCGGGTTGGTAGATTTTAACCCGGGACCGACAGCTTAACGTGCTCTCCGACGCACGGAGTCAGTGATAGTTATGTACTTAAGTCAGAAAAACTCATTGGTAAACGCCCGGATTCGAACAACGGCCGCGCGGCCTTCTAAACTTGAAACAGGTTCGCTATGCTCGGGCTATCACGACATCCAATACAGATATGAAAAGAGCTTAAAAAATGTTTTTCCCCTATATTCTTGATATTAATGACGCCAAAATTTTTAAATAAACTGTGTAATTTTTTTTTTATTTCCTATATAAACAAATAGATGATTCAAAGTATTTTAATTTTTTAGTTTCTAATCATATATTACCAAAGTATACCAATCTTTCAGGTTCAGAATGTCGAATCACAGACCTATCCCTATACGTAAGGACGTATGTATGTACAACACTTGACACCGTTAGATAGGTAGTCCATCTATTGGACGGCGATCGATCTCCGCACAATAATGGTAAATGGATTTTCGTTCCGAACTCACTGATTGCTTTTTCTATAACGTGACGTTTTCATTTCTTAGAGTGCCTGATATTTAATTAATCCAATTCGAGAACCAGAGTGTGATTCGAGATCGACGTTTATTGAAAATACATATGCATAAAAGTACGTATTGACTAATAGAAGCCCTCTTCTGCGTTTACCGTCTAACGACTTATGCTATAGCTAGCTGGTGTAAGATGGGGAGTTTTAGTCCGAGTTTCAGTGCACAAGGTCCCCGCGCGCCGCTCTTCACCCCCGAGAAATCTCTCGCGGCCGATTTCACCTCCCAAAATTGCGTAATGTTACTTTTATACTGTGACATTTACGATTCTATTAAAACCAAACGCCGCTGTCAAATTAGGTTACTCTATGTACGTATATCCGTAACCGATATTTGTCAAGAAAATCGAGAAGTACATACATTAGAGAAACATATTAAAAGAAATTGTTTTTATATATAGAACATGGTGTAGCTTTGGCATACCATATCAGACCCTTATGCCGTACTGCAAGGGCTTAGGCCTCCCTTCGGGATGAGAGTGTTTGGAGCTTAATCCACCAAGGAACTCTATTGCGGGTTGGTGGATTTTAACGACTGCCCTCTGGTGACGGCAGCCGGACCGATGGCTTAACGTGCTCTCCGAGGGATGGAGTCACGATAGTTATGGTCTTATACGACACTTACACGATACTTAAGTCAGAAAAACTCATTGGTAAATGCCAGTTTCTCGGATTTGAACCACGACCTTCTAAACAAAAAGCGGGCTCACCACTTCTCGGCTATCACGACAGAGCTTTGGCATAGTAGTATTAAAATATAACCATAATACAGTTCAAGGCACTGTATCACAAAAACACAATAAACTAGTTCATAAAGGAACAGTCGATCATTGTACCTAAATTAAAAATTAATGCTTGTCATTGACAGTTCTATTTATCAAAATCTATATTACATCAATCAAATCAATCAATTTCTAAAAGGAATAAATTTATAATCTGATATTTCAGCAGCGATAATATCTACAAGATTGGATTTTGCAATAAGTTTTATTTTATACTGCATTAAATTACTTCACTTCATTAGCCCATTTTTACCCCACTGCAGTGGCTTAGGCCTCCCCCAGGGTGAGGAGGGGGGCTTGGAGCTTAAATCCACCACGCTGCTCCACTGCGGGTTGTAACGACCGCCATCTATTGACAGCGTCCGGGGCCGACTGCCTAACGTGCTCTCCGAGGCACGGAGTCAGTGATAGTTATTTATGTACATAAGTCAGAAAAACTCATTGGTACACGCCCGGATTCGAACAATGGCCCTATGGGGCCTTATAAATTTGAGACAGGTTCGTTGCGCTTTGGGCTATCACGACACATTAAATTACACCCAGTTCAAAAAAGTTTTTTTTTTCGTTTATGTTTAGAGTTTAGTACCCAAAGGACATGCGTCGAAACTGTGACGCTCTGCACGTCTAATTCAATAATACCTTCAGGACGCTGTTGGGACTGCCATGGTGTTGCAGCGCCTCTGGAATGTTTACAGAGGCTCCCACGGATGGTTTCCATGCCATCATGCGTAAGAAAGCGGCCTCTCTCCTGCGACGACGTCTACAATAATATATAATAACACACACAATCACAACAACGTCTAGGCCCCAAACTAAGCATTAGCTTGTATTTTGGGTACCAAGCGAAGACACCACATACATATAACAACCAAGACCCGGTGCCAGTATTAATATTCATCATATAAATACTGACCCGACCTGGGATTCGAAACCGGGACCTCCAGCTTCGCAGGCAGGGTCGCTGCCTAGACGTTGTTGTGATTGTGTGTGTGTGTTATTATTATTATATACTAGCGACCCGTCCCGGCTTCGCACGGGTAGCAGAGCATATAACCCGTAGTGTTTTTTCTGCGTAGTTTCCTATCTGCTTGTTGCGTTGAACATGTGGATTGGAATTAATTAGATTCAAATGTAAAGGATATTCTTCCTACTGGGAGTATTTTTAATGCATTTTATTTTCAATTCTATGAATATTTGAAAAAGTAAAGATTAAATACATAAAAAAAAAACTACAATAATTCTCTGTATACAACATAGATAACTAAAACCACGCCGGTCGGCGCACGGCGGCGCGGCGCCCAGTTTCTTGTCGCGCGATATTTATTTTTTGCGATAGCTCTATTCTGAAATATATACTCAAGTCTCTAGATAGACTAAATAGACTCTAAATAGACTCTAGTCTGAAATAGATGTTTATTTATTTATTTATTAAGGCTTCACTGTCCGTTCGTCTGTCTGTAACAGGGTTGTATCGTGTGACCCTTAATAGGTAGGTAGACACTTGAAATGTTCACATGTGTGTTACTATAGCCGCTTTAAGAACAAATAATAAAAATAAAATTGAGGTAGGACGCTGCGTGTCTAGTACGGCTATTTAATAATAGATGGAGCCAACATAAAAAAATCATGGTTTTATTTTTTCATGATCACTTTTCTACGTTTCAGTTGTTTAAATATTACTTGCGACTGCAAAATATATTTCTCTTTAATGTTTCGAACTGACATTTTTGATCATTTCAACAGTTTCGAAGCGTTTGTACGAAAACCTGAAATTTGTGGAAAATAAGGCGTTGCTACAAACGCTTCGAAATTATTGAAAGAACCACTATAGAAATCAGTCGGGAAAAAAGTTATTTTCCACAAATTTTATCACGCTATGTTACATAAATTGGACTTGAAGTATACAATCACATTTGCGTTATTTTTAGTTTGCAATTTCTTCATTTATATACTTTTCAATAGATCGGCAGTTCATATTTCAAAGTTCGGGGAGACGATAATCTGGTTTCGGATAATTTCAACTTTGTAGAACGTTCGCGAATTATTTTTTTATTAATTTTGAAAACTACCGAGAATAAGTAATTCATTGTCAATTCATAACATTCATAGTAATTTATTTTTTTAGGAAGGAAAAAATACTTATATGAATGACAGACACTCAATTGACTTTAACAAGGATTACTTTTTTGCGTTTCATTTCCTTGTACCTAATTGATACAACCTTTTGTGTTTCATATTCACGACTGAAATACGTTCTCAAGAAAAATTATTTGTTCCCGAATCAGTGTTGAGGATTTATAAAAGTATTTTCCTCTACAAAAATGTGATAGCGAAAATGATTTTCTTCCTCTTGTGTATCAAGAATGCTCCTTTAATTCTTAATCCAATAACAGTTTCGGCTCCGACGAGGCGAGAAAAATTTCATTTTTGTTCAATTTTAGCGGGAAAATCCGAATATCTCAACGAAAAGGACAACCTGTATTACTTTCGTATTTATTCAGTTGTTTGGTCGTAGAATGCGTTGCACGTTTCAGGGCAGCAGTGTCTAGACCAGGTTATGAGAAAAATAACTGTTACATGTTATTAACAGTGTTAAAAAAGCGTAAAAAATAACTTCATAGTTGATAATTGAGATAAAAATTGTAAGAAATTTCAACGTTCAATATTGCTTATTAATGTGCTAAAAATTTTACAAGCCGAGGCAACACAGAAACGGTTTGCGAACGTCGGCCATGATAGAGTTAAAATGCATGATGAACGAAAAATCCACAGATCTTGCAGTCCCCGCAACCATCGGTTTCATTGAAAATGAACCTACCCAAATTCGATTTTCACAGATTATTTTATTTTATTGCCGCAAAATCGTGGCATTGCCACGTAATAGTGGCTTTGCCACGAAAACGTGGCAATTTTTCAACTCTTTAAACTCAGAAATAAATCAACAAAAAAAAATATTTTCGTTTGTTCAACATATTTGAAACATTTAGGTTTTAAACTTCAGCCTCTAATATCCTTAAGCGTTTTGAACTCGATAATGAAGCATTCGAACGAATACAGGCCGAAAGGCGATGACCGTAATGTTAACAAGTTCCCTATCGTCCATAAAATCTAACATGTGATGTCTAATTTCTTGTTCGATTTCTAACCGATTTGCAAAATTTTGGTCTCAAACTGTAGCTACTGACGCCCTCTAACCTTTTGTAAAACACTTCGTAGCGATCCGACGAATAATCTCTAAAATATAGTAACTTATATCCGCAAACACCAGCGATCGACCAAAAAATCTCATCTTTCGGAAATAATTTCTCTTGCAATTACCTACCGATTTCTAAAAACTTGGTTTCAAATTGTAGCTACGTTAATGGCCGAGACATTTTTTTTTTGATTTTCGATATCGGTCCCCGATCTCGAAATATTTTGGATTTAGTAAAAAAAATCCGAAAAAATCCCGATTTTTTTACATTTTGCAATTTTTTACAAAAATTACTAAATCGATTTTCAAAATATTGGTGTCATAAGATGCGCAACTAAATTCTTGATCTTTTAAGACCTTAAAATCTTGGCTAAACCCCATACCCTCGGAGTTATGGCCAAAAATGCGTCTCCCGTGAAATGGATTTGATAGTCATTTTCAATGACAAAAGCAGCGATCGAAAACGACGCAAACAAAATAAATTTTTGCAGCCAGCCTGTCCGGCGAACTTTTATTACAAAGTACATGGACAAAGTTCAACCTATTAGTGGTCGAGACGCGGTTTTGAGAGGAACTTTTTCAACATTAAAGTCTTAACCAAAATACGTCCTGGATACACAAATCTGAAATAAATCGTGTCAACAAAGTAATCAAACAATATAGTAACTATTCTATGTTCTGTGGGCAAAAGGGTGTATATTTTGACTATCTGTAGGTAAAGCAGAAGAGTGGTACTAGTTTAGTTCAGCTAGGACGCTATTGGAAGAGAAACTGTGGTTTAGGCCGTAGGTAAGTGAGCAAAATGTTGCTGTGTAAATATTCGGAACAGCCGTAAAATATGTATTCACGCGCCATGAATAGGTACGAGCGAGCCCCGTCAAAATAGCGAATTACGCCTTCGGTGACGTTTGGAGGAACGGTTGCCATCGCTCTGTCAGTGGTTGCTAATGTGGTTTCAATTACTTCTTAATTATTTATAACGTAATGAATTCGCTTACGAATGCTAATTTCGATTGATTTATTAGTCGTTTTAGTTGAACTACTCATCCGGGAGAGACGATGCAAAAATTGGTATTAGATCCAATCAGGTGACTGGTTTCGTTTTTGTGTCGGTCAGTGGTCTATCACGCTTCTGAAAAAACGCTAAATACTAAAATTGTAGCGATTCAACGCATGTAGTTTTAAAGAAGTAGTTAAGCGTTAGTTGTAGTTTTAGTTACTTTTTAGTTAAGCACTCAGCCGAATGGCTAAATCGTAGCCACAATAGCTCGACAGCGCAACTATCAGAACCTAGTAAACGTTACTCTAAAAATAACAAATAAATACAAAAACCTATGTGTGCACCTGTGTACATGCGGTAGAATTTATATTCTTTGCCATGGTTTAATATAAAAAGTAAACCGATACTGTACCTATAAATAATGTCGTGATAGCCCAGAGCACAACGAACCTGTCTTAAATTTATAAGGTCCCACAGGGCCATGGTTCGAATCCGGGCATGTACCAATGAGTTTTTCTGACTTAAGTGCACAATATCACTGACACCGTGCTTCGGAGGGCAC
The DNA here is from genome assembly GCA_949709985.1 of Luffia ferchaultella. NCBI lineage: Eukaryota > Metazoa > Arthropoda > Insecta > Lepidoptera > Psychidae > Luffia > Luffia ferchaultella. The sequence goes on from OX453261.1 coordinate 15,620,086, forward strand.
GTAAAGCAGTCGGTCCCGGATGCTGTCAATAGATGGCGGTCGTTACAGTTCCCAACCCGTAGTGGAACAGCGTGGTGGACTTAAGCCCCCCTCCTCACCCTGGGGGAGGTCTAAGCCCCTGCAGTGGGATAAAAATGGGCTGATGATGATGATGATGATGATATACTGTAACCTCGTAACTGAAACCTCCAAAATTTAAGGAAACGAATACTGTGCTAGTTTTGGGTTGACAGTTGAAAATATATATATATATATATATATTATATTATTATATTACGTAATTACATTATGTCATTTATGTGAATAATTTGTAAAAAACACATAATTTTTAATAATTTCAACTCTTTAAATAGTGTCATCTTATGCGTATATTATTTTTAATGCGTCATTTTTGTAAATTATTGTAACTTATTTAATCTGCACTAGTAGAAACTTAGGAAATGAATTCCACACTACATAATTTTACAGAAGTATACGTTTGTTTAAGATAATAATATTTTAGACACGTTATCACTTTAGACTTTTAAAGCACTAGGAATCATCTTAAATGATTTGTCAATACATTTGCTATTAATATGGTCTTTATGACATCGAAACTTGTACCGTAATGTTATATTTTACAGTACTAGGCCTTTTTACTTTACACCAATTACAAACGAGCATTCCGTTTGTAACGCATGCGTAAACCGCGAAAAGCGACCCGCTCGCGCCTTTAGCTCCCGCCATTATTACATTTCAAGTATGTAGGTACCTAATTTTAATCTCAAAAGTATTGAAAAAGTTAACGACCACTTAGCCTAGTGGGTAGCGACCTTGCCTACGAAGCTGGAGGTCCCGGGTCAAATCCCAGATCGGGTCAGTATTTATATAATGAATACTGATACTGGTACCAGGTCTTGGTTGTTAAATGTATGTGATGTCTTCGCTTGGTACCCAAAACACAAGCTAATGCTTAGTTTGGGGCCGAGACGTTGTTGTGATTGTATACGTTATTATTATTATTATAAAATTCGTATGATGTTCGTACTCAGTAAGCTGGCTATTATAGTCATCGGTTTATTATAAGCGCTCGGCGTCGCCTCGTGTCTATAAACACCTCGACTATAATATAGAGCTTACCGTACTTGCGTCATAATGTACTACAAAATTTTGGTTTTAAAATTTTATATGTTTGTTTTATCAGAGTAGTCAAACTCGTTAAATAGTGCGAAGACATGTAAAGTGCGCCAACTTCCATGTGTTCGCTGTGTATCTAAGATACATTCTATCGATGCCTCCAGTGTAATCTATTACAAAGTTTGTACAACCTGTCCTCCGCAAGGAAGTAGACGAGACGAGCAAATAAATGCCTCGGCCGTTGTGATTTATCTCTCAGCTTAAATAAGCTTTAGAAATTTATTTTATTTATTTATTTATAGTTATGTTTCTGTAGCTACTAAAAACCTTTATAATTTTCTCTTATATATACGTGTCATGAATACCTAAACGTAGTTCAACGTTCCAAACATATAGAGCGCGTAGAGCTTACCGAAATAAGCTAACAGTTTAAAAATATAAACTATAAACATGTTTTTCTCGGTAACCACTAGTTTGTGCCTCTTGCTCACTTGAAACTTTTTGTTTAGTTCGGTAAGCTCTAAATGCTCTATAAGTTTCCACAACTTTCAGCCGAACACGCGGTACGGTGAATGTAGTTCAACTTTAAACATGCTTTTCTCGGTAACCGTTAGTTTGCGCCATCTGCTGACTCGAAACTTTTTGTTTACTTCGATAAGCTCTACATGTTCGACTACGTTGGACTACGTTCTGCGGAACATCCCGTACATTATTTGATATATTTGATAAACCGGTCATCTGGAGGTGAATAGCGATATATACGTAATAGAATAAGTACGACATATGGCTACTGTGAGAAAAAATTTATAAAAGAACATTTTTTAAACAAGATCAAAGACTCAAAATTTTAAATTAAAAAATAATTATCAGCGTTCAAACTTCAAAAGTGGATAACAGGACCCGTAAATGGCCCCATGAATAAAGGTTCTGTTCTTCACCTTCCAGCTCCATCATCAGACCTTCGTCAACATATGCTACGGAGAGTGCTTGTGAAAGCAAAGATGAGTCAAATTCGGTGGGTTTGATAGTAGCCATTGATGGGTTATTTTATACACCTTCCGACTCCACCTTAAGATCTTCGACACGACACTATTTGCTATGAAAAATGCTCGCGAAGACGAATCTAAGGACCCCGAATACGCTGGATACACCTTCTTTCTCATTCGAACTACATATGTTTATGTGTACGAAATTTCAACTTCGTAGGCCAAGAGGAAGTGCTTCTAAATTAGCTTGCACGCACACACGCATACATACACCCTCTCAAACACCCACACATACATACACACCCTCAAACACCCACACACCACACACAAACAATCTTTATAAAACATGTATTTCCATATTATCGATGAAACACCTATCAGCACTTATGCAGCACTGCTTTTAAAGATAAAACAAAAATATCTCTTCTTTCGATAATAAACTATTTTGATATTAAATTAAAGATAAAGAAATAATTATACAAAATTTTCAAGTAATAATAATATTTAGGACAACTCACGCAGCGTCATCTAGTTCCAAAGTAAGCATGTATTATGGAGTGCTAGACAACAGATCACCATCAGCCCATTTTACCCCACTGCAGGGGCTTAACGACCGCCATCTATTGACAGCATTCGAGATCAACTGCTTAACGTGCTCTCCGTGGCACGGAGTCAGTGGTAGTTAATGTACTTAAGTCAGAAAAACTCATTGGTACACACCCGGATTCGAACCATGGCCCTATGGCCTTATAAATTTAAGACAGGTTCGTGGCGTTCTGGGCTATCACGACTCTAGACAACTGATATACGTACTTAAATATTACTTTTTTTATAATATATACACATAAAGATACTTTTACGTTCAAGCACGGAACAAATAGACATGTTCGTGCACAGAAATATTTGTCCTGAGCGGGAATCGAACCCGCGACCCTTGGCTCCGCAATTAAACTACATCCTATCTTGTACGGTTGATGAAAAAAAGCAATATGAAGGGTTTTATTTTCTTTTGAAATTTATTTATGCTTAGGAACAGAAATAAAGCTTGATTTTGTGGGTACGTTAATAAAATTAAATATATGTCACACGTATACCCACGTCAAACAATGTTCTTTAGCTTTTATTATTCAACCTTCATTCTTCATTAATACACATACATGTTTTCTGTAATATTTTCCTAAAAATATTGTACACACAAAAGGTTTTTCTTCAGAGAAAAACCTTTAATGAGAAAATGTAAAGGAAAGCAAAATATTTTTCGGCATTAATTGAAAACGCTCCTTTGTTTTTGGGGATTACCTCGAATTTTATAAACGGCGGCAGATATCCGACATTTTGTATAAAACCCATCCATCAAAAGGATTAGCGGACTGTATATTAAATTATTAAATGGTAAATAAATATTAAGGTTTACTACACAAGGGTGGTAACGCTTTAGGTGCGGAATGAAGAGCGGGCGGGGAAGCCTGTGTCATCTGCTTACACGACAAATCAATTCATAGATGTCGCGAGCTATATTCACAAATAGCTTCACAACGAGAATCTGATTTTAAGAGTAATACTAATCGGAATCAAACCTGAAAATACCTGCCCAGCCAGGCCTTACACTAAACCTGACACAATACTGGTTAATTTGACGACCGCTTAGCCTAGTGGGTGGCGACCCTGCTTACGAAGCTAAAGGTCCCGGGTTCGAATCCCAGGTCGGGTCAGTATTATATGATGAATATTGATACTGGTACCGGGTCTAGTTTGTTATATGTGTGTGGTGTCTTCGCAAAAATATTTATATATGTATGTATTATAAAGAATATTTAAGTATGTATATCAGTTGTCTAGTAACCCATAACACAAGCATACTACTTGCTTATTTGGGACTAAATTGCGCTGTGTGGGAAGTCCCATGTATTATTATTATTAAATTGTGGCCGCTATCACACCAGTCGCTCTCATTATCAGAACAACACTCTCTTAGTATAAACAAACCTTTATTGATAAATAAATCATTTTGATATTACTTTTTTTTTTACGATTTTTCGCATTCCTCCGATTTATCAACAGTGTAGTTAGAAATTATTTACAGTATTTCTTGTTTTTCTTCTAATGCTGCATTTAAATGATTTCTTGCTAATTCCCCTTTATTATCTTCCCAAACTTTCGATTGGATTCAGGCCAGGTTAGTATGAAACGATGAAAGTTCAAATTGGAACTCTTTCTTCTAAAATCCACTGCATTCTAAGATCGCTTTGTCTAATCTAAGATCTAAGATCGATTTCTAAAGCACGTTTGGTACCGTGCGTTTTTTGAATGTGAGGATTTTGGATCGAATTGTAAAGTGTGATGAAAAATCGATTGATATGCCATAAAAATTAGTGTTTCAACAGAAAGGCAACTGTGGCTGGTGGTTCAGTCTTGGTGTTATGCACTAAAGCTTCTTCAAATCCGGTGCATCGATGACAGCTTTGGTGTACAGTCAAGAACTTTGGACTATAATGAAACGGGTAATAATTAAATTGAATGCACTCAAAAAATTTACATTGAGTATTGTTTTTCCTTTCTTAATTAATTCATTTACATTTCGTTTCCTCATAAATAAAACTTTTAAGACTTCAGAACCCACTCAACGTTTTCATAAAATAACAAATTTTCTTCTATTGAACGTAATAATATCTTAACTTTATATCATATTTCAAGTTAATTGGTTTATTTATAATTTCACAGTGGGTAACTAAATAAACTTATGTATTAGGTAATTTTGGTTACTATAATATTATACTAAATAAGTACATAGCTGAATTTCACTTTACACCTAATATTTCATTTTTAAATAAGTGTAGTAGGAAAAATATGTTTTGAACTTTTATCTGAATAAAGGTAAATAATAATTAATTTTGTTTAATTTTATGTATAACACGGGGTCATGCGAAATTTTATTTATTTATTTGATTTATCCATAGATGTATCTATACTAATATTATAAAGCTGAAGAGTTTGTTTGTTTGTTTAAACGCGCAAATCTCAGGAACTACTGGTTCAAATTTAAAAATTATTATTGTGTTGGATAGTCCATTTATCGAGGAAGGAATAGGCTATATATACTAACATCACGGTACGACCTATAGGAGTGGAGCATCAATGATAAATGTTGCAAAAACGGGAAAAATTATTCTTTCTGAGAGCTTCCGTCGCGCGCGATGTTAATCAAAAATCATGTATTACGGAATTGTTTCCCTTTAAAAGTTCTAACCAAAAGTCCGCAACAGCATATGTGTATCTTATAAGGTTAACTTCTTATAACCTTTTTTATGACAATCAAATTTGTTCTAACATAATGTTCTATTTGCGAAGATGTTTTTTAAACGTGATATTAATCCTTATCAAATTAAATACGTTAGTTGTCTTAAACATTTCATGCATATTATAGTTGCCCTTTACACCACACAATTTAAATTAATATCTTAGCAGTTTTTATCGAAATATGAAAACTATAGCTGGAAAAAATGAATTCGCTATCTGCCTCTGTTCGTTAACTTTTTATTTCCAAACCACGCAATAGACTTTGATACGGTTTTCAGTATTATCTTATTTTCTTATTATCTTATAATCTATATAATAGAAATACTTATTATAAAGCTGAAGAGTTTGTTTGAATGCGCTAATCTCTGAAACTACCAGTCGGATTTGAAAAATTGTTTTTGCCTTTGATAGCCTGAATTTAGCGGAAGGTTAAAGGCTATGTGTATGAAAACGAACTGTCTGTCTATTCGAGCAAATCGGCTTCGGCCAAAACAGCTTAACCGATTTCGATGAAACTTTACACATATGGAAAGGATGTAGTCAAAAGTGACATACAGAACTTTTTGTATGTCTGTCTGTATGTCCATCTGTCTAAACCGATTTTAATGAAACATCAGAAGTATAAAAAGAAGGTCGTCAAAACTAACAAATGTTACTTTTTGTCCGTCTGTATGTCTGTACGTCTATCTGTCTATTTGAGCTTATCTCCAAAACGGCTAAACAGATTTTAAGGAAACTTTGCAGGCGGGAAAGAAGGTTGTCAAGAGTGTCATAAGGTACTTTTTGTATTTGTTTGTCTGTCTATCTGACTGTCGTTTGTCCTCACTGATCTATCAACGTACAGCCAAAACTACTAAGTCTAGGAAGCTTAAATTTGGAACATAGGTTTATTTTATAACGTGACCATTAACTTAAGAAAGGCTTTTTTAGAAATTTCAAACTTAGGGATGGGAATGGAGGGACTTAAATAATGACGTGTTTCTGGGTTTTTAGATTTCCACATTTTAAGGGTGGGAAACGGGAGATGAAAAATTGTATCGGTTTTTTTAAAGGGTGGAAGGGGAATGAAGATTGAAAGTTTGAATGGGTGTAACCAAAATTGGTTCCAGCAAAAAGTACGTATAAACCATCTCGAACGTTACAGACGCACGGACATGTGCTTACAAATTAATGAAATTAGTCATAATATTTTCCTTTATTCATAAGTACTTAATAGAATTGGTTTTTTTACTGTGGAATCAGTTCCCAATCCGCAGTAGAGCAGCGCGGTGGACTTAAGCTCCAAGCCCACTCCTCACCCTGGGGGAGGCCTAAGCCCCTGCAGTGGGGTAAAAATGGGCTGATGATGATGATGACTGTGGAATGTTTTCCACATGCACTGTTGTGCATTATGTTCAACCGCCCAGATGACTTCACAAGGACAATATCAACGCCAAATAAATTTTCATAAATATCTGGCAAATTCATGAATAGAAAAAAATAATCTTTTGAGAGGTAATTCTAGAACCTTATTCCTTTCAATTTTCATGACCATTTATTGAACCTATTCTTTTTGTCTACCCTGTAAAGGGTTTAGAGTAGGATAGCTATATTTAATAATATTTTAGTAAAAGCGTTGGTGGATTTAAGCTCCAAGCCCATTACCTTGAAGGGAGGCTTAAGCCCCTGCAGCGGGGTATAAAAAGCGCTGATAGAATGGAATTGAAAAGCGTAGGACGTTTTTCTCTATAAACAATTTTGTTTTTTAAATTAATGTCAATAAAAATGCTTAATATTTCTGTTAGATTACAAGATTTTATTAGGTAATTAATTCTTGTTTAGTGAGAAAACAGCGCCCCACGCTTTCACACTAAGATGATAATTATAAGCGGAGAAGACGGGAAGAAAAAAGTTCGTTAATTACGTTTAGTCTTTAGTGTACTATTTATTAAAGGGTTGTTTTTTTTTTTACTTGTAAGTTGGTTGGCTTTAGTCTTAAATTTAAAATATTCTTTTCATATACGACATTGATGTAAGCAATTTGTGTCGTTAACATAATGTTACAAAATTTTAGTACATATGTATCAGAGAAGTAATAGGAATCGGTTAACATTGGACGCGCAGGTTTGCCCGAAGTTATCCAATGAAATAATTTTAATAAGAGAAAGTCATAAATTATAACTAAAATACTCAAATTCAAATTCAAAAAGTTTTTATTCAATATAAGATGTTTGCACACACTTATAGAAAGTCAAAATAAATTGATTAGGTACCGGTTCAAAAACTAGAAGGAGAAAAACCGGCAAGAAACTCCTTCTTGTTTATTTTATTTAAACATATGTTTTACTTCATTGTTGTTTTTTGTTTTAATTTAAAGTGCTTACAACTATTACAATGATGTCCATGCGCACTTATTATTTAAATGCTCGGTAATACAATAGTAAGCTTTTTTCATGAGTTGGACTTTAACTCGCTTTATAAATTGATTTGAATTCAAGTCTAACATTTCTTTTAAAATTTTATTATAAAAACGGATACAATTGCCCATGAAAGAATTATTAACCTTTGAGAGCCTGAACCTGGGAATTGATAACATATGCTTATGTCTTGTATTTAAACTATAAAAACAACTTTAATAATGAATGCATTTGGTTCAAATTGTCTTGCAAATTGCAAATTGCAGGTACGTCCAGTCATATAACTTTTCTGATAGATCTGTACCTAGATATTTGCTTTTATCTCATTATAAAATATTATTGAAATGTAAATTGAAAATATCGTTTCATTTTCATGATTAGAGGCAACACTACCGCTTTGTCATTCGTCTTCAGATTCAAAACGTCCAATCTTAATAGCAATATAACCGGATAGTACTTCGTATATAGTTACCACAATTTATTTGTGTTTGTTGTTTAACGAAAACAGGATTAACGCTCCCGAAAGGGTTAAGTCAAGTTTGGAACTTAGCTAACCCTCAGCTAATCAGTCCCTTCAAATAAAACCATTCAGATATAGTTTGAAAACTACATAAACTCATTTATTTATGACAAACTCAGAGTTTAGACGGACCATATGTCATTATCATTGTTTTCAGAATAAAGTTAAATTAGTCTTTCCGTGTGTTGTTTTTATGAAGTTGAAATCCAATCTCTTTGGTTGCAGGTACTGTTTGTAACTGGCTGGTTATAATTCCACTACAAACGTGTAATAAAAAATAAAAAAATAAAACACTGTTTCCCGCCATTATTCAACTAACATCGGCCGTCGAGAGTTTGCGTTTCTGACAAATGAGATTTATGGTTATAACATCATGTTTGTTGTGAGTTGATGTAATAATATAATTTTTAATTTAATTCCGTGTCGTTCGTGCATGTAAGCGATAATTATATTTGAAAACGGGAATCGTCTGACGGTACAAATTCACATCAACCATCCGATTAGTATGCCATTTACAACCTGTCAGGAACGCAAACTCTTGACGGCCGATGTAAGCAAGCTCCATGAAGCCTGAATGTAGCGGTTGGGCATGGGAGAAAAAACGATGGAAAATAATTGTGCCCCAGTAAAAATACGAATTCACAAGAAGTCCTCTTCTGCGTTTGCCGTCTACCCACTCTCACTCTAGCCAGCTCGTGTTAGATGGCGAGTTTCAGTCCGAGTTTCAGTGCACGAGGTCCCCGTACGCCGGTCTTCACACCCGCAAAATTACGGCTGACATTTACGATACTGTCAAGTGACATTTATGACTGTATTAAAAACAAACGTTGCTGTCAAATCTTTTTACTCTGTGTGTACCATATAAATCAAGGCGCTCCCGCATTTCTATGAGACATTTACTCGATTTTATATGGATTAAATGACTTTACATGTCAAAATTGTAGCTGTTATTTATAGCAGGACAGGGACAGTGGAAAAATATATTTTATTAAATTTAAATAAATAAAAAACATTGTTTATTCAATAATATTGTTTTATTTGCATCAATTTTCCAATCACATAAATAGTTTAAAGTCATTTTATTAACATCAATCAACGAACGTTTTCACTAAAGGTATCGCTTGTCGGTCTATTCTCACTAGTCCGGTTTTTCGATCGGTTCAACGAAGTGACGGGATTTTTTCTTGTCACTAGTCTGGTGCATTTATCACTGGGAAAAAATCCCAGTAATTCGCTTGTATTACCCAAAAAACTTTACTCGCGCAATGAATTTTGTTCTGTGTGCGGCTATTTGGGCTCAATTCGTGACGCAGATGTTTTCCCTTTCGCAAGGGTCAAAAAAACTTTGTGTTATATATTTGTATGTTTATGGTTCGATCAAGTCTATGACTAAATGATAGCAAAGAGACAAAACACCTATAATGGACAAAAATGAAACATCCAATTGGTTAACTACCTATTTAATGAACAGTTAATGTCCCCAATAATGGGTCCACCTTGAAATCCGTATATTAAACATCGAACTAATATCACTAGCTTAAAGAACCGACCTCGACGCCCCAAACCAAATGTTTGCGTCAAGGTTTGTTGCCGTCCGGCAACAACTCATTCAGTCACGTCAACGTCACGTCAAATAATGCCGTCGTGGGTGTTAAAAACGTGTAAAACTCAATCAACTGCGAAGAAAAAAGATAGTGGCATAACTTATCGTCGATAATTCAACAAAACATACAGTAAAACCTCCGAAACTATTTTTTGCATATTATTTTCTACAGTCGCCGCCATACTTGCCAAAATACTTGTTTTAGTAAGTAATGACTCGACATATGTAATACTTACAATTTTGTATACTCTAATGGAAACAAACCAAGTATTACATGTATAACACATGTATAACACATGTATAACACAGGTATAACACGTGCATAACTCATGTATAATACAGTGCATTATACTCGGTAGAAACAAATAATAGTGCCGCGCGCCCCGCACTGCCGCGCCTGCTGCACAGATTTTGTTCGTGCCGTCACTTTTATACACTAGTAGTATTAGTTCAAATAAGCCAAACGAATTACAAAAAAACTAAACCTGAAAATCATAGTTACGTTTTTCTTGTTATATGTTATTAGGTAGTAAGAGCAGACATCTTCTTTTTAACTTGCTTGAGAAGCAAGAACAAATCGTAACCCTATATTTTCATTTGGAATGCCTTTAGGATAACAGATTCGGATAAACCTTTAAATATTATTAGTTATTGACTGACTGACCGATTGACCGAGTGGTTAGAGACCCTAACTGAAGAGGCAAGGGCTGCGGGTTCGATTTCCGCCCGGGAACAGTATTTGTGTGCCTGAACATGTCTATTTGTTCCGTGTCTGGGTATAAAATATCTATATATTTATGTATCATAAAACAAAGAATATTTAAATATGTATATCAGTTGTCTGGTACCCATAGTACAAGCTTTTTTTAGTTTGGGACTAGATGGCGCTGTGTAGGATGTCTCAGATATTATTATTTTTATTATTGCTGATATAATTAATACTACGTTAGGTATTTTATTTAGTATTATCAATATTACCTTATAGACAATACTTACAGCGTGTCCGACGGACTGTGCTCTGATCAAAATATGGTATCACAACAAACCCAAAACGTGTAATTCGATTCTTAACGGTTCGAAAGTTATGAATCGATTTTTAAAATTGGCAAAACTCATCGATTTTCATCGCATTTATTTATTTATTTCATTGATTAATGAAGTTAGCTAGCTAATCGATTTTTGTAATCATTCGTGATGCCCTTTTATAAAAATGCCACAAAATAAAATTCCGCCAAATTATTAAAAAAAAACACTGCCTATTTATAAATTTATAGTCTTAGTTTAAAAGAATCGAAAAATGGAAACTTATGCCATGGGAAAATATGCATTATCGACGTATGGCAAAAATTTTTGTTTGAGTTTAGTAAATATTAATAATACGAAATATTGCAATAACAACACACTTGTTTTCGAGGTCAAAATTACAGTACTTGCCACATATATGTGCGGTTATGAAGTCAGACACAACAATGTCGCAGTAAAATATCATAGAAGCGTTGCGAAGAGAATTATGAAGGACTGATATTATTAAAATATATGTATCGTGTTCAATCTGAAACAGCCAACGTTTTATGCCATCCTAGTATATGATGTTATATGATAGTTGACTCGTCGTGTCGTGATAGCCCAGAGCGCAACGAACCTGTCTCAAATTTATAAGGCCATAGGGCCATGGTTCGAATCCGGGCGTGTACCAATGAGTTTTTCTGACTTAAGTACATTAACTATGTACTTAACTGACTCCGTGCCTCGGAGAGCACGTTAAGCAGTCGGTCCCGGACGCTGTCAATAGATGGCGGTCGTTACAATCCCCAACCCGCAGTGGAGTAGCGTGGTGGATTTAAGCTCCAAACCTTCTCCTCACCCTGGGGGAGACCTAAGCCCCTGCAGTGGAGTAACATGTGCTGATGATGATGATGATAGTTGACTACTATAATTTATTTTTAGTTATTTTTTTTCTCCTACCTTTTTGTTTTATAATAACCATTATCTAAACTTCCCCACTATCCCCCAAACTAGAACACTATTAACAAGTGATTGTTCAGTAATGGAAGTCCGAACTTTTGATCCCTAAATATAAAATAATACCTGATGGTTTAACGATATAATGCCTACATTATTGTAATGTACATATCAAGCCATTAGCCGTATATACGACTTTTTTGTCGATTTCGGGATTTTTTTCTATCTTCGTCGCAAGTCCAGATAGCAACAACTCTCTCGCCGGCTTTACACACTCGCCGAGTGGAGGCGACAGCCAGAGACAGTGCTGTACGGATAAAAAAAAAGCCCGCTCGGCGAGTGTGTACAGCCGGCGTCTACCTATTGCTTCTCCGCCGTGACAGAGAAAACCGCTAGAGGACAAAACATATGGGCAGTGGACGCGACATCATTGTCATGAAACAAGAATATACGGTAAGCCCGCGGTAAATAATTGTTTCAGAATAAAGACGGACCACAGACCAGTCAACCTAGAGACCACGCTTTAATAAACGTCAGTACGAAAACGAAATCGCCAAAAAGTGGCGGGGTGCGGGGAGAGGTCGGCTAGTTTTCATTGGCTCGTTCAAAATTGACAATTTAATGGCTTCCGACGTGCTTCCAACTGACGGCTCACTAGTGATGTAGTTATGTAGTGTCACTACATAGCCTTGGCGAATGCTACTCCCTGTCAAAGCGTGGTCTACAAGGTTGACTTGTCTGTGAGACGGACGGACGTTACAATAAAAAACAAGATCTTCCAAAATGAAGACTCTATTTGAAAAGTGGGAATTTGAGAAAGAACTAGCTGTTACTCGCGCAAGATTTATATGTATATAGTACAAGACATAAGATTAAGTTTTTAAGTTAATATATATAAATGTACTTTGGATGTCGTGATAGCCCGAACGCAGCGAAACTATTTCAAATCTATAAGGCCATGTGGCCATAGTTTGACAACGGGCGTGTACCGATGAGTTTTTCTGACCTAAATACATTAACTATCACTGATTCCGTTTCTCGGAGAGCACGTCAAACAGTCGGTCTCGGTTGCTGTCAATAGTTGGCGGTCGTTACAATCCTCCAATCCACATTGGAGCAGCGTGGTGGATGTAAGCTCCAAGCCCCCTCTTGTTGAGGGGAGGCCTAAACCCCTACAGTGGGGTATAAAAAAGGCTGATGGAATGGAAATATAAATGTACTCGAAAAAAAGTAAAAAGGTACGCTCATGAAGTAAGAAAAGGCAGGTGAAACTAGAAAATTGGACATTCGTTTGACTTGTCATTATTGTAATAATTGGACATTTTTATAATACACGTACGTTAGGATTTTTAAAGTTTATTTTAATCAAAGCCGTTCTGGCGCTTGCGACTAAAAAATTATTAATATTAATACCTGGAACATTCCACACAGCGCCATATAGTCTCAAACTAAGCACAGCTTGTTTTATGGGTACCAGACAACTGACAAACATGCTTACATATCCTTTATAATATATACATATATAGATATTTTACACCCAGACACGGAACAAGTAGATATGTTCACAAATATTTGTCCGGGCGGGAATCGAACCCGCGACCCTTGGCTCCACAGTTAAGGTCTCTAACCCCTCGGCCAATGGGTCAGTCACTTACTCTAAGCATTCATTTCTGTGGAAACCGCAAACTTTGTGCTCTACAGTCCATAAAAAACTTTCAATGTTATTTATTCTGAAAGTATTCTTACGGCGCATGGTGCAGCTACGGGTGTCGTGCCATGCCCCTATTTCTCCCTCAGCGGTTATTTAAACAGCACAGCGAAGAAGCAGCGGACGAAGAACTGCCGTTGCCTAGATGAGCTGTCTTATTCAGTTCAGTTCATTTCAACCATTTAGTCTTCAAACCAGTATTATACAAAACAGCTGTGATGGCCGAGTGAATAAGCATCTCGCCTTTTATGCAACGGTCGGGGGTTCGATTCCCGTCTTTGTATATTGCGTATTGACAATTATTCAATTATAAAATTTTTACGCTCAAGGGCTGAAATGCTTGTAAAGTCAATAGCCTTTTAAAAAAAGGTTAACCAACGTTTCAGGTGTACTGTCATCGATTATGTCTTCAGTTTGGTTGACTTATCACATATCAATCTAAAGTGAAGGTTTCTAAATTGAGAAACGTCAATTGATTGGAAAGAGACAACCGATACATTTGGCAATGCACCTGAATGAGATAGCAAATGACTGAATGGATTGATCAAACTGACAACTCTATTATTAGTTAATTTTTATACGGAACAAATATAATGACCACCAAAAAATACTTCAAACTATAATACTATAAAACTAAATACATAAATACTCTTTTACTGTTTTACCAAAAAAATATAATAAACACAAAAAAAAATAAAGCATAAAATTACAATAGTTCTAGCTATTTATTTAGTCACGACTTCACTTTAAATTGTATTCAAAGACCAAATGTAGTAAATGACCACCAAATCTGAGCGAGCAAATTAATGCGCTATTTCTGCCGAGATAAACCACTATGATTGCCATTATATGTTGGCACATTACCAAATAAGGTATAATGATGCCAAATTAAGTTAGGTCTTCAGATTAAAAGCTCCTCTCGCGACCCCGCAGCTCCCGCGACACCGCACCGCACGCTTTGCGGCGTATATGGAAACCCTTCCAGTATTTAGAACCCCAGTTGTTCTGAGTTGCGGGAGGGTTTACGACCATTAATTCACAGAAAGTTACCTGAAACCATTCCGCTACTCAGCGTTGCGAACGATCTGGATTCGGATATGGTTCCCAGCGTAGTATTCAAGACTTTCTTACTTTTTGTAATTTTTCACTCCTTATTGTGTTACATATGTCATTTATCAATGGTCTATTTAGGAGTCTGTTAATCAATTTCCAAATAGGTTAATTTAGGTTAATGGTCTATTTTTTGAAATCAAAAGGTTAGGTTGGTTTATGTCTATGTGAGGAGCGAAGCGGAGCGGAGCGACGAGCCATTCAGAAGCTTTTTCATCAATTTCGAGTTAGTTTTGTTTAGGTTAATGTTCTATTTAGAAGACTGTTGATCAATTTCGAAAACAAAACTAATTCGAAATTGATTAATAAGCTTCTGAATGACATGAAAATATTTGCATGTCATTTTAAATTTAAATGTGGTTTTAAATTTAAATATTATGGTGGTCATTTACTATTTTTGGGTTAACAATGAGTTGTTGGGAGTCATTTGCTTTAATAGAATAGCAAGATGTAAAAACTTTGGTTATAATTTCACATTAAAATGCGATTGTAATTTAGGTGGTCATTTACTATTTTTGACGTAATATTTTACTACATCTGGTGATAAGTTTTTATATAACCAACGTTTCGACATTATGATCAAATTTAAAATTTAATCGTCGGTAAGCAAATCGATTTGACCCGCGTTTAGAACTCATGTGTAAGTGAAGCACTTATGTTACGAACATTTTCTGCCGATATTATTCCTTAAGAGAAGTGTGTAGCACCAAATTTTCATAGAAACGGCATTAGAGGTTGTACCCCATTAAACCTCAACCGATTGGCGCAAAAAAAAAATATATACCATCAGATCAGCAGAAACTAGGTTTAACCGTTTTTAATTTTTTTAATTATATTGATATATCTTAAGGAAAAAAAAACTTAAATGCTCGTGTTTTTTTTTCGTAATTATTTCATGTTCTAACACGTTCAACAAAAATGTAATTGCGTTTTCACAAAACGTTGTAAAAAATAAAAAAAGACGAAAACGTCAAAAAAAACCCCGCACATGTAAACTTTTTTCTTTCGATGTATCAAAATTATTAAAAAAATAAAACGGTTGAGCTTAGTTTTTGTGGATCTGAATAGCATATAATTTTTTTACGCCAATCGGTTAAAGATTAATGGGGTGCAACCGTTAACACCGTGTGTATAGAAATTTGCCACTACAAACTCCTCTTAAGTGGCTGTAAAGTTTAACAGCCCCGCCCAAACTCCCTCAGCATTGAGGTAGGCTGGTTAGTAGAGGTCTATAGCTTCATGTCTTCAGTAGTGAAAATATAAAAGCCTGATGATGAAGTAGGCGGAGAAACGGTAAAAAGACATTTCATAGTTTAAAACCTCGATAATAATAATATTTGGGACATTTCACATTCGGCCATCTAGGCGCAGACTAGGCAGAGTCTGTACTATGGGTGATAGACAACTAATATACATACTTAGATATTTTTCCTAATACATATATATATATAGGTATTTTACATATAACAAGAAATAGACATGTTCACATTAATATATGTCCCGGGCGGGAATTAAACGTGCGGCCTACGATCCGATAGGTCTCCAACCGTTCGACTATCGGGCAGTCGATCGGTCACTACGATTCAATTTGTATATTGCAGTAGAATCAATGGAATTATTCTATTGTACAATTGCGGGAATAATTCTCATTACCTAGGTAAACCAATCGGACTAGGGAGAATAGACCTGCTTGTTCATTTAAAAACTGCTGAAGGAACTATAAGGTGAACAACTATAATTTTGTATCTTCATACTTTGTGAGGTATTATTTTTTTTTGAATAATTTTAGTATTTAAGACGGAATATCTGTCATAATGGTGTATGTTCTGCAACAAGTGGGTTGATTTGTCAATAGGGAATATGCGTGTGATACAAAAATTTTTGAATAATATGATTCGTTACTGAAACATAATCAAATGGTTTGTTTTTATTTTATTCTTTACAAACTGATAATTTTAGTAATTCAAAAAGCGGAAAACCCACTGTATATGTCACACACACACACACACACACACACACACACACACACACACACACACACACACACACGCACGCACACACACACACACACACACACACGCACACGCACGCACACACACACACACATAAATGGATTGAAACAGAATGAGACGTTAAAGAAATAGTGTGACGTCGTAGACCATCGGAAGACGTGTCATTAATTCCGAAATCTTCCTAAACGGAGAGAAAGACGCACACATTTGATATGAAATATTTTAATATCTGCCTATACAGCGTGTTCCTTTTCCATGCTTTTGTTAAACCTTGCAAAAACGTAGTTCCTTTAACACTTTTTAATTGAGACAAACAAAAACACCTTTACAGTATAAATATAGGGTACATTTTACCAAAGAAGTACATTCAGACTTTTAAAGATATTGGATACAAATAGTACAGTTCGCATCGAGAGGCAGCTAGAAAAAATACTTAGAGTACAAACCATAGAGGTATTATTCCACTGAACGTCTGTCCTATGCACGGTGTACTTTTTATGAGGGACGTACATTGAAAGAAATGATATATGTAATCTAATCTAGTAAAGTATAAAAAATATGTAACTATTGAAAATAAAAAAATAAAATTAATAAATTTTATTTAAAGAAAATCATGTTTATAAATTTTTATTTTTATTTTTTTTAAATATTTCTAAGTATCTCTTTCATTGAAGTCCTTCATGAAAATAAATGTGTGTACTAGGAGAGCATGAAAATGCGTGTCTGTGATGTTATACTACTTTACGATCTTACGAGCTAATCATTCAACGTACAGTGGTCAGCTCGATGTAATACCCTGTCCCCAGCACCTTATTTTACCCTAATTGAAATTAGTTAGTTCGACTTTCGAAAACTGTTTAATTTTTTTAACCACATAATAATAATATTTGGGCCATCCCGCACAACGCCATCTAGTCCCAAAGTAAGCAAATATTATGCTTGTATTATGGAGTACTAGGCAACTGATATAAGTACTCAAATATTTTTTTTATAATATATACATATATACATAACCCTCTTTTTATACATACATAACCCTCCATAGTGGCTTGTATATGCTCACAAGTCAACTGCTTTAGCAGTAAAGCTGCGAATTCGATTTTTCGGGTTACAGAACTAGAAACGCAGGGGTAATTAAATTTCTGCGATTTCCATGGTAAAATCGATATTTCTGTAAACTTTACAATAAGTATGTAATCAATATTATAAAAAAAATCTTCAAAACGGACGGATTTCAGATCAAATAGGATTTGAGATAATTATCAATAATAAAAATAGTTACAAAGAAATCTCTTCGTTTATGTCAGTTAGTTAAACTTACTAAAAAAAAACCTTTCCACATTTTATCCGGCTACCTCTCATGCATATTAAGAACGATTTAATACAATTTTTAAAGCTCGAAATCCATTTACAGGATTTTTTGAAATAGTGGATTTTTTGAATATATGAAAAAATGTTAATAAATTTTCGACGTCTGGTTTGTATTTGTGTGAAAATTAATTTTTTAGTATATTCAAAAAATCCACAATCCAACATATAGTTAGTATCTATCTAAGCCTTACTTTAGAAAACGTTATTAAAACACAATTATTCTGGCACCGAAGAAATTTACATTAATAAAACATATTAATAATATAATTATCCAAAAAAATTAAATAAAAATTTGGAGTTAAACAAAGTGCCTTCCTTGTCTCACGTACAAAAAAAACTGAACTTAATAGACGATGGAAATAAAAGACGGGAGTTGATCTGATTTATTGACGATAACAAATTTAACTAAAAGGAAATATTCCTTAATTTTCATAAATAAATAAAACTGCATTCTGTCAAAATTCTGTTAATTCATGCAGACATAGATAGATCGATTTTTTTAATCGCACTATTTTGTGTATCGATACCTAATAACCGAATGCTCAATCGCCGGAACATTCATTACTAGTCCACTGAGAATCCAGTAAGTACATGCTCGTGAAACGAATAACCAATAAGGATTTTCGTTCAACTGCTGATGCAGAATAATGAAAAACAAAGTTGTTTTGGTACACTGTTATGAAGGAAATACGGAAAAGTATCTTGATATACTGCAGCTTTTACAAAATAATTTGATGGTTGCAATCACTGGAAAAGAATTACCCAATATTGATTCTAAAGAAGACGGTGCATCAGTAGAATATTATAGGGTCAAGTAAAGAATTTCGTTCATAAGAACTACTACCGGTCAGTGGAAAAATTAAAAACCGAAGTTCAAAACATGACTTAAGATATTTTCCATAACTCGATGCAAAAGGCGACGCGAAATGAATCTACTGAAGAATTTATCTGTGCACTCGTGAAAATGGGTCTCTTTTCAACAATTCATAAGTTAAATAACTGAAATATTTACTTAAATTTGTATATTGAGTGCAATAAAATTATATAATTCTTTTATGATCTTTTTCTTTAAAACACTAAGAAGAAATTAATCCGAATCGATCCGAATTAATACGAAATCGGAATTGTGATTGACCTTGTCGTTTAATGCTACAAAAAAATATAATTTGTATTTTTATTTATATTTCACACATTCAATTCCTGGCTCAAGCAGATCATTATTCAAAAATCTTTGAATGCAGTTTTACCATTGATTTATTAATTTTAATAATAAGGATTTGTAGTCAGTAAACAAAAGCGAAATAAAAGCGTCCGCAACGCGCGTGGGCCGATGCCGCCCGTGGCGACTCCAATGTGTGCGTCAGTCTATGCAAATACTTATTACGAGTCGGACGTGTCACACTGTTCACGGAAATGTGACGAGAATTAAAACGTGGCATTGTTCAAAATAAATTAAAAAATAATCGAATAACCGTTTGCAGGCATAAACTAATGTTTAATTAAAATGTTTACTTACCGCAAAAACGATATTCTGCTCTTTTTTGTGTCTTTGACGAGTAGTTTTACAAATTTTCACGACACGAGTCGGCATCGCGCACGTTTATTCGGCGCTAAGCCATTACACTGACTAAAAGCCGGTTGGTCAACTTATTGCGTTTTGGATGACTTTCTGCGCGGACACTTTAGAACGCGGACAGCTCATCTAGTTATATTGGTACGTCGATGTGTTTTACTTATTTTTGAAAATAAATGGATTTTTTTAGTTTTTACTATAATTAAAATTTAGGGTACTTTCCCTCTTACTCTAGTCTTTTATTTCCATCCTGTATATACACTACATAACAAGAAATTTCTAAACACCCTTAAAGCTAATAAAGTGACTTACATCTAAAAAACAATCACAAAAGTTAACATTGGAAAACAGATTAAGCCGTAGAAAGTTTTTTTTATTAGAAAAATATAATCTAATAGTAAAAGTAACTACTTCCAAAAATCCCCTTAAAACACTCGAAGCGTATTCCTTTTCTATTTTAACATTTTTAAAGTTTATTCTAAACTTACATTAACTTACCGAAATAATTTTATTATAAAGTTCAAGCAAATCTGTCAATTATTTGAATTATTATATATTTATTTTAGATTTTCACGAAATGCGAAAACACATCCATCAGTAACTATTAATAGTTCTTGTGTGCAAATTTTTATTTTACAAAATAAGTAAAATAAATACATTTTTATTTTACAGTATTTTTTGTAATAATTTATTATTTAGGGAGTAATTTAATACAAAAATAATATTTGTAAATACATCAATGCATGACGAGAACTGATTACTACATGAAGAATGTAAAACGTAGTTGTTAAAATTACTACTTATTTACTTTTTTTCTTTATTTTTATTTCATATTTTCTTTCTCTGATCCCTGATATAATTTATCTGCTAATA
Organism: Luffia ferchaultella; assembly: GCA_949709985.1. NCBI lineage: Eukaryota > Metazoa > Arthropoda > Insecta > Lepidoptera > Psychidae > Luffia > Luffia ferchaultella. The sequence goes on from OX453261.1 coordinate 15,640,613, forward strand.
TATCACCGTTGAAATTATAAAAGTTGTTATCTAAAAAATATTTCTCTCACCAAAACAGTCGAATGCATTTTAAAATGCCATGTAACATTTAAAAATTTTACGTTAATTAAGACCGTATATTATTACGTTATATACAAGGTGAGATTTTAGTAACCGGCCAACATTTTTCTAGATGTTAGGTATCAGCAATAAACCTCATTGCGTAAATAAAAAATATGGGTTACATTTTCTTAATAAATTATTTTATCTACAATGTTATTTTATAACGTTTGGTTGTCTTTTTAACGCTATAGACGTCCGCGCGAGGCCTTGAAACGTAACGGGGCGGCGGGCATGAATAGTGACTAGAGTTACTGGTTTTTTCGGGAAAGGTTTGTGTAGTCATATCTCAATATTTTTCTATAGAACGATACTAAAAGGAAACAAGACGGCTATAGGTTTTCTACAAAAGATCATTATATTAAAATTTGGTTGGTCATTAAAAACTCAACCTGTATAGTTTGAACGAAACCGCTGTACCGCGCCTTAGGTATGTGCGCGGCGAGGAGGGAAGGTAGCTCGTAAACGTTGACGACGGACTGACAAAGCAGATCTGCTTCTTTCCGCGCCGCGCACGTGCCTAAGGTGCGGTACAGCGATTTTGGTCAAACTATAGAAAGAAATCCGTTCACCAATATTTTTATTTTCGAAAATATTTCCTAGATAAAATTAATTAATTTTAAAAATAATATTTTAAATAATAATATATTTAAATAAAAGTAATTATTTAAATAATGTTTTCGGACGCAGAACTTGGTTCATGACCGTTTTGATGCTAAAAACTAAAACAAATAGGTTAGTATCAAATAACCTGTGTTAATAAATATGACTTAATATGTCTCAGGTATTTATATTAATAAATAAAAAATACTCTTAAGCCCTTGCGATAGTTACAACGCGATATATTTTTAAATTCAGATATATATACTTAAATTACAAGATTACAAGGGAACATAGAAACAGTTGACGAGATTTCACATATTAATGAGAAATTATTTCTTTACAGATTTTATAATATTTCATTTGGTACGACAGATTTGCTTAAACTATTTAAACTTATACGTGTCAAAAAATCATAACTCAAATATTTTTTACCAAATTAACGTATTCTTTTTTAAATTTTGCCTTTACTAATGTTATATAAATTCAAGTTTTTGCTTCAATTTTAATATTTTAAATTAGGATTATTTTTGATTATATGAATTTGCATATTTGTTTTATTTAAAATTGGTCTTGTTAATTTTCTTAAATTCCGACATTTTGAAATGCCAAAAAAAAACAGATTTAAATACGCCGATGAAAAAAAAAATTAAATATAATCAGTTACTATAACATATTGTTACTAATAAGAGACAACATTTATACTTAATTACTAATTTATTTATAATTAAAACCCACAATCACAGCAAAGAACTTTACGAAGATTTGGTAAAGTTTAAGATCTTTTATAAGAATGTCTTTTTCTCGCAGAATTAAATACCGATACATTTTCTCACAAGTAATATTAAAATCGATAATTTCGAAGAATTACAGAATTAGTAAACAAATAATCGAGTGGCACATGTTATAAGGTCTAAATACCTTGCATCCAAGGCCATAGTCAAAAATTAAAAAAGTGATGTTGACAATGTACAAATCAATAGTTATCAAATTATATCACGTATTAACATGACTAGACATGTTTTTAATTTGTAAACATCGTGGATAGCAGTATTAATTAAATTAATATAACCATACTTTCAAAATGGATAGGTAATATTTTGTAGTATATCGTATTTCTATAGGTGCACCTCATCCAGTGATCCATTAAGTAATTGGTACTTAAAGGATTGGGCATTTTAATGAGATCCTTTCATACTCACTCGATAGGTCTGAAATTCTACACCATACGTATATTAACGTTATTGCAAATAATGAAAAGTATCCCAAAATTGTCCACATGTACAGCTTAACCGTTTAAACAAATCCTAAATATTAAATAATAAGTAAATATTTGAAGGCCCAGGTCTCGCTAAAATTAGAATGAGACTACGCGGCGGTGGTATCCAAATGAAAGAAAGAGACAATGATATTGTGAAGTATGATATTTGTCACTTAACAAAATAGCCCGTGTCGTAATAGCCCGAGCGCAGCGAACCTGTTTCAAATCTGTAAGGCCATGTGGCCGCGCTTCGAATCGGGGCGTGTACCAATGAGTTTGTACCAAGCAGTCAGTCTCGGTTGCCGTCAATAGATGGCGGTCGTTACAATCAGGCAACCCGCATTTGAGCAGCGTGGTGGATTTGGTGGACAGCTCCAAGCCCCCTCGTCTTGAGGGGAAGTCTAAGCCCCTGCAGTGGAGTATAAAAAGGGGTGATAAAATGTAATGGAACAAAATAGCGTTTTAATTGCAATGTTATGCGATTTTGGGGGAGATGTTTTTTTTTCATAAATTTGTTTTTATTTACTACTAGTTGTTTGTCTACTAACAAATAGTAGAATCAATCTGAAAACTGTTATTTGAATACATCGGAATTCGTATACTTACAAACGTAATATTTCATTTTTTTAATGATTTTCATTGTTCTCATATAGCGATTTTTCTCTCCAAATACGTCGGAAACGTGACACTTTAAAATACTATATTACATGACATTTTTTATATGTATAAGTGTCCTCTATCCATATATACACTTACGTCGTGCGCGGGCACTTTTAAAAAAATCAAAATGTAGGCGGGTTACTATGCCACATGATTTTCGATCAACGAGAAGTATTTTGATGGTTTTGATTTACTTGCGAGTGTCACATAAATGGCTCTATTTTTTTATTGGGCTGACATAAAACCTTACTATTTTACAGTTTCAAGGGACTAGACCTAAGTATTTGATATTCATTTCAACTTGATACCTCAACGCACCCTCCACGCGTCTGAGGAAAGGCGTCTTGACAAACAGATAGACAGACAGACGGACAACGAAGAGACCCCTCAAATGTTCCTTTTTTTTTCTTTTGAGTTCCAAAACCCCACAAAGAATATTTCAGCAATTTAAAACAATTGTAGTACTGATTTTCGATCTTCTTTTGGACTCTGTATCTCAAAAAGAAAAAAGGAACCTTTATACTCGTAGGAACACACCGTTATCCGTTCTGTCTGTCTATTAGGATCGTTTTTATATACAGGATGATATTTTAACAACCATTCAAAAAAATTTAGCCGTTAGGTATCACCAATAGACTTCATTACGTAAATAATAAATAGAGGAAACCTTGAGACTGAAACGGGGTGGAGCGTGCGGCGGCTGTGAACGACGACCAGAGTTATTGGTTTTTTCGGGAAAGGTTTGTGTAGTCATATCTCAATATTTTACCATTGCATTATACTAAAAGGAATCAAGACGGCCATCGGTTTTTTACATAAAAGATCATTATATTAAAATTTGGATGGTTGTTAAAATTTCACCTTGTATATTCAAATTTTTACTAGTAAACCGAATAAGGTGAAAATAGAGTATTTCCACTTTATGGTTGTATTTTGTTATTCAGTTGCTCGTCTGAAGTGACGGAACTATGTGCGCGAAGCTTAAGTGCTTTAAGAATAGAAAAGCCGATGGATGTTGGAAAGTGGTGAGGATCACAGAGAATCGAATGGATTAGAGGTGCCATGTGATAGTATTTGTTCACAGACACGTGTCCCAAAAAATATTTACTCACAAAAAAATATAAGTCAAAATGTTAACGTAAATTACATTTACCTATATCATTTTAGAAAGCAATTAAATCGTTAATCTTTCCCTTACATCTTCGGTATGATATCGCATTTTAGAGTTCAAGTTAAAAAGATCTTAAATAAGCACAATACTGCATACTTGAAGGGGACAGTGTATCCGCATACATGCCAACTCTAACCTACTCTATAATGCTCTGTGGTGAGGATATAAAATGAAAGTGTTTTCGTGTTTATATACTTAGATTATGGTAAAAGTTACTAAGTCAATTTTGGGCGCAGTTTCTCGGTAACCGATAATATCTTCCTATAATTGCTCGATTTTTTTTATTTTCTTCCACAAGTTCAAAGTACAGCATAAGTTAGCACAATAGATGTATTGTCAGCAAGTATGAAAAGATCTCTGTTAGATGGTACACATTTAGTAGATTCTCGTAGATTCCATAGCAAATTTCCGCACTAATATTTAAAATCCACCAACCCGCACTGGAGCAGCGTGATGGATTAATCTCCAAACCCCTTCACCCTGGGGGGAGGCTAAGCTCCTACAGTAGGTATAATGGGCTGGTGGAATGGAAAGTTTAAAATGCAAAATCATACACACTTAATTGATGAATAGATAATACTGAATTTTTCTTAATAGAGGTTACAAAACGTGTAGATTTTCACATGATTTAGACTTAGAGATGTCATTGATGCATATCTTCTGCAGCAGCTCCCGCGCTATGTTCAACGAGATGTGAGTACGAGAGCTTGCCAGTTTCGCCGGTTTAGCCGGTTTCGCTTCCTGCGTCAGAAAAAGAGAACGTTATAGCCAAAAAAAAACATTCTTCACTTCACTTCATCAGCCCATTTTTTACCCCACTGCAGGAGCTTAGGCCTCCCCCAGAGTGAGGAGGGGGGCTTGGAGCTTAAATCCACCACGCTGCTCCACTGCGGGTTGGGGACTGTAACTACCGCCATCTATTGACAGCGTCCGGGACCGACTGCTGAACGTGCCCTCCGAAGCACGGAGTCAGTGATAATTGTGTACCTACTTAAGTCAGAAAAATTCATTGGTACACGCCCGGATTCGAACCATGGCCCTATGGGGCCATATAAATTTGAGACAGGTTCGTTGCGCTTTGGGCTATTACGACAAAAAAACATTCCACAGTTGCAACTACGCTATTTAAAAAATGCCCGTACATTTCCCTATTGTTTCTGCAGTTAGCGAGAAGCGAAGCGGAGCCGTGTCGTGATAGCCCAGAGCGCAACGAACCTGTCTCAAATTTATATGGCCCCATAGGGCCATGGTTCGAATCCGGGCGTGTACCAATGAGTTTTTCTGACTTAAGTACACAATATCACTGACACCGTGCTTCGGAGGGCACGTTAAGCAGTCGGTCCTGGACGCTGTCAATAGATGGCGGTCGTTACAGTTCCCAACCCGCAGTGGAGCAGCGTGGTGGACTTAAGCTCCAAGCACCCCCTCCTCACCCTGGGGGAGGCCTAAACCCCTGCAGTGGGTGAAAATGGGCTGATGATGATGATGATGATGATGATGATGAAGCGGAGCCGTGAGAGTCGTGATAGCCCAAAGCGCAATGAACCTGTCTCAAATTTTTAAGGCCATAGGGCCATGGTTCGAATCCGGGCGTGTACCAATGAGTTTTTCTGACTTAAGTACATAACTATCACTAACTCCATGTCTCGGAGAGCACGTGAAGCAGTCGGTTCCGGACGCTGTCACTAGATGGCGGTCGTTATAATCCCCAACCCGCAGTGGAGCAGCGTGGTGGATATAAGCTCCAATCCCCCTCTCCCGGAGAGGCCTAAGTCCCTGCAGTGGGGTAAAAATGGGCTGATGAAGTGAAGTGAAGTGAAGCGGAGCCACCCAAAAGCCTCAAAAAATTATGAGATTTCTAAAATCAGCTAGTAAGAAGTTTATCTTAAGTCTATCGTACTTAGACTGATTACGAATATGAACTAACTGTTTTTACAATCTTTTGGTAACTATGCTTAATGCCCCATCTAAAATTACCACCTGTACATAGAAACAAGTATGCATTGATGTCACAATAACACGATAACCTTGAAAAGTTTCTTTTCACGATTTCATTCATTTTATTTTCGTGTAAAACACCCACCTTCTTCCCTGCTTTCTTCCCACGCGTCTCCTTGAGCCTTATCTGTTTTAGTACACCGACCAGTAACTCGTCTACGTTGTGCTGGATCCCAGATGACGTTTCGATAAACTTGGCGTCGCGCGACGTGGCTAACGCCTTGCCCTCTGGACAAAAACATTTAAAAAAGTATTTAGCCTACTTTTAAAATAACTATATCGCTCTATTAGTGAACTCGAAAACTTATTTAAGAAACAAATTTGATTCCACTGTATATTTTTCGTGATAGCCGAGTAGTGGCAAGCTCACTTCTTGTTTAGAAGATCGTGGTTCGAATCTCAGAGAGCGGCATATACCAATGAGTTTTCTCTGACTTAAGTCCGAGGCACGGAATCGGTGATAGTTATTTTCACTGACTGTGCGTGCCTCGGAGAGCACGTTAAATCATCGCGCGTCGGTCGCAGTTGCCAGATGGCAGTCGTTAAAATCCACCAACCCGTACCGGAGTCGTGTGGTGGATCAAGCCCCAAACATCCTCGTCCCGACGGTAAGCCTAAGCTCCTGTAGTGGGGCATTAATGGCCTGATGGGAGTATTTTTCAAAACCTTTCTGCGTAGTGTCGGTCAGGTGCTCGGAATGAAAAGAAAAATATGACAAAATTCGTGAAAATAATTTATGGCACATTTCCCTATCCTCGTAGCTGATAAGGCCGTATAGATTAATACTCCTTTATACGAGAAACAAACGAGATTAAGACGGCCTCACATTGTCGCCAAACTTCGGCGTAGGTACGCGTACTTTGATTGTTTTTATTTCTCAGGGGGGAAACGTATACTTTCGTCATTGCCATCAGCAATAACTGATCTAGAAGGTAATTTACTGATTCATTTGAACAAAGAATTACAACTTCTTTTTATTTACTATTACAATATGCAAGCACGGTAAACTGCATATTATAATCGAGGTGTTTATAGGTACGAGGCGAAGCCGAGTGCTTATAATAAACCGATGACTATAATAGCCAGCTTACTGAGTACGAGCATAGTGCGATGTTTTTCAATATATTTGCGATTAAAATTAGGTAGATACTTCAAATGTTATAATGGCGGGAGCTAAGGGCGCGAGTGGATTGCTTTTCGCGGTTTACGCATGCATTACGCACAAACAGAATGCTCGTATTGTACTCTCTCAACAAAGAAATTCAGAGTTTTTTTTGGATTTTTATTCCGAATCGATTGAGCTATGGCTCTTATTCTTACCAACAAACTCACTTCTCGAATAGACTAAAGTTCATTGAGAAAAAGTTAAGGAGTTCTATAGAAAATAAATGTTTTAAAAGCTTTCTAACGGCATATACTTAAAATGAGACCAATGAAACATGACAGTATAGCTTAATAGTAATTTTGTACCGTAATGTTGGACTTAACAGTACTAGGCCTTTTTAATTTACACCAATCCTTAAAAGCGTTGGGGACCTCTAAGTAAACTTAAAATACCTAATAATTAGCGCTCCCCGACGCTTTTAATGATAAAAAATCACTAGACAATGAACAAACTTGTATTATTTCACACTATTTATTAAAGGTTAGTTTTTTTGTGTCGGGGGTTTTTAAAATACAAATTTTAATTTTTTCCTAAAAGATTCACTTCTCGACTTCTCGCCCAAGAAATACGGTCGACTGCAATATACAGCCGCTACAAATAAGTGGGGTTTCAGACGGGTGCGAAAAGACAACTACGATGAAAGCTGCTGTGCAGTTATGAAAACCGCAACTCAACCGTATGATAATAACAAATAACAACATCTACCTAAACAGAAAAAGTGTAGAATTTAGGAAAAAACTCACAATGAAAATTTCATATGTTACAATAATTAGATTTTGTATCCTCCATTAAGTGGATTTAGATTGACCCATTTGTGTAATTTTTTTAAATTTCTTTTACAGGTTTGCACTGATAGTAATGACACGAAAAACCTCCTCCGCCAATCCCCCGCCCCCCCTCACAACACATATATGCATAAACATATACTATACTTATCGATCGATAGGTTTAAGATACTTCAACCGATAAGTTTACCCCACAAAGAATTCATTGCTGAGCAAGTTATGGGGCACTAGACAACTGGTATAATATTTGTGACATCCCACGCATCGCCATCTAGCCCCAAAGTAAGCAAGTACTACGCTTGTATTATGGGGTACTAGATAACTAATACATCTACATAATTTTTTTTTATAATACATACATATATTATAAAAAAATATTTAAGTATGTATGTATACCACATATTTTGACTGACCGGTTGGCCGAGTGGTGAGAGACCCTAACTGCAGAGCCAAGGGTTGCGGGTTCGATTCCCGCCCGGGACAAATATTTGTTTGCATGAACATGTCTATTTGTTCCGTTTCTGGGTGTAAAAGTATCTTCACATATTATACTTAAATATTCTTTTTTATAATATACACGTATATAGATACTTTTTATATCCAGACACGGAACATATAGACATGTTCATGCACACAAATATTGCCCCGGGCGGGAATCAAACCCGCGACCCTTGGCTCCGCAGTTAAGATCTCTAACTACTACGCCAACCGGTCGTCAATGTAATATCTGATTTAACCTATTACCTAGTCATCAATCATTATCAATAAATTGTTCCTGTTATTCAAATGCTCCTGACCTTGGACCTAACTCAAATGGGTTAACGTGTAGTACCTGGATTAAAAAAAATTATATTTATGAATATTAATTGATATGTAATTACCATTAGTGGAAACTTGACGTGCCCTCGCCAAGTCCGCCTTGTTTCCTACGAGCACAACAGTCCTTTCGACAGTGAACAGTTCCCTCGCCAAATACGCCAACAGTTCAGCGGCTCTTGTAAAAGAACTTTTGGCCACCACCGAATAAACGATGATGCAAGCGTGTGGCGCGTAAGTCGACAAACAATTTTCTACCTGTCAACAAAGAAAAGTTGGTTGATTATTTATTGAACTTTCAATAAACTTAAAGCTTAAAATAATTTTCAACGTATGGTACTGTTATCAATGGCTTTCGATAATTATGAGTATTCCTTTTTTGATGTTTTAAGAAGGAAAAATACTTTAAATGATTTTTACTTATTAATGAAGAGTTATTCGTCTCTTATTTAAAGGAATTCCGGAGACAATGGTTGCTATGTCTTTAAATAAATAGGCTATTTCAAATCAAAGGTTCATACTAGACGTTGATGAACCAGCGAATCAGACTAATTAAAATAATAAACTTAATTAAAATAAACAATGCCCTGATGATGCAAATCTGGTATAATTCATTCCATTGTAAACGACCCACCGATGTCGTAGAATCAATTTATGGAAACGCTTGCTGCGGTTGACATTGCATCTCTCAAAACATCATGTCTTTCATTACTTACGACTGCCATAAGCTGCCTACTTTGTAAAATGTACTCCCCCCGTTCCACTCCGACTGATCAGCGCAGGTACAGTCATGTACAATTGTATCAGAAAAGTAATAGGAATGGGTTAGCATTGGACGCTCAGCTGGTCTAACACGCAACTTTTTATCCGTAACCTTTCTATCGGCGTTGAGCTATAGCGGATTCGGCTACTTCTGTCAAATCGGTACCATGTACACTTTTAGCCGTTCATGACAGCCAAAGGATAGGTAGCAGACCTCGGCGTATAAAAGTGGCGTGTTACCGATTTTCATACTAAATTAGACCAAGAAAGCGTTGACAGTTAGCGGATTCGCGACTTCGCCGCCAGAGCTATCCGCGGCGGATAAAGTGGTTTCGTGTTACGCATTTAGTGTTTCCGTGAAATAACAGCGCGGATAAGGTTCGGATAAAGTGGCGTGTTAGACCTGCAGGTTTGCCCGAAGTTATCCAATGAAATAATTTTAATAACAGATAGTCATAAATTATAAAGAAAATACTGTAAAAACAACTTTATTGTTAAATACATTTGGTTCAAATTGTCTTGCAAATTGCAAATTGCAAGTACGTCCATTACTTTTCTGATAGATGTGTAGGTACCCGTCGCTCCACTGCGTCCCGCTCTCCCGCTACACCTAAAACTGGTTAATGCGACGCGACTTGTGCCTTGATTGTAACTGTATCTCTATATCACTATACTATTTAAAAAACAATCACTGGTCTCAACTGAAAATCGATACTTAAGGAAAAATTTCGTATCACCACTCAAAAAATTTAGTTCGGAATTCACGGAATTCACAATTTAAAGACCAAACAAAGTTCAAAGGTCACATTAGGCACTTCTTGGCTAAAACAAAAGGATTCTAGTCATAACTTCACGTATTTTTCTTACGAAGGCCCGCCGTTGCGGCGGCCATGACAGGTACGAATTTTCAAATCTTTACGCTGTCGATGCGTCCGTCCGAATACTCCGAATGTGTGCGCCTTACTACGACCGCGACATAGATAAAAAGTCACAGACAGATAATATAAGAATGAAGGCGGACATAGACACATTTTATTCTGAACAGACAAAGAAAATATGGTCATTATAGTGGTATTTTTTAACGACTTCATCGTTTTCCTTTTGAGAAGGTGGACTGAGGCTAAATTTATGTAACTTGGATAAATTATTAAAATACGATTCCTTTTGTTCAGGCTAGTGTCTTTTTGTGTATGTACATATTCTTGTAAGGTTACCGAGCGGCTACCAGCCTTTATGTGTGTTTTCGAACATAATATGTTGATTAAATAGGAACTCTAGCGAGGCTAGCATGCGCACCATAATATTTCTCGACGCATTATCTTCTGCCGAAATGAGATGCTTATAAAAGTAACATATACTAGAGATACAGTTACAATCAAACTTCATGGCGGATCCGAAAGTAGGCACAAATCACGTCGCAATAAACATTTTTATGTGTAGCGGGACGCAGTGGAGCGGTATATGACTGAATCTGTGCAAGGCCACTTAAAGCGTTGTATTCAGATCCGCCATAAAGTTTGACGCGATCTGTATCTCGTTTCGACACGAGATAATGCGTCGAGAAATTTTGTAGCGGTTAGCAACCCCTGCTTGTCTATACTAAGTTCTTCTTATATAAACAAGTAAAAGACTAATTGTATCTGAAAATTTTTAAAAAAAATTACCATTTTGCAGATGAGACCTTGCGATAGTTTTAAATCGATTATCAAGCGTTATCTATACGGGACGGAACGAGGGCGGTACGGCACCGTCAAAAATATCGTTGGCGACAATTTTTTTCCTTTCATCATCATCATCAGCCCATTTCTACCCCACTGCAGGGGCTTAGGCCTCCCCCAGGGTGAGGAGGGGGGCTTGGAGCTTAAGTCCACCACGCTGCTCCACTGCGGGTTGGGAACTGTAACAACCGCCATCTATTGACAGCGTCCGGGACCGACTGCTTAACGTGCCCTCCGAAGCACGGTGTCGGTAATATTGTGTACTTAAGTCTGAAAAACTCATTGGTACACGCCCGGATTCGAACCATGGCCCTATGGGGCCTTATAAATTTGAGACAGGTTCGTTGCGCTCTGGGCTATCACGACACTTTTTTTCCTTTGCTTCGTCTAATATCGTCTAACAGGTGAGTTCAGTTTATGCGGTTAGGGTGTTGTGCGTGTTACTTCACTGTTATAGGCACCGAAAGAAATCGCACGTCAGTCTTCAATCACCATACTTTAGATCGGTAATTTTTTGGTGACGTTATGTTGACGATAACGCGCCGTGCCCTCGCCGTTCCGTCCTGCATAATTACCGCTTTACATTGGTTCCCAAAAGCCTTTATGAAAAATAACAGCAAAATTCGTGGCGTTTAAACAGCCATCGCTCCATTTTATGCAACGTGTAACTGAACCAACCAGAGAATTTATACATTCCCTACATATTGATATTGTGACAAAATAGCCTTTATCATATATAACGTTAGGTTCATTTTCAAATGTAACATCTTGCGTTTCAAATTCAAGATAGTATAAAATCTGGCCAAACGCGCATCGGACATGAATTAACTTTCGATTCCCAAGCTTATAGATTTGACTAAAGTTTGTTTTAAGTATCGTTTATTTTAAAAAAAATAAACTGTTAAAGACAGGTTAGTGGGTTAGGTTAATATTTATAATAAATTATCTTATTTCAAAATTCAAAATTACCTTATTTCAAAAAAATTGTTGGTAATTAAAAATTACGGATATCTAAAAAACTTCGGAACACATCATGTACCAAAAGATTTCGTTAAAAGCGTTTACTAAGTATTACTTACTTATTCTTTTTTTTTAGATCTCACAATAGAAACCGTTCAAGATTTAGGAAGGATAGGAAATACTGTTAACGATTTAAAAAAATATTCACTTAAATAAAAAATCCCTAAAAAACCAACATTACATTTTCAAAGATTATGATTGCTTATAAGACAAGGTGCGCGGAAAATAATATTTCAACCCTTAGGAAGTCCAAGGTATTATTAAAATAGACAATAATAATGATAATAACGTATACATCACAACAACGTCTAGGCCCCAAATTAAACATTAGCTTGTATTTTGGGTACCAAGCGAAGACACCACATACTTACATATTAACCAGAAATACATATAACAACCAAGACCCGATACCGCAATATTCGCCACATAAATACTAACCCGACCTGGGCTTCGTAGGCAGAGGGTCGCTACCCTCTAGGCTAAACGGTCGTCAGATTCGTGAGATAGATTATAAGATAGAATAAGATATTATTATGTCAGAATAGATAAGGGAAATAGTAGAGTATATAGGTGAAATTTTTACAACCATTCAAATTTTAATATAATGATCTTTGGTAAAAAAAATATGGCTGTCTTGTTTCATTTTAGTATCGTTCAATAGAAAAATATTGAAATATGACTACCCGAACTTTCCCTGAAAAAACCAATAACTCTAGTCATCATTCACGGCATCTGCACGCTTCGCCCCGTTCTCAAGATCTCAGGCACTTCGTGAAAAAGAAGGCAACCAAACGTTATAAAATAACACTGTAGATAAAATAATTTATTATGTTAGTGAAACCTATATTTATTGTTTACGTAATTCGTTCTATTGGTGATACCTAACATCTAGACATGTTTTGGATGGTTGTTAAAATTTAATCCTGTATATATATGAAACTTTGGCATACGAGCGGACAGACAGATTACATGTCGGAATTATAACCGTTTTCGTCATTTAGCTCAATCGATTCAACGAGTCAACGATTTCGCACAAAGTACTTTGACGACCGCTTAGCCTAGTGGGTAGCGACCCTGTCTACGAAGCTGGAGGTCCCGGGTTCGAATCCCAAGTCGGGTCAGTATTAATATGATGAATATTGATACTGGTACCGGGTCTTGGTTGTTATGTATGTGTGGTGTCTTGGGAAAAATATTTATATATGTATATATTATGAAGAATATTTAAGTGTGTATATTAGTTGTCTAGTAACCCATAACACAAGCATAATACTTGCTTACTTTGGGACTAGATGACGCTGTGTGGGAAGTCCCATGTATTATACATTCTGGTTAAATTCTGTTATAGATTGTATATTAGTACAATTACTGACCGACATCTCTGTACTGGGATGATCGACGAAAATCAGTTCGGACTCTTCGCCGTCCAACAGCACCGACACCGATTTCTCGCCGAATTCGTCATCTAAAACAATGCCGAAATGGAAAAATCTACAAAATATAAAATAAACACATAATCACAACGAAATAAAGAACGAAATACACACATTCGCAGTTAAAATTATTAATGCATGAAAAGAAATATAAATTATATAAGGAATAATCTTAAATAAAACGAAATATTTATATAATTTATAAAACAAAAAAAAAGCTCATGACCACAAAACAGAAAACTTCACGCAATTGCTATAGGTCAGTTTTACATAACTACAAAATGCTATTAATTGAGTGTATACAAGTATGTCACAGATTAAAAAAAAAATACGTGATATAAAAAAAAATACGCACATTATACAGGATGTTCGGCTGAAAGTAGTCCAAACTTATAGAGCATGTAAAGCTTACCGAACCGAACAAAAAGTTTCAAGTGAACAGATGGCGCAAACTAACGGTTACCGAGAAAAACATGTTTAAAGTTGAACTACATTCAGTCGACCATTCCTTAAATATATAATAATATACTGCTTGTTTGGCTGGACGTAGGCCAAACGTATAGACCGTGTTGAGCTTACCGAACCAAACAAAAAGTTTCAAGTGAGCAGATGGCGCAAACTAACGGTTACAGAGAAGATGTTTAAACTTCAATTTCTTTCCTTACTTATTTTTTTTTAACTTTTTGTTTAGTTCGGGAAGCTGTACGTTCTATAAGTTTAGATAAAGCTCAGCCGAACCCTACGTATTTGTGTCCTTCCGTATAAAATTATATATATATATATTCAAAAAAATAAATCACTATACTATTGAGGTGGGTACTGTGGGTAGAAACAATAATCAACACGATACGTTTAAATTTGCTCAACAAAACGTTTATGGATAAGTAAAAGGTTAAAGAAGTAAAAAGTTAAACTTCGCACTTAAAAAAGTGTTTTCATGGATACAAAATAATATATTGCCGACAAGTAAAACAAATCTTTTTTTATCTGTGGAAACTATCTCGGTTTAGATAACTTTGCCAATGCCAAGTTTAATTATTTTCATCTGCTAGCAAATAATACTTAAAAAAGGCAACGTTGTATGAGTTTTTTTCATAATTCCCTCAGAAGCTTCGAAACTAAGCCATGTTGAATAAAAAAAAAAAAAATTCTCAGGCTCCTCGCCGTTTCCAAGACTTGTCTGTGAAAAGGTTAAAATGTCCGCGAAACGATAAATTGTTATCATAGTGTTCAAACCATGTTAAAACACGATATTAATACAAACTGTAATTTTATAATAATTTGATGGTTAACCGACATAGAAATTATTTATTTCGTACATAATGTTTAACTGAATGATCAAATTAATATAACTCATATGATGTTTTTGACAGTTTGTCAAATGTCAAATTATATAAGTAACAACGTTTTTAAGGTTTCCATACCCGAGGGTAATAACCGGGACTGCTATATTACTAAGCCTCCGCTGTCCGTCCATCTTTTCGTCTGTCTGTCACAGTGTTGTATCTTTTGAACCGTTATGGGTGAACACTTGAAATTTTCACAGAGTGTGTATTAAAATAAAACATAAAACAAAATTAAAAATCAAAGGGGGGTCCCCAAGCAAGAAACGTGTTTTTTGGTATTTTTGGTGATTGGTAATTATGAGATCATTGCTTACACTTGAAATATTCATGAAGTTTATAACTACTATGGTCGTTAAAACAACAAATAAAAATAAAATAAAGTTCAAAATTAAAGGGGGTCCCCATACAAGAAACGTGTTTTCTTATATTGTACGGTAGTACGGAACCTTTCGTGTCCAAGTTCGACTCGCACTTGACCAGTTTTCAATTTCACGCTCGCATCATTGTGCTAAGTACCTAATACGCTAATATGCGCCAAAAATATTATTTTTAAAGAGTGTTTCATTGGTATAATTGGATTTTCAAATAAATTATAACGACGATATTTTTTTAGCGAAAGCCAGCTGTCGACAGCAAAACAATGTACTTAATGTTTTTTTGTTATTCTTTTTAAATTGAAATATTTTGATAAAGATTTTATTATCTGGATCATAAATTAAATTGAAATTAATTAAAAAAGAAAATTGCACATTATTGAAATAATTAAAATAATGTTTTTTTTTGTTACAAAAAGGCAATAATAATAATAATGCCTAGCACATCCCACACAGCGCCATCTAGTCCCAAAGTAAGCAAGTACTATGCTTGTATTATGGGGTACTAGACAACTGATATACATACTTAAATATTCTTTTTTTAAACAATATATACATATAAGATACTTTGACACTCAGACACGGAACAAGTAGACGTGTTCATGCACACAAATATTCGATGGGAATCGAACCCGCGGCCCTGGGCTAGTTAGGGTCCGGTCAGTCAATGGCCCTCAAATGGTCCTCAATAAATAACAGATGAATAAATATACAATTGTAATAAATTTAGTATAAATAATTTCGAAAACTGTAAATCTAAGCTTAATGAAAACGCTATTAGAATATGAATTCGCTTAATGGAGCGGATTCAGACCCATCCATTAGAGGCGACAGACGTGTAGTTAGTGAAATATTCTATGAATAAATAACGTTACATTCATCAAATCCGCTTCAACGTATACTATTGTATAGTATAAAGTAGTATACTCGCTCAACTTAAGGTGACGCTAGCCGCTAACTCTAGGACTCATTTAATCGTATCTACACTACTTTATCATACAAATATAAAGTTAAAAAAAATATAATAATAAAAAATATTTTTTTCCAAATAATAATAATAAAACTTGAGACATATACACAGCGCCATCTAGACTCAAAGTAAGCAAATATTGTTTTATGGGCACTAGACAACTGGTATACATACTTCAATATTTCTTTATAATTACTACATATAAGATACCTTTACACCCAGACACGGAACAAATAGATTTGTTCGGGTACACAAATATTGTTCCTGGGGGGTAATAGAACCCGCGACCTTTCGTTCTACAGTTAAAGTCTCTATTCACTCGGCCAATTAATTGATCAGTCGCATATTGCTTACTTCACACAATCGAATAAAAAAGTAAATGCAAGTAGTGCCTGGATTTATATTATAACTACGCAATTTCTGAATAAATTTTAAGTCTAATACAAAACCTAAAATAATGATGTTTCAAAATCATCTTTTGAGTCATCGAAGGGTTATTTTTTATTTTATAATATTAAAATAAATTCTGTAAATTGCATATACGTGATTCGCGATTGATTCCTCGTAGTGTTTTCAAACAGCAGCTTGGCGTCGGTTAAGAGGATTGTGTAGTGGCAAATTTCCATACAAACGGCGTTAACGGTTGCACTCCAATAAACCTTAACGGACTGGCGCAATAAATATGCAGATCAGCAAAAACTAGGTTTTTGCATTTTTAAATTTTTAAATATTTTGATACGTCACGTCAGAAGAAAAAAACTTAAATTTCAAAACTTAAAATATTTCGATTCTATTTTGTAATTTTTTAACTTGCTTTTTAAAGTAAATAAATGTAATAAAATTAATATGAAGTAATTTCAGGTTGAACATGTTGTGAATAATGAAGAAATTAAAAAAAAAACCTGAGCATTAAATTTTTTTTTCTTATGACGTATTAAAATATTTAAAAAATTAAAAACGTATGAACCCATTTATTATCGATCTGAATACCATATGATTTTTTTACGCCAATCGGTTAAGTTTAATTGGGTGCAACCGTTAATAATGTCCTTTTTTATTATTTGCCACTACATATTTCTCTTAATAAAAAAAATCAATGAGCGAGCGAATATACTTCGATCTATTTACACTCAACTCGCTTATAGTTTGCTTATAATAGGTCCTAATAGTAATTTATCTCTCCTCTACATTACATTAATATACTTCTCCTCTATACTTATCCTATATCCTCTATACTTATCCTATATCCTCTATACTTATCCTATATCCTCTATACTTGTAATATACTCACTACATTCAGTGAAAGCTGTAGTAAATAAATTCTATGGAAAAATAGAGCGCATTAAATGCGATCGATAACCAATCGCTGTAGGATGAGTAACTTTTTACTTCTGTAGTCAGATTATTTTCGTTATTCAACGTTCGTGGTAGTATACAGTAAATAAAATAGGATTTAATTCAGCATCTTTCGAGGAAGGGATTCTATTGTTTTTTTTTTATTATGTTGAATATCTGTAAACAAATATTACACATTTTTGTAAACCCTGTTTGAACAATTCGGTATGACCATTATAAGATACCGTGTTTATGGTTCCTATCGAAAATATGGTTAAAAATATAAAAAAAAACTAATTACCTTCCTTAAAAAATATCGTTTTTTAGTTATAAATTTTTCTAAATGGTGATTGACAAGACCGGATATGACGCGAGTTTTATGTGGATTATTAGTATTATGAAGGATTTTAAGTCATTTATTGACAACAGTAACTGTTAAGTTGTTAGATTTTCAAAATAGCGCACATGGAGTGATTTTTTTTGGCGCCATTTTGAGGAAAACTCTATATAATTACATTACAAGAATCATATGTTAATTTTGCTTTGAATTTCGTTCACTAAAAAAACAATGTATAGTTCTAATGTGATGTTTTATTTTTTTCAAAATGAAAAAGTGTTTGAATACACATTTCGAAAAAATCTAGCCAAGCAGTTGTCTATCAATGGCCTAGAATTTATTTCAACTCAATACTTTCTATGGGAGCGTAATTGCATCGTCATATCCGGTCTTATAAATCGCCATTTTGAAAAATTAATAACTGAAAAACGATGTTTTTCTAACATTTAAGGAACGAAATTAGTTTTTTTTTATTTTTTATTTTGAACCATAATTTCGATAGAAAACTTGAAAACGGTACCTATGTAAAAAAAGTTGTTTAACAGAATGGGCTTGGACTAAAAACTTTTTAACACAGTTTTATATTTTTTTTCCGAAAATATATATCAACCTACCTTACTTTTAAGATTTTATGTGTATAATTTTCTTAGTTATGCTTTTTCAAAAATTAATTAATAAAATATCCCTGTGACGTCAACTGGACAGATATTTACTATTTACATTATTTTAGACTAAAAAGAGTCATAATATTTTTATCGATTCATGAGGATTACCATTTCATTTGACATTCACCTCATTATTTTTAATTTGGTTTTGGTTTTTTAATGCACTTTTTGAATGCACGTTTGTGGTGACGTTCTTCCACAAAGTAATAAATTAACCCCTGTGACGTATTTCAAAACTATGTTATATAAATACGAAATAAAGATATTTGATTTAATGTGGAAAGCAGAGCAATAAACTCAACCGCCCAGATGACGTCACTGGAACAATTTGAGCGTATGAATTTTTGTATATATCTGGCGAATTTCTTGATAGAAAAAATTGATATTTTGAGAGGTTATTCTATAACCTTATTCCCTTTAAATTTTATAACTAGTCCAAGTACATTGTGTTGAGCGTGAAAGTACTTAGACATAAGGTAACACCTTGTCTCGCTCCAGTTTTTTTTTTTTAATTTTAGTTTTACAATGTCATGTGATTTTACCGTATACTTCCAGTAAAGTTGCATGTATGTTTGAGAGTAAATATACTTTTTCAGACGCCGACACGACATACACTACGCTTTTATATGCATTGTCGTATTATTGCATACCGAAACGAGGACAACTATGAATTTGGATTAATAATATAATCTTCATATCATAAAAAAAAAAAAATTAACCATTTTGGATAACCCGTCTTCATCAAAGAACATAATAAATTCGTTTGAAGTGGTTACCTACATATATATCTGCGTTGTATTAATAACTTTGAAAATATAATTTTAACAATAATAAAGTATTAATTATATTTTAAGTGAATTAAAAATTTCTAAAAAAATCATATTCAAATTTGTAACAGATATTCATCGACTCATAATGGGCATTGAACAAAAATTTTGACGTTACATTCGAATGCTTTTTTTAATGAAAATATGGACAATCTGGAGTATTTTGATAATTTATTGTTTTTTGTTTAAATTATCAAGGCGAACTCGTGTTAAGAGTTATAGCTGATGACGTTATTACCACTAATTATAATGATGTTCTACGTATTGCACTTTTTTGTATGGCCGTCCGTCGTTACATGTACTAGTGACGTCACATTAATGTTTCACGTTTTCTTTTTTGTGTCTGTGTTATTACGCCTCCGAAAAATTCTAAATTTTTCTGTTGAATAAGGACACCTATATCTATAAATACATTTTTTTTGGAGTTGGTCGCTATGTTTTTAACAATGCCCATTTAGTGTTAAAATTGTATAATATTCATATTTTAGGCCAATAATTAAATATGACTTTAAAGTTGTTCTTATGTTTAAGCACAGACAAGTCAACCTTTAGACCACGCTTTAACAGGGAGTAGCATTCGCCAAGGCTATGTAGTGACACTACATAACTACGTCACTAGTGAGCCGTCAGTTGGAAGCAGGTCGGAAGCCATTAAATTGTCAATTTTGAACGAGCCAATGAAAACTAGCCGACCTCTCCCCGCACCCCGCCACTTTTTGGCGATTTCGTTTTCGTGCTGACGTTTATTAAAGCGTGGTCTAAAGGTTGACTTGTCTGTGTATTTAAGGCTGCCTTAAATAAAAAATAATAATAATAGTTTGCTTTTTAACTATTTTTATAATAATATCGATATAAACATCGAAACAAAATGTATAATTAAAAAATCGCATGATATTTTTTATTTACTTTTTGCTAGATGGAAGCAGTGTAATTACACTGCTTATGTACAAACCAAATAATATTATCTGATTTAGGAATAACAAAAGATTTTCGAAAACAAATACATTTTTACACGCTATAGTTTTTAGAATATCGAAGACATTATAGACATAGAAAAGAAAAAAAATGAAGCTAGTCAACTTTTTTGTTACTAGTTAGTGAATATAAATATAAACTGAGTCGTTGATAGATTATTTTTTTTTTTAAATGATCACTTTAATTAAAACTATTAATAATATTTGATTTCTTTATTATAGTTTTTTTTTTAAATTTCATTATTACTTAAATGTCAAAACAATTTTATTACCTATTTTAAATAAAAAAAATATCTAATTCGGGACATCACTTGTTAAATATGGTAACCCCAAATGCGCAAAGTTTGCTGTGTTGCTCCCTGAGGTGAGAACTTAAAAAAAAAATATGAAATACACAATCACCGCTTAAAGTTGTCATTTACCCGAAGGAGACTTGCAACAAACACTTCAGATAAAATAAGCGAGCACAAATCGTACAACGTTTAACGCTTAAAGTAATAACTGACCGCTATACTTTGATTGGAACGATGATGACTTTCATCTCTTGTACAACCAAATACGATCATGAAAGACGTTATTGTTCTGATCAAAGTATATCTGTCAATTTCTACTTTATTCGACATACGTTGGCGTAATCTCTTTTGGTGCAACTCGCTGTAAGAGCGCTGGCCGTCAAACGCGTAGTTCTATTTGGCAGTAGGAAGTGAGAGGTAACTGGCGGAGGAACTACTCAAATGACGCCGTTAGTTTACCATGACCTAAATTTTTACCACCAAACAGACCACATAGAGCACTGCGCGTTTAAAAGCCAGCGCTCATGACTTGTGCCGCTTACACAAATTTGCTTCTACACAAAGAAAAAAACTCGATATAGTAATTAAAAACTCTTAAAAGGACAAGGCCCATTGGTCAAACAAACAACACCTGAGATGTAAAAAATAAATTATACGCCACATAGACCTTTTGATCGAAGGAAACTCATTACAATTACAATGACTGTCTAAAAAATACGAGAAACTAGGATAAAAGATTTTATTGCGAAAAGATTCTGTCTGAAAACAAAATAAATACTAATACAATTTGTATATTTTACCCACAGACAAGTCAACCTTATAGACCACGCTTTGACAGGGAGTAGCATTCGCCAAGGCTATGTAGTGACACTACATAACTACATCACTAGTGAGCCGTCAGTTGGAAGCACGTCGGAAGCCATTAAATTGTCAATTTTGAACGAGCCAATGAAAACTAGCCGACCTCTCCCCGCACCCCGCCGCGATTTCGTTTTCGTACTGACGTTTATTAAAGCGTGGTCTATAGGTTGACTGCTCTGTGATTTTACCCGACCTCTACAAACTTGAGAATTATTTTATTATGTATATGTATTTATATTTAGAATTTAGGAATATTCGGACTTCTGTTCGTGTCAGGCACTTAATGGGCGTTGCCCTTTTATTATTGAATGGAAAGTGAAAATGAGCAATAGTCGATGTCGTGTCGGCGCGTGTTAGTGTTTTAACAAACAAAAAACTATAAGGTTCCGACGGAACACTTACCGCCTTTAGCTTCAGCTAGCCGCAAGCAAGCAAAAAGAATTTCAGTTATTTACAGTGAGGATTAGCAACAGCCAGAAATAAAATAAAGCAATAAAATGTGTTTTAAATACCTGTAATTAAACTAAAACATGCAAATTTATTAAACTATTTCTTATAAATCGATTTGTAAATTTAAACATGCATATTTGTATAGTTATGAGTTAATATCAAAATAAACCATAATTACATGCAACCTAAGGCATTAAATTTAAATTCATTACAAATATATGGGATAATAGTTTCCCTAACGGATGGACTACCTACAACGCACAAAACTTTTTACTAAGTTTTGGAAGTTTGTGTTCACAATTTTTTGATAAAAGGTTTTGATATCTTCGTCCCTCTACTAAAACCATAAAAATACGAATTTACTAGAAGCACTCTTCTGCTCATACCGTCTAAACACTCTTCTTCTAGTTAGCTAGTGTATCTTTGGCAAGTTTCAGTCCGGTTTCAGTCTGCGAGGTTCCTGCGCGAAATTGCGTTTAATATTTTCGATACTGTGAAGTGACATTTCTGACTCTATTAAATTAAAACCAAACACTGCTGTCTAATTAATTTACTCTATGAATAAAACTGTTATAACCTTGAAGTATTGTGAAGATCGTCAAATTTAAAAAAAAAAAAAAAACAGGCTATGTCAATTAGGGATAAAACACAGATGCAATGGATAGACGAATAATCTAATTATTTATATTCTTCAGCGGAGTACTGCAATATTCGCCATTTTGTATTCTTCTAAGACGAATTAATTGACAAATATGTTCATAACGTATCATTTTCCATTCCATCAGCCCTTTTTATACCCCACTGCAGGGGCTTAGGCCTCCTTTCAAGAAGAGGGGGTTTGGAGCTTAAATCCACCACGCTGCTCCAATGCGAGTTGGCGGATTGTAACGATCGCCATCTATTGACAGCATTGGGACCGACTGCTTTACGTGCTCTCCGAGGCACGAGGCAATCATATATTTACCTACTTGAATGCCTTGAAAACGACACGACGCGACAGTATCTGAAGATATTTGATAAGGGGGTGATAGACTAGCGAGCTTTACCGCGATTTTATGACTCATCGACATAGAAGTAGGATTAATATTATAACAGTAAGACCAGAATAAGCGAAAGTCCAGTTGAATAGGCGCGTATTCTAGTCTTCTATGGCGATGAGTAATAAAACCGCGGGAAAGCTCGGGCGGGGAGGCCCGTGGTTCCACCGGTTTGACCTACAGATAGGACCACGGTATACCACTATGTACCCGAGGTCCTATATACTGGACCTAAACCTGAGCATAAAATGTTTTCGAATGTCTTCGACTTCAAAATGACCTATATTTTAAACGGAGAAAAAATTAGACTTAGAGTAGTCCAGTAGGACGACTGGGACATAGTGGTACACAGTGGTCCTACCAGTAGGTCAAATCAGTGGGACCACGGGTCTTTCACGGTAAAGCTCTCTGATCGATGACAACTAATAAATCAACCATTTTATTATTATTATTATAAATTCGCAAATACCTAGCGTCCGCCATTTTGTTTTAAAAACATTTAGAGCATTCACAAGAGCAATTGGTTTTGAACATAAAAGTACGAATTGAGTAGAAGCCCTTTTCTGCGTTTACCGTCTAACAACTCATATTCTGGCTAGCTGGTGCAAGATGACAAATTTTAGTCCGAGTTTCAGTCCACTCTTTAGCCGCACTTCGCCTTCGAGAAATCCCCGCGCACCGGTTTCACCTCCCCCCCCCCCCCAACAAAAATGGGTGATGTAACTTCGATACTGTGAACTGACATTTATGACTATTAAAATCAAACGCTGCTGTCAAATTAATTTACTCTGTGGTTTTGAAAAATTATGAAATTACATTAAAAAATCTGCCATAAAAACATTATTGAAACAATTTAAAGTCTTTGTAAAACTGAATACAACATATTTCATTGCTAACTACATTTCGTCTTGTATATCAGCAGATTTAATTTATTGTGAAATTAATAATTATCAATTATAAGCAATCAGTTGAAATTAAGTATTTTTAAAACGTAATAAAAAACTCTATTAAATAATATAATTAAATTAATCAATTTGTTTTAAAGCACCCATAAAACTTAATACGAGAGTTTTCAGTGTTTAACAACATGGCGCTTAGCGTTTGCCATTTTGTTCGATGTGAAATTCAAAATATTTCATCTAGATTAATCGATTTTCAACAAAGTTACTTTATTTAAATAAAGTTACATTACTTAAATAATCGATTTGTTGTAACAGCCCTTGAAAAAACAGACTAAGAAAATATTCTTCAATATCGAAAGAATCGATTATATTAATATCGATTCACCAACTTAAAAGTAAACAGAAATAAATGAACCGACATTTTAGCTTTAAGTAAAAAAAAAAAGCCTCCGCCTAACGTTATTTATTTATAAGCGCACGGACAGGTAACGAAGGTTGTGTCATTCCGTATTCCTGTGATGACGGTCCTCTTAAATTGTTTTTAGTGACTAAGTATAACGTGTATGAGGCAGTTAAAGTAAAGTTACGTCTGTGGTTACGGTTACGTATATGACGTCGTTGTTTGAATTTGATTTCATATTGAGATATTTACTAAAATTATCAAATCTTTTCAGTCCAGTTTAGCCGAAGAAGGCAGATTTGTTTGTTAAGGTATACGTACAGGAAATAAATGCAACAAGTAGCGGAAGTATTTAGAAATAAATGAATGGATGTTTTGCTAAGGTCACTTTTCCACTGCAGACAGAACATCTCGGTATTGGCTAGATTTAATATACATAAAAAAATGTGACGGTATTTGTCCAGAGAGACGCTTTCCAAATACAATTACCCACACAACAAAAATAAGTAAAAATATTACGCATAGATAAGCAGTTACGTCTCAGATTTACATCATTTTAGAAAGCACCTGTCGTGATAGCCCAAAGCGCAACGAACCTGTCTCAAATCTATAAGGCCCCATAAGGCCATGGTTCGAATCCAGGGCGTGTACCAATGAGTTTTTCTAACTTAAGTACACAATATCACTGACACCGTGCTTCGGAGGACACGTTAAGCAGTCGGTCCTGGACGCTGTCAATAGATGGCGGTCGTTACAGTCCCCAACCCGCAGTGGAGCAGCGTGGTGGACTTAAACTCCAAGCCCCCCTCCTCACCCTGGGGGAGCCCTAACCCCCTGCAGTGGGGTAAAAATGGGCTGATGATGATGATGATGAGAAAGCGGTTAAATCGTTTTTCCCTTTCACTTACATCTTTGGTATGATATGATGTGACATTTAAGAGTTTAGGTTACTTGCAACTGCACACTTGAAAGGAACAGCTTATCCACCTAAATGCCAACTCTAACCTACTCTAATGATCTGTGGAGTATTCGCTGCTCCTAGACCATTTTCCATATTTTGGTCCAATTATAGTAATTATTCCCGCTTTCGACTTACCACTATATATCTTTATGAGTTGAATAGTATAGGGTACCTTGTTGAAGATAAACCTAGACTATTTTCATAGATATTTAAATATGCTCTTCTGATCAAAACCTTCGGGTCAAAGGAGTGCATCGCAGTTTTCGCGTATGAAATTTTTTTGACATTTTGATCCTTTGCGTGTTCTAACATTATTTGTTGAAACGATGACAAAGAACGAGAATTATTTTATCGATAATAATAATAATAACGTGACATGACAACATGACAACAACGTCTAGGCCCCAAACTAAGCATTAGCTTGTGTTTCAGATACCAAGCGAAGACACCACACACATATAACAACCAAGACCCGGTACCAGTATCGATATTCATCATATAAATACTGACCCGACCTGGGATTCGAGCCCGGGACCTTTATCTTCGTAGGCAGGGTCGCTACCCACTAGGCTAAACGGTCGTCATAATAGACCAGATATAGCATTATATTCAAATTTATTTCAGTGTATACATTAATGTAAGGTGACTCGTAGAATCAACACGCACTACAACCTTCTTTGACTTATTTAAAAGTACACAAGAAAAACAATACAGTTTCAACTAAGGACAACAGACTATTCAATCTCGAATCATAGCAGTAACACGACCCTTCTCTAAATGGAAAAATAAATATGTATACTCCGTTTTCGAGCACTTTGAAGTAACTGAGCTAATATTATACCGTTTGAAGCAGACTGGTTACTTCGATATAGACGAAACTTACAACGTGGTTCTAATGAAATTTCTTATAATTGGACTTATTTATAGGCATATTAATAAATATTAAATTGTTTAAAAAAAATACTTTCTTAATGACAATTCTATATATTGTACTTATTTATAGGCATATTAATAAAAATTAAATTGTTTAAAAAAACTTTCTTAATGACAATTCTATATCTTGTACTTATTTATAGGCATATTAATAAAAATTAAATTGTTAAAAAAAAACTTTCTTAATGACAATTCTATATCTTGTACTTATTTATAGGCATATTAATAAAAATTAAATTGTTTAAAAAAATTCTTTCTTAATGACAATTCTATATATTGTACTTTTTTATAGGCATATCAATAAAAATTAAATTGTTTAAAAAAATACTCTCTTAATGACAATTCTATATATTGTACTTATTTATAGGCATATTTATAAAAATTAAATTGTTAAAAAAATACTTTTTTAATGACAATTCTATATATTGTACTGATTTATAGGCATATTAATAAAAATTAAATTGTTTAAAAAAATACTTTCTTAATTATAATTCTATATATTTGTGGATATTTAAATGAAACGTTATTTTTTCGTGTTAAACTTACGCATTACAACAAGAAAGTATTTTGATAACTGAGACAGGAAAAGCACATAAGCTACGTGATAGATCGACTTCATAGAGCCGAACATAGACAGAGACCAAGTAAGCCGTAAAACTTAGAGCTTCCCACGCCGAAAGGGCGTATACCTACCTAAAGACTATATATAATGTCATTGATTATACATCACATTATAAACAATACGATTGTGGTCTTTCATCTACTGAATTAATTACAGAGCATAGAGTAGGTTAGAGATGGCATGTAGGCGGATACGCTGTCCCCTTCAAGTATGCAGTATTTTGCATACTTAAGACAGATCTCATAACCTAAACTCTAAAATGCGATATCAAATCATACTAAAAATTTAAGTGAAAGGGATGGAATGTATACCAAAGATGTAAGTGAAAGGGATGAACGACTAAACCGCTTACATATAAATTTGAAACAAAACTATTTGCTTATATTTTCGAGGAATATTTTCGGGAGGAGGAGCGAATATTTTCGGGACACGTGGCTCTGAACAATTACCGTTATTTGGCACCTCTAATATATTTAACTCTCTGTGGAAGTAATAGTTTTGCCGCCGGTTTCACACCATTGTAAATGATAATATCTGCCAATGTTTGTAAATTATTTTTCGGTTTTTAGTATTGAGACAATAGGAAAAATTTTGTTTTTTCATAATCACGTAATTTACTTACTAAAAAAATATTATTTAGTATATGACAAATATTGATTTTTAAGAAGTTAAATTTTTAATTTTACCTGTCTGTACTTTAACTGTATATTGTGATCTTTTTTTAGTTTTTGTACCTACATACAAGCGGAAGTTTAAACAGTCCGTCGTTTTCTAGATGTAAAAATAATACAATATAATACAAGAAAATATGGTGTCACTGGATCCTCAGAAATGGTAGGAGCGCCTTCTGGTCCTTCGAAGGTCTGTGATGTCACAGTATACATTTTTACGTCTTGTTCCCTTACAGTCTGTTTAAAATAGCCTTTTAATTTACTCGTTACGAAATAATAAAATTAGTAGTTTCTAAGGAATGAAAAAAAAAACCATAATTAATATATAATAAGGTTTAATATCGAATTAAAAAAAAAAATATATACCATCAGTTTTTTACTTTACGTGCATACATCCTACTGTTGCATCACAAAGTGTTGTACTTTTATAAACAATTCTGAGTAATTATATAAAATTTTTGAGTGTGAATTCAGAAGTGTCGTGATAGCCCAGAGCGCAACGAACCAGTCTAAGGCCCCATAAGGCCATGGTTCGAATCCGGGCGTGTACCAATGAGTTTTTCTGACTTGAGTACACAACTATCACTGACTCCGTGCTTCGGAGGGCACGTTAAGCAGTCGGTCCCGGACACTGTCAATAGATGGCGCTCGTTACAGTTCCCAACCCGCAGTGGAGCAGCGTGGTGGACTTAAGCTCCAAGCCCCCCTCCTCACCCTGGGGGAGGCCTAAGCCCCTGCAGTGGGGTAAAAATGGGCTGATGATGAGGATGATGATGATGATGATAAAATTTTTGGAAATTGATTAAATCAATTTGCAATGGCTTTGAACTTTTTGACACCGACCCGGCGGCGGTGTTATCGTCAGAAATCACGTCCTGTCTTGGATGAAATGGTGACCTTTTAGTGAAAATACGTATACACTTAGTTTAATTAAGATTTGATTAGTTGGAATTGAAGGTTTATGCGTGGGAGGTGAACTGTATCCAACAGAGGTATTTCTCAAAAGGCCCGTCAGTGAAACATTCTCCGCGTAACAGTAACGTAACTGAATATTTTGATATTAAATTTATTGTCATTATATTAAATATCTAGTTAAGTTCATGCTTTGTATATTAATAATACATTATTTTGAATATTTAGCTTGTGTTGTGTCTAATTTTTACTGCTAAATGGGACAGAAAATAAAAATATTAATTTAACTGCATAAAAAATAGACGCTATATTTTATTATTAAATTATAAATTAAATCGTGCAGGCATAAAAAGCATTCAAACAAAACGAATAATTGATTTTTACGTGGCGTTTAAAAAATGGCTCTTTCGCGCATTTTTCTGACGCAACGTTCAAATCTACTGCTGACCTAGACTGGCGTCGTATGTGTTCATGTATTCTGACGTCATAAATTGGGAGACCAGCGCCGTTTTTCCGACGCCTGCGTCTCCTAGCAGAACCACTCGGTATTTGGGTATCTGGAACATAAAATATAAGTAAACTCTGTTAATCGATTACGAAATATCGATTTTTAACCATATATATAGTAATAGTAAAAGTAGTAATAGTAACACACACAATCACAACAACGTCTAGGTCCCAAACTAAGCATTAGCTTGTATTTTGGGTACCAAGCGAAGACACCACATACATATAACAACCAAGACCCGGTGCCAGTATTAATATTCATCATATAAATACTGACCCGACCTGGGATTCGAACCCGGGACCTCCAGCTTCGCAGACAGAGTCGCTGCCCACTAGGCTAAGCGGTCGTCGTATAAAGCACACATTAAAACTAAGCTAACATATACATAGAACACCGCTTAGCTTAGTGGATAGCGAACCTGCCTACGAAGCCGGGGGTCCCGGGTTAGAATCCTAGGTCAGGTCAGTATTTATATAATGAATATTGATACCGGTACCGGGTCTTAGTTGTTATATGTATGTGGTGTCTTCGCTTGGTACCCAAAATACAAGCTGATGCTTGGTTTGGGGCCTAGACGTTGTTGTCATGTGTATGTGTACGTTATATATGCCAATAGAGTCCGCATGGAGTAAATAAACAAGAAAAATGTTTTCAAATAAAGAAAACCAATTTTAATATATAAATAGTCAAATAAATAAAAAGGACCAAGTGCGATTTGGACTCACATATGAAAGGTTCCGTTCCACCGTACAATATATTTAAAAAAAAAACACGTTTCTTGTATGGAGACTCCTTTAAATTTTTTATTTTATTTTATTTTTGTTATTTGTTGTTATAGTGCCCATAGTAATACCTACACACTCTGTGAAAATGACAAGTGTCTACCAAATACGATTCAGACAATACAGCCCTGTGATAGACACACAGACAAACGGACGAAGAGCGGAGCCTTAGTAATAAGGTACCGTTTGGTACTTTTTAGGTATGGAATCCTAAAAAAAAAAGAAAATGTTTTTGATTTAAAAAAAAACAGCAATATAAATAAATTTTAAAAAAAACCCGACTGAGTAAAAAACAATTAACTGAAAAATAATAAAACAGCCTGTATAATCTATAGGATGTGAACATACTATATCATCATATAAATATGACTTTGATGTTATATAAGGTATTTACTGCAGGTGAAGACAATCAAATATTACAATACTTATTTGTGGTGAAAATTATATTACTAGATTTCCACTTAAAGACCACCACCAACATATTTTGGTACCTGATTTGCACCCGTCTACAATAATTTATATAATATTCGAGTCATATAATGTATTTTATTCACATTGTATAAATCTCTTTTTAGTGTATTATTTTTTACGCAGTCGAAATTTTTACGTCCACTTCATTGAATTGCTAACAAAAATCAGGATAGCCGAATGATAGATAAGCCCGCTTCTAATTTAGAAGGCCGTGGTTCGAATCCCAGGTCATATACTAATGAGTTTTTCTAAGTTATACAACTACAACACACATCTCTAAATACATCTCTTATTTGGCATGTACGAAACAATATGCCAGCCAACAACCCTAACTGGAATAAGATACTATTCGTGTAACAGACACAGCAGTCAACCAACAGTCAACCCGTGGCAAATATTTGCTTGACACGGGAATCCGGCTGCCTCCGCACAGAAGGCGAATGGGTTGTCTAGCAGCAAAATAAATTTTGTCTGCATTTGATATTTACATTAAAACATTATTGTAGGAGAGCTGTTAACGTATTTTAGGTAAGTATTTGAGGAAGTACCTATAACTTTTTGCTTTCAGTTATCAATATCTGAAGACCAAACTGAAGGGTGGTGAGGCATGAATTTTTAATTTGCAATTTATTTTGGGGGAATTTTGTAATTTTAATACATTTCAATATAGTATTTAATGATATAGATGAATTATATTATATTATATTTATACATTATACATTATTTTACATAATATATTTTATTATATACAAATACAATAAATAATTGGATCTGCATTGATGCCAGGCGGGAGGAGGTTTAGAAATTGGATATTGTTAATTTCGAAAAAAATATATTTAAGGCAAGCTAAGAGAGGCCTAGAGAGAGGCCTATATCCTGCTGTGGAGAGACACGGCCTGATGATGATGATGATGATGAAGCTAAGATAGAGGCATTATAATATTTATAAACAAAAATTCACACGTGTTAGAAGTGAAACCTTCAAAAATTTTGGTTTCAAGATAATGAGACGAATGTAAAATTTCGGGAAGAGGATAATTGTAGGTTTTAGTAATGATCATAGTGATGCAAAGTTAGATACTTATTTTACATTTTATTTGTATATATTACATAGATTTATTCAGACTCGGAGCTTACATTTTCGATAAATGATACAAGAGTACGTATACATATACAAAACACTACGGTTGTTGTGATGCCTTTTCTCAAGCTTTGTACGACGCATGCGTGCACAAACACGTGTTAACACACGTACAACGCTGAGACCCAAGCAAACTCCCACTACGCCTTGGTAAACACGAGTGGAGGGGGTACGAAGCAGAGCACAAAAGAACCACGAATAAGAAACACTGTATAATGCTTCCTATCTCATTTTCTCCCATTTTAAATCTTATGAATTTATGTGTCTGTCTCTTTTTACTGTCGCTTTTTCGTTTCATTGACTTTAAAATCATTATGATGCTAAAGAAGTTTCACTTCAAAAACATTGTTTTTAAAAGGAAGGTCATTGGAATTGACAATACGCCACTACTTTTCAGGCATGCCTAATTTTTGTTCAGACATTGCTAAATAAGTTTTACCCAAATTTTCATGCCGCTTCAAATATCCACTCTGAATTTGTGTGAACTACTCTCGGACCATCAGTTATAACTAGGTATATTTTATAACCCACTTAATATTAACTAAAAATAACTAATTTTTACAAAAATAAGACTTCTCACCCAACATTAGACATTCGTGTCTGAAGATGAAAAAATAGGTATTGGAAAATAGATGTGAAATATTAGTGTGTATTTATTTTTAGCAGAATTAACACATATAGAAAGTGCTTTTTTAGCGCATTACGTCCCTAAAAAGCACGTATAACTACGCAACCACCTTTCAAGCTTTGATTACATTAAGAGGGTAGGCTTTTCATACCAAAAAGAGGGTTCGGTCCGTGTTTAATCCTTGCTGTATTTCTGTATCAATATTTACAGAAAAAATATAATATGTTTGAAATATAATATGTATGTATATTACGTGTAAAAATATAATATATATAGCATGTTTTTGTTTTTTTGATTTCTTATTTACTTGTTTTAGAATAAATTCTTGACAACATGATCTCCGTCGGTCCTTCGTTTTTTTTTTAAGGTAATCAAACATCATACGTACAATACGTTTTTGAAAATAATGACCTATAAATTCGATATTAGTGCTAATTAAAAAAAAACTATATGTACCGCCCGAGGGACTTCCTTAATGCCTCTGCAAATTTTGGTTCCAATTCATACACATTTCAGGAGTGAAAACACTCACGGCCCGCAAGTATTTTTGGGAATTTGCTCATGTCATCTCTGTCACTCAGGAACAGGTCAGGGTAGAGGGATTGAAACTGAGATAGCGATGCCAATTCGAAGCAACGCAGAGAAAGACCCTTAAGTCTACATGGGTAAAATTTTTCATATAAGTATATATGTATCTGTGGAAATTCTAAAAGTTTATATATGTACCAATAGTGATGGAATAAATGTAGGTTTTCAATGTCCCACGGGAAAAACTACAAGCGCTCCTTGACGGTCTACAGATCGCTAGCAAGAAATAATTGACAACCGCTTAGTCTAGTGGGCAGCGACCCTGCCTGCGAAGCTGGAGGTCCCGGGTCCGAATCCCAGGTCTGGTCAGTATTTATATGATGAATATTAATACTGGCACCGGGTCTTGGTTGTTATATGTATGTGGTGTCTTCGCTTGGTACCCGAAATACAGGCTAATGCTTAGTTTGGGACCTAGACGTTGTTGTGATTGTGTGTGTTATTATTATTATTATTGATTTCCTAATATGTGTGTATTTATTGCGTGTTATACATAACTACGTGCAATGTAACTTTTGAGGTAACTACTTTGGCTACGCCGCATCCCTGATTCTTGTTTCCGCACTACCCGCTTTTTCCTTTACATTCAGTCCGCTGTTGTCTTTCCTATGTGACGCACTGAAATTATAAAACGCTAAAACGCATAATCGCTTATCGCCTAAAACTCATATAAAAAACCTAATAATATTGTGTAACAAACGTTATAACATATAAACTGTGGAGTGTGCCCGATTACGTGTTGGTGCCGCGCCGCCGCCTGACTGGAGGAGCTCCTGGCTGACAGCGAAGACTTATATGTGTGTTGCTGCGTCAAGGTCAGTCCCTTTAGTCTTTCCTCTCCTTTCGCTATCGCCCCTCGCTATACCTATAAATACAGTCCACTAAAACGCTCACGCTTCAGGAGTGAGCCCAGACGAAGTTCAAAGAAGAACTCGTGGGCGCCTTCATACTTATCAAAAAAAGCGTTACCGAACTCTTAGGGGGTGAGTTCTGCTTAATTTCGTTTTACTTTGCTCAACAACAAGCTGTAAATTCGATATCCCATGTTTTAAATTAACCGACAACTTGCCCAGAAAGGATATCCGAGCTCTATCAACTTCGGTTGTCTGGAGTGTAATTGATTAAGGAATATTCAGTAATGTTTAATTTTCTTTTGATTTTAGTCCTTTTTTTTCTTAACGTCCATAACAACCCTTTCACCTATTTTCACTGATTTAGCGACTTTTAAGGCTGTAGTTTTTGACAAAAGCACTTTTAATTAACCTTATATAATTCATAAATTATTATTAGTTATGTAATTTTGTAGAATATGGATTTATTGCATGTAAGACTATTTTCTATTCTAAACAGTGTTCCTCGATTATTCCGAAACTAATGTATTGAAGTTACTAGAAACAATTTTGACTAAAATTCGTAATCAATATCTGCCTACAAGATTTTTTAGAGCGAGAAATACTCACAAACAAAGAAAAACCTGAGTACCTAAATTCTTCTACTCAGATCTCCATCTTTCGACGGAAGTCAAGTATAGTTCCAATCAAACTTTATGGGGGATGTGAACATAAGCACAAGTCGCGTCGCAGTAATCAGTTTTAGGTGTAGCGGGATGCAGTGGAGCGAGGGGTATGTGACTGTACCTGCGCAAGCACGCTTAAAGCGTTGTATTCCCATCCGCCATAAAGTTTGACGCGAACTATAACTGAAGGTGATGTTTGACAGCAAGTTGAACTAGAGTAGGCATTTAGACAAAAATTTGAATGAAGCATTTATAACCTTTCGGCAATGCCGAAAAATAATCGAGGCGGCTGTAGAAACCGGTAATACGACCAAGGTTATGGAACTGTGGTTACTTATGGTTGTGGTTAATTAGGTTTAGAGAAGTCTAGAGACAGGAATCGCATGACCTATTGTGACAATGGTTATGGATGGTAAGAAAAAATAATAATAATAACACACACAATCACAACAACGTCTAGGTCCCAAACTAAGCATTAGCTTGTATTTTGGGTACCAAGCGAAGACACCACATACATATAACAACCAAGACCCGATGCCAGTATTAATATTCATCATATAAATACTGACCCGACCTGGGATTCGAACCCGAGACCTCCAGCTTCGTAGACAGGGTCGCTGCCCACTAGGCTAAGCGGTCGTCTATAATAAGTATATATAAGCTTTACATTTTTATAGTACTTTAAATTTCATAAGTCCTCACTTCAGCAATCGACAGAGATGACTTCCTCGTTTGGGTCCTTCATTTCACATGTTCTCGGCCAATATCATTGCACGCGCCAACCAATATATGCACTCCCTTTGATGTGTGTGCAAAATATCAACAACACGCGGTTATCTTTAACCAACATCGGCCATCTTGAGCCATTTTGGGCCATTAAACACTACAACGCCGTCTATAAGGCGGCAGGGGATGCTGGTGGGCCATAATAAGCCCGGGCAAAGTGTTGCCAATAGATATCAGAAACCACTTACTGGATCCATTTCGTCATCGTCGGGCGTAGTCAAACTAGCAGAGTCCACCGGCCGATATCCTGAACAGCAGGAACCGTCGAATGGTGACCGATCTGATGCCCTGTACAATAACAAATTTTCTATTATTTTTTTTTTTATAATGTGGGCTAAAGTGCTCGGGGTCACCACCAGGAAGCGTTAATGAGGACTGTGGACGAGAAACCAAACATTCTTAATCGTATTTGATTTTACATTTCTGATTGATAGTTTTAACAATGATATTATATTGAATATTTTCC
Source organism: Luffia ferchaultella (assembly GCA_949709985.1). NCBI lineage: Eukaryota > Metazoa > Arthropoda > Insecta > Lepidoptera > Psychidae > Luffia > Luffia ferchaultella. The sequence goes on from OX453261.1 coordinate 15,675,857, forward strand.
TACTGTCCATAGTAAATACGATCGCCAAATTTACAACATTTTAAATTTTATTCTAAGCGCTTTCCGCCCAAAAAACATGAGTTACCATAGACATATTATTTAAAATTATTAGAGAGTTATTATAGACAATAAGTTCTGACAGATGACCTCACTGTGCGCATACCGCCGTCTGGTGAACCCGTAGAGCGGATAATATATTAATTGAGTCACTTTATGTGTGAATATTGTAAAAATAAGTTGTCTTAATTTCTGAAAAAAATTTATAAGGAAATACCAGAGAAAATATTTTTCTAACGCTCAAAATGCCCAAAACATATTATAAATAAATAGAGTTCCGTATATCCAACATGAAAAATCTGGTGTCCAAATTCCCATCATTCTGGTGTCTAAAAATTTACCATTCGCCTCTCCCCTTAAAATCGAAACTAAGCTTAAAATTTTGAAAAAAATTAAAAATAACATAGGCCTTTACCTACTTATACTTTACAGCCAAACCAGCAAGACTTAAGATATAAACGAATTTCCCTTATAATATGACTATTGCCTCACTTATTTCCAAAAGTATTGAGTTTAAAAGACTTTAAAAAAACCAAGTGCGAGTCGGACTCGCACACAAAGGTTTCGGTAGGATATAAAAAAAGCGTGATTGTCGTGATAGCCCAGAGCGCAACGAACCTGTCTCAAATTTATAAGGCCCCATAAGGCCCCATAAGGCCATGGTTCGAATCCGGGCGTGTACCAATGGGTTTTTCTGACTTAAGTACACAATATCACTGACACCGTGCTTGAGAGGGCACGTAAAGCTGTCGGTCTCGGACGCTGTCAATAGATGGCGGTCGTTACAGTTCCCAACCCGCAGTAGAGCAGCGTGGTGGACTTAAGCTCCAAGCCCCCCTCGTCACCCTGGGGGAGGCCTGAGCCCCTGTAGTGGGGTGAAAATGCGCTGATGATGATAAAAAAAGCACGTTTTGTTTATGGAGACCCCCTTTAATGTTTAACTTTATTTTATTTGCTGTTATAGCGGTTATAGTAATCCTTTGTGAAAATTTCAAGTGTCTACCTATTGTGGTTCAGACGACACAGTCCTTTAATAGACGGACGGACGGACAGCGAAGCCTTAGTGATAGGGTACCCGTTCTTATCCTTTGGGTATGGAACTCTAAAAACTCTAAACACAGGACCTCACTCTCAGTTTACAGAAAACCCTTAACGAAAAACGCAAATCTTTAAATTCTTCCAGGAACCTACCCTAGTGGTTACCATGTCATCTACTTATACAAAGGAGTCAAGTTGAACTTCTAACTTAAATCTGATTTAGCTTTGCACGAACCCGACACCACTTACTCTCCCCTGCCCTCCTATTCCCTTACCCTATCTCTCCCCTGTCAACCCTCCCTCTGAAACTCCCTAAAAAGTCCTTTTTTTACTATACCTCTCTATTACATTACATAGGTACAGTGCATTTTTTTAAAATCGCTAATGCCTTGAAAATTCGCAAAACGCATATTACGCGTCTGCCCGCGTTCGGGTCGAGCACTCAGTGATGAGCAACTTCTTTTTCCACCTCGCCCAAATATTGCCCATGTTACTCGCTGAGAATGTAGCTTTCTATACATGAAAGAATTTTTAAAATCATTGTACAACTGTGTAGTCCATGCGAGCGAAGCCGCAAGCAGAAAGCTAAATAAATATAGCCTATGTTACTCAGGGTGAACGTAGCTTTTTAATAGTGAAAGAATTTTTTAATCGGCACAGTAGTTTTTGAGTTTATTCATTACAAGCATACACACAAAAATACAAAAATCTCTAGAGTCTCTCAAAACTCAGAGGGTCACCGGACACCAATAAATTATAAAGGTATGTTTATTAAACATTTTATTCTCGTTTTTAAATTTTGTTAGCGTATCAAGTCTATTTTTATATTCTTTTAAGAAATACATTTTCATTACCCAAGTGGGCCTTGACTAAACATTTTTATGGAAATATAGACGATATTGAATTTTCAAGGAATAATCGATTGTTAAAAATTTATAGCTGATGACTTCACTAATACAAATCATAGCTTTTATACTCTACGTTTGCACCTAAGACTTGGCAGTTTTTGCCTAATTTAATGTTAAATAATTGAAAATTGTAAAATTCTGACCAGGCTGTATGGTCATGTACCTTTGCCTTCCTTATGGAAAATAAATTAAAAAAAAAAACTCTACGTTTGCACTTATTTGCATGGCCTTCGACTATGGCTGTATGTAGTAATGACGTCACAATAATGTTTCACGTTTTTTAATATTTCTGTTATCACGCCTCCAAAAATGTCATATTTTTTCTGTTGAGAACACGTATTCATCATCATCATCATCATCAGCCCATTTTTACCCCACTGCAGGGGCTTAGGCCTGCCCCAGGGTGAGGAGGGGGGCTTGGAGCTTAAGTCCACCACGCTGCTCCACTGCGGGTTGGGAACTGTAACGACCGCCATCTATTGACAGCGTCCGGGACCGCCTGCTTAACGTGCCCTCCGAAGCACGGTGTCAGTGATATTGTGTACTTAAGTAAGAAAAACTCATTGGTACACGCCCGGATTCGAACCATCGCCTTATAAAGTTGAGACAGGTTCGTTGCGCTCTGGGCTATCACGACACGACGACGTATTCAATGTTGTAAAATTTTAAACAATTGGCCATTGTCGGTGTGTAATCCATAGAGTAAATTAATTTGACAACAGAGTTTGGTTTTAATATCCATAAATGTCACTCACAGTATCGAAGTGACATTACTCAATTTTGCGGGGTTGAAGACCGGCGCGCGGGGACCTTGCGCACTGAAACTCGAGTAAAGCTCGCAATCTTACACGAGCTAGTCATAGGATGAGTGATCAGACGGTAAACTCGGAAGAGAGCTTCTAGTCTCTACGTGTCTACATCTTTTAAAGGTTAAGGTACATGTCGTTAAAAGAATTTAAATAGTACATGTTATATCTCATTTAATAGCTAATTAAGTAAAGTATATCAGAAATTTGTCGTTAAATTTATAAAAATATGTCTCTTCCTAATACAAACTGATTCAAAATTTAATTTTAAATGTACATAATTTTCGATTTAGTTATATATATGTGCGTGAGTTTTTTTTTTTTTTGTTGTAAACAGAAATAAGCACGGTTTCATTTATAAAAAGAATACATTTTGGAATGACGACAGCTTAGCCTAGTGGGTAGCGATCCTGCCTACGAAGCTAAAGATCCGGGTTCGAATCTTAGGTCGGGTCAGTATTTATATGATGAACATCGATACTGGTACCGGGTCTTGGTTGTTATATGTATGTGGTGACTTCGCTTGGTACCCAAAACACAAGCTAATGCTTAGTTTGAGGCCTAGACGTTGTTGTGATGTATACGTCATTATTTTTATTATTCTTTTTCTCACTTTCATACCGTCATGATAAAGATTTTCTCGGAAAATCTCTCAGAAAAGAAAAATATACTGTCTGACGTTAACTAAAGAAATAGCTTTGAACAAAACGAGGACAAATTGGATTCAGTCCGTATTTCTTAAAACACAACAATGCTTCTAACGACGATGATTTCGGCCAATCAGTTTTGTTTCAAGAGAACAACTTTTACATAAATTAGCATTCAGGTATATAATAGCTTTTTTTACAAGCTTTTATTTAATTTCATCTGTCCTCGTGTCTGTCTATAATCAAATCTCTCACACAAACGACGACCGCTTAGCCTAGTGGGCAGCGACCCTGCCTGCGAAGCTAGAGGTCCCGGGTTCGAATCCCAGGTCGGGTCAGTATTTATATGATGAATATTAATACTGGCACAGGGTCTTGGTTGTTATATGTATGTGGTGTCTTCCCTTGGTACCCAAAATACAAGCTAATGCTTAGTTTGGGACCTAGACGTTGTTGTAATGGGTACGTTATTATTATTATAAACATTAAATATAAAAGAAAGATATATAATATAGTTTAAAAATAATAATACCTAGGACATCCCACACAGTGCCATCTAGTTCCAAACAAATCAAATCAAATCAAATCAAATCAAAATATCTTTATTTCGTAGTTATGTAACATAATCTTGAAATACGTCTTAACTAAGCAAAGCTTGTATTATGAGTACCAGAGAACTGACATACATACTGAAATGTTTTTCATATATAGATGTTTCACACCCAGACACAGAACAAATAGGCATATTCATGCACATAAATATTTATCCCGGGCGGGATTCGAACCCGCGACCTTCAGCTCCGCAGTTATGGTCTCTAACAACTCGACCAATCGGTCACTCAGAGTTATATCATGGAACATATTTATCTATATGCATTTTTTACATCATTTTTATTATTTTATTATTATTACTAAAAACCTGAAAAGGAAGTCTCCCGTGATTAGCGATAAGAAATAGTTTTAATAACTTTATAAAGAACTTTAATATAATGTAGTAATTTTGTATGCGTACAGTTTGTAGATCGCAACGAACCTGTCTCAAATTTATAAAGCCCCCATAGGGCCATGGTTCGAATCCGGGGATGTACCAATGAGTTTTCTGACTTAAGTACACAATATCACTGACACCGTGCTTCGGAGGGCACGTTAAGCAGTTGGTCCCGGACGCTGTCAATAGATGGCGGTCGTTACAGTTCCCAACCCGCAGTGGAGCAGCGTGGTGGACTTAAGCTCCAAGCCCCTCTTCTCACCCTGGGGGAGGCCTAAGCCCCTGCAGTGGGGTAAAAAAAAAATGGGCTGATGATGATGACGGTGAATTTTGTATGAATTACATTTGAAGATATTTTTATTTCAATACTTTAAAATTAATTTCTTTCAAAAACTTGTGGAAATAATTATAAAGTGTAATACATTTCTAAAAAGCCCTTTGTGTGTAGATTTTAAAGCAATTTTTTAAGCAACAATATACCACGGTGCAGCTCTACATGAATATTTTAATATGTATTATTGTAGGACACCCTATATACCCATTTCATGATAAAAAATATCAGTTTCAGTATAATGAAATAAGAAACGGATTTCGCCATTATGCGGAATCGTTATCAAATTTAATTGTATCCTACAATGTAAAGCTCACCACTTATTCATTGTTAAAATGAACATCTCGTTATGCCTCCAAGATAAACGTTACACCTGGATTAATTAGAGTGCTCTGTGTTAAAACCAAAAAGGTATATATTCTCCTAAAGCTTTTGTTGAAATATGATACTTAACAGCGTAATAATAAAGTTGCAAATACGCTGACAAAATATGCCCACAGATTAAAGCTGTTTACACACCGGCATTAAAATGCTACGCGTCATATTACGGTAATGATCTATGTGTTTTGTTGATGCTTATTCTAAACTCAGACTAAAAAAACAGGTCAAGTTCGAATCGCAATCGCACACAAAGGGTTCCGTACCACCATACAATATAAAAAAACGACGCGCGACGTTAATCGAACTTAGCCATAATGGGGACACATAATGCACAACTGTTGACTAAAATTAAAAAAATTATTGTTTTAAACCTTGCTATCATTTTTTAAGACCTTTCGTTTGGTACATCTCGCGTTAATATACGATGAATTAAATTAAATTAAATACGTACTTCAGTTACATGTATGGCGACCTATCCCAAAAAAAGTTTTTTTCTTAATTTCGTTGTGTAGCGGTTCATAGGTTACACCTACCTTCTAAATATCATCTATATATTGTCAATAGTTTCCGAAAAAAACCCCAGACAGACAGACATACGGACGGGCGGACATGGCTAAACTATAAGGGTTCCTTTTTTGCCATTTGGCTATGGAACCCTAAAAACTATAGGCAAGCCATCGCGAACGAATAATCGAAGCACCGAAACCTTGCCGATTAGCTTTTACATACAGGGAAACCTACACATATAGTATACTGTGTAGTGTGAGGCGGCTTAGTTGCATATTTGACTGCATATTAACTGACCGGTGAGGAGTCGGTTCCCGCCCGAGGCAAATATTTGTCTGCATTAACATGTCTATTTGTTCCGTGTCTGGGTGTAATATATATATATATATATATATATATATATATATATATATATATATATATATACCATATTTTAATATGTATGTATACCAGTCGTCTAGTACCCCATAATACAAACATAACACTTGCTTACTTTATGACTAGATGGCGCTGTGTGTGATGTCCCAGTTACGAGTATTTGAAAGGTTAAGGGCTTCCCCCTTTAACTTTCAACCTTCCAAACTTCGACACTTCCAAAACTTTGCCGCCGACGTAAAAAATCGTGTAATGATGTAAAAACAAATCTGCATTAATGAAATCCCAATTAATTACATTTTCACTCCATCTCCACGGAAAGAAGACATTGTTGACGTGCGGAGCGGGAACAAAATGCGTTTTTACTTGGATGAAAGTATGAAGAATAAGGTGCAACCGAAAAGGTTAAAATTCAAATTACGCAAACATCTTTTTTTTTTGAAAAAGATCTATAATCTAATCTAATCGACCGCTTAGCCTAGTGGGTAGCGACCCTGCCTACGAAGCTGGAGGTCCCTAGTTCGAATGCCAGGTCGGGTCAGTATTTATATGATGAATATTGATACTGGTACCGGGTCTTGGTTGTTATATTTATGTGGTGTCTTCGCAAAAATATTTATATATGCATATATTATAAAGAATATTTAAGTATGTATATCAGTTGTCTAGTAACCCATAACACAAGCATAATACTTGCTTACTTTGGGACTAGATGACGCTGTGTGGGAAGTCCCATGTATTATTATTATTATAATCTAATACAATTTTATTAGCATAGCTAAATCAATATCTATTAACCTTAAGAACCTAAAATTAATAACTATAATAAAAAGACAAAAATATAATTAGTTAAATTAATACATATTTAATAATAAAATATTTTAGTATAGGTAAAAAACTATTTTTAATATAATTAATACATGTAATAATAATGATAAATTGGACATCTCACGCAGCGCCATCTAGTCTCAAACTAAGCAAAGCTTGTATCATGCGTACTAAGACAACTGATACACAAACTTTAATAATATTTATAATATATATGTATTATAGATATTTTACACCCAGATACGTAACAAATAGACATGTTCGCGTACACAAATATTTGTCCTCGGGAATCGAACCCGCTACCTTTAGTTCTGCAGTTAGGGACTCTAACCACTAGGCCAGTCTGTCAGCCCTTGGTTAACAATCAATTATTGTCGTTTTTACGACATAACAGACGTACAAACAAATAGATCCACACCCTTACACGACCACTCTTTTCAGTCGACTCAACTCTATGGATATTCGAGCACTTAAACTATCTTACGAAACTTTTATTCCACGAAAATGCTGATAAACTTATGAGTACTATATAATTCATAATATCGCTTGAAGGTTTCACTAAAATGGTGGTTTATCAGAAATTGTTGGAATAAAGTGGTTGAAATACAATACCTATTGCCATTTGATACAGGAAAAAAATGGCCAAGTAAGTCAGACTCGTGCGTCGAAAGTTCCGTATATACACGATACATTGATGTTGCGTATTTAACAAGAAAATAAGATTTTAGGTAATCGCAAAAAAAAACATTAAGATAAGCTAAGCTAAGATAAGATACGATACGATGAGATGAGATGAGATGAGATGAGATGATTTTCTTATTTTATTTTGATTGTCTTAATTAATTAGTGTTAGTGCAAGTACGTATTATTTATTACCTAAACTAAGCACATTTGTTTTGCCTGTGCTTAGGTATATATTCAAACAAAGTAGTTAGAGCGCTTATTCAACAGATATTTACACAATGACAATGACCAACATAACTAATGAATACAATTCTGAATTAGAAATTATAATTACATTTATCAGCATTATTTTTACTTTGGCCTTAATTATGAGATTAGTAATAATAGGTTTTCTGTGTCATCATATGTTTTTCCTTTAAGCCATTCTTATGTGCTTCTTTTGTATTCGACTTTATTCATAGGGTAAATATGTAGATACTAGTTTATTCTATTGCATAGAAAACTATCCAGATAACAAAGGAATCTGCGAGAATGTGATCTACATTCTTGTGCTGTGTTGTTACTAGTTGTGCGGCACTCTAGGTGCCCTCATAGCCAATCGAAGTTATATATCGAGGCTCAGCAATTTTTCTAACATGGTTTCTCCCGTTTTATGGTAGCTGGGTTTGTAGAAGCGCTGGCAGGTAGCACAATTTGCTGGTTCTTGTTGTTTTGCCCAGCCACAGCCACAGTGACCACAAGTAGATTCAATCTCTCGATAATACTTTGCTACATTTATGTGATGTAACAACAAACCTACGTAGCGACCCTGCCTACGAAGCTGGACCTTCAGGGTTCGAATCCCAGGTTGGGTCAGTATTTATATGATGAATACTGATCCTGGTACCGGGTCTTGGTTGTTATATGTATGTGTTGTCTTTGCTCGGTACCCAAAACACAAGCTGATGCTTGGAGTTTGGGGCCTTGACGTTGCTGTTTTGGAAACATTAAAAAAAATTTACGTCTTTCGGCTTTTGTCCTTTATTTGTTCTGTAAGACAATTGAAAAAATATTGAAAATATTTCAAAAAAATAAAAAATTGGCTTTACATGATCACAAAATTTATTTTTAAAGATTTCAAATACATATTATTCCAAATACTTAGCTCAACGCGATTCGCTGTTGATTTACTTTGAAGAGAGGGGGGGGGGGTTAAATCCACCACGCTACTCCATTGCGGGTTGGGGATTGTAACGATCGCCATCTATTGACAGCGCCCGGGACCGACTGGTTAACGTGCTCTCCGAGGCACAGAGTCAGTGATAGTAGATGTACTTAAGTCAGAAAAACTCATTGGTACACGCCCAGATTCGAACCATGGCCCTATGGCCTTATAAATTTGAGACAGGTTCGTTGCGCTCTGGGCTTCACGACTCTTGTCACGAATTTATCACGAATTGCCTGTTTATTTTCTTGAAATAATTTTTTATTTTTTATTAAAAAAGAATATTACAGAAAGACTTACAATTATTACAAGTTACAGTATTCTGAAAAGCAAAGTAGCTTTGTGCGAATACTAGTCTGTCTATTGATTGCTCAGTTATCAAATATAGTACATTTATCAAGAAAATACAAAATTAGACCTTACAAATGACAGAATTTATAAACAAGAATTACACTTAAATTATAAGTTAGTAAATTATTTAAAACTGGTGAAGCGCGAATCGTCTATACTTAAATTACATAAGATTCCTTAGTCATGTAGTTTATGATACTACGAACCACTATAAGGGTATCAAAAACAACAACTGACATTATACACTACGATTTGTTCGACACGCTTTCTATGACAGTTTTATAAAAAACTAATAATCAGTACCTATTCAAACAATATCACCACTTTCTATTCAAGGAGAGGTAGCTAATGACATGGAAAATTTATCTGTTACCTAAAAATAAAGAAATGACGTTATTTGTTTACGAAAATTTGACCTTTGTCGTTATTAAACCATCGAAATAAAAATTATAATAAGTGAAAAAACTGAAAAACACGCATATATTTTTTTATAGGCGTGGAGATAAGTTAACTGTAACTCACCAAATATAAGAGGTCATTGCTCCCGGTCGATAAATGCTAGAGACGATTTTGTTTTTACGATGATGATATTGATATACTTTAGTTGTAAATATTAAGAAATTATTTATAAGAGTATAAACATCTGTTCGCATGTATGTTGCTTAGACACACGAAAATAGCTGAAAAATTTGTTTAGAATCTTGTTTGTTTCAATATCAGCATGTGTAATTTTTATGAGAAAACAGCTGATTTAGATTTTTGATTATATAAATAATGTCTGGATGGACCGCGCACTACAATATCAATAAAAATGTGTCACAAAATGTGTCACACACTCCATTTCACTTCACTTCATCAGCCCATTTTTACCCCACTGCTGGGGCTTAGGGCTCCCCCGGGGTGAGGAGGAGGAAGAGCTTAAATCCACCACGCTGCTCCATTGCGGGTTGGGAACTGTAACGACCGCCATCTATTTACAGCGTCCGGGACCGACTGCTTAACGTGCTCTCCGAGGCACGGGGTCAGTGATAGTTATGTACTTAAGTCAGAAAAACTGATTGGTACACGCCCGGATTCGAACCATGGCCCTATGGGGTCTTATAAATTTGAGACAGGTTCGTTGCGCTTTGGGCTATTACGACGGTGTCACACAACAGAACATATACTCTCGCTACGTCTTACTAATCATGTACAAACCGTCTCTGTGTGCGTGAATTGTTAACGAACAGTTAGGTGATATAGTTGTTGACGTTTTTTGACGTCGACACTTCAGTCTAGAATAAATACTCGAATATTTATATATTTCGAACACGTACAAAAAGATATGGCTGTCTTTAATTGCCCTTTGGGTCAAAAATAAAATATGTCTTGTAACAAGATTTTTGGTAATTAAAGTTAAAACTATGAAATTTATTATATTTTGACTTTATGGTTAGATATTAAGAAACACCTATTTAGTTAAAATGGGTTTTTATTTTTTTTTCACAAATTAAAAACGTAATGTTTCACTGTTTTGGTAAAATTGTATAATAACCCTGATTAAATGTTAATCCACAAGTACAATCCATGCGAACTAACCCGAATGCTGTCCCTAGTATAAAAATAAGCTTTAGCAAATAGTGCAGCTTTAAGCACTAAATTCAACTCTTATGTGAAATTAGGAATTATGGGGATAGACCACAGACAAGTCAACCTTTAGACCACGCTTTAATAGGGAGTAGCATTCGCCAAGGGTATGTAGTGACACTACATAACTACATCACTAGTAAGCCGTCAGTTGGAAGCACGTCGGAAGCCATTAAATTGTCAATTTTGAACGAGCAAATGAAAACGAGCCGACCTCTCCCCGCAACCCGCCACTTTTTGACGATTTCGTTTTCGTACTGACGTTTATGAGAGCGTGGTCTAAAAGTTGACTTGTCTGTGGGATAGACGCACTCTAAAAGGAAAAAGGTCGTGATATTTTCTGACAATATAGCTAATCAAGCGTCAGTGAGACGTCATAATCCAGTTATGACCGCACGCTGGCTTCGTTAGCAGTTATGTTGAACATTATGCTTTTTATGACACATCAACACATTCGACTGTGGTCACGTTCACAGTGTAAGTATTCCTTGCTTTATTCGTTACACTTTTGCTTCTTTTGCCAGTCTGTCAGTTAACAAGTTGTGTAAGAGAATTATAATCTTGTCAATAATAGCAAAGCAGTTAGAGCGCGCGGCCCCGAGTAAGTAAGACATCTTCCCTAGCGCCGTTTCACTAAAATTTAGCGAGACGCGTCTAGGGATGTCGATATCGCATAGCTACGAACAATCTCTCTACTGCGGAAGCGCGTGAGGCACATTACTGTCTGCTCCACCGGCGCTCGCTATAGTGATCGACGGCAAGCGCCCTCTGCCCCACCGCATCGTTTCTTCCCACTTCTGTTGCCTATTTATCGCGAAGATGTTATATAGAATCTTAACCCCCTTTCATTATATTGTGTAACTCCTTCACTTCCGCGGTTAGTGAAGGAGTGTCAGGTCATGTAAGGCTAAGTTTGCTGACTTGCAAGACCACAGATTCAATGTGAAGCTAGGTAAGAAAATTACGAGGACAGGATTTGTTACATCGAGTTTCTAACCTGGTTTTAATAATGAAAATACTGTCGATAGTATTAGTAAATAAGGGCCGATGATCGTGAAAATCTAAGTACGTTTCACCAGAGAAACAAGATGCTTAGGCAGCGTCCATTATTGTGATTAAATTTTTTATTTCATTTGAGATTTTAGTTTGTGAGAATGGAAGAATTTGGAACCATACATGTATACATAAGCCCATTGATGCCCATTTTAGGAGCTTAGATTTCTCTGCAGGATGAGGGGACTGTGAGTTTAATCCACGACGCTACTCCAATGCGGGTTGGTGGATTTTAACCACTGCCATCAATAGATGGCCGTCCCGGTTGATGGCAACCGGGACCGACGGTTTAACGTGCTTTCCGAGGCACAGAGTCAGTGATAGTTATATACATAAGTTAGAAAAAACTCACTGATGCCCTGGTATTCAAATCACCGCCTTTTGAACAAGAAACCGACTCGCTACCACTCGGCTATCACGACAATAATTTGGAATGTTCAGATATTTTCCACGTGTGTTTTGCGAATATAGCGTTGGACAATTTCATTCTGAAACGGTGAACTGGACAGTATTTGAACTGTTATTCAACTGATTCATCATCATCATTATCAGCCCATTTTTACCCCACTGCAGGGGCTTAGGCCTCCCCCAGGGCGAGGAGGGGGGCTTGGAGCTTAAGTCCACCACGCTGCTCCACTGCGGGTCGGGAACTGTAACGACCGCCATCTACTGACAGCGTCCGGGACCGACTGCTTAACGTGCCCTCCGAAGCACGGTGTCAGTGATATTGTGTACTTAAGTCAGAAAAACTCATTGGTACACGCCCGGATTCGAACCATGGCCCTATGGGGTCTTATAAATTTGAGACAGGTTCGTTGCGCTCTGGGCTATCATTCAACTGATTACCTTTTTGATAATTTGGCATGTGTTGAAAGACTCGCTGTTTCATTTGCTACTGATGATTGATTTCCAAACACTTAAAATTTGTTTGGATAGTATGAACGAGTTGATTAATTTATGTCAATAAGAACGCTACTTACGCTTATTGTTTTTGCCCACAATTTTTTTTCAATACATTTGCTATTAATACGGTCTTTAAGACATCGAAACTTGTACCGTAATGTTATATTTCACAGTACTAGGCCTTTTTACTTTACACCAATCACAAACGAGCATTCTGTTTGTGACGCATGCGTAAACCGCGAAAAGCAACCCGCTCGCGCCTTTAGTTTCCGCCATTATTATATTTGAAGTATTATTTTAATTATTTTAATCGCAAGTGTGTTGAAAAATGTCGTATGATGTTCGTACTCAATAAGCTGGCTATTATAGTCTCGGTTTATTATAAGCACTAAGCTTCGTCTCGTGCCTATAAACATCTCGACTATAATATCCAGCTTACCGTACTTGCATCATAATGTACTATACATGCGCCTGATCAGGATTGTAAAGTTGTATTTCGTTAAAATATATAAATAGTGATTTCTATTTTAATTAGTTAATATAGGTACCGATTGTTCTCAATTATACTGAATTATGTGTAAGAATCTCAACCAATGGTAATATTGCCATATTAAATTTATATACTCGCAACACTGCCTCCATCTTTTCTTTTTTGGCCACCTGTTGGAATATACGTAAACATTAACGTAAATTAAAAATTAGAAAATAACAATAAAATAATAATAAAAATAATATTAAAGGAATCAAAACCGAAGTTAAAGGTAATCCATTTATTTAAGCAACACTTCAATCACGAATCGATCTGTACATTGAAAATTTAACACTGCAATTTAAACCTTTTTAAGGTGGCCAATCGGCTTCGTAAATGTAATCAGATTGTAGGTTTGTAGCCAGCCGGTAATACGAATATCGCGTGTTTGCCGTTTGACCCGGTTTATTTCTGGCGATTTCGTATGCGTTTGAGTCTTTTTTAGCGATTTTCGTCTACTTCAAGGGTTTACTACTAGCTATTTCGAAGTTAATCAAACACAAGAAACTATTGAGTTTCGCGAAATGCTATTTATTTCCATACTTTACAGTGCTTTTTCATATTCCTCTTTTTATCTTGTCTAAATGTTTGCGATATTTTGTAGCTTTGTTTCGCATTTTTGGATGAGCACCACATGTTGGAGCGCAGACGTGAAGGCAAAACGGTTTGGCCACGAGTAATAACCCCAAGAGATTACCAAAAAGACATGCGGTAATCCTGAGTACGCCTCAATGGCGCTGCGGTGGGTCGATGACCCCGAACGAACCCGAATGGAGTTCGTACCAGTGGCGGGATGAATAACTGACTATCCGAAAATCTTTCGACTAGTTCGAACGCTCTATCAGTGTTTGCTAACGTTAATTGTTTAAATTAAAAATTAATTATTTAAATTAAAAATTAATTATTTGTAATGTATTATTTCCGTATTGTAAACGATACGTTCATTACATACTTCTTTAGTTTAATATCTCCATGTTGATCAATATACATTTTACTTACGTCATCGTTTACTGAAGCTTTCATTACCAACATTCGCTAAAGATATATTTTCCATATATTTATTTAGAAAAAATATTAATATTATGTATACCTAAAATATGGCGTTACCTTTTGTTATAGCTTACTTTTAGGACATAATGTGAACCGATACAGGGGCGGTATATCTTGTACAGCAAACATACAAGTAATCGCTTCTTTACAACTGAAGTTAATTTATGAAGTCCTGGTAGTTTATCCACGCATAAAATATGTTTGGAATATACTGCAATTGGAGGTTGAAAATATAGCAAGGCTTGAAGAGGATTTTCGCCAGCGAAAAATGTATGAGTTAGATAACTGCCTAATAGGATTTTCTTGGTACCTACTCGTCGACATATTTTTTTTTACATCTTACTATTTGTTTTATAAACACAATTTATTTTATTAGATTGGTAAGAAGTGTTGATTAATATATAAAAAATATCTAGGTATAAATAATAGGTATAAATAATTAGGTATAAATAGTGTAATGACACACCAAAACAAAATTATTCATTTAAAAAAAATAACGATATTAAGAAGTGATTATCGAATTTCGCGCGATGTACCTTTATATAGATATAATATCATATATAGGTACTTTCTCTGCGCGGCATGTGCATTATCTATACACCAAAAACAAAGGTAGGTACTGAATAGTACCTACACGTGCTTGGTTTGATGGTTTCTGTTATATACATAATGAAGAATGAATTTATTTATTTATATATATATATACATATTGAAAATCTAAATTGAGAATTTAAACTATACGCGTGTGTGTGTTTGTGTGTATAAAAGAGGGCTACTTTTAATATCGCTCATTTTAATATCAAAAATTTAGGTTATCTTTATAGCAGTATTATATTTTCAATTCAAAATTAATACTGCATTTGTGATAATAATAAAATGTATGTATATAAATTACTCACTCATTTTCTTTCACTACTTTTTCGTGACTTTCTTCATTAATAATAGGTGCAACAGATTATAATAGATGGCGCTGTTTTAAAAAACGTACATCGCGCTATCAAAATTTTTCTCCGTGCGGCGTGGAAAGCGTGAGGTTTTTTTCGTTACGGAATTTCCCGATTCGCACCCCGTGCTAAAAGGCCCGCGATAGAAGCTATGCAATAGCTTAATAGTGTCAGTTATCTCAATAATAATAATTTAATAGTATTATAAACTTTCGTATTGTAGATGGAAAACTAGGCACAAAAACTAGAAAACTAGGTAAAGCAAATGCCACTGATCGATAAGACGCGTATGGAAGATATTACCGTGTCGTTCTGTTTTGACAGTTGTATTTTAATTTAACCAAGGCGCTAAAAATTAACCCATTTGGGTTAGATCCAAGGTCATGAGCATCTAAATTATTGAGCAATTGATTGATAATGATTGATGAGAAGTTAATAAATTAAATGACGTGCAATGACAATATTTTTAGTAATGAAACGAGAACCATTTAAAATCTGTATAATAAAAATGGACTTTAACATTACGCTTAGATGAATGACGGAAAATATTTAATTTTATCAGAAACGGTTCTGGCATTCTCTAAATTCTCTCACAGAAAAAATACAGCGCGTTTAAATATATTAAAATTATTAAGAATCCTAAGCTGACAACTGTGTATTTTTGAATTTTAACTGTAAAATTTTTGAGCTTTCTAAATATACTACAATAACGAAAGTGAATGGAAACATTTATTTACATAATTTTTATTTCAGTTATTATTAAGTGACTATAAAAGTTGACTTAAATTGAAACATGTCATTGAAAAGATCGCCTATTTTGAAAATTTTAAATAGAATATGATAGTTTCCAGAAGGCGGCGTTTTTAATTTACCATACACTAAAACTCATACATGTGACGCCATTTTATATGTAACACAGTTAGTTGCATTCGAGTGTTATTATTTCAAGCGATATGTACTTTTCTAAATAAAACATGTCACGTGTTTAAAAGCTCACTTTGTAAAAAATTAATAATTAAGGTTTATTGAAGACTGCTCTAGTAATAGCGCTATCTATTGAATAGGGTAATAACTAGATAGTGACTAATGAGATTTCAGTTTATTTCGCTGCGTGGATGGTTGATCTGTTCTGTGTCTGGGTGTAAATTATTTTTATAGGTATATATTATAAAGAATAACTATGTATATCAATTGTCTAGTAACCGATAACACAAGCACAATACTTGCTTACTTTGGGACAAAATGGCACTGTGTGGGAAGTCCCATGTATTATGTATGTATCTACTCCATCACAATTTCATTTTATTTTTTCTAAAGTTCATCAAACTCCACTGCATAGAAAATTATATATTATATTATATAGAGCCTGATAGTGTTAAGTTTAAAAACAAATTTAAAAAATATTTATTAAGTACACTCCCTTAAGTTAACTTAAATTTTGTATACACATTATCACACATTATATGTAATTCTTCCTGCAGTCAAACTGTTGAAACAGTTTTGCAGGGTATTGTAGTACGTTATTGTATTATATGGTTAATAAATAAATAAATAATAAAATCTTCAAAAATATTTTCGTGTAACTTAGTTTTTAGTTTTAATTTTTGTAAGGGGTAGCATTTCATTTTTAAACAGTTACAATAGTGTGAACCAATATTAAACTTTATTCTTCGGACAGATCACACACATTACATAATTTGTCACACTTTTCTCCGCAAACCGTCTCATTAAGTTTTTCCAATATTATGTCGTATTAAACAACGATTTATATACATGCTACTCATAGTTCTTTATTAGGGAATCGATTGGTAATAAATACCTGCTGTTTGTTGAATTAACTGATGTGTTGGATCGGCTTCTTCTGTTGCAGATGGAGTCGCCGCAGTTAACAACACCGCCCTTCGTCGTGATGGAAAAGGTACGAAGGCGGTATAGGTCGTCCGATAGCCTCGGATTGTAAGCTTTTTCGGGCAACGAACACACCCGAGGTCTCGAGTGCTCAACTACTGAAATAAAACGTAACAAGTATTAGCGTGTGTTTGTAGGAAACGTATCGCAACAGACTATCGGAATAGAAAATTAAACAAAATTAACATGATTTTTTTGGTAGAAATCTGGTTTAATTACCTACATCAGTGGCTGCCCTACAGCCGTTGCTTATAATAATAATAATAATAACGTACACATGACAACAACGTCTAGGCCCCAAACTAAATATTAGCTTGTGTTTTGGGTACCAAGCGAAGACACCACATACATATAACAACCAAGACCCGGTACCAGTATAGATATCATCCTATAAATACTGACCCGACCTGGAATTCGAACCCGTGACCTCCAGCTTCGCAGGCAGGGTCGCTACCCACTAGGCTAAGCCTTCGTCAATTATTGTGCCGCTGGCCGATAAGAAGCGTGTTTGGAATATTTCGGTGTCGTTTCGCTTCTTTAGCTGTAACTGAGTTCGAATGACAAGCAAAGATGATATTTTTTGGTAAATAAATGATACCCATAAAAAACTGTAAGAAACGGATGGACTTTAGAACTTACTACGCACAATCAAATGGCGTAAACAAATGACAACGATTATTAGTGACGCTTCTGCGTCTGATCGATAGGTTAGGTGCTCGCAAGAGTATAGTATAGTAGTATAGAAAATAAGGAGTAAAGTATATCTGATCTATCTATATATGACTGAACGCAGTCATTCAGTTTCTGAGTAGTTAGAGACACTAACTACAGAATCAAATATCCCGGGTTTGATCCGCGCCCGGGACAACGATTTGCGTGTACATGTCTTTTACATGTTTATGTCTGTGACATTAAATACATATCTATTTTTGCGTGTCTGGGTATAAAATATCTATATAATATTTTTTTTTTAATACTAATAATAATATTCCTTTATTTCTCTCTCACGTAATATGATGCATTAATGTTGAACATAGAAACAAATGTCAAATTAGAATATGCAAGAGAGCTGGTGTCAGTACTAGGTTAAGAACCTGTACTGAGTCATCAGGCTCCCGCCCCCAGAACACTTAACAATAAATGTCTCAAATGTTATATAGGTGTGAGGTATTTACAGATATTTACAACTTACAATATCCGAGCTTTTGATAAACTATTCTGTATATGTTTTAGAATTGGGTGTGTGTGGGTGTATGTTAGGTTGTGTTTGTGTGTTGTGTGTGTATGAGGGTGCGTTTGGGAGGTATATATATATAATATAATATGTATATATTGTAAGAATATTTTAGTACGTATATCAGTCGTCTAGTACCCACAATACAAGCATAATACCTGCTTACTTCGGGACTAGATGGCGTTGTGTAGGATGTTCCAGGTATAATACCTGGAACATAACACAACAACAAAAGTAACAATAACAATAAAAGTTATTTTATATTCATTGTTATTGTTGTAATTATCTTCAAGCGTCATCGTGATGAAAACTATGCGTTTAAGATGTAATACATAAAGGACATAATTAATGGCCGAGACGTAATATTGTCGTCATGCAGAGCCAACAATGTTTAGCTGATTCGTAACCAACCTCCCCGTCTACAATACTTTATACCATTCAAGTCTCATTTGAAAACAGTATATTTTTATATCTGATAATCGTGATAGCCGAGTGATGGCGCGCTCGCTTCTTGTTTAAAAGATCGTGGGTCGAATCACAACACCGGATGTATGAGTTTTGCTGACTTACACACATAACTATCACTGACTCCGTTCCTTAAAAAATAATGAACAAAAAAGTGAAAAACGAGCTCTATAATAATAATAATAATAACATATACATCACGACAACGTCTCGACCCCAAACCAAGCATTAGCTTGTGTTTTGGGTACTAAGCGAAGACACCAACATACATATAACAACCAAGACCCGGTACCAGTATATTCATCACTAGCGACCGCCCTCAGCTTCGCTTGCGTAGACTATACATTCCTGTTTTAGGTAGTATTAACATTCGAAACGGTTTATACGTACTTTTTGCTGAAACTAATATTGGGTACACCCATTTAAACTTTCAATCTTCATTTACCCCACTCCTTTAAAAAAACCGATACTCCCATACTTTTCACCTCCCGTTTCCCACCCTTAAAATGTGGAAATCCAAAAACTCTGAAACACGTCATTATTTATTTATGTTAAAATTTTTATGTTTCTAGCTTTAAAGAACAAAGACTCATACAAAGCCCCTCCAACCCTCCCTCCTTAAATTTAAAATGTCCAAATATTCCTTTCTTAAAAAATTAATACTCACGTTATAAAATAAACCACTGTTCTAAATTTCGACTTCCTAGACTTAGTAGTTTCGGCTTTATCTACGTTGATAGATCAGTGAAGACAAACGACAGACAGCCACAAAAAGTAGCTGATGTCACTAATGACAACCTTCTTTCACGTCTGCAAAGTTTCATTAAAATCTGTTCAGCTGTTTTGGAGATTAGCTCGAATAGACACATAGACGTACAGACAGACAGACGGACAAAAAGTAGCGTATGTCACTTTTGACCACTTTTTTTTCATACCCGTTAAATTTCATCAAATTCAGTTTAGCCGTTTTGGAGATTAGCTCGAATAGACAGATGGACGTACATACAGACATACAAAAAGTAGTGTATGTCACTTTTGACCATTTTCTTTCTATATCTGTGAAGTTTCATCAAAATCCGTTCAGCCGTTTTTGAGCTTTGCTTGAATAGACAGACAGACAGATAGTATTATTTTATACATATAGCCTATAGCCTTCCTCAATAAATAGACTATCCAACACAAAAAGATTTCGTCAATTCGAAACAGTGGTTCCTGAGATTTGCGCGTTCAAACAAACAATCAAACAAAAAAACAAACAAACAAACTCTTCAGCTTTATAATATTGGTATAGATATAAATACTGACCCGACCTGGGATTCGAACCCGGGACCTCCAGCTTCGTAGACAGGGTCGCTATCCACTAGGCTAAGCGGTCGTCATAATCTATAATAATTATTATTATTAATATAATCTAATATAATTTGATTAACACACTATCCAGAAAAGTAAGTCTTGACTCCGTGCCTCGGAGATTAAGCCGTCGTCGGTTCCGAGTGCCATCAAAAGATGGCAGTCGTTAAAATCCATTGAACAGCATTGGAGCAACGTGGTGGATTAAGCTCTAAGCCCCTCACCTTGAGGGGAAGTCCAAGCCCCTCATCATCATCATCATCATCATCATCATCATCATCATCATCATCATCAGCCCGTGTCTCTCCACTGCAGGATATAGGCCTCTCCCAAGGCTCGCCACCACACACGGTCCTCCGCCTCTCGCATCCAACTACCCCCGGTATGGTGCTTCAGGTCATCTGTCCACCTGGTCGGGAGGCGCCCAACGCTTCGCTTTCCGGTACGTGGCCTGCATTCGAGAACTCGTCTACCCTATCGGTTATCCGTTCTACGGCAAATGTGACCGGCCCATTGCCACTTCAACCTGCTGATCGCTTCGGCTATGTCGACAACTTTAGTTCTTTGACAGATTTCAGTGTTTCTGATTTTATCCATCAAAGAAACACCGAGCATAGCCCGCTCTATAGCACGCTGAGCGACTTTGAATTTATGGATCAGTCCTGCCGTGAGAGTCCACGTTTCGGCACCGTACGTCATTGTAGGTAGGACGCATTGGTTGAAGACCTTGGTCTTCAGACATTGTGGTAGTGGCGACGAGAAGAGATGACGAAGCTTCCCGAAAGCAGCCCAGCCCAGCTGAAGCAAGCCCCTGCAGTGGGATAAATGAGATGGTGGAATGGATGGAAAAAAGTACGAATATGCTCGATTCTGCTGTCAAATTTATTTATAATAAAAACAATTATTATTATTAAAATATATTTTTCACTTAAAGACGACCACCAAACATTTTTTTAGTAATTGGTTTTAGAGTTTGTTATTTCTCTTGTAAGTCAATTATTTTTTTTAGACATTCATAATTTTTTTATATTTTCATAATTAAACTAACATTGCGTGGTCTACACAGTTTTATACTGCGCCCCTTTTTTCGGGATAAAAATTAACCTATGTCACATTTCAGCTTATAAACTATATAAACGCATAATATTATAGCGGTCCGGAACTGTGTACACGCGAGCGAAGCCGCGGGCGGAAAACTATTTCAAAAATAAAATATAACCCATATTACTCGCTAATAATGTAGCTTTCTATACATGAAAGAATTATTAAAATCAGTTAAGTAGTTTTACAGTTTATCGGTAACAAACAAAAAATAAAAAAATCATCTTTATAATATTAGTATAGATTTAGGATTATTGAAATATTCTGTATCGAAGCGAGTACAAGAAAGAAAAATCGGGAAGTAAAAAAAAACATTAGCTAATAGCCACCCAACGAGAATGACGCAAAACACATAATGTGTTTACGGGCAACTTCAGAAATACTACAATTAGCCTTTTGTGCCCGAAATAACGTTGTATAGAAAATTCAACGTGGAAAAGAAAATTTCTGAGTAATATTTGTTCCGGTTCCCGCCCGGGACAAATATTTGCTTCGTGTCTGTGTGTAATATCTATATACTTAAATAATATCTATATATGTATATATTCTTCACTTCACTTCACTTCATCAGCCCATTTTTACCCCACTGCAGGGGCTTAGGCCTCCCCCGGGGTTAGGGGGCTTGGAGCTTAAATCCACCACGCTGCTCCACTGCGGTTTGGCGGGTTATATATATTATATATAAAAAAAATTAAGTTTGTATATCAGTTCTCCGGTACCCATAGTACAAGCTTTGTTTAGGTTGGGACTAGATGGCGTTGTGTGTTATGTCCTAGGTATTATTATGAGCTTATTTCGTTTCCGTAGTAATGTCACTTGAAAAATATTATTAATTATTTTTATTATACCTTTACTGAATTTTCAAGTGTGTCTTTATCGACACCTATATCTTTACTAATTTATAGAGAAAATATTCGATTTTTTGTGTGTTTGTTACGGATATACTATAAAACTACTTACCTGATTTTTTAAATTCTTTCACTTATAGAAAGCTACATTGTTAGCGAGTAATATGAGCTGTATTTTATTTTCAAACTAGCTTTCCGCCCGCGGTTCCGCTCACGTGAACTCTACAGTTGTACCGGGACAGCTATAATTTTTTGCATATATACAGTTTATAAGCTGAAGAGATACATAGGTAATGTTTATTCTGAAAAAAAGGGTCCTGATACAACTGTGTAGTCGACACCAGCAACATATATATCGGTATTGTACAAGAATTGAGTATTAGGCTCCATAGCATAAAAGTACAAATTAAGTAGAAGCTTTCTTCTTCGTTTACCGTCTTACCACTCATACTTTAGCTAGCTCGTGTAAGATAGCGAGTTTCAGTGAACGAAATCCCTGTGTGCCGGTTTTCATCCCCGCAAATTTGCGTTTGATATTTTATATTTATGACTATTAAAACCAAACGCTGCTGTCAAATTAATTTGCTGTATGCTGCAAGCATATAAGCGGACAATGTACCTAACACTTTAATAGTGTGTGTATAATGTACGGATTATTTATGAAGTCAGATGAAATTGCGTAATTCGCCCGAACACATCCGAACATCTTCGTAATCCGAATCGCTCGTTACTTTGCAATATGTAATAGGATGTCTTTTTGATAACATATTTACTCGACACGGAACATGTACTAAAATCAGTTCTTTATGTTCTAAATAAACGAACTGTGATCCGCGAAGAAAATATTTCTTTCATCTCACCAGCATGAAAAGCGGGTTTTTATTCTTTATAACCAGTGAGTGAAAGTTATTTTCTAACTTAAGAACTCTAAGATTTTGAGCTTCTGATTTCATCATCATCATCATCATCATCATCAGCCTTTTTTTTACCCCACTACAGGGGCTTAGGCCTCCCCCAGGGTGAAGAGGGGGGCTTGGAGCTTAAGTCCACCACGCTGCTCCACTGCGGGTTGGGTCTGATTTCATAGGCCCATGGAATGTCAGAAATTCCGTATAACTACCTAAAGTTTTAATTAATAAACAATATTTTTATATCCTTTGTTATTTAAAAAAAAAAACTATTGAATTTTTAGTTAATTGTTTTTAAGATTTAATCTGTTCTAAAATATAGTTCAATCAGTAAACACAAAGTAGAAAGTTTAAATTACTTAGTCATATTTAAAGTTTTATGTAATGTAGCACTCAAAAAATTATAATAATGCAAAAAAAAAATCCTTCTATTGCATAATTTATGTTGTTTTTTGATTGCTGTGTGAATCCAAAAATTCCAAAAAAAGTAACGAAGATTGTGTTTTAATACCGTTAAAGGTAAAGGAAACAGTTTGTAAAGCTATAAACTAAACTTTCTTCCGGAAAATTCCAATGAAAACTATCTGAAAATCTATGAATTATATGATTTTAAACAATTTCAATTTAGAGACTTGCTGAAGGCGTAAAGACCTGTTAAGAGACCTTCAAAATAAATGTATTTTTCAATCTAGTTACAAACACTCTTCTTACATCTATAATATTTTCTTGCTAGTGAGTTTAAAACTTGGGTGTGTCACACAAGAGCAAATCTTTTTGAATCCCTTACTACGGTCAGGATTCTAACATAGAATCCAATTATAAGGTCCTTCGTCAGCTCTGGATTAAAATTCAGCAATAACTGTTTTTCCGCGAAATCAATATTTTTTTCTTAATATTTTCCGAATACATGACTGTTATCTTAATCAAAGGAACTTATATATAGCATCAATAATAACGAGATGCAAGGATTTTCTTGAAATATTTCTTGGCAAATATTCAGTTAGCTATCGGAAATAGACTAAGTTCTCTATTGGTCGAATAATTAGCGACCCTAACTGCAAAACCAAAGGTAAGAGGTTCGATTCCTTCTCGGGACGAATATTTGTGTGCGTGAACATACCTATTTGTTCCAGGTCTGGAAGTAAAGTATCCATATAGGTATGTATTTAAAAAATTTCTTATTTTGTATGTCAATTGTGTAGTACCCATATTACAAGCTCTGCTAAGTTCAGGACTAGATAGCCGCGTGTTAGACGTCTTAGGTATTATTATTTATGTTTTAATAACAAATATCCTGTATGTACTAGCTGTGCCTATCAGGGGCGTGCGGTGAAAGGAAGTCGGCCGCGATAATGTAGCGGCCGTCTTCTCTTCACCGACGTCCCTGGTGCCTACGTGTACCGTTGATCGAGCTACAATTTAGAAAAACAAAATTAAAAACTTAACATATCATTACTAGATTAAATGTAGTATTAATAAGATAGTATTTTTAATTTGTAGTTAATTTCATGTAATTAATAATTGTAATGTATGATTTTTCACAGAGTAAATTAATTTGACAGCTATTATATTTTTTATAAGTAGATATGGGAAATTTTTAATTTTTTTACGATTGAAACTACAGACGTAACAAAAACTCTAGACGCCCCGTCACTGAACGACCAATGAATCTCTGATATGGCGGCCGTGTAAGTTTGTGTGACTGGAACTTTATAGTGTATTGGTGGTCCGTTGGCTTACTTTAGTCGTGATAGCCCAAAGCGCAACGAACCTGTCTCAAATTTATAAAGCCATAGGGCCATGGTTCGAATCCGGGCGTGTACCAATGAGTACTGACTTAAGTACATAACTGTCACTGACTCTGTGCCTCGGAGAGCACGCCAAGTAGTCGGTCCGGGTGCGGTCAATAGATGACAGTCGTTACAATCCCCAACCCGCAGTGGAGCAGCGTGGTGGACTTAAGCTCCAAGCCCCCCCCCCCCTTCACCCTGGGAGAGGCCTAAGCCCCTGCAGTGGGGTAAAAAAAGCCTGATGAAGAAGACTTACTATAGTATGAGTGTGTTCAAGTTGACGCGTGCGTACATACCAAGCTGACTTAGTAGGGGTGCGTCGGTCATTAGTTCGCGATGTTATTCCTAGGGTCATGATAAACATACAGTATCTTCGGCAGCATTGTTTAATGTGAAAACAATACAAATGAAATTTATTATTTATTTATATACAATAATATTTTCTATGTCGAGGACAATAATTGACGTTGACAAGAGCTGTTTTTTAGAATTCCGTAGCTTGAAAAGTAAAAAAAATGGAACCTTTATAACATCACTTTTGTATTGGTGAAGTATAGATTGAATGAATACGTTTCGTTTATGAATGAAATATTATTATTATTAATATATTATTAAGTATATTATAAATTTTCAATGAATTTGCGGTTGATCATCGCTTCCTTTATAAGCACGGAGAAAAACTTCTGCGCGTGAAGAAGTAAAAAATATTAACGTGTAATATTTTGCATTCCCTTTTCAAATAGATCATTGCATATCATTTTACTTCGACGATAAAAATATATACCATAATAATAACAATAATACCTCGGACATCCCACACAGCGCCATCTAGTTCGAAGCTAAGCGAAGCTGGTATTATGGATACTAGACAACAAATACATACTTAAATAGCCTTCATAAATTATTTTTTTTTACACCCAAGCCCGGAACAAATAGACATGTTCATGCACGCAAATATTTGTCCCGAGAGGGAATCGAACTCGCGACCCTTGCCTCTACAGTTAGGGTCTCTAACCACTCGGCCAACCGGTCATCGAATCCGGACGTTTTCATTTCGAATACTAAAACTGATATCGTAACCTGCAAATCAAAATTTTAAAAGAATATTGCTTCACCTAAAATTAAAAGTAAACAAATTTGTGATGATAAGACTGAGCTTTTCAATCACTGCAGAATCTTACCTGTTCATATTCAACTACAGTATGTGTGGCTGAAAGAAAACTTTTTTAATAGTAAATTTAGGACTGAAATCAAACATCTGTATATACACGGGCGGCGGCTTAAAACCGGTTAGACATGATTCGCGCAAACAATGTAAACGGGGAGCGAATAGCCGCTTACATGATTCCTAGATTAATAAACAATTTACCTATAAATTTACGGGATAGTATCACGGGGTAGTATTTAGTATTTTCATGTAAGTGCAATTGCCCAGCTTTATATTTGCAGAAAACAGTTGATCGTAATACATACCTACTTTTCAAATATTGTTAAGACGCCTATAACTACCTGTAATTAAATACTTTTATTTAGTAAATGTATCTCGATGACGATAACAGCTGTTAACAAACCTTTGTGGTTTTTTTTTCTTTTTAATAAGAATGTAAATGGAAATGAACTTTGATTTAATAAACAAATTTAAATTTATATATATATATATATATATATATATATATATATAATAACTTAGTTTTCACTGTAAACTCTTCGTTTATATCAGTGTTATATCGTGAACCGCCCGGAGCGTTTCGGTACTTAAATCAGTTAGTTCGTACGTAGATTATCTTTGACCTCGTTCCATTAATGGAACCTGACCGTTTTAAAAAAAGGTAAAACAAGAGAAAAAAACTTAAACTTTTCATTCGATATTTCACTCGACGTTAAAATGTGAGCGAGATTCTGTGAGACAGTTTTTCAACGATTTCACAGAAGAAATGGCTAAAAGGGAAACAATTTGAGAGAGATGATCAATTCAAAAAAGGAAAATTATTTTTCTAGTAGGTATTCGAAGATTTACGAATACGAAAATTAGTAAGCTGGTGGCAGTGGACTGGTTACATCTACCGAAGCACCGATGGACGATGGGGAAGAAAGATCCTTGAGTGGAGATTAGTAAGCTGGTGGCAGTGGGCTGGTCATATCTACCGAAGAACCGATGGACGATGGGGAAGAAAGATCCTTGAGTGGAGATTAGTAAGCTGGTGGCAGTGGGCTGGTCATATCTACCGAAGAACCGATGGACGATGGGGAAGAAAGATCCTTGAGTGGAGATTAGTAAGCTGGTGGCAGTGGGCTGGTCACATCTACCGAAGAACCGATGGACGATGGGGAAGAAAGATCCTTGAATGGAGATTAGTAAGCTGGTGGCAGTGGGCTGGTTACATCTACCGAAGAACCGATGGACGATGGGGAAGGAAGATCCTTCAGTGGAGACCATGAACCAGCAAACGTAAAAAGAGGCGCCCGCCGGCTCGCTGAACCGAATATATGTATAGAGCGAGCTACCGGTAGCGGTTAGATGAAGATGGCCGAGAATGAGAAGTGTGCTTTGCCCATGGAGAGCCTATAACCAGTAGTGGATGAATGTGAATGGAATGGAATACGAAAATTTATTTAAAGATATGAACAGAAGAAGATAGTGAAAATGAGTAATAATAATCCTGTATTCCTCATGCTGTGTTTGCCTGTTATTGTTCTCGCACTATACGTTTACGATGACCGATATTTTTGACCGGAGACCGAGACTATATTAAGTATGTTGTGGTGTAAGAATGTTGGCAGACCTTATAAATAAATAAATAAATAATAATTTTATACTCTAACTTTTCCTTAATTCCGAAAACATGTTGAACATTTTTAACTTGTACGTGACACAAATACACCGTATCCAGTTGAATTAAAGTTAAAACTGAAGAACGCATACGGCTTAACGAACTGAACAAATAGTTTGAAGTGAGCAGATAGCGCAAACTAACGGTTCCTGAGAAAAAATTAACAACACGGGCGACCCAAATGCTTAATTGCCCACCATGGTTAAACACCAAAAAATTCCACTAACACTCCAATTCAATAAATAGTCGGCTATTGACTTTTTACGAGTAGTGTTTCTTTAATACATGCAATTGTCCTCCCCCCCCCCCCCCCCACCTAAATAAACAAATCAACAAGAATTTGATGTTTTTTTGATATGATGATCATACAAATATTATTTTTTTGATGGTCTCTGGAGGTAAGTACAAGAATATCAGAGGATCGACTCCGATGTCCAAGCTAAAAAATCGGACTTTTACAACATGTTTCATGTATTATATCGATTTCAATATATTTCGTCGGCCATCAACGAAGTGGAGGGAGAGGGGCTGTAATTTCCGCTACGGCCCTGTGACACTTCCGCTAAATTAATGACGTGGAAAGTAGGTGCTTTCGGTGTTATTTGGACCGAAACTTAAATACGAGATACCTACACTTTCAAAAGCGAGGATTTTGTATTTACTTAACACAATTGAGATAGGCTAAAAAATGTAAAATAGTATCAAAACAAACCATACCATCAGCTTATTTATGCCCTTCTGCAAAAGCTTAGGCGTCCCCTCGAGGTGAGGGGGCTTGGAGCTTAATCCACCACGCTGTTCCAGTACAGTCGTTAATACGCTACAAAATTTTGATTAAATATGTTTTGATACTGTATCGTGTCGTGTCATGATAGCCGAGTAATAGCGCGCCCGGTTCTTGTTTAAACGGCCGTGGTTTGAATCCCAAGATTCTCAAGGCATGTACCAATGAGTTTTTTCTAACTTATGTCCATAACTATCGCTAACTGTACCTCGGAAGGCATTTTAAGCTGGCGGTCCCGGTTGCTATCAATGGATAGCAGACGTCAAAACCCACTAACCCGCACTGGAGCAGCGGAGCGGATTAAGCTCCAAGCTCTCTCATACCGAAGGGAGGCCTTAGCCCCGGCAGTAGGGTGTTAATGGGCTGGTGGCATGGTATGGTAATCAATTTGAAGCCTAATTCTGTACAAACGTCCAGACAGACAAATATGGACACATAAATTCTAAAAAATTGGCTAAGGTATTGTGGATATATCCCATTTAGATATTGGTGTTGATTTTTAAATCGCAAACAGACTACAATTTTATTTACCTATATACTTATCAGCAACTTAAATTACATAACAACCATTTGTAATTAAATTAACCTTTAGAGGTACAGCTTGACCCAGTTTACGTTAATTCGGGATAGAAATAAATCGCATGTGAAAATATACGAAAATAACTTTGGAAAGCGTATAAATTACTCAGGCGCCGCCGTGTTAAGAGGCTATCTTAAAGAAGTTTTAATGAATATCCCCATTCATTGCGAACCGGGAAAATTTTCCCTTTTTGTTGAGAAATGAGCACAAAATATAAAATAATTTGATGTTTATTTATATATATAGAGACATGATGTATTAAAATTAAATCATACCGCTAATTTGTTAAGAAAATTTATTTGAAAAGAAGTAAGAAAATACACGATTTTAAATTTATTTTACCATGTAAATACTTATGCCTCCGCGCCTCGGAGAGCACGTTAAGCAGTCGGTCCCGGTTGCTGTCAATAGATGGCGGCCGTTAAAATCCGTCAACCCGCATTGGAGCAGCGTGGTGGATTTAAGCTCCAAGCCCCTCATCCTGAGGGGAGGTGCAGTGGGGCATAAAAAGGGCCGATGGAATGGACAAAATACGTATATGTGAACGAATATGAAAATAGATTTTATATGATAATTATTATTATATTGTGCAATACTCGTGAGAAAAGTTTGATGAGCATAGTTTTAGTAACTCTAGTATTTGAGTCTGTTTTTTGTATATTGTTTATTTTATGGTATGTTCTGGTTTTTTTTTCTTTTATGAAAAATCAAAAAAAAAACCAAATGTATAAACAAAATTATATTCGGTTGAAGAATGTGGAACATAAAAGATATTAAAATTTTATCTCTGCCTTCTTATTCCAATACGAAATTTAAAAAAAATCATGCGACATGTGGTGTGGTGCATATTCTGCGTCACACGTGACATGCATCACGTGGCAATCGGCGTGACAAAATACATCCATAACAGACATCACTAGTTTGGCCTATTTATTTATTTGTTGTGGTGGACTTACGAAACACCACAGAGCGTAAAAACAAGACCTATTTTTATTAAAAAAAGGATTATAACATAAAAAAAAACTTATAGACGTCTTATTACCAGAAATGTCTCTTACGGGATTTGACGCTAAGAATTCAATTGTAATGAAATTCATTATTATTTTGTGTAACCTTCTCATTTGAATAAACACATACAATTTTTGGTGCCGCCGTACATATTTTACTCTCGCCATTGATTTGAAACCATCCCTCCGCTTTACAGCTACAAACTCAAAAAACGTTTTCGTTTTGAAACAAATTTAATAATAATAATAATAATAACGTATACATCACAACAACATCTAGGTCCCAAACTAAGCATTAGCTTGTATTTTGGATACCAAGCGAAGACACCAAATACATATAACAACTAAGACCCGGTACCAGTATCAATATTCATCATATAAATACTGACCCGACCTGGGATTCGAACTCGGGACCCCAAGCTTCGTAGGCAGGGTCGCTACCCACTAGGATATGCGGTCGTCAAATTACTCAGATGTCGTACATAGATTTAAAAAGATACATCCGATGGCAGAACTAGTTAACATTTATAACATCTGATATCTATGGGGCATGAGGAATGTAAAAATACAGTTGTGTAAATATTTAAGTCTTACCACTAAGTGGGTAAGTGTGACGACCGATTTTGTTAACTGTACAAATATAATTCTAAACTTTCGGAACCTTCAAAAGATTACGCCAAAGGTTAAACACGACCGACCTAAATCAGGATTTGGTGGCGAAAGTCGCTTTGAAGACGGAAAAACAAATAATTTACAATATTCTCTGTCAGTAGTGAAAACTGTTTTCATATACATTTAGCGGTTGATTTACACTACTTTCCTCTTGAATTTTTACACTATTTATGATATTAATGTACTTCAAATTTATTAAGAAAATAAAATACCAAAAGGAAATGGTTGGAAAAAGAAAAATATTAATTTAAATTAAATAAATAGAGAGAAGTTCTTCTACTTCTAGTTTCTCGAGCTTGTAGGTACCGCTTCAATTCAATTCAATTCAGCCTAGTGGGCAGCGACCCTGCCTGCGAAGCTGGAGGTCCCGGGTTCGAATCCCAGGTCGGGTCTGTATTTATATGATGAATATTAATACTGGCACCGGGTCTTGGTTGTTATATGTATGTGGTGTCTTCGCTAGGTATCCAAAATACAAGCTAATGCTTAGTTTGGGACCTAGATGTTGTTGTGATTGTGTGTGTTATTATTATTATTATTATTATTATTATTATTACTTTGACTTTCAATAAGTGTGCGTAAACATATAACTTTTTTTTAAATTTGTCTTCCACGTTAAGGAGTTTGAATTCACACAACGAAATTATGGGAATTATATCACGACCGCCAAGAAAATGCGTTCCTGACAGATCGTAATCGGATGGTTGATGTGTATTTATACCGTCGGACGATTCCCGTACGATGTTAGTCAGAAAAAAGTTCGCTAAAAGTTTATATTTATTTATTGTTATAAAGTAAACTTACGGCTACAAATAGTTTGTGAACCGATGGCAGCAAGGTTGAGGGGAAAGTGGGTGCCGCGCTAACCTGGTGGCGGGATGGGGAGGAAGTCAAAAGCCTCACCTTCAGTCTGGACCCCTCCTGCTCCGTCTTCCAATCCGAACTCTATGCGCTGTCCAGGGCTGTCTCACTGGCGCAAGCCAGCGGGGAGGCCATGGTCAACATCTTGAGCGATTCGAGGTCGTCCTTGGACCTCCTAAAGGATCCAAAATCAAGCCACCCGCTTACTACGAAGATCCGGGAGGTGCTGGGGGAGGTCAGAGCGGAGGGGAGAGATGTTCGATTCTACTGGCTGAGAGCACATATAGGTACACAGGGAAACGAGAGAGCCGACGAACTGGCGAAGAAGGCGGCTCTGGAACCATGTGGCGCCGTAAACTACGACAAAATTCCCCTTAGTTGCGTCAGGAGATGCATACGCGAGGAGACTGTCCGCAAGTGGCAGGACAGATACCAAACCTCGCGCACGGGTGCGGTCACAAAAAGCTTCTTGCCACGCGTGGACGACGCGTTCCGTGTGGTGAGAACGACCAGACTGACGCCGGTGCAGGTGCAGGTCTTGACGGGACATGGTGGAATAGCGGAATACTTGCACAGGTTCAAGTTGAAAGACAGTCCTGATTGCGAGTGTGACGCAGACGTCGTGGAATCGGTGTGGCATGTCATTCTGGAGTGCCCTCGTTTCCAGGTGGCCCGTCTCAGCCTGGAGAGTCAATTGGACACGGATCTGACAGAGTCCGCCATCCGCACGCTGATGACGAACTCCAACAAAAGGCAGCTGTTCCTCGACTACGCGGAGAAAATATTCAGAATAGCGGCAAAGAGGAACAGCTCAATAAATCCAGGCAAAAACATAGACACGCAAAACGCAGCCGACGCCAACGCGGAGGGAAACCCGAAGGACATCAGACCCCATGACATCACCCCGCAGAACACTACGCTACAACAAGTGTTGATGCAAGGAGAACGTGGGGTCCCGGGTCTGAAAGTCAGGGGGGTGGCGCTATTTATGGACAGCAACGCCGAGCGGCTCGGGGTCAGCTTTTCCTGGTCCATTGCAGGGAAGAGGAGTGTAGCGATCTCTCCCGGTCTAGCTCTACTCATAAAAGGCAGCACGTTCAAAACGAGCATGAAGCGCAGGCACTTCGACACACTGTCCCAGATAGAAGTCGGAGGCGAAAGGTGCCGAATAGTCAGGGTCAGAAACAAGACGATCCTGCTATTCGACTGGGCGGAAAGAACAGCGTTCGCCCAGGCATGCTCGATGCTGTCCGGCATGGGGGGGCCGGCTGTGGGCGCTGAGAGCGCGCCGCGAATTATCAGTGTGGATGCAATGGTTGTCTCCTGGGAGAAAGGAGATGTCGCAGATCTCATCGGCTGCACTAAAGCGGCCGCGAATCACGAGATAGTGGTATACGAGGATCGAGGTGCAAACCTCAGTTTCCTCCCTACCACAACGGCGACATCTTCGATCGACAGCTGGGGACAGCCAGTGGAGTCTACGCTTAGCGGCTCTGAGCGCCTTCAACTGAAAATGGCCGAGAGAAGGTCTGCGGAAAGAGAAGAAGGGAAGCAATGGCACCGGGGGGGTGAGTCCGAGTCATCGGGGAAAATAGCAGCCTTCCTCAAAACGTTCGTGTCGGCAGCAATGACAATCCCGGGGGCGGCCGCCGACAAGGTCAAAAAAATTGCCGCAAGACCAAAAACGGCGGCCGCCGAAAAAAACTACCCAAACGGCTGCTAAAACCAAGCCCACGAGGGCAGACATGGGGCAGGTCGATCCACCGCAACTAATGGCGGCCAAGGGGCCAAGGGACCACATGGTCAATGCCTTCCTCGAATTCAAGGCACTGACAGCAGCAACAAAAAAAGTGAACCTCCAAACGTGTAAGAACATTCTGCTAGCGTTTAGGAGGGGAAACGAAGGGCTGCTGAAGGTGCGAATCGAGGAGGCGGATGCCACCATATATAACAACAAAACCTCGGAAACCCTTCGTGGGAAGCCGATGAGTAAACATATGGTGGCGTACAATTGGACATGTGGTTTCGTGGCCCTGGACGCAAAAGAGTCTGCGAGAACGGGTGTACCCAAATACTCAGCCCCTCCCAATGACCCGATAGTGGTCACCGCCCGGTGCACAAAGATCGCGCTGGAACCCGGAGTCCTGTTAAAGGCGGGATTGTTCCCATGGGCCCCGGAGTCCGGAGAGTCCTGGGAGTCCTGGACGGTGCCCAAAATCGAGTGGGTCAACGGTGTCCCTGGGTGTGGTAAGACCACCTGGATAGTGCAGAACTTCGAGGTCGAGAGGGACGTTGTCGTCACCACAACATTAGAAGCTACGGAAGAACTCAGACAAAAACTAGCCGCGCGCATTGGATCAACATCAAAATCCAAAGTGCGGACTATGGCCTCGCTGCTCGTGAATGGTATGAGGGACGCGGACAAGGGTCGATGTAATCGACTCATTGTCGATGAAGCCCTCATGAACCATTTCGGGGCCATAGTCTTGGCAGCGCGGCTGTCTGAGGTATCTGAAATCATGCTTATTGGTGACATCAACCAACTCCCGTACATTGATAGGGAAAACCTATTCAGGATGGAGTACACCAGCCCCGCCCGTGTGGTAAGTGTGAGCAGAGAATTGGTCTGCACGCATAGGAATCCGATGGATGTGGCATACGCGCTGAACGAAGTGTACAGCGGTATGTACTCATCCAAAGATCAGGTCCGGTCGCTAAAACTCGAGAGAGTCACAGGTGTGAAGATACCCAACGCCCTTCCCAACACTCTATATCTGACATTCACGCAGATGGAGAAAGAATCCCTAAAACAGCTGGGATTTGGGAAGGGTGATGGGTCTCGCATCCTGACGATCCACGAGGCGCAAGGCCTGACTTACAGTCGGGTGATGATAGTGCGGACCACCGAAAAGTTGCAACTGCACGAGAGCATTCGCCACGCGGTAGTTGCGATTAGTCGGCACACCTCAAGCTGCACTACTACACGGACGATAGCGACGACGCGCTCTGCAGATTCGTCGCAAAGGCGCAGGTTGCTTCGGTCAGCAACATCATAGACCATAATTTAAAAATGGCAATAAGAAACGGAGACGAAGCGATCGTGGAGCAAATAGTACGCGTCAAGCGAGGCGCAGCTCCCTGACCGCTGGAATCCTTGTCCCTTGCCCAAATCCCATAATCGTGTCTTAGAAGTAAGCATATAAATTGTATAAAAAAAAAAAAATAGATCTAAGTCCATGACAATTAAGTAGGTCATAGTCCACGGCAGGAATGCCGCTCACTTAACGTCCAAGCACGCGGTGGCTGGGGAGTCGGGTCGCAACGTTCCCTCAGAAATGGATGAGCGAGGCGATGGCTGGCTCTCAAGTCAACTGGTGAGCTGGTGCCGCGTGCGGGGACCAGGCATTTTAGGCTGTAAGAACATTGAAACAAAGTTGTGGGAAAAAAAAAAAAAAAAAAAAAAAAAAAAAAAAAAAAATCAAGTCAGATAAAAGAAAACATCTGACAAAAAAAAAAAATTATTATATAAAAAAAAATATAAAAAAAAATAATTAAAAAAAAAAAAAAAATTAAAAAAATTAAAAAATAAAAAAAAAAAAAAAAAAAAAAAAAATAGATTATGTAGAATAAGTTTTTTAGTCGGCAAACTCACCACAATGAAAACGGAGTGGAGGCAAATAGATAACAAAATTGGCTCGAAGAAAATTAAATAGATATATCAAGGGCACGGACGAACGTCTGTGGACTGTACCGTTATTCAGAAAAAAAAAAAAAAAAAAAAAAAAAATAGTTTGTGAACTTAAAATTTAACAAAAT
Organism: Luffia ferchaultella; assembly: GCA_949709985.1. NCBI lineage: Eukaryota > Metazoa > Arthropoda > Insecta > Lepidoptera > Psychidae > Luffia > Luffia ferchaultella. The sequence goes on from OX453261.1 coordinate 15,711,222, forward strand.
TACATTTTGCAGCCAATGATTGAAGTTTACCTAAATAAAATTTTCTGTTACATGATATACTTAATTAATAAAAATCGATGTATAGGTGCGTGTATGTATGTGTGTTGAGTGTGTGTGTGAAATTTGTTTTGTTAATGTTTCAAATTATAGTGTCATCTGGGAAGGCAGCTGATCTGATCTTGATAATGATTTCACAAATATGCCTCGATTGAGACAAAAAATGTCCAAAATCGTTGAATTTCCTATGATATTGTACTCCGATACGTATGATCCGTACGATTCATAACTAAAGAAATAATAGATGAACATACAATATGTTACTTTTAGGAGCATATAGTGGGGATCCGCGGCACAGTACACACAGTACACGCAATCAGTGCATAATATTACACTAAAAACAGATGGGATATTTTATTTTGTATTTATTTATTATTATACTACGGAATCGACAGATAATTCTCTAACAAGTTACGGTTGGAATAGGCTCACAAAAATCATTAACTCAGATTTCATAGTAAACGATGCTTGCGTACTCTAAGATATATATTTCTCGGGTCGGTGAATAGAATCGATCAAACAACACATTCAAACACTTACCGGGTAGTTCGAGAAAGTTAGAAGTGCGCCTTTGTCTGCCTCGCATCGTGTTTTGAAAGTTAAGAGGTCCTATGTCTTCGACCGAGTCGCAATTGGATATAGCAGATTCTCTGGAACCGCGTCTACTAGCCAAATATGCTAAGCCTCCCTTCATAGAGCCTCTTCTCATAGGCGAGCAAGGTCTACTTATGCTGGTAGACCTCGTATTCGGAGTGTCATCAGTCATGTCGGTCAAATCAGAAGTGGACTTCCTGCAGATTCTAGATGAGGTAGTCGTAGCTTCATCGTCAGCGTCATGCATCGTCGCCGAAGGTGTACCTGGTATTCCATCTACGCTGTCGTCAGTATGACTCGATACTATACTTGGCGATGTAACTAAACGAGGTGAACTGGCAGTTGAAGTGGAACCGAAGAGTTTTCTAGTGCGATTTGGGGAAACGTATCCTGGATTTGTGTGTATATGAACGGGTGGGGGTTTCGGTGATCTGGATTTCTCCCTACGACTGTGCTTCAAAGATGCGGAGTATGATAGGCTATGAGTAGGGGTACGATCAAAATTACAGGGGCTAGATCTACCCGATGGGGATTTTTGGGGGAAGTTGAAATGCCTTGGACTAACGGGGCTGCGGTGGCCATGGGCGATAGGTGATTTCGGTTGGTAACTGCATCCGGATTGGGGCGTGTAGTAACCAGAAGAAGAGGTGCTGGATGCGACAGATGGGCTTTTTTGGGGGAAGACGAAATGTCGGGGGCTTTTCGGGGTATGTGGTTTTGGGGACACTGGAGGATACCCGCCTGGACTGTTTACAGCCATGGTCGCTCACCAAATGTCACTTCACTGAAACACTTTCACATGCCACTACTGAAACCTGTAACAAACGAGAAAAAAATCATTATAATAAGTTAACCGGGACTTGAGTAAATCATTAGATTTATCTTTTAATCAAATTATTTAGTTTTAATATACATAAATATTTACACACTAGGTTTCCGCCGGCGGCTCCGCTCGCATAGTCTACATAGTTGTACCGGGACCCCTTTTTCCCGGGACGAATGTAGCCTATGGCCTATGCAAAAAAATATAGCGGTCCCAGTACAACTGTATAATCCACGCGAGCGGAGCCGCAGGCGGAAAACTAATATCTTTATAAATTATAGCCTATGTGTTATTCTTATGTATAAGCTATATTATAGTAAAGTTTCATTAAAATAAATTCAGTAGTTTTTACGTGAAATAGTAACAAACATCTATACGTACAAACTTTCGCGTTTATAATATTAGTAAGGATAAAGTACTTCATACATTTGAATATATTTTGGAACTTTACTCGTATGCGTCAGCCTTATGGTCACGATTTTTTGGAGCTTTAAACACCTTGTATCCATGTAAAAAAAACTATACACAAGGCCAAAGTTCTGAAGTTCATGTTCCAGTCCTTTGAACATGAATAACCACTGAATAATTTTACGACACTAAGGTTTAAATGAATACGATACGTATACATGTATGTATACATGTATACATGTATGTATGTGTGTATGTATGTATGTATGTATGTATGTATGTATGTATGTATGTATGTATGTATGTATGTATGTGTGTATGTATGTATGTATGTACGTATGTACGTATGTATGTATGTATGTATGTATGTATGTATGTATGTATGTATGTATGTATGTATGTATGTATGCGTGTGTAGATTAGATAGACATTATTCAATGGTTTCATATGTAAAAAATTGGTAGGCCTAATTTTCACATTGAAACATTTTTATAAAACAATTATTAATACAACGTGGTTACTAAGCGAAACAAAATCCTAAGCACATGAAAGGGGCGACTACGGGTGTAGCGAAATACCCGTCCCGCCGACGGCGGCCGCCGACCGACTCGATCGCCTTTCGACCGCACATCCCCACGGCAATACGATAACTTCGTGGCGTCACTTATCGATATTTAACTACTGTGTGATACTGTGTAGGTATAATTTATTATTTTCACCAGAGATCAATAAATTTAAAGGAATGAGATGAAGAAATCACCTAGGATATTATTTCGTAACAATGCAGCTTGTAACATTAAAACTAAGTTGCTAATTGTTAAGGTCGTTTAATTTTGGCGACTGCTTGGCCTACTGGGTAACGACTCTGCCTACGAAGCTAGGGAACCCGGGTTCGAATTCCAGGTCGGGTCACTATTTATAACATGAATATTGATACTGATACCGGGTCTTGGTTGTTATATGTATGTTGTGTCTTCGCTTGGTACCCAAAACACAAGCTAATGCTTAGTTTGGGGCCTAGGCGTTGTTGTCATGTATACGTTATTATTATTATTATTTTCAGTAGTACTTAGCTGTAAAGTCTCTTCATGATATTGTATAGAGCCGTAAAATAAACGTAGCATTTTCAGGAAATTACTTAAGTCACATTCTTAATTATAATTAAAGAAAGTGTTCATTAATTGTGTAAACATGTGGAGGAATTACTCTAGCGAACAGTTTTCTTTATACGTCCGCTGATGTGGCGGCATGTCTGGTTTATTATATATATATGTATATATATATATAAAAAACGCCGTATAAATAATGGAAAAGTTTCATGATGGTTTGATACGGCGATATTATACGACATAATATCAGGCAAACTCGACTGCTCCGAGCTACACAGGCAGGTCGGCTTGAATGTACCCGGTCGCCACACTGACCAGTTCCTTTTATTCTCGTTTATAAACTACGAGCGAAATGCGAACGAATATTCACAAGACTTCGGGGGGTTTGACGTCTTCCAGCTATTTAAGGGATCTACAATGTCATACATAATAAAGATGTTTACATCTGCAGACTGAGCTATAGAACACCTATGTACACAAATACCATGTTTCAACGCACACACACTCCTCATGTACCTCACCTATATAAGATAGATCAAAAGGAAAACATTCGTGAAATAAAATTCCAAATTCGTCAATAAATAAAAGAACAGTATTTTAAACTTAACATTTTAGCGAGTAGCACGCGCCAAACTTCTAGCTCGCTTTGAAGTTCACACGAGTAACGTCGCAGTAGAAAAAATGGGTATCAAACAGGCCCCGCACCTGCGCAAAACGTACCGCGTCAACTTAAGAGCGAACTACCCGTTTGGCGCGAGTTGTACCAACTCGCATATAACGTCACGTCTACTGATAGCGCGATGCGCGGGATGTACGGGAGATGAAGCCGTGTGATTCCACAGCATACAACGAAAACATTTCTTTATAGCCCACTTTTGTTACATTTTAAAATATCTTTGATTTTGCTTTAATTTTTGTTATCATTAATAAAAGAAAATTTATAATTTTCTCTGTTTAATGCTGCTGTCTAAGCTGGACAGATCTTAATATTTTCATAGCAATTTCATAGCAACAATTTTTTAATGATGTAGATTCAAAGTCCACACGAGAAAGTTTACAAAGGCACATCGCAAGAAGGGACGCCCTCTTGCGAGGTAAATAGTAACAGTAATAGTAAATCCTCAAAGTGACTTGTAAAGCGAATACGAGTACTATACTATATCGATATCGATCGAATAATACTATATCGATTTGATCCTCGTTGCCTTTGATTACATATCAGACTCTTCAGTACTAACTGATATTTAGTATAGACTGACCGGTTGGCCGAGTGGTTAGAGGCCCTAACTGCGGAACCGAGGGTCGCGGGTTCGATTCCCGCCTGGGACAAAAATATTTGTATGCATGTCTATTTGTTCCTTGTCTGGGTGTAAAAGTATCTATATACTATATATATTATTTAAGAAAATTATATTTAAGTATTTATATCAGTTGTCTAGCACCTCATAATACAAGCATAATACTTGCTTACTTTGGGACCAGAGGGCGTTGTGTGGGATGTCCCAGATATTATTATTATAAAAACTAAAGTACTGTGTTTGCCCCCCAAAATTGAAAATACTATTTAATTTATGTACCTACCCTATCCATTTATATTCATTATGATATTTTTGACAGTTTCGTAGAATTACCTAATTCTACGAATTAATTAATTAAGAATTAGGTAATTCTACGAAACAAGTTACCTAATTCTATGAGTACCATTTAATCTTTGAACCACTGGCTGACCTGGCCTAATGATTAGAAATCGTAACTGTAGGATCATAAACTTCTTATGAGAATCCTTTCATCCATATAATAAAGACTCATATCAACCGACACATGTCATCCCTCCCTAAAAAGGCAGTTGGAGCTGGACAGCGCCAATATTAATTATATTAGCTATGATATCGGAAGTCTGGCGTAGGTGAGCAGGACATAGTGAAAGTGTCTGGTCATATCTGCTTAAAGCTCTAAGACTGTCTACTTCCGAGGATCTAAGGCGGCGCCCTAAATGTACCGCCCGTCAAAGGTAGTCACGCACTGAAGTATCCTCAATGCGTCCGATCCGCGTTCATGCCAAACCCTATACGCCTCGCAGTATAGGTTGAAGATGTCGTTTAGCTAGTCGGGCTGCACCTTCAGTGTTGTCCCAACCCGGCAGTATCTGCGCGGTTGTTCGGGTGCGCAGGGGTTTGTATACAGGTTCGGCATTCATTAAAAAAAAAACCTGCGAGTTCCGAGGGAGGCGTATCTTGTACATTTCATGGCCGTCTGAAAAAGTAAAAGTGTCATATGCATGTCCCGCTCAATGCACGCCACTTTGTACGCTCGCTGCACGGCTAACATGAGTTTGAAGAAGTTTAGGAAGTGTATAGAGTGCCGCTAGCGGTAACATAGTTCTATGGGTTAGGGCGCCGAAAATTTATTTACACAGGGAAAAACTAATTTGTTTATTTTCATTCAAACAATTTGGTAAACGAAGACAGCAAAAGGCAAACTTAAACAATCAAACTAAAGCCAATTGAAAGTTAGTTGTAGTAGTTGAACTGTTGAATCTTACTTTAATCCATCTAGACCATAGAGCAATAACCTGTACCGTAACAAAAAATGAAATGTTGCTATTTAAAACCTAATTTAACCTAATCAAATAATTTGAAAAAAGTGGACCATTAACTTATATGGACCAATTTCGAAATTGATCAATAGATTTCCGAATGGCTTGTCATTCCGCTCCGTTTCATTCCTCGCATTGACATAACCTAACCTAACACAACCAAATAATTTGAAAAAAGTTTACCATTAACCTATATGAACCAAGTTCTGAATTGATCAATAGATTCTACGGAGCTGCTCTAATTCTTTTCACTTCTTATTTTATACAACGGCAGTCGGCTTAGTTAAAAAAATAAATAATAATAATAAATAAAATGACTAAGCCGACAAACAAAACAAATGAATTCTTACTTCATCAAATCAATTCATACTTTGCCAAAACAAAAATAACGAGCGACAATGCAATCGCGGCGATATAAACGGTCGCGTTATTTTGCAGTGTAATACTCTGTATAATCTATGGTAATACTCCTACGGTATATTAGACAGCGGCACTAAAATGCCGTAAACATAGTGGTCCTCTAACAATGCCGCTAGCGGCACTCTATACACTTCCAGAAGTTTCTATACACTTCCACAAGTTTCTATACACTTCCAGAAGTTTAATGTATCGACACTCGCTAGCGATTCGTAAAAGGTTTGTATGTGAATTTCAGTTCCTCTCATTGCCGCTAAAGGTGCTGTCCATACAAATTTCGTGAGTTGTCGTTAGACAACCGCTGCACGCTACGCTTCACGCGTCTGGAAGCCTGAATGTATATCTGTGTAACATCTTCGATCAAAGAATTATTGGATAGTTTTGCAACTGAAATGTAAAATATTCTACGTCTCCCATTTTATTTAGTTTCTACTTTTCAAAAAAGTAGGCAGTCTTGGAATCTGATCTTACATAATAATAAAAATCATACTCGTTGGTTGAACTTATTTGAAATTAATAGACAACTTCAATTGTATGGAAAATTACACCTTCGGCCCATTTGTATTATTTCGATATTCAACGTGGTAATAAATTTAATATAGCAATTCAACCGTGTATACAGTTTATGTTATACTGTTTTTGTTTCCTTTCGTAAATGTATAAACAATAATAAATAAATAATTTAAAAAATCCGTGATAACTTAGAGACAATGATGGCGAATATACATATTAAGGACCCTCACTACGTGACGTTGACTTCCGAAGCATACCTCAAATGTATGCTCATCTGATGCAATGTTTCAGAATAGAGAGCGAGACAAACTGTCAAAAAAATCGTTAAGCAATAAAAAAAGTGACGAGCGGTCGTGATGATGTGAAACAGAATGGCTTTCAGCTCTTGTAAAATAGATAATTCTGAAGTATTTTTGTTTAAAAACAACATTAAAATATCTGTGTTTTTTTATTGTCTAAAATATAGAAATTTGTAGCTTCAAATACGCATGACATTGACAAGTTTCTAACACTATTAACTTTTAAATAAAACCTATAATTTTTTTTCAAAGTGACTAGTACGTTACGAATTACGATCCCGGTAAACGAAGCTCATTTCTATTTTAATAATACAATAAATAGTTGTTGAATAATTTTAGAATTAAGATTGTATGGGAGCTTGAACCACTAGCGACGCCTTAATAACGGGTCTTAAACCCACGGTATTTACCGATAGTATTACAACTACAATACCGACTTAAGCAAAGTTACCAACCAAAACAAACATCTACGAGAGGATATAGACTGAGGTCCTTATTTCCTACGTCCAAACATCAAACGCTCCCTGAGGTATTAACAGCGACATTGTCTATATAGACCCGATAGGCCCAATCAAATAATAGAGGGTTGTAAAGGATGTTCAAATACAAAGGATGATCAAATCGGCGACAAGTCGTGAGATCAAAGAGATAGGATATACTGGATGGACGTTGAAAAGGTTAAATAGTCGATTGAGCAATATTTGGTCGCGTGGATGACTTTGACTAGGATTCCATACTTTCAAAGGTGAAAACGCGACCTTTAAAGCGTCTGAGTGACTATTATTGTTTTTTTTCTTGTATACTGGGTTACTGGTAATACGCTAGTTGACTTTTTTTTGAATTATTTTATATGAAAGAGTTTTCTAAATACAGAATTTTAAATAAAAACAAGGTTATGAATGTTTAAAATGTCGTGTTAGACAGAGACGGCTATACCACATGATGTGACGTCAGGCCATTTAAAATAATATTAAAATAATTTTTAAAAGAGATAAATTTTTAATAACGTATACACGACAACAACGTCTAGGCCCCGAACTAAGCATTAGCTTGTATTTTGGGTACCAAGCGAAGACACCATATACATATAACAACCAAGACCCGGTACCAGTATCAATATTCATCATATAAATACTGACCCGACCTGGGATTCGAACCCGGGACCTCCAGCTTCGTAAGCAGGGTCGATTAGCTCATAGCTTATAATTTCCATATTCTTCAACCGACTATAATTTTGTTTAGAAATTTTATCGTTTATAGTCTATTTTTATATTTTCTTGATAAATATGATACATTTATTAGTAGTCAAAATATCCTATTCGACTTATTCCTTTCAAATAGAATCACAACACACTAAGAGGTCAGAATACACCAATAAATTGACTATTACGCCGTATGCCAATATTTTAGATATAATACTTAAATTACCGTGAGAGTCCATGTTTCGGCATAGACTCTTAAAGCAGAACTGTTCTACAAATTTAAGGTCGCTCAGCGCGCTATGGAACGGGCTATGCTCGATATTTCTTTGATGGACAAAATCAGGAATAATGAAATCCTTCGAAGAACTAAAGTTGTCGACATAGCCGAAGTGATTAGTAAGCTGAAGTGGCAATGGGTTGGTCATATTTGCCGTAGAACCGACAACCGATGGGGTAGACGAGTTCTCGAGTGGAGACCGCGTACCGGGAAGCGAAGCCGTGGACGCCTCTCGGCCAGGTGGACTGATGACCTAAAACACCATACCGGGGGTAATTGGATGCGGAAGGCGGAGGGCCGTGTGTGCTGGCGAGCTTTGGGAGAGGCCAGCAGTGGAGAGACACGGGCAGATGATGATGATAATGAGTTAAATTATCAGAAATAAATTGCGAATTTATTTGTACAGTAATATTTTTTCCACTGCATTCATGTATTTTAGCTATGTGAGGAAATATAATAAAAGCGTTTTATGGGATCGAGTTTGTTACTTCATTGTCGTCATCTCAGCCATTGTAAGTCCACTGCTGGACATAGGCCTCCCCCATTGATTTCCAAAAGAACCTGCTGGAAGAGGCATCTAGTGAGTTTGTTACTTCTTAAAAAAAAACTATCGAATGTATGTATGTGTTCACGTCTGTTTTTGAGTTAGAAGGGATATAGATGTCAACTTAGCACTACGTACAATCATCGGGAGTGTTCATAAATTATGGCTCATAATCGTGAGTGACTACCTAATTACGTAATTGGTCAGAAATAAGATACGTAGGCGATAGCGTAAGAGAATCAGGTAAAGACGTCGGCAGCTTTTTTCTGCATTCATGTGGGTGGTGATGCGGTTGATCTCCTAATCTAGCTTGTATGAGAGATGACAGTCTCTCCTTTCCCTGCACCAGAAGGATACACAATATTTTTGATTAACTTTGTCCGTGATTATACGGATGGATGGTGTGTGTGTGTGAGAGTTAAGCTCCAATCCACCTCACCCAGAGAGGCCTAAGCACCTCCAACGGGGCATTATAAGGTTGATTATATGGTATGGGTATTGCACGTCTAGTTCACGCGGACGAAGCCGCAAGCATCCGCTTATTTTATATACGTATAAAGTGGAGCATTTTATATAACATCAATCTCAATTTTTCACTTGATTGACGACGCCCCAATTTTACATCAGAAGCAAAATTAAACGTAACACTTTACACATATCTGTTTCATATCAGCTTGTCCGCATTAGTTGTTGACTAGAGAGAAAAACAGACAACTCACTCAGCAGTATACCCGTGTCGAATACATCGCACACTGACTTAAACAATAGCGCAAGTCGAAAAAAGAATACTACTGAGTTTTATTATTATTATACTAATACTTTACTAGCGGCCGCCTCCGGGTTCGCCCGCGTGGATTACATATTTTATTTATTATTCAAAAACAAAACAGCTTACAGTAAATAATTTAGTAACAAAATAAGTACTTAAAAATATGGCCAGTTACTTTGTTTTCCAAATAGGTTTGATTTATATACGTGTATGATGACAGAACAGAACAACACGCACAGTGCTCAACAACACCACATAGTTAAAATATACATAGTTTATTTAAGAATAAGTTCAAAAAAAAAATTTAAGAAAATCAAAAGAAAATAATGAAAGAGAAAATGAGGCAACCGCGTATGATGTGGTGTATGTTCGTGTGCAGGATAGGTGTGATATATGAGGAGTGTGTGTGCGTTAATATGGTACTTATGTGCATATGTGTTCTATGGCTCAGTTTGCAGAGTTTTTTTTTTTTTTTTTGTTTAGTGAGGGCCGAATCTGCTTACAGACATCTGCGCGCCCGACCTACCGCGCAGATAGTGCCGGGTTGGGATTTCTACACAGAAGGTGCAGCCCGACCGGCTAAACGACTCCTCAACCTATACTCCGGAGAGCGTATAGGATTTGACATGAACGACGACCGGACGCATTGAGGATGCTTCGGTGCGTTAGTGCCTATTGGCGGGCGGCGCCTTAAGGGCGCCGTCTCGTAGGCTTATGATTAAAGTTTGCAGAGGCGAGTGTCTTTATTATATATGACTGCGAGTGTCTTTATTATATATACGCAACGAGTGTCTTTTTTATGTATGAGTGAGTGTCTTTATTATATATTACATTTTTATATAATTTCTGCTTATAGAAAAAAAAAATCCTACAGGGCCATCTGGTGGCAAGTAACAATAAAGTGGATACAGCGACAATCTTTTCTGTACTCGAATACTTATTTACACCAATTTTTGGATAAAAAATGGTATTGTGGGTTATTCCTAAGAGATAGATATATACCGTCGTGGACTTTTTTGTAGACTTTTATAAGGTGTACAATACTGTAGTACATTATTTTGATCTATCTCGTAGGTTTCAGCCAGCGTCTGCAATGTAAGCGCAAAAAAAAAATGTGTTTTAAACCTCTAAAATTTTCAGTGTTTCTCTGTTATGCATGTTATATACATATAAACCTTCCTCTTGAATCACTCTATTTGTTACAAAACCCGCATCAAAATCCGATGCGTAGTTTTAAAGATCTATGCATGCATTGGGACAGACGGACGGGAAGCGACTTTGTTTTATACTATGTAGTGATTAAAACTACTTTTAAATATTAACCTAATAAAGGTTTTAAATCTATAGGTTTTTCGAGAAAGTTTCGCCATAACGATTTTATAAACATAGAATTTCGTTTTTTTTTTCTTGCAAAATGACAATTTCCACGTTGTGTCAGCATTATAGCTCATGTGATTATAGTTAAGAAGCGACATGAAGAATCAATGAAGCGCGAAAGATCTTGAGTACTTACACCGCCGAGCTTTGAATTAGTTCAATAGAAGAGTAATGCTAACCCATTAGTTCGAGAAACAAAGTTATTACAATTGTGCTATTTGACGACGAAAAGAAACAGTTGGGGCGTGCGTCGCGCATTTATCTAAATGTTTGTGTTATTTCTTTGTGTATTGCCCGTCACAACTAGTTACATAGGTACTATTGAATAATAATAATAATAACGTATAAATCACAACAACGTCTCGGCCCACAACTAAGCATTAGCTTGTGTTTTGGGTACCAAGCGAAGACACCACATACATATAACAACCAAGGCCCGGTACCAGTATCAATATTCATCATATAAATACTGACCTGGGATTCGAACCCGGGACTTCCAGCTTCGTAGGCAGGGGCGCTACCCATTAGGCTAAGAATTTAAAATAATATAGTTGACAAGACTTGAAGTTTAGCAAGCCTGCATCTTCTAGTCTGCTACATTTAAAGTTCGGTCACTTCTACCTGTGCAAAATATTGTCGCTATTTGGCATGGGTCACTGGGAAAAGCGAATTCATTATATTATAATTGGCAATTATAACACCGCGCGCTTTCATATGTAAAAAAAAAATTATTGTAGCAAAAGGAAGTATGTGGATTATTAGAAACGGAACGTCTGACAGGATACCTTTGAGATAAATATAAAGAAAAAAATTTAACAACTATCCAAAATGTTTTTAGATTTAGGTATCACCAATAGACATCATTACGTGAATAAAAAATATAGGTTACATTTTCACAATAATTTATCTTATCTACAGTGTTTTATAACGTTTGGTTGCCTTCTTTGTGACGACGCGCCTGAGACCTTGAGACCGAGTTTATACATACTGCTAAACAAGCGTGCGGCGACCGTGAATGGTGACTACACATATTACTTTTTTCGGGAAAGGTTTTATCTCAATATTTTTTTTTGTGTAGTCATATCTCAATATTTTCCTATTGAACGATGCTAAAAGAAAAAAAGACGGCCATCGGTTTTTTACCAAAGATCATTATATTAAAATTTGGATGTAAAAGAATGAGCGCCTGCCTGCCAAATCTGCCTAGAAAAATCCGGGGCAAACTCGATAATTACGGAGATGTTTAATTTTTGGTAAATAATTTACATACGTGGTGTTTTTAAATAATATACTTTCAGCTTTGATGAGCCACGGGGTTTCTTTGATATTTTCTTAAACTTTGAAGTTTTTAAACGCCTTTGCTTCTTGAATCATGGTTTAAAAATATATATAATAGACAATAACAATAATCACGTCAATCGTCAACCATGAGTGCCATAGATCATAAATATAATTTCATGTTTTGTGTGGTTATTATATTATTAAACGGTAGTAAGAAACAAAAAATACAGTGTAATTGATCATCATTAGCCCATTTTTACCCCACTGCAGGAGCTTAGGCCTCCCCCAGGGTGAGGAGGGGGGCTTGGAGCTAAAGTCCACCACGCTGCTCCACTGCGGGTTGGGAACTGTAACGACTGCCATCTATTGACAGCGTCCGGGACCGACTGCTTAACGTGCCCTCCGAAGCATGATGTCAGTGATATTGTGTACTTAAGTCAGAAAAACTCATTGGTACACGCCCGGATTCGAACCATGGCCCTATGGGGCCTTATAAATTTCAGACAGATTCGTTGCGCTCTGGGCTAAGTGTAATTGATAAAAAATGAAATTGCAGCACAACGCGAAACACAATAACATCTATATGTTATTAAATAAAACCGATTGACATTTTGGACAATAGATTGACATCTAATGTTTATTTTTTAAAATATATGTATATATATGTGAAACGCATAGTTCGGCGACTTATTTTCGAGCGCACGGTTACTTTGAAGACTTATATTATATTAAAAGTATATATATATATATACTTTTTATTCAAATATTTATAAAACACCATGTGCTACATCGTCATTGTAATTAAATCGTATAGAAATAATTCTATACGACCGTTTAGCCTAGTGGGTAGCGACCTTGCTTACAAAGCTGGAGGTCCCGGGTTCGAATCCCAGGTCGGGTCAGTATGATATAATGAATATTGATACTGGTACCGGGTCTTGGTTGTTATATGTATGTTATGTCTTCGCTTGGTACCCAAAACACAAGCTAATGCTTAGTTTGGGGCCTAGACGTTGTTGTGATGTATACGTTATTATTATTGCGAGAACCAGGTAATACTTATGCATCGATTCGTCCATGGCCTTTATAACCCATTGAACCATTTTAATGAGGCAGAATTTCTATGGAAGGTGGCTGCTATTCTTTCACCTTGCATAATAAATGATTATCAAACACAGTATGTTTAATTAATTAACATGAATTAATTAATTTTTTCTGATGAAAGCGACTCTGTTATGGAAAATCATAATTTTATCACGTAATATTAAAACGACGTACGAAAGAAACGGCTTATTTGAAATACAAAACAGTAATATAACGAGAACGAAAGGAAACAAGGAAAGGTCGCATAGGTACGTAGTCTGGATGAACGTTCAAGGTTAAAATTCAAATAATAAGTATAAAAACAAATATCTTAAAAACTACTCAAAATATGTCATTCTAACCAAATGTAATTGAAAACCTTTTTGAGTTTATAAATAATTACCTCTGCAGATGTATATTCTAAGTACGTATAAAATTTTCGACATTTTTCAAATGTATACTTACAGAACTGTGAAATAGGCCGGCTGTTTAAACTCTTCTATAAACACGTCCCTATCGTTAATATTTTACTGAAATATTTGGATTTCTAACTGGCCTAAAAACATGTGTTTTATAAGGTCATATCTCAAAGTAAAGGTATAGGTAACAGTGTAATAATAATAATACCTGGGACATCCCACACTGAGGCATCCAGTCCCAAAGTAAGTTAGCAAGTATTGTGTTTGTATTATGGGTACTAGGCAACTGATATACAAACTACATATTCTTTATATTATAAACATAAATAGACACTTTTACACCCAGATACGGCACAAATAGACTTGTTAATGCACACAAATATTTGTCCCGGGCGGGAATCGAACCCGCGACCCTTGGCTTCGCAGTTAGGGTTTCTAACCACTTGGCTAATCAGTCAGTTTGATTTGTAAATTTATAGGAAATAAAAAATAAAATACTAGGCTGAATATAAAATAAGAAAATAATGTACTAAAAAAATGTACCTACTGAATAGGTAGGTGGTTTTGGGTTTGTTATGCATACCTATTCGAAGTTTAGAAGGCCGTGCAAGCGTGGTTCGAAACCGGGCGTGTACAAATGAATTATTTTTTTACTTGAGTACATATGTATCACTGAGCACGTTAAGCTGTCGGTCCTGGATGCCATCAATAGAATGCACTCGTTAAAATCCACCAACCCGCACTGGAGCACCGTGGTGGTTTCAGCTCCAAGCCCCTCAACCTGGTGGGAGGCCTAAGCCCCCCTACAGCTACAGTAGGGGATAATGGGCTGATGGAATGGAAAAAAACATGGGTTTGTTATACTTACACATTCTAACTTTTTTCAGATTCATAACCTTTTATATAGTATAAAATTTAAATATTGAACGTAACAAGGGTCGTTCAAATAAAGTATTTCAACTTTTACGATAAACGAGATTTTTTGTGCCTAGTATGACAGAACATGAAAATCATTTATTTTTTTATCGCTGCGTAATATTATTGTCTGTGGTAGTACCATAAAATTTAAAGTATGCTTTTGTTACTACAAAAGAAAGAAAAGTAAACAAAAAATAATAGATTCAGTATATAAAGGTGTAAAATTTATCTATAGTCTATATTAAAAAAATATATATATATAAATTTGATGTGCTAAAAATTTTGGTCCAATCCCATCGATTCATTTTAAATTAATCGACCAGTAACCTATCTGGGCTGAATTTTAATTTTAATTTCAAATTTATCAAGTGGTTTTTGGGTAACTATTCACTTCGCTCGACTTCTCCTCGTGGTTTATCGCTTTGGTGTAAACAAACCTAATCTGACCTACTTTAAATATTTACTATCCACCTTCACATCACTTTATCAGCCCATTTTTACCCCACTGCAGGGGCTTTGGCCTCCCCCAGGGTGAGGAGGGGGGGCTTGGAGCTTGAATCCACCACGCTGCTCCACTGCGGGTTGGGGACTGTAACGACCGCCATCTATTGACAGTATCCGGGACTGACTGCTTAACGTGCCCTCCGAAGCACGGAAGTCAGTGATAGTTATGTACTTAAGTCAGAAAAACTCATTGGTACACGCCCGGCTTCGAACCATGGCCCTTTGGGGTCTTATAAATATGAGACAAGTTCGTTGCGCTTTGGGCTATCACGACACCTGTCCACCTACTATCCACCTGTCTTGGCTGAAATTTAAAATGACCTAAAGACTTCTAGGTAACTCGTCACTCCGTTTGCTTTCGATCCTCGTCTTGACATAAAACAAGTCTGACATAACCTATCTGTTTATAGAGTATACTGAAAATTAATTATGGTAACCAAGTCAGTGTAGTGTAAGATAAGACCAAAAAGACATTAAAAAAAACCGACCAAGTGCGAAGGGTTCCTTACCACCGTAGAATAAAAAAATTTTTTTCTTGTATGGGGACCCCTCAAATTTTTTACTTTATTTTATTTTTTTATTTGCTGTTTTTTTTTCGTGTATTCTTTTTACAACTAAAATTTTTCGCCTGTTCCATTTGTCCGTACCAGATCATCCATGCCAGTATGGAAGTATAGATTATTTTTCCACTTATCCATACTGGTATGGATGGATACTTTTCCACATATCCCTCCCGTCGAAATGTTAAGTATAATGAAATTAAAAACAATATGATAAAATTTGTAATTTCATATACAATAAGGAAACTGTATGCAGGTAAGGGGCCGTCCATTAATCACGTGAGGCTTGAAAGGGGGGGAGGGGTTTGACAAAAATCACGAAATGTCACAAGGGGGACGGGAGTGTGGTAAGATATCACGTGTATTTATTTTCTCATTATTTTTTCAAACACGTGATTTTTAAATCGAATAGCGGCGTGTAGTGTAAATATAGTGTAAAGCGTTTTCATCATGGTCCTTAATTTCAGAATAAAATAAGATAATACTTTACACCTGTATTTAAGATAATATTCTAAAAAAATTAAGATTTTTGTAGATACTAAAAATACACGTGATGTTGGGTGGGGGAGGGGGGGTAGTCTTAAACCTCACCATGAATCACTAAGGGGGAGGGGGGGTTAAAAAATGCTTTAAAAAAGATCACGTGATTAATGGACGGCCCCTAAGTTACTGGTTGATATTTAACATACCTACTTCTAGATAGGTACTATCATTTCTACTTCAATTCTTTAATTGGATTTTTCATTTCTAAATAATAACGGGAGAAATTACTACTGGGCATTTGCTAGATACTTATAGAAAATTTTAGCGATCCGAGTTAAAACTTTCTTGATTGATATAAATATGAGTTTCTTATTTGTCGTTATAATGATAGGTACAGATGATCTTATTTTTAGTTTCATGATATATTATGTTCTTGATAAATATAAATTTTATTATAATGGACATTAATTTTAATCATTGTAGGTATATTGACTCAGTAGTGGATGAACCGATATATAATTTCCATTTATCCAAACTAGTATGGATAAATGGAAAAATATTCCATTCTTCGATACTGGTATGGATGATCTGGTAGGGATAAATGGAACAGGCGGAATTTTTGTCAAAAAAAGTGCACCTCTAAAGCTTAAAACGGCTTCACGATAAATAATTGAAATTACTTACGCCAAAGCTCTTACGCACGCTTCACACGAGACTTGTACGGAGGATCGTTTTGTGACTTCAGATGTGCACGTCTTCCGCTCTGGCTGCCTCACTCGGATTGGTTTCGAAACCACGATTGAGCCCTGAGTGCTTTGCTAAGCGTATGTGTACAAAAACCGACAGACAATTTACTAATAATAGATTCGCTGTCACTGGACAGTTATTTTGCAAAACTTATTATTTTTTTTAAATATTTCCACGAAACACAATATTGGGAAGTCAGAAAATCACGTAACTACGATATTATTACTTAAAACACATATTTTATATCATATTTTACCTAATAATTATAAGTAAGTAAGGGCAGTTGGAAAAACTGCGATCGTGCGGATATACGTAAACTTTGAAAATCACTGTAAAGCTATGGCTACGCCGCATCCCTAATTCTCGTTTTCTCACTACCCGCTTTTTCCTTTACATTCAGTCCGCTGTTGTCTTTCCTATGTGACGCACTGAAATTATAAAACGCTAAAACGCATAATCGCTTATCGCCTAAAACTCATATAAAAAACCTAATAATATTGTGTAACAAACGCTATAATTTAAAAACTGTGGAGTGTGCCCAATTACGTGTTGGTGCCGCGCCGCCGCCTGACTGGAGGAGCTCCTGGCTGACAGCGAAGATTTATATGTGTGTTGCTGCGTCAAGGTCAGTCCCTTTAGTCTTTCCTCTCCTTTCGCTATCGCCCCTCGCTATACCTATAAATACAGTCCACTAAAACGCTCACGCTTCAGGAGTGAGCCCAGACGAAGTTCAAAGAAGAACTCGTGGGCGCCTTCAAGCTATTTTATTAGTTAGAGATATATCCCTACTTTCTTTGGGAAACGCTTAAAAGTTTGTGTAATTTAATAAAATAAATACACTTTACACGATCTCGTTACATTAAATTTTTTTGATTTTTTGCCTTCAGACGGATAATTGCATTCTCTTTTGCAGTAGCGTATTCAGGCCTTATGTAGCCCCCCGTGACCCCCCCCCCCCCCCCTAACGCAATGATATAAGTAAAAAACATTCGGCAAGAAGATCTACGCTGCAATCGAAATATTATACATTTCAATTTAATACTCAGTAAAATAGTAGATAATTTCTTTACATTACAAAGCACCTACCTAATATAATTAATATATATAATAGGCATAGTGTTCATTGGATGCTGACCATATTTTACGTAACTAGATCTGTTTAAACATGGCATTTTTAAAGTTGCGAATCTTAAAAGGAACCGAAAATGAACCGGGTAAGTGCGAGTCGGTCTTGCACGGAGAGGGTCACGTCACCAAGTGTGTTTTATTAACCATAATCAAATTTTATTATTATTATTAAGATCGTAGAATGTACATTGCACGTACAACACTAATATAGGCTTTTAATTTCAATGAATAATGTGCCCCCCCCCCTCCCCCTCCTAATCTTGAACCCTGGTTACGCCACTGCTCTTTTGTGATACAATATGATATGTAAATTAAAGTTCATACGATTTTGTGCCGATGCCGATATCTGTTACCCGATCGGCACGTAGAAGAATTTTTCTTCGAGGACTTACTTCTCTTAGACAGTGACATTTCGATTCCGATAATACAGTGATGCTGCTATTTATAGACGAAGTATTTGGTCCCACACATGTCAGAATGGAATGGGCTAGAGAGTGCGCCAAGTATTGTGAGATGGGACTTGGCCGCACCAGAAGCGATAGCGAGACGTAAGAGGTTGTATTTGACAGAAAATCAGTCAAGTGTGCGTACATACGTTAGGAACGGTGCTATGAGGTTTCTAACTAAAATTTAAAACTGATAATAATAATAATATCTGGGATATCACACACAGCGCCATCTAATCCCAAAGTAAGCCTTATGCTTGTATTATCGGGTACTAGACAACTGATAGGTATACATATTTAAAAATTCTTTTTTTTTAATAATATATACGTATATAGATACTTTTACATGCAACAAATAGACATGTACATGCACACAAATACTTGTCGCTGGCGTGAATCGAATCCGCGACCCTCGGCTCCGCAGTTAGAATCTCAACTACTAGGCCAACCGGTCAGTCAAAAATTGATTATGTTTTGGTTCTATGGGTAGATTTTGATGAATAGACGCAAAACATTACTCAGAATAAAGCTTAATATTTTACAGTAATTACATTTTAAATCCAGTGAGTAGTTTTTACGTGATACACGCACAACGAACAAACAACCAGTACTGGAGGGTTCATACAATGTATGTAATGAATGAAAATCAGACTGAAATGTTTTCTGTATTAAGTTATGTACATGTCTTGTGTATTTCCTAGTTCATTTAATTTATATTTCTTTTTCTTTTTTATACTTACTTGATTATGTTATGTGGTTTTATCTGTGAAAACAATTATTGGGTGTATATTTTCCTGACTTAGATTTATATTTGTATTTAGTTGTTAAAGCTGTTGTTTTCCTTTACATAAATAAATAAACAAACCGACGAACAGACAAAAATTTCAAAAATAGTTTTTTTACGTTTTATTACTCATTTCTCGCGTCTCCAAATTGTTCTTATGCAAAAACTGTTAAATGTGCAGGTACGAAAAGTCTACGATTTTATTATATTTAAATAGATTTAAAAAATAGTTTTAAGGACTTATTACCCGAATTTCTAATTTTTATATAAGTAATACATATAAGAAGCAAAATTATAAGTTTTACCATGCCACCATCATCGCATCGCTTCTCTCGGAGCATGACCGCAGGGTTTTTCCAGTTACAAAACAAACTTTGTGAAACGCTTACGATTTCCAACAAAACAAGAATGCTAAAATTTATGACGCGAATTTTGGAAAACATGCAAAACGTTGTACATCGAGCCCAAAAATACTTAATGTTCTATGAATTCTACGTTCTATGACGACCGCTTAGCCTAGTGGGTAGCGACTCTGCCTACGAAGCTGGGGGGCCCGGGTTCGAATCCCATGTCGGGTCAGTATTTATATGATGAATATCGATACTGGTACCGGGTCTTGGTAGTTATATGTATGTGGTGTCTTCGCTTGGTACCCAAAACACAAGCTAATGCTTAGTTTGGAGCCTAGACGTTGTTGTGATATATACGTTATTATTATTATATTGCTAAAATTCGAATTTAATAACGTTTATTTTACCGAAGCCGTGTGTTATTTCTGTTTCAGCCTTTAGATGATCAGAAAATAGATTTTTCGTTAGGAAAATTGGCTTGACACGCGAGATATAGTTTTAAATATCACCCGTGTTATGTATGGTGCTAGTTCAAACTACCCCGCTCGCAGGCAGGACGGTGCTGTAAGGATGAGCGCACATCTTTGTTGCGCTTATCCACTTCCACCAGCCTATTAATGCCCTACAGCAGGGACCTAGGCCTTCCCAAGGGTGAGGAGGATTGGAGTTTAATCCGCCACGCTGCTTCAGTGCGAGTTGATGGATGCTGCGCTTTTAAACCGTTTATAAAACTACTTTGTTAAAACTTTATTTTTATACGACGATTGGCGTTGTATTTTCCTTCATATTGTGGTTATTAATGATTTAAAATAGTAAACGATTTCCTATTTATTGTTGTATGAGGACGATACTATGAAAATCCTTGACTATTCAAAGACTACGTTGGTGCAAGTTTCATCAAAATCGATCCAGGACAATAAGTTGCCCCAATTTGTAACATGTTATTGAAAAAATCGTCTTTTTTGAAAATTGTTAGTAACTAATTAAAAAGAACTTATACATGTGGCGCCATTTATACATGTTACACAGCTGCATTCTTGTTTATAATTTTTGCTTATAATTTTTGTTATAATTTAATATTTAAGGTTTAATCAAGACAATTCTAATGACAGCGCTATCTGTTGTAAAGGATAATTAATTATATAGCGCCATCTCTGGTAAAGTACAGTAAATAATTCGATTTAAAGATATTTCGCTGGATTCTTTGGGTGGCTTAACTATGGTTTATCTGCTCCCTCGGAACTTCACTACTTTGTTTTGCAGAGTTTATCACACCTTGCTGTATAGAAAATAACAAAATTGAAATCAAAGATATTTTTGAGTAACTTAAGATTTTTATATTTATTTCCTTAAAGAACAATCTTCTTTTATAAATAAACAGGGAGGAGTTTCTTGCCGGTTTTTCTCCTTTTAGTTTTTGAACCGATACCTAATCAATTCATTTTGACTTTCAATAAGTGTGGGTAAACATCTTATATTGAATAAAAACTTTTTGAATTTGAATTTAAACAAATAATCTTGAAAACTAAAATACTTTAAAAATACTAAACTTTGTTCTTCAATCAGCCAAAGATTCCAACATAATAGCCGTGCAGTTTTTAGAGCTATTTTCTAGAAACAAGTTAGTTTAGAAAGCTTGTCAGTTTCTACAACGTACTTTGAATTCAAAACAAACTCGAAGCAAAATTTCAGTTAATTCGCTTCAGTCTCTGAAATCTCACGTCAACAAATAAAGCGTTGTTTTATTTTTTTTATTTTCATCCAATGGTATTTAAATAATATTTCAATTACACTTTCGTATTTTGACGCAGGCCTAAAAATGTAGTTTAACCTTTCCCGCAGTATTCGTTCGCCCTCGAGAATTGAGAAAATGGCTTCTATATTATTGACAGTGATTGACAGACTAAATATACTTCCAGTGACTTCCAGTGCTTTAAAAGAAAAGTTTCAGAAAAAAACCTACACCCTAAATTGTCGTGGTGAACGCCATCTTTTTTCTAAATAAATAATTATTGCTAAAAAAAATATTTAAGCTGTCAAATAAGATTTTATATTTTTATGGCGTTCGTCACATCTTATAGAGGCATGTTATTTTATCTTAGATAGTATAAAAATCAAGATAGAGCGTGAGGAGAATGTCAGATTCAGTGATTGGACAATACTTCATAATCGATATTTCACACAAATATTTTGTTAAATTTAAAAAATCACTGACACCGTGCTTCGGAGGGCACGTTAAGCAGCGGTCCCGAACGCTGTCAATAGATGGCGGTCGTTACAGTTCCCAACCCGCAGTGGAGCAGCGTGGTGGACTTAAGCTCCAAGCCCCCCTCCTCACCCTGGAGGAGGCCTAAGCCCCTGCAGTGGGGTAAAAATGGGCTGATGATGATGATGATGATGATGATTTTGTTAAATTACAGATGAAATTTAATTTCAGATTACTTGTTTTATTTTTCACTATAAGTTATACATGTGGTCACAGAAAATATTTTTGTTGTCGCAACTTTAAATAAATACATTTAGTCATGAAAATGTGTATTAAAAGAAGTATATTAGTGAATTATGAAACTACCGTTCGACAGGGGAAAAAAGTGAGTACGGTCGAATTTCGACCTTTGGGTGACCACTAGTCGAAATAATTATCCATATTCTTTACGCGTTTCTGCTATATGATAGAGAAAGAGAGAGAGATCATGTTTGTATGCCTTTGCGGCTTTGCGATGAAGCTCTGCGTAGCCTTAAAAAGCTCCTAAACTCATTTTCTACTGCTTTTCTGGAACTGTTTTTTTTTTTGTATAAAGTGGCCAAATTGCGGAAAAATGGTTATTGTTAAGGGGACCAGCTTGAAATTCTTTATACCTATTGACTGTAGTGGTCTACCATTTGGTTCATTTTAGACGATAAAGTTTCTATTGTAAAAAACAACTAAAAAAAAAAGACACTGGTCGTTCATTAACCATTCCATTAGCCCTTTTTTTATACCCCACTGCAGGGGCTAAGGCCTCCCTTCAAGATGAGGGGACTTGAAGCTAAAATCCACCACGCTGTTCCAATGCGGGTTGGAGGATTGTAACGACCGCCAGCTATTGACAACAACCGGGGCCGACAGCTTAACGTGCTCTCCGAGACACGGAGTCGGAGAGTGTAATAGTTAATGTACTCAAGTTAGAAAAACTCATTGGTACACGCCCGGATTCAAACCACGGCCACATGGCCTTATAACTTGATAGCCCGAGCGCAGCGAACCTGTTTCAAATCATTAATCATAGTTCCTTTAAAAACCAATCAAAAGCATTTATCAAATTGTTCTTGATTTTGAATTCAGAATACAGTGGATTTTTTTGAAAAAATCCTAAGTTACAAACTTTCAGTGCGTAGCTTTTTTACATTAAAAACGATGAGTAGCTAGAACGCCAATTTCATACTTAAAATCCTTATTACTAATATTTTCATGCGTTCAGCCTCCGCTTTGATAATTAAGCCGACAAAGTTATAATTGGCGCTGAAGTTTTGAAGAAAGCGACCGCGATATCACACGAACACGTCTCGAATGTGAAAATTATCGAACTAATCAAAAGTTCGATTGGAAATCAATGTTATGAAAATAATTTCGTACATCTATTGAAGAACGTTGTAACTCAGAACAGCCAATTTATAAAACAAGTATATAATAAATTAATTACTCGAAAAAAAAAAATCGGGGGAATGGGCGTTGTTATTTGTGAACCGAAAAATCAAGTTTGTTGAAAACTTTATTATATGAAATTAATTTAATAATTTTTTTTTATTATTATACAGGCTATATATTATATGAGTTCATTCTTTTTTTTTATTTATAAAAGACAACTAGAGCCTGTAGGTGGTATATAACCGGTTGGCCGAGTGGCTAGAGACCCCAACTGCGGAGCCGAGGGTCGCGGGTTCGATTCCCGCCCGGGACAAATATTTGTGTGCATGAACATGTCTATTTGTTTCGTGTCTGGGTGTAAAAGTATCTATATATGTATATATTATTAAAAAAAAAACTATTTAAATATGTATATCAGATGTCTGGTACCCCATAACACAAGCATAATACTTGCTTACTTTGGGACTAGATGGCGTTGTGTAGGATGTCTCAGATATTCATCATCATCATCATCAGCCCATTTTTACCCCACTGCAGGAGCTCAGGCCTCCCCCAGGGTGAGGAGGGGGGCTTGGAGCTTCAGTCCACCACGCTGCTCCACTGCGGGTTGGGAACTGTAACGACCGCCATCTATTGACAGCGTCCGAGACTCACTGCTTAACGTGCCCTCCGAAGCACGGTGTCAGTGATATTGTGTACTTAAGTCAGAAAAACTCATTGGTACACGCCCGGATTCGAACCATGGCCTTATGGGGCCTTATAAATTTGAGACAGGTTCGTTGCGCTCTGGGCTATCACGACATATTCCCTAGATATTATTATATTATAACCAGTATAACATTTACCTACCGACCTCTTCTCTGTGTTAAATCCTTCTTAACTGGACATCTTGACTACTAGGGCACTAGGACTATGGCATAATATCGTCGTTATAGGAAACACACTTAAAAGACGTCTATTCAAAACTTCATTGGTCATAATGAAAAAGGACAAAACATATTTAAACTATGTTTTATCTAGACAAAGCGTTTCAGGCAGACGAATTTTTTACACCCACATTCACTTATTGTCTAGATAAACAATGAAAGATAAGAAAAAATATTATAATCACTACATATTATAAAATAAAGTCCCCCACTGCGTCTGTCTGTCTGTCTGAACGCGATAAACTCAGAAACTACCAAACGGATTGGCATATTGTTGACACCAATGAACAGAGTGATTCAAGAAGAAGGTTTACATGTATAACTTATTAATGTTTAGTGGAAATTTGTTGAAACATGACGATTATTGTTGAAGAAGTCGGAAAAAAATCAAGCCGGTTGGGATCTTTCATCGAAAACGCTGCCTAATCCTTTTGAGATATAACAAAATAATGTATGGAGGAATTGTGTATCTTATATAGGACTAAAGAAAAGTCCGCGGTGGCATATATCTATCTATTGTGGATAGCTTACTATATCTATTTTTATGTTTAAAAAAATGGTGTCATATGATGAGGTAATTGGAAAGCAATTTATACGGATACAGTAATAATCGTTATCAAATTAAATACGTTATTTACCTTCAGCATTTTATGCACGTTATGATTGCCGCCTACACTATACAATTTAAATCAATATTTCAGGAGCTATCGCGAAATATATATATTGTGCGACCAGCCGAGTGGCCATACGGGACGACGCGACACGCGTATTTAGGTTCGGTTATATGTATTTATACTTTACTTTTTCAAATATTTATAGAATTGGAAATTAAATAGTTTAAAAATGTTCCAAATAAAATGAATTTCACACATTTAAAGGTAATTAAATCCAATCCACATGTTCGACGCAACAAGCTGATATGACACTACAACAGAAAAAACATTACGGCATATATGGTCTGCTGCCCGTGCGAAGCCGGGGCGGGTCGCTAGTTATATACTATAAGATAAAACAAAAATATATTAAATTCAATTTTGTTTTTTAAATGCAAATTTTATATTACGATTTATCGTGATCTCTTAGTATCATTTACAACTGAATTTATGAATTCCTATTCCTATCTGAATTCCTATCTCATTTTCTCCCACGTTAAATCTTATGAATTTATGTGTCTGTCTCTTTTTACTGTCGCTTTTTCGTTTCATCTACTTTCAAATCACAACGATGCTAAAGAAGTTCTCTTCAAAAACATTGAATTTCAACTATTTGAATTTTAATAAATTAATAATCAAATAAATATTCGAAAACTTTCTAAAATAATATTAATTAATAAAATAATATAATACTGTATCAAAAGTGTAATAAACATTAACAACTTCTCGGCATCAGATAATATTTGTATTCGAAACTAAATATGAAAACCTTCATAAATGTTAAAACTTTCATAATAAACGTCTTCAAAGTTATATTAATTAAACGCCTCCGTTTATGGTTTGACGTCGAAGCAGCAAGTTGACGTTGTGTATATGTTTTAAACTAGATTTGACCGTGACTCCACACAAAGCAATAGTATAGTGGCAAATTTCCTTACAATCGGCGTTAACGGTTGCACCCCATTAAACCTTAACCGATAGGCGCAATATTAAAAATATTAAATGATAATCAGATCAAAAAAAACTAGGTTCACAAGTTTTTAATTGCTTCATTTTTCACGTGTTAACA
The DNA here is from genome assembly GCA_949709985.1 of Luffia ferchaultella. Taxonomy (NCBI): domain Eukaryota; kingdom Metazoa; phylum Arthropoda; class Insecta; order Lepidoptera; family Psychidae; genus Luffia; species Luffia ferchaultella. Next base: position 15,737,186 of record OX453261.1, read on the forward strand.
TGAAACTAATTACATTTGCACAACACGTTGTGAAAAATAAAAAAATAAATCGTAAAATTATGAATTCGACGCGATGTTGTAAAAATGACGTGTCGTAAATAGTCGTGATAGCCCAAAGCGCAACGAACCTGTCTCAAATTTATAAGGTCATAGGGCCATGGTTCGAATTCGGGCGTGTACCGATGAGTTATTCTGACTTAAGTACATAACTATCACTGACTCCGTGCCTCGGAGAGCACGTTAAGCAGTCAGTCCCTGACGCTGTCAATAGATGGCGGTCGTTACAATCCCTAACCCGCAGTGGAGCAGCGTGGTGGATTTAAGCTCCAAGCCCCACCCTCAACCCCGGGGTGGCCTAAGCCCTTGCAGTGGGGTAAAAATGGGCTGATGAAGTGAAGTGAAGAAGTGAAGTTGTGAAAATGCAATTAGTTTCATGTTAAATACGTGAAAAATTAAGCTATTTCGAAAAAAAATCGCAGCTTTAAGTTTTTTTTTCTTATGATGTATCAAAATATTTAAAAAATTAAAAACATATAAACCTACTTTTTCTTGATCTGGGTACCATATATTTTTTGTGACAATCGGTAAGGGTTTTTTGGGGTGCAATTGTTAACGCCGTTTGTGTAGAAATTTGCTACTACACGTTCTCTTAACTACTATACTAGAAGATGTAAACAGGTGGACTGAGGTTATCATATTTTGTACCGCACGCCCTTTTAAGGGTTGATAATTAAGGGGATAGTCTTTCTATCTGCAGCTTCGAATTGGCATCGCTATCGCAGTTTCAATTACTCTTTTCCGACCTATTCCTGACTGACAGAGATGAAGGGAGCATACTCCCAAAAATATATATATAAAATGCCCGTCCAAACGGCTCGCGGGCCGTGACTATTTCCACCCCTGGAATGTGTATAAATTGGAACTAAAATTTGCAGGGTCATTAAGAAAGATTTTAAATAGGGCGCAGTGCGTTTTTTTTTAATTCGTATTAATATCGAATTTACGGCACATTCTTTTCAAAAACGACGAACCGACAGAAATCATATTTTTCAGGAATTTATTCTAATACAACTAAACAAGATATCAAAAAAACAAAAACATATCGTCCTGTGACACTATAAATTAATAATAAAATAAAAAATTCCGAGCCGAACTCTCTCTTTTGTATGAAAAGCCTGCTCCCTTAACTCTAAGGTATGAAAGATTAAAGGGTTCTTGGACATCGCACGCTTTCCGACCATCAGGAAAATGGCTTTTCTTTTTATGAAGAATTTTAGTGTTTTTCCGTGATATTATTACTGCCCCGCCTTTGTAACATCAGATAGTACAAACGAAATGAAAAAAAAAATTGCGAGGTAACTGAATTTTATGTCCAGTGAAAGTAACTTACTCTCTCAGATTATTTGCGATCACAAATCATCCACAAATACTAATATCGTTCAAAATAAAGATGCTACATAAGAAATATCTGTTTTATTCTTCATCAGACGATTTTTACTCCACTGCAGGGGCTTAGGCCTCCCCTGGGAAGCCTAAGCCCCTGCAGGAAGAGGCTTGGGGCTTAAATCCACCACGCTGCTCCACTGCACATCTGTTTTATTACTATTGGTTCATAAAAGGTGGATACAATAATTGCCCCCTCTTCATCAATAGTAATATAGAATTAAAAAAAAAACCATACTTAATTTTAAATATAATAAAAAATAAACAAAATTTATCTGAAATAACCTCAAAACGAGTTCAAAACACTTCTAGTTTTAGATTGACAACAAAACTGAAACTGACTAGAGAAGAGTTTGTTATCTAGACCTAAAAAAAATATTTAACGGATGGTTGATATATTCTGACTGACCGGTCGGCCGAGTGGCTAGAGACCCTATCTGCTGAGCCGAGGGTCGCAAGTTCGCTTCCCGTTAGGGACAAATATTTGTGTGCACGAACATGTCTATTTGTTCCGTGTCTGCTTGTAAAAGTATCTAATACGTGTATATATTATTAAAAAAAAAAAAGAATATTTAAGTATATATATCAGTTATATAGTACCTCATAACACAAGCATAATATTTCCTTACTTTGGGACTAGATGGCGGTGTGTAGGATGTCCTAGATATTATTATTATTATTCTACGAATAACCGTTTTCTGGCTGCTGAAAAGTCCATAGTTTTTATTCAAGTAATAACTGATATTAGGTTTTTTACCTGGCTATTAAAAAATCGCCCCTTAATGTAACAGAGAAACTGAAATTGCTGGCAAAAGGCTATTCTAAAAACGGAATAAATACGAACGTTTGAAGGAAATTAAACTGTCGAGGTTCCTCAGTTTTCCAATTAGAGTACACTTTCACCAGACGAGGAAATTCGGCTATATTTTCCAAGTTTTCGAGTACTTTGGATTTTGTTGAATCGTTACAGTTTACAGACAAAAGAGGAATTTAATAAAATTTGTCTGATTCGCAGACTCTGACAGTGGATATGTTACTTTTAACTACGTAAATGTGTACTTAGGTACGTTTGATATCCTTTCACGGCTGAGCCAGTGAATCATTTTTGATTAAATCTAATAAGAAGATAGCTTGCATCTTAAAGAAGGACATAAGCTACTTTTTACTGCGGAAATGTATTTGTTTGTTTGTAAGTTTTTCACGGCTAAACCGCGGAACCAATTTTGATGATATTTAATGTAGAGATAGCTCGAACCCTGAGGAAAGACATTAGGCTCGCTCGACAGAAATCGTGTATTTGTTTATTACCCTTCGCGGTTCAATCGAAATATCGCAATAGCGATCTCGCCACAAACGTGAAGTCTACGAAAGCCAAACACCAGGCGTAGTTAAACTTAGTACCTACCTACGAAGTTTAACCTAGATAAACCTAAATGAAAAATGTATGTCATTTAAGACCTACGAAAGGAACATTCTTAACAACAATGACAACACGTGTAGTGGTTGTAGTTATTGTATTTATGATTTGTATGTTAGCATATAAAATAAAATCTTTCTTTCTTTCACTTCATGAAAAAAGAACATGTTTAAATTGTTAGGCATTTAAATAAAAGTAGATTATTCAAAGAGGGGGAAGAAAGTGACCGATTACCGCTGAGCGTGCATTTGAGGCCTGACGCCGCAGGCGCTAAGGCTTTAAACACACGAAGCGCGTATCGCACTTTCTCCAGAGTGATACGTACTACTTTATACTACACGTTCAAGGAAAATACAAAAAATAAAAAATTAAAGTTAAAATTACTACTATTATGAAAACTTACAACAGCTTGAGCAGCTTCTTTTCAGTACCGGTTCTAGAGGACATTTTTAGATAAATTATTATGTAAATCAAGCAATTTTGTATATCACTAAAAGAAATCCGCTCGTTTTTTTTATATACCTAGTCTGATGCAGTTTGACTGACAGCTTTGGCGTTAGTTAGTTTTTTTTTTAAATCTGTATTCAGAATAAAAAGTAAGTGGTAAGTACCGTTTCACATCTTCATATAAAAGATTGGTATTAGTGTATAGAGGTTACCGAACAATGTAAAAAAAATAAAAAAATGGTAAAAAAAATATAAAAATAAAACTTTGTATTTCTTGGTAACTATTAGTTTGCGCCACCTGCTCGTTTAAAACTTTTTATTTTCATATTTTTCTCGGCAACCGTTAGTTTGCATTGAAACTTTTTGTTTAGTTTGGTGAGCTCTACACTCTATAACCTTGGACTACGTTCAGCCGAACGCCCGCTATATTTCTTTCAGATATCAACTAATGTAATATTTAAGAATTTTATTAATTACAACTTTTGTCGTCAACTATTTATAATTCAAATATCTCGGAACTGGGTAATATAACGCTCGTTGTCTTCACTACGACTGCTACAACGCTACTAACCTCTCTTTCGTGAGTCGGTTATCGTATTAAACGTCGACCAGTGTACTGTACCGTAAATTTAATTTCAAAGTACCTACTGAACATACAAAACCGGCACTCGCGACTCGCGAAGTTTTAATGACGACAACTTGAGAATAAGTCCCGCAACTAGAATTACCGAATTCAAACATTTACTTTGTACGAATGAATTCGTATCGTTCTGCAAGTGACGCTATTTACATATACGGAAAAGTAAGTATAAAATGGATATAGGTATTATTAGTTACATATGAAATAGTAATTTAGGAAAATAATAATATATCCATGTTTTACACACCTTTTGGAATCGGTATAACAAAAAAGATTTTTCGTAAAAAAATTAACTACGTATTTATTACCTATCGAAGCAATATAGAGGCGTGAAATTTTAAGAACAATCTAGAATGCTCTCTGCTCAAGTTATAAAAGGACAGGCGTGCGTTTCTGTGGACAGAAATGGCTTCGATCTCTCAAAATTAACTTAAGACGATTATGTTCTACGACGAGTAGCGGCGTGGTACCAACGAGAATATTTAGGGAATATTCGACAAGGACGTCATTTCTTACCAAACAGTATATACAAATAGGTATTCGCACAAAACTACTTTGCTTTTCAGAATACTGTAACTTGTAATAATTATAAAAAATTCTGTAATATCCTTAATAAATTTAAAAAAAAAATACATGCGTTGGTTCACGCGATTCAAATCGGAGACACAAGTCACGAGACAGGGAATGTTCTGGGTGATCCTTGGGCATCAACGATGAGGAATTACTCAGCTGCATCAATGTGAATCCAGAAGCAAGTACGCAAGAGCTACAAAGAACACTCCGCTGTGCATGTAACCATGAATCGTCAACCACTTGCACAACTTGGAATCCAGGAAAATTGTAGCGCGATGAATACCGTTCAGTCTCACCGACGACAGTAGGTTGTGCTATGTGACTATCTGCCAGTATATCCTGCTTCGTTACCATCGAATACGTAGAGCTTGTTGGCTTCTCCTTGGAAAAAGCCTCCACAGCAACTGAAATCAGATCCCCACCCATGAAAGATTTTGTTTTCTTTCTTCTGGGACTCAAAGGGTATGTTGTACCACAATTTTTTCCCTTGAACCACAATGATATTATCTATTAGCTACGTCGAGAATCTGCAAGAATTGGCAAAAGCTATTAAAGAAAAGCGACCACGACGCGTGTCGTGATAGCCCAGAGCGCAACGAACTTGTCACAAATTTATAAGGCCCCATAGGGCCATGGTTCGAATCCGGGCGTGTACCAATGAGTTTTTCTGACTTAAGTACACAATATTACTGACACTGTGCTTTGGAGGGCACGTTAAGCAGTCGGTCCCGGACGCTGTCAATAGATGGCGGTCGTTACAGTTCCCAACCCGCAGTGGAGCAGCGTGGTGGACTTAAGCTCCAAGCCCCCCTCCTCACCCTGGGGGAGGCCTAAGCCCCTGCAGTGGGGTAAAAATGGGCTGATGATGATGATGATGATGACCACGACGCTCGATTGTCCGCCTTCTCCACGACAACGCGAGATCGCATGTCGCAAAGAAATCCATTAAAAAAACTGAACTCGCTTTAACACCGTTCCTCATCCACCATACTCTAGACGTTACACCGTTTATCGTTTGTTCAGACATTTGAAGTTATATTTGAAAAATAAAACTTTCAAACATTGCATTGCGTTAAACTGCGTCAATCGCGACGTTACATACAAACAATACGCTGCTATTAAAAATTATTCTTGCTAAGTTCGCATGCGTCAATCGTTTGCAAACTTCGTTCTAAAAAAAACCGGTTAAGGGCATGGCTCCGTAGTCGGGATGAACTTTCACAGTTAACATTCAAATTTTGAAAACAAAAAACAAAAACTAATTAACATATCCTATTAAAAAAATTTTCACTGCAAGTTTTTTTAAAAATTTTGCTGACTGAATTTTTTTCAGAATTTAGGCTCTATACTTGAAAAGTCAAAAAGAGAATAAAGGGGGAGAAGAACACACTTTTCATAACAGTTGTTGACTTAAATAATAAATGCATTTTAAATATGATAATTATTAAATATCTATTTATATGCGGGTACCCTATACGTTAATTTGCAATGGAAATTTTTTTTTCGTCCACCCAATTTTGTTTTTAAAATTCTTACCTACACCATCGTATAACGGCTTATACATTATACCCAACTTACTTCATCTATACAGCGACAATAGTCTCCGAGTAAAAGATGGATAGACAGACAAACGGACAAGACCCGATACTTTTAAATTTTATTATATGTGCACAGCATTACATATATTTAAAATTAATTCACCGCCGTCTACGAGTACGAGTGTATGGTGATGAAAACGCTTCCCAAAGTTAAATAACGATTTGTTTGTCAAACCCTTAGAACGGGTGATTTGATCGGCCCAATCATTTCGCCTAGCTTTGGAGTTTGCATCTCAAAGGCGGTGTAAACAGACTTATTGGCGACTGAATATTCAACGATTGGAAACAAACGAGAGTACAAAGATATTTATATATTTTTTTTAATGTCAATTAATGGATATTTTACGTTTTAGCAAACTTTGGGCGTAAAAACGAAATTAATTAAAACCGGCCAGGTGCGAGTCGTACTAGCTACTTGGGCTTTGAAGATCCGTGTTGTAAATTTAAAATAATAATAATTTTTTATGTGATACAACTACAAACGTTTTTTAATTTTACCATCTACTTGTGCTGTAAGTGTTTGTACTTTTCATGATTCTAGGTCAACGGAAAGCAGCCAATACATTTTACTGATTGACTTTGCAATAAAATACGTGCCCTGAGAACTGAGAAAAGTGATGATCATCAGTCGAGCAATGGATGACCCCCATAATAAAAATAATAATAATAATACATTGGACTTCCCACACAGCGCCATCTAGTCTCAAAGTAAGCAAGTATTATGCTTGTGTTATGAGTTACTAGACAACTGATATACATACTTAAATATTCTTTATAACAAAAACATATATTAATATTTTTGCGAAGACACCACATACATATAACAACCAAGACCCGGTACCAGTATCAATATTCATCATATAAATACTGACCCGACCTGGCATTCGAACTAGGGACCTCCAGCTCCGTAGGCAGGGTCGCTACCCACTAGGCTAAGCGGTCGTCAATAATAATAACTAATATGAAGATCATACATATGTGACGATTGTATCACATCAAATTAAATATTGTATTTGCATTTTACCGAACATTCTGGCATATATTTTGTATTAAGTGTCAATAATATTATTTTTATAATCCCTTAATATGTATATCATGTTATAATAAATTCAACATAATATTATTTCTGCGTACTTTTTAAATCAACGCTACTGCCACGCAAGTGAAACTGAAAATTCTGAAACGATTTGAAGGAGGACTCGTTACCATTGCTAATGGAGCTTACGCCGAAGTTCACGCAGTTCAAGTTCAAAAATTTCATTTTTCCCGTGCAAAATTTAAGATTTATACCTAGTGTAAAATTCATCATTTATATAAGAATGTTTGTAGAAGTTGAAGTTCTCTTTTGTTGTTGTTTGTTAAATATCATAATAAAGAGAAAAAAAAATATGCGTCTCTGAAAATTTTGGTTCTAGTCACGTAATAACATTATGATGACGCGTTATGAACTAAAGTTTTCAACATAGCCGAAGTGGCAATGGGCCGGTCACATTTGCCGTAGAACTGATAACCGATGGGGTAGACGAGCTCTCTAATGGAGGCCTCGTACTGGAAAGCGAAGCGTTGGACGCCCCCCGGCCAGGTGGACATATGACCTGAAGCACCATACCGGGGGTAGTTGGATGCAAAAGGCGGAGGACCGTGTGTGGTGGCGAGCCTTGGGAGAGGCGTATCTCGTGCAGTGGAGAGACACGGGCTGATGATGATGATGTAATTTTTTCCCCGGTTTCCTCGTATTTATGATGGTCTCGATCATCAATCGCTGTACTGATGGTGAAACCATCATTAAAATCTGAATTACTACAGTACTCAGTGTCATAAATGGCCGTAACTTTTGTTTACGACCGACGACCGCTTAGCCTAGTGGGCAGCGACGCTGCCTGCGAAGCTGGAGGTCCCGGGTTCGAATCCCAGGTCGGGTCAGTATTTATATGATGAATATTAATACTGGCACCGGGTCTTGGTTGTTATATGTATGTGGCGTCTTCGCTTGGTACCCAAAATACAAGCTAATGCTTAGTTTGGGACCTTGACGTTGTTGTGATTGTGTGTGTTATTATTATTATTATTATTTAGGTTAATTTAGGAGCACATTTTTATACACGTTAATGGACCGTAAACATGACATTATTAATTTCAAATTCCAAAATAAAAAACAGTCTTGACAGACGGATGGCGTTTCTTTGTCTATTGATTATTCTCATAACGCGTTTACCGTTATTTGGTATCATAGAAAAACATACTGAACATGCCCGTATAAAAACTAAAATTCCAATTTATAACAAAAACACAACTCAAAAGCCAATACAAGTTGCAAAATTCTTACAAACATATAGGTACTATATTTATTCTATCAACCCACATTCGTTCATTGCTGGACATCATTGGACATGGCACGCCACACTCTATCCATCTTCATCCAGCAAATACCGACAACTCGCTTTAAATCGTTGGTCCAGCGGTCGGTTGATATTATCTAATTTTTAGGTGTTTATTTGCCGGAGCGTAGGCGAAAAAGATGACGACTCAAATGGGTACAATCATGGTACAATCTGTGTCAAAGCCGCACCCTTCGCACCCGCCATTTTGGTTTGCGTTCGTTCCATATTTAAAACTCTACTGTATCTAGATTCTACTGTAACATAAGTTACTCTATGTTCACAATACCTTCTTTGACATCATAAATTCGTGCCCCAAAACACCCCTAAAATTAAGTGTGGGCAAAAATACTATCGAAGTAAAATCAAAATTTGTCTTCCATTCTTACACTCACTGTTGACACCCGAATACATTAGGCGTACCAGGGCAGCATAACACATCAAAACATTCATTACGCTAATGCCATACATTCGCCCTTTCGCGTCTGTTACTTTCAAGTTACATTATTAGGAAGTACCCGTCCGTCTCTCTACTTACACCCGTTTCCATTTCTCGATTACAAATTATTCATATCTATGTACTTAAAGAATTACCAGGGCGACATGAAAACTGAACAATAGCGATAATCGATGTCATTTGTCTTTGCCATTTAGAGGATTACAAAGGTCTGTTCACACTGAAAGGTCTCATCTTTGTAAAGATGTTGGCAATTAACAAATTTCACGGATACTGCTTTACCAGACGCTACCGGCATCCGAAAAAAAAAATTGACAGACCAAGCATTCAAATAAAGTGCCGAAATTCCGAAAGGTAACGATTTGAGGCAAATAATATTTAAAAAAAAAATTTCACTCAGTCAACTCGCAATTACAAATGACTAAAAGGGTTGCTTTTTTACGGATTTGAAAAAAAAGGAACAAAGCCAGAAATACGATATTTCCGACTCGCATTCGAACAGAATTTTAAGTAAGATTTAACAATGCTATGCGATGCTCCTGGTGATGGAAATAGTTCAATGATTTATTTATATAAATATAAAGTTTCCTTAAAGATACATGAAATGAAAACACCAAAGAAAACACGGTCGCGATAGCCTGAGCGCAGCGAACCTGTTTAGAGTTTAGAAGGCCGCGCGGCCGTGGTTCGAATCTAGGCGTGTATCAATGAGTTTTTCTGACATGAATAAGTACGTAACTATCACTGACTCTGTGCCGCGGAGAGCACGTTAAGTTGGTAAGTCCTGGTTGCCATCAACATATGGCAGACTTTATGGCAGATGGCAGCGTGGTGGATTAAGCTCCAAGTCCCCTCACCCTGGCGGGAGGCCTAAGCCCCTGCAATGGGGCATAATGGGCTGGTGTAATGGAATGGAGAAAAACACTACATCAAATCATTCTACTCTTTTCAAAAACGAAGAGAACAAAACATGTCTAAAAACAGCTCTAAAATGACACCTATGTAATATAAAAACCTGCACCAAAATCGGGCCGATAGTTTTTGAGGAAAATGGTACCTAACAACCAAAGCACAAACACACGCACAAACACACAACCTCTTACTCCAAACGCATATACCGTCTTCATCCCGACGTGGATATAAAATTGCTTAATTTAAAATTCAGACAGCACACAACTTTTTCACAGTTTTATCAATTGTTTGATAAGTAAAAAGAAAGTAGGTATAATTTTTTATTTATTTATTTTTTATGTTTTTATTTATTTCAATACAAAATTTTTCTTACATTATTTAACACATGCAGATTCTATGTCTACGGATAGGTAAAAAATAATTACTCTATGAGATCCGGTAAGCGCTCGCATTAAACCAATATTGTGTTGCAGTAGCAGCCCAAAAAGACCAAGGCCTGTGTCAGCCTGTGTCATAATGTAGTAATTAATGTTGTAATTAAGTTTGCCCTCGTGTCGTCATAGCTCGAGCGCAGCGAACCTGTTTCAAATTTATAAGGCTGTGAGGCCGTGGTTCGAATCCGCGCGTGTACCATTGATTTTTTCTGATTACGTACATAACTATCACCGACTCCGTGCCTCGGAGAGCACGTTAAGCAGTCGGTCCCGGTTCCTGTCTACAGATGACAGTCGTTACAATCCGCCAACTCGCATTGGAGCAGCGTGGTGGATTAAGCTTTAAGCCCTCCTCACTCTGGGTGGGAGGCCTAAGCCCCTGTCATGGGGTATAATGGACTGATGGAATGGAAAGTTTGCCCTCCTTTCATCATTAGTCGCAGTAATAAACTCTATATTAACAACAATCCTGCGCAATAGATTATATGTATCACATTCGATGCAGCGTAGTCGAAGCTTTATGCTAAAACTCCACTATCAGTCTTATCAACGTGTGATAAGAGATAAAATTATTGATTCCGTTCAAAAACCGCGATTATTAACTCTGTGGTGGTGACGGGATCGTTATTTGTTTTGATTGTAGAATATAATTAAAACAACGTACCCGCTACAAAATACATGTTATACAGATCGCGCCAAATTTTTTGATCGCTCTGAATACGAAGCAGATGCGATCTTCGACGATACAGCACCCCTGCTCACACCCGTTGACATACGTATTTGCAACTGCGACGCTATGTCAGTTCGGGCGTTTGGCTCGATTTGTACTTAGGATGTTCTTTAACACAAAACAATTCTATTGAAATATAATTAGATTTGAGCAAACCAAGATTAGGTAGGGATTCAATTGGTTCAATCAATCAATCAATTTTCAAAATCTAGGCGCTCATTTTCCATGGGTAACATTGTATATAAAAACATCTGTATATCTGAAACCTCTGTCCAATTAAGTATAATTAATTACTTTGGGTGATATATGTTATGTTTTTAGGTTTGTAAACGAAGGAAAATTGCACCATGTCAGAAAAATTTTGTATAAAACAAATTTCAGTAACCATAAAAACATGAGGCCCAGCTGGGCTATTAAGTAAAGGAATCTCAGGTGCAAGTCCTGATACTCCTGATGATAATACTGTTTATATTTTTTATAATAAAATCCAAAACTAATATTATACCTATTTATATTATACTAGATGCATTTCTAGATGTCCGTAGGTGAGATGTCTCACATACTATTATTATGTCATAATATATATCCCTCCTAATATTATAAACGCGAAAGTTTGTATGAATGGATGTTTGTTGCTCTTTCACGCAAAAACTACTGAATGGATTTTAATAAAACTTCACTATTATATAGCTTATACATCAGAATAACACATAAGCTATAATTTACAAAGATACTAACTTTCTATCTGTGGCTTCTCTCGCGTGGACTACACAGTTGTATACTGATTTTGAAATTTAAAAATTCTTTCACATATAGAAAACTATATTATCAGCGAGTAACAAAGGCTATTTTATTTTCAAACTAGCTTTCCGCCCGCGGTTCCGCTCGCGTGAACTACACAGTTGTAACGAGACCGCCATGACGTTTTACATAGATATAGTTTATTCATAAGCTGGAGAGTGACTATGCTACTTTTTTTTCCGGAAAAAGGGGTCCAGGTACAACTACGTAGTCCACGCGAGCGGAGCCGCGACCGGAAAGCTAGTATGATATAATAACAATATGTGGAACATCTCACATACGGTCACTAAGTCCCAAATTAGACATAGCCTGTATTATAAGTACTAAAAAACTGATATACATATATAAATAAATTTGAAATAATACTTCTATAATTACACCCATACAATACGTGGAACTAATTGCCATGTTCATGTTGAAAACAGTAAGATTTGAATCAAAAAAGATACGGGATTCAAGTCTTAGTAAAAATTATAGTTTTTTTAGGGTTCTGTAAGTAACCGATGGGAACCCTATTACTAAAGCTCCCTGTCCGTCCGTTCGTCTGTCATAGGGTATCATCTGACCCGCAATAGGTAGACACTTGAAATTTTCGTAAAGTATGCCCTTATAGACGCTATAACAAATAATGAAAATAAAATAAAATTAAAAATTAAAGGGGGGACCCATATAATAAATCTGTTTTATATATATAGGTATATTGTGTTGTGGCACGGAACTCTCCGTGTGCGAGTCCGACAGTACTTTTGAAAGTAAAACTAGAGATAAACTTTTTTCTGATTATACCTATGTATGTACATAAATAATACATATATTTATATGTCTAATAAAATAATTCTAAACAAATTCTTATTTTTGTTAAAATGCAACCATATGCGCGTTTCATCATTATATATCACATAACTGTGCAGCTGAGTTGAATAAACAATGTTATTGTTTTGTTAAATATTTTTATTTTATTTTTGTGAGACAATAAACAACTTCAAGGTGTACTTCAACTTATTCACAAACTCCTATAATAAAATTAACTTATTCTATTCCACAGAACATATATAATAGAGTATTTTGAAATTCAAACAGAGTGGTTTTGTAGGTACATGGAGATCCGACAGTCTCAATAAAACGTATGTAAAAAAGAATAGGCATTCTTAAAATTTTGCAATATTGCTACAAGTGGCGGTCGGCGGCCATACAACAAAGGCAATATCACAGTAATATCAAAGCTATCTATAATTAATAGTGCTGACGTTATCGTATATAAAATTAATTATCGATCATTTCTAAGAAGTCATTTATAAAATAAATTGAAATACTTATTTTAGATGAAAAAAAATTTTTTTTTTAATGTCGAAAGGATTCTATTTCGGGTATTTAGACTTAGGAACCGAGCTATAGCCGATTACACTACGCCTTTTCTAATAACTGTGTTGAAATTATGTACTACTTGAATTCATAATACGTTTGCATGAGTGTGTGCACACACACACAAATTATAAAGTTGCCGAAGAAATACGGGAAAAATAATAATACTTTTAATAAAACTACTTGAGAACCTTAAAGAAGATTATGTTATATAATCGCAGTTAATGTTTTGTTATCTATACTAATATTATAAAGCTGAAGAGTTTGTTTGTTTGTTTGTTTGTTTGTTTGAACGCGCAAATCTCAGGAACTACTGGTTCAAATTGAAAAATTATTTTTTTGTTGGATAGTCCATTTATCGAGGAAGGCTATAGGCTATACTACATAAAGCTACGACTAATAGGAGTGGAGCATCAATGATAAATGTTACAAAAACGGGAAAAATTATTCCTTTTGAGAGCTTCCGTCGCGCGCGCTGCGTAAACGGTTGATGTTAAGCAAAAATCATGTATTACGGAATTGTTCCCCTCTAAAAGTTCTAACCAAAAGTCCGCGATAGCATATGTGTATCTTTTAAGTTTTGCTTACTATAACCTTTTTTATGACAATCAAATTTGTTCTAACATAATGTACTATTTGCGAAGATGTTTTTTATACGTGATATTAATCCTTATCAAATTAAATACGTTAGTTGTCTTAAGCATTTCATGCATATTATAATTGCCCTTTACATCATACAATTTCAATTAATATTTTAGCAGTTTTTATCGAACTTCGAAAACTATAGCGGGAGAAAAAAAATTCTCTGTCTGCCTCTGTTCGTTAACTTTTTACTTCCAAACCAATAGACTTTGATACGGTTTTTAGTAATATCTTATTTTCTTATTATCTTATAATCTATTAATCTATATAATAGAAATACTTATTGTAAAGCTGAAGAGTTTGTTTGTTTGAATGCGCTAATCTCTGAAACTACCAGTCGGATTTAATAAATTCTTTTTGTCTTTGATAGCCTGATTCTAGCAGAAGGTTATTAGGCTATATACATGAAAACGAACTGTCTGTCTATTCGAGCAAATCGGCTTCGGCCAAAACGGCTTAACCGATTTTGATGAAACTTTACATATATAAAAGGATGTAGTCTTTTGACTACACCCTTTCCATATGTGACATACAGAACTTTTTGTATGTCTGTCTGTACGTCCATCTGTCTATACCGATCTTAATGAAACATCACAAGTATGAAAGGAAGGTCGTTAAAACTAACAAATGTTACTTTTTGTCCGTCTGTCTGTCTGTACGTGTATCTGTCTATTTAAGCTAATCTCCAAAACGGCTAAACAGATTTTAAGGAAACTTTGCAGACGGGAAGGAAGGTTGTCAAGAGATTTGACATTATCTACTTTTTGTCCGTCTGTTTATCTGCACGTCTATGTGTCTATTCAATTCAATTTTATCTATTCGAGCTAATTTCCAATACGGCTGAACAGATTTTAATGAAACTTTGTCTGTCTGTCTATCTGGCTGTCGTTTGGCCTCACTGATCTAGCAACGTACAGCCGAAAGTACTAAGTCTAGGAAGCTTAAATTTGGAACATAAGTTTATTTTATAACGTGAGCATTAAGTTAAGAAAGGCTTTTTTAGAAATTTCAAACTTAAGGGTCCATCCTTGGAATGGAGGGAGTTAAATAATGACGTGATTCGGGGTTTTTAGATTTCCACATTTTAAGGGTGGGAAACGGGAGATGAAAAATTGTATCGGTTTTTTAAAGGGTGGAAGGGGAATGAAGATTGAAAGTTTGAATGGGTGTGACCAAAATTGGTTCCAGCAAAAAGTACGTATAAGCCATCTCGAACGTTAATAGTACCTATAACAGGAATTTGTAGTCTACGCAAGCGAAGCTGCGGGCGGTCGCTAGTAGAGAATACAGGAATGTGTCCATAAAAATACCTATCACTCATTTTATCTTTAGTGGTTCCATCTAACGTCGAAACGTTGCCTGAAACAGACGAGCTCCATCTTTAAGGATACATTAATAAAATATGCAGATGCAGAATAAAAAAAAATACACTTTAGTAATTATTTTTTTTCTAAAAACATAATTTTCGCTGTAGGACAATAGCATAAAATTCAAAAAGTTTTTATTCAATATAAGATGTTTACACACACTTATTGAAAGTCAAAGTAAATTGATTAGGTACCTGTTCAAAAACTAGAAGGAGAAGAACCGGCAAGAAACTCCTCCCTGTTTATTTTATTTAAATATATCTTTTACTTCATTGTCGTTTTTTTTTTTTAATTTAATATGCTTACAACTATTACAATGATGTCCATGCGTACTTATCATTTAAATACTCGCTAATACAATAGTAAGCTTTTTTCATGAGTTGCTCTTTAACTCGCTTTATAAATTGATTAGAATTCAAGTTCAACATCTCTTTTGGAATTTTATTATAAAAACGGATACAATTTCCCATGAAAGAATTATTAACCTTTGAGAGCCTCACCCTGGAAATTGATAACATATGCTTATGTCTTGTATTTAAGTTGTGGCCATCACCCACCCTAGAGAAAGCATTTAAGTTTTTATGTACATAAATTCTATTTTCATAAATGTACTGACAAGGGACTGTCAAACTGTTACTTTCTCTAAGCCTTAACACTATCTCTAGATTTTAATTTCCACCAGAATATAAAAACAGAAATAGCATTGTATTTTATAGCTAAAATACAGTTAACTTAAGATGGCATATTCATACATTTATTTTTAAAAAACCTATGTCACACCAATGAATAAAATATCTAACAAAAAATATATTACCCATTCCTTCCGTAACCGTGAAATATAATATGGGATATTTATTGGATATTTGCAATTATTTTCATTACATTTTACTGCATTGCTATCTCGAATAATTTCCCGATGCTACAATCTGTTTAATCTCATATCGTTTGTACTTATTTCTTGCCAAAGTTTGATCTTGAACGCAAGACCCCAAAGACATACTTCACAAACTTTTAATTTGTTTCATAAAACTGAGACTTTTGTTCCGTGTATTTTGGCCACAGGGAAACCGGATTACGAAAGCGCCCCACTTGTGCGTGTTTAGAATAAATTTGGAATCAATTTAGTTCTAAAGCTACGCAAATACTAATCAAACGGGATTATAGTGACAACTCTGACTTATGTTGAATTAAAAATAAATTAAAACAAGTATTGTCATTTATTGTGATTTTGTTGCTTTAGAAATAGCTCAAATAGCTTAATAAACACTCTCACAAAAGCGACTGACCGATTGGCCAAGTGCGTAGAGACCCTAACTGCGGAGCCAAGGGTCGCGGGTTCGACTCCCGCTCGGGAAAAATATTTGTGTGCATGAACATGTCTATTTGTTCTACGTCTGGGAGTAAAAAGTATCTATATATGTTAATATTATAAAGTAATATATAAGTATGTATACCAGTTGTCTAGTACCCCATAATACGAGCACGATACTTATTATGGGCCTAGATAGTGCTGTGTAGGTTGTCCCAAGTATTATTATTATTATAGAATCATATCGATTTTGTTAGGCGAGCGTACTCGTTCGTCAATCGTAATGTATAACAAAAACAAAAAAGAAACTGATAGGTAGTAATGGATTGATAAAAATTGTTTTTATCAAATATATTGTTTGTTTTTTATTTCCGCTTCAACCACACGTTTAAATTATCGGATGATTTTTCAAAAGCCTTTTTCAACAATGCCTATCTTTATGTCTACATCAGTGACTTCTATAAATTTATATAATTTTTTCAAAGAATAAATAAATTTGGCAGCTGCAATTGACAGCAGCGTGTGGTTTTAATCCATGGTTTCAATAGACTCATAAATGTCACTTCACAGTATCGAAAATGTCAAACGCAATTTCGCGGGGGTGAAGACCGGCGCGCGGCGACCTCGCGGTCTGAAACTCGCTGTCTTACACCAGCTAGCTAGACTATGAGTGGTCAGACGGTAAACGCATAAGAGGGCTTCTAGTCAATTCGTACTTTTGTCGATGTTTTTTTTCTGGTTTTTTGTAACAATAAAATTTAAATCCGTTGATTATAAACCACCGATTTCCAAAACAATTTACGCAAATTAAAAAAGTTCGTAAAATACGACTTCTTAAAATGTCATGTCGTTTCAAGTGAAGAAAACTTTTCCAGAAAATGCTTACTTCCATATTTAAATCTACAAAGGATGCGCAGTCACCATTTACGATTGAGAAAAATTCGCATTAAACGAAAGAGAGATACTTGACAACCAACCAGGGAATGACTTGATCAAGGAGGTGAGGACTTCTTAGAAATATGAGAAGCGATTGAAGCCTACGGGTACACTCAACTGTTTCAAGGGTTCCAGAACATAAAGCTGAATTTGAGACCTCTTGTAATTAAGGCAGGTGAGGTGCTCTAACCGCCCTTGTTATATGCTTGTTAAAATTTTTGGGTGTTTCTTGTGAAAATATCGAGTGTTCCTGAAAATTCATCTCAACTGTGAATTACGGCATTTCTAGATTTTTGGTAGATTGCTAGACTCAATATAAGAATTATACACTTTTTAGGTACAAACTAGTCTTCGGAAATCTTCGGAAAGTACTTTAATAATGTTCCTTGTATTCTGAAAATAAATACTTTTAAAATGTATTTTACTTATGTGCGTAGTATATTAGAATATACATGTAGTATCTGGTCTCCATGTTATAGTATTCATAACCAAAAGCTAGAACACATACAAGGTAAATTTATAAAGTTCCTAAGCTATAAAAGCTCAAAAAACTTTGACACTTACAGTGAAGCCTGTAAACATTTCGGTATTGATCTATTAGAAAATAGGCGGAAACAGTATGACATCATATTACTTCATGACATATTAACAGCCAACTTAGACTGCCGTGAACTATTGGCACCCATAGCGATTCAAGTACCAACCTATCGAACAAGACATACGCCACTACTTCACGTGCCCAATGTTAAAACAAACTATGCCCAAAACTCTGTCTTGTGCCGTGCTGCCCGAACCTATAATAAAGATTATTCTAATTTAGACCTGTTCTTTCTTACAAAAACTGCTTTGAAGTCTGAAATAAAAAAGATGCATAGTTCAATTTAAGGAAAAAAAAGTGAGAATACAATATTGAAATGAATATTTTAAACCAAATCACATGCACTTAAACATACGAACACAATTTCACAAAAATATACCATAATTCTCACACACACACACTCACACACACACACACACATATCCCAAAATCACATAAATAGAATTGTTAACATAGGCATATTTGTTAGTTTAATTGTTAAATTTAAAAGTGTAATCCATGTTTGGCCTTATTTAAGATTAAACTTGAATGTGTATTATTTAACTGTAACGCTGTAGGATTACCAAATAAAAAAAAATAAAAAAATAATAAATGTAAACTTCCATACAAATTAAAAGTTACTCCTATATCTTTATTATTCTTATTATTATTATGGATTACTTACATAGATAGGCCAAGAAAAGTAACGGCCCCCTAGACATAATTCCGAAACTCGTGGTTTTTAATATTTTATCGCATATTGTTATTGAGTATAAAATATTAATTAGATACATGATGTAAAAAATCCCCGGTGGTAACAGTTTTTTATAAAAATCATGACATTTCATTTACTACCTAACTTATTTCTAAAAGCAAAATAGGTAACCAAATACCTTGTTAGTATAATTTTGTGGTGCAATAAAATGCTATCACTTAATAGCAAAATTAAACTGAAACCAAATTCGCAAGTATGTTTTCTTCACAATTTTCATTTGAGTTCAATATCTGGATAAGCAAAAATGATAACTATGATATTTGTTTCTGCTTATGCTATTTTGCGTCTTTTTAAACATTTAAGACAAAAATTAAACATTTACTTTTTACGTTTTAATAATAATGGATTTTCTCAGTAGATAAAAATAGTAACTGCGATTTTTTTGTTTAATAATACATTTTCGTGTACTGCAATCACGTTTTCATCAAAATTAAACATGTTAATATCACGCCTATGAAATTGAAACTTTAAAAATACGCACGTTACAGTAGTGTACTGTGATGTATACGGTGCGGTGGAGGGAAAGCGAGCTGCTCTGCGACCATGGATGTATACATGTCTGGATTGATAATGATGAAAAACGCCAACATTTATCATCTTCAGCATGTCATCGAAGAATAACTTGGCACCGACTTCGTAAACTATATGTTGCCTATTATCCTCTTATCTCTAAATTAAATTATCTTATATATCCACTTGTCTCTAAAGTATAAATATTATTTTTAATTTTTGGGTTTAAGTTTTTGAAGTCGATTTTTTATATTTTGTATTTTTGTAAACTGTAAAATATTTTTTTTGTATATTTTTTATTATTGTTGTAAATATTTTCTTATTAATTACAATGTAATGAATAGTTAATATGTGTTAATTGAATCATATATGTATTTATACATCTGAACGAAAGAATGACATGACGTCAGTTATTTTACTGTATTTCTTACCATCTTGACCCGTTTTTTTTTTAATTTTATTGCAGGCTGCCATCTTTTTATATGTGTTGTTGAAATCGGGGGGTCATATAAAATATAATTCGGGATAACACCGAATCAATTGCATGACTTTTTACAGTTAAGGACAAGAGTGACTCAAAAATAAAAAGTATTTCAGGCGTGGGGGGCGAAAAAATGACTTTTTTCAAATCAGAAAACAAATTGCGTTCAGTCGCTTACTAGCGTTAGCGACTACACACACTGCGGACTATGGAAATCGATGAACTCTCAAAAACGGCAATATAAAAAAAATTCAAAATTGTAAAGTAAAGACCAGCTTTCGACTGTCTGTGCGCTTGTAAATTTGTTTGTAACACAGCTACGGCCAAACGAGTTGTCCAACTTTCCTGAAATTTTGCATGAATATTCTTTAAAATCTGAATGGTGGTAATCTAGTGGTACGTAACAGCTCCGTTTCGAATGCGAGAGGTCGTAGGTTTAAATTCTGGGTAACAGGTATGTATGTACTAATGCGTTTTTTCAAATGTTACATTATACTATCATTATCATCATCGTCATCATCAGCCTCTGTCTCTCCACTGCAGGATATAGGTCTCTCCCAAGGCTCGTCACCACACACAGTTCTCCGCCTTTTGCATCCAACTACCCCCGGTATGGTGCCTCAGGTCATCTGTCCACCTGGCCGAGGGGCGTCCAACGCTTTGCTTCCCAATACGTGGTTTACACTCGAGAACTCGTCTACCCCATCGATTATCAGTTCTACCGCAAATGGGACTGGCCCATTGCCACTTATACTTGCTGATCGCTTCGGCTATCTCGACGACGTTGATTCTTCGACGGATTGCCTTGTTTCTGATTTTATCCATCAAAGAAATACCGAGCATAGCCCGCTCCATAGCACGTTGAGCGACTGTAAATTTGTGGACCAGTCCTGCCGTGAGAGTTCTAGTTTCGGCACCGTACGTCATTGTAGGTATAACGCATTGGTTAAAGACCTAGGTCTTCAGACATTGTGGTAGTGACGACGACAACAGATGATGGACCTTCCCGAAAGCAGCACAGCCCAGCTGAATTCTTCGGTCGGCCTCTTTGTTGAAGTTGTGTTTGCCTAACTGCACAGTCTGTCCTAGATATACTTAGTCATGTTTCAAGAGTCGCACTCTCTACAGTTACTGGTCTCGAAAGAATATGTTTGTTGAACAAGACTTTCGTCTTATCCAAGTTGATCCCGAGGTCTACCCGCCGAGAGGCGAGATTGAGGGCGTTAACCATTCCGCTGAGCTCCTCCAGCAACTCTGCCATGATGACTATGTCGCCAGCAAAAAGGAGGTGAGAGATGTATTCGCTGTTGACATTAATGCCTCAAATTTTCAGTCCAGCATCTTGGAAACTCCCTCTAGTGCGTTGGTGAACAGTTTCGGAGATATCACATCTCCCTGTTGCACACTTATTCGCAATTGAATAGGTTCCGTTCGCTGGCCCTGGACAGTCATTGTCGCGGTTTCGTACAGACATCTCAGCACCTCAGTATAATATCAGTCGATTCCGCATCGCTGTAAGCATTCCAGAACAGCCCAGGTCTTGACGGAGTGAAATGCCTTTTCCAGTCCACAAAGAATTGAGGTTGATTATACTCCTCCGTTTTTTGAATAATCTGCTTCAGCGTATGTATGTGGTCTACGGTGCTGTAGCCTTTCCGAAACCTGGCCTGCTCAGGGGGCTGAAATCCGTCAAATCTTTGGGTGAGGCGACTCATGATGAAACGAAAACACCTTGTACACTTGTACACGTGTCTGAAGAGTGAGGTCGGTCTATAATTCTTAAGGTGCGTTTTGTCTCCTTTTTTTGAAGAATAGGATGACCGTACTCTCACTCCATGTACTCGACGTAACACCTCTGCGTATGCCAGAGTTGAATAGCTTCTGAAGCTCTTTCAGGGCTGGTGCCCCGTTTGCTTTCAGAAGCTCTATCGTGATGCTATCAGCGCCGGGTGCTTTGCCATTTTTTAGCTGCCTCAGAGCTAATCTGACCTCGCCCAGGCCGACATCAGGAATATCATCTGTGTAGTGTCAGGTCAACCGAGCTCTCCGGTCACTGCTGTCGCGGGCTGCAGGGAGAGGTGCATGTACAGCATATATTTTTTTATTAAAATGTCTCTATCTCAGCGACTGTCTCTGATTTTGAGGAGACAATTTTGCTGTCGCGAGTCCTGAGCTTCGCCAGTTGGCTTCTACCAAGTTGCTGAACGAACACTTTCAAACCTTTGTTCCACTCGATTGCCTCTTCGATACGTTTTGTATTGAAGAGGCGGTGGTCCCGTCGTATCAGCTTCTTGATTTTCCTGTTCAGAGCCAGGTCTAACAATACTTTTTCTAGTAACTTCTCACGTCCCTTTCGCATGAGATCCAGTGTCTCGCTGGAGAGTTTAGACTCCTCGCCTTTCTACCTCCATTAAAATATTTTCTGCCCACTTCTCTGATAACACTGATCAGGTTGCCCGCCATGGCGTCAACATTCGCCGTGGTTTACAGCGCGTCGAATCGGTTTCTCAACTCCAGCTGAAAAGCTTCGGAGCCGGTGTTGGCTTAGGACGATGGCGGCCAGAGCTTGAACTTCATCAGACGGACTCTTTCAAGCCTGTAGTTGATATTCAGAGTTCATCGGACTAGTGAGTCGTGATAGCCCAAAGCGCAATGAACCTGTCTCAAATTTATAAGGCCAAAGGGCCATGGTTCGAACCTGGGCGTGTACCAATGAGTTTTTCTGACTTAAGTACATAACTATCACTGACTCCGTGCCTCGGAGAGCACGTTAAGCAGTCGGTCCCGGACGCTGTCAATAGATAGCGGTCGTTACAAGCCCCAAACCGCACTGGAATAGCGTGGTTGAACCTGTTGATCAGTGAGACATTTCTGAATATTCGCCTTTTATTCGTCATGATAAGGTCTATCTCGTTCCTGGTCACTTTTTCGGAACTTTGCCAGGTCCACTTCCTCTGTGACGTTTCCCTGAAGAAGGAGTTTATCAGGAACAAACCCTTCATTTTGAGAAAGTTTGCCAGCATTTGCCCCATCTTGGATTTGTCGCTTTTTTATACTCACATTTTGGCGTTGAAGTCCCCCATAACAACAGTGAACTGAGTCGAGCCCGTATGATGCATTGCTTTCGCTACGTCGTCATACACTGCCGTCGTCCGTCGTCCGAGTGAGTCGAAGTTGGCTTATACCTGTATAAACTTTAGGCATCACCTGTCGGTTAGTTGCAATACAAGGTAAGGAGTCGACACACTGGAGATCTCCGGTACGTTGTTGACAAGGACTATGTTGACAAAAACCCGACACCACCTTTGGAGGGCTGATCGCCTTCTCGGAAGCAGAATAAGTTATCAGAACTCAGGTTTACGTCTAAGGAGGGTAGATGTTTGATTTACAATTTACAGTTAGACGCAAGGCTAAGGTCGTTTTGGGTCTCTGAGATAATTAACTATGATAATTGATAATTAGCAATGGCCCAACGTAACCGAATAATTATCATTTACACATTGCAAACGATCTTGTTTCTAACTTTATTGTAAACGATAATAAAGTTAGAAACGACAATAAAGTCGACATTCAGTCGTAATTGGTGTTGTTTAATTTCGGCCATCGTGGTTAATTTTTGAAGACACCCGATGTGACTACTGCGTTGCGTCTGACTATACACTATGATATACACGGGCACGCGTCAGGTTGACACAGCGAATGACAGTTTGAGAGCTCACATGCTGATATGAGTTCGCGTACTGTTGCCCAGTCGCCCGCCACATGAATCAGCTGGCTAATTGTCGAACGATCGCGCAGTGTTTAGTGCTATAGTTCACTAGTGATTTTTAGTCGGCCGATAGTTGTTTAATAGTTTGATTCAATAGGGATCGGCAATGGTTTTCGATAGTTCGATCGTTCGACTTGTAATCGTCAAATGCGCGCACTGCCATATTATAGCTCCATACTCATTCCCTGAACAATCAAACCATCGGCCAACAACTAGAAATCACAAGTGCGCGAAGGCCCTTAGTTTCATAGCGTGCATCATCTCGGTCAACCTCTATTTTTTATTTACTTAATGAAGTCTATTGGTGATATGATACCTAACTATAAGAATTTTTTTGGATGGTTTTTAAAATTTCAATTTGTATATACCTATATGTATGTATACATGTATGTACGCACGCATGTGCAGCCTAAACGGATTGATGGATTTGAACATGTGAAGTGTCGTTGGATTCGTCTTAATTGTTGGAGAGACATCATATTTCAATATAAGGCCTGTGATTCAAAAAAGTTAGGATGAAATGAATACAATTTTTTTCATTATTACAGCAATATGGGTATCAAATGAAAAATATTAAACAGCTTATTCTTAATATATATAATATATTATAACACTTTATACTACGATTTTAGCATAAACTATAGAAAATATTTTGAACATTAAGACAGCAACTAAAATAGACGATTGATCGGTCGCCGCACGTGCGCTATTACTAGGTTCCGCGCTATCTAAATACTGCAGCTCTGTGAATGCGCCTATTTTATATTGTAGTGTGTGTAAAACAATTTGCAAGGATACCAGTGTGCAGAAAAATTGTGTTGCCAGATACTTAACTGTCATCTGATTATTAGAAAAAAATATTTTGTGGTTAGTAGTTATGTTACTGGTTATGAATGTAGTTCAGAAAATATTTAAAAACTTACCAAGCGCGAGTCGGACTCTGCCACCGGTTGCTTTCAAAATTGATATGTGTGGGTTCGCGTAGATTCTGATCATATCTCTGGTCAAAATTGAAAAAAAAGTGGCCATCATAACAAACTTTTTAGTAAGTTTTTTAGTAAATTTTGATAGCACTCTATCCAGTTCCTAAAAAATTCAAAATGGCGGCCACATTTCTCAATTTCGACTGATCACAGATTCGTAATTGGAGTCCACGCGGACCCATAAATATTGATTTTGAAAGCAATCGGTCCAGTTACTAAAAAGTTCAAAATGGCGGCCACTTCTTTAAATTTTGACTACAGATTCGTGATCGGCGTACACGCAAAAGTCATATCTGTATGATAGTATAATTTAATATTTGCTCATTTCTTTTTTCAGCTAATAACTTTTTCTCGTTTCTGTTGAGTGGTTTTATTTTATATCAACTAATTTCAAAATGTATGCGTCGGGAATATTTGTTCTAGGACCAGTCAAGGGCACGAGTAAATTTTTATGATTAAGATAGTAGACCTGCATCAAATCAAAACGTACATTGTTTGTAAATTAAATTCTACATTACATTGCATTGTAAAGTTTTTACAGAAGAGTTAATAATTAGCACACACACAGCACGTTCAAAAACTAAATCAGGGTGTCACACATATTATGTTCTATTTTAAAATTTATGTAATGCGATCTTTTTTTTAAATTTACAGTGTTTTTTAGTTGTTTTATAAATGGCCAGTTATAAAAACATGAGTCGTATATCCAGTAAAAAGTTTCGAAATTTCATAAGCTTGGATGATGTACTACGAGTTTGGTTGTGGGTTGTCCATTAATCATGTGACGCTCAAAAGGTTTGACAAAAATCACGAAATATCACTAGGAGGGAGGGGGGGGGGGGGAATTAACGTGGCAATTAATTGTATGAAAATTGAAGAAAATTGTATAAAAGCTATTTCGTTTTATTTTCCATATGACGTGCCGTTGCAAGATTTCATCCTTATTCGCAACAATATCGATTGGTGCAATAATACAGACTGTTATATCTTCACAAAATCAATAGAATTATTTATCATGTTGTCTGCTTAAGTATCATAATTTGCTTTTTGATAATTCTATACAAAAAACTAAGGGCCTATATATCTCATCTTTCTAAACAATTTAGTTAGGTATTATCTATATAAACAATGAACATTGCAACGCTTGAGACTTGCGACAGCGTGGTCGGGAGTTAAAACACAAAGAAATTGCGACCTTATTCAACAAGTAATACCGTTTATATTGAAACGTTACTATGAAAAATTATCAATTAATTATTTATTTTTACATTAGTTAATTAATCGTACACATTTATTGTTTAATTTTTTACTTCAAATACTAATAATAATACAAAGGCATAAATTAAACACTTTTGAAGTAGTTACTAATTTTGCTTTTCCAAAAAATTACAAAATTTGTGACTTTAGAATTCTGCAAAGTGAATTTGTTTAATTTTTAATAAGTTATTAACACACATGTTATTCTATTCAGAATAAATTGTTGAATTACAGTTACGTATAATTTCTGGTAAGATAAGCCAAAAAAATTGTAGCTTACGGAACCTTCTTTATTAATGATAGTCCCGATTGATTTATTAGTTTAATTTTGATTTTTTTTACTAGAATGCAAGCGTTATATTCTAAAAGAGGTACTTTTACAAAGTTATTTATTATGCTGTACTTATGAAATCAAATAAAGTTAAAAAAATTGTTTATTAGTTTTTTCGCATTGACGCGGAGCTTTAAAATGTTTAATTCTTTTTATTTTATCTATTACTAACAATAATTTATGTCATCGAAAAAGAAAATTACAGTTATCGGTTTTTTTCCAGGTTTCGGTTGTTTTCTTAGCCTAAGATGGTATTTTATAACAGTAACAACGCGTTATCTAAAATATTTTGACGAGGTCAATCCTGTAAGATATTTATCTAAAAAATTAATTGTTGAACTCAAAACAATAAATTTTAAGGGGATAGTCTTTCTCTCCGCGGCTTCGCTAATAGCCATCGCTATCTCAGTTTAAATCCTTCTTCTTCGACCTGTTCCTGAGTGACAGAGATGACAAGACAAAAATACCCGTCGAAACAGGTTGCGGGCCGTGACTATTTCCACCCCTGAAATGTGAATGAATTGGAACTAAAATTTGCAGGGTCATCAAAAAAGGATGTCCTTAGAACGGTAGGTTTTTTTTATATATCTCTCTAATGTCAAATTTATAGCTCATCATTTTCAGAAACGAAGAAAACGAAAATCACGTTTTCAGGAATTTATTCTAAAACAACTAAACAAGATATCAAGAAATATTAGGTACTTCAAAAAGTCTTTCTCCTATTACATGTATTTTTTCTGTAAATGTTTATACAGAAATACAGCGAGGATTAGACACGGGCCGAACCCTTTTTTTTTGTATGAAAAGCCTACCCCCTTAAATTACTGCCTTTCTGTTTGTTTTCATAAACACGAAAAACTCAAAAACTGTTAAAACTATTTCTATGAAACCTTTTGTAGTTTATTAGCTGTAATCCAGGGTCCAATCTAATATACAACTTATCACGCTTTGTTTCTTTAGGCACCAGACAGGGAACGATTTTCTTAATGATTTTTCACGACAGCGTGAGAACCGTGATAGTGTGAACTTTGTAGAACTTTGTCGCGCAGGCGAAGCAGCGAGCAGCGGCTAGTAAACAATAAAATTTGTGTTATGCGACATGTGATTCGCTGACTAAGCTGCAGCTACCTACTATGATAAGGCATTGAGTAGGTATACCTATAACATTGAGGAGTACATACTGTTCTTTTACAAGTTTGAAATAACTTCAAAGACGTTCACTTTCACAAAAAAAAGTCAAAATGTTATTACTGTACAAAGTTTTCGAAGGAACAAATCCATAGACGACCGCTTAGCCTAAGTGGGCAGCGACCCTGCCTGCGAAGCTGAAAGGGCCCGGGTTCGAATCCCAGGTCGAGTCAGTATTTATATGATGAATATTGATACTGGTACCGGGTCTTGGTTATTATATGTATGTGGTGTCTTCGCTTGGTACCCAAAATACAAGCTAATGCTTAGTTTGGGACCTAGACGTTGTTGTGATTGTGTGTGTTATTATTATTATTATAGACAATATACTTTTTCTGGAAAAGTGAAAAACGAGATATTCACAAAAAAAATACTTTTTGTGACATCTGTATGACGCCGCGTAAAAGTTTAGCTTGATTTAGATCGATGGGGACTTTTGGTATTTTGTATAAAATGATAAGACCTAGGTTCATACAAAAACCACCTTACGCCTAATCTTCATTCCCTGGACTATTATGGGGCATAGAATTCATGAAGTGTTTACAAATGTTACATAAAAATAAGATTATCATAAATATTTAAAGATCACATTCAACGACCCTACATTCAATGAGATACACAAAACAACATTTGTCCTTTTCACTTCTATGCGCTTGTAAGCCATTTTTATTATAAAAAAACATTACCCCTGGGTATGGACATTTTCAAAAAAAGGTTAAAAAAGTGAAGTATCATAAAAAAAGTGAATTAAGATATTGTGAGACATGCATGGGTGATAGCCCGAGTTTCGAGTTTAGAAAGCCGTGCGGCCGTGGTTCAAAACCGGGAGTGACAATGACTTTTTCTAACATATGTACATTACTATCATTGAGTCCGTGCCCCAGAGAGCACGTTAAGCTATCGGTCCCGGTTGCCGTCTTTAAAGTCCACCCACCCACACTGACAGCGTAGTAGATTAAGCTCCAAGCCCCCTCACCCGAGGGGAGGCTTAAGCCCCTGCAGTAGGGCATAATGGGCTGGTGGCATGAAATGGAATGGAGACATGGATATAGGCAGATATTAGACATTACAAAATACGAATTATAAGCAACTGTCGTGTATACGGATCTCTGAAACTGGAGCTCTTAATATTCTATGAAGTTTATACACCTCGGGTCTTGTTCTAACTTATGTGAGTAAATGGGAATATTTTTCTTTTCATCATGCATAATATATGAATTTTGGGTCGCCTGTCTTAACAGTCCAAGGGCTAACGATCTATTTGCATATTTTATATAGGTACAACTCTAAGGCATAATAATTTCTCTTTTATACTTAACAAACAAGAATAAACTACGTTAACCACTTGACTGAAGCAGGATTATTATAATGGCAAAAAAAATATATACAACAAGAGTTTTAAGCCAGAGTGACGAACGAAATTGTATTTTTCTAACGCCAAACCACAGTTTAGATAAAACAATAAATATAAAAGTAAAAAAAAAGAATATAAATGACAGTCTTATTTTTGTTGATTTATATGAATTTGTATCCAAGATGTAAACATGTGAAAGCCATCATCCAATTGTGCAGCCGATCCAGCAACGGATTCACTTGCTAAAAATCATCATCAGCTGCATTGCCAGCTACTGGTGTCTGAACAGAACCGCGGCCGGTGTCTATCTACCTCGATATCGAGAAGACATTCAATCGCATCTGGTTCTCTAGTCTGTAGACGAGGAGACGCAGAAGACCCGACGACAAGTCATCATCATCGTCACAATCGGTCTCTGTGCGACAACAGATACGCGTAATTATCCCATAGCTCTGTCCTAAGTTTTAACTAGGTACTCGTATGGTATCGATCTATCACACCCTGGTCTACCATGTGTTAACGTCAGTCTT
Source organism: Luffia ferchaultella (assembly GCA_949709985.1). NCBI lineage: Eukaryota > Metazoa > Arthropoda > Insecta > Lepidoptera > Psychidae > Luffia > Luffia ferchaultella. The sequence continues at coordinate 15,766,387 of OX453261.1, forward strand.
TTATCATCATCATCAGCCCGTGTCTCTCCACTGCAGGATATAGGCCTCTCCCAAGGCTCGCCCGGTATGGTGCTTCAGGTCATCTGTCCACCTGGCCGGGGGCGTCCAACACTTCGCTTTCCGATCCCAGTCTTTTATGACATTCTGAAATCTACACGAATTGAAAATAGAATTAATTCTATTAAATGTAGTAAAACAAAAGCAATTCGTCGATATTTTTAACAAATATCTATCTACAAGAAAAATATTGAAATTTTGTTACGCTGGAAACTCCGTCGTAGAATCTGACGTCAGCTCTTTTATTACGGGTTTAAGTATTAAATCAAATAATTTTGTGACAGGTATACTTTCGTTTTATTTTACATAAATTTTTTTTTTTGTATTAGTCCGACGACCACGAAAATAAAGTCATCATCATCATCATCATCATCAGCCCATTTTTACCCCACTGCAGGGGCTTAGGTCTCCCCCAGGGTGAGGAGGGGGGCTTGAAGCTTAAGTCCACCACGCTGCGGGTTGGGAACTGTAACGACCGCCGTCTATTGACAGCGTCCGGGACCGACTGCATAACGTGCCCTCCGAAGCACGGTGTCAGTGATATTGTGTACTTAAGTCAGAAAAACTCATTGGTACACGCCCGGATTCGAACCATGGCCCTATGAGGCTTTACAAATTTGAGACAGGTTAGTACGCTCTGGGCTATCACGACACGAAAATAAAGTCAGGCGAATTCAAATAAATGTATTTTTTCAATGACTTGGGTACTTTAGGAATTATTAAAATCTTAATAAAAATACCATTATTTGAATGATCTCAAAGGTCGCAAAGGTTATTTAAAAGACTGCACAAAATAAGTTTTGAGGTGGTAACTGAAAATTAAGAATATTCAAAATACAAGCATAGGTATACTGTTTAAAATCATTTTCATTGAAAGTGCATATATAGAACTACTTTTTAATCGCAAGGTTAAAAAGTTAGTTTGGGGACACACATTGTTAACTATACTTCACTTCTTCACTTCACTTCATCAGCTCATTTTTTTTACCCCACTGCAGGGGCTTAGGCCTCCCCCAGGGCAAGGAAAGGGGGCTTGGAGCTTAAATCCACCACGATGCTCTACTGCGGGTTGGAGACTGTAACGACCGCCATCTATTGACAGCGTCCGGGACCAACTGCTTAAAGTGCTCTCCGAGGCACGGAGTCAGTGATAGTTATGTACTTAAGTCAGAAAAACTCATTGGTACACGCCCGGATTCGAACCATGGCCCTATGGGGCCTTGTAAATTTGAGACAGGTTCGTTGCGCTTTGGGCTATCACGATTAGTTATACATATTATGTTAGGAATTCAAAATGTTCACCTAACGGAAAAATCATTTAAAAACTTCCATTGCATTTTTAAAGACCTATCCAACGATGTTGCACATGAGAGCGGACAAAAAAATTTCATTCTTGAATTCAGTTTAAGGAGACTTATCATACACAGAGATAATAGATAGAGTACCTATCTAAGACAGGCCAAAAAGCGGGGGTCAACAGAAAGAGAGAGAAAACGTAATTATACTTAAAAATATACGGAATTGTACTAAGTCTATCTCTTTTCATTTGGTACATGCGCAGTTGATAGTTCTTCAGTTGTGACTGTCAAATGAGTGGCTTTGCACATGCGGCTTATAAGTAAAATAAGGATAGAACTAGATACAGTTATTTTTCATCCTTTTTAGGGTTTCGAAACAAAAAAGGAAAAAAACGGAACCCTTATAGAATTACTTTGTTGTTTGTCTGTCTGTCAAGACCCTTTTCCTCAGGAACGCGTAAAGATATCAAGCTGACATTTATATCAAATACTCAGGCCTACTGTCCCTTGGAGCTGTGAAAAAATCAAACTTCTAAGCCAACGCAATCAAAGGATACAGCCGTTTATGCTGCAAATTTTCTATACTCCCAAGGGAATCAAAACCTTAAGGGTACTTCCCGTAAAGTCAGAAGCTTGAAATTTGGTACGAAGCAACGTCTTATAGCTCAGATAAAAAAAAATTGCGAAAAGTATAAATTTTTAATTACTCATATACTAAAAATATTTTTAATAATTTTAAACTTACTATCCCTTTCCTCATGAACGCGTAGAGGTATTAAATTGAAATTCATATCAAATACTCAGGTCTATAATACTTTTAAGCTGTAACAAAATCGAACTTATACAGGATGAGATTTTAATAACCGGCCAAAATTTTTCTAGATGTTTGGTATCACCAATAGACCTCATTGCATAAATAAAAAATATGGGTTACATTTTAATAATAAATTATTTTATCTACATCGTTATTTTATAACGTTTGGTTGCCTTCTTAACGTTACAGTAAACGTACGCGCCCGAGGCCTTGAAACGGAATGGAGTGGCGGGCTTGAACGATGACTAGAATTATTGGTTTTTTCGGGAAAGTTTTGAGTAGTCATATCTCAATATTTTTCTATAGAACGATACTAAAAGGAAACAGATGGCTATCGGTTTTTCACCAAAGATCATTATATTAAAATTCGGCTGGTCGTTAAAACCTTACCCTGTATACCTACATGTTTGTCCGGAACCCTCGGTGCGCGAGTCCGACTCGCGCTTAGACCGGTTTTTTTCTCAATGCCCAACCGTCATATACTAGGCTTCATGGAGCTCGTCTACTCTAGTCACGGACTCTATAGTTATATTATTTCTATAGTTTCATGCCCACCTGTCCTGCCACTAATAATAATAATAACACACACAATCACAACAACGTCTAGGTCCTAAACTAAGCATTAGCTTGTATTTTGGGTACCAAGCGAAGACACCACATACATATAACAACCAAGACCCGATGCCAGTATTAATATTCATCATATAAATACTGACCCGACCTGGGATTCGAGCCCGGGACCTCCAGCTTCGCAGGCAGGGTCGCTGCCCACTAGGCTAAGCGGTCGTCATTTTAAGACACTGATTTTTTTTTTATCAAATCAAATTTAAAGACATTGTCGGAATTCGTAAAATCCCTCTTCCCTTTGATTCTCTAATGGTGTGTTATTGATAAGCCGACGTATATAGATCGTTTAATATCCTCTAGAATGACTTTTATATGCTATTGCGGTGTTCGAAAGTCGAAAAATATATACTTAACCTTGCCCCAAAGAGGAACAAACGTTCACCATCAGTTCGGAATTGAATTCGATTGCGTTTTATGGAGTCTATTTTCTGTGATTACGAGGTTCAGAGACGCGTGTTATTTCGCAGCTGCTAGCTTTATATTGCAGGAATTCGTTTTAGTGAATTATTGCTACTTTTTGGAATTCAGTACCCAAAGCGTAGGAACGGGAAGTCTATTACATGTCCGTCCGTCCGTCTTAGAGCTGTATTGTCTTAACTGTAATAGTTCATCATCATCAGCCCATTTTTACCCCACTGCAGGGGCTTAGGCCTCCCCCAGGGTGAGGAGGGGGGCTTGGAGCTTAAGTCCACCACGCTGCTCCACTGCGGGTCGGGAACTGTAACGACCGCCATCTATTGACAGCGTCCGGGACCGACTGCTTAACGTGCCCTCCGAAGCACGGTGTCAGTGATATTGTGTACTTAAGTCAGAAAAACTCATTGGTACACGCCCGGATTCGAACCATGGCCCTGTGAAGCCTTATAATTTTTTTAAGACAGGTTCGTTGTGCTCTGGGCTATCACGACACTTTCAGCTATCACGACCGTAATAGTTAGACACTTGAAATTTTCATAAATTGTGTACATCACCTATAACAAGACATAAAAAGAAATTGAGGTAAAAATTAAGAAGTCCCATACAAGAAACGTATTTTTTTAATTGTACGCACATAGCAAAGGTCAAAGCTTAATGCTAACCAGTCCAAGTTTTGTTAATTTTTTGACCAATTTTAAATAATCTATTAAAATTTGTGCTATGTAAAAGTTATAGGAGTATGTCGATGTTATATACATACACTAGGACTTTTTTTTCACCAAAAGCTGAGCACGCGTTTTTTAAATTTTTGTCTGTTGGTCTGCCTGCATGTCTATTTGTTTGTCCGGGCTAGTCATATAAAAAAAGACGAAAGGAAATGGATTTTCTCTTTACTCTATTAAGAAGTGATTGAGTTTAATTACGATATACACAAACAAGTAGTCCACGCGGGCAAAACCGCGGCGTTCGCTAGTATAATATATATTTCTTAAAAGCTTATTGTCTTATTTTAAATGGAAAGTTTCAAATTAAGTACGGAGTGCCCAATAAATAAAGAGACAAAATTTAAATAAAAATATACTATAATTGAAAAGAGTGGCACAAATTTGATTAATTTTAATTTTGTTAAAGAAACCCCGTTATATCTAACCGGTTTTTCAAGGAACATTTAATAGAGGATATTTCACTATGGCAATCCCAGATTTTTGAGCCATTTTTTAATGATAATTTTGTTCTAGATATTTCTGAAAAACCTTATATCTTTTAGCCCGATGTCATGTATGTGAAATATTCAATTTATATGAGTTATTTAACCTATTCTACTTTTTTCATTCGCTTTTGGTACAGATGAGCCATAATTTTCTAAATTTCAAGTGTTACGTAGTAAAATAAATTCAGTGAATGTGGTGTTCACCTGTAATGGGTTTACATATCAGTTCATAATCTCTAAGGATATAATGTATGTAAGTGTAAAATTTTAATATGTAAACTGTTGGTGATCTTATTTAAAAATAAAAAATAAATAGAGTACAATTCCAAAGTTTTCTGAGCATGCTAGAATGTGCGAAGCACTTAAATTTTAAAAATGTCAACTACATACAGACAGACATACAATACGTTTGTTAGAGTTTTGTTAACGTAGAACAAAACAAAATTAAACAAAAAAAAATCAACGGATCTCCTGCTTTCGCACGAACTTCTTACGACATTGGAAATGAACCTAACGGAATAAAGTACACACACATATTTTGGATAATATTTTTCGTAATAAACTTTTTTCGCTATAAAAATAAAACAACTGTATCTGAATGAAGCTTAAATCTTCGAAATATTACATTCGGTACGACATTTCGATCGAACAAACCGAAGTAGTACGAAATGTAACACCGACGCATATCCGACTTCCAACTAAGGGCACCCTTAACCACTACTTCCGGTTGTCCGATTCTAACAATTTTGGTCTCAATCGATCCCCCGTTTAATTACCCCGGGCCATTTTTTTATTTTTTTCTTATTCGGACCTAGTTCTCGAGATATCGGGCTCCCAAAATGAATCTGGAAAAAAAAAAATGCGATTTTGTTCGTTTTTTGCCGATATTTTTTTTGTTTTTGAACTTTTTCCAAATTGTCTTTTGCAGTCTTGTAGAGCTCGTCGAACTGCGTCTTTTGACACCACGTTCATCCCGATATCTCGAAAACTCTTTGTGCAATTTACCTGTCTCACAAAACTCCCAAATGACCCCCTATACTCCAACGAAATGAAAGACATTTCCAATGACAAAAAAAAACTTAAGGAGACCATAATAGGCCTACTGTTAAAATGTCTCTTAGTTTTAACCAACACTGTGTATTGGTGACCGTTTGTCACCTGAACACATCACCTTAGCTGTGATATAAATAAATAAATAAAATAAACAAAAATAATATTTAATACTCGGTCTTACACAAATAAAATGTATTTGTAGTGCGCACGCGTCGTGTAACCAATTAACATGGCAAACACTTATATATAAAAGAACTAACTCAAATATAAAGCTCTTTACATATAAACAGCTGTGTTAATTGTAAATGTTTATATTATAGTAATTATCGGCGTAATAAATATTTGCAAATCAACTATTGACACAGCAAACCCGGCTATTCATATATATTTAAAATAATACTATTACTACCTCAGACATGCCACACAGCGCCATCTAGTTTCAAACTAAGCGAAGCTTGTACTTTTGATACCAGATAACTGATAAAAATACTTAAATATTCTTTATAACATTTACGTATATTGATATGGTTTTTTTTTTACACACAGACACGAAACAAATAAACATGTTTATGCACACAAATATTTGTCTCGGATGAGAATAGAACCCGCGAACCTTGGCTCCGCAGTTAGGGTCTCTGCCACTCGGCCATCCGGTCAACGGTAAAATAGGTAAATAATTGTATTATACTTTGCGAATTACTTACGTGTAAAATTTATAGTTGGTAATAAAATGTACGACACACAACACAAGTAAAATAGCAAAACATTTTATTTTAACAAAAAAAGTACACAATTATGTACTTATGCTCCCTCTGCATCTACGATTCGTGCCCAACGCTCTGGTAGACTTGCGTGTCCGCGATCCAAAATTATTTTGGTGGATTTTGGTAAGTTTTTCAAATAAAATGTTGCAAACATGGTAGGTACTCGTAGCAGGTAGGTGCTAAGTCTGATTAATATGATGGGTGTGATGGAACTTTCCCACCCTAGCTGAGAATTAGATTCTTGTGTCATCTTAGCTGTATGTCACTGTCACTCACTCCGTGCCTCGGAGAGCACGTTAAGCATTCGGTCCCGGTTGCTGTCAATAGATGGCCGTCGTTGCAATCCACCAACCCGCATTGGAGCAGCGTGGTGGATTTAAGCTCCAAGCCCCCTCATCTTGAGGGGAGGCGTAAGCCACTGCAGTGGGGTATAAAAAAGGCTGATAGATTGATGAATGGAAATATATGATATCACGGTTATACTTCACTAGCGACCGCCCTGGGCTTCACTTGCGTGGAATACACGTTTGTATTATTTCGGATGTAGCCGGGGCAAGGTAACAAACGTCAAACACATTTCCTGGTAGAAAAGTGCCTGTCATTTTTCAAAGTTCACTTTAGCTCTAACCAAACATCAAGATCTGTTCAGCGCTGAGGTAACATACATCCAGACACATTTCTCGTAAGGAAGTAACTTATATTTCTCAAAGTTCAAGCCATCTCTATACTGAACATCAAGGTTGCTTCAGCAGTGTAGCCGAGATAAAGATAAAGAATATATAGACAGACACACTTTACATTTCTAATATTAAGATAGAGGGCGGCATAGGCGATATAGGATCAACATAGTAGATATAATTGTTGTTCTGTAATTGTTTGGCCACAGCTGAGATTGCCGATATGGACATAATTTACGCGCGCTCTGTGACACGGAGGGCCGTATTTCATAGATACCCGATGCGTTATTGCTTCGTGAATTAAATAGCTGACGTGTGTGATTAAAGCGTCATTTTATACGACGGTATCTTAACAAAGAAGATTCATAAAAAAGAATATAAAAATGCAATGATTTTTTTGCGGACACTGTCAACAGACGGTCGTTACAATCCCCGACCCGCAGTGGAGCAGCGTGGTGGATTGAAGCTCCAAGCCCCCTCACCCCGGGGGAGGCATAAGCCCCTGCAGTGGGGTAAAAATAGGCTGATGAAGTGAAGTGAATGATTTTTTTTAATATGCATACTCGTGTTCTTATAGTGATGCCTATGCCCGATGTAAATGTTATGGACGATTAGTATAACATACATTAATTTTGATCCTGAGAGAAGGCTAAAATTCTGTATAATTATGTAGACACAGATAGCCCGATTTTTTTTTATCACATTATTTTGTGTGTCGAGACCAATTTTAGTAACAACGGAATATTCAACCGCCGGAACAGTCATTACTAATCCATTGAGAATCCACTACGACCTTCACCCATCTGTTTCAACGATGAAATTTTTTTGTCAACAAAAGTACGTAGGAATACATCGCGAACGGGTCGGCTAAAAAGTTCCTGGCAAGGCTTTGATTAATTTAATAATAATAATAAAAAATTGCGGTATATACTTACTTTGATATTTTTGGAAAGACTTTCAGGAAAGTAAATAAAAATAAACAATGTAAACGGTTAAAAATTTAAATTAACAAACAACAAAAAACATACACGAAGGTTGAACACACCTACCTGTTCATACCTACAATGTCAAATAAAAAGTAACTTCTCAATTTTTAACTAAGCATAGCCTTGCCAGGAATTTTTTAGCCAACATTTTCGCGATGTATTTTCTACGTACTAAATTTGATAACAAAAAACTTTGGTCGTTGAAACAAATGGGTGAAGGTCGCTGTTAATTCCGATCCTCTACTATAAGATTTTCGTTCAACTGTTGGTGCAGAATGAAAAACGAAGTTGTATTGGTGCAACTTTATGAAGGATACCTAAATACGAAAAATATTTTTTAAAAAAATGGCAGCTTTTTAGAATATACAAAATATTATTTTTTCAACAAGGCGATGCTCCAGCGCATAATAGTAACATTTCCACTGAACAAATTGATTAACTTTTCAAAGATAGATGATTACCAACAGGCCTGTTATATGGTGTGTGAGTTCTCCGCATCTAACACCATTACATTAATTTTTATGGGATTGTGTAAGAAATTTGTTTTATGTAAACTATCAGTCAAAATATTATGTTAAATATTCACCATAACTCAATACAAAAAGCGACGCGGAACGGATTCCATCGAAAAATTGAAGACATGACTGGCAAAAGGTCATATCTGCAAAAAATCAAAAACCTGTTTTTTCGGTGTAACAAAGATTTTATGATGCGCTTAATCTATTCCCAAAGCTACAAGAGCGGTTTCTTTTATTATTTTTAACTAATTTTAAAGAACTACTTGATTTAAAAAAAAAAACATGCACAAAAAGATTCATATTAAGAGAAACTTTAAACTCTGTTTTCTCAAAATGTCTATTTTGCGAGTTACGACCTTTGGCCACTCATGTCTTCAATTAATCTCTGCATTCTTAAAGCTATCATATTCAGGCTATGGAGACAAGAGTTAAAAAATGATGTTCGCCATGAGATCGCTTCGAGGGGTTGCATCCAGTCCACTTTTACTCTCTATACATACTTGTCAACCTCTTTTATCTTACTGTAATCTTTCCTGGGGTGCTGCCTATACAGAATGCCTCAGAAATGAATTCATCGTTCCCAATTTATAAAGAAAATGACACCATATATGTTCGGTAAAGTTAAACCAAAACGATTTTCACCTGAATCACGGCATTGTGAAACTGAGTGCCCCACCCCCCGGGGGAGTTGATGGCTAACGGGTTAAACTAGCTTAGATTGACCCAATCTACATTTGTGCAAAGTGAATTCATTTTATACCAAATAGCGAACTCTTTATACATTACGGGGAGAAGATCTACTTAGAAATGGACATTACAGCTCTTTGTTCATAGTTATCCACCAATCCGCATTGGTGCAGCGTGGTGGATTAAGCTCCAATCCCCCTCACCTTGGGAGGCCGAAACCCCTGGACGATTTTGTTAACATTTGATTTTGCATCATCTGCTCTGCCCTTACCAACTTGCCATAAAATCTTCCTGAACCTTTTGTTTTGAAAACATAAAAGTTTTAAAAGTCAGTGTATGGATGTATACAATACAGACAATTTTTTAAAGATGAAAAGTGAAATCAAAAAAATCTGCGCCTGAGAATTTCGTAGGTAGGATTCATAAAATTACGAATTGACTAGAAGCGTCTTCTGCGTTTACCGTCTAGCAACTCATACTCTAGCTAGCTGGTGCAAAATGACAAGCTTCAGTACGCGATGTCCCCGCGCACCAGTCTTTCACTTCACTTCATCAGCCCATTTCTTCAGTGGGGGGCCTTGGAGCTTAAATCCACCACGCTGCTCCATTGCGGGTTGGGGATTGTAACGATCGCCATCTATTGACAGCGCCCGGGTCCGACTGCTTAACCTGCTCTCCGAGGCACGGAGTCAGTGATAGTTAATGTACTTAAGTCAGAAAACTCATTGGTACACGCCCGGATTCGAACCATGGCCCTATGGCCTTATAAATTTGAGACAGATTTGTTGCGCTTTGGGCTATCACGACACCACCAGTCTTTAACCCAGCGAAATTCCCGCGCGCCGATCTTAACCCCCGTGAAATTGCGTTTGACAGTTTCGACACTATGAAGTGACATTTCTGAATCTATTAAAGCCAAACGCTGCTGTCAAATTTATTTACTCTATAGTACTATTAGATATAGCTGCTGCTCACCGGCAGACAGTACTAAAAAGCATGTCAATTTAAATGTACTAAAAAATATTTTTAATGTGATATGACAATGAATTAATAATTTTCGGGTTTTTGAAGTTATACTTCTTTTGACGCGTTTGGGGAAAAACATCACAATGTATTTTTAATACGAGACGGAAGATGCACGCGTCGATGTAACACCATGAAGTTAGTTTCTAATGAGGGTTTATTTTTAATATTACGATAATTTTTATTATTATTTTTTTAATATTAATAGTAAATAGTTTACAATTACTGTCAGCATTAAAAAAAATATTTTCAAATATATATGTGTGTACAATAAATAATCGTTAAATGTAATAAAATATTTTTTATGTTCATTACTATTATTAACATTGTTATTTTGTGTGCTTTTAAGTGTTGTTTATTCAAACACTTTTTTTTTCAAAATTCAACAACAAACAAACAAACATATTTAATGTCGTTTATCGACAGTTTCACGCCAAAGAAGTTTAACTTCCATCGGCGTACATAAATACACGAACGATTTTGTTTTTTTTTACTTGTACTGTGTGACTTTGCTGCTTGCCAAATTTCGTGGTTTTAGGTAAACGGGAGGTAAACTCTTTTAGTTTTAATTGACCGATCGGATGAGTAGTTAGAGACCATAACTGCGGAGCCGAGGGTCGCGGGTTCGATTCCCACCCGGGACAAATATTTGTGTGTATGAACATGTCTATTTGTTCCGTGTCTGGGTGTAAAATATGTATACAATTATAAAGAATATTTAAGTATGTAAATCCGTTGTCCGGTAGGTACCCATAAAACAAGCTTTGCTTAGTTTGGGACTAGATGACGCCGTGTGGGGTGTCCCAGGTCAAACGTGCATTTGGATGAACGTATCGTATAAACGAAGGTATATTTGGTTTGTGTTGACTTTGAAGCTTGATTTTTTTACAGATCCAAGAGACCGTAGACCTAGGTGTTTCATATAAATTTCAATTTGATACCATGCGTCCTTTAGAAAAAGGGTCTAGACAGAAAGACGTACGGACAAAATGATTCTATATATATAAGGGTTTTCTTTTCCTTTTGAGGTGCGGAGCACTAAAAATAAACAATGTCCAATTTTGAAAAGGCGCAAGGTTGGAATTCCCTCTTCTATGGTGACAATGCACCCTTTTGATTTGGAAGCTTTTTTAGGTAAAATGCAGTGTACCTACTAGGTATGAAAGAGGTTCATCATCGTCATCATCATCATCATCAGCCCGTGTCTCTCCACTGCAGGATATAAACCTCCCCCAAGGCTCACCACCTCACACGGTTCTTCGCCTTTCGCATCCAATTGCCCCCGGTATAGTACTTCAGGTCATTAGTCCACCTGGGTAGGGGGCGTCCAACGCTTCGCTTCCCGGCACGTGGCCTCCACTCGAGAATTCGTGTATTCCATCGGTTGTCGTTTCTACGGCAAATGTGACCGGCCCATTGCCACTTCAGCTTGCTAATCACTTCGACTATTTGACAACTTTAGTTCTTCGACGGATTTCAGTATTCCTTTCTTTGTCCATCAAAGAAATACCGAGCACAGCCCGTTCCAAGGGAGAAGGAGCCCGTGAAAATGGTTACTATATTGTAAGTAAATGCTCTAGTGACATTAGATATCAACACTACACTACACACACACACACACACACACACACACACACACACACACACAGACGCTGTTTACGGCCCTGCGGCGTGGGCCAATCATAAATATTATTAAAATTTTGAACCAACTATTTCACTTTCCATAAAAACGGTGACGCTGGTTTATCTATAAATAAACCAACCACAAATAGGCCGACGATGCCCGTATAATATCGGAGTTTATGCATTAAATATTATAATTCATTGAATTTGATTTCAGTTTTATTAAAATGAATTATTCACTTCACTTTATCAGCCCATTTTTACCCCATTGCAGGGGCTTAGGCCTCTCCCAGGGTAAGGGGGGGTTTGGAGATTAAATCTACCACACTACTCCACTACGGGTTGGGGATTGTAACGACCGCCATCTATTGACAGCGTCCGGGACCGACTGCTTAACGTGCTCTCCGAAGCACGGAGTCAGTGATAGTTAATGTACTTAAGTCAGAAACACTCATTGGTACACGCCCGGATTCGAACCATGGCCATAAGGCCTTATATAAATTTGAGATGGGTTCGTTGCGCTTTGGGCTATCACGACTAAATAAATTATAAAAATATATAATGAAAATGTAACTAACAATATTAGTCTTTCAGCAACGTAACTTCAAATTGTATCATACACCACAAAAAATACACCACAAATAATATGAAAAAAGATAGTCTTGTAATATTTGGCCGAGGGGTATAGAGACCCTAACTGCGGAGCCAAGAGGAGCGGGATCGATTCCCACACGGGATAAATATTTATGTGCTTGAACGTGTCTATTTATTCGGTGTCTGGGTGTGAAAAATCATAAAGAATATTTAAGTATGTACCTATATCACTTGTCTGGTACCGATAATACAAGTTTTGCTTGGTTTAGGACTAGATGGCGCTATGTGGGATGTACCAAGTATTATTTTTATTATAAGTATGTAAGAAAATTTAAATAAATTACATTTCTAATGTCTTCCGAATATTAGAAAGTGCAAAACTTTTTTTTTTGTTTTAATATAATACAGTAACATACGAGTGAAGCTATATGTAGTCTATACTCTAGCTCAGAAATACGATGGCAGCTGCCAGTCCTGAATTATATTTTATGTCTGAGTGCTTGTTTGAAAGACAGATTTCAATGATAAATTAAGCGTTTATAACCAACCCGAACAGTTGCACAATACAATGTAACCATGGTGTAATCACTATGTACTTTAACTTCGTGCAAATGAGAGCTATTTTACAATGCAAAATATGGACTTGTTACTTTTAGAAAATTTGCCGGCAAGTCCCTAATACAATAAAATATTAAAACATTTTGATCTTAACTAGTGAGTGTGAACGGGGTAGTCACAACGATGCGTTATATATATATATATCTATATCTATATCTATAGCGTTAAGGAGGCAACCAAACGTTATAAAATAACACTGTAGATAAAATAATTTATTATGAAAATGTAACCCCTATTTTTATTTACGCAATGAGGTCTATTGGTGATACCTAACATCTAGAAAAATTTTGGCCGGTTACTAAAATCTCATCTCGTATTATGTAGGGTTTTATTGATATTTGAAAAAAAAAAACAAAAAATTCATTCATTCATTTCATTTGAAATTCATGGTTGATGGTTGACATGACAACTATTAAAGAAACCCCATTGTTAAAATCAAAACTATAATTGTATTATTTGTTGTTACCATGTATATAACTCGTTTCTTCACTTCACTTCATCAGCCCATTTTTACCCCGCTGCAGGGGCTTAGGCCTCCCCCAGGGTGAGGAGGGGGGGGGCTTGGAGCTTAAATCCACCACGCTGCTCCACTGCGGGTTGGGGAATGTAACGACCGCCATCTATTGACAACGTCCGGGACCGACTGCTTAACGTGCCCTCCGAAGCACAGAGTCAGTGATAGTTGTGTACTTAAGTCAGAAAAACTTCATTGGTGCACGCCCGGATTCGAACCATGGCCCTATGGCCTTATAAATTTGGGACAGGTTTGTTGCACTTTGGGCTATCACGACACTTAATTGATTTTTAATTGATTAATATGGTAAAATAAACAAAAAAATGTAGTTTTTTACTTCTAGTCAAATAAATTTTGTATGAAAATCGAGGGAAACGTTCAACCTTAAAAACTTGTACCACCCCTCTGTTGGTAACCAAGAAATAAACGACAATAACTTTTGACAGCTGACTTCACTGCGCGGGTGGCATCGCCTGGTGAGTTTCAAATCGCTTACCTCATTGTATTTTTGAGGTTTGGAAACCATAAAAGAGAAAAATTGAAAACATTTTTCTTACTGAAATATGCTTATTCCATTTTTATTTATTCACCAAAATGTGTGCGGAATTGATAATTATTTTGGTAATTAAATATCAAAGTAAATATAAAACCCACCTATAAATTATACAAAGAACTAAAAAAGTATATATTCAAAATTAACTGCTTGTTTTTTAAAATATTTTTCTGCAAATTTTGAATACTTACTAAGAAATATTATAAATAAATTTTATCGCAAATAAAAATGCAATCCTCCTAATTAATTTTCTAAATGCAAAAAAAGTTATTCTAGTCAGCAACAATATAACTTGTTTTTATAAATTCAAGTTTATATAATATAAATTAAACAAAGTTACGGAATATTAAGGAAGTAACATAGTCTACCAGGATTTTTTCAAAAATTCCTACTTTATTTTTTTTATTTAATCCATGTTTATTCACTGAGTTTTAATATATTTAAATGATATTACTTGCATATGGCAACCGATTTCGTACATAATTACATGATAATAAATGTTAATAATAACGTGGTACAGCTAGGTACTGTTTAGTGTCTGAATATATTTTGGAATATTGGATATTATTTCGAGATATTTATTTATTACCAACTAACATCTGTTAACTATCTGAAGCGTGATTGAGTAACAAACTGAGAAACTGATACCATCCGAAATTCGTTTTCGATGTCTATACGGCACTAAAATCGTAAAAACCAGGCGCGCATAATTCAATAACAAACATTTACAAATTACGAATTGCGCGAAAATAGATGGCATCGACTTCGACGCTTTTCTGACATTCAACAGGTATCCAACCTACTTTCTGAAAAATTAAAAAAAAATTATAAACATTTTTGAACTTACCGAGGTTGGTGAGATTTTTCTTCGCAGATTTTTTTAATATATTAACACTATAGTTTGTGCACTTGTGTACTAGGAGAGTATAAGTCAACCGTAGGGCAGAGCGTACGATTCACTCAGCGTCTGAGGGCGGACTGGTGTTCCTGTGGGCGGTAGAAATGGGGGTTATTCAAGTATATATCGATATTATATCGCATATTCTGTTGCGTTATTGATTGCATCCTCGACTGATTCTCGTATTTTGTTACAATTAATGTCATGATAAAATTTGAATGATATTATTTAATTCAACCACGTCAAAACGTATTACCTATACGTATATAATCCCCCAAAAATATTACAATATCTTCAGATGAATATTTTACTGTTTATTTATTATTTGTTACTTTACGAATATAAAGTCTATATATACAATGTTAAAAGCTAAAAATAATCAGTCCCTGGCGAACCTGATGCAAAGGTACCCATAACGCTCGCGGCATTACCGCGCTGGATCGCTATGGCGAGCCTCTGCATCAGAAACGACCCCGAGCGAGGGTCACTGTTTACTGTTTGTATGATATTTAATGGAAGTGACATGTTATTTTGGGTTATGTCATAAACTTATTAATTCGGCATTTTCTGAAATAATACAGAATATAAATAAATAAATGTCCTGACTGAGGTATTATTTGTAACAATTAATTCCGTTTTGTTTTTTGTAGTAAAAATATGAATTTCAAATAAAAACAACTAACCAATGTTACACGATTCTGTAAGTTGCAAAAAAAGTCATCTCCACCCTCATGTGTACAAAGATAGACACAAAAATGCTTTTACTTGTTTTGGTACATATTGAAATGAGAGCCATTTAAATCATGTACACAAATTTTTTTAATAATAAATTTTTACTGTCATCACTTTACATTCTATAATTCAACAATAACTGGAGGAACATATTTGGCATGGAATATACTAGCGGGCGGCAGCTGATATTCAACAATTTTAAACCAACAAGAGAAGCACTGTAGGAAGACCACAAAATATGAGCGAAAATAATTTACTGTTTAATTAAATAAATAAAAGTAGTATCAAGTAGTATGTATTGTACATAAATTCTATTCTAAGTCGTGACTTTCTTTGACAGATGTTTGACAGTAAACTTTTGAAAACAACATGGTTGTATGCTATACACGTATAAATAAAAAAATCACTTACTTACTCTAGGAATACGCATACTCATGTAAGACCTTTCTATTAAGTCGGATTATTCTATTTTTTAATCTTTGTTAGAAAGGAAGGGCTATATTAAGTTTGAAGTTACTAATATAACGATACGAGTACTTTACTGCTCATATACTACATGACTTATGGTGCGACTACTATAGAAAACTATTCGATAATTGATACCTCGTTAGCAACACGGTAAAGTAATGTAGTTATTTGATAACTATGAAACGGTATTATCTGTCGATACTCGCTAGCGAGTTACGTTACGATACGTTAAGCAGTCGGTCCCGGATGCTGTCAATAGATGGCGGTCGTTACAGTTCCCAACCCGCAGTTGAGCAGCGTGGTGGACATAAGCTCCAAGCCCCCTCCTCACCCTGGCGGAGGCCTAAGCCCCTGCAGTGGGATAAAAATGGGCTGATGATGATGATGATGATGATGACTCGCTAGCGAGAGCGTAACAGATTTGTATGTAAATGGTTGCTTCTTCTCGGTACCGCTAGAGACGCTGTAAAATTCATCATATAAATCTTATACGCCGTCGTCGCTAGCAATTAAAAAATTGAAACATGTGGTACCTATACTGTTCTTTTTAGTATGACTTATAAAGAAATAAAAAACGCACCGTGCGGATACGAGAAAACTCGTCTCGAAATTTCGTGTCGCACCTGCGCATTTCACGTGTAACTCTAAACGTACACTCTATCCGTAAGATTATCATTTTAGTGGATGCGACTGGAGTACAACTAATGGAACAGCCATTCCAAGTGTATTTTTTTTTTAATTTGAAAGCGACAGTTATATTTCAGTTCACAGCATATGAAGTGTATATATTCAATATTTCAAGAAAAGCTAGTAAATAAACTCAAAAAGAGATTTAAAAAAAAATGGGAATGATTATGAAACTTCTGTAATTTTTAATTTTTTTTTTAAAGTTTAGGTGCATGCATATTTATTAAATAACTATTCCAATAGTAAAATGTCCTTAAAAACACTGATTGACCCACGATTAACCGATTGCCCGAGTGGTTAGAGATCCTAACTGCAGAATTAAACGTCGCGGATTATTTAAAAAAAACACATACATTAATGGATATCGGTCATCTAGTAGTACCCACAATACAAACAAGCTTTGTTTAAGAACTAGATGGCGACAAAGAACATAACTGTTAATGTGCGTAAAAAAATCGCACAATATTTGAATTGTTTTTTTTTAATGACAAATTTCGAAAATCATAGAATCGGACCCCTTAACGGCTAGTACTACATCCCCTCATAATTGTCGCTTGAATTAATTGCATTCAAAAGTACTGGCGTAAGCAATGAGATGTGACTTTTAATTTATTGTACCTACGATGGCTTCCTGAACTCAAAACTTGATTTTTCTATTCAGCGTGGAAGCATTAAACTTATTTATTTATTTATTCTGGAAACAAACGTTAGAGAAAAATATGAGTATAGATAAAACTAATACAGAGTCAATATAGATCTACTATTTATTTCCATAGATAAGTAAGGAAAAAAGTTAAAACAATAACAACCTAATAGTTACAGAGCTAATAAATTAAAATACACAATTTTAAATGAACAATATTCATTAAATTAAGTAATGAAATATATATAATTATATAAACAGTATTAAGAGCTACAAGATAAATTGCTAAATACACAATCTACGTATTGAAATGAATATATCTACTATTATTAAATACTAACTTATAAGTAAGAAAAAGTATTTATATTAGCGAATGGAATGTCTATAATAAAATAAATAGATCAAAGGTATCGGAATAATTTACACAAATAGGTTAGCATGTTTATTACTTTTATCGACAATTTATTTGGAGCCAGCTTGTCTCCTTCAATCTTGCAAACTTCATATACCTACTACGTTATTTTGCCTGAAGTTGTATCCAAAAAATACAAATTTTATTCAATATAAGATGTTTGTTTACACACGCTTATTGAAAATCGAAATGAATTGATTAGGTACTGGTTCAAAAACTAGAAGGAGAAGAGCCGGCAAGAAACTCCTTCCTGTTTATTTTATTTAAATATATATGTTTATCTTTATTCTTTTTTCTAAATTTAAAATATTTAAAACTATTTCCACGATGTCCATGCGCACTCATTATTTAAATGTTCGTAAATACAATAGTAAGTTATCCTCATGGGTTAGACTTTTATACGCTTTATAATTTGATTGATGCTCCGCTCCTATTGGTCGTAGCGTTATGTAACAATAGCCTATAGCCTTCCTCGATAAATGGACTATCTAACACAAAAAGAGTTTTTCAATTCAAATAGGTAGCTCATGAGATTAGCGCGTTCAAACACAAAAAATATAGCTTATATCTTTCCTCAGTAAATGTACTATCCCACACAAAAAGAATTTCTCAATTCGAAGCAGTAGTTCCTGAGATTTGCGCGTTCAAACAAACAAACAAACAAACGAACAAACAAACAAACAAACGCTTCAGCTTTATAATATTAGTATAGATTAGAATTTAAGAGACTCAATAAGTTGACTATCGTCGACAAGGCCACCGAGCCCGATTGGACACTGCGAGCATGTATATAGGTTAACCTATCACTACACATTAACCATACCTATTTGGTCAGATTGAAGTTCACGGCCCATTTAATTAACAGAGACAATTGATTGATAATGATTGATGACTAATAAAAAGATTAATAATGTAATTTTCGAAATTTTATTACAAACTGCAAACAATCATTTATTTTAATTTCTAATACCGAACCCTCTCCACGCGAATCCGCGTTGCACTTGACCGAAGTTATAAGCTTTAATCAGTACTGTTGTGTTCAATGGAATGCATATTGTTATTTTTTTTTAACTGATGGATATTCATATCAACTTTTAAACTCATCACAATATTGTTCAAACAGTTACACTTTTATAATATTTGATCTTTGAAACTGGAAGTATACCAGGAAGATGTGGCTCCCAGCTAGATTGCTTAGGTTTAGTTTGCTTCAAAGAGATTTCAACTAGCTGTTCAAGTGTACACACGCGTGTTCGTAGATTCCGTAATTAAAATTAAATTACTCACATTATAGTCAAGTGAATTATTGAGTGATATTGTAATTGTTATGATCAACATCACGTGTATATATTAGTGCATTTTAAGAGCTCAAAAAGTTTTAATTTATCCAATATTGTAATAAATAAGTGGCCGCCGAATATATTGACGAGCGGTTTATGTGGGTAGATAGGCGTTGTGGTTGCCGCGATAATATGCATATACCTATCACTTGTTGCTTGCACTGAACATACCAGTATGAATTTTTGAACTATTTTTCGCAAGCACGTACGGCGCAGCGGATACGACTACAACTTCAGCTTTGGTGGTACGTGGTTCAAACCCTAAGACACTCGACATTTTTTTTTATTATAGTTTTTTTTTTATCCTCACAACTGGTTAATATGCCTTACGAAACCTGTGGGGGTTGCCGAGATGAGATCAAACGTCAACGTGTAAAATGCCCTAAGTGTAAAGTAAATTTTCATCAAACCTGTGTCAAGTACAATTCTAGCAAACCGTTACCGGCCTCCAAAATAGCTGAGGGGTGGTCTTGCCCTGATTGTATCGCAAAACACCGTCGTGGAGGCAACAATTCCGGCACTCCAATAGGACCGTCGATCACTGCGGATATTGTTGGAAACAACTCTGACTCTGAACACAGTTCCGTTTCTGAGACTGAGGCAGTCGAGTTTGCCGTAGCGACTCCTGTCCCAGTTACAGGCATGAGTGAAGATCTGATTCAGCTTATCAAAAGTGAAATTATCGTCACATTAAAATCAGAACTGCCAGGAATTTTACAGCATCAGCTGAACTTGCAACTGTCGCCTATAAATGATCGGCTGAAAGAGCTTCACGCTTCGATTTCAATTATCAATAGAAAATACGAAGAGCTACATCCCAGAGTAGAAAATTTGACAGCAATTTCTAAGCGGCTGGAAGACGAAAACGTCGCTACGCGTGACCAATTAACTAAACTACAAGAAAAAATTAACACACTCGAACAACAATTGCGCGATACAAACGTCGAGATACGCGGAGTTGCTGAGTGTCGATCTGAAAATTTGTGTACTCTCGTAAAACAAATTGCAAACGTTGTCTCGTTTAAATTAGAGGACAAAGATTTGCAATACTGCACGAGAGTTTATAAGCTGAACAAAGATAATTCTCAGCCTCGTATGATTGTGGCTAAACTGCGTGATCGTCGCTGCCGAGACGAATTTTTATCTGCCGTATCTCGCTATAACAAGGCGAACCCTCATAATAAGCTTGGTTCCACTTCGCTTGGTGCTAGTGGCGTAAGAACTCCAATCTATGTTTCTGAGCATCTGTCAGCCACAAACAGAGCACTTCACACCGCTGCGCGTGCTAAGGCCAAGGAAAAGTCTTATAAATTTGTCTGGATCCGCAACGGTGTCATATTTGTTCGCAAGGACGAAAAGTCCCAGTATATTGTGATCAGAGACTCGCAGTCCTTGAATCGCATCAATTAGCTTCCTCATCGGCTCTTAGTGTTTAGTGTTTGTTGAAATTGTTATTCTTCCCTTGTTTATTGTAGTGATCTGTTTTGTTATTTTATGGAATTGTCATTTTTCTACCAAAATGTACGTGGTTTAAAAAGTAAATTTTTTGAAATCTATAATTCCGTACTTAATTGTAATTATGATATTATATGTTTGTGTGAGACGTGGCTCGACGACTCAATTTTCTCATCTGAGTTGTTTGATGAACGATATAGTGTGTATCGAAGGGATCGCGATTCGTTGTTCAAGAGCAGATTTGGTAAATCTCACGGTGGTGGTGTCTTATTGGCCGTTTCTAAACATCTTCATGCTGAACTTCAAACTGAACGGCACAATTTGGTTGAGGACTTGTGGGTGCGCATTAGACTTGACAAAACTTGTTTTGATGTGTGTGTTGTATATCTGCCGTCTTACATCCCGGACGAATTGTTCGGAAATTTTCTCGATAATTGCGAACGTGTTATTCTGGCATCGGATGTTGTCAATACGATTGTTATAGGGGATTTTAATCTACCAAATTTAAATTGGACTAATGCTGGCGCATATTACTTAACCAATGTTACCAATATGAAATCAAAAATGTTATTAGACTTCATTAGCACCACTGGTCTACAACAATTAAATAATGTAACTAACGCTGATGGCAATGTACTGGACCTTGTGCTTGCAAACTGTTCGCCCTCCTCTGTTGTTACATTGACAGAGCCAGTCACTCGGATTGACAATTATCATCCTCCCCTAGAGTTTTCATTTTCTCTATTCAAATGTCACCTTCTAAGGAATAACACTAATTTACCTAAGCTTTGTTTTCACAAAACCGACTACGAAAAATGCATCTCCGAACTTAATCAAATCAATTGGAATGCTTCCTCCTCATTGCATTGTGAAGACTTCTTGCATTATTTTTATAACAAGCTTTGGACTGTTATTAATAGGCACACGCCCACTAGAACGTCACATAATTCTAGTTATCCTGCATGGTTCTCCAAATCGCTCATTAAGTTGTTGCGCGAAAAAAACAAGTTTCACCGCAAACACAAACTTTACAAAAATCCTCGCGACTATGATACGTTTTCATTACTCAGAGCAAGATCCAAAATTTTAATGAGAGACTGCTTTAAGACTTACATTAAACATATAGAAGCCGATTTATCGAGTAATATCAAAGCGTTTTGGAGATACACCAAGGATAAAAAACTGACAAACGAGATGCCCAGACACGTTCATCTTAATGGCCGCTCAGCTGATACCGGTCCTAGTGTTGCTAATCTTTTTGCTGATTATTTCTCTTCAGTATATTGCTCATCAACAGGTTCTCATTTCACCCCTTTATTTCCACCATCTAATTACACTTTATTCAGGGTACAGCTGCCCGAACACGCAGTGTTAACTCATCTTAAAAAATTGGAAATAAATAAAGGAGCTGGTCCTGACGGTATTCCGCCTGTGTTTGTCCGTATTTGTGCATGTGCCTTGGCGAAACCACTATCAATGGTCTTCAATAAATCTTTGGCCGAGGGTGTTTTTCCTGATCTATGGAAATTAGCCAAAATTACTCCAATATATAAATCAGGTGACAAGGGTGACGTATCTAATTATAGACCCATAAGTATTCTAAACTGCTTTGCTAAGGTATTTGAAAGCTTGATGTATCAAAACCTATTTAACCATTTCAGCCATATACTGAGCATTCACCAGCATGGTTTTGTCAATCATAGATCTACTACTTCCAATCTGCTCGTCTATAGTAACTATCTCTGTCACGCATTCAATGATAAGATTCAAGTTGATTCCGTGTACACCGATTTTGCCAAGGCATTCGATCGTGTCAATCACGAAATATTGCTGGCGAAGATGGAGCACCTTGGGATTCATGGATCCTTGCATCGTTGGCTCAAATCTTATCTGCTGTATCGATCGCAGTTAGTGTGCGTGTACGGATACGATTCCTACCCTTTCATGGCAGCCTCTGGGGTTCCACAGGGCTCCAATTTAGGACCATTACTGTTCTTAGTGTTTATTAATGACCTTCTGGAAGTTTTGACTTGCAACTGCTTAGCTTATGCTGATGATCTCAAACTTTTCTTATCCATTTCTGAAACGTCAGACTGTCTTCTATTACAGTACAATTTAAATCTATTGCACTCTTGGTGTGAGAATAATCTAATGTCACTGAATATCAAGAAATGCCACTACATATCCTTCACCAAGAATAAGAAAATAATTTACTATCCGTACAACATAAACGGATCTCCACTGGAGCGCGTCAGTGTAGCTCGTGATTTGGGGGTGTTGTTCGATAGTGCGCTATCGTTCAGACCTCATTATGGGTGGATGGTGGGCAGGGCTTGCAAGATGCTGGGGTTCATTTTCCGAGTTACCAAGGCCTTCAGAAGAAAGAAGTCCTTCCTAATACTTTACAATTCAATGGTCCGTAGCCTTCTGGAATATTGTTCTTCTGTTTGGTGTCCGATCTACCAGGTTCATATTAATCGAGTCGAGTCAGTTCAGGCACGTTTCCTGCGCTGTCTCAGCGTTAGATTGGGCCTGAGGAAAAGACTTCCCGAGTATAGTGATCGCCTGAAGTACTTCCATCTTCAGAGTCTTCAGGTCAGACGTAGAACTACGGACTTGTGCCTTCTTCACAAGATAGCTAACGGTGGTTTGGGTGCCGAACTTTTGAATGCTCTTAATTTCAGAGTCAGCAAACATCGTTTGCGTGATAAGCGACTGTTTGACGTACCAATCGCGAATAATAACGTCTCTTACAACAGTCCAATACATAGGTTTTGTAGTCTATATAATGCATTGAACGATGAATTCGATATACATCACCAGAGTTACGTCTCATTTAAAAGAGCTTTGTCCAAATTATAAACGTTTTCTTTCTTTTTAAATATTTTGGTCGTTTTTGTGTTTATTACTTGATTATTTACTATGTACTATTTTACAATGCCGTATATAGCTATTAAGGTCAACAGACTCGCCTCTATTGTATTTTATATATTTTGTATCTTTGCCTATTTTTAAGTTTGTTAACTGTTGCTGTATCTATGTAATAAATAAATAAATAAATAAATAAATAGATATAACTTAGCGTGTTTAACTAACTATAGTAATTAACTTTACGCAGTTCGAATTGAGAAAAGTACGCTTGCATTAGTTTAACACTTGAAAGAAAAGTTGCGTATGTAGATATATTGTTATCTGAACATATTGTTTTCATATTTTTGTAAAATTTATGCTTTTTTAACGACTGGTAAATAGGTATTAATGCCTACTACGCATTTTTGTGTATTATTGTAATTAGGATAAATTAAAAAATATAATTCAAAACTCTTTTAATTCTTCGAAGTATCTACAACAAAGAACGTCCATTTTGTAGAGATCGAGATCTAAACAAGATTTTTTTTTAAATAATTCAACAAGCGTATCAGAAAAATAGCGAAAAATACCGTGCTTTGAAATAATTTAATATAGGAGTAATGCTGGCCGTTTACTTCGAGAACCGAAGTTATCACATTTGAGGCATAGGATGGGGAAGGGAAACGGGCGAGACGAGAAACGCGTAAGGAAGAGACGCCCACGCGTTCGATTATCTAGATTTTTGTGTTGTGTCTTAGTCTATTTTCCGTCACAACTAGTAAGAAAGGCAGGCACCTATAATTTATTTTAACATAAATAAAGTTGTCAACATGCAGTGCCGTCTTTACAAGGTATGAGGCCCTAGGCCCAAGTATCGACGGGGCCCGTCCCCAATAAATGTAGAATAAATTAAACCTTTCGAATATCAAAACCTTAAGTCTTATAGCGTAACACTATAGTTGTAAGTCGCTTTTATAGAAGCTTAGATCATAATCACTTAATTATGCACATAAGCAACTATTTCAAATGACACCAGACACAAATTTTATTTAAAAATAACCCTAAATTATTTGTGAAATGATTTTACATAGAGTAAGATATTTGATATAGTGTAGATAAAAAAATTCTGCGTAATAAATCTGTAGATTTTATTTGTGTAAAAAATATCTGTTTAGAATTATTTCAAGTTCGGTTTAAAATTATCTTCGGGTAAAGTTTGTCCAGTGTCTTTCAATACTTTCAAATTTACCGCATGCTCTGCTCTGGTATATGACTGCTATATGCGGCGCGGCGCGGAAGCAAATAATATTTAAACTGAATGTTTTCAGTTTAAATATTATTTGCTAGAAACTAGAAAAGAGATACAGTTAGATTTCTCACATTTGTACACCCAAATTAAAAAAGAATGTTTAAAATCTACTTTTCCTAATATAGAAATAAGTTTACAAATTTTTTTAAGCATGATGGTCACGAATTGTAGCGGCGAGAGATCATTTTCAGCCTTAAAATTTATAAAAAATGATCATCGAAATGCCATGTTAAATCCTCGATTGAATTATCTTTCGATTATGTTTATATAATCGGACATTTTAAATAATATAAGTTTTGAAGACATAATTTCTGATTTCGCTCACAAAAAATCAAGAAAAAATTGTAATGTTACATTTCCATATTACATAATAAATATTATATTATAAATTAAATGACTAACGTAATTAATAACTTTATTTTTATTACTATGGGGGTTTTAAAGCTTACGATATATTATTCAACGTTCTTTCTAAAGGATGATTGTAAATGATTTTTTGCGATTGGGGGGCCCCCAACATGCCTGGGACCCTAGGCCCGGGCCTATTAGGACTTTGCGTAATGACGGCACTGTCAACATGTGTCTGCTACATTCAAAGTTCAGTGACCGAAAACACTTTGAGGAATTAATTACCTACTCTTTCAGAACAAACTGCAATCTATTTTTCTGATACTATACTTAACATCTACGACGGTCACTTGTATTTTACGCTTTTTATTGCAAAAGGTAATAATAATAATAATACACACAATCACAACAACGTCTAGGTCCCGAACTAAGCATTAGCTTGTATTTTGGGTACCAAGCGAAGACACCACGTACATATAACAACCAAGACCCGGTGCCAGTATTAATATTCATCATATAAATACTGGCCCGACCTGGGATTCGAACCCGGGACCTCCAGCTTCGCAGGCAGGGTCGCTGCGCACTAGGCTAAGTGGTCTTTAAAAAATACCGTCTTTCAGGCAAGCAACAGCGACGCACGACTTCGCGTTAAAGAAAAAGACGGGAAGCCACCGAATTCGGAAAGCGGAAGACCGCGTGGGCGGCAGGAGCGTACTAGGAACAATCAGGCTGTGACGTTGAAAGACGTATATAACGTGAGCGTAAGTTGCTCTCGATTGCGTCTGATCGAGCTTTGACTGTATAGGAGAAAGCTTCAGTACCTACAAGTTACTGCACATTTTAATTTATATTTTCTATTCAAACGAACTTTCTGTGAAGGTTATTTTGTTCTCAGCTGTCTCAGTCGTCTAGTACACCATAATACAAGCATAATACTTGCTTACTTTAGGACTAGATGGCGCTGTGTGGGATGTTCCGGATATTGTTATAATATTATTATTATATCTACTACTTGGATCTACAGTCTCTTGAAGCTGTACAAAAATCAAACATCTAAATCAACCCAATAAAAAATAAGGCCATTTATGCCGAATGTTTTGACACGTACAAGTAAATCAAAACCTTTAAAGTACTTCCCGTTGATCTATATCGACGACCGCTTAGCCTAGTGGGTAGCGACCCTGCCTATGAAGCTGGAGGTCCCGGGTTCGAATCCCAGGTCGGGTCAGTATTAATATGACGAATATGGTCTTGGTTGTTATATGTGTGTGGTGTCATCGCAAAAATATTTATATATGTACATATTATAAAAAATATTTAAGTATGTATATCAGTTGTCTAGTAACCCATAACACAAGCATAATACTTGCTTACTTTGGGGCTAGATGACGCTGTGTGGGAAGTCCCATGTATTATCATGTATTATATCATGAATTTTGACAAGAAGCAAGCACAAGTATAGTTCCAATCAACCTTTATGGCGGATGTGAACATAGGCACAAGTCGCGTCGCAGTTACCAGTTTTAGGTGTACCGGGACGCAGTGGAGCGAGGGGCATATGACTGAACCTGCGCAAGCATGCATAAAGCGTTGTATTCCGATCCGCCATAAAGTTTGATTGGAACTATACTAGTCAAGGTGTAAAAATGAAAATTGTTAATTTATAGTTCCATTCCATTATACCCCACTTCAGGGACTTAGGCCTCCTTCAAAGTGAGGGACTTGGAGCTTAAATCCACGCGGATTGGTGGATTGTAATGCTGCCATCTATTAACAGCAACCGTGACCGAATGCTTAACGTGCTCTCCAAGGCACGGAGTCAGTGATAGTTATGTACCTACTTAAGTCAGAAAAACTCATTGGTACACGCAAAAATTCGAACCAGGGCCTTATAAATTGTAAACAGGTTCGCTGCGCTCAGGCTATCACGTCTGATTTATAGTTATATCACATAAAAATATTAATTATAATATAGATGACGCGAAGTAGTCCTTGGTAATATTGTATAAAATGTGGCTTAAGGCATTATCCTAATTTCAAATATCAAATATTATGAATTTCAAATATAGGTAGTACGCCTTGTATACTTATTTAAAATTAAATAAATAAATCAAATCTAGAAATCACTTTATAAGTGTGCGAAGGCACAAGCAAAATCTAGTAGCGTACAACCCAAGTATTTTAAAATACAAAGCTTTCACGGAACAATCCGTTTCCAGTTATTTTTAGTGCACTTGCTCATAAGTTTAGTTCTCAATAGGGTTTCTAACATGACCGCTTAATGGAATGCGAAATTCTATAAACTAAAGTGCACGCTGCGCTTTTAACACAGAAAAGAGAAAATATCAGTGCTATGAACCTTTCCATAGAGTTTACCAACGAAGAAAGTTGAAGTTAAGTCTTAGGGACAAGGGAGCTTTGCACGTCTTTAGAAACCTACGAATATAAAAGGGATAGTCTTTCGGCGTTCGGGAACTCTGTACCGAACAGCTCGGTGATATTTTTTATCTACAATCAAACAATTATACAAATATCTTTATTTCGTGGTTATGTAACACAATCTTGAAATACGTCACGCAAGAGTGAATTTATTACTTTGTGGAAAAACGTGACCACAAAAGGGCATTCAAAAACTGCTGGTTCCTCTCAGAAGAATACGCAAGAAGCTTAGGGACGCTCTTTTTAACCAAATTATAAACAATTTTTTTAACAATAAATGCTTAGAGATTGTTATTATTAAATAATAACTATAATAATTAAACAGACTGATGGGCGAGTGGTCTACACCCATCGAACTTTATCATCTAAATCAGCAATCTTTTATTTATAAGTCCCAAATGGAGGACCGCAAACGTGGAGAACAGTAAAAAATTTACATAGTACAAAAATGATGTATTCAATGAAAGTCAAACAAAGATATCGGTTTTGGCAACACATAACAATTAGTGTGATTTTTGATGTTACCGGTTTTTCACAAACATTAGCCTCTGTTCTTGAAGTCAGAACGACGGTTCCGATATTGATTTTTTGCGTATTTCATTTTTGTGTACGAAGTTTCGTTGTTATATGTTGAACCAAAAAAGCTCAAAATATTTGAAAAAAAAAACACAGTCTTTTATAGTTTTCAAATTACCTGGGACCTTTTTCCAGACTTCTATATATTCTTTGCTGACTCTTTCTTCCATGAAGAAAGCTTTAAACATAAACGAGTAGTTACCTTTATTATGATAAGTAGTATAAGTTATAAACTATTATTATTTTACACGAGAAGGGGCGCAGGTTGAAGACCAATGATCTTAATAATCCGATACATTATAATAGGCTTTTGCATGCAGCTTTCGTTTTATTGTAGTTTTAAACTTTTTAAGTGGTAGGTACTGAGATCTTATTGTAAAAGCGTGTATTAAACGATTTTGTGACTTTACTGAGGCGGCTAAAAATGGTCAGCAAGTTTAACTTTGCTTCTTAATTAATATAATAATAATAATAATAACGTTTACATCATAACAACGTCTTAGGCCCCAAACTCTTGCATAATCATAATCTTGTGTTTTGGGTACCAAGCGAAGACACCACATACATATAACAACCAAGACCAGTGTAACGACCGGTCTCGGTTTATTATAAGCACTCGGCTTCGCCTCGTGCCTATAAACACCTCGACTATAATATCCAGCTTACCGTACTTGCATCATAATGTACTATCACATACATTATATTTTCAAATATATATTGAGATGGTAATGTCATCATGTTAATATCTCTAACTTGTCTCTAAGTGATACTTTGGCGGGCTGTTCCAGCAATTTATGAGGCTTTACTTTATAAATTTGCTCGAACAGCCCGCTTCTGCAGCAGCGTCTCTCCACAGCAAAACGTCTTTTAACGCCGAGTCTCTATCCAGACATTACACAGCCAAAAGTTTATGTATGTCTGTTTATGAAACCCAAACTTGCTGGCTTTTTTTGCTGTGACATTACTGTTCTTTATCAATGGCTAAAAACAACGCCCTCAGACCATCGATTTTACAGTCTGCATCAGTATAATGACATAGGAACATAATATGGAGCATTCTTTTTGTATGTGTTATAATGGGATGTTAAGTGCTCTATATTGTCCTCGTAGGAATTTATAGGGTTCCGTACTTAAAAGGTCCCAAGACCATCAGAAACGCTAATACCAAGCATCCGCTGTCCGTCCGTCCGTCTATCTGTCACAGAGGGTGTGTTACTATGACCGCTTTAACAAAAAATAATAAAAATAAAATAACGACATAGTCCGCAGGGCTTTAATTTCGGCCAATGTTCCATGCGTGTTGGAGCCTCCTGGTCTTAGCCGTTCCGATGGCAAAAGACCCGATGGTATGACTTTGGTGCCGTGGGAGAAGGGTAGGTGTCTACTTTGGGAGGCAACGTGTGTCAGCACATTTGCCGCCTCTCACCTTGGTCGCACCGTGGGAACGGCCGGAGTCGCTGCGGAGTCTGCAGCCGCCAGAAAACGAGTCAAATACTCTTCGATGCTGACTGTTGGGGGAGTGAAGCCAAACGTTTCGTCGCGGGCATCGGCCGTCGTCTGAGAGAAAGGGGACTCGACCCCCGTTCCGGTTCCTTCCTGGTGCAAAGAATTGCCATTGCAATTCAACGCGGCAATGCGATGAGCGTTATGGGCACATTTGCGTCGGGGGCAACGAGGGGTGGATTATTAGATTAGTTTTATTTGATCACCATTTAAGAATTAGTTATAGTATTTTTTTTAATTTTTAGTTTATGTTTTCATTTCAATGATTTCAGAGTATGCTAGTGTGTGCAAATCTTTCCAATTTTAATGATGGGTCTCCAAACGATGAATAAAAATTCGATTCAATAATATTTAAAAACTTGATGCTTAATTTAAAAGATAACGTATAAAAGAGAGGTGTTTAGAAGTTGGACTAATTACTACCTTAGTTTTTTTCTTTCTTGAATTCGACAATTTCCAAATACAGTTCAATTCGTTCAAATCCAACCAGTATTTTTGATGCTATCACGAGTTGTACACTTATTTTCAGTGCTCACTTTCGCAGCTTATAACGTCATCGCAGGGGGTGTAGGGAGAGTTACACATATATTTTAATGTAGTCGCCGGATGGTTCTTCACAACGATATAAGTATCAATTTTGTAACTTCTAAAGTTTAGGAGTATGAAGCTCTCAAATGTACATATTTTTCATGTCGCAATTTTGTTGGATTGGCGCCGAGAAAGACGTTCATCGAATTCACGTCAAAACTTGTCATTGCCGTCGATGAATTGGATGCTAACGAAAGCAGAGCCAACAGTGTCATAACATTTTACTATGCAACCAAGGTTTCCATTTGCATTAGAAATAAAAAAAGGTTCAGGAAACAAATTGTGAAGATTTTTTTACTATTGCAATAAAGTAATAGAAAGCTTTAAGAGAACATTTACAAAGTAAACATTTCTGGTCAAATGGGGTTGTTATAGGTAGGTAGAAAGCTGTGAGGGCCTTTAATGGGCATCACATCAAAAAAGTCTAAGCAACACATACTATTTCAAATTATTAATCAATTATTACATCATTTGTTACCAAGTAGGTAATACCTATGTTAACATTTTTGATCTAGAGGACATACTGGCTGGTTGTAAAAAAAAATCGAGTATCATTCGTTTTTTTTTCACAAATTCAAAAGCGAATGCATTTGTTCGAATTTTATAGCGTTTTCTTTGCTTATTAAAATTTAGTATTCTGTATCAATTTTATGATTTAAATAATAATTTTAATAAAGTTTTGAACAAATTTTGATTTTGAGACATTTTTTACGTCATGGAGCGACGTCATTTGAACGCAGATGAAATGCAAAGAGCTGTAGGGATGTTGCAAGTGGATAGAAGTCAATCTCAAGTATCTCGGTATTTTGGTGTCAACAGAAGCGTTATTTGCCGTTTTCATCAGCGTTACACTTTTACACACACACATACACACACACACGGGACATCCTGCCGAGCAGCATCCAGGTCGAGGAAGGTGTACAACCACACGGCAAGATCGATACATACAACTGACTGCAAGACGCCATCCGATGTTAACCGCCAGAGAGATAGGTTTAAGGCTACAAAATTCGAGCGGTGTTGTTGTTAGCTGCTAAACTGTGCGAAATCGACTGCATGAGTATGGCCTACGAGCACGACGGTCAATTATGTGCCCGCCGATACGTCACGAGAATCGCGCTCGTCGAAATGAATGGTGTAAGGAACACATTAAATGGACCCGGCAACAATGGGATAAAATTTTATTTTGCGATGAGTCTCGATTTGGGTTCAAGCCTGATACTAGAAGGGTAAGAGTGTACCGTCGTTCTGGAAATACTGAAAGACTGAGGTGCGTTCAGGAAGTGCATCCATACAACGGATCAACAGTTATGGTATGGGTGGGTATTATGAAGAACAGACGAACTCAGCTCTTTTTTGTAAATGGTAACATGAACGCTGTAAATTATGTTGAAGATGTTCTAAGGCCTTATGTCCGTCCATTCGCACAAA
Source organism: Luffia ferchaultella (assembly GCA_949709985.1). NCBI lineage: Eukaryota > Metazoa > Arthropoda > Insecta > Lepidoptera > Psychidae > Luffia > Luffia ferchaultella. The sequence continues at coordinate 15,798,099 of OX453261.1, forward strand.
CGCTTGGCTTCCATTTCACGTTGATGCATGAAAATGCGCCTTCGCATACAGCTTTGCACACACGGGAGTACTTGGCAAGGGAAAACATCCTGGTATCGCCTTGGCCTGCACAATCGCCAGACCTCAATTTCGAAAAAAAATCGAAAACTACCCTACCGATTTTCAAAATTTCGATGTCAATATGATAGCTCTTGTAATTCCGCGTCATTTGACCCTTCTTTGAACTTCCTATCCCCAAAATTGGCACCATCTGCGCGATGTTGCACTATCCCGTAAAACCGGGCCTTAGCCCAAAACACAGACCAGTCAACCTATAGACCACGCTTTAATAAACGTCAGTATGAAAACGAAATCGCCAAAAAGTGGCGGGGTGCGAGGAGAAGTCGGCTAGTTTTCATTGGCTCGTTCAAAATTGACAATTTAATGACTTCCTACCAGCTTACAACTGACGGCTCACTAGTGACATAGTTATGTAGTGTCACTACATAGCCTTGGCGAATGCTACTCCCTGTCAAAGCGTGGTCTATAAGATTGACTTGTCTGTGGCCCAGAACGATTAGAAAAGCATTTGCCAATGTTAAAAACGCTTCGCGCGAAGTGCGTCACGTGTTCCAAAGCAACGTCGCGGTGAAACCTTTTCATTTCCGTTTGGTGATCGCTGGAGCTGTCAGCCAGAGTACTGATTTTTGAAACGGACCATATTCGGCGCAACTTCGGCACCGCGCTAAGCACTCATAGTAGGTACGCCCCCAGTACTCGAAAACAGTGTCAAGCACAAACCGGCCAGTGCGAGTTGGACTCGCACACGAAAGGTTCGGTACCATCGTACAATATAAAAACCTTTCTTGTATAGTTCCCCTCAAACTTAATGGCGGATCAGAATACAACGCTTTAAGCATTCTTGCGCAAGTACAGTCATATACCCCTCGCTCCACTGCGTCCTGCTACACCTAAAACTGGTTTATGCGACGCGACTTGTGCCTATGTTCACATCCGCCATAAAACTTGATTGGATTTAAACTTTAATAAAACTTTATTTTATTTTTATTGTGTGTTGTATAGCAGCCATAGTAGTACCTACCTACACACTCCATGAAAATGTAAGTACGTAGGTACATACCTACCATGTAACATGTAAGTATAGTTCGCCTCAAACTTTATGGCGGATCGGAATATAACCCTATAAGCGTGCTTGCGCAGGTACAGTCATATAACCTTCGCTCTACTGCGTCCCGCTACACCTATGCCGCTTTTATGTTTTGTATCTAAATATGAACTGAACTAGCTAGTGTTTAAAATAACAAACTTTTTGTTCTTTTAGTAAAAAAATTTCCTATGGTTTTTTGTTAATAATTTTCAAAACTAGTGATTAACAAGACCGGACATGACGACATATTAATAATTCCATAGAGTATAGAGTTGTTGGTTCAATACCACTATATCTACGATACTAGTAGATACTTGGTAAATAAGTATTGTATAAAATCGATACCTAATAAAGTACTCAAATTATTTCAACGATACTTCTGAGTACTTATATGGTATAAGTACTCATGAGGTACCTTTTTTTATTCTATAGGTATTTACTTTTATAACAAATTGAAATAAAATATACTATACAATACATATATTATACAAAATTATAAAACGATATTAATGAATATTATCTTTATTTTTGCATTAGAAACTTAAAGACACGTCAGGTAAGTGTTTCACAAAGTGTTTCAGAACCAACCAGCACCAAATTCTAAATTCTAACAAAAAATTTAAATTATCTATTTTTTTATTAATAAAATTATTGAAAAAGCTTAATCTACCAAAAAAAATCTACTGCATTTGGTCACGCTGGAGCTGTGTTATGATTGGCTGATTATCGAAGATGGCGCCGCCATACAACTATTCAAGTCGACCCTTAGCGTCGGTCACTTGTGAGTACTTTTTATTTTATACTTATATTTTCTTTCGATAGCAATTCGGTATCAAATGGAATATTAAGATGCCGGAAATAGTAGCATCGAATGAAAAAATATCGATACCGCGAAGTCACAAATATCGAATCAATACTACCACAGACTAAATGACTAAATGCTACAGCGACAAGCGTTTAAGTACTGTTAGCTGTGTACGTACGTTACGTACAGCTGTGTATAATCTGGCTGTAGCACATCAGTGTACATGTGTAAGTAAAGTAAACAATCTTGTATGAAACTAGGTAGGTTAGAAAAGTTTCAAAAAAAAAAATTAAGAACTTTTAGCTAAGCTAGCTACTACATTTTACACGTATTGAATACATTTAAAATTTATTTCCATAAAGCACAATGCTAAAAGCTGTGATACTTATTGGTGGACCTCAAAAAGGTAAGCTGCTACTGTGCTACTTTATGTTAATACCACTAGTACTATGTAATTATTCAATATTAGAATAATAGACCACCAAAAAAATTCAATAAAAAAAACTCTGTAATAAAGACGAATTAATATTTTTCCTTTGTAAACCGAAGAATATGTTTATTATAATATTTCAACTTATGACCAACCGTATTACAAAAAGGATATATGATGTTAACAAATATTGCACTACTTTACAACTAGGATACCCTATGTACCTACCAGTGCAATTAGTTCACAAACACATTGGGCATATTCAGATACTTAGAAACAGAAACATCACAAAAGATATTTCTAACATGTATTGATATGGGGATTGCCCACATGATTCTTTTAAATGCACGCAGAGTGATTGTCTAATGCGCCAAGAACCCATAACATCAGTTATTTAAGTAAATGTTATTTACCTGTACTTTATATAATGTTTTCATTAGGTATAGGTAGTTCCAATCAAACTTTATGGCGGATCGGAATACAACGCTTCATGCGTGCTTGCGCAGGTTCAGTCATATGGCCCTCACTTCACTACGTCCCGCTACACCTAAAACTGGTTACTGCGACGCGACTTGTGCCTCTGTTCACATCCGCCATAAAGGTTGATTGGAACTTTACATATTTTATATCAATTAAGATATTTTAAAAATATTTATATAAATAACTTTAATTACCTATCTATATAAGTAAACATTTGAAAAAAATTGGTAGAGCTATGTATGTATGCACTAAGCACTAAAATAACAAAAATTTTTACTCAAAACTACAATATACTTAAAGACATGCTGTCACTGTAATATGAAATTATATAAATTAAATATGTATAAACTAACTACCTACAACTGAAAAAGCAATTATAAGATTTTATGACAAAATCTTATTTTATTTTGCAGGAACTCGCTTTCGCCCTTTGTCACTTGATACTCCAAAACCATTATTTCCCATAGCAGGTTTGCCTCTAATACAACATCACATAAAAGCCTGTGTTAAACTACTAGAATGCAAGGAGATATTGATAATTGGTTCATACACCATAAACACTATGTCTCAGTTTGTTAGCGATATGCAGAAAGAATATCATGTTATAATAAGGTAATGAATGGCTTCCACATTGTTTGTATTGCCTGCGCTCATATATGAACACTTTGTATTTCGATCACTTTCAAATAGCAGCTAAAATCGTGAATAAAGTCATAAACCACCCGTGCGGGCCCCCGCGGTACGGTAAGGGGTATTTGTCTGCTGCAACTAGCGTGCAGGGCAAAATGGCAGACTGGTGATGCAGTTCCCTATTCATCAGTCGAACATTTTGGATAGTGTTAAGATATGAGAGCAGGCGTCTGTACATGTCTGAAATAATTTTCTGAAATATAACACTTGCAGTCATTCACATATACAAAATTTAAAAAGGTTTTATATTAACCTTTAATTAGTGATAAGCACCACATATTTTTTGTGACATTTATAAATTTATTAATAATTTTGTTTATACAATTTTCAGATATTTACAAGAATTCACCCCATTAGGAACGGCTGGATGTTTATATCATTTCAGAGATCAGATCAGAGCTGGGAATACATCAGCATTTTTTCTCTTAAATGGGGATGTTTGTGCTGATTTTCCTTTACAAGAATTGTGGAATTTTCATGAAGAAAGAGGTCCTAATGCTTTAGTGAGTGTTGTGATTATTACTATCAGTAAAAAAATGTCTATTTCAATATTTTTCTTTTTTTTGATTCGATTTAAATTTAAACCACATAAACTTATAAGAAAAATGGGTTAAGGTATTTGAAAAATACCATTACATATTAGCCCATTATGCTGCACTGCAGGGGGTTAGACCTCCCCTCGAGAAGAGGGTGCTTGCAGCTTAATCCACTACACTGTTTTAGTGTAGGTTAGTCAATTTTAACGACTGCCGTCTGGTGACGTCAACCGGGACCGACGGCTTAACGTGCTCTACGAAGTACGGAGTTAGTGATAATTATGTACAGATTGCGCCAAATTTTATGGCGGATCTAAATACAATGCTTTGAGCGGTTTTGCGCCGGTACCGTCATATACCCCTCGCTCCACTGCGTCCCACTACACCTAAAACTGTTTATTGCGCTGTGGTGAAGACCGACGCACGGGGACTTCGCGCCCTTAAGCTCGGATTAAAATTCGCCATCTTACACGAGGTAGCTAGAGTATGAGTGGCTAGTAAACGCAGAAGAAGGCTTTTAGTCAATTCATACTTTTATGGATATTTTAAATAATCATAATAATACATAGGACATCCCACACAGCGCCATCTAGTCCCAAAGTAAGCATGTATTATGCTATGGGTTACTAGACAACTGACATACATGTTTAAATATTCTTTGTTATTCATATACATAATATTCATATTTTACACCCAGAGATGCAACAAATAGACATGTTCATGCACACAAATATTTGTCCCGAGCGGGAATCGAACCCGCAACCTTTGGCTCTGCACTTAGAGTCTCTAACCACTAGGGCATTCGGTCCGTCAAATAGAAGTGAAATAGAATTTTGTGTGACACCTATGTAATATTTACACTATTAGAAATGTAAATGAAAATTCTGAAATCATATTTCATGTCTAATTTAACGAAATGTTTGTTTAAAACAATCATGATGACATCCGGTCTGACATTTATCTTGTTTTTGATCGTTTCAAAGCATAAAACTCTCCACCATAAATATAATGCTACCAATGTTTATGTAGTCTCTAACCTGCTAGTATGTGTAGCATTGAATTTAAAATTTACTTCTGTTTTTGACCATACCAAACTTGTAAGAAATACCTTCCATTCCACCAGCCCTTTTTTATACCTTATTGCAGGGGCTTAGGCCACCCCTTAAGTTGAGGCTTGGAGATTAAACCCACCACGCTGCTCCAATGCGGGTTGGTGGATTGTAACGACCGCCATCTATTGACAGATAGTGACTGGGAACTACTGCTTAACGTGCTCTCCAATGCACGGAGTCAGTGATAGTTAATGTATTATACTTAAGTCAGAAAACTTATTGGTACACGCCCGGATTCAAACCACTGTCTCACAGCCTTATAAATTGTAAACAGGTTCCCTGCGCTCGGGCTATCAGGACAAAAATGCCTACTTGCTGCAAATAATACTTTAATAATACTTTTATCCGTCTAGATCACTATAATGGGTACAGAAGCGACGAGACAACAATCCGTACACTACGGCTGTATGGTGCGTGAGCCTATATCGAAAGCGGTCACACATTATGTGGAAAAACCAAACAGTTATGTGTCGACGCTCATCAATTGTGGAGTTTATGTGTGTTCTTTACACGTCTTCAACATAATGGCGAAGGTTTTTGAAGAGAAAGAAAATTGGTATTACAAGTACGTATTTGTATTTATGTTTTACTAGCAACCCGCCCCGGCTTCGCACGGGATGCAGAGCATATAAGCCGTAGTGTTTTTTTTCTGTCGTAGTGTCCTATCAGCTTGTTTCGTCGAACATGTGGATTAGTTTTAATTAGGTTTAAATGTAACGTAAGTTCATCATACTTGGAGTATTTTTAATGTATTTTATTTCCAATTCTATAAATATTTGAAAAAGTAAATATATGCATAAAAACAAACTAAAATATTTCTTTAAGTATATACAACATTGATAACTTCTGCCAGACCACAAGTGTCGCTAGTGTCGTATCAGTATGGAGACGACGCCCACCGACGCGGCGCCCCGGCCGCTGTCGCGCGATAGTTTTTATTTCGCGATAATTCCTAAGATATTAATGTAAATTGTATGGTGTAAAGGGCGATCATAATCTGCATGAAATACTGAAGGTAAATAACGTTTTGACACTCTATAAGGTGTTCGAAAGTGTCTCTGTTTTTAGGGACCGGGAACTTTAACACTAAGGCTCCGTTGTCCGTCCCTCCGTATGTCACAGGGCTGTATTGTCTGAACCGTAACAGGTAGACACTCAAAATTTTTACAGAATGTATATTATTATGGCCGCTATAACAACAAATAAAACAAACATACATGAAACATGTTTTTGTATATTGTATGGTGGTATGGAACACTTTGTTGGCCACTATTTTATTTACCACAGTAGCACTCGTCGAATACAATACTTTTTGTTTCAGAAGCACATAGTTTGAATAGTTTTGAATGTAAGTTAACACAAAGTTAAGGATTAAAAATTTTTTTATCATTTTTTCCTTTCAATATTCATGTGTTTTACAATGGTATATTAAACCCCTTCAATGAATATTTTAAAGTGAATCGACTGCAATGAAATCGTACTATTTGCGCGTATGGACTATCCAATAATTACAATAATGTACAGCGCCATGTGGTCCTACAACAAAAAGTATTGTATTTGTTAAAACAAAGAGCAATAAGTATCTATGGTAATTCAAAAAGAAGAATTTTTGACCATCTTATACAATAAAAATGACAACATTTTAGGGTTGTTTTAGAAGTTTTTCAAAATGACACCAACCGATACTGAACACAAAGGTGTAACTGGATTTTATCATTACTGTACCCAAATTGATATCAATTTCAAATATTTCAGTGCAAACGGTGTAAACAGTCCACAACCCGGTTATATGTCATGGGAACAAGATATTCTGGCGCCTCTGGCCGGTACGAACAAATTGTACGCAATGCAGGTAATTGCTATCACAAATATTTAATTTATATACGACGTGTGCGGCTGAGCCTAGTCCAACTTTATTAGTTAAACAAAAAGTCACAAAAAAAAAACTTTTAAAATTTTACTTGGTAACCATTAGTTTGCGCCATCTGCTCACTTGAAACTTTTTACGTTTAGTTCGGTAAGCTTTACACGCTTTATAAGTTTAGACTATGTTCAGCCAAACATGGTGTAGAAACAATAGAAATAAATATCTTCTCTTAACTAATATCACTCATTCTGATACCTCCCCCCCCCCCCCCCCCCCCCAAGATACCCCAAGCACATTCACGAGCCTGGTGCAACTTTGGTTTGGTTCTTGCCTGAACCATGTTCAGTTCACATGTACAAAAGACTAACTTATTAAAAATGGAACTCGGTATGGATCCACAGGAACCAATTGAAGCCGAATCAGGATTGTATATTCTGGACCTTGCGGATTACTTCTATTGCAGCTGTTTATAGCTCGAAATACTCTCCCCTATAGGTAGGTCTTCCATAATTTTTGCAAAACAAACCCAAAATAGCCAACTTCGTAGCTAAGCCCCTACAGTGGGGCATAATGGGCTGGTGGAAGTGGGAGTACATTCGTGTAGATACGAGTATCACGACCGCCATTTTCAAATCGCTTCTTTATTAGTATGGCTTCCTAATAATGAAGCGATTTGAAAATGGCGGTCCAGCCCATTATGCCCCACTGCAGGGGTTTAGGCTCTCCCCGGGGTGAAGGGGATTGGAGCTTAATCCGCTACGTAGCTTCAATGCGGCTTGGTGAATTTTAACGACTCCCATCTATTGATGGCAACCGGGACCGACAGCTGCTCTCAGAAGCACGGAGCCAGTAATAGATATGTAATTAAGTCTGAAAAAACTCATTGGTACACGTTCGGATTCAAACCACGGCCGCACGACTTCTAAACCGCTTCGCTGCGCTCGGGCTATCACGACATTAATGCACACCAAAGGGCAAATACAAAGACCGCCATTTCCATGCTGAACTACGTGTCCAAATAGCAAGCCAGTTAAAATAATTTCAAAAATAAACTGCAATTATAATTAGAGAAACTTTTTAATTAACTTTGTCGATAAAATCAGCTGGAAATTCATAAATTTATCCTATAACCGCAAGATTATATTTTATGTTTAATACTATCTTGGTAAATGTATTTGATTAAACCCTTCTTCTATCGACAGGTCACAAACTGGTGGTCCCAAGTGAAAACACCCGGTTCTGCTATATACGCCAACAGGCATTATCTAGAGTTGTATAGAGAGAGGACGCCAGAAGTAGCTATTCCTGCAACGTGTAAAATCATTCCAGATGTATATATTCATCCTACAGCTGAAATTGACTCCAGTGCCGTGGTTAGTATTGATATTGTTAATTTGAATTTGAAGCCGGGAACTGTGCTCTGCGGGTGGTAGACCATCTCATTGGACAGATCTCAAATGTGAATATAGAATTCCATTCCATCAGCCCTTTTTTAAACCCCACTGCAGGGACTTAGGCTTCCCCTCAAGATGAGGGGCTTGGAGCTTAAATCCACCACACTGCTCCAATATACCGCCCGCCATATATTGACAACGACCGGAACCGACAGCATAACATGCTCCGACGAACCACGGCCTCACAGCCTTATAAATTTGAAACGGGTTCGCTGCACTCAGGCTATCACGACACAATGTAAAATTACTCGCATAGAATAGAATTACTATAGTCAAAATTTTCACTTGCTGTAAACTGGGTCATAAATCATACAAACGGGGGCAGCGATATTATGCTCTTTCAGACACTTGCCAGTAGGGTATGGGCAACGAGCTTGCGCCAGCCCCGAATACACCCGACACTTAATAACTAGGAGAGGAAACGCTATCTCGCTGTCCTTTGACGATTCATGGTCTAGTTTTGCAAAGAGCGAAAATTTTACTATAGCGTCGCCATTCAGTCGTGTGGCTACTATTTTAAATAAAATGTATTTATGTTCTTAAATACCACATGTTATGTTTCAAATTAATCCGTAGAGGAATGAAAATAACCGACATAGCCCAGCGGATTAGCAATTTAAGTGGCAGTGGGCAGGTCACATAGCACGCAGAACTGATGGTTGATCGGGCCGAAAAGTTCTAGAGTGGAGACCAAGCCACGCCAAACGCTACGTAGGATGTCCAGCCACAAGGTGGAAAGATGACCTTGTGAAGGCGGCGGGAGGACGCTAGTTGCATGTCGCTACCAGTAGGTCCTATTGGAACTCAATGGGAAGGTCTATATCCAGCAGTGGACTTCCTACGGCTGAGATGAAGATGTTTCAAATCACACTATCCTAAACGTTGCTGCTTATTCTAGGCTTTTGATACAAGTTTACACAAACAAATTGATATAAATGGTGCACACCAATAATAATTTTTTTCATTTCGTTATAATAAGTAAATCAAACAAACACAAATAAATTAAATTTAATACAAAGAAGGTACATGAATTGTAGAAAAACGTTCAGAATAATTTTTTTTTAGTTGGGTTTAAGGCTAGCATCATATACATTTTCGAAAAAAAAAACATGGAACGCGATTTTGAACTGTTACAGTTTTAAAGCCTAAGGCAGCACATACTTATATACATATTTTTCTATAATAATTCTAAAGAGTTTGTATATCTCATTAAAAGTTTCCCTTTTTGCATAGTCGGTTTATATATTCTGACACAGGCTGAAAAATTTAAAATAGGAAAGTCTGATTTAAAAAAAAAATTGCGCGGTAAAGTCACATTACAGTATAATGCAGGGATCTTTGCCGCTGTGAAGCTATTTACAGAAAGCGTCGCAGTAACATAAAATAAAAGCGCGGAGGAGATGAAGAAGAAGTCGGATAGTTCGCACACGGGCGTCCGCCTCCCACTACTATCCCTCACCGCCCGCGTAGCTGTACCTGCGCATCGCGTCATTCGCAGGCAACTCAGAGCGGCGAAAATCCGTTCGTTATACTGTATTACTATCTCTGATTCATAAATTTCAAATTTTCTATGAAGCGCTGGTCGAAATTCCAAATGCGCGAATCCTATTCGCTCTTGACTGTTTTTTTGCTATATGTACGTAACAATACCATATTTTTCTTACAGATAGGACCGAACGTGTCAATCGGTGCGGGAGTCAAAATAAATGGAGGCGTTAGAGTAAAAGAATCTATCATATTGGCAAATGCTCGGATACACGATCACGCGCTTGTTATGCATTCCATAGGTAAGTTGTTTACCTTGGACCACTTTGTATTAGTTCAATAGAGTAATGTTGGATTACATTTTAGCCATATATGAGGAAAGGAGACGAGCCTCGCGGGATGCGCATATAGCTCCGTTCCATTCCATCAACCCTTTTTTACCAAACCAAATAAACATTATAAATGGCGGTTCGTCGGTTATGTACGTTTATAATTCGTTGCTTTATCTGCTTGTTTCATATATATTCGATCTAAAGTCTATTTAAATCATTCAAACAATAATCTATTTTCCTGCACAGTGGGTCAAGACGCGACAGTAGGCGAATGGTCTCGCGTAGAAGGTACGCCATCCGATCCTGATCCAAATAAACCGTTCGCCAAAATGGATAATGCTCCACTGTTCAACATAGATGGAAGATTAAATCCCTCAATAACTATATTAGGTGGGTATTTTATAATTTATCATACTAATATAATTGTATAATATCATATAGGGTTCGATCCCTGTCATGGGCATATTTTTGCCTATGTGTTAAAATAGGTTGAAAACAACTCGTTTCGTGGTGAAATGAATTATTATTATTTTATTTTTTTATTTTTTATTTTATAACAATCATCGCTTTATGTTCATGACAAAATTACCAGTATATTAGTAAGTATAATTAGCAGTACCAATGTGAAAATAAAGGTGTATAAACTTTAAACAACATGGTATGTGTAGAATGAAATGGATAACTATATAGGAATTATGATGATAATTTTTTTTTTTCATGAGGGGTATCACGACCGCTTAGCCTAGTGGGCAGCGACCCTGCCTGCGAAGCTGGAGGTCCCGGGTTCGAATCCCAGGTCGGGTCAGTATTTATATGATGAATATTAATACTGGCACCGGGTCTTGGTTGTTATATGTATGTGGTGTCTTCGCTTGGTACCCAAAATACAAGCTAATGCTTAGGTTGGGACCTAGACGTTGTTGTGATTGTGTGTGTTATTATTATTATTATATTAAAAATGTACTAAAAACAATAAATAACTTTTCGATAAACGACAGCACTGAATATGCATTAAAATGTAAGAAGTCGAAAGAAATATAATCTATTTCTTATTCCCATTTTCAATTATATGTTTGAGTCTTCTTTTTAATAATAATACCTGGGACATCCCACACGCCATCTAGTTCCAAAATAAGAAGTATTATACTTGTATTATGGGGTACTAGACAATTGGTACACAATACCTACTTAAATATTCTTTTTTTTATAATGTATACATATGTAGATACTGTTTACACCCAGACACAGAATAAATAGATGTTTATGCACCGGGCGGGAATCGAACCTGCGGCCTTCAGCTCCGCAGATAGGGTCTCTATCCACTGCGCTAATCAGTCAGTCAAATAAACTAATAAAAGTTCATTCTTAATCCAATCCAATGTTATATGAAAAAAACCTATATCCTGTTTTTCCTTAACAAAAGATAGCAACTCGCACGCCACGTAACTTGTGCCATCAGTCTAGAAGACAGTTGAGAAAAATTGAAACATACTGTGACACGGGTAGAACATAGTCATTCTTAAAACTACTCTGAATTTTAATACTAAATAAAATACAAACATTTTAAATTACAGGTGCAGGAGTGACAGTTCTAGCAGAAACCATACTTCTGAATTCGATAGTCTTACCGCATAAACATCTGACGAGAAGTTTTAAACACGAAATAATTTTATAGTATGAAAATCCTGGGTTTGTAATAAATATATATATTTTAAGTGAACACTGTATAAAGACAAATTTTGTAACTTTTTTTGCATTTTCTATGCCAAAATAATGATTATTGTTATAATTTTATACGTAGGTAAGTATAAAGCATTCTAAAACAATATTTTGTTTATATTTGTATGTTTAAAATGGTATGCAACCTAATATATGGAACCTTGCCACATTTATTTTTCTCTTGAAGGTAAATTTGGGTAATATGTGCAAGTATGACCTGACCTGAAGCACCATACCGGGGGTAGTTGGATGCGAAAGGCGGAGGACCATGTGCGGTGGCGAGTCTTGAGAGGCCTACATCCTGCAGTGGAGACACGGGCTGATGATAATGATGATAATGATGAAGTGAAAGAATTATATGAGACATCCATAGCAGAAAAAATTAAATCATTAAACCGCACGGTAATGCATTGTGTAATCGTCTAGTCGAGGCAGTCGATCGAATCAGAATACTGTCGATAGGAAAGGATCACAGTACTAGGCGCCTATGTAATGTAATCGGTTAAACTTACGTTAGGCTATTGAAAATATAAACCAAACCAAATCGTGTAGGCGCCTAGTACCGTGATCCTTTATTAAGTTAATATGGCTATGCCATTTGACAATGTTATAATTCGAACGATCTCGATCGCTTCGACTACTAGGCTAGAGCACAATGCGTGACCCCGCTGTATTAGATTAGGTTATAGTTCAATAATCTAACATTTTCCTCGGGCATAATGCTGTAGCATACAGACAAAACCTATCTCTACAGTTTTTACTTAAGTGACTAGTAGCCCGGCGTCGCATACAAATTAATAGTTTATTCGATACACCTAGCTACCATATCGCGGCCTATTTCATTTAACGTCCATTGAATCACTACTGCAGTAGCGGGCCGAGCTACGTCCGTTGCCCATGACGGTCGCGGGCGCACATTCCTACCCCATAAACCGTCTTACCCCCGGCTTCCTACTGCCACCGAGCTTCGACCTGTTAAAAAACAGCGGGGGGTGCGCGGCAAAGGGAAACATCTGACAAGTGGCCTCCCTCCCCGGTTACATCCTACAGGACCTACCTGAGCACTAACTCGACCCTGCTATGATGAAATCTGTGAAATCTACAACGAGATCGTTCTGTCCGCAACATCCCCGTCCCGGCAAAGCTCTGCGCAGCCACCAATTTCCCTCAGAGGATCGACGGCCTCGTTGCCGCTCGTGGAGCTATTATTCTACTGTACCACAACGCGGCATTTTTATAGCAACATGGAGCTGGTTGTCGGAAAGATTCGGCACGCTGCCGTCGGTCGCAGCGCGTTCGTTTAGACGCGGCAACCAAACCCATATAACGAGATGGACACCGCTACCCTCCTCTCATCTACCTACTTACTATGATACTTGGTCAAAAATAGAAGTACAATTTATGATATCTATACAATTTGGAATCTCTAAATATCACTTACAGTCTTTAACTAGTCTCAACTACTTTTACTCTGACATCTGCACTAGCACTGTTTTTTGTCTACACTACACTTTCACTTTCTTCTATATGTTGGACCACCAACCTAATTGTAGGCCGCCGGAACACGCCGGCCGCCCTTGGTTTCGACGTCTGCCACAGGCACTTTTCCGTCTGCTCCTGAGTACACAGAGTACACATGGGCTACTCTTCCGCGTGGAAAAGTGTAACGTGGAAATCGCGAGTGTACCACGATCAGCTTTCTTAGACCCCTTTCTTGGTGTCCGCGTCGCATACACAGAAAAAAAATTTTGTTATAAAGAAAATATAGTTTTCCATATAAACAAATACCGCATATTCTTGGACCAATGCAATTTGCATTGATATAATAATTCTTTTTTTTCTGTGTACACATCAAAAAAAGAATGCCCACAAGCTACTAGTGTGGGTAGGTACTCACGAAGCCACCGTCGCCAGAAGAATTCAGCTAGGTGCTGCGCCCTCTTCCACGCGGCGCGGTCGGCTTCGGAGCAGGACCCCGTCGTTGGTCAACCGGACGAGGCCGTGATTAAAAAGTGATTAGGAGTCAGCGCTTTGTGGTCGACCTGATCAACCAACACGTGGGTCAGCGGCTGACTGTTAAAGAACTGCTAAATCTACAAAACGACGTGATCACCATGATGTTGTCTATGCTTGAAGGGAATGTTGTTAATGGTATGTAATCTTAATTGCTAGATAAATTAATTTAAAAAAAATAATTTAATTGATTAATTCGTATTTTACTTAATGTACAATATTTCAAGGTAGTTGATACTATGCACCGAAACTTGGGGTATTTTTTATCAAAGCTCAATGAAGTCGAATAGGGTATATCTTTATTATTATTATTTATGACATTTAATTGTGACCCCCTGATAATAGAGTAACGGATATCAAATGAATATCGCGATCAAAACCGCGATACATTACATCAAAATAATGACTATATTGACTGACCGATTGGCCGAGTGGTTAGAGTCCTGAACTGCGGAGCCAAGGGTCAAATATTTGTGTGCATGAGCATAATAATATTATATTTATTTCGTTCTGGGTCTGGGTGTAAAATATATATATTATTTAGAAAAAAGATTATTTAAGTTATATCAGTTGTTTAGTAACCCATAACACAAGCATAATACTTGCTTACTTTGAGACTAGATGGCGCTTTGTGGGATTTCCCAGGTATTATAATTTATAAACACTATTCTCCAATGCTGACGCTGTCAATAGATGGCGGTCGTTACAGTTCCCAACCCGCAGTGGAGCAGCGTGGTGGACTTAAGCTCCAAGCCCCCCTCCTCACCCTGGGGGAGGCCTAAGCCCCTGCAGTGGGGTAAAAATAGGCTGATGATGATTCTCCTATGGCACACCATTGTCGTTACCTCGCTGACACAGCGTCAACTGGATTGATACCACATGAATATATATCCTTACAGAAGCCAAGCTACATAGAAAGAAGCGGCCCGCTGTAGTATACTCACACATACCGCGGCGATGTCGCGTGACCTCTCAGAGACGCGACGGGTTCACGTACGCTCAGCCGGAGTAAGAACGTTTGCGCCAGTTCAGTTGGCGAATAACAAGGCTGCGGCGCACGCATTCAACGGGATTCATAAAGATTTTTCAAGTGATTTTGTCGACGAATTATAGATTTTACCAATTCAGTGTTTAAAATAAAATAATATCGATTAAAGTAATAAAAAAATTAATTGTTTAGGGTTAATCATTTATAAGTAATTTTATTTTAGAATATGTCGAATCACACTAATCAATATTTATCAAATACACATTTTGCTATGTACTTACCTTATTTTATTTTTCTCCTAAATTTTTTTAACACCCTGGGGGAGGGCTAAGCGCCTGTAGTGGGGAAAAAATGGGCTGATGAAGTTAAGTACATTTATAAATGCAATCTGGGACATCCCAAATAGCCATCTAGTCTCAAACTAGGCACTATTATGGGAGTAGACGTTCAGCGTGCTCAGTTGAACGTAGTTCAAACTTATAGAGCCTGTAGAGCTTACCGAACTAAACAAATAGTTTTAAGTGAGCAGACGGCGCAAACTAACCGTTACCGAGATAAAATGTTTAAACTTCTATTTTTTTAACACTTTTTTTTTGAAACTGTTTAATTCTGTAAGCTCTACACGTTCTATAAGTTTGGACTACGTTCATCCGAACACGTCGTACAAATATGTAGTTAAAACCCAGACGTATCACAAATAGACTTTGTCCCGGGCGGGAATCGAGCTCGCGACCTTTTACTCTGCCGCTAGGGCTATGAAACATTTATTGCGCGAATGAGAGTCGTATCTGACAAGTTTTTCTTTCATATAATTATTATAATAGGTCCCACATTTCCGTTTAGTAATCCATTTGGCATATTATGACGATCGAAAAAATTTACTTAATACGTACTATTAGCTGAAACGACATCACATGACTTCGCTGATGGGGTATTAATGACAATAATTTTCTGTTATCTGCCTGTATAATATGAGTAATACTATGATTGACTTCGACCAAATATTTTCTGGATACACACAAAATGTAGATTTTTGAGATTGGAATCCCTTGATCAGGTGAAGACCTAATTTAAGTAACAAATAAAAATATTAGTGAATGTTAGAAATGTAAAAAGTTTACAATTTTTTTTTTTAAATTTACATGATATTTTCGAAATAATGACTGTTTTCTGTTAATAGTTTTTTACAGTGAATATTTTTTGCCTGTCAGTTAATGAAATCGACGACCGTTTTGGACTTAAGTTGTTAGATTGGATCGCGGGGCTAGTGGGAGATATCCAGTAGCATCCGTTAACACATCTTCCGATTATCTTATTTGTATATTTATTTTGTTCATTTATTTGTATTAAGGTTTCAGGATGCTCTTAAATTGTTACTGTTATTATCCTAGACTACCTACCGTAACCAATTGTATACTGAAACTTACCCGGATAACGTATTTCCATACTTCGAAAATAATCATGTAAATCGGACCAGTGGTTCTTGAGTTAAGGAGACATATAGAGAAACATTGTTTTTATTATATGTATGGATAATTGAGTGATTGCAAATACAATAATATATATTAGGTCTCAACCTATGAAGTAGCCGTTCTTCAGTACTGGCCATTTCAAACAAAAAAAAAATGTGATTGGCTGTGAATTCTAAATTCAAATTAATTTTGTTTTAAAAACATAACATTCTTTTTACAAAGTCAGTCTTTTGTTTATTGATTAGAGATGTGTTTTCATTACATTTGAACATTTTTCGTCATAATGGACACTTTAAAAATTCGTGCAATTATGGAATATGAGCTCCGTCGTGGCACTAATGGCGGCACAAACTGCACGTACCATCAGCAACGTTTACGGAGAGAACTTAACAAACGAACGCACCACCCGTTATTGGTTTGCCCGCTTCCGTTCTGGAAATTATGACTTGAATAATGAACCTCGTGGTTGTCCTGACACTTTGGTCAACAATAATGAATTGAAAGTGATAGTGGAACTGATGATACTCAAACTACAGCTGAACTAGCAACAACTTTTGATGTTAGTATCAAAACAATATTAGACCACTCGCGACAAATTGGCAAAGTAAAAAAGCTTGATAGATGGGTACCCCCACGAACTTAACGATCGCCAGCGCAACGTACGCGTCGAAACCTGCCTCGTGTTGCTCAACAGGCACAGAAATGAAGGAATTTTGAACCGGATTGTTACCTGTAATAAAAAACGGATTCTGTTCGACATTCGAAAGCGCTCAGCGAGCTGGTTAGTTCCTGGTTCAGCACCAAAGCAATTTGTTAAACGAAAAATAACCCCTAAAAAGGTGATGGTCACTATTTGATGGTCTAGTGCCGGAGTAATTCATCACAGCTTTTTACAAACAGTCTCCAAGCTGCTAAATTTGGGGTTGGAAGTTCTCCCTCATCCGCCATACTCATCAGACCTCGCACCTACCGACTATTACTTTATTCAAAATTTAGACAACTTTTTAACGGGAAAAAAAATTTTATTCCCGAGAGACATTACAAAATGCCTTTGAAGCGTTTGTTGCCTCCCGTCCAGTTAACTTTTACAAGAAGGGCATCAATAAACTGCCACTGCGTTGGCAAAGATGCATCGATTGCACGGGCGATTACTTTGAATAACAGAAATAAAGATGTTAGAAAAAAAAATAGTTTAACTTATTTCATACAAAACGGTAACTTCATAGGTTAAGACCTAATAGTACAAAACAAAAAATATTACTAAACTGAAATCAGTTTTTTTTCTTCTGCTTCTTATATTTATATAATTAAGAAATTTTCCATTACATTTCATCAGCCTACATTCCTCCACTGCTGGACATAGGCCTCTGCCAGAGTACGTCACTCTTCTATTCTCGGCCATCTTCATCCAGCCGCTACCCACAGCCCGCTTTATATTGTCGGTCCAGCAACCCCTGATACTGGCGTCCCACACTACATTTGCCGGTTCGTGGTCTCTACTCAAGGACCTTCCGTATAGTCATCGGTTCCCTCGGCAGATGTGACACACCCACAGTCCACACCCACTTCAGCTTACTAATCTTGCAGGCTATGTCGATCATCTCTTACGAATGACGTCATTTCTGATATGATCCATCAGAGATACCCATAGCTCGTTCCATAGCTCACTGAAAGATTTAAAATTGGTAAACTAGTCCTACCGCCAGTTACCACGTTTCAGCACCATAGGTCATGACCGGCAAGACGCGCAAGTAATCTTATTGACTTAATAGTACATTATGATGCAAGTACGGTAAGCTGGATATTATAGTCGAGCACGAGCATCATACGACGTTTTTCAATACATTTGCGATTAAAAAATTAAAACAATAATGGCAGTAGCTAAGGGCGTGAGCGGGTTGCTTTTCGCGGAACGCATGCGTCACAAACAGAATGCTCGTTTGTGATTGGTGTAAAGTAAAAAGGCCTAGTACTGTAAAATACAACATTATTGTACAACTTTCGATGCCATGAAGACCGTATTAATAGCGAATGTATTGAAAAATGTATTTAAAGTACTAAAAAAAATTTATTGCTTCCGCTCGCTCTTGACTTCTTTTATACCTTTTACACGTGCTCTCAATACCAGCAGTATAAATAGTTCAATATATGATTTTCTTAATTAACACACTATTTGTATCGATTATAAGTAACTGCTATTTTTAATTGGCATAGCCATTATTATAGCAGACTCGATAATGGTCAACTGCATAAATACGTATCAAAATTTAATACACAATTTTGGGTTAATATTGATCGATATTAATGAATCATTTTGTCTAGATAAATATTGAGGTATGCCATTGATTTGTTCTTTAATATTATTAATTATTGTATAGTTATTATGAATCACATGATACTATATATAGATGTTACACCTATTTATGGTTAGATTACAATAGACCCGAATTAAAATAATGTACATAATGTAGACACTGTTCTCAGGGAAACGAATCTTTATTTTCTATTACTTAAACATTTAATTTTACTTTAAGTTATGAGAACGCGTTTTATGCACTTTTTGTGACTGTTATACTGTTAGACACGCCTATTATAGCATTTATTCACCCCATTTGATATGCATACTTAAATATTCTTTATAATATATACATACTATTTTTTTCACACCCAGACACGGAATAAATGGACATGTTCATGCACACAAATATTTGTTCCGAGCGGGAATCGAACCCGCGACCCTTGGCTCCGCAGTTAGAGTTTCTAACCACTCGGCCAACCGGTCAGTCAAATAAAGTACAAATTGTTCCAGTGCCCGACTAGGTTAGATGTGTGTAATTAGCTACAAATTCTACCAATATGTACTAAATAAAAAAACTGATTGTATTAAAATTTGAATTTTTATGTTATTAAAATTATGAACATCAATCTGGTTTTCACATCTATTGACACTCCGAGCAATGACGCAAATGCCAGCGACACGAAACTGAGTAACGCACTGGCCTTACTCCCCACAGTCAGCACTTAGTAGTGGGGATATAGGAAACAACCGGCTTCTCGTGTGAAAGCCATTGTTCCTTATATCTCCCACACATAAGTTATTTGGCGTGACGCAATTTTGTGTCGTTTTAGGCTCACCCCGTGCCATAAGAAGTTTCACTTCAATAAAAGATTTTGATTTGATTTGATTTGCCCCCGCCGCGAGCCAATTATATATCCCTTTCGAGAATGAAATAACGCTATCTATAGCGGTGTTTTATTTCATTTGTAATCGTACAGTGTTTTGATAACAGTTCCTCAACAAAATGATTGTGAGTCACAATAATTATGTCTATCATAACAAAATTCCTATTATTATAATACTTTGCGTTTTGTTAAACCTTTCGTCATCCGATTACCGAGTAGACTCACTGTCACAGACGCATATTCGTCATTTCACCCTTTCCGTGTAATATGCCTGCTTGATGCTAGCTTACTGCTTGACTAGTTTCAGTCAACGAAGCTGCAAAATGATACGACCCCGACTTTTGCAGCTTCGTCGTTAGTCTATTTTATAGGAAAACAGCACTGTTAATACTATTACATATACATTTTACTCGAAAACTATTGGCCCTTTACAAGTGAAACTTGGAAAGTAGGCTTGTACCTTGAACGATTGCCGCTCTACAATGGTATGGTGATATAATGGAATGATACAAAACATTTAATGAGTAGCTTGGCTGTATGTAACTGTGAAGTGAGTTGTAGTTGTGGTTCACAGGTTGCTTGTTGTCGCTAGACGTCACTGAATTCCATTCCATCGGTTCTTTTTTATACCCCTTTGCAGGGGCTTAGGCCTCCTCTTAAGACACGGGGGATTGGTGCTTAAATGCACCACGCTGTTCCAATGCGGATTGGCGGATGCTTAAATGCACCACGCTGTTCCAATGCGGATTGGCGGATCGTAACGACCGCTACCTATTGTCAACAACCGCAACCGACTGCATAACGTGCTTTCCAAGGCACGGAATCAGTGATAGTTCTGTTAATGTACTTAAGTTAGAAAAAATTCAGTGGTACACGCCCTAATTCGAGCCACGACCACATGGCCTTATAGATTTGAAATAGGTTCGCTGCGCTCGGTCTATCACGACAGCCTGTCACTGAATGCCAAGACATATTTTAATATGTAATGACTCGTGAAGTTTCTATTATAATTAACACGTAAATATTTATTTAATATTTTCTTTATTTTAAAGTCAAAATAAATGTAAAATTAAAAAAAAAGAAAATACCTGCTCCCTACAGACAGACGGATTACTAAATTTCGTTTACCTATTCACTTTTTAAATTTTTTTATAAATTGTAGTAACATTAAGTAGGTATATTATATGCGTTGATAAAAAAAAGGAAAAGGTTTTATCCTCCTAACAATACTGATTATAATAGTTTTTTAGGTGTATGTTTCGAACGAATATCTGGTTTTATCGGATTGATAACTTATATATTTGTATAGGTAACATCTATCCACTAAGATTACATTCGAATTACAACTCTATTTGAATAACTTGAAAGTTTATATTTTGAGACAATGTTTAATTAAAATAGGAACATCTGAAATGTGGCGAATATCAACTTTATTTTCGTTTTTAAAAACGATTCACTTATATCGTTATTTTTAGTGTTCCTTAGTGAAAATGTGAAAATTGTATGTATCTTCAATTCTTACCATATTATTATCTTTAATAGGAGGGGTGTTTGCGCTTGAATCCCCACCCCAGCGTCAATCCCAAGGGGAGCAACGGACACTTACTATAGCACTCTGATCCCCACAGTGGGGAGCATAGTGAACCGATATTTTTTTATTCCAATATGCTCCCCAAAATTTTGTTAGGTATCAAATAATAGTTTTTAATGAAAAAAAAAAAAGAAAAAACGATCATTGTATTATACTGTGTTTAGTTCATAGGTTCTAAAAATAAAGGTAATCTATGTTTTTATTCATTTGTTTATTTTTCTCTTTATTTCGAGGGCCAATCAAATGGTATAACAAATCGATCCATAGCAAGATGAACTCTCATAATTAAAATTCAAATAAAAAGTTTAAAAACAAATATCTCAAACATTACTCAATATTTTTTATCGAACCAATAATCTTGGTTTGTTTGGATTTGAAAGTGTTTTTTAAGTTGTATTAATTTAACTTTTTTTTTAAATTTTCCACCGTATAGTTGACAAGTTAAAAGAAGAACACACTTTTTAGATCTTCAGCAACGATTTTCTTAATAATTACTTAAACAAAATATCACATTGTTACACAAGGGATGAAAAGTGCAAAATAGGTCTTTCATCCGAGGTAAACACTCTGTTTTTCATCTATACTAATATTATAAAGCTGAAGAGTTTGTTTGTTTGTTTGTTTGTTTGAACGCGCAAATCTCAGGAACTACTGGTTCGAATTGAAAAATTATTTTTTTGTTGGATAGTACATTTATCAAGGAAGGCTATAGGCTATACTATATCACGCTACGACCAATAGGAGTGGAGCGTCAATGAAAAATGTTGCAAAAACGGGAAAAATTATTCCTTTTGAGAGCTTCCGTCGCGCGCGCTGCGTAAACGGTTGATGTTAAGCAAAAATCATGTATTACGGAATTGTACCCCTTTAAAAGTTCTAACCAAAAGTCCGCGACAGCATATGTGTATCTTTTAAGGTTAACTTACTATAACCTTTTTTATGACAACCAAATTTGTTCAACATAATGTACTATTTGCGAAGATGTTTTTTAAACGTGATATTAATCCTTATCAAATTAAATACGTCAGTTGTCTTAAGCATTTCATGCATATTATAATTGCCCTTTACATCATACAATTTAAATTAATATCTTAACAGTTTTTATTGAAATTTAAAAACTATAGAGTTTGTTTGTTTGTTTGTTTGATAGACAGATTGATTGATTGATCGATTGATTGTTTGATTGAAGGATTTATTGATTGATTGATTGATTTTTTGATTGATTGATTGATTGATGGATTGGTTGATTGTTTGATTGATATATTGTTTGTTTGTTTGTTTGTTGGTTGGTTGGTTGGTTGGTTGGTTGGTTGGTTCGTTCGTTCGTTTGTTCGTTCGTTCGTTTGTTTGTTTGTTTAAACGCGCAAATCTCAGAAACTACTGGTTCAAATTGAAAAATTATTTTTGTGTTGGATAGTCCATTTATCGAGGAAGGCTATAGGCTATACTACATCACGCTACGACCAATAGTAGTGGAGCATCAATGAAAAATGTTGCAAAAACGGAAAAAAATATTCCTTTTGAGAGCTTCCGTCGCGCGCGCTGATTGATTTGATGATTGATTGATTGAATGATTGATTGATTAATTGATTGATTGTTTGTTTGTTGGTTGGTTGGTTGGTTCGTTCGTTCGTTCGTTCATTCGTTTGTTTGTTTGTTTGAATTTGTTAATCTCTGAAACTACCAGTCGGATTTGAAAAATTCTTTTTGCCTTTGATAGCCTGATTCTAGCGGAGAGTTATAGGCTATATACATGAAAACGAACTGTCTGTCTATTCGAGCAAATCGGCTTCGGCCAAAACGGCTTAACCGATTTTGATGAAACTTTACACATATAACAGGACTAGCGACCGCCCGCAGCTTCGCTTGCGTAGACTACAAATTCCTGTTATAGGTACTATTAACGTTCGAGATGGTTTATACGTACTTTTTGCTGGAACCAATTTTGGTCACACCCATTCAAACTTTCAATCTTCATTCCTCTTCCACCCTTTAAAAAACCGATACAATTTTTCATCTCCCGTTTCCCACTCTTAAAATGTGAAAATCTAAAAATCCTAAAACACGTCATTATTTAAGTCCGTCCATTCCCATCCTTAAGTTTGAAATTTCTAAAAAAGCCTTTCTTAACTTTATAATGCTCAAGTTATAAAATAAACTTATGTTCCAAATTTAAGCTTCCTAGACATAGTACTTTCGGCTATACCTCAGACAGATAGACAGACAGACAAACACAAAAAGTAGCTTATGACACTCTTGACAACCTTCTTTCACATCTGCAAAGTTTCATTAAAATCTGTTCAGCCGTATTGGAAATTAGCTCGAATAGATAAAATTGAATTGAGTAGACGTACAGACAAACAGACGGACAAAAAGTAGCTAATGTCAAATATCTTGACAACCTTCTTTCCCGTCTGCAAAGTTTCCTTAAAATCTGTTTAGCCGTTTTGGAGATTAGCTCAAATAGACAGATACACGTACAGACAGACAGACGGACAAAAAGCAACATTTGTTAGTTTTAACGACCTTCTTTTCATATTCATTGATGTTTCATTTAAATAGGTTTAGACATATGGACGTACAGACAGACATACAAAAAGTTCTGTATGTCACATATATGGAAAGGGTGTAGTCAAAAAATTACATCTATACTAATATTATAAAGCTGAAGAGTTTGTTTGTTTGTTTGTTTGTTTGTTTGTTTGAACGCGCAAATCTCAGGAACTACTGGTTCGAATTGAAAAATTATTTTTTTGTTGGATAGTCCATTTATCGAGGAAGGCTATAGGCTATACTACATCACGCTACGACCAATAGGAGTGGAGCGTCAATGAAAAATGTTGCAAAAACGGGAAAAAATATTCCTTTTGAGAGCTTCCATCGCGCGCGCTGCGTAAACGGTTGATGTTAACCAAAAATCATGTATTACGAAATTGTTTCCCTTTAAAAGTTCTAACCAAAAGTCTGGGACAACATATGTGTATCTTTTAAGGTTAGCTTACTATAACCTTTTTTATGACAATCAAGTTTGTTCTAACATAATGTACTATTTGCGAAGATGTTTTTTAAACGTGATATTAATCCTTATCAAATTAAATACGTTAGTTGTCTTAAGCATTTCATGCATATTATAGTTGCCCTTTCCACCACACAATTTAAATTAATATCTTAGCAGTTTTTATCGAAATATGACTGTCTGTCCGTCTGTCTGTACGTGTATCTGTCTATTTGAGCTAATCTCCAAAACGGCTAAACAGATTTTAAGGAAACTTTGCAGACGGAAAAGAAGGTTGTCAAGATATTTGACATTAGCTACTTTTTGTCCGTCTGTTTGTCTGTACGTCTATTCAATTCAATTTTATCTATTCGAGCTAATTTCTAATACGGCTGAACAGATTTTAATGAAACTTTGCAGACGTGAAAGAAGGTTGTCAAGAGTGTCATAAGCTACTTTTTGTGTTTGTCTGTCTGTCTATCTGTCTGTCGTTTGTCCTCACTGATCTAGCAATGTACAGCCGAAAGTACTAAGTGTAGGAAGCTAAATTTGGAACATAAGTTTATTTTATAACGTGAGCATTACGAAGTTAAGAAAGGCTTTTTTAGAAATTTCAAACTTAAGGATGGGAATGGAGGGACTTAAATAATGACGTGTTTCAGGGTTTTTAGATTTTCACATTTTAAGAGTGGGAAACGGGAGATGAAAAATTGTATCGGTTTTTTAAAGGGTGGAAGGGGAATGAAGATTGAAAGTTTGAATGGGTGTGACCAAAATTGGTTCCAGCAAAAAGTACGTATAAACCATCTCGAACGTTAATAGTACCTATAACAGGAATTTGTAGTCTACGCAAGCGAAGCTGCGGGCGGTCGCTAGTTTCAAATATGAGGAAAGTAAATAAAAGCGCCTTAAATTCATATCTGAGTCTGATGAATAAATGTCTGTATACCTACGTAAACAATTTACACTTGACAAAACAACTGAAGATCGAATTGCCGCTTTCTCGCCTTTTTTATGTTCCTTTTATTATTGGCGTGGCATTTTTATTTGTGGCCAGTATTTTTATCATTGATAATAAAATATTTAGCTCAAATATATGTAAATTATATAATAGTTTAGTTAAAAGTAAATTATAAGTATAAAGCCATATTACAAAATTCTTAATAATATATTATTAATAATAAATATATATATATATAATAATATATTAATATATTATTATTTACAACTTTACGCCGCTATTTAACAGAGTGGCTGTATAAAATGTTAAGACATTGCTTGCATCGCTTTTAAATTTTTTGGCACCAGGGACAATCGTTTCCCAGGGACGCAAAGTTCTGTTTTTATCCCCTGATCAGGTAACTTCTAGCGTACTTACTAAGTGTAAAAATATAAAATCAATTTTGAAAATTTTGTAAAAAATTTAAAGTTAACTCATTATGTGCGGAATTAATTTTTCTTCGTCCTTCAGCAGTTAGTTACATGTTCTTTTTTTTTAATTTACTTTTTATTTTTCGCAATTTCATTAACCCATATATAGTGGTTTAAATATTACACTTATCTTCCTTTCATTTATGTACTCCGAGTACAATGGCCGTGACAGACAGAAGATGGATCGCACTATATAATAAGGGTCCAGTTTTTTTTGTTTTTTAACAACGGAAACCTAAAAACCGCCATCTGTGCTTGCCACATAATAATCACATATAGAATTAAACTATCTACTAATGCGGAACCCTTACAGTTTTTTCATGTCCGTCCGCTTGTCCGTCTGTTTGTACGTTCCAGCTATTTGATTCAGACAGTCGTGAAACTAGGGCCACAGCTAGGGCTGAAATAATTATTTGTAACCGCTTGTAACTTGTAACAACTTTTAATAAAATTTAAAAAAAAACCCGACACAAAATTATTAGGTATTTTAAGTTTACTTAGCGGTTCCAGACGCCTTTAAGGATCAAAAATCATTAGACAATGAACAAACTTGTATTATTTCACACTTTTAAAGGTTAGTTTTTTTTGCGTCGGGGGTTTGTTAAATTTTAAATTTAGTTTTTATTTCAAAATTTTTAAACTTACTTATTTAGTTAAACTAATTCACACATGATCAGAAAAAATAATTTCAAGTTTTTTGTTTTCATTTCGTTAATTAATATTCCTCATTCCCTTTTAATATAGTGTACATACGTTATCCTACTAGTCAAGCCCTTTCATTTGCTACCTATATTGAGGGATTTGTGAAAAAAAATGTAATTCGCCATTTTGTGGTGGCAGCCATCTTGTATTTGAAATTAATCATAATGTATAGTATTCTACTAGTCAAGTTCTTTCATTTGATACCCACATCGAAGGAGTAGTGAAAAAAATATGATATCCGTCATTTTGTGGCGGCGGCCATCTTGGACAGATTTTCATCAAACATAGCTAAGAACACTTCCGACTAATTCACCTTTCATATAAAAAAATCTGCAACCAAATCGGTTCATCCGCTTGGGAGCTACGATGCCACGGACAGATACACAGATATATACACAGGTCAAACTTATAGCACCCCTCTTTTTGCGTCGGGGGTTAAAAATACATGTTCATAATAATTTATGGACATATATTTTGTTCCGTGTATGGGTGTAAAAAAAAACAATTTATATATATGTAAATATTATAAAGATTATTTAAGTATTTACATCAGTTATCTGGTATCCATAGTACAAGCTTTGCTTAGTTTAGAACTAGATGGCGCTGTGTGGGATGTCCGAGATATTATTATATATGAAAAGTGAGGGTGAAAACAAATTTTACATGCCCTCTCGGATGAGAGTTATTTTAAAATTAAATGAAATTTTTTTTAATAAATATTCTTAGTTTGATATACCTAATTTTATGTGTGGTAGTTTTCGAATATAAACTTGTTTAACCTATACACTACACATTAACCCAATTCGGTCAGATTGAAAGACACGAACCATTTAATTAACAGAGACAATTTATTAATAATGATTGATGACAAGTTAAAAGGTTAATTTTTTAATGTCTTTGGATATCTGACTCTTAATTCTAAGATAGCCACGGATCCTGATTGTGTCCTTCTAATTCACACTTACCGGTCATTTGATTAGTAATTTACGAACGTATGTTTGTGTAAGAAACGTTAATGGAATTAATTATGCTAGAGCTCTATTATCATAAATCAATAAACGTACGAAACTCGTATTTAATAGTTTCGGCCACACCTTTAGTATGCGTCTTAAAAAAAAAACGAATTGAGAACTTTTTTGAATCAGACGAATGCTAACAATCTTGTTTACTAACATAATTCCAATCGTAACTAATATAACTACGTAGTTTTAGTTTTTTTTTATTTTGTCTGTAGTCAGCGCGACAATGCGATGAATATCATGGGCACCTTTGCTTCGGGGGTGACGAGGGGTGGATTATTGGATTAGTTTTATTTCAGTTAATATCAGTATATAATAAAGCCATTTATTAGTTTAAACTATCCATATTGGTTAAGCCATGTCCGAGAAATGGATGAAAGTAGACTAAAAAAATACGTGTTGAGGTTAAAACTTATATGACTTTTGTGTGTGAATTATTATCAATAGGTTATTTGACCAATATTAAATATATTATATATATCAAGAAAACATAAAAATAGACTTTATACGATAACAAAATTTGTAAACAAAATTATATTCGGTTGAAGAATATAGATATTATAAGCTTCGAAAATTTTATCTCTGTCTCTTTCTTGCAACACGAAATTTAAGAATATTTTAAATGGTTTGACGTCACAGGCTAGGGGCCGTCCATTAATCACGTGATCTTTTTTTAAGCATTTTTTAACCCCCCGTCCCCCTTGGTGATACATGGTGAGGTTTAAGACTACCCCCCACCCCCCACCCAACATCACGTGTATTATTAGTATCTACAAAAATTCTTAAATTTTTTAAAATATTTTAGAATATTATCTTAAATACGGGTATAAAGTATAATCTTATTTTATTCTGAAATTAAGCACCATGATAAAAATGTCTAGATAGAAAAATTGCAGGTTGTTTTTGATTGGTATAAAAATAATAAACGAAT
Organism: Luffia ferchaultella; assembly: GCA_949709985.1. Taxonomy (NCBI): domain Eukaryota; kingdom Metazoa; phylum Arthropoda; class Insecta; order Lepidoptera; family Psychidae; genus Luffia; species Luffia ferchaultella. The sequence continues at coordinate 15,826,481 of OX453261.1, forward strand.
GGTGTACACTACACGCCGCTTTTCGATTTAAAAATAGCGCGTTTGAAAAAATAAATACACGTGATATCTTACTACACCCCCATCCCCCCTTGTGACATTTCGTGATTTTTGTCAAACCCCTCCCCTGCCTTTCAAGCCTCACGTGATTAACGGACGGCCCCCTAGTACATTGCACGGTATTGCCCTCTCTGTCTAACAAGACATTTTAAACATTCGTAACTTTGTTATGTAATAATGATTTATTTTTGAAATTCCTTCGCCGTTATGATATATTTAGAAAACGCTTTCTTATAAAATATGGAATTTAAAAAAATAATAGGCGACTATTGATGATACCATATTAAACTTGTTACAAAATAGTGCGGTTTTAGATAGCATATGATTGTGTTGACCGTTGGTCGCTTTGCGGCTGAAGCTAGAGAAGCTAAACCTCACATATATCGATTCATAACCAATCCACAAGCTGTGATCTGATAGTAAATATTTTTCATTAATTTTTTATTCCAATAAATTTATTTTGCCGTTTCTTCTTCTGTACTTGTACTTGCTGTACCATTCTGTCTACTGCAATTGACCATTCCTTAATTTTTGAACTATAGTCCGTTATATTTTATTACGAAAGAATTTTAATTTCTTAAAATTAAATTTGAAAAAAATTTTTAGCTCGGTATTTACGTAGATATATTATATTAAAAATAATATTAGTATAGATTCTTATACCGTGACGTCACCGAGTGGAATTTATAAAAACAATAACATTATCACTTTTGACAGTTCTGAGACTGACATTGTTTTTATAAATATGCAACGGCAATGGTTAAACTTATAATTCCACCCGATGACGTCATGCTATAAGAATTTTCAATATAATATATCTACGTAGCTACCGATCTAAAAAAAAAAATATTTCAAATTATATTCCTAAAATTGGGCATTCTTTCGGAATAAAATATAACGGACTTTAGTTCAAAATTTGGGAATGGTCATTTTTTGAGTTGTACTTACTCACACTGACTACTCCATCGCACTTATAGTTGCTAATAATGTTTTTTTTATCCTTAAAGATTATACACTTATCGTTAATTATAGGTAATGCATCAGAAAGAAATGATTTTATTAAAATTGTTAACTCACATTTATTGACATTGTTAGTAGACGTATTCACCACAATAAAAACTCGATTGATCAAAATTTTATAAAATTTATTACAATTATCCAACTAGTTTTAACTAGAAAGGCATTCAACGAGTAGATGGCAGGAGCGAGGCTCCGGCAAAATGACTTATTTACAAATACATATGTAAATTGTTGTACAAATGACCTGACATGACCACACTGGTCGAAGCAACAAACACGAATTTAAAAAATATATATTGGTAAGTATTATAAATATAATAAATTAAAAGAAATTACAGAGTAAACTATAATTTCAATAAAGGAAAATGACTATAGTTCATCGTTCATTCATCAGTCATTGTTGTTGAAGAATTACATTGTTTGAAAGATGGGCTTATAACGAAGATGATATAGACCAGTTTATAAAATATTATCGATATATTTATCTCATCGATAACTTTTTATAAGGTGGCGCAACGCAACACTAGTCAATGAGGCGCCTGCTATATACATGTATTAGCATCGGAATTAGTAGATAAATTTTATTTTAAATATATTTGTAATTTCTATAAACTGCTGAATATCTTTTATGCGATTTATATATGGTTTAGTTAGATGTATGTATATAACGTCTTGCGATAGGCGCGACGAAATACCTACAGCCAAATTGCAAGAATTTATTAAAAATATATATTCATATATCCCAGAAATATCTTATAAACGCTATATAACCTACGCATTTCACAGTGTAAATATTTTGCAATAATACACTAAACCGGTATTTTTAGTATGTAAAATAAGACTATTTATTGGCTAATTTTCAAGAATCGATAAATACTTTATAATTGAGATGACACGTTATATATTAAATATGAAAAAAATATATACACAGAAAAAACAACATTCAGCAGGATCGTTATTGTTAAAAAATTGACCATTGCGCTTTTTTTTGACGTCTATCTATTTCGCTCCGCTTGTTTAGTTCAACATCTGGCAGTGGCTTGACTGGATACGCGCGCCGTGTCGTCGTTGAATTCATTATTTTATATAAAATACGTTTTCGTGAAGACTTTAATAATAGTGTTTAAAATAGAAAAGAAAGGAATTACGTAAAAATGAATTTACTAGTGTCTAAAGTGATTTGGAAAAATGGGAGCAGGATCAATCAATATATGTTTGCAATTTTGTGTAAGTTTATATATATATTTTTTAATTAAATACACCTAAACAATTAATTAAGGATGAATTATTAAAATTATAATATTGTTTTAATACAAATTAATAATTTATTGTAACAATTTAATGAAAAGAATTGAGATTAGAATAAAATTTAAGTCTTTTATTTTCAAATAATAAACAATGAAAAATCTGAACATTTTTTAAATTATTTCATGTTAATTTTTTAAATAACGATTAACTATCAAAATTTTTGTTATTTAAATTACGCGTTATTATTGAAGTGCAAGTAACTCAGAATCCAATGTTTTCGCGCAATATATTTATTCATCTATTTAATTATATATTAAAAACGTGTCCAATGTCAAATATCATTAAAAAAAAAAACAAAAATACTTCTTGACTTCTATAACTTACGGCGGGTAGAAGAATTATTTGTGAATCGATTATGAATTATTCACAATACTACACTTGTGTCATATTATTGTTTTAATAATATAATTTCAAGGGCAAGAACTATTATTGTTGTCGTTTTCACATAACGAATACATAACTACCTTGATATTAATAGAGAGATACTTAGTTTATTTTTTTTCGTATTTAGGAATAAAAAATATTTAAAATATTGAGGATAATTATTTATTTTATAAACTTATAGTTTTTATTATGATTATGATTAATATTCAGTTATTTGAGTTAAAAAACTATTTCAAAAATATGACTGACAATTATGTAATAATATTATACATCGTGTTCCTATGTTAGGTATCCTAAGATTTTAAAACACCTACGATTCTCCATAAAACCATTTTTTGTTCTGTTAATTTTGGCGGGAAGTACCTATAATTGGAAAATAAAATTTTTTGTGCGTATTTAAAGTGTAAAAGTATCTATATATGTATATATTATAAATAATATTGAGGTACGTATATTAGTTGTCTAGTAACCCATAACACAAGCATAATACTTGCTCACTTATTATTATATATACATATCTTAAGAGACTTTTCTGAACTATCAATGGGTTAAAATCAAGTTGCCAACTGAATCTAATTAGATCAAAATACACCCCGGCTGAGTTGGAACAGGTTTTAAATTGATTAGCAGTGAAAGAGGCGGAATATCTAAGACTAAAAGCCTAATTTGCATTAATAATACGTTAAATCGATAAGTGAATTGGTGAAATCACCTTGTGACACCTTTTACTGGGTCTTTTCAACGAATTTCGCGTGTTATTATATATTTTAGTACTATTACGCGTATGTAGCAGTTAAGTTGTGGAGTTAGTAAAACTGTAATTCTACTAGTAATTTTTTTTCATCTTTAGATTTATTGTGATTGATATTTAAATGAATTTCAGTAGGTAACATTACAATTTCACAAGAAAGTTTAATTAAACAATATTTTATTAACTGTCGTAAAACTGACGACCGCTTGGCTTAGCGGGTAGCGACCCTGCCTACGAAGCTGAGGGTCCCGGGTTCGAATCCCTGTCGGGTCAGTATTTATACGATGAATATTGATACTGGTACCAGTCCTGGTTGTTATATGTATGTGTTGTCTTCGCTTGGTACCCAAAACACAAGCTAATGCTTAGTTTGGGGCCTAGACGTTGTTGTGATGTATACGTTATAAAAATAAAAACTTCATCTAAACCTGAATCGGACGTTAGGATATTATCACGGTAGCTTTTGTGGTTACTTTTAAACCGACTTCAAAAAGGAGATTTTACGTTCGTCTGTATATATGTCTTTGTTAAAGTTCCGTACCCAAAGGGGACGCTGTCAATAGATGGCGGTCGTTACAATCCCCGATCCGTAGTGGAGCAGCGTGGTGGATTTAAGCTCCAAGCCCCATTCTCCCCGGGGGAGGCCCTGCAGTGGGGTAAAAATGGGCTGATGAAGTGATTATGAAGACCCAATCAACGGGAACGGGAACCTGTCAACGGGAACCCTGTCACTGAACTTCAGCTGTCCGTCCGTCCGTCCATCTGTCACAGACCTTATATCGTCTGAACCGTAATAGATAGACACTTGAAATTTTTATAGACTGTATACTATAACATATAGCCTCTATTTTATAATATATAGTCCCTATAACAACAAATACTAAAAATAAAGTAATGTTAAAAATTAAAGAGGTTCGCCATACAAGAAAAATGTGTTTTTCGACTTTATTGGTGGTTGATGGTTGTGAGATCATTGCTTGAAATTTTCACAGAGTATGTATTACTATGGTTGCTATAACAATTTAGAATAAAAATAAAATAAATTTAAAAATTAAAGGTCCCTATACACGAAACTGTTTTTTTAATTGGTACAGAACCCTTCGTGTGCGAATTTGACTCGCACTTGGTCAGTTTTTTCTTTATGTATGTAAGATGGTGAGATATCGGTGACGATATCTTCGTCAATTGTACACCGATTTAGAAAATTGTTTATTTTGAAAGGTTATACTCCTGAGGTTATCACTATAATAATAATAATAATAACACATACAATTGCAACAACGTCTAGGTCCCAAACTAAGCATTAGCTTGTATTTTGGGTACCAAGCGAAGACACCACATACATATAACAACCAAGACCCGGTGCCAGTATTAATATTCATCATATAAATACTGACCCGACCTGAGATTCGGACCAGGGACCTCCAGCTTCGTAGACAGGGTCGCTGCCCACTAGACTAAGCGGTCGTCACTAAGCGGACTATGTCTGTTCTTAAGATGGAATTAAAGGATAATCGAGGGATACCCTCAAATCTTATAGGCACGCATAGTGTGTTTGAGCTCTATTTTTTTTAGTTATTCGGGTGTTTGCGTCTGAGAGTCTTCATCTCGTGTTGCTAAGTTGATGATGCAAGCTACAGCACTGCATAACATTTAGGAATTATGAGTTAAGGGTTAGGGGGTAATACAGCGATTTGTCGACAGTTTCCTCCTAACGGCTCTGTCTCATTTGAGCAGCGCGTTAAGAAGTTCTATTCGTACTGAATAATAATATAATAATAATAATAATATCTGTGACATCCCACACAGCGCCATCTAGTCCCAAAGTAAGCAAGTATTATGCTTGTATTATGGGGTACTAGACAACTGATATAAATACTTAAATATCCTTTTTTTATAATACATACATATATAGATACTTTTACACCCAGACACGAAACAAATAGACATGTTCATGCACACAATTATTTGTCCCGGGCGGGAATCGAACCCGCGACCCTCGGCTCCGCAGTTAGGGTCTCTAACCACTCGGCCAACCGGTCAGCCTGTACAATTAGTAATTTATTTGTACAATACAAATAAATTACTGTTGCTTATTATGATAGAATTAAAAATAGAAAAATAAAATAAATTACACCGACGACTTCATAAACGGATGCCAACCATTAATGCTCTTTTCTTTAAATTAAAAATCTAATTAACTTTTTTGTTTGAGTTATTGCAGTAGTTTTTCATTTTTATTTATTTTTTTATAAAATAATAAATAGAGAAAATATTACAATTTCATATATTTTACTATAAATTTTACTGTGACTTAAAGTTTAATAAAATAATATTACTAAAACTGATCAGTGAAGTTATGTATTCTTACAATTAAACAACAACTATTACAATTTTTCTACTATAATTATAATTGTATTTATATTAAAATTTTATTGTACTGCGACATACATACATATTATTTTATACATATTTATGAAATAATTCAAAAAGTCAACGTATTGATTTATATCGATTTATTTAAATAATCCGACGTTTCATTTGAATTTTATTTATAATATTAAATTATTTCGCAAAATATTTTAGCTTGAAACCAAAGCCAACAAAAATAAACTTTCACATTATAAATATTCCAATGTGGTGTATGTGTGTGTAAAGTATCTATATATGTATGTATTATAAAAAAAGAAGAATATTTAACCATGTATATTTATTGTCTAGTACCCCATAATACAAGCATAATACTTGCTTACTTTGGGACTATATGGCGCTGTGTGGGATGTCACAGATATTATTATTATTATATTCCAATGTGTGAAAATACCAAAGACGTCATCTACGAAATCGGTCGTGCATTTTCCAGAGTTTTTGTATTAAAACATGTAAGATATGCGTACACATTAGACGAACCGAACGTGAACGTCACGTATGTGGTCACGTACAACGTCAAACGCACGTACACGTACACACTACACGTACCTACGACTTGTTTGGCTCGAACGAATTAAATGCCCATGAAACGTTTCGACCCGAATAGTAAAACTATCGTTATAATTGGACCAAATTTTTTAACACATAGCTTTTATATTTTTTTTCTCAAAATATAGACCAATTTACACCTTCTCCTTAAAATAAAAAAAGAATCAAGTCTTAAATCTTAAGTATCCCTGTGACATCAACTGGACAGATGCTTACTCATTGCATTATCTTAGAAAAAATAAACATCTATAAGAATTACAATTTCATTTGACGTAGTGATCTTATCTCAATACCTTTCAGTTAGTTTTAGCACTTTTAGCTTTTTATTGGTGTTTTACTGTCGAAAGCAGCGCAACCGCCCAGATGACGTCACAATTATAATTTCAACATCAGATGAATTTTCATAAACATCTGGCAAATTCGTTAATTGAACAAATTGATGTTATCCGAGATAATTCTAGAACCTTACTCCTTTTAATTTTAATGACCTGATCACCACAACTTAAAAATTTTGATCCAACCCCATTAGGGCTTAACCTTCAACCTTTTAGTTACAAAAGGTTGTGCAACGGTATCTTAATTTTAATAAGTAATTAAAAGCATTTTATAACACTACAAAGTTATGTAAAAAAATGCCGATATATGTACGACGGCACCGACCTTTGTATTGATTCAATAGAGGAGTAATGGCCGTTTTGTTTGAGAATCGAAGTTATCACATTTGAGATATACGTTGAGGAAAGAAGACAGGCGGGACGCATATTATGTTTTGTGTATGTTTTTGTATATTACCCGTCAGAATTAGTTACATACTATCTAATGAATATTAAATGAAATAGTAAATAAAGTTGAAGTGTCGTGATATCCCAAGCGCAGCGAACCTATTTTTCAAATCTATAAGGCCACGTGGCCGTAGTTCGAATCCGGGTGTGTACCAATGAGTTTTTTCTGACATAAGGACATTACCTATCACTGACTTCGTGCCTCGGAGAGCACGTTAAGCAGTCGGTCCTGGATGCTGTCAATAGATGGCGGTCGCTACAATCCACCAACCCGTATTGGAGTAGCGTGGTGGATTTAAGCTCCAAGCCCCACATCTTGAGAGGAGGCCTAAGCCCCTGCAGTAGGGTATAAAAAGGCCTGATGGAGTGAAATGGGCGTAAAGTTGACATTTATCGGCTTTGAGTCGTTGAATTTTAGCAAGCGTAGGTACTCCGCCTTCTAAGCTACATTTGTTATAACGTTAAGTTAAACACGACTTCTATAATAATTGAAGTTGAATAATATGCGCCCTTTTCGCGTCGTGTAAAGGTTGTTGCGACTATTCCACTTCCACTTCTTCCACCAGCCCATTATGTTGGTCATGGGCTTAAGCCTCCACTTGATGTGATGGGGATTGGAACTTAATCCACTACGCTGCTCCAGTGCGAGTTTGTGCATTTTAACGACTGCCATCTATTGAGGATTACGAACATTACAAAACAAAATTTTGCTATAGTTTAACCGAAACCGCTGTACCGCGCCTTAGGTATGTGCGCGGCGAGGAGCGAAGGCAGCTCTTAAGCGTTGACGACGGACTGACAGAGTAGATCTGCCTCCCTCCGCGCCGCGCATTTACCTAAAGCGCGGTACAGCGGTTTCGGTCAATCTATAACTAGGGAGTTGACTCCTTTTAAAATTAATCAGCGTTTATGTGACGACCGCTTAGCCTAGTGGGTAGCGAACCTGCCTACGAAGCTGGAGGTCCCGGGTTCGAATACCAGGTCGGGTCAGTATTAATATGATGAATATTGATACTGGTACCGGGTCTTGGTTCTTATATGTGTGTGGTGTCTTCGCAAAAATATTTATATATATGCATATATTATAAAGAATATTTAAGTATGTATATCAGTTGTCTAGTAACCCATAACACAAGCATAATGCTTGCTTACTTTGGGACTAGATGACGCTGTGTGGGAAGTCCCATGTATTACTATTATATTGTAAAGGAAAAATTCCACCTATCATATAAAACTGAATACAAATATTCTATAATCTCTTAGATAGCATACCTAATAACCTAGATGGTGCCTTTCATGTTTCGATATGATCGAACACGTGAGCAAGATACTACACATGAAATGTAATTTCAGAATATTTGATTCCTTTTGTAGTACTAATAATTTTTTCACACTAACATCTACTGGACAGTAATAATAATAAAAACGTATACATCACAACAACGTCTAGGCCCAAACTAAGCATTAGCTTGTGTTTGGGGTACCAAGCGAAGACACCACATACATACAGGATGAGATTCATACATGAGTAACCAGCCAAAATTTTTCTAGATGTTAGGTATCATCAATAGACCTCATTACATAAATAAAAATATAGGTTAAATATTCATAATCAATAATTATATCCTAAATATTTTTTAACAAAATTTGGCTACCTTCTACTTACATAGAGCGAAAGGGCGGGGCATGGCGAATGTGGGCGCGGCGCGTGCACGTGCACTGGCGCTCTCGTGAAGGGTGACTAGTAATATTGGTAGTTTTGGGAAAGGTTTACGTAGTTTTCACTGATTATTTTCCTATTGAACGATACTAAAAAGGAACAAGACGGCCAACGGATTTTTATCACAGGTCATTATATTACAATTTGGCTGGTCATTAAAATCTCAACCTGTATAACAACCAAGACCCGGTGCGGTACCAGTATCGATATTCATCATATAAAATACTTACCCGACCTGGGATTCGAAGAAAAATCCATGGGTGTAAGCGGCTCGCCTATCAGTTTGTTTCAATAAAATTATTCTTTAAGCACTTATTGTTAAAAATTTTTTTTTTATAATTTTGTTAAAAAGAGCGTCCCTCAGTTTCTTGCGTATTCTTCTGAGAGGAACCAGCATTTTTGAATGCGCCTTTGTGGTGACGTCCTTCCACAAAGTAATAAAATTCACTCTTATGACGTATTTCAAGATTATGTTACATAACTACGAAATAAAGATATTTTGATTTGATTTGATTTGATTTGAACCCGGGACCTTCAGCTTCGTAGGCAGGGTCGCTACCCACTAGGCTAAGCGGACGGCAGTGAATATTTCAATACGTTAAATGGCGTATATTTGGTCTGCGGCGTAAATTTTTTGCTCACATTTTTGTTGTTACAAAGCGGTATCTCTATTTACATTCATTATAATAATGTAAATTAATGACGACTTGAGAAATGGAATATATTTCAACACAAAACTACAGAAACCAGTGGGCAACCTAGTTTTGGGTGTTATAATGAACCGCTAATATTATTATATATGCTTTGATTATATAATATCTAGATGGAGTCTCGCAATACAATGTCAACAAAAATGACGGGCCAACTTTTACAGACTTGTGTGTGTGACTCGACAGACCGCATATTCTCGCTTTGCCTTACTAACCATATACAAACCGACCCTGTGTTTTTTTTTAAATTTAATTTATTCACTGTATATCAAAAATAGTATGCATACAAAAGTCGTTCACAAAAAATCTATGAGGTTTATATAGTGAACGGGAGTCACGTCGCATCGCAACGGTAATTTTTTTTTTTAATAAGTGTTTATATTTTTTCTTTGAATAGAAAATTTCTGTAAATACACACTTCGATAAGCTATTTAAGATGCTTGGCAACATTTGTTCCCAGGTCCTCCTCCCATACTCATTAACACATACAGGCAACACATACCTAGACAGGTGATCTAGCTGACATAGTCGACCAGTTCTGTTTTTTTTTAATTTTTTTTATATTGTTACACTCATTAGGAATTAATTGCATACTAACTTTATTAAAAACTGAGATAATTTGTGTTTCGAGATAGCCCAGAGCGCAACGAACCTGTCTCAAATTTATAAGGCCCCATAGGGCCAAGGTTCGAATACGGGCGTGTACCGATGAGTTTTTCTGACTTAAGTACACAATATCACTGACACCGATAGATGGCGATCGTTACAGTTCCCAACCCGCAGTGGAGCAGCGTGGTGGACTTAAGCTCCAAGCCCCCCTCCTCACCTTGGGGGAGGCCTAAGCCCCTGCAGTGGGGTAAAAATGGGCTGATGATGGTGAATTTATCTAGGAACAATAGCTTTGAATATACTAAGTTGTAGCTTATATATAGGATGAGGTTTTAATGACCAGCCAAATTTTAATATAATGATCTTTGGTAGAAAACCGATAGCCGTCTTGTTTCCTTTTAGTATCGTTCTATAGAAAAATATTGAGATATGACTACACAAACCTTTCCCGAAAAAACCAATAACCCTAGTCACCATTCATGCCCGCCGCCCCATTCCGTTTCAAGGCCTCGGGCGCGTACGTTTACTATAGCGTTAAGAAGGCAACCAAACGTTATAAAATAACACTGTAGATAAAAGAATTTATTATGAAAGTGTAACCCATATTTTTTATTTACGCAATGAGGTCTACCTACCGAACATCTAGAAAAATCTTGGCCGGTTATTAAAATCTCACCTTGTATTTGATCAATATAGGTCTTATAAGTGCGCCCGTAAGAACTTATCCCATAACTTATTATTGAATTGATTCTAATTGATATCTGAAAAATATACTCTGTGCCTCGCATTCACATAACCTAACGTACTCCGAACATAGGAATTAAACAATAGATGATTCATTAGCTTATTATTTAATAAAGGATATACAATACTCATTACCATACCATACTATCAGCCCATTAATGCACAACTGCAGGGGCTTAGCATCCCCTAGGGATGGGGGGCTTGGAGCTTAATCCACTACGCTCTTCCAGTGCGGCTTGGTGGATTTTAACTTCTGCCATCTCTTGATGGCCGTTGACCGACGGCTTAACGTGCTCTCCGGGGCGCAGTCTGTGATAGTTATGTGCATAAGTTAGAAAAAAAACTCATTGGTACATACCTTGGGATTCGAACCATGGCCCTCTAAATAAGAAGCGGGCTTGCTACCACTCGGCTATCACAATTCAATACTCATTACTAACGATTGAATTATCTATGAAGATGAGCCGACTTAATTATAATACATAACGCATTACAATACGCGCCACCGATGTAAAAGGCCGCCGGCTGTACACACTCGAATCGCCAGAGGCCGGCGCTATACGGATAGAAGAGAAGGCACCCGCATAGCGCTGCCTCTAGCACTCGGCTCGCCTCCGATCGGCTAGTGTGTACAGCCGGCACCCTTTACATCGGTGACGCGTGGTGTTATTAATTGAATGATTCGCCATGCCTGCATTAACAACACCATCCGTTGAGCTGATGTGATGATGGCAAGAGACCCAACTGCATGACCGAGTTTTGAATTAGTTCAATAGAGGAGTGATGCTGGTAGTTTATCTCGCGAACCGAAGTTATCATATTTGAGCCATACGATAAGAAATGCAGACGAGCGGGATGCACGTATGACCCATGGGATTGGTTACCTAGATTCATAGTGTAAATTAATTTGACAGCAGCGTTTGGTTTTGGTGGTTGACGTTAGTGTCATAAATGCACCTTCACAGTATCGAAGTGACATTACGCAATTTTACGGGGTTGAAGACCGGCGCGGGGTACCTCGCGCACTGAAACTCGGACTAAAACTCGCCATCTTACACGAGCTAGCTAGAGTATGAGTGGTTAGACGGTAAACGCAAAAGAGGGCTTCTATTCAATTCGTTCTTTGATAGATCTTTGTGTATTACCTGTCACTTGTTACACAATTGAATGATAATAATAATAATAATAATAATAATAATAATAATAATAATTATAATAATAATAATAATAATAATAATAATTATAATAATAATAATAATAATAATAATATCTAGGACATCCCACACAGCGCCATCTAGTCCCAAAGTAAGCGGGTATTATGCTTGTATTATGGTGTACTAGACAACTGATCATACTTAAATATTCTTTTTTTTATAGGTAAGTACTTATATCAATACTTTTACACCCAAACTTCAAACAAATAGACATGTCCATGCACACAAATATTTGTCCCAAGCGGGGATCGAACTCGCGACCCTCGGCTCCGCGGTTAGGGTTTCTAACCACTCGGCCAACCGGTCAGTCAAAAAAATGAAAGAGAAACCTATAAAAAATTTTCAAAGCAAATAAAGTTGACAAAATTTGTTTGCTTTGAGTCTTTGAGTTAGCGGCGTACTCCTTCTAGTTTGCTGTATTCAAAGTTCGGTGCTGGCGCGGAAGCGACCGCAGCTAAATATAAACAACGAAAATACGCTGCCTTGCGAAAAAGCTACGTATTTATGTCATTTGAGGTCGAGACGATGAGGCCATGGGGGCTTGAGGCGCGTCGGTTTTTCCAAGTTTTACCTTAGCGTCTAATCGACGCCACGAGTAACCGGTGGGCTGGCGGTTACCTCGGGCAACGCGTAAGCATTGCCATACAGTGAGTTTTTTTTATTGATTGACTGGATACAGATACCGCGCACCCGACCTACCGCACAGATAGTGCCAGGTTGGGATAACATGAAGGTGCAGCCCGACCTGCTAAACGACCTCAACCCGACTAAAGGAGCCCCGACACCGAGGAGCGTATAGAGTTAGACATGAACGCGGACAGGACAAAATGAGGATGCTTTGTTGCGTGACTGCTTTTGACGGGCGGTGCCTTAGAGGCGCCGCCTCTTTCGGCGTGTGAGTTATAGCGAGGTAATGCCGCCACCCTTTTGGGCACTGCTGCAGGGCACCAATGAAGATAATATCTCTTACTTGTAGGTATTATTTAGTCTTTAGTCAGATTTTAAGTAAATTATTTTCTTTTAAATTAATCTACATTTGTGATACATGAAATAAATTTGTCAATAAACACTTCAATTATCATTAGAAAAAAAAACTAAATTGTCAGTAAAGACGTTAACCTTAATTATTCCTAAAATAGAGAGCACAACAGTTAAGACAATCGACAAACATATTTGAGGTTCACTTTTTGGCAACTTCTTTCTTTTTTGGCAATTTTTGGGAATTCTTTCTAAGATACGATGACACGATTAGCTCTATGTGATTCCTACTCTATCCAACCCTCTATGAAATATATTCAATTCGTTGTTAAAAAAGAACAGCGAAAAAAATTGTTTTTTAAAGATAAAAAAAGGTTTTTTCTTGCAACCATATAATAAGTCGACCAACCGCCATGCGCCAGTACGCTGCGTAGGTAGTTCCTCACACATTATTTCGCGGCCGCCATTACAGTGCTTCATTGGTTGTTCAGTGACAGGGAGTCTAAACTTTTTATTACTTTTATAGACTGACCCATTGGCCGAATTTTTAAAGAAATGTTCGACTTAAATTCAAATCAATTTGTAAAGCGAGTTAAAGTCCAACTCATGAAAAGCTTTACTATTGTATTACCGAGTATGTAAATGATAAGTGCGCATGAACATCATTGTAATAGTTGTATGCATTTTAAATGAAAAAAAAGGATTAATAAAATATACAGGGAGGAGTTTCTTGCCGGTTCTTGTCCTTCTAGTTTTTGAACCGTTACCTAATCAAATTATTTTGACTTTCATTAAGTGTGTGTAAACATCTTAGAGTGAATTAAAGCTTTTTGATTTTTTTTGAGGTTAGAGATCCTAATTGCGCAGCCAAGAGTCGAGGGTTCGATTCCCGCCCGGGATAAATATTTCTGTGCATGAATATAACAATTTGTTCCGTGTCTGGTTGCAAAACTATTTATATATTGGCGCTGTGTGGTATGTCACAGCCATTGATCAATCAGCTCATTAATGCCCCACTGTAGGGGCTTAAGCCTCCCTGAGGGGGCAACTCGGCATGTCACACATATTATAAGATAGATGTTACGTCTATGGCAAAATCATTTCAAAATGCAACGTAACTAACTAAAGCATTATGAACAATCTCATAATATACAATATAATTTCTAACATAATTGATATAATTAAACAAAAACATTTTTGACCTTGACTATTTTATAATCCGTGGACTTCGGATACATGATAAAGAAGTTCTTAGCCTTGATTGTCAAAAAATAACATAAGCTCTTAGATAACATACGCCTAGACATAAGGGTTTTTTAATATTTTGAGACACTCGTAATGGACACTGACCGACAATTTTGACAATATATTTAAATGTTTTCTTATGAAAATATAGACAATCTGGATTAAGTATTTTAGTATTTTTTTAATTTATTTTATCTATGTATGGATTTTCAAGGAGTAATCGAATGTTAAAAATTTATAGCTGTCAATTTTTAATGGTTGTTATTTTGTGTTTTTTTTTTTTAAATTATCGTCTGCACGTCTCCCACTTCCCTTTAACGGTACAATTCAGAAACCAGAAATGTAACGATGAAAAGAACAATTGCTTAAAGTAAGTGACTTATGATTTCCAATTCTAATTAAATTTAAGTACCTACAATTTGTTACGATCCAAATAATTTGTAAATATTGATACTAAATGTCGTGATAGCCCAGAGCGCAACGAACCTGTCTGAAATTTATAAGGCTCCATAGGGCCATGGTTCGAATCCGGGCGTGTACCAATGAGTTTTTCTGACTTAAGTACACAATATCACTGACACCGTGCTTCGGAGAGCACGTTAAGCAGTCGGTCCCGGACGCTGTCAATAGATGGCGGTCGTTACAGTTCCCAACCCGCAGTGGAGCAGCGTGGTGGACTTAAGCTCCAAGCCCCCCTCCTCACCCTGGGGGAGGCCTAAGCCTCTGCAGTGGGGTAAAAATGGGCTGATGATGATACTAAACGTATGCGGTAGGTAACTATAGTATGGGTAATAACTGTTTGAATTTACTTAAACAATTGAAGGGGTGAGTGGACAAAGGTGTTAACTAACAAAAAGTTCAAAATGAGTTATGAATGTTAAATTATGAAACTACTGTTCGACAGGGGAAAAAAGTGAGTATGGTGGAATTTCGACCTTTGGGTGACCACTAGTCAAAATAATTATCCATATTCTTTACGCGTTTCTGCTATATGATAGAGAAAGAGAGAGAGATCATGTTTGTATGCCTTTGCGGCTTTGCGATGAAGCTCTGCGTAGCCTTAAAAAGCTCCTAAACTCATTTTCTACTGCTTTTCTGGAACTGTTTTTTTTTTTGTATAAAGTGGCCAAATTGCGGAAAAATGGTTATTGTTAAGGGGCCAGCTTGAAATTCTTTATACCTATTGACTGTAGTGGTCTACCATTTCGTTTATTTTACAAGACAAAGTTTCTATTGTAAAAAACAACTAAAAAAAGACACTGGTCGTTCATTAACCATTCCATTAGCCCTTTTTTTATACCCCACTGCAGGGGCTAGGGAAGGGAGGCCCCTTCAAGATGAGGGGGCTTGAAGCTAAAATCCACCACGCTGTTCCAATGCGGGTTGGAGGATTGTAACGACCGCCAGCTATTGACAACAACCGCGACCGACAGCTTAACGTGCTCTCCGAGGCACGGAGTCGGAGAGTGTAATAGTTAATGTACTCAAGTTAGAAAAAACTCATTGGTACACGCCCGGATTCGAACCATGGCCCTATGGGGCCTTATAAATTTGAGACAGGCTCGTTGCGCTCTGGGTTATCACAACACCCAGGTAATATTATTATTATTATATTATCACGGTAGTCGCATGACATTTATTATTTACATTCATTTTATGTACCGTTTCGAAATTTATTTATTTATTTCAAATCGGATCACCAGCAGTTTACATATTAAAATTTTACACTTACATACATTATATCCTTAGAGACTGTGAACTGATATGTAAACCCATTACAGGTGAACACCACATTCACTGAATTTATTTTACTACGTAACACTTAAAATTTAAAAAATTATGGTTCATCTGCACCAAAACTGAAATGCCATCATAGGTGCCTTTCCTCGAAAGAGTCACTTTTCCTATGTAAATGCCATACCATACCATCAGCCCATTAATGACTCCTTGGCGCTGCTCCAGTACGAGTTGGTGGATTTAACGGCATAACCGGGATCAACGGCTTAACGTGCCCTCCGAAGTACGGAATCAGTGATTGTTATGTACATAAGTTAGAAAAAACTCATTGATACATGGCTTGAAATTTAAACCACGCCAAAAACAAGGAATATATTCTTAGAAAACTGGATTCGATTTTTTATCTAATTGTTACTCAAATAACGATTATAATTTTAAAATCTTATTATTATAAATAATACAACAGGTAATTTACCTGTATATAGGTATAATATTACATAGCAAACAAAAAATATCGTTAAGGAAATAATTTTTATTTAATTTTTTAATACACACACACACACACAGTTTTTTATATTGATAAAAACAATATCAACTTAAAACCATAAGGGACTGAAACAGCAGTGCACAGTTTAGTTACGAATAGACTGTGCATTAGTTTGTACTGCGAATTTGACGTGGACTCAAGTTTCGGTTGCGCAAGGGTGACGCGCGGGTGTCGGCGAACGGTCGTCGCCAGTTGGTTACTCTATGCTTACAGAGCGTATTCAGCATGTGATTTGAGTTTATCGTGTTTACAAGTACCTACAGCTGGTAATTTAAAATTTTGGTATACAAAAAAAATGCTTCGGACCAAGAGTTTATTGAAGTTTAATTAAGTTTATTTAAGTAGCCTTTATTGAATGAAAATTGTGATATTGTTACGTGTTAGGGTTCGTCGAATTTGGAGAGAAAGACCTGCTGACTCTTTTGAAGACTTTATTCACTAACACTAGGTTCAACACAAAGCACTAAGTCCAAACACTAAGCACTAACGATGTTCCGAGATCGTAGCCAAGTCGTAGATTTCACTTGTATCACTAGTTTCGCTTCGAAGTCGCTTCGAAAGTAGCCCAAAAACTGAACTGGGCTCGCTCGTCTTCCTGCGGCTATTTATATAGGTCGTAACGAGCCTCGAGCATTCTAGAAATCAGTCCACTCGCACGAACGTAATCGACAAGATTGGATAATTTTAGAACATTCTTCCCTCTAACGCCATCTAGTATTGAGTAGGGGTTTCGTGTTTGTTTGTTGTAAAACCCTTCTACAAAGTGGTTTTACTGGTTGACGCTAGATGGCGGTCGTTACTCTGTCCGTTCGTAACAATATCTTTAATTAAACAGGCGAATTCAAGTACCTACACAGTTTGGTCATCATTAGAAACCTAGGGCCGTAGGTCCGTACTGCAGTAATCTGTCTGCTGGTCTGACTGATGCTCAGCCAAAGAGAGCAGGGCATCCACTACCTACCTACCTAGTACCTGTGCCTAACTACGTATATAGTTTTCTCATATGTCCGTTCGCGCTCTAAAGTCGTTGTTTTAGTACTAAAGTACTAAGTGTTAGGTACTGAGTTTCCCTTTAACCTTTACTTTTGCAAATACCATTGAAGGCCTGATTAGATAAATGTATCCAATACACATTATTTATAAATTCTTACGTTTGACTTGTTTTAAATATTTTATTGTTTTTTAACATTCGCTGCGTATTCTATGGTAGGATAGAATAAAAAATGGCCAAATGCGAGTTGGACTCACACACAAAGGATTCCGTACTATTTTACAATATAAAAAACGCGTTTCTTGTACGGGGACCCCCTTTAATTTTTAACTTGATTTTATTTTTATTATTTGTTGTTTTGGCGGCCATAGTAGTACAACATACTTCATGAAAATTTTAAATGTAGGTAAGCAATTATCTCACAACCACCAATCACCAAAAGCGTCAAAAAAAAACACGTTTCTTATATGGAGTTATAATTTCTTGCTATAGTGGACACTGTATTACCCAAGTAGGCACTTTGGTAAAACTTCACTTCATCAGCCCTTTTTTACCCCACTGCAGGGGCTTAGGCCTCCCCCAGGGTGAGGAGGGGGGCTTGGAGCTTACGTCCACCACGCTGCTCCACTGCGGGTGGGGGACTGTAACGACCGCCATCTATTGACAGCGTCCGGGACCGACTGCTTAACGTGCCCTGCGAAGCACGGTGTCAGTGATAGTTGTGTACTTAAGTCAGAAAAACTCATTGGTACACGCCCGGATTCGAACCATGGCCCTGTGGGGCCTTATAAATTTGGGACAGGTTCGTTGCGCTTTGGGCTATCACGACGTGAATACACAGTCTGTGAAAATTTCAAATGTCAAACTATTATAGTTCAGACGATATTACCCTGTGACGGACGGACGGACGGACAGCGGAGCTTTGGTCATAGGGTCCACGCTGATACCCTTTGGGTACGGTACCCTAAAAATCGATTATCCAGCGCAATGAGAAGAGCACAAAAAAATAGTTAATTTTTGGTACGTCTTCATACCCGCTCCTAGTCGTATTAAATAATGAAGGATCATATAATCGCTTACCGATTGGTCGACTGGTTAGATACCCTAACTGAGGAGCAAAGGGTCGCGGTTCCATTCCCGCCCGGGACAAATATTTGTGTGCATGATG
This sequence comes from Luffia ferchaultella, assembly GCA_949709985.1. NCBI lineage: Eukaryota > Metazoa > Arthropoda > Insecta > Lepidoptera > Psychidae > Luffia > Luffia ferchaultella. The sequence goes on from OX453261.1 coordinate 15,845,425, forward strand.
AACATGTCTGTTTGTTCCGCGTGTAAAGGATATTTAAGTATGTACGTCAGTGGTCTGATACCCATAATACAAGCTTTGCTTAGTTTGGGATTAGATAGCACTGTGTGAAATTTCCCAGGTATTAATATTATTATTCAGTGAAAACATAACGACAAAGGAAACATAAGTGTCTTTTTAACATTTTTTTTTTTAAACAATAATTTATGTACAAATGATCGAATTATCTTCTATTTGTGTATTTGTTTATTTTTTATTTTTTTGCATTATGGATATATTTGAATTTTACAGAGAAAACATTAGAAATTCGCAATAGCAGCAAAATACTTAAAATTATACACGGAGTGAACAGTAAAGACAAAGAAAAGTTTTTCAAGAATTAAGTTCCTAGATCCCCCAACGACGTTCTTTTATAAAGCCAAACCAAAACACCATATCACCCGTTTCTTCATCCGAAATTAGGTCCCGATGGAAATGTCGTAGTCCTTTTCAATTTCATATCTAAGCAATGACCCCACAACCACCAATCACCAAAAACGTTTAAAAAAACACGTTCCTTTTATAAGGACCCCCTCTAATTCCTAAATTAATTTTATTTTTATTATTGTTGTAGCGGCCATGATCTTACAACCACCCATCACCGTCAAAAAAAACACGTTTCTTGTATGGGAACCCCATAAAATTCGTAACTTTATTTTATTTATTTATATATATTAGTTGCCAGTACCCATAATACAAGCTTTGTTTAGTTTGGGACTAGATGGCGCTGTTTGGGATGCCCCAAGTGTTATTATTTGTTGTTGTAGCGACTATAGTAGTTCATACTTCATGAAAATTTCAAGTCTACGCAGTGATCACAACCACCAATTACCAAAAAACGTCGAAAAAAACATATTTCTTGTATAGGAACCCCATTTAATTTTTGACTATCTGTTGTTCTAGTGGCCATGGTAATAGACTCTGTGAGAATGTTACGTCTCTATGGTTTCTACCTATTGCGGTCCAGACAATACAGCCCTGTGACGGGCAGATGGACAGCTGAAGCATAGTAATAGGCTTCCCGTTGGTACCGTTGGGTACTGAATTCTAAAAACGGCTTCGGCCGACGGTCTAGTAAGTCGATTTATTAATACAGCCATTCAAAGTACCTACGAATTGACTAGAAAAGCCTTTTTCTGCGTTTACAGTCCAACAACTCATACTATAGCTAGCCGATGTAAGATGGCGAGTTTTAGTCAGAGTTTCAGTGCGCAAGGTCCCCGCGCGCCGATCTTCGCCGCCGAAAAATCCCCGCGGTCCGGTTTCAACCTCCCGAAATTGAATAACGTCACTTCGATATTGTGAACTGACATTTATGACTCTATTAAAATCAAATCAAATCAAAATATCTTTATTTCGTATAGTTATGTAACATAATCTTGAAATACGTCTTAAGAGTGAATTTTATTACTTTGTGGAAGAACGTCATCACAAAGGCGCATTCAAAAATGCTGGTTTCTCTCAGAAGAATACGCAAGAAACTGAGGGACGCTCTTTTTAACAGAATTATAGAAAAAAATTTAACAATAAGTGCTTAAAGAATAATATTATTGAAACAAACTGATAGGCGAGCGGCTTACACCCATGGATTTATCATCTAAGTAGTCTGATACTTTATAATAAGCTTTTCCATAAAGCTTTCGTTTCATTGTAGTTTTAAACTTGTTAAGGGGTAGATCTTGAATGTCAACTTGGATCTTATTGTAAAACCAAACGCTGGTGTCAAATTAATTTACTCTCTTGCAGTCATTACATTTCGCGATACTTTAACAGCCAGGCGAAAGTGTCGAAAATACTCTCTCGAATCCGTTTGAACTAAATATAAAAAAATAAAAATAAAAACAGGCAAAGGCAGGCCGTTACAATTGTACCGTATATATAAACATTCCGGTTTTAGTAATATAATTAAATCTCAAACGGTATTTCGTTTTATATATATTTTATGGTCTAGAATAATCCGTGGAGTAGCAAAACGACTTGTTTGCTGGAATATCGGTTTCTGTTACTGTCCGATTTTAATATAGATTTTTATCCTAAGTGACCGTCCAAGTGTACAATTCAAAACAGTTTTTTTATTTAATTTTTACGGTGGATTAATATTGACGTATAATTACATGTTTTAATTTACATCTAATTTCCGTTGGCGCTTTTTTTTTAATGCTGCTGGGTTATTTATATTATTATGAATATTATATTATGGTTAAGAGTCATGATAGCTCAAAGCGCAACGAACCTGTCTCAAATTTATAAGGCCATAGGGCCATGGTTCGAATGCGGGCGTGTACTAATGAGTTTTTCGGACTTAAGTACATAACTATCACTGACTTCGTGCCTCGGAGAGCACGTTAAGCAGTCGGTCCCGGGTGCTGTCAATAGATGGCGGTCGTTACAATCCCCAACCCGCAGTGGAACAGCGTGGTGGATTTAAGCTTCAAGCCCCCCTACCCCAGCCGAGGCCTAAGCCCCTGCAGTGGGGCTAAAATGGGCTGATGAAGAAGATACCAATTTTTCGTAAATAAAAAACAACAAAATTATTTTGTAGTGGTACGGGATCGTTGGTATACGAGTGACCGGTTTTAATAATATTATGACCAGATTATGTTATATTTTTTTAAGTAAACAAAATAACAAAAACATGAATTATCAAATCACGAGCAAACTGACCGCAACATAAGTTCAAACTATGCAGTTGTTAGCCTTGCGAGAACTTGTTTAGGACGCACCGAGCTAATTTTACACTGTTCTAGAAATAATAACAGGTCCCGTGTGTTTTGGTCTAGATAATAAATACCTACCATCTCTCAGTTACATTTCGTAGAACATTCTTATCGATGACTACCAATAAACATTGATGAATTTCAAACAATATATATAAAGCCAAAAACAAATACAATAACAAACAAAATTAGAATCTAATTTAAAACTAAAGTTACATACAAATCAAAAATATTATCTAAATCTGCCGTGCGGCGGAGTGCCTAAGAAGCTGACGACATACCTCGCTGTATAAAAATCTAGGTGCCAAGATAAATCTTGGAAAAACCGGCAAGTGCGAGTCGGAGTTGCAGACGACGAATTCCGTACCACCGTACAATATATAAAAATATCACTTTTCTTGTGTTGGGACCCTCTTTAATTTTTAACTTCATTTTATTTTTATTGTTTGTTGTTTTAGTGGCCACTATGAAAATTCCAAATGTCTATTATAGTTCAGACTATACAGCTCTATGACAGATGGACGGACGGATGGACACCAGAGCCTTCGTCTTTGGGGAGCCTACTCTTTGGGTACAGAAGCTTAATAATAACTGACGCCCCTCAAGCCCTTACGACCTTATTGTATCGACCCCAAATGGCCCAAATACGTTACCAAGGCAGCATATATTCGCGTCGTTTCGATACTCAGCAGCGGTCGCTGCCGCACCTCACCCTTAGATGACGTATCAACACAAGTGCCATCCCACACCAGCGACCTCCCCTGATTCCATAGAACGACGATATAATCGACGATCGCTTAGCCTAGTGGGTAGCGACCCTGCCTACGAAGTTGGAGGTCCCGGGTTCGAATCCCAGGTCGGGTCAGTATTTATATGATGAATATCGTTACTGGTACCGGGTCTTGGTTGTTATATGTATGTGGTGTCTTCGCTTGGTACCCAAAACACAAGGTAATACTTAGTTTGGGGCCTAGACGTTGGTGTGATGTATACGTCATTATTATTATTATTATTATTATTATTATTATAAATAAATACAAAATATAAAAAAACAGATCAAATGGGAGTCGTACTATAAAAAATCGCGTAGCATATTAGTTAAGTTTTTTTTTCAAATGTGTGCAAATTTTGAAGTAGAATTTGTCACCAAACTTTTAAGGGCGACTGGGGGGTCGGTTTTCCAAACTTACTAAAAAAAAACCTATTTTATTATTTTCACCAAAAATCTTGAAATTTTGAAAGTAATGGAAGGAGGCTTAGAATTCGTGTAGATTCAAAACTAGGCGCTATCGCGTGACTGTGTGAAATATGTTGGGATTCGCGACACAAACCGTCTCGGTCGTTTTAAAAATAAATTTTAAAACCACAAGTCAGTCCGCGTAATAAATACTTGCTAATGAAGCGCAGATGTGACGTAAATATTGAATGAAATCGCAAAAAAAAAATTACAAATGGACCTTACTAGATGAGATTTTTAGCAAATATGTGCACAGACAGACATCTAGACTGTAATTTTAATATTAGTACATACCTGTCAGAAAAATAAAAACTATATCTGAATATTTAATATCTCACAAGTGTGTGTGAATATTTTTTCTTGTCATTAGGTGCAAAGATTACGACAATTTAAACGATTTTTTTTTTGTTCGGCTTACGTCGTAATCCTCTTCTTGTATAAAGTAGCTGTTGTGTACATAATAGTTTGCACACTTAATAGCCTATTCAATATAAGTAATAACACACACAATAACACACACAATCACAACAACGTCTAGGTCCCAAATTAAGCATTAGCTTGTATTTTGGGTACCAAGCGAAGACACCACATACATATAACAACCAAGACCCGGTGCCAGTATTAATATTCATCATATAAATACTGACCCGACCTGGGATTTGAACCCGGGACCTCCAGCTTCGCAGGCAGGGTCGCTGCCCACTAGGCTAAGCGGTCGTCAAGTTATTTAAAAACTTAAAAAATTACTTAAGTATTGGAAATTATATTGGCTTTGAATACATATATTGTTGCTTAGGCGGTTCGCTAAATGAAATTACTCCTGCTATAGTTTACCTTAAAAAAATACTTCTTCATCAGCCCAGTTTACCCCACTGCAGGGGCTTGAGCCTCTTCCAGAGTGAGGGGGGCTTGTAAAAAAAAATTTAATCGGCCCTTTTTAAGGTTTCATATCTCAAAAGGATAAAAACCCTCATAGGATCACTTCGTTGCCCGTCTGTCTGTCTGTCTGTCAAGACCATTTTTCTCAAAAACGTGTGGAGGTGCAAGTTGGAATTAATGTCTAGATCTCTTCGGTTCCTTGGAGCTGTAAAACAATCAATTTTCTAAGATAACCCAATAAAGAAATAGGTCCATTTATTAAATAATCACGACATAGTGGGATTGAAAGGGTAGTGTTCATTATGAGCTTTTACTGACTCCAGCTTATAAGACCAAAGCATGCAATGAGAAAATACGACCAACTAAGCTCACACTTTTGCTGTGACAATTCTGTAGGTATCTCGATGTACATTCATGATACCTACATAAATAATTGATTGGGTAGCCTCTTTATGAAAACAACACAATGCATTTGTTTATTAGTCCAAGTAGAAAGCCATAGAATAGAATCAAAGCTTAGGATTGACGATTGCATAACCTTTCTTGATTTTAAATGGTTAATACTTTAAAAAAATAAAAGCACTTTTCAGTATATGCATTTCACAATTGCTAAAAAAATAAGTACCTGCGCACAACCTGTTTTTACAATAACAATGAAATGTACAATTTTAGGGGAAAATTGTGTCAATCATAATTTTCTAGTTGTTATTTTCTGGAGTAAGAGGGTGTTATAGCTACTCACAGACAAGTCAACCTTATAGACCACGCTTTGACAGGGAGTAGCATTCGCCAAGGCTATGTAGTGACACTACATGACTACGTCTCTTGTGAGCAGTCAGTTGGAAGCACGTCGGAAGCCATTAAATTGTCAATTTTGAACGAGCCAATGAAAACTAGCCGACCTCTCCCCGCACCCCGCCACTTTTTGGCGATTTCGTTTTCGTACTGACGTTTATTAAAGCGTGGTCTATAGGTTGACTGGTCTGTGTAGCTACTAGAATAGCTTCCGAAGGTGGCGCCACTGGCAGTTTAGGTCTCTGTTAAAATTATGTAAATAGGTTAAGTTATTTATTCGCATTTCAAACATTTCCCAAATATTTTGTCGTTAACATGACAAATACAAGTACTAACATTGCCTCCATGTCGTTTATAATAAATTACTAATGCATTTATCATTTAGTGTTACTAAAATATTGAGACATTGCGCGACTCTATCGTGTTAGCGTGGGAGTGCGCTGGTGACCGACGATTGTGTAAGTAGGCAGCCGGCAGCGGAATACTGTTTTCCGCTGCACCTATGGTCGCCTCTTCCTTGTGCGTTGTATTCATGTTATACTTAATATACAACCACGTTATATTGATCGTTCTTTCGGGAATATTATTTTATTGTAAAAATTTGATTTTGTAGTTTTTTTTTTCAAAAACGGTATCATTGAATAGTGTCTTAAGCCTCGAAAAAATCTGGATGTGGTTTAAAAAAACTTCGTATGTAAGATATGTACATGTCAGTTTTTTTTTTTTTTCAGTAACAATTCCCTTGCTGAATTTCGGCATGGTCCAGGGTTGGCTCTCGCCGATGTTGTCACTGCTGCAGTCCCCAGAAACTCCGTCGTCGCAACCCTACACAAGGAACGATGTGTCGTGGGTCGCATCTGTAACTTACATCACTGCCATAATATTCGGCGCCCCAATGGGCTATTTGACTGACAGATACGGAAGAAAAGCCATGACTCTGATGTTGACTCTATCGTTGATAGTAAGTGGTATTTATAATATAAAAACCAGCCAAATTTGTGTCTCACCACCCGCAGAGTAGGGTTTCTCATTCAACGCGGCTATGCAAATAGTCGAAAATAACAAATTTTTTTTTCGGTTTAAGTGTTTTTTCTCAATTATTCTGAAACTTATATGTATTGTAGTAACTGGAATTTTGAACGAAGGTATCTTGTTATATCTACCTACAATTACTCTCTCAGATTTTTAAATACTTCCTTCGTTTAAAAATGCCAGGCGCGACTTAAGTGGTATTTTAGAGCTGGATATTTCAGAAATGAAAGGGGGTACAATAAAAGTGATCGAAAGGACCTACATCATGATCATCATCATCATCATCAGCCCATTTTTACCCCACTGCAGGGGCTTAGGCCTCCCCCAGGGCGAGGAGGGGGGCTTGGAGCTTAAGTCCACCACGCTGCTCCACTGCGGGTTGGGAACTGTAACGACCGCCATCTATTGACAGCGAGCGTCCGGGACCGACTGCTTAACATGCCCTCCGAAGCACGGTGTCAGTGATATTGTGTATTTAAGTCAGAAAAACTCATTGGTACACCTATGGACCTAAAGGACCTACATTTCATTTTAATAGAATTTCCTACATACTACATGCTATATGCCTGACTGGATAAAGACAAAAAATATTTCGCCTTGACTTCGATGGTTTCGAGTCGAAGTTCGGTAAATCGAAGTATACAACTAGTTCCAAAAATTTTGGCGGCTAATAAATGGGCAGAAAGCTACTTGCCTATTCGTTCGAGAGCCCTATTCAAAAATATCAAAAGGTTTACACAATTCAAACATTCTAGCGTCCTTGGAAGACATTGAAAATGTACTATTTAAATTTTCATGTTAATTTATTAAATATTTAAATTCGTATTTACGTAAATACGTTCCGTTTCGCGCCTTTAATTGTCGATTTTACGCGGTTGTTATACCTCCCCTCGGAGGTCTATCAACCTTCGCAGAGCAACAAGCTAGGTATAAAGTTAGTATCACGACCCTCGCGTTTGGTACTGTTTTGCATGTTGCTAGAAGACCACTTCATTTGTAAAAATGGATAATCTAAGGTTGTTGCAGCTTCTAAAAGATTTGTTGTTGGCCTATATCATTCCAGATATTTTCTCGTAACACAACATCTTTATAAGTGGGTAGCGATGCATCATACAAAGACCTCTGTTTGGCCACTAATTCAATTTTAACTTTTCTTCTTCTTCTAAAGCCTGAGCAATCAAAAACAATCTTACGCAGTTGATTGTCACATTGCTTCCATTTTGCCGTGGGTTTTCTTGCCTTATTTTTCAAAACGCCTTTGTAACCGGCCGCCATTTCAGTGCTTTATTGATTGTTGAGAACGGAGTCTACAGTTTTTATTATGTCTGTAATTTAATCGTAAACTTTTTTCCCACAGATCTATTGGCTGATAAAAATATGTTGTCTACAACCATGGGCGTTGATTTTGGCAAGGAGCATAGCCGGTATACCATGCTCCGCCTGCTATATTGTTCTACCGATTTACATAAAAGAAATAAGCGACATAGATCTGAGAGGCGCGTTGGGATCTCTTTTGATTTTGAGCCGAAACGTCGGCTATTTAATTAGCTATATTTGCGCGGATTTGATGGAAGTGAAGGCTTTGTGCTGGTTCAGTTTGATGGTACCTTGCGTCGTGTTTTTGCTGTTCCTGGGAATGCCTGAGACTCCCGAATTTCTTATCAAACAAGGAAAAGTTGAGGTAAGCTGTTTTTGATACATCCTTTACACGCTGCCATTTTATGGCTTCGGCTATGATCGTCAAACATCGAGTATATTCGTTTTCATTACACATTAAAAAGACGGAAGAACAAAAGTTCTCATTTAATTATAAACCGTATTACAAATACATAAAGTTCAATTATTATTTCATAAAATGTACTATTGAAATAAAATCGCTCTGCACTCGCATGACGGACGCAGTGCATTGCTTTAATATTAGTTCTTTAAATATATTATTATCTAAAAAAATTTCAATTATCCTTATTTATTAGTTAAATTATTTCGTATGCACTGAAAATTATTTAAAGTACAATGAAAGTAACTAATCATAACTAAAAGTAAGGAAAATAAAAAGTTATCATATAACTTAATGTTTAAGCATTTTAAAATATGTTTAAAACATAAATTATACAACCCTTACATATAGAAAAAAAATATAATGAAAGTAATGAAAGTACTAAAAAATATAATTAAAATTATTCATTATAGCTATCCTAATAATATTTGTTTGCACTGTAAAGACAAAACACAAAAGCATACACTCGATACCATACAGATGTGCCTTAATATTTAATAAATACAAAACAATTAAATTTAAAGAGACACAACCTGTACGACAATTTAACGATTGGTTATTAGTTCGTTTGGGCTTTCCGTTATCTATGCTGCAATTAGCTTATACGATTATTTTGGCTCGTGTCAATCGCATCGAGTAATTCTTAGGAGTTTCTCGACATCTTCGCACCGCTGACACCCTAGTGTGCCTCCTGGCCGCTTCGATGAAGTCGTTGGAGTTTCCGGGCTAACGACACGCCTTATTCTGCTTCAGACGGTTGTTTAGTGGGTACAACTCCCACAAACCCGCACGCCCGGGCGCGCGGAAACTGTAAAGTTTAATCCGCCTTCCCACCGCAAGGGAAGAAAAAAGTAAACAAAATGAAGGATCTATAAATATATTTGATTAATTTTTAAATAAATTTTAATATGATGCTTGGGTACAATCACAGACCAGTCAACCTATAGACCACGCTTTAATAAACGTCAGTATGAATACGAAATCGCCAAAAAGTGGCGGGGTGCGGGGAGAAGTCGGCTAGTTTTCATTGGCTCGTTCAAAATTGACAATTTAATGGCTTCCGACCTGCTTCCAACTGACGGCTCACTAGTGACGTAGTTATGTAGTGTCACTACATAGCCTTGGCGAATGCTACTCCCTGTCAAAGCGTGGTCTATAAGGTTGACTTGTCTGTGGGTACAATGCATTCGCTTGGATTACGCAAATAGCTTGTCTTTAAAGGACAAACAAAATGGTAGCCGGTATAAACACAATACTATCGTTTTAAAAATATTTACAAAACTGATTGTCGGCGTTGACTAATAGTAGATACATACGGTAAATGATGTTATGGAAAACTTGTCCCCTCTTGAAAAAACTCGCGTGACTAAGAATTCTATGCACTCTCTGATATGTGTCACTCAGCGAAAGAAGGCCTAAGCCACAAAGATAAAAACCGGACAAGTGCGAGTACCATCGTACAATATAAAAAACATGTTCATTGTATCGTGACCCCTTTTAATTTTTAACTTAATTTTATTATTAGTTGTTACAGCGGCCACAGTAGTACAGATTTCATTAAAAAATTTCATGTGTAAGCAACATTTTTTTTCCATCAGCCCTTTTTTATCCCACTGCAGCGGCTTAGGCCTCCCCTCAAGACGAGGAGGGCTTGGAACTTAAATCCACCTCGCTGCTCCAATGCGGGTTGGAGGATTGTAACGGTTGCTATCAATTGACAGCAACCGGGACCGACTGCTTAAGGTGCTCTCCGAGGCACGGAGTCAGTGATAGTTAATGTATTTAAGTCAGAAAAAACTCGAACCACGGCCACATGAGCGTAAGCAACATAAAAGTTAGAATTGACTAGAAGCACTCTTCTGCGTTTATCGTCTAACCACTCATCTAGCTAGCTGGTGCAAGATGGTGAGTTTCAGTCCGCGAGGTCCTCGCACGCCGGTCTCTATCCACGCGAAATCCCCGCGCGTCGGTGTTGACCCCCGCGAAATTGCATTTGACATTTTCGATACTGTGAAGTGACATTTATGACTCTATTAAAACCAAACGCTGCTGTCAAATTTATTTACTTTATGGTAAGCAATGATCTCACAACCACTTATTATCAAAAACGTCGAAAAAATAAACATTTATCTTGTATGAGGACATCTTTTAACCTTTTCACTAGTTATCAATCATTATCAATTAATCGTCTCTGTTAATTAAATGGGTCGTGACCTTCAATCTGACCAAATATGGTTAATGAGTTGCGAATAGTTTTAACTTTATTTTGTTTTTATTAATAGTTAATATAGCGGCATATAGTATAATGTAAAATGTATCACCATGTTTGCATATTTTGAGAATTTTGTATGACATAGATTTCAATGGCGTTAATACATATGTATTGTTTTAGGAAGCGAAAGTAGTGTTGGCTTGGCTAAGAGGTGTTTCTCTAGTGGACAAAACATTGGACGAAGACATCGAGAAGATGACGGTCGTTGAAAAAGACACCAAAGCTGAATCGAAATCCGCTTGGGGCATAATATGTGAGTTTTATTGTACCACGTCCATCGATGTATAAATTAAGAAGATGCAGTTCGTTACGCAAAAACGTCATTAAAATAAGTGCTAAACACGCTCGATATCACTTATTTCGTAGTGTTGTTAAACAAGCGATACGTTTCTTGCACATTTTATATACTCTAGCTAGCTGGTGCAAGATGGCGAGTTTTCGCAAAATTCCCGCGCGCCGGTAGTAGTGTAAAATTGGGGAGTCTGGCTCACATTTTGTATGGTATATAATTGGGGAGTCTGGCTCACTTTTTCGTTATTTGCTGAAAACCGTGGTCCGTTTTAAAAGTCTCGCTTCGCTCTCACGGACCACGGTTTTCAGCAAATAACGAAAAAGTGAGCCAGACTCCCCAATTATATACCATACAAAATGTGAGCCAGACTCCCCAATTTTTTTTCTCGGAAAACACGATCTCTCATTTTGAGGTGAAAGAAATTTTATAAAACACTCACCGTTACGACAACCGATAACTTTAAACACATGACAAATTTCAACACCAACAAAATTTTTACTCTTAAATATTTTACTATAAGTCACAACACGACAACACGAGTTGATTGCAGGACGTCGATTTACTAAATGGTAAATCAAGTATGTCCCTACTCTACACCTAATCCCAATTAAAAAACCGGATAAGTCCGTTTAGCATATATTATTGAATTTTACTTAATAAGTAGATGAAAAGAAATATACTTCTCACTAGAACTATAATAATTTTTTTATAACAACTTTGTCACCTAAGATTAACTAAATTATTTAAAAACTTATGCATTAATTATTACGCTGTTTTTTTTTTATTCGATTGTATTTATTTCATTAGAACTACAATAATTTTTTACAACCTTTTTTCTCGTATAAATTGCTTAATTAATTAAAACTATAAAATGTTTTCTTACTTAATATTATTGCTGTAATATCGTATTCAATTTAACTTTAAAAAAATATTTTGAAATACAGATTTAGACCCTTTCGGAAACAGAATACTTACACACTTCCATTAAAAGTAATAAGGACTTTTGTTCCAAATTATGAATGAATTATTGTTTTGACAAAGACACGTGTATGGTACAGTTAACAATACGTTTTATCAGCGTTTGAGAAGTTACAATTTTATTATTTAAAAGAGTCTATTTATGAAATAATATAATAAACTTTAATAGAATAAACATAAATGACGATCAAGTAATTGTTCACGACTTTATTAATAAATACTAACTGACTGAAAAAAAAAAAAAGCTGATGACATATTTTGCAAATTTACAAAAAAAATTAAAATATTATAAAATATTTGTATGTATAGAAACTTAAAAAGTTTTTTTTTGATGTTGTGTAATGATTAAATAATTTAAATTAAAAAATATTTTTTATATTTCTCGTTGACTGTATACATCACACATCAAATGTTTCATTAACAAGTGTTTCACTGTGTCAAGACTTTGGTTTCAAATTATGAATGAATTATTGTTTTGACAAAGACACGTGTATGGTACAGTTAACAATACGTTTTACCTGCGTTTGAGAAGTTACCATTTTATTATTTAAAAGAGTCTATTTATGAAATAATATAATAAACTTTAATAGAATAAACATAAATGACGATCAAGTAATTGTTCACGACTTTATTAATAAATACTAACTGACTGAAAAAAAAAAAAGCTAATGTCATATTTTGCAAATTTACAAAAAAATTAAAATATTATAAAATATTTGTATGTACAGAAACTTAAGAAGTTTTTTTGATGTTGTGTAATGATTTAATAGTTAAAATTAAAAAATATTTTTTTATATTTCTCGTTGACTGTATACATCTAACATAAATGTTAAGAATGTTTCATTGTTTTAACTATGACACGTGTAAGTTTTTCGTATCTTTAACCCTGAACGAACAAAAATGCTTTGTACATGCAAAGTGCTAAAAATGGCTTTAGGAAATAAGTTTCTCATGTTTTATGATTTTCAAGTCTCGACTTGCGTTTATAAAACGGAACTGGGTTACGATAATTTTTTTCTATCATGTTTTTATAGTTTTGTTTTTAAACCTTGAAGACAGTTCACACGTGTATCGAAGCGTATATAAACCATACTCCAAGCTTATTCGACACCAGTCTACGATAGGCGAAGTTCCTAGTAGTAACAAAAATACAAAGTGTTCTTGCAAAAACCAAGCACCAAGTAATACTTCAGTGGTACCATGGCTGAAATGTGAGTATAAAAATGTAGGTATATTACATTATTTTCAAACTTTTATAAATATTCATTATATTTTTTATAAAATAATCAATTGTTATTTCATGTTTTTTATAGCATTAATTTTTTACTGATTATACTACGTTGAAAATTGTGTTTAAAAATTTGATTACGATATTAACATTCTATATAAATTATGGTTGTGATTTTTACGTAGGTGAAAGCATGCATGATTATAATAGAAGCGCAAAAATATGTGTGTTTTTTTTTTTCTTTTATAAATACACATTATATTTTTATGAAAATGCTCATTTGTTACTTTATGTTTTACGTTAATTTGAACTGATTATATTACATCGATTATTGTGTTAAATTAATTACGATATTAGATTTTCTATAAAAACTACGACTTTGATTTTTAGGTAAAAGTCTCCACGATTGTAATAGATATTTCATGTTTTTATAGCACTAATTTTTTACTGATTATACTACGTTGAAAATTGTGTTTAAAATTTGATTGCGATATTAACATTCTATATAAATTACGGTTTTGATTTTACGTAGGTAAAAGCATGCATGATTATAATAGAAGTGGAAAAATATGTGTTTTTTTTTTTCTTTTATAAATACACATTATATTTTTATGAAAATGCTCATTTGTTATTTTGTGTTTTACGTTAATTTTAACTGATTACATTACATCGATTATTGTGTTAAATTAATTTTCTATAAAAACTACGACTTCGATTTTTAGGTAAAAGCCTCTACGATTGTAATAGAACTGGGAAAAAAAATTGTATATTGCGTAATTATTTTAAGTGGTCTTGTTTTTTATTTGTTATAGAAACCTTCCAACTATATTCGATTCTGATGAGGGTTTATCGTCGATATCACCTAGTACATCTAAAAATTTAAAACGCAAATCATCTAAGAAATGTTCAAAGAAAACACGCACCGATTTCATGAAGGATCTTTTCGGAGACGAAAGTGATACTGAAATATGTGTGAAGAAAACTGAATTATCGGGTATTTTATGGAAGCGAGTTGCTAATGGAATGACAAAACAGACTGAAAACAATGCGAATGGGGAATTCTTTTTGGAATTAAAACTTTACTATACGTCCGAAATCGAGAAATTACCAGATGATACTCGTTGGAAATTCGCTTTGATAAATACGAAAATTAAATTACAAAGAGAGTCTGATGACTTTAAATATTTGCAACGTCTTTTATTGAACATAAAAGAGAAATTTGCAAAATCTGAAGCACAATTTATTCCTGAAAAGAAAAAGTAAAATATTATTTTCTTAAACTTACCGATTTAAATAACGTGTTATTTTCATACTTTATGTATTTCGTGTAATAGAATATAAGCCTACATTGTAATCAGTGTATTTTTTAATTAAAGGTAAAAATTAGATTTTCTCTGAATTATCGGGTATTTTATGGAAGCGAGTTGCTAATGGAATGACAAAACAGACTGAAAACAATGCGAATGGAGAATTCTTTTTGGAATTAAAACTTTACTATACGTCCGAAATCGAGAAATTACCAGATGATACTCGTTGGAAATTCGCTTTGATAAATACGAAAATTAAATTACAAAGAGAGTCTGATGACTTTAAATATTTGCAACGTTTTTATTGAACATAAAAGAGAAATTTGCAAAATCTGAAGCACAATTTATTCCTGAAAAGAAAAAGTAAAATATTATTTTCTTAAACTTACTGATTTAAATAACGTGTTATTTTCATACTTTATGTATTTCGTGTAATAGAATATAAGCCTACATTGTAATCAGTGTATTTTTTAATTAAAGATAAAAATTAGATTTTCTAGGTTTAAGTATAAATTAACAAGCAATGCTTACAAAGTAAATAGTAGATAACTTGGTTTACATATGGTATTGTATTACCTATTTTTTTTTTTACTTTGGATGCAATCTGATAAAACTACATATTTTGATTTTATTATTGTGCACTACGATATTTTATTAATATGACGAATAAAATATATTGTAATATTTGTGGTATAAATGTTACAAAGAAAATATACTATGCTCATCTTAGAACAAACTTACATAAAAAAAATTGTTTGTTACAAAGCCACATTGATAATGTACGGCTTATAAATTCGGCATTTAAAAACAGACTACTTTCTTTTAGAATAGATGGTATTCATGATAGGTATTTACTTCCAGAAGATTTTTTAAATGATGTACGAGTTTCGGTGAATAAGTTAATTAAATATATTCTTCATCAACATAATAGCTGTAAAATAAATTTTGAATTGTTTTGTTATTATTCTTTACCACACCAAATAAAGACCGAGTTGAAATCATTTACAGTGAAGTATAAGAAATTTTATCACAATACTGATATCAATGAATATTATAACCATGTTAAAGCTACACTCATTCGGAAATGTAGCGAATTTCAATTAAAAGATTCGGGTTGGTTTATTTCCAGTGTATCTCATCTTGAAATGAATATAAATAAATACACACCATTACGAGGGGGTTCTTACATACCATTACCTAAAAATATTCAGAGTACGAAAAGTTGTTTAAACATTAAAAACACTGACTCTCATTGTTTTTTATGGTGTGCAGTTGCATCTTTATTTCCAGTGAAAAAAAATGGTACACGCACTGCATCATATCCAGATTACAAACAAATATTTAAAATAGATGGGATGAATTTTCCTCCTACTAATAGAGATATAAAGATATTCGAAATGAATAATCCAACATTTACAGTAAATATTTACGGATTAGATTCAAAAAATCAACTTGTAGGCCCGCTCTACAAGACAGAATATCGTAGTATAAACCATATTAATTTATTATATATAGAAAATTCTCAACATGGGCATTATTGTTTAATAAAAGATTTTGAACGGCTTATTAGACACCAAGTAACGAGGCATAAAGGCAAAATATATTTTTGTGATGAGTGTATGTTATTTTTTTCCTCATATGATAGTATGGAGATGCATAATTGTGCTCGAATTAAAACGGTATTGCCCAGACCTGGTACAATCTTACAATTCACTCACTACGAGAGATTGCAACGTATTCCTTTCGTTATCTATGGTGATTTCGAAACTATGTTATTACCTCTTAATAACAACCAGAACTGTGAAACTAAATACACAAAATTAACAAAAAGACACGTACCAATAGCATTTGCTTATTATATATGTTGTGCATATGATTCGAGTTTAAATAAATTCATTTCATATCGAGGAAAAGATTGCGTTCATATATTTGTAAAGTCATTAACGGAACATGTTAACGAAATTCATAGAATTAATACGACTGAAAAGAAAAAAATGATTCCGTTATCATTGCAACAACAAATTGAATACAATAGCGCCACTCACTGTTATATATGTAATAATTTACTATTGGGTGATGTAGTTCGCGATCACTGTCACAGAACAGGCGTATACAGAGGCGCAGTACACTCACATTGTAACTTGCTTTTAAAGACTTGTACGTTCATTCCATTTTTCTTTCATAACTTAGCGGGGTATGATTGTCATTTATTTATAAAAGAGCTTAGTGAATCTGATGGCAGGATAGAGGTGATACCTAAAGGGAAAGAAAAATATATTTCTTTTACTAAATTCATAAAAAATGTATACGATGTTCGTGAGTCATATATTCCTCTCAGATTTGTTGATTCTTGTCATTTTCTCAACACGAGTTTAGATAAATTATCTAAAACATTAGAGTATGATAAATTCTTGAATCTCAGACGCTTTTTCTCTGATAAAAATAAATTTCGATTAGCATGCCGTAAGGGAGTGTATCCGTACGAATATATGGATAGTTTAGATAAATATAATGAAACAGTATTGCCACCGAAACAAAGTTTTTATAATACTTTAACATCAAATCATATTTCAGACGATGATTATAAACATGCTTTTGATGTATGGGAAAAATTTTCCATATGCAATTTAGGACAATATACTGATTTATATTTAATGATCGATGTTCTATTATTATGTGATGTATTTGAAAATTTTCGTACTGTTTGCCAAAAAAATTATAAACTAGATGCAGCTTTTTATGTAACCGCTCCTAGTCTTAGCTGGGACGCAATGCTTTTAAATACTGGTGTAAAATTAGAATTAATTTCTGACATTGAAATATATCAAATGCTTGAACAAGGCATCCGAGGCGGATTATCACAGTGTTCTTTACGATATGCAAAAGCTAATAATATTTATACTGAAGACTACAGGGAAGATAGACCAAATACTTATCTTTTATATTTAGATTGTAATAATTTATATGGATACGTGATGATGAAAAACTTACCGATTTCAGAATTCAAACTTTTACAAAGTGATGAATTATTATCTTTCGACATAGATTCATGTCATGAAAATTCAGACATTGGATTTATATTAGAGGTTGATTTAATCTATAACGAGGACTTACATGACTCTCACAAAGATTTACCATTTGCACCAGAAAAAATGAAACCTCCTGGAGGAAAGACTTATAAATTGATCGCAAATCTGTACAATAAATATCACTATGTTATTCATTATATGCATTTAAAACAGTGTTTAAATCATGGTTTGATATTGAATAAAATTCATAAAATTCTTTCATTTAAACAAAGTAATTATTTAAAACAATATATAGATTTGAATACAAGTTTGCGTCAATCCTCACAATCTACGTTTGAACAAGATTTTTTTAAATTGTTCAATAATTCAATATTTGGAAAAACTTTAGAAAACAAGCGGAAGCAAATATCTGTAAAATTAGTTGATCGATGGAGTGATGAAAAAAATTACACAAATAAATACATAGGTGCTGAAAAATTGATTGCTCAACCAAATTTTCATAATGTATCAATTTTTTCTGAAAATTTCGCAGCAGTTCAGATGGACAAGTCGGAAATTTTACTTGACCGTCCTATATACATAGGATTTACTGTACTAGAATTAAGTAAATCCCATCTTTATAGCTTTCACTATTCTTTTATTAAACCAAAATATGGGGATAGAGCACAACTGTGCTACACCGACACTGACAGTTTATTATATTACATAATACCTACAAATGATTGTATTTATAAAGATCTAAAAGAAAATCTTGAATTATTTGATACAAGCAATTTTAGTAGGAACAATATTTATGATTTACCACTAGTAAATAAAAAGGTACCAGGTCTGTTTAAAGATGAATTAGGAGGGACAATCGTTGATGAATTTGTAGGTTTAAGATCTAAACTATATTGTATAAAAACCGAAAACGATGAAATCAAAAAGGCAAAGGGAGTTAGCAAAGCAGTGTTAAATCTTTTAACTACAGACGAATACAAATCTACTCTTAAAACTAACAATACATTGCGCTCATGTATGAATGTATTTAAATCAATCAAACACACGATATTCTCGCAAGAAGTAAATAAATCCGTGTTGAATGCTAATGATGATAAAAGATTAATAATTGATAAATATAACACATTGCCTTGGGGACATTACAAATTATTTTAAGTATGCTATGTACAAATATATCTGATATTTTTTATAACCAAAGTGTACATCTATAAAAATATGTATGTATTTTTACCATTAAATTAAGTATATTACTGAGTTCATCTCTGTTTTTATTTCATAACCCTATAATTCTTTAAGAGACTACAACGTTTATGCTGAATAATGATTCACCATAATAATAATAATAATAAATATTATTATCGAAAGAGAAAAAAAGGTTTTGGATTTTTCAATGATATGCTGAATAAATTACCGTTTGAGCTACATGTACCCGGTTATCAGTTTTGCGGTCCTGGAACTAAACTCAAAGATCGATTAGCACGAGGTGATATGGGTATTAATCCACTTGATTCAGCTTGTCGCGAACATGATATAGCGTATTCGAAAAACAGAGATAATGTTCATATGAGAAATCAGGCTGATCGTATGCTAGCATCAAAAGCGATGAAACGAGTATTTAATAGAGATGCATCAATGAGTGAAAGAGCAGTTGCGTTAGGCATTGCGTCCGCGATGGGTGCCAAGTCAAAATTAGGTCTTGGTATCACAAATAAAAATAAAACAAAGAAAAAAATTAAAAGATCAAAGAAACCTTTCAAGCATGTTATTAAAATAGCTAAATCATCTATGTCTAAAGAATCTGATCCTATAAAATCTGCACTGAATGGTGTTCGTAAAGTGATTCGTCAAGTAGGAGGGAAAAAAAATATCAATTGTCCTAGAATTTTACCTCTGCCACAAAAAATTGGTGGAGTACTTCCTTTTTTAATACCACTTTTTGCTGGATTAAGTGCAACAGGTGCTTTGGCTGGTGGAGCTGCTGGAATCGCGAAAGCAGTCAACAATGCTAAAAATGCTGTAGAACAACTTAAAGAACAAAAAAGACATAATGAAAAAATGGAAGCGATATCTTTAGGAAAAGGAATGTTTCTTAAACCTTATAAGAAAGGTTTAGGTATTTATATAAAACCTTCAAAAAACTATTAACACTACCAAACAGAGCTCTTACAAATATTGATTTAACAAAATATGCTAGAATTTTAAATATTCCAAACTTTAGAGGTGTTTTTATGAGAAATGATTTACCTAACTCACCTCCTTGGACACATGAATCTGGTATAATAAACTTAGATAGTAAAGATGGTCCTGGAACTCACTGGGTAGCTTATAAGAAAAAAAACAATTGTGTCTTTTATTTTGATAGTTTTGGAAATTTACCACCTCCATCAAATTTATTATCATATTTAAAAGTGCAAAATGTAAAATACAATTATAAAAAATATCAAAGCTTCAATACATTCAATTGTGGACATTTGTGTCTTAAATTTCTTAGTGATAATTTAACTTAAATATATATCAGAACGTCAACTCATTATAGATTCAGTCATGAGTGAATCATGGACATTAACGTTAAGCGGTGTTGGACCCGTTTTAGAAGCACAATATTTTCCTCCTATTGAATTATCATCAAAAAACTATGTGCTTGGTTTAGTAGAATTCTTGACTTTTAATTCCATTCCCAATATCGATGAAAGAAATAACAAATTCTATATCGATGACAAAGTTATTGTAATTCCACCAGGTAGTTACGAAATCGAAAACATTGAAAAATATTTAACTGATGCATTAGATAAATTTAATATTTTCATATCGATAAAGCCTGATGAAAATCAATTGCGATGTAAAGTGAGATGTAGTAAAAAAGTTGATTTTACCCATAAAGATTCTTTGGGAAATTTGTTAGGATATTCTCCTAGAATTCTAGATCCAAACGTTGATTATTTATCAGATATACCTGTTTCCATAATCAAAGTAAACGCTTTGCGAGTAGAATGTAACATAACAGGAGGGGCGTATATTAATTCTAATCAAGCTCACATTATTCACGAATTTTTCCCCACGGTTCCACCTGGATATAAAATAGTAGAAGTACCATCGCAAGTCATTTATCTTCCTGTTATGGTTAAGGCAATACATAATATTCAGTTGAAAATAGTCGATCAAGACGGAGATCTAGTAAATTTCCGAGGAGAAATTATAACAGTGCGATTACATCTTAAGTCAATAGCATAGAATGGGTGTGGTTTATAACAGTAAAACCTATTCATATAATAACAACAGAAAATGGGTTTATCCACCCACTCGAGTTCGACCATTGAATCGGTTAACACATCGGAACATACAATTTCTAAAAGGGCTTGGCTTAAGACTTGTTTCAAACTCAATAAAAACAAAATAAAACTTAAATTTTTCTGTTTAATCTGCATTTTACCATGGAAGAACAAGAAGAAATTTTAAATATACAAAAAAGTGTATTATTCGATGAATCAATAGAACATTACGAGTTTCATGCTCATCGTCCATATGCATTAACCACTTTCAACAACAATGATGAAATTCGCATTACTGTTCAACATCAAGATGCTTGTATACTACCCAGCAAAAGCTTTCTACATCTTACCGGAAAACTTATGAAGAGCAATGGTGAGGTTAGCGTTAACACGAATCTCGTAAATATGGGATTATGCTTTTTGTTTGAAGAATTACGTTATGAGTTAAATGCTGTTGAAATTGATCGCAATAAAAACGTTGGTTTAACAAGCCTTATAAAAACATTCATTTCCGCTAGCCCAAATCAAACTACATATCTTGATAATGCTGGATGGAACACAAATACAACTAAGGACATTGTTGATACCAAAGGATATTTTGATGTCTCGATTCCACTCAATTTGTTACTCGGGTTTGCAGAAGATTATAATAGAGTAATAGTGAATGCAAAACATGAACTTATTCTTACCAGAGCTAATACAGACGTAAATGCGATCGTACAATCAGAAAAAAATGTTGATAAAGATGTAAAAATATCCATTTCCAAAATAGAATGGTTAATGCCATATGTTAAATTGTCCGACTTTGCAAAAGTAAATTTACTTAATTATATCGTCAAAGATCCTCCTATACAAATAAGTTTTCGGACTTGGGAACTATATGAATATCCATTATTACCTACGACTACAAACCATGTATGGGTTGTAAAAACATCTACACAACTAGAGAAACCTCGATACGTTATCTTAGGATTCCAAACGGGTCGAAAGAATATACACACAAAAGATGCAAGTTTCTTCGATCATTGTGACATTCGTGACGTTAAATTGTATTTAAATTCTCAAACATACCCTTACGTTAACCTTAATATTGATTTCGAACGAAACCAATATTCACTGTTGTATGATATGTATGCTCAATTTCAAAGCTCTTACTTTGACAAGAACAGGTGTAAACCATTATTGTCAAAAAAGGAATTCAAGGAAATGGCTCCACTTGTTGTATTAGATTGTTCCAAACAAAATGAAACATTAAAAACAGGACCTGTAGACATACGTATAGAATTTGAATCAGAAAAACAATTTCCTCTGCAAACATCTGCTTATTGTTTAATCATACACGATAGAATAATTGAGTACAATCCAATCAGCAGCGCAGTACGCAAATTGTTGTAAAGTAGAGTGGTTGTGTGTTATTTTATATTAAATCAAAATGGAAATATTCAATTTATGTGAGAAAGACATTGAAAAAATACCTATAGATATATTAATCAAACGTTATGGTCACTACATTCATTTATTGTATCATAATGATCGACTACCCAAATCAGTGTTGGATAATGATGATGTGAAGCCTTATTATACTCCTTGCACTATTCATTCTTACGGTGATAATACATCAAACGATCAAGATGAACTCGATAGTCCACTTTTCATGCAAGCGTATTGTAAATTGTGTACGAAGAAAAAAGTATTCAAAACCGATTGATAATTTTTATTTTCTAATTTTGTTAACAATTACCTAATAAATTTTTTACCCATATTTTATGTTTTTTATTTTATATACATAAACTATATACAAATGATTTCTTATTCAGTTTGCTACATCATGAGGTTCATAAAGCAACAAACCGTATTACCTGTAGAGAACCTTGATAATCTTATTGTACCTACCACATCAGAAAAAAACCGTCGACATGGTAAACTATTACCTAATAGCATAAGATCGATTTTTTGCGGTCCCTCCAACTGTGGGAAAACAAATGCTTTGTTAGCGATTATTACACACATGAATGGATTAAGATTTTCGAATATTTACATTTATTCAAAATCCATACATCAATTAAAATACGAACTTCTTAAGAAAGTAATTGCTACTGTTAGTGATATTGGTTACTATATTTTTCAAGAAAATGATGAAATAGTGAAACCTAAAGATATTCTCCCTGGTTCCATCATTATTTTTGATGATATTGTTTGTGAAAAACAGAATAATGTAAAGGAATACTTTTGCATGGGGAGACATCAAGATGTTGATTGTTTTTATCTTTCACAAACTTACTGTTGTGTTCCTAAGCATTTGATTCGTGACAATACTAATTTATTAGTAATATTTAAACAAGATGATTTAAATTTAAAACACATTTACGATGAGCATGTAAATAGTGACATGACTTTTAAAGAATTTAAGAAACTATGTTTTAAATGTTGGAACGTAAAATATAGCTTTGTTGTCATTGATAAGGAGAGTTCTTTAGAAAACGGTCGATATAGGAAAGTCGATATCTTTATAAATATAAAGAGTCCACATTAGTTATAACCAGTTGCAGTTTGTCGTACTAAACACAAACACCATGGAAGTTCAAAGTATTAAAAAACAACAGGACACTTTACGTAAAATCAGAAAGCTTGGCAATGTGATAAGAAAAAAGCATAAATTATTGAAATTGCATAGAAAAAACACAGAAAACACTTTAAACGAAGTCTTTAGACCTTTGACTACTTCTTTAAAGAAAATTAGTGTCACTACACCGAATATTGCACCTAAGAAGGAAGAAGAGCATAAAGAAAATAATAAATATGATGAGCACTATGTAACACATAAAAAAGAAACAGAATCCATGAATACAACTTCAAAAGATGAAAAAACTACTAATATCGATGGTGATGATGATGATTCATTCTTTGACGTAGAAGAACATGAAGAAGAAGAAGAAAACGATTCTTTACAAAAACCAAATCACAGTATTTTATCATATTTATCTTTATTAAAATCTAAAAATCATAAAGATTTAGATCAAATTTATGGTGTGAGACAATTAAAGGGAAAACGCTTAATGTTAGGAAATACACCTATCTATTTTGAAAAAGACAAAATTCTAATAGCAAACAAAAATTATCCCGCTACAGTTGGTTTATTAGAATTGATTTTCAAAAAAGTACCTAACAATAATGCTATAATAGATAGTGATATTGAAAATTACGCAGAAATCATTACAGCTACTAATGCGCATCGTAAACATTTTAAAGATGATGGTGCTCTCCGTATAAACAATACCCCAAAATATATTAACATAATTTCGAGGTTCGCTAATGAAAAGATAGGTAGTGGGGTTTCTAACAATAATACCTTATTACCCACCAATATGTCAACTCCTAGAGTTGGTTTGAATTTCAATTATGTGTATTGGGATAATCCTAATGAGTTGGTAGATCGTTTACGACTTCTATTAGCATCAAGAGCGGCTAGCGGTTATGTCACCCATTCCAATGAAATAATTTCAATCCTAGAGGAATTGCGTGAAGCTAACATTATTTATTAACAAGATTTATCAACTATTTAATCATTCTCTCGAAGTATCTTGAGGAAGTACAATGAGTGTAGACGTATTTGGACGTCAATTATCTAAATCTTCAACAGGACGCCGTGGACCACAAGGAGAAGGATTTAAAATTAATATTGAGGGGAATTATGATATTGAAAATAAACGATTGTGCAATGTGGGAGATGCTTTAGGAGACAGTGATGGTGTATCTTTAAAAATTGTGACAGGATTATTGTCCAATGAAATAAATATTATAAGACGTGAATATAATGAAAGATTTGATCAGTTGACTATCGATAATAATGAAATGAAACAAATATACTATTATTTAAAAACTCACTTAGACACAGTAAAAGAGAATTTAGAAAAAGACATTACCATCAATCATAACCTTTCTAAAACACATTCTAATACATTAACAAACATAGATCAAAGATTAACAGCATTGGAAAATACAAATAAATTATGAATAACTCCTACAAGACTTTAATTGCTGAAGAATTACATCGTGCTGCTCGTAGAAATTATCAACGACGTCACGTTGATATACGGGGATTAGATGAGACATGGCAAGCTGATATTGTTGATATGCAATCATATGCTTCTGTAAACGATAATTATAAATACATTCTAACGGTAATCGATAATTTTTCAAAATTTGGTTGGGCTGTGCCTTTAAAAACAAAAAATAGTAATAATGTTACCCAAGCAATGTTATCAATATTTACTACATCTGGTAGAATACCAAAAAATCTTCAAGTTGATAATGGTACCGAATTCTACAATTCTTTATTCAAAACACTTATGAATAGATATTCCATCAATATGTATTCTACTTATAGTAATTTAAAGGCTTCAATCTGTGAACGTTTTAATCGAACCTTAAAAAACAAAATGTGGAAGCGATTTACAGCGAGAGGTAGTTATCGATGGATAGATATTTTAAATGAATTATTAGATTCCTACAACAACAGTACACATAGAACTATAGCACTGAAACCAATAAATGTAAATAGATCGAACGAGAAATCAATATTAAGAAATATTTATAATAACAACGATAAGATGATGTTTAAAAAGTCTCAAAAATTAAAAATAGGCGATAAAGTGAGAATAAGTAAATATAAACATGTTTTTGAAAAAGGTTATACACCTAACTGGACTACTGAAATTTTTACTATAACCAAAGTTAATAATACTAGACCTGTTACTTATCAACTAAAAGATTATTTAAATTCACCAGTTCAAGGTTGCTTTTACAAAGAAGAGCTTTCAAAAACGAAATATCCTGATATTTATCTAATTGAAAGAGTTATAAAAAAAAGAGGAAATAAAATATTAGTAAAATGGTTGGGATTTGATGGTACACACAATTCATGGATAAATATAGATGATTTGTAAATTATACTTGTCTAAACTTGTTTCAACGCTGAAATTACGTAATTTTATTGCGAGAGTAGGTTAGTCATTCTGCTGGCTAGTCGCTCACGAGCACTTGAATAATCTACACGTATTCGAATATTTAAGAAATCTCAAACAATTATGGAACTTATTATGGATATACAATGTTTTGTAAATGGAAAAAATGAATTGATCGTGAAAGAACTAGCGGTTGCATCTGTTGAAGACAAAGAAGACAAAGAATATTGTATACTATTTAAACCACCATATCCTTGGTATAATTTGTCTGCAAAATGTCGATCCACGAATTCATGGCTAACAAGAAACTATCATGGTATTTCGTGGGACTCTGGAGAAATAGATTATACACAACTCAACACAATAATAAATAACCTAATAAAAGAAGCTACATGTATATATGTTAAAGGCTTACAAAAAAAAATATGGTTTGAAGACTATATCAAGCAACTCGAAGACAAACGAATTGTAAATATAGAAGACATAGGATGTCCACCTTTACGAGAACTTCGTACGGACGTTTATGGACATCAGGCTTGTCACAGATACATTAATCAAGTAAATATTAATTGTGCGTTACAAAATGTAATAGAAATTAAGAAATGGTATAATTCTTTTTATAAAAATGAAAAATAAACCTATTTTACATTCAATAATTTGTTTTATTTCTTGTAAACCTTCTCTACATAGTTTCAATTAATTATGTATTTTTTATTCGTAAATATCAAAATATGAATTATGTTTGTATTATAGTCAAGAAATGAAATGCGTTTGTAGGTTGATAAAGCATAAATTTTACACGTTTAGAAATTATCTGTCTAGTTCATTTGTCGTTTTTTTTTTTTTTTTTACTGAGATCGTGTTTTCCGAGAAAAATTATTGAGAACTCTGGTTCATTTAGCATTTGCAGAAAAACCGTTGTCCGTGAGAGCGAAGCGAGACTTTTAAAACGGACAACGGTTTTTGTAGTATATAATTGGGGAATCTGGATCACTTTGTATGGCTATAAAATTGGGGAGTCTGGCTCACTTTTTCGTTATTTGCTGAAAATCGTGGTCCGTGAGAGCGAAGCGAGACTTTTAAAACGGACAACGATTTTCTGCAAATAACGAAAAAGTGAGCCAGGAAAAATTATTGAGAACTCTGGTTCATTTAGCATTTGCAGAAAAACCGTTGTCCGTGAGAGCGAAGCGAGACTTTTAAAACGGACAACGGTTTTTGTAGTATATAATTGGGGAATCTGGATCACTTTGTATGGCTATAAAATTGGGGAGTCTGGCTCACTTTTTCGTTATTTGCTGAAAATCGTGGTCCGTGAGAGCGAAGCGAGACTTTTAAAACGGACAACGATTTTCTGCAAATAACGAAAAAGTGAGCCAGACTCCCCAATTTTATAGCCATACAAAGTGAGCCAGACTCCCCAATTATATACTACTGCCGGTCTTCCATCCCGTGAAATTGCGTATCACTTCTATACTGTGAAATGACATTTACGACTCTATTAAAACCAAACGCTGCTGTCAAATTAATTTAGTCTATGGCAACACAAAAAAAAAACTGTGGAACGCAATAAAAATTGAATTGAATTGAATTGAAAATTAATATGGTAGGTCCTTTTATAGATATTAAAAATATGTATTATTTATTATATTTTTTAAATTATACAAAATTTAATTAATTGCTTCAACAGCTCGGATTCTAGAGAACCAGAAATTATAAGATTGAGTTAGGGATGATTATATTAAAACTTTGATCTATAGTTAGACTGAAATCGCTGTACCTCGCCTTAGGTATGTGCGCGGCGCGGAGGGAGGCAGATCTGCTCTATGTCAGTCCATCGTCAACGCTTAGGAGATGCCTTCCCTCCTCGCCGCGCACATACTTAAGGCGCGGTACAGCGGTTTCGGTCAAACTATAACAAACTCATATCCAATAAATTCGTATCCAGAGGCCCTGAAAATTTTAAGATAAACATCTCATAGGAGTTTTCTATAAATTCACCTTTGATATGATGTACTCACAAAATCGGTTAAGTGGCTAAATTATTTTAAAAAAAATGCTACTAAACTATTTTTCTTTTAAATTGTGCGCTCTACCGTGATGTATCGTATTATAAAACGATTAATGCATTTAAAACAAAAATTATTTATTACAAATTTATTATTAATTATTAAAAATTATTATTAATTATTATATTATTTAAAGCAAACACAAAATAAGTTCGTTGAGGTCGGAGAAGACGACTAAGGCCTACTGTCCTACTAAGGCGTAGCTTCATAGACGCGTATTCATCATTATACGCCTGGTGTACGCGTGCTTGTAGCTTACATACAAAACTAGTGTTTGTACAACAATAATTTAACTGAATATTCTAGAAAAGATGTAACTTATAATTCTCTTGCCGCTACGAACAATTGACAGTTGATATATTTTTCTATATAAGGATACACCCAATATAATCGACGTCATCGGCGTCAAATGTAGTAGTAATAAGTCCAAATAAAGTCTTCTTACAAATGATTGTAACCGTACGCTAGCAATACGCCTCGTGGACAGGGTCGAGTACGCTGAGAGCTACACAAGCTGCACGGCGTATTTTGAAGCGTCTATACAGCTACGCCTCCGTGAACAGTAGGCCTAAACGACCAAAGTTATATTTTGACTTTCATTCGTAATAATATAATGACATTGCCAACTCAATACATATTTGAAAATATTATGTACGTAAAAAAAATATTACATTATTTAAAAAAAAATAGTGATCGGCATAATGTTAATACAAGAAACAAAGATAAACATGCTAATCATGTCAGCCGCCTCAATGAAATCACGAAATCTTTTAAAGGGCAATGTATACGCTTTTACAATAAGATCCCAGTTGACATTGAAGATCTACCCCTTAAAAAGTTTAAAACTACAATAAAACGAAAGCTTAATGCAAAAGCTTATTATAAAGTATCAGACTACTTAGATGATAAAAATCCATGGGTGTAAGCCACTCGCCTATCAGTTTGTTTCAATAATATTATTCTTTAAGCACTTATTGTTAAATTTTTTTTTTTATAATTTTGTTAAAAAGGGCGTCCCTCAATTTCTTATTCTTCTTCGTATTCTTCTGAAAGGAACCAGCATTTTGAATGCGCCTTTGTGGTGACGTTTTTCCACAAAGTAATAAAAGTCACTCTTATGACGTATTTCAAGATTATATTACATAACTACGAAATAAAGATATTTTCATTTCATTTGATTTGATTTGATTTGACGTCTAATGACAGTTGTCTCGTTATGTAATACAACGATGTTTCGTTTTGTCGCACCCGGACGTACACTTCTTCTTCTTCTTAAAGTGGGACGCTGCCGGTCTAGTATGGCTATTTAATAATAGATGGAGCCACCATACAAAAAAATTATTTTTATTTCTTCATGAAAACTTATCTCCGTTTCAGCTGGTAAAACATTACATGCGACTATAAAATATATTTTAGTATTTTAGTTTTTAATAAGATTTTTTGAGAAACTTTTTAAAACTTTAAAAAGAACCATAATAGAAATTAGTCTAAAAAAACCTTATTTTCTAAAAATTCTAGATTTTTGTATAAACGCATCGAAACTGGTGAAATAATCAATAATGTCAGTTCAAAACGTTAAATAGAAATATATTTCATAGTTGCATGTAATGTTTTATCAACTGAAACATAGAAAAGTGATCTTGAAAACATGAAAAATCATTTCTTTGTATGGTGGCTCCATCTATTATTAAATAGCAGTACTAGACAGGCAACGTCCCACCTTAATTATAGTGTTTTCTGCGTACATCAAAGTCGCTAGTACAGAGTTATTATTTTATTACTTTCCTTACATTTTGGTTGTTATTTTGGCTCGATCGAGCAAATGCACTTACATTGGTGTTTTGTGCTGGCGCATGCGTCACGTTCAATTTATGAATAAAATATCCGCTCAGCGTAACAATAAAGTAAACCAACGTAAGAAAATCTAGAATGTCTAGCAACCTCGAAAAATCTAGAACGCCGAGTTAAGGAATGTATATGTATATAGAATATTTTTAACACGAAGTCTACATTGGTAGTTTGTGGAGAGTGAGGATAAGTCGTCCCCCCAATTATTTAAACTATAGAGCGCAACGCAACTGTAATTTGTCAGCAAATAATTGTGTTGAGGACAACCATATAACCCTCGGCTTATTGACGCCACTAGCAACTCAGATATATGTCAAAATTATAGACATAGATTTTCTACACAGGCAGTTTATTCGCATTTTGAAACTATATGTTGTTTTTCAATGTGACAAAAATTTTGGCTACAATTTCAACCCAACTCCCAAGCAAATCACATTCTTTTTTTTCGAAAATTGTTTTTTGATTCCTATAGGAATTCAAAGACAGGATTTTCGTTTAGTTATTCCTATAAACTATGAGTGAGGCCCTATAAATTCCGTATTTATTCAAAATTTTGGCTCAGCAGTTTTTGAGACATAGGAGAAGAAAGAATAGTCCATTTTCATATATAATATCTTTTAAACCATTTATAAAATTATATGTTATATATTTCTACTGAAAATTAACACCCAAATTAAGAATCCTATAAATCCTATAAATTATAAGATTCTCCGTAGGTTCGGAAATAGGTAAAATGGGAATGGTCGGTTTTCATATATTTACTAAATATCTTTTGAACTATGCATCTCAAAACGATGAAATAAATTCAATTGCATTTCTCATTGATTTTCAATTTCATTTGATATGTCATATAAGATGCATTTGGACGAAGTATTTTTTTTTAATATTTTCACTTAATTTATTTTAAATAGTAAGTTTTTTTTTGTTTATTACATTTTAAAGATTAATAGGCCATGATTAAGTCGTTTCGAAGAAACATATCTGCTGCACCCTAGTGCCCTACATAACCGTAAGACACTTAAATATCACTTTAGAACAGATTAATTTAAATAGAATATTTAATTTTTTTTTTTTTTGAGTAACCTAGAATCGTTCACCGACTAGAATGTACATACAAATTGTGAATTTATTTCACTATTTTTTACACGATTCTTCACTTCACTTCATCAGCCCATTTTTACCCCACTGCAGGGGCTTAGGCCTCCCCCAGGGTGAGGAGGGGGCTTGGAGCTTAAATCCACCACGCTGCTCCACTGCGGGTTGGGCACTGTAACGACCGCCATCTCTTGACAGCGTCCGGGACCGGCTGCTTAACGTGCCCTCCGAAGCACGGAGTGAGTGATAGTTATGTACTTAAGTCAGAAAAACTCATTGGTACACGCCTGGGTTCGAACCATGGCCCTATGGGGCCTTATAAATTTGAGACAGGTTCGTTGCGCTTTGGGCTATCACGACTCTTCTATTGTTCTACATGATTCTATTGTGCTACACGATTGTTTTATGTGTTTTATTTATTCCTCCACAGTGTCCGACAAAACCACATTCAAGGCCTTCACAATAACCTTAGTAATAAAGTTGGCTCAGCAATTCAACGGTTACCTCATAGTGCTGATCTTCGCTGGATATGTTTTTGAACAAGGTAAAGTATCTTACTAATAATCTTCTATGAACTCCTCCTTCAGGTAAAAGACTCACAGGAAATGGACCTGGACCAGACCTTTCAAGAAGAATGAGATCGGCTTCGACGATGCCCCAGTGATCAAGAGGGTGGAAACCAGCAAGGATCACCATATGGTAAGATGCACATTGAATCTTAAAATAAAGCTGGAGAGATCTAATGAAGTCTACGCTCCGACCGACAATTGCGCACACCCTGAACCCCGAAGACTTTTCAGCTAAAACTTCAAAATCACATCGAATATCTATGCAAGTGAGTAACAGTGACTATACGAATGACTGTTTTGTGGAAAGTGTCATTGAGATTGGATCAAGACTTTTAAAGACAAAAGTAGAAGTCAAAAATTTTTCGACCGGACTCGGAAATCGATAGACAGCGCAAAGATGAGAAATGAGATTGTAGTAGTCTTTGACTGACATGTCAGAATCAATAGACAGGTATATAAGGTCATGCAACAGGATACTCATAAAGGAAGTGATCGAGCAAACAAGATCTCTAAAGTACTCGCAGAAAATTTATCTATTAGACAAAGTCGAATGAAGTAGCTAACACCCGATAAAGGCAAAACTCGTCAAGGTTCAAGAATTTTGGAGGAGATCGAAACCTTCTACCGACAGTTATAGAACTGTTATGAGTACGACTAAAGATTAGAGCTAATCTGACCCAATCCTACGCGGAGGATATCCCAGACATCAGCCTGTACTAGATCAATATGACCCTCGATAAACTCAAGAATAAAAGACGTCAGGTGAGTACAGAATTACGACTTACGGAAAACTGGCTCTCTAAGTCCAGAAATTTTTCAATTACACCCTACTTGAAGACATTTCACCCGAAGCGTATAAATCAGTGTGTGGTATTGCTATTCTTCAAAAATACCGGCCAAGTGCGAGTCGGACTCGCGCCCCGAGGGTTCCATACGAACCAGTGGCGTGTGGTGGATTTGGAACATGGCTACGCCAACACGACATATGAAGTTTAAAATCATTTTGGTGGAATCTTTAAAGTTCAGATATTTACCTTAATATGTCTGAAAGTAAGTTTTTATTGCGCGTTTTTACGCCATCTGTTGAAATTTTACTAACCTAGTCTAACCTATTAGTTTAGTAATAACGTAGCAGATGGCGCTATTTGGCAAAATTATATAATCAAATTTTGTGCTGTGTGAAGATAATACAACAGAACTAGTTTTTTATTTAAAAGCAAAGCAAGGTAATTGTGAGAATATCTAAACAAAAAATAAAATAAAATAGGTACCTAACCTATTAGACAAACGAAAAATCTCTATTATTAAAATATCTATTATTTTACCTAATGATTTCACCTTAGTTAAATACATCATAAATACTTATTTATATATAATAAACTCGTCAATGATTTCATTATAAAATAAACCTGACCCAGACCTGAAATATTACGTAAATATGTGTGGATTCGTTTGTAAAAATCATTGTTTATAAAAGCTAATTGGTTTATAAAGCAAGAGATAGGTACCTATGTTCTGTATGATTTTAATTACCTATTTACTTTGTCACTGTGCAATGACTGCTAAATACATTTGTTTCAGTCCATTGAAATCCTCCAAAATTTCCATTTCGTTATTTGACACTTTAATTTCACCTAATTCATCATTACTTTAATACAACTTTAAAACATAAAACACAACAAATCGCAATGAATGCAATGCAATGAACACAGACAATAATTGAAAACAATAATGAAGTTAGTTTAGCCGCAGAATTCGCAAAGTTCTGCCTGCAGTCTAATTACGTACGAATTTCATGTCTTTATGCCTGGCTTAATTCCAGTATAAAATCCAGTAGGTACCTACCGATGATGCTCGAAACGTAAGAGGGATAGATGCCATTCATCACTACATGTAAGAAGAAGACAGACATAAAAGACGTAACTCATTTGGCTTGCCTCACGGCGTGTTCGCAACGTGTCGGTTGGCGTCGGTATGTCGTGATCGGGAAAGAGAGGGAGGCCGGTGATAGGGTATTAAGATAGGTCAGTAACAGTCAGTAATAGCGCGCCATTGCATTATATGCGCGCGCGGGAAATTCAAACACTCAAAAGAGTACAAACTCTAGCGTTTTCCATCATTATTGTAGGAAAATTTTAGACATGCATGGCTTTTTGGCTTTCAAGGAAGACCCGCGCCTGATACGAACCTGTAGGTATATAAGTAAAAGTATGTTCGATTTTGTTACAGCTTAAAGCTATTATAGAACTGAGTATTTGATATGAATTTCAATTTAATACCTCTACGCGTTCATGAGGAAAGGGGTAGAAAGTTTAAAATTATTAAAAATATTTTTATTATATGATTTATAACTAAAAATTTATGCTTTTCGCAATTTTTCCTTTATCTGTGCTATAAGACATTGCTTCGTACTAAATTCCATGATTCTGAGTTTACGGGAAATAGCCTGTAGATTTTGATTCCCTTGCGAGTATGAAAAATTTTGGAGCATAAACGACTGCATCTTTTGATTGCGTTGGTTTAGAAGTTTGATTTTTTCACAACTCTAAGGGAGAGCAGACTTGAGTATTTGATATGAATTACAGCTTGATACCTCCACGCGTTCCTGAGAAAAAGGGTCTTGACAAACAGACAGACAGACAACAAAGTGATCCTATAAGGGTTCCGTTTTTTCCTTTTGGGGTTTTGAACCCTTAAAGTGAGACGATACTTTGTTGAAGAACTACAGACCCATTACACTTCTGAGCCATTCTTATAAGTTGTTTATAAAGATCTCTAAAGGGTCTGGTGACTTCCGGAATCTGAATAGGTTTTGCTAGCATTCACAGAAAATATTCACACGCTTCGCCAATTTGAGCAAAAATCCTGTGAGAAGAAACAGATACTCCGTTTTTTGCTTTAGTTCCGATCATATATTTCTGTCCGCTGGATCCATCTGTCAGTACGTCCAGCTGTGCTGACTGTCACAGTTGTTTAGCATTATTAGCTGTCATAAAAGGACAGATCTACTGCAGTGCAGCTTGGTGGTTCACAACCGCGAAACTTATTTAACATCCTGCTCTTAGGTGTCACATGTAACACAAAATCCGTATCAAGATCAGCCCCTCTTTTTAAGAGAAACCTATAAATTGGGGCGTCCACTGGTGACTTATAATTGTTAAATATATTCTAAAAAACTGATTTGAGGTGTATGATATTAAGGTATACTCACTGAACTGATAATCACTGAGTCGCTTGAGTGCCATTGCATAATATTAATAACACAAAAAACCAGACGATTTGTAGCCCGGATTTTTTGTATTGTTTAAACGGACATCTCTAAAGAAAACTGGGTATTGGCAACCTTGGCTGTGGGATTAAAGAGAGAAGTATAGAACATCTCGTGTTCATCTTTTCATTTTTTTTTAAATTACTTGAATAATAACTGGAATAAAATTATCGAAAAGCTAATTTTAAATAATATTATTTATACCAAAAAAACCTAATTATAGTAATAAACCTTCCGTCATTACGCTCGGGAGTTTATTGTAGGATCTTTCCCTGCGCTCTGAAATCTATTTCCCCTGACCGACAATATATTTTGCTCCGTTAGTTAACAATTTGTTATTATTATTAAAATTTCAGCATCAGAAACGATCGACTTGAAGTTGAGTCCGAACAAGCAGATAATGTTGGTTGGAGTCGTTCAACTCCTGGGTTCGATATTGGCCACTTGTATTGTCGAGAAGACAGGTAGAAAGGTATGTAATCGTTCTTCTAACTTTTTTAATTTCTCTTTGTTGATATAATGTTTGGATGAACCCTAGCAATACAATGTCCACAAAAATTGTCGGCCCACTTTTACTTGTTTGTGTGTGTGACTCAACAGAACACAAACTGTCGCTACGCCTAACTAATCATGTACAAACCGTCTCTGTGTGCGTGAATAATAACCGAACGATGAGGTGACATTTTTATTTATATTTTTGACGCCGACTCCCTATTCACACATTATACGATATCAAAGGGTACACATGCTGTCATTTTCCAAGTTCCATCTGTCAAAACTTAGTAATTTGTTTTTTGGGCAACTGTATTTTTTTAATCGGATCCCAAAGGAAGTATTGTAATAAAAAATTAAGCAATTATAAACTTTGTCTACTAATGAATATTCAAACGGCATTGACTCATTAGTATCCTTGTAATAGTTTTACATATATGACCAAAAAAAAAAAAACAATGAAGCGTGAACTATATCGCACCCACAAAACGACACAATCTTCATCGTGGATGTGAGAGTAGTACAAGAAGGGTGCAACGCACTCTTCTAACGTACAGCACATCTTGCGATTCTAACTTATGATATAGTCCTCAGAAAAAGAACCCCAGACTACTTTTTCTGTTTGTGTACTGGCTGTTCATTGTTCTGTATCATCCACATATTAAAATGTGAACAAACGATGGATGTAGATATAATTATTTATTATCTAATTGTCCCAAAGAAAAATAACGTTTTATTTTGTTCACTTACGTGTATAAATTTTCGAAGAACTGATTTATTTATATCTTATTTTAAATACAAGACATATGAGTATATTCATAATATCAAAGAAATGTAAAAAGCATTTGTATTACATTTTCCATTCCATTCCATCAGCCCATTATACCCCACTGCAGAAGACTTAGGCCTCCCTCAGAGTGAAGGGGCTTGTAGCTTAAATCTGCCACGCTGCTCCAGTGCGAGTTGGTGGATTGTAACGACTGCCGTCTATTGACAGCAACCGGGACCGACTGCTTGACGTTGCCTCCGAGGCACGGAAGCAGCGATAGTTATGTACTCAAGTCTGAAAAAGTCATTGGTGCACAGTTACACGCCCGGATTCGAACCACGGCTTCACGGCACTTATACATTTGAAACAGGTTCGCTGCGTTCGGGCTATCACGACGTATAACATTTCGGTAGTTTTAAAAGTTTCACTAAATTACTTCTCGAAATCGGACTTTAATATAGTTTTATTTTAAATCCCCAAAACCAGAATCCAAAGAAGCAAGGGATACGTACGTATAGATAAACCTGTGACTAGGTGTTTGTGGTATGTATATTTTCATTTTAGATGCCATACTCACCAAGATGCTGATTTCTAATACTTTGTGATGATCGAAAACATGAGCAATAAATAACAGACTCATAGATTATACAGACAGAACACCGCATTGTTCATCTTAGACATTTTTTTTTTTTAATTTCGAATGAAATGGAAATCAAGAATCTTTATTCGCTTTCACAGTGCTATATAAAAACCAGAAGTCGCGTTCATTAAATTTGATCTGTGGTGTATATTTTTGCTCAAATTTTTGTGGTCACGCCGCGGTATCTAAATGTAGATCTATGGTATACATTTAATATTTACGTGACAATAAATTGCCTTATTACTAAGTAGGACAATGAGTATAAGTTTATTTAGTACGTGCAGAACAAACAACTTTTATTACTTATATATTTACAATATTGACCCAGCTGAAAAATATTGAACTAAACCGGATTTTCACCAATTGTTGTATTATTTACTTATGATTCGATACAATCTAATTTAATATATTTTTCTGTAACACTTTATTTGGCTTCTTTTATTACGAAGGAGGTTTTGTCATTGAAAATGACTATCATATCCATTTCACGGGAAACGCATTTTTGGCCATAACTCCGAGGGTATGGGGTCTAGCCAAGATTTTAAGGTTTTAAAAGATTAAGAATTTAGTTGTGCATTGTATGACATCAAAATTTTGGAAATGAGTTAAGTAGTTTTTGAAAAAAATTGGAAAATGTAAAAAAATCGGGATTTTTTCGGTTTTTTTTTTTTACTAAATCCACAATATTTCAAGAACGGGGACCGATATCGAAAATCAAAAAAATAGCATCTCGGCCATTAACGTAGCTACGATTTGAGACCAAGTTTTTGGAAATCGGTTGGTAGTTGTAAGAGAAATTATTTCCGAAAGATGAGATTTTTTGGTCGATCGCTTGTGTTTGTGGATATAAGTTACTATATTTCAGAGGGTATTCGTCGGATCGCTTCAAAGTGTTATACCAAAGGTTAGAAGGCGTCGGTAGCTACAGTTTAAGACCAAAATTTTGGAAATCGGTTGGAAATCGAACAAGAAATTTGACATCGCATGTTAGATTTTATGGACGTTCGGGAACTTGTTAACATTACGGTCATCGCCTTTCGGCCTGTATTCGTTCGAATGCTTAATTATCGAGTTCAGAACGTTTAAGGATATCAGAGGCTGCAGTTTAAAACCTAAATGTTTCAAATATGTTGAACTAGCGACCCGCCCCGGCTTCGCACGGGTAGCAGAGAATTATTTCGTTGATTTATTTCTGAGTTTAAAGAGTTGAAAAGAATAGTGCCACGTTTTCGTGGCAATCTATACTAATATTATAAAGCTGAAGAGTTTGTTTGTTTGTTTGTTTGTTTGTCTTTTTTTCTGTTTGTTTGTCTGTTTGTCTGTTTGTCTGTTTGTCTGTTTGTCTGTTTGTCTGTTTGCCTGTTTGTCTGTTTGTCTGTTTGTCTGTTTGTCTGTTTGTCTGTTTGTCTGTTTGTCTATTTGTCTGTTTGTCTGTTTGTCTGTTTGTCTGTTTGTCTGTTTGTCTGTTTGTCTGTTTGTCTGTTTGTCTGTTTGTCTGTTTGTCTGTTTGTCTGTTTGTCTGTTTGTCTGTTTGTCTGTTTGTCTGTTTGTCTGTTTGTCTTTTTTTTCTGTTTGTCTGTTTGTCTGTTTGTCTGTTTGTCTGTTTGTCTGTTTGTCTGCTTGTCTGTTTGTCTGCTTGTCTGTTTGTCTGTTTGTCTTTTTTTTCTGTTTGTCTGTTTGTCTGTTTGTCTGTTTGTCTGTTTGTCTGTTTGTCTGTTTGTCTGTTTGTCTGTTTGTCTGTTTGTCTTTTTTTTCTGTTTGTCTGTTTGTCTGTTTGTCTGTTTGTCTGTTTGTCTGTTTGTCTGTTTGTCTGTTTGTCTGTCTGTCTGTTTGTCTGTTTGTTTGTTTGTTTGAACGCGCAAATCTCAAGAACTACTAGTTCGAATTGAAAAATTCTTTTTGTGTTGGATTGTCTATTTATTGAGGAAGGCTATAGGTTATATGTATAAAATAATACTATCTGTCTGTCTCTCTGTCTGTCTGAGCAAATCTCCAAAACAGCTAAACCGATGTTGATGAAACTTCACAGATGTGGATAGAAAGTGGTCAAAAATGACATACACTACTTTTTGTATGTCTGTATGTACGTCCATTTGTCTATTCCAGCTAATCTCTAAAACGGCTAAATCGATTTTGATTAAATTTCACGGGTATGAAAAGGAGGTAGTCAAAAGTGACATACGCTACTTTTTGTTCGTCTGTCTGTCTGTACGTCTATGTGTCTATTCGAGCTAATCTCCAAAACCGCTGAATAGATTTTAATGAAACTTTGCAGACGTGAAAGAAGGTTGTCAAGAGTGACATCAGTTACTTTTTGTGGCTGTCTGTCGTTTGTCCTCACTGATCTATCAGCGTAGATAAAGCTGAAACTACTAAATCTAGGAAGCCGAAATTTAGAACAGTGGTTTATTTTATAACGTGAATATAAATTTAAAAAAAAAGGAAAATTTTGAAATTTCAAATTGAAGGAGGGAGGGATGGAGGGGCTTCGTATGAGAGTCTTTGTTCTTTAAAGTTAAAAACATAAAAATTTTAACATAAATAAATAATGACGTCTTTCAAGGTTTTTGGATATCAAGGGTGGAAAACGGGATGTGAAAAGTATGGGAGTATCGATTTTCTTAAAGGAGTGGGGAGAATGAAGATTGAAAGTTTGAATGGGTGTCCCCAATATTAGTTTTAGCAAAAAGCGACCTACGTATTAACCATTTCGAATGTTAATACTACCTAAAACAGGAATGTGTAATCTACGCAAGCGAAGCTGCGGGCGGTCGCTAGTAAAATAATATAATCTGTGAAAATCGGCTTTGGGTAGGTTCATTTTCAATGAAACCGATGGTTGCGGGGACTGCAAGATCTGTGGATTTTTGTACATGTTTTGGTTGTAACATTCAACCACAGCTTTGTCCGTACGAACTAAACTTGAACTGCCTTTCTTGATCTCCACGCCGAACCTCTACTGCCACTTTAAAACTAAAGAACTACTATTTTGTTTTGTTCTATCTGACTAACTGACCGAACGGCCAAGTGGTTATAGCCCCTAACTGCGGAGCCAAAGGTCGCGGGTTCGATTCCCGCCCGTGACAAATATTTGGGTGCATGAACATGTCTATTCGTTCCGTGTCTGGGTGTAAAATATTTGTTATATATTATAAATATTTTAGTACGTATATCAGTTGTTTAGGTACCCATAACACAAGCATAATACTCGCTTATTTTATTAGACTAGATGGCGCTGTGTGGGATGTCATGTATTACTGTATTATTACTATATAAACTTTGTTGTAACATTCAGCATTTTTGTGCTTAGATACGGTTACAATCAAACTTAATGGCTGATCCGAAAGTAGGCACAAGTCGCGTCACAGTAACCAGTTTTAGGTGTAGCGGGACGCAGTGGAGCGAGGGTATATGACTGTACCTGCGCAAGCACGCATGAAGCGTTGTATTCAGATCCGCCATGAAGTTTGACGCGATCTGTACCAACGGCACAGGGTCTGTAGGTAGAAATATTTTTAGGGTTCTGTACTCAAACGGTACTAACTAACCCTCCGCTATCCGTCAATCCGTCCATTCGTCCGTCAAGTCGGATTTTAATCGTAACGTGTGTCCATGTTACGGCTATACAAGGTGAGATTTTATTAACCGGCCAAAATTTTTCTAGGTGTTAGGTATCACCAATAGACATCATTGCGTAAATAAAAAATATGGGTTACATTTTCAAAATAAATTATTTTATCTACAGTTTATTTTATAACGTTTGGTTGCCTTCTTAACGCTATAGTAAACGTACGC
The DNA here is from genome assembly GCA_949709985.1 of Luffia ferchaultella. NCBI lineage: Eukaryota > Metazoa > Arthropoda > Insecta > Lepidoptera > Psychidae > Luffia > Luffia ferchaultella. Next base: position 15,885,782 of record OX453261.1, read on the forward strand.
GCCCGAGGCCTTTGAAACGGAATGATGCGGCGGGCAAGAATGGTAACTAGAGTTTTTGGTTTTTTCGGGAAAGGTTTATGTAGTCATATCTCAATATTTTTCTATAGAAGGATACTAAAAGAAAACAAGACGGCTATAGGTTTTCTACCAAAGATCATTATATTAAAATTTGGCTGGTCATAAAAATCTCACCCTGTATAAGAAATTTAAAAAAAAATATGCTCCACTTAGCTTTTTAGTTAAATGTGTACAGTACAAACTATTTCTCGCCCTTCAAGTATACTTGAAACAATTTACATAAGTACATAAAATTACGTAAGCGTCACGTGTAACTTTAATTTTATGCATAGATTTTCTATAAAGCGTAAAATTCGTATAATGTGAGTGACGATTCGCGTCAGTTTTTCGTCATTGTTGTCACTTTGTTGTTACTATTTTGTATCTATACGATCCTTTTTCTATATTTTTTATTTTTTATCTCGTGACAAATGTTAATTTATACGTGACGCGACAACGGATTAGTACGCTAATGTTTCTACAACGTGTTAGATTGGTCGTAAAAACAACATTCGAAACTAGATAGCGCGTTACTAGTAGTTCTCAACTCTGAACGGGTTAAGGGAGAAGTAGCGATAGCGCCAAGCGAGCCTGAACGTGTCTTGCTGCTAACAATAGCTGCAAACGTATCAAGATTATTGTGTAGGGTTTTATAATAAGCTTCCAAGCCTCATCTTGAGGGGAGGCCTAAGCCCCTACAGTGGAGTACAAAAAGGGCTGATGGAATGGAAAATATGAATGTTAAAAATTCTTGGGATTAAATTGCCCTGATCCGCATAGTTTTTAAGACGATGATATGTATGGCCACCGCCGCGCCGTCACTAAAAAAAAATAAGCCACTTTAAGTATCTTGGAGTGTTCTTCTTAGAGTAGTCACGTATGAACCTGCGTAACCCATACTATGTGACCCGTTCAGGGGCGAGGGGGTCTTCAAAATACCACCCTCGGTCACAGGGGGAGGAGGGGCTTTGTCATGTAGTCAATATCCTGTAGGAAAATAATTCTGAATAAAAGACAAAATACTTGTTTCGGGTGGCATGTGCCGTATTGATGAAAACATTTATAAGCCAAATGATTTTTTTGTAACTTTCTGTTTGCTAAAAATGATTTAGAATCACTTATGAAGTGCTACGTGAAAAATACGAAAGGGGAGGGGGTCTTGGCATATACTGCGGGTGGTCACCAAGGTGGGGAGGGGGTGAAAATTTATATAAAATAATTGTCACGTAGCATGGGTACTTTCGTAGCTGGTGTATCTTTGGCAAGTGTCAATCCGGTTTCAGCGCGCGAGGTCTCCGTGCGCTAGCCACATTGGTGTGAATGTGAAGAGACATTTCTGACTCTATTAAAACCAAACGCTGCTGTCAAATTTATTTACTTTATATTTTTAATACAACGCCGGAACAAACTACAATGACTACAGATGGACTGCAGACTGGAAACGTCAAATTCGCTGCAATTATTTTGACGACCGCTTAGCCTAGTGGGTAGCGACCCTGCCTACGAAGCTGGAGGTCCCGGGTCCGAATCCCAGGTCGGGTCAGTATTTATATGATGAATATTGATACTGGTACCGGGTCTTGGTTGTTATATATATGTGGTGTCTTCGCTTGGTACCCAAAATACAAGCTAATGCTTAGTTTGGGGCCTAGACGTTGATGCGATGTTTACGTTATTTTCATTTTTATTGTTATTATTATTATTATTATTATTAACGCAACATCCGTAGTACCTATAAAAATCATTAATTAATGTCTTTGGAACTTACTAGAATAATAATTTTTTTTCAGTTACTCCTAGTGGTGACGTCATTCGTCATGGGCGTCGGTATGCTTTGTCTCGGAGGCTGGTTTTTGGCAGCACGAGCTGTCAACCTGCCAGGCTGGTTGCCCGTGGTAGCGATGTGTGTATGCATATTCGCTGATGCCGCTGGATTTCAACCTATATCTTACATCATCATCACCGACTTATTTACATTCCAGGTTGGTATCTGAACGAATATTGTGTAATGCGGTAGTTTTTTTTTTTTAATTTTTTTCTCTCGCCATAATGAAGCAGTGGAACCAAAAGAGTTTTGCACGAGATAACTTAAAGGCTATTTATCTTGGTCAAAGATTATCTTGGAATACAAAACGAACTTAGTTGTCAGATGGAGTAATAGCGCTGTAGCGGTAAAAGACGTAACAGTGTCAAGTTAGTTGATAATGGCCTCCTCTACCAACTTTAACAGGGATAGGTGGAATCATCAATAACCCTGTATACCGCGTGTTCGGCTGAACGAGTCCAAACTTTGAAAGCGTGTAGAGCTTATCGAACTAAACAAAAAGTTTCACGTGAGCAGATGGCGCAAACTAACGGTTACCGAGAAAAATATGTTTAAAATTGAATTACTTTGCGCCGAACACCCGTATATAATATACCGCATGTTCGGCTGAACGTAGTCCAAACTTATAGAGCGTGCAGAGCTTACCGAAATAAACGAAAAGTTTCAAATGAGTAAATGGCGCAAACTAATGGTTACCGAGAAAAACATGTTTATAGTTTTGTAATTTTTTATCCTTTTTTAACTTTTTGTTTGGTTTGGTAAGCTCAGTACGATCAATAAGTTTGCAAGTACATCAATGTTTATATAGATGTCTTTTATTACTGATATTAAACTTTAATAGTATTCTTGACTGATTTGCCTTTAATACTAATTCGCTAGGGCACATTTTGGTGGGGTAAACTGTGGGCACAGACAAGTCAACCTTATAGACCACGCTTTGACAGGGAGTAGCATTCGCCAAGGCTATGTAGTGACACTACATAACTACGTCACTAGTGAACCGTCAGTTGGAAGCACGTCGGAAGCCATTAATATGTCAATTTTGAACGAGCCAATGAAAACTAGCCGACCTCTCCCCGCACCCCGCCACTTTTTGGCGATTTCGTTTTTGTACTGACGTTTATTAAAGCGTGGTCTATAGGTTGACTGGTCTGTGACTGTGGGTCTCGACACGGGCTTCCCTAAAGAGACTTACACCTCGTTTCCACCAAGTATAATACAGTGTATTATACTGTCATATCCATACTGTATCACTGTATCATACAGTGTATTATACTTGGTGGAAACGAGGTATTACACAGTGCGCGTAGTTTAGCTCACTACGGTTCACAAGTTAATTTGTAATAAATAAATAAATAAATAAATAAATTCTAATTCAAACGAAAAGTTCAACCGACTGATCATAAAATCTTTTCTTTCCAGCTCCGTGGCACTGTGTCGGCGTTTGCGAACATTTGCGCCAAACTTCTCAATTTCATTCAAACGAAATGGTTCAACGAGTTATGCCTTCTGATAGGAATACATTGGACTTTTATTACATTTTCTCTCGTGTGTTTCGGCGGTTGCTTCTATTCTATATTCTTCTTCCCCGAAACGAGAGGGAAATCAGTAGAAGAGATTTACGATAAGTTATCTGGAAAGAAGAAAAATGCCAAGATAGACACTCCGGAAGTGTGAAAGTTGATATTTGTTTTAGAGTTTTTATAATGTAATTTTAAAAAAGTGTACGCAAAAGGACAGATAAAAATAGAAATCCCATGTTGAGGAGTTGACGTGTGTAGTGAAAAGTATATAGTAATAAATAAGTAATTTCAGTTCGATTAGTTTATTCGTCATAGACGTAGTATTTACTAGAGTCGCTACTCCAAACGAATCCGTAGACCGAATAATTCCTTTCCTTTTTCTCGTTGATAAAGCGCATGACACGAGTCTATCTATCTCGCTCGCACAGTTGTGGAAAGCATGCCACTGGATAAAAAAGTATCTTGGACATCGATAGCTGACGCACAATGACGGTCACAGATGCCCCTACTGACCTCATCTCAAATGAGTGAACAGTAAAACACTTTTCACCTTATATTAATAACGTAAATCTTAACCGGAGGCCCGCGCCAACGGAATTATTTCGCCTCGAGTTACCCTTAGGGGTTACCCAACAACTTTGCGCCGGCAACACCCTAGAGTGTCGCCTGGCCGCTCCGATGCAGTCGTTAGAGCTCACGCGTCCTTATTCTGCTTCAGGCGGTTGTATAGTGGGTGCAACTCCCACATACCTTGCGCGCTCGGGCGCGCGAAAGCTGTAGAGTTCAATCCGCCTTCCCATCGCAAGGGTAAAACATATCGTACTTTGTTATTTAACGCCGGCGGCCACGCGTTCAGCAAGATGGTGATCGCTGTAGAGTTTTTTTTTTAATAAAATGATGCCAAATTCATATATCATACTGACGCGAATAAAATATATGCCATTTATTGATCGTCCGACTTTAAAACCCTTTCAGCCTACATGATCACCCCTTAGAATATACTTTCAACATATAAATAAGTCACTGCTAAATTTTATAGTAATTTGCTGAAATTAAAAGAATTTACATAAAGTATTGTGAACTTCGTTAACTTACATATTTGACAACGGCGCGCCTAAAAATGAATATCTGCGTTTTTTATGCCTACCCAGATCGTTTTTTTTTTTTTTTTAATTTAATGAGGGTCGAATCTTCACCTGCGCACCCAACCTACCGCGCAGATAGTGCCGGGTTGGAAATTATACACAGTAGGTGCAGCCCGACCGGCTAAACGACATCCTGAATCTATATTCCGTAGAACGTATAAGGTTTGACATGAACGAACGACCGGACGCATTGGGAATGCTTCGGTGCCAGTGTCAAAGATTTCTATAGTTAACGCGCAGTGCCTCTAGCGGTACCGAGAAGAACTAACGATTTTCATACAAATCTTTGGCGTATACTCGCAACTTACCAACCGTACTGAAAGCGATGTTAAATAAGATTTTGATTATCGATTAAATGTTTCTAACGCAGTCTGTCGTGATAGCCCAGAGCGCAACGAACCTGTCTCAAATTTATAAGGCCCCATAGGACCATGGTTGGAATCCGGGCGTGTACCAATGAGTTTTTCTGACTTAAGTACACAATATCACTGACACCGTGCTTCGGAGGGCACGCTAAGCAGTCGGTCCCGGACGCTGTCAATAGATGGCGGTCGTTACAGTTCCCAGCCCAGTGCAGTGGAGCAGCGTGGTGGACTTAAGCTCCAAGCCCCCCCCCCCCTCCTCACCCTGGGGGAGGCCTAAGCCCCTGCAGTGGGGTAAAAATGGGCTGATGATGATGATGAACGCAGTCTTGGATGCATTTTTAGAACTATTTCTACAAATATCTTAGTATGCTAGATGGCATGATTAATTAATAATGGTTACGGAACAATAAGTACTGTTAGGAGCAGCGACTCTAGTTACAATTAAAATCATATGTTACTTATAGTATACCTACTTCTATGTTATTCCTACGATTTTTTACTTCATAATCCTATGTTCCACAGATGCTATAGCGCATGGTGATAGCAAGTTAATAATTACTAGCGTAGGTATAGTTATTTTGTCCGCTATAGACTAAAATAACGCGAATTCAAAACCGATAAGAAAATAACACGATAGAGATAGCACTATTGCAATCAACCTTACTGGAGTGAGACAGCATTTTTTAAATTTTGTCACGTTTATAAGTCTTCGGGAATTTCGTATCAACCAACGCAACTGCTGTATATAGAAGACGACCGCTTGGCCTAGTGGGTAGCGACCCTGTCTAGGAAGCTTAGGGTCCCAGATTCGAATCCCAGGTCGGGTCAGTATTAATATGATGAATATTGATACTGGTACCGGGTCTTGGTTGTTATATGTATGTGGTGTCTTCGCTTGGCACCCAGAAGACAAGCTAATGCTTAGTTTGAGGCCTAGACGTTGTTGTGTTGCATACGTTATTATTATTATTATTATTATATAAGCTAGTAATTATTAAGCTAATAATCTAAAGTGACATTCGATTCAAACTCACAGATAATATTTTTTTGTGTGCATTGTATTTCGTTATACAATTGTAAATATAATTCTAACAATAGCAATTTTTGTTTGAATCTCCACTCGGCGCCACATTTAGATCTAATTTGTGTCATAAATAATTATGTACTCTCCTTTTCTAAAGCTTTAATTTTGTGTTTAGGTAAATTAATATCAGAAGCATTTAAATTTGTTTGTCTGTATAGTTACGTAGACGTAACAATATTAAGTTGAAAAATGTAGGATAGAATTTTACAGGTTTAAATTATTTTCATTTTGTTTTTTTTTTTGTTTTATTGTTTATTTGTTATTTTATACAACTAGAATCACTGAAACGCAGTAAACCATAATAATTGTAAACAAGGTCGATCTCCTACGACACAGGCTGAGCCTAGTGTAGAGATAAAATTTAACATAGTAATCTAAATACTGTATGGTACAGTTCCAATCAAACTGTATGGCGGATGTGAACATAGGCACAAGTCGCGTCGCAGTAACCAGTTTTAGGTGTAGCGGGACGCAGTGGAGCGAGGAGCATATGACTGAACCTGCGCAAGCACGCATATAGCGTTGTATTCAGATCCGCCATAAAGTTTGATTGGAACTGTAACGTTGTGTAAATAATAAATATATAAAATAAATAAAATAAAATTTATGATTTGAATCGGTATCTCGTGTGGCGCAGAGTAGGTACATCTTGCGTGGCATCTTCATTCGCCATTGTCACAGTATGTGTTGCTATTGCTTTAATATATACAAAGCCACAGGTCAAAATCGTATAATAACCAATAGCAGAATAAATTATACTCACCTACAACCATCATACAGTGCGTTCCAATGGAAACAAAAAGTCAAAACGAATTATTTTCGAGAGAAAAAAGCACGGAAACGACAACAATTTTTTTTAAAGAGATTTGAAAAAAAATTGATTTTTGTTTGTGTTTCTCATTAGTGACGTCATCAGTATTTTATTGTAAACACAGACAAGTCAACCTTCAGACCGCGCTTTAACAGGGAGTAGCATTCACCAAGGCTATGTAGTGACACTACATAACTACGTCACTAGTGAGCCGTCAGTCGGAAGCACGTCGGAAGCCATTAAATTGTCAATTTTGAACGAGCCAATGAAAACTAGCCGACCTCTCCCCGCACCCCGCCACTTTTTGGCGATTTCGTTTTCGTACTGACGTTTATTAAAGCGTGGTCTAAAGGTTGACTTGTATGTGATTGTAAATTACACGATTTTGTTTTACATGTTTAGATTCAGACATATTGTATATCTCAACTTTTTCTTGATACTTTAGAAAATGACTGACTATAAAGAAAATCGAAATCAGAAACTGGGTCCTGTTTCAATCACTGCGCGAAGGTGAACTTTGTCGTGTCGTGGTTTAGGTAAATGCATCCTCAGTCTGCTGACATGGTCTTTCAGAACAAAGAGCGACACATGCGGGAAAAATTAAATAAAATTTCGGAAATAAAATATGACGAACGGTCTGTGATGTCAACCGAAACCAGTGTCGTCAAACAAAAGAAACTTTCAGCTCTTGTAAAATTGTAACATCCTGAAGTAAACTTTCTTAATCAATATATAAAATCTATGTTATTCTAGAGTTGGAGTTATGATTCTTGTAAGCTTTTGATAAGTTTTTTGAGACACCTTTTAGACAAAACTGATTTCTTTAAAAGTAAGTCTAGTTTTACACGGATTATGATCCGGATATATACTTATTAAAATTTTAACACTACAACAAACCATTATTACCATGACAGCCCATTATGCCCCACTGCAGGGACTTAAGCCTCCAAGACTCCAGACTTAAGTGAGGGTGCTTGGAGCTTAATCCACCGCGCTGCTCCAGTGCGGGTTGGTGGATTTTAACGACTGCCATCTGCTTATGACACCCGGGACCGACAGCTTAACGTACTCTACGAGGTACGGAGTCAGTGATATTGATGTATTTAAGTCAGAAAAACTCATTGGTACATGCTGATTTCTGGGATTTGAACCACGACCTTCAAACGAGAAGTGGGCTCGTCACCACTCGGCTATCATGACATCAATCATTATGATGTGATTATGACCGTTTAGGACTTGTGAACAACTTTTCAGGCCTTTTTTCCATTCCACCAGCCCATTATGCTCCTCTACAGGGGTTTAGACTTCCAGGGTGAAGCGGCTTGGAATTTTTTTTTAATATTCAATATTTTTTTTTAAATTGTTTCATATTTTTGGAACGCACTGTATAGTCATATAAAAAGTTCAATTAGTATGAAAGTATTTTTCTTACACTTACTTAAACTGGAGGATTCCCATCATCATCCAAATTTTAATATTATAATTTCAGATGAAGAATAGATAATAAAATGCCTGTATTTTTTAGTTTCACGCAATACTAAAATATTAAAATATGGCGTCACAAAATTATCGTCTTAACGTGGGAATGCGCGGACGACTGACATTTGTTTCGAACGGCGACGGGATACCTCTCCGCTACACTCATGGTCGCTCCTTTCTCGTGCGTAGAATTTATGTTTACTTAGTCACCACGCCGTATCACATATAGAGAAAAATATTTGAGTGTGAAAATTATACCTACTTTCATGTTTTTTTTTTCAAAAATAGAGTCCATAGATAATGTTGATGCTTAAAAAAATTGGTGATGAAAAAATCTTCCTGTGTACGCACCCTTAAATGTGTGGTCTTAGCAGCAAAATTGCTTTTTTGTAACCCCTCCGCGGCTGTCACTGGTATTATCTTTTTAAATAGGCCTAAACCGCTTGAAATAATCCCTCTTGCGGGGAAACCAAGCTATGAGCATAACTTGACGAATGTGGACCCATACGAGATTCCTGGAGAACAGAAAATTCTAATTTACATCAAATATTATATAAAACTACGTATCAATACGTGCAGCTCTTGACGTTTCCCAAACATTCTATTGGCAAATTTAGCAGCGCCCTCTCTGGGTGTTAGGTGTTGCGATTATACTTTGCAAAGCCTAATTTATTTATACACAGTTTGTTTTCCTTTGTATACATATATATTAATTAGGATCAATTTTGTTGTTTTTATTTTGGTTTTATAAAGTACACGGATCATGGCTGTAGCTGTAGGTAGGAAATAAAATAAGGAAGTATTTTACGTAACTACATTTTTAATACAACATTGTTTTAACCAAAAGGGAAACATATTTCAACAACTCAAGCCGCTAGAGGGCCTGTTGCCAACTTTTCGACCGAGCTGCACGTATTAACGCTAAGTGTTTTATATACCTAGTATTTGTTTACATTTTAAGTTTTTAGTTATAGATTAAAAAGCATTAAATACATAGCTCTGTAAATATTTGGTTGTTGTTAAAAATCGTAAAAACGATGGACGTGATTGTATTAAAAATTTCTGTAACTTTATTTTATAATAATGCTAGAGTTGACCCCCATTGGAATCGTATTCTAAGTTGTACGTATGAGTCATATTATTCGAATAATTGTGAATTTTCGACATAAGTTTTAGTCTTATTTTAGTTGGGTGAGATATAAATATGTACTGTTTTAAAATTAATGAATTCAATATAGGTATAGTTCGCCTCAAACTTTATGGCGGATCCGAACATAGGCACAAGTCGCGTCGCAGTAACCGGTTTTAGGTGTAGCGGTACGCAGTGGAGCGAGGGGCATATGACTGAACCTGCACAAGCACGCATAAAGCGTTGTATTCCGATCCGCCATAAAGTTTGATTAGAAATACCTCTGTACAAAAGCAGTTAGTAAAACTGCGTATAGTTTTTTTTTTTTAATTATATATAACTCCGAGCAGTAATTTTAAAAATAATGTATACAATATTTAATTCTATTTGTTTTCTTTCAATAGGTATTTATATTAAAATTTTAAAATTTTACGTTATGTTTAATTTATGTTTTTTTTTAATATATTATAAATTATTTGTATTAATAAATATTTTACAACAAGGAACGATCCATTCCAAATGATTAATTTTATGCATAAACGAATGGATTATTGAATGAACGTCCCTCAAAAGTCTTCACTTAGTTCTAAAGTTTTTAAATCAAAATTTTTATATCCCATAAATTGTTATATGGCATTATTATTATTATTACAATTATTGACACATAATATATTATGGCTGTTGGTTTTACTAACAAACTGCGTACTGCAAACAAACAAACAAACAAATAAATAAATTATCTTTCACTTGACAATGAGCTTTGTTACAGAGCCTATAAATACACATGTATCAGACAATACCATCCTATTAAGTTTATATAGGCATAATATGAGTCCATTAAGAATGCGTTTGGACAACATTTTTTAACACATAGTTTTCATAATTTTTCCCGAAGACATTTATACCCACATACCTTCCTTTCGGAATAAAAAAAAATCTTTAATTTTATGAGTTTCCATCTAACCATTATCTAGATAATGCTTAAATAGCATAATATTAAAGATTATCATTGTGTTAAATAAACAAAAAACATGAAATATAATTTCTGATTCTGTATTTTCTTTTAAAATACGACTGTTACATGTGAGTCACACAAAACTCTCACAGCGAATATTTTAAAACCTCAAGTGTTTCATCATATACATATTTAGTCTGAGAACTACAATTTTTTGTTGACATTCGACGACCGCTTAGCCTAGTGGAAAGCGACCCTGCCTGCGAAGCTGGAGGTCCCGAATTCGAATCCCAGGTCGGGTCAGTATTTATATGATGAATATTAATACTGGCAGTATGTGGTGTCTTCGTTTGGTACCCAAAATACAAGCTAATGCTTAGTTTGGGACCTAGACGTTGTTGTGATTGTGTGTGTTATTATTTGTTATTATTACATTTTGTTATCACATTGTGGTGTTTCTATAAGAATCCAAGTCCAATGATCTACGTAATTAAAAATAACAATTTTATTCATAAAAATGTGTACATATTTCCTTGCCTATATATGATCATATATTGTATTCAGATTGTATGATTTCTTTTAAAATCTAGATAATAATAATAATAATGCCTAATATATCCCACACAGCGCCATCTAGTCCCAAAGTAAGCAAGTATCATGCTTGTGTTATGGGGTACTAGATAACTGGTATACATACTTGAATATTCTTTTATTATATACAGGATGAGATTTTAGTCACCAACAAAAATTTTCTAGTTGTTAGGTATCACCATTAGGCCTCATTGCGTAAATAAAAATATAGGTCAAAAATTCATAATCAATAATTATATCCTAAATATTTTTTAACAAAATTTGGCTACCTTCTACTTACATACCAAGGGGCGGGGCATGGGGCATGTGGGCGAAGCGCGTGCACGTGCACTGGCGCCCTCGTGAACGGTGACTAGTAATATTTGTAGTTTTGGGAAAGGTTTACGTGGTCTTATCTGAATATTTTCCTGTTCAACGATGCTAAAAAGGAACAAGACGGCCAACGGATTTTTATCAAAGGCCATTTTATTAAAATTTGGCTGGTCATTAAAACCTCAGCCTGTATAACACAAACATGCTGACGGCACAGGCTCGGGAAATCGATAATGATTCCTTGTAAGAATGATCGTGTACCATGGCGCAACCAAATAGCGCGGGTTGACAGACCACGAATTTAAACGTACAAAGGTCACTCGTTAATTGCGTACAACCTGAAACTGGTTTCTTTGAAATCAACAGGAAAACCAATGTAGTATGTTTTTTTATGGCAATAAGTTTCTATGTTAAAACATTATAAATATATTACAAACTAATCACAATAAAATTAGTTTTTAGATTACAGATTAATACTTTATTATTAATTAATTAATAATTTATTTAACATTTTTTAACGTTACACTTAAAAAAATAAAAATTATTTATTGGGATATTTCAGATTACAAGTCAATTCTAAATTAAAATCTAATTATGAAAAAAAAAACTAAAAATACCTATAAATTAAAAATACTATCTACAGATTAATTGTCTTTGATGTTTATTTATTTAACAAAATTATTTTAATTATCTAATTTAAATCTAATCTAATAAACAGTATCTCCACTTGTGCATAAAATATAAGAGATAATCGTGTTTAGTGAGTCGCTAGCGTAAGCTGGCCTAATCAATTTCTAATATGCGATTGTTTAATGCTAGATGTCAGTAATTGATGAAAAACAAATGTAATATAATTTTATGAGTGTTTCTCCGCCCCTCCTTTGCTGGCAAACAAGTTAATACAATTGTATGAGTGTTTTAGCTCCCCCCCCCCCCCTCTTCACTTTGAATACTCGTATGACTTAGACTCTATATAGATACCTTTACGATATTTGAATCCGATGTCAGTAATTACCCTAAATAACCATAAATAGCCCTCCCACTCCCTCCTTCACTTTGAATACTCGTATCAAAATATTCTCAGAAAGTAGCTTCGAAGAATTACTGTGCCAATTAATAATAAGAAAAACTCTGGAAAAACTGAAAACATAATATTTCCGTAATCGTTGTGTATGTGAGGATGTGTTAAGATGTGCTAGTTGATTAAAAATTAAATATGAATTTATTTTAATTCGGTTTTGTTTTCTTTATTTACTAGCGAACGTCAGCTATTTTTTCATGATTTCTAATATATTTCAAGTTTATGCTGGGAACCTAAATATTTTCAGAATTAGAAGTAGCCTATAATATTGTCTAAAATGTTCTCTGCGTGCCGCTGAAAGTCCAGTCAAAATTCAATTCGCCTCAGTGGTTAGTAGCACGGATATGAAATTTTATACGTTACTTCATCGTTTTATAGGTAATTGTGAGTTACACGTGTACGTATGTAAATTTAGGTGAAACGCAGTTTAAAATATTTTCAGACTAAAAATTAAAAAATAAACTATAGTTTAAAAAAATTAAAAAACACGCTTTAAAAGCAAATTGAACTAAAAATCAGGAAATAATCTTTATTAGTATAAGGACATAGTGATTAACGAGAAAATTAATGTTATTGTGAAAAAGCGTGAGGTGCTCGATGTCGATGGTGCACTTTGTCCTTATACTAATAAAGATTATTTCCTGATTTTTAGTTCAATTTGCTTTTAAAGCGTGTTTTTTAGTTTTTTTTATTATAGGTATGTATGTATCTACACGAAAACCGGCCACCAACTACATCAAAACATTCGATGAAAACACCAGTTAATGGGCTAGAACCAAAAATGTTAAAGTTGCGCTGATGTTCAATAAATGTAAAAGGAATACCTAAGGTTCTAGAATATCCTCCCAAAATATAATTTTTTCTATTTCCGAACTTGTCAGATATTTATGAAAACTCGTCTGACGTTAAAATTGTTCCTGTTACGTCATCTGGGCGTAATCCACATCCTCATCTTCCACAGTAAAACACCAAAGCTAAAACTAAATTAAATTATAACATATAATAACATTATAACAACATTTACAATCACAACAACGTCTAGGTCCCAAACTAAGCATTAGCTTGTATTTTGGGTACCAAGCAAAGACACCACATACATATAACAACCAAGACCCGGTGCCAGTATTAATATTCATCATATAAATACTGACCCGACCTGGGATTCGAACCCGGGACCTCCAGCTTCGCAGGCAGGGTCGCTGTCCACTAGGCTAAGCGGTCGTCTTGAGGTAATGTCGCTATTTACGTCAAAGGAAATTGTAATCTATCATAACTTCGCGAAGGAAAAACTTTACACCCCTTTTTAAGCATACTACGCGCACGGAGGAGTGTGAGATTTGGCATAGTTAAAGTTTTTGTAGAGTAGGAGTGCAGGAAGCTGAAATCTATATATAATACTAGCGACCGCCCCCGGCTTCGCCCGCGTGGACTACATTTTTGTATAATTTTTGCTTACGGAAAAAGAAATGCTACAGGCCTATCTGGTGGCAAGTAACAATAAAGTGAGTATATACCGCGAAAATCTTTTCTTTGCTCGAATATTTATTTACACCAATTTTTGGATATAAAAATAATTTAAAAAAAAATAAAAACCGACTTCAAAAACATAAACTAAAAAGTTAAAAATAAAATTTTCACTTTAAAGAAAGGAGCATTAACAGGCGGCATAAAGTTAATGAAATCGGTGCCTACTCACTCAGACACTTTAAATTGTGTTCTATATTTATTATAGTTATAAATATATAATTGTTGTAATTGTTATTACCTGGTAAGTACCCATTTAAAGTGTCTGAGTTGGCACCGACTTCATTAACTATATGCCGCCTGTTAATGCTCCTTTCTTTTAAGTGAAAATTTTATTTTTAACTTTTTAGTTTATGTTTTTGAAGTCGGTTTTTATTTTTTTTTTAATTATTTTATTTTTCAATTTTTAGTTGAACGCATCTGTAACTTATTTGCATTTAGTATAAATGAGGCTTCTAAAAGCGCTACTCAAATGAGACAGCACTGCGATTACGCAACGTAAATTCAGTGTCAAATTGACGCATCAGCATGCCTAGTAGGTAGTGGGTATTCCTATGTAAAACTTCGATCTTAATTATTATTTTTGTGCAAAGTGAACATTTTGGGATATTGAACTGTATGAAGTAAGCCTAACAAAAAGTAACTGCTGTAAATCGTTGAGGAATTCCCTCCACTGTTTATGGTCTTCTTCATCAGATCTGTAATGGTACTTATAACCCATATGGGTGCAAAGTCTCATTAATAGAAATGAATTTAGTCCAAACACCAGGTATTTGCTGTAAATCGTTAAGGAGTTCCTTCGACTGTGTATGGTCTCCATCATCAGACCTGTAGTGGTACTTATAACCAATATGGGTGCAAAGTTCTCATTAATAGAAATTAATTAAGTCCAAACACCAGGTAATTGCTGTAAATCATTGAAAAGTTCCTTCGACTGTGTATGGTCTCCATCATCAGACCTGTAATGGTACTTATAACCCATATGGGTGCAAAGTTCTCATTAATAGAAATGAATTAAGTCCAAACACCAGGTAATTGCTGTAAATCGTTGAGGAGTTCCCTCGATTGTGTATGGTCTCCATCATCAGACCTGTAATGGCACTTATAATACATATGGGTGCAAAGTTTTCATCAATAGAAATGAATCAAGTCCAAACACCAGGTAATTGCTGTAAATCGTTGAGGAGTTCCCTCGACTGTCTTTCAGCTCCATCATCAGATCAACTCCCGACCTTCAATAAATAATACTAGTAGTAGTTCTTTATCAAAATACTTAAAATACGATACTTTAAAATACGATTTTTGAAGGTTGCCCTCGATTTCTCTGGGATGCCATTATCAGATCCTGGTTTCTTTATCATGGTACCACTTCGAAGATATCTCCCTTCTACAAAAAAAATTCATCCAATTCGGTTCAAAAACAACGAAGTTATCCCTGAACACACATAAAAAAAAAACATATATACGGTCGAATTGAGAATATGAAGTTTTAATATTGAATATTTATCAGATAGTTTTCGTGGAGGCTGAAATCGACTATATTTTCAAAATTTAAGATGTTAGCCAAAAAAAGCAGAGGCTTGTGATGCTTCGTATGATAGCAAATTATCTAAAATCTGTCCGTAACTTTTTTCGTAAAATCGAAAATGGTGAAAAAAAAATCCCGATTTTTCGGACAAAAATTTTTATTATTTTGAAAACGAAAGCGAATACCGAAAAAATGAAAAAAACATACTCGCGAGGCGAATAGATTGTGTCTACAGTATGCAAAAAGAAATTTTTGGAGTCGGTCGAAAAATATATGCTGGGCATTGCGCATTATTAAAAAGAAATAATTTTTTTTAAACAAAAAATAGGTAGGGCAAATTTTCACATTAAGACATTTTTTCCGAAAGAATTATTTATGCTATAGCGTGGTAATTAAGTCAATCATAAATAGTTACTACGAAACAGAAGGCAATCCCGCCGGCGCCGCCGACCTACACAATTGATAGTCGCCGCACATTCATACGGTTAAACAATGACTCTGTGGCGCAATATTTCAATATTCTATTATCAAGGGATGTCAAGAGAAAAAATCTACAGATTTTACGCTTCTTGCAACTATCGGAGGACATTGAAAAACACATTTTTGTCAAACAATTTTATTAAATATTTCCAAGAACTTATGGACCAATTTCCAAAAATTTGGTATACCATACGATGCCCAGTGAGCTCAGGCTTTTTTTTGACACTAGGTGGCCTTTCTTCTACCTTTATAACTTTCTGAAATATATCCGAATCTCACTCTCCGGGGTAACTGACCTGATAATCATTCAATGAAAAGGGCTCCTGCCCAGTCCACAGTTTTCGTTCAAATTTCTTCTGCCAAACGGTAGACAATCTATCTACCTCGAGAGTTTTTTTTTTTCATTTTTTCGATATTGGCTTTGGTATTCGAAATAATCAACTTTTTGTCCGAAAAATCGGGAAATTTCGTCCATTCCACCATTTTCGATTTTCCGATAAAACTTACGGCCCGATTTTAGAAAATTTGGTATCATACGATGCTCCATAAGCCCCTGCATCTTTTGACATACTGTTTTTTGTCTATTATGATAAATTTTGGAAATATAGCCGAATCACATTCCCCCACGAAAACGATCTGATAAACAGTTTCATTGTTAAAATACGTATTTTATTATTATATAAAAATTTGGAGGATATCTGCTGCTGGACGTACATTAGACATCACTCCTAGATCTAAATATCAAATCGATTAAATATTCATTTGGATATTTGCAATCAATTCAAACATCTAAAGCGACTTTAACTGTTCGATATGTTATGTTTCTAGGAGGGTCATATTTTTCGAGAGTATGAATGTATGTATCCTAGACGTATCCTAGATATTTCTTTGGCACGTCTTGTAGCATAAACTGTTTGATTTCAATATGACGTCTGCGATTCAAAAACGAAATGGGGGATAATCTTTTTTGTAATTATAGTTCACCTCAAACTTTATGGCGGACCATTACGCGACTTGTGCCTATGTTCACATCCGCCATAAAATTTGATTGGAACTGTAATTGGCTTGAAAAAAGTGATAAGTCACTAACATTCTGATCACAGTGGTCAATTAGAAGCATTAAAAAAGAAATTACTCGATAAACCTTCAAAACGTCAGATGTAATATTTTGTCTATAATTAATTTAATAAATTTTGTATTAAAGCGGAAAAAACATATTATCTACATTATATTTTAATAAAAGGTCAAATGAGAAATTATTTAAAATTGGTTCCAGAGAGTTTGAAAACAAATTTTAAGGTATTGATAAAAAGTTATAACAATGTGAAATTTTAAAACAAAGGCTTTATATAAATGAAATATGATTTAAAAATATTCAACAAAGTTTGTAAAACAGCTGATGCTAAAATATAAATTATTTTACAATATAATTTAAATGCTTTCTCTAAGTTTGATAATGACCACAACTTAAATATTAGACATATTGCCAATTCACGGGTTAAGACTTTCAAAGGTCAATAATTCTTTCATGGTAAATTGTGTGCGTTTTTATTTTATAATAAAATTCCAAAAGAAATGTTAGACTTAAATTCTAATCAATTTATGAAGCATGTTTGAGTCCAACTCTATAAGTAAGGTTATAGTTCGCCTCAAACTTTATGGCGGATCGGAATATAACTCTATGCGTGCTTGCGCAGGTACAGTCATATACCCGTCGCTCCACTGCGTCGCGCTACACCTAAAACTGGTTACATGTCCGCGACTTGTGCCTATGTTCGGATCCGCCATAAACTTTGGTTGGAACTATACTATTGTATTAACGAATATTTAAATGATGAGTAGGTACGCATGTATTGTGATAGTCTGAAGCATTTTAAATTTCAAAAGAAAGAATAAAGAAAAATATTTATATTTAAATTAAATAAACAGGAAGAAGTTTCTTGTCGGTTCCTGTTCTTCTAGCATTCCGAACGGGTACCTAATCAATCCATTTTGACTTTTAACATTGAAACTTTTAATAAGTGGTTATTTAAGTAAAGTTTAAAATCTTTTTTTTATTGTGTCTATTTATTCCGTGTTTGGGTGTAAAATATTTATATATGCATAGATTATAAAGAACATTTAACCCTTTGTCTTCATAGAGACCGATATCGGTCGCTAATTACTTCCTACGCTTCGCCTTCCCTGCGACCGAATTCGACCGCTAACCGCCCGCTTAATACCGCACCAAGAAAATATTTTTTTCTCTTTCTTATACATAAGTACGTAAAACGAAATAAAAACTGGAGAAAGACAAAATATCATAGAATTTAAAAATCACTGCTAACGTGAAAAAAATATTCGTTTATTGTTCATGGGTTTAGTGTCATTCCAAGAGTGAATCAGTGAGCATTTAACTTTTTTTAGCACCGTATTTCGTACTGTATTCTTGTGTAATTTGATTACTTGTTTATTTTTATCGTTGCGAATGTGAACACGTATCTTGTACGCATAAAATCGTACCTGTTTCTGTAAATTTGTGTTACAATCTAATATATATTGTGGTTTGAGAAAAACCTAACCTGTTTGATACTTATTATATATTTTAGTGTATAAAAAGTGATTTGGTTTTTATAAGTGATTGTTTTATTTTGTTTTTGACTTCTATAATAAATTATGTGTGTGTAAAATGTGTTCTCATGTCATCCTGTAACTTTTTTATAAATAATTTTTGAATCAAGGCTCAATAAGATGTGTAGATGCATCTAGACACTAAACTTTCTTGAACAATCATTACAGTTTTTTTACAATAAATCTTCCTTTGTCAGAAAAAATCAAATAACATTATAGTTAGCATTTTTACTAAGCTTTCTATTGGTATTATTTATTTTTTAGATATACTTATAATATACGCATAATAACCTTCGAATGATCTTTTGGTCGCAAATTTTAAGCCCATAAAATTCATACGTGTTTTTTTATTAGATAGAGGAGATTTAAAACAAAAGATAGTTTGCAACTACAAAGACAATTTACTTAAGATTACATTACATATATTCAAAAATAAACTTCCATACAAAAAAAAATTATATCATTTTATTTCTCGAGGTGATCATTCTGTCATAAGAGCTTGGTAGGCGAAGGATTGTTTTGAAAAATATGTAATAAGACGAAGGGTTAAGTATGTATATCAATTGTCCAGTAATAACCTATAAAACAAGCATAATACTTGCTTACTTTGGGACTAGATGGCGCTGTATGGGATGTCGCAGATTTTATTATTCTTATATTAATTTTTATATTATATTACATATACCTATTACATACATACATTATTACATTATAAATTAAATTATAATATTACATTTTTATTTAAAAAAATAATTATAAAATGATTATTGAATTAGAACAATAATACAAGCGTTACATAAAACAATTGTTAGTAATTAAAAAAAAAAAAAAAAAAACAGTGCCCTCAGTTTCTTGCGTATTCGTCTGAAAGGCTTTAGCACTTTCTTGACGTAGGTAGGTATTTCAAGACTCTGTTACATAACTCCGAAATAAAGGTCCCTGCCTACTAAGCTGGAGGTCCCGGGTTCGAATCCCAGGTCGGGTCAGTATTTATATGATGAATATTAACACTGGCACCGGGTCTTGGTTATTATATGTATGTGGTGTCTTCGCTTGGTACCCAAAATAATATAATAATAATAACAAGCTATTGCTTAGTTTGGGACCTAGTTATGTCTAACCGAACCCTCATCAACAGTGCATAGGATGCGTAGACATAAACATCCGATCACGCCACTTAGCGACCGCCAGTGCAGTCGTTATCGTTTCAGAGAAGTGTTTTCGAAACGCTTTCCATTACTCATACGCGGTTACAGTCCGCCATGTACCTATGTCTGAATATCGAACGATGTATCATTCTTGTGTTAACCTTTGTAGAGTTAAACTGTCTTCAGTAATAAAATAAATGTTTTTAAAAAAGTCTTTGTCTGATATTGAAACTTGACTGGCGCAGCCGGTAGGATATAGTCAGCTAATATTCTTGCTCCGTGTTCACCCCAAATTCGCGTCAACACGTCGCTTAAAGAAAAGCTTTCGTTTCAACGATTTAGACTATATTACGTACCATCAAATAAATAAGTCAAGGCAAGACAAAACGACTGAAGACAAACACAAGTTTCACTGGAGGACAATATGGAGACACACAGCCTGTGAGTACAATTTCATTCACTTCCTGTAATTTTCCTGTCTTTCCTTTTATAATATATTTATGTGTTATCAGAGACCGAACATCGCTTAGATAATACTCGTTTTATTATCGTAACACATCTACGATTTAAAACTCCAATTAAATTTAAGAGAAAAGTAAAAATTAAATATTTTATGAATTGAATATTATATGAGTTAAATATTACTTGAATAAAATATTATATGAATGAATTTGAAATAAATTAAATATTAAATTGAATACTAATTTGAAAATATTAAATAAATAAATATTGAATTAAATTTTATATTGCTTGAATTATTAAAATAAAATGGAAGGAATACGACTAGTACCTAAAGAAATATTATGTATCGTACCTAAGTTTGACGGTGACGAAAAATTGCTTAATTTATTTGTCAAAAAGGCAGAATATGTCATAAGAATATTTAGAGGTAGTGATGCCCAAAATCAGTACTTATTTCATTGT
Source organism: Luffia ferchaultella (assembly GCA_949709985.1). Lineage (NCBI taxonomy): Eukaryota > Metazoa > Arthropoda > Insecta > Lepidoptera > Psychidae > Luffia > Luffia ferchaultella. The sequence goes on from OX453261.1 coordinate 15,906,353, forward strand.
ATTACAAGCAGATTAATAGGTAAAGCCGCGGCGCTTATTAGCGAACGCGACGACATCGAAACATGGGACGACTTAAAATTAGTTCTATCCCAACACTTTGGTGATCCTCGAAGCGAAGAGTGTATCGCAATAGAGTTGGAATCTTTAAAAATTAAAAATGGCGAATCCTATTTAGATTTTAGCAATAGGATACAGTTTGTACGAAGCACATTAATATCTAAAGTTATTTTGTTGAACGATGTCAACTTACGAGAAAGCAAAATCATTATATATAATAATCTTTCTTTAAATGTATTTTTATACAATTTACCAGAGGATATGATAAGAATAGTTCGTTTAAAGAACCCTTTGAATTTAGAAGACGCATTAAGTATTGTACTCGAGGAAGTTAATTTCCAATATCAATATAATGCTCGAAATAAAATGTTAAAACCTTTGAATCAGTTAAACAAAAATGAATCGTCTACACTCAACAACCCTTACATAAATAAATTTAATACGCAAAATAAAAATTATTTTAAATATCACACAACTCCTCAACCGCAAAAACCTAATTTCTTTAATACTCCAAATAATAATTTTAAATTCGGAATCCCTCATCAAAATACATATCAAAACCAAAATCAAAATTTCAAATTTGGCATTCCACCACAAAATAATCAAAATAAATTTAAATTTGGTATTAAACCCCAATCCGGTCAATTTAGAAACTATAACAACAATCAACAATATAATCAACAGCAAAATCGTTTCGGTATGCAACAGTGGAACCAAAACTTTCCACAAAGGCAAGCACCGCAGTTCCAAAACAATGACGTATCAATGCGCACTGCACCGCCTCTAAGACCTCAACCATATAATAATCCGCAGAGATTTCCCACCAACGAAATAGAAGTCGAACAAGAATGTTACGACGAAGTAAACGATAATTCCCCATACGATTTCCCAGACTGTACGAACGAAATTACGAACGAATACTCTAATGACCCCAACGACGATCAATCCCCCGACGAAATCGAAAATTTTTGTATAGATGCCTCACACCAGATACCTCCGAAATTATTAATTTAAACTGTAGCAACATTTTATTTTTACCTCATATCGCAATACCGGAATTAAACGCTAAATTCATGATAGACACAGGTAGTACTCGATCTTTTATCAGTCCAAAAATAGCTAACAAATATTTCCTCAAGAATAAGTATCACGAACCTTTCGAAGTAATAAGCACTCACGCGCGTAGTACACATTCAGAGGTCATATACATTCAGATTCCCGGAATATTTAAAAGTACACTCAGACACAAATTTTATGTATACGATGTTGATAAACGTTACGACGGACTTATTGGCAGCGATTTATTAAAGGAAATAAAAGCTATAATAGATATGAAAAATCAAATTTTAAAAACAACAAATACAGAAATTCCTATAATATACAATAAACCTTACGAACTTGAACTGACCCCGCGATCGGAAACACGCGTTAAATTACCGACCGACTTACAAAACGGAAACGCTATTTTAGAATTTAAAATGTTTTGCGAAGGCGTACGAATGCCTAGCGCCTTAGTTACTTGTAAAGATGGTTTCGCTGAGACTGTCATCCAAAATTATACCGATAAGAAAATGACATTAACTATCATCCGACCATTTAAAGTAAAGAAATACGAACCGGAAAAATGTGAAATTAATTATAATAACAGTCAGATTGAAATCGACTCATTATTAAAGGACAACTTATCTAAATTACGTTTAGAGCACACTAACGAAGAAGAAAGACATGCAATTAGCCAACTTTGTTTCGAGTATCGAGATATATTTTATTGCGATAAAATACCTCTTACTTTTACGAATCAAGTTAAACACAGTATCCGAACTAAAAACGAAGATCCTATATATATCAAACCTTATAGACAACCGCCGGTACTAGCCGAAGAAATAAAAAACCAAGTCGAAAAATTGTTAAACGATGACATAATATGTGAGTCACATTCACCTTGGAGCGCCCCAGTACATTTGGTACCTAAAAAGGCTGACGCTTCTGGCGAACGTAAATATAGAATGGTTATCGACTACAGACGTCTTAATGAAAACACGTTAGATGATAAATACCCTCTACCAAACATTACTGACATTTTTGATAAACTAGGAAATAGCACTTACTTCACCACCTTAGATCTTGCAAGTGGATATCACCAAATAGAAGTAGAAGAAAAAGATAGAAGTAAAACAGCTTTTAGCACTCAGTTCGGCCATTTTGAATATAAGCGCATGCCTTTTGGATTGAAAACGGCACCCGCGACGTTCCAACGTTGCATGGATAATATCCTACGAGGACTTCAAGGAATACACTGTCTAATTTATCTAGATGATATAATAATTTTCAGCTCTAGTTTACAAGAACACTTACAAAAGCTACGCAAAGTCTTTGATCGACTTCGAGCAACCAATTTAAAAGTACAGTTAGATAAATCAGAATTTTTAAGAAAAGAAGTATTATATTTAGGACATACAATAACAAAAGACGGACTAAAACCAAACGATGACAAAATCAAAGCCATATTAGAATACCCCATCCCTAAAACACAAACAGAAATAAAATCATTTTTAGGACTTATAGGTTATTACAGAAAATTCATAAAAGATTTCGCGAAAATTACACAACCACTCACTACATGTTTAAAGAAGAGAAATACAATTAAAATAGATGACAAGTATATTTCCGCATTCGAAAAATGCAAACAGTTATTAACAAATGCACCGCTATTACAATATCCTGATTTTACCAAACCTTTTGTACTTACAACGGACGCATCAAATTTCGCAATAGGAGCCGTCCTCTCACAAGGTCAAATCGGAAGCGACAAACCTATAGCGTATGCAAGTAGAACGTTAAACGACACAGAAACACGTTACAGTACAATCGAAAAAGAACTTTTAGCCATTTTATGGGCCGTAAAACATTTCAGACCCTATTTATACGGAAATAAATTTTATATCTATACAGACCATCGACCTTTATCTTGGTTATATTCATTAAAAGAACCCAATAGCAAATTAACACGTTGGAGATTACGCCTACAAGAATACGACTTTGAAATAATTTACAAAAACGGAAAACAGAACACGAACGCCGATGCCCTCTCCAGAATAAAATTAAACGCTACAGACAACGATGACACCTCTATTCAGGTTAATATAGACGAAAAAGAATTATCCAAACGACAACCAATTAATGATGAAAATTCAAGCACAATGTCCATTTCTGACACTTCACGAACTCTATCCATTACGTCATCTTCAAGTCGAAGCGACACTATTCATTCCGCTCAAGATTTAGAATCAACAGGTATACCTATTTTACACGAAGCAATCGACACAAAGCCTAACCAAATATTAATTACAACTTGGTATAAAAATAAACTCTTAGTAAAAACTTCATCCCGCGATAAACAAAAATTAATCGAAGTATATCTTCCACTTGATAATTCGGACTTAATAAAACAATTTTTAAAAGAGTACATTCAACCCAATAAAAAATATTTTATTTATTACGACAACAAAGAACATAGGCGACTATTTAGTGAAATTGTAATAACGTTATTCAAAAGAAACACAGTAAAATTTATAGAATGCACAAACCGTATAATATATGTCGAAAACGAAAATGAGCAACGCGACATTATCTTAAAACATCACGAAGGAAAAACATGCCACAGAGGAATCAAAGAAACACTTATAAGAATTAAACGTCACTACTATTGGCCAAACATGAACGATACCGTATCAGCTATAATAAACACCTGTGAACCCTGTAAAAAAATGAAATACGATAGGAATCCATTTAAGCCAGCAATTCAAATCACACAAACACAATTTAAACCGTTTGAAGAAATTTTTATCGATTTATTTTTCATTGAAAATAAATATTATCTTACATTAATTGACGCATTTAGCAAATTAGGTCAAGCAATCGAAATACAGAGTAGAGCGACCGCAGAGGTAGCCCGTGCATTAATTAAATATTTCTCATTATATGGTGTACCCAAGAAAATTAGTTGTGATCCCGGTACAGAATTTAATAATGAATTATTAAAAGAAATGTTGAGCTTATATAAAATTAATTTACATATAGGAACTCCTAATAATCCAAACTCAATGGGCTTAATAGAACGATTTCATTCAACTCTCACCGAAATATACCGTTTAGCCAAATACGAGCAGAAATCAACCGATGCTGCATCTGTAATGACATACTCTATAATGGCATATAACCACACTATACATTCAACAACAGGTCTCACGCCCTTCGAAATAATATTAGGTCACACGGATTCAAATAGCACATTTAACGCCGACTATGAAAAAATATATATGCAACAAATGGTTAAGGAACATGCTAAACGTACCGAATACTTATATCAGTATTTAACACAAAAGATGCTTGATGCGAAAACAAAAGCTCGCGATAAACGCAAAGGCGAAACCGACATACATCTAGAGATAGGAAAAACTGTATTTGCAAAAAGCACTAACAAACGCAAAAGTAAAGATAAACCCCGCTATCAAAAAGCGATTGTCACAGGGAAAAATAAACGTAATATTTTACCTGTAACGATCAGGGAACGCGACACTAAGGTCCCCATTAAAAACGTAAAACGTCCCCCGCAGGTTCTTCAAGACCAGCCTGGTTCTTCTACTGACTCTGACGGACATGGCAACCGCCCTACAACTTCAAAGGATTGAACGAAACCCCGGTATATTACCGATACGCCAAGGACAAGCCGTCTTACAGAAAGACAAGTGGACAGTTTTCAAAACTCTAGATTTAGATTTAATAAATAAGGAATTAGAAATAAATATTAATACTTATACGAAGTTTAATGAGATAGTCCGATCATGCTATAATAAAAATTTTATTGATAATTTTACAAATTTAATATCACAATTAGATTACCTTAAAGAAATCACTATTATTAAGTACAAACAGTTAGTTCCGTATGAGAGAACTAAACGAGGTATTCTTAACCCTCTTGGTTCAATTATTAAAATTATAACAGGTAATTTAGATAATGATGATGCTGTTAGATATGATAAATTATACTGTGAACTCAAAAATCAACAATTTATAGTTAATAAAAAGGTATCTATAATCGCTAAAATGATGGAAAACTTTGTAAACAATTCAAAAACTATTAACGATAATTTTATTGCCTTGAATGATAAATTCAGCAATTTGGAGCGATCTCTCAATGAGTCGACATACCGCAATACTATAGTAATATACTTAGTACATACCATTTATTCATGCACAACTTCCGCACGATATATATTAAACTTAATGAAATAGAAACTGCGATAGCCTTTAGTAAAATATTAATATTACATCAATCAATAATTAACCCTGATGAATTGTTAAATATGTTATTAAAAATAGAAAAATACCATAAATTGACGTATCCCGTTACTTTGAATAATTTAATTAAAATTGAACAAAACATTATCTTGAAAGCTTATATTAAAGAAAAACAAATTACTTTTATTCTAGAAATACCTTTGGTCAGTGATGACATATACATATATTATAAAATATATCCCCTACCTATGTATGATACCTTTCAAAATCAAACCCTCATTGTCTCTCCAAAATACCCATACCTTGTAGTGAAGGAATTAAAGTACATATCACGCATGACGCCCTGTAAGGAAATCGATGACGTCAACTTCTTATGCGACGACAATGACGAAGCTCAGTTCTCTCAAGACAACTGTATAATAGACTTGATGAAATTCTCTACTAATATAAATTCATGTACTCAAATCGCAATTGTAATCGAGGATTTGAAAATACAACATATAAATTCAAATAACTGGATAATATACTCAAGAAATGAAAACACTTTAACAAAGAAATGCGACTTCGATATTACAAAGGAAATCATCCGAGGAACCTACATATTAACTTTAGATGACTCATGTGAAGTCACAATACAACATTTTAAATTTACATTGAAACAATCGAAAATTGAAGCGTATAATTATAAAAATATACCCATCATCGAGTTACCTCACCTACCAGCGACAGTGACGTCAGAATCATCACAACGTCGACCCATCAACCTCAAAGGAATAAATCTGAGTGAATTGCAGTATCTTACACGTGTATTAAAAGAAAGTGAAATGTCTAACAGTGTTATAAGTGAATACCCAGTGAATTTTAGAAATATAAGTATCGGAACTGTCATACTCTATGTAATCATAGTTATAAGCCTTTTGTCATTTTTAATATGTTATTACTATAAGAAAATTTTAAAATTTTGTGGTTTGTATCGAAATCACCCGAGTGATGTAAAACACCCCCAGTTGATTTCGAACTTATGGAGGGAGGAGTTATGTCTAACCGAACCCTCATCAACAGTGCATAGGATGCGTAGACATAAACATCCGATCACGCCACTTAGCGACCGCCAGTGCAGTCGTTATCGTTTCAGAGAAGTGTTTTCGAAACGCTTTCCATTACTCATACGCGGTTACAGTCCGCCATGTACCTATGTCTGAATATCGAACGATGTATCATTCTTGTGTTAACCTTTGTAGAGTTAAACTGTCTTCAGTAATAAAATAAATGTTTTTAAAAAAGTCTTTGTCTGATATTGAAACTTGACTACCTAGACGTTGTTGTGATTGTATGTAATATTATTATTATTATTATTATTATTATTATTAAAGGTAGTCGATTGAAAAATAATTATTTCTTTAAACTACACTTTTTTCAAAGTTTCAATCAGTGCGATGAATTTGTCTTTATAAGACATTTTAAAAAAAGGGGAGTCACAAAGTACTTTCGAGAAAAAATCGGGTTAGTCTCCTGCACCGCAATAATGAAAATTTTCAAAAATGTTTATTAAATTGTTTTGAAAATTGAATGCTGATTGAAAAAATGAAAAAAATATACACAGCGTTACCTAGTCCCAAAGTAAATAAGTATTATGCTTGTGTTATGGGTTACTATACAACTGATATACATACTTAAATTAGGTTTATTTTTTAATTAAAATATACACATATAAATATTTTACACCCGACATATTTTAGACCCGGAACGAAATAAACATGTTCATGCACACAAATATTTGTCCCGGGCGGAAATCGAACCCGCGTCTCTTGGCTTCACAGTTAAGGTCTCTAACCACTGAGCCAATCGGTCAGTCAAGCTGAGTTAGTGGTTTTCGTAATTTATTGATACAGTTTTAATTTATAATAAACTGAATTCATTCCAGTCGAAGTCAACACACATTGATTGTAGAATTATTTGCCTACGTTTCATATGTTCATAGAATCATTTTATAAATTACTTTTGTCAGAATTTCAAGTGGAAATAAATCCGAATATAATTTAGTTTACATAACGGGAATGTAAACTCGATTTTCAAACGCAATTTCATTTTCCACACAAGAATCGCGGTAATCTAAACTAGCCTTTGATAGAATGAAATTCGTTCCGCTACTCTCTGGCCTATGAGGCAATACCACAATGAAAGCGCGGAAGCGTGCACCGGACCTAGACACATACTGCCCAATTCAGAAACGTTTATTTTGACTTAGTTTATTTTAAATATGTTTTGTCCTTATCTTTCATTGCGGCAGTTAAGTTAGCACGAAAGAGACTAAACATATTTTAAGCAAACAAGCTTTAAACAAACGTTTCTGAATTGGACAGATAATGTATTGTTAACCGACTGGCGATTCAAAGCAGGAGTAATGTGTTTATTAGACCATATATGTTTGTTTCTCTTTAGAGACAAAACGCGTGGACCGATTTTGATTATTTTAACGATAATGGATTTATGTTAATTTGGTTAGTGTCATTCAAGACATGATAACATTTAAAAGTCGATCTGTGACAACCAAACGTTATATATTATGACATACAAAAAAAAACGAAAGTCAATGAACTATGTCAAGTGAAGTATCATTGAAAAGATATTAAAAATAATCAACAGTATCTCGAATCATTTTTTCTTTCGAATGAAAGATCTTTGATGATGTATATTCGTTGACAATCGTTCTCACCATATGGATATTAGCGCACTTATCTCTGGAAGAATCAGATTTTTGTAGCATTAGTAGAGTAAAAATCTTAGAGAATTTCAGTTTTTTAGTTTAAAGAAAAAAATATATAAAAAATGAAAAACCCGACTGCTGTGAAAATAATTACTGAAAAGAGACAAACAAGATCTGTAATCTAGAGTTAAATAAGACTTAAATGTAAAGTATTAGAAGTAGAGACAATCAAAAATTATAAAACATTTTTGTCGTAAAAATTTAAATTTAATTTAAATTTAATTTAAAAATGCCACCACATATATTTTGGGTATTAGTATGTCCCCGTATGCATTGCGTTATAAGACATTCAAGTCATATTATATAATGTGTGCTTTTTCTTTTCAGTTAATTACTATTTGCGTAGTCCATAAAAAATTTAAATCTAAAAATCCATTTAAACTTCAATAGAGTGCGAGTTTTATAATTTCTTTAGTATATTGTTCGTCTAAGATTTCAGGTTAATATGCGTTTTTTTTTTCATTCTCTTGGGGATTGAACATTTAAAACCATAGTTCAAGTAATCGATGGTTTAAGTGTAATTTATTTGAGGAATTACGGTGCAAAGTTTCAAATTGTTAAACCCAGCAGTTCGAAGAATTTGTTGTGCGAATTTTCATGTTATCAGACCCAAAGTTTTGGGCTAAAAGTATATAAACTATACAACCTCTTTCTACTCCAATAGCGATTTAATTTCAAAAATCGGTAAAATATGTATTTGATCTATTAAGTATTATTTATTTTTATATTATAAATTATATAAATATCAAAAAGGTATGATTGTCCTTTTATTGGTCGCTGTTGCCGTCTTCGTATATAGTGTGAACTGGTCGCTTGGGAGAGGGCAGGGGTCCATCAAAAGAAAAGCATCACTTACTAAATTTCGTGAAAATTGTGACTTGTGTTCTTTCTCGAATAGCCATTTCATATAGGGTAGCTAGAGTATTAGCATCTTGTATACGACTTAATTTTTACAATTTGATGTTGATTTGTGATTTGTAGTTTGTTTTAATTTTTACTGTTATAACGTAATTGATCATATCCACGTCGTGACACAACTAATAGAGAAATGTAGAGAAATGTAAAGAATACGAGAAGACTCTGTACATATTTTTTGTGGAATTTACCAAGGCATTTGATTCTTTGGAACACCCTGCAATCTGGACAGCATTGACACAGCAAGGCATTGACATACGATACCTGGAACTGCTATACAATATATATTCTAAGAGCTCAGCTAAAATACGACTAGAAAGAGATGGACAAGAATTTTTTTAATGAAAGGCGTTAGACAAGGCGATCCTCTGTCACCAAAAATATTTTCAGCAAGTACTCGACGTGGTTTTTAGGAACGTCAACTGGGAGAGCAAGGGAATAAGATCAACGAACTAGAGACAGAGAGTAAAAAAGGTCGGATTATCATTAAACGCCAATAAAACCAAAATTATAACTAATGGTAGAGAAGAAACTATAACAGCAAAAGGGATAAACATTGAGTATGTAATCGAATTTGTATACCTGGGTCAATCTATTTTGTTGCATTGCATGGAAAAAGTATTGGAGTTTTAAAGAAGTTATGAAAAATAGAGACATAAATATAAGGATAGAAAGCAAATTGTACGAAGTAGTTATTCTGCCCTGTCTAACATGCGGCTGCCAGACATGGTCTTTACGTAAACAAGATGAGAATAAGATAGCAATTCATCAAAGAAAAATGGAAAGAAGTACGTTAGGCATAAAAATATCTGACAGAATAAAGAACGAAAAAATAAGGAAACAACGAAATTAACTAATATACTCGAAAAAATGAGAAATCTGAAATGGAGATGGGCAGGTCATGTATGTAGAATGACGAATGAGAGATGGACTAAGAAACTGATAGAGTGGATATCAAGAGATGGACAAAGAAACAGAGACAGACCAAGAAAACGACGGGAGTATATATTTAAAGAAAAATGTGGACCAAACTGGAGGAGACTAACTGGAGATAGAGAGAGCTGGAGGAAACTGGGGGAGGCCTACGCCGCGAAGCGACTTCCACAATTTATGTTAATGGCAACCAAAGCTAACGACGAAATCATGTATGGAAACATTTCTTTGACATAAATATATTTTTGACATATTGTATGAATAATTTTATCCTTAATATGCGATTGTGGTAGAATAAAGGCTATTTTTATTTATTTATTTTATTTATTTATTATTAATATATAATATAATATACAATATTATTAAATAAATAAAAATCGTCTTTATTCTACTCTATTAAGTAAACCCGTTTCATCTCCAAGAGAGAATTCCTGAGATTCATGAAACACCTGTCATTTGTTTCCTATAAATAATCGAATCATGTTAATTTCAAACCTGTGCCTTTTTTTAAGTTTTTAATTGAGAAGAATCCTACAATGGATACCGCTTGCGCTCCGCTAATAGCTGTTGACATATCCGCATCACAATGATCTGCATGTTCGGATTTATGCAGGTAATGAGGAAACTCGTTCTGGATGGACACGACACGGTAAAAGCATTGTACAGTCGACGCAGCTGCGTGTCTAATTTTATATATCGTCGGTGATAGTGCGAAACCGCGTAAGAGCAGTTTGTAAATACCGCGTAACAGCGTTTTCACAATTTTACAGGAGGAAGAAAAAAGTGATTATCTCGAAAATTTGAATGTATTTTTTCGACTGAACTTGTTTGGTACTTCTTTATGGCTTCTTTCATAAGTAAGTAACATAAATTTACCATTAGCTCATTTAGATTCGGTGTAAAGTCATTTACGCGGTTTTGGAATGAGTAATAACAGAAAAATTTGTATATTTATAGCAGGCACGCGGATTTGCAATGAAACATTGTATCAAAGTACTTGAATATTATATTATGATCATTAACAAAACTTTACTCATAACATATATTCTTAGTAAAATATTCAGTTTTATTACAAAAATACACCTAAATCCGTGCCTAAAGCATCATATTCATCATCAGCCCGTGTCTCTCCACTGCAGGATATAGGCCTCTCCCAAGGCTCACCACCACACATGGTCTTCCGCATTTCGCATTTAACTACCCTTGGTATGGTGCTTCAGGTCATCTGTCCACCTGGCCGGGGGGCGTCCAACGCTTCCCTTTTCGGTACGTGGCCATTTCAAATTCATAGGTCTGCCACTTAAACATCGATTTGCGATATATAATGGACCTATTGCTTTTGCTGGTTTTAATTCCTTTTGGACATGTTTCGTTCTTTCCTTTTAAGTCCTATGTACTCTTTGCCCATCATCCTTTGTTGCTTATTTCTTATTCTTTGCCAATTGTTCGGCTCTCCTCTCCGTTTTCTCTTTTTAGATTTATGTTATAAGCACTTTCGGGAAACCAATCGATATTGTCTGGCTATGACAACAACCTCTGTTATTACTGAAATGGCGACAAAAGATGGATTAGCAACTGAATCGTCTCATGATAAATCTAGGTTATTATTATTCATCATCATCATCATCAGCCCGTGTCTCTCCACTGCATGATATAGGCCTCTCCCAAGGCTTGCCACCACACACGGTCCTCCGCCTTTCGCATCCAACTACCCCCGGTATGGTGCTTCAGGTCATCTGTCCACCTGACCGGGGGGTGTCCAGCACTTCGCTTTCCGGTACGTGGCCATTCGAGAACTCGTCTACGTCTAGGTTATTATTATCATACTCCAATTTAACATTAATATCTTCATCTGATGGTATGGTTGGTATGAAATCGTAGACTGTATAGCAGACTGAGATGTTAAATTTTCGAATTGACGTTCTTGCTCTAATTCCTCTAACAAACGTGGCTGTTGGCCAAATAACTTTATTCTGATTAGAATTTTTATTTAATATTTGATTTTTTTATGCAGCAATATTTGAATTTTTTTATGCAGCAATATTTTTTGTCTTTTACATAGGTCTTGCAGAGTTAAAGCCTCATAGCTAATATTTGCATTTTCTAAAGAAGACTGAACACTCTCACCGTTCTCCAGTATTATTTATGTAGGTACTGCACGGGTAGGTACTGGATACTTCTATGTATGCATCTAAAAATAATGAAGTAAACACTTAATATTTTCGAAATACTGTTAGTAGGTAAAGCTTAGTTTATTGCAGTACCGCGTACATTATAACAAAACGAAAACTTTGTGACATCAAAACTGCGTAACTGCTTTTTACAATAATTATTATGGTCTAGAATCATTAATTATTTAAAAAATAACGCAACGCTATCACTCAGGCAAAGATATAACAGTAAAGAAACGATATATGCGAAATGAACATACTTACATGATAGTTATTAACGAAAAAATTATTATTTTTTGAAAGCATGCACTAATCGTTGAAAGGTTTGTTCTTTATTAATGTAAATACGCGGATTTACTGCCGGCATGAGGTCTGTAACTGTTACGCGGTTTTGTTTCGATACCAAAAACGAGGTTCTCTATTGGCTATTTTAAATGGCGTTAAATCTAATTTAAGCGAATCATCGTCAAGAATCCGTTGGCGCGATATGTCAATTTTGCGACTTTTGTAGATACGCGGTATTTACAAACTGCTCGTACGCGGTCTTGCACTATCACCGACGATATAATAAAAGTCGTAGACTTAAGGTGTCTGTAAATTAACGATTTTTGTCTGCATATCGGTTCGTTTGTTGGTACGCGCGTCACGTAGAAGCCTTTCATTTGATTCAAAATCTAATTAATGTAAAATATCATGCTATATCTGAGTAACATTTAGTCATAGACTAAATTAATTTGACAGCAGCTGGTTTCAATAGAGTCATAAATGTCACTTCACAGTATCGAAGCGACATCACGCAATTTTGCGGGGCTGAAGGCTGGCACGGGGGGATTTCGCACGGATGGATTCCGGCGCGCTGGAACCTGGCGCACTGATACTCGAACTAAAATTCGCTATCTTACACTAGCTAGCTAGAGTATGAGTGGTTGGACGGTAAACGCAGAAGAGGGCTTCTAGTCATTCGTACTTTTATGCATTATTTACTTCATCAAAATCGACCCACAGAATGAAAAGATGTTCAATTTTGAAGTTTAGCTAGAAACCTCAGCACCGCGCCGCCTCCGTCCGCGCCGCAGCGTTGCATCTAGCGCGCCCTGTTTTACGGGGCGTGCGTGCCTAAATTAAGTGAGCGAGCTTACGTACTGTTATGTTATGCATTATGGAATCCTATAATCTGTCCAATTATCAGACACCAAAACAATAGTGTAAATTGTTTAATCATACTAACGAACAGACAGACACAGTCAGGTTTAATCGATCGTTTAGTAATGGGCTAAGCTAGATCTTAGTCCACGACGACAAAGTCGCGCGTACGGCCATTTCTTTTTTTTAATTTATTTATTCAAAAAACAAAAACAGACGTTTACATGGATAACACATACAGGACCTAGACGTTGTTGTGATTGTGTGTGTTATTATTATTATAAATAAACATAAAATTGAGAATATTGTAACGTCCAATAAAATGCTTCCAAATATTTACAATCTATAGTCACTACAGTCACACAGAAAAACAAAGCAAGCATTTAAAAAAAAACTTAAATAAAAAATCAATTAATACAACTAAAACTACCACAAACGAAAACAGTGTTACCAACAACAATATAAATAAAATTTAAATAGACTCTTAATAACTCTTTTGGAGGAATAGAAAGTGTGATAGTATAAGTTGATGTGCGGAAAATTATTATTATTATTGTATCAATGTATAATTGTGACCACTAATTCTTTGCAGAGGTGCACGCATACCTGAGTTTGTCCGAGAAAATCCTTCATGAAAACAAAACGGTTGACGACTAATCCGAACTGGAACTTTAAATTCTACCTTTTCTAAAATGTTCGAACAGTCGATTAAATTGTTACATAGTTTAAACATGAAGTTAGCTGCTATTTCTGTAAGACGGTCATTTAAATTCTGAGTATAGTAATAAAGTAAACAGTATGATATGGTAGAATTATAATACGCGGTGTCCGTTTAGAACTATAGCGAGTCGACGACGTAGTATTTAATAATTCTCTGATAACGGTCTTGGCATAGTGCTGGCTTGCCATTTCATGACAGCTGCCGTCATCTTGCCCGCGCCTGCAAGACAAACACATGTAAAGAACATATGCAATCGACCCAAGTTATTATTGTGTACTACAAATTACGTCAAATTGAAATATGTCATTGAAAAGCTCGTATTTGTTTAAATTTATTACTTAAACATATTTTCAAGAAAGTGGCGTTTTTGAGATATCTTGTAATAAAATATATACATTTGGCGCCATTATAATGTGGTACATAGTTGTTTTCAAATGTTTTTTTTCAAACCATACTTAATGCTCCGAAATAAACATTTTACACGTTTAAAAGTTTATAATTTTTCATAAAAAATCAATAATTGCGATATATCCGAGACAGCGCTAGCGTCAGCGCCATCTGTTGTGAAAAATAATAACTAGTATTCGATTCGGTATCGAACCATCTGTGGTAAAGAAATAGCAACTACAATAATTACGGATTACTTATTTCGATGCGTCTATTGGAAGTTTGGTTCTTTTTTTCGATATTTTTCGATGATAATTCACTACTTTTTTTAGTGTTAACTAAACTAAGAAAAAATTCTTCTTAGTTGGCTCGCATTTTTTAAAGTGCGCATTATGCAGATGGAAAGACAGATGTACTTACCTATCTAGGGACGGACAGAACAAGGTCCCTTGTCGGACCACATAACTCTAAAAAGCTTAGTACCTAACAATATCCCCAGCTTTAACGAAATAATTTTTATTACATAATTGGATTATAATGATATGGATAATAATGGTACAGCTCACGCCAAACTTTTTGTTCGCTATGAAATCGAAGCGAGTAGAGTCGCAATAGGAAAGAAAAAGATATCAGAGGGGCGAAAACGGATCGTCCATTCCAGAGAGCGCAAGATATTTGGCACAATCTTAGAGGTTACCAAATTTAACACGTCTTTCAGTTTTTTTTACATTGTCCTGTATTTAAATTAAAAGCCATATGACTTTGATCGTTAATTTCGAGTCATGTAACGTCATTAACGCCTCTGCGCTACTTGTGCGACAGAACTATAGGCGAAATAAAATTAAAATTAACAGTTTATTACTAAAAGAACTGTACTACATTTACTTTCTGGACTTCCCCGTAACCCAAGGAGGTAAATTCATATGATTAATACGTATATAGTGTTACGTATCGAATTTCTTTCATTTCCTTTTTTCGTCGGTGTGTTGTTTATTTATTTGTATGCTATTTATTTGTGTTAAAACATTTATTTTCGTCTCTAATCAGATATAAAACTTATTAAAAAATTGTGCCAGCAAAAAAATTTTACTACATAATTTTTTTTAAATAATAATAATAATGCACACATCACAACAACGTCTAGGCCCCAAACTAAGCATTAGCTTGTGTTTTGGGTACCAAGCGAAGACACCACAAACATATAACAACCAAAACCCGGTACCAGAATCGACATTCATCATATAAATACAGACCCGACCTGGGATTCGAACCCGGGACCTCCAGCTTCGTAGGCAGGGTCGCTACCCACTAAGCTAAGCGGTCGTAATGTCTACTTAAAACTATTACCAGGATGAGCATGCATTACCAGTTTATTCTTTTAACAGTCAATCAGCGCCGGGCATTTCTAGCGCCCTAGAGGAAAAGGGTCACCGACTGGCCGAGTGGCTAGAGACTGTAACTGTAGAACCAAAGCTCACGGGTTCGATTCCCGTCTAGTACAAATATTTTTTGTGTGCCATGAACATGTCTACTTGTTCTGTGTTTGGGTGTAAAATACCTATATATGTCAGTGTGTATATATTATAAAAAATATTTTAGTATATATATAAGACGTCCAGTACCCACAATACAAGCTTTGCATAGTTTGAGACTAGATAGCGCTGTGTGAGATGTCCCAAATATTATTATTATCAACAATAATAGTTTTCCGAGAAGGTGAAAATATTTTTTTTTCTGTTCTCTGCTCATCGTATATCTGATAAAGAGAAAAATTAAGTTGTCGCCTCTTGCACTATTAAGCCAGCGTCAAGCGTTTCGGTAACAAGGATCGGCGGCAAAACGACACAGAATTTTATCTCCAGCAAATATTTGTATACTTTTATGTGTCATTAAAAATATATAACACAAATATTTCATTCTATCACATTTTCGTTTGTACAAGTTTTTCCAAGAAGTTGATGCAGTTGTTAAGATTGAAAATAATAAACACGAAGTTGGTACTTGTTGCACAAAAGATAGAAGATTTGAAATTAAACTACTTATTCTATGTTCAAAAGTTCTTTATATTTTTCACCAGAGGAAAGCACGGGAATATTTTCCTTGGATGATAAATACGTAAATTTTATGCTGTTTGAAACTTATGTTTTGTAAATAAAATGCATACTTACTACATATTTTAAATTTTATTTTAAAAATATCCCGTTACAATCTACCTTCATCATTTTTCACACAGAAAGACACAACAGAACAGTATAGCATTAACAAAGTACTATAAAAAAAACCATAGAGCAGAAAGAATTGCATGCGTTCATATGGCGTTCATGTTCATTCAATTCCATTAGGATTAACTTCCGAGCGCTTTTAATATAATTTTTCAATACATTTGCTATTAATACGATCTTTATGACATCGAAACTTGTACCATAATGTTTTATTTTACAGTACTAGTCCTTTTTACTTTACACCAATCACAAACGAGCATTCTGTTTGTGTCGCATGCGTAAACCGCGAAAAGCAACATGCTTGCGCCCTTAGCACCCGCCATTATTACATTTGAAGTATTATTTCAAATGTATCGAAAAACGTCGTATGATGCTCGTGCTCAGTAAACTGGCTATTATAGTCTCGGTTTATTATAAACACCTCGACTATAATATGCAGCTTACCATACTTGCATCATAATGTACTGTTATGTAACTAAAACGGACGCATGGATGTTCATAGATATACCGCGTTGTGACAAGAAAAAAGTAAACAACAAAATGTACACAAAGACCAAATATACTCTAGTTGTTTTAAAATATTCTCTATGAAATAGGATTTTGTGTCCCCCATATGTAAAATTCGTACTGAAAAAGAAAATAAATATTCGGAATTGTTAGTTGTAAGTCGTAAAATAAAACAGAATGTAGGTATCGAACGCGGACAGGAAAATAATAATAATACATGTGACATACCACACAGCGCCATCTAGTCCCAAAGTATGCAAGAATTATGCTTGTGTTATGGGTTACTATACAACTGATATACATACTTAAATATTCTTTTTTTTAATAATATATACGTATATAAATATTTTACACCCAGACCCGGAACGAAATAACCATGTTCATGCACACAAATATTTGTCCCGATCAGGAATCGAACCCGCAACCCTTGGCTCCGCAGTTAGGGTGCCTAACCACTCGGCCAATCGGTCGTCTAAAATAGGTGTGAGTAAATTAGTTCAAAATGAAAACGAAATATACCGCCATAAGCAAGTACCTACAATACAGTTATCGGGAATATTCTTACGATTATAGAATTATAAAATATAAACAATTTACTTCATTGTTTTTATGTAGTAAACAGTTTGGAAGTATCTTACTATATTTTTTAAGGTAATCTTTTCAAGCCTTGTTTTTTATTCCACAACCACAAAAATACAGTGAACTGAACTGATCCGTGCCACACTCTTCGTTAAATAAGAACGGTCAAGTGCGATTCGGACTCGTGTGAAAAGAGTTCCGTACCATAGATCATCACATCACGTAACTATTTTACTAATCTGTGACATTTATCTACTCTGTTTAACACAAATACTAATGAACTCAGTAGTTTTGGAGATAAAGGGAGAGCGGTAGATTTTCGTATATTTTATTTAATATGTACAGTTCCAATCAACCTTTATGGCGGATGTGAACATAGGCACAAGTCGCGTCGCAGTAACCAGTTTTAGGTGTAGCGGGACGCAGTGGAGCGAGGGGCATATGAGTGAACCTGCGCAAGAATTCATTAGGCGTTGTATTGTATTCCGATCCGCCATAAAGTTTGATTGGAACTATATCAAAGTATTATATTTTAAATTAAAAAAAAAAGTATATATTTCTTATAACGAGCACTTTTATTTGTTCGTCACGTGATGAAAAAAAAATTTTTTTTGAGCTTCAAAATTTGCCCCCCAAGTTTGTTTATCGCGGTTTTCCTATAAAATTTCAGTGAAGACCTAAATATTTTGTATTTTTCATTAATTTTATAGTTTCGGTATCCCCCAAAACGAGCTCTTTTATTTGATATATAAAATGATGTACTAGATAGAGATTTTTACCCTAAAAGTAAACTTTGAAAATAAGAATTCTTTTAGAAGGGGGATATTTTGTTCATATCTCATAAACCATGTAGTTTAAAATTATAAAACAAATATTATTGTATTCGTCATAACAAGCACTTTCATTTCAAATGTCACACAATGCACTTAAAAAAAGATTTTTTTTTTACATTTTTTAATTTACTCTCACAATAGTCACAATGAACCCCCAATATGAAAATTTGTTTTATTACGCAAGATATACGTAATTGGGTCACCAAACTCTGTGTATGTACCAAATGACAGACGGACAGACAGACGGAGTGATCCTATAAGTAATTACTATTACCAGAAGGACTTTAACTAAGGACTGTCACTTATTAAAAATTCTTCTAGTAAGTTGACTGTAAATAATGTCATTTAAAATTCTACTAGAAAAACGTGACCGATTTTGGTCGCAGGCTCTTAGGCTATAAGGATCACGTGCCAAGTCTTTACAATACCACGTCAAATTCAAAGTAGCATGTGACGTCATACCTCATACGTATTCATAGCACATTTGTCGAACTTAATTAAAACACCTACACATAATAGCACTATGACATTAATGACTTTTTTAAGTACATACCTACCGGTATTAAACTTTAAAAATCACACGTGATCTAAATAATACTTATTAATCCAGGAAATGACAGTTTTAATTTTGCATTAATTCACAAAAACCTAAAATTATTTGTGTTTGATCTATATGAGAGAAAGTTTAAAACTTTTAAAAGCTAATATTTTTGAAACATAGTCACAGACTTATTGTGTTGGTATTCAAACTTCATATCGAAATCTGTGTGACCACGTGACCATATCAAAAGCTAATAAAATAATAGTTTTCACTTTAGACAACAGGTATTATCACCTCAGAACAGGTTCTTACATTAATTTGCAGTTTTAAGACCAGAAGGCCTGCAGCAGATGTTTCTTCAAAACGCCTTTTCATAGGATTATGGTTTAAACAGTCGCACCAAAGCGACTGTATAGTTGCCCTCAAACTTAATGGCGGATCGAAATACAACGCTTTAAGCGTTCTTGCGCAGATACAGTCATATACCCCTCGCTCCACTGCGTCCCGCTACACCTAAAACTGGACTGCGACGCGACTTGTGCCTATGTTCACATCCGCCATAAAGCTTGACTGGAATTATACAAAACATGCAACATACGGCTCTGAAATTAAATCTAACAGTATGTATGTATAAAAATAATGATTTATTTTACAGAACCCATTAGGGAACCCTAAAAATCTTATTATGTAAATGCAATAATCTTATCAGATACAAGATACCTTTGGTATTTCAAAGATTACGCTTTATATAGGGCACTGGGGCAGCATTTATCTAAATATAGAAAAATTAAAAACAGGTTAATTCACTAAAATATGGGTATAATGAACGTTACGCTCTCACGGGTACTATATGTGATAGTTAAACTCTCGACACTGTCTTCACATCCATGTCACATAATTACAATAAATTTCCACCATACAGTTAAGAGCCTGAAATATGCCAAGCGTGATTACCATTTCTGCCGCGTTAGACCATCTCGCGCTACTGCAAATAATAACTTTGCAGGAATTACACGTCTATTTAGGTATCAATCTTTGAAAGGTATACATTATGCGTTAAAAAATTCTTCGTAAAAATGGCAATATAGAACAAATAACATGAATAAAAAATTTAGTCAAATAAATCTAAGGCATAAATACTCAATATATATATTATGATATTTGCAACTCGATGAACTCAATATATTCTTAAATATTTATTTATTGTTTTTTTATTTTGAAAAGTCTCTTTCCAAAATAAAAACATTTTTTTTGCCTGAACTCCTCACCAACTAATTATTTTACAAAGGAGGTAATAAAACTGCGATTCACGAGTCGTAGTTTCTATCTTTGAATAGGAACGTTTCGTTAAGTGGAGTTTAAAGTTATCAACCGTTTTCAGAAAATTTCCGACGGTGAGTTTTCGTTTCTATGTATGACGACACAAAAAGAACATAGTTTATCTTACAGTACTAGGTACCGGTGGGCACCTGTCGGCAAATGTGCTGGTCTAGATTTAAAAAAAAAAAACAACAACCGTAGGAGTTTATCAGTCATGATGAGTAAAATGTTACTCACAGCCTCGGTGCATAACGACCTTAGCTAACTATTTTTCATAAGTTAAATGACGCTGCATTCACTCTCAACGACAGACCCGAGTTGTGTTCACATCGACCCCTTTTTTTTGGAAGTGGAGAATCTTTTCCCCATAACTTTTCCCAGACAACACCCGCAGCGCGACGATCTGCGGGTAGTGGCGGGCTGAAACTCCCTAAACTCCTCACCCTGACTTCTTACTGTCAGCCACGGGGCTTTCACAGCCTAAACGGGCGCTTTAGGGCGGGCGGGAAGCTCGAGCCATGCGAAAATTAAAATGTTAGACTGGAATCAGATGGGTCCAGCGAAGTCGAAGGGGGTGTAAAATCAGTGAGTTGCGTCAAAAAACGTCGAGCAAATCAACTGCCTTGGACGGCAGGTGATGGAGGAGGTATACATCGACCCCGAGGCTCACATCGACCTTTAAAGCGCGAGGGTTCTCGGACCAAGAAGCCGCAGGCAATAGCCCACGTCGCCTTTGTCACTCGACTTGTCTCTAAAACTGACACAAAACTTATGATAATAAGTAGATAACTTATGATAATTATCGGATTAAACGTATCAATAGTTCGTTTAATCGTATCCTTCCCTGAAAAGTCCTATCAAGGAATAACAGTCACCTATTTTTTGCAGTATTCTGGCTCAAACTTTATTGCTTGCAACCAATGTGTCAAATAGGTCAAACATACTCAAAAGATCTGAAGGGCCCGGCGAGTTCAGCATAACAATGCGTCGAGGGCGGTGGTGGGGTTGCCAATACATTCAAAAGAACATCGTCCTTATGCGCCTGGTGCTACCCAGCTCAAACATCTATCTGCAACTAATTGCAGATATATTTGACTGAAGCACTTAATGTGCACCCAAAATAATAATTTAATTATTAATTTAAACTCGATGGCATTTATTTAGTTTAATTGTGATTTAAATAATATGATTATCTATTTCAATTATAACAATGGGTGTTTTATATGGACTGTAAATGTAATTTCATCAATCAAAAATAAACATTTATTATTATTTTAAAATTGCACTTAAAATCAGCTAAAAGTCCGCTTTTATCCGTTTACGGAAACAAAATGCCACATCAACCATTCTACTTATATGCATCGACGCTTACCTCAACCGCATACTTGTTTAATTCCAAATTATAGGCCATTCGTATTAATTAGAAAATGCTTAAAACAATATATGTAATTTTACATTAATCTACACCAAAAGTTATTATTAATGTAAGTATTTTATTATAAAATTAACTACTGATTAAAAAAGGCCGTGCCCGTAAACTCCTGGTCCAAATGTAGCCATCACACTGGTTGGATTGCCAGTGAGATATGACGTCCCTTAGGCGGCCCAGACATAAAGCTCGTGGCTTCGGAGCACCAAGGCCCTCCTGTTTCGACCACAAATGGAACGACATCATAATTGGCTTCTAACGAGATATATGTTATTTTACTATATCATTATAGAAACAACTCTTCGTTTCGTTGTTTAAAATGCAACTAAAACTAACCGATGTCTACATTAGTACATTTATAGTATCCAAAACGTAACTAACACCGTACTCCATTTCATAGTATCCTAGTATATCAGAAGCTATAACTCATAAATCCCCTTCTCCATTTCCCCACGTCTTCCCGACAGACAAACCAATAAAACGACCTTTTTTGTTATATTAGTGCAGATATGTAGGTCAGGTCAAACTCAGGGGTAAATCCTAGCCAATCTGTAAAATGCTCTATTGACTTCTAGAATTTTTAGTATGTGTGTATCTAATTGTATTTTTTTCCTTTGTATTCTATGCACTATAGGCGCTGGCGAATACTTCTTTGTAATATAAGTTTAAATACAGCAATCAATGGATGCAGCTAAATAATTTCATTGGTATTATGAATTAAGTCGTGTATAAAATAGCTAAATAAATAAACGAGAAAATCAATAATAATAAATATGAAAAAATCTGCTGTATAAGTATGTAAAATTGCCAACAAAATTTATTTCCTAATTCATAAATAAATTGTAATAAAAGTTTTAATGAAAGTTGTAAGCTGCATAAAATATGGTCTTTATCTTAATTACAAAATAGTTGATTACATAAATATATAAATTTAGAAATGTGTGAAATTTTGTTTGTCTATAAGTCTATTTTTTCACAAACATGACTTCGAACACTGATGTTGGTCTGTCTGTATCTGTATCACATCTGCTCAGCTGTATTAATTTAATAGGAAGTTTCAAATCGCTTAGTAACATTCGCACTGCTTTACTGTGCGCACGCGCCTGTGTCATCCAAAAATATTGCGATCTATTGACGTGCGATAAATGAAAATTGTGAAAAAAATTTATAATTAAAGTGACGTATTTATAAAATTATTGACCATTAAATATATTACAGAGCTTTTTCAAATTAAATTAATCAAAATAAAAGGTTTCAAAGACTTCATAATTTTATTGAAAATGTGCGTGAAATTTATAAATAAAAATATATTTTTTAACAAGGTAAGTTCAACGAATTAATAAATTTAAAAAATGGAATATTTTATTGTTGATTTTAGGTCGTGCATATTTATATTTAAATATTATATTTTTTTTAATATCTAACCGGTTTGTGATATTTTATATATTTTAAATATTTTTTGCAACTTGTACGCCAATCTTCCGTCCACCCATAAAAATGACATAGCCGGTTTGACAACATTCACGGTTATTCTAAAATACAAAATGGAGAAGACTCATATTTTATTTAAAAAAAAAACAGTTTTTATGAGAAAAAAACTTCAATACATTTTGTACATATATTTAAAAATTATAAATAAATGAATAGACAATCGTTTAAATAAATATGACATTAAAAACAAAATTAAAAATTTCAATACAAATTTCTTCCGGAAAATAATTAAGTGGACATTATTATAGAATTAAAATTAAAATTGATCAGCCAACATAGTCATACACTATTGTAGATGTACCCTTCCATACATTGTGCACTGCGGTGCAGTGCACTGCACTCTTCTTGTAGGACGTTTGACGATTCATTATCTTGTATTTAGCGTATTTTGTATATAAAAAATTTTACCTATAGAAGGATAAATCCGAAAATATATTCCAAACGATCGGGACTACTACTCTTTTGTTTCTACGAAGGAATCGTAGACCCGATTGCGGCGACGAGTCTCGCCATTCGTCACGCCTGATCCTCGGGAGCAGAGTGAAAAACGTGGATAGGGGAGATCAGTTGATATTTTGTGCCTTGGTATTGAGTGGGATCCATAGTACCGATCCCTCATGCATCCGAAATAGTCTTGAGCTTGTCTAAGCATGCACTTAAAAAAGACGGCTCAGGATTTGCCAGGATTGACCAATTGATCGAGTGGTTAGAGACATTAACAGCAAACCAAAAGGTCGCGGATTCAATTCCCGCCCGGGACAAACGTATTATAAAAAAATATTTAATAATCTATATCAGTTGCCTATTACAAGCCCCCGCTTGGTTTCGGGCTATATAGATGATCGTGTGTGAGAAATTTCAGATATTAATATTTAAAATCAATTTCATGAAAATATTTATTATTTAATTAAAAATATGTTTCTGAATAGATTATTGAATAATTCAAATTATTCGGTTGTCGTATACAACCAAAACATTAATAATAATTTGGAATAAAATAAAAAGTTGGAATTTTTAATGTCGTGCGTAACATAATGGCGACCTTTGGCATTTCACTTACTGTTACTATAGTTTTCATAGAGTATTATTTACTGTATTGTGGAGACTGGCCACGAAATACGTGTTCAAGGTTGCAAAGTAATACTTACAAAAATTTTGAATAGAATCGATCCTCAAAGCAACTGAGATTTAATCCGTGTTTAATATAATGCGCTACGTGTTCATTGCGGAAAATAGCGGATCAATATATCCGTCACGAAGGTAATCATATAAAAAATGAGATTCCTTACATGAATAGAGTAATAAAATAAACGACAAAGGGCAGTAATAGAGAAAACAGTGTCTTCGGCTGTAATAAATGGCAGTGCACCATTCCCGAATTTTTGAAATTACCTAAAGTCCGCTATATTATTTTTCGAAAGAATAAGAAATTTTAAAATTTTTTGAATTACCTAAAGTCCGTTATATTATTTTTCGAAAGAATAAGAATTTTTGAATTACCTAAAGTCCGTTATATTATTATTTCGAAAAAATAAGTAATTTTAAGAATAATAATAATATCTGGGACATCCCACACAGCGCCATCTAGTCTCAAAGTAAGCAAGTATTATGCTTGTATTATGGGGTACTAGACAACTGATATACATACTTAAATATTCTTTTTTTTTTATTAAAATATATACAGATATAGACACTTTTACACCCAGGTACGGAACAAATATACATGTCCATGCACACAAATCGAACCCGCGACCCTCGGTTCCGCAGTTAGGGTCTCTAACCACTCGGCCAACCAGTCAGTCAATGGAAGGAAATAGAAAGAATACAACTGTAATATGTCGGTAGTCGAGGTCGGAAACGTCCATGTAACAATATTGGCATGATATTTGTTAAACATCTTTTGTAATCTGTATTCGAATTGTACTTAGTAGGTACTTTTCAAGTTATGAATATTAATCAATCAATCAATCAATCAATCAATTCGTTCGACCTTCAGCCAGACGCAATGTCTGTTAGATTTAAGCCCTTGTGCCTTTCTGCTATACCCGATTAAATCAGCTATGTAACGAAAAAAATCGAATTGAAATCGCTTCATCAGTTTGATAGCTTCAATATCACAGACAGACGAGCAAACAAACAGATAGAAAAGTAGCTATGAACTGTCTCGATGAGATTTTATTTACACAAAAAGAATCGGTTATTCCGTTTGGGAGATACGATGCCACAGACAGAGAAACAGACACTTTAGTCAGTGCGCATGCATTCTTAGTGAACTGTGGATCTGACGTGTACTCAAGTTGCTGGTGTGACGGGAGCGTGCGGGTGTCACCGAACGGATGACGTCAGCTGTTTCCCAACCCTAAGAAAACTGTTCATCAGCCGAGCAATGGACGACCCCCATAATAAAATACAAGGAACACGAAGAGGAAAAAAATATGCGTCAACGAAAATTATGGTTCTTGTAACATAAATTATGCTGACGCCTAATTGTCACTTCTCGTTTTCCTCGTATTTATGGTGATCTCCATAATTAATTGGTCTGCTGATTGTGAACCATCATATTTTTCGAAAAACACTTTTCTTAGTGTACATACAGGCAATGTGTAGATCATTAAACTTGTTTATAGTAAAGTGTACAGGTACTTAAAATGTACAATAAATACAATAAAATGACAATACTTACTGCTGTCAATTTTCGGTTCCATTCCCGTCCGAGACAATTATTTCTGTGCATAAACATGTGCATTTGTTCGGTATTTGGATGTAAAAAGTATCTATGTTATAAAAAAAGATATTTAAGTATAATAATATATAATAATAATACATGGGACTGCCCACACAGCGCCATCTAGTCCCAAAGTAAGCAATTATGCTTGTGTTATGGGTTACTAGGCAACTGATATACATACTACATGTCGTGATAGCCCAGAGCGCAACGAGCCTGTCTCAAATTTGGCCCCATCGGGCCATGGTTCGAATCCGGGCGTGTACCAATGAGTTTTTCTGACTTAAGTACACAATATCACTGACACCGTGCTTCGGAGGGCACGTTAAGCAGTCGGTCCCGGACGCTGTCAATAGATGGCGCTCGTTACAGTTCCCAACCTGCAGTGGAGCAGCGTGGTGGACTTAAGCTCCAAGCCCCCCTCCTCTTCCTGGGGGAGGCCTAAGCCCCTGCAGTGGAGTAAAAATGGGCTGATGATGATGATGATGATGATGATACATACTAAAATATTCTTTATAATATATACATACATAAACATTTTTGCGAAAACACCACATACATATAACAACCAAGACCCGGTACCAGTATCAATATTCATCATATTAATACTGACCCGACCTGGGATCCAGCTTCGTAGGCAGGGTCGCTACCCACTAGGCTAAGCGGTCGTCGAAGTATGTATACCAGTCGTCTAGTACCCCATAATACAAGCATAATACGCATACTTTGGGACTAGATGGCGCTGCGCGACGCACTATTATCATCAATCCCGTTATTAAAAAACCTGAGGAGCGGCAAACAGTTAAAAGTAGTAAAAAAACAGTAACATGTGGTATATTTGTACCAGTGACGCTTCTTAGTTAATAAAAAATAAAACATACAACCAGTCCCAACGTGCGAATTTCAAAGGAACCAAGTAACTGGTTTTTTGCGCCGGTCCAAAAGGTCAAATGCTGACTGTACAAGAATATTTTTTAAATGATTTACCAGCAGGTTTATATGTTGTACACTTTCTAGCTTTTGAATGGTAGATTATTATTGTTATTGTTGTTGTTGTTAGTCCGTAATGGCTTTGCTTGGATCCGATTCGGAAATAGATTACAAAAAAAGCTCTATAAAAATTGAAAGTTTGTCGGCGTTAATGCTTTTTATTTAGAATTATCACGCACGTGCCTCTTTAATAACCTACAGCCTTATATATAGTAAATAAATTTGACAGCAGCGTTTGATTTGAGTAGAGTCACAGTATCGAAAATGTCGAACACAATTTGGCGAGGGTGAAGACAGGTGCGCGGGGATCTCGCGTACTGAAACTCGCTATCTTGCACCAGCTAGCTAGAGTATGAGTGGTTAGACGGTAAACGCAAGAAGAGGGCTTCTAGTCAATTCATGCCCACAGCTGTCTAGGGCATCGGGATACTGCAGTGGTTTGGGTTATGTGACATCATCATCATTATCATCATCAGCCCATTTTTACCCCACTGCAGGGACTTAGGCCTCCCCCAGAATGAGGAGGGGGGCTTGGAGCTTAAGTTCACCACGCTGCTCCACTGCGGGTTGGGAACTGTAACGACCGCCATCTATTGACAGCGTCCGGGACCGACTGCTTAAGGTGCCCTCCGAAGCACGGTGTCAGTGATATTGTGTACTTAAGTCAGAAAAAACTCATTGGTACACGCCCGGATTCGAACCATGGCCCGATGGGGCCAAATTTGAGACAGGCTCGTTGCGCTCTGGGCTATCACGACACGGCTATGTGACGTCATCAGCTATAAATTTTTTACATTCGATTATTTCTTGAAAATCCTTTCATAGTATTAAAAAAAACTACTTAAATACTCTAGATTGTTTGTATTTTAATAAAAAAGTTTTCAGATGTAATGTAATTTTTTTTTGTTAATGCCTATTCAAACAGAAAGGGTTTTTCAAAATTTAACCCTTTAGAGCCTTTTCAGTTTCAGGGCAGCCTAAACGCTTCGCCGCCGGGTACCTGCCACCCAGCACTTGTGAAAAGGCTCTTTTGAGGCAATAAATAACGGCATATCTACTTAAAATCTTGCACAAATAAATTTATTAAACAAATAATCAGAGATGTATTTTAGCAATTTTGAAATGGCGTTAAAAAACTACACTTTTATTACATATAACCACACGGGCTAAGTCGTGTGCGGAAACAGGTAGTTTATTACAATTATTTTTATCCTTTTTTAGAGTTTTATTTCAAATAGCGTTATGAACTTTTTTTTTTAATTTTCTCGACTATTCGACCACGAAAGCTGTCTTGGTAGGACGTTCATTCACTGTAACTGTGGGTACGTTTACTGGAGTAAAATACATCTAACAAAACGAATTTGTTAAAACTATTATTGTACGTAGGTATCACTACGTATTATAAAGACTCCTGCAACGTTTTTCTGTCTGTCTGAACGCGATAAGTTTTAAAACTACCAAACGGATTTTCATACAATTGTTACCAATGGACGGAGTGATTCCAGAAAAAGGTTTATGTGTATAATTCATTAATGTTTCGTGTAAATTGGTTGAAATATGACGATGGTTGTTGAAGATGTCAAAAAAATCAAGCCGACTGGGAACTTTCATCGAAAACGTTGTGTGCTTTGGAATATAACAAAACAATATATGAAGGAATTGTTCTTCTTTTATAGGTCTTGAGAAAAGTCCGTGATTGTATATGTTTATTTTTTATGGATAGTTTAATTATACCTTTTACAATGTTTAAAAAACCGGCCAAGTGCGAATCGGACTCGTACACGAAGGGTTCCGCACCACCATACAATTTAAAAAAAACGATTAATCGAACTTAACCATTAATCGTTATTAATAAGTAACTTAAAAATTATTGTATAAATATATTTCATTTTTATTTCGTTAGTTATTTAGAAGGCGATCCTCTCTGGCTAATCCGAAAAGTAATAACATGAGTGCACTGATAGCTAGAGACAATTTTTATTACTTATTTTATTACAGTAAACCTTTGACTTTTAGTATCGATTGTGAAGAGATTAATCTCTGCAAAGGAAAACGTAAATCCATAGTACCTAGTAATACAATGTAGTTTTCATCATAAAATGTTTTTTTTTTAATTATCTTTTACAATAACATTACAAAGATATAATTCTAGTTTTCGTTTATTGGCTAAATGCTATCTGTCATTTTCTATAGAATTTTTACAAATTTTTTACTTATAAAAGTACATTTCACAAGTTAATCTATTACTCGTTAAGTAATACAGTCTAGTTAGCTGTGATAGTTTTCCTTTTGTGCCTTTTAAGTACGTTATATATAGGTACTGTTGTCATAAATTTTTTCCACATATCCAAAAACAACGGTTAAGCTGGTAGAGGGATTGGAGGGGGGGGGGGAGCACATGACTCGAACAAAAATTACGGCTTTAGGAGTGCATATCTCAACAACTGTTGACTTAAATAAAAAAAAATTGTTTGAAACCTTTATATCATTTTTTAAGACCTATCGTTTGGTATACGATGATTTTTTTTTCGTACTTCGGTTACATGTATGACGATATACCAAAAAAAGTTTTTTTCTTAAATTCACTACGTCGTTGTGTAGCGGTTCATAGATTACACCTACCTTCCAAATTTCATCTATTTATTGCCAATAGTTTCTGAGAAAAACCACACATAGACAGACAGACGGACGGACGGACATAGCGAGACTATAAGGTTTCCTTTTTTGCCATTTGGCTACGGAATCCTAAAAAATGGTCATGACAGAAAAAAAATAGGCATATATACTCTACTACTCGTGCGAATCTGGGACGGGAGGTCAATAACAATTTTTTTCCATTCCACCAGCCCATAAGCCAGCCCCACTGCAGGGGCTTGGACTTCACCCAGGGTGAGGGGCTTGGAGCTTAATCCATCACGCTGCTCCAGTGCGGGTTGGTGGATTTTAACGACTATATATATAATAACAAAATAAATAAATATGTAATAATTTTTTTTTAATAATACATAGGACTTCCCACACAGCGCCATCTAGTCCCAAAGTAAGCAAGTATTATGCTTGTGTTATGGGTCACTAGACAGCTGATATACATACTTCCATACTTCAATATTCTTTTATAATATATGTTTACATATATAATTTTTTTTTTTTACTAAGACACCACCTACATATAACAACCAAGACCCGATACCAGTATCAATATTCATCATATAAATACTGACCCGACCTGGGATTCGAACCCGGGACCTCCAGCTTCGTAGGCAGGGTCGCTACCCACTAGGCTAAGCGGTCGTCGCTGTCATCGTATTGTTTTGTAGGTACAATAGACTATAATAACAGTATCGTGGTTTGAACTACTATAAGTGAAACAACTATGGAGGCAAATATGTTCATGCATGTTTAGAACACAAAGACGTATAATGTTAGAGAAAGCTCTTTCGAAACAAGACAAACTTATGTAATGAATTCATTCTAAGAATCTTACATCTCATTGCATAATCTACTAACAATACTATTTAGTAGGTATGTGGCTTAGGATAGCGCGAAATGTCGAATTAATATCGAACGTTGTAAGTTTAATAAAAGCTTACTTAAGCTTAAATAAAGCTTACATATAGGTAATACTTCTTGGTAGTCTGTTCGTGGTGTTCTCAACCTTAGCTTCCTCATATCAGGTGCACATAACAACTAAGGTCTACGGTTAACAACTTCGAACAATTATGATAAAAGTGACAGAAAAACACCTAAACGATCTTCACTGCTAATACTTGATGATAACAAAACCTCAAGCAGCTTATATTGCACAAGTAACCGTATTAACGCTACAATGGCTACACTTAGGTAACCTTCGTGGTTGCCTCCTTTCGATTCCATCCAGCAGCCCTTTTTTACCCTACTCCAGGGACTTAGGCCTCCACTCAAGATGAGGGGCTTGGAGGTTTAATCCACCACGCTGCTCCAATGCGGGTTGGCGAATTGAAACGACCCCCATCTATTGACAGCAGTCGGGACCGACTGCTTAACGTGCTCTCCGAGGCACGGAGTCAGTGATAGTTAATGTATTAAGTCAGAAAAACTCATTGGTACACGTTCGGATTCGAACCATGGCCACATGGCCTTATAGATTTGAAACAGGTTTGCTGCGTTCGAGGTGTCACGACACCACCTTTCGATTACCATTTTTGAATCCCAAATTAGTAGAGAAACAATTGAAAAGGTGCGAGCTTTGTTAAGTCGTGTTCGCTAGAGTTCTATCGCGATTGTTATAAGTTTTTTTTTATATCAAACGGCATTTCATACTTCAGCTCAGTTCTGTCTTTACCCTACCTATACATATAAATTATTCTAGATAATGATACACCATTCCATCTTCTGACTGACGACCGCTTAGCCTAGTGGGTAGCGACCCTGCCTACGAAGCTGGAGGTCCCGGGTTCGAATTCCAGGTCGGGTCAGTATTAATATGATGAATATTGATACTGGTATTGGGTCTTGGTTCTTATATGTGTGTGGTGTGTTCGCAAAAATATTTATATATGTATATATTATAAAGAATATTTAAAGTATGTATATCAGTTGTCTAGTAACCCATAACACAAGCATAATACTCGCTTACTTTGGGGCTAGATGACGCTGTGTGGGAAATCCTATGTATTATTATTATTATTATTATTATTCTAAAGTGGAAGCGTTTAAAGGTCATTTTGACATATAGTATGTGAGATCATATTTCAGGAGCCCATGACCAAAAATTGTCATGTTTTTCTGAAAGCTGAATGTTTGGGAATATGTGGTTTTTTTCATATAATCTTTGATCCTAAACAGAGAAGAAATCAAGTACGGATAGTGTTCAAGATCTTGTTCCACCTGAGGATGATGAGGGTGCGGTTTTACGTAGGTCTTGCCGCTTCTCGATTCGACTTCAGAGCGAACAAAAATTTGACGTGAGCTGTTACCATAGAGTTATGACAGTTTTCGCTCCCACCCTCTGGAGGCAGCATGACAATTTTTTTGTATGAAAACACCTTATTGCCAATGTCCTCGTAAGCGAAGTATACGGCCGGGTAAAACAAACAGCTGCCACAAAATTTCATGATCGAGAGTCTTTGCATGTCAATCGACCTCTTTAAACTTTTTTTAAGCTTTCTCCACTAGTAAATGGCTGGCACAAACTACTCTAGTACCACCATGATTTCACCCATTCAGAGACAAAATAGCACACCATATTAGGAACATATCTAATCGAATGCATGATTGGGAAGTAAAGCTCTTTTGATTTATTTATTTTATAGTTCTGATGTAGTCTGCCTGTACAAATAATACTGGATATAGAAACAACATTGCATCTTTAATAGTGGCAGCGTTCCAACAAGGCCAATGCGACGTTCTGAGTTATTTTATTCCTGATCGGGAACACGTCATCGCGTCTTCAACACTGGTGACGTAGTTAGGTACAAGAAAAGAAGTTTCGTTCATTTCATTGTTCGTTCAGTGACGACGAAATGACCTTTTTGTTTCCCGTTCGTCGATATGCATATAAATAGAGTTAAGGTGTAGAAATGGGGATTTCAGTGAACGATGTGGATTTAAAAAATACTTATGACGTCCAATGTACAAAACTAACAACAAAATTACATATTTTTTTTTAATAAAACTTTTGTGAGTTTCATTTCTTCGGAATCAACTAAATATGTTATAGTTATTAAAAATTAATTTTTATTTATATGAATATGTATAGATTTGTGGTCTTATAACTATCATGTATTACAGACATTCAATTAATTGACTGTACCTACTTAAAATTAACACTAGGTACGTAGGTAAGGTTCTTACTGAAGTACTTTTTCTTTGCCTGCCATAAAAAAAAAATTAAAAAATCTCAGCTAATCATGTATTCGTCACATTCATTACATTTTCAATTTTGATTTGTATTACTTATAAAAATAAAATGAAAAAAAATAATATTACAAATTTATGATCAGCCTAATATTTCAAAGAAATATCCTACTGACAAATTAACCCGTATTAATTCATTTTGTGCGTCTTGGGTTAGTTCTTTTTTAAGCTAATATTTTTCATCTCTTTTTGTTGTATTTCGTGCGTATCTGTGATAATTCAAAAGCGGAAATTTTCGAACACCTTGTATGTTATACAGTTGTGTTCGTCAAAACTATGAAACAACGGAACTTTTTTTGCCTCACAAATAACATAAAATAAAAAACAAAATTATTTATAAACTTTTTTACTATAAAGAAACTACTTTTTAGTTTTATTGTCATTTATTGAAATCCCCTTTTCTATGTTTTGAATCTATCTATGATGCATATCGACGTACGGGAAACAAAAACTTTTATAAGTATAAGATTATATTCCAGGAGTCCATGACTAAAACGATCATGATTTTCTAAAAACTTAATTTTGATTATCTATATTTTTGGTTGCTGTCAATAGATGGCGGTCGTTACAATCCGCCAACCCGCATTGGAGCAGCGTGATATAATTAAGCTCCAAGCCACCCTCATCTCTGCCCCTGCATTGGGGTATAAAAAGCGCTGATCGAATTAAAAAAAAAATTTTCGTTACTAATAACATCAACGTACACTAGTGCATTTATGTTTTTTTGTTAGAATAAATTAAATTTGAGCTTGACGTCAAAAAGCATTTCTACATTAATTGACAATGATACACAATTATGATTTACTGGATTTAAACGAATTAGCTTGTTGAAGGATTTGTACAGTGTTAGTTATGTCTGTAGTTAGTAGGTATGTCTTATTACCGGAATAATAAATTAATAATGAAATGTATTTTGAATTGCAAATAAATTTAAAAATCTAATTTGCTAAGGTAAAAATTGCAAAATCCAAAGTAAAATCACAACCACTGTGAATTGTGATAACGTTTTAGTTTGCTCATTCCACCGCGACGGCAGCACCATCGATAGCAATTTAATTTACGTTCCGTTATACGAAATCGAGTTTGATTGACACATCTAATTTCATAATTACAAAATCAGCAATCGATTCTGTTTAGGTGATAACCCCGCGGATATCTTCGAAATAATTTGTTATTTTAGTTTAGTTGACGTAGTATCGAACCATTTTACTTAAACGAGACAAACGCAATGATACCAGTGCAGTGAATGACCCAAGTACGTATATGTCTATTTAATAAACATAAAAAAAAAAATTTAATAAGCAGAAGTGAATGCATACTTCGACTCCGACGCGAACCAACCTCTACCAAGTTCCTTCGGCGCTCTATACTCGTGCCTATAACTTTATTTAAGTAATTGAAATTGATAGCTTCTTCTAGTTAGCTTGTGTATCTTTAGCAAGTTTCAGTCCGGTTTCAGTCCACGAGGTCCTCGCGCGCCACCCTTTACTCCCGCGAAATTGCGTTTGACAGTTTCGGTACTGTGAAGTGACGTTTCTGTATGGACGTTTCTGACTCTATTATCTATGACATGATTAAAAAAACGCTGCCGCTGTCAAATTAATTTACTCTATGTTGTTTACAGAGTTATTCTGAGTTTACAGATTTTAAAAACCAAACATTTTAATGAAAGGACTAAAAAAAGCTGTAAAACTGGTCAGAAAACGTATTTTGAAGAGGCGTAGCCTAAAAAAAACCATCTTTACCTAAATAGGCAACTCATAACTAATTTTACAAACTACTACGAGATTAAATGAACGAAATTGACTTCTACAAATATCTATTATGTAAGCACATAATATATCACCATTGCATACTAAAAAGGCCTCGATACCAGATGGGTATTTCGCTAATTGCCCAAATCATCTCACTTACTGGAACATGACGTTATTATACCAGACGAATTATTCGAGTACTCTAATTGCATACAAATTAAAACACACAAACGATCCTTCATAGAGTGCTATAAGCTATTTTACGTAACTAGCTATTGTAAAGTAATATAGGATACACAGTTATTCTGAGGATACACATATGGATGTTCACTGTTCACAGAGACACCGCGTTGTGACAACAAAAATGTGAGCAATAAATATACGCCGTAGACCAAATATACACCAGTTGTTGATTAAAAATATTCGCCCAATTAAAAATATATAATTAATAGTGACCCAAGTGTGAAATTCGTACTGGAAAAGAAAATAAATAAATAAAATGTAAAAACAAAATACATTTCAAATGTAATTCAACAAAATATGCTTAAAACAATGATATAACTGCGGGGCCAAGGGTGTGCGTTCGGTTCCCGCCCGGCACAAATATTTGTGTGCATGAACATGTCTATTTGTTCCGTGTCTGGATGTAAAAGTATACTATTATGATATCATATAAACATATAAAAAAAAATAATACACGATATAAAGAATTAAAAGTTTCTAAGAGGCCAACGTGCCTAAGAAAAAGGGGTGAACGTGGAAGTCAAAAAATGATTGCGAGATTAAGGTGTGGGAATCAATAAGAGCCGAACAAGGAGAATAGGAAGTGTAAAATATGCGGGGGTACAGGGAGATTTGGAGCACTTGATAGAACATATAGGCTGGAAGAAAGAATGGGAAATAAGAATATTACTGGAGGAAAGTGGAGGGCAGGAGCAATGGAGTGGGTGCGAATAATTGAAAAATTCAGAAATGAAAGAAGGGGAATAGGAACTATGTAGGGGAGTGTAGAAATGTAAATGAAGAAAATTTAATGAATATAAACATATTTTTCGGGACCGGCAGAATAACAGCGATGGTCATGTTCGTTCGTGCCAGGCCATCAGCATGCTGATCCGATTCCGTTTGCCTTTAAATGTAAAATTAGTTATGGAATAATGTAACAAACTTTTAGTTTTTTCGCAAAAAATTATTTATTATTTTTATTATTTTAAACAACACTATGTATGTCAGTTGTCTTAGTACCCTATAATACAAGCATAATACTTGCTCACTTTGGGACTAGATGGCGTTGTGTAGGATGTCCCAGATATTATAATTATTATTATGGTCTGTCTAATCTAGAGTCTTTTCCTTACGTTTTCTATCATTTTGAAGTATGAAACGTTCCATCTTGAATAAATTCCAATTAAATGTATCGCCATAATCGGTTCAATATTTCTTGTTCTACAGACACAAACAGTGGTGGATTAAATTCCAACCACCCTGGGGAGGAGGCTTAAGCCCCTGCAGTGGAGCATAATGGGCTGGTGAAGATACAAACCAACAACAAAAGGACAAAAACTATTATGTTTTTTTTTTTGGATTTGGGGACGGCTTATAAGTCGATACAATTTATTTTTATTTAGAATAGTTTCTTTGTAAAAGTAACACAGTGTTGTTGTGTTGTAATACATAATATAGATAGGTATGCTAGATACACACAGCATTGTCATTGTTACAAATTATTGTTACAAAACAAATTATAAATACAATTAACAATGTAACAAATTATAATCAACAAAGTGAGAATACAAAACAATAGGTGATCAATAACATAAAACAAACATAACAACTACTGTGCGATGCAAAAATGAAAATTACCATACCATACCATCATGAGCCCATTTTTGCTCCATTGCAGGGGCTTAGGCCTCCCCTCTGGTTGAGGGAGCTTGGAGCTTAATCCACCATGCTGCTCCAATGAATTATAACGACTGCAATCTATTGACAGCAACCGGGACCGACGGCTTAACGTGCTCTCCGAGGCACAGTGTCAATGATAGTTATGTACATAAGTTAAAAAAACTCATTGGTAGGTACATGCCCTGGGATTCGAACCAGGGTCTTCTAAACGAGAAGCGGGCTCGCTATCACTCGTCTATCACGACAATTATGTAAATTAATATGGTGTTATTGTTCTACGGGCGTGGAAGAGCGATCTATGAAAAGTAGAGATGCCATATATCTCGTCTATACATAATATATGTCACCGTATTATTTAATGATTTTATGTTGAATTAAAAAATAATGCTGTAAATCTTCCAAATAAAATAAAATAAAATAAAATAAAAATTATACAACGTAGTCCCGTATTGCTATTTGTCCCGTTTTCTTCTTGAATGTAGCCGAGGTCCAAACAGATTGTCAGTGGAGAAAGTTGAAGCTATTTTAATGTGTCATTATAATTTTGAAGTCTTTTTATACTTGGCCGACCAGATGACCGCTTGGCCTGGTGGATAGCGACCCTGCCTACGAAGCTAGGTGCCCCGAGTTCGAATTCCAGGTCGTGTCAGTATTTATATGATGAATATTGTACTTGTACCGGGCCTTAGTTGTTATATGTATGTGGTGTCTTCGCTTGGTACCCAAAACACAAGCTAATGCTTAGTTTGGGGCCTAGACGTTGTTGTTCATGTATACGTTATTAAAAAAAAATACTGTAAATTAAACTGCTATTATTAGTTTGAAATAAAACATATTTAAAAGTCAATAATTGAATTGAAATTCAAAACATGGCTATACACTCTGATAAGGACATCACGAGGACATCATGCGCTCAAACAGGATAATATGTCTAGTAGGAATTTTATCTATTGAAGCAAAGTAGCAATTGAGTTTTAGTTAGACTTACTCATAATACACTAGTTAACTATTTTTTGAAGTCAAAACTTCTTTAGCATCATTGTGATTTGGAAGTCGATGAAACGAAAAAGCGACAGTAAAAAGAGACAGACAAATATAAATTCATAAGCTTTAAAATGGGAGAAAATGAGATAGAAAGCATTATACAGCGTCTCTTATGTTCGTGGTTCTCTTTGTGCTCTGCTTCGTACCTCCTCCACTCGTGTTTACCAAGGCATAGTGGGAGTTTGCTTGGGCCTCAGCGTTGTACGTGTGTTAATACATGTTTGTGCGCCCATCATAGTAAAAGGCTTGAGAAAAGGCATCACAACAACCGTGGTGTTTTCTTCGTAGCTTCGTAGGCAGGATCACTACCCACTAGGCCAAGCGGTGGTCATAATAATTATTTCAAAAAATTTTCTATCAGAGTTATATCCGTATGCGTGTCTATACTCGCTTTGCCTTTACAGGTTGTGCCAAACTTTTTGTTGTCTCTTAAATCGAAACGAATAGCGGCACAGTATAAGAAAACTGGAAAACTCACCTGCGTTAACATCGGAATGAACAAGAATTTTAACACGTGAACTGTACCTATGCGGCCACTGTCTCAAGCGCAGCTGCTGTGTTCTGCTCTATAGTACAGAGTAGTATGTGCAGTGCTTCTACGTCGTATTCGACTCTCCCGCTCACATAGTGATAGGAAAACCTTTACACGAAAACGATACATTAGGACAACGGCCTTAGCCGACGGTCTATTAAGGTCATCTGGATTTTATATTAATCGATAGAGTAAATTTTGACAACAGCGTTTGGTTTTAATAGAGTTATAAATGTCACTTCACAGTATCGAAAATGTCGAACGCAATTTCGCTGGGGTGAAGACCGACGCGCGGGGACTTCGTATACTGAAACTCGCCATCTTGCACCAGCTAGGTAGAGTATGAGTGGTTAAACGGTAAACGCAGATGAGGGCTTGTAGTCAATTCGTACTTTTATATATTAATCACTGTTTTGAGAATAAACTCTTCGGCTTGTAAACCGACCGCGCGATTCATCGTCAGATACAAACATCGTGACGAAGAAGTACCAAATCCTTTGGAGCTATTTGTGAAGGTTTGCAAATTGTCTTTCCATTTTGCTAATATCCACTTATAGTTATGCGATAGTTGAGGAACCAAATAAATAAAATAAAACAAAATATATTTAAAATAAAAATTACTTAATTAATTGTCAAGATATGTCTGGCAAACATGTCGTCAGCTTAAG
This sequence comes from Luffia ferchaultella, assembly GCA_949709985.1. Taxonomy (NCBI): domain Eukaryota; kingdom Metazoa; phylum Arthropoda; class Insecta; order Lepidoptera; family Psychidae; genus Luffia; species Luffia ferchaultella. The sequence goes on from OX453261.1 coordinate 15,945,183, forward strand.
TTTGATTGGCATATGTGCGCCGCGCACCACGTCCATCATGCCTACGTAATCTATTCTGCTGTGATATGTACAAAATTGTCGTCGACCGATTTTCATCGTACGTTATCCTAAGTCAATAGAAAGTTTTCACCACGGCTTCTTCTTCTTCTCCGCTCGCCCCGCACCGAACCCCGCCGCTAAATTATTTAACATTATTTGTATCATTGTATCATTTATTAGATATGTAAATACAAAGATAAGGTAAACCGACAAAAGTAAATTAGCGCTAAATAAATTACTATTCTTCTATTATTACTATTTTTATATATTATTATTATTATTAATTATTTTATATTTAATAATAATTAAAAAATAGTAATAATAACATATAATTAGTAATAATAATTAATTATTAAATAATTAATTATTATTACTAATTATATGTTATTATTACTATTTTTCTGACTTAAGTACATAACTATCACTGACTCTGTGCCTCGGAGAGCACGTTAAGCAGTCGGTCCCGGGTGCTGTCACACTCTGTCCCACAATCTCCAGCCCGCAGTCGAGCAGCGTGGTGGATTTAAGCTCCAAGCCCCCCCTCACCTCGGGGGAGGCCTAAGCCCTTGCAGGGGGGTAAAAATGGGCTGAAGAAGAAGAAGAAAAAGAAATTACTATAGTAAATTTAAAAATTTATACATTTTAAAAATGTTCTAATAAAATAAAAGTTCCGATTTTCGGGATGTAATTTTTCTAATTAATATTAATCATCAAATTAATAAGAAGTCTAAAAATAATAATAAATAATAATATAATAATAATAAAAATAATGCTGCAAATTGTAAACAATGTATTCAGGAACTTTTATATACAGGTATATCAAGATATCTATCTATACTTGGTGTTCGTTTGAACGCAGTCCAAACTTACCAAAACAGTAACAAAATGTTTAAAAAAATTATAAAAGAATGAAACGTTAAACAGGTTTTTTTCGGTAACCGATAGTTTGCGTCATCTACTCGCTTGAAACTTTCTGTTTCCTTCGGGAAACCCTACCTCTACCTACACTACCCTACCTAAACCCTACCCTAATACACGCGGTATATTATATACGGGTTGTTCGAGCGAACGATGTTCAACTTGAAACATATTTTTCTCGGTAACTGTTGATTTGCGCCATCTGTTCACTTGAAACATTCTGTTTAGTTCGGCAAACCCTAGACGCTCTATAAGTTTGGACTAAGTTCAGCCAATAGATCTGTTCATTTTTTGTTGATCAACAGACCGAGCAAATCTAGTGTAAAGCACCTTCTTAACTCACTCCAGATTTCAGCGATAGGCATGAGCACGGTTGTTTCTACTGTCAAACTGCTACGGAAATCCACTAAAATGAGTGCTTGGAGCGCACGACTGGGGTTTTCTTAAAAAAATATTTTTTTGTATTACAGCGACAGAACAGAAGCCTAAAAGCGCAAGAGCATAAGCGGCGTGTCATCAACTAGAACCTATCATGTTAAGCATGCTGCCCATCAATTGGCTGAAATGGAGGGGCGCAGGTGGACATATCAATCAATACATCATGGCTGTTATGGGTATGTATTCCCATAATCATCATCAGCTTGTGTCTCTCCACTGCAGGATATAGGCTTCTCCCAAGGCTCGTTAACACGCACGGTCCTCCGCCTTTCGCATCCAACTACCCCGGTATGGTGCTTCAGGTCATCTGTCCACCTGGCCGGGGGGCGTCCAACGCTTCGCTTCACGGTACGTGGCCTCCACTCGAGGACAGTCTACCTCATCGGTTGAGGTTGCTGATCGCTTTGGCTATATCGACTTCCTTGGTTCTTGGGCGGATTTCAGTGTTACTGATTTTATCCATCAAAAAAAAACCGAGCACAGCCCGATCCATTTGCATCTTCAACAGCCCATTTTTACCCCACTACAGGGGCTTAGGCCTCCACCAGGGCGAGGGGGGACTTGGAGCTTAAATCCACCACGCTGCAAGAAATTTTTAAGTTTAGTTTATTTTATCATAAATTATAAACACCAATAAGTTTAACGGTAACTCTCTCTCTCTGCAGGTAAGAACAACAATAATGAAAAAAAAAATTAAATACAATATCCGTGTAGCATTACTACACAGTCAAACGATTAATAGGTACAATATGAAAACACTATATAAAAATACAAATTGACATCCGCCACTACAGCATCAAATTGTGTACAAGTGACGTCACCCATTGTTGAATTAATGATATAGATTTAATAGCATTTTTCCACTAAAACGTAATATGTACAATTGCAACCTACTAGTATCTGTAACCTTTTATTTAATCCTTTAAGTAAATATTATTGTTTCTTGCTATGGGAACGGTCGTGGTTTTCTTAAGGGGATAGTCTTTCATGCGCGGCTACGAATTGACATCGCTGTCTCCGTTTCAATCCCTCTTCTCCGATCTATTCCTGAGTGACAGCAAATCAAAATCCAAAAAAGCAAAATCCCAAAAATACTTATAAAAAGTTTTTGTATTGCTAACTTGTCACGTTTCATCAGTATTGTTATTAACATAGCGATTGCAGTATTACATGGCTTTTAGACAAATTGGTGCAAAAATACACCTTACGCGGCAGTGATTAGCTGCCTAAAAAATGTAAGATGGAGATTAAATTCGCCAATACCTATACAGAAATGCGAATTAAAAAGTACACCAAGGCGTACATTGAGGTTTTAAGTGTCTCTCAGCCCATTTCATTATCATTTTCTCTTTTTCGCCTTCATGTAGTTGCTTGGAGCGAAAGAGAGAAAACGATAATGACATCATGGTCTATCATTGAACTCCAGTATTTAATAATTGCAAAGCATGAGACACTGCATCTTGATAGTTCTGATATCTAAGATTCCTCGAAGATCTCCAACTGATCATAAACATTATAAATTGAACATAAATTTGACGACCGCTTAGCCTAGTGGGTAGCGACCCTGCCTACGAAACTGGAGGTCCCGGGTTCGAATCCTAGGTCGGGCCAGTATTTATATGATGAATATCGATACTGGTACCGGGTCTCGGTTGTTATATGTATGTGGAGTCTTGGTTTGGTACCCAAAACACAAGCTAATGCTTAGTTTGGGGCCCAGACGTTGTTGTCATGTGTACGTTATTATTTAAAAAAAAAAATGAAGATTATATGGAATTTTAATTATTTTTTTTCAGTCACAGTGCCAGTGTTAAACTTCGGCATGTTGATGGGCTGGCCTTCTCCTATGACAGCAATACTTCAATCGCCTGACGGTCCAGCGCCGGAGATGATTTCTGATGAAGTCATATCTTGGATGGGATCTATAACATTCCTGCCTCCTATATTCTGTGGGATCTTAGTTGGTGATTTAGCTGATCGGTATGGAAGGAAGTTCGCTACCCTGCTCACCTCTTTGACCCTCGTCGTAAGTATATATTTTTAACTGTACAAAAAAATAATGAATGGATTACAGGATACCAAAGACGATGGAATTAATTTATCATGATGGCATTTTCATATATTTTTTTTATAGAACCTTTTTAAGTTTCTGTAGGCCAACAAGGAACCCTTATTGTTTTCCTACGTCCATCCGTCTATCCATCTGTCTGTCTGTACGTCACAGCTATTTTACGCACTATGGTCTTTTACAGCTGAAAATGGTCGTTTAACCATTATTACCCGATACATAGGTGCGTATTAAAACATCGAAAAGAGTTCCTTGGCGCCCTTAGGTACAAGATAAAATTGCATAAATTGCATATTTTCCTCTCTAAATCTGGTACCAAAATGTTCTAAAAATTCTGAAGAAACCAATGATAGTATATATAGTTTCATTCAAACTTTATGGCGGATCGGAATACAATGCTATAAGCATGCTTGCGCAGGTTCAGTCATATGCCCCTCGCTCCACTGCGTCCCGCTACACCTAAAACTAGTTACTGCGACGCGACTTGTGTCTATGTTCACATCCGCCATAAAGGTTGATTGGAACTATACGTAGCACTAAAACGGAACTTACTATTAAAATGAACATGACCATAGTCCACGAGTTCTTTAATTTTTTACTGTTATTTAGACCAAAGTTATTTACAGTAAATATTTAGTATTTCGTACAGTCAAAACAGTCATAAATGTCAGTTCACGGTATCGAAGTGACAGTACACAATTATGCGAGGTTGAACACCGGCGCGCGGAGATTTGGCGGGGGTGAAGACCGGCGCGCGGGGACCTCGCGCACTGAAACTCGTAAGGAAACTCGCCATCTTGCACTAGCTAGCTAGAGTATGAGTGGTTAGGCGGTGAACGCAGAAGAAGGCTTCTCGTACTTTTTTTATGAGTCAAAGACTGTGATAAAATGAAATATCAAAATTACTTTTAAATAATCTGAACATGTCATTAAATAAATTGAAGAATATTTATTACATTTTCAGATTTTCTGGAACCAATTCAATTGCTGTAAAATTGGTTTTAGACGTGCATTTGGGAAGAAATTTTTTAAACTGTTACTTTTTGCAGATAAGTTGGGGTATTACTTTATTTTCGTTACGCCCATGGGCACTGCTGACGTCAAGGGCTGTGGCAGGACTGTCCTGCGCAGGTTGCTATGTGGTCACACCGCTGTATCTCAAAGAGGTTATAACATCGTTTTCTTTTTCTTTTTTTTTTAATTGTTCGATTACGTAATTAGGTGTTAAAACAGATGTAGAAAACTGATTCCTAAAAACAAAATGTTTGATACGAAAATATAGGATGTCGAGCATTGATTAGTTTTGATATTTAAAAAAAAACGCATATGGAATCTAATTTTTAGGGTTACATACCTAAAAGGTAACAACGAGGATCCTATCACTAAGGCTCCACTGTCCTTCCGTCCGTCTGTCACAAGGATGCATCGTCTGAACCTTAATAGGTAGACACTTTGGCGAAATTGGTATAAACACAAAACTCCATAATTAAGAAGAAGAAAAATAATAATATGATAAAACACAAAAAACAGAAAAAAAGAATGAATACATAAAAACACAAACCAGGCAATCCATAACAATAGTTAATAATATATAATATATTATATATTATTAACTATATTATATATTATATATATTATATATATAATATATTATTATACATATAATATATTATATATATAAAATTAATTATTTCATAATTATAAAAAAATATATATATAAAATATATTAAAAAAAATATCTTTTCTGTTTTTTGTGTTTTGGTTTGTGTGTTTGTTTTATTGTTATGTGTAGGTGCTACATAGTCTCAATTTGTGTAAACTTGTTTTGGCTTGTTGCAACATCCATCACTGTCTTTTTTCTTTTTCTTAATGCTCATATTTTAGTTGTAAATAGCTGTAAGTTTTCCTTAAAAATATTAAAATAAAAATAAAAAAATAAATAAAATAATAATAACGTATACATTACAACAACGTCTAGGCCCCAAACTAAGCATTAGCTTGTGTTTTGGATACCAAGCGAAGACACCACATACATATAACAACCAAGACCCGTTATCAGTATCAATATTCATCATATAAATACTGACCCGACCTGGGATTCGAACCCGGGACCTCCAGCTTCGTAAGCAGGGTCGCTACCCACTAGGCTAAGCGGTCGTCAAAATCAACGTCAAGTCTAAGGTAGACACTTGAAATTTTCACAGAATATAATAACACTATCAACGCTATATAACCAGAAATAATAAAAATAAAATAATCTTAAAAATTAAGTAGGGTCACAATACAAGAAACGTGTTTTGTTTTTTCGACATTTTTGGTGATTGGTAGTTGCGAGATCATTGCTTCCATTTAAAATTTTCATGAAATATGTACTACTGTGGCCGCTGTAACAATAATAAAAATAAAATACAGTTAAAAATTAAAGGGGGGCCCTGTAAAAGAAACGCGTTTTTTTTAAATTGTACGATGGTACGGAACCCTTCGTGTGCGAGTCCAACTCGCACATGGCCAGATTTTTTATTAATGAAAGTAATTCATCTATGTATACCCGCGCTATTGACCCGCGACCTTCTTTATACACAATTTGAGTCGGTTTTCATTAAAAATTGTTACTTTCACAGATTGCTTCAGACGATGTTCGAGGCGCTTTGGGCTCGTTGTTCATCCTATCCCAGAATTTGGGATATCTGGTGGTGTATGTTGCGGGAGACGTTTTGTCTTTCGGAGCTGTGACGTGGCTCTGCGCTGTCATTCCTCTAATACACGTGCTGGTTTTCTTAACCATGCCCGAAACCCCGGCTTTCCTCGTCAAACAGGGGAAAAGAGATGTAAGTTTTTTTTTATTTTTATTTTATTTTGAAAAGTGGAGAAGGATAGCGGATTATAAGAATCCTAGATGTCGAAGTCGCCAGCCGTAAACTGCAGTATATAAACCATTTTTTTCCATATTTGTACGGAGAAAGAATGCAAGGGTACAGTCCACGATAACAACAGTTCTACTCTCTTTCTCTCTTTTCGGCGAGTTGCAAAAATGGACACAGTCTGAATTTTTATGCATTCGTATTAGACTGTGGTATAAGTGTATTCATTTGAAATCAGAATTGGATACAATTTGATATGCAGGGACCTCGCGCACTGAATCTCGGACTGAAACTCGCCATCTTACGCGAGCTAGCTAGAGTATGAGCGGTTAGACGGTAAACGCAGAAGACGGCTTCTAGTCACTTCGTACTTTTATGAAAACACAATAAATACTAGGTTAACGATAAAAACTTACAAAAATAATGTTAAGGAATTTTATATTGTTAGCGTTTTCTCATTTATTAAAAAGGTGTAAAATCGAGCGAAAAATGTGGACGGAATTCCGCTCTACGGGAAATGAGAAGCAACTTGCCGACTTCCGAGATTTGCGATCCCCTCTAGAAATCTGCATATTTAAGGTCTCTATTTACATTAACCAAATCATAATATTCGTCTTTGAAATCCTTATTCAAACTATATCATTGGTCCATGGCACCTATTGGAAAAAGCCATTTAAGTAGCGTTTTTACGACGCGTCAAACTTAAACTCGTATAAGTGAAAAAACAATGCTTATTGTACCTATCGCTATCAAAGGCCCTTCGATAATTACTAATAATAATAATAATAATAATAATAATAATAATAATAATAATAATAATAATAATAATAATAATAATAATAATAACGTACACATGACAACAACGTCTAGGCCCCAAACTAAGCATTAGCTTGAGTTTTGGGTACCAAGCGAAGACAACACATACATTCAACAACCAAGACCCGGTACCAGTATCAATATTCATCATATAAATACTGACCCGACCTGGGATTCGAACCCGGGACCTCCAGCTATCCAGCAGACTAATGGGAAGTGACAAAAGAGCCACCACTTCCTACAAAAAAATATTAGCACCCATTTTACTTTCAGTGATGGCTGAATCTGTATCTTTAAATGGTTATGTACTGCGACGGTGCTACATGGCTGCTACGTAGTGGAATTTAAAAATAAAATCTATTAGCTATTAAAAGCGACAAAGCGTGATTACCTCAGTTCTTCACATTTCAAAGAATCTTCGTTCTCACAGACAATAGGAATAACATGTTTGTTTGTCTTGCTGCATCCGTTGCAATAATAGCCCTCGTTACATCTCGTGGGAAACGGAATAATGACGCAATACATTCATACAGAGAAAGATATATTGTTGTTTATTAAGTACACGGAGGTAGAAATGCAAAGTTCCGAGATATTATGACTGTCAGTGTTTAATATACATGATTTAGAAAACATAAAACCTTTTTAGGATCATCGAATGAATGAATGAAAAATATTTTAATTTCCTTAGTTAGGTAATTACATTGAAATGGGATTAACAATAAGCCCTCCACGTAGGGAGAGGTTTGTTTGTCTGCCTGTTTCGTTCAGTAGAACGTAGTCGGCTTACAAAGTTTTTGGTGTGTGAAGCTGTTGGTATCCACCCTATTAGTGGCCTTAATACGTGCTAACTTACGTGTTACTTATCTTAATTTAAGAACTACTTAATTAACTTAATAACTACACTACACTACGCACTTCACTTAGGAACTAAGTTGAATTTTTTTTTATGCTAGTGGTTGAAACACTCCGTCATTATCTGGGAAGGGGTCATCCATAAAGTACATGACGTTTTTTTTAAGAGGGTCGAAGAGATGTCAACGTCTACATCACTGTAGAGTGTAGATATTTAATATAAACGATGTAGAAAAGACATTCGTACAACCTCTTCGGATTATCGGAATCACTTCCTCGTTATCTAGAAAGGAGTCATCCATAAAGTATATGACGTTCTTTTAAGAGGTGGAAAAGATGTCAATTAACGTACGTATATAAGAATGTAGAGTGTAGATGTTCATTATAAACGATTAATAATTTTATGTTCAAATAGCTGTAACGCAACTACCAGTTGGAAATGTCCTACGTTCGTAGATTATGTAAGAATGTACAATCAAAACACTGATTACATCAAGCTCATAACTGCTATTACACATGACGACACGGCTAATCTTTATTCGTCTTATACGAACCAGCCAGTACGTCCAATGCGTAATACCTGTATATAAAAAATAATTGTGAAGCAATGAAACTTTACGTATTATATGAAATGAAATGTAAAGATTAAAAAACCTAATTACAAATACGAAAACGATAAAAACTTTGAAACGCGTGCGTTGAGGCAGTAATATTAAATCGTTGCGTTAGAAATACGACAAATGTATGAAATGAAATGAAATGAAATGAAATGAAACGAAACGAATCGAAACGAAATATGTTTATTGCCGTCCAAACATGCAAACAGAAAAACAATTGAAGACAATATATAAAAAGGTAAAAACAATTTTCAAATTACACTTGTATGCAAATTACGTATACATGTCGAATTAAAAACAGTATTGACGCTTGAATATTATCTCATTGCGTTAACATTACTGCCGGTTAAACTGTTTCATTAAAAATAATAATACAAATACAAACAGGGTACCTTTGGTATGGCGTGACGTCATAACCCAGTAATGCTTTCTCTTTCTTGACAAACCGATTAGCCGAGTGACCCTAACCACCCCTAACTGCAGAACCAAAGGTGTTCGATTCCCGCATAGGACAAATGTTTGTGTGCATGAACATGTCCAGTTGTTCCGTCTCTGGGTGTAAAATGTCTGTATATGTTATAAAACATATTTAAATATGTATCTCTGTTGTTTAGTACCCATAATACAAGCACAATACTTTTTAAATTTGGGTGTAGACAGCGCTGTGTGGGATGCCCTAGGTATTTATTTAGCAATTATTATATTATTCTAATAAATGTAGGTAATATGGTAAATGTAAATAAATAAAGGTAGGTAAGGTAGGACCTTGTTAAGTATTTCTTCTGAATAAATATTAAGAATAATAATATTAAAAATAAAATAGCTAATCCATAAGGATCCATGGCGCTGTGTGGCATGTCGTATATATTATTATTATTAGGTATAAGAATATCGGCATCCACGATCGAAGAGTATAATTGTCAACATTTATTTTGAAATATACGCATTTTTCTGTACCAGGAAGAAAAATATTATTTTTTTTATATCTTAGGAAATCTATAATTTTACACAGTAAACATACATAGACAGTGTCCCTAACTCGCAAACGAAAAGTTGTTTTTTTTTTCCTTCATCATCATCATCATCATCATCATCATCATCAGCCCATTCTTACCCCACTGCAGGGGCTTAGGCCTCCCCCAGGGTGAGGAGGGGGGCTTGGAGCTTAAGTCCACCACGCTGCTCCACTGCGGGTTGGGAACTGTAACGACCGCCATATATTGACAGCGTCCGGGACCGACTGCTTAACGTGCCCTCCGAAGCACGGTGTCAGTGATATTGTGTACTTAAGTCAGAAAAACTCATTGGTACACGCCCGGATTCGAACCATGGCCTTATAAATTTGAGACAGGTTCGTGGCGCTCTGGGCTATCACGACATTCTACACACGACATTTTTCCTTACCTAAACGAAAAAGTAAAATTTAATTACCTACTACATATTTTTAACTCGTTTTCACTGTTTTTGTTTTTGTAATTCAATAGGGTATCATACATAAAAGTACAAATTGAATAGAAGCCTTCTTTTGCGTTTACCGTCTAACCACTCATACTCTAGCTAGCTCGTTGAGACGGTGAGTTTCAGTCCGCGAGGTCCCCGCGCGCCGGGCTTCACCCCTGCGAAATCGCGTTTGACATTTTAGATACTATGAAGTGACATTTATGACTCTATTTAGACCAAACGCTGCTATCAAATTACATTCACATGCGCAAATGTACCTTTTTATCGTAGGCGACCGGTCGTCGCGTGTAAAAGGGATGTAAGTTAAAGTACACCAAAGTGGTCATAACTGTGTCGAGGCTTTTAACTACCTGCTCGGTTATTGGCACAAGGTCTGACGACCCGAATGTCTAGGTTCGGTCACCGGATCATTGAAAGAAAATTGTTAATAGCTACCCATACTGTCTTGAGTAGTCCTAGCTAATATTTTTTTGTTTGTCCTTTCTTCACGGAGTAACGATACAACATAATTTTTGCACGGAAAAGAAACGAAAAAACTTACACAACTATATTCATTTTGGTCGAGAGTTCCCATCCATTACATACAAAACTAATCAAAATCAATAGGCAGTTGACTTTTTTTTTATTTTATAAAAAAGAGTTTTCTAAATATCCAATAAAAGTGCAATAATTTAAAAAATAGATAACTAAAAACAAAGTTATGATTGTTCAAAATGTCCTGTCAGATAGAGAGGTCAATACCGGACGGCGTACTTTTATCTGTGACGTCAGGCTTTTTGAAATAATGTTAAATTTCATTATGCAAGAAAGAGACAGAGATACAATTTTAATAGCTTGTAAGTTGCATATTCTTCGACCGAATATGAGTTTTGTTATCGTATAAAGTCTATTTTTAAAATTTCCTCATAAATTTATTATTTTAAATATTAGTTAAATACCCTATTAGATGGTATAGCAGTCTAGAGTAGAAATTCACAAAATAGATCCAACGTGTGAAATACAGTTAGTTTGTAAAATGTAAAAAACATCCGAATGTAAATAAAAAACTAAAAAAAATAAATCATGAAAAACATACTCACGAATTCACATGTAAAAACTATTAATTACACAGATGCACAATTTAACTTTTTTACATTTAAGGTGGGACGACGCCTGTCTAGTACGGCTATTTAATAATAGATGGAGCCACCAATAAAAAGAAATTATTTTTATTTTTTCAGAATCACATGTCTAGATTTCAGTTGATAAAACGTAACATGCGACTATAAAGAATATTTTTCTTTAAAGTTATTAACTGACATTATAGATTGTTTCAATAGTTTAAAAGCATTTGTACAAAAACCTAAAATTACCTATTTTCGACTGATACCTATTACGGTTTTTTCAATAGTTTCGAAGCATCTGCTAATACTAAAACAGACGCTTATTTACCCCAGTCTAACCCCACCGCCGATAGTCCAATTTGATCCGACATGCTGTGAGAGTTATGCGTGTAGTGTCACAGTTTTCGAAAACAGTCCAGAAAAGTAGTAATCGTTTTTACTCCATTCATCTTTCACAATGTTCTGGTTCTTTCTGCTGGTTACGTGATGATCTGGATGAATATCATCGTATAATGCCTACACTATTATTCAGTTTCTTACGACGTCATTTTATTTAACATTTTAAAGTTTATTTGAAAAGTGTGGTATTCTCTACATTGAACCATTTCTCTATATCCCACGACATTTTTATGTCGTGATAGCCCAGAGCGCAACGAGCCTGTCTCAAATTTATAAGGCCCCATCGGGCCATGGTTCGAATGCGGGCGTGTACCAATGAGTTTTTCTGCCTTAAATACACAATGTCACTGACACCGTGCTTCGGAGGGCACGTTAAGCAGTCGGTCCCGGACGCTGTCAATAGATGGCGGTCGTTACAGTTCCCAGCCCGCAGTGGAGCAGCGTGGTGGACTTAAGCTCCAAGCCCCCTCCTCACCCTGGGGAGGCCTAAGCCCCTGCAGTGGGGTAAAAATGGGCTGATGATGATGATGATGCTGATATACCACAATGAACCGTGCTCATTGTTACCAGTTACGGCAGAAATAAAATTTTCAGAAACAAAAATTCGCCATATTACACCATCTAGCTATAGTATGAGTGGTCGGACGGGAAACGCAGAACAGTGCTTCTAGTCAATTCGTACTTTTATGAATAAAGTTACAGGTCGCCAAAATTTGGCTCATTGTCGGACCACTCACCTTCCTTTAAGAGCAATTTTTTTTTATTATAATGAATATTATTCTCACAATGCGTAATGTTTTCTCGATGACGTTCAATAACTGGTCCTGTACGAAAAATACGGTATATATTAATGACCACAAAAAAAATTGTTCAGCGACCTAGCGACACTCGCATAAATGTTGCTTTGATATGCTTGTCCATATACAATCTCACGAGTGTAAACTTCCAGTAACATCTAGAGACTACAAACTGTTACAAACAATACAGAATGTTTATTTGGCAATTTTTGCTATGTTAAATATATTTAAATGCCCTCGACGGAAAGTTTTAAGTATATGCTACATATTAACATTCGAGTCTGTTCGCGTTGGTTTCCTATTAATAATGATTCTGTAGAAATGGCCACCTAACACGTTAAATGTATAAAAATATTAGTAAAACACAGGTTGACTAGATTTCATGACATAAAATTATTATAACAAATATCGAGATTAATTGCCTAAAATTTTATGATGTAATAATTAACTATACTGGATATGTTACTTGCCTACTTAACTTAACTTACGATACTCACCTAACTTACCTACCAGATATGATATTATTATTATAATACAAAAGACATCCTATACAGCGCCATCTAGTCTAGTCTATTTAAATTAATTTTTAAAATCCTTTTTTAGTTACTTTAAATAAACTTTATAATTTTTGTTAATGAATAATAGTACATTCTGATGCAAGTACGGTAAGCTGCATATTATAGTCGAGGTGTTTATAGACACGTGGCGAAGCCGAGCGCTTATAATAAACCGATGACTATAATAGCCGGCTTACTGGGTACGAGCATCATTCGTTTTTCAATTCGTTTGCGATTAAAATAATTAAAATAATACTTCAAATATAATAATGGCGGGAACTAAGGGCGCAAGGGGGTTACTTTTCGCGGTTTACGCATGCGTCACAAACAGAGTGCTCGTTTGTGATTGGTGTAAAGTAATAAAGCCTAGTAATGTAAAATACAACATTACTATACAAGTTTCGATGTCATAATAATACGGTCGTATTAATAGCAAATGTATTGAATATACTTGTATTTGTCAATATAGTCTTTCAATAAATATACTGTGTGTATAAACATAGGTCGTTTTTGTATGTAAATGAACATAGAATAACAAATTGCCAACACCGTATATAGTAGAGTGTGAAATATCAGTTTGAATTATGGACGGAACGGTTCTTGCCTAAGATTCGTCAGCTGTTTCGCCCATGCCCCGGAAAATTATACACCATAAAACTAATGTAAGAGGCTGGACGGAACGACCGATATGCTACCTCTGTCAAAGTATGTGCTTATCTTTGATTACGTATGTGTCTAGATAGAGCCACGCAATACAATAACAATAAAAATGGTCCAGTGTTTATATGATTGTGTGTGTAACAGACACAGATAAGTCAACCTTTAGACCACGCTTTATCAGGGAGTAGCATTCGCCAAGGCTATGTAGTGACACTACATAACTACGTCACTAGTGAGCCGTCAGTTGGAAGCACGTCGGAAGCCATTAAATTGTCAATTTTGAACGAGCCAATGAAAACTAGCCGACCTCTCCCCGCAACCCGCCACTTTTTGGCGATTTCGTTTTCGTACTGACGTTTATTAAAGCGTGGTCTATAGGTTGACTTGTCTGTGGTAACAGACCACACACTCTCGCCACGCTGTAGGTACTTTCGTGTAATATAATAATAATATCTAGGACATCCAATATAGCGCCATCTAGTCCCAAAGTAAGCAAGTATTATGCTTGTATTATGGGATATTTGATTAGACAACTGTTATAAATACATAAATAGTATTTTTTATATTATATACATATATAGATACTTTACACTCCGACACGGAACAAATAGACATGTTCAAAATGTTCATGCACAATATTCAAACAAATATTCAACCCGAGCGGAAATCGAACCCGTGACCCTTGGCTCCGCATTTAACATCTCTAACCACTCGTTCAATCAGACAGTCTGTGTGCGTCAATTATAACCGAATCGTTAGGTGATATTTTCGTCTTCGTTTCTAGACGCGAAAACTCTTAAAAGAGTTATATTTAATAAAGGATAAATTATAAACGTATCACAACAAACGGAAGGATATGACCGGGGAACCTTAAAAGTTACCGTAAACTACCTATAATTGAGAACCGGTTTCTCTACACATCTAGCCATGTGTTGTGACCGTCGGAAGTTATTGAGGACTGCGGAAATCTTTGCGAATCACATTATGATACATTATTTTTTTTTTTGCTGAAGGTCGAATTGTCTAATGAGACAATTTAAAATTAATAATGTATATAACTCACTATGAATGGGCCGTAAAAAGGCATTTGTGTTAGTCAACAAAAAAAAAGAGAAAAGGCACAGGCAAAGTCATACGCCATTATTGACACTAAATAAAAAATACACGGAGATTTTTCCATCACTTTTCAATTTTTTTGTAAGTATTACGTACCATTTACTAAAAAAATTCTTTGCCTTCCATTTTGAAAAAAAAAGTGTTGTAGGAAAAAATTTTACATTAAAACATTTTTAGACGCGTAGAGGGGTATCCCGTTTGCGGCCGTCGACCGACGCATTTGGCAGTCGCCCAGATATTCCCATGGTAATACGATAACTTCGCGATGTCATATCTCAATATTTTGGTCTTGAGTGATATTATTAGACACCACGTAGGTATTTCATTGTTTTGACCAATGTTGTAATTAAAATATAGAAGACGATGATGAAATCAGCCTGTATAACCGATCCCCACCGTCTTTTATTATCATTCTATAATTTTTCCACATCAGAGGAATCAAATTTCTTAATCTTCCAATTCTTCTTCTTAATCTTCTTAATCTACAAGTATTTCTCTAAAACGATATTTTCGCATAGAAGATTTCACATTTACTGGAAGTTTCAGTTACGATAAAGTACTAAAGTCACAATAATCTTTTACTATAATAATTATGTAATTAGAAATTTTAGAAAATTTTGAATTTTGTATCTCTTAAGAATAAAATAGTAATAAAAAATTTTACAAATCTAATTTCTGCCAACAGGAAGCTAAATCTGTGCTGGCGTGGCTAAAGAATGTAGATTCTGAAGACAAGGACCTCGAGGAAGCAGTTCGGGTACTCGAAAAGGACGAAGAGTACGCTAAATCTATGGAGAAAACCACTTGGAAAAGCATAAGTATGCACACAAAATACTATTTGCACGAAAATAACTAGTTTAGATTTATTTGTCTTACTAATTTTTAGAGCTCCCTACCCAATGGATGCTTGTACGGGAATGAAAACAGGAAGGAAGAAAAACTGTAACCCGGTGAATTACTAGGCTTCGCTGTCTGTCCGTCCGTCTGTGACAGGGCTGTATTGTCTGTAATATTTAGACACTTGCAATTATCACAGGAGATGTATTACCATGGCTGTTATAAAAATAAAAATTAAATAAAGTTAAAAATGAAAGAGGGTCCCCATACAAAAAACCTGTTTTTTTTTTATATTGTACGCGCTGGTAAGAAACCATTTGTGTGTGAGTCCGACTCTACTGTAATTTACTAACAAATATCTCAGGTTCTATTGAACCGATTTTAAACAAACTGTGCAAATGTCGAAGTGTCGTGATAGCCCGAGCGCAGTGAACCTATTTTAAATCGATAAAGTCATGTGCCCGTGGTTCGAATCCGGGTGTGTACCAATGAGTTTTTTTCTGACTTAAGTACATTAATGATGACAGATTTGCCAAGTGCTTAAAGATCCTAACTGCGGAGTCAAGGGTCGCTGGTTCGATTCCCGCCCAGGACAAATATTTGAGTGAAAGAACATGTCTATTTGTTCCGTGTCTCGGTGTAAAAAATATCTATATATGTAAATGTTATAAACATTATTTATATTATATCAGTTATCTGGTATGCATATTACAAGCATTGCTTAGTTTGGAACTAGATGGCGCTGTGTGGGATGTCTGAGGTATTATTATTATTAACTGTTAAGCAGTCTGTCTCGGTTGCTGTCAATAGATGACGATCGTTACAATCCGCCAACCCGCATTAGAGCACCGTGGTTGATTTAAGCTCCAAGCCCCCTCATCGTGATGGGAGGTCTAGGCCCCTGCGGTGGGATATAAAGGGGTTTTTGCTATAAATCATCTTAATTATATCGTTTTGTTTTTTTTTATTATAAGTAAAATTTAGGGTAGAAGTTGAACCTTGACTAATTCATATAAAGGCTACGTAACCACTAGACCAATTTAACTTATTAGTTTTTAAAATTCGCATTTTCTTTTCACGAATATTTTCTATTTCCCGGGGGATGACTTAGAATTTCCGCTTAAGTTTTCCTGTAAACTAGAAGCAATGCTCTATCTATACTTGGTATTTTTGTTTTAATTTTAGGCTCAATAGTTTCAGTTACAAGGTAGCTCAATAATGGTAGATTTTCGTTTATTTACTATAATATCTTTTGTAAAATTTTAAACACAGTAAAATATATATTACTACTTCTTAAAATGAGCACTTTCCTTTGATATATATGTCGTGTGATTCACTTGAGATTTTTTTTTTTAATTTTCATGTTTACTCCCAAAATAAGAGTTCATTTATTTACGCTGTACTTCCGTAATTGGGTCACCTGGCTGTGTATATGTGTCAAAGTCACCTGTTTTTCGTCCAGTGAATTCGGAACAAAAAATGCTGAGACAGACGGACAGACAGTCACCAGAGTAATCCTATAAGGGCTTCTTTCTTTATCAAAAGTACCTTGTATAGGTATATATAAATATGGATATAAGAAGTTTACATCTGAACTCACCAAAACGTAACACAATAAAAGAGTGCATTGCACTTTTTTTATAGTTTTAATAGAACGTTTATACAAAAGCTTGCTTCCTTAGACTACATTCTTTCTACACGAAATATATACTTGTCACACTGGTGGCGCCAAAATCCATCAATACATTTTTTTTTTATTGACAAGTAAGTGAGGCGCTACTAGACGCTAATAATTTTATCATAGAGATAATAATATAACTAAGTGTGTAACGGTTGGGCATCGATTGGGCATGGGAGAAAAAAGGATGGAAGATCACTGTACCATCATCAGCACCACCACCATCAGTACCAGCACCAAATCAAGGTACTCCTACGAGGTACGCTTATTCTCCGTCTCTTTCTGTGGAGACCCGCATTTCGCACTGGCTTGCCTACTCTATAATCTAACTTTTATTAGCTATTAGCTAATAACACTTTTTTTTTAATTTTAGTACAAGACAAGACAACATTCAAAGCTTTCAGAATAGCGTTGAACGTAATGCTGGCACAAGAAACCTGCGGATATTTAGTTGTACTAATGTACGCGGGACCAATATTCGAGACTGCATCAAAAACTATAAGTCTGAAATTGAGCCCCAACCTACAGACAATAGTTGTTGGAATAATACAGTTGTTAGGATCTATGGTCGCAAGTTCTGTAGTGGAAAGGACAGGCAGAAAGGTATTTTTTATACACTTTAGTCTATTAACAATATTGAAGCCATAATTTATGTTTAATTACCTACTATTTAATTTATATAAACTCTACAATAATAGTACCTACCTCTTGATGGTAATTTTATGTTTAGTTACATATACTTTACCTTGATCAGCTATAACTCATGAAGTTGTTGGCCCAAGAAAGTCGGGATAATTTGCCTAGTGAGTTCATACTATTTGCCATTACTAGAGAATTTTTCTGATTTTTCAAAACAGTGATTCAAGAGTTAGCAGTGAGACAGACAAATGGACGGACGAACAAGGTTCTTTGTCAGACTATACAATTTTAAATAGAATTAGAAGGATACTACTGTCTCGAAAAATAGCAATGGTTGGGATACACAGAAGCACAGGGCTGTGTCCAAAGCCGAATAATGTGCCCCTGTGCAAACTCAGACATTTGTCAAAAAAACGTTTTTGAGGCTTCATTATTGTGATCGTGGAGTCATGTCTTTCTTTTTTTAACACAAAAAAGGGGGTGTCGGTGTGGATTTATGTTTGAGACCAATTTCTGTCTGTCTGTAATGTCGTAACTCCCAAACGGATGAACCGATTTGGATGCGTTTTTTTTTTGTTTAGAAGCCGCTTAATTGTTCAATATGTGTTCTTAGCTATATTAAATTTGAAAAATTAAATAAAATGACTTTAGTTCGTAAGGGATCATAAAAGATCAAACGACGGACGATATGAGGATCAAATATAATTTTAAAATGAATAAAAATGTGTTATTCCTGACTTCTTAGGAGTTTTTTTTTCGGAGTTTTTAAGGTTTGAATTTCATTTCCAAGAGAAAAATATATCAATATTTCAATTTTATTATACTCCTTACAGTGGCTCCTAGCTTCGACATCCTTTATAACGGGCATAGCGATGCTGTGCTTAGGAGGCTGGTTCTTGGCTGCACGGGATGGTAATTTGCCAGGCTGGTTACCGGTGGCTGCGATGTGTGTCTGCATCTTCGCAGACGCCGCCGGATTCCAGCCAGTGCCTTATGTCATCACGTCAGAATTGTTTTCTTTCCAAGTGAGTATTAGAATCCTCATAGACTAACCGATAGGCTGAGTGGTTAGACACCCTAACTGCGGAGCAAAGGGTCGGGGGTTCGATTTCCGCCTGGGACAAATATTTGTGTGCGTGAACATGTTTATTTGTTCAGTGTCTGAGTGTAAAACATCTATGTATGTATATATTATAAAAAATAATAATACGCTGTGATTTAAGCATGTATATGGGAAGGGAATGGGAAGGGAAGGATGGGAACGGAAGGGAATGTCCCTGGTACTATTATTATTATGTATGTATTATAAACACAAATCTTCTTTAAAAATTTTAGACGAGCTAAACGCACAAACACAGACAAACCTTCAAACAGGGTGTTATTTATATAAATAAATAAATATTTATTTCAAACTAAGGTCTATAATTCGTTATTAACAATAATCTTAAAGCTAATGTTACTAACATAATTAAATAAAATTATCTAAAATTACAAAATTAAACCAATTAAAGCTATTATTATTACAAATTAAAATAAAACGATTGTTTATTTTATTTTATTTATTATATTTATTTATTATCCGACGACCGCTTAGCCTAGTGGGTAGCGACCCTGCCTGCGAAGCTGCGAAGCCCGGGTTCGAATCCCAGGTCGGGTCAGTATTTATATGATGAATATTAATATTGGCACCGGGTCTTGGTTGTTATATGTATGTGGTGTCTTCGCTTGGTACCCAAAATACAAGCTAATGCTTAGTTTGGGACCTAGACGTTGTTGTGATTGTGTGTGTTATTATTATTATTATTATTTAGAGATTATTTTCTTAAAAAGCTTATTCTACATTTCAGCATCGCGGCATGGTAACATCATTCATCAGCGTGTGCTGTGCTATGAGCGATTTCGTCCAAATGAAGGCGTATGACCCTCTACTAAAACTTCTTGGAATCCATTGGGTGTTCATTCTCTTTTCGATGGTGTGCTTCCTGGGTACTTTATACACGGTGCTGTGGGTGCCGGAGACGAAAGGCAGGAGCGTTGACGAGGTCTACAGTATTTTAAAAGACGGGCGGCAGAAAGAGAAACGAAAAGACCCCGAGAGTGCAAATCAAGTGTGCCGATTATGATTTTAGTGTTAAAACTATACGCCTTTTTATAATTTTATGGATTGTGATCGAATAAAGTATTTTAATTTATAGATTACTTGTATTTTTATTGTTTAGTGTATTTTGTCCGTAAACGACAACAAAGTTAAATACAACAAAATAACAATTTGTGTAAATTTCATAAATAACTAACTCTCCGTTCGCGGTTACGGCTGCCGTGGACTATATAGGTGTACTGGAACCGGTAAACCAGACAAGATGCTCCAGAATATTGTAAGAATTTCTAGAAAATTTTGAAACTTAAAGACATTTTTACCTATATCAAATTTCATCAAAATGCGATGACCCATTTTACCATAAAAATAGGTATTCCACAAGAACCATGCTCTTTCCAGGGATAAAAATCTTAAG
The DNA here is from genome assembly GCA_949709985.1 of Luffia ferchaultella. Lineage (NCBI taxonomy): Eukaryota > Metazoa > Arthropoda > Insecta > Lepidoptera > Psychidae > Luffia > Luffia ferchaultella. Next base: position 15,965,552 of record OX453261.1, read on the forward strand.
CCTCCCCTCGGGGTGAAGGTGCTTGGAGCTTAATCCACCACGCTGCTCCAGTGCGGGTTTATCATTTTTAACATTTTAAGAGTTATTTTACACTTTTACAAAAACATTTCATTTTTAATTTTCAACTAAAAGAATTTAACAATTTTTTGTAAAAGACAAGCTTGTAACCACAGAAAATTGAGTAGGATGGAGTTTTTTTGTTTTACCTTTGCGGTGAGAAGGCAGATTAAACTCTAGTTTCCGCGCGCCTTAGCGGGGTATGTGGGAGTTGCACCCTTTAAACAACCACCTGAAGCAGAATAAGGACAAGTGAATATAAGAATAAGCCCGAAAGCTCCAACAACTTCACCGAAGCAACCAGAAGGCACACTAGTGTGTCACCGGCGCGAAGATGTCGAGAAACCCCTAAGAGTAGTAACTAAGTGCAAAATAATTCACACATAAGAACCGGCAATTTAGAATATCTAATATCTATCGCATTTTAGAATTCATTAAAACAAAGTTTTCAAATGAATCCGAGAATGATACACTTATCTCTTTTCTTCACCACTTCAAGTGTCATCTGTTGCTCTCTTTCACTCCTTTGTCAACGTACATGTTTGGATTGTAAGCGAATATTTGGAAACATCAACTAGTGTTTGTTCGGTCTGTGTATATACTTTTTGCTCACATTTTGATTGTCACAATGCATTATATAAAAATGATGTAATTATATTACAAGAATGTTTGTAATGTTCAACATTCTATAGGCTAAGAAATGTTTAAACATACATCACTTGACACTAAATATGGGCAATCAACTTATTTTCGTATTCGATGTAACAAAATACGTTAATACCACATGTATGTGCACAGATGTAAAATATGACTGATTCATATTGCTATGCGCATAATTATTTTGAAAACCAGACATTTTATTAGTTATTAGTCATATATTAAGTATGGTGAAGGATTGACTACCCAAAGCGCAACGAACCTGTCTCAAATTTATAAGGCCATAGGACCATGGTTCGAATCCGGGCGTGTACCAATGAGTTTTTCTGACTTAAGTACATTAACTATCACTGACTCCGTGCCTCGTAGAGCACGTTCAGCAGTCGGTCCCGGTTGCTGTCAATTGATGGCGGTCGTTACAATTCCCAACCCGCAGTGGAGCAGCGTGGTGGATTTAAGCTCCAGCCCCCCCCCCTCACCCGGAGGAGGCCTAAGCCCCTGCAGTGGGGTAAAAATGGGCTGATGAAGAAGGATTGACTGACTGACTTATTTGGAAGTGACTATTGATACGGTACCCGGACAAGTAATTGTATTTTGTACTAGCTATCGCCCGCGGCTTCACGTGGTTTTAATGAAACGATTTGAAAAATTCTTTTTTGTTTGAAAAGGTATACTCTTGAAGTGATCCCACTATCGCCATATCAGGATCTCAAGATAATGGAATGGTTAGAAGTCGGTAGTAACCGTTGGTTTTTTTTTTTCGTAAATTCGATGATTTCCAAGGAGGTTTATTCAGAGATCTGATTTTCAGTGCTCATTTTCGCGGTCTATGACCTCATCGCAGGACTAAATGGAGGGTCAAACGTATATTTTAGTGTATACGCTGGACGGTTCTTCACAATGATATTATTATCATTTTTGTAACTTCTAAACTTTAGGAGTATGAAGCTTTCAAAAGTAGGTACATGTTTTTTACGTCGCAATTTTTTTGGAATGCCCGCCGATACGAGAAAGACGTTCATCGAATTCATATCAAATTATAGGGTTACCCCGAATTTTTATAGGCACAAATGTTTGAACTCTATTTTTAGTTATTCGGGTGTTTGCGTCTGAGAGTGATAATTTCTTGCTGCTAAACTGATGCTGGAAGCTACAACACTTCTTAACATTCAAGAATTAGGGCATAATACTGCGATTTGTCGTGATAGCCCAGAGCGCAACGAACCTGTCTCAAATTTATAAGGCCATGGTTCAAATCCGGGCGTGTACCAATGAGTTTTTCTGACTTAAGTACACAATATCTCTGACACCGTGCTTCGGAGGGCACGTTAAACAGTCGGTCCCGGACGCTGTCAATAGATAGCGGTCGTTACAGTTCCCAACCCGCAGTGGAGCAGCGTGGTGGACTTAAGCTCCAAGCCCCCCTCCTCACCCTGGGGGAGGCCTAAGCCCTTGCAGTGGGGAAAAAATGGGCTGATGATGATGATGATGACTGCGATTTGTCGACAGTTTCTCTCAAAGGGTATCAGAAAAATCCCAATTAACGGTTTACTTATAAATTGTGAAATTTTTTTTAAGGATGATGAAAACTCGAGCTGAGCCAACTCAAAACAAAGTAAACAGGTATTTGCCGTTAATTACAGCCTCATTCAGTCCGACTTTGAAGCAGGCGAAGTCGAAGCCGCGATCGTGAATAGTAAGTCATAATGTTTACGACGTATCCAAGACCTTAATTTGCGAGCTATAAAAACATTCGCCAACACGCCAGAGATACACTATATACAATACAGTACAGTCAGTATTGTTTATATTCGAATAACTTATAAACAAAAGTCCATAATACTCTCGCCTATGCATAAAGTCTCAATAATCTAGATATAATTAATATAATAATGAGACCGACCGGTTGGCTGAGTGGTTAGTGACCCTAATTGCGGAGCCAAGGGTCGCGGGTTCGATTCCCGCCAGGGAACAATATTTGTGTGCATGAACATGTCTGTTTGTTCTGTGTCTGGGTGTAAAATATTTCTTCTTCTCAGTCATACACTCCTGACGGAGTGGTCATGGTCATGGATTGTCTGATAGATTGGTTGCGTTCTTTGCGAGATTTCTCCATCTTTCTCTATTCATGGCATTGCGTGTACACTCAGTAAAGGAACACTTCGTCGATGATTTAATGAGGTCTGTCCATCTAGTAGGTGATCGGCCACGGGAACGTTGACCCTCTACTCTTCCTTGCACCACAAATCGTTTCAGTGAGCTTTCGTTGCTTATGATATGTCCAAACATCTGAAAGATTTGCATATGCACAATCGACGAAAGTCTTTGATGCGAAGCTCTTTTAGGATGGAGACGTTAGTGCGGTGAGCAGTCCATTTTATTCTCAGCAAGCGCCTCCAGCACCACGTCTCAAGGGAATCAATCTTTTCACGATGTTTTTGATGGATGTTTCAGCTCCATACAGGAAAATGGGGAATATTAAGCACCTCATTAAACGAACCTTGGTGTTTTTAGTTATACGGAGAAATTTCCATATTTTCGTGAGCTTTTCCACGGCTGATCGTGTTACGGCATAACATCTTTTGATTTCCTCTTCACAACATCCAGTATTTATGATTGTGGATCCCAGGTAAATGTAACTTTGGACAACTTCGCAATTAGCTATTTCCCGTAAGTTAGGTCGATTATTAGTCCTACGATCCACAACCATCATTTTGGTTATCTCGCGGTAAAATATTTATATATGTATATATTGTTAAAAAAATATATTTGAGTATATATATCAGTGGTCTAGTAAACCATAACACAAGCAATAATACTTGCTTACTTTCGGACAAGATGGCGCTGTGTGGGATGTCCCATGTATTATTATTATTATAATCCATTTTATGACTCAAAGCTTTCGCTCGCCATTCCTTCCGATTCTTGTTTATTTTTGTATCACGTTGAATATTCTTCCACAAAAACAAACAAATTATATCGTTCCATTGATTCGGTGGTGCTTCGAGACGAAGAAAACACAAACACACAAACAAAACTTTCTGATTTATACATTCGTAGGACCTACATATGACTTGGATTCTTAAATTTTGACGATTTAAAGTTAAGGGATTGTAGAGGCCTACTGTGATCAATATAGTAGGCCGACTTCAGTACTGTGCGGTGGGTCCAATGCTAAGTAACGCCAACACGACATATGAAGTTTAAAATCATTTTGGTGGAATCTTCAAAGCGCCCGCTGCCGCCGCTGCGCCCCGCCGCCATTAAATATTCTAAGCTCACCACAAGCATGTACGAGGTAAGTCAGAAAGTTATGCAGGTTTTCAAAAATTTATTATGTGAAATATAATGAACATATAATATTGTGAGGTATACTGTGTGAAAGGTAAACTCTCAAAGTTTAGTTTAATGTAGTTTTTTTTAAAAAACACATCACAGGTGTTCTATGTGAGCGCCTTTTGTTACACGACAGACATCAAGCCGATATTCAATCTCCTGCCAAACTTTCTGCAGCATGTCGCGGTCGATATCAGCAATGGCTTCTGTGATGCGAGCACGCAGTTCATCCAGTGTTGTTGGAAGTGGTGGTACGTAAACACGATCCTTTACAAAACCCCACATGAAGAAATCACACGGGGTTAGATCGGGTGAACGAGGGACTAGTCGACGGACGGCCAGTTGATTTTCGTTTACAGATGCAGCCTGCATCCCTAAATTGTGTGTACCACTTACGAATGGACCTCCCATCTGGCGGGTCTCTCTGATATTTGGTACGAAAATGTCGTTGAACAGTAATCAAGCACACAGAACGACTTCTGCTCGCCATTCAGCGCCATTTTCTTTAACTGCTCTCCTGCTGACATCTTGCGGGCGAACGCGGAATCAGTTTCAGGAAGCTAAACTTTGAGAGTTTACCTTTCACACAGTGTATCTCACAATGTTATATGTTCATTATATTTCACATAATAATTTTTTTAAAACCTGCATAACATTCTGACTTACCCTGTATTTGATGGCAGTTTTAAACACGATAGCACAAAATCATACATGTAGTGGCTTTGAAAAAAGCCGTGTTGGTTTTGAAGGCTGTAACTGCTGCTGTTAACAAATGATTTTAAAAAAACAGTAGATTTTTCGCTGTTGCAATGAAATGATGTGTAAGAAAAAAAAAACATTATTTGTATATTAAATCAATGCGTCTTCCCGTCTTTAAAAACTCATCAATGACTTCATAATAAAATAAACCTGATCGTTTCAGTTCAAAAAGTGTTTCCTTTTCTATCGCGATAATAGAAAGATCGGAAGTTCGATCCTAACCGGAAGTATTGCGTAAATAGGTGTGGATTCGTTTCAGTGCCGAAAATGATCTTTCAGCCGAGGCTGTGTTCGTCGGAGTAGTAATTATCAAGTGAGCTAATTTAACAATATCACCAAACAAATCTGTTAAACCATTATCGTTTAAAAAATCCAACAACTTGAAAACATGTAAATTTTTAAGTTCTGCGGAAGAGTATAGACAAAAATAATTGACGCTTTAATCTTTCTAAATCAAAAAAATGCCCGTAATGTTGAGTTAACGAGTCAAATTCTTGTAATGGAAAACAATTATTATAAGATTCAAATTTTGACGGCTCCATTAAATGCAAGAAAACTAATTTATTATTATCGCTGTAACGAGTACGAATCTCAGCAGATACGTTATCTATTATTTAAAAAAAAAGCGCCTGTAATAACTTTTAATGCAATCGACCTCACGTTTTCGTTTTCGTTTTGAGCAGCGCAAGTCTCATAAACTTGTGAATATATTCCATAAAATTTTTGACGAAACGTATTTTGAAGCCAAAGATCAAAAGCATTTATTTGTTTGGTACAATAACCCAAATCTACCTTAGATTTTTGCAATAAATTATAATGATGATCTGTTTTCTCAAATATTAAACGAAAACTTAAAAGGAAAAAGTTGAAGTTAAATGAAATTAATAAATTGCTGAAATTTTCAGCGCTTTCATTCGTGTCTCCGTCCCAGGTTTCTGGATTTTCTAAAATGACATCGAACAACTGTGTCAAATTTTGTTTTTGATCGTATACCACAGTCACTGATCGTGACGCGTAATTCCATCTCGTCGGAACTACTTGTTATACGTTTGATACAAACCATAAATAGTGCCAAACGCTTACTACTAATGTGAAAAAATTCTGATAGAGAATTTAACGAACTAAAGAAGGAACGTGAATGTCGTGATAGCCCAAAGTGCAACGAACCTGTCTCAAATTTATAAGGCCATAAGGCCATGGTTCGAATCCGGGTGTGTACCAATGAGTTTTTCTGACTTAAGTACATAACTATCACTGACTCCGTGCTTCGGAGGGCACGTTAAGCAGTCGGTCCCGGATGCTGTCAATAGATGGCAGTCATTACAGTCCCCAACCCGCAGTGGAGCAGCGTGGTGTATTTAAGCTCCAAACCCCCAAACTCTCCTCACCCTGAGGGAGGCCTAAGCCCTTGCAGTGGGGTAAAAATGGGCTGATGAAGTGAAGAAGTGAAGAAAGAAGGAACTAGTTTCACTCATACGACTGCATAATTTTGATAAAACCAAGTTTAAAATGTGTGCGTTACACCAAACATAAATAGCACTCGGGCAAGACTGCCTAATAACCGATTGCACTCCATTTCGTGTCCCCGACATGACGCGCGCACCGTCGTATGACAGAGCAACTATTTTATCTGAACAAGTAATAATAATAATAATAATAATAACACACACAATCACAACAACGCCTAGGTCCCAAACTAAGCATTAGCTTGTATTTTGGGTACCAAGCGAAGACAACACATACATATAACAACCAAGACCCGGTGCCAGTATTAATATTCATCATATAAATACTGACCCGACCTGGGATTCGAACCCGGGACCTCCAGCTTCGCAGGCAGGGGCACTGCCCACTAGGCTAAGCGGTCGTCAAATATATTTATTAATTGTTTCTAATAAAATATTAGACAATGCGTCAGCGGTCCTTTTATTTGACACATCTGTATAACCCAAAAATCGATCATAAACTTTATTGTCAATACAAAACCTAAAAATTATACACAGTTGTTCTTTACCGCTAATATCTGAAGTTTCATCGATCATGACAGAAACAAAAGATGTGCTTTTAATTTGAGATGATATTCGCGCTTTTATGACTGAACTAATGCAATTAATGAGATCGTTTTGTATTATGTTCGACAAATAAGTGGTAGATGGTTGTTCCATATGTTTGCGCATAGTAGGATCGTATTTGGCTAACAAATTTAAAGTTTCTAAAAAATTTCCTCTGTTCATAGAATCAGTACTTTCTCTGTGCCCGCGAAATGGCAGTTCCTGAGAAGCTAATAAGCGTACTAAATCGATTAATCTTTGAAAAACATTGCGATTATGATCAACCTTTGCATTATGCGTTACAATACTTTCGGCACTTTGCCGTGAAAGAGACATTTCAATTCTCTGTTTACCAAAATAATGAAATTTTGTAGTGGAATTCAAATGATTTTGTGATATTTCATGCTTTTTAATAGAGCTATGGATGTTATTAAGATCTTTATAGCCACTTAATTTGGTCCAATTTGTCGCATCCAAACTATTGTAACATAGCATCTTCCTTCGTAACGTGTACCTGGGTATTTCTCTGAAATACGGATACTTAACAATTTCCTAAAAACTTTCAGATATTTCGGCTATTTGTATACATTATGGATAATAGATGTATTTTGGAGAACTATTAAGCCATAATGCACTCATTATGTTCATGTATTCGAGATATATTTAGCAACGATTAACTGGAAAAGACATGGCAAAAACGGCTAAAGACAAGAATATACCTACAAAATATTCTTAAATTAAATACTAGATGGTAGAAAATTCCGAAGGCTATCAAAGAAAACTTTTTTTATATAAACCTAAAGATTTGAAATCAATATAGAATGTTATAGTATAAATGGTAAAGACACATTAAAACTGGTAAGGGCAAAAAAGGACATCACTTTTTAACTAAGTTTATATCACACTTGCTGCGTTATTCATTGAATGATTTCATTTTTTTAAATGAAACCATTATTTAAAAAAAGATCATTTTCAAATAAAACTGTATTTGTATTATATCTATATTATATTTATATTATATTTGTATTAAAGAAAATAAAATAAAATTTAAATTGTTAAATCAAATCATAATTTTTAGGTATCGGATCATAATTTTTTATACAATATTAATGAAATAAAAAAAATCATAAATTTTTATAAAAATGAATGTTGTAATAAAATCGTAGTTTTGTTAGTTACATATTAATTGTCTTTATTTGTACTGCAACATATGTATATATCGATGATTTAAAATGTTTTCTCACCATATTCGGTTGATTTTGTCGTCGACGACTGTACCTACAATAAGCGAAATCTTTAGAAGTTTCTTCAATTGACGATCATTAATACAGACCTACTTTCACTAAATGATTGCATCGAATCATTTCGATAATATAAAATTAGTGTATCAATGTCTGTTTGGCTTTATGTACATAGCCGGCGATTTTTTTTTATACATGGGACTTCCCACGCAGCGCCATCTAGTTCTAAAGTAAGCAAGTTTTATGCTTGTGTTATGGGTTACTAGACAACTGATATGCATACTTAAATATTCTTTATAATATATACAGATATAAATATTTTACACCCAGACACGGAACGAAATAAACATGTTCACGCATACAAATATTTGTCCCGGGCGGGAATCGAACCTACGACCTTCGGCTCCGCAGTTAGGGTCTCTAAGCACTCGGCCATTCGGTCACCCACCGTCAGTCATTTGATTTTCACCTACCCAAATATGACCCAAACTAATCTTATGGAGCTAACAAAGGGATAAAAAACGTATAAACAAAATACACACGGTATATTGAGTATGGGGAATGGGCTGGAGTTCCTGACTTTTCATCTGTTCCTATTGATGTAAATAGAGAAGAAGTAAAAAATACCGAAAATGGTAGAACACCCCGAAATATGAAAGCACATCATCATCATCATCAGCCCATTTTTACCCCACTGCAGGGCCTTAGGCCTCCCCCAGGGTGAGGAGGGGGGCTTGGAGCTTAAGTCCACCACGCTGCTCCACTGCGGGTTGGAAACTGTAACGACCGCCATCTATTGACAGCGTCCGGGACCGACTGCTTAACGTGCCCTCCGAAGCACGGTGTCAGTGATATTGTGTACTTAAGTCAGAAAACTCATTGGTACACGCCCGGATTCGAACCATGGCCCTATGGGGTCTTACAAATTTGAGACAGGTTCGTTGCGCTCTGGGCTATCACGACATCACAGCACAGCTCACCGTGATTTCGAAACATGTAAACCCAATAGACCGTCGGCCGACGCCGTTTCTCGTATTATACGGTAGATTTGACGACCACTTAGCCTAGTGGGTAGCGACCCTGCCAACGAAGCTGGAGGTCCCGGGTTCGAATCCCAGGTCGGGTCAGTATTAATATGATGAATATTGATACTGGTACCGGGTCTTGGTTGTTATATGTGTGTGGTGTCTTCGCAAAAAAAAAAATTATATATGTATATATTATAAAAAGAATATTTAAGTATGTATATCAGTTGTCTAGTAACCCATAACACAAGCATAATACTTGCTTACTTTGGGACTAGATGACGCTGTGTGGAAAGTCCCATGTATTATTATTATTATTATTATTATTATTATTATTATTATTATTATTATTATTATTATTATTATTTGAAAGGTTTTTGAAGTACCTGCTTAATTGTATGGCTCAAATCACATCATATGTTTGGTTCTCGAACTAAACGCCCAGTATTACGTACCTTCTCCTGTATTGAGTTACTTTTATCGAATATTCTGTTAAGAAAGATTTTTCTGTTTGTAAGTAAAATCAGCCAGTAATTGCCCTTATCCCAACTGGATAACTAATTCTCTAGAAATCCAAACGCGATCCACATTATCATAACAATTTTATCGTCGGTACTCAGAAACATGTGTTTAAAATATCAGTACATAATTAGTACGTTTGATATGTTAAGGACGATTTTATACAAAGCTTAACAGAACGAAATTAAAAAGAAGTTTATAAGTATTAAATTATTCACACAGATCTAGCTATATTACTTTTGTCATTGGAATTGTCATTGGAAATGACTTTCATTTCGTTGGAGTATAGAGGGTCATTTTGGAGTTTTGTGAGACAGGCAGATTGCACGTAGAGTTTTTGAGATATCGGGATGAACGTAGTGTCAAAAGACGCAACAACGCAAGGCGAGTTCTACAAGATGGCAAAAGACAATTTAGAAAAAGTTCAAAAACAAAAAAAATTATCGGCAAAAAACGAAAAAAAATCGCAATTTTTTCCCCCGATTTTCATTTTGGGAGCCCTATATTTCGAAAACTAGGTTCGGATAAGAAAAAAATAAAAAAAACAGCTCAGGGTAATTAAACGGGGGATCGATTGAAACTAAAATTGTTAGAATCGGACAACCGGAAGTAGTGGTTAAGGGTGCCCTTAGTTGGAAGTCGGATATGCGTCGCTGTTACATTTCGTACTAATTCGGTTTGTTCGATCTGAATGTCGTACAGATTGTTATATTTTGAAGTTTCAAGCTTATTCAGATACAGTTGTGTTATTTTTATTGCGAAAAAAATTTGTTTCGAAAAATATTGTCCAAATTATGTGTGTTTACTTTATTCCGTTAGGTTCATTTCCAATGTCGTAAGAAGTTCGTGCGAAAGCAGGAGATCCGTTGATTTTTTTAACAGCAGACTACGCTATCACAAAAGCCGTCTTGGATGAACCTGAATTATTAATTTTTTTAAGAAAGTTATTGGCTTTCCAATATATTATTATTTTATTAAAGTGAACTTTGTGAAAGTGCCTTTTTCAGACTGTGTTTGATGCAACTTATAGCTACGTGATATTAAATTGGGTCAATTGAATATAGCGCGATGGACTTGTCTTTTGTGTACAGTTGCTGTGTTTCAATGAATTTTCAACTAACGAACGCTATGAAAAGAGGGCCTGCACCGTTTTCGACGTGTAATTTTTCCGTGAAATACCTAAAAGAATAATTATGGTGTCGTCGTACAATTTCGCATAGTTGGTTGTACTATGACCAGGGTTGCCAACTTTTTTAAATGAAAAGCAAGGACGGATTATTTTTATGTCTGACTTAAAGTCACAAATGAACAACCCGACATAACAGTCAGATGTAGGTACAATTTTTTTGAATGAGGTGATAGTAGGTAGGTCGGTAGGTCGTTATCAGTGCATCAAACAAACGTTACGTGTAATTACACATATGTAATTTCAGAATCTTTATTTTCTGTTCACTGTCTCACGTTTTTGTCGTCACAACGCGATATCTCTAAATACATCCATGTTCTTAAACTTATCAATTTTAATCCCGCTAACATCCGCTAACTGATCAAGGAGTTATGGGTATGTATAGTTCGCCTCAAACTTTATGGCGGATCGGAATACAACGCTATAAGCGTGCTTGCGCAAGTACAGTCATATACCCCTCGCTCCACTGCGTCCCGCTACACCTAAAACTGGTTACTGCGACGCGACTTGTGCCTATGTTCACTTCCGCCATAAACTTTGATTGGAACTGTACCTACCGTATAAATGTTAGTAGGTACCCATAGTCCACCTAGGTGAACCACGGGCTGGTAAGTACCACTGGTAATCTTTTTTTTTTTTAATTTCTATCATATTAAATTATGACAAATTCTTCAAATTTAATTTTATTTGATGCTTTTTCAGCAATCAAAACTTGGAACATTCTTCTCGTATTTGTAAAAGATTTTCGCTTGTTTTATTGCAAGTAATAAACACGTATTGTAATTTAAAATCATTTGAATGTATTAACACAACTCTAACGTCTTAACATGTGCAGAATTTAGACCACATCTTGTTCAGTTGCGATCCGAACGGAGAAAAGAACGGGTCGCTTCTTAGAGTTGTAATTTTAAAAAAAAACATTACTTTCTGCTATATTTATTTTTATTTATTTCAGTTCAAAATTTAAGACTCAAAAATAAATCTTACAAGTTTTTTCGTTCGAAAAGAGTGACTCTCATACCAAATAAAAATTTAAGTTATATAATTTATTTTGAAAATAATAATATGATAAAATGCCATAATGCTCACTAAAGTCACAAAAGCAAATACGAGTCCAGTTAGACAAGTGTTGGCTGCGTTATTAGGTAAGTCTACGTAATACATTTTTTCAATCACATATCCTAATTTTTTTAAATATCAAAGTTAAATAAGTATTTTTTTTTTATCACTAAATATATTTTAAATTGTTAAAATTATTCTATTCTATTTGTTTATGGAACAACCTATTGGACAAGTTCTCGTAATTGGTTCCATACATTTTTATCCCGTTGGTTTTTTTCTTTACAGTTCTGTCACTCCTTTGTTATTTTCTGGTCCCATCTATCCCCTCTTACCTTCTTATTCCTTTTTTTTTAATTTCTCCGCTCTCCGCACCCCTCTGTCCCTACTTTCTTTCAGTAGTCCTCAATGATCTTTTCAGATACTATTTAATTAATGATTCACAATCGCACTTCTACTAAACGGAACTCTACCTATTAAAAATAATCCCCTGCAGGTATGCGTGCAGCAGCAGCTTATTTACAGTATTCGATTGGATATTTGCTAAATAATAAATAAATAAATAAACGTTTATTTCAGACTAGGGTCCATAATTAATAAAATATATTAATAATACATATATAATTAACATATAAACAATGCATGTTCTAATTGTTATAATACTTATCGTTTTTACAATTTAAAAGCACGCGGCACGTCAACTTCAAGCATACAGCCAAGGTCGCAAAAGAGATTGACCCGAGTACGCTCTTTGGGCTCATTCCACTTGAATCCACCGGCGAGGCTACTCAATCCACCGGTTTAGGGTTAAAATGTGAATTAAAATAATCATATATTTCTTATTCCACTTCGATCTACCACTAAATGGTAGGTGTTGCCCAACGTAGACAAATGATCATTATAGTTTAAAAAAAAACTTTAGTAATTTTACATTATAATTTATATGACCTGACGTCCAAAGAAAATATCGTGCGGTATTACCTGTGGGTATTACCCTCTCTGTATAAGAAAACATCTTAAACATTTATAACTTTGCAATTATTTTTTTTTTGCAATTCTTTCACTGTTATGATATAATTAAAAGTCTTTCATATGTTATAATTAAAAAAAAAATTGTCTACTAGCCTATTAAATGTCGCAAAAACAAATAAATATCTATAAACTAGAAGTTTACATGTGACTGTCTAAACTGACAAGTTAAATGTGATCTGACGTTAAATAATATCCGCAGATCCACCAGTGCGGTGGATCGAAAAGGAAAAAAATAATATCCGTAGATCCACCGGTGGATCGAAGAGGAAAAAATTTATCCGTGGATCCACCGGTGGAGCCTCATCGGTGGATCCTAGTGGAGTAGTGGAATCAGCGGCCGTTTGCGGCGTAAAATTAGTTGTCACATATTGCTTGTACACCGCGGCGCGGCCGAGGGGATCTAGTAGGAACGCAAACAAGACCATTCTTGTTTCTATGATCTTTCTATTAGGTATACAAAAGAAACCCTTACAGTATTACTTTGTTTTCTGTCTGACTGTCCTTCAGTCAAAACCCTTTTTCTCAAGAATGAGTAAAAGTGTCAAGTTATAATTAATATAATATTACTTAGATGTACGGTCCCTCGGAGCTATAAAAAAGTAAGTTTCTAAGGCAACGGTAATCAAAAAATACGGTCATATTTTGCCGTAAATTTTGACACTCCCAAATAAATCAAAACGTTTAAGACTTATTCCCGTTGACCTAGAATCATGAAAATTGGCATGAAACGAGGTCTCTCAACACATGTAAAGGAAAGATTCGAAAATTTTTAATTTGTAGTTGGATAGGTAGTATATATCACATACTTTTTTGTAAAGTCTATCTGTTATATTAGACCTCGGTACACCAGAAGGCAAAACAGGAACGAAATAGCTAAATTAAATATATTTATTTAGAGGAAACAAAAACTTATCACATGAAACATGAAACAAAAACTTATGACAAACATTCTTCATCACTCGACGTATTCTTCGATCACCACCTGTGTTCATAAAAAAACGTTCTATTTAGTCATTTAATTACTCCGTGAAGCGTCTATATAAACTGATAAGTTTTCGCTGAAACTGTACGCCGCAAGCATAACCCGTCGGCTTCCTTTGTGACGGCCGGCACGTGCAGCAGTTTTCTTTGTAGATTTTTTGTCTGAGTGCTTTGGCGGCGTCTCAAAGGATGTGGGTTAAAATAATGGATGTACTATCTATGTAAATTGACATGTGTTTTGTAGCATCTGGCGGTGTATTAGGACGCGAGCCCAATTAGCACTTGGCAGGGTTTTTGAATTCGTTTTTTACACGTTTTGTCAAAATCAATTTTGAATTATGTGATCAGCCAAGATTTTTGTTGTGTCAACTATTCTTAATTATTTATAACTCACAGCAGATTTTTTTATTTACAGCAACAATACCAACATTCACCTATGGAGTACAAATAGGCTGGTTGTCTCCAAACGGTCCTTTGTTGATGTCAAACTCTTCGCCATCGAAGACGCCTTTATCTCCTGGCGTCATCTCGTGGATAGCGGCCGCATTACCTTTGTCCGCCATTATAGGTGTACCACTATTCAGTTACAGTTTAGACAGATTTGGAAGGAAAAAATGCGTAATTGCTCTGTCCCTGTTGTTTTCGGTTAGTATGTATATTTGTGTATATATTATTATGTAGCGGCCCACGGCCCCGCGTGACTGAGCGAGCTGTTGCATCTATGTAAAATAGTAGTATTATGAGTAGTCATTAATATACCAATAATATAACTGAATGAGCTGTCCGCGTTCTAAAGTGTCCGCGCAGGAAGTCATCCAAAACGCAATAAGTCCTCCAACTGGCTTTTAGTCGGTGTAATGGCTTAGTGCCGAATAAACGTGTCGTAAAAACTTGTGTCGTAAAAATTTGTAAAACTACTCGTCCAAGACGCAAAAAAGAGCTGAATATCGTATTTGCGTAAGTAAACATTATAATTCAACATTAGTTTATGCCTACAGACGGCTATTCGATTATTTTTAATTTAATTTGAACATTATCACGATTTAATTCTCGTCACATTCCCGTAAACAGTGCGACACGTCCGAACCGTAATAAGTATTTGCATGAGCTGACGCGCACAACGGAGCCGGGCCGCGGCCATATCAACCCACGCTCGTTGCGGACGCTTTTATTTCACTTTTGGTTAGCGACTACAAATCCATATTATTAAATTGTTAAATCAATGTGAGTAGTTGCAATAGCTAAAACAAACCACCGCGTGTCAACGAACTCTTATCTAGCATATCCTTTGGACAATTGTTTGCTTAATTTTCTGGAGTATGTTCACCTGAACACGGTGTATACTAGAACAAATCCAAGGATCAAGTATTTAATGGTACTAAACTAAAAAGAAACTAAACAATCCAGTAACGCGTGTGAAAGCCAGCATTCTTAACTCGTGCCGCTTAACTGTATTTTTAATGAAGTACCGTATTGAAATAGTAGTACTTTTACTCTTAAACTGTTTACAATTACAGTCCTGATACATTAAAGCCTAATAAAGTAGGTAGTAATTTCAAAGAAAACATGCATTTTAATTTATATAATTTTTTTTTTGTGGTGCGGGCCCTCAAAAAAAGGATGTAGGTAGGTAAAAGTAGATTCAATTTAGTAACACTATTTCCAATGGGAAGGATACTCAGGAAGGATTTCAGTATCACTTTTCATATATAATTTTACATAGGTAGATTTGTGGAAGTAGTCCGTATAGTTCTACTGTTCAGTTCTACTAGTAGGACTAAACGGAGAAAAAAGTTCTTTTAGTCCTATTAATTTCTGTAAGGTATTCAATAGGACTAAACGGACATAAAGTCCTGCTATTTGCAGAGTACGAATATTTTTTAGACTACATGAAATAGAGTATTGAACTTAAATTTGATATTTTTACAATGATAAATGAACGAAAGAGTCATCACATATGTGTTAGAGCAGTTAGGTTAACTCTTAACTAAACAAATCCGAATACAAACCTAATAAATACGACTTATTTTATTTCTAAGATCCTAAAAACAGTGAAGTGGATGATTGGCCATTGACCAGCATCATTTGCTGATACAAAACACTTATATTTAATTATAAGTTAGAAATAAGTAAATCCAAATTATATGTTCCGTTTAGATTTGCCTTTAATAATTCTGAATTGGCAGGGACATGTATGTTAAGTATTCATTCATTTTCTTTATAATAACTATTAATAGAACTGAATGGTAGAACTATACGGACTGCTTAATTTTTTTGTCCCTTCATTTCTACCAGTAGGTCAAAACGGATAAATAAATCCGTTCTGTCCTACTAGTAGAAATAAAAGGATTTTTTTCCCCGTTTAGTCTTACTAGTAGAACCTAACGGTAGTACTATATGGACTAATTCAATTTGTGTAGGTATATACTTGCTACGTTTCGAAGCTTTTGTACAAAAACCTAAAACTTGTGGAAAGGTTGTAAGATTTTCGACAAACGCTTCAAAACTATGGAAACAATCAATAATGTCAGTTAAAAACTTTAAAGAGAAATATTTTTTATAGTTGCATGTTAAGTTTTATCAACTGAAACCTAGAAATTTGATTACAAACAAATAGAAATAATTTTTTTAAGTCATTATTAAATAGCCGTACTAGACAGACGTCGTCCTACCTTAAATTCACTTATTCAAATAAAATTAAACGTGAAAATATTCGCCTATGTAGGTATTTTTTATATTTCTTGACTAACCGAAAATCGTGTTAGGTAAATATTTATAAACAAATAGAGGTCTCGCATACTTTCAGTTGTTTACACACCTATATAAATAATGTTTTATAACAATTAACTTCGGCGGTATACGAATTAAGCGGTGACGAAATAAATTCTTTCAATATTACAGCAGTGCAACTTTTTTCTGTTTCGTCCACAGAGAACTGAGTAGGTTAGAGGTGCCATGTGACGGTATATGTTCAGAGACAGGTGTCCCAAAAAAATAATTACAAAAGAAATATAAGTAAAAATGTGAGGCATACGTAAATAGTTATGTCTCCGATTTATATAATTTTAGAAAGTTAATATTGAACTTTAGAGTTTAGGTTAATATGAGATCTGTTTTAGAAGTATACAACATACTGCATAGGTACTTGAAGAGGACAGCGTATCCATACCTATATACCAACTCTAACCTACTCTAATGCTCTGTCCAGCGAGGTGTAGGCATGGATGCTAGATTCAAAGTCGCTAAATTGTGGCAGTCCGGTTGAGTGATTTCACTTCACCACGATTAGGTATTCAGTCACCTACGAGCTAACTAGTTCTTTTATTGCCGTACCTACTCTCACATAATACCTTTTCTCTATAATTATTAAGTTCGTTTATTGTCTTGGTGGGTGCGATACTAAATATTAATCGTAAAGTATTTACAAATTAAAAAATACTATGTAAATTATGATAAATGACAAAATTTTAAAGAGACGATGGGTTCAGGGTACCAAGGATGCTTGCCGCGTTGCCGCGCTGTATTGCGGCACTGATCCTCTGAACAAAGTATTCCTTGCTCAAAGGATCCCCTGTCAACAGACACAGCGCGACACCCAAATCGTGGGCAAGTGATTTGGCATCCTTGGACCAGGGACCCATCGTCTCGACAGCAAAAGGGATGAAATAGTAGCGATTTAAAAGTTCCATGTGCTTGGCTGTTTTCCTGCGAGCTGCTGTCTCAGCAGCTGCTCCAGATTTTTTAGATGTATTTTTTATATAACTTTGACATAAAGTATCTACGCAAGTTACATCCCAAACAAGAGCTTTACCACTTTTGTATGGAACCATAGTGACACCATAGGGTCTCTTGCCGTCACCCCGAAAGATACCTAGAGGCTCAAAACAGGAAGGTATCTGTGCAGAAGATAGAGCGTCTTTTACAATGTTGTTTAGACGATAAAGCCTGGAAAAGCGACCAGCATTTTTTATGCAGGAGAGCCCATGGAGACCATAAGTATCTGCATTTTCCCCACAGACACAACGGTGAGATCGGTAAATATTGAGACCTAATCTCAAAGAGACGGCGATGCGTAAGGAGGCCGGGTCAAGCAACGAGCCCAAATTAGGAGAGGGAATAGCTCGCAGCCAGGCACCGGACTCACTTTCACATGAAGCCAAAAGACGCGCTTCATCAGTGATTGATGATCTTGGAAGTGTGTTAAAGATATTTTTCACTATAGGGTGGTCCCAGGCCTTTTGAGTACATAGAGAAAGAGGATAATCAGCTGAAGAAGCGGATTTCCAGAGAGTTAAACCCTCTAGTTCTCTATGGAAATGAGAAATAGAGAGAGAAGTTCTTGAAAGTAAAGCGTTGCATAAAGGTTTAGTGACACTCAAGAACTAAGATATGCAGGGATTGCTAAATCTAAAGTTTTTCTCACTCCCAGACCACCGGGACGAACTGGAAGGGAAGCCTGTGTGAACTTGTTAGAATCAAGTTGTATATTAATTATAGATTCAAGAGATGACTTGAGAACATTGTCGATATCGTGGAGAATATTACAGTCCCAGGTTGGAGCAGTGCGAAGTGCGTAAACAAATCGTGGGGAAGAAATACTTACAATTTTTTAATAAAAAAAGGGCAACATGAGGATTTATCTTCTCAAGTCTGGAACAAGCGTGCTTCAATAAAACTAACTTTGATTCTAAGGTCGATGGTATACCTCCATCTTTAATTGGGGCGCCTAACAAGGAGAAGTTTTCATTGGAGATTAAACGAATGCCATTGAAATTAATAGACAGGAATAGTGTAGCGGATTGACCGTGATATTGATATCGTGGGGTCGACCCCTCAAAGAGGGAGGATGATAGTTTATGTGTTCGGTTGAACGGAGTCTAAGCTCATAAAGCGTGTAGAGCACAAACTAACGATTAGCGAGAAAAACATGTTTGTCTCATTTTTTTATCGCTAAACTTAATTTCTTTATTGGAAACAAATAAATACACTAACACAAAATTACAATATGAAAGTACCTAATACATTTTTATTTAATCATGTTTACTTGCAAACTCAATTAAAAACCGCGAGACTGTCTCGCGAATCGCAAAATTGGAGAAACACTACTTGTGACACAAACAGATGATAAGGTCAACGACCGACTACTCATTGAATTGAAATGTTACTGGATTTTCTTGTTATGCAATCATTTTTAAACTGTCGGAATTGTATTAGGTGTCATAACAGTAGGGTGACCAAGCTTTTGGGTTGTCTGTGTTGTGAAATTGTTTTTCTAAGGTCATATACCTATATGATGAACCTCCTCTACTTATCAAATTCTTATACGACCGCTTAGCCTTGTGGGTAGCGACCCCGCCTACGAAGCTGGAGGTCCCGGGTTCGAATCCCAGGTCGAGTCAGTATTTATATTATGAATATTAATACTGGTACCGGGTCTTGGTTGTTATATGTATATGGTGTCCTCGCTCGGTACCCAAAACACAAACTAATGCTTAGTTTGGGGCCTAGACGTTGTTGTAATGTATACGTATGTTGTGCTTGACTTGTTTCATTTATTCTAGATATCATGGACCATTAAACTGTCAGCGGTAGATCCTATAGGACTGATAAACGCAAGAGTCGTAGCAGGATTAGCGTCCGGGGGGTGTTTCATTGTAACCCCGACGTATATTAAAGAGATCTCAGAAGACCACAGAAGAGGCACTCTAAGCTCCCTGACCATGACAGTATGCAAATTGGGCGTGATAGTCGTCTACGCTATGGGAATGATAGCGTCTTATTATACTAGTCAAGGAATATTTCTAGGAGTATGTATTTTACATGCCGTGATATTTATTACTATGCCCGAATCGCCGGCGTATCTATTGAAGGTCGGCCGTGAAGATGTGAGTATTTCGTGTTTCTAATTTTTACCTATGAACAGTTTGAATAAGATGTTGTGTGTATGTCTGTTACCATTTTCCTCAAAAATAATTTGACCGATTTCGGTGCGGTTCCTTGCATTACATAGACTTCATAACACGTTTTTAAACATTTTTACGCTTGTAAGCCACCAGGGGGGCGCCGCAGTATGTTTTCCTAGAACGGTAGACTAGATTTTGATGTAATATATTGTATTACGTAGATACCACTTGAGACTAGGTTTTTAGGTGATGTATTCAGACATTTTCTAGATATACTTAACGGTTATCGGTATCCTGTAGTAAATGTGTGTATGTGTTTGTCTAAAACGGCTGAGTTAAAATTTAAGTACAGTTTTGCGCATTACATGGGTGTCATCTCAGATCAGGTTCTTAAAGTAGGTGACGGTTATAAATCGCCAGGAGGCGCTGCAGGTGATGTTTTAATTCCAAACGGCTTTCTCATTAACATCGTAATCCGATTAGAAACACCCCACTGGCTACAGACCTACTGATCTTTTATAAGGTAATAAATAAAAAATGAAAATAAACGTTTGAGGCACCGACTGAAACACTTTAAGGCAATTGTCACAAACGCGCACGCAAATATTTGCTCAAAGAGATCGATTATACATACTCTAGATTTAAATGTCTTTGCCATTCTCCAATTATAATAATAATAAAAATAATAACGTATACATCACAACAACGTCTAGGCTCCGAACTAAGCATTAGCTTGTGTTTTGGGTACCAAGCGAAGACACCACATACATATAACAACCAAGACCCGGTACCAGTATTAATATTCATCATATAAATACTGACCCCACCTGGAATTCGAACCCGGAACCTCCAGCTTCGTAGGCAGGGTCGCTACCCATTAGGCTAAGCGGTCGTCAAATTGGTTACAACCTGTATATTTATGTTATTTTATGGATGTTTCGTAATTAAATATGAGGGTATAGGTACACTATAAATTCTAAGAGGTGTTTTCGCTCAACCATCTTTTGTTTGTAAATATTTCAGGATGCGGCTTCAACGATAGCATGGTTGAGGTACTGCCACACGACGGAATGTCAAGAAGTTCAAGACGAAATAAATAGACTTAAATTGGAAGAGTGCACTTGCAAAGGAATGCCTGAGATAACATTTAAGAGCTTGAGTAAATATTTTGATTCCATCATCTTATTTATGTTTTAATTGTAAAACCGTATATGTGTTCATTTCGCATTAGTCGGTGTTAAATGGATTGTAAAATTGTGATTAACCATTTTATAGGTAGAAATAGTTCCAATGAAACTTAATGGCGGATCAGAATAAGTACAACGCTATAAGCATTTTTGCGCAGATACAGTCATATGCCCCTCGCTCCACTGTGACCCGCTACGCCTAAAACTGGTTACTGCGACGCGACTTGCGCCTATGTTCACATCTGCCATAAAGGTTGATTGGAACTGTATCTACGTTTTTACAGAATTTAGAATAGGTTTCAAATGTTAACACATTAGTATAGAAATTAATGCTGCCGGTTCCTTTGGACAGATTTGCCAACGTCTGCAAATTATCTTTCAGTTTTTTAAGTAACTACTCTGTCTTCTTTTATATTTGGCAACTATCTTAAGTTGGATGACTTTCCCAGTGTCAAGTTTAACTGTTTTTATTTATAACAAGTATAAAAGACAACGTTGTACAGTTATTATGAAGTTTTCCTCAAAATGGCGCCAAAAGTTACGTTACTACACGTGCGGCTTCTTCTTCTTCTTCTTATTTATTGGCGTTTTCTGCGTATAGCAATTTCTAGTTTGTTACTTTTATACGCTGAATATAAACTAATTCTTCTTGTTAGGCGACGAAGAACGGTTAATATGGATTTTTTTCAAAATGCCACCAGGAACTACGACGTTCCACATGCGCCATTTTGAAAAACTTTATGTCATATAAAATAATATTTCCTGTTCTGATTTATATGACCAATCCAAACTATTCGAGACACGGAGAACTTCAAGAGAAATGACCGTTATGACGCATTATACATACAAAGTAGTCGCTAGTTTTAAAACTTTTGACGCAGTTGAACGTGTAACGAATCGTACAGTTAATGTAACAAATCGATTTTAAAACGACCTCCAAAATTGTTAGGTGTATATAAAGGTTTTAAGACGAAAATAATGCTAAGGCGCAAACACATAGGTAGGTACCTCCTCACTCATAGTATGAATTGACTAGATAAGTTACCTTTGTATTTCCTTACAAAACCAATACTGCTTAAATTAATTAATACACTAGTGGTAGCTTGCAGCTTCAAACGCATGAACTAAAAATTTCTTTGTGCTTGGACGATCGATGCAATCTTCTAAAACTGCTAGAATTCAGACTTAGAGTCTGGCAAGACGAGCCAAAACAGAAAGCAGGGCGCTATACTTCTTACCCATTCTGGAAACTTTTCGTCGTGTTTTCAAACCCTCGTAGCTTCGGTCTGAATAATACCTACTAGAGATCCCAAATTGTCAGCATAAGTTGTAGTTAGCACACTTATGACCTACGCTAAATTTAATTTCTCTAGATTTTATACTTTTATATTTTATACTTTTTTAACTTTATTACACATACGAACTCATACAAATTAATAATTAATAAATTAGTTAAATAACTTTAGCAAAGAAGATTTTGATTCAGTCCATAGCTTTTGTGATAATCTATCGTCATAAGTCTGCTGCCGACACGGGCAGCGAACCTCGTTCGGGTACATGCGGACTCGTTCGGGATTACTGCGATAACACTTATCGCTCGTTCGGAGGTCGTTGACCGACAACGCACACGCACTATCTCGTTTTTAATGTTGTTCCTCCTTCTTTGAGATATCTATATGTCTAACATTTACGCTGAGAATGAATATCGCTCACTGCTGAATTTTCATAACCATATACAGATGTATCAGAAAAGTAATAGGAACCGGTTAACTTCGGACGTGCAGGTTTGCCCAAAGTAATCCAATTAAACAATTTCAATAAGAAAAAGTCATAAATTGTAATGAAAATACTGTAACAAAACTTTATTACAAAATACATTTGGTTCAAATTGACCTGCAAATTGCAAATTGCAGGTACGTCAAGTCACATTACTTTTCTGACAGATCTGTAGTGGTTTCTGTTTTAATTAAACTATAAATTATAAATGTTTTATCTAAAACTTTTTTGTATGATAGAATAATTATTTTTTTTAACAGTAAACGACAAAGTGAACACTCGAGCAGCTGTAATGGCGTTGTTATTAAACGGGATACAAACTATGAGCGGGTGCTTCGCGGTCATAAACCACGCCGCTGGAGTATTACAGAGGGCAGGTGTGGAATGGAGTCCCCACGCTCTAGCGTTACTCATGGCTACGGTTCAACTGGCCGGTTCGATGTTCACCACAATAACGGTCGAGAAGTTTGGCAGGAAGGTTTGTATTTTAAAGTTTTACTTCTTTAGATGCATATAGTGTACAAAGGAAAGCGCGCATACGGTGGTCGAGCTATCGAAAAATTTACAATATGACGTTAAATGTCACGAAAATTCCAACAACGTTCTTGTATTGTATATTAATAATACATATTTATTTATATTTATATGATGTATGTATATAACAATATTTAAATTAAATCTAAGAACCCATAATTTTAAATTATATAAAAAGTAAAACTAAAAGTATTTACAAATTAAAAAATACTATGTGAATTATGATAAATGACAAAATTTTAAAGAGACGATGGGTTCAGGGTACCAAGGATGCTTGCCGCGTTGCCGCGCTGTATTGCGACACTGATCCTCTGAACAAAGTACTCCTTGCTCAAAGGATCCTCCGTCAACTGACACAGCGCGACACCCAAATCGTGGACAAATGATTTGGTATCCTTGGACCAGGGACCCATCGTCATCAGGGACAACGTTCTTGGTTCCAACTTAAAATACAAATCGATACTAATTAAATTTTTAAAAAAATTAAACGCAGCGCCGCAAGGTCTAAAAACAAGTTTAGTGGACGTTACAGAAAAGTCGGATGGATTGGTTTAATTTTCACAAAGTTAGTGCGACTATGACGTTTATCAAAATGTCCAAAATAACCATAATTTTAAGTGGACGGTTTCAATGCCTTGTCACTCAGAACCCTGTCTTTTCTGATCGCTGATTTTCTAGGTGTATTCACTGTTGTTCTACTGTTTGATATAGGTAGGTACCCACTAGTAGAACTGACGGGGAAAGACAATCACATCTATTCTATTAAGTAAGTATACGATTTCAATGCCTTGTCACTCAGAACCCTGTCTTTTCTGATCGCTGATTTTCTAGGTGTATTCACTGTTGTTCTACTGTTTGATATAGGTAGGTACTCACTAGTAGAACTGACGGGGAAAGACAATCACATCTATTCTATTAAGTAAGTATACGATTTCAATGCCTTGTCACTCAGAACCCTGTCTTTTCTGATCGCTGATTTTCTAGGTGTATTCACTGTTGTTCTACTGTTTGATATAAGTACCTACAGAAGAACTGATGGGGAAAAACCATTACATCTGTTCTATCAAGTAGGTATGCGGTATGACAAAAAATCGACACCATTATATTAATGAAATATTATTTATTCCTAAAAGTTATACAGTATGACAACTAGGAATAATATAAACAGATATTATTTTTTATTTATCCATCACGGTGGCCATTGACACCCTCACGCCCTACCAAAACTATGCGACCGGCGATCGTATTTTCAGGTTTCAGTTAAAGTTATAGGCAGATACCCACGGGTATAGTGAATTTACCGACAATAATGGTAAAACAGGATTTCATTAATTTTTTTTTTTTTGAAGATATTCGAGTGAAATTATGAAACCCGCACGTTGTGTACCGTGTACACTTTGCTCACTTTTTTTGTTAATCATCATCATCATCATCAGCCCGTGTCTCTCCACTGCATGATATGGGCCTCTCCCAAGGCTCGCCTCTCCCAAGGCTCGTCACCACACACGGTCCTCCGCCTTTCGCATCCAACTACCCCCGGTATGGTGCTTCGGGTCATCTGTCCACTTGGCCGGGGGGCGTCCAACGCTTCGCTTTCCGGGACGTGACCTCCATTCGAGAACTCGTCTACCCCATCGGCTATCAGTTCTACGGCAAATGTGACCGGCCCATTGCCACTTCAGCTTGCTTATCGCTTCGGCTATGTCGACAACTTTAGTTCTTTGACGGATTTCAGTGTTTCTGATTTTATCCATCAAAGAAACACCGAGTTTTTATTTAATACTAGTAGGCAAACAGAAACCATTTTATTAATATTATGAAATGAACTGTGCTAAGAGTAAAATGTAAATGAACAAAAAAAATATTAATAAGTTCTTCGGTAGGTAGATACTTTCTTCTACTCAACAGAAACAGTTTCTTCTTCTATACCTACTGTGTAACAAAACAAAAACAATTTATTTCAGTAGGTCCATAAAATGGGATGTACAGATTTGGCCATTCATTAGTTCAAGTATTAATACCAAAAAGATGACATTATTCTGGAAACTTACAAAGCTTTTGGGTTTGATTTTTAATAATAATAAGAGATTGTATGGAAATAACCCACAAGTAGAACAAATAAAACAAGCTAATAATATCAAATGTTTCCCGATTGCTTTAGGTACTAATAGAACAGAAAGTATATTTTTTTGTTATTTAAATAATAATAACGTACAAATGACAACAACGTCTAGGCCCCAAACTAAGCATTATCTTGTGTTTTGAGTACCAAGCGAAGACACCACATATATATAACAACCAAGACCCGGTACCAGTACCTATCGATGTTCATCATATAAATACTGACCCGACCTAGAATTCAAACCCGGGACCTCCAGCTTCGTAGGCAGGGTCGCTACCCACTAGGCTAAGCGGTCATCGGTAATGATTCCAATTTGTCAGACCGCATAGTAGAATAGATGTGATTGTTTTTTCCCGCCAATTCTACTAGTATAACAAACAGCAGAACAACGGTGAATGCACCGGTTTTCTATACTATACAACTTCTTTATATTCTAGGTGCCTCTAGTCTGCAGTACGGTCGTGGTGGCATTATGTACTGGAACTCTGGGCTTCGTGTTCGCCCTCCATTCGCCAGGATGGCTGCCTGCAGTAGCTTTAGTGCTGTGCATCTTTAGTTATGGAGCTGGCTTGGCGCCTCTACCTATAGTCATTATGGCCGAGGTGTTTAGTTATCAGGTAAACAGAATTTATATTTGTGTAAAACGAAAGCTCTACAAAAACTGTTACCAACGTTTCATGAGCAAGTGGAACGTACGGCGTGAGCACATGTTCGGATGTTTTCTACATTTTGGGACTAAATTTTCAAATAATTTTGTGAATTGAATGATAAGTACGCATGGACATCATGGTAATAGTTGTAAGCATATTAAAAAAAAAAACAACTAAGAAAACATATATTTAAATAAAATAAACAGGGAGGAGTTTCTTGCCGGTTCTTCTCGTTCTAGTTTTGGAACCGGTACCTAATCACCTAATCAATTAAGTCTGACTTTCAATAAGTGTGTGTAAACATCTTATATTGAATAAAAACTTTTTGATATTGATTTTTTTTTTAACTGCGAAAGACTGTGTTTTCTAGTAGGTAAATAGATACTCTATAATGATATCACTTGATGCTAAAAAGTTGGGAAGGGTCTGTTAACACGTTTCCAATCTAGTGAACCAAAAGATCACGATGGCATTATCTCGCAAGCACCAATATAACATTATTTTCGAATTTATTACTAATTTCTCGAGAAATCGCTAAACTCTCAATAGGCGGCACGAGTTAAGAATCTTGGCCTTCAAAGGTGCAGAGATAGATTCAGTTTTTGATTGGCAGTAAGAAGTGAGGTGTGACGGGTGTAGTAATTATTGCGATCACGTTATTAGTTAATCATGACCTCACTTTTTAACACTGCCTATTATATATGTGCGGCTCTGAACTGCGTTGCGCATGCTCGAACGCGCAGGTGCACCATATTTCCCGCCGTGCCGTAAAGCTTCTTCTATGAGTGTTATTACGACGGTTTCGTGATTAACTTCAGAGCAGATCGGCAATAATAATAATAATGTATACAATCACAACGTCTAGGCCCCAAACTAAGCATTAGCTTGTGTTTTGGGTACCAAGCGAAGACACTATATCCATATAACAACCAAGACCCGGTGCCAGTATCAATATTAATCATATAAATACTGACCCGACCAGGGATTCGAACCGGAACCTCCACCTTCGTAGTCAGGGTCGCTACCCACTAGGCTATGCGGTCGTCAAAATTGAATCATAATTGTAATTGAATCGTCTTAAGTATTTGTCCGGTACCAGTAGGTATCAATATTCATCATGTAAATACTGACCCCGACCTGGGATTCGAACCCGGGATCTCCAGCTTCGTAGGCAGAGTCGCTACCCACTACGCTAAGCGGTCGTCAAAATTGAATCGTAATTGTAATTGAATCGTCGTATTTGTATTACTTTTTAATTTGTGTTAATTTGTTCTAGGTTCGTGCGAAATTAACAGGCGTATGCATGGCATTTTCGTTCTTCTGCAGTTCAATTACGGTCTTATTTTACATGCCCGTGGCATTCGTTTTCGGCGAACACGTCGTTTTCTTCACATTCTCAGCAATAACTCTATTGGGAGCTTTTTATATCATATTTTTTGTTCCCGAAACCAAAGGGAAAAGTCTTAGCGAAATACAAAGACACTGGCAGTGATATTAGTATCTAAATAAAATTTGAAGATATTGTTCCTATTTAAAATAAGATTTTTTGTATATTAATAAACATTTTTAGTATTTGGTTTTGTTTTTCTGTACACACCTACATGATCGAAATGATATTCATTAAATCAAAAGTTTAAGTGCTCCTTAACTGCTTGCTGCCTTTTAAATCATGTAAAATAGCATTTTATTTTTAAATTAAAAAAAAACCATGCTATGTGATGATTTTCGTTTTCAGTTTATAAAATGGGTTTCTTTTTCAACAGTCTTTAAATAAAATGTACATACATATTTTATGTATTCTGTAATTTTCAATATATTACCAATTATTAATTAACAATTTACCATCTGAGACTGAGTTTATTAAAAAAAAATTATATTATCAATATAGTCACAAAATTATAATCACGTTGATATTATATTGAAAAAAAAATAAGATAATTTGATGGACTGTTCAAGCTACCCATATTGCAAGCATAGCTAAGTTTGTAATGTAATCGGCAAGGGCAAAGGAAACACGACTTATTCATCATTATTTTAATACATAACTACAGAGAATCACCGCTGCGACGCTCGTCTTGCAGCGTCGATTATTTCTAACTTAAACTTAATGCAGTCACTCTCAACCACATACTCTATTTGGTACTCTTAAATAATAGAAACCTTAGATCAAGAGTCGTTCGACCACAGACAAAAATAACCAGAGACAATAAAGAAGACCCGGTCTAAATTCAAAGCAAAAATTACTTGATACAATAAGAACAGTAATGTACACTTTGATTTATTTTAAGAAATTAACAATTTTCGATGAAAAACAGAAAAAAGAATTAT
This sequence comes from Luffia ferchaultella, assembly GCA_949709985.1. Taxonomy (NCBI): domain Eukaryota; kingdom Metazoa; phylum Arthropoda; class Insecta; order Lepidoptera; family Psychidae; genus Luffia; species Luffia ferchaultella. The sequence continues at coordinate 15,993,955 of OX453261.1, forward strand.
ATTAACGCAGAAAGAGCATCGAGAAAAATACTATTAAAATCAGTGGTTGATTGTCAACTTATTCTACATTAAAATTTAAATTACTCATGATTTAATTTTATGAAAGTATTTATCATTAATGAAGATAGTAATGTATATTAAAATTAAAAAAAAAAAACACCGACTGCATTCTCACATTCCAATATATTTTTGGGTTACGAAACTTACTATATAGTTAATAGCAGTATCACGCTACCACGATAATTAGAAAGAATAAAAATGGGAAGCGCCGTTACACGCACATGTCTAATCATCGTGGTGTAGATCTCCGCTACAATTCATCTCAAGAAACAATAATTAAACCTACACTTGATAAAAATTGTGTTTAGGTTTCTGCTATAAAGATTTTTTTACCTATAAAAATAAAGAAGTACTTAATCACACGGTTCACATAATTATCAATAATTTATCATACTTTGGTACACCAAGTCGGTTCCAATACAACATTAGGGAGTTTTCCATGTTCAGAGTTAGTATTTCTTCTACAATTCTATGCAAAATTTCACAATTTTTGGAAAGTAATTGATAACAGATGGTAGAGTTCTAGAGAAATTTAAATTATTTTTTTAAATTTTTTGAGTGAAACTTTTAAAGTTATAAAGTTTGTTGTTAATGTTCTAAAAAGCTCTCAAATACAAACTTTTATCACTTGGTCTCAATAATCAATATAAACTGAATGAAGATGACAATCACAATCTTCTCTACTGAAACATCTTTTTTCTAGGTAGTATTGTTTCTTTTTGTACTAATAACCGAATCGCTTTCGAAATATTGACCTCTAAAACTCCACGATCATATGGCAAAAGAATCACCAAATTTCATAAATGCCGTATTTCCCACAAAAACATCGATGTACCAAAGTAATAAAAAAGGTTCCCCCCGCACGATTCGATAGAAACGATTTCACAATCCAGGACATTATTAAACAAAAAGACAGTTCAACGTCACAAACAAAAGACGACATATTTCATAGAACGTACACACAATAACATACGTCTGTATAATATATTCTCTATACCTTTCATCATAAATAGATTTTTATAATAAAAATTCCATTTTCGGTGACAATAGATGATTTTTCACTAAAAATGTTAAATAAAAATAAACATTCGAAAAAAATCCATAGTTCGTTCATTCTGCGGTTTATTTTTATATTTCTATTTATTTTTTTTTAACTTAAAATAATTTCAACAATTGATTTCGTTTCAATAGTATAGTTTACTACATAATTATGTTAGTTGTAAAGGTTGCGATAATAAAATACTAACAAATATTAATAAATCCATAGAATTCCAATAGTGATTTTCACATCATAATTCTTTTTCAGCAGTCTCACATGTCCTAAGCGTATCAACTTTTTACACGTACATACACGCCCGAACGTTGCAGTTGGAATAAAAAAAGATTCCTTTTCATCAATGAATTTCCACAAAATTGACAAGATATAGTTTATACATGTACAGACACACTAAGACAAAATAAAAAATAAAAAAGTGCAATTACATGCCAACGACAAGGTTTTACGACGCGTGTATAGTTCCAATCAACCTTTATGGCGGATGTGAACATAGGCACAAGTCGCGTCGCAGTAACTAGTTTTAGGTGTAGCGGGACGCAGTGGAGCGAGGGGCATATGACTGAACCTGCGCAAGCATGCTTAGAGCGTTGTGTTCCGATCCGCCATAAAGTTTGAATGGAACTATACTGGCCGCACTTTCTAGTTCCTAAATAAATTGTAACCATAATCAGAGCTGAATAGAAACATGGGGTGAATAGAAACACATCTATCATCATCATCATCAGCCCATTTTTACCCCACTGCAGGGGCTTAGCCCTCCCCTAGGGTGAGGATGGGGGCTTGGAGCTTAAGTCCACCACGCTGCTCCACTGCGGGTTGGGAACTGTAACGACCGCTATCTATTGACAGCGTCAACACATCTATTAGATTAAGATTTTTTTTTTTGTTAAATTCTATACTGTAGTAAATTGTAATAGTTTTATATATACTATAAAATAAAATTCATATGATTAACATTCTACGCATACTCGCGAAACATTGGAAACATACATGATTTTTCTATGATAGATTGTCGTTTAATATTCTCACCAAAACCAAAGTCAATAAAATGTTATTTTTATCCAACATTATATTCTCACCAAAACCAAAGTCAATAAAATGTTATATTTATCCAACATTATATTATCAATCATTATCAATCAATTGTCTCTGTTAATTAAATGGGTCGTGACCTTCAATCTGACCAAATATGGTTAATGTGTAGTGATTAGGTTAAATTCATGTCCTTATTTTAAATTTCGTAATTATTTCGATTTACGCCATTCACGTCATTTGCATGACGACATTTCTATTATTCTCAACTCGGCCGATCGTCGATTCAAAGACAAAAAAAAAGTCAATGAACATAGATTTACGTAAAATTTTCTTCTGCCTTAACGTGTTTCTATTTACGCATGCGTTTTTCACCCCGGATCGTGGTACATGTATTTTCCAAATGCTGTATAGTTTCAAATTCCATTCTCATATAATTGTCAACAACAAAATGGTGATTGTATCAACAGAATAAAAATACAATAACTGATATTTCATAGCGAATTTTAACCAAATACGCGCAATGTAGCATACTAAAATTAATATTCGTATAACCTGCAGCATATAACAAGATGTTCAAATAGCTGTTGTGTATTGGTACGTAGTTGATAATGAGTGTACTGTAGAAAAAAAGCCGGGTCACTCCATACGAAATACCATAAAAGTAGGAATCGACTAGAAACCCTCTTTTGCGTTTACCGTCTATCTAACCACTCATACTCTAGCTAGCTGGTGCAAGATAGCGACTTTCAGTCCGTCAAGTCCCTGCGCGCCGGTCTTCTTCTTCTTCTTAGTTATTGGCGTTTTCTACTTATAGCAATTTCGCCAGAGTCGAGTTTCTTACTTTGATACTTTCAGATTATTAAATTTAAATTATGTACAGGTTTGTGATTAATATTTGATGCCGGCGTCGCGTTCTATTTGAAAAATAAAATACCCGTTCAGCGTAACAAACGCGCCGGTCTTCACCCCCGCGAAATTGCGTTTGACAGTTTCGATACTGTGAAGAGACATATCTGACAAACGCTATCATCAAATTTATTTACTTTATGCGAACCACAGTTCAATAAAATTATCGCTGAACAGGCTAAGTTCTACATGACAATGCCCATTGTGTATTTGGTAATTGACCCAAGTTATATTAATTGATTATAAGAACCTCAAATTGTAACAGATTAAAAAGGTCATATTTATTGAAAATCATTAGTATAATTTGACCGAAACCGCTGCACTGCGTCTTAGGTATGTGCACGACGCGGAGGGAGGCAGATCTGCTGTGTCGGTCCGTCGTCAACGCTTAGGAGCTGCCTTCCCTCCTCGCCGCGCACATACCTAAGGCGCGGTATAGCGGTTTCGGTCAAACTATAGAATATGATACTTTCAAGAAAGTCGCGTATATTTGAAATATATGTTAAAACTTATACATGTGGCGCCATCTTTGTATGTTACACAGTAGCATTCAAATATTTTTTTTTATTTCGCGATCGTATACGATAAGCTATACGATATAAAACGATATTTTTCTGTAATAATATAGGTTACGTGATTGACAGCTTATAATTTTTGTTAAGAATTAAATAATTAAGGTTCATTCACGACAGCTCTATTGATAGTGTTATCTATTGTAAAAGAAAATAACGTTAGATAGCGCCATCTGTGATAAATTACAACAACTAATTCGATTTCAGTTCATTTTGCTGCGTCTGTTGGATGTTCGATCCGTAACGTAATTTGTTTACCTTTTGCAGAGTTTATAAAAACCCGTAGAACAGAATATCACAGAATGGAAATTAAAGGTATTTTTGCGTAACTTTATTTTTTATATTGATTTTCCCAAGGGGCAGTCTTTTTATTTTTAAAGAAATAATCAACAGTGTCGGTCAATAAGTACTGAATTTTGTTATTTCAATGTTAATGCCTCCACCTTAAAGTTCAAAGAATAGACTATTAACAGTTATGCACACTGTAGACTTTATTTGGGTGTCTATTCAAAATCTATAAACTGGCAACATTGATTTGAAGGAACAGTAAAAGATGGCGTCTCATTACAAATAATAATGAATTAAAGATAAACAAAGCATGATGCTTGCAACGGAAAACGGACACATATTTTGTATGGAGTGAACGAGCCGTACCTTACTAAACCGTGATAATAGACTAAGAGCCGACAATTGAATTGGCTAAACTGAATAGCATGCAATATGCTACATCGCTCGCACAACCTTACTTGTCACCCACTCCCTAGAACTCATTTTGAAATGCGGACAAAATATATAAGTTGACAATTTGAAGAGCGAGCACAAGATTTTTTTTTTAGTGAATCGAATATCTAAAGAGAACTCAATTTATATTGATAAATAATCAATTAAAATGGACATTTGACGTTCCCATTTACATATGGAGACGGTACACAAAATAAATGTTGTAAAGTGTGATTATTATCACGTCTTAAACATCATACTGTACATATTAAAACTAGAAGAGCAAAAGTGGAAACTGTTAAGTCCATTATTTATATCTAATAACTTCATTGCAATAAAAGTATAATATATTCATACCGGAACTTAAATTAAATCTCACGAAGTGATACTTCTTTAGAAATGATTCTGATCGGGCTATATCTCTTCATAATAATATCAATATTTGGGACATCCCACACAGCGCCATCTAGTCCCAAAGTAAGCAAGTATTATGCTTGAATCATACTATGGGATACTAGACAACTGATATACGTACTTAGATATTCCTTTTTTATAATATATATAGATACTTTTACATCCAGATACGGAACAAATAGACATGTTCATCAAACAAATATTTGTCCCGGGTGGGAATTGAACCCGCAACAACCCTTGGCTCCGCAGTTAGGGTCTCTAACCACTCGGCCAACCGGTCAGTCGAATTATATATGTTACGCTTGATAAAAATATGACTAAAGTATTATCAAGTAGAAAATGTATATAGAAGCAATTCCAACCTAAAAAAATCATTTATTACTTCGTAATAATGGGCGGAGGTTTAATCGCTACGCTTTATTAGTTCGAAGATTATTCAAAAATATAAAAATCACCATTAACACCATAAAAATAAATAGGCTATTAAACAGTTAATCACTTTAGCTCTTTAGTCTATGAATCGACATATCACATACATTCGGATGACCGATTCACAAAAATTATATTAGATTTTAAAAAAAAACGGCAAATTCTCGTTTTCCAGGCATTTTGTCGAATTAGAGATAGGTATATCAACAAATCACCGAACACGTTTGGGCTCATGTCAATGAAGAAATAATGATCGACATTAAAAAACGACCTGAACATGGAAATTTTCAAACAATCACAGACATAGATTTATTTGAAGTTGGCTGAACCGGTTCAATCATTATTTCGTGTGTAACGGGCACGATATGTTTTTCCATACTTGGCTACTTTTTTGAAAATCAGAACCAAAAGAAAATGACAACCAAAATTTTACTATTTAACGACTAATGTGAAAAATTATTATAAATGAAATTTTAAAACGATGCACCCCTCTAAAATATCTATTTTGAGACCATGGCTGTTCATAGAGATAGAGCATTGTGAAAGCAAAAAACGACAGCAAAAAAATATACACTGTAAATCAAATATACACCAGTCGATATTATTACATTGTGACAGCAAAAATGAAAGCAAAATAGTATACACCAAATATACACCAGTCGATATTATTAAATATTCACTGTGACATAGAATTTTGTGTGACCCACATCTAAAATTCATACTGATCTTTATTTCGAAGTATGACACGATTATTATACTAAGCTTCAGAATAACAAAATAAATTGACCACAACTGTATAGTTATTTAAGTGAAAACAATACTACAATCAAAGGGCGTAAAACAGACTAAAAATTATATTGACTTTGTAGAGGGCGTTTTATCGTTTTTAAAATGGGCGTATAAACCTTTAGGACATGTCAGAATAGAAAATATGCGAAATCATGCTTCGCACAAAATTAGGAACTTTCATCGTAAATAAAACTGATAGATTTCTGATGCGTTCGGCCCGCTCTTAAACGATGTATAACACGAAGGAGATTATCGCTGAGATATCGGCACTACGTTATATCGTAGACAAGTCGCGGCGATTCCTTCAAGCCAACGGGCATTGATCAATAAAATTTAAAAATGGGATATGACAGTAGTTTTTTTATTTTTTTTTATTTCTATAGTTAATAACGGGTAATTAAAAAAAAAACTGATAATTACGGATTATCGCCGAGGGCCGCCCGTAACTGTGACGTCATATGGACTTCAGCTTAAAATGGGAAACGAAAATTGGCAGCCCATTGCACACATGACAAGATTTTTCTTTCCGTTCGGGATATTTAAAAAAGGACGTGGCCAGTTGTAACCAACTACGTTTTTATACTCATTTACCGTTGCGCCCGACAAAGCTTGTCGTAACTGACTATTCCAAAATTTTTGAACTAAAGTCCGTTAAAGTTTTATTTTTTTCGAATTGGCAAATTTTATGAAACTAATTTGAATAACATTTCTTTTTAGATCTGTATTTATGTAGATATATTGAAAATTCTTATAGCGTGACATCATCAGGTAGAATTATATAATTTTTCTACATAAATACTGACCTAAAAAATTTTTATTCAAATTAATTCTTAAAATTGCCTGTAGGTACTTTGAAAAAAAAATTAACGGACTTCAGTTCAAAAATTTTGGATTAGTCAAATAGACGATGACTATAACGTATACTGACAGAGGTAGAAACTTAATGTTACAATGCTCGTGCCCGTTCGTCGAGCCAATCCCTAAAACGTATTAGACAGTAAAATATATAACTGATATTGATTTTTCGATAGACATTTCTCTATGACATCATGCCACTGGATCCGTGAACTCGTCCGTCTCGTGCCTGGCGAAGATCTCGGTCGCCTAAGACCTTTTGGCTTGGGGCTCCTCTATATCAGTTTCCGGCGGATTCTCGAGGCCCGGCAGCTGTATCTGAGTGTCCGACGCCTCTGAAGGCTATAGAGAAAAAATATATTATTAATGATAAAATTGTCACTGATGAATGTTAGTAAAAAAATGTAATGAAAATCATTATATAGGATAGTAAAAAAATTTTCCAAGTCGCATTCATTAAAAATGAATAAAGTTTTCCATAGATCATCAAAAAAATAGAAATGTATTTATGACGGAATTTGTAATATTATTTAGAAGGTCCATTCGTTGCCTGTATAATACCGAACTAAGAAATATATATCTTAACAAAGTACTCATAAGTGTCGTTTTACCATGAAATCTGCGTTTTGGTTTACGGGGAGTGGGAATAAGTCATCGCTCCACCCACAGAGCATTATAGTAGGTTAGAGGTGACATGTAGACGGATACGCTGTCCCCTTCAAGTATGCAGTATATTGCATACTTAAGACAGATTTCATAACCTACACTCTAAAATGCGACATCAACTCGTTGATTTTCGATATAACGTTTTTTCCATTCCATCAGCCCATTACACCCCGTTGCAGGGACTTATGCCTCCCTAGTGAGGGGGTTCGGACCTTAAATTAACCACGTTGCTCCAATGCGGGTTGGCTGATATAAAATATATATCGATATAACTTGCCACACCTTTATTCAAATTCAACGAGCAAGCCCATTGGAAAGAAGAATAAAAACAATTGGTTACGTTTGAGTGTTATATTAGAATAAGCCAGTCGCGCATTTGTACAACTTTAGATCGTTGGAATTCTCCGTACTGAGGCTGATATACTGTTCTTTCAGGTGTACACACGTAGTCTTATAGAAAAGAAAAATAAAAGTTTTTTTTGTCAATAAAAACAGCACCAACTGTCAACGAGCAGTCAACAATAGAATACGTATTATAATTTAAAAACAATTTTTCTACATTAAAAAATGCTATTTATTAAAACAAAAAAAAAAAGTTCTACCCAGAGGGTTTAAAGTCGAAAAGTGCGCGGCTGGCCTAATGTTAATATATAGTATAACATCTGCATTACCTGTATGTCAATACTTCCAGAACGCTCCATGGTAAGCTTGGAAATGAGATTTGTTCATTTAAGTAAATATTAAAAATAAACATATTAAAAATAATATTATTTCTAAGAAAATACATTTCAATGTTCTTTTATTAGGGGACCATATTGATACAACTTAATGGAGTATCGATTAACTTTAAAAAGAATATTACAAATTTTATATATTTATTAAATTAAAATTAAATTAATGAAAATAATATAAATTTAAACTCAATAAAACAGGTATCACCTTGTTGTACTGACAATGTTTTTAGAAAAAAAAAGACTCGTAACTAAATCTCTATAAAAAGGAAACAAATGACGAAAAATTTAATTTATCCACGGTTTCTCTCTTTTGAAATGAACCAAATCATTTTAACATTTTTTTTTTAAATTTAGTTTAGTTTAATTTGTAAACTTTAATTATTATTATTAAATATCATTCAAATATCCTTACAAATACATAAAAATAAAATTATATTGCAGTTTATTATTCAACCACATTGCGTGTACCACAGAGCAGTTATATGTTGCTTTATTTCCGTTTTTATTTTTTGGCTATACGTCATTGTGACTTATAACAAATTACCAGCGCGTTAACCCTAAGGGAGTTATTATACATATATATATATATTTTAAATATTTTAAAATATATATATGTATATGTATAATAACTCCCTTGGGGTTAAATTAGTTAAAGAATTAATTTAATAAATACAAATTTTAAATAGGTTAACTAATAATCAAGTTACGGACGTTTCAAATCTACGATTAGACGGAGAGGAAAATACTATGCATGAGGTCACGTCTCGGTCGCGCCGTTTAAAATAACAATAATGTTTGTTTTGCAATTAAAAAAAAAACAAAAAAGAGTTTTTGGAAACTTACAAGTTCTTTGTTTTTTAACCAATTTCAATTTTGTTTTTGATTTTGTCATATAAAACATATTTTTATATTCCTTTCATCATCATCATCAGCCCATTTCACCCCACTGCAGGGGCTTAGGCCTCCCCCAGGGTGAGAAGGGGGTTTGGAGCTTAAATCCACCACGCTACTCCACTGCGGGTTGGGGATTGTAACGACCGCCATCTATTGACAGCGTCCGGGACCGACTGCTTAATGTGCTCTCCGAGGCACGGAGTCAGTGACAGTTAATGTACTTAAGTCAGAAAAACTCATTGGTACACGCCCGGATTCGAACCATTGCCCTATGAGGCCTTATAAATTTGAGACAGGTTCGTTGCGCTCTGGGCTATCACGACACTCCTTTCGACAAGACACACAATATTCCTTTGAGAAAACGATATTTTCAATGTAGATCACCTACCCCATCGGCGAGGAGAATATATAGTTTATTTAGGCTGTGAACAGAGCACTGGCAATAAATATTTAAAATAACAAAATTGACAGCTGCGTTTTAAATGTAGAGTATTAGTTTGAACTATGGAAGGAATGTGAACCCAAAACGGCGTGTGTGAAGGAGACGCGCGTAGATCCGCGGGACGGTCGTTACCTTAGAGCCGCCAGCTGTTTCTTTTACGCCATACACTTATACACCAGGAAATTAGTGTATATGAAGTTGGACAGAAGGTATGTATGTATGTCAAAGAGGCTGCTGTCAATTTTGTTATTCTACGTATGAAAGAATACTGGCCGCTATTTTAATTCGTCTCACAGATATTTAAACAGTTAATATATCCAAAGCGTGTGTAGTACATACATCTATATGTAACATTAAAATTGGATATAAAATTAAAAAAAATAATCTAATTTTATTCATCCGTCATGAAGTGTTCATAAAAAAATTAATTGTAAATATATATTTAGTGTTATATAAGCTGTTTGTTTTCCTAAATAAATAAATTAAAAAAATAAAATAAAAGATGTTCGATACTTATTTCGTGCAGTGTTGTTAACCAAGCAGCATTTTTTTTTCCATATATTACATTTAAAATTGAGCCTCGTGTCTAAGACAATAAGGTTGAAATTACTAGACTGTAAATAGAACATATATTTATTCATTCTTTTGTAGGAGTGTAACTTAATACCAATAGGATTCACGCACGCCCTTTTCTCGTTAATTTTTTCAGGGAAAATTTTAACGCGAAGATTTATTTTACATATTTGATTTCCATGGAGTCTTTACACAATACGTAATTAAAGTTCAAGGCGATGAAAACATCTTCATATATATTTACAATTTTTTCGTTGCATATAAATACTTTGCATTGGATACGTCAACTTAGTTAATGTCGTAAGACAAATAAAAATGCAACATGTGCTTCGTCCTGTACTCACTTCTACGTCGTTCGAATTGTTGGTCTCTGGTACTTGAGGCCGCGCGCGTTTCTTGCCGCGCGTAGTCTCTGTTGTCACCGCGACCTTCTTTGGCTGGTACTGGAGTGAAGAATTGATTTAGTTGTGAAAGCAGGTAGCGGAGGTATTACATATTAACATCAAGCAAACGTGGTGGTTTTCTTATATCACATTTGATTGTCTCGCGCTACCTATCTGTATTAAGTCACGTAACCTCACAGTATTAAATTTTCTTTAAAAAACTGTCTCTAGATTTTCTCAAAAAAGGTAGAACTGATAAAAAAGTAAGCTTACAACAATTGAAGTATTCGAGGAGCGAATTTCGAACTTGCGGTTGAATATGTTTTCCACATTTCCGTAGCTGTACCACTTTTTAAATCCTACTTTGTACACTACTTTGTATTTTATGTCCTACTACCATACCCTCTCACAATTGAAGGGGTAAGTGGACAAAGGTGTTAACTGACAAAAAGTTCAAAATGAGTTATGAGTGTTTTTATGTTGCCTCTACCACACTTGCAAGCCTGAAATGTATGCACGTTTGTCGGCTAACAAACACCTTTGCTAGGTCTTTACTTTTGACATGAATCAAAATTTGCGCAGTCATTTTATGATCACTTAAAATCGAAATCCATGCAAAAAAGTAGTTTTTTTTTTAGTTTTGTCAGATAACACTTTTTTTCTCACCCCTTCTTTGAAACTTTGTTCATAATAAAATTGGAATTTTAATAACTATTGAATACAACGGTACCTTCAACCAGAATAAATGGTAGTCTGTATTACTCTCTGTCCCTTCAAATATCTCTTCCAGAATTATCATCACGAGCGGCTCCACGGTTTAGCCGAGAAAAGCTAACAAACATACAAAGAAACGGACACACACAGTCGCATTTATAATACTGAACGACATACCTGGAGTTCAGGCGGCAAGAACACTCTGGTGTTGACGAAATACTCGTTCTGTGGCGCGAAGAACATTGTCGGTATGCGAGCGTCGGACGGGAACTCGCGCATCTCGAAATTGGTCGACCGCGACCATATCACCGACATGGCCAAGTCGCAGATCGCCCACATTTTCTGTTAAACATATAACCGCAGAATAAAAATATATGTATAGACTCGACTCTACGGGTGTAAGGGCGCGCGCGATGATTGCGTCTAGTGACAGTAATAACTAGTGATTACCGTAACGAGACCGCTCTAACTGGAATGTCATCATGACAGCTGCCGCCATCACCCGGCAATTTATACATGAAAAGTTAATGTATGCGTGGTAGACATGCCCAAACAACATATTGCTTTTATCAACAGAAACGCGGCCACAGTTTTTGTATTTCTATACGTAAAGTGAACAGTTGTGATAATATGCAGTGAACAAAACAAAATATGAATGGTTTAATTATAATAACTGCGACGGCCCTTACTATGTGGGCTGCATACATAATAAAGATACGTCGGTCACAGGTGGCCTAAAACCAGTCGTCTTGGAGATCTAGGGCACGTGTCTAAGTACAGTAGTAGACGTTACAAAATAAGCACCTGAGACGCCAAAGTCATAATAATACTTATTACAAAAAATAACTTTAACGATCGATTTTTGACATTTTCTGCCACAAGTTCTGTTCTGAGTTTCGGAGAAACATGATTGACAATTCGATTTAATGCGTTCTGAAAGGCGCGAGAACGTCCGACCCTTCGAATATAAAACTTTCAGCATAAACGACGTTTTCAGTAACCGATTTATTTCAGCTAAGCTAAAAAAGCGTTTATAGTCTTCACTTCTTTGTGCATGCCATCGTACCAGACGCTAACAACTGTAAACTGAGCTCCATTTAATAGAAAAAATATTTAAATCCATATAACTTACTAAACAAAAAAAAAAAAGAGACATTTAAAAAATCTGGCCTTTTCTGAAATATGTTTCACCAAGATAGCTTCGGAAAAAAAAATAGTCACCTCATTAAATAAATTTTCAACAAACATATTTTTGTTACACGTAATAGTATCATAGTGAAATTACGAAATAATATATATAAATGTGTCGTAATAGCTCAGAGCGCAACGAACCTGTCTCAAATTTATAAAGCCATAGGGCCATGGTTCGAACCCGGGCGTGTACCAATGAGTTTTTCTGACTTAAGTACATTAACTATCACTGACTCCGTGCCTCGGAGAGCACGTTAAACAGTCGGTCCCGGACGCTGTTAATAAATGGCGGTCGTTACAATCCCCAACCCGCAGTGAAGTAGCGTGGTGGATTTAAGCTCCAAACCCCCTCCTCACCCTGGGGGAGGCCTAAGCCCCTGCAGTGGGGTAAAATGGGCTGATGATGACGATATATAAATGTACGTACTGTTAAAAAACTAGGTTGATTTATACTTTCAAACAAGCAGCTACATTTCATCCTCTTAATTTTCATGTCCTATTTTTGGAAGTTAATTCATAACGGATCGCCTAGCAATGTGCATCGTTTTCGCTCGTACACGAATCGACAATGGCCGGTGAGGCACGCTGCTAGTCGACTGGTGAGCATCTTAAGGGGATAGTCTTTGTATCCGCGGCTTAGAATTGGCATCGCTATTTCCGTTTCAATCACTCTTCCCCGACCTGTTCCTGAGTGAAAGAGATGACAAAACAAATTCCCAAAAATACCTATAGAATACCCGTCGAAACAGCTTGCGGGCCGTGACTGTTTCCACCCTTGAAATCCCTAGGGCGGTTTGGTTTTTTTTTTTAATTCGCAATAATATCAAATTTTTTTCCATTTCATCAGCCCTTTTTATTACCCCACTGCAGAGGCTTAGGCCTCACCTCAAGATAAGGGTGCTTGGGCTTAAATCCACCACGCTACTCTAATGCGGGTTGGCGGATTGTAACGACTGCCATCTATTGACAGCAACCGGGACCGACGGCTTAACGTGCTCTCCGAGGCCCGGAGCCAGTGATATTTAATGTACTTAAGCCAGTAAAAATTCATTAGTACACGCTCGGATTCGAACCACGGCTACATGGCCTTATAGAGCCTTATAGAAATAATATCAAATTTACACCTCATTTTCAAAAACTAAAAATCGACGGAAAACATGTTTTTCGAGAATTTATTTTAAAACTAAACAAGATATTAAATTAAAAAAAAAACATATCGTCCTGTGACAGTATTTCTCTTATTGAATATATTTTTTCTGTAAATATTGATATAGAAATACAGCGAGGATTAGACACGGGCCGAACCCTCTTGTTCGTATGAAAAGCCTACCCCCTTAAGATGCGCGCAACGCAGCGAAACCGCGTACACACCGGCTACAATAGAGGTTTTTTCGATACGGCCAAAAACAAATTACAATCGGGCGTTCGGTTAGCAAATTTTAAATACTCACATAATTAACAGTATCGTCGTCTTCGTACATGGCGTCTTTGTGATTCTTCATCCTCTCTATTAAGTTTTTGTAAAATCCGTAGCAATAGAAATCGTTGCGCGTTATCAATGGCTCCAATACGAACCACAGACATTGTTTCACCACCTGGTCACAACCAAATAGACATTATTAGATTACATCGAAATTTAGATACGGTATAGTGACGACAAAAATGCGAGCAAAAAAATATACGCCGTCGACCGAGCATACGCCACTTGTTGTTTTAACATTCACTGTGAAGTGGAAGTTTTTGGGACCCACATGTTAAAATTCATGCTGGAAAAGAAAATAAAGATTTTGAAATTACATTTCGTGTGTAATATAAAATGTTTGTTTAACCTGTTCACTATAACTAACCTAACCATATTTGGTCAGTTTGAAGGTCACGCATTTAATTAACAGAGACAATTGATTGATGACTAGTTAAAAGGTTAAAACAATCGTAATGACGTACGGTCTGTGTAATCAGTAAGTTTGTTATTGCTTACATTTTCAATAGTTTCGAAGTATCAAATGCTTCATCTAGATGATTGTGCTGTCTAAGATTATAAAACAAAAAATCAGAATTACAATTAAAGACACTGAAATAGCTTAAACAAAGAGAAGGTATGTATATCTGGACGACAGCGAGCTGTCGGTGTATATTCTGGAAATCGGCGTATTTAAAATTGGCATATCACTAATTGAACACGCATCGATTAATCCATTATAGACCCCTTTGCTTCCAGCGAATACATAGGAGCCGACATAGAAACAACTGTAGTTGTTAGTATATAATGAACAAGTTTATATTTTTTAATGAATTAAAATAAAATTGACAGCAAAATTAACCTATTCACTACTCATTAACCATATTTGGTCAGATTGAGGGTCACGACCCATTTAGTTAACAGAGACAATTGATTGATAATGATTGATCACTAGTTAGAAGGTTAAACAAAACTGCGAAAGAAATATTAAGATAACTTGAAAGCTAACAAGTTATAAAACTTAAAGTAGGGCTTTAAAAAATAAAATAAGTTAAGTACACAGTAAAATGTATATTTGAGAAAGTAATAATGGATTAGTGAAATTTGACACATCTTAAAAAAAAAATCTTAGAAATGATTAACTTTAAACAAGTTTTTTGTTGTTTTTTTTTTGTTTTACTAATTTGATTATCTTATTTTATTTTAAACACTGAATTGGTGAAATCTATAATTTATCAACAAAATCACTCGAAAAATCTTTATGAATCGCGTTGAACCGCAGTCGCAGGCCTGTCCGTTATACGCCAACTGAGTTGGCGCAAACCAGTTCTTGCCGCGGCTGAGCGTACGTGACCCCGTCCGCGTCGGTGTGAGACCACGGGCACATCACCGCACTATGTGCGAGTGTACCACAGCGGACCGCTTCTATGTAGCTTGGCTTCTGAATGGCTATTTATTCATGTGGCTCTAGTACTAAACGCATAGAAGTGAACGGGCGCTATACAACTGAACTATTAGGACGCTGTAAGCCGCAAATGCGGGGGGGGGGGGGGGGGGAGATACGCGGCGAAGTGTAGGAGAGGCCACACGTACAGCGATAATAAGTCACGAGAAAGTGAAATAGAAGGTCGGAATTATTGACATACTTCTCGATAACTTTTCCTTATTAAAATTAATATTGTTCCGGACCTCTAACAAACACTGTTCCCAAACGCGGCACGTCAACTACACTTAATTTAAGTGTCGTTGCGGTAAGGCAACTTAAGCGTAGTGTGTGTTCTAGGATCTACCTTCGTAATCTGACATCATTTGCGAGTTCGGTGCTAGCTAAAATACTAAGTTTAAAATTCCATTCCTTTGTTAATTATTGACGAATTGTAAATTTCATATCTCTGTTATATTAGTTATGGTTAACATAACAACATGATGTATAATCATCATCGTGAAACTTCTCTATTGTTCTGGTATTACCAAATTAATTAGGCACATTAGATAGTTAGTTAAAGGTGGTTCAACATTACCTTCAGTTGAGCTACATTATCGTAGCGCTCGAAGTATGGGTCGTGTGTCAACACGGGCACGGCGAACACCAACATGTAGTCTGGCAGGATTTGGGACACTTGGCATACCGCGCGCTCAACTAAAAGAAAAATAACAAAGAACAATAAATGGAAAAAAAATTAAAAAATTATACACAATATTTCGAATTTTTCTATATGAAAATACATTTGGTAGACATGTTAGGAAGCACTATTTTTTGAAATTTGTAAAAAGACAGAGAATTTCGCAAATTTCAGACAATCGCCAACTTCACTCGCTGGGGAAATTATGGCCGCGGCTGCACCCACTGGGTGGGAGAAATATACGATATCGACAATCATCCTTCACTAAGCAGTAGTCGGCCGATTTCAGCTGACACCGCCCAGTGATGGGGTAAATATGTAAAGTGTTAACTTGCAGCTTACCTATGGAAGGCGTTAGTAATTATAATAATAATAATACCAGAGACATCCCACAGTGCTATTGAGTCCTAAAATACGTAG
Organism: Luffia ferchaultella; assembly: GCA_949709985.1. Lineage (NCBI taxonomy): Eukaryota > Metazoa > Arthropoda > Insecta > Lepidoptera > Psychidae > Luffia > Luffia ferchaultella. The sequence continues at coordinate 16,010,391 of OX453261.1, forward strand.
AGCTTGTATTATAGGGTACTAGACAACTGGTAAACATACTTAAATATTCTTTTTATAATATATATAATACATAACAATACATATACAGTGTTAATATCCAGACTTGGAACTAATAGACATGTTTATAAACACAAATATTTTTCCCGGACGGCATCGAACCCGCGACCTTTGCTTCTGCAGTTAGGGTCTCTAACCACTCGGCCAATTGGTCAGTTTATTATTAGCATTTTCTATATTTATATTACTAGTTTTAATTCAAGTCATAATTTCCAGAACGGAAACGGGCACACCAATAACGGGTTGTGCGTTTGTTTGTTATGTTTTCTCCGTAAACGTTGTTGATGTTACATACTGTTTGTGCCGCATTAGTGCCACGACAGAACTCATATTCCATAATAACACGAATTTTTAAAGTGTCCATTATGACGAAAAATGTTCAAACGTAATGAGAACACAACGCTAATCAATAAACAAATGCCTGACTTTGTAAAAAGAATTTCATGTTTTTAAAACAAAATTTTAATTTAGAATTCACAGGCAATCAAAAATTTTTCTTTGTTTGAAATGGCCAGTACTGAAGAACGGCAACCAAACGACAACTTCATAGGTTAAGACCTAATATAAGGGCCCAGTGTGAAAAAAATATGAAGAGTAAAATTTAGTGATCGAATCACCTCGTTAGGTTTTTTTCAAGGTTATTATTGACTTTCGAAATTTGTAATCTGTTAGGGGTGTCAAAGTCAGTGCCATCTTTCAGTGTCATCTGTCGGCTGTCATTTCTTAGTTTTGGCATTTGTCGGGTAGATGAACGTCTGGTGGTCTTGTGACATATTTATCTGTATTTGCCTTTCATTCAATAGGATTTGACTAGATGTGCCAGTTCTAAAACGTCTAGAACCAGACGCGTGAGCCATACGCGCGTCTCGCTCGTCTCCATTTCTCATCCTATGTCTCAAATGTGATAAATTTGGTTGACAAACTGAAAGGCCAGCATTATTTCTCTATTGAAATAAATCAAAGCTCGGTGCATCTAACTAAAAACATACCTGTGGTTCCGACGCTAATATTTCTCACGTAGTCGCGCCTGCGCGCCACATCTGCGTGCATGTACTGTCGCACCAAAGCGCGTATGCGGCGATCCGGCTCACGTCCCGCCAACGCGTATATACCCATGAAGTCTAGAGGTAAACACTTGTTGGGTATACCCTGGGAATATGAAATTATAAATAATAGTACCTGGGACATCCCACACAGCCCTATCTAGTCCCATAAAGAGCAATATTATGCTTGTATGGGGTATTAGACAACTGATACTGTCATCAAATCAAAGTTCAAATATTTCGCAGCTAAATAAAAATATTAAAGCTTTTATAATTTATTCGAGTTCTTAACCGATATATGACTTTGTCGCTAGATAACTATCGGAATCATTGTCGTAACGTAATGAAAACCGTAACTTTGGAATTGTGTTGCAAATGAGTGTGTGACTCGATAAAGACGGATTTCATACTTCGCAAAATATCGCTGGTCAAGGTGCATGAAAGGGTAAAGGTATTTCGAAGGTAAGTCGATGAGCCAACGAATGCTGAAGCCTAGCCATGACATCGAAGCCAGCCTAAGGAGGTATCTGCAAAAGCGGTGAGTTCATACTTTCATTTAGTAACTCAAAAATCGAAGAATCCAGTTCCTCGAATAGTTTATCTTTGTCGAGAGTATACAGTCCACATCGCCTTTTCTTAAAGTAACCCCAACCCATTTTACCGATCATAAATAACCTATCAGGTATACATACTTAAAATTCCTTTAAAATATTACCATATATAGACATTTTTTACTTGAATATATGAAATGTAAACTAAAATCAAGATTTCAAACTTGACTAGATTGAGTTCTATCCAATATTGTTGCATTCCCAACTACCAAAGTTATTTTAAAAAGATTATTTTTGCTTATAAGTTGTAGCAGTATCGCTGTTGAACGAATTCGTTTATAAGATCGCTTTAACGCGCCATCTAAAAGAATTGACAGTCAATATAAAACATTTGGTGGTTTTTGCTTATTGGGGTGATAAGTCACATTACATAGAATGCTAGTTCAAAGGTAGGCTGAACTATGTGGCTGTTGAGGTGTTTAGGGTTGCATACCTCAAAAGCAAGAAAGAAATCATTTTAGGTTCACTTCGTTGTCCATCTGTCTGCCTATCAAGACCCTTTTTCTCAGGAACGCATGAAGGTATAAAGTAATAATAATAATACCTCGGACCTCCTACACAGCGCTATCTAGTTCCAAACTAAGCGAAGCTTGTACTATGGATACCAGTCAACTGATATAAATACTTAAATAATCTTTATAATATTTACATATTGATAGAGGATTATTAAAGTGGCGCGGTACAACAATATCGAAGTGCCACGTCCCTGCGGATGATAAGGGGTGAAACAAGAACAATGGCTGTCAATGGAATGTGTACTGTGTGTTGTGCGGTGTATTAATTATTGTTATAGCAACGGGAGTTATTTTTCCTTCTTACAATATATATACTTTTTTACACCCAGACATGGAACAAATAGACATGTTCATGCATACAAATATTTGTCCTGCGCGGGAATCGAACCCGCAAGCCCGCAATCAGGGTCTCTAACCACTCGGCCAGCCGGTCATCAAATACTGAGAGGTCTATGGTTCCTTGGAGCTGTAAAAATATGAAGGTTCTAAGTCAAAGCAATCATAAAATATCGTCATTTATGCCGCATATTCTAGCACTGCAAGTAAATCAATACCTATAGGGTACATCCCGTGTACGTAGAATCTTGAATTTGGCAAGAACCAAGGTCTCGCAGCACAAGAAAAAAATCCGAAAAAATTCAATTTGTAGTTTTTAACTGACTTCATATCATATGGCAGGTAAATAAACTTCACTTCCGACTCGCAATTGGTCGATTTTTTTTTATATTCGTGAAACTAAAGACTTTTTATATTATACGGCATTTGCAGTACAATTGCGTACCTTTGACAGGCCTTTGTGTAACTTGGCAGCAAACGCTTCTCTCACTTGTGGCACTTCATCCTGACAAAAAGAAGATTCATAATGTAATTTTAAATAAATATTTAGTAATTTTATAGTAGAATTTAATAATAATAATAAACTACACATCACAACAACATCTAAGCCCCAAACTAAGCATTAGCTTGTGTTTTGGGTACCAAGTGAAGACGCCACATACATATAACAACCAAGACCCAGTACCAAGCATCAATATTCATCATATAAATACTGACACGACCAGGGATTCAAACCCGGGACCCCCAGCCTCGTAGGCAGGGTGGCTACCCACTAGGCCAAGCGTTCGTCGTTTTTTAACAGTCTTATAGTAAAAATTATGTTAACACTGTACCCATATTCAACTCGAGTACGAGGAATATTTTCTCGAAAATATTTTTTTACACCACTATACAGTTTTTCGAGCTGTATAAAATTATATGTCTACAACCTCTGTATTTGTACAAATTTAAAAAGTTATTACTATTTTTGGCTCGCCCTATAAATGACAACAACCATTGCACCATAATAATATGCGATTCACTCAAGTTATTATTACGTGACTATAAGTTGCCTCAAAGAGAAATATAATTATTATGTAATTAAAATGATCATCTTTTTTGAAAATTGTTAGTAGAATATTATTTTTAAGAAAGTGGCGTTTTTGAGATATATTTTTAAATTTATACATGTGGCGCCATCTTCACATGTTACACAGTTGGATTCAAATGTTTTTATTTCAAGCAATACGTTTCTTTCCTAAACAATACACGTTACGTGTTCAAAAGCTAACAATTTTTGTTAAAAATTTAATAGTTTAGTTTTATTCAAGACAGCTCTACTGATAGATTAGGTGGATATTACTTTATTAATTAATTTCAGTTTATTACGCTGCGTACATTGGATGCTTTCCTCCTCCATAAGAATATTACTACATTTTTTCAGACTTTATCAAACCCCACTGAATATAAAATCACTAAATCGAAATTAAAGGTAATTTTCATGTAACTTTATTTTGGTTATTGATTTATTTTAAAACAAATACTCAGTAATGTGGGTCAGTACTGAACTTTGTTGTATAACATCTGTCTCTTACACCATTTGAAACTCGTATCAATATAAATCGATGACAGATAAGCAAAATTCTAATAGTTTACTTTTTTAGTTTACCCACACGATACAATGTCAAAAAAAATGACAGGTTAACTTACACGATACAATGTCAAAAAAATGACAGGTTAACTTTTACATACTCTTATGTGTAACTCAACAGACCATAATCTCTCGCTACTCTATACTAACCATATACGATCCGTCTCTGTGTGCGTGAATTATAACAGAACAGTTAAGTGATATTTTTATCTACATTCTTTGACGCCGACTCTTTATCCAGACATTATAAATCAAAGACGCCTTGTAAGAGGTTTATTTAACCTTATTAAAAAAACCTAAAAAGATTTTGAAATTATTAACTACTTCTGAGAAGACTAATAGATCCTTTTTTATTTAAAATTTTTTTTTTTTCACGAAATATTTTACAAGACAGCGCCGGTCAGTACTAGAATAAACCCTAGCATTTTTAATAATGCAGACATACTTATTCACTGTTTGTTTAAATTAATATTTTTATAGCCACAATTACTTGGTAATTGTCTGTTGTTGTTTGCAATAACTAGTGTTTGACAAGCCCAACACTGCTCATTATGATATGCACACGACAAGCGCACCAGGCGACATAACAATTTACTCACGATCATTAGATGTGAGAGGTAGTAGAAATGTTCGGCCGTGTATTGATCGCCCACTCCTTTCTGTTCGCATATTTTTAACATGGCGGCTCCAGCAGCGAGGCGTAGATGAGCCATTTCAGCTTTGGACACTCGATTTTGCTGTAATTATATTATTAATGTTATTCGTATCAGAAATATCAGAAAAGATAGAAAAAAATGAGTATAATTAAAAACACGAGATTACAGGCCGACCACTGTATAAGAGTTGAATTGACCATTCCCAAATTTTTTTACTTAAGTCTGTTATTTCATTTTTCGATACAATAGGCAATTTTAAGAAACTAAAATTCTCATAGCGTGACACAATGAGAATTTTCAAAATGATATAATTACGTAAATACCGATCTAAAACAAAAAAAAAATCAAATTACTTTCTTAAAATTGCACGAATTGCCTATTTTACCGAAAAGTAAAATAACGGACTTTATTTAAAAATTTGGGAATGGTCAATTACTTGTCTTATGGTCAATTACTTATATAAATAATTTTTTTTTCTTGATTTGCCCTCCAAGAGTTATAAAAAACTAAAGTGTATAATTAATAGAAGAACAAAAAAATGCTATTTGGAAAACAAAAGCTCTCAAATTGCCCAGTATGATCTGAGTAAACTGTTCAACAGAACAGAAAATTCAATTTCTAATTGTAAATGTAAATTAAATGAAACCTAAAATTCTTAAACTGGACTTTGTAAAAGAATAAAAACTTAGTCAATTGAATTACGCAAAATTTATCAGGAGTCTCAAACCGGAAAAAAGACTAGGTATTTCAGTTTGAGTCATGACAAAAGGAAATTGCACAAAGACAGACAGACAGACATCACATTTCCTATAACCATTGAGTACAATCAAAATCTGACCTTATTTTGAGCCTGATCTTTTGATCCTATCTTTGCACTCCCTCCCTTCAGAACATGGAAGTAAAATAGAACTTGTTCTTACAAACATACCCAATTACTTAATATAGTTAACTAGAAATAAAAAAAAAACACAAACATTCTAGTAAACAAAACGCAACAGTTATTTTTAAATCACAATTTTGATAAAAAGTTAGAAAGTTTCTAATCTTTAATAAACAACGTGGTAGTAAAAAAATAATATTATACTTATATTAAAAAAGAAAATGTTTTATAGAATAGTACATGCTGTTTGATGAATTTTATGGAAAAACAAAAATTCCGTAAAATTATATATATACTGTAAATTCCACGTCTATATTTGTAATTTAATCTACCAAAAACCTGAACATGTAAATAAAAAAAAATACGCTTTGATTAAATTTAATTTTAATTTAATCAAAGCGTAATTTAACATAAGTTACAAAAATTAAATTATTCTATAGAATCACAATAATAACAAACATTAGCTTCTGTGTCAAATTGCGATTTTTATATAACTTTCGCTTGAAATGCTGAACAAATTATCATATATTGTCAATAATGCAATAGTACTTTGTCAGTGTGTGTGCGTCTGTCAAAAACTTTGTATTCTACTACAATAAAGGAGCACTTTTAACCACAAATTGTCTCTAAAATGGCGGGGTGGAAAAATAATTTTAGGGTACCGTTGAAAGAGTTTGGGTCATAGGTATGCATAAAATCGCTAAATAGTGTTGACACATGTTTAAAAAAATTGTATTAATTTATTGCACGTTTTCTACTAGAAGTAATAAATATTGAAAAAACTGAAATAATGAATTTAAATCATATTCTAATACTATATTATTATGTTTTGAGATATTGCATGCACTCACTATACGTTGTAATTTTTTCCTCCAGCGGAAGCTGTTAGCTCATTAATAATAATAATTAGCTCATTTTCCTACTAATTTTGTGCTAGAAGAAGGTTCTACTACTACATATCATAAAAAAAAAAACAAGGCGTCTGCCATCTGTCTGTTTATTTATCTGAACGCGATAAACCCAAAAACTACTGAACGGATTTTCATACGGTTGTCGCCAATGGACGGAGTGATTCAAGAGAAAGTTTATGTGTATAATGCATTAATGTTTTGTGTAAACTGATTGAAATATGACGATTATTGTTGAAGATGGCGGAAAAAATCAAGCCGAGTGGAAGCTTTCATCAAAAACGCAGCCTAATCCCCTTGAGTAATAACAAAACAATGTATGGAGGAATTGGTACTTTTTTGTAGGTCTAAAGAAAAATACGCGATCACATATGTTTATCTTTTAAGGATAGCTTACTATACATATTTAAATTTAAAAAAAGTGTGTGCGTGTAACCTTTACGCGCGATTGAAGTAAAACTTTGAAGTTTTTTTATACGTTTTATAATAACAAATATGAGATGATTCTTTGCTATTATCCCAGTCTGACAATTCTTGTAAAAGTTCGAAGTCAGAATCGCTTTCACTGGACGTATACATTTTCACACTAAAATACAACTAAATTAAATAGATATTGGTTTCAAAATATTAGGATAAAAGTAATTTAGCGAATTTTTATTTGATGATAGCAGACGATCGATAGGTAAACCATCACATTTGACAGATAGGCCGCATGTTTATCCTCAGTAATAAATTCTATCTTTCAACAGCTGTCAGAAGTATATTGGGACGCACGAAATGTCATTTTCATACAAAAACCTAACTCTGGTAAGCTATCGACCCTCCCGGGGCCTCCCGTCGATAGGTTATTGAGACGACAAAACTATACAATGGATAGAATTTCTTACCCTAGTATGGTTAGACCGTCGATAGATAGGTAATTGGGTTTGGCTGTTAGAGATTTTTAAAAAACATTGCAATTTAATTTTTTTTTTTAAACTGTTGAATTTTTATTCACTTTGCTATTCACAATTGATCCATTTGAAAATTTGGAAATAAATAATCCTAATTGATTATGATATTTGCCACTAGCTGGCGTATAAGTCAAGAAGCGTGGAGTATATGACATATACTTACGACCAATCCAAATTATTATTTTTAAATAGCGGAAACTACACAGACTATAGTAAGCGTCACTTCCGTCGGAATAAGCGTTACTTCCGTCAGAAAAAAATCTGAGTTACTCCCTAGTCGCGCCTAAAGAAGTTATACTTCAAAAAAAAAATTATCAAGTATAATGTGGTTATTGGAAAGCTATTTACACAGACACTATATTAATCCTTATCAAATAAAATATATTAGTTAACTTAAGAGGGGCCAATCCAGTCAACTCTCCATACAAACACTCTAGCGTGACTACAATGTCATAACGCATTTTAATCTGGAGATTTTTTTTATCTAGTATTATTTCAGTTAAAACTAGGTTTGTGTTAAACCAAAATTCCGAAATTCCAATAAACATCTTAGTTATTAATACCCAAAAAGCGTAATATTTGCCTTCATTTTACCCAAGATTGTACAGCTCCGATCTAGTCAAACAAGAACGAAATCGATTTTTTTTTTCAAGACCAACCTCGTACATGTAAAGGAGATTGCATGTTATTTTTTTGGAATTTTAATTGGCTTCTGTATAGTCCAAAACACGCTAGAGCTGGATCAAGTAGCGGGCATCGCGGTGCCTCGATTGTCCGTCTGAATCTCGCTTTGTCGCAACCTACGAAAAGGTGTTGCGGTACGGTGGCGACGGCACGAAAGAAGGGATAGCTTGGCGCGCATCGCTGAGCAGGCCGTCTCCGTCTCTTTTTGTTTCAGAAAAAATCGATTTCTGTGACGTGTAGATTTTTAATAGTATCAGAATAAGGCGTGTTTTCGCATAGTAAATTCCAATACCATACCATCACCCATTAATATCCCACTGCAGGGGCTTAGGCCACCCCTTTTGGTGAGGTGGGGAGTAAATGAATGTATGTGAAACGAAACACAACGACAGTATCGATAGTTTTTTTGTAACAAACACACGAAATCAACGAAGTTCAAACAATATATATTGAAGCTTGTGTTTTTGGATCGTGAATTATTTCAATGTAAGTGAGGCAGACAAAAGTTTAAAATAAAACGTTGAAACGATTTCGAGTTGTATGAATCTGTCAATGATAAAACTTTTACAAATAAAGACATACTTCATAACGACGGCTTAACTTATAGCTACAAGGCGGTGCTTAACCTATGATGGCGCGCTGTCCAATAATTGGTAACTAATCTAGCAGAATCACCATCGTCTTCGCACCGCGCAAGGAGAACCAACCTTATCCGGTATTGCTATGTATCTAATAAAACTGTAGCAATTTGTTGCGGTTTTTTTCATTATTGCTACAGTTATAATCAAACTTTATAACGGATCCGAATGTAGGCACAAGTCGTGTCACAGTAACCAGTTTTAGGTGTAGCGGGACGCAGTGGAGCGAGGGGTATATGACTGTACCTGCGCAAGCACGCATTCAGACCCGCCATAAAGTTTGACGCGATCTGTACTAAGTAACGGAATAATGAACAATATACCCTTTTTGCGTCATATTTATTAGATCTAATTATTTTATATCATTTTCCTACCTGCAGCAAGTCTCCTTTGTGTGATATGAAAGCGTTGAGCATCCTGAACGTCTTCTGAGCGGAGAGTTCGTCCCTTTTCAAGCCCAACAACCAACGTGCCATACATTTCAGGCCTTCGAGTTTGCAACGAGTCATTTCGGGTAGTTCTTCTTCGGGACACCAGTCCGGATCTTCCTCATTAGGGGGCGCACCAGTGCTGGTCTCTCTTACTAGGAGCTCTTTTACGATCTAAAAGGATAGAGAAATAACATAAAAAACTGCTACAGTGGTAGTGAAACTCGCATCTTTTGGGTTCTATACCATTATACAATTTTTGTTTTTTTTTTTAACTCTTCTATTAGCTTGACCATATGTATGTATGTATCTATCAATATAATAATAATAATAACGTATACATGACAACAACGTCTAGGCCCCAAACTAAGCATTATCTTGTGTTTTGAGTACCAAGCGAAGACACCACATACATATAACAACCAAGACCCGGTACCAGTATCGATATTCATCATATAAATACTGACCCGACCTGGGATTCGAAACCGGGACCTCCAGCTTCGTAGGCAGGGTCGCTACCCACTAGGCTAAGCGGTCGTCGCGACGGAATCTTTTAACGTAATTTTGATCAATTTTAAGACGTCTGACTAAATTTAAAATTTCCACATGTAAATATTATGGACCGAAGAAGACACAATAATTTTATTCTAATGTCCTGACCAGAATCTTCAAAAAAAAAACTTACTAAGTTTTAGGTTATTTTCGATTTGTTCCACTGACTATTTCTTAACACAGATAAGTGACAGTTAAAATCGAGTTTCGTGATAAATATTATAGTTGATTTCCGTCTAAGACTAAATAATAAAAAGTTTTTGAAAAACCAAAAAAATACGCTGCAATAGCAAACCGAAGTAAAAAGTAAAAAATAATTGTCAAGTACAAAGATTGCTTTAAAATAAGAGTAAAGATATGAACAAAACAAATTCTTCTTTATTGTAAAATAACTGTGAGGAGTGTTTATATACTTTTAAATTAAAATTACTAGCAATGAAATATTTATAACAATTGATGGCAAGCACCCCACATTTTTGTTTCTACAATATAATTATTTTTCGTTAATATCTTTACTTTTATTTTAAACTGAACAAAAATCAAAGTTAAAATTTTTTTTAATTTTCTAATCCAGTGTGCTATTAGAGCATAATATTTTAGTTTTTAAACTATATTTTTTAATTTTTATTGTAGGATTGCATTGATACAATATAATGAATGCACCTGAATGAACAATTCGGTCAATGTATTAATTTATTATGGTATATCCAAAACACGGCTATTGGTCAGTGAGCACTATATCTAGGTCAAACAAAGCCCCGGTAAATAACAGTAAACACCAATAGTAATTTTATTATATTCTTCTCTAATAAATATACAATAATTTAGGGTTACTGTTATTTATGATTACTGTTGTTTGGCCTAGATGTCATGCCACTGACCAATAAGACGCATTTTTTAAATACCTCCATTTCTTACTAAATAACGCTCAAGAAACTTGTATAAAACTTATAATAATAATAATGTACACATCACAACAACGTCTAGGCCCCAAACTAAGCATTAGCTTGTGTTTTGGGTACCAAGCGAAGACACCACATACATATAACAACCAAGACTCGGTACCAGTATCAATATTCATCATATAAATACTGATCCGACCTGGGATTCGAACCCGGGACCTCCAAATTCGCAGGCAGGGTCGCTACCCACTAGGCTAAGCGATCGTCGAAAAACTTATAAAACCCAATTGGGTTAATGTGTAGGTAATGGGTGTAAATTGATAATTGTAAAGTATTTATTGCTGGTAATATTCGCTGCATTTTTTATGTGGGTCCAATTTGAAGAAGGATGAATGTACTGTAATGTAATGAACAAATTAAACGTTTTTATTATTTGTTTGCGCGTACTACTACAGTACAGCAGTCTTTAGTAGTATGCATACTATTTTTACCCATTACCTACACATTAACCCAAATGGGTCAGATTGAACATCACTTGCCATTTAATTGACAGAGACAATTGATTGACGAAAAGGTAATGGGTTAAATACATTTTTAGACATTATATTTTTTTAATTCACCGAACCATTCGCACTATAAAAATTGCTAAAAACAATTTCTTCTTAACTAACTCACCTTTCTAGACACAATATTTTTTATATGCACCGGGAACTTGTCAGGCATGTTGTGAGCTATATGACCCAAAGTCACAATAGCCGTGCGGTAGTGTTCGGATTGAGGATTCAAAGTGGTCTTCAGCGTTTCTAGAATTTCCGTGAAAATCTGCTCACGACGATCCGGTACGTTGACAAACAGACATCTGCAAATTTATGAGGAGATTAGCATTTTTTTTTAATTTATTAATCATTATTTCATTTATGTACAATCACAAATCAGGGGTAGTTATTAAATATTACACCGAGGAAGGGCTATTTACGGTTTTCTACTCAAAATGACCTTATTAATTTTTTAGATATATAATGAGCAAAAAGTGATAGGTGGGTAAGAAAATTAGTTAAATACAGATTCATAAAATAAACATATATACACATATACAATCAATATATTCATAAACTATATATTCATAAACAATAAATAATCAGAAATGCATATGTAGATATTAATTTGACAAATAGGACATGGCCATCTTTTATGTATGTCTGCCTCAACTTTCGAAATGGGTCTAGATGTTGAAACGTTTTGTTGAATAATCACTTAAAATCACATGAAATAATATTATAATAATACCTGGCAAATCTTACACAGCGTCATTTAGCTCCAAAGTGAGCAAGTATTATGCTTGTATTAAGGGGTACTAGACAACTGATATACATATTTAAAGGATTATTATATTTGTAATAGGCTAATTATAGTTATTTAATGAAATACCTGTTTGCCACTAAGTTAATAAATAATATAACATACAAACTATGTAAGCAATATTTAAATATTCTTTATAATAATAATGAATTATAATTATATAATGCTGGCTGTTGGGGGATTGAAGCCAAACGTTTCGTCGCGAGCATCGGCCGTCGTCTAAAAGAAAGGCGACTCGACCCCCGTTCTGGTTCCTTCCTGGTGCAAAGAATTGCCATTGCAATTCAGCGCGGCAATGCGATGAACGTCATGGGCACATTTGCGTCGGGGGCGACGAGGGGTGGATTATTGGATTAGTTTTATTTTTTATTATTATTATTTTTATACTATAATAGAAATACTTATTATATAATTATATTATTTTATTATATATAATGAATACAATAAAAATTATTATAATTGTTCCGGGCGGAATTCGAACCCACAACCTTTAGTTTTGCAGTTAGGATCTTTAACCTATCGGTCAGTATAAATAATAATGGTTTCTTGGACATCTTATACATAGTCACCTAGTGTAAAAATTTGGTAGACAAACAGACTTTACGTACATGATCACGAATGGATCGAACTCACGACCTACGTTTTTGCGATCGGGGTCGCCGACCACTCAGAACAAAACTCTACACCTAATTTCAGTACAAAATGAAATGTTTAACACAATACCTGACTGCATTCTTCGCTTGTTTAGGCGTACCGACTTCCGCGTATGCTTTACACAGTGTCACTAGGCGCGGGAACAATGCGGGGCATGCTTCACCTGTAAAAATGTCAATACAATCAGTCTTTGTTGTCGTCTCTGTCATCAAACGTCCACTGCTGGCCATAGGGCTATCCCTTACATCTCCACAACATGCTTGGGCCGCCTGTGAACCAACAGCGGAAGAACCGAACTTTTACCAGATCATCAGTCCACCTAGCGTGAACCCATCCCAAACTAAATGTCCGATTCGGTCGGGTATCGACGGCGAGCGGCTGAGCGGATAAACTTATCCATTGCTCGCGGTAGCCGCGCAGCCGTTGTTGTATATGGTAACATTATTCGTATGATAGGGGCACACTGTTAAGATAGATTGATTAGGATTGTACATTCATTGAAGGATTAGCAACATGTTTGTAACTAACAGCAATTATGATTTTTAATAAAAGATATGTTTAAAGAAACAACATCTTTTACATCGCTGAACATCCTGAATATATAACAGCCGTTGCCTCGTTGCGTTGACGCAATATGCGCCTTTTCATATACACAAACACATTTTTGATGTCCGTTCCTAGATATTTATACAAATAAATAAAATTAAAGTGTCTATCTGTAATTTTAAATAAAGACTTTTTTACGCTCACATGTTTATTTACACATAAACAAAACCTAAACACGGGTTTTCAACATGTTTGTCGGTCTGTGTCTGTATGCTTGAGCAAATCTCCGAAACGGCTGTACTGATTTTGACAGGACTTCCAATGACTGGTAGATGATACTTTAAATACTATTATAAGCTATTTTCTTTGTCTGAAATCAATAGTATCCCCGCGCAAACTTGAAAAACTGTAGAAATTATGAAAACCATGCGAACGAAGTCGCGGGCGTGTGCTAGAATGTAAACAAAATTAAAATTAATAATGAAATAAAATTAATATATTTTATACTTTTCCCCTTTCACAATGATTATACTTTCGCATTAATTTCAAACAAAGACAAAAAAAATGGCAACTCAGACATTATTTCATTTGACAACTAACTCAAAGTATTGTACTTATTATTTTACACCGTAGACATAGCGAATATAGTTATTAAATTCTGAATGGTTATATCATTGTTATGAATACTGCACACATTTTCTACTCAACTAAAGGAGAATTTTCTATTCAAACAATCCAACACAATAACAAGCACTTAACCACTCTGCTCGATAAAACGCAACTACATCTAAACGCCTAAAGAACTTCCACTTCGATAATTTAATACTAAATAGTTAACTCACTCAGCGGTCTATATTTTCCCAAGAAGGTCAGCGCAGCGAGTATATACGGAGCGACAGACTCATCGTCATACTCCAGCAGAGATGTAAGCCTGTTGAGGACATCCTCATGGAGGAAATGCGCCGGAAACACGAAAGACAGCATCACGAGCAACTTCAGTCCACGTTCAGCAGCTTTCACCAAGTCTATGCCTGTGTGCAATCATGTATAGTTTGGTTAGTTAGCATTTTCTAGAACAACAGTTTTTCGTCCATATTACAGTAATTCTAATATGTACGTGGTATTTTTCACGTTGGATGATTTTGATACCGGTCTTCAAACAAGTATCAACAAGAGTAAATTGAAAAAAGAAAATTAAAAAAATCGACACAAATTCTCTTCAATATAACATACTTATGGTCAATATTGTCTCTGTATAGCAAATCGACACAAGTGCTGCGTTAACTATAATAATAATAACGTATACATTAAAACAACGTCTAGACCCCAAAATAAGCATTAGTTTGTGTTTTGGATACCAAGCGAAGACACCACATAGATATAACAACCAAGACCCGGTACCAGTATCAATATTAATCATATAAATACTGACTCGACTTGGGATTCGAACCCGGGACCTCCAGCTTCGTAAGCAGGGTCGCTACCCACTAGGCTGAGCAGTCGTCGAACTAAAACAATAAAGTAGAGAAATACCAATAATCGTTGACCTCGTAACACATTATAAATTATCGTCCTACTTACCGTCGCGGAAGCGTCCACCAACCGTACAGAGACAATTAACCATAAATAGTCATTAACTTGGAAGAAAAATAATGTCAAATATTTTAAAATTTCTTTAATGCTTAATCAATATTTTGTCTATCATATTGCTCCAACGAGTTATATCAAAAAACCATAATAGAATCTTTTCTCAGTTTATTAGTTTGAACCCTTATAAATGCCATTTATGACTAATTGTATATTAATTAAATGTTCAAATTTGACCCTCAATCAGACACCAATAATCAAATCAAAAATGTAAGATCTGTATCAATTTGATTCCACATCAAAAACACAACATGCTTATGCCAACATTTATTCTTCATCAGCCAATTTTCACCCCACTGCAGGGGCTTAGGCCTCCCTTAGGGCGAAGGGGGCTTGGAGCTTAAATCCACCACGCTACTCCACTGCGGGTTGGGGATTGTAACGACCGCCATCTATTGACAGCGCCCGGGACCGACTACTTAACGTGCTCTCCGAGGCACGGAGTCAGTGATAGAATGTACTTAAGTTAGAAAAAACTCATTGGTACATGCCCGGACTCAAACCATGGCCCTATGGCCCTATAAATTTGAGACAGGTTCGTTTCGCTTTGGGCTATCACGATATTTATTCACTATTGATATATTATGATTATAGATATCCCTTAGCTTACCAAGGGCTTGCATAAAGTTTTGTTGTACTTCTTACGGGCTGATATGTTTAGGTCCAGAGCAGCATGATAAATTATTTAACCCCCAGCCCGCTAGTAAAATAATTGAAAAATACATACCACACTCTTCTGCTATCGTGGGGTCGGTGCCCTTTACTGCGCTCTCGACGTAGCCGACTAGTATGAGCAGCGACTGGTGATCGATCATCACAGAACTGACTCTTTCTAGGAGCATCTTCACTGTGTTGTAGTAAAGATTGGCCATTACAGGTTGCCCGAGCTTCTTCAGGACACTTGACTGCAAAAGGAATAATATATCTTGGACATCTATTGACTATCTAATCCCAAACTAAGCAGAGCCTGCACTATGAGTACAAAGTAACTATGACACAACCATACAACGATAAAGCCAGTCATAGTCGCTGTCCGAATATCGCATTTCTCTTTCTAAGTATTGAAAAATAAAGAATCTTATATTAAAGCATTTAATTATAATTCAGCATGTAAAGCATTTTTTTAAAATATTTTTTCTGATAGATCAAACTATTTTCAGAAACTAATTTCAATGTTTTTTGCCTGTTGGCAAATAAATGTTAATTATTTTTCACAATTTTCATAGTGGCAGGCTGTATAGTTTTTTCTTTGCCTAAAGGTAGTCAAAGATAAAACACAATCTGACGTATGATCTGACGTTCGACGCACGGTTTCATGTGTGAGGATCACAGACTACGCATATTATTATTATTTACGTTTACTACAAACTATTCATAATAAAACCTATTCATAGTACTCTGTGTAACAGGTCATCCTTTAACAATGACATTTTTTTCCTTATTACTCGGATACTAATATCTTACCCACCCACACACTTATCTTACTAACCCACAAACTGTCATAATAAAAATGTGAAACAGAAATCAAAGCAAGGTCAAACAGTAATTTTTTTTTTAATAATTACCATCTCACTGTTTTAAAAGCTCTTAATAGCAAAATATAGCTCAGAGACAATTTATCTCGAAACTGTATTGGAATTCGCCTAATCTATTTTTAACTTTACATACTAAATTGGACCACCCAACTAGCACACACAAGCTCCAGCTATACAATTGCGTTACAATTCCAAAAAGGACCCCAACCAATCATACAACTTTTTTCATAAAACACAGTAACTATTCAAGACGGTTAGTTCTAAAGACGCTGTTAATATATATGAAAGTATTTCCATTCTATTATAGAATAATTTTTCACTCGCTCCGAACTGGGTCATAAATCATAGCAGCGGGGCAGTGATATTGTGCTCACTCTCACAGTTACCAGTCGGGCACGGGCAAGTACGGGCAACAAGCTTGCGCACGCGCCGCACATGCCCAACACTTAGTAAGTGGGAGAGGAAGCGTAATATCGCTGTCCCGTTTCGATTGATTTATGATCGAGTTCGCAAGGAGCGAAAAATTTTACTATACCTCTTATTTTACTATTCTCTTTTCTACTTTTCTTGTAATGACAAAAGCTGTATAATTTGCACCTTAGTACAAACCCAGAGTGTAAAAAAATTACAGTTTGTATGCTAGTTAATTTCAATATGGCATATTATACTCACAGTCGTACGGACACAGGTTTCACAGTTGACATTCGGATTCAAAATAGTTTCCATGCCTTGAAGCAATTCGGGCAACTGCTTCATATGTTTCGAAAAAGTACATAGAAACTCTTGCGCCTTAGCCGATTCAGGTAAGAATTTAGAACTTATGTGCAATACTTTAAAGATCATTTCCTTTTGCACCGCCGGCGTAGGAGGTTTCCTATGCAGCTCCACCCATTCGGCGACCGTCCTTCTTACAGCCAATTGGTGTTTTTGGAGTTCTATAAAGGCTTTGGTAGCGTTATCATCTATGTTGGACATCAGATAGTAGAGTTTCTTCATCCTAACTCCAGCGGGCAGCGTGTAGGGTACTAGGGAAGTGTTCAATAGTCTTTCAACTAGTAGTCTATCTTCTAAAGTTGTCATATAGTAGCCATGTAAAATTTTATCTTTTATCCATCTAACAGCTTTTTCCGTTGCAGGCGGAACCTTTTCTTCTGTAAGGAATTTCTTGTATATCATCGCAAGGCCCGACATCGCTTCTTTGCGGATTTTGAACTTCTTGTCTAATGTTCTTTCCCGGACGAAATGTAGAAGATCATCTGATTGAGCTACTGCTTCAAAATCCCTCTGAGCTGTTGCAACTATAGCCATAACAACCTCGTATCTAACTTGCTCATGGGCGTCATGCTGTCTCATTTTCAATGCCTCCGTCACATCTTTTCTCAAATCTGGATGGTGCACTAAAAAATGCATACAATACTGCACGCACTTGATCCTGATATGGACAGATATATCGTTGAATCGTCCCAAAAAAGCTCTCCATAAAGTTGGATACTGTTTAGCTAGTCCCGATCCAGGTTCTGAAAACATTCGAGCTAACAGCGCTACGGCGCTTAGCCTTTCTTGGAGTTGACCGGATTTCAGCTTGCATTCGAGCTGTGGCAGCACAGATAGAAGCACCGAGGGACAGCATTGGTTGAGTTCGTATATCAATTCGTAGACTTTGGAGAATATCGGTAGACCTTTCTCTACTTTGCCGAGGATCAAGACATGGTTGAAGAACTGTAACAGATTAATAATTTTGAAAATATATTTTTCGGTTAAATAGTTGCTCCATACTTAAATTGTGTGTGGAATTACGTCAATGTGTGTTTGTGTGACTGCCTATTTGTTTATGTTAGACTTCTACATATGAAATGAAAACTTATGAACATTTTTTTTAATACTCACTGCTTGTAAATACGGTTCCAAGGTTTCACTGGTTTTTACGATCAATTCGTTCGCCAGCGCGTACGCATGTTTTTTTTCACGCTTGTTCGGCTCAACTAAGTTGATTAAAATCACATTGAGCAGCTCGTTTGAGACCACATCGGATTCGGTGATCAGCGGGCACAAAACATCCAACATGAAGGACTTGACTTTGTTAGAGTGTTCAGAACTGTAAAAAATTATTTAGATTATCATTGACCAAAAAAAAAACCCCAAGAAAAAAACCGGACAAGTGCGAGTCGGACTCGCCCACGGAGGGTTCCGTACAAATTTGTACATATTACCGCGCATACCGCCATAGACGATTGATTACGTATTTTAAATAAAGCTCTATATTTTTTATAATTTAATTAGAAATGTATAGATTTTTTCCTATGCTTGTAGTATAAGACAGTATTATTTTCCAAATTTCAAAGTTTATTCCCTTGAGAGTGTCAAAATATACGTTTTTTGCGGCATAAACGGCCGTATCTTTTTTAAATTAACTTAGAAGATCGATTTTTTCATAGCTTCTAGGGACTGTTAGACCTGAATACATGGTTTTAATTCAACTCGATACCCTTCCTGACGCCTTCCCGAGATAAAGGGTTTTGACAGACAGACGAACAAGAAAGTGATCCTATAAGGGTCCCGTTTTTTTTCCTTTTGAGATACAGAACCCTAAAAACATAATACTCACTTTACAATCTTGAACATGAGAGAGAACAGAGCGCAGAATATCTCCTGGCAGTCCTCCAACTCGAAACACATGTTGAAAGACTTGACATAAGCGAGATTCTCCAATAAGTAGAAGTAACGTTTAAACGCCAAGTCTTTGGGGTCTTTTAGTCCGGCCAACTGGCGAATCAGGAACAGGAAGATAGTTTTGACCTGGAAAAAATTTAAATTGTACTAGTCGGTCACTACTGTGGATTTCAAAGAAAGTATTAGTTTATACGAAGTCTACGCAATCGTAGCACTACAGATTTTTTGTTTGTCTGGACTGTATTTAACTGCGTACACACTTGAAAAATTTACTGATCAAACTTTCTGCTCGAATATCTGTAGCATACAATTACATATTTATTTTTAAGTTTTCTGACCATATCACATTATTCATAAAATATAAACCAATTTTTTCAATTAAGGAAACAATTAAAAACAGTATGCAAACTTCATTTAAGAAAAAAAGAAATAAAATACCTGTTCCTGATCTTTGTATGGGGCTTCCGGTGCATACACTCTCAATACATCAGCAATGCAACACGCTATCAACAGCTGAACATCGCGGGACTGATGGGTCAGGAAGAACTCGTCCGCCAAATGTAACGCCAGCGGTATATACTGCTGGTACATACCCTCATCTTGCCCAAGACCTTGCAAGGTGTGGGCTAGAGCCTGCGTACAATACAAACATTTTGAATTCAATATAATTAATGTATTACTAAAAGTTACTTATTTTATTGTAAAACATATTAAGGGAATAAATATCTCAGAGATATTGAAGAAAATAGAGCCTACATTTACAAAAAAAAGGATCTATTTTCTAAATGTGTCTTCACAGTGTATAATTTTTTTTTTCGTATTTAGGATTATCTGTAATTTTACTATAAACAGATCTATCCTCTAATGAATATGTACAAGAAGCCTGTAATACTCTGTCTATAATCTAACTGACGAAGATATGTAGCTATAGCCGTGTTATGCTACAGTGGACCACGCGGTGAAATTGCAGTGGACCAGCTGGCCACAAGAGAAACGGTAGCCGGGACCAAACAGTGTGATTTGGAGCCTCAAAAATGGACATCATCTTTATATTTTAAGATTTGGTAGATTGAATCATAAGAAATGTACGAGTAAAACTCCCATGTGTCAGAAATGAGTAGTGCGTGATATGATTTTATGAAAATTGTTTAATTATAATCCGATTTTTATAAAAATAAAAAAAAAATTCAAAAAACGGTAAAAGATATTTGAACTTTGTTTAGACAAAATATGTAAGTTATTAATTATCCATATGTTTGTGCAATCAAGGCAAATCTGACATCAATTCATTCAACGTTATTGAAGAATATCTTTTTTTTTTGTTTTTCGAAAAGTCCAGAATATTATACATCGATTTTTGCATCATAGGCTACTATTGTAATACATATATACCTCCTAAAATGGACAATTCAAGTAACACTAATTTAAAAATATAAACATACAGTATTTTTAATTTGTAGATTATTATGTATGTTCTTATAAGTAGTTTTTAATTAGTTTTTAATTTGATATAAGCTTTTATTTTTAATTAGGTATTAATGTCGTGATAGCCCGAGCCGCAGCGAACCTGTTTCAAGGCCAAGTGGTCGTGGTTCGAATCCGGGCATGTGCCAATGAGTTTTTTCTGACTTATGTACATTAATTGCTGTCACAGACTACGTGCCTCGGAGAGCACGTTAAGCAGTCGGTCCCGGTTGCTGTCAATAGATGGCTGTCGTCGCAATCCGCCAACCCGCATTGGAGCAGCGTGGTGGATTCACGCTCTAAACCCTCTCATCTTGAGGGGAGGCCTAAGCCCCTGCAGTAGGGTATAAATAGGGCTGATGGAATGGAATGGAATTAATGTTGTATTATTTATTTAATTAATCTTAGTATAAATTATATTTTTTCATATGTTATAAGTAGTGTTTTGATTGTAAGGATAATATGTAGGTAATGAAAGATTTATCATGTTTTATGATAAAGTGTATTATTTTAACATTACTCCTTTGGAATAATATGACCTACAAAAGATATTCTCAATATGGCTTGTGTACCAATAATTGTATCATCATCATCATCAGCAAGTGTCTCTCCACTGCAGGATATAGGCTTCTCCCAAGGCTCGCCACCACACACGGTCCTCCGCCTTCCGCATCCAATTACCCCCGGTATGGTGCTTCAGGTCATCAGTCCACCTTGCCGGAGGGCGTCCAACGCTTCACTTCCCAATACGAGGCCTCCACTCGAGAACCCGTCTACCCCATCGGTTGTCGGTTCTACGGCAAATGTGACCGGCCCATTGCCACTTCAGCTTGCTAATCACTTCGGCTATGTCGACAACTTTAGTTCTTTGACGAATTTCAGTATTCCTGATTTTGTCCATCAAGGAAATGCCGAGCATAGCCCGCTCCATAGCCCGCTCCACATTTGTATACTGAACTTTAGAAATATTTTTTATGGTTGTCACTTTAAAAATTTATTCGTTGGCACAGTATTGTAAGGATCCATCCAGACATTATATAATCAAATCTTCACTAATAGGTAATTTGAAATATGACATTTCAACCTTGAACTCAATGTAGCCATTTCGGTTTGTATTAAAAATAAACTCTTTATACGCATACATACAGATTAAAAAAATATTTATGCAAACGAACAAAAATTAAACGTATTGGCAATATTCATGAGGTAAGTGATTTCACAATCAAATGATCAACACAATGCATTATAATAATAGCCTTTGTTTGTATTCTGTGAAACATTTTAAATTCTCTTCACTTCATTATGTAAACAAGTAATATGTCAACTAACTAATTCTGGATTTGCTTGCATAGATCAGTGTAAAATAACAATATCTTTACTTCGACAAATTAGAAAACGATGGAGGGTTATAATTGATAAATCTACTAATATTACAATAATTACATTAAAAAACAAGAAAAAAAAATAGAAATGTTATGCTTTGGCAGCAAATAAAACATATTTTAAATAAACTAGGCATTTTTTACTGAAATTTACAGGAATAAGTTGTTTTTATCTAACAGATAAAGTATGATTTTTTTAGAGGCGTAGCAACGGAAATATAAGAATTCACAAAAAAAAACTTTAAATAATGTGAAACATTATTATGACGTCACTACTATATGCAACGGTCGACGGAAATTTGTTTATAAAGAATACCCGCCAATACTGCCTAGAAAAATCAAGTGCAAACGGGATAGTCACGGCAATGCTTCATCAGCCCATTTTTACCCCACTGCAGGGGCTTAGGCCTCCCCCAGGGTGAGGGGGCTTGGAGCTTAAATCCACCACGCTGCTCCACTGCGGGTTGGGGATTGTAACGACCGCCATCTATTGACAGCGACCGGGACCGACCGCTTAACGTGCTCTCTGAGGCACGGAGTCAGTGATAGTTATGTACTTAAATAAAAAAAACTCATTGGTACACGCCCGGATTCGAACCATGGCCCTATGGCCTTATAAATTTGAGACAGGTTCGTCGCAGGCAATGCTTAATTTTCGAAAAACGAGTTATATACATGGTAACAACAAATAATACAATTACAAGTTTTGATTTCTACAATGGGGTTTCTTTAATAATTGTCATGTCAATCATCAACCATGAATTTCATGGTTTTTTTCTTCAAATATCTATAAAACCTCACATTATATATTGTTATTATAATTAGATTATTTCTTTATAAGAACCAGGTGTTTCATACGCATCAGTTGGTCCATCACCCTCACTAACCATTGAATCCATCATTGAACCATTTTAACAAGGCAAAAGTATTATAGATGGTGGCTCTCATTCTTTAAAAAGAAATACTAAAATACTTTAAATTGCCTATATTTTCATGAAAAAGTATTCAAATTTTTTGGTAAACGCCCATTCCTCTTCGCTCCTCCCCAACTCGTGAGTGAAGCTCTTCATTTCGAGCAAATATAAACAAACTAAAATTTTATTACATTCTTTGTTAACAATGAATCTTTCAGTAGCTAGGTCAAACCACACAAAAAGTGCCCCCCTGAACGAAATCCTCTATCCATGCCCGATTCTAATTCTCTCTCCGTAACACTTTGATCCTTTTCTGCTCAGCAGACGACAATACTTCTTAGTTAATTGTTTATCGTCTGTATCAATTTGATACAACATAAAAGATAAGCATGTATACATCATATAGGTATCAAAATGTTAAGTGAGATAAAGTACGGTCTAACCGCACTGGACACAATGTGTATTGATTTTATTATAAATACAAAAATTTACCAGTGAAATTGATTTTGTTTTGTGTTTGTGATCTATTTTTACATGATTTTACGGCCTTACCATTTGGGTGTAAAATATCTATATAAGTATGTATGTATCATAAAAAATATTTAAGTATATATATATCCGTTGCCTGGTACCCATAATACAAGCTTTGTTTAGTTTGGGACTAGATGGCACTGTGTGGGATCTCCCTGGTATTATTATAATATTATTTTTAGCGCGATAATTATATACAAATGACACACATTGGCCATCATTTTTAATGCCCAATGCAAACAAAGGAGTGTTATAAGTTTAAAGTATGTATCTGTGTATCTGTCTGTGGCATTGTATCTCCTAAAAAGATGAATTGATTTGTTTTTTTTTATGTTGACTTGATCAAATGATGTTAACTATATTCAAGAAAATCTATTCGGACGTTTCAAGATTGTCAGCGCTTTTCTAGTTGATGAAGGGATGTGAGGAACTTTTACACGTCTGAATTTGAAATTTGGTATCCTGTTACTTCAATGATATTGCAAGAGCATGTTAACCTTGACCTGATGCTACTCACCGGGAAGCTACAAAATACCCAACTCCTCACCAACTTACAGCATATCGTGTCAGGGCTCAATGAATAGAGTATAGACAGATGGCGATCAAAGTCTGATGACGGAGCACGAAAAAGAAATGAGGATAAATTAGCAATGGGTTTTAAGCTACTTTCACTCATTCAATCGACACAAAATTTTGGTACATAATAGTACCGTTTGTGGGGCATTATGAGTGAATGAGATGGAGTGAATCAATAAAGACAGTTTGATATATGGTATTGCTATAATTTTACTTTTCTTTGCTGTAAAGAGATGTTCTTTAATTCAACCTTTAAGAAAAGGGTGCAAAAGTTTGTATTGAAATCAATTCATCTTAAGTATTTAAATCAAAAGCCTTTGAAAGGTCCAACCTATAAATAAAAGGATTTCTAAATAAAAACACATTTCATTCCAATAAATTGATCCATAGACACTAAAACTGTTGATAGACATCGAAGTCATAAATCATAGAATGCAGGACACATTATTTGTATTCTTTTAATCAAACAGGATGCTTTTAGTGGGTCATGAGTCATTATCACTACATATTACACGATTGGCCGATAACATGGCTCATAGAGCAGAGACAAAGGAAAAACTGGTCAAGTGCAGGCTGTATTGCACCAAGGATTTTGTACTATATTGGTACGTCAATACAATGCGCGAAATGAGACGTCAATATTTGGGTACATTTCCAATGTTTCCAGAGAAAGATATTTCTTATATTGATTTCAGATCTCTCTACATATTAACTTAGTTTTATATGATACTAGGTTTCATTTGAAGTTCTTTCCCATGTTATAAGGTGATAATGTAGTTTCGGTGCCATCTGAATACTATTATTATTATGCTTGGATACTACAATATTTTCCCATACAAATTTCATTTTTCATCCTCTTACAGGTTGTAATTGAAAAATTGATAAATAGGGTGATTTAAAAATTTATTTAGTAAATTATTTATTTGCATTCTTAAATTTGTAATTATGTTATTTATATTTTTTTCATATAAACTTTACCACACTCTTAGGGGATGGCATTTTCAGAAACTCCTTACATGGTGAATGTCTGTCTATGCTACATAGGTGTAATTTGAAATTTGAACTTTTATTAAAAATAAGTATATGTCCCAAAAAAATATTATTATCTGATTAAGGAAATATCAGTTTTAAGCAGAAAAAAAAAACACTCATCCAGCACATCAAAAAGCACAAAAATAGTTCATTTCTTTTCATCGTAAGAACAATTCTATCACAAAAACAAAGTGGGGATTGCACATTTTATACCACATAACAATGTCAAACTCTAACCCTAATTTTTATTATTTCGCTTTTTATTGCTCCTGTCGTAAAAATTGCCACAAAATTATGGTGAAGGACCCGTGGTCCCACTGATTTGACTTACTGGTAGGACCACGGTATACCACTATGTACCCGTGGTCCTACTGGACCTAAACCTGAGCATAAAATGATTTCAAACGTGTTCGGCTTCAAAGTGAATTTTAATTTACATGTAAAGGAAAATGTGAATTTTAGTTATTTACTTAATAAAAATACAGAATAGTGATACAATTAGGCATCCGTAGTTTAGTAGGATCACGGGTACATAATGATATGGGTCCTACCAGTAGGTCAAACCGTTGGGGCGACGGATGGACCCTTCACGAAAATTATACCTACACACTCTATAGTCGAGTGTGATCATATCTATTTGGAAAATTAAGTTCAAGTCGAGTCCAGAATGCCTACCTAATTAATTTTCCAACAATATCTTCCACACAAGCATCAATTCATTACAGTAGAGATTTTTTTCATCTATCAGTTCTGATACGGTGTAGGTACTGATAAATTTCAATACATAAGTTTTTATCAGTATTAACCGGTATTATACATAAAGCAACAAAAGTAGTCAAACTCTAAAGTTGTCGCTAAACGATAAAGAAAATTGACCAATTAAAATTTATTTATAAACTATACTACATTGTTGAACATTATCTTCATAAACACTGACTCATGTCAATAAACATTATTTTCGTTAAATATCTATCTATACCTACTATTGAATAAATGTAATGAAGTAATGTTTGCACATAGAGAATATTATTGGAAGTTGTAATAATCAACTAAGTAATCAATCATCCTGGAACCCTTGTAAAACAAACATTATTTTCCTTAAATATAAATCTATATATAAATATGTGAAGGAAAAGCTTTCAATCCCTTTTTACGAGTAAGCGTATTAAGCGCACGGTAGACAGATTTGGGATTGTTAAAATTTATATGGAGTAGGAGTGCAGAAAGCTAAAATCTATATACAGGATGAGGTGTTGAGATGGGACTGTATGGCCAAATCCTAAACTATGGGAAACAGCGAAAAGTGTTCAAATGAATCCTGAGCTCGATTTTTAAGGAAACAAAACTGCATGTTCACATTTTTGAAAAATCTGTTACTTTAATCAGGAATCAAACCACTTGATTTGATAATCTATATATTAATACATGAAAAGAAAACTGTGTACCCCTTTTAAAGCACGGTACGGTACAGGGTACGGAGGAGTGTGAGATTTGGCATAGGTAAAGTTTATATGGAAAAAGAGGGCCAAAAGCTAAAATATATATATACCTACCTAATACGTGTTACAGATACTGTCAGCTTTACTGGCAGCAGCTACTGGCAGCAAAACGTTCAAAACGTTCAAACGTCAAAATTTTAGATTTATTCTTTCTTTTTTTCCTAAACACTATCTGTATTTCATCTGTGTAATTTAAAGTTTGTGTCGCTGCTAGAAGTACCTCAGAACTTTCAGTTTAGAATAATCAATGAGTGTGAAACGAATAGCTGTACTGTACATATTTTTTTTTAAAACAAGAAATTTGGTTATTTATTAGTTTATAAACCCAATCTCTGACATAATTATGTCAAGGCTTTTGCTTGCATTGATAACAGACACAAAAAAGTTTAAGTGCCTCGAGTTGCTTTTAGTAAATATTCCCGGTGGCTGATGTTTGCTCAAGTTGACAAGGTCCTTGAATAATTAAAAACAAAAAACCTTAAGCCGTCGCACAAGCTCGTCTGGACCGAGGTCATCGGTGATGGGCCGGCAGCCTTGCGGGTACACTATTTCCGCCATGCTGCCAATCTGTAATAACCAAGAATTTATAAATTATTGTAAAACACAATCAGATCACAAATACTAGATATTTATAATCATTTATTAATGCTTATTTTTCGAAGTACCGACGATACCCTAAAAATCTACTTATAATTAGAGATTATCAAATTTTAAATCTTCCCCTTTAATTGTGCTACAACATCCTCTTCTATACAAAATCACAAGATTCCAAGTCAACTAGGAATCTCGGTCAGACTACCCAAAAGGTTTTGATGATGCTTATGAATTATGACAATAATAAACAAATGTTTCAAATGCCATATCCTTTTATATTAGTGACTTGGAACTTGAATTTTTACAGATTTATGGGGCCGTAGCCCAAGTATTTGATATGACTTTGAACTTTATAGCTATGCACAAACTTAAAACTATACTAGTAAAGCCCATGTTTTATTTTAAAGAAATCTTCATTAAGGCAATGATAAGCTAGTCTTTCTACATAATTTAAATTGTTACTATATATTTCATGACTGAATGGATAGAGACTCTAACTGTGGAGCCAAGGGTGGCAGCTTCGATTCCCGCCCGGGAAAAATATTTGTGTGCATGAACACGTCTATTTGTTCCGTGTCTAGGTGTTAGGTATCTATATATGTATACATCAGAAAAAAAGAATATTTAAGTATGTATATCAGTTGTCTAGTACCTCATAACACAAGCATAATACTTGCTTACTATGGGACTAGATGGCGTTGTGTGGGATGTCGCAGATATAATTATATATTTTTTTTTATATTTTTACCATCATAATTAATAATAGCTTATTAATAATAATAATAGTAATAATAACCATCATCAAGGTTTAATGTTTTCACCACAGCCCTTTTTCAACATTAAGGAGTTTGAAGTACATATAAGCACACCACACTGGTTCAGTATAGGTTGGAAGCTGTTGACCTCAAAAGTTGATGGTGGAGCTTGCAGTAGTCAACTTAAGCATTTACAATAATAAATTCAAAAACTCATTAGTTAATAGGATGGGAATCAAGACCATACATTTCATTCCATCCATTATACATCTATTAGGGTTTTACCAGAAAAAGGGAATTCAGGACCCCATAGAACAATCATTAACCTTTAAAAGTCAGACAATGAAAAACGTGTCCGTTTATTAATTGCAACTGTTTATGAAGCGTTAATAAAATACTATAGAAGTGCATCCACAGATCATCAGAAAGCACTTAGCTACTAGACATACCGTGTTAAGCTATGGAGCATGTCTCTTGTCTATGGCGACAGTTCACTTTGCACTCTGATTGGCTTAGCGCATGTGTGCATTGTCAATAGTGCGCTAGTTGTTCAAATACTACACAGCAGTTGTTTGAATGAGGCCACCGCATGTCTTTAAACAACCCGTGGGTGTATTGCATAATGTAATATTACTTATTACATGTTAAAGATTAAAAAATTCCAAGATACCTTAAGTAGTAGATAATAGTAAATTTTTAGCTAATGAGGTATCTACATGATAAAAATGAAATATTTAGGAAGGTAATTTTTTCCTTAATTGTCTCAGTGTCTGTTCCCAGTGTCCACCACGCTACAATACTTGGCACCGAACATTTTTGTGACTAACTTCAGAGCTAAGATCGGTGGCAAGCATTGTAACAACTAATATATAGTTGTCCAGCAAATCTTTAAACAAATAAAATCAACAAATGATTAAACGAATACTATGCAACTAAATGGAGGTATATACGGACATTTTATTTTCACCAGATGGAATCTGTCATATAAATGAGACAACTAACTACATTAGATGTCTATAGTATCAAAATATAGGTTATTAAAATATGCTGCTGCTGGAGTCTTCTTCTTCTTCTTAAAAACAAACTTGCACGGACATGAAACAAAGTTACAACAAGAGCTTGCTACATCTAACCCCTTTCAGGCCTATTTAACTAATAGGGGAGGTTGGAGATTGGAACGGGTTGCCTACAGAAGTTATGAATATTAACAACATGAATAAATTCAAGAGCCGTCTGGATAAGTACTTGAACAGCAAGTGAGAAGGGAATGATCAAAGCATATAAGCAAAAGCTGTTAGCTTATTAACCTATTCGCTACTCATTAACCAAATTTGGTCAGATTGAAAGTCACGAACCATTTAATTGACAGAGACAATTGATTGATAATGATTGATGACAAGTCAAAAGGCTAATGACAATAATAATGATGATAAAATGCAATCTTTTTATTAATGTTTCCTCTGTAATTTTTTATCTATGTTAGGTTACAGTGTAATGATCTAGTTCTTTCTGCCACAGATTTCTTACATTGTATTTTAATATACCTTTATCTTAAATTTCATTTCTGGTAGACAAAAAAATGTGCTATGCTGCATAGCAATTTGGGTGTTAAGTAAAATAATGTAAAATGCCCATTACATTAGGTGGATATCTTTGTGAATGAGTTCAAAATGTTAAACACTTTTTTTTTTAGAAGTGGAAGGGTACTTGTCTGATCTGAACTCCAGTCCCTCATGTCGTCGTGATAAGGGGTTTAAGATATTAGGTAACCTTAGATAAAATATATTCTACACACATATTTAGGAACATGTTGGACAAATACAGCTTCATTTATCAATTTATTTAGATAATTTTTTTTAAATCATGAATAAAAATCGACTTTTATAAAATGTAAATTCACCAATACACCTTCAAGCATATCTTTGCACGTCATATATTTCACATTATAATTAAAATATGCAATAACATATTTTTATTCAAACCCCTAAAAGTAGCTATTTATTTATAATCTCTGAAGCAATTGTTATTTAATACATTGTGTGATTAAGCTGTATTTAAGTAGCGCTGTACAATGTTGTCTGACAAAAAAAAATTAAAAATATTTAATCTGGCTTATCTAGGAGCACAATAATAAATAAATAAAATATCTGGGAGTACTGTAGAAACCTCACACACTAAATATTTTTTAACAAATATACCAAAAAACTATAGGACTTTTTGGTGGCACATCACTCCACTTTGCTTCACTTTTTGCATTATCACAAATGGAACCTAACCTAACCTTTTTTTTTAGAAATGGTGGGTCATCAACCTATCTTGACCGAAATTAAAAATTAACATTGTTATAAACATTGCATCAGGCAGCATCAGAAGGCCAACCCTAACTTTGTGCAATAAATTTAGTAGTTTGACTTGCGTGATGTTGCATCTTAAAATCTATATGTACTCTAAAGGGATCTCAGTCTTAAACAAATATCATTAAATTGTGAGCTCAAAGTTGCTACCACTATGGTAAGCATCAATAAGCAGCAGAATGTCATGACAGCCACGGTTTTTATTTAGAAGGTTGCGGTTCAAATCCCGGATGCGGGCATGTACTAATGAGTTTTATCTGACTTAAGTACATAATTATCACTGACTCCGTGCCTTGAAGCGCATGTTAAACCATCTGTCCCTGTTGCCATCATCACATGGCAGCCCATTAATTCCACCAATCTGGACTGGAGCAGTGTCGTGGATTAAACTCGAAACACCCTCACCTTAAGGAGAGGCCTAAGCCCCCCTGCCGTGAGGTATAATAGGCTGATATGGTGTGCAGCAGAACGCTTGTCCAAATTTACTATACCAATGAGGTTTGAAATAAACTAGAATTTTTGTTTGCCAAGACAAAAACACACAAATATAGATTACCCATTAAAAGAAAAAAAAACTGTTTAAACTTTTAATATAATTTGAAGAATTCCGTAAAATATTTGTTTTATTCTTCTTATTTTGTTTGATGGCCTTGTAACATATGTTAATTCTGCCAATTTTATTACAATAGTTCTAGTTTAATGAAATAATATGACTTAGTGCATGTAAGATGGTAACACCTGTAAAAGTGTAAAAGAAGTCACTCCAACCCTCACTGAATAGTTTTACTATACAAACTTCGATAATTTTAATTCAGAATGTTAAAATGCTTCTATTTTTACTGTCTTAAAAATGGTTTCTTGGGTACTTCAATGTTGGAAAAAAAAATGTTTGCATTTAAAAAAAGTAGCCATTATGACAGCATGCAAGACATGTCAACACTATCATTATTCAACAAACAAAAAACAGAATAAAACAAGAAAAATAGATAGTTATTTTAAATCAAACACGAATATTATTTTTCGATACATAGCAAACAAATGTTCTTTTATAAATAGTTCACGTAAATGACACAATTATTTAGTATAAACAACGCGAAGTCGCGTGCTCTATTTTTCTTGAGGGAATTCGAGATTATCGTATCACTGACGAACAAAACATGACTTTAAAGTTATAAACTAAAAACTATCAACATTTATATTATTTATAGACGAAAATAACTAACAACTATCTATTAAAATAAGTAAAGTAATAATACATACAAGAAATCATAGACGTGGGCCTGTTATCCCGATGTTTATAAAAACCACTATATTATTTTAGTACAGCACATCAATGTCAATAAATAACATAATTAATACATTAGCACATTTTTACACAAATCTAATATACCAGTAATACGTATTAATTTTGGAAATACATAGAAAAATCTTGAAATATATTTTCGTAACTTAGTACTGTGGACGCCAAACTGCGGGAAAAACTACTATGAAGTGAGCCGCATTAGATTAGCATTCTAGCACACCAAGGTCGGTCTTTAGTTTATGGAATATGACATGTCTATGAATGGTTTATGATGACATTATGAAGTTTATGGTATTTTTTTTTAATTTCAATAAAACTTATGTGATAAATCGTCACATACTTCTATATATTATAGGTAACTCTGGTAGGTAGGTAATAATATAATAATAATAACGTAAGTATACATCACAACAATGTCAAGGCCCCAAACAAGGCATTCGCTAGTACTGGTATTATGTACTGGTACTAGCTTGGTACTGGTACCAAGACCCGGTACCAGTACCTATCAATACCTATCCATCATATAAATCCCTACTGACCCGACCTGGGATTCGAACCCGCGACCTCCAGCTTCGTAGGATAGTAGTTAGTTTTATTCATAGCCTTTTTTGTTTGAATAAAAATAGAAGAAAAATAGCTCGAGCGCTGTGGTGACAACCCAACTACTGTAAAAACTCCACGTCACAATGGCCCATGGTGGCTAATGGCGAGATGGACTCTGGTTGCCACTACTATCATAGCCACTATCACCCACGCGTTAGCCAGTGTTGTACTACTAGGTACGTAGGTATACCTACGCCATCGCAAAGAGTATGATTATTAAGTATACTTTGTACACGCCATCGCCTTGCTGGAACGAAAAACAGACAACAACCGTCGTCAACCATCACTAATCGTCTTGAAGTACCTATACATAAGCCGTCGAGAGTTTGCATTGTTTGAGTCGGACCATTCCCGTTTTCAAATATTATTATCGTTTACATGCACGAATGACATAAAATTAAAGTCAAAATTACATTATTATGTCAACTCACAACAAACGTGATGTTATAGCTATAAATCTCATGTGTCAGGAACGCAAACTCTCGATGGCCGATGTATAATAGCTAAGTTCCATTCTAAGACTTCACCAAAAAATTTTATCAAAGTTATGTTTGTATGAATTTGGTCAAAAAAAGTGTTACAGTCGTGGGTCAGAGAGGCAATTGCACCTGATTACATACACTGATTGCCCCCCCCCCCCCCCCCGTTTTCGCGTCTGGCTTCGGAAGAAGGTACCATGTAGGTATGAGCCAATGGTACCTACGAGCTGCGGTATTTTAAAACGTATTTTAAAAACCCAAAAGATGCTGATGTATTGGTCTCATATAAAAACAAAATTATTGCTCTTAAACATTTTATTTGAAGCTAACACGAAAAGAGATACTTACACATACATATACCTATAGATTGTAGGACATTATTAAAAACATTTTTGGTGTATTATCCGGAGCAGTTAAAGATGAAAATTATAAATGGCGGCCGTTCTCGGCCTTTCTCTTTCGTGCTGTTATTTACGTCTCGCCGCTGCTGGTCGGTAGTTATTGCTTTATGTCAAAACATCGCTATATTTATAAGAGATTTATAACAATCACTTTCTTTTCTGCTCGGTTGTTAAATACAGAATGTGAAATAGAAGGAGAAATATATCCATATAACAATACTTAAATAGAAATAACAGCAAAAACAGATAAGTACTTAGTCAACGCATTCTCTAATACAAAATATGAAGAAAAAGTATAAGATCATTATTCTCAAATTACAAATTAAAAAATATTTTTCATTGTCCAAGTGCCTTTATTGCCTCCAGTGGCTCATGAACATAAATCAATAGGTATCTTAGGAAAAGTAAATAGAATTTTATGACGATAATAACAAGAAATAATTCATTATATTTTAATCGTGAAATTGAAGCTTACACCTATGAACAATAAACTAATATCATAGAAATAAAGTTACAATGTTTCATTTATTTTTACAAAACTTTTTAGTACCTAAGACATTCTAGGTAGGTATTACCTATTAGTAGTCCACAAATAAAATAATATGTTATTTATTTTACAATTTTATTTTTCATAAACGTCACATTAGAATTCCTTTTAGTCCATTCCAAAATGAACTAGTGTAAATTCAGACGCAGTGCAAAGTTAGAAGTCTTAGGAAATTTGAAAAACACTTCAAAATACAAGTTTATGTATTAAATACATCATTGCGGCGTAAATGAAATTGGATTTGGAATGGTAACATGATTCCACCGGCGGATGCCATTAGCGTAGTTATTCTAGGATATAAGTAGATCTCGAATGCGTAATTAATTGCATAGTTAGTAATCATTTTCAAGCACAAAAAATTTAAGATTAAAGGATTCTTCACCGTACCTAGTTTAAATAACTAAGTGTAGTCCGATAGACTAGTGAAATCATTAGAAGGTATCAGTTTGTTTTACTTTCTACCAATATATTTTATCTAGCACCTACGCGGTAAACAGACGCAAAAAAATCGATCTTTATTGTTCACCGTTTGTTGGCTTTTAAATATCCCCTTAATATTTGAGTAACTAGACGAAAAAAATGGCTAAGGACGTGCCGGATCACACACAGTGAAGGGTTCCTTAGAGGGGTGAACGTTCATGGTTCATGGGACCTCTATGTCATTTTTAAAGACCTATGTCTAGATGCCCTGGAATTTTTTTTATCCCTCAGTTAAATGTAAGACAACCAACACAATTTTTTTATTTTATTTATTTCTTCTATTTTATAGCAGTTTATAGATTACAACTACCGTTCTAATTTCATTT
Source organism: Luffia ferchaultella (assembly GCA_949709985.1). Classification (NCBI taxonomy): domain Eukaryota; kingdom Metazoa; phylum Arthropoda; class Insecta; order Lepidoptera; family Psychidae; genus Luffia; species Luffia ferchaultella. Next base: position 16,044,835 of record OX453261.1, read on the forward strand.
GTATAGTGCCAAATCTCCGAGTAAAATGGCTGTGACAAACGCACACACAGACAGACGGACAGGATTAAATTATAAAAGTTCTATTTTTCTGCCATTTGGATACGACACTGTAGAAAGGTTTTGAATATATTAAAAGTTTTCGTATTTACTGAGTGGACAAAGCGTATTTTGTTCTTTATTAAAAAAGTTAGAAACGTAGCTATGCATTATCTATGGTAAAGGTAAAGTAATACACCTGTTCTACGACTGGGCTATGAAATGCTCCAGAACGCATACTCTTCAGGGGTTATTTAACATCCGACAATGTAATTTGTGCGGGGGCGGACGCGGCCAGTGGTTTACAACATTGCAGGCGGTGCGCTGCTTTTTCGATCACTATGACCAATGCTTATTATAATTACATTCATTATTACTTTTAAGTATGTAATCAATAAAATTCTTTTTCGTCGATGTGAAAAGCATTTGGTGACCTCTTAATTAAAGAAATAATGTAATAATGAGATCTATGCATTATTAAAAAAAATACAGTCAGCATATTATTGTCATTTACATCCAGCTTAGGCAAACTTTACATTACTTAGCTAATACTATGGAATTATTATACCTAAACCCCTTTATGGTGACCCATAAAGCACATAAAGAAAAACAATATAATTAAAAATATCAAAGAAGCTCTCAAAAATCCGTTCAACTACAAAATTCATTACAGAACGATTCTCACGCCGTCTATCCAGTCCTTTTTCAGTTGATATAAAATGTGCGCTTTAGGTATTCGAAAATAGAGACAAATATTGATTTATTATTTTAGTTTAGTACCTGCAATATATTTGAGTAAATTTTCCAAAAAATATATTAAGGCGACATATTCTTGAAGCTACGGCAAATCGAAGGGCAGTTGCATCTATCCATACAGCAGCCGTACTTTGGTAAATTGACGCAGCGCCGAATACGCACCTTTACAAAAAACGATCGGATTTTTGAAACGGAGCGAGCGTAGGTAGGTAGGTATAGGCGCTACTTCGGTGCCGCATTAATAGTCAGAGTAGGGCCGCAGCTATTTCATCTGGTGAAGAATAGTGGAAATTTTTTCTTTTAACTCTTAACTTAACTTTTTCGATTACGAAAAAATCGATGAAGTTCAAGTTGGATTCGCGTGGAGAGAGTTCCGTACAATTAGGATTTTCAATTAGGTTTTTCTGTAAACTATATGGGAGGCCATTGTTTCCGTATTTTTTTCCAAATTCTACATAACATTTTCATTTGGTATATCACTTTGTGGTCACATGTCACATGACTCACACACGTGAGAAGTTTTTTTTTTTTAACAATTTGAATGTTGGATCTCCATTCATTTGTTAGGCTTTATGTTCGGAGAGTTTTTTCAATGATGAAGGGGAAGTGATTGGAGACAGTGAACGCAGCTAGCTACAGCCATACCTTTCGCGCCAAATTGTACTTAGATTATCTGAAACCGTCCGAATTAATGAAACTCTTGGTCTTTTTAGATATTTATTCGGATGATAAATATAATAATCAATAGCTATAACCGAGAATCAAGTAGTTAAACGGACTTTGAAAGTCTCCAAATCCTGAACTGCTTAATCCAATTCGAGTTTCCTAAACGATCCTACGGTAGAATGTATATCTTGTGTCAAGTCATTCTTTTCCAAAGCGTACAAATCGACACACATCTCGTCTAAAGCCAGTAGTTCGTCACGATGGGCTAACAGTTTCCTTTTTAATTCTTCTATCATGTCCCTAAGCGGTACAGTTCCCCCGTACTCCTTCGGCAAGATGGCTGGGTCCACGTGCTTCGTCAACTCCTCTGCGTTACGATGGAACTGCAAGAATATTGTTACGAATGTAAAGGTCTAGAATGTATAAAATTTGTGGTGACATCTAGTTTTGAGTAGCGTTACGAATGTTCTGCAGAACTACTCTCACCAAAATTAGGTAATAATAATAATAATAATGCCTAGGACATCACACACAGAGCCATCTAGTCTCAAAGTAAGCATAGCTTGTATATGGATACCAGACGACTGATATACATACTTAAATATTCTTTATGATATATAAATACTATATAGATACTTTTTACACCCAGATAGGGAACAAATAGACATGTTCATTTGTGCACACAAATATTTTTCCCGAGCAGAAATCGAACCCGCGATCCTTGGCTCCGCAGTTGGGGTCTCTAACCACTTGGCCAATAGGTCAGTCAAATAAATATTAAGGTGTTGCACTGCCTGTCTAGTACTGCCATTTAATATAATAATAATAATAACGTATACATCACAACAACGTCTAGGTCCCAAACTAAGCATTAGCTTGTATTTTGGGTACGCGAAGTTGGCGGTACGCGGTACGGTTGGCTAAGCGAAGACACCACATACATATAACAACCAAGACCCGGTACCAGTATCAATATTCATCATATAAGTACTGACCCGACCTGGGATTCGAACCCGGGACCTCCAGCTTCGTAGGCAGGGTCGCTACCCACTAGGCTAAGCGTCGTCTTAATAGATTAGAGTACGAATATGAAATAATAGAATACGAAGAAATGATTTAATTTTTTTATGGTCATATTTTTACAATTCATTTGATACGACATAACATGCGACTAAAAAGAATAATCCTTTTTAACATTTTCAATTGATATTATTACGTGTTCAACAGTATCGGGGCTATTGTAAATTTTTGAAGCAGCTTCGAAACTATTGAATGATCAATGATATCAGGTAGTCTAAAAACCTAATTTTTTATTAAAACTTATTTTTATTATTAGAAAAAACATAAAAATGTACCCATTAAAAAATTAAAATAGTTTCCGAAACCGATTTCGTAGAACGAACTAAACCTTTTTTATTTTCAAACCATTGTTTTCAAACCAAAAACCAAAAATCGTCCCTGAACCTTAAAAACGCTTAAATATCAGCTAACAAATAAATAAACACCTAAGAAAAGAATCTTAAGTAATATTAAAATTCTGACAAAAAATTATTAAATGGCTCCATTTCGTTAAGTAAATAGTGTTTTATGAGGTTTAAATCGTTGGGTAAAAGTACTTAGAGGTAAGAAAATGTACCCACATTGAACTTAAAGTTATATCCCAGTCAGAACCAAGCAATAGAATGACAATAAAAAAAGGAGCCAACTTTTCTATGCTTGTGTGCGTGAATAACCGAATAGTTAGGTAATATTTTTATTTACAATTTTGACGTTTTGACGCCGACTTTTCAGATAGATCCAAGCGATACAATGGAAACAAAAACGGGAGGGACCAAATTTCATATCTATGCTTGTGTGTGACTAAACTAAGTACACACTCTAGCTACGTCAAACTTGTGCAAACCGTCTCTGTGTGCGTGAATTATAACCGAACAGTTAGGTGATATTTTTAATTACGTTTCTGACATAGAAGCCGAATTTTAATGGACATAATTAAAGCTTTTAGTTACCATAACGCGATCCTTTAGTTTGTCACTAAGTAAAGAAACAGCAAATTCGAAGAATTTCGCACCATAATGAGGAATGTTCACAAAGTGTGTGCACTTGTGACGCATTGGTGTCGAATTCTGAAACAATATTAAAAAAACTATTATTAGGTATACCTATACGTTCTTAAAGTAAGGTCACTCGGCCGATTTGTACTCGCTCACGCTTGGAACGAGTCGAAATAAGGGCAAGTAGGACGCCGAATGTAGCGCACACAAGCACCATTGAAAATTCGTAGTCTTTATTTTCTTAAAAAAATATCTATTCTGTTTTGGTTGTGTATGACAACTGAATCATCATCATCAGCCCATTTTTACCCCACTGCAGGGGCTTAGGCCTCCCCCAGGGTGAGGAGGGGGGCTTGGAGCTTGAATCTACCACGCTGCTCCACTGCGGGTTGGGGACTGGAACGATCGCCATCTATTGACAGCGTCCGGGACCGACTGCTTAACGTGCCCTCCGAAGCACGGTGTCAGTGATATTGTGTACTTAAGTCAGAAAAACTCATTGGTACACGCCCGGATTCGAACCATGGCCCTGTGGGGCTTTATACATTTAAGACAGGTTCGTTGTGCTCTGGGCTATCACGACAACTGAATAATTTGACTTATTCAATGACTTATCAATAGATATATTTTTCATTATATTATTATTTACTTGAAGAAGTGTAAAACAAATAGTATATATTTATTCCGGATTTTTTTATCAAATATTATAATAGCTGAAAACAGAGTAAATTTTGACAGCAGCGTTGAACTTAAAAAGTACATTTTAGAGTGACATAGCTTTAAATTTAATATACAATGTATTTACTTAGGGTCTCAGATAGATACTTTCTATTTTGTAACAGCGCAGAAATAATTATACCTAGTCCTACAAAATTACCACAGCTTGCAATATTTCTTACAACTATCATACAAATATAATATTACAAATATCATACAATCAAACTTAATGGCTTATCCGAAGGTAGGCACAAGTCGCGTCGCATTAACCAGTTTTAGGTGTAGCGGGACGCAGTGGAGCGAGGGGTATATGACTGTACCTGCGCAAGCACGCTTAAAGCGTTGTATTCCGATCTGCCATAAAGTTTGATGCGAACTATACCTACAACTAAAATGGCTCAAATTAAATATTTAGCGAATCTGTGAAGATCGATATAATATTGTATCTAATATAGCTGTAAAATTAAATTAAACTTTGACAACCTTTTACCTTGAGGTCTTAGGTTGACTCAAAGATAAATAAATCAAGATTAAATGTAATTTTCAATTTTATTAACTTTCATCGAACAATCAATGCAATTGATGGATGGAATTATAGATTCAACAATGAACACTCTTATTAACTATCATAAATAAAAGAAAGTTGGAATTATTGCGTTGTTAATTTGACGATTGCTCGATTATAATTTTTCGAAAAACAAAATGAAAAGTTACGGTAATAATCATGTAAAAATTCCCAATCAAAATGGACAAAAATTGGTTTAGGAAAAGATTTTTTGTTAAATATTCAAAAATGCTACTTGCAACCGGATAAATACCACATCCGAATTTCTCTACCGAATATTGGGATAATTATTCACAATTTAAGTTATTTTAAGTTTTAACTTTAAAAGTTAGTTAAAGTAATTTAGCTATAAGACCAGGACTACTGGGAAAAAAAAATTCAGTAATTGTACTGCAACAATTTCTAGCATAAGCACAACACACAGTAGAACTAATGGGAATTTTATTGGGAACAGAAGGTATCCTCGATTCCTCATCGCTTTGCATATTATCATGGTATTATTCGTTCGAAAGTTGGTTTACTCAAAAGTTCGTCGTCTTTATTACGTAAGACATTTGACACCTCAAGCTTTTAAAATACACATTACTTATTTTATTAATCCTGATCATTATTTTTTAATTTGTATTTTTTTTTTGTTACATATTAAAAGCGTGTGAACAAAAGTCCTTTAATTTTTGTCGTTCAATTTGTTGAATATTGAACTTTTATAGATGGATGTGGCAAATGATCTGTGATGCGGCATCTCCATATTGCTTATGGTCCCCTAATTTTAGTGACGAATCGTCACTATAATTCCACTAGCCTCTTTCATAGCCTTTCTTTGTTTTTATCTACATTTTGGTAACTGATTACCGATCTACGTGGTGATCTCTATGGTGGTGATGTCTATCTATGGAGTAAATTCGCACACCGAGTTGACCGCAATATTCTTTCGTTCACAATAATCCCTCCATCCACAGCTATTAAATCATTGATTTAGATAAAAGGTTTGATCGATACAAATCACCTGGATGCAATTCAGCATTGTGCGCACGTCGTTCAAAGACCACAAACTCAAATGTGGCATCTGCATACCGGCTTCGTCGTTCACATGCGTGTATCCGCGTAGCTGTGAACGTGGTTCGTCCAATAAAAGTTCAACTATCAATGAATGCACCCTTGCCATCGTGCCGCTGTCATATGCGTGGGGATCGAAACGACCTGAAAAATGTACACAATATCGATTAAATAATGTATAGGTAGGTACTCTATATTTCCGATGCATGTCATTTGACTTCATTTAAAGTTGCAGCGAAACGGAACGGAATACAAATATTTCCAACATGCGTCTTATTGGTCAGTGGCACGATAACTATGTTTAGATTACCGCCGTTGTTTTTTCACCATTTTCATCATATAAATATGTAAATAGCTACCTATAGAATATGACGATAATTTAATTGTCTTCAGTAAGAAAGATATAATGCAACGTATATACTTTATGTATGTTTTAAACTTACCAACACAAGATAATATAACCCTACGCCCTTCGCTATCCCTCCTAGGCAAAGGAACTAGATATCCAGCGTCTATAACAGCAGCGATTTTAGGGTCCAACGGATCTAATTTGTGGAACCATTGTGGATGCAACTGACGTATGGTCAAGTAGCGTTCTAGCATTGAACAAGCTTGAGGCACCGAATACTTCTTTGTGCGAAGGAAACGTAACAAAAATGGCGAATCTGTAAAAATAAATGTATAGGATTAGGTAAGTGTTTAAAATGCAAATTCGAAAACTAGTTTTTTAATTTTTTTTTTTATCAAAGCAAAGTAATTTTCAATAAGATCAGGCACAGAGTGTAGCTATTATTGATTTCGGGCTTGGTTACATTTGTAGGTTTGAATAACCCTATATAACATAGTCAATAGATCCACCTAATGGCCGCAGCAGAGTCGCCACCAAGTCGTCACCGTGCCACCACATTGTGCCACCATAGTGGTGTTCGCCACCACAGCGCACAGAACACGCGAAATTTCATACAGAAAATATTTTCTTCTTTTGTTAAGCAAGTCGTCGTTAGTGTATTGTAACGTTCCCCGGCATAAGACCGGAATGATCACCAGCAAACTTGGTAGATGTCAATATACACTAGTGTATCTTAAAATACGCAGCTTTTCAAACATTCACGGCGAGATATATATTCACCATTATGTCATAGCCAATATGTATAGTGCTGACATTCCATGAAATTTAAAACCAACAGCCAACAATGTATAAAATCTATAAAATATAAAATAAATACGTCCTTTGTCTGGGTAGGTATAAAGTCTACCTACTTTCTAATTATCTGGTAACAATACCTAAACCTAAGTGTCATGATAGCCCAAAGGTGTCGTGATAGCTCAAAGCGCAACGAACCTGTCTCAAAGTCATAAGGCCCCAAAGGGCCATGGTTCGAATCCGGGCGTGTACCAATGAGTTTTTCTGACTTAAGTACACAACTATCACTGACTCCGTGCTTCGGAGGGCACGTTAAGCAGTCGGTCCCGGACGCTGTCAATAGATGGCGATCGTTCCAGTCCCCAACCCGCAGTGGAGCAGCGTGGTAGATTCAAGCTCCAAGCCCTTCTCCTCACCCTGGGGGAGGCCTAAGCCCCTGGAGTGGGGTAATAAAAATGGGCTGATGAAGTGAAGTGAAGTGAATACCTAAATGTTCTTGGACCACCCCTAGAAAATGCTTCTTGTATCTCATTGCTTATACATTCAGAACCGGTTATTTGTATCATCATGTATTCCGAATAAGTTGTACCTACTAGTGCTGGCAGCTAGTATAAACGATTCGAATTTATAATATCTTGTAAAGTACACATTTCTCACGATAGGCAGTTTGACAAGAAGCTTTATATATTATATTACCCTATCTCTGCTTCCAGAAGAAAAAAAAGGCTCCTAAGCGTCCAAAAAAGCAAATATTTCGTAAATTGATTATTTACTAGAGCCCCGCGGACTTCATTCCTGAAGGCAATATGTATACATATTATACATATATATAGTCTTCGCTGTATTTTTGTATCAATATTTACAAAAAAAAAATATGTGATAGAATAAATACTGTCACAGGGTATTTTTAGGTTTTTTTTTTATATCTTGTTTAGTTGTTTTGGAATAAATTCCTGAAAAACATGATTACCGTCGGTTCTTCGTTTTTGAAAATAATGAGCCTTAAATTCGATATTAATACAAACTTAAAAAAAAGCTCCCGCCCTAGGAAACATTCTTTCTTAATGACCCTGCAAATATTGGTTCCAATTCATGCACATTTTAGGGATGGAAACAGTCATGGCTCGCAAACTGTTTCGACGGGTATTTTATAGGTATTTTTGGAAATTTGTTCTTGTCATCTTGTCGCTCGTTAATAGGGAAGAGGGATTGAAACGGAGATAGCGATGTCAATTCGAAGCCGCGAAGAGTATCCCCTTAAGTCAAAAAATAAATGTATGCAGAGATCGGCTCGGATCGGCATCTTAACTGTAGAAACCCTAAAAAAAATCACCTGTGCGACATTTCTTTATAGCTGGATGTTTTTCGATGAAATGTCTCAATTGTCCCAAAGCATGTTCCTTCAGAGCCGTGTCTTCTCTTAACTCCAGACGCGCAGTTTCCTGCATTTCCGGTGGCAATTCTCCTGACTTCCGCTCCTCTTCCTCTAGTAAATACATTCGTTCATCTTCCGTCAACCTCGGTGTATCATCGGTTATCTCCGATTTCAGTTCGTGCTCTCTTCGGCAATCCTCGGGTTGGAGTACTGATGTCGCCATCTTGTGGTCTGGAAAGAAAACCTTTGTTTACATAACGAAGGACCTGTGTGAATGTATGACGATGCATGCAAATCGGCAACATATCGTATACGCCAATAAACTGGTGTTTAGAACATTGGATATAATAGCATCTCTGTTTCAATTTTCCATCAAAATAACGACTATATGTAGTTAGTATTATCTGTACGAAACGGTGAACGCCAGTACAGCGTCTACCGACAGCGTTGACTAGCACAATGAAATAAGTTAATGCATTCGTTGGCCATATTTGACTTAGATTATTGTGCTTTTGCCATCGCACCGACTTCCGCTCGCCTTACAGATATTATTTTACCCATGTCAAATAACTTTTCATTATATTAGTTATTAAAGTCATGTCGAATTCTTTTTCAATGAGTTAATTTAAATATTTTTATATTTCCGTTTTTTGTACTTGTTCGCCAATACTTCACCATCTGTATCAATATGATGCCCGTGTAAAATATATAATAGCCTGAATAATATAGCCGTAGTTCTAGTCCTACAAGTAAGTAGGTATGTTTAAAATGTCACGCGCGAAAACAATAGGTTAAAACGGTCAAAACCAGTTAATACCGAGCTATTTATATAAATCAACGAAGCTTTTTAAAAATATATATGTAATTGTTTTTATTTCAGCAACAATACGTTATTTAAAGTGTGGAGTTAATTTTTGTTTAATTTTTTTTGACTAAATTTTAGTTTGTTTTTTATTTTTGGAAAAGCCCAGGTTTTTAAAAATACGATCGGTAACAGTCTATTTTTTTATTGCGTTTGTAAATTAGGTACATGGCTTTAGTAATTTTATTTAAAAAAAAAAAACTGATTTGGATGTTGTGAGCACCTTATGTAACGATTACGCGTACCTATTACCTAACAGAGAACAATCTCTTGTTATCTATTATATACAGCGCACAATACCATTCCATATAAATATTAATTTCTTTAAAAAAAAACACCGTCACGCAGTGACGAATCTCTGGTGACGACGTCTATGCACATTGAGTAAGGGTTGACACATCGTACCCGCATTGGGGTACAATTCTAAGTTATCAGCCATATTTATCAGCATTATAAATTTCAAACAATATTTTTATTTGTAGCCATATTTGAGAAATTCTCAGTGATTTATTTTTATGTTTCAACTCGTAATATTTATAGGCATCTGAAAGACGTCAGTTTCATGGTTTAGTACATACGTAGCCACAATCCCCAAAATATTTTTTAAATTTTTTTGACTTTTATAATTTTTGTATTTATATTGGTAAAGGAGTGTTTTTTTTTTAAGTTACGCCAAAAAAAAGTTGTAATTTATGCGCTTGTTTGGCAGATTCCGTATATAGCTGGAAGCATGCTCCTTTATAATAGTTCCTATAGATATAAACATATTTGTCTTGTTTACCTTTAAATATCACAATTATCAAAATGTCGCGTCTCATAATTCGAAACGATTTACAAAGCAAATGGCAGCCCATTACACGCATTACGTTGTTATCATTTCGCGCATTCGCTTCAAGCAAGTACAGTAAATACGCACGTAACTTTGCCGCTACTGTGAAATTAGAAATATTTACAGAAAGCGTCACTTTAACATAAAATGGAGAAGAAGGAGAGGTCGGATAGCTTGCCGCTACTCGCTCGCGCGCGGCCACTACTACCCCTCGCTGCCCGCTTGGCGGTACCTACGCATTGAGTCAGTCAACTCAGAGCAGCAAAGATCCGTGCGTAGTACTGGACATGAAAGTGAAAAGGAGATAATGGTAATGACGTTATGCTCTGAGAAACCCCTAACACGCCAAAGTACCTATGCCACGGCGAAATCTTTATGCTTATATTTTTGTAAGACGTACCTCCTAAAAATGGTTCCTATTAGGAACCCTCATATAGTTTCTCCGTATCCGTCGTCCGTCTGCTTGTTCTTTATGACACAGCCGTTTTATTCAAACAATATTAAGAATTTTATACTGATATTTATTATAATTGTAGATAATTATTTGTACCGTCCACAGGTATGTGTTAAACTTTTCAAAATAAAAAAATAATTAAATTCTTGCGCTACAAGTTTGAGAATAAAAAATGAAATACCCCTTCGAGTGGTAGACCGTTGAATACCATATATGAGGTTTCATTGAAAGTTTTTCAAAATTATGTTCCTTATCAGCTATAAAGTAACCTTTTTAAGTATGTCATCCCTCATATTTGTTGTATTTCTTCTGAAATGTCTATAAACTAGCACTTGGTACGAATTTGATATCAAAATAACGACAATTTAGTGTAAATTATTTCACGACGTGTAGCCGAACAAGTTAATGCGTATATGGTTGAACGACAACTCCGAACAAACTCAAGATTTTGATTAAAATTTATGATAAGTTTTTGTTGGGAATGGCCACGGTATTTGTGTGTGAAAACCATTTAGTAATTACGCTTGGTGTCAGGTCAAAACCATTTATCTTTCTATATGCAATTACATTTACTTTAAGATTTAATGGCTAAAAAGGTTGTGTCATTGAAGCATTTTCTTTAACTTCATTATTATCTTACGAAACCTCTTGCTTAAGGACCATATAAGATTTTAAGGACTTATTTGTTAGGGTCGAAACCAAGTAAATGACTTTTGAAGAAAAATTTTCAACTTAACTTAATGCTATCCTTGACACGTAATTTGTACAACACTTAAATATTTTTTTTACTAAAATAATTCGTTGCATACAATTTCATTTTAAAATCTTTCCACGTGACATAATGTCATTTAGAATAGACCTCGCGACTTGACCCTGGGAGTCGCAGTAAGCAAACCGACGCTTATTTAACTTGTCGATTGCTTCATTATGTTTGCTTCGAAAGAAGTGATATTGTGTAACATGTACTCGTATTGCACAGCACGTATCTACGCGTATACTATGAGGAACTCATGAGAAAGTTTTATAGGTAAAACCAAAGCATTACAGTCAGTAAATACCCATAGCCAAGTAGGTAAAAGTTAGATGTTGCTACATAAAAAGGTCTAAGCTAAGAATCACTAGTGGTTGTTTTCTTTTCTACTTCCCTACTGAAAGCCGACTTGTGGTACAGTAAACAATAAAAGCGTACAAAAGCATGTATTAACAAAAGTAGAATTTATAGTGCAAGAATATAATAGTGTAGCGGTGTGATAAACATTATATTTCACTTATATTCAGATTTTCGAACCCGACGATAGACAAAAATAGTTTTTTTTTATACATTTAAACGGAAAATAACGTGGAATATTAAATACGACGTTTTGTTGTTTTGACATCTACAATTGACGCGCAAACGCAAAGGACAAAACAATTTACACAGATTTAGGCTAAAACGTTGAAAATATCAAACATAGTTACACAAACATGTCTGACTACAAAGCCTCGTTACGATATTGGCAAATATTTGTAACGTCAAATCATAGAGTAAATAAATTTGACACCAGCCTTTGTTCGTTAAATTGACTCAAACCGTCAAGGACGGGAAATGAGTTTAAGGTTGCGCTGACCGGTCAAATGCAAACAGCAAAAGTGATGATTCAATATTTTAGTGACGCAGTTTCAGAAAACCAAGCCGGACTTTTGATTTGTGTCCTCTCGAATGAGGTTTATATTAAAACAAACCATGATCCATCATAATTAGACAGACTGTACATTTTGTTAAATTACATAATTTATTTCATTTTTATGTTATTAAGAAAATCAATTCATAATTGTTTTGAAGTATTGAAATATTCGGTTTGTAGCATTAATTTTAGTACAACTTTATACGTAAAGAAAATGGGTAGATACCTAGGTACATACGTGGAAACTGAAAAATAGTTATATTATTTATGTTTTCAAACAACTTTAGTTTGCTTATAATATATTCGTCGCGTATCTCATAATACCACTAGAGCTAAAGATCTATTCATAACTTTTTACGTACTCGTTCTCGACATGAAACACAAAGCATAGCAATATTTGCTACCAAAGTTTCACAGCATAGCGAGAATGGATATATCTTTTTTTACGCACTGTGTCGCTGTTTCTGACTCAGGAAATGGCGTTATGCTAAATCGCGTCCGTGTCGCTATTCGAAACGGAGAGCGTAGTTTTAGGGATGCGTTTAGACGCACTCTATCCGCTACACATTACACATTAGGCGCTTCGAAGCGCGCGCTTTGCTGACGCGCGTTTTAAGCTAAAAAAATATGTCGAAGGTGTACATATGCAAGCGCGCGCTCTCAGAATTTCGTTCTAGCGTGCATCGCGCGGACATCAGCTGTGCACTTCTAGATATACATGCGCCACTATTTTTCCGTACATTCGATCGCGCGCCTTCATGTAGAGTGGAAATATTTTATAGCAAAATGGAGATCAAACACTTCGATACAGACTTATTTATCGATGACATACAAAAGCTCCCAGCTATATAGAACATGGAATGACCTGATTATAAGAATAAAATATTTATAAAACGTAATTAGGAGACGGTTGCAATTTTCCAATTTTCAAAAAAAATAAATGTGGCACTCGAGGACTGCCGCGGTAAAGCTATTGCATAGCATTTTGTATCAACTTCTGCAATTATAATTATTTATTTATTTTATTTATGCAGTTTTTTTTTGTTATTATTTTTTCTTCATTTTTCTTCAAATCTTTCTGACGCTGATAATATGCCCTTTGACGTGCATTAGTTTTTTTTTCTTCTTAGCTCTTTACGCTTTTCTTCTCTATAAAACGAAAATATCTAGGTATAAATAATAGGTATAAATAATTAGGTATAAATAGTGTAATGACACACCAAAACAAAATTATTCATTTAAAAAAAAATAACGATATTAAAAAGTGATTATCGAATTTCGCGCGATGTACATTTATATAGATATAATATCATATATACTTTCTCTGCGCGGCATTCATGTGCATTATCTATACACCAAAAACAAAGGTAGGTACTAAATAGTACACGTGCTTGGTTTGATGGTTTCTGTTATATACATAATGAAGAATGAATTTATTTATTTATATATACATATTGAGAATCTAAATTGAGAATTTAAACTATACACGTGTGTGTGTTTGTGTGTATAAAAGAGGGCTACTTTTAATATCGCTCATTTTAATATCAAAAATTTAGGTTATCTTTATAGCAGTATTATATTTTCAATTCAAAATAATACTGCATTTGTGATAATAATAAAATGTATGTATATAAATTACTCACTCATTTTCTTTCACTATTTTTTCGTGACTTTCTTCATTAATAATAGGTGCAACAGATTATAATAGATGGCGCAGTTTTAAAAAACGTACATCGCGCTATCAAAATTTTTCTCCGTGCGGCGTGCCCTTCGGAGTGGGGAGCGTGAGGTTTTTTTCGTTACGGAATTTCTGAATTCGATCCCCGAGCTCAAGACCCGCGATAGAAGCTATGCAATAGCTTAAAAAAAACTTTTGGGTGAGTATAATTATTTATTGATTTTTGCTATACTTATGTCATATTTAACGACCGCTTAACCTAGTGGGCAGCGACCCTGCCTCCGAAGCTGGAGGTCCCGGGTTCGAATCCCAGGTCGGGTCAGTATTTATATGATGAATATTAATACTGGCACCGGGACTCGGTAGTTATATGTATGTGGTGTATTCGCTTGGTACCCAAAATACAAGCTAATGCTTAGTTTGGGACCTAGACGTTGTTGTGACTGTGTGTTATTATATATTATTATTGTGTTATTTGGCAAGTACTTAAATCATGTTGTCTTGCCATGATAATTTCATTAATTATTAAGCGCTGGTATAGGAGCCACACACAAGCTATCACTTCGACGTCCATTTTCCAACTGAGTCAGAAGTACTTATGCTAATATTACTAACGCTTGTCAAACGCCGTACAAAGCGCGCTGTTTGTACGCTATAAACGCGCGTCGAACGCAACGCCAAGCGCCTAATATGTACTCGCTCTCAAACTGCGATGCGAGTTCACAAAGCAATACAGTTCCAAAAAAATGTTTTGTAATGTCTTGTACGAGTTGTACGTAAACGAGTTAGCAGAAAGTTATTTATCAACCTTTTACTGTATTGCTAGGAGTAATGCTGTATTGTTATCACGGAGAAAGTAATAAAGTCTAAACCAACCAAAGTTATTTGAAAATATAATTAACTAGACAAGCCTATAAAAAGAAAACTTTGCATTTTTTCTATGCATTAAAGTTATTAAAGACTCACCATTTTCAAAATGATTAACATTTTTTTTTAAACTACAAACCTATTAAAAGATGAGATAATTCAATAATCTGCTTGGTTTTGCATCTGTGTCAATATTATAGTGAGTGATCACTTTTCGCCAATTGCATTGAAGAGTAGCCAGTTAGCGTATAATACCTACTAAGTTTTGAGTTTCCAAATTATTTCATTAAAATAATGTTCAAGCCCTCTCACCCTGGGGGGGAGACCTAAGCCCCTGCAGTGGGGTATTAATGGGCTGCTGGAATGGAACAGAATGTTCTAAAATATTGAAAGTGATCGCACAAACATTACTTTAACTGAGGTCAGTTAAACATAACATTACCTAACTATCGTTTATTGGTTTAGCGCCTTTTATAACTTGATGTATAATAACGAAAATCAAAATAATTACATATTAATGGATATGTTAACCATTTCCTTCTTAAGTAAAGTTTAAATAATATAATTATGTACTCTAAATTAAAATCTAATTTTAAAAAAAATCTTAAAATATCTACAAATTAAAAATATTATATACCTATTAGGCCAAGAAAAGTAACGGCCCCCTAGACATAATTCCGAAACTCGTTGTTTTTAATATTTTATCGGATATTATTATTGAGTATAAAATATTAATTAGATACATGATGTAAAAAATCCCCGGTGGTAACCGTTTTTTATAAAAATCATGACATTTCATTTACTACCTAACTTATTTCTAAAAGCAAAATAGGTAACCAAATACCTTGTTAGTATAATTTTGTGGTGCAATAAAATGCTATCACTTAATAGCAAAATTAAACTGAAACCAAATTCGCAAGTATGTTTTCTTCACAATTTTCATTTGAGTTCAATATCTAGATAAGCAAAAATGATAACTATGATATTTGTTTCTGCTTATGCTATTTTGCGTCTTTTTAAACATTTAAGAAAAAAATTAAACATTTATTTTTTACGTTTTAATAATAATGGATTTTCTCAGTAGTTAAAAATAGTAACTGCGATTTTTTTGTTTAATAAAACATTTTCGTGTACTGCAATCACGTTTTCATCAAAATTAAACATGGTAATATCACGCCTATGAAATTGAAACTTTAAAAATACGCACGTTACAGTAGTGTACTGTGATGTATATGGTGCAGTGGCAGGAAAGCGAGCTGCTCGGCGACCATGGATGTATACATGTCTGGATTAATAATTATGAAAAACACCAACATTTATCATCTTCAGCATGTCATCGAAGAATATCTTGGTACCGAGTTCGTAAACTATATGTTGCCTATTATAATCCTCTTGTCTCAAAGTTAAATATTATTTTTAATTTTTGGGTTTAAGTTTTTGAAGTCGATTTTTATATTTGGTATTTTTGTAAACTGTAAAATATTTTTTATTATTGTTGTAAATATTTCCTTATTAATTACAATGTAATGAATAGTTAATATGTTTTAATTGAATCATATATGTATTTATACATATGAACGAAAGAATGACATGACGTCAGTTATTTTACTCCATAAATATGGTCATACTGTATTTCTTACCATCTTGACCCGTTTTTTTTTTATTTTATTCCAGGGTGCCATCTTTTTATATGTGTTGTTGAAATCGGGGGGTCATATAAAATATAATTCGGGATAACACCGAACCAATTGCATGACTTTTTACAGTTAAGGACAAGAGTGACTCAAAAATAAAAAGTATTTCAGGCGTGGGGGGCGAAAAGATGACTTTTTTCAAATCAGAAAACAAATTGCGTTCAGTCGCTTACTAGCGTTAGCGACTACACATACTGCGAACTATGGAAATCGATGAACTCTCAAAAACGGCAATATAAAAAAAATTCAAAATTGTAAAGTAAAGACCAGCTTTCGACTGTCTGTGCGCTTGTAAATTTGTTTGTAACACAGCTACGGCCAAATGAGTTGTCCAACTTTTCTGAAATTTTGCATGAAAATTCTTTAAAATCTAAATGGTGGTAATCTAGTGGTACGTAAGGGCTGCGTTTCGAATGCAAGAGGTCGTAGGTTTAAATTCTGGTTAACAGGTATGTATATACTAATGTGTTTTTTCAAATGTTACATTATACTATCATCATCATCATCAGCCCCTGTCTCTCCACTGCAGGATATAGGCCTCTCCCAAGGCTCGTCACCACACACAGTCCTCCGCCTTTCGCATCCAACGGATTGCCTTGTTTCTAATTTTATCCAACAAAGAAATACCGAGCATAGCCCGCTCCATAGCACGTTGAGCGACTGTAAATTTGTGGACCAGTCCTGCCATGAGAGTTCTAGTTTCGGCACCGTACACGTCATTGTAGGTATAACGCATTGGTTAAAGACCTAGGTCTTCATACATTGTGGTAGTGACGACGACAAAAGATGATGGACCTTCCCGAAAGCAGCACAGCCCAGCTGAATTCTTCGGTCGGCCTCTTTGTTGAAGTTGTGTTTGCCTAACTGCACAATCTGTCCTAGGTAGACTTAGTCATGTTTCAAGAGTCGCACTCTCTACAGTTACCGGTCTCGAAAGAATATGTTTGTTGAACAAAACTTTCGTCTTATCCAAGTTGATCCCGAGGCCTACCCGCCGAGAGGCGACATTGAGAGCGTTAACCATTCCGCTGAGCTTTTCCAGCAACTCTGCCATGATGACTATGTCAGGAGGTGAGAGATGTATTCGCTGTTGACATTAATGCCTCAAATTTTCAGTCTAGCATCTTGGAAACACCTTCCAATGCGTTGGTGAACAGTTTTGAAAATATTACATCTCCTTGTTGCACACTTATTCGCAATTGAATAGGTTCCGTTCGCTAGCCCTGGACAATCATTGTCGCGGTTTTGTACAGACATTTCAGCACCTCAGTATAATAACAGTCGATTCGGCATCGCTGTAAGCATTCCAGAACAGCCCAGGTCTTGACGGAGTGAAATGCCTTCTCCAGTCCACAAAAAATAGAGGTTGATTATACTCCTCCGTTTTTTGAATAATCTGCTTCAGCGTATGTATGTGGTCTACGGTGCTGTAGCCTTTCCGAAACCTGGCCTGCTCAGGGGGCTGAAATCCGTCAAATCTTTGGGCGAGGCGACTCATGATGAAACGAAAACACCTTGTACACTTGTACACATGTCTGAGGAGTGAGGTCGGTCTATAATTCTTAAGGTGCGTTTTGTCTCCTTTTTTTGAAGAATAGGATGACCGTACTCTCACTCCATGTACTCGACGTAACACTTCTGCGTATGCCAGAGTTGAATAGCTTCTGAAGCTCTTTCAGGGCTGGTGCCCCGTTTGCTTTCAGAAGCTCTGTCGTGATGCTATCAGCGACGGGTGTTTTGCCATTTTTTAGCTGCCTCAGAGCTAATCTGACCTCGCGCAGGCCGACATCAAGAATATCATCTGTGTAGTGTCGGGTCAACCGAGCTCTCCGGTCACTGCTGTCGCGGGTTGCAGGGAGAGGTGCATGTACGGCATATATTTTTTTATTAAAATGTCTCTATCTCAGCGACTGTCTCTGATTTTGAGGAGACAATTTTGCTGTCGCGAGTCCTGAGCTTCGCCAGTTGGCTTCTACCAAGTTGCTGAAGGAACACTTTCAAACCTTTGTTCCACTCGATTGCTTCTTCGATACGTTTTGTATTGAAGAGGCGATGGTCCCGTCGTATCAGCTTCTTGGTTTTCCTGTTCAGAGCCAGGTCTAACGATACTTTTTCTAGTAACTTCTCACGTCCCTTTCGCATGAGATCCAGTGTCTCGCTGGAGAGTTTAGACTCCTCGCCTTTCCACCTCCATTATAATATTTTCTGCCCACTTCTCTGATAACACTGATCAGGTTGCCCGCCATGGCGTCAACATTCGTCGTGGTTTACAGCGCGTCGAATCGGTTTCGCAACTCCAGCTGAAAAGCTTCGGAGCCGGTGTTGGCTTAGGACGATGGCGGCCAGAGCTTGAACTTCATCAGACGGACTCTTTCAAGCCTGTAGTTGATATTCAGAGTTCATCGGACTAGTGAGTCGTGATAGCCCAAAGCGCAACGAACCTGTCTCAAATTTATAAGGCCATAGAGCCATGGTTCGAACCTGGGCGTGTACCAATGAGTTTTTCTGACTTAAGTACATAACTATCAATGACTCCGTGCCTCGGAGAGCACGTTAAGCCCAAACCGTAAAGGAACAGCGTGGTTGAACTTGTTGATCACTGAGACATCTCTGAATATTCGCCTTTTATTCGTCATGATAAGGTCTATCTCGTTCCTGGTCACTTTATCGGAACTTTGCCAGGTCCACTTCCTCTGTGACGTTTCCCTGAAGGAGGAGTTTATCAGGAACAAACCCTTCATTTCGAGAAAGTTTGCCAGCATTTGCCCCATCTTGGATTTGTCGCTTTTTGTACTCACATTTTGGCGTTGAAGTCCCCCATAACAACAGTGAACTGAGTCGAGCCCGTATGATGCATAGCTTTCGCTACGTCGTCATACACTGCCGTCGTCCGTCGTCCGAGTGAGTCGAAGTTGGCTTATACCTGTATAACCTTTAGGCATCACCTGTCGGTTAGTTGCAATACAAGGTAAGGAGTCGACACACTGGAGATCTCCGGTACGTTGTTGACAAGGACTATGTTGACAAAAAACCCGACACCACCTTTGGAGGGCTGATCGCCTTCTCGGAAGCAGAATAAGTTATCAGAGCTCAGGTTTACGTTTAAGGAGGGCAGATGTTTGAGTTACAACAATTTACAGTTAGACGCAAGGCAAAGGTGCTCTGAGATAATTAACTATGATAATTGATAATTAGCAATGGCCCAACGTAACCGAATAATTATCATTTACACATTGCAAACGATCTTGTTTCTAACTTTATTGTAAACGACAATAAAGTTAGAAACGACAATAAAGTCGACATTCAGTCGTAATTGGTGTCGTTTAATTTCGGCCATCGTGGTTAATTTTTGAAGACACCCGATGTGACCACTGCGTTGCGTCTGACTATACACTATGATATACACGGGAACGCGTCAGGTTGACACAGCGAATGAGGGTTTGACAGGCGTGCTCACATGCTGACATGAGTTCGCGTGCTGTTGCCCAGTCGCCCGCCACATGAATCAGCTGGCTAATTGTCGAACGATCGCGCAGGGTTTAGTACTATAGTGCACTAGTGATTTTAAGTCGGCCGATAGTTGTTTAATAGTTTGATTGAATAGGGATCGGCAATGGTTTTCGATAGTTCGATCGTTGGACTTGTAATCGTCAAATGCGCGCACTGCCATATTATAGCTCCATACTCATTCCCTGAACAATCAAACCATCAGCCAACAACTAGAAATCACTAGTGCGCGAAGGCCCTTAGTTTCGTAGCGTGCATCATCTCGGTCAACCTCTATTTTTTATTTACTTAATGAAGTCTATTGGTGATATGATACCTAACTATATAAATTTTTTTGGATGGTTTTTAAAATTTCAATTTGTATATATATGTATGTATACATGTATGTACGCACGCATGTACAGCCTAAACGGATTGATGGATTTGAACATGTGAAGTGTCGTTGGATTCGTCTTAATTGTTGGAGAGACATCATATTTCAATATAAGGCCTGTGATTCAAAAAAGTTTGGATGAAATGAATACAATTTTTTTCATTATTACAGCAACATGGGTATCAAATGAAAAATATTAAACAGCTTATTCTTAATATATATAATACTAGCGACCGCCCGCAGCTTCGCTTGCGTAGACTACAAATTCCTGTTATATGTACTATTAACGTTCGAGATGGTTTATACGTACTTTTTGCTGGAACCAATTTTGGTCACACCCATTCAAACTTTCAATCTTCATTCCCCTTCCACCTTTTAAAAAACCGATACAATTTTTCATCTCCCGTTTCCCACTCTTAAAATGTGAAAATCTAAAAACCCTGAAACACGTCATTATTTAAGTCCCTCCATTCCCATCCTTAAGTTTGAAATTTCTAAAAAAGCCTTTTTTAACTTTATAGTGCTCACGTTATAAAATAAACTTATGTTCCAAATTTAAGCTTCCTAGACTTAGTACTTTCGGCTGTACGTTGCTAGATCAGTGACGACAAACGACAGACAGATAGACAGACAGACAAACACAAAAAGTAGCTTATGACACTCTTGACAACCTTCTTTCACGTCTGCAAAGTTTCATTAAAATCTGTTCAGCCGTATTGGAAATTAGCTCGAATAGATAAAATTGAATTGAATAGACGTACAGACAAACAGACGGACAAAAAGTAGCTAATGTCGAATATCTTGACAACCTTTTTTCCCGTCTGCAAAGTTTCCTTAAAATCTGTTTAGCCGTTTTGGAGATTAGCTCAAATAGACAGATACACGTACAGACAGACAGACGGACAAAAAGCAACATTTGTTAGTTTTAATGACCTTCTTTTCATATTTATTGATGTTTCATTTAAATAGGTTTAGACATATGGACGTACAGACAGACATACAAAAAGTTCTGTATGTCACATATGGAAAGGGTGTAGTCAAAAGATTACATCCTGTTATATGTGTAAAGTTTCATCAAAATCGGTTAAGCCGTTTTGGCCGAAGCCGATTTGCTCGAATAGACAGACAGTTCGTTTTCATGTGTATAGCCTATAACTCTCCGCTAGAATCAGGCTATCAAAGGTAAAAAGAATTTTTCAAATTCGACTGGTAGTTTCAGAGATTAACAAATTCAAACAAACAAACGAACGAACGAACGAACGAACCAACCAACCAACCAACCAACAAACAAACAAACAAACAAACAACCAATCAATCAATCCATCAATCAATCATTCAATCAATCATCAAATCAATCAGAATGCGCGACGGAAGCTCTCAAAAGGAATAATTTTTCCCGTTTTTGCAACATTTTTCATTGATGCTCCACTCCTATTGGTCGTAGCGTGGTGTAGTATAGCCTATAGCCTTCCTCGATAAATGGACTATCCAACACAAAAATAATTTTTCAATTTGAATCAGTAGTTCCTGAGATTTGCGCGTTTAAACAAACAAATGAACGAACGAACGAACGAACCAACAAATAATCAATCAATCAATCAATCAATCCATCAATCCATAAATCAATCAATCCGTAAATCAATCAATCAATCAACAAATCAATCAATCAATCAATCCATCAACCAATCCATCAATCCATAAATCAATCAATCAATTAATCCAACAGTCCATCAATCCAAAAATCAATCAATCAATCAATCAACCAATCAATCAACCAATCAATCAATCAAACAATAAATCAATCAATCAATCAACCAATCAATCAACCAATCAATCAATCAAACAATAAATCAAACAATAAATCAATCAATTAATCAACCAATCAATCAATCAATCAATCCATTAATTAATCAATCAAACAAACAAATAAACAAACAAACAAACTCTTCAGCTTTATAATAAGTATTTCTATTATATAGATTAATAGATTATAAGATAAGAAAATAAGATAATACTGAAAACCGTATCAAAGTCTATTGGTTTGGAAGTAAAAAGTTAACGAACAGAGGCAGACAGCGAATTTATTTTCTCCCGCTATAGTTTTTAAATTTCAATAAAAACTGTTAAGATATTAATTTAAATTGTATGATGTAAAGGGCAATTATAATATGCATGAAATGCTTAAGACAACTAACGTATTTAATTTGATAAGGATTAATATCACGTTTAAAAAACATCTTCGCAAATAGTACATTATGTTGAACAAATTTGATTGTCATAAAAAAAGTTATAGTAAGTTAACCTTAAAAGATACACATATGCTGTCGCCGACTTTTGGTTAGAACTTTTAAAGGGGTACAATTTCGTAATACATGATTTTTGCTTAACATCAACCGTTTACGCAGCGCGCGCGACGGAAGCTCTCAAAAGGAATATTTTTTCCCGTTTTTGCAACATTTTTCACTGATGCTCCACTCCTATTGGTCGTAGCGTGATGTAATATAACCTATAGCCTTCCTCGATAAATGGACTATCCAACAAAAAAATAATTTTTCAATTCGAACCAGTAGTTCCTGAGATTTGCGCGTTCAAACAAACAAACAAACTCTTCAGCTTTATAATATTAGTATAGATATTATAACACTTTATACTACGATTTTAGCATAAACTATAGAAAATATTTTTAACATTAAGACAGCAACTAAAATAGACGATTGATCGGTCGCCGCACGTGCGCTATTACTAGGTTCCGCGCTATCTAAATACTGCAGCTCTGTGAATGCGCCTACTTTATATTGTAGTGTGTGTAAAACAATTTGCAAGGATACCAGTGTGCAGAAAAATTGTGTTGCCAGATTGTCATCTGATTATTAGAAAAAAATATTTTGTGGTTAGTAGTTATGTTACTGGTTATGAATGTAGTTCAAAAAATATTTAAAAACTGGTGAAGTGCGAGTCGGACTCTGCCACCGGTTGCTTTCAAAATTGATATGTATGGGTCCGCGTAGATTCTGATCATATCTCTGGTCAAAATTGAAAAAAAAGTGGCCTTCATTACAAACTTTTTAGTAAGTTTTTTAGTAAATTTTGATAGCACTCTATCAAGTTCCTAAAAAATACAAAATGGCGGCCACATTTCTCAATTTCGACTGATCACAGATTCGTTATTGGAGTCCACGCGGACCCATAAATATTGATTTTGAAAGCAATCGGTTCAGTTACTAAAAAGTTCAAAATGGCGGCCACTTCTTTTTACCACAGATTCGTGATCGGCGTACACGCAAAAGTCATATCTGTATGATAGTATAATTTAATATCTGCTTAATTCTTTTTTCAGCTAATAACTTTTTCTCGTTTCTGTTGAGTGGTTTTATTTTATATCAACTAATTTTAAAATGTATGCGTCGGGAATATTTGTTCTAGGACCAGTCAAGGGCACGAGTAAATTTTTATGATTTAGATAGTAGACCTCCATCAAATCAAAACGTACATTGTTTGTAAATTAAATTCGACATTACATTACATTGTAAAGTTTTTACAGAAGAGTTAATAATTAGCACACACACACACAGCACGTTCAAAGACTAAATCAGGGTGTCACACATATTATGTTCTATTTTAAAATTTATGTAATGCGATCTTTTTTTTTAAATTTACAGTGTTTTTTAGTTGTTTTATAAACGGCCAGTTATAAAAACATGAGTCGTATATCCAGCAAAAAGTTTCGAAATTTCGTAAGCTTGGATGATGTAGGTACTACGAGTTTGGTTGTGGGTTGTCCATTAATCACGTGACGCTCAAAAGGTTTGACAACAAAAAAAATAAAAACCGACTTCAAAAACATAAACTAAAAAGTTGAAAATAAAATTTTCACTTTAAAGAAAGGTGCATTAACAGGCAGCATATAGTTAATGAAGTCGGTGCCTACTCACTCAGACACTTTAAATTGTGTTCTTATTTTGTTATATTTATAAATATATCATTGTTGTAATTGTTATTACCTGGTAAGTACCCATTTAAAGTGTCTGAGTTGGCACCGACTTCATTAACTATATGCCGCCTGTTAATGCACCTTTCTTTAAAGTGAAAATTTTATTTTCAACTTTTTAGTTTATATTTTTGAAGTCGGTTTTTATTTTTTTTGAAAATTATTTTATTTTTCAATTTTTAGTTGAACGCATCTGTAACTTATTTGTATTTAGTATAAATGGGGCTACTAAACGCGCTACTCTAATGAGACAGAACCGCGATTACGCAAAGTAAATTCAGTGTTAAATTAACGCATCAGCATGCCTAGTAGGCAGTGGTATTCCTATGTAAAACTTCAATCTTAATTATTATTTTTGTGCGAACTGAACATTTTGGCACATTCAACCGTATGAAGGAAGCCCAACAAAAAGTAACTGCTGTAAATCGTTGAGGAATTCCCTCGACTGTTTATGGTCTTCATCATCAGACCTGTAATGGCACTTATAACCCATATGAGTGCAAAGTTCTCTTCAATAGAAATGAATTAAGTCCAAACACCAGGTAATTGCTGTAAATCGTTAAGGAGTTCCCTCGATTGTGTATGGTCTCCATCATCAGATCTGTAATGGTACTTATAACCCATATGGGTGCAAAGTTCTCATTAATAGAAATGAATTAAATCCAAACACCAGGTAATTGCTGTAAATCGTTGAGGAGTTCCCTCGATTGTGCATGGTCTCCATCATCAGACCTGTAATGGCACTTATAATCCATATGGGTGCAAAGATCTCATCAATAGAAATTAATCAAGTCCAAACACCAGGTAATTGCTATAAAACGTTAAGGAGTTCCTTCGACTGTGTATGGTCTCCATCATCAGACCTGTAATGGCACTTAAAATCCATATGGGTGCAATGATCTCATCAATAGAAATAAATCAAGTCCAAACACCAGGTAATTGCTGTAAGTCGTTGAGGAGTTCCCTCGACTGTCTTTCAGCTCCATCATCAGATCGACTCCCAACCTTCATTAAATAATACTAGTAGTCGTACTTTATCAAAATACTTTAAATACGATACTTTAAAATACTATTTTCGAAGGTGGCCCTCGATTTCTCTGGGATCCCATCATCAGATCCTGGTTTCCTTATCATGGTACCATTTCGGAGATATCTCCCTTTCACAAAAAAAAAAATCATCCGATTCGGTTCATAAACAACGAAGTTATCCCTCAACACACATAAAAAAAAAACATATATACGGTCGAATTGAGTAACCTCCTTCTTTTTTGAAGTCGCTTAAAAATCACGAAATATCACTAGAAGGGAGGGGGGGAATTAACGTGGCAATTAATTCTATGAAAATTGAAGAAAATTGTATAAAAGCTATTTCGTTTTATTTTCCATATGACGTGCCGTTGCAAGACTTCATCCTTATTCGCAACAATATCGATTGGTGCAATAATACAGGCTGTTATATCTTTACAAAATCAGTAAAATTATTTATCATGTTGTCTGCTTAAGTATCATAATTTGCTTGTTGATAATTCTATACAAAAAACTAAGGGCCTATGTATCTCATCTTTCTAAACAATTTAGTTAGGTATTATCTATATAAACAATGAACATTGCAATGCTTGCGACTTGCGACAGCGCGGTCGGGAGTTAAAACACAAAGAAATTGCGACCTTATTCTACAAAAAATACCGTTTATATTGAAACGTTAATATGAAAAATTATCAATTAATTATTAATTTTTACATTTGTTAATTAATCGCACACATTTATTGTTTAATTTTTTACTTCAAATACTTATAATAATACAAAGGCATAAATTAAACACTTTTGAAGTAGTTACTAATTTTGCTTTTCCAAAAAATTACAAAATTTGTGACTTTACAATTCTGCAAAGTGAATTTGTTTAATTTTTAATAAGTTATTAACACACATATTATTCTATTCAGAATAAATTGTTGAATTACAGTTACGTATAATTTCTGGTAAGATAAGCCAAAAAATTTGTAGCTTACGGAACCTTCTTTATTAATGATAGTCCCGATTGATTTATTAGTTTAATTTTGATTTTTTTTACTAGAATGCAAGCGTTATATTCTAAAAGAGGTACTTTTACAAAGTTATTTATTATGATGTACTTATGAAATCAAATAAAGTTAAAAAAATTGTTTATTAGTTTTTTCGCATTGACGCGGAGCTTTAAAATGTTTAATTCTTTTTATTTTATCTATTACTAACAATAATTTATGTCATCGAAAAAGAAAATTACAGTTATCGGTTTTTTTTCCAGGTTTCCCTTGTTTCCTTAGCCTATATTAATAATTATCAATATGTTTCTAGTTGGCAAGCATGGTAAATTTTTTGTGTATTTGTAAATAAGGAAAGGCTTTCGAGTTCCGTATGAAACTGTTGGAATTTTCACTACTTGATGAGAAAATGGAAATATTTATTGGAAAAATAAATATAAAAATTTGGCTACAATAAGGCACGTAATTAAAGGAAATCGATATCATGAAATGATTTGCCTTGGCCTGGTATTATTTATGTACTTACACTAGACTTAATGCAATAATTATAGGTTGACCTACTTTTTTTGTTTACAGAGAAGCCGACGTCAGACTAAATGCATGACAAAAAACTGAATGTATTGAATTCATTGTTTACACCTAATGTAAAATACACACAGACCAGTCAACCTATAGACCACGCTTTAATACTGACGATACTGACGTTCAGTATGAAAACGAAATCACCAAAAAGTGGCGGGGTGCGGGGAGAAGTCGGCTAGTTTTCATTGGCTCGTTCAAAATTGACAATTTAATGGCTTCCGACGTGCTTCCAACTGACGGCTCACTAGTGACGTAGTTATGTAGTGTCACTACTTAGCCTTGGCGAATGCTCCTCCCTGTCAAAGCGTGGTCTATAAGGTTGACTTGTCTGTGAAAATACACTAAAACAAGTTTATCGATTAGGGATGAGGAATCGGATATGGTTTGATAATGTCTTGCTGAGTTTGTTCTATATTTATGATGTTGAAGCACCTACCCAACGACAATATATCGCTGGTATTCAGAGTTTCGACAAAGTCGTGCCACTCTCAGCATCACACCTCCTCCAAGTGAACCAAAAATAGCGGTAGCGCCTGAAAATATCGTTGCTATGCAAAAAACTATACAAGGTGACCGAGCAGACCGACATGTAATATACGAGTATATCCGAGCAACTATGGATATCAAAATCACTGCAGTTCACATTTAGTTTAGTTTGACGACCGCTTAGCCTAGTGGGTAGCGACCCTGCCTACGAAGCTGGAGCTCCCGGGTTCGAATCCCAGGTCGGGTCAGTATTAATATGATGTATATTGAACTGTTACCAGGTCTTGGTTGTTATATGTGTGTTCTGTTTTCGCAAAAATATTTATATATGTATACATTATAAAGAATATTGAAGTATGTTTATCAGTTGTCTAGTAACCCAAAACACAAGCATAATACTTGCTTGTTTTGGCACTAGATGACGCTGTGTGGGAAATCCCATGTATTATTATTATTATTTAGTCATACGCCTACGAGACGGCGCCCTTAAGGCACCGCTTGTCAAAGGCATTAACACACCGGACGCATCCTCAATGCGTCCGGTCGTTGTTCATGTCAAACCCTATACACTCTCCGGAGTATAGGTTGAGGATGTCGTTTAGCCGGTCGGGCTGCACCTTCTGTGTAGAAATCTCAACCCGGCACTATCTGCGCGGTAGGTAGGGTGCGGAGGTGTCTGTATGCAGATTCAGCCCTCACTAAATTAAAAAAAAAAATGCAGTTCACCCTATTTCGGTCAATGAATAGGGTACCAGAAATCTAGTTTCCCGGGGGGTACCCCTTAATTCGTCTAAATAGCAAAAGGCGGCTCGTGTTGATTGGTGCAACTGGTGTGGTGGTATTCTGCAATGCTTCGACACAGGGAAGTCTGAAGCCGTTTCTATAATATAGTTTCCGCATAATACTCATTATCATACTTAAATAATCTTTATAATATATACATACTTATATAGATATTATACACCCAGACATGTAACAAACAGACATTTTAATGTTCGCAAACATTTGTCCAGGGCAGGAATCAAACCCGCGACCTTCGGTTCTACAGTTAGGGTCTCTAACCACTCAGCCAATCGGTCAGTTAGTCATTGCTTAGGCATAGAAAAATTGTTTTTATAAAATTAAAAATAACAATATAATAATATCTGGGACATCCCACACAGCGCCATCTAGTCCCAAAACAAATCAAAACTTGTATTATGGGTACCAGACGACTGATATACATACTTATATTTTCTTTGTAATATATACATATATAAATATTTTGCACCCAGACACGGAACAATTAGACATGTTCATGCACAAAATGTATATCCCGGGCGGAAATCGAACCCGCGACCCTTGGCTCCACAGTTAGGGTCTCTAAACCTTTCGGCCAATCAGTCAGTCGTAGTCATATGACGACCGCTTAGCCTAGTGGACAGCGACCCTGCCTGCGAAGCTGGAGGTCTCGGGTTCGAATCCCAGGTCGGGTCAGTATTTATATGATGAACATTAATACTGGCACCGGGTCTTGGTTGTTATATGTATGTGGTGTCTTCGCTTGGCACCCAAAATACAAGGTAATGCTTAGTTTGGGACCTAGACGTTGTTGTGATTGTGTGTGTTATTATTATTATTATATATTTGTATTTTGGTTTAGGGGATTATTTGAGGGGGTGGACCAAATATTTCAAAATAATCTACGAGGTTACCTGGGTTACCATGTGCTTGCGGGCCTGGGGTGTAAGGTGTAAATAATACCTAATATTTCGTTTGAATTATGCAATATTTAGCGACACTACACGATCCTAGTCGATAGGCCTAATCGAAATTAAAAACTTAACATCGCATTACTGGTGACATTGTCGTCACAATTTTTAGTTAAAATCGTCTTTATACTTTTAACAACAAAGTCTAAACTCGCATGCGCGTTAAAACGCATCCAAAGTAATGATTTAGAACCGATGACGCAAACAATCACAAGTGAAACCTAATTGCGATAAGTTACACATTGGTATTTTGTTACGCAAATCGTATTTAAAATAGTGGATAAATATGGAGCCCGATTCAAGCTTCGGGCTTCGCTAACGCTAACGCAGCCGAAGGGAAGAAAGAAACAAATATATTGTAAAATATTTGTCGCTTGCTATTCCATAAATAATAGGGATTTTTCTAATGATTATTGATATATTTTGGAGTAAATTAGTTAATTGAAACTGTTGGTCGCTAGAAAATTTTGTTGCGCATCTTATGGCGTCATTATTTATACGCGAAATATGCTATGTAGAGATATTAAAATTGAAAATATATCGACACAAAAGAAATACTCAATGAACTGTCTGTAAAATTATATACGATTTATTACATTTTTATGTACCAAAAAGTGTGTAAAAATTATTGAAAGTGAAGAAATTAGATTTATTTTTCATAGCGAGATTAGATTACTTACTTCTTACAATACTTCGCAATGGGACATACAAAACAGGTACAATATCGTGGTATATGCATCTTTTTTTATCCTAGAAAAAAGTGTATCCTGTAAGCGTCCTAGACGGAATATTATAACAATCAAAAGAAACGAATAAATAAATATAATCCATAAAAGTACTAATTGACTAGAAGCCCTTTTCTACGTTTACTGTCTAACCGCTTATACTATAGCTAGCTGGTGCAAGATAACGAATTTTAGTCCGAGTTTCAGTGCGCTAAATCCCCGCGCGCCGCTCTTCAACCTCGACAAATCTCCGCGCGCCGGTTTCAACCCCCCAAAATGCGTACCGTCATCTCGATACTGTGAACTGACATTTACTACTCTATTAAAACCAAAACGCAGCTGTCAAATTAATTTACTCTATGATATAATCGAATAAACATAATTTCATGTAGGTAAATGTGAGAAAAAAAATATTTAAATCGGTTAAGAAACGGGGGAGTCACAGATACTGTTTGGATGCTGTTTATAAATGCATCTCAGATTTTTTTTTAGCAATAAGTAACCATAAATTATATAAATAAAGAATTTGCCCAAGCAGGCCGTAATAGCTAATACAACCTCTGTTGACATTTTAATATGATCTACGGGTACATTATCTTGATACACTATACGAAGATAGCAAATGCACGCGTGTTCCCAAAGTGCAATAACCCGCCCAAAGCCGGTGCATCGACTTGCTTTAGGTCGACGCACCCACGACCCGTTACTGACCAATACGGGATCCAAACAAAAAATATAAGATTGACCGAAACATCTCACGAAATCTGCAGGACTCGAGCCACGTGTTTTAGTTTAAATAATTACTGGCGAAGCTAAGGGCCAAATACATGTGCACGCGAAACCGACAAATCTGCATTAAAAATTTGATAGATATGTACCGTAATAGAGTAAATGAATTCGATAGCAGCTGCGTTTGGTTTTAACTCCGAACAATAGCTTTTAGCAAGCTTTTAGCTTTTAGCAAGTGCCGTGATAGCCCAGAGCGCAACGAACCTGTCTCAAATTTATAAGGCCATAGGGCAATGGTTCGAATCCGGGCATGTACCAATGAGTTTTTCTGACTTAAGTACACAATATCACTGACTCCGTGCCTCGGAGAGCACGTTGAGCAGTCGGTCCCGGACGCTATCAATAGATGGCGGTCGTTACAATCCCCAACCCGCAATGGAGTAGCGTGGTGGCTTTAAGCTCCAAAACCCCCTCCTCGCCCTGGGGGAGGCCTAAGCCCCTGCAGTGTGGTAAAATGGGTTGATGATGATGATGAATAGCTTTTAAGTTTTAATAGAGTTAGAAATGTCACTTTACAGTATCGAAAATGTCGAACGCAATTTCGCGCGGATGAAGGCTGGCACGCAGGGACCTCGCGGACAGAAACCGGACCGAAATTCACCACCTTACACTAGCTAGCTAGAGTATTAGTGGTTAGACGGTAAGCGTAGAAGAGGGATTCTAGTGAATTCATACTTTTATGGTAAGGACCGTATCAAGAGGTCTTTTAATCTATGCATACGCCTCTATTAGCTACGTGTTTTTATTTGAGGATCCATATCTCAAAATGGAAAAGAAACCCTTAGGATCACTTAGTTGTCCACCTGTCTGTCTGTCTGTCAAAACAATTTTTTTTCAAGAACTCGAGGAGATATCAAGTTAAAATTAATAGTAAATACCATGTAAATACTTAAGTCTATGGTCCTCCTCGTAGTCTATGGTCCCTTGAAGATGTAAAAAATCAAATATGAAAGGCAAAAAGTTAGGTCTTACAACGCAACGTAAGCAAAGGAATCAATCCGAAAATGGTTAATTTGTAGTTATATATTATACCAAAATATTTTTTAAATATTTTTAAATCGAAATATGTGTTTACGTGACATTCTGGCGGCCAGTAGGTAGCGATAAACACGTCAATTTACGTTTGTTTATACAGGGCACGAGTCTATCTCTTGGCCGATTTTTTTTTAAATTATGTATTTACTAATCAAAAAGATTGTGATTATGACACGAAGATTCAGCATCCGCCCATCGTGACCTTCGAACATATATGCACAGAGCTAGAGATTCTTTACACAAACGTTATCCAAATAACTATCTATAGATTTCTGATACTCATGTGTTTTTAACAAACATCATCATCAGCCCGTGTCTCTCCACTGCAGGATATATGCCTCTCCCACGACTCACCACCACATACGGTCTTCCGCCTTTCCCATCCGATTAACCCAATATGGTGCTTTAGGTCATCAGCCCACCTAACCTGGGACCGTCCAACGCTAAATAAATAACTATAATAAATAAGGAACACACTATATAAAACAATTAATTTGTACAGGTCAAAGTACCGGACTTGCCGTTATTCCCGAATGTTGCAACACCATTAATCTGAAAGATAGTAGACAATATTGCACCTTATAATATGAACAAAATGATTCAATTTTAAATGCTGCACAAGTAACTGTATTAAAGATCGAAATTGCACTTTATGTTATATGCATTTAAGTAGCATTTTGATGGCATAAGAATTAACTGTACGAAAAACTCTATGGGAACAGAAACGGTTAATTTGTAACCGGATTTCGGTGATTTGAACTTTCGTATAAAAAGGGTTTAAGTCAGAAGAAAAGTTACATGCACATTGCTGATTTATTTTTATCAGACTACTAATGAAATTATGAAGTACATGGAAATACGCATACCGCGTGTTGTGGTGCTAACTTATAGACAGTCGGCCGAGGCCGTTTTTAATATATCGTATTGCGTTTGATGTCATAATACGGCAGATTTGAAAAGCCTTCCTATCGTCTAAGAAGATTTAGGAAGAACGTTATATAAATAATACAGTCAGCAGTAAAAAAAATTTAATATTATACTATTATATTGTGTAATTAGGCGCTATACGCTACATTAGAAAAACAATCTGGGCCGACGGTCTATTAATATTGGCTTCGTTATCAAGCTCAGAGCACTCCCATGGAAAGACTATGCTTTAAGTTTAGTTTCGTTTAGATGAACCACCGCCGTTGGTTACAGGTGGCCTAAGACCGTGTATTGTGGAGATCTACAGCGAAGCAGGTGTCCACCAGTGATGATTCGGCGATTGAATTAATGACGATGGAAAGAATGGTAATGTGTTGACAATCTCTGTACGTATATGTGCTTTTTTCACGTATTTTTTAGGCTTCACTAGTCAATAAATTACGGAAAAAAATGATTGGGGTAGGCGCATTTTAACTTGTGAGGTAGGTATACGACCTATGCAGAGGTCATTGATAATGACATAATGCTCAATAATGGTTCAAAATTATTTTTTTATTCAAATCAGTAGTCCAAAGGTTTACATTCGTAATCCAAAGGTTTACATTCATGTAAGTTTCATTTTTTAAGTTTTGTTTTTTTGGAATCGAAACAATTTATGAAACTGTACAGGTTGTAACGGGATTGCAGGATATTGTACGGAATCTGACGTAACTTTTATTAACACAATTTTTTCTCACCTCTACTGTTTTCAAAAAAATCGTTTTGTGCGTCAGGGTAGGCATTTTTTTTTAATTTCAATTAAAATAATATCTGGGACATCCCACACAGCGCCATCTAGTCGCAAAGTAAGTATTATGCTTGTATTATGGGGTAATAGACAACTGATATTCATATTTAAATATTTTATAATATATACATATATAGATACTTATTTTTAAACTTAAAAAAAATTATGTGCTGCACTTTTCCAACTTGTATAGGTACAAATATTCTAGGAACTTTTTTATTTATTATGTTGTATTGTTTACGGTACCTACCTGGTTCTAGTAAGTGCGAAAAGCGAGTTTTTTTCAGCGAGCTGGTTTTTTCAACGTTTTTTTCTCTCCCATAACATACGCTACAAGGAAACAAATAGATACATTTAAAAAAAACTGCACGTATAACCTTACCTTATCCGCCCTTTATGCCCCACTGCAGGGGCTTAGGCCTTCCCTAAGAATGAGGGTGCTTGGAACTCATTCCACCACGCTGCTCCAGTGCGGGTTGGTGGATTTTGACGACTCCCATCTGGTGATGGCAACCGAGATCGAAGGCTTAACGTGCTCTCTGAGGCACGAAGTCAGTGACAGTTAAATACTCAAGTCAGAAAAAAACTCGTTGGTACATGCCTTGGGATTCGAACCACGACCTTTTAAACAAGAAGCGGGCTCGCCACCACACGGCTATCACGACACCTTGACACTGCCGATTCCAACAGTTCGTTTATTTTTCTTCTCTAACATTAAAAACTTTTACTTCGTTGTCAAATTACTGTTCATCGGCTGTCAAGTACGTACCTACGCCTTATTTATTTATTTATTGAGGGTTAAATCAAGTCAAATTAATCATGGCATATTTTGAAACAATACTAGGAACTAAAAAGTGTCGGGAATTGACGCCGCATATAACATTATTTCTCAAGAATAATGTCCGTAAGTACATTGTGCGAGGTTTTGCTGAATACAAAAGTACCTAATTAACATGCGTCTCGCGTATCCGCAAATCAATCTGAGTGTCCATCTTTAGTGTGTGTGTCTATTTAAGGGGTCGACGCTAATAATCTTGACGTATAAGAAATAATATTAGCGACAATGGTATTGTAAACACTTACGGGAAAACTTCGCTTCCTATACTAAGTAGATTATTGTGAGAAATAAAAAAATGTATGCATATTAAAGGGTCTATTCTTAACTGACTTCAAAAAGTTGGAAGTTCTCAATTTGACTGTATTTTTTTGTTGTATGTTACCCGATACCTTTGCCGATTGTGAACCGATTTGATTTTTTTTTTTATAATGCATAAATATATTTGACATAGTTGTATTTTTCTAAATAAATATTGACACCGAAAACACGTTGTTTAGGGGTACACAATCCACACAACTCTCATAATGAAGATTTGTCAGTTTATATTTTTCCACCCCGTTCATGGTTTGATGGGTACAAGAGAAAATTAAGTAAGAGGAACACTTTCACTGCAATTTATTTACTCACTTTTTTACATGTTAAATCATTTATAAATGTTACAGTTATTAGGTACATATTTTGTGCCTTAGTATAGTGTTTCTACTGGCAGCTCCGCTCGCGTGGACTACACGGTTGCACCGGGACCCCTTTCTCTGAGATAAAAAGTAGTCTATGTCACTAAACTATATCTATATGCAAAACATTATAGAGGTAGCATTATGTTCCTCGACTTGTCTGTGTGTTCGTCGCAGATAATGTAGCTTTCTATAGGTGCAAGAATTTTTAAAATCCGTTTAGTAGTTTTTGAAATTATCAGTAACAAACAATAAAATCTTTCTTCTTTATGATATTAGTATAGTATACCTATATAGCTGTACTGATTTTGAACATAAATAACTGTATATTTCCCGAATAAAGTAAAATAAACAAATAGAAACTTAATCACCGTGACCTTCATAAATTTCTCTTTTGTTCACTAATGATTGTGTTTCAAAACGAGGTAATCTCAAAATCTAGGGCAAAAAGTCAGATCTAAGAGCACCGTTGAGTGAAAGTCCTAACAAACGGCTGACTCAGCCCGCTGTAACTGTACTGTTCATGAAAGTAAAAATTATTGTGCACGGCCACTGTGCCCGGATTTATGTTGGTAATTAATATTTCCTTACTTTCTTCACTATTTATTAATATTTCCTTACTTACTTCCTCTTAGTAATATTTTCTTGGTTCAAGAAACATTTGTTTCTGTGTACACGGTATATAAGTTTGGACTACGTTCAGCTGAATTGAGAACGGATTGACCAATTAAGATCCGCAATACGGCGTTTGAAAGGGTTCATCGACACTTAGATCTGATTAGATTTTGAAGTCAGTTACTCATTGTGCACACATACTCTCTATAAATTCTATGAATTTATTACGAAACACACAAGCCAGCAACAAAATACGTTACATAACACATTAATAACAATATTGCCGCATCCATTTTGCCTCAATCATACGGTTTGCGGCGAAGACCGTTCAAAATCGCATGAGCAGCGTTGCGTGGTCACTTCCCTACTTGTTATAACAACAATTCTGTACATTATTAGCTAATTATATACATTAAACTTAAATCATTATTACCAACCTAAATTGGTGTCGCGGCGACGGCGACTGACCATAGACTGACTGGCTGTTTTTAAACATGACAAAAAAGAACTTAACTTTGACAACAATCAGACAGACGATTTTTCCTAAAGACACGTCTTCAATAAATGTATTTAAATATACATTTTTCTTTGTTCATTGACGACGGGACAATTGGGAAATATTAAATGTAATATTTAATTTATTTTTTAATGAATATACCATATCATAGTAATCATAAAATGTCAATTTCTTTAAATTAGTTAGTAAGTTTCAGAACGTACAGAACTAGGGCACCGTCGTCATTCCACAAAACATTAAGTATTCTCGCAAGTGTGAATAAAGCTTTAAAACTATTTTTTTTTTAATCGAGAATTATTGAATGCAAAAGTACCTAAATATGCAACGAAAACGCACAAGTGACGGTTTGCGAAATAAGTCGTTGGGTTAAGCAACGCTTTGACCGATTTTAACTCACCCGAACCGGTTATGAGGCGCTTTCTCTGCAAAACTTTAATTCACCTAATCATATTTTTCGCAATATTAACGAATAGGTACTCATAGGGCTCTTTAGTCTATGAATAAAGATCTCGAAAATAAAAATGCATTCACTTAAAAAGCGGTGGACAGGGCTTTTTAGGACATTCTTCAGGATCTAGAGTTGCTATTGTTTCAGTATGTGTTAAGTGACCCAACACTGCGTGTTGTCGAGATTCAAGGAGAAGCCTGTGTCCATCATAAAGTGTTTGATAGCTTAGACGGCATGTGTTCTCATTTGCTGCTGGTCATCGCTTTTTTTTTGGAGTCTTCCTTCACCTGTCGTCAGTCAAACTCGTTGAGCGTCCAATAGCCCTGTTCTTCTGTACTTTCAACCCTGCCTGAGTTGAGATGGACGACTCGACCATCTCAGTATAGACAATATAGACATAGACATAATGACAAATGTGTTTTTGAGCATAAAAAGTTAGTCAAATAACCATGACAAGCTTTGCCAATATCGTCACTTCTGAAATGATTGGGCCCCAATCCGCACTGGATCAGCGTGGTGCACTTATGGTTCAAACTCTTTAACTAACGTTGACGGAAGGATAAACTCCTGCAGTGAAAGCGTGAAAGTCTGATAAAAAACTTCAGCTCCAAAGGCTCCCAGCATCATCCTTCTTTCTGTAGGTTGTTGTGTGATTTTGAAGTTTTGAACCAAAGTCAGAAATTAGACATCGCGTTCCAACACTTTCAATAAGTTAATATACACCATGTTGGGCTAAACGTAGTCCAAACTTATAGAGCATGTAGAGCTTACCGAACTAAACAAAAAGTTTCTATTGAGCAGATGCCGCGAACTAACGGTTACTGAGAAAAACACGCTTAAAGTTTTAATTTTTCTTATGTATATCTTTTTTTTTGATACTTTTTGTTTAGTTTGGTAAGCTCTACACACTCTATAAGTTTGGACTACGTTCATGTAGCCGAACACGCGGGCCTTAGTGCTGGTAGTAATAGATACATTTATTTTCAAGTAATAGGTACCAAATCATTATTGTTATTAAATGATTATTTTTAAATTTACATATTTAGGTTAGATCACTAAAAACACTAAAGGCACCGCATAAGTTTGCATTCCCGACGCTAGATGCCCGGTGCGGCAAAGGTAATTTCTCGCTATCACGGAATCATCCTTCTCGTGCCTGCCTACCTTTGCGAAATAGTGGTAATTTATGCCACGGACATACTAAACACAGAAGTAATACAAGAGAGACATCCCACACAGCGCTATCTAGTCCCAAAGTAAGCAAGTATTATGCTTGTGTTATGGGTTACTAGACAACTGATATACATACTTAAATATTTTTCTTTTTTATTAATGTATATACATATATAAATATTTTACACCAAGACCCTGAACGAAATAAACATGTCCATGTACATAAATATTTGTGTCGGGTGGGAATCGAATCCGCAACCATTAGCTCCGCAGTTAGGGTCTCTAACCACTCGGCCGATCGGTCCTCAGGTGAGAAACACGAAGCAATTTGTAAGTCTAAAATGTCGCTCGCCAAATTATAGTTTAGTTTCTTTTTAATCTATTAACTTGTCATCAATCATTAATAATCAATTGTCCCTGTCATTCAAATGCTCGTGGCGTTGGGCCTAACCCAAATGGGTTAATGTGTAGTGCCTGGGTTAATGTTTTGCCTAAAATATAGAATGTTTTAAAAGACACTAACGATAACTCTCGATAAAAAATTTGGTACACAAAATGGTACACAAACCACAACTGAGCATGTGCGTTCGTGCGTAAAATATTTCTGAAATTGTTCGCGATTTGCGAAACTAAAGATTGGTAATAAATATTTTTTTAGTGTGTCGACAAGAAAGTGGGTTACTTAGGTACCGAAAATTTCTAATTACATAGTTTTACGTTACAGCTGAGTTATTCTATTTCTCGGTAAATATATTTTGCTTGAAGTCATTTAAAATTATTAAAAATGTTTTAACCAGAACATCTGCTATTCAGTGTAAGCACCTACTTTGACGCAATAGCCAATAAAGTAGAAGATGCTCGTTCATAAATTTTATTAGGTCTATTTTTTCACCGACATTTTTTTATTGGGTTGATTTCGATTTTTTTTGACATCTCTAAAACACCATAGACCTAAATATTAGATATTAATTTCTACTTGAAATCTCCACGCATTCCTGATAAAAAAATATTTATTTAAAAAATACATTCTTATGAGATACAATATTACAACAAATTAAGTATTTTCGTGTGAATTTCGCGGAATTAAGTGTCGTGATAGCCAGAGCGCAGGGAACTATTACGAGTGTACAAGGCCGTGCGGCCGTGGTTCGAATCCGGGCGTATACCATTTAGTTTTTCTGACTTAAGTACATAACTATCACTGACTCCGTGCCTCGAAGAGCACGTTAAGCTGTCGGTCCCTGGTGCCATCAACAGATGGCTGTTGTTAAAATCCACCAACCCGCACTGAAAGAGCGTGGTGGATTAAGCTCCAAATCCCATCACCCTGAGGGGAGGCCTAAGCCTGTGCAGTAGGGCATAAGGCTGGTGGAATGGAATGGAAGGATTTTTGGAATTTTCCTTTACTTGTGCTGGGAGACATTGCTTTGTTACCACATTTCATAAATGTATGTCATCGGAAAGTAGGTACCTTACCTAAAGGTTTTGATTTACATACAAGTGTCAAAATATGCGTCATAAAAGGCCGTATTTTTTTATTACATTTACTTAGAATCTTGATTTTTTTACGGTTTCAAGAGATCGTAATAGTAAGTCCCTATTTGGTTTTAATACCAAATTTATACCTCTACGCGTTTCCGGTGAGACTTTACAGACAGTGAAGTGATCCTTTAAGGGTTCCTTTTAAGATGCAGATCTCTAAAAACATCATTGAAAAGGATAATCAAACAAGGTATCACTGGTTTGGTGGGGTAATTGTGATCGAAATCGATAACCCTACAAGTTTATATTAAAAAAAAAGATCGATTCTCGTATAATCGATTGTTTACTCATAAATTAAAATCTATGTAATTGTAGATTGAAAAATTTGTGAAGAGATAATAACATAATATATCATGCTTTAGTATCATGCCTTCTGAAAGACACTCATAGTAAGAATGCCTTCCTCACAGATAGGCCTCTGTCACATTACATTGTAGGTTTTATTTTTTAGTTACTCCAATTAGTGCTTAATTTTATTTAGAAATAAGCCTTGTAGCAAAAACTTCTTCATTTGATGCGTTGTTTGAAAAGAGAAATATTATACTATTTTAACAGTCTGACCCGCCCATAAGATAAACTTAATACGATGTTTAATTATTAATTAAGTTTTTATTTATACATCAATAAATTAAATACAAAATAATCATACTGCTTATAAACAAAACTATTCATGACGAGCGCTGAATGCCGAGAACGCTGGCGTTCCCGCGCTGAATGGCTAGGCTGATCCTATGAACAAAAAATTATTTGCTCAAAGGGTCACCTGACACCAACCCGGCCTTGCTAATCAAGAGGACAATAACTCGGTATTCGGGCCTAACAGGCTTATATACATTATCGTGATGAGCAAAACGAACTCTATGTTTTCTCTTTAGACAATTTTTACGTATTATTACTGAAAGTTTTAAGTCAATACCTATTATGAGCATGGATATACAAACAAAACAAAAACTTTCCCGCCTTACGCCAATTTTACGGGAGAACGTAACAACATCCCCGGACCATGGACCCATCATCGCCTCCACTGCTAATGTTAAAAAAAAGTTTTTTAAATTATATCTACGACAGAACCATGGATATGGATATGGATGGACGAAGTGTCTCGTACATCGAAACGATCGAAATCATTCTCATTCAGACTCAGTGATATAAGATCATAAAAGTACGAATTCTGCGGTCCCTTCTGCGTTTACTGTCTAT
This sequence comes from Luffia ferchaultella, assembly GCA_949709985.1. Taxonomy (NCBI): domain Eukaryota; kingdom Metazoa; phylum Arthropoda; class Insecta; order Lepidoptera; family Psychidae; genus Luffia; species Luffia ferchaultella. The sequence continues at coordinate 16,085,230 of OX453261.1, forward strand.
CCATTCATACTCTAGCTAGCTCGTGTAAGATGATGAGTTTCAGTCCAAGTTTCAGTGCGCGAGATCCCCGCGCACCGGTCTTCACCCCCGCGAATTCGCGGTTGACATTTTCGATACTGTCGAAGTGACATTTATGACTTTATGAAAACTAAACTGCTGTCAATTTTTTTTTATTCTATTGATTAAACAGACTACACGTCATTTTCATCGTTCAAACATTTTGGTTAATCTCACATTAAATGTTATTTTAGAATCTTTATTTTCTTTTCCAGTACTTTGAAATATGGATCACACAAAATTTTAATTTCAAACATCAACTGCTGTATATATTATGGTCTTCGATGTATATTTTTTTTTTTTGTCAAAACGCGTTATCTCTACGAACATCCATAGACAAAGAACACGAACGAATGTCGCCACCAGAAGGGTTAAGTTTACTTCTTATGCAAACACGGAACCCTCAGAATATAGGCAGACTTGTCGGTTAGCCTCTTGTGCTCATTACACAAGCGTATCATGGAAATGGTTGAGAAACTCTGTCGCAATCTATATAATTAACTAGTATTTGGGTCATGCTATTGTATGTAAGGGCTTATATCATAGGTGTGAGATAACGTTAGAATTTGACCTACATATTACCAGACTGCGGGGGGTAATGTTTTTCAAGTGAATGTATGTATGTATGTGTCTATTTCTATGGCACGCTCTATAGCCTAAACGGCTTGATGGATTTTAACATGATATGAGGTGTCGTTACATACATTTTAATTGTAAAAGTGACATAAGCGATAATTAAATATGGCGCCTGTAAATGAAAAATTAAAGAGGAAATACAACTTGAAATAAAAAGAAGTTGGTATAGTAAAATTTTGACAATATGGGTATGATCTAATAATCTATATTTAGTGAAAGCTAGTGTAGTATCACAAACTCCAAATGCATATATTTGGATATATTATAACAGTTTTAATTAATTTAGGTTTATAATTAGTTTTTGCTAGTTAATGTTAATGAGTTCATAGAATAAACGTTTTTAAGGATAAAAATAAAAGTTACCTAATAGAAATATATTTCGATGTGTGTACCTAAATATGACTTAAATGTTATATGGGGTATTGAAGGCGGGAACAATCAAAAATTACAAAACATATTTGTTGTGAAAATTATAATAGATTTTCACTTTACTCGTCCCCGTATGTAACTCGTCCCCGTATGTAATACCTTATACATTCAATTCATATTTATAAAGTTAGTGTATTTTATTGACATTCTATAGATTATAGAACTATTTTTCTCTTTTCAGTTAATTTTTTTACGCGTAGAGTTTTTTTTAATAAGAATGCCAGAACTAGATAGCGCTTACTTATAGGTTAGCTCACCACGCAATAGGTATTTCCTAAGCGATCGACTTACGTGAAAAAAACCGACCAATTGCATGTTGGACTACGTACAATGCCTTAACCGTGGTTAAACTTCAAATAATAAATTTAAAAACAAATATCTTAAATATTATTCAATATACCTTATTCAGACTAATTTTCATAACCTGATAGCTGATAGTTGTGGCGAGTTAGCTTCTTGTTTAGATGGTCATGGTTCGAATCCCAGAAACATGCATGTACTATTGAGTTTTTCTGACTTAAGTACATATATATAAATATTACGGACTCCGTGTCTCGGAGAGCACGTTTAGCCGTCGAATCCCGGATGCCATCATCAGATAGCAGTCGTTAAAATCCACCAACCCGCACTGGAGCAGCGTCAAATCCAAGCACCCTCATCCTAAGGGGAAGCCTAAGCCCCCACAGTAGGCCATAATGGGCTGATATGATAGACTAATTTTCGTATTTGTTTGCTCACATTTTTGATGTCACCACGCGGTAACGCTATGAACATCCATGGACAGAACACAAAAAAATGTTGTCACCGATAGTTTAAATTTACTTTTCATGCAAACCCGGAACATTCAGAGTATAGACCAATCTTCCGTGATATAGACAGACTTAGGTATTTTTTTACATTGTCCTTATTCAGGGTTTAAGCTATCTCTTACCAAATTTCAACAAAACAGGTTCAGCAGTTTACCTGTGATAGGATAACAAACATACAGACAGACACATTTCCATGGTAAAAAATAGCCTATGATCAAAATTGGTTGAGCGGTTTATCCGCGAAAAGGTAAGACAGATAGACAGAGAAATTTTCATATTTATGTATTAGCACGGATTTTTATCTGTAGGTAAATCTTGAAATGAGTATGTATATTAGTATGTCAGAATATATTAATAGACAATATAATTTGCCTATAGATCGATGCGGTTAAACTTTAGTGTGATGCGCGTCAAACGAAAACGAAAATGTGAAAGTCGGTCGTGTTCCGATATAAATATTTTAAATTTTTTTATATTTAATTGATATACTTACAATGAAATTATTATATTTATAACTAATAAAAAGATACCGTTAATAAAACTTACCGATAAAAAATTCCTGGTTTGTAAATAAAACAAAATCCAGAAAAGTAATATATGCACACTATCACTATATTATTTTAATAATAATTTAAATATTATTTTCATTACTTGACGAATTTTATGAAATATATAAATAGAAAGTTGTTTAATATTGTAGAGTGTTGTCCGTGCGCGACGAGTCACGGAACGACACTGGCTCTGGCGCCTCTGCTCTGGTTGACCGAGTAACTTAACTTGTGTGTTTGCGCGTACGCATACAAATGGAAAGAAAAGTGCTAATATCTTACAACAATGATTCCTCCTGTAAAATCCTTAATACGCCTATGCAAACAAGCCTTTGCATCCGCATATATCAAAATAGGACACTTCAGTACAGATCTTGCCATCCTTGTCTCCTCCGAAGTTGACGAAGGTGCGTATGGCACGAGCTGTATAGTGTACAGGGTGTCCTAGTTTGTACAGTACAGTCTGTACGGTAGCAAATTCTTTAAGGCCTATTTTGGCTTAACAAGGTTTGTATAGCCTAGTATGAAACCAATGTTCAGCTCTCGCGTGATACTTGGGGTTAGTGTCCAAAAGCTTTACTCGGGTTCACTTGTTTGCAAGAACTTCGGCACTGAATTACTTTAATTTCCCATGTAAACCATGTTTATATCTTAGTAGGTAGGTAATTAGTTGTTTATGCACCAAGTCGGATACTTCTTGTGCAGATTAGTGGTGACATTTTAAAATAAAACATCATTCCCGTCTTTATTCACCCTACTCCGAATTTTTTTTCTACCCGCACTCATTTTGCGAAAATCGTTTGCACTCGAAGCTCGCATGCGCGCCCCTTAGATATCATCATCATCTCAGCCATAGGAAGTTCACTGCTAGACATAGGCCTCCTCCGTTGATTTCCAGTAGGACCTATTGGTAGCGGCCTGCATCCAGCGTCCTCCCGCCGCTTTTACAAGGTCATCTTTCCACCTTATAAAATACGAATATATTCTCTACATATAGGTAGTTGTTGTGAAAGACTTTCCAAAAATGTGATACGGTGGCCACCGGTAGTGGAAGCTGAGAAAACGACAAGTTAGCAAATTGGAGCAACATATCAGGTGAGTTCTTTTTGCTCTATTCCCGGTCGGTGTATGATTTCGGCGTCACCATTTTTTGAGCAAATATTCAATCCGCTTTAGTCGTATCAGAGAATACCATGTTCAGAGAATGTCAGACGCGCATACAGATACTAAGCTATCTTGCATCAGAAGGTCAGTTAGAAATCATTTTTTTTACATATATGATACCTCGACGTTAGTAGGTATTTGATATTTATTTCAAGTTGATACCTCAAGCTATTCCCGAGAAAAAGGATCTTGACCGGTGGACAAACAGACAACAAAGTAACTCTAGGGGTTCGTTTTAACATTGAAAATGTTTATCAGACCTTTTTGTGGTGGAGTCTGATTCCGCTATATTTCCGAAATTCATGATGGTAGTCAAAGGCAGTGGTGTTAAAAGATACAGGGACTTATGGGGCGTTGTATGATATCAAATTTGCTTTCAAAAAATCAGTACTTAACTTTTTTCGGAAAATCGAAAATGATGAAAAAATAAGAAGAAATTCGTCGATTTTTCAAACAAAAAATTGATTATTTCGGAAACGAAAGCCAATATCAGAAAATTAAAAAAAAAAACTCCCGTGGCAGATAGATTGTCTAGCGTTTAGAAAAAGAAATTTTGGAATCGGTCGAAAACTGTGGGCAGGTGCGCGGCCCTTTTCATTGAATGATTATCAGATCAGTCACCCCGGAGAGTGAGATTCGGCTATATTTCAAAAAGTTATAAAGGTAGACGAAAGGCAGTAGTGTCAAAAGATGTAGGAGATCACAGGGCATCGTATGGTACTAAATTTTCGAAAATTGGTCCATAACTTTTATCGAAATATTTAATAGAATTATTTGACAAAAATGAGTAAGTGTTGATGTACGGTACCAAAAAATAAAATAGCATCCTCTGTCTCAGTAATCATAAATTTACTCATACCTAGATTAAATTACATATATAATAATAATAATAATACATGGGACATCCCACACAGCGCCATCTAGTCCCAAAGTAAGCAAGTTTTATGTTTTTTTTATAATATATACATATATTAATATTTACACCCAGACCCGGAACGAAATTAACATGTTCATGCACACAAATATTTGTCCCGGGCCGAAATCGAACCCGCGACACTTGGGTCCGCAGTTAAGGTAGGTGTCTAACCACACGGCCAATCGGTCGGTCATATAGAAGAATCCAAGAATAAAAAATATTTAACGGAAGAGATTGCCTAAGTGTGATCGAAGAATTCTTTCAATTGGATCATTCTATACTTTCTAAAACGCAATACATTACCGATTCGACGTTTTTTTACAAGCTTTAATCTCATTTCCTCTTAACCCACGAATTGTGATTTCACACGGATATATAGTTCTGATGATTATGCAATAATCTGGTGGCCAAGTCAAGAATTATTCAACGGTTACCTAATAAAATCTATAATTACGATACCATCGAGCTGACCTGATGATGGACCTGGAAGGTGGATAACAGAACACTCCAATGGCGCCTCGTAAACCTACTGAGTTTGAGCTAAAAAGATTTGTCTTGACGACACTTTTTATAGAACAGGATGACGAAGATCATAACAACTGGAAAGTGGTAAGAGGACCCATTAATAGCTGTTCGTAAACCTACTGTGGTGCTCCCGTCTGGGCCAAGTTAAGATAGAGCCATGGCATGTGGAAAACCATATCGCGAGCAATCAACTTAAGCCCAAGATGGTGTACATGTTTGGAGGTGGATGTCTGAAGCTAAACTAGGCATGCCACTAACGTGAAATATACACAAAAGTACGAATTGACTAGAAGCCCTCGTCTGCGTTTACCGTCTAACCACACATACTCTAGCTAGTTTGTGTAAGATGGCGAGTTTCAGTGCGAATTTCAGTGCGCGAGGTCCCCGCGCGCCGGTCTTCATCTCCGCGAAATTGCGTTTGACATTTTAGATACTGTGAAGTGACATTTATAACTCTATTAAAACTTAAAACCAAACGCTGCGGTCAAATTAATGTACTTTATGGAAATATATATGTATATATACATAATTTCAACTCGATTTCGAGAAGTTTCGTTGTATGTTCGACTACGTTTGTTTTTATGTTTTAGCTTATATTAATTGCGGCAAAAGGTTTTTTTTTTTTTAGGAGCGTATGGTATCGTGTAAGTATGCCAAATCTAAGTTTAAAAGGAACTAACTGGTCACCAGAATTGTAAATTTTCTATATTTTAATAATAGAAAATTTTAATCTCCATTTACAGTTCCAATCAACCTTTATGGCGGATGTGAACATAGGCACAAGTCGCGTCGCAGTAACCAGTTTTAGGTGTACCGGGACGCAGTCGAGTGAGGGGCATATGACTGAACCTGCGCAAGCATGCATAAAGCGTTGTATTCCGATTGATTCCGATCCGCCATAAAGTTTGATTGGAACTATAACAGTTTTAGAGACGTTTCCTATTAAGTGATCGATATTTCCCCACTTTACCGCTAATTCAGATAAACAAAAACACTTAGTTTTTCATTAACTTACTTACCAGCTATCAAATTCGGACGGTTACAGTGATTGTGATTTTGTAATATAGTTTCTTTTCGTTCTGCGGTTCTCGGGCATTCCATTTCAATACATGCCCGATCTCCCATTTCAGCCCTGCATAATTTTAATCTTCATTTTCAGAGGCAGTCAATCATTGATTGTATTCTCTATGAAATTGATAATATGACGTATGGATATGTCGTCCTATCGGTCTTTATTTTTAATTGCAAGTAAATCTAAGAACTAATTAACAATATTTACAATATTTACAGCATAAAAATATCCTCCAGGTTGGTCCCATGTGGCATCGATCCCATTACGCTTGCACTATTTCCGCGCTGCACAGCGATGCTCAGTTGTTGTGCGAAATAGGCACCCACTCTGGGATCGCCAGCAGTGCTGACCAGACGGGTGGACAAATCTTTTACGAATTTTTTCGTATCAGACGACCACGGACCGAGTGTCTCTACCGCAACCGCCGCAAACTCGTAGTGAGGAATCAACCCCGAGTATTTGCGACGTTTACATAATTGGGCCTGGTCGGCCGCCGCGCCAGCACTCTGGGCCGTGGCCCGGACATGGGACGGAGCCAGAGTATCCACACATGTGGCATCCCAAATCAAAGCACGGCCCAGGCACCAAGGCACCAACGTTGCTCCGTCGGGTCTCTTGCCATCGTCCCTGAACAAACCTTTCGGCTCTATAGATTCGGATAGATGCTGTCACAAGAGCCCGGCGGATCAAGTCATTAATGGCTCCGTGGCGGTAGATACGACCGGCGCTTTTGAGACACGAAAGTCCGTGGCGACCCAGCCGGTCCACACCACGGCCACATGGGCATTGATGAGGCTCGCACACTTCTGTGCCTAACCGCAAACACACAGCGATGCGCAGTGAAACGGGATCCAAAATTGTACCGATGTTTTTGGATGGGAGTGCGTGTAGCCAGTGACCCGATTCCTTTTCAGATACAGCAAGGAGTCTCGCTCGATCAGCATCGTCAGGGGACCGGTCGATGAGATCGGCATGTACGGCTTTGACTGCTGGTAGGTCCCACGAATTTTGTGTACCTACCTCGCTAGGCATCTTTTCCCCGGGGAAAGCCGCAATCCAAACTGTCCGAGCCTCCGCCAAGCCAGTCAACTCAACATCGGCTAGGCGTGGTATATTTAAGATCCTGCCGATGAGGGTAGCCGTGCTATAAGTGGAGGATAGGAAAGCCGGGAGTGCAACACTTGTCGAAGAGCGGATACCCAAACCACCAAATTTAATTGGCAATGTTGCTTGTCTCCATGAGCGATCATCAAATTTTAAATTTAAAATTTTGCTGACTGTATGTCTTAATGTGTTGTCAACCTGTGCAGTAACCAAAGGGAATTTCCATAGAGGGCAACAGCGAAGCAAGTACAGAAACTGTGGAGTAAATAGGCAGAGCCGCAGAATATATATAGCCATGTGTGGCTTAATCTTAAAAAGCCGTTCACACGAATTACCAAAAAGTTCTAATTTTTTATTTACTATGGGTGGGAGAGCGTCGTCAAATATTGGTGCGCCGAGAAGAGTTAGGTTTGATCTGGTGACAACGATGACATTTGGAGTGATAACATTGAATTCATTCAAAATTTCTGAACGATTACTAATGTGTACTGTATCCGGAATGTATATCTCACACTTGTTAAAATTTAATGTCAGACCGATATCTGAAAAACGATGTATGATTATCTTAAGGTCATCCAGTACTGTCGTCGCTTTTCCACTCAGGGAGCCATCATCAAGGAACCACAAATTAAATTTTGAATTTAAACTACGAATGATAGGGTTAATAGCCAAACTGAAAATGACCGGGCCGAGCGGGTCTCCTTGCTGGCAGCCTACAGCTGAAGTAATTTCGTTATCTCCAAATAATAATTTTGATGGAGTGCCATAACATTGCCAAACATAATCAAATATTTCTGGTATTTCATTTCGAATTTCTTTCAGTAAGGCACCCCCTGTCGACTGAATTAAACGCATTTTTAACATCAATTTTTATAAATACCTCGTAATCCAAATTATTGACTAAAAAAGAACGCGCCGCATGCACCGCCGCCTCGCAACCACCTTTGGAACCGAAACCGAGCTGCCGTGGCTCAAACTTATTTGTAAGTTTTTCATGTAAAACTCGGTAACATAATTTTGATGCCAAACGACGGAAGGTACTACCGACGGCGATTGGACGGACACCCCCGTCCTTCTTAGATAGAGCCACGAGGTTCGCTCCGTAGAGGATGGGGGTGATCTCTTCAACTACCCGTCCTGCCAACATAATATTCACTAAATTAGTAAGTTCAGTAAGAAGAGAACGCCCCGCATCCCCCACTAAAGGACCCGTAAGGTCTTTTAAATGTTGAGGGGTTAAACCGTCCAAGCCGCCGGCTGATCCATTGGGAAAGGAACGTATACTGTTTATCACAGCTTCATCGTCCACGTTGAGGTTTTTTGGAAGTTCAGAATTAGACAATTTTGTGAGGAGCGCAGAGGCGGGTGGCTGCGGGTGTTTGTCGCGTAGGGCTGCGAGTGTCTCAGCAGAGTCTGTGGCCATGGAGTCGCTTGAAAATAAAAGTTTACTAGCTCCTTTTACATTGCCGTCCGACAGCTTGTTTTCTATTGTTTTCAAAATGTTATGATTATTACGGGTTTTCGGAGTAATAATATCTGGGATCGTGTTATCTAATATGTTTTGTTTTATTATTGTGGTTAATGGCTTGTGTCTATTGTCGGCTATATGGAGGGTACGGTATGAAAATGTGAATAGGTTTTCCCATGTAGATACTGTGTTTTCAGCGACCACCCTAGCCACACACTCTGCAAGGCTACGTGCCACTGACACCCGGGCTCCTCTTGGGATCCTCCTTATGATTTTGATGTCCCGTTTCATGTGTGCAAGCCGCATCGAAAATGGCGTGCCCGTGCATAATGCCCCATCGATCGTGTGATCAGTATCGTTTTGAGGTGGTGCGGTTATTGGCCCAAGGTCTACGGCGGCGGTTCTTCGTATGTGGCGGCGGCCGTTGTGAATTGCAAGTCCACGAGCACCCCTGTACTCCTTACCATCAGCACAGATAGGACATTCAAGCAGCGTAGTTTTGTCCGCGATGGAGCTGGAACCGCAACTTGAATCCATTACCAACTCAGCCTCGCTATAATAATAATAATAATAACACACACAATCACAACAACGTCTAGGTCCCAAACTAAGCATTAGCTTGTATTTTGGGTACCAAGCGAAGACACCACATACATATAACAACCAAGACCCGATGCCAGTATTAATATTCATCATATAAATACTGACCCGACCTGGGATTCGAACCCGGGACCTCCAGCTTCGCAGGCAGGGTCGCTGCCCACTAGGCTAAGCGACGACCGCTTAGCCTAGTGGGCAGTTATATATATAGCTAATATATTAATGAGGATATATGGAATTTGTTATGCGTGTAGGTACTTCTTTTAAATTCAATGCCGCTTTATCAGTAAACACAATAAAACAATAGGGGCGTTCTACTCAAGTTTAATAAGCTGTTTGTTGGCTTTTCGCTGTTATTACTCGCAGAATTTAATTTCCTGTCCGTCGAAATACAAATTAATTAATAATAAATAATGCCTTGTCAAACATTTTCTACTCGATTATGGATTAATAGTATTTGCGCCCAGAACCCATTCCTGTATGGTGTTTTTTTTTTGTTTTATGAGCATGAATAATAATAATAACGTATAGATCACAAGAATGTCTAGGCCCCAAACTATAAGCATCAACTTGCATTTTGGGTACCAAGCGAAGGCACCGCATACATAACAGCCAAGACTCGGTACCAGTATCAATATTCATCGTATAAATACTGACCCGACCTGGGATTCGAACCGGGGAACTCTAGCTTCGTAGGCAGGGTCGCTACCCACCAGGCTAAGTGGTCATCAAATATGATGAGATGTTCATATAGTTACCGCATTGTACACTGAGAAAAATACTATGGTGAATTCAGATTTTGTTATGATGGTTTCACTATCAGTAGAGCAATTGATGCTCGAGATCATCATAAATATGAGGAAACCGAGGAAGAAAAAGTACACGTCATCATAATTACGTCACAGGAACCATAATTTCTGCTGACGCATATTTTTTTCGTCTTCATAGGTATTCCTCGTTTTTTATTATGCGGTTCATCCATTGCTCGAAATTTTTCTTAGGAAAATAACAAAAATGTGAGAAAAAAATGTATGCCGTAGAACAAATAAACACCAGTTAATGTTTTGAAATATTCGCTGTGAAATCGAATTTTGTGTGACCTACATGTAAAGTTCATACTGGAATAGAAAATAACAAGATATTTCACGTGTAGGTAAATTAACAAAATATCTGTCTAATCACCGAGTCTGACAGTTTGGTAACGTATTCGACGCGTTTCGAATTATGAGACGCTTCAAATCGATTAAAAAATATATATATATAAAACAAATACTTTGTTTGTTCCAGTTGGAAATCTATTTATATAAATTTATTTATTTACACGGATATATTTCCAACTGGATACAAAAGCCACTGAAAAAATGTAGTACTTTAATCGAGGGAAAATTGCATAGAAGAATCGGCGTAGAAATAGAAATAAAATATTAAAACAAAAATCTGCAAAAATTGTTTATAAAAAAGTCACGTGTAACTTATTTCAATTTTTTTTTTATGTTCTCTTTTTATGCCTACGTTGACATCTACATACATCAACATGGTCAATCAATATCTAATCACTAATCAGAGTATATAGAACCGTGAAGGGCCCGTGATCCTACCGATTTCACCTACCAACTGATAAGACCACGGTATACCACCACTATATACCTGTGATTCTACTGGACTAGGGGCGATTAATCGTATCGATTTTTTTCTATATATTTATTAAGTAAATAATTAAATTTAATATTTTTTTTTCTCCATTTAAAACAAATATTAACTGTGAAGCCCAACACGTCCAAAATCCTTTTATGCTCAGGTGTAGGTCCAGTAGGATCACGGGTATATAGTGATATAATAATACCTAATAATACCTGGGACACAGCCTCATCTAGTCCGAAACTAAGCAAAGCTTGTATTATAGGTACCAGGCAACTGATACTTAAATATATTTTTTTATAATATATACCTATATATATATATATATATAGATATTTCACACCCAAACACGTAGCAAATAGACATGTGCATATTGTGCATGCACACAAATATTTGCCCCGCGTGGGAATCGAACCCGCGACCCTTGGCTCCGCAGTTAGGGTCTCTAACCGCACTCGGCCAATCGGTCAGTTGGTATACCGTGGTCTTACTAGTAGGTGAAATTGGTCGGACCACGGGCACTTCACATAAAGAACTATGGAATCGATATCACACTGCTATTTTTAGAAGCCTTAAATAAAAAAATGTTCACGTTGTTCCCAAAATATAGCAGGCACGCAAGACGAAGTGTAGTAAAAACGAATATCTTCTATAGAAAAGATGACCTGATAAACCTGACAGAAAAGCTTTAGTTTTATAAAAACCGTTATTTTATATTTTAAAAGTTTTTAGATGTAACTTTGTCTCGATCGGAAGACGGGAAGATTTCTCAACGCGATAGACTCGTCTTTCATACTTTCACCGACCCCGATAGCCTTGGTGTGCTAAAAATACGTACTTCGATATCACGATTAATGGCGTAGGTATAAGTCAAGATTAGTGAAGATTTCTTTATAAATAAAAATAACGTAGGTATGTGGTATTTGAATTAAATTTATTTTTCACTTTAATTTTGTTGTATGGAATCGTAATTGGCATAAAGTAAATTAATTTGACAGCAGCGTTTGGTTTTAATTAATAGAGTCTTAAATGTTACTAATTTTGCGGGGTTCAAGACCGGCGCGCGGAGACCTTGCGTACTGAAACTCGGACTAAAACTCGCCATCTTACACCAACTAGTACGAGAACGATAAATAGCTAGATTAAAAGACATATAAAAGTGCAATATTTTCATGGGACAACCGAATTTTGATTAAACTCAACAACTCAAAGCCGACAAACGTCAACTTAATCCCATCAAAAACAATACTTGTCAAAAAAACCAAGTCTCGCAACTCAGTTGTTCTGCGGTAAAAAGTTGTGAGATCCATGTAATACCAAGTCGGTTATTAATTTATTCAGTCTCTACTTAAGCGACTTTCTGTCTTAATACGTCCAGTCTCTAAGACCACGATCGTGGTCCATAACAATTGAAAATCAATTGTGTCTGGAATCTCCGTACTCGAAGCATTAAGTTGTTACGTAATAATTAACAGCATCTTATAGTGACGCATATCAATATTAAAATTCTTTAATGTTTTATATAAATATATTGAGACTTGGCCATCGCACTAAATAATTGAATTTACATGTGTTTTCAGGCAATGGCCAAGTCTCAATATATTTATATAAAACATTAAAGAATTTTAATATTGATATGCGTCACTATAAGATGCTGTTAATTATTACGTAACAACTTAATGCTTCGAGTACGGAGATTCCAGACACAATTGATTTTCAATTGTTATGGACCACGATCGTGGTCTTAGAGACGACGTATTAAGACAGAAAGTCGCTTAAGTAGAGACTGAATAAATTAATAACCGACTTGGTATTACATGGATCTCACAACTTTTTACCGCAGAACAACTGAGTTGCGAGACTTGGTTTTTTTGACAAGTATTGTTTTTGATGGGATCTCATTTCTTTTTGTATTTTGTAGACAGTTCTAATATTATACAACCTTACGCACTCGTAATAAGTACGAATACGCACGTAGGTACGTTTTTTGCATTAATAAATAATTTAAAACACGTGTTTTCATGACGGGAATAATAATAATAATAATAATAATAGACATTTATTCACATTCTAGTACAGAAAGAGACTTAACCTAATACAATTTTCAAGATACTGCAATAACGACACAAACCATCGTTAGGTTAACGGTGGCAGCTGTGATAGAATACCCATTTTTTGCTCGATTTGGCAGGGGCACTACCATGCGCCTATATTTATATGGGACTAGCTTAAACCCGCGGCTTCGCACGCAATATAATAAGAACTGCCGTATTAAAACATCGTTACGAATAAAGCCAATATTGAAAAATTTTACTGAAGACTTGGCTGTATGGGCTTAATTTTCTTTACGGTCTTTTCTAGATTTTTTAATTTTTCCTTAATTCATACACCAAACACTACTTCTATTCCAAATTTGAAGCTTCTAGGTCTGCTAGAAGTGCCTTAGAATTTTGATGATCGGTGAGTCAGTGAGTGACAAAATTAAGAAATTTGACCCGTTATAATTCTTAAAAATACTGGTTCAAATTGAATGAAATTTGAAATATACGTGTCTTTACAATGCCTGCATGGTTACTGAAAAAAATTTCAGTCTTCTAGTTTTATCCACAACGAAGTTACAGGGCGTCGAAAATGGTCTAAATTGCTTCGAGAAAAGGATGGTACGGCCGTGACGCTTTTTTGCTCGACTTGGTGGGGGCACGGCCGTGCCCCCAGATTTACTTTAATTTTTTTTTTGTCATTGAAAATGTTGTCATTGAAAATGACTATCATATCCATTTCACGGGAGACGCATTTTTAGCCATCTTTATACCTCAAGCCATTCCTGAGTTCCTAGTTTTTGAGAAAATTGGTCGGACAACGAAATGTCTTTTAGAGTTCCGTTTTTTTTAAAATTTGAAGTCGTAACAAAATTAATTTTTAGTAAGCCTTTTTAGTTTTTATTTAGTAGTAAGTACTTTTGATAGTTTGAATTAGTATTCAATGACCAAGAGGACAGACACTTAGTGTTTTGATTAATTACAACTTTATACCTCAAGCCATTCCTGAGTTCCTGGTTTTTGATGTACAGATAGGCAACGAAAATCTTTTAGGGTTCCGATTTTTTAAGCTATTGCATAGCTTCTATCGCGGGCCTTTGAGCGCGGGGACCGAATTGCAAAATTCCGTAACGAAAAAAACCTCACGCTCATAATCAGTGCAAGAAAATAGGAGTGCATAAATCGTTAAGAGTGATTACGTCACTTCATGCACGTCGACCGAACTACCTCTAATTGATGCGATCCTGGTACTTACTGCGCTTATAATACCACTACGCACGGAATCGCGCCATTGTCGCGCTGGACCACAGACAAAATTGTCTGTGACTAGGACCCACATAATTTATTAACGTCAAATAATATACTTCCATTGTGACCTACTTGACTATAATCTCCACGTGCTTGTTGTTCTCCTAGTAGTAGTACTGGTAACAATGAGTTGTCCGCATTTTTTTTTAAATGGTTTTATACTAGCTAGTTTGAATTGGCATTAAATGACCAGGAGGACAGACATTTAGTGTTAAGATTTATTAGAACTTTATACCTCAAGCCATTCCTGAGTTCCTGGTTTTTTATTTAGTCGGACAACGAAAATTGGTCGGACAACGTCTTTTTAGGGTTCCGTTTATTCTTTTAATTTGAAGTCTTTACAAAATTAATTTTTAGTGCCTATTATTATTTAGTAAGTACTTTTGAAATAGTTTGAATTAGTATTAAATGACCAGAAGGACAAACAATTAGTATTTTGATTTATTACAACCTATTCCTGAATTTCTGGTTTTTGATGCACAGATTGTTCGAGAACGAAATCAACCTTTTAGGGCTTTGTTTTTATTTATTTTATTTTTTTCATTTTGAAGTACAGAATCATAACAAAATAAGTTTAGAAAAAGACTAGTTAAGTTTTTAGTTAGACTTTTTTTGAAAGCCTTGTTTTTATTACATTGAGCTTGTTTGAACTGGTATTAAATGACCAGGAGCACAGACACTTAGTGTTTTGATTAATTAGAACTTTATGCTTCAAGCCATTCCTGATGTCCTGGTTTTGATTCACAGATAGTCTGACAACGAAATCAACCTTTTAGGGCTTCGTTTTTTTTTCATTTTGAAGTACAGAATATAACAAAATATTAGAAAAAGCCTAGTTAAGCTTATTTCTAGTTAGACTTTTTTTGAAAGCCTTGTTTTTGAGCTAGTTTGAATTTGTATTACATGACCAGGAGGACAGACATTTATTGTTTAGATTAATTAGAACTTTATACCTTAAGCCATTCCTGAGTTCCTGGTTTTTAATGTACAGGTAGTTAGACAACGAAAATCTTTTAGGGTTCCATTTTTTTTATATTTTGAATGAATTACAAGAATCGTAATAAAAGTAGGAAATTTAAGAAAAGCCTTTGAAATGGTTTTCTCAGGTAGTTTGAATTGGCATTAAATGACCAGGAGGACAGACACTTAGTGTTTTGATTTATTAGAACTTTATACCTCAAGCCATTCCTGAGTTCCTGGTTTTTGATGTAGTCGGACAACGAAAATTGGTCGGACAAAACGAAATGACTTTTAGGGTTCCGTTTTTTTTTTAAATTTGAAGTCGTAACAAAATATAATTTGAGTAAGCCTATTTTATTAGTTTTTATTTAGTTAAGAAACTTTTGAAATAGTTTGAATTATTATTAAATGACCAGGAGGACAGACACTTAGTGTTTTGATTAATTAGAACTTTATGCGTCAAGCCATTCCTGATGTCCTGGTTTTGATTCACAGATAGTCTGACAACGAATACAACCTTTTAGGGCTTCATTTTTATTCATGTTATTTTTTTTTCATTTTGAAGTACAGAATCATAACAAAATACAGATAGAGAGTAGTTTTAGTTAGACTTTTTTTGAAAGCTTTGTTTTTTATTATTGAGCTAGTTTGAATTGGTATTACATGACCAGGAGGACAGACATTTATTGTTTAGATTAATTAAAACTTTATACTTTAAGCCATTCCTGAGTTCCTGGTTTTTGATATACAGATAGACAACGAAATCCTTTTAAGGGTTCCGTTTTTTTTTCATTTTGAAGTACAGAATGATTAACAAAATAGGTTATTTAGTAAGCCTAGTTAAGTTTTTATAAGTTTAAAGTCATTTTTTATGCTAGTTTGAATTGGTATTAAATTACCAGGAGGACAGACATGTAAATGTCTGTTGAGGTTAATTAGAACTTTATACTTCAAGCCATTCCTGAATTCCTGGTTTAAGTACGAATTACGTACTAAAAAAAAATAAGTAAGTTTAGAAAAAGCCTATTTTTTAGTTAATAAATCCTTTTTTTGAAATGGTTTTAATACTGAGCTAGTTTGAATTGGCATTAAATGACCAGGAGGACAGACATTTAGTGTTTTGATTAATTACAACTTTATACCTCAAGCCATTCCTGAGTTCCTGGTTTTTGATGTAGTCGGACAACGAAAATTGGTCGGACAACGAAAGAGATCTTAGTTACGTTTTTTTTTTAAATTTGAAGTCGTAACAAAATATAATTTTTAGTAAGCCTAGTTTTTATTTAGTGTAATTCTTTTGAAATAGTTTGAATTAGTATTAAATGACCAGGAGGACAGACACTTAGTGTTTCTATTAATTACAACTTTTTACCTCAAACCATTCCTGAGTTCCTGGTTTTTGATGTACAGATAGGCAACGAAAATCTTTAAGGGTTTCGAATATTTAAGCTATTGCATAGCTTCTATCGAGGGCATTGAGCGCGGGGACCGAAACCAGAAATCCCGTAACAAAAAAAAACCTCACGCTCATAATCAGTGCAAGAAAATAGGAGTGCATAAATCGTTAAGAGTGATTACGTCACTTCGTGCTCGGTGCGTGTGCATACGCCTATCGCCGCCTCGTCGTCGTGTGCGTCTCCTACTTCCGTGAGTGTGCTTCTGTTGCATTTGTGTACTTAGGGTATTAAACAACCCGATTGATTAGCACACTAGCCGACTGATCACTGCACGTCGACCGAACTACCTATAATTTATGCGATCCTGGTACTGCGCTTATAATACTACTACGCACGGAATCGCGCCATTGTCGCGCTGGACCACAGACAAAATTGTCTGTGACTGGGACCCACATAATTTATTAACATCAAATAATATACTTCCATTGTGACCTACTTGACTATAATCTCCACGTGCTTATTGTTCTCCTAGTACAAGGTGGCAATATGAATAAGTCTTTGTCCGAATCAAATTTGAACGACTCGATTATGCTTGAACCAACTTACCCCACCAAACTCTGTCTTCGTTCGTGCGAAAAAGAGAAAAGAACACGACAGTCCCTCTGATTTATCGCAGCCTAGCACTAATACTGGTAACAATGAGTTGTCCGCATTTAAAGAAGAAATGCGTGGAATGTTTGCATCGCTACTTGCTGTCCAACGACAAGAATTTTTTTTTAAGCTATTGCATAGCTTCTATCGCGGGCCTTTGAGCGCGGAAACCGAATTGAAAAATTCCGTAACGAAAAAAACCTCACGCTCATAATCAGTGCAAGAAAATAGGAGTGCATAAATCGTTAAGAGTGATTACGTCACTTCATGTACGTCGACCGAACTACCTCTAATTTATGCGATCCTGGTACTTACTGCGCTTATAATACCACTACGCACGGAATCGCGCCATTGTCGCGCTGGACCACAGAAAAAATTGTCTGTGACTGGGACTCACATAATTTATTAACGTCAAATAATATACTTTTTGTGTAAAGTGTTTTGAATATGAATGAACAAAGTGCATTTATTATTAATGAAGAAAGTCACGAAAAAATAGTGAAAGAAAATGAGTGAGTAATTTATATACATACATTTTATTATTATCACAAATGCAGTATTAATTTTGAATTGAAAATATAATACTGTAATAAAGATAACCTAAATTTTTGATATTAAAATGAGCGATAATAAAAGTAGCCCTCTTTTATACACACAAACACACACACGCGTATAGTTTAAATTCTCAATTTAGATTCTCAATATATATAAATAAATAAATTCATTCTTCATCATGTATATAACAGAAACCATCAAACCAAGCACGTTCTATTCAGTACCTTTGTTTTTGGTGTATAGATAATGCACATGAATGCCGCGCAGAGAAAGTATATATGATATTATATCTATATAAATGTACATCGCGCGAAATTCGAAAAATCACTTCTTAATATCGTTATTTTCGGGACTCACATAATTTATTAACGTCAAATAATATACTTTTTGTGTAAAGTGTTTTGAATATGAATGAACAAAGTGCATTTATTATTAATGAAGAAAGTCACGAAAAAATAGTGAAAGAAAATGAGTGAGTAATTTATATACATACATTTTATTATTATCACAAATGCAGTATTAATTTTGAATTGAAAATATAATACTGTAATAAAGATAACCTAAATTTTTGATATTAAAATGAGCGATAATAAAAGTAGCCCTCTTTTATACACACAAACACACACACGCGTATAGTTTAAATTCTCAATTTAGATTCTCAATATATATAAATAAATAAATTCATTCTTCATCATGTATATAACAGAAACCATCAAACCAAGCACGTTCTATTCAGTACCTTTGTTTTTGGTGTATAGATAATGCACATGAATGCCGCGCAGAGAAAGTATATATGATATTATATCTATATAAATGTACATCGCGCGAAATTCGAAAAATCACTTCTTAATATCGTTATTTTTTTTTTTAATGAATAATTTTGCTTTGGTGTGTCATTACACTATTTATACCTAATTATTTATACCTATTATTTATACCTAGATATTTTCGTTTTATAGAGAAGAAAAGCGTAAAGAGCTAAAAAGAAAAAAAAGACGTGTGGCACTCGAGGACTGCCGCGGTAAAGCTATTGCATAGCATTTTGTATCAACTTATGCAAATATAATTATTTATTTATTTTATTTATGCAGTATTTCTTTTTCTTTGTTTTTATTACATTGAGCTAGTTAGAACTGGTATGAAATGACCAGGAGGACAAAAACTTTGTGTTTTGATTAATTAGAACTTCATACCTCAAGCCATTTCTGAGTTCCTGGTTTTTTATGTACAGATAGTCCGACAAAGAAATCAACTTTTTAGGGCTTCGTTTTTATTTTTATTTATTTTTTTCATTTGAAGTACAGAATCGTAACAAATAAGTTATTTAGAAAAAGCCTAATTAAGTTTTTAACTTTTTTTGAAAGCCTTGTAAATATTACATTGAGCTAGTTTGAACTGGTATTAAATGACCAGGATCACAGACACTACGTGTTTTGATTAATTAGAACTTTAAGCCTCAAGCTATTCCTGAGGTCCTAATTTCGATTCACAGATAGCCTGACAGCGAAATCAACCTTTTGGAGCTTCGTTTTTATTTTTTATTTTTTTTTTTCATTTTGAAGTACAGAATCATAACAAAATAAGTTATTTAGAAAAAGCCTAGTTAAGTTTTTAATTAGACTTTTTTTGAAAGCCTTGTAAATATTACATTGAGCTAGTTTGAACTGGTATTAAATGACCAGGAGCACAGACACTAAGTGTTTTGATTAATTAGAACTTTATGCCTCAAGCCATTTCTGAGGTCCTGGTTTTGATTCACAGATAGTCTGACAACGAAATCAACCTTTTAGGGCTTCGTTTTTATTATTTGTTATTTTTTTCATTTAAAGTCAATCGTAACAAAATAAGTTATTTAGAAAAAGCCTAATTAAGTTTTTAAAAGTTAGACTTTTTTTGAAAGCCTTGTTTTTATTACATTGAGCTAGTTTTGAACTGGTATTAAATGACCAGGAGGACAGAAACTTAGTGTTTTGATTAATTATAACTTCATACCTCAAGCCATTTCTGAGTTCCTGGTTTTCGATGTACAGATATTTAGACAACGAAAATCTTTTAAGGGTTCTTTTTTCATTTTGAAGTACAGACAGAATCGGTTAATGCAAAAGCTGCATAGCTTTCGCGGGCCTTTGAGCGCGGCGACCAAATCGAAAAATTCCGTAACGATAAACCTCACGCTCATAATCAGTGCAAGAAAATAGGAGTGCACAAATCGTTAAGAGTGATTACGTCACTTCGTGCTCGGTGCGTGTGCATACGCCTATCGCCGCCTCGTCGTCGTGTGCGTCTCCTACTTCCGTGAGTGTGCTTCGACCGAACTACCTCTAATTTATGCGATCCTGGTACTGCGCTTATAATACCACTACGCACGAAATCGCGCCATTGTCGCGCTGGACCACTCACTGACTGGGCCAATCCACATAATTTATAAATATAATCTCCACGTGCTTGTTGTTCTCCTAGTACAAGGTGGCAATATGAATAAGTCTTTGTCTGAATCAAACTTGAACGACTCGATTATTTATGCTTGAACCAACTATTACCCCACCAAACTCTGTCTTCGTTCGTGCGAAAAAGAGAAAAGAA
This sequence comes from Luffia ferchaultella, assembly GCA_949709985.1. Taxonomy (NCBI): domain Eukaryota; kingdom Metazoa; phylum Arthropoda; class Insecta; order Lepidoptera; family Psychidae; genus Luffia; species Luffia ferchaultella. Next base: position 16,105,689 of record OX453261.1, read on the forward strand.
CACGACAGTCCCTCTGATTTATCGCAGCCTAGCACTAGTACTGGTAACAATGAGTTGTCCGCATTTAAGGAAGAAATGCGTGGGATGTTTGCATCGTTACTTGCTGCCCAACGACAAGAATTTAATAAAAAAAAGACGTATGGCACTCTAATCTGCCGCGGTAAAGCTATTGCATACATTTTGTATCAACTTATGCAATTATATTTATTTATTTATTTTATTTATGCAGTATTAAATCTGAGTTACTCCTAGTCGCGCCTAAAGAAGTTTTACTTCAAAAACAAAGATAAAGAAATACTATACAAGTATATTATTATATTATTTGACGTTAATAAATTATGTGGGTCCCAGTCACAGATAATTTTGTCTGTGGTCCAGCGCGACAATGGCCCGATTTCGAGCGTAGTGGTATTATAAACGCAGTACCAGGATCGCATAAATTAGAGGTAGTTCGGTCAAAGCACACTCACGGAAGTAGGAGACGCACACGACGACGAGGCGGCGATAGGCGTATGCACACGCACCGAGCACGAAGTGACGTAATTACTCTTAACGATTTATGCACTCCTATTTTCTTGCACTTATTATGAGCGTGAGGTTTTTTTCGTTACGGAATTTTTCGATTCGGTCCCCGCGCTCAAAGGCCCGCGATAGAAGCTATGCAATAGCTTAATAAATAAAAACAAAGCCCTAAAAGGTTAATTTCGTTGTCGAACTATCTGTGCATCAAAAACCAGAAACTCAGGAAAAGCTTGAGGTATAAAGTTGTAATTAATCAAAACACTAATTGTCTGTCCTCCTGGTCATTTAATACTAATTCAAACTATTTCAAAAGTACTTACTTACTAGGCTTACTAAAAATTAATTTTGTTAAGATTTCAAATTTAAAGACAAAACGGAACCCTAAAAAGACGTTGTCCGACCAATTTTCGTTGTCCGACTAAATAAAAAACCAGGAACTCAGGAATGGCTTAAGGTATAAAGTTCTAATAAATCTTAACACTAAATGTCTGTCCTCCTGGTCATTTAATGCCAATTCAAACTAGCTAGTATAAAAATACTACTAAATTTACTTATTTTAATTACGATTTCGTACTTCATTCAAAATATTAAAAAAAACGGCCTAAAAGATTTTCGTTGTCTAACTATCTCTACATCAAAAACCAGGAACTCAGGAATGGCTTGAAGTATAAAGTTCTAATTAACCTCAACAGACATTTATATGTCTGTCCTCCTGGTCATTTAATACTAATTCAAACTGTTTCAAAAGTACTTACTAGGCTTACTAAAAATTAATTTTGTTAAGATTTCAAATTAAAAGAAAAAACGGAACCCTAAAAAGACGTTGTCCGACCAATTTTCGTTGTCCGACTAAATAAAAAACCAGGAACTCAGGAATGGCTTGAGGTATAAAGTTCTAATAAATCTTAACACTAAATGTCTGTCCTCCTGGTCATTTAATGCCAATTCAAACTAGCTAGTATAAAACCATTAGAAAAAAAAAATTAACTAAAAAAATACTACTAAATTTACTTATTTTTATTACGATTTCGTACTTCATTCAAAATATTAAAAAAAACGGCCTAAAAAATTTTTGTTGTCTAACTATCTGTACATCAAAAACCAGGAACTCAGGAATAGCTTGAAGTATAAAGTTCTAATTAACCTCAACAGACATTTATATGTCTGTCCTCCTGGTCATTTAATACCAATTCAAACTATTTCAAAAGTACTTAATAAAATACTTACTAAAAATTACTTATTTTGTTACGACTTCAAATTAAAAAAAAGAACGGAACCAAAGACATTTCTTTGTATAACCAATTTTCGTTCTCCGACTAAATAAAAAACCAGGAACTCAGGATTGGCATGAGTTATAAAGTTCTAATAAATCAAAACACTAAATGTCTGTCCTCCTGGTCAATTAAGGCCAATTCAAACTAGCTCTACTATTAAAACCATTTCAAAAAAGAATGTTTTTCTAAATTTACTTATTTTTATTACGATTCATTCAAAATGTTTAAAAAACGCAGTACCAGGTTCGCATAAATTAGAGGTAGTTCGGTCGAAGCACATTCACGGAAGTAGGAGACGCACACGACAACGAGGCGGCGATAGGCGTATGCACACGCACCGAGCACGAAGTGACGTAATCACTCTTAACGATTTATGCACTCCTATTTTCTTGCACTGATTATGAGCGTGAGGTTTTTTTCGTTACGGAATTTCTACATTCGCTCCCCGCGCTCAAAGGCCCGCGATAGAAGCTATGCAATAGCTTAAAAAAAGTATATTATTTGACGTTAATAAATTATGTGGGTCCCAGTCACAGACAATTTTGTCTGTGGTCCAGCGCGACAATGGCGCGATTCCGTGCGTAATGGTATTATAAGCGCAGTAAGTACCAGGATCGCATAACGTAGAGGTAGTTCGGTCGACGTGCATGAAGTGACGTAATCACTCTTAACGATTTATGCACTCCTATTTTCTTGCATTGATTACGAGCGTAAGGTTTTTTTCGTTACGGAATTTTTCAATTCGGTTTCCGCGCTCAAAGGCCCGCGATAGAAGCTATGCAATAGCTTAATAACAAGGCTTTCAAAAAAAAGTCTAATAAAACTAGGCTTTTTCTAATATTTTGTTATGATTCTGTACTTCAAAATGAAAAAATAAATTATGTGGGTCCCAGTCACAGACAATTTTGTCTGTGGTCCAGCGCGACAATGGCGCGATTCCGTGCGTAGTGGTATTATAAGCGCAGTACCAGGATCGCATAAATTAGAGGTAGTTCGGTCGAAGCACACTCACGGAAGTAGGAGACGCACACGACCACGAGGCGGCGATAGACGTATGCACACGCACCGAACACGAAGTGACGTAATCACTCTTAACGATTTATGCACTCCTATTTTCCTGCACTGATTATGAGCGTGAGGTTTTTTTTCGTTACGGAATTTCTCGATTCTAAAAATTTAGTGAAGAAAATAAACAGAGATGAATTACTTCAGTTCAGCAGCACCAGAAGTATAAAATGGAGTTTCATTGCTCCAAATGCTCCGCATATGGGTGGTTGTTGGGAGCGACTAATACGATCTGTCAAAATCGCTTTGAAATCGACTTTTAAAGACCGGACCCCAGATGATCAGGCATTACAGACAGTCCTTGCAGAGGCTGAGTTCATATTTAACCGCCGCCCACTTACATACGTTCCCATTGACCATGATGACGATCCTCCATTAACACCTAATGACTTTTTATTATCAAAAACTGAATGGGTTGATCATCCTCTTGACACGTTTACCGACGGCGATCTACTGAAGAGAAACTGGCGACAAGCACAAGCGCTCGCGCCCGCGATATAAGCTATACAATAGCTTAAAAAAAAACGGAACCCTAAAAAGACAAATTTCGTTGTCCGACCAATTTTCGTTGTCCGACTAAATAAAAAACCAGGAACTCAGAGATGGCTTGAGGTATAAAGTTCTAATAAATCAAAACACTAAATGTCTGTCCTTCTGGTCATTTAATGCCAATTCAAACTAGCTAGTATAAAAAAAGGAATTATTAACTAAAAAAATACTAATTTATATTTTTATTACGATCATATTAAAAAAAACGGCCTAAAAGATTTTCGTTGTCTATCTGTACATCAAAAACCAGGAACTCAGGAATGGCTTGAAGTATAAAGTTCTAATTAACCTCAACAGACATTTATATGTCTGTCCTCCTGGTCATTTAATACCAAATCAAACTATTTCAAAAGTACTTACAATAAAAACTAAAATAGGCTTGCTTAAAAATTACTTATTTTGTTATTACGACTTCAAATTAAAAAAATTAATAAATTATGTGGGTCCCAGTCACAGACAATTTTGTCTGTGGTCCAGGGCAACAATGGCGCGATTCCGTGCGTAATGGTATTATAAGCGCAGTACCAGGATCGCATAAATTAGAGGTAGTTCGGTCGACGTGCATGAAGTGACGTAATCACTCTTAACGATTTATGCACTCCTATTTTCTTGCACTGATTGTGAGCGTGAGATTTTTTTCGTTACGGAATTTCTCGATTCGGTCCATGCGCTCAAAGGCCCGCGATAGAAGCTATGCAATAGCTTAAAAAAGGCTTACTAAAAATTTTATTTTGTTACGACTTCAAATTTAAAGAAATACCAGTACTAGTGCTAGACTGCGATAAATCAGAGGGACTGTCGTGTTCTTTTCTCTTTTTCGCACGAACGAAGACAGAGTTGGTGGGGTAATAGTTGGTTCAAGCATAATCGAGTCGTTCAAGTTTGATTCGGACAAAGACTTATTCATATTGCCACCTTCTACTAGGAGAACAACTACTAGGAGATTATACTTCTACTAGGAGATTATTCTACTAGGAGATTATAGTCAAGTAGGTCACAATGGAAGTATATTATTTGACGTTAATAAATTATGTGGGTCCCAGTCACAGACAATTTTGTCTGTGGTCCAGCGCGACAATGGCGCGATTCCGTGCGTAGTGGTATTATAAGCGTAGTACCAGGATCGCATAAATAAGAGGTAGTTCGGTCGACGTGCAGTGATCAGTAATCACTCTTAACGATTTATGCACTCCTATTTTCTTGCACTGATTATGAGGGTGAGGTTTTTTTCGTTACGGAATTTCTCGATTCGGTCCCCGCGCTCAAGGCCCACGATAGAAGGCTCAATAGCTTAAAAACTGGAACTCTAAAAGACTTTCGTTGTCCGACCAATTTTAAAAACCAGGAACTCAGGAATGGCTTGAAGTATAAAGTTGTAATAAATCAAAACACTAAATGTCTGCCCTCCTGGTCATTTAATGCCAATTCAAACTAGCTCAGTATTAAAACCATTTCAAAACTAAAAAAATATTCTTTTTCTAAATTTACTTATTTTTTTCATTACGATTCGTACTTTCATTCAAATATTAAAAAAACGGAACCCTAAATGATTTTCGTTGTCTAACTATCTGTACAACAAAAACCAGGAACTCAGGAATGGCTTGAAGTATAAAGTCCTAATTAACCTGAACTGACATTTACATGTCTGTCCTCCTGGTCATTTAATACCGATTCAAACTAGCATAAAAAATGGCTTTAAGCTTATAAAAACTTAACTAGGCTTACTAAATAACTTATTTTGTTACGATTCTGTACTTCAAAATGAAAAATAATGACACACCAAAACAAAATTATTCATTTAAAAAAAAATAACGATATTAAAAAGTGATTATCGAATTTCGCGCGATGTACATTTATCTATATACTATCATTAATACTTTCTCTGCACGGCATTCGTGTGCATTATCTATACACCAAAAACAAAGGTAGGTACTGAATAGTACACGTGCTTGTTTTGATGGTTTCTGTTATATACATAATGAAGAATGAATTTATATATATATATGTATATACATATACATATTGAGAATCTAAATTGAGAATTTAAACTATACGCGTGTGAGTGTTTCTGTGTATAAAAGAGAGCTACTTTTAATATCGCTCATTTTAATATCAAAAATTTAGGTTATCTTTATAGCAGTATTATATTTTCAATTCAAAATTAAAACTGCATTTGTGATGATAATGAAATGTATGTATATAAATTACTCACTCATTTTCTTGCACTATTTTTTCGTGACTTTCTTCATTAATAATAGGTGCAACAGATTATAATAGATGGCGCTGTTTTAAAAAGTATATTTTGACGTTAATAAATTATGTGGGTCCCAGTCACAGACAATTTTGTCTGTGGTCCAGCGGAATGGCGCGATTCCGTGCGTAGTGGTATTATAAGCGCAGTACCAGGATCGCATAAATTAGAGGTAGTTCGGTCGATGTGCATGAAGTGACGTAATCACTCTTAACTATTTATGCACTCCTATTTTCTTGCACTGATTATGAGCGTGAGGTTTTTTTCGTTACGGAATTTCTGGTTTCGGTCCCCGCACTCAAGGCCCGCGATAGAAGCTATGCAATAGCTTAACAAGATTATACAATTATGAATAATTAAAAAATTATGTACAATAATTTGTCATAATAATTACATACCTGATTAAGTTTTAAGCGAATCACTAACATAACTTGGTAGTTGATCTCCTGAAAACCATTTGAATTGGTATTTGTCATTTTTGGGTGCTATAATTTTTTTATTACAAATAGTAAAAAATTTAATATCTTGAGAACATTTTTTCAAAATTTTTTCTTCGAGATGATGTGCAGTAAAAACAGAATTCACTTCAACAGAATTTTTTTTAAATAGTCTTTCCATTACATCGGTGTACACTTCATGAAAATATACTAATAAATAACAGTGCCCTTTTTTAATTACATCTTCCTCGATGATGCCACTTATTTCATTAAAAGCTAATTGTTGATATTCCCGATGAAAATGCCAATCAGTTTTACTGGATGGTTTTTTAGAAGATGATATTTCATTATTGAAACTAATTCTACTTTCTGTACGATATGATATTTTTGGACCAGAATTTTTTTTTAATTTATTCAATAATTCTGCATACTTCTCTTGACCTTCGATGTTGGGTAGTATGCTAGATTTAAATTGGTTGGTATCAGCTTTATGAAGTGGAAGCATTCATTAACGTTTTTTCTTATGTTTCCTGTCACAAAACACACAAACAATTTGGTAGACGATATTATTAGCTTCCTTCTCGGTTAGAATAGTTCCATCTTGAGTTAAATCATTATCTTCACTAAAATCTGGTTCAAAAACTTCAATATTTTCTTGAGAAGATGTAGATTGAAGTCCTATTAATTCAGAATTTAAACTTGATTGCATTGTTACTGAAGATTCTGTAGAGGATGACTGTAAATGAGATGGTTTTGTGGTCAATTGTGTGGTATTGTCTGTAGAAACACTGGCTGATTTTTGTTTTTCACTGTTTTTTGTCCAATTTTCAGGTTCCGAAGTTAAGTATTTTTTCATAAGTCCTGTAAATGCTGTATAACATCCCCGGTGATAACCATTTTCTGTATACTCATCAGGCAGAATAATATCTTTGTATTTAAGGATATGTTTTTTTCTGATTTTCAAAACAGTTTGACATTTTATTAAAGTTTCCTCCGAGAACAATATTATCTTACCATCACTTTTATTACACACAAAACAAATTAATGTGTCTCCCATGATAACACTTTTTACTATAATTACACTTTTATTTCGCAAAAAAACGACACAAATATCAATGGTAAAACGTGGTTGTAGCTACACATAATTCTTCAATACATCACTAAAAGACAGATAATGCGCAGTGAAAGATCGCAGTCGACTAAGCGCCCTATCTCACTCGCACCCGCTAGAACAGTCGTTACCTCGCGCTCGCACCTACAGCGGACTTTCGATGTGTCTGGCAAGGTGTAAAAACCATTAAAACTGTCCGGCTTTTGAGGTAACATTTTTTTATAGGTTCCCAAGTAACATATATAAAATTTAGCTTTTATACTGTAACGAAAGTATAATTATAATTTATTAAAATTTAGGGGTGTCTGGCAGGGGGTAGCAACTGTCATAAGTGTCCGGCAATGGATGACGAGATTTCTAAAGTTATCCCTAATAAAATATTAAAAAATTGAGCTTTATACTTTAACGAATTTAAGGTACTATTTTATATACCTTTACTACCTGTTACCTGCCCAAGTAACCACTACCCAAACTATATAGTCCCTGGTCGTTCTTACCTGTATAAGGGTCACGCACAGAAGAATTTTCAGCTTTTATTAAATAACGAAGGTCTGGCCGTCGTGGGCTCTTAGGCTATTAGTTAAGAAACTTTTGAAATAGTTTGAATTATTATTAAATGACCAGGAGGACAGACACTTAGTGTTTTGATTAATTAGAACTTTATGCCTCAAGCCATTCCTGATGTCCTGGTTTTGATTCACAGATAGTCTAACAACGAAATCAACCTTTTAGGGCTTCATTTTTATTTATGTTATTTTTTTTCATTTTGAAGTACAGAAACAAAATATTAGAAAGTTAGACTTTTTTTGAAAGCTTTGTTTTTTATTATTGAGCTAGTTTAAATTGGTATTACATGACCAGGAGGACAGACATTTATTGTTTACATTAATTAAAACTTTATACTTTAAGCCATTCCTGAGTTCCTGGTTTTTGATATACAGATAGACAACGAAATGTTTTAAGGGTTCCGTTTTTTTTTTCATTTTGAAGTACAGAATCGTAACAAAATAGGTTATTTAGTAAGCCTAACTTTATACCTCAAGCCATTCCTGAGTTTCTGGTTTTTGATGTAGTCGGACAACGAAAATTGGTCGGACAAAACGAAATGACTTTTAGGGTTCCGTTTTTTTTTTTTAAATTTGAAGTCGTAACAAAATATAATTTTAGTAAGCCTATTTTATTAGTTTTTATTTAGTTAAGAAACTTTTGAAATAGTTTGAATTATTATTAAATGACCAGGAGGACAGACACTTAGTGTTTTGATTAATTAGAACTTTATGCCTCAAGCCATTCCTGATGTCCTGGTTTTGATTCACAGATAGTCTGACAACGAATACAACCTTTTAGGGCTTCATTTTTATTCATGTTATTTTTTTTTCATTTTGAAGTACAGAATCATAACAAAATACAGATAGAGAGTAGTTTTAGTTAGACTTTTTTTGAAAGCTTTGTTTTTTATTATTGAGCTAGTTTGAATTGGTATTACATGACCAGGAGGACAGACATTTATTGTTTAGATTAATTAAAACTTTATACTTTATGCCATTCCTGAGTTCCTGGTTTTTGATATACAGAAAGACAACGAAAATCTTTTAAGGGTTCCGTTTTTTTTTCATTCTGAAGTACTGAATCGTAACAAAATAGGTTATTTAGTAAGTCTAACTTTATACCTCAAGCCATTCCTGAGTTCCTGGTTTTTGATGTAGTCGGACAACGAAAATTGGTCGGACAAAACGAAATGTCTTTTAGGGTTCCGTTTTTTTTTTTTTTAAATTTGAAGTCGTAACAAAATATAATTTTTAGTAAGCCTATTTTTTTAGTTTTTATTTAGTTAAGAAACTTTTGAAATAGTTTGAATTATTATTAAATGACCAGGAGGACAGACACTTAGTGTTTTGATTAATTAGAACTTTATGCCTCAAGCCATTCCTAATGTCCTGGTTTTGATTCACAGATAGTCTGACAACGAAATCAACCTTTTAGGGCTTCATTTTTATTTATGTTATTTTTTTTCATTTTGAAGTACAGAAACAAAATATTAAAAAGTTAGACTTTTTTTGAAAGCTTTGTTTTTTATTATTGAGCTAGTTTAAATTGGTATTACATGACCAGGAGAACAGACATTTATTGTTTAGATTAATTAAAACTTTATACTTTAAGCCATTCCTGAGTTCCTGGTTTTTGATATACAGATAGACAACGAAAATCTTTTAAGGGTTCCGTTTTTTTAGTAAAATAGGTTATTTAGTAAGCTTAGTTAAGTTTTTATAAGCTTAAAGCCATTTTTTATGCTAGTTTGAATTGGTATTAAATTACCAGGAGGACAGACATGTAAATGTCTGTTGAGGTTAATTAGAACTTTATACTTCAAGCCATTCCTGAATTCCTGGTTTTTGTTGTACAGATAGTTAGACAACGAAAATCTTTTAGGGTTCCGTTTTTTTAATATTTTGAATGAATTACGTACTAAAAAAAAATAAGTAAGTAAGTTTAGAAAAAAGCCTATTTTTTTAGTTAATAATTCCTTTTTTTGAAATGGTTTTAATACTGGGCTAGTTTGAATTGGCATTAAATGACCAGGAGGACAGACATTTAGTGTTTTGATTAATTACAACTTTATACCTCAAGCCATTCTGAGTCCTGGTTTTTGATATACAGATAGACAACGAAATCTTTTAAGGGTTCCGTTTTTTTTTTCATTTTGAAGTACAGAATCGTAACAAAATAGGTTATTTAGTAAGCCTAACTTTATACCTCAAGCCATTCCTGAGTTCCTGGTTTTTGATATACAGATAGACAACGAAAATCTTTTAAGGGTTCCGTTTTTTTTTCATTTTGAAGTACAGAATCGTAACAAAATAGGTATATTTAGTAAGCCTAATATTCTCGAAGCAATTCAGACCATTTTTGACCCCCTGTAACTTCGTTGTGGATAAAACTAGAAGACTGAAATTTTCAGTAACCATGCAGGCATATTATATAAGCATATTTTCAAATTTCATTCAATTGGAACCAGTATTTTTAAGAAATTATAACGGGTCAAATTTCTTCATTTTGTCACTCACTCACTCACCGATCATCAAAATTCTAAGGCACTTCTAGCAGACCTAGAAGCTTCAAATTTGGAATAGAAGTAGTGTTTGGTGTATGAATCAAGGAAAAACTAAAAAATCTAGAAAAGACCGCAAAAAAAAAATTAAGCCCATACAGCCAAGTCTTCAGTTAAATTTTTCAATATTGGCTTTATTCGTAACGATGTTTTATTATGGCAGTTATTATTATATTGCGTGCGAAGCCGCGGGTTTAAGCTAGTCCCATATAAATATAGGCGCATGGTAGTGCCCCTGCCAAATCGAGCAAAAAATGGGTATTCCCGTCATGAAAACACGTGTATTAAATTATTTATTAATGCAAAAAACGTACCTACGTGCGTATTCGTACTTATTACGAGTGCGTAAGGTTGTATAATATATCTTAGAAAAACTATATACATATAGATATACATATATACAATAAGTAGAAGGTACCGAAAAGGAAAAAAATAGAACTGTCTACAAAATACAAAAAGAAATGAGATCCCATCAAAAACAATACTTGTCAAAAAAACCAAGTCTCGCAACTCAGTTGTTCTGCGGTAAAAAGTTGTGAGATCCATGTAATACCAAGTCGGTTATTAATTTATTCGGTTATAAATATATTGAGACTTGGCCATCGCACTAAATAATTGAATTTACATGTGTTTTCAGGCGATTGAATTTACACGTGTTTTCAGGCGATGGCCAAGTCTCAATATATTTATAACCGAATAAATTAATAACCGACTTGGTATTACATGGATCTCACAACTTTTTACCGCAAAACAACTGAGTTGCGAGACTTGGTTTTTTTGACAAGTATTGTTTTTGATGGGATAGGTATTTATTTAGTAAGCCTAATAAGCTTAAAGCCATTTTTATGCTAGTTTGAATTGGTATTAAATTACCAGGAGGACAGACATGTAAATGTCTGTTGAGGTTAATTAGAACTTTATATTTCAAGCCATTCCTGAATTCCTGGTTTTTGTTGTACAGATAGTTAGACAACGAAAATCTTTTAGGGTTCCGTTTTTTTAAATATTTTGAAGGAAAGTACGAATTACGTACTAAAAAAAATAAGTAAGTTTAGAAAAAGCCTATTTTTTTAGTTAATAATTACTTTTTGAGCTAGTTTGAATTGGCATTAAATGTCCAGGAGGACAGACATTTAGTGTTTTGATTAATTACAACTTTATACCTCAAGCCATTCCTGAGTTCCTGGTTTTGATTCACAGATAGTCTGACAACGAAATCAACCTTTTAGGGCTTCGTTTTTGTTTATTTATTTTTTTCATTTTGAAGTACAAAATATTAGAAAAAGCCTAGTTAAGTTTATAGTTAGAACTTCTTTTGAAAGCCTTGTTTTTTTTTTATTTATTACATTGAGCTAGTTTGAATTGGTATTACATGACCAGGAGGACAGACATTTATCGTTTTGATTAATTAGAAATTTATACCTCAAGCCATTCCTGAGTTCCTGGTTTTGATTCACAGATAGTCTGACAACGAAATCAACATTTTAGGGCGTTTTTATTTTTTATTTTTTTTAATATTAGAAAAAGCGTAGTTAAGTTTATAGTTAGACTTCTTTTAAAAGCCTTGTACATTGAGCTAGTTTGAATTGGTATTACATGACCAGGAGGACAGACATTTATCGTTTTGATTAATTTGAACTTTATACCTTAAGCCATACCTGAGTTCCTGGTTTTTGATGTACAGTTAGTTAGACAACGAAAATCTGTAAGGGTTCCGTTTTTTTTTGATATTTTGATTGAAATCTTAAAAGAAATACTAATTTAGAAAAAGCTTATTATTAATAATGCCTTTTTTTTGAAATGGTTTTAATCTGAGCTAGTTTGAATTGGCATTAAATGACCTGGAGGACAGGCATTTAGTGTTTTGATTTATAAGAACTTTATACCTCAAGCCATTCCTGTGTTCCTGGTTTAAGATGTAGTCGGACAACAAGAAATGTTGGGTTCAGTGTTTTTTTTTAAATTTGAAGTAAGAAAATAAAGTAATTTTTATTTAGTAAGCCTATTTTTAGTTTTGAAATAGTTTGAATTGGTATTAAATGACCAGGAGAATAGACACTTAGTGTTTTGATTAATTACAACTTTATACCTCAAGCCATTCCTTAGTTTCTAGTTTTTTATGCACAGATCCAGGAGAACAGACACTTAGTGTTTTGATTAATTACAACTTTATACCTCAAGCCATTCCTGAGTTTCTAGTTTTTTATGCACAGATAGTTCGACAACGAAATCAACCTTTTAGGTTTTTTTTTCTTTATTTTGAAGTACAGAATCGTAATAAAATAAGTTATTTAGAAAAGCCTAGTTAAGTTTTTAGTTAAGCTGAAAGCCATTTTTTATGCTAGTTTGAATTGGTATTAAATAACCAGGATTAATTAGAACTTAATACCTCAAGCCATTCCTGAGTTCCTTGTTATTGATATACAGATAGTTGGACAACGAAAATCTAGGTTCCGTTTTTTTAAATATTTTGAATGAATCGTAATAAAAATAAGTAAATTTAGAAAAAGCCAAAATTAATAATGCCTTTTTTGAAATGGTTTTAATAGACTAGTTTAAATTGGCATTAATTGACCAGGAGAACAGACATTTAGTGTTTTGATTTATTAGAACTTTATATCTCAAGCCAATCCTGAGTTACTTACTGGTTTTTTATTTAGTCGGAGAACGAAAATTGGTCGGACAACAAAATGTTAAATCTGAGTTACTCCTAGTAGCGCCTAAAAAAGTTTTACTTCAAAAACAAAGAAAAAGAAATACTGCATAAATAAAATAAAGTTGATGATACAAAATGCTATGCAATAGCTTTACCGCGGCAGTCCTCGAGTGCCACACGTCTTTTTTATTACATTGAGCTAGTTTGAATTGGTATTACATGACCAGGAGGACAGACATTTATCGTTTTGATTAATTAGAACTTTATACCTCAAGCCATTCCTGTGTTCCTGGTTTTAGATGTAGTATTTTAGTAAGTATTTTATTTTTATAGACTTTTGAAATAGTTTGAAGAGGACAGACATATAAATGTCTGTTGAGGTTAATTAGAACTTCATACTTCAAGTCATTCCTGAGTTCCTGGTTTTTGATGTACAGATAGTTGGACAACGAAAATCTTTTAGGCCGTTTTTTTTAATATTTTGAATGAAGTACGACGAATCGTAATAAAAATATTTTTTTTAAATGGTTTTATATTAGCTAGTTTGAATCGGCATTAAATGACCAGGAAGACAGACATTTAGTGTTTTGATTTATTAGAACTTTATACCTCAAGCCATTCCTTAGTTCCTGGTTTTTTATTTAGTCGGACAACGAAAATTGGTCGGACAACGTCTTTTTAGGGTTCCGTTTTTTCTTTTAATTTGAAGTCTTAACAAAATTAATTTTTAGTAGTAAGTACTTTTGAAATAGTTTAATTTGTATTAAATGACCAGAAGAACAGACAATTAGTGTTTTGATTAATTACAACTTTATAACTCAAGCTATTCCTGAATTTCTGGTTTTTGATGCACAGATAGTTCGACAACGAAATCAACCTTTTAAGGCTTTGTTTTTATTTATTTTATTTTATTTTTTTCATTTTGAAGTACAGAATCATAACAAAATAAATTTAGAAAAAGACTAGTTAAGTTTTTAGTAAGACTTTTTTTGAAAGCCTTGTTTTTATTACATTGAGCTAGTTTGAACTGGTATTAAATGACCAGGAGCACAGACACTCAGTGTTTTGATTAATTAGAACTTTATGCCTCAAGCCATTCCTGAGGTCCTGGTTTTGATTCACAGATAGTCTGACAACGAAATCAACCTTTTAGGGCTTCGTTTTTTTTTTTATTTTCGAAGTACAGAATATAACAAAATATTAGTTAGAAAAAGCCTGGTTAAGCTTATTTCTAGTTAGACTTTTTTTGAAAGCCTTGTTTTTGAGCTAGTTTGAATTTGTATTACATGACCAGGAGGACAGACATTTATTGTTTAGATTAATTAGAACTTTATACCTTAAGCCATTCCTGAGTTCCTGGTTTTTAATGTACAGGTAGTTAGACAACGAAAATCTTTTAGGGTTTCGTTTTTTTTTTCATTTTGAAGTACAGAATCGTTTTCATTTAGAAAAAGCCTTAGTTAGTTTATGCTTTTTTTTGAAAAATGTTTTTATTACATTGAGCTAGTTTGAACTGGTATTAAATGACCAGGAGGACAGACATTTATTGTTTTGAATAATTAGAACTTTATACCTCAAGCCATTCCTGAGTTCCTGGTATTTGATGTACAGGTAGTTAGACGACGAAAATCTTTTAGGGTTCCGTTTTTTTTTATATTTTGAATAAATTACAGTCGGACAACGAAAATTGGTCGGACAAAACGAAATGTCTTTTAGGGTTCCGTTTTTTTTTTAAATTTGAAGTCGTAACAAAATATAATTTTTAGTAAGCCTATTTTTTAGGTTTTTATTTAGTTAAAAAACTTTTGAAATAGTTTGAATTATTATTAAATGACCAGGAGGACAGACACTTAGTGTTTTGATTAATTAGAACTTTATGCCTCAAGCCATTCCTGATGTCCTGGTTTTGATTCACAGATAGTCTGACAACGAATACAACCTTTTAAGGCTTCATTTTTATTTATGTTATTTTTTTTTCATTTTGAAGTACAGAATCATAACAAAATATTAGAAAAAGCCTAGTTTTAGTTAGACTTTTTTTGAAAGCCTTGTTTTTTATTATTGAGCTAGTTTGAATTGGTATTACATGACCAGGAGAACAGACATTTATTTTTTAGATTAATTAAAACTTTTTACTTTAAGCCATTCCTGAGTTCCTGGTTTTTGATATACAGATAGACAACGAAAATCTTTTGAGGGTTCCGTTTTTTTTTTCATTTTGAAGTACAGAATGATTAACAAAATAGGTTATTTAGTAAGCCTAGTAAAGTTTTTATAAGCTTAAAGCCATTTTTTATGCTAGTTTGAATTGGTATTAAATTACCAGGAGGACAGACATGTAAATGTCTGTTGAGGTTAATTAGAACTTTATACTTCAAGCCATTCCTGAATTCCTGGTTTTTGTTGTACAGATAGTTAGACAACGAAAATCTTAGGGTTTCGTTTTTTTTAATATTTTGAATGAATTACGTACTAAAAAAAAATAAGTAAGTTTAGAAAAAGCCTTATTCTTTTAGTTAATAATTACTTTTTTTGAAATGGTTTTAATACTGAGCTAGTTTGAATTGGCATTAAATGACCAGGAGGACAGACATTTAGTATTTTGATTAATTACAACTTTATACCTCAAGCCATTCCTGAGTTCCTGGTTTTTGATGTAGTCGGACAACGGAAATTGGTCGGACAACGAAAGAGACTACGTTTTTTTTTTAAATTTGAAGTCGTAACAAAATATAATTTTTAGTAAGCCTAGTTTTTATTTAGTGTAGTACTTTTGAAATAGTTTGAATTAGTATTAAATGACCAGGAGGACAGACACTTAGTGTTTTGATTAATTACAACTTTATACCTCAAGCCATTCCTGAGTTCCTGGTTTTTGATGTACAGATAGGCAACGAAAATCTTTAAAGGTTCCGATATTTAAGCTATTGCATAGCTTCTATCGCGGGCCTTGAGCGCGGGGACCGAAACCAGAAATTCCGTAACTATAAAAAACCTCACGCTCATAATCAGTGCAAGAAAACAGGAGTGCATAAATCGTTAAGAGTGATTACGTCACTTCGTGCTCGGTGCGTGTGCATACGCCTATCGCCGCCTCGTCGTCGTGTGCGTCTCCTACTTCCGTGAGTGTGCTTCTGTTGCATTTGTGTACTTAGGGTATTAAACAACCCGATTGATTAGCACACTAGCCGACTGATCACTGCACGTCGACCGAACTACCTATAATTTATGCGATCCTGATACTGCGCTTATAATACTACTACGCACGGAATCGCGCCATTGTCGCGCTGGACCACAGACAAAATTGTCTGTGACTGGGACCCACATAATTTATTAACGTCAAATAATATACTTCCATTGTGACCTACTTGACTATAATCTCCACGTGCTTATTGTTCTCCTAGTACAAGGTGGCAATATGAATAAGTCTTTGTCCGAATCAAATTTGAACGACTCGATTATGCTTGAACCAACTATTACCCCACCAAACTCTGTTTTCGTTCGTGCGAAGAAAAGAAAAGAACACGACAGTCAGTCCCTCTGATTTATCGTAGCCTAGCACTAGTACTGGTAACAATGAGTTGTCCGCATTTAAAGAAGAAATGCGTGGAATGTTTGCATCGTTACTTGCTGCCCAACGACAAGAATTTTTAAGCTATTGCATAGCTTCTATCGCGGGCCTTTGAGCGCGGGGAGCGAATCGAGAAATTCCGTAACGAAGAAAACCTCACGCTGATAATCAATGCAAGAAAATAGGAGTGCATAAATCGTTAAGAGTGATTACGTCACTTCGTGCTCGGTGCGTGTGCATACGCCTATCGCCGCCTCGTCGTCGTGTGCGTCTCCTACTTCCGTGAGTGTGCTTCGACCGAACTACCTCTAATTTATGCGATCCTGGTACTGCGCTTATAATACCACTACGCACGAAATCGCGCCATTGTCGCGCTGGACCACTCACTGACTGGGCCAATCCACATAATTTATAAATATAATCTCCACGTGCTTGTTGTTCTCCTAGTACAAGGTGGCAATATGAATAAGTAAGGTCCGATTCAAACTTAAACGACTCGATTATTTTTATTATTATTACAAATGCAGTATTAATTTTGAATTGAAAGTATAATACTGCTATAAAGATAACCTAAAATTTTGATATTAAAATGAGGGATATTAAAAGTAGCCCTCTTTTATACACACAAACACACACACGCGTATAGTTTAAATTCTCAATTTCGATTCTCAATATATATATATATAAATAAATTTATTCTTCATTATTTATATAACAGAAACCATCAAACCAAGCACGTGTACTATTCAGTACCTTTGTTTTTGGTGTATATATAATGCACGTGAATGTCGCGCGGAGAAAGTATATTTGATATTATATCTATATTTGTACATCGCGCGGAATTCGATAATCACTTCTTAATATCGTTATTTTTTTTTAAATGAATAATTTTGTTTTGGTGTGTCATTACACTATTTATACCTAATTATTTATACCTATTATTTATACCTAGATATTTTCGTTTTATAGAGAAGAAAAGCGTAAAGAGCTAAAAAAAAAAAGACGTGTGGCACTCGAGGACTGCCGCAGTAAAGCTATTTATTGCATAGCATTTTGTATCAACTTATGCAATTATAATTATTTATTTATTTTATTTATGCAGTATTTTAAGCTTATTGCATAGCTTCTATCGCAGGCCTTTGAGCGCGGGGAGCGAAACGAAAAATTCCGTAACGAAAAATTCCTCACGCTCATAATCAGTGCAAGAAAATAGGAGTGCATAAATCGTTAAGAGTGATTACGTCACTTCGTGCTCGGTGCGTGTGCATACGCCTATCGCCGCTTCGTCGTCGTGTGCGTCTCCTACTTCCGTGAGTGTGCTTCGACCGAACTACCTCTAATTTATGCGATCCTGGTACTGCGTTTATAATACCACTACGCACGGAATCGCGCCATTGTCGCGCTGGACCACAGACAAAATTGTCTGTGACTGGAATCCACATAATTTATTAATATAATCTCCACGTGCTTGTTGTTCTCCTAGTACAAGGTGGCAACATGAATAAGTCTTTGTCCGAATCAAACTTGAACGACTCGATTATTTTTTATTATTATATTAATTTTGAATTGAAAATATAATACTGCTATAAAGATAACCTAAATTTTTGATATTAAAATAAGAGATATTAAAAGTACCCCTTTTTTATACACACAAACACACACACGCGTATAGTTTAAATTCTCAATTTAGATTCTCAATATATATATATATAAATAAATAAGTTCATTCTTTATTATTTATATAACAGAAACCATCAAACCAAGCACGTGTACACTATTCAGTACCTTTGTTTTTGGTGTATAGATAATGCACATGAATGCCGCGCAGAGAAAGTATATATGATATTATATCTATACAAATGTACATCGCGCGGAATTCGATAATCACTTCTTAATATCGTTATTTTTTTTTAAATGAATAATTATTTTTGGTGTGTCATTACACTATTTATACCTAATTATTTATACCTAGATATTTTCGTTTTATAGAGAAGAAAAGCGTAAAGAGCTAAAAAGAAAAAAAAAGACGTGTGGCACTCGAGGACTGCCGCGGTAAAGCTATTGCATAGCATTTTGTATCAACTTATGCAATTATAATTATTTATTTATTTTATTTATGCAGTATTTTTTTTTCTTTGTTTTGAAAGTAAAACTTCTTTAGGCGCGACTAGGAGTAACTCAGATTTAATACTGCATAAATAAAATAAAGAAATAATTATAATTGCATAAGTTGATACAAAATGTATGCAATAGCTTTACCGCGGCAGTCCTCGAGTGCCACACGTCTTTTTTTATTTATGCAGTATTAAATCTGAGTTACTCCTAGTCGCGCCTAAAGAAGTTTTACTTCAAAAACAAAGAAAAAGAAATACTGCATAAATATAATAAATAAATAATTATAATTGCATAAGTTGATACAAAATGTATGCAATCGCTTTACCGCGGCAGTCCTCGAGTGCCACACGTCTTTTTTTTTTATTTTGAACATGTAATATTTTTTAGTAAGCCCTATTTTAATTTTTAAGTATATCTTTTGAAATAATTAGAATTGGTAGGAGGACAGAAACTTAGTGTTTTGATTAATTAGAACTTCATACCTCAAGCCATTTCTGAGTTCCTGGTTTTGATTCACAGATAGTCTGACAACGAAATCAACCTTTTAGGGCGTTTTTATTTTTATTTTTTTTTTCATTTTGAAGTACAAAATATTAGAAAAAGCCTAGTTAAGTTTATAGTTAGACTTCTTTTGAAAGCCTTGTTTTTTATTACATTGAGCTAGTTTGAATTGGTATTACATGACCAGGAGGACAGACATTTATCGTTTTGATTAATTAGAACTTTATACCTCAAGCCATTCCTGAGTTCCTGGTTTTGATTCACAGATAGTCTGACAACGAAATCAACCTTTTAGGGCGTTTTTATTTTTATTTTTTTTTTTTTTCATTTTGAAGTACAAAATATTAGAAAAAGCCTAGTTAAGTTTATAGTTAGACTTCTTTTGAAAGCGTTAAGCTATTGCATAGCTTCTATCGCGGGCCTTTGAGCGCGGGGACCGAATTGAAAAATTCCGTAACGAAAAAAACCTCACGCTCATAATCTGTGCAAGAAAATAGGAGTGCATAAATCGTTAAGAGTGATTACGTCACTTCATGCACGTCGACCGAACTACCTCTACGTTATGCGATCCTGGTACTTACCATAGAGTAATATAGGTATATAGGTTTTATAGAGATTCAGCTTCATTATTTGGGTGCCTGTTTTATTTGAACCACATTCAGATGGCGCTATTTAAATGCCCAACAATAGATGTCGCTACGGCTAGTCAGTAGTGTCATCTGGCGGTTCATTATAGTATTTTCATTTATTATTAGTAGTATTTAATATGTTTGTTATAAAATAAAACATATTTGTTTTAAAGTGAAATACTTTATTAGTATACACATAAAAGGGCACATACAATTGTCAAAAACTAGCTATTCTTTAATGGCACAAAATCCTGGAGCATTTCATGTCTATTTTTCAAAAGATCAAAAACGTGAGCAAAATGTAAGACTCCGTGATTAGACAAACCATACAATATAATATCATTATCACAAACAAACATGTCATTAAATTACATACGAAATTAGAGCAAGTAGAGAAAGAGTGTCTCCGTCATTACTTTGAATCCAGTCCTCAAACCTTTTAGGAAAACGACTTAGATCAGGGAATTGGTGCATTGGAACCACATTGGAACGCTTGGCTTCGTACTGCCTAGAAAATAAACATATCAGTTTAAGGCTTATGTACTCTTTGAATTTGTTGAAAAGAATACTGATCGTAATATAGGCATTAGGTACATGTACTAACTAGTAATTTTGCATCCACATCCACAACATGGTCTACAGCCGGGTTTCATTTTTCAACAATTATAGTTATGCAATAACAATAAAGAAATAATAACGAGACAAATAAACTTAATAACAAAATAGCATGGAATCTGGATTAAATGGGAATAAATCACAAAACTTGCACAAAACTATTTTTTTTATATTTTGAATGAATTACAAGAATCGTAATAAAAATAAGTAAATTTAAGAAAAGCCTTTAAAATGGTTATCTCAGCTAGTTTGAATTGGTATTAAATGACCAGGAGGACAGACATTTAGTGTTTTGATTTATTAGAACTTTATACCTCAAGCCATTCTTGAGTTCCTGGTTTTTGATGTAGTCGGACAACGAAAATTGGTCGGACAAAACGAAATAAATGTCTTTTAGGGTTCCGTTTTTTTTAAATTTGAAGTCGTAACAAAATATAATTTTTAGTAGGCCTATTTTTTTAGTTTTTATTTAGTTAATAAGTACTTTTGAAATAGTTTGAATTAGTATTAAATGACCAGGAGGACAGACACTTAGTGTTTTGATTAATTAGAACTTTATGCCTCAAGCCATTCCTGATGTCCTGGTTTTGATTCACAGATAGTCTGACAACGAAATCAACCTTTTAGGGCTTCGTTTTTATTTACTTTATTTTTTTTCATTTTGAAGTACAGAATCATAACAAAATATTAGAAAAAGCCTAAATTTAGTTTGACTTTTTTTGAAAGCCTTGTTTTTTATTATTGAGCTAGTTTGAATTAGTATTAAATGACCAGGAGGACAGACACTTAGTGTTTCTATCAATTACAACTTTTTACCTCAAGCCATTCCTGAGTTCCTGGTTTTTGATGTACAGATAGGCAACGAAAATCTTTTAGGGTTTCGAATATTTAAGCTATTGCATAGCTTCTATCGAGGGCATTGAGCGCGGGGACCGTAACCAGAAATCCCGTAACGAAAAAAAACCTCACGCTCATAATCAGTGCAAGAAAATAGGAGTGCATAAATCGTTAAGAGTGATTACGTCACTTCGTGCTCGGTGCGTGTGCATACGCCTATCGCCGCCTCGTCGTCGTGTGCGTCTCCTACTTCCGTGAGTGTGCTTCTGTTGCATTTGTGTACTTAGGGTATTAAACAACCCGATTGATTAGCACACTAGCCGACTGATCACTGCACGTCGACCGAACTACCTCTAATTTATGCGACCTGGTACTGCGCTTATAATTCCACTACGCACGGAATCGCGCCATTGTCGCGCTGGACCACAGACAAAATTGTCTGTGACTGGGACCCAAATAATTTATTAACGTCAAATAATATACTTCCATTGTGACCTACTTGACTATAATCTCCACGTGCTTATTGTTCTCCTAGTACAAGGTGGCAATATGAATAAGTCTTTGTCCGAATCAAACTTGAACGACTCGATTATGCTTGAACCAACTATTACCTACCCCACCAAACTCTGTCTTCGTTCGTGCGAAAAAGAGAAAAGAACACGACAGTTCCTCTGATTTTTCGCAGCCTAGCACTAGTACTGGTAACAATGAGTTCTCCGCATTTAAGGAAGAAATGCGTGGAATGTTTGCATCGTTACTTGCTGCCCAACGACAAGAATTATTTTTTTTGAACATGTAATTATTTTTAGTAAGCCCTATTTTAATTTTTAAGTATATCTTTTGAAATAATTAGAATTGGTAGGAGGACAGAAACTTAGTGTTTTGATTAATTAGAACTTCATACCTCAAGCCATTTCTGAGTTCCTCCTGGTTTTTGATGTACAGATAGTCCGACAACGAAATCAACCTTTTAGGGCTTCGTTTTTATTTTTATTTTTTTTTTTCATTTTGTAGTACGGAATCGTAACAAAATAAGTTAAAAGCCTTATTAAGTTTTTAGTTAGACTTTTTTTGAAAGCCTTTTTTTTAGCTAGTTTGAATTGGTATTACATGACCAGGAGGACAGATATTTATTGTTTAGATTAATTAGAACTTTATACCTTAAGCCATTCCTGAGTTCCTGGTTTTTGATGTACAGTTAAGGGTTCCGTTTTTTTTTTTTTCATTTTGAACTTACAGACAGAATCCGTAATGCGTATAAATTTAGAAAAGCTTATTTCAGTTTTTTAGTACTGTTTTTTTTTGAAAGCCAAAATGTTTATAAATTTCATTGAGCTAGTTTAAATTGGTATTAATTGAGCATTAATTGGTGATTAATTAGAACTTTATACCTCAAACCATTCCTGAGTTCCTGGTTTTTAATGTACAGATAGAGAACGAAAATCTTTTAGGGTTTCGTTTTTTTTTCATTTTGAAGTAGTACAGAATCGTTTTTATTTAGAAAAAGCCTATTAGTTTTTAGTTAGTTAGTTTATGCTTTTTTTTGAAAAATGTTTTTATTACATTGAGCTAGTTTGAACTGGTATTAAATGACCAGGAGGGCAGACATTTATTGTTTTGATTAATTAGAACTTTATACCTCAAGCCATTCCTGAGTTCCTGAATTTTGATGTACAGGTAGTTAGACAACGAAAATCTTTTAGGGTTCCGTTTTTTTTTATTAATTACAAGAATTGTAATAAAAATAAGTAAATTTAAGTAAAAGAAAGCCTTTAAAATGGTTATCTCAGCTAGTTTGAATTGGCATTAAATGACCAGGAGGACAGACATTTAGTGTTTTGATTTAATAGAACTTTATACCTCAAGCCATTCCTGAGTTCCTGGTTTTTGATGTAGTCGGACAACGAAAATTGGTCGGACAACGAAATTAGGGTTCCGTTTTTTTTTTAATTTGAAGTCGTAACGAAATATAATTTTAGTAAGCCTATTTTTTTAGTTTTTATTTAGTTTAAGTACTTTTGAAATAGTTTGAATTAGTATTAAATGACTAGGAGGACAGACACTTAGTGTTTTGATTAATTAGAACTTTATGCCTCAAGCCATTCCTGATGTCCTGGTTTTGACAACGAAATCAACCTTTTAGGGCTTCGTTTTTTATTTATTTTATTTTTTTAAAGCTATTTGCATAGCTTTTATCGCGGGCCTTTGAGCGCGGGGACCGAATCGAAAAATTCCGTAACGAAAAAAACCTCACGCTCATAATCAGTGCAAGAAAATAGGAGTGCATAAATCGTTAAGAGTGATTACGTCACTTCATGCACGTCGACCGAACTACCTCTACGTTATGCGATCCTGGTACTTACTGCGCTTATAATACCACTACGCACGGAATCGCGCCATTGTCGCGCTGGACCACAGACAAAATTGTCTGTGACTGGGACCCACATAATTTATTAACGTCAAATAATATACTTTTTGTGCATAAAGTGTTTTGAATATGAATGAACAAAGTGCATTTATTATTAATAAAGAAAGTCACGAAAAAATAGTGAAAGAAAATGAGTGAGTAATTTATATACATACATTTTATTATTATCACAAATGCAGTACATTTTTTTTTATTTTTATAGGAAGTACTTTTGAAATAGTTTGAATTGGTATTAAATGACCAGGAGGACAGACATATAAATGTCTGTTGAGGTTAATTAGAACTTTATACTTCAAACCATTCCTGAGTTCCTGGTTTTTGATGTACAGATAGTTAGACAACGAAAATCTTTTTGGCCGTTTTTTTTATTATTTTGAATGAAACCGTAATAATTTAGTATTTTTTTAGTTTTTTAAATATTTTTTTAAATGGTTTTATACTAGCTAGTTTGAATTGGCATTAAATGACCATGAGGACAGACAATTAGTGTTTTGATTAATTACAACTTTATACCTCAAGCTATTCCTAAGTTTCTGGTTTTTGATGCACAGATAGTTCGACAACGAAATCAGCCTTTTAGGGCTTTGTTTTTATTTATTTTATTTTTTTCATTTTGAAGTAGAGAATCATAACAAAATAAGTTTAGAAAAAGACTAGTTAAGTTTTTAGTTAGACATTTTTTGAAAGCCTTGTTTTTATTACATTGAGCTAGTTTGAACTGGTATTAAATGACCAGGAGCACAGACACTTAGTGTTTTGATTAATTAGAACTTTATGCCACAAGCCATTCCTGAGGTCCTGGTTTTGATTCACAGATAGTCTGACAGCGAAATCAACCTTTTAGGGCTTCGTTTTTATTTATTTTATTTTATTTTTTCATTTTGAACCAGAATATAACAAAATATTAGAAAAAGCCTAAGTTAAGCTTATTTTTAGTTAGACTTTTTTTGAAATCCTTATTTTTGAGTTAGTTTGAATTGGTATTAAATGACCAGGAGGACAGACATTGAAATGTCTGTCCTCTTGGTGATTAATTACATCTTTATACCTCAAGCCATTCCTGAGTTTCTAGTTTTTTATGCACAGATAGTTCGAACACGAAATCAACCTTTTAGGTTTTTTTTTTATTTTGAAGTACAAAATCGTAATAAAATAAGTTATATAGAAAAGCCTAGTAAAGTTTTTAGTTAAGCTGAAAGCCATTTTTTATGCTAGTTTGAATTGGTACTAAATGACCAGGATTAATTAGAACTTTATACCTCAAGCTATTCCTGAGTTCCTGGTTTTTGATGTACAGATAGTTAGACAACGAAAATCTAGGTTCCGTTTTTTTAAATATTTTGAATGAATCGTTAAGTAAATTTAGAAAAAGCCTATTTTAATGCCTTTTTTGAAATGGTTTTAATAGTAGAGCTAGTTTGAATTGGCATTAATTGACCAGGAGGACAGACATTTAGTGTTTTGATTTATTATAACTTTATGTCTCAAGCCATTCCTGAGGTCCTAGTTTTGATTCACAGATAGTCTGACAACGAAATCAACTTTTAAGGGCTTCGTTTTTATTTATCTATTTTTTTTTTCATGTTGAAGTACAGATAGATATAACGAAATATAAGCTTATTTTTAGTTATACTTTTTTTGAAAGCCTTGTTGTTTTTGAGCCAGTTTGAATTGATATTAAATGACCAGGAGGACAGACATGTAAATGTCTGTTGAGGTTAATTAGAACTTTATACTTCAAGCCATTCTTGAGTTCCTGGTTTTTGTTGTACAGATAGTTAGACAACGAAAATCTTTTTTCTGATTACATTGAGCTAGTTTGAATTGGTATTACATGACCAGGAGGACAGACATTTATCGTTTTGATTAATTAGAACTTTATACCTCAAGCCATACCTGAGTTCCTGGTTTTGATTCACAGATAGTCTGACAACGAAATCAACCTTTTAGGGCGTTTTATTTTTTATTTTTTTTTTTCATTTTGAAGTACAAAATATTAGAAAAAGCCTAGTTAAGTTTATAGTTAGACTTTTTTTGAAAGCCTTGTTTTTTATTACATTGAGCTAGTTTGAATTGGTATTACATGACCAGGAGGACAGACATTTATCGTTTTGATTAATTAGAACTTTATACCTCAAGCCATACCTGAGTTCCTGGTTTTGATTCACAGATAGTCTGACAACGAAATCAACCTTTTAGGGCGTTTTTATTTTTTATTTTTTTTTTCATTTTGAAGTACAAAATATTAGAAAAAGCCTAGTTAAGTTTATAGTTAGACTTCTTTTGAAAGCCTTGTTTTTTATTACATTGAGCTAGTTTGAATTGGTATTACATGACCAGGAGGACAGACATTTATCGTTTTGATTAATTAGAACTTTATACTTCAAGCCATTCCTGAGTTTCTGGTTTTGATTCACAGATAGTCTGACAACGAAATTAACCTTTTAGGGCGTTTTTATTTTTTATTTTTTTTTTTCATTTTGAAGTACAAAATATTAGAAAAAGCCTAGTTAAGTTTATAGTTAGACTTCTTTTAAAAGCCTTGTTTTTTATTACATTGAGCTAGTTTGAATTGGTATTACATGACCAGGAGGACAGACATTTATCGTTTTGATTAATTAGAACTTTATAGTTACCTCAAGCCATTCCTGAGTTCCTGGTTTTTGATGTACAGGTAGTTAGACAACGAAAATCTGTTAGGGTTCCTTTTTTTTAAGCTATTGCATAGCTTCTATCGCGGGCCTTTGAGCGCGGGGACCGAATTGAAAAATTCCGTAACGAAAAAAACCTCACGCTCATAATCAGTGCAAGAAAATAGGAGTGCATAAATCGTTAAGAGTGATTACGTCACTTCATGCACGTCGACCGAACTAGGTACCTCTAATTTATGCGATCCTGGTACTTACTGCCCTTATAATACCACTACGCACGGAATCGCGCCATTGTCGCGCTGGACCACAGACAAAATTGTCTGTGACTGGGACCCACATAATTTATTAACGTCAAATAATATACTTCCATTGTGACCATAAAGGTATATAGGTATACTAGCGTAAGAGAGGAACACAGTGTGCGAATGACATCCAGCTCTTTGCGGCAATCCTACATGCGAGAAAGAAATGCAAGAAAATCTGTCATAAAACCTCTTTGAACACATTTAGTCATTAGTCACTTGTCAAAATAAGGTCCAGCTTTGTTTTCTATTTTGTGTTATAATCGTTTTGAATTCTACAAAAATTAATTCTTGTGATAAAAATGGTGTCGTGTTCAGTTTTAAATTGCATTGCAACATATGTTATTAATCCAAATAAAGAGACATTTCACATGTAAGTACTGCCAATAACATACTGTTATCATAATGCTTATTTTTATAAAAAGCAATCTAAATTTACTTGGTTATACATCAATAGTACATGGTAAATACTCTATTTTGTAAATAATTTGTTATTTTAAACAATTATGTGTAAGATACAAAAATATTGTGTAAAATTACAATCAAACAATTTAGCATAGGGATTGCACAAAATCTATCGATATGTCGATATTTACAAATATAAATATTTTGTATATTTAATATTACCTAATTACACCAGTTTCACTGGAAAGATGTCGTTAATTGTTTTTAAACATATTGGGAGGTTTATTTAGCCTGGCAGCACATTGTAAGAGAAAGTATGACATCTATACATATATACTACACATAGGATATATATAAATACAAGAATTGCTCATATAAAAATATAAGATATATACACAAATAATTTTAATCGTTATTTATTTATGATTTAAAGTCTGACGTTCTATCTGCTCTCTGATTAAGAACGTCGTAAATAATTTAACTTTGAATGACGAAGTTACTGTATACAATAATTTAACCTCATTTTCCTCCAAGAAACTGCGCTGTTAAAAAATGCTTCCTGATAATGATGACTATTTCATAATATCCAGGTTTTCTGTAAACGCGGTTAGCAGAGAACAATGGATAAGAATGTTAAATAGAACAGGTGGGACGCCTCGAAAACATTCTTTGGTTTGCAGTAGACATTTTAAGGAAAACTGTTTTGTCTAACTAAATCACTGACGACTTTTGAAGAAAGGATCTATACTTACTAAATTTGTGCCGTTAGGGGTTTCTTTCTTTTTCATATGTGCTTACTTAGTATATTAAGTAGTATACTTACGCCGTATTATATACTTAATATTTAAAGTCAGAGCATTTATGCCAACTGTAATTTCTGTACAGGTCAATCTGAAGCCCAAGCGATCGGTGTCAGCGTACGTTTACCGGAATATATCACCAGAACCTTCAACTTTGGAGCCTAAACCTTTATTTCAGCACTAATATAAAACGGATTTGAAGAAAAAAGTCTATCACAGTAAAAATATCAATTTTAGGCAAATTATCCCTTTGTCTTTTACAAAAAATTTTTTCTTTATAATCAAATAAAACTTAACTACCTATTACATAAAGAAACAAAAGATATTATAGACTTGGATGAAATATAGGAATTTCATCCAAGGCATAATTTGTGGTGCAGTGAGACGACGAGACACTCGATCGAGTAGGTAATGTGACGTCACGGGCAGTAAGAGGCCATCAGTCAAACCGCACGAAAATACATAAATTTCAATAATTTATTTCTCAGTCGTTTATTGACGAATTTAAAAAAAAAACTTTCACTGTTTTTTTATTAGTTCTGGTTTATCTTTCAAATTTATCGAGTTAAATATGATACTCGTATTGATCATGAAACTTCTTCATTGGAAATGTTTTTGTTTTGTACATTCTGATTACAAAGAGTGTTAAAAAGTTTGTTGTTATGCGTTGCAACATGACGTGTCTTCATTAAAAATAAAAATGGTTCATTTATATTGTTTTATTCATTACTTATCTTGTATTCAACTAAATATAAAAATTTCCATGGTGATGTTAACGCTTTCTTTACTTCTTTCTGCAAATTTTTAATTATCAACTGTTAACAAAAGAAAATATTTATTGGAGTAAAGGAAATGGCATTTGAATTGACTGATTGATGATTTGTCATTTTAAAAAACTAAAAGTTAGGAAAAGTAATTCAAAACAAAAATTATGTAGTATAGCAGATTCAAAATAATAAATAGGATTGCCGATTTCGACTTTTAACGCGGTAATTTCAACGACACATCATCATGAAAGTACTACGTGCTATCGATAATATAAAAAAACCCATGCACATCACTAAAACTGGCTCAACCACATGTGAATTTTGCACACATACTCATTTCCGTTTCGGTCATGCGACGTTTAGATGTCAGTTGGTCTCCTACGCTAGTATATATATGTCTATGATTGTGACCTACTTGACTATAATCTCCACGTGCTTCTTGTTCTCCTAGTACAAGGTGGCAATATGTATAAGTCTTTGTCCGAATCAAACCTGAACGACTCGATTATGCTTGAACCAACTATTACCCCACCAAACTCTGTCTTCGTTCGTGCGAAAAAGAGAAAAGAACACGACAGTCCCTCTGATTTATCGCAGCCTAGCACTAGTACTGGTAACAATGAGTTGTCCGCATTTAAGGAAGAAATGCGTGGGATGTTTGTCGTTACTTGCTGCCCAACGACAAGAATTTAATAAAAAAAAGACGTGTGGCACTCGAAGACTACCGCGGTAAAGCTATTGCATACATTTTGTATCAACTTATGCAATTATAATATTTATGCAGTATTAAATCTGAGTTACTCCTAGTCGCGCCTAAAGAAGTTTTACTTCAAAAACAAAGAAAAAGAAATACTGCATAAATAAAATAAATAAATAATTATAATTGCATAAGTTGATACAAAATGTATGCAATAGCTTTACCGCGGCAGTCCTCGAGTGCCACACGTCTTTTTTTGATATTTTGATTGAAGTACTGAATCTTAATAGAAATACTAATTTAGAAAAAGCCTATTTTTTTGTTTATTTATAATGCCTTTTTTTGAAATAGTTTTAATACTGAGCTAGTTTGAATTGGCATTAAATGACCAGGAGGACAGGCATTTAGTGTTTTGATTTATTAGAACTTTATACCTCAAGCCATTCCTGTGTTCCTGGTTTTAGATGTAGTCGGACAACGAGAAATGTCTTTGGGTTCAGTTTTTTTTTTTTTAATTTGAAGTAACCAAATAAAGTAATTTTTATTTAGTAAGCCTATTTTTAGTTTTGAAATAGTTTGAATTGGTATTAAATGACCAGGAGAACAGACACTTAGTGTTTTGATTAATTACAACTTTATACCTCAAGCCATTCCTGAGTTTCTAGTTTTTTATGCACAGAACCAGGAGAACAGACACTTAGTGTTTTGATTAATTACAACTTTATACCTCAAGCCATTCCTGAGTTTCTAGTTTTTTGTGCACAGATAGTTCGACAACGAAATCAACCTTTTAGGTTTTTTTTTCTTTATTTTGAAGTACAGAATCGTAATAAAATAAGTTATTTAGAAAAGCCTAGTTAAGTTTTTAGTTAAGCTGAAAGCCATTTTTATGCTAGTTTGAATTGGTATTAAATAACCAGGATTAATTAGAACTTTATACCTCAAGCCATTCCTGAGTTCCTGGTTTTTGATGTACAGATAGTTAGACAACGAAAATCTAGGTCCGTTTTTTTTTATTTTGAATGAATCGTAATAAAAATAAGTAAATTTAGAATAATGCCTTTTTTGAAGGTTTTAATAGTAGAGCTAGTTTGAATTGGCATTAATTGACCAGGAGGACAGACATTTAGTGTTTTGATTTATTAGAACTTTATATCTCAAGCCAATCCTGAGTTCCTGGTTTTTTATTTAGTCGGAGAACGAAAATTGGTCGGACAACAAAATGTTAAATCTGAGTTACTCCTAGTCGCGCCTAAAAAAGTTTTACTTCAAAAACAAAGAAAAAGAAATACTGCATAAATAAAATAAAAAAATAATTATAATTGCATAAGTTGATGATACAAAATGCTATGCAATAGCTTTACCGCGGCAGTCCTCGAGTGCCACACGTCTTTTTTTATTGGTAGATCTCTCTTTCATTCAATAGTATATAAAGTTTTGACGGATAATACACGAAGACCTAGACAAAACACATCTATTATAGATAACTAATCGCATAGGCTATACAGCGAGCGCGCTTCTTATTTAGAACGTCGTGGTTTGAATCCCTGGGCATGTACCAATGAGTTTTTTCTGATTTAAGTACATAACTATCACTGACACCGTGCCTCGGAGAGCAGATTAAGCCGTCGGTCCCGATGGCAGTCGATAAAATCCACCAACCCGCACTGGAGCAGCGTGATGGATTAAGTTCCAAGCACCCTCATCCTGAGACGAGGCCAAAGCTCCTACAGCAGGATATTTTAATAGTTAATAACAATTTAACATTAAGACGAGGTATGGAGATAAATATGAGCAAACGTAGAAAATATATGAAGATTTGGACGTGAACAAGGTGGACTCAGAAATTACCAGTTTTGAAAAAAAAACCTACTTATTCCAAATTGGACAAAGCACTTTGAATTGCATTTGAAGAAGCCAATTTGAAAAGTATGAATTATGTTTATTTTAAAACCCACCGACATAATATGTCGGTGTTAAAACCCTACCTAGGCAATAGGTACGTCCAAAATCGAAATATAGCGACGGATGTTGCAAAATAATTCAAGGTTCATATTACAATGAAAATCACTTGACATCATTGCTTGACATAGAATGGAAAATGGGATATGACGACTTTTAAGGGCTACATTTACGGACAAATAGATGCATGAGCGTCTAAGGGTCTAAGCATTACAAACTGTTTTCGTGACAATTTGACCGATCACCAGCCACCAGCAGCAGCCGTATTCTCTAAATTAACGGATTATTGCCGATTACACATCGTTTCAAAAATCGGTAATTTGACTGACAGCTCTAGCGACCGTCAAACGATTTTGAAAAAGTTTCTTCGCGACGTGACGTTCCTTTGGTTTTCTTGACGCACTTCGCACGATGTGTTTTGTATGTTTGAGAAGTTTGTACTCTAGCTGACTTAGCAATATCGCCGAACTGTCTAAGTTGACGCTTCTATCTGTTTTATATTGGTTCTTAAATAAATACACAATATAAAGTCTTTAGTTTTATTTTGTATTAATTTTACATTACGGACATTACACACAAACGTTTTAAATTTTATTTGAATACGACATTGACAATGACAATAGTTTTAAATTATTACGTTCCATCATTTATGATCATAAACAATAATAAATTTAAATCACAGACTAATAATAATATACAACAACAGCGATCGTGAAATGGATCTCAAAAAAATAGTAGTTCGTTTACTTACAGGGCTAACATGCACACTGCGACAAAATTTTGCCGACGCAATATCTTGTACAGAAACGAAATAGCTCTATAATGTGACATATAAAGAAATCCTGTGTGTGTACTGTTGAAAACGTTTTGAAACGATAATAGTATGGGAAAAGTTTTCGAATAATGACCTTAAAAGATAAGAATTGTAGCGACATGGAGCGAAGCGACTTCCGCACTATCTCCGCACCATCGCCTATTCATAACCGAACGATTATGGTGCATGAAAACAGATACCTGATTTAGATGCAGAGGCGATTTTTAAACGTCAAGCCTTAGTCGTAACCTGCTGTAACCTTGAGTGGATGATATGCAAAAATTTGAAAATATTTAGTCGTTCAAGGGTTAAGCGTCGAGTCGCTCGTGAACGCGGCCCTTAGTATACGATGACCTTGTATCAGATGTGAACGTTTAGTATGCCGTCATATCCGGTCTTGTCAATCACCATTTTGAAAAATTAATAACAAAAACCATATTTTCTTAAGAACGAAATTAATTTCTTATTTTGAACCGTAAATCATTATACCTACAGAGAACAAACCGGTTTTCTTAATAATGCTACTTATTTATTGAGCAGTCGTGAGACTCGTGAGCACCGCTCGCGAGGGGTCATAAACGTCGTTCAATGGCTCAATGGGCCCGACCACAGTTACATTACATTCACGGATGTTTGCCGCTTTGATTTACCATGGATTTGCCTGCCTGCGAATCTGCGAATGACCTTATGCGCTAAATGTATGTACATTAATCTGATGTATTATTATTGTTATAATATAATGAACACTTAATATAGGAAATGGATGTATTTTAAATAGTATTTTACTTGATCTTGACTTTGGTTTGCTCCATAAGTTTATTACTTTAGTTCCATGCTCATCTTGACTTAACTTATGCGACTTCTGTCGGACGAGACGTCATAGTCAAAATAAAAAGCATAAAAAAACCTAAAAAGTAACATCTGTGGTCAAAAATCAAAACTGTCAACTGTCAAAACTATTCTGTTGTCAAAACAATAAAAATAGCTGTGGCAAGCTGGCAAGCTGTCACAGGGGCACAAGCAAAATAAATGTGAAAATAAATAATCAGCGATGGCAAACCTGCCTTTGCTTGGTTTTACGACCCACTGCCAAAGAGTCAGAAAGCTTTATAAGGAAGCTCTTAGGAATTTGGAAGCGTTTTACGATAGACGGTCAGTATGAACTTCATTGACAATTATGATTGATGCATTACGTAATGAAACCCTTGAAGACTGTACATTTATAGTTTGTGTAATGTACAAAAATAACCTCATTTAATCATTAAATTCTGATTCGCCTTGCTATCTTTTCTACTTTAGTGATACTTAAAGTAATATTAATCAGTTTAGTTAACTTTGTAGTCCCTGACAATAACACCAGAGCGGCTGTAGGGTTTGCAAGACTCGGCATGTATAAAACATGCAAGGCCTGACAAACAAAAAGGGAAATTTCCCGTGTGTAATACTTACCACGAGATGGATTTATGAGGCCCTTTATGGGGTCAGTTTTCCAAAACAGCCAACTTTCTACTATCTGTCTAGTATATCTATAGTTTTGGTTTGGTAATCCCATCCAGAAGCTTTTTGATCCATTCAAAATTTGACCGATGTAGGTTTATGGTTCACTATTTCTAAATTGATAAGTTTGTTTATGTCAATGCAAGGAGGAAAGCCACCTTTAGTTTCAAGTGTTTTATTGACAGGAATATCTTTTTATCAAGTACCTACATTTTTGTTATTTAGATTTTCCGAATCCCCAGAAGTTGATTCTGTCTCTCACCCTGCCCTCCTACCACAATACTATTGTGGTAGGAGGGCAGAAGGGCTAGGGTAGCCAATTTGGAAAGTGCTACCCTTTAAAGTGTGACCCCTGGTAATTTCTATTACTAATTGATACAACAAAGTATATCACCCTTTAGAATGACTGGTACAAAACTGCCATCAGGCCAGTATATTTTGTTAATTATATTAAGAGACACCATACATACTAATCGCAATCTACATATAATTAATTTGCTACTACATGTACTGGTTTTTAAATATGGAATAGATTATATTATCATTTAATGAGATTGTTATTGATGGTATATCTTAATACAATGAATGGACTAAAAGACTTCATGAACATATTTCATGAAGTCATTGGAACTCTGTTGCAACCAGCTAGTATCACTTTTGAATGTGCATACTTCTCAATGTTCTTGAAACCTAAGATAACAATCTGAACAAAGAAGTTTTATATATGGATAGGTATCCACTATATGAATGGTTGCTTCATAGTGAGTGTCGTGATAGCCCAGAGGGAAACGAATCTGTCTCAAATTTACATGGCCCCATAGGGCCATGGTTCGAATCCGGGCGTGTACCAATGAGTTTTTCTGACTTAAGTACACAATATCACTGACACCGTGCTTCGGAGGCCACGTTAAGCAGTCGGTCCCGGACGCTGTCAATAGATGGCGGTCGTTACAGTTCCCAACCCGCAGTGGAGCAGCGTGGTGGGCTTAAGCTCCAAGCCCTCTCCCAGGGGGAGGCCTAAGCCCCTGCAGTGGGGTAAAAATGGGCTGATGATGATGATGAATGGTTGCTTCATAGTGATGATTTAATTGGTCTAAGATTAAAAATTTCACTTTACAGTCCTGTATACCGATACCAAGCAGTGCTGATGCGGGACAGGTTCGATAAAAACAGATGTGTAGATATACGAGTAGCCGAGAAGTTGGTTGCTGAAGGAGAAGAAGAATTATTTCTAAAACAACACCCTATTCCAAGAAAATGTAAGTTGTAATGGGATGATTGTACCAAAATTAAAATATTACTGAGGAAACTGTAAAAATAGACATGACAGAATTAAAATCAGTTTATAAATGAACTTCATATCAAAGTTTTTTTTTCCGATGCAAAAATATTAAAGGAACTTAAATTATGTGGGTCATTTTATAAGTTTTGAGATATACAAAAAGTAAACATATTTTTATGATTAATATTTTACAATGTTTTCTTTATTATTCACTAAGCAAATTTTCATCTGCCTAATCCAGCTCTGAAAACATTTATTGCAGTCTTCCTTTGACAGCTCAAAAATGGCTGATTGTAAGCAGTCACTGCTCCTTTGCCACTTGAAAAAAACTTTTATTTTATCCTGGACGATTGGGAATAAAAAGACATCACAGGGTTCTAAGTCAGGGATGTGACGTGGATGCGCATCAAGTTTCAATACCAAATTCTTGAATAAACACTGGGAAATGTGTGAAAATGTGGCGCAAAATGATTCCTCTAAGCCCAGTCTTTGGTTGTTTCTCTTGCATAGCTTTGAAACTTTTGGCAATGCAACTATTGTGTATCATTCTAATTTAACATCTACAACTTTCTAGCATTGATATCACAAGATGTCCACTTTCTGTGAAAAAAAAACTGGCTACCATTTTTGTCCCCAATGATCATGTATAGGTATATAGGCTATGATTTATATAGATACTAGCTTTCCGTCCGCGGCGACTGTGCTGTTGTATTGGGACCGCTATAATTTTTTGCATACATGTAGTTTATGAACTGCAGCACTCTCCAGGCTACTACTACGGTCCAAGCACATAGGCTACTTTTTATCCTGGGAAAAGAGCTCATTTGTGATAGCTATTCTGCATACTAAAATGTTTTGAGCGGAATTCGCTGAAAAGTGTGAAGGTGTCTTAAAGCTTGGAATAACACACAGGATGAATTTCATCCTGATTAAAAACACAGTTCCTGTGAGATAGTTATATTTTATGCTAAATAGTAACAATGCTACGTCTGAGTATTCCTAGGTTCAAGATGAGACTGTTATTTTTTCTACTCAAGTGATTTGCACGCTCTGAACGCCCAGGAAGGTATATTTGCATAGAAATAACACTCTTCAGAAGCATACGTACAACATTGCCACGAGCGGGGATGCAACTGATTAAATATTATGATCACATTTGTCAGTTACACTAAATATTGGACCACACGTTCGCTAGTTTGGTTAGTTATGTATCACCCATTTTTGGTTTGACATCATCATGCACAAATGGTGCGTACGCAATCAGGTTTAATACGCTCGTGACTTGACGAACCAAATTGGTAATTCTGAACGCTTTAATGGTTTGAACGTTACCATAACGAGTTCGGCTACGTAAAATAAGTGTCGCTTCTTATGTAATTACCTACCGTTATCCCTAATGTGTTGATACAAATATAGTGCTCATGTTCATATCCTTTCAGTTGCGAAGAGTCCAGATGGTGTTGCGTACGAACGTGAAGTGGTACCTCCGGACTGGATACTCGACTACTGGCACCCATTAGAAAAAGCTCAGTACCCAGAATATTTCAAACGGCGCGAGCAACGTAAGCTGGAATTCATAAAATTTTGGGAGAGCCAGTACGGCAAGGCTGATCCCAATGATTCAAAGCATTAATGGAAAATTGTGAATAGTAGAATAAATTATGTAATTATAATCCGGGTTTCATTTGCTTCGAAGATGATCATCCATAGTAGAATTTGTCTATTAAATCACTAAGTGCTGGAAATCTTGTGGTATGTAAACAGTCACAGATACTAAATGCAGATGTTATGCATGTGACACGCCGGTTGGCACAATAGACAACTGAACCGCTACTAAGAGTATAAGCCGGTAATCGTTAGCGACGGTGTAAAATATTTGTATGATGAATTCTACAGCACGGCAGCGCCTCTAGCTATACCGAGAAGAACTAACATTTTAGATTGCTGACATGAACATAGCGTAGTGGCAAATTGTCGGTGAAAACTCTCATTCGCCTCGTGTTCAGACGGGACGAAGGTTTGATTGATCTGTACATATGTAAAATCAATTTTCTCATATAAACTTTCATCCCCCATTTCCCCCTCTTAAAATGTAAAAATCCGAAAATCCTGATGCACATTATTTATTTATAATGAGTTGATACACCCCCAATTTTCTAGCTCCCATCTTCAAAAAAATTATAAGCATACCACCCTTATTTAAATGTGAAAATCAAATAGAAAGTCATCATTTATGCTCAGTAGCTGCTATTCGAATTTTAATGTTTCTAATGTTAAAGTAGCTTTTTATACAAAGTCGCCCCCTCCAACCCTTAGTTTTAAAATAATTTTTATATTGTGATTTAAGATAAAAACACAACCAAACCAAAGCCCTTCATTCTGCTTGGGCTGCAATGACTTCACTTTAAAATTAATCTGAATAACAAGCAAGTAGGCCAAAGGTAAAATTGCGCTAAAAAGATGCAAGCCGTCCCCGAGCACATCATAACTGCATACAATCAAGCAGTAGCACTAGTAACTCCAGTTTCCAGTGTACGCCCTGCAAGCCTAAGGGGTTCAGAAAGTACGTGCAGCGCGCGACCTGTCAATCTGAGTGATCCAGAAAGTGCATCAATACCAGAAACAGAACTAAGTATAATTAGCAACTTGCAACAATTTAAATCTATACAACATCTGCAGCATACGCAAAGACCTGACGCCAAAATAGCTACATTTTTCTATGAGACGAATACTCCATTCATCATGCACATTTTCTGCAATTTATAGAAATGTTTGATTTTTAATTTAGGACCTGAATACAAACCACCAAAAGCGGTTTAATATTAGGTCATACCCATTGAAGTTGCCGTTTTGTATGAAATAAGTTGAAGTATTCTTTTTTTTCAAACTATTTCTGTTATTCAAAGTAATCACCCGTGCAATCGATGCATCTTTGCCAACGCAGTGGCAGTTTATTGATGCCCTTGTAAAAATCAACTGGACGGGAGGCAACAAACTCTTCAAAGGCATTTGTACTGTTTCTCGGGAATTGAATTTTTTTCCCGTTAAAAAGTTGTCCAAATTTTGAAAAAAGTAATAGTTGGTAGGTGCAAGTTCTGGTGAGTATGGCGGATGAGGGAGAACTTCCAACCCCAAGTCTAGCAGCTTGGAAACTGTTTGTTGTGCAGTATGAGGCGCGCGTTGTCGTGATGGAGCAGCGGGGACCACCGATTGACCAAAGCTGTTTGCAGACTTGCAAGCTTCTCTATCATTGCCTTCAGTTCTTCACAGTACACATCTGCAATAATGCTCATGCCATTTTATAAAAAGCTGTGATGAATCACACCGGCACTAGACCACCAAACAGTGACCATCACCTTTTTAGGGGTTATTTTACGTTTAACACATTGCTTTGGTGCTGAACCAGGATCTAACCAACTTGCTGAGCGCTTTCGATTGTCGAACAGAATCCATTTTTCATCACAGGTAACAATCCGGTTCAAAATTCCTTCATTTCTGTGCCAGTTGAGCAACGCGAGGCAGGTCTCGACGCGTACGTTGCGCTGGCGATCGTTAAGTTCGTGGGTTACCCATCTATCAAGCTTTTTTACTTTGCCAATTTGTCGCAAATGGTCCAATATTGTTTTGATGCTAACATCAAAAGCTGCTGCTAGTTACTAAAGCTGCGGTTTAAGTATCATCAGCTTCCACATCGCCTTCAATTCATCATTGTTGACCAAACTGTCCGGACGACCACAAGGTTCATTATTCAAGTCATAATTTCCAGAACGGAAGCGGGAAGCGGGCAAACCAATAACGGGTTGTGCGTTCGTTTGTTCTCTCCGTAAACGTTGTTGTTACGTGCCGTTTGTGCCGCATTAGTGCCACGACGGAACTCGTATTCCATAATTACACGAATTTTCCATTATGATGAAAATGTTCAAATGTCACTAATCAATAAACAAAAGACTGACTTTGTAAAAAGAATGTCACGTTTTTAAAACAAAATTAATTTGAATTTAGAATTTACAGCCAATCAATTATTTTTTAGCCAGTACTGAAGAACGGCAACTTCATAGGTTAAAGCCTAATATCAATGGTTTGGTCTATTGCCCATGGTCCACCTAAATACTCCACCCAGGTGGACCATAGAAAAACATTTTTCCCCATAGTACACCCAGGTGAACCATGAGAAATTATTTTTTCCAAGGATTTGCAAGCAAAAATTTGAGCCCCGGTCAAACGTTTTAGAAGCCAACTTCTGTTCACATTACTGTTTAAATTGTCAATTATTCCGTAGTACCTCAATTATGAAGAACTTTACCAATAGTGGTGGAAACTCTTGGATATAAACACCAGATATCCGATGGCGGTAGTGGGAGCACAAAAAAGATTCTATGACGACTCTTGACTGCAGTTGCATCAACATATGGACTTGAACGGATTTTCTCAAGTTTTAGTCCAGTGCAGTCTAAGCTACATAATCGTGAAATTATATTAGATAGATTTATTTTTATTGTGATGGTTTATGAATTTTATTTATTCTAGATTTGCATAAACCCCATTTGTAATGTTTATGATTTGTGTTTAGAATATTAAAGTATATCTTGTTTTTTTTATATATAATGTAATTATAGTAGGTACTTAATACAAATTCAACCAATACGAGGTGTCGTGATAGCCCAGAGCGCAACGAACCTGTCTCAAATTTATAAGGCCCCACAGTGCCATGGTTCGAATCCGGGTGTGTACCAATGAGTTTTCTGACTTAAGTGCACAATATCACTGACACCGTGCTTCGGAGGGCACGTTAAGCAGTCGGTCCCGGACGCTGTCAATAGATGGCGGTCGTTATAGTTCCCAACCCGCAGTGGAGCAGCGTGGTGGATTCAAGCTCCAAGCCCCTCTCCTCACCCTGGGGGAGGCCTAAGCCCCTGCAGTGGGGTAAAAATGGGCTGATGATGATGATGTGTTGATGTGATGATGTTTCACACTGCCTCCTTCATCATAGTGTCTGATCCACATGTAGACAGCCCTGCGCATCACTCCAATATGGATTCAGCAGTAATGCTTACCAAGTTTTAGAGTGACTTGCAAAAGTGGAAAGGCACATGTGTCCAAATGCATGTCCAAAGTAGTGAAGTATTAAAACCAATAAATAAAAACACATATTCTTTTTATTTTCTTGTAAGTAGATATTCGATGACATATGACAATTGTAAAATCACGAACAAAAATATAATTTAAAGTTGCAATGATAACTGCTATTGCAAAATGAAGGTTACATAAAATCACATATTTACAAGTGAAACGGAATAATTTGGCAAGTACCGTTGGTTTTTTTATTGCACAGACTTATTTAATCAGGTCATAAAAGGTCCTCGCAAAACTAAAAGTCAAAGGAAACCCCTGTGCCAAGTTTAAAAAAAATCCATTCGGAATAGTACATTATGATGCAAGTATGGTAAGCTGCATATTATAGTCGAGGTGTTTATAGGCACGAAGTGAAGCCGAGTGCTTATAATAAACCGATGACAACAGCCAGCTTACTGAGTACAAGCATCATACTGCGTTTTTCAATACATTTGCGATTAAAATTAGGTAGATACTTTAAAACGCGCGAACTAAGGGCGCGAGCAGGTTGCTTTTCATGGTTTACGCATGCGTTACAAACAGAATGCTTGTTTGTGATTGGTGTAAAGTAAAAAGGCCTAGTAGTGTAAAATACAACCTTCCGATTCAAGTTTTGTCATAAAGACCATATTAATAGCAAATGTATTGAAAAGATACTTGCAAAACTAGAGGACAAAAGAAACTTCCGTGTCAAGGTTATAAAAATCCATTTGGAAATAATGTTAAAGTAGCAGTTCCTAACCTTCATCTGTATACAAATGAAAGTGAGTTTGCTTTCCAAACAACAATCATTGAGAACTTTTTAAAAACAAATAAATACAACAGTTTGTACATTAATAAAACAAAAACTGAGTTACATTTAGCAAGTTACTGACAATTCTAAGAAAAATGGAACTGACCGTATTGTTAAAATTTCTTATGATTTAAACATAAAAAGTGGTCAGTATCTCTTTTTTTGGTTACAAATACAAAATATAAAAACTATTAAACGGTATAAATGCATGTTCAGCATCTTAATGTTCAGATTTATTTTTTTTTAAATAAAGATCATAGTTAAGGATTAAAATACATCACTTAAAAATAAATGAATAGAATCTTGCATCCATAGAATATATAAAAAAACTTGCAGCTATATTACAGTTTCCGCACGGCGTCTTTTGGAGGCAGCATGAAATCATATTTGCAGTGGAGCAGCATGGTGGATTAAGCTCCACGCACCCTCATCCCAAAAAGAGGCCTAAGCCCCTGCAGTGGGGCATAATGGGCTGATATAGTATAAGGAAAACACGATTACCAATCTCGCGGGAATAATGCGTTCCAACATTAAAAACGAGTCACCGTCGTGAGACAAAACGAAAGAGACATGTCATAAAAAATGAAGAGGTAATCTTTGTCTCCCAATCAACCTCACCGAACGTACTTCATGCTTACTCCATAAGCGGCGACGCGCGAACTTTTGGTATATTCATGATAAAAAATAATATTAAATACGGATATTACATGGACACATCAGAAATGTTTTAGGTACAAATTTCATTACCAAATCTGTTTTTGATCTCAGTCCGATTTCGTAAAAAGTCGCAAATATACTAATATAACTATATCCCTCAAACTGGAAGGACGCCGCGAGCCGCAAACGCCCAACTGTCAGATTGACGATTGATTGACTGCGGGACAGATTTGACAAGTCAGATAATTTGCGCCAAAAAATTTGCTACATAATTTAGTACTTTGCAGACCATAAATTAAACTACAAATGATCCAAATGTTGATCACTATCATATAGTAACATTTTTTTTTTACAAATGGTTGTTTTACTGTTGAAACTATTTTGGGACTAATGGGCTATTTGATGTGCTATCTAAATTAAAAACTAAGAACTTTTATTTCACATTTAAAGTGTGTACATGTCATGACAGTACTTAGCCCTGTACGTAAAATCCATTCCGTATATTAAGAAACAGTACACCTAACAGCACTATGTGTGTTGCCATGTACGTTGTTTATTAATATACGGAATTAACTCTAAATCTTATTTGGGTGTATTATTCATGTTATTATAACCTTTTTGTATACTTTAACCTGGTATAATTTATTAGATTTGGTTCTGTCGATTCTCAATCAACTGAAACTAGTAAAAACAATGAATTCCTGGTATCTATGGATCTACAAGTTTAAAAGTTTAGTAAAATGTATGGTTACTCTTCACTTATTCAATTATATGTTATCAATGGACACAACTAAGGTGATCTTTAACCACAGACCAGTCAACTTATAGACCACGCTTTAATAAACGTCAGTACGAAAACGAAATCGCCAAAAAGTGGCGGGGTGCGGGGAGAGGTCGGCTAGTTTTCATTGGCTCGTTCAAAATTGACAATTTAATGGCTTCCGACGTGCTTCCGACCGACGGCTCACTAGTGACGTAGTTATGTAGTGTCACTACATAGCCTTGGCGAATGCTACTCCCTGTGAAAGCGTGGTCTATAAGGTTGACTTGTCTGTGTCTTTAACAGAACACTGTCAAATTATTAGCCATCTCATATCATTAGAACATGATCAATTCAATTCTTTGTTACACGAAATCGTCTTTAACAACTTCTCACGGCATAGTTTGAAGTCTATCTCTCGACATTTGTCTAAGTCCATTGCCTAATTCCCTCCCAACTGTTGCCCGCGACCCCAATTATGCCGACCGAAAACATTGCCAGGTGCCGCTCTGGTCTGCGGTGCGGTGCCGAAACCACCCATTTGTCTTGTGTCAGGAAATAGACGTTTTCTGTTAAGGAGATGGATTATTATGATTAATAATAATACCCAAGACGTCCCACATGACGGCATTTAGTCGCAAAATAAGCATTATTATGCTTGTATTATGGTTCTAGACAACGAATATACTTAAATATTCTTTATAATATAATGTTTATGATATTTTACATCCAGACATGGAACAAATAGACATGTTGCACAAAAATATTTGTCTTTAACGGGAATTGAACTGGCGACCTTTGGTTCTACAGTTAAGGTATCCTAACCTATCGGTCAGTTGTTTGCGAGTCCATCCCAATATAAATGTTAGATCATAGAATATCATGAAAAAATTTAGTTAAAAAATTACCCCAAAATATTATTTTCCAACAAAATAATGACTGTTTATGGATAATGTTGCCTCATAGAACACACTACTGACCGATAATTCGACATATTTTTTTTTGTTTTGTTTGCTAACTGTAGGTAACTGAGTTCAAATGACACATTATGACAACATTTTTAGAAAATTCATAAAATATGAGTCTTCTTGCATACCTATCTACTATTGATTATGATTGCTGGCAGTACAATTTTATACTTCTAATAATAGGTTTGCAAGTGAAAACTATTATTTTAAAACACTTCATTTGCCAGGATTTTAATTTTATTTAATGATAAATATTAATTACATGTTAGGGCGCCCATATCGTTTTTCGAAATTGTTTCTTCATATTATTATTGTCATATGAAAAAGCTGAATTTTGAAATTAATAAAATTTATAAAAAAACGCTTACAAGAAAGGAGGAGGCGTGAGCAGAGCTGGACCACCAAACTCCTGAGGATATTTGAACAGCAGGAAGAAGCTTAAATGACCAATCAGAATGCCCAATAACTCCATCATACCTCTGAAAACATACACAAACTTGTAAAGGGACAAATAGAAAGTTTTAGTACTTTGATGTCAACCAATTACAATAACAAGGATAGTTTGGCGCGGTAGATCCATGGATACATGTAAGACCTATAAATACAAAAAGTCTTAAATAAAACTGCATTAACTGTTTTGAATGTAATGGGAAAGCATGAAAGGATAGGATTATGGAAATCTATTTTCAATTTTTGTTGCAACCAAAACCTCTTAAAGAACTTAGCTTGAAAACTACTACTAAGATATGTAAAGTAGAATATCTAAATGAATATAATTTAATCACTTTAAGCTACTTTTCGCCAGCCTTGGGAGAGGTCTATATCCTGCAGTGGAGAGACACGGGCTGATGATGATGATGAAGCTACTTTTACCAATATAATTAAAATTTTCAGAAATTATAGTATAAGAGAAATTATCATGAAATAAACTGTGAGAAATTCAAAAATTTAGTAAACAAAAGATTTTTCTGTGAGTTATCTAAATAAGTTATTTCTAGTATTTTAATTTTATGTAATTACTAAATCAAATCATTTTTCTCTTTTATTGCTCTGATTACATTATACAAAACTGCAACAAAATATTTAGATCATATTTTTTAATGGTATAAATGAGTGACTCACTCGGGTGATATTATTTGACTCTGAAACACATGCACCTACTCTCAAAATTTACATTCCCAGGTGTGAATAAAAACATGAAAATCATGAATGTCAATCACAAGTCATGCTACTATTATTTTTTTCTATACTCTGAGAAAACAGAGCTTGGATTCATAGCTTGATGGAGGGCATTGCTAGTGAACAAAATGAGGATGTAAGCGCAGAACAAATGTTGAGAGGAAACAAAAGAAATGGGAGTGTGACGGAGATAGGATTAGGGAAGTGTGACTATCCTAAACTCGACAGCCACGTGAAGAAAATCGCAAAGTAAAGCTATTTTCAAATAAAGCTACTCACCCTCCACTAATGATCATATTAAATGCCAACAATACCCAGGGTAAGTACATGGCTTTGAATCTTGTGCCAAACCAAAATGACACTATGACTTCTTTGTTGAGCTGACACCAAACATATAGCACGGAGAGTACCATTGGGTCCATGAGAATCTGCAGACATATGTATTACTTATTATTTTTCTGTGGGCTTACACTCCGGAAAAGTAGTGTCTAGAACTAGTATCTTTACTCAGTGGTCCCCCAACACTTTTAAACATAAAAAACCATTTGAAAATTAATAAATACATATTATTTTAGACTTTTAAAAACTTAAATTTTTCATGTATCCTTTGATAT
Source organism: Luffia ferchaultella (assembly GCA_949709985.1). Lineage (NCBI taxonomy): Eukaryota > Metazoa > Arthropoda > Insecta > Lepidoptera > Psychidae > Luffia > Luffia ferchaultella. Next base: position 16,150,619 of record OX453261.1, read on the forward strand.
ATCCCTTTGTAAAACAAGTAGTCTTTTTGTTACTTCTTTATACATATGGAATAGTGTAGTAACCATGTCACTACCCCTATACTATTTTACACTCAAAAAAGTTGCTGAAGTCATTCTCTGTACATTCAGATACAGTTCGAGCGAAACATCTTTTTCCCTCTGAAGTGGATGTGAGTGCAGAGTCCGTTCTCACTGCCTGATCAACTTTCTGTGTTGCATTGCTACTCGCTTCGGCTTCAGAACCAACAAGACTTTTAGCATGATTTGAACCCGTATATGAAATACAACATTTCTCTTGTTTTATTAGATAATGCCTATAGCTTCAACTATATGATTAAAAAAGATAACAATAAAAATATTTCCTTGGAAAGAAAATGCTATACTAGGGTAGTAAAAAGTAGCTTACATTATTTTCAATCCCTTCAACTACTTATCCCAATGAAAAAAGTCACATTTATTGTTACTCTATTACAAGATGAAGGAAGATTAAACAAACATGCACACTTTTTGATTTACAATACCTATTAGATGTATGTTAATAAAACTAGATAGTTTATCCAAAGACTAGAAACGTATAAATTAAATAGGTACTTACAGGCAAATTGACAAGCAGTCCAATGACAACACAGCAGAACCAATTAAAGAATAGCATAAAGAAATAATCAGCTGGTTTCCCTCCGAACGTTCCTGTTTCCAATCTTTGAGAATAATTGTATAAGAAATAGCAGTTTATCAAAAAGTGGAAGCCGGTAGCCGGGCTGATCGGATAATAAAACAATGCTGTGATGGGGCGCCATATCTAAAATTAATATTATATTTAATAATATAAAGAAATCACTCTCTTGCGCAACATTTCACGACATCATATCTACGTCATAAGTAATAACTATACTTACTTGGAATCTATGTAATAAGGGATAATAGTCCAATATTAAGTTGTAGTAATTAATCAAATTAAACCGACCTATTAAACTTAGCCCTAAGGTAAAGCTTAGCCAGTATCTTGTAAAAAATGGTATGCTATCGAACCAATCTTTGAATTCAGACATTGTGAGTTATCTTCAAAATAATACAACGTACAACAGTAGTTCAAAGTTCAGTAAACACCGATGTTTTTAGACACAGATTTCTAAGACAATAATGGAAACACAACTTTATGTGCAGCTCAAATTATGAAATACATTATTAAAACAAATAATTTGTAAGAACACGTGTCCCTACACGATTTGTTCGGATTTTAAAATTAGTTTATTCGGATCGGATTGGAGTCAAACACGTAGCGACTCGCGACATTGACACGATTGACAGTTGACAGTCTGTCTGTATTTGATAGAAAGAATGACATGACAAGCAGTTTTTGTGATTGGAAGTTGAATTGGTTCCGCTCTCATAACCATTAGGTACTAATAAAAGGCATTCTTCTATTTACATATATTTAATTCATTTTCCACACGGTGAATTTCTGTGTGAGTGAAAAAGATGTAAGTTTATATGACGGTTTGCTTCAATCTGCTAGTACCCTCTTCTCGGTGACATCAGTCTGACTAGTCAGACGGATGTTTGCATCAAATTTAATTTTTGATAATGTAGGAGTCAATTATGAAATAAATTTGTGCGAAGTAAATTTGCCACAAAAGTGGCTTGTGTTTAACTTTAAAGATATCAATAACGTTGTTGGCTACGCACTATTTACCTTCATCGTTTAAATAAGTTAAAATGAATTTAGGGGCTACGTTCTGATCATAAAGCAGCAATTATTTTGTGTCAGCTATCTTTTTATTTCTAATGTTTTATTCTACATGTTAGAACAAGTTAAACATATGTAAAATTTACATTTCTTTTATATTTAGTAATTGTTCAGAGGTTCCGCCATGTTCCATCTTCTCACATTTTCCAGTCAAAAGTGGCGAACTATCGCGCTCATGGTTACCTACAGGTGGCCCGAGATTTCCGAGACATGTTCATGCCCGGCCGAGACCGTTTGGGTTGTGGACTGTGGACATAGAAGTAGCGAAACGTGCCCGCCCCGCTCCCCATTAGAATGACAGCACGCTACCGACGCGATATGGCGACCGCTCCGCTCACACACCACGCTATTAGTATATGTCACCACCAGTCGCTATCGTAGCTATTTCATCGCGTATCGCGAAAACACTGAATTATGCAGTGAAATGTTGTAAAAACACGTCCAAAAACAAAAAAGAACGTCGAGTACATGTCACCGTAGTGTCTCTAGTGGGGAGGTGGCTGGGGTCGAGTTTCACTATCTCTATGGTTGCGGTGATTGAGATGGCGTGAACCGAGATTAGGCAAAATGATGAAACTTCTAGCTCTACGTTTTCATGGTATCCGGTGGGTGCGACCACGTTATTTTATTTCGAAAGTCTGACAATATAAAAATTAACATTTCCTCATACTTACCTGATATTCTGTACTAATAATTAAGTAAGATCAAACAAACAAATTTTAAATAAGCGCACGTTATATCGGGAAGCACATGTTTGAGAAGTGAAATTTGTCTTTACCTTCTTTTGGAAGAAAATAGTTTATGTATAGATTATATATTATAGTCTTATTCACTCTAACGAGTCCCCCGCTCTCGAAAGACGCGCAAGCCTTCCATTGTGCTTGGAGTAATGCCTGTCAATGGAGGTGTGTTGTTTTATCGACGCAGCAAGTGTTTTACAATTAAAAAGTGTCATCTTTTTTGTTTTTTTGTCCTTTATTCTTGTCCTTACCAGTTTTAATGTGTCTTTACCATTTAGGTGTACTATTTAACCTTTTATATTTATTTGAAATCTTTAGATTCATATTAAAAAAGTTTTCTTTGATAGCCTTGGGGATTTTCTACCACCTAGTATTTAACTTAAGAATGTTTTATAGGTATATTCGTGTCTTTAGCTGTTTCCGACGTGACGACATGAATGCAGCAATGAGTGCAGTAATATAATAATGTAATAATGAGTGCACCATGGCTTAATAGTTTTGCAAAATACATCTATTATCCACTTTATACAAAGAGGTCTAATACCACAATAATGTATACAAATAGCCTGTTACCTGAAAGTTTTTACGAAATTGCTAAGTATCCGTATTTCAGAGAAATACCCAGCTCTACCGATTAAGTAAACTAAGGAAACCTTAACTTACTTTCTGAACAGAATGTAAAATAATTGTTTTTTTTTCATTATTATTCAGTTTGTGTGTTATTGTAAAAGAACGATTTTTTTTAACATAAGTATTACGGTGGGTCAAGGACGTTTGGATTGGAAAAACATCTATTGAGTCTTATTTTTATTGTAATTAATTAAATTCTATAAACATAAGCCTTAAATTAAACGCAACGTTTGAAAATATAATTTTTAAAAGTTGAGATTTGGAAGAAACTGCATGAGCTGAGGATCCCAGAGAGGTTAACTCAGTTTACTTTTAATTTGTTCTCTGAAAGAGAAATTCTGTTACGTGTCGATGGAGTGGCTAAAGCGTCTCGATTGGTCTGGAGAGGCCTACCTCAATGGTCAGTTCTGAGTCCTTTATTATACAATCTTTATACCTCTGACCTTGATTCATCCCTAGGTCCTTGCAAAATTCTCCAATATGCTGATAATTTACTATTGTACTGTTCTGACCCCTCACTTCAAACAGCGGTCTATTCGTTGACTAGTTCCTTAAAATCTTTGCAGCGATGGCTCGATGCTCATAGTCTAGAATTGTCTGCTTCAAAAAGTTCTGTCGTTGTTTTCTCTAGGAAACGTAGGATTCCAGCGGTTGACGTGAGGTACAATGATATCACGATTCCTTTTAAAAACTCTGCCAAGTTCTTAGGATTAATATTAGATAGCAAATTGTCTGGTGTTGATCACTGTTCTTATGTAGTCAATAAGGCCGAAAAAAATATTAATATTTTGAGATGCCTCACAGGAACATGGTGGGGCGCACACCCTTATTGTCTTAAACTCCTTTATAACGCGACTGTCCGCAGCTACTTGGATTATGGGTCGTTCCTTTTGGAACCAGCAAATATGTCTGCTCTTCGTAAACTGGACAGAGTTCAAGCCAAGGGCCTGCGAATAGTAGCGGGGTGTATGAAATCTTCGCCTATAAACGCGCTTCAAGTAGAATGCGTAGATCCTCCTCTTTCTTACCGTCGCCAATACTTATCCGATCGTTACCTTTTCCGTGCTTTGCGTTTTTCTAACCATCCCTTAATATCTCTGCTACCAACGCTTGCTAATCACGTTGAATCAAATTTATTCTGGAGGTTTAAAAACCCTCCGTGTCTTTTTAACAGCTTTCAAAGACACAGGGCTATCGAAACTCCTACTCACAATATGCGTTGTCTACCTATATTTAATTATTCATATGATATTGTCGTATTTAAACCCAAAATTATTTTAACCTTTGGTATCGTGAAGGACGATCCTAATGCGAATTCCCGGTTTCAATGCATCTTGAATTGTGATTGGCAAGGATGGAATACTATCTATACCGATGCTTCCAAATTATCTGATTTGGACTGCGTTTGGTGTGGGGGTTTTCCACTCTCAGTATAACATTGTTCAGAAAATACGTTGTCCGCCTGAATCATCTGTTTTTTCCGGTGAGTGTCGTGCCATCTTGGAAGCTGTTAAATATGTTTTAATATTTAAACTTCGTTACTCTCTTATTCTCTCTGATAGTCTCAGCGCCCTTCAATCACTTCTTTCGAATCCTTTCAAATCGAAAACTCACAATCCATTAATATTAGAAATTAAATCTTCATTATCGCAATGCTTGTCGAGTGGCTTTGATGTTATTCTGGGTTGGATACCAAGTCATTCGGGTATTACAGGTAACGAACGCGCAGATCAAGTGGCCAAAGAGGCTATTTCGTGTGGAGACAAAATACCTTACATTAATTACCCCCACGACCTACTCATGCTGCCACAAAAATATTTGACGGAGTCATGGTCGCGCCAATGATCTGTGACCAGAATATCGAAGGGTCTTCATTACTTTCAAATTCAACCTGATATCCCCGCCAAACCCTGGTTTTTCAAATGGAGACTTAGCAAACGCTCTACGTCAACTATATGTAGGATGAGACTTGGTCACTGTTGCACTCCGGTACATTTAGCAAGATTGCACATTAGAGATTCATCTCTTTGCGAATGTGGCTTAGGCGAAGGAGATTTAAACCATATTTTTTTCTCTTGTCCTTTAAATGACCGTACCTCTTTTTTAAATTCACTATTAGCTATAGATATTCCTTTCCCTACCAATATCCCTACACTTCTTTCTTATTCTTCCAAAAATGTCCTCTCTATTATTTCATCATTCATTTTTCATAACAATTTAAAACTGTAAATTTTAATAATATCTTATTTTAACAATCACTAATAAATGCACTTTATATGTTCATATTATGTTTATTTACTTTTTTGTGTTATATTAATTTTTTCCTTAGTAAGAACACTTTACCTACTGTTTCGTTGCTTCGTTAATAAAGTCGTTTTCTTTTTCTTGACGTGACGCTGGCACAAATGTACTATATTTAGTACAATTGCCATTAAAAAAAAAAAGTTGAGATTTGACATGACATTGATTCAATCCAATTCAACCGTTTCAATCAATTCGCAATCAATTCCAGTCAACACCACAGATTAGTCAACACTGTTCAATTTTTAGAAGTAAAAAACTGAAATTTCGGAAATATTAGAGACAAATAGAAATTCAATCAGCTACAAAACACATATTTTCAAAATGAGGTGTTTAATTAGAAAACTTTTAACTAGAAACAATCTCTCTGTTGCTAGATTCAGCACTGTAAACGCTAAAGAACCAAAGAATGCTGACGAAGATAAAATGGAATGTTCCGATAAAATTCGGAAAAGTAAGTTAGTTCATGTCTTAATGTTTTCTAGTCATTGCTGTATAGTAATATTTACGTCATGCATAATAACACGGACGTTGCTAGTGGGCCCCTATACGGATGAATAAATTATATAAATCGTCGGATAACAGATACCTAGTTATTCTTCAGTTGTCTATTTTCAATATTAATATTTAATGTTTCATTAGTCTTGATAGTATGATTGTAGCAGAGATATATTGACGACCGCTTAGCCTAGTGGGTAGCCACACTGCCTACGAAGCTGGAGGTCCTGGGTTTGAATCCCAGGTTGGGTCAGTATTTATATGATGAATATTGATACTGGTTAGGGTCTTGGTCGTTACATGTATGTGGTGTCTTCGTTTGGTACCCAAAATGCAAGCTAATGCTTAGTTTGGGGCCTAGACGTTGTGATGTATACATTATTATTATATTATTATTGTAGCTTGTAGCAGATAAAATAAAAAAATGCACTTTGAAATTTAAAAAAAAACTGCATTTTTTATATTTCTTCTACAACTATTAACTTTTAATTGAATACTACCTATAGGAACCAAATTGTAAATTGATCAATAGATTTCTGAGTGGCTCATCATTCCTTGCATTGACATAACTTAATCAAATATTTTTTACTGGGCGATTAAACACTTCGTAATAATATTCCAATAAAGAAAATTTGTTTCAACAGTAGGTAATGTTTACAGATATTTACGTTGAAAAGTTTGGAGGTGTAACAACTTTAAATATTGACCGACAAATAACAAGAAATAGCCTGAATGAGGCTACATTGCAAGAAATGGGAGCAGCTATAGATGCTTTCGATTGTGATGCTGATGCTAAAGTACTCTTGATTCACGGAGAAGGTGGTTCATTCTGTTCTGGTTTTGATGTAGATGAACTTGGTGAAAAAGGTTATAATACATTGAAAGATGCTGCCGTGAGTAATAAAATATTAGATAAATTGAACCTCTAAAATATATTTCTTAATTTATATCACTATATTAATAAAATTATGTAAATCTTTACATGTGTAATGAGCGCGTCATCTTTGATTAGTATTTACTAATTAAAGACTACTTTTTAGTTTTTGAATTTTCGGAAAGTAACAATGATTGCCGGAAATATAACAAATCAAAGTTTCTATTTTTACAACCAGCTCTTGCCGTCACTCAATGCCGCTATGTAGAAACAATCCACTTTAGCCCATAGTAATGTAACCAAGTGACATCATGGCACAATTTACTTTAAAAATTTGTATCTTCGGCATTTTTGTAGATATCAATAAAATTCTTTCACTGATTACTTTTTCTTAATAAATATAACATATTTCTATGAAATGCAAAAATGACAAGATGTACGTAGAGTGATTAAAATCGGCGACAACAGCTCGGAGTTATATACCAGACCGCATGTACTCTATCTTCTTTCAAATGTTAATTTTACAGAGACACTTCCGTCATGTACAAACAAAATTATTTTTTTCCAAACACTTCTATTGTTATAATAGCCTACAAAATGTTTACTGTTATGAAATAACATACAAGCAGACTTAGACAACCAGACAAACATTTAAAAAAAAGATTTTTAACATATTTAAAATTATTATAGTGTAGACTCCGTCGTCGTCCATTATGCGACAAGCCCACAATCGCAGCAGTGACAGGATATGCAGTAGCAGAAGGATTCGAATTAGCATTGGCTTGTGATTTGAGGGTGATAGAAGACACCGCTATGTTGGGCTGCCTTGGCAGAAGATTTGGTATGTGGTTCACAGTTTAACATTATACTAATATAAATCATTATAAAAAAAGACCCTTTAGTAATTAAAATAACAGCAAAGGTTGGTTCTGACATGGGTAATGTAAGGTAGCAAATAACATAATGTGATTAGACATTTACAATCCGAGACACAAGACTTGAGGTGAGAGCGACAGTGGTTCCTTTAGTATATATTCCCCAATCGGTGAACGCACACATGTCTGAAAACGCAAACGTTTTTCGACTCGTCCCTCTCCGCTTCATACCGCCAAACAGTCCCAATACTCCTGCCCTTAACACATAAAATTCGTCCATACAAAGAATTTGCGTTGTCACTGGTTACCTTAAACATGACTGGACCTGCCTTTACATAGGTATTACCTACTTGGTAAGAAATGATATAATAATTGATTAATAATTTGAAATAGTATGTGTTTCTTAGAGTTTTTTGATGTGAGTACATTCTGTTCTCATAGAGTCAAACCAATAGCCAAAGCAAAGTAATAACAATAAATAACTCGACATTGGCGATATTGATATAAACAGAAAACGCCATAATTAAGAAGAAGAAGAAGAGGTCAGTACTAACTAGCTGTGCCCGCGACTTCGTCCGTGTGGATGAGATCTATCTCAGCCAGTTATGACTCTGCCCCCCCCCCCCCCCCCCAATTTTTTTACTTGTACCTAATTTATGCATTTAGTAGATGCATTCAGAATTCACAAGAAGATTTATTCTGTTGAGTTGTCTTGTGAACATACATAGCTACAAAATTTAATAGCCACACATTTAATGCAATAAAAATTATGTCTTAAATAAGAGACTGTACAATGTTTTTCATCTAACTCACCGACGACCGCTTAGCCTAGTAGGTAGCGACTCTGCCTACGAAGCTGGAGGCCCCGGGTTCGAATCCCAGGTCGGGTCAGTATTTATATGATGAATATTGATACTGGTACCGGGTCTTGGTTGTTATATGTATGTATGTGGTGTCTTCGCTTGGTACCCAAAACACAAGCTAATGCTTAGTTTGGGGCCTATACGTTGTTGTGTTGTATATGTTATTACTATTACTCAGTATCGATTACAATTAGTTTGATAACTTTTTTATATGTTTTTTTTATATAGGTGCACCACAAAGTCTTTTCGGTGGCAGGAGGCTGACGTCTCTCATAGGTTTAGCTCATGCTTTAGATTTATTAATAACTGGACGCCTAATAACGGGGACCGAAGCCCATGCAAAAGGGTTAGCTACTAAACTCACAGCTACGGGCACTGGTACGATTTATTTCAATATGTAAATAATACCTTTTAATTTACAAGAACCAGATCAATATCTTAGCAAAAAAACAGTTTTTCATAAAACATCCCAGAGCATATTGAAATTTACGCTTTGAAAGTAACATTTTTATAAATACTTTTAACTAAATTCGGTAGGGCCTTTTTTCTAACAAACCGTTTTTATGTATAATATGAAACTAATTACTTCTTTTAATTTAAAAAATATAGTTTTTTAGTTTTTTTTTTAAATGGTTGTTGATAATACCGGCTATGACGATATAATAATATAAACACGTCCATAGACAGCACAGAGAGTTTCATCAGTACAAACAGATTCTATGCCACTGATTGACAACTGTTGGCTAGAAGCTTCTACGAAATGGCCCATGTTGCAACGTGAAAATTCATATTAACCAGCCAACGTTATTAAACTTTGTTCATAACATAATACATATTCCATTTACACTCACATTGTTTTCACTTTCCCTGAACACCACCAATTTAACAATTGCACCAATTTAAACAACAACAATTGCACAAACAAGTGCACCAACTTAAAAAATATCCTAATTGAGCTGTTGTCAATCAGAGGCATAGAATCCATTTCACTCTATACTCTCTATGGCAGAAAGGGAAGGTCTCTATGGAATTTAGAAAAATTAATAACTAAGAAACCATATTTTTTTTATTTAAAAGAATGAAATTGGTTTCTTATTTTGAACCATAGTTTCGATAGAAAACATAAAAATGGTATGTTAGTAAAAGTTGTCCTACCCAAGTGCATGTATCTGTGCAAATATCACGTAAAGCTTGAGATTTGAATATTTTGCATTTTCACTAACGAATAAAACGAATAAGTCACCAACATTTTTTTGTAAAACTTTTAATAAATTGATTTAATAAACTTAATTCATTTCGATAACTATTTGACTCTAAATATGTGACAAGTATTTAATATTTTTTTTTTTGTAACAGCTCTAGGTGAAGCAATGAAATTAGCAAAATCCTTAACTAAATTCCCACAAAGCGCGTTAATTATGGACAAATTGGCAGCCATAAATTCGCAACTAGACGAAAACAGCGAAGAGAGGATGAGAGATGAGGCTGTTCTGTATTCCCTTGAATCACAAGCTCTCGAAGACTTGAAGGAAGGCATCAAAAAATTCCAAAACGGTATGTTTGAAATCCCGATTTGTTCCACTACTTCTTAACATAGATAAATGACAAGTGAAATCGAGTCTCGCGATAACTATTGTATTATAGCTGATTTCGTTTCAAAATAAAAAAATAAAAAAAAACTTATAGTTTAAAAAAAAAACTAAAAAGAAGATACTTCATTGGCAAACCGAACTAAAAAGTAAAAAATTATTTCCAAGTATAATGAATTTAATAACGATGAAATAAGAGTACCTAAACGTATTAATAAAAAAAAATTTTATTGTAAAAAAAATGTGGGGTATTTTTAAATATTAATTTTATTAACTTGTGTGCACGAACAGTACAAAATTGTTAAATCACGAGTAACCTAATTATCGAAGTGTGAAAAGGGGTGTTAAAATTTGTATAAACATACCGTAAATAACATGCATCACTCATGTTAATAACGTACGTAAACGATTGATCAAAACATAAATTTAAAAAAAAAATCGGCAATATTTCCGAAATTTACGATGGTAGACAAAAGGCAGTGGTGTCGAAAGATGCAGGGGCTTGTGAGGCATCGTATGATCGGTCCGTAACTTATTTCAGAACGTCGAAAATGGTGAAAAAAAAATACGAAATTACCCGATTTTCCGCACAAAAGTTGATTATTTCTTAGAAATTAAACTATGATAAAAAATAAAATATGATTTTCATAATTTCTCCACACAATCATATGGCGGTTCATATTAGATATAGTTCGTCTCAAACTTTATGGCGGATCGGAATACAACGCTAGAACTTATTGAAACTGTACAATCAAACTTTATGGCGGATCCGAACATAGGCACAAGTAGCGTCGCAGTAACCAGTTTTAAATGTAGCGGGACGCAGTGGAGCGAGGGGCATATGACTGAACCTGCGCAAGCACTCATGAAGCGTTGTATTCCGATCCGCCATAAAGTTTGATTGGAACTATAATTACCTGTGAAATTTTATCTGAATGAATGTAAATATAAAATCAAAAGGGTGTAAAATTAAAAATAAAATTATAAATTAAAAAAATATAAAATTTCATTTAGCTACGGAATCCTAAAAGATTATACTTCATATTCATTTCTAGAATTTTATTTCGAAACTGTCGCATTATATTCAGTAAGAGAAATAATTTATGATAATATAATATGTATAGTATATTGGGATATTTACACAAGTTTTTTAAATTAATTATTTGCATTGTTTTTATAGGTATTGGCAAACACGGCAAGTTTTATAAGCTGACTGAGATACAATTGAAAGATTGGGAATTAGAAGACAGTTTTGAAGAAACTGAAGTAATTGAAAAGAATAGAAATGAAAAAAGAAAACCTGATTCTTAGCTACTTGGTTTATCTAATAAATATAGCTGTTATTTGTTAATTTATTTTTAGTAGGGATTTTAAATGTAACTTTTTTTGATGTTCAAATGCCTTTCACTGTACAGTCTGGTTGACTTTGTAATGTTTCTTTTATAATTATTTTTAGTCTTTTGACCGTCGCCACGGAATAAAGAAAGTGGTTGGAAGTGCGATGTTAGTGGTGCACACTCAAATTTGTGAGCGCTCTTTTCAATTTTAAAGCTATTCGTTGTATGTTTGTGCGTGCGGCGTGATCACAATTTCCAATGTGTGTTATATAGATTGAGAAAATAAGTGCGAAATGGCAACAGCGTCTCCTATAAATTGGATTCTTATATACCACTTCCAACATTTTCTTTATTCCGTGACCGAATCTCAGAACATATAATGTATCCTATATATATAAACCGTCAAAATTATACATGAGTCAATCGTTTTCACTTTGAGTACGTAAATGAGTATTTTAGATTTGGCGAAATTGCTATAAACGGAAAACGGAATAATTAACCTTTGACTGGCGTTGTAGTTTTTTTTTTATTAGTTGCGTTGAGTGGTCCACTGGACCTCTTTAAATTAATATAGGTATTCAAATGAAATTGCAGATATTTTTGAAATATTTTTAATATAGTACTAAAACATCAAAGTACACAAAAAAAAATCATCTACAATTTAAATTATTAATAAAATTATAATTTATTTAATAAGGAATCTAGTTAGCGTTGATTAACTTCCGAATCAAAAATAAACAAATTTAAGAAAAATGCAAAACGATAGTTTCATAAACTGATTTTTTTTTGAAAGTACACTAATTACGCAATCATAAAACCAAAAATTTAATTTAAAAATAATTTAAAAAAAAATAACAAAGGACAACTTCACTCATGAAAATTTTTCATAACAATTTAGACACACTTTCTTAGCACAACCGAGATAAATTGGTTTGCTACAAATTGTACATAAATGTGTGTTTTTACTTTCCTCTTCGCAGGACATATGTAGCAAGATTTTCTTGAGGTGTTACCATTGGAGCACCTACGACTCTTGCTATTCCTGAATGAATTTCTTTTGGGATTCTGTTATTGTAAAGCCTTTCAAATAGTAACGAATCAGATAACTGTTTTGATAGTGTTTTAATATATTCAAATCGATCCATAGAGCTCACTCCATTTCGGCTATACAAAATTATATAAGACTTTAAAACACTCGTATCTAACAACCTGAAAAACACGGCCATTAGCCATCTTTTAGTTTGACGATTACATAAATAAATCGAACACTTTCGATCGATTGTGTCCGCTCCTCCTTTTGTATTATTGTAATATACAATAATTTCTGGTTTTCCTGTAACAGGACCATTACTATCTGAATAGTTGCGTCTTTGTATATCCATACAAAGCTGTACCGTGATAGGTACAGCTTTGTATGGATTTTTTTTTCTTGATTTGTGTGGTTTGAATTCGGGTGGTATTTCTCTTATTTTTCTTCAAAGTCCCTACAATTGTTAGGCCGTTCTTTTCTATGTTATCTAAAAGTTCTATGGAGGAATACCAATTGTCAGTTGTAACGTTCCTATTCGTGTTGAAGATTGGTCGACAAAGTCGAATCATTGCTTAGGTAGAAACACTAGAACGTTTTTCTTCAACTGATAAAGTATTAGAATCAGAGCCAGCGCCAGTATATATGTTATAGCAATATGATGTCCGTGCGTCAGCAAGACATTGTATTTTCTCTCCATATTTCCCAAGCTTCATTGGGTATGCTTAGACCTTCCCCTATACGGAACCAATATTTCATCTACTGTACAATTTACGCCAAGTGTGTAATACTTTATGTCGTGATAGCCCAAAGCGCAACGAACCTATCTCAAATTTATAAGGCCATAGGGCCATGGTTCGAATCCGGGCGTGCACCGATGAGTTTTTCTGACTTAAGTACATTAACTATCACTGACTCCGTGCCTCGGAGAGCACGTTAAGCAGTCGGTCCCGGACGCTGTCAATAGATGGCGGTCATTACAATCCCCAACCCGCAGTGAAGTAGCATGGTGGATTTAAGCTCTAAACCCCCTCCTCACCCTGGGGGAGGCCTAAGCCCCTGCAGTGGGGTAAAATGGGCTGATGATGATGATGTGTAGTACTTTTGAGAATTTTCATTGAAAATGTGGATTAATTCAGAAACTGGACACGCTGGATTCGGTAGTGACCTTATTGATTGTGTTTCCGAATCATCGAACCGTAAAAATAATAGTAATATGTATACTCTTATAGCAGAAAAAAGCAATCTAAATATCTACCTTCCACTGCCATCCGTAGCAAATAAACTATTTGTAGGTACATTCTCTATTACTTTCGAAAATCGAAGTGTAAAGTAAAAAACTGAAAAAGCCTTTCAATTATCGATGAGTTCTCGAAGTTCTGTTCGATTTTCTCAAGAGTAACAACACCTTAAATCTTGAATTTTTTTATTCGTCCATTTTATAATTATTCGCAAATACGTTCATCAAAAATTCAATCAAATACTTCCATAGGATTCGATTGAATCTCATTCGGAATAGCACGTACTCCGGGCAGACGTAAAATATTGTGTTGTGGTGGTCGAGTAAACGAAGATGGGGGTGTTTTAGATCATTTGTAACGGTTCTTGTCGTAATAATAATTTGTTGATGCTAATAACGATAACGGCACATTCTCCTCCACATCACTATAAGATACTGAAATTTCGGAATCTGTGTTTACATGTTCAATTGGCTCATTTTTTTCGCTTTCAGCGCCTGAATGTTCATCCTCCGATTGGCTTCGTTGAGGAAAAACAGTCGTTGAAAAAATAACTGGGTCATAAGATTCAGCGGTTTCCTGGTTACAATCATCCTCATTCAACCATTGGGATATAATATCTTCAAAATTAGGATCAGATTTGCGAACATTCATATTACTAGGCCCTGGATTAGTCATCACTATTTTTATACTTTGTATACACCTGTGGTATACACAAACAGTGCTGCACGGTCCAATGGACCTCGTGATCGCGATTTTTCTAACACGCGAAGCGCTTAAAATACGTCTGTCGCTACAGTGCGCATTACAACACTGCAGGAGCACACTAAAACGCAAAGCGCGAAAGGGGGGGGCGGCGTTGTATGGAACCCTCAGAACAATTACCTAAAGACATTGAAAGAATGTAAATTTTCATCATCAGCCCATTTTTACCCCACTGCAGGAGCTTAGGCCTCCCCCAGGGTGAGAAGGGGGGCTTGGAGCTTAAGTCCACCACGCTGCTCCACTGCGGGTTGGGAATTGTAACGACCGCCATCTATTGACAGCATCCGGGACCGACTGCTTAACGTGCCCTCCGAAGCACGGTGTCAGTGATATTATGTACTTAAGTCAGAAAAACTCATTGGTACACGCCCGGATTCGAACCATGGCCCGATGGGGACTTATAAATTTGAGACAGGTTCGTTGCGCTCTGGGCTATCACGACACTAAGATCAAAGTGTAGTAATGTAAATTTTACATGTGTCTAACTTGTTGTGACATGTAGAATAAAGCATTAGGAAGAAAATGATAGTTGATACAAAATCATTGCTGCTTATGATCAAGAACGTAGCCCCCAAATTCATATCAACTTATTTAAAAGATTGAGGTAAATTCAAATAATTTGATGCAAACGTCCGTCTGACTAGTCAGACTAATGTCATTGAGAAGTGAGAAGGGTGTACAAACAGGTTGTAGCAAACCGCATATACTATATGCTTACATCTTTTCCACTCACACTGAAATTCACCATGTGGAAAACGTGAAAAATGAAACAAATATATGTAAATACAAGAATGCCTTCTATGAATTTAGGTAATTGTTCTGAGACTATGGCGGAATAATAACAATTTAAAAAGTTTGGGGAGTTCCGTGGACCGCACAACGCCACTCAAAGGTTAAGAACAAAAGTTTTTTTTTTTCAAAACAGTGTACGTGGAGCTTCGTAGTTCCTGATCGACAGCATTTTGATAGAACTTTGTAATAACCATAGTAACCTACCACGTTGCTTTTTTTAATTATTTTTGAACAAAAATGTAAACTTTAAAACCGAAATCACATTCACCATCATTTATAACACCATGAAGTAATAATTGAACTCGACACTGGCAAAATTGCTTTTATGCAGAAAACGCCATAATTATGAAGAAGAAGAAGCAGTGTTAATAGTAGATGCATGATGCCAACTCACAAATAGTCAACCAGACTTTATGACTTTCTTGCTTAAAAATAATTTGTGTCCCAACTTATCTGCGATCATAATATATATACCCATTACCTATGCTTTATTAGAGGTCATTATAATTTTTTTTTCATATTAATTTCTGCCTGCCTACACTGGAAAAAAGGCGTAACCTCTTAGAGTATGTATGTAAAACGATTCTTGCATTTCTTTTTTTTTTTTTATTTTGCTCTTTGTCCACATATTGTAAATATATTTTGTTACTGCAAATAATTCATAGAGTAGATAATTTATATAATTGTCTCCATTTTTTCAAGACATTATCTTTGTTTTCTAAATATATAAAACATGTCACTAAGAAACTATTGAATGTTTTATTGTAAAGTCGTAATTTTTAATTATATAAAAATTCCCCGAATAAGTCAATAAATTAAAAAAATACGCCTGTTAATTAGTCGACAACATGTCAGATAATACAAATAATACAAATAAAATAAATAAAATAATGGGTAGGTATGTAAGATAAAATGATTTCGCCTTTGTATGATAATGTAGAAACTATGGGCCTGAGCCGTCTTCATATGGTGCATCCACAATCGGATTGAACGAAGTTCCCGCCGTGTCTGTTTTAAATGATCCCGTACTCATTTCGTCGAGCCATTTTTACAGTAAGGGGTCATCCATAAATTACGTCACACTGATATCGTGATTTTTAGACCTTGCCCCCGTCCTTGTCACAGTTGGTCACATTTGTGAGACCTCCTCCCTAGTGTGATGTCACATATTTTTCAATTTTACATCTAAAAATTAATAGATTAAAACTGCGGCGTCGAATTTAGTTTTAGGTCCGTTTCAATTATTTTTTAATATAATCAACATTAAATCAAACATTTGAAAAAAAAATCGTCAATAGTTGAAATTTGGCATTTTAACACATTTGAAATGTGTCGTCACAAAACGTAGGACCCCTCCTTACCTTTGTCACACAATGTCACAATTCATACACACCCCCCACCCCCCCTAACGTGTTAGGTAGTTTATGGATGGTCCCTAAGCACTCACACTGCATTTATCTTGATGTTTGTGTTTATACATACTACCTTTAGCAAATCCTACATATATATATTATAAAATTAAACAGATTCTTGTATCCGAAAGTTGTAATAAAAATCAAAGAACCCGTCATCACTTGAAAAAAATTCTTTATAATGTAATTGACACTAGAACCGTAGCTTGAATTAACATCCACAATTTTAAAATTAATATATTAATCGTATTGAAAGAAATAAAGCAAAAAAATCATATTTCGAAAACTATACAGGATGAAATTTTAGTAATTAGTCAAAAAATTTCTAGATGTTAGATATCACCAGTAGACCTCATTACGTAAATAAAAATATAGGTCTAATATTCATAATCAATAATTATAACCTAAATATTTTTTAACATAATTTGGCTACATTTTACTTACATACAAAAGGGCGGGGCATGTGGGCAGGGGCGGTGCACGTGCACTGGCGCCCTCGTGAACGGTGACTAGTATATTGGTAGTTTTGGGAAAGGTTCACGTAATCTTATCTGAATATTTTCCTATTGTACGATAACAAAAAGGAACAATACGGCCGACGGATTTTTACCAAATGTCATTATATTAAAATTTGGCAGGTCATTAAAACCTCAACCTGTATATTTATATGCGTGGTAAACTCGCCACTTACCAATCTGAAACCAACACCAATCATCGGATAACGGCATCTCGGCGTGTTTGATTACAGACGAGTACTTAACGTACAGATTAATTACAGTACAATTAGTACGTAATTCGAACAACGTTATCAAACACGGACAGAGTACAATGAATTATGACTATTCGAAGGCTCATTCAAGAACCATCTTCAAACGTCACTGATGCAATTTGTCCAGCTCCCTTGTTACGGTATTCGTCGAAGCTCGCTCGCTCGAGGCCCGCTCGGTCGTTTACAGGTAAACAGTCTCAAGACACTCGTTATCCAGTTTTACTTGTTGTCTTTACGGCGGCCTCCGTCAAATAAATTCTTAACTGCACTGCAGAACCATTAAATTATTCGACAGCTTATATCTACGAATAATAGTAACAAAATTTCCTGTTTACCAATTATTATTTTTTTTTAATTGATATGATAACAAAGCACCAGAACCAATTTTGTTTAGTTACATATCGCTTATCAAAATATTCGTACATTTTGCGTTAATAGAGTAATAAATAGTGAAACGGAGAAAAATATGCAGAATAATTTGTCTGACACCGAATTCATCGACATAGTGTCTAACCTACTAAATGTGACCGACGTGGACGAATTGAATTATTATTTGAAAATCTATCACATGTCCGTATATTATGAAAAATGGGAGAGATCTGAAAGTATTTTACTTCTTTTTTCGTGGATCGGCATGGCTTTTACAACTCTTGGATTTTTTATTGTTATAGCATCGATGTTTCTGTTCCCGCGATGGCGAAAAAAGTATCAGAATCAATTTTTGTTACACTTCACTGTTGCAAGACTTCTCAACAATATAGTTTTAATTATGGAGAATAATTTGAACTTCTTGGATACATTATTATACTCAGAAACACCAGAGACGGAGTGGATAAAAACAATAACAATCAAAGTTTACTCAGAACTTGTGTTATTACTGTGGACGTTTGTGTTTATAAAACATCTACACGACAGTTTAGTGATAATAATTATTACAAAAACAAATCACAAATTATTGAAACAGTCTTTGTTCGTTTGGTTGGCGCCGATCCCGTTTTCTCTATTCGTTTGTTTGTTTTCAATCTATTTCAGTGTAACGAAATATATTTTCTGGTATTCAGTATTTATTAAGTGGCCGATCATGTTGGCAAATTTGATTTTATACTTTCAAATAGTCTTTTCCGTTCTCAATAGTTACAACGCAGAAAATAGAAGAAACAAAAAAATGATTAAAACTGTCGCGGTATTCATAGTTTTGTTTTTTATGATAACATTGCAAAATATATTGGCAGACATCAGTACCGTGTTGATGAGTCGAATGGAATACACAAACGATTTAGAAGAAGTGGACGTTATGTTAAAAATTAACTATGCACTTTTAGGTGTTAGTCATTATCAATGTTTTGTGTCTATAGTTTATTGGTTGTGGGGTAACCCCAGCGGCCGGGATATGTGGGGTTTGTACGTGAGGAGGAAGTTACAGTGGTGGCACTCACAGAAATTATTTACGAGGGTCCCAACGAACACTGTTGAGTTGACGGTATTTTAATTTTGCTTAGATTTGTACCAGTGAACTAAAAAATATAGAATATGTATCAGAACCACCAAGAATACTTTGTTTAGAATCGTTAACTGAATAGGTACTTTTCAGTTTTCAGGGTCGGAATATCCAATATGACGACTCCAAATTTATTGCACGTAATAATACATGGGACTGCATGGGATATACCACACAGCGCCATCTAGTCCCAAAGTAAGCATTATGGGTTATTAAACAACTGATATACGCACTTAAATATTTTTTATAACATATATAAATATTTTACACCTATATCGACACCGGAAAGCGAAGCGTTGGACGCCCCCCGGCCAGGTGGACAGATGACCTGAAGCACCATACCGGGGGTAGTTGGATGCGAAAGGCGGAGGACCGTGTGTGGTGGCGAGCCTTGGGAGAGGCCTATATCCTGCAGTGGAGAGACACGGGCTGATGATGATGATATCGACACGAAACAACATGTTCATGCACACGATAACCCAAGCGGAAATCGAACCCGCGACCCTTGGTTCTGGAGTTAGACTCTCCAACCACTCAACCAATCGGTCATTCAAAGTGGATATTTGATATACAGGGTAAGATTTTAGTCAGCAGCCAAAATTTTTCTAGATGTTAGGTATCACCAATAGACCTCATTACGTAAACAAAAATATGGGTCAAATATTCATGATCAATAATTATGTCCTAAATATTTTTTAACAAAATTTGGCTACCTTCTGCTTACTTACGAAAGGGCGGGGCATGGGGCATGTGGACGGGGAGCGCGCACGTGCTCTGGCGTCCTCATGAACTGTGACTAGTAATATTGGTAGTTTTGAGACAGGTTTACGTAGTCTTAACTGAATATTTTTCTATTGAACGATACTAAAAAGGAACAAGACGGCCAACGGATTTTTATCAAAGGTCATTTATATTAAAATTTGGCTGGTCATTAAAACCTCACCTTGTATATACAAAATTAGTTGACCCAATCACGGTGTAATCATAGTGTTCTGATTTCTAACCGAATTCTGATTTTTGGGTGTAATTTTGGGGGGCAAAACGAAAATTAAAAAAGACTTTTTTTAAAGTGCACCATGTGACATATCAAATGAAAGGTCTCATGAGAAATACAAATGTATTTTTTTTATAATGCATGTTTTGAAAGACATTAAAGAAAATACTTAAACTGAGCATTCCATGTCTTTATTTCCGAAACTGCTTAGCCTAAAATATTGAATACGGAAAATGGCGCCTCACTCATAGTTTACAGGAAAACTTTTTTTTATAATTCTGTATTTTATAGTTTTAAAAATATCAAAGAAAATATATTAGAATCGTGAATTCTCTTATCTCCGAAACTACTGAGCCTAAAATTTTTAAGAACATCAAAGGTTTATACACTAAACTACAATATATCTAATTAGTCTTACAAAACATGTATTTTGTCTTCTATCATCCCCTAAGGAACTTAATTATCCAACTTATTGAATCTTAGCCTGAACTTTCTCTAATATAGTATAAACAGATACAAAAAAATCTATTCCCTTTCAAACTTGAAATCTCAATTAAAACCCAATTGAACGTCTAACCAATCTGCATATTTCCTCACTCTTAAACTAAGTACAGTTCCAATCAAACTGTATGGCGGATGTGAACATAGGCACAAGTCGCGTCGCAGTAATCAGTTTTAGGTGTAGCGGGACGCAGTGGAGCGAGGGGCATATGACTAAACCTGCGCAAGCACGCATATAGCGTTGTATTCAGATCCGCCATAAAGTTTGATTGGAACTACACTCCAAACAATTACAGCAAACAGAATACCTCCATACAACTAGACACTGGCAAAATTATCAAAATCAACATAGTAACCAATAATAAAAGAAGAAGAAGAAACGTTATTAGTGCATATTGTTTTCAATACTCAGGCCGGTGACGCAGACATATTTGTTTTGACATATTATGCAGTATTGGTTCATACGTTTCTATGAGGGTTTATATTTTTAATTTAATTTCCAAATTTATGATATATCTTATTTTCGTAATGTTATTAATGTTAGAAAAACACGTCAAAAAGCAGCCACCTAAATTTTTTCACGAAATTGTTTAGTGACTGCGAACGTGTTTAACTACAGTGACTGTCGGAAAAATTATAAATATCTAATTTAAACCGAATTAACTTCATTTTACTTCATGACCACCGGTGAGCCTGGAATAGGCCATAATTTTTATGTAACTATTGTATTTAAGGAATTCGCAGTTTAGTTTAAAATTGTACCTACGTCTTTATGAGCTAATTCTGTAACAAGGTTAATTATGTTATGCAAGGCATATCATAATAGATTGCTTTTCGTGAGTGTCGTTTAGCGTGAGACCGATATTGTTTATTTCTGGAGAGTGGGGTTGACTCATCAACCCATCCGTTCGAATTATAAAGCGTACCGCTACCGTAACTTGTTATAAATAATTTCCATCGCCTGTTATATTAACTAAATCAAATCAAAATATCTTTATTTCGTAGTTATGTAACATAATCTTGAAATACGTCATAAGAGTGAATTTTATTTCTTTGTGGAAGAACGTCACCACAAAAGCGCATTCAAAAATGCTGGTTCCTCTCAGAAGAATACGCAAGAAACTGAGGGACGCTCTTTTTAACAAAATTATAAAATAAAAATTTAACAATAAGTGCTTAAAAAATAATATTATTGAAACAAACTAATAGGCGAGCGGCTAACACCCATGGATTTTTATCATCTAAGTAGTCTGATACTTTATAATAAGCTTTTGCATAAAGCTTTCATTTTAGTGTAGTTTTAAACTTATTAAGGGGTAGATCTTGAATGTCAGCTGGGATCTTATTGTAAAAGCGTATACATTGCCCTTTAAAAGATTTCGTGATTTTATTGAGGCGGCTGACATGATTAGCAAGTTTATCTTTGTTTCTTGTATTAACATTATGCCGATCACTATTTTTTTTAAATAATGTAATATTTTTTTTACGTACATAATGTTTTCAAATATATATTGAGATGGCAATGTCATTATATTAATTTCCTTAAACTTTTCTCTAAGTGATACTTTAGGTCCCAGTTTATAAATAGCTCGAACAGCTCGCTTCTGCAACACGAAGATTGTATTAATATTAGCAGCGTGTCCCCACAGCAGAATGCCATAAGTCATTAAACTATGGAAACCACTGAAATACACCAACCTCGCAGTTTCTATGTCCGAAAGGAAACGAATCCTTTTTACAGCGTAAGCTGCAGAACCGAGCCTTCTCGCCAAGTTAGTGATATGAGGATCCCATTGCAATTTCGCGTCCAATGTGATTCCTAAGAATACAGTAGAATCCACAAGGTCCAATTTCTCGCTTTTAATAACAATATTAGTAGGTGCCTGTTTGACGTTCGGTAGCGAGAATCTTATGCATTTGGTTTTTTTTTTTTTCATTTAGTAATAAATTATTAGCCGTGAACCATTCTACTATTTCGGAGATAGCATTGTTTACATCGTCGTAGGTAAATTTTTTTCTATTAACTTTGCATACTAGCTACTAACTTTAGATTATTATAGTAGGTAACTAAATACTCACCAACTTTTGACATTAGAAATATCTAAGAAATTGTACGCCAGCGATAAAAACGCCGGAAGTTGGTCATGTTAAATAGCGGAAACGTCAGTAAAATACGCGAAATACGATAGGTCAATATGAATTTGAATAGAGTACACTTCCAATATTTCCCGTGTGTTTCCCAAATTTTTGCATAAGTATAGGTATATTTGACAATTGATTCGATTTCGATCTCCATTGATTTTATCGAAAGGCATTCTCGAAATCAACCTAGATAAAACAATATTATTCGATTGGCCGAGTGGTTAGAGACCCTAACTGCAAAACCAAAGGTTGCGGGTTCAATTCCCGCCTGGGACAAACTTTTTGTGTATGAACACATCAGCTATTTGTTCTGTGTCTAGTTGTAAAATGTCTATAGTATATGTATGCATTCCAAAAAATGTTTAAGTAGGTATGTATATCAGTTGTCTAGTATCCATAATACAAGCTTTGCTTGGTTAGGATTCACTTTTGAAAGAAGTTCTGTTTTCACGTTTGACCACGTAATTCTAATATTGGAAATAATTTTAATGCGTGGATAACATTAAGGCCTTGCCGATATATTTTCCTGTTGAAAAGTCAATTATTATTAAAATTAATGAGCGAGATAAATATATAAGTCACCTCCTAATAAACAATAATAAATGTTCAGTCGACTATTCCGTTGTACAAAAAATCATTCATCGTACCTACTATTCAGTACTAATACCCCTTATTCATTAATAACGAATTTGACGACCGCTTAGCATAGTGGGTAGCGACTCTGCCTAGGAAGCTGGAGGTCCCGGGTTCGAATCCCAGGTCGGGTCAGTGTTTATATGATGAATATTGATACTTGTACCGGATCTTGGTTGTTATATGTATGTGGTGTCTTCGCTTGGTACCCAAAATAATGCTTAGTTTGGGACCTAGACTTTGTTATTGTCATGTATACGTTATTTATTTATTATTATTATCATTAAAAATTATTGATATTAAAAAACAAAATGAAAACGCAGGGCTCTTTTGAAAAGAAAAATATATTTGATGACTGAGGCTTAATTAATGATTAAATAGATATCGATTCTTTTGTTGAGTCATGATTTTGTAGAATCCTGTCTTATGTCTCCATGTTCCCTTTAAGATTGTGTCTTGACTAAACAGCAGCGTTAAGGCCCTTTACTCGCGCCCTGCGATGCGTAGAGGTAGGCGGCGCAATCGCAGGTCCCCGGAACACCCGGAGCACCCCGGGGCCCCGGCGCACCTGCAAACATAAGCCCATTATATATTTATAAAAAAAATTATTAATGATTTTTCTCATGAGATTACAGATAACAGGATTTTATGTGTATGTATGTATTTTGATGTATGATGATTTTAAATGTAAAATAAACTGAAAAAGTGACTATCGCATTTCCGGTAGATTCTGTTTTTCACCTTATCGTGCACTTAGAGAAAACATTGATCCACCGAGCCAAGAAACATATATTTTAACTTAATAGAGTCACCGTCGTTTGCCACAAATCTACGTTTACCACTTTTGGAAGATGAGTCTTCTAGAGTGAGCTTTCTACCTCCATTCCATTCCTTCAGCCCTTTTTATACCCCACTGCAGGGGCTTAGGCCTCCCCTCAAGATGAGGGGGCTTGGAGCTTAAATCCACCACGCTGCTCCAATGCGGGTTGGCGGATTGTAACGACCGCCATCTACTTGCTCTCCGGGGCACGGAGTCAGTGATAGTTAATGTACTTAAGTCAGAAAAAACCCATTAGTACACGCCCGGATTAGAACCACGGCCACATGGCTTTATATATTTGAAACAGGTTCGCTGCGCTTGGGCTATCATGACATTCACGACACAATATGTCTCGATAAAAAGTAGCCTAGATTACTCTCCGAAAAGCGCTCTATCTGCTAGTGAAAATTCTATCAAAATCGGTTAAGACTGAACCGGCTGGGCTGGTTTACGGTTTTTCGCATTACAGCTTTCTTCCTACAGTAGAGAACTATGTACAAAAATCGCAACCATTAATTGTCAGCGAATAACTGGATTTTTTATTGCACACACCAACTTTTCTATTAAACATTATTAAAGAGGTAAAGTTTGTAAGTTTATTGACATGCAGGAGATAATCTCCGAAACTACCTACTCATCAGATTTCAAAAGTTCTTTTACCAATATTTAGCGTGAACGTCCGTATATTATCGTGTCTGTCTGTTTGTTTGGGCTAATCTCCAAAACGGCTGAATCGATTTTTATAGGATTTTCAATGGCAGATAAAGCACTTTTCTGAGGGTAATCTAGGGTACTTTTTATCTACACATATAAACAAAACAGAAGTGTCTGTGATTTAATGTCTAATATATATATATATATATATATATATATATATATATATATATATATATATATAACAAGCTACCCGAATATATAAAACAAGAAAAAAGGTAAAACATTCATAGGGCGGCTAAAGCAACTTTAACACGATAACAGGTTTTATACAATTAAAGAATATTTTGATGATAGTTAGTAATAAAATATGCCTCTCTCTATAAATAAATAACACACAGTAATTGAAAAAAAGGAAAATTAATAAATTATAAAAATTACAGTTAGGGATTATTAGAATATAAAATGATTTACTTTTTATGAAATATTATCCTTCATTCCTTTCTTTAAATTGTTGTACCTTGAAAAGGTCCGTATTGATGTTGGTATATACGTTTGGAGGTTTGTATTAAAAAATTGTGTATATGTATATATGTTTGTATATGTGTTATCATTTTCTTCAAAAATTACTAAACAGACTTCAATGCCGTTTTTCACGTTACATAGGTATAATTTTATATTCTACAAATATGCCATATGCCTACTATCTTCAAATATATTTCTTTACTCGATGTTTAGAGTACTATGAAAATAATTCCAGATAGATACAAACCGTCTCTTCCAAATTCGCCTCTTTCGCCAAATCTTCCAGCGGGACCTGGCGCACCGATCGGACCTAAAATCAAAAATATATTCTGTGCTAGATATTAAAAATCACGTGGTAAAAAATTGTACCAAAATGAAACAAAATATTAAATATTTGACTATATCTTTTAAATTGTAACCATTTCATTCGTTTCGTCGTCGAGACGATGGGTCCCTAGTCCAAGTATGCCAAATTACTTGCGTCGCGCTGCTTTTGTTGACAGGGACAGGATTTGTTGTCCTTTGAGCAAGGAATATCTTGTTCAGAGGATCAGTGTCACAATACAACGTGGCAACGCGGCAAGTATCCTTGGTACCCTGAACCCGTCGCCCGGCGTAAATTAATGTTTTTGTGTTATCACTATTTAGATAGTATTTTTAATTTGTAGATATTTTTAGTTTTTGATTAGATTTTAATTTAGAATATGTTATCTAAGCTTTTTAAGTAGGTATAGTTTTATAAAGATTATTTAAATGTTTTGATCCCTTTAATAATATGTATTTTAGCTAATTATTTTTACGCAACAAATATGTAAATTTATTTACGAACTAATGACGTGGCTATTTAAAGTATTTTTTTATATCTTTCATTTTCAAGATTGTCATTCATTCTGATATCTGGGGACAGTCCCGATATTCCATTAAGACTAGGTACTATAAAATGTCCCGATAAATCTCTCTTAAATCTCCTCCTTTAAAAATGTCAGGGTCCTGACAGAGAGTTTGTCTTAGTACGTAATACTGACCTGGTAAGCCCCTAGGCCCCTCTGGACCTTCTACACCTCGTCCTTCAGCACCTCGCTCGCCTTTATCTCCTTTTTCACCGCGAGGCCCGATGACTCCAGGCCGCCCGGGCTCGCCGGGTTCGCCTGGGTAACCTCTACTTCCTTGTTCACCCGGATATCCTGGAGAACCTACGTCGACAAAGTTATATTATAATTAGAGTAATTTATGGTCTTGTATGTCATATAAGCCAATGGAGGCGGCTTGGGTTCAGCAGTGGACAGATAAAGGCTGAAATGATGATGTCATATATAGCCTTCAATCGCCTTAGGTATGTGCTACAGGCGGCTGTGGTGGTGGTCGTCTATCAGAAGGTGCCATGTGCACTCTCTAAACGGGGTGCCCGTTCGAAGCGTTTTCGAAACTAACTCAGTGGACTATGGATTCCACATGAGAATATATTCTTATTTTAGAGGGCATACAAAAAATACCTGTTCATTTAATTCTTTTAAGATGCTCGGGATATGACACCTTGCAGCTAAGAAGAGACGTAAAGTTTGAGTCTTTTTGAGTATTTTATTAAATTATCTTGGCACGAAATCGACTGAACCTATTTACTTTGTAAATTAAGTTTGCGTGTGCCTCGCGAGGTGCATGGCAGGTGGAATGCTTGCCGGGGGGTGCTAGCATTACCGTCATCGCAAACACAGCAGCTATTTACGAACTCCTTATAGTGAGAGCAATAGAATTAGTGAATTTTTGTGACTTGAGTGCATCCAAGTGGGACATATTTATTTTGGGATTGCGCGCCTGGTATTCGAATGTAAGATAAATGCTAGAACGACGCATGTAATGTTTCTCTTATTATTTTCGTAGTTTATTACGATGAAAGACTTTATTCTGTAGAATAAATAAATATAGTTATCATTATATCAGCTAAGGTTTTTATTTTCTAAATCGAAAACAGTGAAAATGTTAGGTGTACCTACCAACCGAATATCAACCCTTACAACAGCTGCCATATATAGAACGGTTGCAATAGAGCATACAATAATAGAGGCATAGTTTTCACTGTATTCTTATACACAGTGTTATTTTAAAAAAATCCAATATTTAGATAAAAATACAATATAATAATGGCTCTCATAAAAAATTAAGGGGCGAGTCAAAACACTTCAGTATATTAATTTTCATTACTAGCTGCTGTCCGTTGCTGCGCTTGCGTCAATTACAAGATTTACGGTAGGTATTTATTAAACAAGTAAAGATAACCTAAGCTAACTAAAGTTTTCGTCTTTATCTATTTAAATATGGATACATATGGATTTGTTTTCAAATTGTGAGCAAGTATAAATGGTAGGAAATAATGTGCTTTTTACGAATGTATGCTGAAAAAGACAGACAAAGAAATGTCATTTTACAAATTATCTGTAGATGAAAGAAGATAAGTAATTAACTAAGTAATTTAAAAAAAAAATAGTTAAAACAATGGTCGACTTTCAAAGTGGCATTACTTTACATTCTTTTACTTTATTAAATAAAATATTTTTATATAAAATAATTTAAAAAAAAAATACTAAACCTGGCTGTCCAGGAGAACCTGTTCGTCCTGAAGGACCACGTCGACCCACCCCAGGCGGTCCTGGCGGCCCAACCAATCCTGACAGCAAGTCTTTCAACCGATCTAAATATAATAAAAATCAAAATTCCTTTTGTTAATATATTACCTATAAATAGTTACAAACAAAAATGGTAAGGGAACACTTGCCTTTGATCAGATCTTCACATATACTCCTGACGTCGTGTTCCGATAAGGATTGAGACTAGAAAACATAAATTTCGTAAACAATACGGCTTTCAACAAAAATAACAAATATATAGGTACGTTGGCGCGCGATCGTAAAGACGACACGCAACACGAGATGGCGGGTGCTGCGATGCAACGAGCTCAATGCCTGTCAGTCCAAACAAGTGTCATCGAAGTGAACGAAACTTGCTCTCTCAACATCTGATACTTTGTACAACCGTTGGACTCTTAATTACTTTTTATTACTTTTGTATTCGTTATAGAAAAAAAAAACTGACAGCAACATTCATTACAGCAGAGACCGCATTTCGGTCGTTCCGTACAACCACCTAAACACTTGATGCGATTTTTTGCATTACTGGTTCTTTTTAACTCTGTTCCTTTATATTGATGATGATGATTGATGATTTTGATGCGGTATTTGAAATTACATGGGTATTAGCTCAGAGCAAGTTCTAAAACAGTTCTAACGATAGACCACTAATGGGCATTGCGGTAGATGTGGTTTTTTAAATGGCTGGGCTGTTGCAGATTTTTTCATTACATAAGTATCACCTCAGAGTAGACTTTAAGTTAATTTTGCAGTTACAAGCCGCTAGAGGGTGCTGCAATAGATGTTTTATCAAAACCGTTTTTTCATCATCAATAGTCTAAATCGTTGGATACAGGCCTACTGATGTCAATTTTTTTTTTTAAAGTGGTTCCTAGATTTTGTGTAGTAAGTTCCACACTGTCGTGGAACGTCACGTCCCTTTGGCGCTCCTACCATAGGTATTTACCTATGCGGGTTACGCGGGCGAAACTGCAGGCCAAAAGTTTCTTATGTCATAGATTATAGAACTTTGACATGCGAGTTCAACATACACTTGAACGGTTTCATATTTTAAAGTTAATTATTGGAAGATAAATTAAGTGTATTGTTACCTGTGTGTATACGGTATTCGATGCAGGTGTTCCAGGGAGTCCGCGTGGTCCCGCTGGTCCCGGTGGACCTTCCAGACCCATGGGTCCCATAGGACCCATTAAACCAGCAGCCCCTCGCTGTGAACATATTGACAAATGTATACCATGTTATAACAAATTATCATAAATAAAAAAATCCTAATGACAATGATATAATAAAAAAAAAGATAATGATATTTTATTTTCTATAATCTTTTTGTTATAGATGATGTCACAACCTAACCAGAATTCACAAAAGCCTAGTATAATGTCAAACGAAATAGGTACGCGTTTTTTACATCTTTGTAAGAAAATATGCAGATGAAAATATTAATGAAATTCTTACCTCCCCTTTCTCCCCTGGAAGACCCGGCGGTCCTGGCAAACTTATAACCTGTGAAGCGGTCGCTGTGGACCCCGGAGGACCGGGCGGGCCTGCAGGTCCTGAAGGTCCAACAGGGCCCTGAATATGTGTGTCAGTATGAAAGAGAAAATAAAATAAGCTGTGATATATTATCAATATGGCCTTGCGGGTCCATGAGTGACCAGTAAAACTCATGGCATAGTCCCCAATCATTTTTTTTCATATGATTTAAAACCAGAATACAGCAATTGCACACGTCAGACTGCTTTTTTGTTGATGTGATATTACTTTACAGAAACTGAAAAATCCTATAGTGTGCGCTGTCTCCTCGCAATGCCCTTTGGAACCATTATCATCCACAGCCATTGTCCACAGCTAAGTATTCCACACGTCAAACTGATGATTCTGGATTGTGATTTAGAAAAATCCATTACTATTTATCCTTATTTTCGTTGGCAACGGTGATTATTTGGTGTGGCAATCGCAGTTGCAGATTATAAATGGAGCGGCCGTCAATACTGACCTCATCCTAAATTAGTGAATAGTCAAACTTTTTCCACGTTATAATAGGTAATAACGTATATCTAATCTAGAGGCCCGCGCCTCTGGCACTATTTCGCCTCAAGTAAAACATAGATAAGTAATCCTTAGAGGTTTCCCGACATCTGCGCGCCAATGACACCCTAGTGTGCTCCCTCGCTGCTTTGATGAAGTCGTAGGAACTTTCGGGTTAACAACACGCGTCCTTATTATGCTTCAAGCGGTTGTTTAGTGGGTGCGATTCCCACACTTTTGTTGATGTTTATCCGCCTTCTTTAATTATATGTGCGATTATATTTTGTACCATCAAAGAAGTTTACGTTCAAAAAAATTAGGAACTCACTTTTGACAGTAAAAAAATAATTTTGAAATGTAAAATTATTCAGTTCGGTGATTGAATGTTAATCTAAGTACTATCCGATTGAAATGATGAGCGGATAGTACTTTGGCGGATTAAGTCTAGATATCATTTTGTACTAACAGTGGTACGTTATTTTCTGTAAATAAGATCCATCGTGGTTTGTTTTGAATTACAGTACCTATCATATGAGTTAGAACTAGGTTTGTATAGAGCCGAAACTTGAAGTAGAAACATCCTGATTAATATAACTATTACGGAATTTCTACAAATAGGATGTTTATAGAAATTTCGAAGTTTTGGTTCTATACAAACCTAGTTCTAACTCAAATGAGACTATAATTCAAAACAAACCACGATTAAAACGCGTCTTAAGGTCGTAATAGTTTTAAGAGCATTTGTATGGACGTTCACGTGCACAGCCCCTTTTTAAGTCAACAGCTAAGTATACATTTCTAGACTTTATGAATAATAACATTTTCTTCTTCATACAGTCAATATATAGTCACGAAATATTTATATACCTGCAGTCCTTCTGGTCCCCTTTCGCCGGCAGGTCCTGACGGCCCCGGCTGACCCCGTAGGCCCGGCGTCCCTGGTGTTCCCGGAACACCGGGTTCTCCAGGAGGTCCCTAAAACAAAATTTCATAATACCACGTTAAAAATTGTAATGTCACTTCTAGATTCTGGAATTGAGTAGAATTTGAAAAACAAGCGAACACCCTCGACTTAGTTCGCTTGGTTTCCATAATTTCTTCAGTTTTTCAAGTTTACATAGGAATCCTAAATACTTCCGGAATAAAAAGTAACATGACTTAACCCTCAGTCCATCTTTTCCTGGAGCACCGTTGACTCCAGGGGTTCCGTCACGGCCTGGTCGACCAGGTGCGCCTCGTTCTCCTTTTTCACCTGTAAAATTAAATAAATATGGCAAGTGTGAACTGGGCTATATGACGTCAAGTACCTCACACCTGTAATATTTATGGGAATCACTCTTTGAAAACTTTTCAAAATATTGTGATGTATGTTACACAAAGTTTTTTGTAAAGATTTGGATTGACCGAACACTCGAATATAAGTGCATGTCGGACTACGTTCAGTGAAGGATTCTGTAGTTAGACTGAAGGTTCATGTTTAAAATTCAAAAATCAGTTTAAAAACAAATATGTGAATAAGCACTCAACATATCTATTCCAATTTCGTTGAAATTGTTTTCTTTTAAGTTATAATTAATATCTTAATTTTTTCGGGATTTTCCACCTTCTAGTTGACAAATTGAAGGGGGGAAACACTTTTCCGTTTTCAGGAGCGCGTATCCCAACAACTATTAACTTAAATGAAAAAAGCATTTACTAATCTCTATAGGTATATCATTTTTACAGACCCATGCATCTATATGTAACCCACACCTTATTGTACGCCGGAAATTTTTCTTCGGTCGTCAGTTACATGTATGGCGACATATCCAAAAAAATGTTGTTGGAATTTCACTATCAGTATTGTATAGCAGTTCATAGATAACACCTACCTTCTAAATTTCATCTAAGTAAATAGAGGTAATAGTAAAACGGCAGTGACGACGCGGCGACGGAGAGATAGACAGACAAACAGAAAGAAATTATAAGTTATATTTGTGGCATTTGGCTACGGAATCTTAAAAAGTGTGACACTTGAGGTGACAAACTTCATCTTCTTCTTTTATTATCTATGGCTACAATCTTGATTTTGATAATTTTGCCAGTGTCTGGGAGGTGACTAACAAAATTAAAGAAAAATTTTAACAAAATTAAAGGCGATGGTGAAAAACTTGCAGTGGTTACTAGGCATTTTTGGGGTAAAATATGTTCTTTAAATTTATTCCTACCAGGAAACTGTGTAGCATTTATCGACGCTTGTGGTCCCGGAGGTCCTGTGGGTCCCGGGAAGCCTCGTGGTCCAATTGGACCTTCTGGACCTGGTGGACCCTAAAATAGAATTTTAATCATCATGCAGCCTAACGAAGTTTCTATGGCATTAAATTTTCAATTATTTAGTTATTTTTAATTATTATTTAATTCTTAACAGTTCGAGTGCTATTGATATTTATAACAAAATTGCTAAAAATCATACAATAAACTTAAACTTTGAATTTATTAAATGAATCTATAAATATCACGAATATATTTTATGTAAGTCAGGAATCAAAAATTCGAAAATTTCAGAGTATACAGTCGTTATTATTAGTTTTGAAATGTCGCCGATTTTAGCCCATTTTTCGTCAATTGAAGCAATTTCTGAAAATTGCTTCATTTTTCGGCCATTTTAGGACAATAACGAAATTTCTGAAAATCAGAGTAGACATTTTTGGTCATTAGCGAAATTTGTGAAAATCAGACATTTTGGCATATTAACGAATTTTTTGAAAATCGATAATTGTTAGACATTAACGAAATTTCTAATAATCGAACGGTTTTGGACATTAACAAAATTTCGCAAAATTGGCCATTTTTAGACAGTAACCGGAATTTCTGAAAATTGGGTATTTTCGGACATTAACGAAACTTTTTAAAAATTAAGAAGTGATGTTTAACTGTACCTACTTAATTTTTGTGTCAAGTTTAAAGCTGATTCAATGGTTGATAATAAAAAAGCTATATTGAACAATAAATGTATTATATAAATGCATTGAAATCAAAACTTCGCATAATTTGACATTGAATCCTATCTTAAATAATAACTATAATTGAAAAATATGCATGTAACAATCAAATTACCGGTTTCCCATCTGACCCCGGCTCTCCAGCAAACCCTACAAGACCATCATTACCTGGCTCGCCTGAAACAGTTCAAAAATAAAGTTGATTGTATTAAACGTACATTCAAATGAACACTCATTTATTTTAAATTATACATACATATGTATACATATATGACGACCGCTTAGCCTAGTGGGTAGCGACCCTGCCTGCGAAGCTAGAGGTTTCGGGTTCGAATCCCAGGTCGGGTCAGTATTAATATGATGAATATTGATACTGGTACCGGGTCTTGGTTGTTATATATATAAAAAAAAATTATATATGTATATATTATAAAGAATATTTAAGTATGTATATCAGTTGTCTAGTAACCCATAACACAAGCATAATACTTGTTTACTTTGGGACTAGATGGCGCTGTGTGGGAAGTCCCATGTATTATTATGTATTATTATATGTATAGGTCAAGCCACGGTGCTGCTCAATTAGGCAGTTTTCGACAATAAATACATCTATGTATCTTTCATGTGAGAAATTTCTACAGATGAAAGAGTATCGACTAACAAGTATAGGTACTTTCATAAAAAATATTTTAATAAAATAAAAATTGAAATAATCGACATGATTTTTCTTTCTCGTACCGACAATTTATTCGGTCTGTCTCTGTATGGCGGATAGGCTGACGCCACCGCCGCGGCTACAGTTTTAATTAATTACCTTTCTCTCCCAATTCACCTTTTTCGCCTTTTGGCCCCCGTGGCCCCGGGGAACCTTGGACTGCTTCTATAGATATCTGAAAATCAGATGTATTATCTAATTGAAATCATAAAACAAAAGAAGCCTCTATTGACCAAGAATATTGACTAAGAATTTTGACATTATACTGAACATTTTCTTTATGAAAATATAAAGAAACTGGAGTATTATAGTATTTTTTTAAATTTAATGTATTGATTATAAATTTTTAACAATCGATTGTTCCTTTATAATCTTAAAATTAAAAAAAAAATACGAAGAGAGTCCAAATTGTCTTCTCAGTATTCACACATAATGTTAAAATTTTTGGTCAATGCCGATTGCGACCTAGATCGGAACTGGAATTCTGATCAGGAATGGAACCGCGACCAGCATTTTTTTCTAAGTTTAAGCTGGAGGAGCCAAAGAACCAGACACGGAGTATCAAGAAGACTATGTATTCGGGGACTCGAGTAATTGGGGTTTCGTGACTCTAACTTGTAATTTTGTAATTTATTGTAGACGCTCTTTTGACGCATTTTGGGGATTCTGGAATTTGAAGCTTAAAAAGGAGACTTTTTAGCTCTAGCTATCTATAGTTTTCTAGAGCCAAAGGGTATGGGCGCATAAGTTCGAAAAAGCTAAGCGCCAAGGTCTTTAAAGGTCTATGAGGATCAAGTTTCTAGGAATTCAGGGACTTAGAAGGGTCCTAGGCTTCAATTAGTTTTAGGAATTACTGTTTTAAATTATATTATTATAAAAATTGTCAACGTACATTTTGTGCTTGCCCTGGTTCGCCCTTTTCCCCTTTGGGCCCAGGAAGACCTGGATTGCCATCAATACCCGGTGTACCTCGTCGTCCCTAAAAAATAAAATTTACACATTTGAAAGCAACGACATTCTTGCTTTTAGTTTTAATAATGATTTTATTAATTAATATGACTATTTAATATGGAGGTCGTATAACGTGAATACATAGATCATAACTAAAAATAATTTGTTATAAATACATTGTTAAAATGTTACGTATATTTTTCAAATGACGAGCGCAGAGAGCCGAGGTACGTTGGCAGCATTACCACGCTGAATGGCTAGGCTGATCCTCTGAACATAAAAATCTTTGCTAAGAGGTTCACCCGACACCAATCCGAGCCTTGCACCAATCTCACGCGAGAACACCACAGCATCTCCGTAACATGGGCCCATCATAGCCATAAATAAATAAATAATTATAATAATTAAAATATAAATTATACCGGTAAACCTCGAGGGCCATCTTTTCCAGGTGGACCAACAGGACCCTGTGAAAAATATTTTCAGTAACTTATCTAGAATTGGCAAGTAATAATTCTTGTAAGTGTAATTTGTATATACAAGGTGCGATTTTAGTAACCGGCCAAATTTTTTTTAGATGTTAAATATCACCAATAGACATCATTGCGTAAATAAAACATATGGGTTACATTTTCATAATAACTTATTTTATATACAGTGTTATTATATAACGTTTGGTTGCTTTTTTAACGCTATAGTAAACGTACGCGCCCAAGGCCTTGAAACGGAATGGGGCGGCGGGCATGAATGGTGACTAGAGTTATTGGTTTTTTTGGGAAAAACCAATAACTATCAGTTTTCTACCAAAGATCATTATATTAAAATTTGGCTAGTCATTAAAACCTCAGCCTGTATGTGCCTACATACTGCTCGATTGTTTTTTTTTAATTATTATGATTTTTTTGGTATGTTTAATGTCAAGCGGTGTGATTTTATATAATACATACTTGTGGGCATGTAACGTTGCATGGTTCCGTCATCGACATATCAACGAGGTTTGCTGGTTGTGTTAACTGAAACGAATATAAATCATAATTTAAAATACCTGTAACAGACGGACGGATTGACGGATGAACGGACAGACGGAGGCTTAGTAATAAGCTTTCTGTTGGTACCCTTTTGGTATGAAACCCTAAAAAGTACAGAGTCAAGGGCTTCACTCATAGCTAATAGGATAATTTAAACGTAAACGCTAGTACTTGAGATAAAAACCCCACTCGAAGATATGAGTAGAAAAAATTGCCTTCACTTTGTGTGTAGGTACCTATTACTCATGGACTTCACAGATGAATTCCTTTTTTTTTTTCAAGATTTTAGTACACTTAGAACTAAAAAAAGTTACAAATATATATGCGCTAAATTTCAGCCACGAAATTCTAATAGCATTATAGAGATAATAGAAAAGAGCGGGCAAGCCAGTCCGAAATGCGGGTCTCAATAGAAAGAGACAGCGAATAAAAGTATCTCATAGGAGTACCTTTATTTATAAAGGGTAGTTGACTTCCATCCTTTTTTCTTCTTTGCCCAACTGATACCCAACCGCTACATACAGGGCTTTATAGAACTTGCCTACTCTAGTTGTATTATCTCTATGCCTAAAAGTGCCTAAATAAAATGGCTGTTACATACATTCAGACTAGCGGGCGGTGTGGGGCGGATGGACACAGAGAAACTGGAATTTCCATGTTAGACTACAGAACCCTAGAGATCAAAAGTCAACTTACCATCATTTGAAAATCTGCTATTGGATTTTCAGTCGTATCCTGAAATATTAACACGAAGTAAAAATTACCAAATGATAATGTCCATTGCACCATATATTACATTTTATGCAATTGACTTGAAGTTATTATTACGTGCCTAGATGTTGTCTTAAATTGAAACATAATACCAATGTCAACGAAATCATCGTCTTTTTTGAAAATTGTTAGTAGAATATGATATTTTCAAGGAAGCGGCGTTTTTTGATATTGTATATTTAAATTTATACATGTGACGCCATCTTTTTATGTTACACAGTTACATTCGAATGTTTTTATTATTTCAAGCAATACGTATTTTTTCCGAAATAATACATGTTATGTATTTGAAAGCTTATAAACTTTGTTAAAATTTTAATAATTATGGTTTATTCAAAACAGCTTTAGTGATAGCGCTATCTGTCGTAAAAGATAATAACTATAGTTATATAGGGATAATAACGATAATTTATATTTACCAATAAATAAAATTCATCATCGTCCGTAAAAGTGAGTGAAGACAAGTCGTAGCGATTAGGCTGAAATGAAATTGTGTGGCATTAGATTAGCTTACTTATTAAATATGAAATTTTAAAATTAAATATTAAAATTCTGATTTTCATCAAACTCAGCCAAATTTTCCTTTTCCCAGAGCAAAGTCTTATAGAATAGGAAAAGTTCGTCTTTCGGTCAAAAGCCTGTGATTTCTAGAATATGATTTTTTTGCCTCGTGTTAAAGTTAACATACCAAAGTATAGCGGAACAACCCAATAGGATATGCGCATCGCACTTCAGAGCCGCACAGATCGGCGGCAAATAGTGCGGCACTGTTTTGTGACGCAATAGGTAGTCCGTTCGCGTTTATTTCTGACATTCAATATAGTCTGATTTTGTAGTCTGGTGTCGCTCTGCAAGGCGTTGGCTTTAGTTTTATAATTTATTTACTTTATAATGACCCGCCCCAGCATCGCACGGGTAGTAGAGTATGTAAGTCGGTAGTGTTTTTTCTGTCGTAATCAGCATGTTGCGTCGAACATGTGGATTGGATTTAATTCTTAAATATAACGTAAGTTCATTCTACTTGGAATATTTTTTATGTATTTTATTTCCAATTACAAATATTGGAGACAAGCAACATTGCCAATTAAATTTGGTGGTTTGGGTATCCGCTCTTCGACAAGTGTAGCACTCCCGGCTTTCCTATCCTCTACTTATAGCACGGCTACCCTCATCGGCAGGATCTTAAATATACCACGCCTAGCCGATGTTGAGGTGACTGGCTTGGCGGAGGCTCGGACAGTTTGGATTGCGGCTTTCCCCGGGGAAAAGATGCCTAGCGAGGTAGGTACACAAAATTCGTGGGACCTACCAGCAGTCAAAGCCGTACATGCCGATCTCATCGACCAGTCCCCAGACGATGCTGATCGAGCGAGACTCCTTGCTGTGTCTGAAAAGGAATCGGGTCACTGGCTACACGCACTCCCATCCAAAAACATCGGTACAATTTTGGATCCCGTTTCACTGCGCATCGCTGTGTGTTTGCGGTTAGGCACAGAAGTGTGCGAGCCTCATCAATGCCCATGTGGCCGTGGTGTGGACCGGCTGGGTCACCACGGACTTTCGTGTCTCAAAAGCGCCGGTCGTATCTACCGCCACGGAGCCATTAATGACTTGATCCGCCGGGCTCTTGTGACAGCATCTATCCCCTCATCTTTAGAGCCGAAAGTTTGTTCAGGGACGATGGCAAGAGACCCGACGGAGCAACGTTGGTGCCTTGGTGCCTGGGCCGTGCTTTGATTTGGGATGCCACATGTGTGGATACTCTGGCTCCGTCCCATGTCCGGGCCACGGCCCAGAGTGCTGGCGCGGTGGCCGACCAGGCCCAATTATGTAAACGTCGCAAATACTCGGGGTTGATTCCTCACTACGAGTTTGCGGCGGTTGCAGTAGAGACACTCGGTCCGTGGTCGTCTGATACGAAAAAATTCGTAAAAGATTTGTCCACCCGTCTGGTCAGCACTGCTGGCGATCCCAGAGCGGGTTCCTATTTCGCACAGCAACTGAGCATCGCTGTGCAGCGCGGAAACAGTGCAAGCGTAATAGGATCGATGCCACATGGGACCAACCTGGACGATATTTTTATGTTGTAAATATTGTAAATATTGTTAATTAGTCTTTGTAGTCGTTCTTTAAATTTATTATTTATTTATGTTCTGTTCCATAGTTTAGTTAATTACAAATATTTGAAAAAGTAAAGAATAAATATATAAAAACAAACACACAATATTGATAATAACTTTATTTACATGAGGCGTGTCGCGTCGCGTTGGTGTGAGGCAGCCCGGCCGCTTTAGTATTTATTTCGCGATATCTCCTACGATAGTAATTTCATTTGTAGTGTAAAGGGAAATTATAATGTACGTGAAATGCTGAAGGTAAATAACGTATTTAATTTGATAAGGATTAATACTGTATCCGTATAAACAAGGTGATCCCATGGGTCTAGCCGCCTTCTCACTTAGGTACTATCAATCCATTAATTACTCAACTTTCATCTGAGTTTAATGTTTGGTACTTAGACGATGGTACTATTGGGGGTGAACCCGATTCTGTATTAGCTGATCTTTCTGAATTAATTTCTTTTTCAAAACACTTAGGCCTCGAAATCAACACCAACAAGTGTGAACTATATTTTCTTTCAAATACAAATAACAGCGTTTTCGAGTCCTTTAATAATTTAGCTCCTGGCATTCGTTTAATCTCCAATGAAAACTTCTCCTTGTTAGGCGCCCCAATTAAAGATGAAGGTATACCATCGACCTTAGAATCAAAGCTAGTTTTATTGAAGCACGCTTGTTCCAGACTTGAGAAGATAGATCCTCATGTTGCCCTTTTTTATTAAAAAAATGTATTTCTTCTCCACGATTTGTTTACGCACTTCGCACTGCTCCAACCTGGGACTGTAATATTCTCCACGATATCGACAATGTTCTCAAGTCATCTCTTGAATCTATAATTAATATACAACTTGATTCTAACAAGTTCACACAGGCTTCCCTTCCAGTTCGTCTCGGTGGTCTGGGAGTGAGAAAAACTTTAGATTTAGCAATCCCTGCATATATTAGTTCCTTGAGTGTCACTAAACCTTTATGCAATGCTTTACTTTCAAGAACTTCTCTCTCTATTTCTCATTTCCATAGAGAACTAGAGGGTTTAACTCTCTGGAAATCCGCTTCTTTAGCTGATTATCCTCTTTCTCCATGTACTCAAAAGGCCTGGGACCTCCCTATAGTGAAAAATATCTTTAACACACTTCCAAGATCATCAATCACTGATGAAGCGCGTCTCCTGGCTTCATGTGAAAGTGAGTCCGGTGCCTGACTGCGAGCTATTCCCTCTCCTAATTTGGGCTCGTTGCTTGACCCGGCCTCCTTACGCATCGCCGTCTCTTTGAGATTAGGTCTCAATATTTACCGATCTCACCGTTGTGCTTGTGGGGAAAATGCAGATACTTATGGTCTCCATGGGCTCTCCTGCATAAAAAATGCTGGTCGCTTTTCAAGGCATTATCGTCTCAACAACATTGTAAAAGACGCTCTATCCTCTGCACAGATACCTTCCTGTCTTGAGCCTCAAGGTATCTTTCGGGGTGATGGCAAGAGACCCGATGGTGTCACGATGGTTCCATACAAAAGTGGTAAAGCTCTTGTTTGGGATGTAACTTGCGTAGATGCATTGTGTCAAAGTTATATAAAAAATACATCTAAAAAAACTGGAGCAGCTGCTGAGACAGCAGCTCGCAGGAAAACAGCCAAGCACATGGAACTTTTAAATCGTTACCATTTCATCCCTTTTGCTGTCGAGACGATGGGTCCCTGGTCCAAGGATACCAAATCATTTGTCCACGATTTGGGTGTCGCGCTGTGTCTGTTGACAGGGGATCCTTTGAGCAAGGAGTACTTTGTTCAGAGGATCAGTGTCGCAATACAGCGCGGCAACGCGGCAAGCATCCTTGGTACCCTGAACCCATCGTCTCTTTAAAATTTTGTCATTTATCATAATTTACATAGTATTTTTTAATTTGTAAATACTTTTAGTTTTACTTTTTATATAATTTAGTTAAAATATGGTTTCTTCTTGCACTTGTATAATACAAATAAATCTTATTACCCCATCATATGACATCATTTCTTGCCATCGCGCACTTTTCTTTAGTCCTATGAAAGAGGAATAATTCCTCCATAAATTATTTTGTTATATCTTAAAAGGATTAGGCAGCGTTTACGATGAAAGCTCCCAGTCGGCTAGATTTTTTCCGACGTCTTCAACAATAATCGTCATATTTCAACTAATTTGCACAAAACATTAATAAATTGTACACATAAACCTTCATCTTGAATCACTCTGTCTATTGGTGTCAAGCATATCCGTTCGGTAGTTTTTGAGTTTATCGCGTTCAGACAGACAAACACGGGGGGGGGGGGGGACTTTATTTTATAATATGTAGTGATGGCAGATTCAGGCTGATGTTTAAAGGGCGTGTAAAATGTGGTGGTAAAACGGCCTGTGTAAACTATTTTGCTGTTTCAGACCATGCAGTTTCGCTAGGTTTCCTTATCCGCGTTTCACGGCGTGTTTTTCCACTGTTCTTCACACTTCATACAGAAATTGTAAATTAATGAAACCCTATATAGTGCGCCATGTACCTATTATCAATATGTACTAGTTATTAGATACACGTCATACATGATATGTGATATTCGATAAATACACAAATTAAAGACGTATTTGAACTTATTTTACTTGGTAGCAATACTAAAAAAATATTCACCAGTTCCTCGCAGCTGTCCATTGTAATCTTAAATATGCTGCAGCTCAACGAAAGCCACTGTAGATCAATCTGGAAAGAATCATATATTCGTGAGTGAGATCCTCAGATTTCAAAGTATATATTGCTATAGCAAATCGCATGAAAACGCATGTCAATTTAAAAACATTTTCACTTAAAGTTCAAAATTGATAATTTTTAGATTTTCTCCGTTTGCAACCTTAGAGCTTAAATCCACCACGCTGCTCCAATGCGGGTTGGCGGATTGTAACGACCTTCATCTATTGACAACAACCGGGACCGACTGCTTAACGTGCTTTCCGAGGCACGGAGTCAGTGATAGTTAATGTACTTAAGTTCGAAAAAACTCATTGGTACACGCCCGGATTCGAACCACGGCCAAATGGCCTTATAGATTTGCAACGGGTTCGCTGCGCTAGAGCTATCGCGACACATTTATTTACTTACATACTGAGACTTAATTAGTTAATTCGACTCAGAATGGACAAAAATAGTGGAGTTAATTCTCTAAGTTTTACTATTGATTATAGACGATTATTTTTATGAAATATCGGTTTATATGTTACTTAAAGTTCATATTGTGTACTCACAGCGGCAGGTGTTCCGTCGTCATTTGATGCGATGGTTACTGAGCTGGCGTTTCTGAAATCATGTGGTGAGAGTGGCGCTGC
Source organism: Luffia ferchaultella (assembly GCA_949709985.1). Taxonomy (NCBI): domain Eukaryota; kingdom Metazoa; phylum Arthropoda; class Insecta; order Lepidoptera; family Psychidae; genus Luffia; species Luffia ferchaultella. The sequence goes on from OX453261.1 coordinate 16,192,419, forward strand.
AGTCAACTGAAAAACCATCAATCAGGTAGGTTTGACTACTTTACATCTGCAGCCTTATTCTCCATTTTGAGTTGAAAACAGTGAACGGAGTTGAAAAGCTCGCTTCCGCTCACAGAAAATAAAGAAAATTTAATATTTTTTAAAAACAGTCACAAATTTTTGTATAAACTATTAAAAAGTAGATTGTGTCCTAACGCAAGGTGATAGTAATTGGCCAGTTCGTCTTTTTTTAGATTCTCTCTTTTATAATAATAATAATGACGTATACATCACAACAACGTCTAGGCCCCAAACTAAGCATTAGCTTGTATTTTGGGTACCATGGAAAGACACCACATACATGTAACGACCAAGACCCGGTATCAATATTCATCATATAAATACTGACCCGACCTGGGATTCGAACTCGGGACCTCCAGCTTCGTAGGCAGGGTCGATACCCTCTAGGCTAAGTGGCCGGTCGTTGAAGTCATTAATTTTTAGAGTTATGTTAATTTTGTGAATATTATGTAAGTACAATAATTATATTTAATAATATTCAAACATTATACATTGTATAAAACCGGACAACTGTATTAGAGTTTTTATTTATTTATTTAGGTACATCAACAACATGCTATATTAAACGCTTATAAAAAAGTATGATTCAGACTTATTTCTAATATGCATGTCAATTATAAATATACACAACACTTATATCAGACAACAAAATCAATATTGTTAAATATTATTGCATTTAACAAACTCTTTGGAACACTGACTGAATATAACGTAGAAAACAATTTATTTAAATGAATGAAATAGTTTAGTTTTGAAATTGAACAGTGAATCATGAAAAATATCAATGTCTTGTGTTTTTGCGTTAATAGTATTGTACACCATTGATATTCTAGCAAGTGGGGAATGTGAGCCGAGATTTGTTCTAGAGGGAGGGACATGGAATATTTTTGTTATAGGTTGTCTTGGGAAGTTATATAGTTACTATTGCTCTAGCGTTTGTTTACCTGCTTACAATCTACAGCCACTTGAACGGTGTCCTTTAGCACTGAGACATGTAGTTTGTGCCAACCCTTTGTGAACAACTGGAATATTTTTATAAAAATAATATTAATAGGATGTACCTAATTATCTACACACTGTGATTTCCGTCTTGTCCGTCTGCCTATCGATCCGAGGGATAAAAATGAACGCGCACCGCATCCTATATGGAGTATCATCGCACAAATCTTTGAAAATATAAGTTAAGGTTTTAGTAACTTTTACGAGTATACAGGATGAAATTTTAAGAGCCATCCAAATTTTTTCTAGATGTTAGGTATCACCAATAGACCTCATTACGTAAGTAATAAATATAGGTTACATTTTCATAATAAATTATTTTATCTACTTTGTTATTTTATAACGTTTGGTTGCCTTCTTAACGCTATAGTAAACGTATGCGGCCAAGACCTTGAACCGGAACGAGGCGGCGACCGTGAACGGTGACTAGAGTTATTGGTTTTTTCGGGAAAGGTTTGTGTGTCATACCTCAATATTTTTCTATTGAACGATACTAAAAGAAAACAAGACAACCATCGGTTTTTCACAAAAGATTATTATATAAAAGTTTGGATGGTTGTTAAAATTTCACCTTGTATAGGTGAATATTTCGCGAGATACATAAGCTTCTAGAGTCGTCAACAATGTGTCTTCTCACTCTAACCTTTGACTGAGTGCGTAAAATTTTAGAAAATAAAAGAAGTAGCGCTTAATAAACAATTTCAACGAACATTATTTCGAACAAGATGCGCCGTCATGTTTTGACATATTATACTAAATTTTCAATTACTTACAATAATTTTATTAACAACAAATTACCTATAAGGTTTTAGCCGATTTAGTATCATGTCTTTCAATATGATCCCACTTCCAATTCCACCAGCCCATTATGCCCCACCGCAGGGGCTTAGGCCTCCTTAGCCTTAGGGGCAGGGTAAGGGTATTGCAGCTTAATCCACCAATATGGTTCCACTTAAAAAGTACTAATAATTTTTATTTTCATAGATTTTACTGATCCTTAAAATTGCACGCTCAGGGTTAAGCCTTGCGGGCCTAAGCCTCCAAAATAGTAGTTAACTTAATTTACGACAACATCCAACCGTACGTACCTCTTCAGTATAAAAGGCAGTCCGTGCTCCTCCGGCGTAAACTATCAGATGTTTGGTCTTGGGAACTAAGGACAGCGAAAACTCTAGAGCTGGTGACCTCGCTCTGATCAGACTCCAACGACGGGTCTGCCCGCTAGCGCTGAAGGTGCCAACTAAAGAAAATTGTTCTGGCATACCTTTTGGGAACACCTGGCTGAGAAAAATATGCTATAAAAATTAAAATTAACATAGTCCGCAAATACCAGCATACTAAGAGAAACATGGTAAATCTACCATATTAAATTCGTAATGACATGACGGTTCTTAGTTCGCACATTTCAAAAAGTTTGGACCACGAGCCCCCCATGTTGGGATCGGTGCGGGTTGGCAGTTGTCACAGAAGTAGGTAACATTTTCTTTGTGATTATACTTTGCATATTATAAATAAGCTCGCACAATCAAAACTTACGATAAAGGCAACGTCAAGTTAGCTTTAGGTCCTATCCTGTAAGCTCTCTGCAAATCCGTGGATCCATTGACTGTAACAACTCCTGGAGTGTCAATTCTGTCCAACCGGTACAAGGCGATCAGGTCGAAGGTCTGGAAGTCTACATCGTTGGGCCTCAAAGAAGAACACGGTGCTGTGTCAAGAACGGGAGCGATTGTTGTTATGTTACCTGTTAGATTTTTACGACAATTAGAGATATTTGGTTAGTGCGAAACGCTTCTAATGAAATCCCTATGGGTATTACACCGAGCTAAGAATAATAGATCAATAGAGTATGCCTGTAAACAGCAAACAGCGCATAAACTAAAGGCGCCAAATTTTGAATTTTGGCCTCTCTTTGTTCCAAATTCAAAATCCTAGTCAACGGCTATACTTCCTGTGTCACAGGAAATACACATAGAATTTAATGACGCGTGAAAATGCGTGTTTATGGTCACATCTTTTCATTGACTTTGAATTTTGTTTTTTTTTTTTTAATTCTGGCCATTTCAGAGTAAACGGTGTTGTCAGACAGATAAATGAACAACAAAGTGGTTCTGTGAGAGTTCCGCTTTTTACCTTTTTAAGGCACGGAACAATAAGAGTACGAATTTATTAGAAGCCCTTTTCTGCGTTTACCGTCTAACCACTCATACTATAGCTAGCTGGTGTAAGATGGGAAGTTTTAGTCCGAGTTTCGTGCGCAAGGTCCCCGCCCGCCGCTCTTCACCCCCGAGAAATCCCCGCGCCCTGATTTCATCTGCCCCCCCCCCCCACTCCCAAAATTGCGTAATGTTACTTCGACACTGTGTGAAAACCTGTGCAAACCAAAAGCTGCTGTCAAAATAATTTACTCTATGCACGGAACCATGAAATATATAATGGCAATGTTTAAAAAAATATATAAAGCTGCTACGTATTTTTACTCGAACTTGGAAATAGCTTTATTTTATCAGACGTATGCATTCATACTTCTATTACGTCATCTATTTGTATGATGATTGTGTAAGTATGTGTTGTGTAATCCGTGGCCTGTTTGAAACACAGTAAGTATACCAATCTTGGAACAATCCTCATAACTTCGTTCCCTTAGCTGTGGACACGACTGGCTGTTGGAGTCTTGTATTCAAGAACTTAATTAGGAGCATCGGCCGCCTAATTAGAGAGTGGGATTGTGACGCCCTATGTGTCGTTTCTGGCGCAGAGACTCGCCATAGCGATCTAACGCGGTAATACCGCAAGTGTCATGGGTCATGGGTTCGACAGAAAAAGTTTATTTTTATTTTGAATAATCCATTAGAATTTGGTACATATATTATATACATATATAAAATTATATATAGTATAGACGTATTCCTGTTTAAACTCTACACATTAGATGCATAGACGTACTTACAGGAACCAGATTAGGGACATACTAGAAAAGGGTCAAGTTGTACCCGGAGTATCCGGAGTGTCCGGCCGGAGAGCATGTATGAGAAGAGTGATGAGTGTTCATGAAGCGAAAGAAGTATGCCAGAATCGCACTAATTGGAAATCTGTAGTCACTGCCTACCTCAATGGGAAGCAGGCGTGAGTATATGTATGTATGTATGTACATACATACATTATGTATAAATTAGCTTTCCAGAAACGACTTAGCCCGCAGTACCGGGACTATATACACAGTTGTACTGGGATCGGTATTATTTAATAATTATCTAATAAATCTTAAATATAAAATTGAATTAAAAAATATTGGGAAGTACTGGGAGGTTGATTTGGGTTTATAATTTATTTTAATGTAAAAAGTCCAAAAAATAAACAAAAAATAAGGTAAGGAAATTTAAAAAAAATCTGAAACTCGACAATAGCGACTCCTCCGGAGGATCCCACTATAAATAACTAAGAATCATCCATGTGACCTCATAAATAAATAAAAAAAGTTCAATGATATCTGTCTAGCCGTAATAGAAGGAGAAGAATTACAAATACACGCACACCGAAATGTTAGACATGAAAGATGTTAAATTAAATAAAAGTCCTAAACATCTAATCAAGTTTTTGACAAGTAATGAATACATTATTTCTGTTAAGTGAAGGACCACATAAAATATTGCAAACATATGAATGTTACATTCACAATGGGTAGGTAACTACTCGTATACCGGTAATTTTTGTTAAAGATATTTCAACGCTTTTGCCATAGTTTTGATCGTCAACATAGCCAAGAACAAGAACCTATAAAAGTGACCAACTCACCCTCTTGTGTATTGATTCGTTGAATACAAGTAGAATACAGCAGCCATAACACTGGAAACGTTGAGCGCCTGAAAGATATAAAACTGTTTTTATTTACACGTACGTACACATCGTGTCAAACTCTATGGCGGATCTGAAGACAACGCTAAATGTAGGCTTGCGCAGGTACAATCATATACCCCTTGCTCCACTACACGCCCGCTGACCCCTAGCGACGCGACTTATGCCTAATATCGGATCCGCCATAAAGTTCTACAGTGTTGTATTTTTCCTATGGGACCATTTATGGAATTGCATTGATACAGATGGGAAAGTATCGAGCAAGTAAAAGAACTGGCCAAGTGTGACTCACACCGAGGGTTCCGTACCACCACACTATATTTGTGTTATGTGTTTACCAAAAAAAATTTCAAAAAATTTAATAAGTAAATAGAAATTATTTTTTTTATAAAAAATAAATAGATTTTTTCCTTTATTTGTTGACTTTGCTTCTTACTAAACATGATTATAAGGTCAACGGAAGTACCCTATAGGCTTGATGTGAGTTTGCGAGTAACAAAAATTTGACATAAATGCGGTAGAAATGGCGACTTTTTTGATTGCGTTGACTTGGGCGCCCTTGGTTATTAACACCTGCAAATAACCATGGACGTTATATGTAACGCGTCACCACTACCAAAAATTGCAGAAGGTTTACGGGACAACCATGGTCCGTATATTTGCGACCGCGTGCACTAAAGTTTGGCACACGAAAGTTGCGCCTGAGATTATGGGGCAAATTCGAAAAAAAATTTTTAATATATAGATGGTCTTTGGCACTATAAAGATTTTACAGAAAATAATTACAGAGATGTTTTACAATATAATTGTGAATAACTGTCAGTACCAGAATAAGTTAAAAATTAAAAAAGTACATAAGTGTCCCTTCGTCGCTGAAACGGTAACCTTTTAAGGGAGTAGCCTTTTCATACGGCAAAAAAGGGTTCGCCCGTGTCTAATCATCGCTGTATTTCTGTATCAATATTTACTAAAAAAATGTAATAGGAGAAATACTGTCACAGGGCGGTATGTTTTTGTTTTCTTGATAACTTGTTCAGTTGTTATAGAATAAATTCTTGAAAAACATGATTTCCGTCGGTTATTTATTTTTGAGCGGCAAATTCGATATCAATGCGAATTTCAAAAAAAGAACGTACCGCTCAGGGGACATCCTTTCTTAGTGACCCTGCAAATTTTGGTTCTAATATATAACCATTTCCGGGGTGAAAACTGTCATAAGCCACAAGCTCTTTCGACGAGTTTTTATCGATATTTTTGGGAATTTGCTCTTGTCATCTCTGTCACTCATGAACAGGTCGGGGAAGAGGGATTGAAACGGAGATAGCGATGCCAATCCGAAACATCGAAGAGAAAGACTATCCCTTTAAGTGGCTCTAAGTGCATCTAAGTTCATGGTGCTACCATTTTTTTTAGTTTCCCGCTTTTTTTCAAGCTCAACTTTCGTGTGCCAAGTTTCAAAGCGTTTCGTCACGATAACCTACACCGTAACATCGCATAGTGTCATCAAATAGCTGACACACTAAATAATTGTGTGACCTATTTATTTAAAAACAATCTCATATCTCAATATAAGGTCGCAACGTCTGCAATAAATTGATCATTGGAAGAACATCTTGCGGCCCATTTAATCGACCTTCTTTATTGATTGAATCGATTTCCTGTCTAGATTGACGTCTGTCGGCGAAATCTAGTAAGTGTGTCCTAGATTCGAAAACAAATATAAAAAAGCAAATAATCCATTCTGAAGTTGTAAATGTTTAAACGGGTTTGTTTGTCCTTTCTTCGTGTTGTAACGGTGCAACGAAACGACGTGATTTTTCGCAAAGAGAAAGTTGAAAAAACGGAGAGTATCGTAAGTCATTCATTCTGATCCGAGGCTCCTGTAGGATATAAAAGTAATCAAATTTCAAAATTCCTGATTAGCGAAGCTGAAAATAGTTAGAACTTTAATCAAATATTATTGTATTTACGTTATCTTATCTGTACATATAATAATCGAAGATTTGCGGTGTCCATCTTTCTGTACGTTAACGATTTTTGCAAAAAAAAAATATCTGGGAGACGCGAGAAATGAGTAATAAAATTTAAAAAACCAATTTTTCCATGTTTTGTCTGTTTGTCGAATTCTTGGTTTGTTTGTTCGTTTGTACGCTCGTCACGGAAAAGTTAGTCATTGGATTCAAAGTCTAATTATGTAAAACATGAAGCTAATTTTGAGTAACATTTTGCGTTTCTTTCATCAAAATCGACCCACAAAATCAAAAGATATTAAATTTTTAAGTTTTGTTAGAAACCTCATAGGTACATATTGCGTAAATAGGAAGCTGACTAACTAGGAGTGCATCGGTAATTAGATCGATCGATGCTACGTCTGGGTATTCTTATAGGTTATGTCAGTGACAGTTGGTTTACCGCTTACTGTCGACCAATTACGATTTACGATCACCCCTTTGGACGACATCCAAATGGCGTGATCATAATATCACACCTCATCAACGGGCAACGCACGCGCATGGCAATGGCCAGTTCCATTTATCGTGCAAATGAAATGAACGTCAGTGGCCGGCTTTAAAAGTTCTTGCGTAATACTTGAACTGTCTCTAATACTAACTAAATAATAGTAATACCTGGGACATCATACGCACAGCCATCAAGTCCCAAACTAGGTAAAGCCTGTATTATGAGTACTAGGCATTACTAGACAACTGATTTTATTATACATAAATATATTTTACACCTATCGACAAAACAAATAGGTATTTTAACTTCGTATTTTAATTAAGAACGCTCATTCCGGAACCCTTCACTGCCGGTTTATCTCTTTTCAGTTCAAACTGAACCTATGATTTCGAACTGAATATTATACGAGCGAATCCACAAACAATCCCTGTTAAGTAAGGTACCTACCAATTTGTAAGCAATGTCAAAGTTCAATGTATTTTGTTGGTAATAATCAGAGTGCCTTTTGGCTCCTCACAAGGTCAGGCTCATTCGGCCAAGATGGGCCAAGATATATGGGACTTTTCAATCAACTACTAACAAGATTGCTATTGCTATTTTTATTCGTATAATGCGCCATAATATGATGTTTAAAAAATAAACGATAAAGTGCAAACAAGACTTTTGCATTGTGTAAGTATTTCTCTTATATCTCGTAAACCATTATCTACTTTGTCAAATGTGCCTACGGTTCCTTGTTTATTTTTGAGGTACAAAAATTTACACGATTCGGAGTATTGTCACATGTGCTGGGTGCCCAGTGGCTAGTGGTGTATCCAGGATTCAACCTGGGGGGCGAGGGGGAGCATATTTTTCAATGAACTTAAAAACCTATATTAATGCTATATCTCCACGGGTCTAAACTGAGCGATAGACTTACCTACAGACGGACAACAGACCGTCCGTGTGGGGACGGCAAAGAATACTATTCCCCACCGCCACCGGGAAGCGTGTCGTAAGAGGCGACTAACCCAGGTTAGCAGAAGATGGGCAGCAGCATCTCTCTGTGAAACTATATACTGCGATCACTAACCCGCCTGCCAAGCGTGGTGATTATTGGCAAACCCTCCAGTAGTATACACAAAAACACAAGCGCCCCCAGTCTCCGGCGGCCCTTCTATTCCTGAGAACTTTTCTCGAGTGGAGGCTACATATTGGGGAAGCGAAGCGTTGGACACCCCCCGGCCAGATGGACTGATGACCTGAAGCACCATACCGGGGGTAATTGGATGCGGAAGGCGGAGGACCGTGTGTGGTGGCGAGCCTTGGGAGAGGCCTATATCCTGCAGTGGAGAGACACGGGCTGATGATGATGATGATGGACAACGGACTGATCCTATAGGGGTCTCTTTTTAGGGTCTTATTTTTATTTCGTAGTTATGTGACATAATCTTGAAATACATCACAAGAGTGAATTTTATTAGTTTGTGGAAAAACGTCACTTTAAAGGCGCATTCTAAAAGTGCTGGTTCCTCTCAGAAGAATACGCAAGAAACTGAGGGATGGTCTTTTAAAGAAAATCATTTAAAAAAAATTTACGTTAAGTAGGTACTTAAAGATTAATATTATTGAAACAAACTGATAGGCAAACAGCTTACATCTATGGATTTTTATCATCTATGTAGTCTGATACTTTATAATAAGCTTTTGCATAAAGCTTTCGCTTTATTGTAGTTTTAAACTTTGTAAGGGGTAGATCTTGAATTTTAACTGGGATCTTATTGTAAAAGCGTACACATTGCCCCCCTTTAAAAGTTTTTGTGATTTTATTGAGGCAGCTGACATGATTAGCAAATTCATTTTTTTTTGTCATTGGGAATGACTTTCATTTCGTTGGAGTAGCTTGCATGAAGAGTTTTCGAGATATCGAGATGAACGTGGTGTCAAAGGACGCAACTCGGCGAGCTCTACAAGAAGGCAAAAGACGAAAAGAAAAACCGAAAAAAATCGCAATTTTTTTCCCCGATTTTCAGTTTAGCTCGAGATCTCGAGAACTATGTCCAAATAAAAAAAAAATAAAAAAAACGGCTCGGGGTAATTAGACGGGGGATCGATTGAGACTAAAATTGTTAGAATCGAACAACCGAAAGTAGTGGTTGAGGGTGCCCTTAGTTGGAAGTCGGATATGCGTCGATGTTACATTTCGTACTAATTCGGTTTGTTCGATCGAAATGTCGTATAGAATGTTATATTTCGAAGTTTTAAGCTTATTCAGATACAGTTGTCTTATTTTTTTTTGCGAAAAAAATTTATTTTCATAAATATTATCCAAATTTTTTTCCACATATCCAAAAAACAACGGTTTAGCTGGTAAAGCGGGGGGCCACATGACTCTAACAAAAATTAGGACTTTAGGAGTGCATATCTCAACAACTGTTGACTTAAATAAAAAAAATAGTTTGGAACCTTGATATCATTTTTTTTAAACTATCGTTTGATACTTTTCGCGTATACGATGGATTTTTTTTTTCATAATTCGATTACATGTATGGCGACCTATCCCAAAAAAAATCAACGGATCTCCTGCTTTCGCACGAACTTCTTACGACATTGGAAATGAACCTAACGGAATAAAGTTATGTGTGTTTACTTTAGGTTCATTTCATTAACATTAACATTTCATTAACACAAATATTTGGAATGTTTGAAGAAAAGATTGACATGGTTGGCTTCATATGTGTGTCCTGGTCTTTGATTATATATCTGCATCTCTAGATATAGTTTCGGCGTCAAAGAACGTAAATATATGTATAACACCTAACAGTTCGGTTATGATCCACGCACATTGAGACTCTTAGTACATAATAAGTATGGCGTGGCGGGAGTATGTGGTCTGTTTAGTTACGCAGCAAGCATACTCTTGCGTTTATTACGTTCGCCTATTTTTGGTACCTAGTCATTGTATTGCGTGACATGTAAAATAATCAAGGTCCTAGACAACTTTTCGTGGCTAACTTCATGGGGTCGTGTTTCATCATCATCATCAACCCGTGTCTCTCCACTGCAGGATATAGGCCGCTCCCAAGGCTCGCCACCACACACGGTCCTCCGCCTTCCGCATCCAACTACTCCCGGTATGGTGCTTCAGGTCATCTGTCCACCTGGCCGGGGGGCGTCCAACGCTTCGCTTTCCGGTACGTGGCCTCCATTCGAGAACTCGTCTACCCCATCGGTTATCAGTTCTACGGCAAATCTGACCGGCCCAATGCCACTTCAGCTTGCTGATCGCTGCGGCTATGTCGACAACTTTAGTTCTTTGACGGATTTCATTGTTTCTGATTTTATCCATCAAATAAATGCCGATCTAGCCCGCTCCATAGCACGCTGAGCGACTTTAAATTTGTGGATCAGTCCTGCCGTGAGAGTCCATGTTTCGGCACCGTACGTCATTGTAGGTAGGACGCATTGGTTGAAGACCTTGGTCTTCAGACATTGTGGTAGAGGCGACGAGAACACATGAAGAAGCCCCCCCCCCCCTCCCAAAGGAGGGGTCGTGTTTAATGCGTTGGAACCTCATTCTTTGCATACTAAAATTTCATTTTCAGAACTTCAATTTTTTTATATACTTACGGAACGAAGTAACCTACATTTTCTTTTAGATAGTAAAAAAAAATTAAAAAATCATATCTTTTGTAGTGCCTAGTTAAACCAAACATAAACACAAGAAAGTAATCTGTCAGTCATACAATGATATAACAGGACATAGCATATTATGGAATGTTGTTATAACAAGATTAATAAGACATCGACCTATTTGATTAAAAATAAATTGAAATTCGCCGGACGAAAAATCAGGGCAATAAAATCATGACCGCGAATTTTACATACTTAATATCTTATTGGTCAATGCCTGACACGTTATGTAATTTTTTTCTCTTTACATCTTCATTACTGATTAACAACAGATGAATTTTAAAATTACCTAGTCAAGCACTGTTAGTATATTTTTTTTTATTTCATATAATTGACCATTTTCTAACTTTTGGGCGAAAGTAAGTTATATCGACTGAAAATCAGCTGTGAGTGTACCTAGGTACAGCTATAGGCACTGGATGTGAGCTGAGTCGTGGCAATTTTGGCATTGTCTTTATTTATTATGTTTTAGTTATTGTATTTATGATTCGTATGTTAGTATGTCAAATTAACTCTTTTTTCATTTTTTATATTTTATTTCGAAAGAATAGGAAATATTAAGAAACTAATTTGAAAAAGATTTTATTTAGATCGGTATTTACTTGTAGGTACTTATATTAGTATGAAAATTCTTATAGCGTGACGGCACCAGGTGGAATTATAAGTTTAGCTATAGCCGTTGCATATTAATAAAAACAATATCATTCTCAGAACATGCTCAGAACCATAGAGATAATATAACTAGAGTAGGCAAGCTCTGTAAAGCCCTATATGTAACGGTTGGCCATCGGCTGGGCATGACAAAAAAGAATAGAAAATAACTGTACTCTTATTATCCGTTTCTTTCTGTTGAGGCCCGCATTTCGGACTGGCTTACCTACTTTATTCTTTATCTCTATAGTCAGAACTATGCTCAGAACTGTCAACATAGAGATAATATAACTAGAGTAGGCAAGTTCCGTAAAGCTCTTTATGTCACGGTTGGGCATCGGTTGAGCATGAGAGAAAAAAGAATTGAAAATAACTGTACCATAGTATAAATCAAGGTACAGTTCCAATCAAACTTTATGGCGGATGTGACCATAGGCACAAGTCGCGTCGCCGTAACCAGTTTTAGGTATAGCGGGACTCAGTGGAGCGAGGGGTATATGACTGTACCTGCGCAAGCACGGTTCGAGCGTTGTATTCCTATCCGCTATAAAATTTGAGGCGAACTATACTCCTGTGGGTACTCTTATTCTCTGTCTCTTTTTGTTGAGGCCCGCATTTCGGACTGGCTTGCCTACTCTATGCTATTACCTCTATGACTGTCAATACTAATAATATCATTGTTTTTAGAAATATGCTACGGCATTAGCTTAACTTATAATTTCACCCGGTGACGTCACGCCATAAGAATTTTCAATACAATATATCTATGTAAATAACTATCAAAAAAAGATAGTTTTTTTCAAATTACCTATTTCTTCGAAAAAAAATAATAACGGATTCAAAGGGACTTTAGTTCAAAAAATTGGGAATAGTCAATTCAATTTTGAAAAACCAGTAGTAAGTATTCAAAATGAACCCGTTATATTGTTTTGTGTTGACCAATAGATATGATTTTTTATACCAATGTCAATTTAGGTTTTTATTATTTTTATTTTTTTTGTTAGGAAAACCAACAGCTATAATATGTTAGAGTAACAATCGATTTAAATATCAGATAGCCAATAAAAGGTTCTCACGTGTAAAAAATTTTTGATAATGTAGTAATTTTGGACGAGCATAATAATAAAATTCCTAAAGAAATGTTCAACTTTAATTCAAATCAATTTACAAAGCAAGTTAAAGTCCAACTCGTGAAAAAAGCTTACTATTGTATTAGCGAGTATTTAAATGATAAGTACGCATGGACATCATTGTAATAGTTGTAAGCATATTTAAAAAAAAATTAAACTAACTAAGAAAAACATATCTATACTATTATTATAAAGCTGAAGAGTTTGTTTGTTTGTTTGTTTGAACGCGCAAATCTCAGGAATTACTGGTTTAAATTGAAAAATTATAGTTGTGTTGGATAGTCCATTTATCGAGGAAGGCTATAGGCTATACTAGATCACGCTACGACCAATAGGAGTGGAGCATCAATAAAAAATGTTGCAAAAACGGGAAAAATTATTCCTTTTGAGAGCTTCCGTCGCGCGCGCTGCGTAAACGGTTGATGTTAAGCAAAAATCATGTATTATGGAATTGTACCCCTTTAAAAGTTCTAACTAAAAGTCCGTGACAGCATATGTGTATCTTTTAAGGTTAACTTACTATAACCTTTTTTATGACAATCAAATTTGTTCAACATAATGTACTATTTGCGAAGATGTTTTTTAAACGTGATATTAATCCTTATTAAATTAAATACGTTAGTTGTCTTAAGCATTTCATGCATATTATAATTGCCCTTTACATCATACAATTTAAATTAATATCTTGACAGTTTTTATTGAAATTTGAAAACTATAGCGGGAGAAAATAAATTCGCTGTCTGCCTCTGTTCGTTAACTTTTTACTTCCAAACCAATAGACTTTGATACGGTTCTTAGTAATATCTTATTTTCTTATTATCTTATAATCTATTAATCTATATAATAGAAATACTTATTATAAAGCTGAAGAGTTTGTTTGTTTGTTTGTTTGTTTGTTTGATTGATTGATTGATTGATTGATTGCTTGATTGATTGATTGATTGACTGATTGATTGATTGTTGGTTGGTTGGTTCGTTCGCTCGTTTGTTTGTTTGTTTGAATTTGTTAATCTCTGAAACTACCAGTCGGATTTGAAAAATTCTTTTTGCCTTTGATAGCCTGATTCTAGCGGAGAGTTATAGGCTATATACATGAAAACGAACTGTCTGTCTATTCGAGCAAATCGGCTTCGGCTAAAACGGCTTAACCGATTTTGATGAAACTTTACACATATAACAGGATGTAATCTTTTGACTACACCCTTTCCATATGTGACATACAGAACTTTTTGTATGTCTGTCTGTGCGTCCATTTGTCTAAACCTATTTAAATGAAACATCAATTAATATGAAAAGAACGACCTTCTTTTCATATTAATTGATGTTTCAAACTAGCAAATGTTGCTTTTTGTCCGTCTGTCTGTCTGTACGTGTATCTGTCTATTTGAGCTAATCTCCAAAACGGCTAAACAGATTTTAAGGAAACTTTGCAGACGGGAAAGAAGGTTGTCAAGATATTTGACATTAGCTACTTTTTGTCCGTCTGTTTGTCTGTACGTCTATTCAATTCAATTTTTTCAATCGAGCTAATTTCCAATACGGCTGAACAGATTTTAATGAAACTTTGCAGACGTGAAAGAAGGTTGTCAAGAGTGTCATAAGCTACTTTTTGTGTTTGTCTGTCTGTCTATCTGTCTGTCGTTTGTCCTCACTGATCTAGCAACGTACAGCCGAAAGTACTAAGTCTAGGAAGCTTAAATTTGGAACATAAGTTTATTTTATAACGTGAGCATTATAAAGTTAAGAAAGGTTTTTTTAGAAATTTCAAACTTAAGGATGGGAATGGAGGGACTTAAATAATGACGTGTTTCAGGGTTTTTAGATTTTCACATTTTAAGAGTGGGAAACGGGAGATGAAAAATTGTATCGGTTTTTCAAAGGGTGGAAGGGGAATGAAGATTGAAAGTTTGAATGGGTATAACCAAAATTGGTTCCAGCAAAAAGTACGTATAAACCATCTCGAACGTTAATAGTACCTATAACAGGAATTTGTAGTCTACGCAAGCGAAGCTGCGGGCGGTCGCTAGTATTTAAATAAAATAAAAGGGAGGAGTTTCTTGCCAGTTCTTCTCCTTCTAGTTTTAGAACCGGTACCTAATCAATTCATTTTGACGTTCAATAAGTGTGTGTAAACATCTTATACTGAATAAAAACTTTTTGATTTTGACTAAAACTTAATTTATGAAATTTAATTACGTACTTACCTAATAAAATTCACAACTTCATTTGTAATTGCATCTAAATGAAATACAAACTATACCTGCAGAAGTATTCTCGAAATTTAGTAAGTACCTACTTAAAATAAAATAAGTTCAGTTTACCTACCTGCTTCTTAATATAATAAAATAAAATAAGTTTGTACAGATCAATTGCTGGAATGAGTATCTAGGTAACTTTTTTGGACGAAAATCAAAATTACTTTGAAATGCAAATTAAATCTTTTCAAAAAAAAAATATACAATTTCCGCTTACATGGTACAAACTTTCCGAGAAACCATATATTTTGAATATACGATTTCAACTCATTTTAAATAGAACGGAAAAAAATATTTACCAAATCGCCTTCATACTCGAATTACGCGCACATAATCCTTATTGCAATCACGAATATAGTTCGAGGGACACGCCTCCAATATAGTTGGAGAGCCGACAGCCAAAGCGGCCGATCAAAGCTACACAGCTTCAGTTGCGCGAACAAGTGATATATCAATTAATTGTACGGTTGACAGGCTTTTTATTAGGCAACATTCGCCGTCGGGACATCTACGTTTACAATGTATTTCACAAACAGATGAAATTATTTAGAGAATGTGAAGTGAAATATGATCTTCTCTAAAGTATTTTATTTCGAATTTTGATAATAAAGCTGCTGTCAAATTAAAGTTCTCTATGGAAACGCTTTATTTTGAATGGAACAAAAATGAAAATAAACAAAATGAGCTTAAATTCACTTCTTCATCACCCCATTTTTACCCCACTGCAGGGGCTTAGGCCTCCCCCAGGGCGAGGAGGGGGGTTTGGAACTTAAATCCACCACGCTGCTCCACTGCGGGTTGGGGACTGTTACGACCGCTATCTATTGACAGCGTCCGGGACCGCCTGCTTAACGTGCCCTCCGAAGCACGGAGTCAGTAATAGTTATGTACATAGGTCGGAAAAACTCATTGGTACACGCCCGGATTCGAACCATGGCCCTACGGGGCCTTATAAATTTGAGAGAGGTTTGTTGCGCTTTGGGCTATCACGACACGACGACGAGATTAAATTATAGTAGGTAGGTAAGTATATTATATCTATCATTGTATAGACTTGTACCTATCCGATGCATGAGAATATCCAAGAAGCATACCTATTTAACTTAAAAAAAAAATAGTTAAGTTTCATATGTAGCTAGTGCCTCTTTTGTTATCACTTCCTATGTCATTGATTTACCTAATCTGCATTTTCTATAGTAGTAAAGTTATTTAATAGGTATTAAATAATCTTGTAAATTATTTGTTTGTTTTCTTTCATTTGAGGGGCAAGGAGTTAACGGACACCGTCCTAATGCAACCGCCCAAAATCAAAGTAGGTGCATATCAGTAGTACAAACGGGATTATATAAAAGCAAGTACATCATGAATATCACAGTTATTTTTAATTGTTTTTAATTAAATAGATATGTTATTATTTTATTTAATGATGCTGACAAAAGCTAAACAAAAATTATAGTGGGTATAAAATTCAAATAATATTATCCTGTGTTTTTTGTATTAGCTACCTATAAATATTACGTTACATAAGACTCTCAGATTTGTCGTCGCGTCGCGTCGGTGATTTGTGGCATTCATACTCTAGAAATATTCATGCATGAATATTCTAATATATTTCTTTAGAAATGCCACATATTTAGGATCCCGTAGTTTATTAAGAAACACTTGTAGTTTCTCGATGTCCGTCCGTCTGTATGTATATCACAGTCTTCACTCGTAGCTTGTTTGTGCCTTTAGGTATAATTCGCTCCTCGAGTTGTTCCTCATTCAAAAGTTATTTGAAAATCAGATGAGGTTTCTTTGACAACTTTTATCAAAATAAGGCCCATTTACGAGATAATCAGGTCAGAAACGTACTGCTGGCACATCGCGACCTCTTCATTTAAAATATTAATTTAAGCATCGATTTAATTTAAGATGTTTCACTTCTGCCAAACGTACCTTGGCAGAAGTGAAACATCTCCTTGGTTGAACAAACTACCCAGAAGCATTTTGATTTGGAAATCCGCTTTTTGTACAGATCGTGTCAAACTTTATGGCGGATCTGAATACAACGCTATAGGCGTGCTTGCGCAGGTACAGTCAAATACCCTTGGCTCCACTGCGTCCCGGTCAGTCCCGCTACACCTAAAACTGGTTACTGCGACGCGACTTGTACCTACTTTACTATAAAGTTTGATTGTAACTGTACATTACATGGAAATATTTCTGGTTTTACAGACATAAAATAAATTTCTTTGAAATATTTGTTCTGGTGGTCTTCCACGCTACGTTTTTTTTTTTTTTGACGAAAGTAATCGCAGAAAATGCAAGCCATACACTTTAATAAAAGTTCACACGTTTGTTGTTTTTTCTTAAAGTTAAAAATGTATAATTTCTTTCAGTGCGGAAAAATTCATCGAGGCAGAGATGTAATGTGGACCTTCCACATAATCTTATTTGCAGTACTTAAATATTTATTATATATCTGAGTCGTGTGTAGTTTTCTCACCCCTTCTTTATATTATTAACTTTTCGTCAAGTAAAAAAGCTATAACTCTGTAGCCTTTATGCCCTCGACTACAGGACAATGATCGTCAATTCTAGTGCCCAACTTTGTAAAAGTATGTTCATGTCAATGTCAACCGCGTCAACCGTAGACTAACTATTGTCAACGTTGTCAAAGTCAATTTGATTGAAGTGATTTGATTGATGGTTTAATTTGATATAATTGATGTCAACGTGAACATTCTAATTCTATCTGAATTTCATGTATTATTTCATTTAATTACTAAACTTTCATCAAAAATAACAAGAAACACATAAGAATTAAACTAAAAGGTATAATTCTCACATACAATATTGTTTTGTAACATTTTAGAAAAGCTTTAATTTAGGTTATGTTCTCAACAACAGCTAACCTAAAACAACTTTCCCATTTTAGATATTATCTGTTATCTATTAGTTGTATCAAAATATTGATGTACTGACGATTCAAGCCATTTCAATGCCAGACTAAGTGAAACCGAAAGTTTTTTCTTGGGAATTACCCTAGACGCAAAACTGCAGTGGGATCCTCGTTTTACTAACTTGGTTCCATAGCTTGATGACTGCATGATGGTGTTGCAGAAGCGAGCTGTTCTAGTTATCTTTAAACTAGGACCTAGGGTATCATATAGAGACAAGTTTAAAGAAATTAACACAACAATATTGCCGTCTCAATATATATTTGAGAATATATTGTATGTAAAAAAAAATGTGATCTGCATAATGTTAATATAAGATACAGGGAAAACCTTGTTGTTGTTATGTTAGCCGCGTCAGTAAAATCACAAAATCTTTTATAGGGCAATGTATATACTTTCCAGGTTCTCGTTGACATTCAGAATTTACTTCTAAACTAGTTTAAAACTGCAACAAAAGCTTTATGCAAAAGCTTATAAAGTCTCTGACTTCTTAGTTGATAAAAATCCATAAATGTGAACTGCTCACCTACCAGTTTATTTCAATAATATTAATCTTTAACCACTTATTGTTAAAAGAATTGTTTTTTTTTGTTTTTTTTTCAAGTAAAGAGCTTCCCTCAGTTTCTTGTGTATTGTTTTGAGAGGAACTTTTGAATGTGCCTTTGTAGGGAGTTTTCCCACAAAGTAATTAATTTAACTCTAGTGACATATTTCAAGATTATGTTACATGACTACTAAGTAAAGATCTATTATTTGATTCAAGTTTATGGGTTAAGAAGTAGATAACGCAGTTCGCATCTGATTTTTTTTAGTATGTCAAAATAATATATAGAAATTTTATAACTCTAAATTCTGCGTAGGTAGATATGAGCTCATTATGTGCATAAAATAATTTCCTAAATGTTTTTGTTAACATCAAGTATGCTATGTTTAAAAAAATAAAATAGACATTGTTTTTCTTTTTTTCAGATGCCGCTCACCTGTAGATTTTATCAGGAGAAATATCCTGAAGTTGAAGATGTTGTCATGGTAAATGTTCGATCTATAGCCGAGATGGGGGCATACGTACATCTCCTAGAATATAATAACATAGAAGGCATGATCTTACTATCGGAATTGTCTCGTAGGCGTATAAGGTCCATAAATAAACTGATAAGGGTAGGAAAAACTGAACCGGTTGTTGTGATCAGGGTTGATAAAGAAAAAGGTTAGTATAATTCTTATTTTTAAATCTCACTAAGATATACCTGATACTTTGCATCTGCTTCCCAGAGCAGGATGTCAAATTCTGTAGACTATTGGTACAACTTTAACATACCTATTGCTTTACTGACATTAATCATTTCACGCAGGCTCCTCGGTTTCTGATGCTTGATGGACACTGTCCGAAAATTTTGACATTACATTTGAATATTTTTTTATGACCATATATGCCTATACCTGGAGAATTTTAGTAATTTTTATATGTGGATTTTCAAGGACATGATTGTTTAATATTGATAGCTGATAATAATAAATAATAATAATAACACATACAATCACAACAACGTCTAGGTCCCAAACTAAGCATTAGCTTGTATTTTGGGTACCAAGCGAAGACACCAAATACATATAACAACCAAGACCATGTGCCAGTATTAATATTCATCATATAAATACTGACCCGACCTGGGATTTGAACCCGGGACCTCCAGCTTCGTAGGCAGGGTCGCTGCCCACTAGGCTAAGCGGTCGTCATTATGATGACATTACTGGTGCTAATTGATGCACTTGTTTTTATGGCCGTTGACCGCTGCATGAAGTAGTGAGGTCGCGTTCATGTTTTGCATTTTTACTCAGTTATTGTGCCTCCAAAAGATTTCATATTTTCTTTGTTAAATAACTGTTAAATAACCTATTACTATATATACATTTTTATTTGGACCGTGTTGAAAAATTTTGAACAGTACCCATCGGTTAAATTATTACTATCTATACAAATAGAACATTTCTCTATAAAATAGGGCAAAACACTAAAAGTAGAAATAAGAACAGAATTTGACATATAATTACAACCGATTAAGTGTATGCGATAGGGCATCATAAATAAACATAATTCAGTATTATGACTGTATTAATTTACCTGGAGAACTGAAGGAAACCTCAGACAACAAACCATAAACACCACTACAGGGTCAAAGGAGCCATAGATTCAAAGACAGAGATGAGACTTGCCCCCTCATCTATGGCTAGTCCTCCAGAGTGAGGGGCAAAAAATGTGGCCTTGAGAAGTATTCTTGGTATTTGTATCTTAGTATAAATTGGAAATCTTCTACCTTTTTGGGTAACCGGTGTAAGTTTATACATAAATATGATTCAGTCTTAACTGTTTCTTTTCTTAAATTACAGGTTACATAGATTTATCGAAAAGGCGAGTGTCAGCCGAAGATATAGACAAGTGTACAGAGAGGTATGCCAAAGCTAAAGCGGTCAATTCTATCTTACGCCATGTCGCTGAATTACTCCACTATGAGAGTTCTGAACAGCTTGAGGAGTTGTACCAGAGGACGGCGTGGCTCTTTGAAGAGAAATATAAAAAGAAAGCGTCCGCATACGATTTCTTTAAACAGGCTGCCATGTATGTTTACATTAATTTTGTTATGTTTTAGCCATAGATGTACATCGAGATACCGCGACAAAAATATTTAGTGTGACATACATGTATCATACAAAAAAAAAAAAAAAGCGGGAATAGCATTTTATTTTAAATATTTTTTACAAAATGTTTAGAACAATGTTAATGATATATGGTGTAGTCTAATCTCCGAGTCAGTAATTTTATTCGGATTTTCAAACATTTCAAAGTACGAGACGCTCCATCTGATGATTCTGATATCTAGTTATAGAATGTGAATTTTCAAAGTTCTATATCTTTAAAAATCTTAGTGTAATCTTTCATTATACAGATACATAAATTTGTATGCACATCTGTATTGTAATTGACTAATTAGTCATTTTGAACCAAGTTTCCAATACTAAATTTTTTTGTCCGTTTGACACAGTTGTTACATTTAAATATATAAAATTATGAATCACCATAAAATATGTAGGTATCATGCTGGTCTTTTTTTTTAAGAATTGAGTTGATACCATACCTAAAGCTGCTGGTTCTAGTCAATTTTCATCATTTATAAATCTGTGTAATTTTTAGCAATAAAAACATTTTAACAAAAAATAAAGCTAACAAAAAAGAACTGAAAAGTGATAAACGAACTTTTTTTAGTATTAATAACTAAGGTCCTAATTTAATTAAGTAACTAATTTTGAGTCAAACAATCAACGAAGATCGTTAACCGTGCATCCCGCTACCATCCTTATATATTTACGTAATCAATTTGCTTCTTTGTTTGTATGCCGCCAAATCATAATTAGTTTTAGGAGATAATAATAATAATATCTAAAACATCCCATACAGGAGATTAATTATTAAAAGTAAAAAAAAGGTTTATTTTTCGCTTTTTGGTTCTTTTTTGTCGTCATCCAAATCGGATTAGTGTAAAAAGTTTCTTATTTGTCCCTATTTTTGTTCAGGGTTACATTTTTTTTTTAATTTAAATGGGATCAATTTGGTCTATCCACAGACAAGTCAACCTTATAGACCACGCTTTGACAGGGAGTAGCATTCGCCAAGGCTATGTAGTGACACTACATAACTACGTCACTAGTGAGCCGTCAGTTGGAAGCACGTCGGAAGCCATTAAATTGTCAATTTTGAACGAGCCAATGAAAACTAGCCGACTTCTCCCCGCACCCCGCCACTTTTTGGCGATTTCGTTTTCATACTGACGTTTATTAAAGCGTGGTCTATAGGTTGACTGGTCTGTGGATCTATCCTACCCAATAAAAAAAGAATCATTCAAATCAGACTACAGTGTATGAAGTCATGCCTGAGCACACATGAAAGAATTTTAAAAAATATATATATATATACATAAATTGAGATCCTCCTCCTTTTCTTACTCAGTTAAAATATTATTGATTCAAAGACAATCTTTAAATCTACGTGGGAAGGGTTTCTGCAGCCAGCTCTCTACTGCGAAGGGCTGATTGAATAAAAATATTTTTATTGCATTCCAGAGATCCATCAGTTCTCAATGAATGCGGATTGGATGAGAACACAAAAGAAGTTTTGCTGTCGAATATCAAACGCAAGTTGACGTCACAGGCGGTAAAAATACGCGCGGATATAGAGTGCGCGTGTTACGGCTATGAGGGCATCGACGCTGTCAAAGCAGCTTTGAAGACTGGTCTAGAACTGTCTACCCAAGAGATGCCCATTAAAATTAACTTGATCGCCCCACCGTTATATGGTTAGTACATATGTTTGTTTGCTGTTCTTTCTTCAAGCCAACAACGTGGCAACGAAACGGCGTAATTTTTTACACATAGTTGGATAGTAAAACAAGGTACTTTTGTGTCTGGGAAAATATCATTCTTAAAGAAATATTGTCATAGGAAAATGTTAATCATACGGTCGGAGCTGCGGCCTTAATAAAAGAGAAATAATTTCTATTCTAAAATATGGACAACATTTTCTATTGTAAAAAACTTATACCTATGGATGAATAGAATAGGACATGAGCGGTGACAGGTCTACAATGCTATTCCATACATATAAATGAACGAACAACAGACAGTATAGAGTAGAAAAGACAACAGACAGTATAGAGTCGGGCTCGCACATGAAGGGTTCTGTACCACCATGCGATATAAAAAGGACGTTTTTTGTATGGGACCCCCTTTAGTATTTAACTGTGTTTTATTTTTATTATTGTCATAGCGGCCACAGTGGCACACACTCTGTGAAAATTTTAAGTCTTACTAATGATCTTACTATTACCAATCACCGAAAACGCTAAAAAAAAAAAACATGTTTCTTGTATGGATCCCCTTTTAATTTTTACCTTATTTTATTGTGTGTCATTATAGCGGCCGTTGTAGCACATACTTCATGAAACTTTCAAGTGTAAGCATAAGCAATTGCTCTCACAACCACAAATCACCAAAAACGTCGAAAAAAAACACATTTCTTGGATAGGCACTGGGCACCCCTTTTAATTTTCGACATTTGTTATAGCATAGTAATATACATCCTGTGAAAATTTCAAGTGTCTAACCTATTACGGTTCAAACGATACAGCCCTGTGACAGACGGACGAACAGACGGACAGCAGAATCTTAGTAATATGGTTGCCGTTGGTACCCTTTGGGTACAGAGCTCGAAAAACATGCCGGTTACTCTCATCATTCTTGTGGACCACATGAGCCAAGAAGTGGACTGAAGCTAGTATTTAGTAATGTTTAATATGTTCAGTGATGACAACTTCTACCCCCGAGAAGACTGACGGATTGAAAGCGCTGCAGGACGCCATAGACCGCATCAAAGAGACCATCACGAAAGCTGGAGGCGTATTCAACGTGCAGATGGCGGTAAATATGACATAACCGAGTTGATACTAATGTATTACAGCTTTTTTGCTAAAGGTAGACTGCATAACGTTGGCTCTCCCTGCGGCAGCTGCGCGGTGCACAAGGTATGATTTCACGCCGTCTACTGGTTCATTAAGTAATAGGTTACCAATTGACTGAGCGATTGGTTTAGTGGTAAAAGACGCCGACTGCAGACCCAAAGCTTGCGGGTTCGATCTCCGCCCGCGACACATATTTGTGTGCATGAACGTGTCTGGGTGTAAAATATCTATATTAAAAAAAAAAACTATTAGTTGCTTGATACTCATAGTAAAGGCTACTTAATTTGGGACTGGATGACCATGGATGAAATGCCCCAAATATTGTTATAATAGACAGCGCGGAATCAGCCTTCCTGCATCACGCGGCCACTGCTGAGAAAGCTAATGTTATGCATTAGTTATACATTATAATCAGACGACTTAACATGTTCTCCGTGTCTCGGAAAGCACGTTAAACCGCTGGTGCCGGTTGTCGTCACTAAATGAAGGCGTTAACATCCACCAACCCGCACTGAAACAGCATGGTCGATTAAGCTGCAAGCACCCTCATCCCGAGGGAAGACCTAAGCCCCTACAATGGAGCATAATGGGCTGATATGGTATGCATTAGTTAGGAGTGTTATCAACTTGGACACTCGCCATATTTATCAGGTTTTCATGCCTCAACTATTGCAATACAACACTTTCATTCATTCTCCAGCATATATTTTTTTGTCCCGTGATACATACATTATGATTATAAATTGTTCATAAAATGTGTGTGCACAGCCGAAAGTGGTCACAGCCACCGACGAGGCCGAGTTGGCGCGGCAGATGGAGCGCGCCGAAGCGGAGAACGCTGAAGTTGCTGGGGACTCCGCGGAAGAGGACGAGGACCAAGGTTTGTGATGGACAGGCGCCTGGAAATCTGAATACTTTGTACTTTGATTTCTTTTATGACTGGTGAAATCGCAAAAAAAGTAGGAAAAATATTATGTCCGCCTCTACGTAAGTGGTGAAAATGTGTGCGTATCGAACGCGGTAGGCGTGTAAATTAATTTCTCTACTTGGCTCATCAATTTTCAATTGTGGATGCAAACATCTGTCAAAGTCACTTAATGATGGACCACTTTGTTAATGAGGGACTGTTGTAACATTTCATTTTATATTGTATGTCTATATGAGTTGTAAGTTAATATTCTAAAATTATTTGACTTAGATTTAAGGTCCAAGACCCCTCGTCCTGTGGAGAGGCCTAAGCCTCTGCAGTGGTATAGTTGGCTGATAGAATTGAAAAAAAATTTAACTTAGCGATCAGAATTTTCACAGATATTGCATTACAAATGTGACTTTAAAAGTGAAAAAAATATTCCATATATCACTGTAATTACATACAGTAAGATAATAATTCATTACTAAAAATTTACTATTGTAAGGCGATTTTAACAGACCACATTTTTGACAGTTATAACTTCATAGTGAAATGACCTGCTTAAAACTCTTGATTAAATTGAATGAATCGATTTAATTTTCAAACATCAGTGAATCGAATGCAGTTGTAAAAATAAATTAACATCAGTAATTGATTTATATACTAAAAATATGTCTTATAAGCCATATTTTTGTTGTTTTTTTATTGTTTTGTTTTGTTCTTCTTGTTTTGTTTTTGTTCTTGTATATTTTGTTATGTTCTATAGAAAATTTGACTATACGAGTGGTGGACTAAGATTGCTACCGCCATCTGTTATTCTTAATTAGAACTTTGTCGTCAATGAGCAAACAAATAATGTGAATGTTCTGAATAACAGACAAAAAGACATGTTTTGTAAATTAAGTTCCGGTTAGAATATGGTTTTATATATTATACGACGACCGCTTAGCCTAGTGGGTAGCGACCCTGCCTACGAAGCTGGAGGTCCCGGGTTCGAATCCCAGGTCGGATCAGTATTTATATGATGAATATCGATACTGGTACCGGGTCTTGATTGTTGTATGTATGTGGTGTCTTCGCTTGGTACCCAAAACACAAGCTAATGCTTAGTTTGGGACCTAGACGTTGTTGTGATGTATACGTCATTATTATTATTATTTATATATATTTTTCACTTGTAATTCAATATATGCACGACAAGCACAAACTAAATTTTTTTTTAACTTTCTGTTCACAAAAAATGCTTTTAAACCATGTTTATGAATTACTGCATGAAAAAAGTGGAGGGGGTCTTCGCATATACTACGGGTTGTAACTGAGGGGGGAGGTGTTAAAAATTTAAAAGAAATGTGTCACTTATTATGGGTACGTTCCCTATTCATCAAGCTATATATTATGGCGTCATTGAAATTAACTTCAACTGTGAAAAAATATCGCGAACAAGTTTCACTCTTGACTGATATCTTTATGATTTCTACTTGTATTTTTTTTCCCCAAAAACCCTGTTGTAATTACGTTCGACTTTACATTTCTAGCAAAGCTATTTCTTTTCTTCCAGGCATGGGCTCCGCAGCAATGGAAGAACCACAACAGAACGGTGCCTCCGATGAGGAAGATGAAAATTAAAAATCTTTTCTTTGTAATACTTTATATATTATAACTAACAATATTAAATATACAAGTTTTTTTTATACAACGCCATATTTCAATTACATTCCTTAATTAGCAGCCAACAAATATTTACATTAAGAACTAAATAACATTATTTAGATATTTGCTATCGACAGCTATTGTTGAAAACAGCAACACTCGCGGTCACCAAGAGTTAGGGGTTGCACCATTAATCACCAGATTTTCAAGGCCAATTTTATTTTATCTTGGTATGGTAACTGTGAATTAAACCTGTGTTAATAGCATGTTCTGTGGATTATTGTGACTTCGTGGTACACCATTATGAATGAATCATCCATCGTTCCTCGTGTGATTTACAAAATCGAGGATTTTCGGTAAGTTTAATGCACATTATTCATAAATAAGCATGTTAGCGCAGCGGTCGCCGCATGCGCACGCGCTAACACTTTTTGGTACGTAATAGCCGCCGTGTGTTTAGGTTACCTACGTTACGCGGGTTCTGTACAGAGTTGACGAGAGTGGAAATTACTTTTTTCGTGTTTTTTATGTATGAAATTTTTTCTTGCACCTATTGTTTAAAGGTCAAGAAAACAATCAGTACAACATGCTAATTTTGGGATAAACAAATGATGATATCCATCATACTGTATAACCACCTCTTGTATTCTACAGGGTGACAGGGAAATTCTACGTAATCGAATTTTTACGCCAGTTGTCATACAGTTTTTTACCAGTAATTTAAGTCGATTTTCAGGAAAAATATCATCATCAGCCCATTTTTACTCCACTGCAGGGGCTTAGGCCTCCCCCAGGGTGAGGTTACAGTTCCCAACCCGCAGTGGAGCAGCGTCGTGGAGTTAAGCTCCAAGCCCCTTTGGCTTGGAGCTTAACTCCACCACGATGCTCCACTGCGGGTTGGGAACTGTAACGACCGCCATCTATTGACAGCGTCCGGGACCGACTGCTTAACGTGCCCTCCGAAGCACGGTGTCAGTGATATGGAAAAATATATAAAAATAAAAATTATTGCTACTTACTTAATGCTAAAGACCTTAAGTTTTGGGTATGCATTTAAAAAAAAAAATGATCACTCGTTTTTCAGCTTTCAGAAAAACATCAATTTAGAGTCGAGTAGTTTATTCGTAATTAATTGTTTTTGGTGACGAGTCAGAAAATTTCAAAAATATCTAGAATCGACATAGCTCGGTTACCAACTAGGTTGGACCCCAAGTTAACTGGACTTAATTTGTTGCTAATGACCTCTAGTATAACACCTTTAAAGCAATACGCCGAATCTGCGTATCATCCTGTATTACATAGATTCGGCCTGATTATACAAGTATATAACGTATATAGTTTTAGAGACTCAAATACTAGCGCGACGCTATACTACATTTTGTGTAGATACGTGCTGTTGGGTCGGAGGCGAATATATAAACACTATGTTCGCGTACGCCACTCATGTCCTGACTTGCGCTCGAAAAACCACTGCCGACATGAGCGCATTATTTACATGTGTACTCGTGATTCGCCTTGCCACTCGCATGAATCAACACGCGTCATAAAATTCGAGGTTACCCCACCCCCCACCTTCACTAATATCAAACGTAGCCGAAATTATTAACCTATTTCGCGAAAATAATTACACGCGATATATCACAATAACCCTTCGCGATGATATTCGAACCCCATACCTCCCGATTCGAGCCTCAAGTGATTAATCGACGTCCCCTATCAAATATCGTGAGATTAAGATGACTCAATTAAAACTACAGTTTCTGGAAAACGCGCGTATTTCGATGCGAATTTTTTTTTTCACGATTTCCGATGGCAAAAGCTTTCGGAAAACATCAATTACTAACAACATTTAGGAACTGTCAAATAACTAATACATTTCTTAAAATTCATATTTATAAATAAATAGTTGAAACAAAAAGGCGAGGTGAGATTTTTGTCTGTGTGATTGGACACCGAAATTAGAGACAGCGCGATGCGATGAGTATCAGGACACAAAAGTGAAACGGGACCGCACAGCGGTTCACGTCGATTGTGAAAAATAAAAATCTGATTTGACTTCTTACTTTATTTCTGTGCACACACAAACGGAATCAGGTCTCGCCTTTTTTTCTACAGTGCATCTTATTGGCCTTAGCACAGTCTATGTGTAATAACAATGACTAAACTTTTCTTCCGTTGACTGTGACCAGTTTTCTTCTGTCCATTTTATCAAAGAACAACAGACCGGCTGCTTTCTCTATGGTCTCCGGCGGGATCTGGGCAGAAAAGCAAATATAAACTATATAAATAAAAATATATTTGATGTGATAAGCATATTAAACATGATGGCGTACCGAAACCACATAAACGGCAAACATTTTATTGGTTTAACTAAAAGCAAAATACGATCGTGAGTTCGGATATATGAAGTCGGCATTCAGTATAATATTATAGTACCATGGTTTAACATTAAAAAGATTTCTCTTAAGGTTGGGCTAGTTTGCCACTTCTCTATACAAACGGCAAAGGGTCCAAAACAAGGCTGGCTATCGATTTATCTCCTCATAAATTTTTGTAATAAAAGAAATAAAAAATCGGAAAAAAATTGTTAATCGTGAAATATATGTCTGCGGCACAAATTTTAGCATAACTTTAAACATAAATATATAAGATATATAGAAACTAAAAAGGAATTTTATCATATATAGAAATACTTTTCCATCATATTTTCAAATATACTTTAGTCAATACTAATATTAGAAAGAGGAAAAATTAGGTTTTTTGTTTGTTATGGATAAACTCAAAAACTACTTAACTGTCTTTGAAAATTCTTTCACCTATAGAAAGCTAAATTGTCAGTGAGTAACAAGGCTTTTATTTCATTTTCAAACTAGCTTTCTACCCGCGGCTCCGTTCGCGTGGACTACACAGTTGTACCGAGACCACTATAATTTTTTGCTTAGGTATAATTTATAAGCTGAGGAGTGACATTGGGTACTTTTCATCAAAAGCGGTCCCGGTACAACTGTGCAGTTCAAGCTAAGGGAGCCGCGAGCGGAAAGCTAGTCTGTTTACATATATTCATTATTGCTTTTTTTTTTATATAAAAACACTAGAGGTAAAAATCGATTCATAAATTTTCCGCATTCTAGTTTCCAGCATAAAATATTAAACATCTCAGAAATATTTTTTACGATAATAGACATACTTTTTTGTGCACTTTATCGCATTCTATTGCACGAAATGAGATGGTTTTAAGAAGTGTTGAAATATCATATACAAACCAACCAGATATTTAGTTCGAATATCGACCGCAATAGGTGTTGTAGTTGACACTCTCTCTTGTGTCAGCGTTATACAAAATGTCTGTTCTGTTAAGTGTTGTAAATTCGTTTAACAGTAATAT
This sequence comes from Luffia ferchaultella, assembly GCA_949709985.1. Classification (NCBI taxonomy): domain Eukaryota; kingdom Metazoa; phylum Arthropoda; class Insecta; order Lepidoptera; family Psychidae; genus Luffia; species Luffia ferchaultella. Next base: position 16,221,898 of record OX453261.1, read on the forward strand.
TAAATCAGTTATTTCATTTCAAATTTAAAAATAGTTTATTTTGCCCATAATCCATCAAGAAGCATATTTACGGAGGAGCTTTATGTATTCGTGCAAAATAATAATAATAATAACACACACAATCACAACAACGTCTAGGCCCCAAACTAAGCATTAGCTTGTATTTTTATATTTAACCATCTTCAGTAAAAATTTTCTATTAGTTTAGTAGCGCATCGGAATGTTAAAAGTTAACTGAAAATGTTACTGTTATTCACGCCCGAGAAATATTTGTTCCAGGCGGGAATCGAACCTGCGATTTTTGGTTCTGCAGTTAAGCAGTAGTCTCTAACCACACGGTCAATCGGTCAAAATTATACACTGGAAAAAACGCTCCTTGTATAGCTGATATCGGAACCTCACCATGAAAGCGGAGACAGGCGTGTCGTTTGGGATCCTCTGATTCGGCATCACATATGCCTCCATGTGCAGAGTTCCGTCTGACGCCTCGCCCACGACCACTTTATAGAAATGCGTCGGCACTGCCACTGAATTGGCACCTATAACTTGGTAATGCACATACCGTTTACCGTCCGATTCTTTCCTGCAACAGATAATAGACAATAACTTGGTATGATTCATTTATTTACTTAATTACCATAGAATTAACGAGTTTGGAGGCCCCAAGAACGTGAAATTCACTGTCCAACAAAAAATACCTGTACTTTTGCACATACTCTTCTCTTCTGCCTATTACCCCATGAATTACAATGTGCTCCTAAGATATTTTGTACTCGAGCACTATGTAAACTACGATTCATCATAACCTCCACCTGCTTCCACCACTCAAAAGTGTCAACTCCGGTACAGTGTACTTATTATTTCATGCGATCTGTATTTCTTTATAATATAGTATAAATATATATATATTTATAATACACAATCATTTTTTATGAGGTTTTCATGTCTCCACTATGGTCTGGTGCGAGTGGGGTTTGGGAGTTGGGGGGCACTTGTTGACTTACAACATCCCAGAAGTCAGGATGTCGAGAGAACATAGACAGAGCATCGTACATAGATACCTCTAGACAAATAATGTGAGACGGAATATTGTAGCAGTTAACCCAAATCCATATGTGTAAAAAAAAAAGCTAGGTATACAAAAACTGTTAACACTGTTTTGTGAGCAAGCAAGGCCTCGGCGTATTCCACTACCACTTTCACCAACCCATTATGGCCCACTGCAGGGGCGTACACGCCTTCCCCAGGGTGAGGGGGATTGGAGCTTTATCTGCCACGCTGCTCCAGTACGGATCGGTGGATTTCAACGACTGCCATCTGTTGATGGCGATCGGGACCGACAGCTTAACGTGCTCTCCGAGACACGGAGTCAGTGATAGTTATGTACGTAAGTCAGAAAAAATTCAGTGGTACACGCCCGAATTCAAATCACGGCCGCACGGCCTTCTAAACCAGATATAGGCTCGCTGCGTTCGGGTTATCACGACACCTCGGCGTATGTACGAGCCAATTCGGATGTTTTTGTAGGATTTTCATGTTTTTGTGTATAGTTAAAAGATGTGTATATTATTTGGGATAAATGAAAGCCTTGTTCACTGCTTGGAAGTATAATTAAGACTGCTCAAAAATATTCTTCTTGCATCTACTTATAGCTTATGCTGCCTTCAACTATACATACATCACAAACGATACAATTGTATCTTCTGCGGTTAGTGATGGTAAAGCTAGTCATCGGAATAATCCTGACAAATATAAGTTTTTCAAGTTACTACGTTGTATCAATCACTTTTAAACTCCTATTGTGTTATTACCCGTGTAAATAACCAGTAAATCGAAAAATTTTAATAAGTTATATGGTCTATTTTATATGCTACATCGCACACTAACTTTGCCACTATTAATTTTTAACATTTTAATATGTTAGTTAACACAAAGACCAGCATTTTGTCATGTTATTGCACAACTGAAAGACAGCAGCTCGGTTTATTTAAATTATTAAAACATTATTATTAAAACATATTTTATTTATTTATTTAGTTTATTAAAAATTTATTTAGTTTATTAAAACATACTATGTATGTAGAATACGAAATTTACACACAATACTTAACAACTTATTATGGAACAAATTGTGCACATAAATGTGTAAACACACATATTTTCCATTCCGTCATACCATTATGCCCCACTGCAGGGGCTTAGGCCTCCCCCAGTGTGAGGGGGGCTCGGAGCTTAAATCCACCACGCTGCTCCAGTGCAAGTTGATAGATTGTAACGACCATCTATTGACAGCGACCGGGACCGACTACTTAACGTGCCCTCCGGAGCACGGAGTCTGTAATAGTTATGTACTTAAGTCAGAAAAACTTATTGGTACACGCCCGGATTCGAACCACGACCACACGCCCTTATAAATTTAAAACAGGTTTGCTGCGCTTGGGCTATTACGACTTTGCACACATGCATACTTAAATAAATTTTGGTCCCATGTTCCCTGTTCGTCTAAATACGTAAGTACGACGCTATATCTGTGCGAAAAAGTTTCAAACAATTATTTATTCGACTTATACGCCTATGACGGGGATAAAACTGGGCCAAGGGATGACAAATGGATATAGGACGGGGATAGTGTCGTGATGGCCCAGAGCGCAACGAACCTGTCTCAAATTTGTAAGGCCCCTTAGGGCATGGTTCGAATCCGGGCGTGTACCAATGAGTTTTTTTGACTTAAGTACATAACTACCACTGACTCCGTGCTTCGGAGGGCACGTTAAGCAGTCAGTCCCGGACGCTGTCAATAGATGGCGGTCGTTCCAGTCCCCAACCCGCAGTGGAGCAGCGTGGTGGATTTAAGCTCCAAGCCCCCCTCCTCACCCTGGGGGAGGCCTAAGCCCCTGCAGTGGGATAAAAAAATGGGCTGATGATGATGATAGGACGGGGATAAAAAGATAAAAATATTACCTGGGCAAATACAAAGGCCCTGTACAGCAATAAACATTGTCATATACCCTCGTGAGTTTTCTAACGTGCTTCTCCAGTGTATTCCAAGCATCTCGGTTGAAACCTTCACCCACCTATATACAAAAATACTATGATTTTATTATGGTTGGTTCTTTCATACAAACACATCACTTTTTTACTGTTCTCGTAGTCTGTGTGATAACTACATTTTTGTTATAGTCTAAGAGATGACTGTAATGGATATTTTGCGATTTGCACATTATAATACTCGGGAAACATAGAATTTTATAATTCAGAATCCTCTGAATATCGATTTTTGTAGCTGTCGCCCCCGAAAAACTACTGAGTAGTCAATTTCGCTTCATATTTACCCTAACTGCGGAGCAAAGGGTCGCGGGTTCGATTCCCGCCCGGGACATATATTTGTGTGCATTATATTATAAAAAATATTTAAGTATGTACATATATCAGCTGTCTAGTATTTATAATACAAGCTTTGCTTAGTTTGGGACTAGATGGCGCTGTGTGGGATGTCCCAAGTATTATTATTATTGATTATCTCGAAATTCTTAAAAGTGCCAATATCTCATTGGGACATGCACATATATTTAGTACCTGTGGTGCCATGTTAGTGAGATAGAAAGTTTGTTCTACGTGTTTTTGGGCCAGCCGGTGGTTGCCTGCTGCAGCCATGTGGCCTCGATCGAAACCAGACCCTTTATAATCGCTGTTCAGTGACCTGAAAATGTACATTTTATAACTGACAGAGAGGTAATTTTACTAATTTTGTTTGACGTACAATGGCAATTTTATTAAATGTACAATACGCGCCACCAATGTAAAAGGCCACCGGCTGTACACACTCGCCGATCGGAAGCGAGTTCAAAATTAAAAAAAAGAGAAGTGTACAGCCGACGACCTTTTACATTGGTGGCGCGTATTGTATGCAATGCCAAGAATAGGGTTAATTACAATCTTTTTTTTATTATTTTATATTAAAGAGTTTTCTAAATATATAATACATGGGATAATAATAATAATACATGGGACTTCCCACACAGAGCCATCTAGTCCCAAAGTAAGCAAGTATTATGCTTGTGTTATGGGTTACTAGACAACTGATATACATACTTAAATATTCTTTATTATATATACATATATAAATATTTTTTTTTTATATATATAACAACCAAGATCCGGTACCAGTATCAATATTCATCATATTAATACTGACCCGACCTGGGATTCGAACCCGGGACCTCTAGCTTCGTAGGCAGGGTCGCTACCCTCTAGGCTAAGCGGTCGTCAAATATAATAATAGAGAAAGAGTTTAAAAAAATAAATCATTATTAACAAAGTTATGAATGTTTAAAATGTCCTGTTAGACAGAGAGGGCAATAGCGCACGGCAAACCTATGTGTAAAGTCAGGCCATTTAAATAATATTAAATTTTGTTTTGCAAGAAAGAGACAGAGGTATAATTTTAATAGCTTATAAGTTCCATATTCTTCAACCGAATATAATTTTGTACTATCATACTTTCAATGTTAGTCTCATCCCTTACATGCACAACAACAAAAAATTGTAGATTGATTTAAAACAATATTAAGTTCAGTACGAAACATTCTGGGTGCTGACAATTTAGACTAACTTGTTGTTAATGGTGTTATGCCTATTACTATAAACTTTCATGATGATTCGGTCTTTGGGTCACATTGGTAGTAGACAATGTGGTTCAAAGATCAGTGGTTCAGTGATGTGATTGGCTGCATAGAGACAATAATAATAATAACACACACAATCACAACAAGGTCTAGGTCCCAAACTAAGCATTAGCTTGTATTTTGGGTACCAAGCGAAGACACCACATACATATAACAACCAAGACCCGGTGCCAGTATTAATATTCATCATATAAATACTGACCGACCTGGGATTCGAACCCGGGACCTCCAGCTTCGCAGGCAGGGTCGCTGCCCACTAGGCTAACTAATATAACTAGAGTAGGCAAGCTCCATAAAGCCTTGTATGTAACGGTTGGGCATGGGAGAAAAAAGGACGAAAAATAACTGTAAGTACCTAATTGTAGCCTTATTTCACTTTTAAGGCGCAGTGCTTAGGGCACTCATTTGACAGTTACAGCAGTTACAACTATCAACCAAAGAGCTATTAACTATAGATGCTCAAAATAAAAAAAGATGGACTTAGTATGTTTCTGTATAAATAAATCAAGGTCTCTTATCATCTGTCTCTTTCTATTGAGGCTAGCATTTTGGACTGGCTTACCTACTCTATTCTATTATCTCTATGATTGACTGTGCTTGTTGTATGCCACAGACTGAGAGAGAAATAAAATCACAGACTAAATCTGCAGATGCACAAACGAAAGTTTCTTCATGTCAAACATTATACATATAAAATGTAGGACATTTTGATACTATTAACATGAGTGTCAGCAACAGTTAGGTTTTTTTATTGATATTGTTTTTTTTTTAATATCAGTATTGTTAAATAAATGTACAAACTAGCTGGCAGTTATAGGCTGCAAAAAGGAATAAAGATTTGAACGATCTTTAGGAGCAACAAGTTGCTGGATCGATATATACTGAAAAGTACTTACTACAATTGGAGATGGAAAGTTTATTAGAATTAGCGACTATATCTGCCAGCCTGTTGAATTTAAAACCAGAACATTGTTTTTTGAACCTTTACAGTCCACATTCAATGACAATGAGTATGATATTGTTTTGTGTAATATAATTTTAACTCACTTGAAATGAGGGTGTATGCTGTCGTCTGGTTTGAATTCACATTTGCTTCTGTCGACCTGATCGTTTTTAGCTATGTGCGCTTTAGTTATGTGTTCAAATACCCAATGTGCTACGCGATTTCTTCGATCGTAAGAAAGTACGAAATCGTCATACGATCGCACATTGTCCAAACCAGGGAAGCCATATTTCATTATTTGTGAAACCTAATCAGAAAACATATTACAATTAAAATTAATTATATATATTACATGTTTTTAATTCACATACTTTTTGCAAAACACAAAGAGGTATTGTATTAGATTTTTTTATAGGATTCTAATAATGTCAACGTCAAACCGTTTTGTGGAGGAGATGGTTCTAAAATGTGGCTTTGCAGCTTTTAGGTATATTTTTTTTCAGTCAGGTTTTTATCTCTTTGTGTTTATATATTTGATGACATAACAGACTTTAGAAGAATAGACTTTTATAGAAATTTTATAATGATTATTATAAAAGCTTATACTATAATGTGAGCAATTCTTGTATAAATATACTGGGTGTTCGGCTGAACGTAGTCCAAACTTATATAGAGTGTGGAGCTACCAAATTAAATAAAAAATAAAATCAAAAGATAATAATGTAAAATTAAATAAAATGAGGACGTAATCCATACTTATAGAGCGTGTGGAGCTACCAAATTAAATAAAAAGTTAAAACAAAAGATAATAATGTAAAATTAAATAAAATGAGGACGTAATCCATACTTATAGAGCGTGTGGAGCTACCAAATTAAATAAAAAGTTAAAACAAAAGATAATAATGTAAAATTAAATAAAATGAGGACGTAATCCAAACTCATAGAGGGTGTGGAGCTACCGAATTAAATAAAAAGCTAAAATAAAGATAATGATGATAAAATTAAATAAAATAAGAACATAATCCAAACTCATAGAGCATATGGAGCTACCAAATTAAATAAAAAGTTATAACAAAAGATAATGATAATAAAATTAAATAAAATGAGAACGTAATCCAAACTTATAGAGCATGTGGAGCTTACCAAATTAAATAAAACTTTAAAAAAATTATTAAAAATTAAACAAAATGAAACCTTAAACATGTTTTTAGGTAATCCTCAGTTTGCACCATCTTTTTAAGTTTAACTATATAGTTTCATTTTGCACTCATTTCATTTTTTTAAATTAATTAACTAATTTATATGTAAGAAAGATCGAAAAATACTCATATTTAATTAGTATGTGATTTGTATCTAAATATGTTTTCCAAAAAATACAAATTTATAAAAATATATGCTCAATGTCTGAATGACATCTGATTTTAATATCTTAAATATAATACTGTAATATACTTTTCAATCGAATTCGGTACATGATGCTGTCAGTGTTAAATTTAGTCTCCTTACATAATAAGCTGATGGCTAAAGTCACAAAACTGACATCTTATAGCAGTGCTTTCATATATACTATTAATACTATATAAATACTAGATTCCAATTGATTGATTGATTAGTCTATTTGTCGGAGACGCCAACTGCAGACCCAAAGGTTGTGGGTTTAACCCTGCCTGAGACAAATGGTTGTGTGCATGAACATGTCTTATTATTGTATGCCTGGATGTTAAATATTTATAAATGTATGCATTTATTAAAATATATATTATAGTATATTTAAGTATATATATCATTGGTCTAGTATCCACAGTACAGGCACTGCTTAATTTAGGGCTAAATGGCCATGGTGTGAGATGTCCCAGATATTTTCATTATTGTTAACTGACCTTGAGGCAACAGATAATTGGGATTAAATTGGAGCAGTGTTAATTGCTCTAAACTATATTTTTTTCTGTATAAAAGCCAATAAAAAAACCTCAGACCGTACACTAATTTTACACCATATTTCCATTAAAAAACATACATTGGAAACTGCTATCCCTTAGACGGTATTTAAGGAAATAAAAATTACCAAAATTAAATTTTTAATGTTTACCTACTTATTGTAAACAATTCACTAACACCAGTTTTTTGAAATAATTGATAAAAGTCAAATCTTTCAATTTTAGTGTTAAGTCTAATGCCTCCAATTTCTGATTTGACTGACCGATATGTCTAGTGGTTAAAGACCCTAACTGTAGAGCCAAAGATCACAGATTAAATTCCTGCTTGCGATAAATATTAGTGTGCATGAACATGACTGCCTAGAATTTTTCGATATTTCAGATATTAACTTACGTACTCTGTCTTTCACTTGGGTACTGTCTGTGTATGGAGTAGCAGCAGAAACAGTCCCAAATATAGGTAATCCAGGCTTTTTCTTTATAGTTGTTCCATCTATACCTATATAAGATTCATTTCTGCTCTTGCTTTGTAAACCTATATAATATCCACCAAATCCCACTACACTAAACTGTACTATATTCAGAAATGTTTTCCTCATATTGTTAAAAGTGCTAAAATAAAAACATTACACACATATACTTGATTTTAATTTAAATTTTAAAAATAGCACGTACTAACATAAGTTATTTAATAATTATAGTTACGAGTCAAAACTACGAGTTGCGAAATGTTAGCCTTCTATAATAAATAGGTACTATTGTATAGATTTACCTACAATTATTATTATGTAAACCAGAAACACTATATAGCTTTACAAGCTATGATTATAAGAGTATTGTGAAAAACCTTCTTCTTTTTATTGATTATGGCGTTTTAATAAAAAAAAATGTAATGAAACTACACTAAACTTATATCGACTTATTTCTTATTTATATAAATAATATTGAATTCCAAGGAATTCATAGGTTAAAATCAGTTAGAATGTTAGAACTGATTGGAACTTATTTTATTGGTTGGTTGGAACTTGGAATTGATTCAGATTCAGAATTGGTTAGAATTGGCTGTCACTGACAGCCAACTCTGTCACGCCACTGGTCACCCACATTCACGCACCTGTCACAGTGTCACGCACGCTGCTGTCAATGTCATGTCAACTGCTGTCAATGAAGAAGACGGAAGCAAATATTCGTACGGTTTCATGTTTATTAGTTCAATGGTTGTAGTACATTACATGGTTGATTGGTCTGTGTATATAATATATTCACAGAAATATAATATTAAACATACTACTTATAAAAAATTATATTTATTGGCTATGTTCCATTCGCATTCAATAACAGCCACAAACACTACCGCCGCGAACGCTACAAAAGTTTGTTTCTAACGCCCTAATTTGTTACGAAGGATTAATTCACTAACAAAGCCACTAAACGTTAATTGTGTCTGTAAATTATTAAATTTCAAATGTCAAAACCATCTTTAAAAATGTCAAAACTCGAAATGAACATATGAACGATTCACTGCTTTCACAATTAAGAAGAAGACCCACCTGCCGAGGTAGGTCTACTCTACCGAAGCAGTAAACGCCACAAACGCTCAAAACGATGCGTCTGAGACGCATGATATTGACAGCTAAATCACCACACGTGAACGATTTTGTCGATATTTTTCTGTCGGGAATGCAGAAAATTGGCAAGTGTCATTTGTAGCTGTATAGTTGATGCGAATGGAACGCACCCATTGAAGGGGTTAAAGTTTAATAGAGTTATTTTTAAATTCCAACCACAGACCAGATGAGACAACATTGACAATCATATTGACAGTGAACCATGTACGTAATACTACGGCTCTCATAAGTTGGCGGTCAAAAAATGTTTTTTTTTTTTTTTACTTATTCGTTTGCTCGTAGTTTGTTCTTGATTGTTCGATCAAATTCATTGTTTGTTCGTCTTTGAATTTTTTTAAACAATACTTATTGTTTTTGATTGTTCGATCAAATTCATTGTTTGTTCGTTTTTTAATTTTTTATATAATACAATACTTAAAAATTTTAGATAATATTTAAAATTTCAAAATTTTCGCAACCAATTGTGAACCAAAAAAACGAGAACTAAAGTCGCTGAATTTGATACAGAATTAAGAACTAGTTGCACGTTAATGAATAACATAAAAATTGACCAAATATTCGGTTGCATTATTCCGTAATCGTCGTTCAAGGATGCTTAGTTGTAACCTAAAAAATAATACGATAAGCTAAGTGGCTGAATTGGATACAAAATTAAGTACTACTTGCACCAAATGTTCGGTTGTATTCATATAATAACATAAATAATTCACGTATAGGTCGGTGTACAAAGTACTCTGTGTTGTGGGTGGTAATCTTGGATAATCCTCTAATGAACGGAAGTCAATCCAAGTCAATCCATTCAATAGAAATCTCAAAGAATTTCGTTTATGAAAACATGGTGAAAACTTTTAGTTGCAGCGAATGAAAAGAAACATTAAAAAAGAAGAACACCATTAAACTATAGCAATCTATGAAGAACACTGTAATTGATTGTGAAACTGTAGTTTGTTTGTAGTCTTGTAGAATGATACAGTTGTGTTAAACATTATAACTTGGTGTTAAAGTGATACAAAAGTATTTTTACAGCTGTTAACCAACATGAGTAGATTATTTTCTAAAACAGTTAAATTTTATATTTTTAATATTAGAAATAAATATAGCACAGTAGTAAAATCTGCAAATTCTTTGAAAATTTTAAGCAATGAATTCTTAACGGACAACTACACAAATGTTACTCCGAAAATAATATCCTACTTGAACCGTAATTTACATCTTCGGAAAGACAATCCTATATCACTAATTAGACAAAGGATAGTGAAATATTTTTATTCATCGTTCACTAATAGAGGCAACCCAGTTTTTAGTGTATACGATAATTTAGCACCTATAGTGTCTGTGAAACAAAATTTTGATGATTTGCTCATACCTGCTGATCATCCAAGTAGAACTAAATCTGATTGTTACTATATCAATAGTAATACTTTACTAAGAGCTCACATGACTGCTCACCAGTCAGAATTACTGAGATCTGGGCTTGATAATTTTCTAATGATCGGTGATGTCTATAGAAGAGACGAGATCGACTCAACACATTTTCCTGTTTTCCATCAAGTAAGTTGATACACAAACTCATGGTTGTTTTCCTGAGGTGCAGGCAGTGCCTATAAATCTGCAATCTATTATAAATTTCATGGAGGTTCGTCAGTTTTGGGAGTTTAAAATTTGGGTCATAGGGTGTCAATTTCAATGAAATTTTTTCTAAAATACCCCATGCAAGCATTTTTAGCACACATTTGCTTTGTATATTATCCCACCAATAGCTTGTTTCACCGATTCAAAGATACTCCACATAACTATCAGAAATTGCATGTTCATTCTTCACTGCAGCATTTCTGTTTCATGCTTCTTGTGTCATACCTACCCAACTTTAACTACTTTAGTGTAAGAACTGGAATTACACTGTAGATGTTATAATATTTAATCAGCTGTCTAAGACATGGTGGCACAAGCAATTTACTAAACATATCTCTATACATGGCAAAGACAAAACAGTTCAGTACCTTTTCTATCTCTATTAATTTGTCAGCTGAGGGTCTTTTTTTCCCCCACTTTCAATGTAGAGTGTACGCCTTTATTTAGATGTCTCTCTTTGTCATTATTTCATATTACCTATTTCTTACTATTTAGAATTCATATCAGTTACATATTGTTCCTATGCATTGAAACGTTGATACAGACAGAAGAAATGTCAAGATTCAAAATGAAAGAGAAGATGTAGTGCAATTCTGTACGCAGCCTAATAGTCTGTCGTTTGTTGCAATTTGAATTGACTTACTCTCGCCTAATTATTATTGGCTGTTTTAAAAAAGTGAGTATGGTCATATTTCGACAGCTTGGCAACTACTAGTACATTTGAATTTGCTTAAAAAAAAGAAACAAAGGTCATTTGTTTCTTTTACGCACATATGAATGTGTGTATTAGTAAATTGTTTGTGCCAGCTTTCCATTCCCTTATATTCAAATTTATACATTATTATAACCGTTACATTATTAAGTTGCATTACCTTAAAAAAAATTTTTAAATATTGTTTTTAAACTTATATATAGCCCAATACAGATACAGAAACCTGATCAATGTATCTCTTGCTTAAACAGTGTTTGAATAACTTCCTGTTAAATTTTCCAGGTAGATGGATTGAGGTCCCAGCGTAGAAATCAACTTTTTGCTGACAATGACTTGGACATATTTGAACCTTCGTATGATCCAAACCATCCACAACATTTTACAAACCACATAGAAGATCCGACAAAACAAAGTTGTCATTCATTAGAAGCTGTTAAACTGATGGAGCATCAATTAAAAAGTCATCTAATAGGATTAGTTAAAGAACTGTTTGGTGATAACATACAACACAGATGGGTAGACGCATACTTCCCGTTCACTCATCCGTCTTGGGAGTTGGAAATTTTCTATAATGCCAGCTGGCTGGAGATTTTGGGATGTGGTATTGTCAGAAATGAAATACTAGTCGAAACCGGCTCAAAACACAATATAGCTTACGCTTTCGGCTTAGGCTTGGAAAGATTAGCTATGGCTCTATATAAAATACCAGACATTAGATTGATGTGGAGTGACGATTCAGGATTTTTAAGTCAATTTCAAGGAAAACAGTTGAATGCAAATATAAAATACAAGCCTGTATCAATGTATCCTCAATGTACGAATGATATATCATTTTGGTTGCCAGCAAATTTGACGATAGAGAGTTTTTCCAACAATGATTTTTATGATATAGTCCGTGATGTCGGAGGCGATATTATCGAACAGGTAAATTGACCAGTTTGTATTAACACTGGTGTTTTATTTATATACTAGCGATCCGCCTGCAGCTTCGCTCACGTGGAATTCGTTTCTTACGCTTAGTCAACATATATTAAAAGGAATGGCCATCATACAACAATAGGGTATGTTTCTAATATTAAACATGTTATATTTATTAAGAAAATATAACAATAGACTTTATACAATAACAAAAATAATTAAAAAAAATATATAAGTTATTAAAATTTTATCTCTGTTATAGTTCGCATCCAATTTTATGGCGGATCAGAATACAACGCTAAAAGCGTGCTTGCGCAGGCACCTAAAACTGGTTACTACGACGCGACTTGTGCCTATGTTCACACCCGCCATATAATTTGATAGCTTTCCGCCCGCGGCTTCGCTCGCGTGGACTACACAGTTATACCGGGACAGTTAAAGGAACGCGACGTTCTAGAACATTGTAACACTTTCTAGAACATTCGGAAACTTTTTCATAAAATCCCGTGTAGCCATTTTAGCATGAAGAATAGCTAGGTATCTCACAAGTTGGTTCCAAAATCAGTCAGCCGTTTTGGAGATTAGCTCGAATAGACAGATGGACGTACATACAGACATACAAAAAGTAGTGTATGCCACTTTTGACCATTTCCTTTCCATATCTTTGAAGTTTCATCAAAATCAGTTTAGCCGTTTTGGGGATTTGCTCAAATGGACAGACAGACAGATAGTATTATTTTATACATATAGCCCTATAGCCTTCCTCAATAAATAAACTATCCAACACAAAAAGAATTTTTCAATTCAAACCAGTAGTTCCTGAGATTTGCGCGTTCAAACAAACAAACAAACTCTTCAGCTTTATAATATTAGTATAGATTAAAACTGTATCTTCTTGCATAACGAAATTTAACATTATTTTGAATGACCTGATGTCACAGTTAAGTACGCCGTGCGGTATTACCTTCTCTAACAGGGCATTTTAAAAATTTATAACTTTGTTATTGATTTGTTAATTTAAATTATTTCACTATTATGATATAATAATAACGTATATATCACAACAACGTCTAGACCCCAAATTAAGCATAAGCTTGTGTTTTGGGTACCAAGCGAAGACACCACATATAACAACCAAGACCTGATACCATTTAGAAAACTCTTAACTATAAAATATTTAAAAAAAATTGTCATCTACTCCATTGAATTAATTTTAGTTTCATTAATTTCAGACCTTTCGTACATATATTACGCAATATGGCCGTATTTTACCATTGTCATTGTAGTATTTTGATGAAATTTTTTTATGTTTTCAGGTACAGCTGAAGGACAAATTCATACATCCTAAAAATAAGAAGCAAAGTTTATGCTACAGCATCGTGTATCGACATCTAGAAAGAACATTGAAACAAGAAGAAGTGAACCGCATACATAAAGAAATAGAGAAGGCTCTCGTTGAAGCATTTAATGTTACAATTAGATAAAAAACTAAATACCTAGTTATTAAATTATTTAAATTGCAATAGTTTCTTTTGTACCCTAACCAAAAAAGTACACAGTCACTCAAAATTCTATAGAAAGAGCTATGCTTGGAGCTTCTCTGCAAAATGGAATTCATAAGAAGAAATTGAAGACCTGGAATCAATATAACATACAGAATTAGGGAGTAGAAGTGGCAATGGGGGTCACATTGCTTACAGAACTGATAACCTGTAGAAGGTTCTCGAGTGATGACCACCATAACATTGTAATGTGGAACGCCAGCCACTATGAAAACTGACTACAAAGGGCTGCTTATTGTTAACAGATTTGCTAAGACTATTGCTGAAGATTTGATGACTGGTGGCCGAGATGTACGACGCAAAGAAAATATTAGCACATTATCCTACAGATAAATACGCATAATAATAATACGTGTGACATCCCACACAGCTTGTGTTCTGGGGTACTAGACAACTCTGATATAGATGCTTAAATTTTTTTTTAATTTAATTTTTTTTACAAGGATTTTGTCGCTTGGCGACAATATCAGCCTTTTATATTACACAAAATACATAATTGCTAAATGATAAAATAATAACTAGAATATAATGATAACTATGCTCCTAGATTGTTTCTCGCCTTTCCTCAATCAAGGTTTTGGCGAATTTATAGAGCATCCCGGCCTCTGAAGAACACGAAGAAGCCAGGATACTGTTATAGGTGCTTAAATATTCTTTATAGTTATATATCTTTACACCCAGACACGGAACAAATAGACATGATCATGCACACAAACATCTGTATCGAGCGGGAATCGAACCCGCGACCCTTGGCTCCGCAGTGAGAGACTCTAACCGATCGGTCAGTCATCACCAAATTTTTCGTGTTTCTAGAAACCTTACCCTACATCTATTGCGTGTGGTTTCCGCACTTCGTTCTTAATATGGACCATTGTACGTGAGCCATGGTGGCCGTCATTCCATCCAGCCCACCTCCCTCCAGAAGCGAATCAGTTCTCCCATTCTACTCAGGGCATCCGCAAGAGACCTTGGTGATCCAAGTATTTCTTTCCGGATTTGGGTGATGCCTGTGCACTCAAGAAACAAATGTTTCTTCAGTTTCCATGCACGCCCTACACAGAGGACTAGCCGTGATACCTATCATATGAAAGTGTTTATTAAGTGAGCAGTGGCCTATGATGGTTCCGACTACCAGGCGCAGACTTCCCCTGTACTTTACCCTACATATTCACGTTTTGTTTTGCTGCTGAAAAATCTTTTAACGTGTTTTCAATCAAGTTTGGTAATGTAAAAGAAAATTTTAAAACATGTCGATGTGTAAATGTTACCATCAATTTAAATGTGAAACTCATCAAAATAAGAGTTCTAAAAGTATGAACAAATACAAGAAAATACAAAATTATGTTTTTGGGTTTGAAAATGACTAATTTATATCATAATATCTTCTGTGTTCAGACCACAGACCAGACTTGATTATTTACATTTCTAAATAGAGCCACAAGATATAAGACAGCAAAAAAAAAGCCAAACTTTTATATGCTTGCTGTGGATGTGAATTAAAACCGAACATTTAGATTATTGATGTTCTTTGAGGCCAACTCCTACACATGTAAATAAAGGGACAGACATGTGCTATATTTATATAATTTATTAATATTACTATATATTCATAAATGGTAAATATAGCTTTTTTAGGGTTCCCTAGCCAAACGGCAAAAAATGGAACCTTTATGATTGCATACTGTCCGTATGTTACAGCAATTTACTCAGAGACTATTGGCGCTGTATGGATGAAACAGCTTTTTGATATACAACACTATGTTTAACTTAAGGCTATAAAATTACCATAAACATTCATTCCGATTATATAACCATTCACTGTGCTTCGTACCACACTCTTGGTTGGTTTTTTTATTTTATAATTTTTATTTAACAATTTTTTTTTCTCTAGAATATGAACAATTTACTCCTAATGCTCTGGTTTTATAAATAACTAGCGACCGCCCGCAGCTTCGCTTGCGTAGACTACAAATTCCTGTTATAGGTACTATTAACGGTCGAGATGGTTTATACGTACTTTTTGCTGGAACCAATTTTGGTCACACCCATTCAAACTTTCAATCTTCATTCCTCTTCCACCCTTTAAAAAACCGATACAATTTTTCATCTCCCGTTTCCCACTCTTAAAATGTGAAAATCTAAAAACCCTGAAACACGTCATTATTTAAGTCCCTCCATTTCCATCCTTAAGTTTGAAATTTCTAAAAAAGCCTTTCTTAACTTTATAATGCTCACGTTATAAAATAAACTTATGTTCCAATTTTAAGCTTCCTAGACTTATTACTTTCGGCTGTACGTTGCCAGATCAGTGAGGACAAACGACAGACAGATAGACAGACAGACAAACACAAAAAGTAGCTTATGACACTCTTGACAACCTTCTTTCACGTCTGCAAAGTTTCATTAAAATCTGTACAGCCGTATTGGAAATTAGCTCGAATAGATAAAATTGAATTGAATAGACGTACAAACAGACCGACAAAAAGTAGCTAATGTCAAATATCTTGACAACCTTCTTTCCCGTCTGTAAAGTTTCCTTAAAATCTGATTAGCCGTTTTGGAGATTAGCTCAAATAGACAGATACACGTACAGACAGACGGACAAAAAGCAACATTTGTTAGTTTTAACGACCTTCTTTTCATATTCATTGATGTTTCATTTAAATAGGTTTAGACATATGGACGTACAGACAGACATACAAAAAGTTCTGTATGTCACATATGGAAAGGGTGTAGTCAAAAGATTACATCCTGTTATATGTGTAAAGTTTCATCAAAATCGGTTAAGCCGTTTTGGCCGAAGCCGATTTGCTCGAATAGACAGACAGTTCGTTTTCATGTATATTGCCTATAACTCTCCGCTAGAATCAGGCTATCAAAGGCAAAAAGAATTTTTCAAATCGGACTGGTAGTTTCAGAGATTAGCAAATTCAAACAAACAAACAAACGAACGAACCAACCAACCAACAAACAAACAATCAATCATCAAATCAATCAGCGCGCGCGACGGAAGCTCTCAAAAGGAATATTTTTTCCCGTTTTGCAACATTTTTCATTGATGCTCCACTCCTATTGGTCGTAGCGTGATGTAGTATAGCCTTCCTCAATAAATTGACTATCCAACACAAAAATAATTTTTCAATTTGAACCAGTAGTTCCTGAGATTTGCGCGTTTAAACGAACGAACGAACGAACGAACCAACCAACCAACAAACAAACAAACAAACAAACAAACAATCAATCAATCTATCTATCAAACAAACAAACAATTTCTTCAGCTTTATAATAAGTATTTCTATTATATAGATTAATAGATTATAAGATAATAAGATATTACTAAAAACCGTATCAAAGTCTATTGGTTTGGAAGTAAAAAGTTAACGAACAGAGGCAGACAGCGAATTTATTTTCTCCCGCTATAGTTTTTAAATTTCAATAAAAACTGTTAAGATATTAATTTAAATTGTATGATGTAAAGAGCAATTATAATATGCATGAAATGCTTAAGACAACTAACGTATTTAATTTGATAAGGATTAATATCACGTTTAAAAAACATCTTCGCAAATAGTACATTATGTTGAACAAATTTGATTGTCATAAAAAAGGTTATAGTAAGTTAACCTTAAAAGATAGGTACACATATGCTGTCGCGGACTTTTGGTTAGAACTATTAAAGGCGTACAATTCCGTAATACATGATTTTTGCTTAACATCAACTGTTTACGCAGCGCGCGCGACGGAAGCTCTCAAAATGAATATTTTTTCCCGTTTTTGCAACATTTTTCATTGATGCTCCACTCCTATTGGTCGTAGCGTGATGTAGTATAGCCTATATAGCCTTCCTCGATAAATGGACTATCCAACAAAAAAATTTTTCAATTCGAACCAGTAGTTCCTGAGATTTGCGCGTTCAAACAAACAAACTCTTCAGCTTTATAATATTAGTATAGATAGTATGATTATACACCTATGTTGAACTACAATTTTCTATTTAAAAAAGAACAATTCTATCAAATTCAGTTAGTTTGTGGTTCTTGTATTATAGACATACAAACGTTTTTGGGTTAGCGATGTCAGTCGATTTCAATATTGGCGGACCCAGCGGTTCTAACCAGCGGTACTAAAAATTGCGCTGCGCCAACGCACCCATCTCCACTCGATTGACTGTAGTAAGTTTATAAAAAAGCTTTGTATGTATTGTCACCTAGTAAGAATTAAGATTTTAGAACTCTCAAGATTAAGGAAATAGTTTATCCCTACACCGTAGAGATTGTCTACAAAAAATGAAACAACTTAAAACTTTATTTTAAAATATTATTGTAATTCAGTTCTGAGTATTTACAATGAGTTAAATTGAAATTGAGCAGTAATCGTAGTTCCAAAAGTCGCAACTGACTGCCGTGGCAATTGACTATCATTTGGAAAATATTATACACATCTTACCTATAGATAAATTATTATACAAGTAGGAACTACGTAGTCAACATCAAAACATTTACTATTTATTCAATAATTATTTACAAAATAAAACTGCAATTTTGATTGAATTTTTACAATCATAGTAATCTTCAATAACATCAGCGCTATCTGGTGGGGTAAATGGTAAGCTCGCTTCCCATTACTTAATTAACTACGTAACTATTTTCTAACAATCACAGCTGTTAAAGTAAAACTATACAATATTTTTTTAAGATTAAAAACAAATAAATAAAGTCATTAATAATAATTTATTAGAGGCGGCTTCTACAAAAACGTGGTCTCTAATATGTGGATGTACTTCGTGCAATATTTTTGAAAGATAGTAAATATGGACACTAATCCATAAAAATATCGAATTATGAATTATCATAACCATAACATACAGAACTGTGAAATCAATTATATCACAAACAAAATATTCAGAAATATTCACTAACATTACTTATAGTTAGCGCCAAATTTCTTGATCGCTCTGAAGTCGACGTGGGAAGCGTCACAGTATAAATAAATAAGTATTACCGCGGCCAGAGCAGACCCAGCACCTGCGCAAAACCACACCCGCATCGATTACAGAGGGTACAGTACATTTGACACTATCTCTAAGAAAACCTATGAAATGGCCAATTATTGCGTTTTTAGTTGGTGTATTATGCGTATAGGGCGCTGATGGGCTGCCACGGTTTTGCAGTACATCCAACATATTTGTGGAAGCGTATATTGATCGTTTCGCAGAAATCACGAAAACGATTCGTATCCATGTTAAATGCGTGCTTGGCAACACCATCAACAGCGTTCTATATACCGAACCAGCGAACCAGTGTGACTTTCCAATATGTGAGCGTTGGATATGTCTACACACGGTCAACCAGACAGCTCCTTTGTACCATAATAATCTCGTGTATATTTAGATTTCAAGTAACTCAATTTTATATACCTATGGACTAAAAAAAATTTTTTATTAATGTCAGTCTATACATACGACTTAATATTTCGTCCTTTTGGCCATATAAAAAAATTATTACATTTTGTATAACAATCAAACTGATTTTTTTTAAATACATATTTATTAGTACACATGTAGTCTAATTAGTATACATAATTCGTATTAAATTCCCTGACTTTCCTTAACAATTTTTCAAAATTTCCATAACCAACTACATGCATTCTAAAGAATAATAAAAATGTATAGTTTTGAAACATATGCTTCAATTTTTTAGTATTTTTTTGAAATTACATAATGTAATTCGCTCTACTCCATTAAAAAGAAAACTAAAAAAGGGTAATCTAATCATGACCAAAATTACGTCATAATGTAGTGCCCTCCATTAAAAAAAAAAACATACAAGTAAACATAATTTTGATTTAAAGTACCTACGTCATAACATAGCTGTTCACTCTATAAAAAGGAAAACTAAAAAGGTGTAATCTAATTGCCACCAAAAACAATGTCACAATATAGGTCACTTCAAACCTGGAAAAGAAAGCTTTAATAGTCTGGATTAAAGGTTACACTGTTATATCTCTCATATTACAATCACTGGAAAATTTTGGAACACAGTGTAAAATCTCAATTTTTCCCTGACTTTCCAGGTAGCTCCTCAATTTCACTGACTTGCCCTGACTACCTTGAGCTTCTGACTATTCCCTGGCTGTTCAGAAAGCGGATATCCTATTTGAAAACAGTACATCGATACAAGCATTTACATACAAAAAATTGTTCATTTACAGTCAAAAAGCTTAAATTGGTCACAGTATACACATATATATGTTTAAATAAACAGTAATATCGTTACATCAAACTATACACTATACCTGCATGTGGATGCATCACCAACGGTCATTGTCAATAATGCACCAAAGACTGAGACGTGTCTGTAACACAGTACAAAAACCTTGTCTCAGTTACTTAAGTATACTGTTCTGTTATCTTTACTTGCTCAAAATGACATTCTCGAGTCTTTACGTATAAAACGTCGAATTTGATTCCCGGTTTCCAACACGACAATACTAAAATGCAGATTTGTTGAGCGACTCGCTTCTTCTTCGCAACTTGAGTCGCTTTCATCTAGAATTCAATGTACGATCTTCAGAGTCTGTTCCTTCATCACCAGTGGTATTATCAGTAAAATGAAATTGTTCATAAGATGATGTAGATCCCATCACATCGTCACTCTCATATTCACTGGAAAGCAGTTGTTGGACATCATTACTGATTTCGCAGTTTGCTGTTGAAGTTGATGCTACAGGATTTTCACCGAGTTCTTTTTGAACATTTGGATTTGATTTTTGACCATAGTTTTGACATTTTATCATCGATTCCTGAGAATTTTCCGGGTCATTTTTTCTTTGAACTTTTTTCGCAAGCGGTTCGTCATCAGAAGAATCATCTAAGTACGTTATTTTTCTTTTAACGCGTTTTCTTTCTGATTTAGGAATGTTACGTAAACGTTTTTGTTTCTGTGAACTGCCCGAGTCCGAATCAGAACTGTCTACGAGATACTCCTCTTCCATCGGAGCGTCAGAATCTAAAAGATCGATTTTCGCTTCTATCTTCGCTTTTGATTTTTTCAAAATTTTTAACTTTTGTTTATCAAGCACCAGTTGAGTGGATGGTGGTAAATGCATTGTCTCGTCGCAAATAGTAATAGATTTTATATTTCTTAATTTTGTCCGATTTAAAATAGATGGCATATGTTTATCTAAAACTAAATTAATAATTCTCTGAGATTGTTCTTTGCGTCGCCTGTACTGCTTGACATTACCTTTGTTTCTATTGACCACAGGTAATGGTGCGATTTCTTCAACACTGTCATCATCTGACTCTATAAGCGGCACAGGGCCAACATTGACTCTATATGACGCCTGGCGTATTGGATTTTTGATTTTTCTCAAGGGAGGGGCGGAGGTCTGGCTTATAACCTTTACAATTTTATTAGATGGGTCTTTATAGGTACGTACCACTCGGTAAGCAGTTAGCTTGTTCGGCGAAATCGATGTATTAAATTCATTTAAATACAGTTCATTCGTATTTGTCGTTGATTCAGAAAGAGAGATTGTCTCTGTAGTATATGTAGATGGTTGCTTCTCTGGGCTCGTGAAAATATCATTAGAGGAGATTCCCGACATTTCCATTAGGTCAGACAAAATTGAATTTTTTGAACTGATTCTGGGCGATGCATTTTCTCTTTCGCCAAGAAAGCTTTCAGATAAAGTAGCAAATTGTTTTACTTTTAATAAACTTCTTGATGTGATCGGTGTTTCGTTGTGTTTTTCCCCTTCATCATTTTCAGTTGCATCACTATTGGACTTATCAATGGCATTACATTCGTCGGCAACTATTGAATTTGTATTTTTAGCAATTGGTAAGCTATTGGCATCTTTAACAATTTCAACATTATTCCTTTCTTCAATACTTTCTTCAAGTTCATCTATAACGATCACAGTGTCCGTCACGGTTGTAGAGGGATTCCGATCAGAAGAGGTGGATGTTATTAGCTGTTTTATTTCAGTAGAATTTTCTTTTTCAATTTCAGATACATCTTGGCTAATAATTGAATGTCCTGCTATATCTAACGAGTTGTCTCTACTTTGTGTGACTTCTACCCCAGATATTAATCCACCGTCAAAATTTGTAGCTGAATTTAAAGATTGGTCATTGGCAGACGTATTTATTTCATCTGATAGAGATTTTTCGCAACTATCTGAATTTGATGTCTGTGGAACGTCGGTCTCTGTACTATTAAAAGAGTTAAACTGATTCTGAGCAAATGAAACGATATACTTAATATTGTCTAACTCTTTTGTTGAAAACTCACATCCATGCTCTGTATAAGGCATTATTTCGTTATTAGGCAATAATACCAGATGTACGCCATTTGGTAAAATTGGCCCATTATTTGAATCATCTATTTTATAGGACAATATGTTTTGAACATTAGTATTATCACTATTGTTTACGCTTTGGTTATCTTCAGATGACAATGTCGTTGTTGTATCTTCAGGAGATAGATGAACTTGCATACCTTCACCATCATTGTCAACACGTAATGAGTAAATTTTTGTTCCTTTTGCAGTTTTTGAACTAGATTCAATGTGTTTATTTTCATCGTTAATTAGTAACGGCACAGCTGATCGATTTGAACTCGATATAAACGATTTGTAATCTGATATATTATTCTCGAATAGAAATACATTTTTTGAATTTAAAATATTTTCACACTTAGAGTGACCATTTCCATCTTCTTTTGATGCGAGAACAGAATTGAGATTTATGATTTTTGTCTTTGTTTTGTCTGCATGCGTAATGTTTTGATTCCTAGGACATGATGCCGCAATAACTCGAAAATTTGGTTTTTTAGGTGATATATCTGTTTCGTCATCCGATAAAACAATGCACTCCGATATGTCTGTATTTTCATTATCATTATGTTTCATTTCAGCATGATTCGTATTTTCAATATCTCTTACATCGATTTTTTCCGAATTTTGGCCATGTTCGTATAGATTAACACAGTTATCCAATCCTTTTAGGTATCCTTGTGGAATCTTCACAGTAGGATACAAAATTCTACAACAACATGTACAAGTTATTTTACATCTATGTGGTCGTATGCCAGAAATGTAAGAGCCGTTGCTTTTGATAGCATATTCAGAAAAGAAACAGCAATATTTTCTTCTCGGTTTTCTAGGATTACGTTTCACAAGAGTCGATGTTTTTTTAATTTTTTCAGCAATTTTTTTTCCAGCAATTTTTTCTCTCACAATACTAGTTAAAGGACTCGATGTTTTAGGTTCATCAAATTTTTCATCATTTCCATCAGTACGAGCCACAGTTTTATTTTGTGCAAGAGGCTTAGTCTTTTTAACTGGTAAATCGCCGCAGCCCAACGCGTAGAACATTTTGTTCAGAGAATCCATTGCCAAATTACCGTCTAATAAAGTGTTAGTAGGTCTATAGTGTCCAACTGACCATGGGACTATTATAGGCGGTTTTCTTTGTTTAGGTACTTTATTTTTTTTCTCTAAACTAGAACTCCCATTTTTTGCACAATTGACTTGTGATTCCTTAGACTTGGCAACACTACTTTCAATTGGTAATAAAGGAATATTTTGTGGTTTTTCAATTGTATTACCACAATTTTGTACTTGAGATAAAGGAATATTTTGTGGTTTGTCAGATGTATTAGCATAAATTTGTGCTAGTGTTGAGGAAACATTTTGTGATTTTTCAGTTGCATCAGCACAATCTTGTGCTTGTAATGAGAAAACATTTTGTATTTTTGTAAACATATCAACAGTATTTTCGATTTGCGATGGAAGAACATCTTGTGATTTTGAATAAATATCAAGACTATTTGGCACCTGTAGTTGAGACACATCTTGCGGTGTTATTGACATACTAGTAACAGTTTGCTCTTGGATTTGAGGAACACCTGGTGGGTTCGAACCCACATAAGAATTATGTAGCGATTGGATTGGTGAAATGTTCTGCGGTATTGCAGACAAACCAGAGCTATCTTGCACTCGCATTGGAGAAATCTCAGCAGTTAACAGATGTTTATTTATCCGCTTAACTGTTATTATGTCGTGTAAATCTACTTTTTTCTTTCTGCGCTCAACAAGCAACGTTCGCTCGTCATTAGTTTCATTTCGGTCTGGTTTAAATTGTCCTCCAACGTTTTGCAATAACTCATCTAAATTGATAGTTTCTTTGTCCACTAAGCATTGCGCAGGCATTGCCGAAGGAGTAATAGAACTAAACTGCACATTTTTCTCAACTTTCGTTTGTGACTCTGAAGTACCTGTGGTATCTAAAAGTATGCCACCATCGACTAAATTATATTCAAAACTTTTATGAAGGTCTATAGTAACCGGTTGGCAGAGTTTCAAAAACTGCCTGTTGCGCGCTAAAGTACAAAAACCGACAGACAAACGTTTCAATTTTGTATTGAAATCTGGATTTTTACAAAGCTGTACTGTAGAATATTCACGGGCTCGTGGTTTTTGAAATAGAGGATTTGATAAATGCAGTTTCGAAATTTTCATATCCATTGGCAGATATTCGCAAATTTCTTTGCGACAACCTTCTTTGTTGACACCATCGACTTGAGACAACTTTATTATATCATTAGCATTTTTGTCATCGTCACTATGGAATTCTTTTTCGTTCTCAACAAAAACATCAATGTCGTTTCTAAGATTAACCGATTTTCTACTAACAGGCTTACTTTCTGAAACTATTTCCTCTAAGATATTTTTTACATTAATTGTTTCATTTTTGATAAAATGTTTTAAAACAGTCATTTTGTCTAGGTTTGTAGTATAAACGACTGGCAACATAAGTAATTTCAGGTCAAATTTTGCTTGATTGAATTCTTCAAAACTTTCTGCTTCACATTCATTGTCCTGCAATTGTTCTTCAGGATTTGTTTCTTCTGAAAATAAAAATAAGAAATTAGAAGTCAAAAGGCCATCAAACCAAGATTTAAAAATGATAAGGCAATTTTAGAGAACAACATATTAGGTTAGGGAGTAAGTCTTCTCGTAATTTGTATGAATGAAATTGTAACTGTTTGTTGACTGATTAAAATACCATTACAAAAGTTACATTAAAAAAAACAAGTGTGTCCCGCCATTATTCAATTGTTTTTCTTTCCAAGAAAATGAGTAAATCCAACGAAGAAATTCGATGCACTTTGAAATTTTGTTACAAAAAAGGAAAAAAATGTGAAAGAAACCGCGAAAAAAAGATTGTCCCGTTTATGGATCTAATGAAGTGTTAGTTAGTTATTACAAAATTGGTTTAAGCGTTTTCAAGGAGGAAATTAAAATTTGAAAATATAGTACGCTCTGATCACCCTGTCATGGAAACAGTTGATGCCATTCATGAAAAACGAGAGAAAGATCTACACATTAGTAGTCATGACAATGCTGAGTAACTGGGCATTGACTACATAACAGTTTTGACTTATTTGAAATTTTGTTAGGTATTCAAAGGCTCGATGTTTATGTGCCATACAAGCTTACTGAAACAAACCTAATGAACTAATACTCATTTGTGATTCTCTATTAAAACGTAATAAAAGCTTACAATTTCATTAAAAGATTGATCATTAGTGATGAGAAGTGGCTCACTTAAGATAAAAACGTAAAAAAAATATGGTAAGGCAGTAAATGATAGCTTACGTAGGTACGGAGTTTAACCGAAAACCATTGTATTGAGATCAAATTTTTTTAAACATGATAGTACTGAGCTTACACAAATATATAAATTTGAATGGACATGTTTGGATATCGTAGGCAAAGCCTTAACTAGAACGAAAACCGGATAAATAAAAGGAGCATATAAAACATAACACGAAAAAAGGTTAATCGATTACGCATTCTGTGCACGAATTGTATCACGGGCGATAGTAAATTAATTTGAATAGTATGCGGGTTTTAACATGAGCCACCGTTATTTTTTCTGTTATGTAAGTAAATAAAATATTAAAAGCTCAAAACGCTTAAAAACAATTATTCACATAATTACCTTTTACACAATTGGAATCGTATTCATTTGAATCAAATTCGTAACTTTGTCCAGTTGTTACATTTTCCGTTTCCATTACTTGTATATCATCAAAATCGTCCTCAATGATTTCAATACCATCGTCTACAAATTCTAAATTTGCCGTTGTTATCGACTCGGTGAACAAATCATTATTTTCTGAATTCAGAATTTCTGTCTTTACAAACTCTGTTTCTTCGACTTTGATTGGTGAATACTCATCGTCAATTCTTGTTACTTCATGGTCAGTTCTTTCAACTTCATCAGTTTTCTTAACTTCTTCATCATTTCTGTTAGTTTCATCATCAGTTCTTTTAGCTTCATCATCAGTTATTTTAACTTCATCATCAGATATTTCAACTTTATCATCGGTTTTTTTAACTTCATCATCAGTTATTTTAGCTTCATCAGTTCTTTTAACTTCATCATTATTTATTTTAGCTTCAACATCAGTCCTTTTAACTTCATCGTCAGTTCTTTCAACTTCATCATCGATTATATTGACTTCCTCAACAATAGTAAAAGACGATTGTTTATTAGGCGACATAGATGCATCATTAAATAGGTCAACATTTGTTTCTTCTTCGTATTCCATATCTATTTCCTGTTTTGGAACATCATTTAGCGGTATTGGTACCTCGGCAATGTCCAGTGGATCATATTCTACGTCTAAGATTTCTTTTTTTATAGTTATATCTATTTCTTTTTCAGTATCATGTAAGTCTACATCAGTATCATGTAAGTCTACAAGAGCAGGAATATCTTCTTCAATAGGCACATTCATTTCAATGCTTTCACCCAATTCATTAGTTTCGATTGCAATATTAGTTTCATCGAAAGTTACTATCGATTCTGCATTTTCACATTTTTTTTCGATTTCATCGTTCTCTGAATCTTGGTCGTCAAGAACGACAGTTTCAAGTTCTGGTTCTAGCAATATTATATCTGGATCATCAGCTGCAAATATGAAAATTATTTGAAATTGTTATCAATTAAAAGTATGAAATAAAACATGAAGGCACAAACTTACTGTTCGACGGCTCGCGAAGTTTTTGATATCTACTTTCCTGAAATATAAATATGAAAATTATACATCATTTGATAATTGACTTTGCATCTGATAATTTAACAATAAGCACTTAGAATTTGAAATATTAAAAAAAAGACAGTAAAAATGCCACAGGGTAAAAAATAAAAATTTAAAAAACCCCCGACACAAAAAACTAACCTTTAAAAAGTGTAAAATAATACAAGTTTGTTCATTGTCTAATGATTTTTGATCCTTAAAAGCGTCGGGGACCGCTAAGTAAACTTAAAATACCTAATAATTAACGGTCCCAAACGCTTTTAAGGATCAAAAATCATTAGTTTTTTTTTTGTGTTAGGGGTTTTTTAAATTTTTATTTAATTTTTATTTCAAAATTTTTAAACTTTTATTTAGTTAAACCAATTCATACATGATCAGACAAAAAATATTTTTTAAGTTTTTAGTTTTTATTTAGTTAGTTAATATTCATCATTCCCTTTCAATATAGTGTACATTATGCTTTCATTTGCTACCCATATTGAGGGATTTGTGAAAAAAATGTAATTCCCCATTTTGTAGCGGTGGCCATCTTCGATTTGAAATTAATCATGGTGTATAGTATTCTACTAGTCAAGTTTTTTCATGTGATGCCCATATTGATGGAGTAGTGAAAAAAATTTAATTCACCATTTGGTGCTGGCGGCCATCTTGGATTTGAAATTTGTCATAGTGTATGGTATTTTACTAGTCAAGCCCTTTTATTTGATACCCATATTGATGGAGTAGCGAAAAAATATGATATCTGCCATTTTGTGGCGGCGGCCATCTTGGACTGATTTTCATCAAACATAGCTAAGAACACTCCCCACTAATTCACCTTTCATATAAAAGAATCCGCAACCAAATCGGTTCATCCGTTTGAGAGCTACGATGCCACGGACAGATACACAGATACACACACAGGTCAAACTTATAACACCCCTCTTTTTTCGTCGGGGGTTAAAAAGGTGGGTTCACGCGTCTGAATTCGACCTTGGTAAAATAATATTCGCATTTAGAATCGTATGAGATTGCGAGAGAATCTACCAGGGTACAGTGTATCCGCGTACATGAGGAACAGGTTCGAAAATAACTGTTTTTGGAAACATAATAACTAGTTTTTTGAAAAAATTAATATTATTTAGAATCTTCACGAAGCAAAAGTTTCTTATAAGATTTAAATAATAAAGTGGAAAGCGCAAATTTATAAAAAATAAGTTTTACAAGCCTGTAGATTGACTAGGTGATATATGTTGGAAAATCTGGCTCGAAAAGGGCTAAAATTATGTCACAGAGATACGGGAATTGTGATATTAGTTCCATCTTCTTTTTGTTTAAGCTCTTGTCTTGTAATCACATGGAGTAAGAAAACAACTGGATACTATCCAATCATTTAGACTGAACCACTCATTAGATAATAAACTATAGAAATTACTCACAAATTCCTCTAACATCGCAATCTTCCCTTTTCCCACTAATTCTTTCCAAGTAGGATAATCCTTTGTAATTATATGCGGATATCTGAAAATAGTATAATTAAAATAGTATTTAAATAGATGAAATCATGTATCAGTTTAAGATATCCATCATTAAAAACTGCCATTTTTTAAGAATAAAGCAGTAGGAAAACGAGTACCTAAAACAGAGAGAGTTTTCACAAAGTAGATTAGACGTAAGCCATGCAGGCGCAGCCGCTATCGTAACCTAGTTTGTAATAATAGCATGCGTTTGAGTCTGTCTTTGCCCGTCTTTTAGTTTTTCTAGCTTGTCTAATCCTAGAGAAGTGATAGTAAGTTTACTTAGCGGTTATTATTCCTGTCTTTTTAGAGTTGGTTTTTTAGAGGTACGTACCCAAAGGGTAATTATTATTACAAAGACTATGCTGTCCGTCCGTCCGTCTGTCACAGGGCAGTATAATCTGAACCGTAATAGGCAGACACTTGAAATTTTCACAGAGTGTGTTTAACTATAGCCGCTATAACGACAAACAATAAAAATTAAATAGGTTCCCCCCATACAGGAAACTTAATTTTTCGACGTTTTTGGTGACTGGTGGTTGTGATATCATTGCTTACACTTGAAATTTTCATGAAGTTTGCACTACTATAGCCGCTAAATCAATAAACACTAAAAATAAAATATAGTTAAAAATTTCAGGGGGTCATTATAATAGAAACATGTTTTTCAAATTGCACTGTGGTACGAATCCTTCGTGTGCGTATCTGACTCGCACTTGGCCGGTTTTTTTAATGATATATAACCCAAAGGCGAGCGGCAAGAAGGCTGAACAAAATCGAATTCGGAGTTTTTTTAAAATGGCGCACGTGGAACATCGTGGTTTCTGACGATATTTTGAAAAAGCTCCACAATAACCGTACTACGCTGCCTATTCTTGTTATTTTTTTATTAAAAATACGAACAGAATATTCGACTCTGGCGAAATTGCTTTATATGCAGAGAACGCCATTATCTAAGAAGAAGAAGAAGAAACTCAAATTCCATTAGCCAATCACATGTCATAAATACTGTCACATGATTGGTCAATGCTTTTAAGTAGGCACCAGTTTTATTAGCCTCCTAACAACTCGCCGTATATTTGCCTGACCGATTGGCCGAGTGGTTAGCGACCCTAACTACGGAACTAAGTGTCGCGGGTTCGATTCCCGCCTGGGACAAATATTTGTGTGCATGAAGATATGAACATGTCTATTTGTTCCGTGTCTGGGTGTATAATATCTATACTTGTATATATTATAAAGAATATTTGAGTATGTATATCAGTTGTCTGGTACCCAAAATACCAGCTTTGCTTAGTTTGGGCACAGGTGTTTGGGACTAGACGGCGCTGTGTGTGGTATCCCAGATATTATTATTATTCATTTTTTTTTTCAAGAAAGGCAGTGGAAAATACCTCTTTGCGATGGCTTGTTCCAAAAGGTTGGGAGCCACTTCCCGGGCTTTCTCGATGTTTACCTCATTGCCTCTATAAGCCAGCCAGAAGTCACAGAATTTCGTTCTTGTCGACATTTTCAACTGATACCAGCGTTTCTGTAGTAACATCGGCGAAGCATACTTGTAGCCACTGATCGAAAAAGAAAACAAAGAAGAAGTTAATATATAAAGCCAATAAAATGAGCATATGTTAAAATTTATTTTAAATAATGTGACTCTATTCTTTTCATGAATCTGATATTTTCTTAGCATTCACACACGCGTGTATACTCAGACAATATTAATTGAATATTACCATTCATAAAACATGAACCTTTCACCATTACTTGAAAATTTGTATTTATTCAAAAATTTAAAAACTAGTGGTGGTGAAGAAGTTAACCAGCTGAAGCCTCGTGAAGACTGGAAATCTGGATTACTGGAATCTCTCTAATTTGAAACTTCAGATATTTTCTTTTATTTTTCAGTACAAAGAATAATAATAAGTTAAAATTTATCTACACCCGATATTGGGGTTAAAAGACACAGAATCTAAATTATAAACAATTTAATCTCTAGATATTAATATTTTTGTAATATTTCCACTGACTTTTTGTTATATTGTGTAGTAGCTGAAGCCCACGCCTCAGGAGCGATTGCCTTGTCCGGATCCTCGAGTTCGAATTTCTGCACCAACCCGAACAGTTGATGCAACACTTTAGGAATTTTTTGATCACCTTTTTTGTTATCCTATATGAAAATAAAAATAACCATGAATAGTCGTAAATATATTATATTATCAATAAATTCGAATAATAATTTGAAATTTTATTTGATTTTGAAATTCAGTATGGTTTTATGAAAGAAATAAATGTATTCCACTCATGGAAACACCTGTTATGACCTTGAAAGTCGTCGAGTGACTTAACACATTGAATGCCAGCTACGAGATATCTCGTAGCTGATTTCGTCTCAGATGCGACATACGAGATATATCGTAGAACTTCCGTGGCCATTTCTGAGTAAAACGTTTATTCTGGCACCATAAGGTCTACTGGAATGTGAACACTGGCACCTCAAATAAAACAAAATTTAAGTCAAAGTAAGATTATTAATTAGAAAACGCTTTTCAAAGAAATTAAAATAAGGCGGTCTTATTTTTTGTTTCATAGTACGAAAATTAGTCTTAATTCAAATTAGGAACATATTTAAGGAAAACCGTGGACTGTAAACAACCATAGATATCAAAGTATATTTCAACCATCATAAACAAAATAAAATTATATCACTATGCTTCATTAGCAGCTGTATGTACGAAAATATGGAGTCACACATAAAGCAGGTCTTCCAGGACAAACTGCGCACACATATCTCGATTGCTTGCTTTTTTTATTACGTGTACATTTACAAGATTCGGATGGCACAACCTTTTTTTTCTGTGAGAGGAATGGTATCTAAATTGTGAAACTACAGTAGTTGACAAGATGCTTCACGATTTCTTCTGTAAATTTTAGCAAGTGCATTTTAGATTCAGGATGTTTCTTTGGGATTAGTGCCCTTCCCGTATAAAAATCGAGCATATTTTGTAAAGGACAAGGGGCTCTTTTAGCATATGCATTTGTCATTCCATAAATCTAATCTATGAAGTTATCGCTGAAAAATATCCTGAAATCACCTGGAGTTGTAACTTCTGGAACATTGAATTATGCGTGACTAGTGAAGGCGAAATTCTGTGGCCTTGCTAAACCGAATGACCGCAGATTCTCGGGGTCACAAGAAGGTTGGTCTTGTACACCTGATAAAGTATTTTCAACATTAGTGGCAGACTTATTTAATGTTGTAGACGAAGCTTCGCTCTCATCATTATGCTCTGAGGGAACGTATTCATCTGAGTTACCTGCTGAGAAGTTACCTTCGCTTTCTGATTGCAACACTTGAATAATATCTTGATCATTTCGAATCGCATTACACAGTCTATTTTGTCGTCGCCGCATTTTGACGCAAATTTTACCTAGAAGCTAACGTACGAAATATCTCGTACAAGGGCACTGTTAGTTAACTTGATTAATGGAGACGCCAGCTACGAGTTTTCTCGTATAAGCTTACGATGTATGGTAGGAACTGAATTCAACTCCTTTAAATTCTTGGCATTCAATGTGTTAAAGCAAAGCACTCAACTATTTAATGTAAAATAGCTGTCAAGTCCAGATGACTGGACCATTTTCACTTTTGGCTTTTCACCACAAACCTAAATATCTGTATTGGACATTGACCGTCTGAATTAAAACCACGGGTAATAAAACTACAATTTTATTTTATCTTTACTTCCTCGTTGAAAACATAGAAGCAGGAATTATATGCCTACTATACTGCCTAATTATATTAATTTTATCATAGTATAAGGAAAGGATCAATGATATCGATAAGTCTGACTCTATTTCCCCGCCCCGTGACTTACTGGAACTGTTCGTGATGACCCCTCCCACACATCGCCGCATAACCTCGTCTTTTGCGGAGTTACAACGTTCTACCAATAATAATAATAATCTTTATTGCCAATCAAAGGTACACTTATATTCAAAAATTAAATCATTGGAAAATACAATAAACATAATGCAACAGTGAAAGGCTACTGGCACCTAAACTAGGACAGCCTGTATTGTAGGTACCAGCACTATAATTAGTTTGGCTACTATACTATAGAACGAAAGTTTGGCATATAACAGTTGAAAATATAGGTACATTCGTTTTTGTAATTTTATCATTTCTATATTTTGCGGCGTCTCCAAATGTGAACTTCATAACGACTTTTATCATCATCATCATCACCAGCCCATTTTTACCCCACTGCAGGGGCTTAGGCCTCCCCCAGGGTGAGGAGGGGGGCTTGGAGCTTAAGTCCACCACGCTGCTCCACTGCGGGTTGGGAACTGTAACGACCGCCATCTATTGACAGCGTCCGGGACCGACTGCTTAACGTGCCCTCCGAAGCACGGTGTCAGTGATATTGTGTACTTAAGTCAGAAAAACTCATTGGTACACGCCCGGATTCGAACCATGGCCTTATAAATTTGAGACAGGTTCGTTGCGCTCTGGGCTATCACGACATGACTTTTATCAATTATTATATCTATATATAATATACTATTATAAAATAGCGATGTTTAGACAGATTTTGAGACCATTTACCGTAGTAATAAGGTCGATGTCTTCATGGACGAGGATCAGGTCGAACATTAGCCAATCAGTGGGCGTCATTCGGGCCACTTTCGTAACATTCTCGGTTTGATCCTCGGCTGGCAGCAAACGTGTTATCTTCTTTAGTGTCAGCGCTCGCATACGAGTCCTGGCATTTAAAAGAATTAATTATTTAGTGGTAAATGTCAAAACCTGGCAAATGCGAATCGGTATCACCGAAGCTCCGTATCTATTTCACATGCAGGTTGCAAGGTGGCTGGAGGTATAGGTACCACTTTACACGAAATCTGCTTGGTTTACACAAAAAGTTTTGTTTCATGCCAACATCCAAATAGAAAATGTGAAAAAAATGAAGAAAAACGCTTTTTTTTATTAAAAAAAAAAATCTGACAAGATTTGAAAAAAATGTACTCAATGAGACGATTGCGTAAAATTTTTTTTGCCAACCTTAAAGCGCACTACCGCGTAGCTACATATCTACTTGACTGAAACGTTTTAAAGTCTATAAGATAATATTTACAGAGATAATAGAATATCGAATTACAAATATAAAATAATATAAAACATAAAGTTATATTTAAAAACTTAAAATAAAAAAACAATGACACAATTATTTAAGGCAATCCAGGTGAACGAGCGCTAATTATTGGTGGCCTAGAATATTGTGTCAATTACCGCCTCGCGCTGCCGGTGATCGCAAAGGCAAAGTGACCCATCAACTTCAGCCCATTTTACCCCACTGCAGCGGCTTAGGCCTCCCCCATGGTGAGGAGGAGGTTTGGAGCTTAAATCCACCACGCTGCTCCACTGCGGGTTGGGGAATGTAACGACCGCCATCTATTGACAGCGTCCGGGATCGCCTGCTTAACGTGCTCTCCGAGGCACGGAGTAAGTGATAGTTAATGTACTTAAGTCAGAAAAACTCATTGGTACACGCCCGGATTCGAACCATGGCCCTATGGCCTTATATAAATTTGAGACGGGTTCGTTGCGCTTTGGGCTATCACGATACTTAGAATTTAGACCCATAAAAAGACGAAAATATTTTTTTAAGATCCGTACATTGTGGACAAGGGTTGCACACAGAAGCTTTAAAAACAGAACGGTATAAATAAATTGTTGTATCCCAAAGATCCCAAAAGTCGGTACCTTATTATGACGTTACCACTAAGCATGCCTGCCGCCTCCCCCCCCCCTGCCCCCTCCCCCATATAATATTGAGATTCAAGGCTATGTCCCACCCTACAGCCAAACGCGATATGTCATAATAACCTCTCCACCCCCTCGTGATCGATTGTGACGTATCCGAACACACTCCACCCCTACAGCCCACACGGCTACAGCAGGCTAATTCCGAACGAATGTTAAGTTCCCTAGTATTTTCATGTTACTAAGTTTATTTTCGCCGTAAGTGAGTATTATATCTGTTACTGCCTTTAGATGTTCAGAAAAACGAATTTATGTTAGTAAAATTAGCTTACCACCCGAGGTATGGATAGCTAAATTTAAATATCACACGTATTATGTATAGCGATTAGATTATTATTAGATTAGATTAGATTAGACTAGATTAGAATCACTCCACAATTAATATAAATAAAATAAATAAATAAATTGTAAAACCGTCATGCAGATTCCATAATTACAGATTTGGGGAGGTATGTGAAAAAAATATGCAACAGTTTTAGAAGTGTTGGTTTTTTATACAATGTAATATGGCGTATAGGTGTACAAGAATAGCTTGCCGTCAGTAAGCCAGTTTCGGTAGTGTATGGCGCGAGGGGCGGCTTCAAAGTTGTAAAAAAACGAAGTATGTCGCAACTGCTTTATAAAATCTACAAATTAGTTAAATAATTAAAAAACTATTTGGATATAATCAGCCTTGAAAATGATGAAACGGGTTGCGTCAGTTAGCAGCGCGTCAAACTGATAAAAAAATATCGTTGAAATAATATAAAAACCAAAAACACATAGCCTGTATTTTTATTTAAGAAATTCCTTCAGCTGCTGAAATAAAAGCGGGCGCCGCGCAATGTGCCGCGCGGCTCACTCATCCAACGCGCTCAATGGCGCGGGTTTATTATATTATATCAAATAATAAAATAAATATTTACAGTAAAAATATATCTTGAATGACAATTGCGTCGGTTCAGAACGTTAATAGTAACACAATTTCTCAACCCATGTTGCTAATGGGAGTTTTCAGCTCTCACAGTATATGTGGCAGGCATTGATTTACCAATTTGTCGTAGCCCCCCCCCCCCCTCCCTGTCCGAATGCTAACGAAACTGGCTGACTGACGACAGACTATTCAATGCACCTTACCTACTTCATTGTTTCAAAAAACCAATGTTTCTAATGTTTCTAAAACTTTTGCATTTGTTTTTCACTCAGCTCTCGGACTATGAATTGTTTTTTACAGTTTGTGTTTTAGGTTGGGCATGGATTTCTAAAAAAAAGAAGAAAACTAACCAGAGTTGTTCGCAATCGAAAGTGGACCCCTTCATCGTTGGCCATAGCTGTTCTAGCGGTTTATTCTCCTGCAAATATCTCGAAACCGTCTGTATCAATCTCCTCCTGAATTTGTCCACCGCCGAGTTGACTTCCGCTTTGGGTTTGAGGTCCTGGTAAGTAATTGATTAAGTACGTAAGTCGAAAAAAAAAATGTGCAGCTCGCGCCAAACTACTAGTTCGCTCCGTAGTTGACGCGGTCGCGTTTTGCGCAGGTGTGAGGCCCGCTCTCGACCCACTCATACCCATTTTTTCTACTGCGTACTCATTTCGACGCTAAAGCGAACTAGAATTTTGGCGCGAGCTGCAATTTTTGCCTGACCATGAAAAACTAATACAGGTAATTTTTCTCGAGTGTATATCTATCTATACTATGTATGTAGCAGAACATTTTTAGGTTTATTAGCCTTCTTCGCACTTTTACTGCACAGACCTATTGTTTTACTAATAGGAATCATTATTTAGATAGTATTTTTAATTGCCGACCGCTTAGCCTAGTGGGTAGCGACCCTGCCTACGAACCTGGAGGTCCCGGGTTCGAATCCCAGGTCGGGTCAGTATTTATATGACGAATATTGATACTGGTACCGGGTCTTGGTTTTTACATGTATGTGCTGTCTTCGCTTGGTACCCAAAACACAAGCTAATGCTTAGTTTGGGGCCTAGACGTTGTTGCAATGTATACGTTATTATTAATTTTTATGTATTCTTAGTTTTTTAATTAGATTTTAATTTAGAGTTCTTTGGAAATTACTTACTATAATGTTATTATTGATAATTTTTTTTAGTTTGCATTTTTTTTTGTACTCTCGTAATGAAGTAGCTATCGTCATATAATTTGTCGTCTCGTCGTATATTTGACGATATAGTACTAACTGTCGAGTTCTTCATCGATAGACGACTTTGTCGTAACGTAATGAAAACCGAAAATTTGAAATTGTGTTGCGAATGAGTGTGTGACTTGACAAAATTCAAAAGATTGCAAAATTTAGCAAAAATTTTTGCTAAAAATTTCAATTGTTAATTATAAGTGAAATTGTTAATAGCCTTCCCTCTGTATTGTATTTGATAACTTAACCGTTTGTGATTTTTGGCTGTAGATTTTGTTAAATAAATAAATAAAAAATAACTAAAAATAATTAATTAAAGTAATATTTTTATTATATTAATATTTTTGAATAATCATAAGTACATAAGAATCATACTTTATTTTTTTAGGTGTACTTGTTGTCACTTTCTGCACTCTTAAAATGCTTTTTTAATCCATTTGCTATTAATACAGTCTTTATGACATCGAAACTTGTACCGTAACGTCGGCTTCGCCTCGTGCCTATAAGCACCTCGACTATAATATGCAGCTTACCGTACTTGCATCATATTGTACTAATACCTGACGTCCTGTATATTCTAAAGAGTGAGTTTTGCGTACGTATTTGTTATAACGTACTTTGCTAAAACAAAGTGGGGTCGACTTTTTTTCTACTTACACGACCACGTGAGGTATCATTTGAAAGCACTTTTAAAATGAAGTAGAAGTTTTATAGGGCCAGAGGTACATACCCTTTTTTATTTTCCTATTCTGAAATATGCAGCTGTAAAATATCTTTTCCCGTTTTTGTACATTTCTACCCGAAACCAATGAAATAATAATTTGAATAAATCTCGTATATAGAAATAGATTATATTTAAAAATAAATATGTACCTTCAATGCAATAGTTTCGGAATAATCGAGAAAAAAACTGGCGAAGTGCGTATCCGATCAGTAAAGGGTTCCGTAGTTGGATGAACGTGCTTGGTCAAAATTCAAACAGTCTACTGAGCGAGGTACAACACGCACTTGGCCGATTTTCGCTTTTAGCTCCGCAACCCTAAAAAGGTTTTGAGATCCAAATTTTGGGATTTTGATTGATTTTGACTCCTGATTTTGGGATCCAAAACCGAAAAACGCTATTTATTCAGGTCAAATTTCTCAGTAACCATTAAGATATTCGATATTTTTTTAATGCATAGTCATACATCACTTATTTATCTAGTAAATCAACAAAATTTCGTTTAGATAACACCATAATATAAATAAGCAAAAAATTAATTCAAACATACGTTTTTGAGTAAGCACGAAACAACAGATTTTTCAGGGTTTTTTTTTTAGCGAACTGGTAGCGAATACCAATCACAGAAAAATTATACGTACGAGGCATATAGTATGTTTGTAAGTTTACAAAAAAAAATGTCTTAAAATTTATTTGATTAATACTGTAAAAAAATGTGTTTCATGTTGAATAAACGCAAAATAGTCGTGCGTAAAATCGTCGTCTACGCGTTTTAACACTCGGGTGTTAACTCATCACATAGGTACTCCAACTACGATACAATATAATTATTATGTACTAACTTTCTGTGTGTGCGTCAATTATATCCGAACAGTTAGGTGATATTTTAACTACGGTCTACGTGAATGGAATGAATGAATCCAGCGTTAGCATTGTGTAATGAATAAAGCGCTATCTTTTAGAAATTTATTCTAACCAAAAAATATTAACAATGTTGCCAGTACTAATAACAACAAAAAAGTATTTTCGATGATGGTCTGTGAAATTATCTTTTTTTTTTCAAACACCATATACCGAATACCACACAAAAGAGAAAGATTAGCTTGAAATTTAGTGAAAAAATTTGTTCCCTAGCCTATAAAAATATTTTAATTTGTAAGAAATCTAAATCACTCACCGACATTTCTTTTTGTTGTTTCGTCTCGCCTACTTGTTGTTTAATTTTTTTTCTGTGAACAAAAAAAATAAAATCAACATGCATAGATGCACAATGTACATACAGATACTGCATCGTGATTACAAAAATGTGAGCAAAAAAATATACTAAATAAATACATGTGATGTTTTGACATAGTACCATGAAATAGGATTTAGAATATGTAAAAAATTCGTAATAGAAAAACAAATAAAAATTCTATCATAATAAAATTATAATATTATGATTAATTATAATAATAATATAATAATAGAAAATTATAATTAATAAAATATCTGCTAAGCGCATGTAGAACAAAATTTCATAAAAATATTTAATTGACTATCATATCGTGTAAAAATCATAGCATAAAATATAAGCCACAAACTAAATATACGCCACTTGATGTTTTTACGTAGTAACCCTGAACCATACCCTTAACATGAAATAGAATTTAGCCCCCACATGTAAAACCCACATGTAAAATTTGTACTTACTTACTGGAAAAAGACATAATTCTAAGATTTCATTTTATGTATTATTTAACAAAATGTTTAAAACAAAAAGTAGCACTAAATAGTGCTTGTTGTGGTGATGGGTATATATTTTATTTAACTTGCAATAAAATAATATTGTTTTTCTTTAAGATTTGCTTTAAGGTGGGACGACGCTTGTCTAGTACGGCTATTCAATAATAGATGAAGCTACCGTATAAATAATTATTTTTTATTTTTTCATAATCACATCTCTAGGTTTCAGTGGATAAAACATAACCTGCGATTATAAAAAATATTACTTTTTAATGTTTTTGACGGGCTTTGTTCATTGTTCTAACAGTTTCAAAGTGTTTGTACAAAAACCTAAACTTTGTGGAAAATAAGGTTTTTTAACAAACGCTTCGAAACTATTGAAAAAAACCATAATAGAATCAGTAGACGAAACCTTATTTACTACAAATTTTAGGTTTTTGTACAAATACTTTGAAACTATTGAAACAATAAATAATGTCAGTTAAAAACTTTAAAGAGATATATTTTTTATAGTCGCATGTTATGTTTTTTAAACTGAAACCTAGAAATGTGATTATGAAAAAATAAAAATCATTTCTTTATATAATAGTTTTTTTAGAAATATGCAATTTTAACGGCGTATGTGGCATCATCTAACAGAATGGCAGGTTTTTATCAGTTATTCTTATATTATTCACAATGTTGTGCAAAAGTGTAACCAGGTGAAAGTTTAGTTTAATTTATCCAAAAATAATCAGTACTAATAATAATATTTTTTATTGTACACCAAATAGAAATTTAAGGTTGGACGCTGCCTAAACCTAAACAAAAAAAATCTAATAAAAAAGTTTAGCAGAGTGAGCAGCGTTGACAATAATAAACGTACAACTGTAATGAAAAAATAGAATTTGAAACATATAGACGTTTTTTTTTACTAAAATAAATCCAAAATGGCGACCAATTAGATGTTTTTCTATGCGACCATTCAGATGTTTGTCTATGCATACCTAAGCTTATTTCGATTATAAAATATAAAGTTGTCGAAGCCAATATCTTATGTAACGTAACTATAAGAAAAATAATAGGACAAGTGAGATTTATTCATTTGAATATGTTATAATTGGTTTATTTAATTTGACTAAGTTTTTAGAAAAATATCCAAAAAGAAATTTAAACTACCGTTTTTATAACTTTTCTAAAACACAGGTATTTTAGAAGCATTTTCCTGTTTTTTATTTATTAATTTCTGATTTACGGTAGAAGTAATTCGTCAATTAGGTAGCAACACTAGCAACACAAGAAAAAACTATATGGACTATGGCGCTGTGTGGGATGCCCCACACGGAGGTATTATTATTATTATATACCTATTATCTAAACAACGATACGAACGAACTACTTTACTGTTTATAGTCAGAATTATAGTACAAGTAGGTACGAAATGAAACTAAAATGAATAATAAAAATAAAAGTGTCCCACTAATCAATTAATAAAAAAATAATAATATTGAATGTATATAAATCAACATAATAACTAAAATAGTAATTCAACAAAACGGAATTGTAAAAAATGTAAATATAA
The DNA here is from genome assembly GCA_949709985.1 of Luffia ferchaultella. Classification (NCBI taxonomy): domain Eukaryota; kingdom Metazoa; phylum Arthropoda; class Insecta; order Lepidoptera; family Psychidae; genus Luffia; species Luffia ferchaultella. Next base: position 16,262,489 of record OX453261.1, read on the forward strand.
ACAGTTTGGGTAACAGATGATAAAATATTTATATGCTGATTTAGAAAATTACATTAATAAAATACAAAATGGAACAACACTTAACCATAAAGATGATGCGCTGTCCAATATTATACAATTTTCGTGGTTTAAATAATAATTACCTGCAAACTGCGGAACCGGAGGCTTAATGTAGTAACATGAATGATAAGCTCGCATTAGATGTTATGATTTTATATATTTTACATATTTTTATGTATAACCGATTATAAACTGACTAAATAATCCTCAGTTTCTTGTAGTTCCACGCTCAATGACGTTTTACATCGAAATGGCAGCAAATGGCGGCGCGCAATGCGAGACCGTAGCGCCGTCACGTCGGAACATACAGAAAATCATTCGATGCCCGAACGTTCCGAGGTGAGGACGTTCGTTCCGTTAATAAAATATTTCCCTAAATTAATACTCAATTTACGTGTTAATGTTATGTGTTGTATAGAAAACACCTCAAACATGTTTAATAACTTGCAATTAAACGATAAACACCCATTATATAGCTAAACAAACCATTTCGCTGATATATTTTTTTTTACCGCGCGACCTTCGTTGTTGCTGCAGCGGAATCACAATGAATAAGCCGATAAGACGAGTTTGTAAGTGCGAAAGAGATAGTAGCGATAAAGACAGGTTTCACATGAGAGTGAAAGGGAAACAATTTGTACGTAACATTGAATTCAACGTCCCCCATGCGTTTACTTGTTTTTTAAATGGAGAACTTGCTTTATTTATGACGAGGTGCTCACTCGAAATAACTCTAATAAGTAACTGTATAAACATAATTTATAATTTTTTTTAAATGTTATCTCTGCTTTCTTTATTAAGATTTATCAAATTTTACTTCATCATTATTTAGATAGGTAATTACATAATTAGCGAGATAATTACATGCATCAGATTTCGACCAATGATTTCAACGCTTTAATAAACTATTATAGAAGTAAAGATAATAGAAAGGTATGTCAAAATTAAAAATTAAGGTTATAATACCTACAATTATAAATTGTTAGATAAATATCTACCTATTTGGAATTTAGTGCAAGGATACAAGGATGGTTTATAATATCATTGTATCGTAGGTACCATAATCACGCAAGAAACCTCTGCACATCGATATACCTAGGTAGCTTTCTCTAAAGAAAACGTTGACCTTGCGAACGAATTATATAATAATTATTAGGTACCTATTTATGTACACTTCCAGACTAGTTCATTATAATAATAAATGACAATAACTTAATAGGTATCTATTTATTTGGCAAGTGACACATCATTGTAAAGGGCGCATCGTAAAGATTTCAAATATTTATATGCTTAATTTCTGTTACTAAATAAGAAAAGTTATACCTAAGTACAATTTTATTCAACGAAATAAGTACTTACGTAAAATGACATATTGCAAATTGTTTCGGAAACTATATTACAAAAATCACTGACAAATCAAAATACATGATTTTTTTTACGCAACATCACAGAAAAATGGTAGTTGTTTTAAAATTCTTCCGAATGTGAGTTTTAAATGAATTTAACGCGGGGAAAATGCGCGCAATATGCCTAATTTTTTTTCAATATTTTTCCCTTGGTTTTTTCAAAAATATATTAGTGTTATAGACCACTTCATTTTTATTTAAATTTATGTATATAGCTATACATAATGAAAATCATTTTATTATTTCAGTCATTAATTAATTTTAGAATATTTTGTTCAGATGATCAGCCTAGCCATTCGGCGCCGTCCAATGCCGCTAGCGTTCTCGACACTGCGCTCGTCATGAATAAATTTTTTATAAGTAATAAATATGAATAAATTAAAGATGTTTTCGCATTGAGAAAATCAGGTATCTTTTTCAATTATCTAAATTTTTACGCGTTTCAAAATAATCAAAATGTTGCTATTCATACAAAATGGTCAAAAAATTGATTAAAGGTTTCTTTGAAATCGTTGATAAAACAGGAAGTGTTTTATCAACGATTGTTAATTTTTTTTTTAGTTGCGCTCTTTTTCCATATGACACCAACTTTTCTAATGATACTGTCATCTGAGTCATGTTTTCCTGCAATAACTGTTAAATTCCACGTTAGGTAAGGAACCAGTTTTTATTCCTCGTTATTGTTATCTCGACGACGACGACGACAGCATTATCACACACAAAACCGGTATTATTTCTATATGCCATTTTATTCTGATTTTCTTATGAAAGTGAACTTTAATTCGATAAATTAAAACAAAAAAAAACGAATTGAAATTAGCTACCGGCTCTGTATGAGCTGGTATGAGCGCGTAGTCACGCACACACAAGGCGCACACAACCAAATCTATTTTACGCTGTTCATTCACATATATATGTTCACATAGTAAATGCGCCTGCGTATTATAGAGCTTTTGTCATAAACTGGTCATAATTATAATATTAAATTTTTAGTGTTTTATTTTTTTATTAGTTTTATGAAAATTTACTGCTTTATGGCTTCATTATTTCTTCATTAACAGAAATGCGCGTAAGCCGAAATTTTCCCCATATCATTTTTATATTTTTTCCTGAATATAGACCACTATATATTTTGCACCTGAAAAAAAAATTTTGAACCAAAACTGGTTTTTGGTTTTATTTTTCAAAATTTTATGGACTAATATGTCCGTGACGTCATCTGAATATATGTTCATTGGTTGGATTATTTTTTAGAATAATAAAATCATGAAATTTTGACTGATTCATGAGATATAAAATTTAATTTGACATAATCATTAAAACTGAATATTGTTTATAGGAATTTTTAATGTTTCTTTACAATGTAAAGAAGTGGAATAAATCATCCGACCAAATTAATAACGTTACAGGCCTACTGAGCAAAGCAAATCAAAATGTCAAATAGATTTAGAAAACGTCTCAATATATATTAGAATATAAATATGAAGATATTTTGAGAGGTTTTTCTAGAACTTTCTTTACTCTTTAAATTTCGGCGTACTTTCAGTATTTTAATCCAAGCACAATGACCTTGTAAAAATATTTATATTAATATTTTATCGCAATCTAAGTAACTTACTATTATGTTAAAAACAAAAATATTCTGATATAGTAAAAATATGTTTAAATTTATAGATGTCATATCATAACATACTTACGTACAAAAATACCAACTGAGCATCAGGCAGAAAATCTACAATGTCTAATTACATGAGTGCGAGAAGGAATCAGCAGCAGGAATCAGTCCAGCGTAGGCAAATGTTTCAGCGTAGGATGATATAGGAACACATAAGATAATAAAAAATACAAAGCAACATTCATTATATAGAGATGACCCACCGTAAACAGGACGATGATCATTAGACCGATGTGGGACTTAATTACTTTGTAAATATAGGCGGTCAGCCATCTAATTATAAATCACAATCTAGGTACCTTTATTTCTGTGATCGAATCGGAGATTTATATTCAAAGCGGTATTTTATTTAAGGGGAGCCTGTCGCTAATTTTTTAAGGCTATTAAGGTTATCTATCTTTGAAGCTTTTATTTTTAAGAGAATTCTAACTACTTCACAATTTATTTTGGTGATGATAATCCTTCGCCAACGGATCATATTTTAATACAGATTGCTGCTTTTAGTGATTCTTTCTTGAACTGTTTTGAAAAATATAAAAAAGTTTCCTAATAATAATATTAATAATAGAAGATAGCGTCGATACCATATACAAAGCCTCATGACGAACCAAAATCATAAGTGTGATCATAGTTATTGATTTCTGAGTATTTTCTGGATTACGGACTTGCACTTTTTGATGGCTTTGTGATTAATGTTTGTTCTTGGTGTTGGCTACGACACCACGTGATTCGACACGCAATTGTTGTTTTTTGGCAGCTTTTAAGGTGTTGGCAATTTAATTTTAATTTTTCTCTTACGTTTTCTTTCTTTAATCTTTCTTTAATCTTTAAAAATCTTTCTTTAGTTGCCAATTTTTTCATCACGTACATCCGCTATTCAGATTTTGCGTCATCTTTTCTCGTTTATTAGTTCCTTTTAAGTAAACTTCTTACTATAGATCACTAGCAACAAAAGGCAAGATGAGAGAAGAAAAAAATAGACAAAGGGACTTTGACCTCGCTATTACATCTCCTCGTTTCGCAAAGCCGAGTGCAGTGTCCTGAACCTAATATTACATCCTTGGAAGAATGGCATAAGTTTTTGTTTCCTCTGAATAAATATATTTTAATTTGTCCATTTCGAACCAAAAAAAAAAAATGTTTTTATTCAAAGTAGAATTACAAGAATCGCTTTTTGAACGTCAATTTGGTACTTAGCGCTAAAAATACAACCAAAAACAAACGAAAAACTAAACAAAAACATACATTAACAAATCATTAGTTTGAGCAAGACAACAAAAGGAAAACATACCAAACAAGGTAATTGAACTGTATCTACATATGTCATTCTAGGAGCGCGTTCCCTCTACACCACCCACCAAAGAACAGGCTGTGGTATCTTCAAAGTATTCTATGAGCCTATAATATGCCTTAGCGCAAAGGACTTTTTTGATATAATTTTTAAATTTATTTTCCGACATATTGGTAATTGTGTCCGGTAGCTTGTTATAAATTCTTGAACAACTTGAACCTGTTTTGCCTTTCAGTGTACCGTGGTCTAATATAACGGATAGACTTTAACCAGGCCTAGGTGCTAAGGTGCTCCTTGTGTATAGCCATAATTTGGGCAACGCGCGGAAGACGCATAGCTTTAAGGAGCTGTTTGTTCTAGAAAATAAAAAAAATGAGGGGGTGAAGCAGAGGCTAGATAAATGCGCGGGGAGACATCGCGCACGCCGCACCTAGCTGCCGGGCGGGCGTAGTACATGCATCGAATTCAGATAATGATGAAAATAAATTACACATTACTTTGTTATGATTGTGATTATTTCGGGTCAATATTTATTTGATGAATATTGATACTGGGTCTTGGTTGTTATATGTATGTGGTTTTTTCGCTTGGTACCCAAAACACAAGCTAATGCTTAGTTTAAGGCGTAGACGTTGTTGTTCATGTATACGTTATTATTATTATTATTATTTGGTGCTCATTTTTTATTTAATAATATTCTAAAAATATATGTATACATATAAATTATAATATTATATACATTTATATATACCATTACATACATTTGAAACCAAAATTTTACTAAACAAGTTACTGAAATAAATTAATATTGTATATTGAAAGCATAGACATATTATATCAAGACCAAGGGTTCCTAGTAAAATTCGCCGCTAACAGTGTCCAAGAAGGCATATACCAGCATATACGAACCTATCTCTATTTAGTTACACCCCTACAAAAGAATGAAAACATGTGTTCTATTTACAGTCTAGTAATTTCAATCGTATCACTATAAGCACAAGATTGAATTTCGACTATAAAATATAACAGAAATATATCCCTTTGTCATCAAAACATAAAAAGTTAAAATTTTAGAAGTGGAGAGGATGTATGTTAGGTTTATAATCTAGTAATTTAAACCGTATTGCTTTCCACATAAGACTCAATTTTAAATATAAAATGTGCAGACATGTACCGTTTCGTTATTAAATCACAAAAAGTTATGAGTTTCTCCGACAGCAGCGGAATAAGACATCCATAGAGTGCCAAATTTAATATAAATTATTTTACATGGTATATTCGTTCGTTTTTTTATACCCACAATGTGTTGGAAACGGTACATGTGTGCTAAGTAAATTATTGTGTGTTTGTGTATACGTGTTTGTGTGCGATTGTTGTTATAATTTTCCTCAAAGACTACTCAATCAATTTCGCTTTTTTATCATGTAGGTGTTACTGCAGAGCATATATTTGCTCTGCCGTATTTTCAGGATGAAGGGCACCAGATGGCGCAGCAGTAATTGCGTTTCTGTAAAACGGCTGGGTTTTTGATGCGATTTTTATTTATTATTCTTTAATTATTATAGCAAATTTTTAAGTATTTTTTACGGTTGTACCAAGGGGTGCGGCATTTGATTTGTATTTCTAAAATAATTTATTCGATTTTGATTCGGTTTCTGATATTCCATAGACATTACATAAGTAAGTTCTTAGACATGTTTTAAAATTATAAGCTGCTAGATGGCGCTTAAATAAATAAAAATATACAAATAAAATAATTAAAATTAAATAAAAAAATGGTGATAAAAATATTATTTATTTTTTAATTTAATTTATTTTCTATTTTAATACAGTTAAAGTTATCCTGAAACAGGGTTAATTTACCAAATAATGTCATTTTAAATAACAGATTTCACGCCGTGGAATTTTATTTTATCTTTCAAATCGTATTTCGAAATATGATTTTATTAATAACGGACACAATAAGGATTATTTCATCATATCGGAAGAAAAAATCTTTAATGCGCGAGTTGAACTGGCACTAGGCCAGTTTTTTATGAATATAAAAAGTATGCCATTAGGTTATAGTTTAATTACGATTATTACAGTCAAATGTAAGCCATACTTATAACACGTAGGTAACAATATCTTAAATATTAAAGATATATCATATATTTATATAGATTATATGATGAATATCAATACTGGTACCGGGTCTTGGTTGTTAAATGTATGTGGTGTCTTCGCTTGGTACCCAAAACACAAGCTAATGCTTAGTTTGGGGCCTAGACGTTGTTGTCATGTGTACGTTATGAAAAAAAGATATTTTTCACAATGGATTTAAAAAAAATTGTTATTATTACATTTCTTTAGAAAGTTACTCTTAACCAAAAATTAAAATAGGTATACCAAAACTGTTCCTTAAAAAAATGTTCCCAAGAAAGGTTTCCTTTATTTCCTTTTGTTTACAATTTCTCCCATACCCAAAAAAATACCATGCTGAATAGTCAAAAAATACCAAAAATTCCCTTACTCCAGACGAAATAATTACCTATAAAATAATTATAATGATTCATAATAATATGTAAAAGCACTAAGAAAAAGAATGTCAAACCAAACATAAAATAAATATATTAAAAATGCGATTCCACTAGTTTAGAACAGAACCCACTTATTATGCGACCAAATATTATGGGAATACAAAACGTACGAGCCTAGTCATAATTAAGTGTATTTGATAATTGGTCGGTTTATATCTCAACCGTTATTGATAATTTTAAGCAAACGATATTAATTATTCTAAATTGGCTCTTTATAATAAAAACACAGAATAACATACAAATAAGGCGTAATTTCCTTTGTCGAAAATACAAAATGCCATCTTTTTTTCTTGCGTTTCATGTGTGATTTCTGCATTTTTTAATTGAACACTTTGGCAGTGTGCTACATCCGATTAGGTCGGGTGGCGAAACACCACTAAGCAAATTGAGTGCCATCGAGCGTGATATGGCACTCATTTCTTCTGGACCTTTTTACGTGTCGGATTGCACATCTTGCTAATCTTATATCGATGACTGAAAGAACATAAGTGAACATACCGTGTTACTTCAATGTACCCCGTGTACTTGAAAATGGTTTTTTTTTTTATATATTTTCTTAAATATATTTTTATAGTTTCATAATTTTAAGTAATATAGGTACAGCAGCGATCTTCCACTCCGCTTTAATCGTATACCGGGTGTTTAAGTGAACATAGTCCAAACTTACAGAGTGTGTAGAGCTTATCGAACTAAACAAAAAATATCAAGAAAAATTATTTAAAAAAAAAAATAAAAATCGACTTCAAAAACATAAACTAAAAAGTTAAAAATAAAATTTTCACTTTAAAGAAAGGAGCATTAACAGGCGGCATATAGTTAATGAAGTCGGTGCCTACTCACCCAGACACTTTAAATGGGTACTTACCAAGTAATAACAATTACAACAATGATATATTTATAACTATAACAAATATAGAATACAATTTAAAGTGTCTGAGTGAGTTGGCACCGACCTCATTAACTATATGCCGCCTGTCAATGCTACTTTCTTTAAAGTGAAAATTTTATTTTTAACTTTTTAGTTTATGTTTTTGAAGTCGGTTTTTATTTTATTTTTTTGAAAATTATTTTATTTTTCAATTTTTAGTTGAACGCATCTGTAACTTATTTGTATTTAGTATCAATGGGGCTTCTAAACGTGCTACTCAAATGAGACAGCGCCGCGATTACGCAACTTTAATTCAGTGTCGAATTGAGGCATCAGCATGCCTAGTAGGTAGTGGTATTCCTATGTAACCCTTCAATTTTAATTAAGTATTAGGTATTTTTGTGCGAACTGAACATTTTGGCATATTGAACCGTATGACGTAAGCCCAACAAAAGGTAACTGCTGTAAATCGTTAAGGAGTTCCTTCGACTATGTATGATCTCCATCATCAGACCTGTAATGGTACTTACAACCCATATGAGTACAAAGTTCTCATCAATAGAAATGAATTAAGTCCAAACACCAGGCAATTGCTGTAAATCGTTAAGGAGTTCCTTCGACTGTGTATGGTCTTCATCATCAGACCTGTAATGGTACTTATAACCTATATGAGTGCAAAGTTCTTATCAATAGAAATGAATTAAGTCCAAACACCAGGCAATTGCTGTAAATCGTTATGGAGTTCCTTCGACTGTGTAATGTCTCCATCATCAGACCTGTAATGGTACTTATAACCCATATGAGTGCAAAGTTCTTATCAATAGAAATGAATTAAGTCCAAACACCAAGCAATTGCTGTAAATCGTTAAGGAGTTCCTTCGACTGTGTATGGTCTCCATCATCAGACCTGTAATGGTACTTATAACCCGTATGGGTGAAAAGTTCTCATTAATAGAAATGAATTAAGTCCAAACACCAAGTAATTGCTGTAAATCCTGGAAGAGTTCCCTCGATTGTGTATGGTCTCCATCATCAGACCTGTAATAGCACTTAAAATCCATATGGGTGCAAAGATCTCATCAATAGAAATGAATCAAGTCCAAACACCAGGTAATTGCTATAAATCGTTGAAGAGTTCCCTCGACTGTCTTTCAGCTCCATCATCAGATCGACTCCCGACCTTCATTAAATAGTACTAGTAGTAGTACTTTATCAAAATACTTAAAATTCGATACTTTAAAATACCATTTTCGAAGGTTGCCCTCGATTTCTCTAGGATGCCATCATCAGATCCTGGTTTCCTTATCCTGGTTTAGGGGTGTTTGATAGTCGCCTCCTAGTGTGGAGGATCAGTTGTGACCCAATTAAGGTTGGACTTGCAACTGCTCCTCCCGGCACACCCCGGGCAACGCGGCTGGTGACAGGGGTCGGGGGTTGCGGCGTGGGGGTGGGGCTTTTCCGTCGTTGTTTTTAACCGCGGTGGACGGGTCCAGTCCTGGGCGGCGCGGCCTTTTGATGCCTCTCTCTAGCTGTCGGCAAAGAACTATCCGGATCCACCGGGAAGAGTAGGTGCTTTCCGGTGGACTAACTTGCACCTACCTGCGCTACGGCCTGCGCAGTTGAGCGCCGTATGCGGGAGGACGGAGTCCTGGAGGGTTGAGCCGACAGGGTGTCGGCTGGAGTACACCCTTGAGGCAACACGCCCTCTTTGGTCCTTACTTCAGTGCTAAACGGTAGCCCTGCAACTAGCCACTGCAGGGAAATGGTCAAGTGTCCCGTCAGAGGGCCACAGGCGAGGAGCGGAGGGGTTCGTGGAGGCTGTGCAAACAACCGAAGCGAATGGTGTTCCGCCATGCTGACGGGGTAAGGGTGTAAGGTATAAACTGGATTGCCGAGCATTTGGGACAGGGTCCTCGGACCCTGGACCTTAACCGAACTCCTGATGTCGCGCATGAACACCAACTCAATGCACCTATATTCCCTTGGTAGTCCCATCGTCTGAAAATAATAGAGTAGGACTTTCCCACTGTTGCGGGCTCCGTGGAGGGCGGGAAGCCAAGGGGATGAATTCTTTAAAACGGATGTATGGGAAAAACCGTAATCCAGCTACACAAAAATCTTCAGGGCGAGACGCAGGTAAAGCTGTGGCTCCTCCTGCGGTGAAGCGAAAGACAGAAACCGGTGTACGACCACAGACGGGGAAACCTGTAGTGGGAGTTAAACCGACGGACGTCAGTCGTGGAACCGAAAACAGGGCTTCTGTGGCTACTGCTAGACCGAAGGGGAAACCCAAAGGTCAGAGCGGAACGGCAGCAGACACCCATACAGGACCTGTGCTTGGTCAAACAAGTGCCGATCCTTCAACCAACCAAGGGGCCTCTGGTTCATCAAAGGCTCCTGTACAGGCCCATGATAAAGACCTGTTTGACGCCGCCTGGCAAACGGTGAGACCGAAGTGGAAGAAGGGCAAACCTTCTAAAGCGACGGAGGAACCGGACCTACCTAAGAAAAGGCGGAAGAACAAAAGGCAGCGGCTGAAAGCTCGACAGCAGAAAGCTGCCTCTACCACATCGGCTGCTGGGGACTCGACTACAATGGAGTCGGATGTCCCGAGCGGCACGAATGTACTGGAAGGCCCAGTCACCGAGGTGCCAAAACCGGGTGAGGGCAAAAAAGATCCCACAAAAGGTGCAGAACCTAGTGGGAAAAAAAGCAAACGCCCGGGCAAAAAAGAACGGGCTGCGGCGAAGCGAGCTCGTCTTGACGAGACTAAGTCTCCTCGAGGCGGAAGCAAGCGGCCGCGACTGGAGCGTACTGCAGTAGCAGGAACGTCCAGTTATGCTGATGCGGCTAAGGCAGACCTGATGGTTGCCATCACGGCAGCCACCACTGGTCACCTTAGCCAGGAGCAATCGGACGTGGTCCTTGGAATTCTGCAGGACAAGTTACTTTGCTTGGCGAGGGAGCTGACCGAGCAGAATGGACCGAGCTTCAGGGGTAAACCCGTCTACTCGGACGGTGTCCTGAAGCTGTGGTGCGAGGACCAAGTGTCTCTAAACTGGTTGAAGGATGCCATTGAGGGCACATCTCTGCCCTCAGGTATCCAGTTAACGGTGAAGAGACAGTCGGATATTCCACGCAGAATCCGCTGCGGAATACTGATCCCGGGATCCTGGGCCGACACGCGCGACATTGGTCGTGTGTTACGGCTACAGAATCCATGGGCGAATGTGGACCAGTGGAGGCTGCATAAAGCGGAACAACAGGAAGCGGACATGTTTGTCATTGTTAGCGTTCCTGAGAGCATTGTGCCGATCCTGATGAATCGAGGTCGTAGACTCGGATTCATGTTAGGATCGGTATATGTGAAATTCCAGGGCCAGTCAAAAGGGAAGTTCATAGAAACTCCCCCGGCACTGAGCTCAATACCCCACAAAGAGGTGGACAATTCTGGAGTCATGCAGACTCCACAGATCGTTCCGGGACCTGTGGATCCTCCCTGCCTAGCGGGTGAGGAACCGACTGGGTCCTCCGGGCCCTCCTCCTGTCCTATGGACGAGGAGCCCGGACCATCCTCCAGGACCACCCCCCCAACTTCGGTGAAGGAATCTGCTGCTGTTGCAACGACAGCGGAGACCGGAACTGAGAAGGGCGAGGAGTGGGCCAGGAAGATGGAGGAACTGGATCTCGCTGAGATGGAGGGGAAACTGCTGTCGGATGATGGCGTCCCCTTCGTCTAAATGTGAGATCCTTCAAATCAACCTCCACCACAGTCAGACCGCAACGGCTCAACTGCGGAAATGGATGGAGGTCAGCAGCACGGCCATCGCGCTAATACAGGAGCCGTGGGTTAGCGCAGGCAGGATACGCGGCCTCTTCAATCTAGGAGGTAAGCTAATCACTAATACAGTACATGATACCCCTAGGGCATGTATATATATAACAAAAAATTTGAATGCACAACCTATAACAGAGTTCTGTTCCAGAGATCTGTGTACCATTAGGCTGCAAATACCAGAAGGAAATAGTGAATTGGTTGTTGCATCGGCATATATGCCAGTGGAAGACGACCCACCGCCGGCCGAGGTGGTAAGACTCATCAACTTCTGTGAAACTGGTGGACATGAACTGATCATCGCTACAGACTCCAATGCACACCACTCCCTCTGGGGAATGGATACATGTAATAACAGAGGTAATAACTTAGTTCAATATCTCTTTTCTACTAACCTTAATATTTTAAATAAAGGCTCCACTCCAACATACGTGACAAGACGTAGTAGAACAATTATAGACCTGACTCTGGCAACAGAAAATGCGGCGGATCTCGTCCAGGATTGGCATGTGTCAAATGAGGCTTCATGTTCTGACCACAGATGGATTCGATTCAACATTCAGGTACATATTACACAGACAATACCTCGGAGACACCCACGCAAGACTGACCGGGCTGCCTATCAAAGGCTGCTAGGAGACAGACTTGCAAGGGCGGTCGTCAACGAGGAACTCAATGGCATTCAGTTAATTGAGAAACAGGTAGAGGCTTTCACGCATACTATGATTGAGACCTACCACGAAACATGTCCTATCACCCTCCCACCTAAAACCAGAAGTGGTAGTCAACCCTGGTGGGGGCCTGAATTAGAACGAATCAGGAAAAAGGTGAGACGACTCTTTAACAGAGCAATGAATACACGTGCAGACCAGGACTGGGACAAATACAAAGTAGCTAAGGCCTGGTTTAAGAAGCGCATCAGATATAGAAGAAATGCGTCGTGGCGTAAGTACTGCGAAAGCATTGAATCTTGTGAGCAGGCGAATCGAGTCAGAAAGGTCCTATCCACTTCACAGACTCTTGGCCTGGGTTCACTTTGCAGGTCGGACGGCACGCTGACCAGGACACAAGAGGAAGCTCATCAGGTCCTTCTGGAAGCTCATTTCCCTGGAAGCAACATCCAAATGGAAACGAGATGGACAGATGAGACGTACTCACCAACACGAACTTGCTGGCGATCGGCCCAAAAGGTTGTCACAGCACCAAGAGTTAAATGGGCCATTAACAGTTTTCAACCATATAAAGCGGCTGGTCCTGATGGAATCTTCCCTGCCCTACTACAATGGGGGGAGGACAGGGTGGTCCATAGGCTAACCGTGATTCTCTGCGCATGTCTGGCACATAGATATGTGCCAAAGGCGTGGAGAGAGGTGGAAGTTATCTTCATACCTAAACCGGGTAGAAGTGATTACACAAACGCGAAATCTTACAGACCTATTAGCCTCACGTCGTTTTTACTCAAAACCTTAGAGAGGCTATGTGACAGGGAATTGAGAGACAACGCGTTGAAAAACATACCGCTGCATCAAAATCAACACGCTTATAGCTCCGGTAAATCTACTGAATCAGCGCTACACTCAGTGATAAGTAATATTGAGGAGGCCATCAAAAACAAATCCATATGTCTAGGCACTTTCATTGATATTGAAGGAGCTTTTGACAAAACCAACTTTAGTTGCATAACCGCGGCATTGAGGAAAAATGGAGCGGATGCAGTTATGGTTGAGTGGATTAAAAACATGCTGAGCAAAAGAATTGTCAGGTTTGCAGACAGCAAATTACGGGCCACAGTGGTGAAAGGATGCCCCCAAGGAGGTGTACTCTCGCCACTACTATGGAATATGGTGGTCAACGATTTAATCACCAAACTCAATGAGAATCACTTTTACACGATAGGCTACGCCGATGATCTGGCTATTCTTGTCACTAACAAAACTGCCGTCACGGCTTGTGAAGTGACAAGAGGGGCTTTGCAAATAGTGGAAAGGTGGTGCTCAGAGTTTGAACTAACTGTGAACCCAGTGAAAACGGAACTGGTAATGTTCACAAACAAAAGAAAATTGGGTAATTACCGACTACCTAAATTCTTCAACACAGACCTCCATCTTTCTACAGAAGTCAAATATCTGGGGGTGATTCTTGACAGCAAGTTGAACTGGAGTAGTCATTTAGACAAAAAACTGAACAAAGCATGTATAACCTTCTGGCAATGCCGCAACATGGTAGGTAAAAAATGGGGATTATCTCCATATATTACGTTGTGGCTGTACAAGACGGTGATACGACCAGCATTAAGTTACGGTGCTGTGGTCTGGTGGACTAGAGTCAACCTGACCACGGCAATAGCCAGACTACAAACATTCCAAAGACTGGCCTGCATGGCGACCACAGGGTGCATGAGAACTACCCCTACGGCGGCCCTTGAAGTCATGCTGGACCTGCTGCCGCTTCACCTTTTTATAAAACAAGAAGCGGCCGCTGCAGCAATGCGATTAAAAGCACTGAATCTATGGATTGACAACAGGGTTCCACATTCTAAAATACTCGATGAATACATCGAGTCACAGCCAATGCTCATGGCTGTAAACGATAGGATCCCCAAACAATTTGTCTTCGACAAAAAATATAAGATAGAGCTGCACCCTTATGATGAAGGTTGTGACTCAAAAGAGCTTACGATCTACACGGATGGCTCCAAAACAAGGTCAGGTACTGGAACCGGTGTATCATCCGAGGACTTAAACATCAATATATCTGAGCCGCTGGGAACCTGTAATTCCGTATTCCAGGCGGAATGCACAGGCATTATACTGGCAGCACAAGCAATCGCCGCTAGGGAGGTAAATGAATTTAGCATTCGCATACTCTCGGATAGCAGAGCGGTACTACAAGCCCTGGAAAGTAACACCATTACATCGGGGTTAATATATGACTGTCACCGAGCACTGACAAAGGTATGTAACCATAACACTGTTACACTTCAGTGGATAAAGGGACATAGCGGCTCTCGTGGAAATGACGCGGCGGACCGACTGGCGAGAGAAGGTTCAGAGGCAGTGGCGATGGGCCCTGAACCCATTTTGCCATTGCCATATAGCTGGATTCGGTCAACGCTGCGTCAATTCACGAGACTACAACATGAACAGGTTTGGATGAACCATTTAGAGTGCAGACAGGCCAGGGCAGCCATGCCAAAACTTAATAATAATCTGGCACGTAGGTTGCTTCGACTAAGAAGAGACCAACTACGCTTGGTGGTCGGAGCTCTGACTGGTCATGGTCCTTTTAACAAACACCTGTTTAACATGGGTATTACAGACAGTCCTTTATGCAGGGTCTGCATGGAGGCGGAGGAAACGGCCGCTCACGTGCTCGTTGAGTGCGAAGGAGTGGCCACCTACCGGGCCAAACACCTCAATTCAGTGAGGTCGCTCCCGGAAGCCATCGGCAACGTGAAGAGTCTGCTGGGCTTTCTGGTGGAGCTGGGGTGGCGAGAATGACGCTGCCCACCTACGCAAAATAGGCGCTTTGACGTCGAGTTGCGGAAAAAGAGCCCGTCTTCAAGTATCAAGTATCAAGTATTCCTTATCATGGTACCACTCCTCCAAACCTCCTTCTTTTTTGAAGTCGTTTAAAAAATAAGTATCAAAAAATTAAACTTAAAACATGTTTTTCTTGGTAACCGTTAGTTTGCACCATCTCCTCACTTGAATTTTTTTGTTTAGTTCGATAAGCTCTACGCGGTTTATAAGTTTGGATTACGTTCAGCCGAACACGCGGTATATTATATACAGGTTGCTCGGCTAAACGTAATCCAAACATATAAAACATATAGAGATTGCCGAACTAAACAATAAATTTCAAGAAAAAAATGAAACTTTAAACATTTTTTAAACTAGTCATTTTCAACCAATTGGCCATCACTTTGTGGGGAGCTCATAAATTGCTATTTTTTTCTTTTTATATTTTGATATCTTTAAGATTATGCTATAAGTATTCGGCGGATCCTAAAATTAGTTAAAATTAGATCATAAGATTAAAACACATTTATTTATCGTGGCAATACAGAATGTAATAAGAATACAAGATAATCATAAAGCACGCATACGTATGTACAATTAATTAAGTAAATTTTAAATTCAGAAAAATTTAAATCAACATCTTCTATTAAGCTGCGAGATTTAGAAACTACAGTTCCAACTATAACTCTGAGTCGAAATAAAAAAAACCGAAAATTTATAATATATATTATATATATACATAATATATATACCTCCTATAATATATGTACACTAAATAAAAGTAGGTGCCTATCTTAGTAGACACCAAAACTAAAAATAATAAAAATGTTTTAGACTAGACTTCACAAAATTTTCCAGTAAATTATGCGCAAGGTCCTGTATCCTATATTTTTTTTAAATTCCTGAAAATAAATTGAGATATGACAGACAATTTATTTATCTGTCCACTGTACACCACTACATATTATAAAATAAAGGCCTTCGCCGCGTCTGTCTACCAAACGGATTGGCATATGGTTGACACCAATGGATGGTTTGATTTAAGAGGAAGGTTTATGTGTATAATCTATTAATGTTTTATGCAAATTAGTTGAAATATGACGATTATTGTTGAAGACGTCGGAAAAATCTAGCCGGCTGGGAGATTTCATCGAAAACGCTGCCTTATCCCGTTGAAATATAACAAAATAATGTATGGAGGAATTGTTACTCATTTATAGGGCTAAAGAAAAGTCCTTGGTGGCATATGTCTATCTTTTATGGATAGTTTACTATACCTACTCTTATGTTTTAAAAAAAGGGTGTCATATGAAGAGGTGATTGGAAAGAAATTTATACGGATACACTATTAATCCTTATCAAATTAAATACTTTATTTACTTTCAGCATTTCATGCACATTATAATTTCCCTTTACCGTACAATTTCTTAGAAGTTATCGCGAAATAAAACTATAGCGCGACAAGCAGCCGAGTCAGGCGGCCGGGCTGGGTTGGGTGGCCAGGTCCTTACGCCACCGACGCGACTGGGGTGATGTAAAATTAGGCAGAAGTTATCAATGTAGTATACAAAGAAATGTTGTAGTTTGTTTCTATATATTAATTCTTTACTTTTTCAAATATTTATAGAATTGGAAATAAAATACATTAAAAATACTCAAGTAGGATGAACTTACATCAAATTCAATCCAATCCACATGTTCTACGCAACAAGCTGATAGGACACTACGACAGAAAAAAAACACTGCGGCTTATATGCTCTGCTAAACGTGTGAAGCCGGGGCGGGCCGCTAGTTGAAAATAATTGTAAAAAAAATCTTATGTGAAAATCGTATCTGTATATTTTATATTTACTGTTCTAAAATGCAGCTCTTTGTTTCCTAAAATATGACGTATTTTAGCATTTACATTGAAAAAATCTTTACGGCGGCACTAAATTTTCCTTTCGCAAACATACATACCTACTTACTTCCATTTAATGTACATACATACCTTTCAGAATTATTTTCCATAAAAAGTTCAGTTCTTTTACGATCATTTTTTGCAAGTTTTTGTGTTCTGTAACAAATCATATTTATTTTATTTTTTTATTGCTGGTAAACTGATTTTAAAATGCGCATTTTGGAAGTACCTATAATTTAAAAAAAAAACATTGTCCTCTTTAAAAAGTTCCTCGTTTAAAAAAAATAACAACTTGCGAATGATCGTTTTCCAAATGCTATCCGACCGGGAATCGAACCGCGTCTATACTATAGATGGATACCCGTGTAGGAACGGGAAATGCTACTTCTCACCGCCGCGTCCCGCGACCGCGCCGCTGGGAAGCGTATCGTAAAACCCGACAAACCTTAGAGAACTGTCGTCGCGCCAACTGAAGGACACAGGCAGCAGCGTCCTCTAGCATTTTCAACATCCTTTAGTGTAAAATAACTGCGATAACCAACCAGCCAGTAAAATGTAGTGATTATATTATACTTAATAAAAAAAAAACATAAGCCTACCTTAGTACTTCATGCATATGTTTTGAATAATTTTTGTAAATCCGTTTTTTTTTCTTCTTATTTTGTTTATTTCCCATTATAACTTACAAATAAATATTAAGCAGTAATCCGGTGGCAGGTGTAGCTGTAGCGAAGGCGCGTAGTTTCACTCTGACACATAGAACAGGAATGCGGGCATTGCGGGGCGGGGCGGGCTAATACGCAGCGAGCTGCCCGGTCGGCCCAATCGCGTGCGATAGAGAGGGCAGATAGGCCATATCATATACTCTAATGCAAACGGAATATAAGACTTCAATACTGCTTGTAAAATAAGGACGCAAGCGACAATTCTAATATATTTTATTAAGAATAAATGTTATATAAACAAAAACAAAAAGCCAATGGATAGGTATAAGCAAAACCTTTGTTTGAAATTTTTTTAAACGTTAAAGATGCATGATATTTGCTATAACAGAAGATAATGTGTTTATTTGAAGGTTTTTTGGTTGGTGATTTTTTTTCTATCGAAGGAAATTGATTATATCTCGTTTTCAAAATAGCCAACGGATAAACAAAGATATATACTGCCTCATAATATTTTTTTTATCGCTATTAAATAAAGAATTTACCTTATAACCTACATTGAAATTTGATAAAGAAGGCCCGAACAATGAGTTAGGTACATCACCTTAGTTCAGAGTGCTGTGTATGTTTGATTTAATATGTTATTTACTTACTTATACGAAAAACTAACATGGTCAAAGCGTGGGTTCCGTGACAGAGCTATCCTGCCTGCGCATCGGACTGCGGCGTTTTAAATTCGGGAAGTTTTAAATTCGCGGCGTCCAAGTGCTGGAATGATCTTCTTCCTCCCATCCGCAATGCGGCTGGCAGATTCACCTTTAAACGTAACTATAAGAAGCACTTGTTAAAGTTGCAAAAACCTCCATCTTGAGTCATATATATATATTCTCTTCCCCAACAATGCCCCTCTTCATGTAGGTAAATAGTATATTTGACTTTTATTATGATTTATTAGTATTTAAGCTAGAACGTCTTTATATGTGTAGTACTTATTTGACTAATTGTTTAATGTTTGTAACTTTACCTACTTGTTTTTGTTTGTTTATTTAATTTTTATATCTCTTGTACATAATTAAACATTGTACATAATTTGTGTAGCTCATGTCATTATTAGCTTAATACGTGTAATAAAATTGTACGGACGGGTTGCTGTGCTTGTGGTGTGCGGACTCACGTAGCGTAGGTAGGGGCTGACTGAAAATCAGTGTTGTGGGCGTGGTCATGGCATGGTTATACACACGTGTGCTGAGTCAGCTCCTATCATGGTTGCGGAGAACTTCTATTTGTGTTTTGTCATTTGTATTTGTCTGTATTATGTATCCGTGGCCATGATTAAATGTGTTTGTTTCTTATTAATTTATTTATTTAATTATAATTTTTCTTTTGCTAAATTTGTGTTGACGGTACTGGTATCCTGTGTAAGAATATATTATAATTTACTAGATTTTACTGTAGTTACAATATTAAGTTGTGAGCCAGTTAATACTGAGCACACAGCCAGCAATATGCTGAGGTTGCCCTAATTGTCGTAGAATATGTACCTAAAATTAAAGATAGATGTGGCTAGTGAAGTTTTTATTTTCTTTATTATGACAATAAATGTTGTTTCTTTCTTTCTTCAATATTTTAAAATTAATAACAAAATCAAAAAAGAGGAAATAATTTTGAGACGATGAAAATATCTATAATAGGTCATTCGTACAGGCAAGAGAAAGGTGCACGGCACGGCAACAACTAGTGACTTGGTGCCGCCATGCCGTAAGGCGCGTCGCGGATTACACGAGTTTCGTAATCGTATCATAGTACTTATCACAAGTTGAAAATTCTGGAAATTCTTCTGTTGCATCGACTTCTGAATCGCCTATAAGTGCTTCTGTGAGAGCGGGCAGTGTTAATCGTGAAAATAATAACAATAACACATACAATCACAACAACGTCTACGTCCCAATGTCCCAAACTAAGCACTAGCTTGTATTTTGGGTACCAAGCGAAGACACCACATACATATAACAACCCAGACCCGGTGTTAATATTAATATTCATCATATAAATACTGACCCGACATGGGATTCGAACCCGGGACCTCCAGCTTCGTAGGCAGGGTCGCTGCCCACTAGGCTAAGCGGTCGTCAAAATCTGCGTTAACAGGAATCCCGCATGCGCGGATTTCACAAGAATTGTCTTCAAAACTTTAAGACATATACTGGATAATTTCTACTCTTTGACGCGCAACCTCCAATGTACACGCTTCCATGTGACTGCTTTTACAATTTTGAAGATTTGTAAACGCACTCTCCCCACTAAAATGGCAAACTTAATACAAACTTTTCTTCGTTTTAGGACCTAATCTTCACAATCCAATAGGTCCCCATGACGCGTTAGTAACTGCAAATTTAGTATCCCGGGCTCCCCTACCACAACCTATCTTGACCGAATATTAAATTTATAGAAAAGCTCCTCAGTTGCTCGTCACTCCGCACCGCTTCGCTCCTCGTATTGAAATGTTTAATACTTTTTTATATAATTTTTTTAAACAGTCTTGATTACCAAACCTAAATAATGAAGATATAATAGTGGCTATTATTGTTAGTTTCAAGTGTTTTGAGATTAAGGGCTATCATATCAGATATGTCTTTGTAGCAGGTATGTATAATCATTTTAATTTTCCGTACTTCCGCATTTATAAAACTTCTAAATGTTGGTTTAATCTCTTCACCTCAACCCTTTTTATTTGTTAAGGGTGGTAGTTTTGGAAATCCAACCCAAAATTGTTCACTAAAAATATGTTTTAATATATTTAAATTGCGAATTGCGTTTTTGCGCCATCGAACGGTTAATAGCTATAAATACCTACACTATACTGTAACAGTACCTACGGAATACTCAGGGCGCGAGTTCGACTCTTAGGTACTTGGCCGGTCTTTTACCCTCCAAACACTACAAAGGGGAAGAGATTGTTAATTAACTATATTATTTACTAGCGGTCATACCCGGCACCTCCCGGGTGGACTACAGAAACGTTCCCCTTCCCCCCACCTCCATTCCTCCTCTCCACCCACTTACTCTCCCCTGCCCTCCTAACCACTTACCATAGCTCTACTCTATCGATCTTCCTTCTATACTCCCTAAAAAGTCATTTTTACTATACCTATCTATTATATCTCATTGGTACAATGCGTTTTAAAAAAATCGCCAGTGCCTTGAAAATTCGCAAAACGGACACAACCGTCAATGACGTCTGCCCTCACCTGTCTGCCCGCGTTCGGGTCGTGCACTAAGCGATGACCGACTTCTTCCTATGCCTATGTTAATCGCAGACAGTGTAGCTTTCTATAGGTGCAAGAATCAATGTACAACTGTGTAGTCCACGCGGGCGAAGCCACGCGCAGAAATCTAGCAATAAATATAGCCTATGTTACTCAGGGTGAAAGTAGCTTTCTAATGGTGAAAGAATTTTTTTAATCGGCACAGTAGTTTTTGAGTTTATTCATTACAAACATACACACACAGAAAAATACGAATATTTCCTTTTTATAATATTAGTGTAGATAACTTCACAAAATATATACATGTCAGGTACCTACATAAAACGAATTGCTAGCCTATGTTCAAACTTTAGATATCAGAAAATCAAGAGGTATCATATTACGAACATCAGGAAAGAATGTAAAACGTGAAGATACGCGTGGGTCACCGACATAATCTCTATATCTAATATATATATATATATATATATATATACTTATAAAAATCTCATGTCACGATGTATGTTCAGGATAAACTATGAAACTACTTAGGTAACCTTGATAACATTTTGTAACTATGTGTTGGTAATTTAGTCAACTTAAAAGATAAAATATTTTACACAGATCATTAAGGACCCATATACAAAAAGTGACAGCTCGAAAATAGGTTTTACTTGACAGCTTGCTTACTACTACACGCGCATCTGCAGCAGAGGCAACACATACTTGGCTCTATACCAGAACTAATTAGTCTTGATCATTATTATTTTTATTTATTTAAGAATTAGTTTTTTTTTATGTCAGGTTTTTAATGTTGCTTTATTTTATATAATAACTAACGATCCGCCCCGGTTTCGCACGGGTAGCAGAGCCATAATGTGTTTACGGTCGTAGTGTCGTATCAGCTTGTTGTGTCGAACATGTGGACTGGATTTCACTAGATTTAAATGTAACGCAAGTTCGTCCAACTTGGATTATTTTTAATGTATTTCATTTCGAATTCTATAAATATATGAAAAAGTAAAGAATAAATACCTAAAAACAAACTAAAATATTTCTTTGTATACAACATTGATAACTTCAGCCTAACCACGCGTGTCGCGTCGTCCGGTATGGCTCTTAAGATATTGATTTAAATTGTAGAATACAAACGGCAATCATAATGTTCATGAAATGCTGAAGGTAAATATCGTATTTAATTTGATAAGGATTAATACCATATCCGTATAAATTGTTTTACAATCACCTCATCATATTACACCATAAAAATAGTATAGTAAGTTATCTATAAAAGATAGATATATGCCATCGTGGACTTTTCTTTAGTCCTATAAAAGAAACACAATTTCTCCATACATTATTTTGTTATATCTCAAAAGGATTAGGCAGCATTTTCGATGAAAGTTTCCAACCGGCTTGATTTTTTTCCGACTTCTTCAACAATAATCGTCATATTTCAACAAATTTCCTCTTGAATCACTCTGTCCATTAATGTCAATAATATGCCAATCCGTTCGGTACTTTTTGAGTTTGTCGCGTTCAGACAGACAGACAGACGCGGCGGGGGACTTTATTTTATAATATGTAGTGATAACAATAATCCCTGGGACATCCCACACAGCGCTATCTAGTCCCAAACTAAGCAAAGCTTGTGTTATGGGTGTGGGTTAAGATGTCTTTTACAGTTCCATAAAAAAAAATATTAGACAATACACTGTGCCACAGTTATCGTATGAGGAGTTTTGCAATACGAGTTCATTTTGTTTGTGATACGTGGCGATGGCGAAACCGAGGTCCCATTGAATGAGGTGACCTTTTCATTTCCCATTTCGTCAAATTCTACTATTTTTGATTCTGGACCGATTGTTTTCAAAATCAATGTGTAAGAGTCTGTATGGTCTTCGATTACGAATCTGTGCTCAGAACTAAAAAAAATTACTGCCTTAGAATCTGTTATAGTTTTTGAACTGCTTGCTTTCAAAATCGATATCTATGGGTCCATGTGGTCTCCCTTCACAAATCTGCGGTCAAAACTGAAAATAGTGTCTGCCATTTTGAACTTCTTTCTTTCTGGGCCTAACACTACTAAAATAAAGTCTGTTTCGTATAGATTAAAATTTTATTATTATTTGGTCCACATTACAAAAAAAAAACAAGTCTGTATGCGTTATTACAACAACGATTAATACTTTTGTCAATACAGTTACTATTAACACGTTCTTTATGACATCGAAACTTGTACCGCAATGTTGTATTTTACAGTACTAAATCTTTTTACTTTACACCAATGGTCCATTGGAAAGTTACATTTGGGGTTGCGTTTTTAGAGGACGCAATTTTATTTTTTAGATGTGTAGGGGGGTCAGTGTAAGGTTAAAACCAAGTTTGTGGAGTCGCCACCCTTGTCCCACGGCCGCCATCTTGGAAAAAGGGGTTGAAATGGTTTTAACGATTTATCTCGTAATCTATTGGTTTCATAAAAAAAAAATTGTTAACATTTTTTGTTGCAAATTAAATTATCTACAACTTTGATTCAGCAATTTTTTGTCGCAGAACCATAAACAAAAAAGTTATGAGCAAAAATGTACAGAAATTAGATTTTTCGATATAACTTTTTTTCTAATCATTTTACGAAAAAATGATATCAGATCATTTTTGTAGATCGTGTTTTGAAGAACAACTTTTATTTGGAATATTTTTTAATTTAGTCAATAGTTAAGGTTTTACAGCGCTTCGAAGCGAGTACTATTTTTCAGTACTCATAACTATACATATATTATATGTATGTATTAATGATTTGCCATAAGTGTTTATCATCTTGTTTGTTTTTTTAAGACAATCTTTTTAATTATTGATTTTGCAATATTGTCAATTAATTATTGACTCTTTTCCCCACCACCCACGAGGTAGAGTCTGGAGGCGTGTTTTTTTTTAAGTGGTATCCCCAGTAGGCATAATCCACGGTAATTTTTTAAATCACAACTAATCTGTCCTCGGTCTTTTTGATGGACCAGGCTGCGGCTCAGCATCTGGTTGGCTTTCTACATTAAATATTAGTTGGGGAACTGGAGAAGGAAGTGGTGTTAATGTCGGCGGTTCATCATCAAAATTATTTTCATTTATTAATTTTGAGAGCTCCATTACGTTGTTGCAAGTCTCTCCAAACAATGGAAGCATACTGCAGAACATTTCAGCCCTGTTTTTCGACATCCACACATCGCTCCAGTTTCCTTTGCATTTGCAAAAAAATAATTTTAGAAGCTCAGGGGGTGCTTGAGGTTTAGAGTTCTGCACTGGCATCAATAATTTTCCACATTTTTTCCAGCCCCAGTCTTCAGGATCATTATAATTACCAAGCCACGACTGAACCTGATGGTAGACTCGGAAACTGTGAAAGCGAGCTGTGTCTTGTGTTGGAGGAAGTGGAGATAGATTAAATGTACTTTTTGTCACTGACTTGGCGAATCGTTTATACCTTAGGCTGTCAAGAGAATTTATTAATTTTAAAAAATATAAAAAAAATAAAAATTATTTTAAAAATCAATAATTGTAATGTAAAGTTCTGTAATGGAGTGGCAAATCAATAATTAATTAATATCAATATTGAAAAATTAATAATTAAAAAGATTATCATAAAAAAAAACAAGATGATAAAAACTTATGGCAAATCATTAATACATTTATATAATATATGTATAGTTATGAGTACTGAAAAATGGTACTCGCTTCGAAGCGCTGTAAAACCTCAACTATTGACTAAATTAAAAAATATTCCAAATAAAAGTTGTTCCTCAAAACACAATCTACAAAAATGATCTGATATCATTTTTTCGTAAAATGATTAGAAAAAAAGTTATATCGAAAAATCTAATTTCTGTACATTTTTGCTCATAACTTTTTTGTTTATGGTTCTGCGACAAAAAATTACTGAATCAAAGTTGTAGATAATTTAATTTGCAACAAAAAATGTGAACAATTTTTTTTTATGAGACCAATAGATTACGAGATAAACCGTTAAAACCATTTCAAACCCCTTTTCCAAGATGGCGGCCGTGGGACAAGGGTGGCGACCTCACAAACTTGGTTTTAACCTTACACTGACCCCCCTACATATCTAAAAAATAAAATTGCGTCCTCTAAGAAACGCAAGGTAAGGCCTAAAAAATGTAACATTTCAATGGATTACAATCACAAGCGAGCATTCTGTTTGCACCGCATGCGTAAACCGCGAAAAGCAACCCGCTCGCGCCCTTAGCTCCCACCATTATTTATTTCTATAAATAGAGGAACCACGCGAACACCCCTGTTTTGACTAACTTGCCCTTCAAATTTAACGATCATTCAGACCGCCTTCTAAAAACATTATAGTTTAAAAAAACTAAGAAACTTGCGCTTTAATACCAAATCGATCTATAAAGAAGAAAATAACTTTTAGAATAAGAATAAAGTGTTTAATGAGGAAAAATAATGTTATTGTGACAAAACGTGGGGTGCCCGATATCAGTTGTTTTAAATATTTCATTGCACTCCACGATTTTTAACAATTAGATTAATTTTCTACTTATTTTCTTTTTTAAAGTTCGATTGTCTATCAAAGTGTAATTTATAAAATTTTTTTTAACATATTATTGTTTTTCTTTTTTTAGTCTCAATATTTTTTAAACTACATTCCATCAAAATTTACAAACAAAGGTGGAACTCACAATTACCTATAAAACGATGAAATGATACAAACCGACACAAAGCTTCATGTCGGTGCTAATCTAACCACTGAGGAGTTCCCTCGTAAACAAATTATCGTGGTGCATCATCAGTTTATAGTGAAAATCAGGGATAACTATCGAAATCCAACCTACATACAAAGTTTCGTGTTCGTGCTATTAACCGGTGAAGAGTATCCTTATGAGGAAACAATCCTGGCTGCAACATCAAGTTATGTTTATCATTTTAGTGTATTGTCATCGAAGTTACTTATGTATTCTGAATTTCAGCCCAATATCTTCAGTGGAAGTGGGTGACAATCGCGTTTAAAGATTCCATTAGATACAAAAAAACATACAGGTGGAACTTATAAAAGCGTATTAAAATTAAAATAATTACACCATTCCAAGAGGACACCACTTTTTAAATATGTTTTAATTTAATATTTTTATCATAAAAAATTTATTAGTTGGTCAACTCGGTAATGTATATATTATGTACATTGTATATATAGTGTAAGATTTTTATTTTAAGTTTAATAGCTTTCCGCCTTGGAAAAAAAATAATTCAAACTAATTCAATTCATAAAATATTATAAATTTACTTTCACCCACGTCTCAAGATTGATTGAGTTCAACTTTACCATAAGTACAGCATTTGATCGGAGAGAAACAAAGACGTACACCCGACCTTACAATAGCGCTCCTCGGAGCGGTCTGAAGCACGATACCGTGTGCGGTTGATTATAAACTGTCAGTGTGCTGTCAGTTCATACAAAATAGTATGGCGAAATTTCGGTGAAATTGCATATTATTGATAATTTTTTTCTGCCACTTTTCCGTTTATTATCAAAATTTCCTCTAACAGAAAGAAAGAATGAAGTATTAACAATACTCAAATGATTTTTTTATCTCAAAAAACCTTGTGATGATTGTGTAATATGTACCGAAAAATGTCAATTTTCCGAGATTTCGGCAAAAGTGGGTTACAAAATAATATTTTTTCAGTGTGAAAGAGTGTAAAATATGCAAATGTTTTCTAACACAATTGTAAATTAAGAACTGATCTTTATTTTAGAATTAGGTTTATGACCATATATCTTTCCAAACTTCCTAAAAATGTACCTAAACATGCCGTTTTTTTGTAATTGCCCCCTTAAATTATGACGAGATTTGTGACGTCTATTCGATTAGCATGGGATGGGATCTCAGAATAACCAGAAACCGCCTGTGAGCGTGAAACTGAAGAAACAAAAACCACTCTTAAATAGAGTAGTTTCACTTTGTTGCGGTTAGTCACTCCGTTGCACTTACCGCGTTATAATGTACTGTACAAGTGTCAATTTTAATTTTAAAATGCCGTCTTGTGTCGTTCCTACATGCAAAAATGCTGCTGGGCTTACAAAGAAATCGGATGGGATCACATTTCATCTGTAAATAACGTATTCAAAAGTGGATTCATTTAATTATTGAATTTGTTTTACATATTGTGATTGACTTAAAAAATGGCGCATTCATTTCGTGAGTGTTGCCAGTTTCATCGAAAATTTTATCTACTTTTTATTTAATGCCTGTTTAGAATACTCACTATTTTTTGGGTAATAAAGCACCTGTGTGAACAACAAAGAACAAAGAAAATTGAATTAGATGAAGGTCATACAAAGAGCACGGCTAGATAAGTTTTTGAGATCATCAGAGCGGAACGTAATTTGTTCAATTCACTTTGACGAGCAATATTTTTGTGACACAAAATGTGGTTTAAAAAACTAAAGAAATCAGCTATTCCGACTAAGGTAGAATTAGTCAAAATATATTAGTTAAATATTATTCATATTGCACCTTTCCTGTTCATTATGTAGGTCATAATTATATTATGAAATAATCCAATTTCATTCCATTCCATCATCCCATTAATACTCCACTACAGGGGCTTAGGCCTCCCCTCGGGGTGAGGAGGTTTGGCGCTTAATCCACCACGCTGCTCAAATGCGGGTTGATGGCGGGTAGTTGGGTAATCCAATGCCGTACTGATAAACGCGGAATTCATTCACAACTAGTGACTGGAAATTCGGTGGCTATTATACCAAAAATTTCATTTTTTCCTAGAAAATACAAAGGATATACCTTTATGAATACATTGCATACGTGTTAATGAATCTTCTATGCATTCCGATTAAAATTAAATTTTGGTGAATGCAGTAATATATGAATTATCTAATAATGGCATGCTATTTCGGTATTTGGTCTTGACATCACAATTGTCTGAGTTACATATAGAAACATCTGGACCTTCGACTTCGGAAAATGTGCGTACATACCTACCTATAATTTTTATGTTTAATTGATTACATTTGATTTTCAGTTTTTGATTAAGCATTTTGCTTTTTCATTTTATGATAGATTTAAAGTTTTTCATTTCAGGATACACAGGCACAACCGCCTACACGATCAAACTCAAAAATTGGTGATATCTATATTTCTGATTTGGACTTTCTATGTGATACAACGAGAAAGCTACTCAATAATGATTTGTAATAGTGAAAATAGTGGTAGCATTGCAAAATTATTGTCTTAGAATTGCATCAGCTTCATTATTTGTCAAAATGTATCGTAGGTTATTAGCGGGAACTGTTGCTTATTACGTGTCGAAATCAATAAAATGTTCTTTTTGTGTAGAAGCAATTGGCCTCAGGTGTGGTATGGATTGAAAAGTAAAAACAGACTTTATTTCCCTTCCCAAAATCTTAAATAAATAAATGTCGTATATGAGAAGCACATCTGCGAAAAAATTCAAATGAAGATTTTGTTATAAGTTCAAATATCGAACATTTAGCAATCGTTCTTTCAATTTTCAAGAAATTCATTGAAAAAAATAATATATTCCTGTAAATGATGACCACATAAATGGTGAAAGTCATAGAAACGGCGGTTATTGAAAAACAATTTAGATATAAGATTAGGTACCTACATTATTTATCTAAATGTAAAATTCTGCAAATCAGTTCAAATTCTAAAAGAAAATATTATAAAAAGCTTACTCGACAAACGGGTACCTAATAAAAACTTTACTTGCCTTACCTTACCTTTAAAAACTTACCTTATTGAAGCCGGGTTTTATTTATTGTAATAGGTATAAAAAAGTAAATGTTTATTTCCTTTATTTGACTAAAATGGTATGTATGCATTTCATGTTGTAATGAGTAACTTTCTATTAAATGAAGAACATTTGTGTCAGAAGGTCATGCTACTTCCTTTCTATAATTATACTCGTATTGTACGAAAAAACTCATTAAACTCAAGTAAACACCTGGCACCTGAAGGAAATTTGAATGTTGTGAATTTTGGCCTAGTACCTAATATAGTTAAACTTACTATGAATTAACATAAGTACGCGGCGACCGTACGGCTGCCCCGCAAGAAATAATTTGTGTTAAATAAACGCGGCCTAAATATAGCTATCTGTTAATATTTTTATTAAACACCTTTTTTCTGATTTTATATGATTATCCCAAAAACAGTAGGAAACCTCTCCCGAGCTAGCAACATTACGCGGGCGGGAAGTGGGGCAGGTGCGGGACGTACGTAATGTTTTTGGACACAGTGCGGTATGTGTAATCATAATTGAGCGCGGTTTCTGGTTATTCTGAGGATGGGATATCACAAACTTGAAAAAAACATTAAATAAAATTTATAAAAATACACTTAGAAATTTTACTAGCTTACCTTATTACGTTCATCAACTGTTTTTGTCTATTCCGATTCATCTTAATTTTAGATTTTCGGAACAGTTTTTGTTTATTTCCCATATTTCCGAAGCACAAGTTATAGGGGTACCTATAACACAATCACAGCAATAAACGAAAACCAACGCTTCAAAAAAATAATGAAATTATTCGATGGTAATTTGTCTGCTCTCCAAAACAAGTAGTACGTGTACACGTTCTCACTTTGAGAGGCCGACTGAGGAGGCTGGAGGCACAGACAGAGACTGAAGCACGGGCCGCTTGAGCGGGGCAGGTGAATACGCTGCCCGTGGTGTAAGCAGATGAGAACTATAGCGAACTCGCACAGACTGAATTAAACGTAGCGTCACGACCTCAAAAATAATAAAAAAAATTATTATAGACATATTACAAACAATACAGCCTAAACGCTTCTATGAATGGATGAAGAAAAATACAGAAAATAATAGTGTAAAGTTTCACAGCACTAAGATGGATAAGAACTTAGCCAGATGAAATTTTTGTTATTTTTGAGTGCTTACTTTGCGATTTTTTTTCAAGAAAATTTTATGTAATTATGTTTTGAAGTCTATGAATGGATGCTTTAAGCTTTTAAACTCATCTATGTATTTTCTTTTTATTGTAAAAACTGCTACCTTCCATAAAAACTCAACAAGAAAAGAGTGCTCCTCGGTGCTCCAACAAAAAGGCGCAGCCTTAAAGCCCGTCTCCACTCGCTACGAAATTTACTCACTCGTAACAAACATTGCTCTCGTTTGCACTGCGCTTACATCATCTAAGTAAAAAGAAATAAAAAATAATTTGCATTTGTGATTTCAAATAATAATGTTGATGGCCAGAACGCAAAAGCGCCGCAAAAACAGCGGCGCTTTATACGTTTTAGTCGACCAATGAATATGATCGCAGCCGAAGCAAAGGTAAATACAGGAAAGAAACTAATGTGTTGTGACTAAATACTATCGATATTCGACGATATTGAAAATATAAATTATAAAATTTTAATAATACACCTGCATTGAAAAAATAAAAATGCATCAACATGAAACCATTAAAAAGTGCAAATTAAACTTCAAATTAATTTTATTTCTATGATTAATTTAATTTTAATACGTAACTAATTATGCTCAGAAGAGCAAAAAATAAATTTGGAATTTAGAAATCCCTCTACACAAGAAAACTAACATTTAAAAAGTCTGAAACAATAAATCGATGAAAATAATACACGTTTATTAATTTTCAAATGGGTTTTGACCCTTAAAGGCGTCGGGGACCGCTAAGTAACCTTACTTTTTCAAATCCTGTATTTTATTTAGCGGTCCCTGATGCCTTTATGGATCCAAAATCTTTTCCAAATTTATAAACCAGTACTTATTATTTCCGACTTTTTAATGTTAGTTATTTTATGTCGGGAGTTTTTTAAATTTTTAATTTCATTTTTATTTCAAATTTTTTAAATTTATTAAGTATGTGAATGATCGACTGCGTAGGACTGCGCATTGATTAAAAGCAAGTAAGCCTTAAGCCTCACTTTGAGCTTGCCACACCGAGCGCGTATGGCATGTCTACGTAAAAAATATATGTAAGGGATGATCCATTAATTACATCATACCTAAAGGGGTGGAGGGGGGTCCACAAAATGTGACATATCGTGACAGGGGGGAAGGAGGAGTTCCATGTTTGTGACCTTACAATCCTCACATACAATTTTTTTACAAAATCTAAGTTTTAAAACTTGTTGGCATAGTCAAAGGTTTAGCGCGTGCGGCGGCTATTGTCACAAGCACCGACACAAGTGTCTTTGGATCTACGAGCGTCATCACTTTTCAAGCAGGTTCCGTACGATACATATTGCCCCAGTGTTCAAGCGTACCTGTTCAAACAGTCTTGTGACGTTTGTGGATTGTATCTTGCATCATAGAAAGCAGCGAACCTACAGACGAAGAAGCTACATAAAAAACAAGAAGTTATCCCTGCTCCGAAGATCCGGCCGTAAAGAATTGCGGCTAGACGTGCCAGGGAAATGCTCTGTATAATTAACAATGACGCATTGTGGTACGACGAAGGAGACGTGGACTCGAATAATGTACCAGAATCTGTCGAGAGTGTGACAAACGTCTCCGATATGCCAGTCATCCAGAACATGAAAGAGTGTATGCGAAATCCTTGGACGGAGGAAGAATAAGTTTTTAATATTTTTTTTATTATTGTTGATTTTCTCTTAAAAAGTTAGTTTCAAAGGGATGTTGTAATGTTTACCTTCCTAAACTAAAAATCTAAATGTGACGTCACACTAAGGGGGGAGGGTGTAGTTAATTGTGATGAAGTGTGACAAGGGGGGAGGGAGGGGCCAAAAAATCATGAAATTGGTGTGACGTAATTAATGGATGATCCCTAAGTAATGTCATTGGCGTGAAACAAACTTTTGTAGCGTTCGCGGCGGTAGTGTTCGTGGCTGTTATTAAATGCGTATGGAACACAGCCTTAGTCGTTCGTTACAGATTAGAGGATATTATTCCATAAGAAACAAACTTTTGTAGCATTCACGGTACGGCGGCGGCTGTGGCGTTTGTGGCTGTTATTGAATGCGAATGGAACATAGCCTATATGTATAATAACTAGCTTTTGCCTCCAGCTTCGCCTGCGTAATTGTAGATTTTTTTGTATTGTATTGTATGTTTGGATTCTGATATGATCTTTTTAAATGGGAGTATGTATCATCGTATATGATATACAAACGCCATAGAATCGTTGTAAAAACTGCATAGAATTGGTTTTGTTGCCCTAGTCATGCCCCCATCCCCGCCCACTTAGTTTGATGAGAATGGAAACGAAAACGGGATGGGACGAGACCAGGGCCAGGAACGGAAACGATAAAACATTTGGTGGGATTAGACACACTAAGTTTCAGATCTAAAGAACAATTAGTAACCTATTACTACCAGATTTTGCATGGTTGATTTGACACTCCGTCTACTCTAGAGCGCATCAGATTGTATATGCCGCCGCGGTGCGTCAGTGCGTGTAGCCGTCGGTTTATTTCTTTGCCAACTCTGAGAATATTACATTATAATGGGTTGGTTGTTAGACTGTAAACATTAATTGTTACGGAAATAAAAAACCATAAACTAAAAAGTTAAAAATAAAATTTTCACTTTAAAGAAAGGAGCATTAACAGGCGGCATATAGTTAATGAAGTCGGTGCCTACTCACTCAGACACTTTAAATTGTGTTCTATATTCGTTATAGTTCTAAATAGCTATATCATTGTTGTAGGTAATTGTTATTACCTGGTAAGTACCCATTTAAAATGTCTGAGTTGGCGCCGACTTCATTAACTATATGCCGCCTTGCCTTTTAATGCTCCTTTCTTTGAAGTGAAAATTTTATTTTTAACTTTTTAGTTTATGGTTTTGAAGTCGGTTTTTATTATTATTTTTTTTTAATTATTTTATTTTTCAATTTTTAATTCTTTTTTGAAGTCATTTAATAAATAAATAAGGAGTGACTTTTCAAAAACCAATATTTATACCATAAACAATTTTTGGCAAAATGCAAAAAACTCATTCCTCGAATAATCACTGTACCTATCTCTTTTCTTTTTTAATAAAAATCTGGACATAAAGAAATTTTATTAAACCCATGTTTTGTTATTATTTTTTACATGCATATTTTTATTGACCTATTAGCAGTTAGGGAATATTTTTTAATTATTGGCATTTGCTCAAGACAAAAAAAGTATTGGTTTTTGTTTCTTACAGTTTTGTAAGTATAGGTTACTGATTCAGACATTTCAGAAAATATTGATTTCTGCGACAGAAAGTTTTGGATGTATTATCACTACAAAACAAAGTCTGTTCAACAAGTAGAATAAAATGTCATTTTATTGCTATGTTTATTTTACATTGCATAATTAAACTACGAAGTTGAAGATTCCGGAAGAAGATGATTAATTAAACTTGCAGTCAGGAATCTTCAACTTCGCAGCAAATAGGTACATTCTTCATCCTCATCAATGTTTTCAGCATGCTCTGAAGGTGCCCCCATAGTGTAATTCAACAAGTATTTGTACCACTATAACTCATCTAAGTTGTGCCATAAAAACAAACATTTACTGGTTTTTGATGCAAATGTTGTGATAGCCCAAAGCGCAACAAACCTGTCTCAAATTTGTAAGGCCCCATAGGGCCATGGTTCGAATCCGGGCGTGTACCAATGAGTTTTTCTGACTTAAGTACACAATATCACTGACACCGTGCTTCGGAGTGCACATAAAGCAGTCGGTCCCGGACGCGGTCAATAGATGGCAGTCATTACAGTTCCCAACCCGTAGTGGAGCAGCGTGGTGGACTTAAGCTCCAAGCCCCCCTCCTCACCCTGGGGGAGGTCTAAGCCCCTGCAGTGGGGTAAAAATGGGCTGATGATGATGCAAATTTCTTCTTCTTAAAAGAATTTCTAAGTAAGTGTATTGGAATTTGAAGAATATTTCAATAACTTTAAATAACAATATACCTAATTTTAACATTAGCTCCTGATCCAAACTGTTGATTTCGAATGCTGTATTTTGAAGGAAATCTTGGGAATCAAAAGTGGAGATAAAAATTGGGCAGATTTCAGTATTTGTTGCCAGATAGAAAAAAAAAGTTGAAAGGCACCCCCAAGTATAAATATTACCTAATTTTTTAAATCACTCCTCAAATAAATAAATTTGTGTGATGGGAACGAAAACGAAAAAGGCTCTGGGGAAAGGGAAGAACGGGAATGAGATAAGACTTGAGATAAAAGTGATTCCTATGAGACATGAATTCCACGCCCACGGAACTGTGGGCGGGTCGCTCGCTAGTATACATATAAGATGTTTAAAAATCTGTTCGTAAAAGTCGGTGGTCTGGGTCGTAAATCTGGGTGTCTGGTTAAATCGATGGTGTATGGGTGAACTATTTTCATGTTTTTTTCTTAATTTTAAGGTTCGATATTCGAATTAATTGAACTTACTTTGCTTTAACTTCCACCATACGTTTGCTCCATATGAGAAATCGTCTTTTTTGGGATTTACGGTTTAATTTTTGTTTAGAGCCCATTCCAAACAATTTTTAGATATACCACACATCTATACCAACTTAAACTACAACGACTACAACTAAAAATCTATTATAAACACAACACACGATAACTAAAAAAACACTGCTGAAACGCGATTGTTTTGTTTTGAACGCACGAAAAATAAAATCAACCACCACAGCAGGAACAATAGGGTACTCTCGGACAAAATACTGTATTTTGTGCAATATTGCAATTCTGTAGCGTCCTGTCCACTACTGTCCACCGACATCCACCGACAGAACACTAAAGTGTCCAGTCCACCTGTCCATCCACAGTATGGATACCACAGAATGGATACTGTTCATCACCACAGGTTCATCATCATCATCACCGACTATCACCAATCCATCACTGATGAATACTGATTGATACTGACTGATCAGATCAGTACTGATGATCACTGTCAGTCACTGTCACAGAACAATTCTGTCACTGTGTTTCACCCTCAGAACAATTAGGTACTATAGGTACTTAAAGTCATAGAAAGCATTCTAGTATTTACATATATTTTTTTCATTTTTTAAATGTTTCCTTATGGAGAATTTCAGTGTGAGTGAAAAAGATGTCACTATATATATGCGGTTTGCTTCAACCTGCTTGTACCCCTTTCTCAATGACATTAGTCTGACTAGTCAGATCAAATTATATGAATTTGCCTTCATCGTTTAAATAAGTTGAAATTAATTTGGGGGTTACGTTCTGATAATAAGCAGCAATGATTTTGTTCAGCTATCTTTTTCTTTCTAAGGCTTTATCCTACATGTTAGAACAAGTTAAACATATGTAAAATTTACATTTCTTCTATGACTTAAGGTAATTGTTCGGTTTTTCACCAGCGATACAGATCATTAGCCATTGCTTAAGAGGGCATGAACCCAGGGCAATTTAAAAATTTACAGAAATTATCAACCTTACCTTTAATACCTTATCAGTGTTCCCAACCCTACTGTTTTAACAGTAGATTTGCTGTTTTCACATTGATGTCCCTGTTTTCTGTTTCATTCCTAATTTTTACTGTTTTTCGATTAGCGTTCAGCGCCACCTATTACACTATGCGAATATTTTTTTGATAACCACTATGTAATAAAATGCAATGACACTAGATGGCAGTATCTACTATTCCCCGACCACATTATATTTGATTGACGATCATATTTTTATGCTATTGCGATTGCTACTCATTTGAAGCCACAGAAAGGCACATGAAGAAATTTAACAAAAATATGTATGATTTTAAAAAGAAAAATGAGTGTGAAAATATTGAAGATGAGGCAATTGAGAATGAAAGTGGAAAATAATTTTACTTTTATTTTTATTTTTTTGTTGTTGTGATTATTAATATAACAATGTATGTGAGTTCTGGTAACTAAGAAAATTGTTCATTGTTTTAATTATATGAGGAAAAGTATGAAATCTGCCTTTTTTTTCTTTACCTACTGTTTTCTCCTGTTTGTTTTTTTGCGAGCTGTTGTTTTTTAGTTTTTTGGGGTTGGCAACACTGTACCTTATTCACAGACTAATTGGATTGGATTTTTTTTTGTAGAGATTTTTTTACATTCCTTTTTACTGTTATTAATTTGTGGATAATATCAAAAACTACGTTATTAATAGTCTTTGGTGGTCTTTGATTAGTATCTTATTGTAGGTATCGTATAATGGTGGAACAGAACGGAGGTAATGTCCTCGAACTTATAACTAGCCAAGTTTCTAAAGTAGTTCAGTACCAGTTAACACGATGTGACCTCTCTGAAAACCTGGAGTCGCCCGACGTGAGTAGGACAGACCAAGCAAGCATCCCGTGTGATGAGATTAAAGAGTTCCAAATCAAGTTAGAACCAGAACTCGATGATGACGTCGACGGTACGGTTAGTGTACAAAATTTGGTTGCTTTACTCTGTTTTAAATAACCGATGTTTCTTTAAGAGGTCCGAATGTCTCTCGAAACTGCGAATTCGATTTTTTTATAGATTCTTAACTTGCAAAGGAGGATTTGACTAACTACAAGTCTCGCAACACTTTATAAAATTTTAGCCGACTATTTCGCCCTCAATAGGCGACTATACATATCAGTATAGCCCCCCATAATGTACCTATTGATTATAAACATTAGAACCAAAGACCTGCATTTAGTCATTAAAATGGAAATCTTTCTTTGACTGCCATTTTCTGCTGGTTCTGTTTTAAAAAAAGGGATATATCCGAACTTACATGTGAAATATGTATTCAAACTATTCAAATTCAAACTATTTTAATGAATCCATTATTACAGTCATAGGAAAAATGTAGCCTGCTGAAAAGTTACAAAATATTTAATCAAGCTTATGGGGGAGGGGTGAAGGAACCTCGTGCAGTAAATATTTTTTTAAGGAAATGGAAAAAAATTATAAGGCTTATTAGTAACTTGTCGCTCTGCTCCGCTTTGCTTCTCTCGCATTATTACAAGCAAACCATAACCTAACCTATTTTTTTGAAATGATGGACCATCAACCTATCTTAGCCAAAATTCAAATTGATCATTTTTATGTACACAATTTTCATCAGACAACAATGGAAAGCAGACCCGGAAGTGATGGTAAACCGGGGAATGCAATTAGTTTTGCACAAATTTAATACATCATCCAAATTTTTTTGGTATCGCGATAAGTTTTCAATATGCTATAGTAAGCTAAATACCTACTCTAAATGAGAGAATTTAAAAAAATGCCCATGATTATAATTTTCCATGTCCTTTGTTGTTACACACTTTTAACTCAGTCAGACAATACTTGTATAACAATTGTAATATTTAGTTCATACAAACAAAAGAGTATACGTCTTTTAGTGATTATGGACAATATTAATTTGTTTCACTAATACATGAAATAAAAGCAAATCAAAAAATATGATTTATATTTTCTCATGATTATCCTCATATATTAAATGAATGTATGAATGTCAACATAGCATGTGATCGGCGATAAAAATAATAAAGTTATGGTCGTGGTTGATTACTTTACACAATAGCTTTACCGCAATACCCAACCAGGAGGCAGTAACTGTGGCAACGAAACTGGTTGATGAAGTGTTTTACAGATACGGACTGCCCTTGGAGATTCACTCGGACCAAGGTCGTAATTTTGAATCTCAGGTATTCCAGGAGACATGCCGTATCTTGGGCATAAACAAAACACAGACAATCCCATATCGCCCGTAATCAGACGGAATGGTCGGGAAGTTTAACCGTACGCTGGCAACCTACCTCGCGAAATTGGTCGACGAACATCAAAAGAACTGGGACCGATATATTCCGTTGTTTATGCTCTCATATAGGACAGTGAAACATGAGACCATAAAGGTCAGGCTAGCGTTTGCCAATTTTGGACGAGAACTGCGATTGTCGTTCGACCTTGTAGCTGGCAGACCGCCCGACAACCCGCGACCAATATCGGACTATGTGTCGGACCTAAAAGAAAGGATGCATGACATTCATGAGCAGTTATGGGAAAACGGTCTTATGGCAAGCGAGAGAATAAAGGCTATATAAGACAGAAGCGCCGACGCTACTGGCTTTAATGAGGGATCTCTTGTATGATTGCATAACCCGAGGCGCAAGAAAGGTAAATCCCTGAAACTACAAAACCTTTAGGAAGGACCGTATAAAGTGATAACCAGAATCAACGACGTGACGTACCTACGTGGCCTACGAGAAAAGCCTAAAATAGTGCACATTAATTGACTAGCTCCTTACCGAGGTTCGAATATTGCTTGAGCCGTGCAAATCTAAGAAAGAGGCAATGTGACTTCTATCTATAATAGCACGTCGACGTTTCATCGAACTTACTCGAAAAGTTCCCGCAGCCATTCAATAAAACAGAAAAATCCAGATAGAGAAATAAATTCCACGAATTGAAAAAAATCATTCGAAGATGGTCTTTACAGAGAATAGCGCCTTGATATTTCGAATTTATAAACATATTTTTGAGACGGAATGTTAGTGCCCCTGACATCCCCGATATCTGGACTAGTAGACCTTAACAATACTATATAATAGAATACTACACTGAAAACCATACTGGAATCTAGATCGTCCGCAGTGCTGAGTAGCGGAACGGTTTAAGGTAACTAGCTGTGAATTAATACTAGTAAACCCTTCCCCAGCTCAGAACTACTGGGATTCTAAATACTGCAAGAGTTTCCATATACGCCGCGCCGCGCTCATACCTAAGGCACAGTAGCGGTTTCGGTCAGACTATAATCATCACCATTAGGCCTTATACGCACTAGCGGTTTGCGGAGCGGTTGGCGGGGCGGATTCCCGCCCCTGTTGATTATTTGTATGAAACCGCGGCGCCGGTTCATTACGCATTGCAACAATGGCGGAGCGGTTTCCGCGGCGGACGAAGTGGAGCGGCGGGCGGACGGCGGTGTCCGCCGCGATTCCCGCTGATCCGCCCCGCCTGTTCAGTTTTGCGCTCGGCGGCGGACGTATAGGATCATTTGGAGTGCTTACGGAGCTTTCTATGCATAAGTAAATAATACATGCTACGTCTATGGTTTTGTATGGTGTTTATTTTAAACTGACAAAACACCTGCTCAAACCGCGAGAAGCCCAGCGGATGGCGGGAAGGGTTCCGCTGCGGAAACCGTCCTGTCGCCCGCTGTCTCCAGCGGTTTGTGGTTTGCGCTCCGCCACCCGTCCCGCTAGTGCGTATAAGGCCTTACCATCACTTTGGGGGAATACTTCACACACCTGATTAAATTATTGCCTCTTGGTGTATTATTAAGTTTTCTTTTTGAGTTTGAATTTGATTGGTAGATTGATCTAAACATGCGACGAGAGTTGACTGCGGATGAGGCTGACACCAAAGACATCTCCATCAAACAGGAGGTCAAAACAGAGCCCACCCTTCAGCCATATGTGCCATCCAGCCCAGACCTACCCAAGACTAAGGTGTGTAATGTCTAAGGACAAATAAAAACTATGAAGACTCGGCACTTAAGTCCAGGGCTGAAAAGCTGGTTATATTGCTTTTTAACCAATTTCAAAAATAGGAGCTATTGTGTTTGAAGAGTGTGTTTTTTATGTATGTTCACTGATTTCCCAGAAACCGCTTAACTAATGGGCATTGACCAAAAATTTTAACATTACATTTGAATATGAAAATATACAGAATGTAGAGTATTATAGTAATTTTTAAATTTGATGTACTTATTTTAAAGGAATAATTTATTGTAAATATTTGTTGGCTAATGACATCACTAGTACCAATGATAGCTTCATTGTTCTATGTATTACACTTGTTTGTATAACTGTCGAGCTGCATGTAGTAGTGACATATTTAATGTTCAAGTTTTTTTTTATCTCGCTCTGTTATTACGCCTCCAAAAGTTTTTATATTTTCTGTTGACTGAGGACACCTATTCCTATGAATACAAAAAACTTTTGAACTATGTTGCAAAATTTTGAACAATGCCCATTTGGATACTAGTGTAAACTGCTTAGGGGGCAAATTTAAAAAAAATGAAGTCTTGTCAAGTGCATCATGTGACATTTAAATTAAAGGACATCTTATGACAACGACATATATTTTTTTATAATTTGTTTTTTATAATCTCAGGTAGGAAATAATAGGTCTTTGAAGTTGTGTTAAGTTTTGTCCTCTAAGATGTCATAAAGTTTTGTCAACTGACTAAAAAAAGTTGTTCCTGACTGCGTTGAGTGCTTCGTCCACTTGGATACATTATCAGATTTTTGGTGGATTCATGGACATTTTGCGCCAACTCGATCCACAAGGGTATCCATGGATAATTTGGGCTCCTGTAAGATCCTACTCTCCCCTTAGCTTACCTATGTTGAAAATAGATTGAATCCGACAGTCACTGGACACACATAATTACTTAAATATAATGGGGGGGTAGGGAGAAATTCTATAATACCATTATAAAGCACATAAAAACAATAATGTATCCTGCCATTATTAAACTGTGTTTCTATCCAAAAAAATGTGCGAATCTAACGAATAAATATGATATATTTTGAAATTTTATTACAAAAAAGGGAAAAAAATCCACCCCAGCCGCAAAAATCATTTGTCCCGCTTATGTATCTACTGCAGTGTCAGTAGAGTTGCACAAAGTTGGGTTAAACGCTTTCAATCAATAGATTTTAATGTTAAAGATGTAATTTGTTCTGGTTGTCCTGCTACGGATATATGATGCCATTTATGAAAAGGTGGAGCAAGATCGGCATATTAGTAGCTACGACATTGCTGTAGAACTGGGCATTGACCATAAAACAATTGTGACTCATTTGAAAATTCTGGGTTTACGAAAAAGCTCGGTATTAGGGTGTCACTCGAGCTTACTAAAAGAAACGAAAGAACCGCGTACTCCACTTTTAAAATGTAATGAAAGCGTACCATTTTTAATAAGATTGATCACTGGTAATGAGAAGTGGATCACTTACGATAAAAACATACACAAGAGATTATGGTCAAAGTACAGCCAAGCTCCACGGTCTGTAACAAAACCCGTATTAACGCGCAATAAAGTGATGAATGAATATTTTACATTCAAACCCGGAACGAAATAAACATGTTCATGCACACAAATATTTGTCTCGGGTGGGAATCAAACCCGCAACCCTTGGCACCGCAGTTAGGGTCCCTAACCACTCGGCCAATCGGTCAATCAAATCTCTTAAATATTTATCTCTTACTTAAACAGTTCAGATATCTAGCTACAACACAGCGTAAAATTTGGAACCTACTAAATGGATTTTAGGATTTTCATTTTGTGTTTTAATGTGATTGGCAGATGGATATAGACATGCACGCGCAGCTCATCGAGAATGAGGTTATCATCAAAGAGGAATTGCAGATAGGGCCTACTACACTACAACGATATGTGCCATCCAGCCTAGACTTGCACAGCATTGAGGTGTGTAATTTGATGATCTCCTGAAACCTGTACATTAGCAACAGTTAAATGAGTGTATTGGTTGCAGATTGCTGCAATTGATAAGCCTTCAGTGAAAGTGACATCGGAGTGGAATCACAGTAAAACACAGTCTAGTAGTTTAATTGAAGACAAATTTATACAGACTGGTGAGAAACCATTCGCTTGTAAAATGTGCCCTTCGATATTCGCACGGTCTAGCATGTTAATTAAACACAAACTCATACACACAGGTGAGAAGCCATTTACGTGTGGCATATGTGATGCGAATTTTTCTGACTTAAGCAGTTTAACTAAACACAGGCGCGTACATAGCGATGGGAAGCCATTTGCGTGTGGAACATGTGATGCGAAATTTTCAAACTCTAGTTCTTTAACTCGACACAAACGCAAACACACTGGTGAAAAACTATTTAGTTGTGAATTATGTGATGCAAAATTTACACACTCTACTAGTGTAACTCGACATAAACGTATACACACCGGTGAGAAACCATATGCTTGTAGTACATGCGATGCGAAATTTTCAGAATCTAGTTCTTTAACTCAACATAAACGCAAACATACCGGTGAAAAACGGTTTACGTGTGAATTATGTGATGCAAAATTTTCAGGCTCTAGCAGTTTAATTGAACACAAACGTATACACACCGGTGAGAAACCATTTGCTTGTGAAAGGTGTCCTTCGAAATTCGCACGGTCTAGCAGTTTAATTAAACACAAACTCATACACACCGCTGAGAAGCCATTTACGTGTGGCAGATGTGATGCGAATTTTTCAGACTTTAGCAGTTTAACTAAACACAGACGCGTACACAACGGTGGGAAGCCATTTACGTGTGGCACATGTGATGCGAAATTTTCAAACTCTAGTTATTTAACTAAACATAAACGCAAACATATTGTTGAAAAACCATTTAGTTGTGAATTATGTGATGCAAAATTTACACACTCTACTAGTGTAACTCGACATAAACGTATACACACTGGTGAGAAGCCATTTACTTGTAGCATGTGTGATGCGAAATTTTCAGAATCTAGTAACTTAAAGCAACACAAACGCACACATACCGGTGAAACACCATATACTTGCGAAATCTGTAAAATGAAATTTAGATACTCCGCTAGTGTGATTCGACACAAACGCGTACACATCGGTGAGAAGTCATTTCCTTGTTACTCATGTGATACGAAATTGCCCAGCTAAATACGAAATAATTTAAATTAACACAAACGCATGCATACTGGTGAGAAATCAATTACATGTCAAATATGTGATGCGACATTTGCATAACCTGATACTTTAATTCAACACAAACGCATACATACTGGCGATCGATGAGAAACTCGAAAAGTCTCAGTTTAACTCACCAAAAAGATATAAATTCTGGTAAGAAACCGCAAACTTCTCGAATACGTGACGCAAGATTTGCACAATCTCGTTGTTTAGTTGAGCACAAATGGATACACGCCGGCAAGTGATACGAAACGTGATAATATGATGCAAATTTCGCTCAATATGTGTAATAAGACTGTCCACATTTTTGGGTGCAGCCATAGCCACTCTAAAAAACTATTATAATTTTCAAATACATCTTAAATCACGTTTGAGACAATCCGTACAAGGAAGTCGGGATGTCTTTTTGGCAGATTAACTGAGAGCCGTCGATTGAGTAAAACCCGATTCTCACGAGCGTTCAGCTTATTCTAAGATAGATGTAAAAGTTATATGTCATAATTAATAAACGGAAGTATGTTGGAGAGTTCATAGTTTTATTTTCAGTTGAAAGAACCGCCCCCAAAGTATTTTTATCAGGGAATACAGGGCTCTACGGAGCCCTCTCTACAACTGGTAGAGGCGCCGGGTATTCAGTAAATTAATAAACTGCAAAACATTGCAAAAATGAATTAGAAACACCTTTTTAAAGCCTTACCAAACTACGAAATATACACGAATTTCTTGAGTTGTTTGAAGCCGTGAATGACTGGGAGGATAATCAGAAGAACACCATTTTAAATGTGTTATGCCTTATAGTTGTATTCAGCAAGGGCTGCCACAGATTATTATAAATAAAAAAAGACAAGTGAAGCCGCGACGCTCCTATTCATTTTCGGCTTACTTTCACTTCTTATTTTCAAAACTAAAAAAAAAATTAAAACGAGAAATTAAATTTATTTACATTTACAAAATCGAACGGCATTCCATTGGTTGTACACAACTCCAAGTGTACATTTTGATGTCGGAGCGGAAAGACGAATCTTTCATATTATGAAACGTCACCTTCCAGGATTCTGAAACACCCGTTTCCAAAGCATTAATAAAAGTATTTCCTGAGGTAACTAAACGTAAAGTATTGTTATTATCATTTCAACTTATCTTCATCACAAAAAGGCAAAGCCTTTAAAACTTAAGAGGTTGATTAATGTCGTGTTATAATGTTTTGGTCGAGCTCAAGAATGAAAACGAGGATCAAAAAGTGCAAGGAAAATGGCGAGAGTAGGTACAGTCATGGAGACGAAATAATCATGCAAATGTTATTTTTAGCAATAACGCGTTTTTAACAACAATGTTCAGCATATTTAGTACTACAATGACTTGAACGAAAATAATTTTTGCTATGGTTTTATTATGTTCCATGGTGTTAAAAAACGGAACCATTAAATTAAAAGAGAACCCTTGACGGATGAATTTATTGTCCGTCTGTCTGTCTGGCGGTGTGTCAAAGTCCTTTTTTCACCATATCACTCCATAAAACTACATTTAATACACCCCACAAGCCCAAATCAAAATGATTTTTGCGTTTAATATAATTCATTTATAACTTTAAATAACAGTTGTTCACCAACATCATTTTGATATGTATTATGCTTATTGGCCATACTAATCGGACAGTATGACTATCACGACAACGAAATCAGCAACACATTTACGACAACAGAGAGAGAAGGAATCATTTGTCTTTGTCTCCTACTAGTCGGATGATTACGATTTAAAAAAAAAAACAAAAATTTTTAAATTATTGTTTCACTGTCTAAGGGTATGCCTGGCAATATTATTCTTTTTCTTACGAAGAAATATGGAAATAAAATATCTCTATGTACTATTTCCTTCCCACTTTTTTTATTGAACACCCCTCGTAGTGACTATGACAACGTAGTTTTATTTATGACGTACGCGTTCAAGCTTTCTCGATGTGCTTTTATTTTCACTTGTCATTTGTTTCCGCATTAAAACGGAGTTTAAAATTATCACAAGTAGAATATTATGCTTGTGTACCTACAGTGTTATTAATTTATAATAAATAAGTATTTTATTTATAGTTTAAGTTTAGTTCAAAGGGAACATCGTAAAATTCGTATGAAAAATAAAGACAATAATATCAATATTTTTGTTAACAATTTGTTTGAATACTTATTATGATTATT
The DNA here is from genome assembly GCA_949709985.1 of Luffia ferchaultella. Lineage (NCBI taxonomy): Eukaryota > Metazoa > Arthropoda > Insecta > Lepidoptera > Psychidae > Luffia > Luffia ferchaultella. The sequence continues at coordinate 16,307,436 of OX453261.1, forward strand.
TTAAAGTAGGTGACCTACTTAAATTAATATATGAAATAGTGTTGCTCAGAATCACCTCAGAATAGACCGGTCGACAAGAGGTGAAAAAATGTTTGTATGGAATGATTACACAACGGTTTGGAAATTACTAGATTTAAAGAAACTCAGCAGGATCTTCAAAAAAATGCTGTAACGCTGTAACGGATACTTGAATACTGCCCTCAATATCTAAATAGTGGTAAGTAACTCCACAGAGGCAACTTTTCAATACACATAGAAGAATAGAGTTGTTTAGTTTTTAGGGTTCTGTACTCAAAGGGTACCAACGCGAAACCTATTAGTAAGGCTCCGCTGTCCGTCCGTCTATCTGTCACAGGGCTGTATCCTCTGAACCGTATTAGACACTTAAAATTTTAACAGAGTATGTATCACTATGGCTGCTCTAACAACAAATCATAAAAATAAAACAAAGTTAAAAATTAAAAGGTGTCTCCATACAACAAACGTGTTTTTTTGACGTTTTTGATGATTGGCGATTGTGAGTTCATTGTTTACCTACTACTCTTGAAATATAATAAAAATAAAATAAAGTTAAAAATCAAAGGGGTGTCTACTACAACTAAGCATAGGAATGTATTTTTTTATATTGTGCGGTGGTACAGAACCCTTCCTGTGCGAGTCCCATTCGCACTTGACTGGTTTTCTATAATATTTTGAAATAGTTTTTGGAGTTTCGTACATCCGAGAATTGAGCGTAGTGTATTGCTGCATTAGTTAATAGTTATCTGGCTCTCTCCGTTAAAACTACGCGATGAATACAACACTAGTGAACCCAAGTAATTGCTAGCCTCAACTGGCTACCCGCAAAAACGCCACATTTGCTTTCCTCCCAAAAATTGCAGAGTTATGATAGATACCCTAATCACGTGTTGAACCAATGATATCTTTTCGTCAAGGGGATAAGCTTTTCATACCAAACAGAGGGTTGGGCCCCTGTCTAATCCTCGCTGTATTTCTGTATCATTATTAACCATAAAAAATATGTAATGGAAATACTGTCACAGAGCATTATGTTTTTTTTTTATATCTTGTTTAGTTCTTTTAGAATGAATTCCTTAAAAACATGATTTCCGTCGGTATTTCGATTTTGAAAATAATGAGCTGTGTAAATTCAATAATAATGCGAAATTAAAAATAAAAAAACAAAACGTACCGTCCTAGGGACATCCTTTTTTAATGACCTTGAAATTTTGGTTCCAAATCATACACATTTCAGGGATGGAAGCACGACCCGCAAACTGTTTCGACGGCTATTTTAGGGGGACGATGACGGGAAGAGGGATTGAAACGGAGATAGCGATGCCATTTCGAGGCCGCGGTAGGAAAGACTATCCCCTTAAATCTTAAATTTTCATGAAAATCGATTTAGGGATTCTTAAGTTATTGTGACATAAACAAACAAAGAATTATAACAGGTATATTTTGGTTATTTCATGCAATGGCGCTTTTTGTGAACTGCCTAGTTATATGGTGCTCAATTCTATAACGACGACGTGCCTACATAAATACACGCATAAACATCTTTTTTTTAAATCAGGTTTTATAGTATGGGAGCTGCAATACGAAGGTTGTGCGGTCCCAGCGGCGTACCGGCAGCTGGTTCCGTACTCGATCGAGTCATATCGCAAGCTTCAAGCGAAGACCAAACTGTGTTATACAAACTTGCCGATTATAAAAAAGGTAGGTAACTACAGTCAACGGCTGATGAAATTATGTCTTGGTTGTACTTGAACGTAATACATTTTGGTAAAGTTATACGTAAGAGTTCACAGCGCTGACATAATAGTCTCATGAATATTCGCGTTGTTACAGCCGTGCTCTTTTACAAAGTTAACATATTACTCACGACCGCTTGGCCTAGTGGGTAGCGACCTTGCCTACGAAGCTGGAGGTGTCGGTTTCGAATCCCAGGTCGAGTCCGTGTTTGTATGATGAATATTGATACTGGTACCGGGTCTTGGTTGTTATATGTACCTATGTGGTGTCTTCGCTTGGTACCCAAAACACAAGCTAATGCTTAGTTTGGGGCCTGGTATGTATGTGTGACGTATTTGTTATTATTTTTAACACCGTACCCTGTTACATACTTACCCTATTACAAATATACTCTCCCACGTAATCTATTACAATGGTACTTTGTTGCAAAGTTACCCTATCGCAATAGTATGCATCCCAATATCAAGCCATATTTATACGTCAGTCTGTCAAAGTCTCGTAACTTGTACATTTAAGAAGAGGCGGGACGCATGAACGCCCCTTCTTAACACACTATTAGAATGCATACAAAATATTTTTTCTTTTTTTTTCCCTTATAGAATAGAACAGTTTCTCTATATATATAGAGAGACTATAGAGTCACGCATTATGCGATCATCAGAGTTTAATAAACATTGCCTCGTTTCTATTATATTTCGTAACTTTCTTCTTCTACTGGTCTTCTAGGTGGTCTACTTCTTGAGGCTTATGCTAAAGGTGGCATTGTGGCTGCTGAGAAACTAATACGCGAAGACTTCGCATCTTATATGTACGCCAACGGGCGGGGACGGGTCATCAACCGCGCTGAATACTTGAGATGGAAGTTCAGAGATCAGGAACAGGTTGGTTTGTTTTTAAACTCACAACCTTTTCGATTACGAACCCAAAACCGTAGGATACCAACGGGAACCTTATCACTAAGCCTCCGGTGTCAACAGCAAGAAATAATAAACATAAAATTCATAATCAGTTATTTCTTAAAAATTTCACATAATGCAACAAAATGTATCAAAGTTTCCCACTATATACCCACTTCCCAATGTTCCATAGGCAAAGCCTGTCACGTGGGAAACAAGAACAAGTTATAAGTAAGTACAGTTCATGACACTTGTGTATGTAACAAAGAAAATAAAAAGTAAATTAAAATAACCGATCATTTAGTATAATAAACAAATAAAGTTAAAAATTAAAGGGGGCCCCATACATTTTAAGAACCGTGTTTTAATATTGTACGGTGTTACGTGTGCGTGTGCGACACCCTTCGTGTGCGAGTCCGATTCACACTTGGCCCGTTTTTATTTATCTTCGTTGGGCAGACAACGATCGAAATCGATCGATTTGATCGGCCCGACGACGACGTCGTGTCGGTTGTGTGGTTATGGTGGCACCCTAAGATTATCTTGTGCAGGTCGTGGTTCCGATCGAGGCTTCTCTGTCGCCACATGATCCTTTGGCGCGTTGGGCCGACCACACCGCGTGCTGGCAGATGTGTTACCGAGGGGCGCTCGGAGAGTCACTGCTGCATGTACTCATCATATGTGATACTAAAGTAAGCTTTCAAAGTTGTTCCACGACCTCGATTCAGCACATTCAGTACCTATATCAGAAAATAGAGCTCATAATGCGATAAGCGTTGCTGATAGTGTCCAAAGAACACTTAGGAGTTGAAATAACTTCTCTAAAGGTAGGTACCGTATATGTACCGCATATCGTTGGCCTTCCCTGCGGCAGCTACGCGATGCGAGAGTGGTGATAGCGGTTGTTCGATTGGTCAATAGACAATATGTGATTGTGGCTAATTAGCGTGGAATTACCCCTTACACCTTTAGCAGGTACCTGTTTAGTATATTTTATGTTCACGGTTTACATCAATCAATTAGTTTTTATTTGCATACATAATCCTCACTTGTTTATGTACATGTATTAAAAACAATATTAACTGTGGAGTAATCACAATGCGGACGAAGTCAAAAGTAAAAGCTAGTTATGCATTTTATTTTTGAAGCCACAATATTATTTCAAAGTATTAAACTTTTTTTCCAGATACACACAAGACTCGCGCGCACGTTAGTGAAATGTTTTCCGAGATTGTCTTTGGATGTCGTAGAAGGAGAAGAATATTTAGGTAAGTAATGAAATTGTAATAGGAATCCGATAGGAATATGTTTGAGTTTATGGTGGTCGTTACAGATTACAACTTCCCCTCAAGTCCTCTCTTATATTATATTTTTTTAGTATACCGTGGCTGTCAAGGCAGCGTGGCAGCTAAGACTGGCTCGCGCCAGTAATAACTTTATTCAAATTCACACCCGAAATAAAATCTTGATTGTTTTACATCCCATGAGAACTTTCGACTAGAATATAGCTTATGTTACCCTCGGTCCTTTTAACTACCTACGACGTGAAGAAAGGACAAATAAACACACTTTCATGTTTAAAATATTCTTCTTCTTCTTCCATTTCCACCAGCCCATTATGCTCCAAGCAAAAGCACCCTTTAGTGGAATATGGCTAGTATATGGGCTAGTGGAAGTTATAATATAGTAGGTATGAATTAAGTATATACCTAGTTTTCATTTATATTTTAATCAGACATATTCCACTAATTTCTTACAGTAACTTTATATACTTATAAATAAAATTTATAAGTGTATAAAGCATAATTGTTTTCACCTTTCGAATGCTACTATTTTTCACAGGAGCAAGTTCCCTGCATTTAGCGATTGCATATAGCAACAATGAATTGGTACAAGACTTGGTAGAGGCTGGCGCTGATGTCAATCAAAGAGCTATAGGTAAGATCACAAATCATTAGGTGAAATGTTTTTAAAATATTTAATTTTCTTTTTTAAATTAGTTACGTTTTAAAATAGTAGGTAATTGAAAAACCGTTTTATAGATACAAATCTACTGCAGCGCTCCGTTACGGCACATAAGCATAAACTGATCTGAAAATGTTCTCTGAGGTGATCTGTGTAATACGAAAAACAGCTTCAAATTATTTTTAGTCGTTTTAGAGAAACACTATGTCTACTACGTCTACTACAGTACTCTCTGGTGGCCCATAACCGTAAAACATGTCTACGAACCTGTTCTTAAATGATATCCATGTAACGCAAAAAACCATTTCAAAATAATCCCAACCTGCTCTGAAATGGCACTTATGTACCTAACTACTAAAAACAGTATCGAAATTGTTTCGGATTTTTTTTAGAATATGGTAACAGATATTACCAAGACCTTATAAATTGATATGTGCCTACAAAACATAACATTCGTATACATCTCAACATCGTCTAGGCCCCAAACTAAGCACTAGCTTGTGTTTTGGGTACCAAGCGAAGACACCACATACATATAACAACCAAGACCACTATCACAACAAGTACCAATATCGATATTCATTATATGATTATTGACCCGACCTGGAATTCGAACCCGGGACCTCCAGCTTCGTAGGCAGGGTCGCTACCCACTAGGCTAAGCGGTCGTCACACTTCATGAACGTTATATTTTAAAAAATGTTGGACATACAACACTTGTGCCCGTCGCTGTTCCTTGTTTACCACCCGCGACATCACTTTCTTACCTCATACCTCAGTTAAGGCAATGAACAATCTAAGTGGTACAGCTATTGAATGATCTGTTCCAGGTAGTTTCTTTCTACCCCGTGACCAGCAGTGTGTACCACCTGCCCACCAGACAAACTACGAAGGTTTAGCATACTTAGGGGAATATCCATTGGCATGGGCGGCTTGTTGTGCCAACGAAGCTGTATACAACTTACTCCTGGATTCAGGAGCCGATCCCGATGCTCAGGATTCCTTCGGCAACATGATACTTCACATGGTCGTCGTTTGTGATAAGCTGGTTTGTCCACGCATACAGAAAACCCAAGCTTGTTTCCCATAGGCGTAGGTGCAGAGACGGTCGAGATTAAAGAACGTCAGAATCTCTCCAGTAGAGATGGCGATTGTTTCCAAAGAAGATCGATTTTAATTCGATTCGAATCAAAGTCGATTTCAGAAAAAAACTGAGTTCCAGTAAATCGATTTCTCAAAAGTCGAACTTTCTTCGATTTTGTTTTGAGAAACAATATGGAAAACAAAAAAAAAACACACGAAGTAATCGGTCTTTTACCTTTTTGATTTTATTAGAATTGTAATAAGTATAAGCTTTCCTTATGATTAGGTGAACGTGAAGAGGTATCTATCGATATAGGTATCTATCTAAATTCTAACTATCTATTTTCTCACCTACTTTTAATTTTTTTTAAATATTTTCTTAATTTATAAGTTCAACCATAGCTCGGTGTGATGTTCTTCCGCTCCGGGAGCCTAAGCGTTCCAGGTGGCGAACTTCGTCATCGCAATCGAGCCTACACCTACTTAGGTATATCTGTGTACCCACGGTTAATTGATGAGGGTAACTGCCGGAATTTTTCTTCTTTCTTCGAGAAAACCGAGTTTAGGCCATTCTTCGGGCACTTTGTTATAGGTATTTATTTTATCATTCATATCATATCAGTCATCAGCAGGCTTAGATTAATTACACTAGAAGACATAGAATCGTCATCCAGCGCCGGAAACTGTACCATCAAAACTGCAAATTTTTTTTTTATAATTTTTTTTTTGTATTTTTTTTTAATAATAATGACGTACATCACAACAACGTCTAGGCCCCAAACTAAGCATTAGCTTGTGTTTTGGGTACCAAGCGAAGACACCACATATATATAACAACCAAGACCCGGTACCAGTATCAATATTCATCATATAAATACTGACCTGACCTAAGATTCGAACCCGGGACCTCCAGCTTCGTAGGCAGGGTCGCTACCCACTAGGCTAAGCGGTCGTCATAATTAGCATAGTTAGGTCTTGAATGGATCTTCATGAATTGGGTGACATGACATCGTCGATTGCGTTCGGGGTTAGGTTCTTGCTATTTATGACATCTACTCAAATCTCTTCTTGATTCCCAGGACATGTTCGGATACGCATTACGTCATCCCAAAGTACCAGCGAGCAACGGTCGGCCGAATCTGGCTGGGTTTACACCACTCACTCTGGCTTGTCAGTTGGGTCGCGCATCAGTTTTTAGGGAAATGTTGGAATTATCTGCAAGGGAGTTCTGGAGATACTCCAAATTGACTTGCTCTGCGTATCCACTCAACGCTCTCGATACTCTGCTACCGGATGGGAGAACTAGTGAGTATGACAAAATGACTGTAAGGAAGTGGTCTTGTACCAACCTAATGCCAAATATTCGCACGTAAAAAAAAGTTTGTACATAATGATTGTATATAAATATAAAAACTAAATATTTTCATTTAGTTTACTAAGAAACAACTTGTGTATTTAAAGCGTTGAGTGCGAAACAAAAAATCACTTATTTCCGGCTTGAGTTTGATCAGACGTGATTAGTTACTTAGTACATGCGACTAACCGTATTCTGTACTGTGATTGACTAACTAGTATCAATTCTTTTGTCAAGTGCCAACATAAACAAAGCATACAGCATATTAATACTAGCATTATTGTATTTTAAATAATTCTATATTAAATGCAATTTATTATGTATGGATACAAATCAGTAGTTCGGCTTTGTAAAGCGAATAAATTGACAGTCGCGTAGTCGGTAGAAGTGTTGTAACCTCTATACCTAATCAACCTAATCAATTCATTTTGACTTTCAATAAGTGTGTGTAAACATCTTTTATTGAATAAAAACTTTTTGAATTTGAATTTAGCAGAAGACATTAAACTCTAAATCGACGCAACACAAAACAATGACACACAAAGAAATAGCATTATTTATTCATTAAAAAGCTTACAACTCATTTCGTTCTATTCATATTCGCAGATTGGAATTCTGCTCTGTTCATAATCCTAAATGGGACCAAACAAGAGCATTTAAACATGTTGGACGGTGGAATCATCCAACGGTTGCTCGAAGAAAAATGGAAAACGTTTGCACGCGTGAGTAAATAACCCTCCACTTAGATAAACTTCTGTCTTACGTGAATATAGGACATGATACTTCTTTTAATTCGAAATTTAAAATTATGTAATTTCGGTTATCTTTGGAAAGATATTTTTAGTTTGTTTGTAAGTGTGCTTAATTCTAACCCTTTTAAAAATATTACAACTTGCAAATGCCAAATTAATTTTAATTAATCATTTTTTATCAGACGAAATTTCTCAAACGTCTTCTGATCCTGCTGCTGCATTTACTTCTAATATCCGTCTCTATATACCTTCGTGAGAGTGGTGCCGATGCTGCTTCTAATCCCAATTGGGCTCATGAAGTTGACGATGCTCGTGGTGCCGTACGACTGGCTTGTGAGCTCGGCACGTTGGCCAGTACGCTGGCGTACATAGTGCTGCAGCAAGGGGATGAGATCAAAAATCAAGGGGTCGTCGCGTATTTCAAACAACTGGTGAGACAAAGGCTTGTATATCTGCGTTAAAATTACGAGTCATTGCGCTGAATCACTCCCGAGACGCTTTTTTCTTGCACCGATCGTGCCCGGAACAGGCAAGCGGCTTTGAATTGATGAATCAGAGAAATTTAAATGCAAATTGCGACTAATGACTGAACCAACGCAACGGTGTGTGCAAAATATATAAATAGATTGTTCGAATTAGGGAAACTTGAAAAACGGCTGAAGAACAAAAATAAACTTGCTTATCATCTTTGTAAAATCACAACATCTTTTAAAGCGCAAAGTATATGTTTTTACACATACAATAAGATCTAAGTATACATTCAAAATTAACCCCTTAACACGTTTTAAATTACAATAAAACGAAAGCTTTATACAAAAGCTTGTTATAAAGTATCAGATTACTTACATGATAAGGGGGTGATTGATGGGCGAGCTTTACGGCTGTTTTATGACTCATCGGCAAAGAAGTAGAAGTGATATACAATAAGTGAGACCAGAACAAGCAGAAAGTCCAATTGAATAGGCGCTTGTTCTAGTCTTACTATTATATATTATTCCTGCTTCTATGCCGATGAGTTATAAAATCACGGTAAAGCTGGTTTGTCGATCATCTGCTATAGAAACTCATGAGTGTAAGCCGTTCAATTGTTTATATGTGTTTAAAAAAGAGAGAGTATCTATCAGTTTCTTGCGTATTCTTTTGTAGTAGGTAATTTTTTAATGCGCCTTTGTGGGGCCATATTCCCACAAATTAATAATGCTTTTGTGGCGTATTTCAAGATTGTTATTATTAGGTCGGGGATAAAGTCTTTTCGCATATCGTTTGTATAATATACTTTTAAGAAAATCTTTTTGGCTGTACTAGTTGTATCTGGTTGGTTTTGATACCATTAAAAAGGCTCCATTTCAAAAAACGAAACAATTTAGTAAAATATTGTTTCCCGCCGGTTTTAATTTGTTTTTCTCTCTGTCAAAATGAGTGAATCTAATGAAGAAATTCGGTACATTTTAAAATTTTATTATAAAAAAAGAAAAAATGCAACGCAAGCTGCGAAATTGTTTGTGATATTTATGGCCCTAAAGCGGTGTCAGTAAGGGTAGCACAAAATTTGTTTAAACGTTTTCAATCCGGGAATTTTGATGTCAAAGATGCACCTCGCTGTGGTCGCCCTGTAACGGCTAAAATGGACGCCATTTTTGAAAAAGTAGAGCAAGTTCGGCATATCAGCAGTTACGACATAGCTGAAGATCTGGGAATTGACCACAAAACAGTTTTGATCCATTTGAAAAAAGCTCGATATTTGAGTGCCACATGAGCTCACCGAAAGAAACCCAATGAACCGTGTGCTCATTTGCGATTCTTTATTAAGACGCACAGACCAGTCAACCTACAGACCACGCTTTACAGACAAACGAAATCGCCAAACAGTGGCGGGGTGCCGGGAGAGGTCGGCTAGTTTTCATTGGCTTGTTCAAAATTGACAATTTAATGTCTTCCGACGTGCTTCCAACTGACCGCTCACAAGAGACGTAGTTATGTAGTGTCACTACATAGCCTTGGCGAATGCTACTCCCTGTCAAAGCGTGGTCTATAAGGTTGACTTGTCTGTGTTAAGACGTAATGTAAATTTATTAAAACGTTCTTGAAGAGATTGATAATTGGTGATGAAAAATGGATCAAGTACGATAAGAACGTGCGAAAAAGGTCGTGGTCAAAGGTCGGTTAGGCTTCACAGACTGTGGCAAAACCTGAGCTAACACCCAATAAGGTGATGCTGTGTGTGTGGTGGGATTGATAGGGTATTGTTCATTATGAGCTTTTACCGCTGGGCAGAACCATCGATTCGGATCTCTACTGCGAACGACTGTTGAGATTAAAGCAAGAAATTGAGAGAAAGCGGCCGGAATTAATCAGTAGAAAGGGTGTGGTCTTGCCGAACATAAAGGGGCGCCGGAGGGGTGGCGCATATCCTTTGTCTTTTTTTCATATAGGTTTAAATAGCAGTCAGGGGGCGCCGTAGAATTCTCGCCCAGGCCGCTGATAGTGCTAAAACCGGCACTGCCTCACACATGTTAAGTCACTCAGAAAAAATTAAGAGAGTTTGGCTGGGAGGTGTGAATGCATTCGCCATATAGCTCTCACCTTGCACCTTCAGATTTCTACCTGTTTCGGTCTCTGCAGAATCTTCAGTTAGTATCAAGTTAACATCAAGAGAGAACTGCCAAAACTACTTGTCGCGTTTTTTGATCAGAGGTCCCAAAATTTCTACAGCAACGGGATCATGTCACTACCTACAGAATAACGGATAGTCGTGGAATAAAATGGCACATATATTAAAATCTAAATAAACATTGAAAAAAAAAATGTCTTGAGTTTTCATATAAAATGCGAAGAAACTTTTACCCCGACCCAATACATTATTATGAAATAATTATATTTGATTTGATGTATCATGGTTAAACCCCTTCAATATGATTTGATCATTCACTTTGTTGAACAGACGTATATAGGTAGGGAAATCAAATAATAATATAATGTACTTATTTCTGCTATTTTTAAAGCCACGCGGTATAAGTATACGCACCATGTACATAATTAGACCTCTTTTTCTTTCGTAACTTTGTGCTCTTTGCAACATAGCAGCGTTACCATGAGTTTCAAGTAGTTTACTCGTTAGGGACGACGACGTGAAATGTTTGTATGGAAAAATTGTAAAATGCCTCTAGTTATGCCGAGAAGAAATAACTATTCACTTACCTACAAATCTTTTGCGCTGTCGGTAGCGAGTGAATCACTTGGAATTCTTAGTTGGTACTTGACCCTGACAATTTGCAACATGAAACACTGAAAAAAAAAAATCGATTCATTATATTGATTGTTGAAACTAATCTAGACTAAGTATATGAATTTTTCCCACTAAATGTTACATTAGTCATTTTGAGATTTTTATCTATAATAGGTACTTTAATTGCAAATCCATGCTTGTCCTTATAAGGTTAAACAACCATCAAGTATTTAATAATTGTAGATTAGATTACGTAAATTACTTCGAAACCGATTGTGACTGGCATACTATACAAAATATCATTTATTGTAACCACAGACTAGTCAACCTATAGACCACGCTTTAATAAACGTCAGTACGAAAACGAAATCACCAAAAAGTGGCGGGGTGCGGGGAGAGGTCGGCTAGTTTTCATTGGCTCGTTCAAAATTGACAATTTAATGGCTTCCGACGTGCTTCCAACTGACCGCTCACAAGAGACGTAGTTATGTAGTGTCACTACATAGCCTTGGCGAATGCTACTCCCTGTCAAAGCGTGGTCTATAAGGTTGACTTGTCTGCGATTGTAACACAACAGAGTTTCTAAGAAACAAGCCTGGGTACATTATCAGTTGTAGCACAGTTTAATTGTGATACAGACGCCTGAGCTCAAAGCCGAACACTTCGTATTTTGTTTACATTCAAATAACAGTTCAACTGGTGAAAAAAGACATAAATCGCGCTTGTGGGTCCCTACTATAGTAAAGCGGGGGACTCTACTGCAACTAATGTGGAAAACGAGAATACTGTTTGCCCCTAGAGCGTTTCGGATGGTGTTCCAATATGACAGCAGGCGTCTATACCATTAATACCAATTTAACACATATATCAAAAAACCGTTTTTTCCTTTTATCATGATGATGATTCATCTGATTATCGTAAAGGATTAAGGAGTAGCTGCCTACACCTAAGTTCACTTACAGATCCACGAGCCAGCCAAACTGATATTCCTAGTGTCCAATTTACTGCTTTTACTGTGCATACCAGCGAGACTTACGCGACATTTGATGCTTGAAGAAGCGCTCCTCATTTTCCTTCTGCCTGGATGTTGGTTCCTGCTGATGTTCTTTGCTGGGTATGAATCTGATACTTATAACATTTTATTTTTGCTGTCGTTAAATGCGTACACAGCGTAGTATATGTAGGATTAGTGCTTTTAGCGTCTAGTTTAGAAAATAAGTATCACATAACTAAGAGGCTGCGATAATTTGGGCGATAGACACCTATTGTGATAGTCTATTCTAATGTTTAGGGTTTACTATTAAATAAACATTAGAATAGACCACTATCAAAGACTGCAGATTATCACAGCCGATTTCCCTTCTTATAGGTCACGTTTCGAACTCTAACATAAGCAAATCTTATGGCTTTGCATAAACAAAAACCTATTTAATCAGACTGAATCTATTCGTCCGACAACCGGGCGAAAAATATAATATTGGGACGGATTATGGAACAAATTAAACAAAGTAAAATGTCATATAATAATAAACCCCCGCAGGTGAAACGCCAGAAAAAGGAGGACCCTATTCTAGCGTTTCATCTGCGGGGATTCATTCGACTAGATTGATTAGAAAATCGACAACTAGTGCCGCAGGCGGTTAGTAGCACTAAATACTGTACACACACAGATAATTACCGATAGTAATATTCTATTACTTCAGTAAACGTATAAGTAAAAATGTATTATTCGTCCGTTCGTTTGTAATATTCCGATTATTCATCCGTTGGTCCAGTAGCCGGATAACTAAAAATTAGTAAATTTTTCGTCCGGTTACCTGATCAAGAGTCGATTCGAAGATTGAAGAGACTTCGATTGAGTAATTTCGTCATTTTCAATCGGTGATTTTCAACCCTGCATCACCTGTTACACAATCCCTCTCTAAAACAGTGTCTTTAATAATGTTGGTTTAAATGTAGGTACCTAATATATATTTTTGCAGCGCGGTTCGTCTCACCGGGCCTTTCGTAACGATGATTTTCAGTATGATCACCGGCGACATGTTTACCTTTGGAATCATCTACAGCATCGTGTTGTTTGGCTTCTCTCAGTCTTTCTATTTTCTATATAAAGGTAATTATTTAAAAAGCTGTCAAGTGTGAATCTAGTTAACGTGCTTAATGTACTTTTTAAAGCTCAGGAGCTATACTGAATTATTTGTCGTAAATAAAAATACACGAAATAAAAAATTGTAATTTAAAGACAGTTATACAAGTGCGGACCCCGCACCCGCGTTTACTTTAGAAGGACCAAAATGTTTGGCGCCACCTTAAGGAAAGGTTGAGCTCGCCGTAACCAAATGATCTGAATTTTACCGGGGCAAGGCGTTTTAGGTATATTTGTAGGTATCTATCTAATGTGCGAAGTGAACTAAGCCGGACATTATTTCAAACACAAATATTTTTAACTAGATGGCATGCTAAAACAACAAGGGTGTGTTCGTTTTGTCTATGGCGACAAGAACATACAATAGCCGCAGTCCATCCATTCCACACGTCTCCCGATGATCCCATACCAAAAATGTCGTAATAGAATCACCGATTAAGTTTTGATTCCCCGTTCAGGTAAATAACTTACTTTTTCCAAACATCATTGATATATTTTTTTCAGGTTTTCCCAATGTGCAGTCAACGTTGTTTTCAACTTACCCTAGCACATGGATGGCTTTATTTCAAATAACACTGGGAGATTACAGTGTACGTATTGCTAATAAAAATAATTAACCTTTTTGATAGAATTTAAAGTCGTAATTAAGTAGGTATCCCGATAGCCAGTAAAAAAAAAGAACATTCACAAACTTGTGGTTGTATCAAATTATTACATATTTAATTCTATATATTTTGTATTTATAAACAATATCATATATTTGTGTATTTATATAATCTAGCAATATCGTGCATTCATTCATATAGAATTTTATTCGCGTACACAATTTTTTGTGCTTTGCCGCCTATATAGGCATTCTATAAAATGCCGAGGGCAAAATACGAATTCCATAAGACAGATAGGTATTCTATAAAATGCCTAGAGATTCCACATGTGCACTCTAAATAACAAGTTCCGATTTCCAGTACACGGACCTGGCGTTAACAACGTATCCAAACTTGGCGAAGACGGTGTTCGCCGTGTTCATGGTTTTTGTGCCGATTCTCCTCCTCAACATGTTGATAGCCATGATGGGCAACACTTACGCGCACGTCATCGAACAGTCCGAAAAGGAATGGGTGAAGCAGGTTGGGACTTACGGAATTTTCGGATATTTTTAGAGTGTAGGTAATTTATCACCCAACTGCAACAAGTATGGTGGCTGAATTCATTTCAATGTGGTACGAAAACAATTTTTTTTTTAAACTCATCGACACCAATTTCACGTCGCTGTCTTCGTTTGGATGCCTATTCCTGCCATTCGTGAACGATGAAGACGACTACAAAGAATTCCGAAAACACCAATAAAATACTCGCCTAAGCAGCTTGGGGAGGAAATGTACCGGCACGTTGTCACGCGCGTTGTTGTAGTGATACAGCGACAAGAGGGTCCGCCTCCCTCCCTACCCTCGTGGTTGATTTAGACGCCGCGCCGCCGCCGGGGTCATTTTCCTCTGTCTCTACGTGGGTCGCAATATAAATTTCGAGACATGCGAAAACTGAACAATGTAATTTTATAATTTATATTACTTTTACTAAAGTTTTTTCCATTATTCATTATAAAAAATTCCATCCGTTTAAACCAACTCTGAAAACATTTATCCCAATCTTCCTACGACAAGTCAGAAAGTTTTGATTGGTAAACATCAACCGCTTCTTTAGCATTTGAAAAAAACTTCTTTTTATTTTACCCTTGACAATTTTGGGAAAAAAAAAAATTTACAGGAGCTAAGTCGGAACAGGTGGATTTTGCACCATTATCATATTACGTAAAAAAGTGTTTGCATCTAGGAGTCATCATCTCATGCTGGTGATGGAAGCTAAAAATGATCCTGCGATTTGTCGATGGTTTTATCCAAACGGCGCTGTCTCATTTGAGCAGTGCGTTTAGAAGTCCTATTCGTATTAAGTACAAATATATTACCTACAGTTACATACCTAGACTTAAAAGTTAAGCTTTTTTATTTTTATATAGATGGTATGATTAACTTAATAATTACGTACAAAATAATTTTATATAATTAATATTATTATAGTGGGCCAAAATAGTGGTGTCTCTAGAACGTTCGGTGGCCCAAGAAGATGCCCACAGGTACCTCCAGGAGTACTCCATAGGTTTGGGACCGTCTGATGACCCGCGTTACGAGCAACGGGCGGTCATGGTAATCAAATCTAAGGGCAAGACGCGAGCCAAACAGAGGAAAGGCGCTTTGTCCAATTGGAAGGTCAGTATGTTGGAATACTTTGAATTATTACAATTGTTTAAAAAAGTGAAAGTAAACCTTTTCCATAAAATATACACTTTTTCAAATTAAAATAATTTTACTACTTATATGTATAAATTATTTTAGTCCAAAAAACGGGTTCTGTGAATTATGTTGTATGAAACTTCAGAGCACAGTAACTTTTTTTTTAAATAGGCTGATATTGTTCTTTAGAAGAACCTTTTCCAAACCCACCATCTAAACTTTTGTAGTTTTATGACGAATATATAAGATATATAATATTTTGTAAAAGTTAAAAATATTATTTGTTTAACTATCAAATGAATATGTCTCGGTATGAATAAATACAAAATATAATGTATAAGGAGCCGCCGAAATTCCCAAAAAATACTTCTATTCGAAGCCGAGATCATTCCGATCGAACTGCCAACTGATTGTCAAACTGACCGGCTGGCCGAGTGGTTAAAGACCCGAACTACGGATCCGAGGGTCGCGGGTTCGATTCCCGCCCGGAACAAATATTTGTGTGCATTTGTGTCTATTTGTTCCGTGTTGGGTGTAAAAGTATATATGTATATTGTTGGCGCCTATCAGCTCCACCGAAGCTGATGGAGGCGACCAACAGAAGCGTTTTATTTAGTGGACTGTATAGGTTCTGAATTACAAAGACGGGCGTTCGCACCATGCAATAAGGAAGGAAACTGACCTTGGTTGACCGCACCTCTCCTGCAGCTCCTCGGCTTCTGGTCAGCTTCCGCGGCAGGTACACTTCACGCAGCGATTTCACCACGTGTTTTTGCGTTGACACATAATAGGCGTACCACACATTTAAATAAATGGAAGTAATTAGCGTTTAATTTGTGATTAGCGTATTTTTGGCGGCCGACACCGTTCGCGTGCCGAGCGTAGCGACGAAGTGCGGGGGAGTCAAAAAATTATAGGAATAGCGGGTAGGTAATGATTGTACGGAATAGAAAGAAGGGATGCATTGGCGCAAACATAGCCCCCGGCCTTGAAGGCTCGCCTTCAAGAGCACAAATGTGAAAAAAAAAAGAGAATTAAAACTAGAAAGATATAAAACACTAAATTTTAATCGTAAAGTAGAGGTAGTTGATTAAACTAAAGATAACTTTATGAAAAGAAAGAAAATATAAGAAATTATTGCGTAGGTAAAGGACAAAGACGAACGACGGGTCGTTTATAGACGCCAGTCGAGGTCCGGACTGAAGCGACGCGGGTGATACCGTCAGCACCAGGGAACGTAGAAACAATAACCCCCAGTGGCCAATACAATGGCGAAGCGTTGTCGGTAATTATGACAACTACAGTACCTATTTCAATAGGTTTAGCTTGCGTATTCCACTTTTCGCGAGTTTGTAAAAGATGCAAATACTCTAGCTTCCATCTCTTACAAAATGATGTTACCATATTGTTTAATAGTTTATAGCGTTTAACTAGGCCTTTAGGAAATTCAGCATCCTGTATAGCAGGCAAGTGTTTCAATGGCGCAGACATTAGAAAATGTGCTGGTGTTAGTGCAGATG
The DNA here is from genome assembly GCA_949709985.1 of Luffia ferchaultella. Lineage (NCBI taxonomy): Eukaryota > Metazoa > Arthropoda > Insecta > Lepidoptera > Psychidae > Luffia > Luffia ferchaultella. The sequence continues at coordinate 16,324,421 of OX453261.1, forward strand.
GATCAGATGGATCTGAACTTAGTAATGTAAGCGGACGTGAATTTATAACGCACTCTAGCTGTACTAGTATAGTTATTTAACTCTTCATATGTTAGGATTTGCGCACCTATCACACGATATAGGTGAGTCTTGAAACTTTTTACATAAATTTCAACAGGGCCATTAAAATGTGGACTGCGAGGTGGTATCATCTTCCATGTGATCCGACGTTCGGCGAGTTCATGCGCAAAGGTTGAATTAAATTCCTCAGATTGAGTTAACTCGGTTAGGAGATTTTTCGCACCTACAAACGTTGTGCCATTGTCAGAGTATAAACACGACACAGTACCACGTCTCCCAGTGAAACGTTTAAACGCCGCAATAAATTTTTCGGTTGAAAGATCTGATGCGATCTCGATATGGACGGCGCGGGTCACCAAACATACGAAAATACATAAATAGCCCTTTGTAGATCGGACACCTCGTCTATGGTATGGAGTGATACTAATAGGCCCTGCGTAATCAACCGCCGTGTGAGCAAATGCTTTAGTTTCTTGTACTCTACAGGCGGGCAAGTCAGCCGTAAATGGATAATTTTCCTGCGGTTTAACTTTATAGCAAAAATTACATTTATGACAGATATGGCGTACGATATTCCTACATGAGAGAATCCAATATTTTTGTCTAAGAATCGACATTAACAGTTGAGGACCCGTGTGACAATATTTTAAATGATAATGTCTAACAAGTAGATCGATTATATGATCCTTGCGCGGAAGTAATATTGGATGTTGTTGATCGTATGTTAAATCTGCATTGCGAAGACGACCGCCTACGCGGAGTAAACCGTCTTTATCGATAAATGGAGATAATTTTTGAATAGTTCGCGAACAAGGCTTGGTTGTATTTAAAAGCGTAATTTCATCTGTGAAATATAGCGATTGTAGGACTCTTAAAAGTTTCAATTCAGCAAAGTTCAGATCTTCACTAGTTATAAAGCGAGCGAGTGAACGTTTTTTCAAAAAACGGTATATATAAACTATTGTGCGTAATAACGTGGTCCATGAAGAAATACGCTTTGAAAGCGTGTAAAGAGGATGCACCGACACTTCACATGCGGCAATCAATGAAATAACTTTAAGCGGCGCGACTTTCGATTTCGCGCAAATCAAAATGACGACAGGCGAAGAACCCGCATTCGATACTCGCAAATATACTACGGCACCATAAGCCTTTTCACTTGCGTCAGAAAATACGATTTTGTAAATTCGAAAGTTTAATAATATTAAAAATAGATCGTTTTGCAAATTCTGGCCCGCGTATAAAATGTCATTTAAAAAAGTACCCGAATTTGTTTTAGTGCTAGCGTCCAAAACGATTCTGAAATTTGTCGTGGTTTTATCTAGGCGCACGACTGCGTGGTGTGGGTTAAAGTAACCCTCATTAATATTATCAATAAGCGGCATAATATAATTTCTATCTAAATATTCTTGAATTATTGCGTTATATTCTACGTGTAATGGAGGCGATGCGTTCAGTTTTCGTTCTAATGATAGAAACCTTTTTTTCGCGATATCGTAAGATGCTCCGAGTGCGGCCACGTCCTGAGAAAACGGCAGCGCTACACTATAGCGTCCGGATGTGTCACGTGACACGTTGTCTTTAAATATGATTTCACACTCGCGGTCTTCGGCGCTGAGCGTGGGTTCAGCACTTACCTCTTCGAGTTGCCAAGAACGTTGCATCAGCGAGTCGATACTCTGCTCAGTGGCGGCGTAGAACGAAAAGGACGCGTCATTCTGTTTATTTTCGGTACTTATACTACCTATAACCATATAGCCAAAAATAGTTTCGAACGCGGTTGGCGTACCTGGAGGCCCTGTGACCCTACCAGATAATAAAATGTCCGAGAACAATGTTCCACCAAGCAAAATGTCAACATGTCCTGGAACTGCGAAATAATCGTCAGCGAGCGTGACGTTATTTAGGTAAGAAAGCGTAGATGTACATATCTGAGCGGTAGGTAACTTATCAGTTATGCGATCGATAACGTAAGTTTTAATTGAAAATTCAGAACTATTTTTCAGACGTGAAGATATTTTAAGGGTAAGTACACCCTTAATTGTATTAACCGATCCACCGATACCCTTAACTATGGACTGAGAAATATTTTTATAGCGTAGATTTAAGCGATTACAACAATCTGATGTAATAAAATTACTTTGTGACCCCGGATCGACGAGGCCCCTAATATTATGCAGTTTACCTGCATTATCGGCGATATTTAATTGTACGGTTCCCAATAAACAAATATCCATGCGCGCGACGTTGCATGGTGTATCATAATTGCATAAAGAAATATTATTCCCGGGCGGTGCGGGCGCGCTGTGTGTCGTCTGTAGTGACGTCACGGTGGCGACGTCGTCTTGACGTTCTGTCGGATTTAAGCGTTGTTGCGGGTCTGAGCGAATTTCATGTTCGTCGAGAGTGCGTACAGCGTATTCTGACGTATAGTTATTGACATTAGAGTTGACTTTGCGACACAATAGCGTGTGATGTTTACATTTACAGTTACGACATGAAAAGATAGACTTACACGCAGAATTATTATGAAATAGACTTAAACAATTAATGCAACCGTTACGTTTTTTAATAAAATTGATGCGGTCATTTACTGACATTCTTTTAAAAGTGTCACACTTATAAAGTTGAGCGTGTGTAGTTTGTTTACAACATAAACACGAAGTATCGACTGCAAGAAATGAATGCGTCGATTTATTCGGTTTATAATCGACTTTGTTAGTGTGAGTAATAGGTGTTCGCTCTAAGATTTTAGACTGCGCCTGTAAAAATGATATTAACTCATCGTAGGTAGGTATGGGCGTGTCTCGTTTTAGCATTTCGAAGGCTCGGGCAGTTTCCGAGTCAAGCTTTTTCATTGCGACGTACATTAAAATAAAATCCGATAAATCAGTTAATTTTAATTGCTTCAGACTAGCAACCGAGGCGGCAAACTTGTCCAAAAATAAATCAATATTTTTTGATGACGCCGTACTTAACGGTTTAAATTCAAATATCTGTTCTAAATAAGAGGAAGCGAGCCAGCGTTTGTCTTCGTATTTATTTACTAACGTAGACCAAATTTCCTCATAATTATCTGCCGTTGGAGCGATTCCTGCGCAAGCCGACAATGCACGACCAGATAATTTACCCATCAAGAATTGGACGCGTTCATGATTACTTAGACGCGAATCTAAGTGAATCGTATTTTTAAAACTCTCATAGAATAGCGGCCATTTGATCGGATCACCGGAAAATGATAGCAACTCCAATTTTGGCAATTTCGTAATATGGTTTCTGTCATCACCTTTAGCGTTAGTGCTAATAATAGTGTCGTTCGACATATTAGAATTGTTAATGCGATTTTCAATGCGTTTTATATAGTTATATAATTCTTCAAAAGAATTCCAAGTTTGAAAGTCGGGTATAAATTCCGGATTTGATTTTAATTCCAATGTATTAATATTGTCGACGATTTTACTGAATTCATTGCGCATAGAATTCAGGGTGTTAATATTATTTAAAAAAAGTTCCTCTGACTCGGAATCCCGTTCAGCATTTTTTGCGTAATTATAAATGGTCGACAGGCGACTGAAAATGGCTTGTCGTTTATAAGCTAATAATTTTACTCGCGAAGATATATCGATTTCAGATGTATCTTGTTTCAAAGACATGATGAATAAAAAATAAAATTGTAACACAGTTATTACTTTTGCGATATGACCGGCTCCGCGCACAGAAAATGTATGCTCTGCAGCGATTATAAATAACTACCTACTTCAACGTAATTATTTTTTATTTTTGCGAAAAGTGGAATATAAAGCGTAAAAACACAAGTGCTGATAATTATAATAAAGAACATAAAAATGCGTAAATATATGCGTAACAAATATGAAAGTGGTATTATAAACCAAGGTTAATTATGCGATTATTTGAGCGGATATTTAGGTATATCTATACTTGATCTCTTTCGTCTGAGACAGAGACGAAACTCTTTTTATACTTGGAACAATTTCGGCTCGTGGGACCATAAAATGTTGGCGCCTATCAGCTCCACCGAAGCTGATGGAGGCGACCAACAGAAGCGTTTTATTTAGTGGACTGTATAGGTTCTGAATTACAAAGACGGGCGTTCGCACCATGCAATAAGGAAGGAAACTGACCTTGGTTGACCGCACCTCTCCTGCAGCTCCTCGGCTTCTGGTCAGCTTCCGCGGCAGGTACACTTCACGCAGCGATTTCACCACGTGTTTTTGCGTTGACACATAATAGGCGTACCACACATTTAAATAAATGGAAGTAATTAGCGTTTAATTTGTGATTAGCGTATTTTTGGCGGCCGACACCGTTCGCGTGCCGAGCGTAGCGACGAAGTGCGGGGGAGTCAAAAAATTATAGGAATAGCGGGTAGGTAATGATTGTACGGAATAGAAAGAAGGGATGCATTGGCGCAAACATATATATTATCTATATATGTATATATTATTAAAAAAAGAATATTTAAGTATATATATCAGTTGTCAAGTACTCCATAATACAAGCATAATACTTGCTTGCTTTGGGACTAGATGGCGCTGTGTTGGATGTCCCAGATATTATTATTTAATAAACCTTCGTTTTGATTTATGACGGGGTTGGGGGAGAGAAGCGTGAGGTGTCGCAACAAGTAGAAAATGATATAAGGCCGCCCCTGGTGTACCTTTAAGTTGACTCTTTCAGGGAGGAGATAAATAAATAATTGTAAAATACGCCTAAAATTTCCATTCGTTTGTAGCGCGTGGGTAAAGTGACGATCGCGGAGCTGCGCAAGCGCGGCGTGTCCGGCGAAGAGCTGAGGCTCCTTATGTGGGGCAGAGTATCAATCTCCACACCGACTAAACAACCCCTCGCGTTAGTATGGTTTATGAGACAATACCTTAATTAACATTTCGATCGCACAAGCAAAGTTACTATTTTCAAGGCCTGCAGGCATGCAGACCATGTAGTGTACCTATTCAATAAAACGCATGGCGTAAGTTCTCCTCGTTTATCTGACGACCGCTTAGCCTAGTGGGTAGCGACCCTGCCTACGAAGCTGGAGGTCCCGGGTTCGAATCCCAGGTCGGGTTAGTATTTATATGATGAATATTGATACTGGTACCGGGTCTTGGTTGTTATATGTATGTGGTGTCGTTGCAAAAAAAAATTATATATGTATATATTATAAAGAATATTTAAGTATGTATATCAGTTGTCTAGTAACCCATAACACAAGCATAATACTTGCTTACTTTGGGACTAGATGGCGCTGTGTGGGAAGTCCCGTGTATTATTATTATTATTATCTTGCTTACCACAATAGCGAAATAATTCAAAAATGTTTCATAACATTCCTCACGTTAGCTCTGCATTCAGTAACAGTAATTTTTTTTTACATTTACCACTTTCCGCTTGTCAAGGGTGTCGCCGTTTTATATTGCCGGTTCAATGGTACTGATACTTTTATATATACCTACTCCATCAAACTATATTAGTCATCATGTTTTTCGCCTTTCGAACGATCCGCCATAAAACTAGCGATGTCGATACTCGATATCGACGACGTAGAACACGTAGATAACATAATACAGTTCTGTTAAATTTGACGCAGAGTTGATAAATTTGACAGCAGCGTTATAATAGTCATAAATGTAATTTTACAGTATCGAAAATGTCAAACGCAATTCAGCGGGGTTGAAGACCGGCGCGCGGGGATTTCGCGCACTGAAACTCCGACTATAACTCGCTATCTTACACGAGCTGGCTAGAGTATGAGTGGTTAGACTGTGAACGCAGAAGAGGGCTTCTTATTCAATTCGTACTTTTATGAAGTGACTTATAATTATATCAGAAGTATTTCGTTCAACTACCAAACTATAACTTAAGATGAAAAGCTAAAACCGATTTAATTATGGTTTTTTTAATATATTCACATTTATTCTTATTTATAATAAATAGCTCGGGGAAAGAATCTTTTCATTTTGAACGAATGGAGTTGTAATCAAAACATTTTCGTTGTACGTTTGTCCATGGCTGATTTTATTATCATTAAAAGTAAAAACCGTTTCCCGCCATTTTTATATTGTTTTACAGTTTGTGAAAATGAGCGAAAGTGACGAAGAAATTAACTACCTTTTGAAAATTTGGTACAATAAAAGCTAAAATGTGCGCGAACTTCTAGTAAAACATATGCCACTTACCGGTAGGTATACGGTAAAAGTAACATAAAGTTGGTTCAAACATTTTTAGTCTGAAATTTATTTTTTAGTATGTAAGTAAGTAGGTACATACTACTATACATATTTATTATAAGTCAATGTAATTACACTATAGAAATTTTGGTCTTCAATTTGTTGGTATACAAAATGTGAAAAAACTTTCTCTTCGACCTTTAAGGCTGATCCGCACGCGACGACCGGCACGGTAGACGGCAACGGCAACGACACTAAAAATGTTCACGCCATTTTCAAATGCACCATCCACACTCTCCGTAACGGCAACGAACGATTGTCATCGGATTTTAATATACAATAGGTAGTATAGACAATAGCGCAACACGTGTTCCCGGGGCGAGCGCGCCGTCGATGTGCCGGACGTGCCGTTTGTCTCAATCCGCACACAACGGAACGTAACGTTACCGGCACCGGCAACGGCACGGAGAAAATTTATTGCCAACGATACTTTTGCCGGTGCCGTTGCCGTTCCGTCGCGTACGGATCAGCCTTTATACTTATGTAATTTAATTTTTTTTTAATTATAAAAAAAATAATTCGAGAATAAATTTCATGTATCTATCATGTACATACAGGGTGAGGTTTTAATGACCAGCCAAATTTTAATACAATGATCTTTGGTAGAAAACCGATAGCCGTCTTGTTTTCTTTTAGTATCATTCTATAGAAAAATATTGCGATATAACTACACAAACCTTTCCCGAAAAAACTAATAACTCTAGTCACTATTCATGCCCGCTGCTCCATTCCGTTTCAAGGCCACGGACGCGTACGTTTACTATAGCGTTAAGAAGGCAACCAAACGTTATAAAATAACACTGTAGATAAGATAATTTATTATGAAAATGTAACACATATTTTTTATTTACGCAATGAGGTCTATTGGTGATACCTAACATCTAGAAAAATTTTGGCCGGTTACTAAAATCTCACCTTGTATAGTATGATTGGTTTAGATCACCAATTAATGTTTGTAATATAATAATTAATCTAATAACAATTTGACTAGTATTAATGTTTTATAGTGTAACTACACAACCCTACTATTGTGTATATTTGATGAAATCATAAAAGTACTAATTAACTAGAAGCCCACTTCTGCTTTTACCGTCTAACCACTCATACCTACTCTAGCTAGTTGGTGCAAGATGACTAGTGTTGTCCGAGTTTCAATGCACACGGTCTGCACCCCGCGAAATCCCCGCGCGCCTGTCTTCAATCCCGCAAAATTGCGTAATGTCACTTCGATACTGTGAATTGACATTTATAACTATTAAAACCAAACGCTGCTGTCAAATTAATTTACTCTACGGATCAAATGAATAAAAAACTGATTGGCAGTTATAGGAACTGCCTACAGAAGTAAAAACTTAGAACTTTTAGTATTAAAATTTGAATTTTCATAATGTTATTAAAATTATTAACATCAATCTAGTTTTCACGGTTTTCACATCTATTGACACTCCGAGCAATGACGCAGCTGCCAGCGACACGAAACTGAGTAACGCTCTGGCCTAACTCCCCACACTCAGCAGTTAGTAGTGGGGATATAGGGAACGACCGGCTTCTCGTGTGAATGCCGACTGTTCCTTATATCTCCCCCACTTATATTATTTAGCGTGACCCATTTTCGTGTCGTTTTAGGCTCACCCCGTGCTATAAGAAATTTCACTTCAAAACCTTTGGCCACCGGAAATAATCGTGTATCTATCTTTGGAAAACATAATTTTATTTTCATAGTTGATATCTTACAATTTCGGATGTTTTTAATTGTATGCCAGACGAGATTTAGATGGATCGATTTCAACTTTCGTAAAATATGCAGTTTCCGATGAGAAGATCATGTTTTGCGAAGATACCCGAATATATCCGATGGCAAAGGCTTTAACGTTTATAGGTTTTACTAATGAAACATCTGCATACTACAAGTTTCCGATGTTTTCTTTTTGCTAGCCGTCGCACCGCCCCGCCCGACTGCGCGTTGGGTACAGAAGTGGCCGACGCCAACGGCGTGGGTTCGGCGCTGACATCGGCTTTCGACGTCATGGCCTTCACACATGACCTAGACATCAGCGCGGGAGGTAAGTGGCACCCAAATATACGTTTATTAATTAATTGACATCGAAAATATTATACTTAGTTATAGTAATGTCGTGATAGCCCCAAAGCGCAACGAACCTGTCTCAAATTTATAAGGCCCCATAGGGCCATGGTTCGAATCCGGGCGTGTACCAATGAGTTTTTCTGACTTAAGTACATAACTATCACTTACTCCGTGCCTCGGAGAGCACGTTAAGCAGTCGGTCCCGGACGCTGTCAATAGATGGCGGTCGTTACAATCCTCAACCCGCAGTGGAGCAGCGTGGTGGATTTAGCTCCAAGCCCCCTCCTCACCCTGGGGGAGGCCTAAGCCCCTGCAGTGGGGTAAAATGGGCTGATGAAGTGAAGTGAAGTGAAGATACTTACTTAACAAGAAAATGTAAATATGGCCCAAGATACCAAGATCTAAAAACAAAGAATTTACAAGCTAATAGGTTACAAGCTTTTAATTAACTTGACGTGTTAGTATGTGGTCAAATTGCAATTAAATTTTAGATCAGTTATCTCAACCGATTCAGTTGGAATTTGAAACACGTAACAATACATCAAAATGATTTATAATACTTTATAATACTTTTTTTAGGTAAGTATATAAAGTGCTCAGGAGTATATGTACCCAAACGACTACTAGACGGAAGATTTTTACAGTAGGTAGGCTATAGTTTGACTCTTATTTTTCATCCAATGGGCCAGTGGTAATCATGCATGTTCATAGGAAAACCGCGTTGTGACAACCTAACCTAATATACGCCGTAGACCAAATATAACACTTGATATTTTCAAATATTCGCTGTGAAGTAGAATTTTATGTGCGACCGCTTAGCCTAGTGGGCAGCGACCCTGCCTGCGAAGCTGGAGGTCCCGGGTTCGAATCCCAGGTCGGGTCAGTATTTATATGATGAATATTAATACTGGCACCGGGTCTTGGTTGTTATATGTATGTGGTGTCTTCGCTTGGTACCCAAAATACAAGCTAATGCTTAGTTTGGGACCAAGACGTTGTTGTGATTGTGTGTGTTATTATTATTATTATTATGTGACTCACATGTCCGGTATATCCCACTCACTAGTCCCAGTGCGTTTTTGTTTGGCTCACGTTTTCTATCGTTTCGACATATGACACGTTCCAGCTGATGATTATGCGATCTAAAGTGTCAATATAATAACACTTCATCCCTTCATCAGCCCATTTTTACCCCACTGCAGGGGCTTAGGCCTCCCCCGGGGTGAGGGTGGCTTGGAGCTTAAATCCACCACGCTGCTCCACTACGGAGTAGGGGATTGTAACGACCGACATCTATTGACAGCGTCCGGGACCGACTGCTTAACGTGCTCTCCGAGGCACGGAGTCAGTGATAGTTATGTACTTAAGTCAGAAAAACTCATTGGTACACGCCCGGATTCGAACCATGGCCCTATGGCTTTATAAATTTGAGTCAGGTTCGTTGCGCTTTGGGCTATCACGACATTCTCGACACGATAATCACTCAATGGTAGTTTATTGTGCCCCTTCTGAATCCATTGCGTCCGACCTTAATTATTATCTTAATGCAATTCTTTTTGGAACCAATAACATTTTTTACAGGTGCAAATTTACAAGCAGGACACAAGCAAACGCCCGATCTTTTAGTGAATGGAAGAGTCAATACAATGAACACAAAACAAGCGGCGTTCGGACAATCGAAATCAACGTCTCAAACTCAAGCCAAAACTTTGATAAAACAAGAAATACCGAAGTCTAATTTACCTGTAGGACAAAACAATTTAGTCCAAACTCCTATAGGACAACAAAACCAGATAGGACAGAGTACTTTGAGCCAGAATCAGAAAAATTTGAGCCAAAATCCGATAGTTCAGAATCCTCAAAGTCTCAATCAAGGGACACCACAGACTGCTATTACAGGTAGAAGTACTGCAATGAGTGGGCTCATCTCACCAAACGTTGCCGCTGTCGAAGCTCCAAAGCCAGTTGGTGAGTTAACAAATAATAACATATATAATTTAAAACATAAAATGTTTAAATTGTACAGCATTTCCATCCCATCCATGCCGCCCCTTATGTCCTACTGTACGGGGTTTAGGCCTCCGCTCAGGGTGAGTGGGATTTGGAGCTTTATCCACTACGCTGCTCCAGTGCGGGTTGGTGGATTTGTGCGGGGTGTTGCAGGCAAGACAGCATTTACATTTATCAATACCGCCTAGCTAAGAAAGAACAAAGTTCAGTATTGACACACTATTACTTGTTTAAAAATAAAAATACTGCCTCTAAAGAAAACCAAAATCAAAACTAATGTTACGCGAAAATACTTTTAATTTCCATTTTGTGATTATCTATGCAGCGGGGTTAGATAAACTCTGAAAAAAAAAGTTGTGAAATTGCGTTGGAGTAGATAGATCATCCAATATACGCAGCGAAATAAACTGAAATCGCTTTAGTTGCTGTACTTTAGATGGCGCTATCAAAATATATTGTTATAGTGAGTATGACAGAGAACTGCAATTATTTATTAACAAGTTACGGTTGCGATACGCTTTATAGTTCCAACTTCAACTTTTCCCAGCCCAACCAACCCTTTTCTTCAACCCAAGTGTCACAATCGAAAAATAATGACAAAACTTATTTTAATTATAAACTGAACTGGATCTAAACCAACGTTCCGCATTGGACAGATATAATATAAAAATTCATTCAATTCAAAAACGTCAAATAACTTCATTTAATTATATTAGATAGCTTGATAGTAAATGTATTATTCTTTTATTTAAAAGACTACTTTCCTAATAGTGAAAACTAAAAGTATTTACAAATTAAAAAATACTATGTAAATTATGATAAATGACAAAATTTTAAAGAGACGATGGGTTCAGGGTACCAAGGATGCTTGCCGCGTTGCCGCGCTGTATTGCGACACTGATCCTCTGAACAAAGTATTCTTTGCTCAAAGGATCCCCTGACAACAGACACAGCGCAGCACCTAAATCGTGGACAAGTGATTTGGTATCCTTGGACCAGGGACCCATCGTCTCGACAGCAAAAGGGATGAAATGGTAGCGATTTAAAAGTTCCATGTGCTCGGCTGTTTTCCTGCGAGCTGCTGTCTCAGCAGCTCCTCCAGTTTTTTTAGATGTATTTTTTATATAACTTTGACATAAAGTATCTAATAACATTTAATTAATAAAAAATTTAATATTTTATACCTATCAATATTTACAGATGTAGGTAATTACAGCTCTTATTATGGCGGAGACCTTCTTTTTGTGTTTTGTATTTGTAGTTGTGTGTTATGTATTATGTACCTATTCGTGGCCGTGATTAAATATATTTCTTTCTTTCTTTGACGGTTTATTTGGTCCAATTATGGTCCAATTGCTTTATTCACAGGGAAACCACAAAGAAAGCAGCAATGCCATTTTCAAGGGAGGTTGAAAGTGAAACACCTAAGCTAAATTCAACCTTTCTGCGCGCTAGTTATTGTCTCAGATTGAGGAACTAACATTGCTGTACTTACTTAATAGTTTTAAATTTGTACAGTTTTGGAAATCGATTCACCTCTCATGAACGCATTGCCATCATAAACGACAAGTATAGGTAACGGTTGTAAATTTTTTATATGTAACAGGTCCTTCAGTATCCAGCAACGAAGTTTATCCAGACTATTTGTACAAGCTGATAGCACTAGAAGCGAAGGGTGGATCGCCTTCAGAATTAGCGGCTTTGGCTGTTCAAGCTGCCGACCTAGACCGAGTGCCGACGGTCGATATCGCTGAGATGGTAAATGAATATAAAGTCGAACCAAGTAAACGCCTTCTACGGAGATGTATAGAATATAATTTTGTAGGTTATTGTAGATATATATGTAGGAAAATTCGTAATCCAGCAAATCTAATTTCATTCTTACCCGACTGCGGAGGACAATGTTTTTCGAGTGTATGTAACAATGTATGTGTATGCATGTGATGCATGTAAGCTTGTTACATAAAATATCACCGTACCTACATAAGTTCAGGCTGACATTAAGTCCTATTGAGCCTTTTGAATACGTACCTATCAACCTCAACAATCTGTGACCGATTCTCAATTTCAGCTTCTAATTGGCGTAGGATTAAAAGAGCAGAATTAAAAACTTGTTTTAATAGAAAGCTTGCATGTCAGCCTTATGGATAGGCAGACCAAGGAGGCTTTCGCAATACGCGTCTGCAGGACCTAGAAACAACGCGCAACGGTGGGTCAGCTGCTGCGATATAAGGAGAAAACGCTACAATTAAAAAGAAGAAGAAGGGTCAGCTGCAAGACACGTAGCGGTTATAGTGGACTAAAAATGAAGTGTTGTTTTTAGAGTCGCGCGCACAGGTCCCGCGCGGTGGTGGCAGGGGCAGTGTCGGGGTTGTTCGGGGTGGCGGCTGAGGGCCCCGCCGGCGAAGGCTGGCGGCGTGACCGCAAGGACCACAGCGACAGCGAACCCATCTCAGGTATCATTACGAACATTCTTGTGCATCAGCTATAATATGAATAATAACTGCGTAGAGATGACACTGCCGTGACATAGCCCAATGCCCGATTGAATTTGTTTTTGGTTGAATCAACAAAGTGGCGATATACTATCTAAAGTGCAACGGTTATAAAAAAAACACTAATTTGGCAGAGTTTCAAAAATAGAAATCCCATCTTACCGTCTTAAGACATTAAAGTTACTAAACTGTAAAATACATACTTAAATACATTTTAATTTATATCATCATCATAAACATCACGATTCGTTCAACCTTCAGCCAGAAGCAGTGTTTGAAAGCAGCAAATCCTGATACACCGAAGGGAATATAGGTGTAGACTGTGGTCTGAATTAGGAGTGACGGGAGTGTAGAGACAGTTGGTATTCGTATAACCTAAGCACATTGTAATTACATTAATTTTATTATTTCCTTTTTCCTTTTCTTTTTATTTTACTAATGTATCCCAAAGCTTCTATTTTTCTTTTTTTGTTACTTTTTGCGGCTAAATAAGATGAAAGAGACTGGACCCCACAACACAGGGAATCCTAGTATGGGGGCCTGGGCCAACTCTGATTGTATTGTAATGTGTTTTTGTACAATAAATCATTTTTATTTATTTTATTTTTATTTAAAAAAATACGAATAATTTGTTATAAGTATTGATCTAAGTGCTGCCTTATAAAAAATGGTGATTCATTTCATTCGTTCCCACTGTTCCTCTAATAGTCCCTTCATGGTCTTTCAATCACGTGTAAAACCTATTTGGTACTTCTAGCTGACCTAAACTTGAAAAGTACAATAAAAGGACTCATAGTACACGTCAAAAAATCTGCAAATTTGCAAGATTTTTTTTAGTAGATTAGGTATTTTTAAATTGACCGATGGGTTTGCGTGCAATATGGTCGGTTTTTTTTTGTAATCAGTTAATCTATCCTGACCTGTCCATCAGATTCCGTGCTGCTGGGTCGGGCATCAAGAGCTCGCCGAGCTCGCTCAGCGTCACGTCGCGCTGCGCCGCCACCGCCGCACCTGTATGTACCTGCCAGGTAACTAAGCTAACAGTAGTCAAGTTCTCTAATAATGCAATGAGCCCCTTTCTAGACTCAAAATCATAAAAGGAAATTCAAAAAAGTCTTTTGTGTTTTTGTTTACGGCCTTTTTCGTTTTTTCTTAAGCATGAGTCCTATAAGTTAATAATGGCAATCACTTATGGCCTATCAGGGTTGTCGAAAACAAACCATAAGAAAAATTGTTAATATATCTTGTTTTTACAAGAAATACCTTAAATTTTTGTAGATAACGCCTACATAAGTAACACTAGTTTTTATTAGTGTTTGTTAATTTATATCTGTCCTTCATGCAAAAAAAAATTATTAAATTATTCCCACAAGTATCCTTAACACTTTACATCGATGTCTTTATGAAAATTAAAATCTTTTTACATCACAATCTCAAGTTGTCGGAAGGTACAAATATCTCTCAGAAATTTTGAAATGCCAGGATAAAGATTACAGTGTATTGTTGTGATTAAAAATTTGTCAGATCTATGTATCTGGTGGCCTCTGAAAGCAGTGCGGTGGAGAGCGACGCGCCGCGAGACGATGTACACGACTCCGAAAGAGACATCGGGTATGTAACATAAAATCTAATAATAATAATAATAATAATAATAATAACACACACAATCACAACAACGTCTAGGTCCCAAACTAAGCATTAGCTTGTATTTTGGGTACCAAGCGAAGACACCACATACATATAACAACCAAGACCCGGTGCCAGTATTAATATTCATCATATAAATACTGACCCGACCTGGGATTCGAACCCGGACCTCCAGCTTCGCAGGCAGGGTCGCTGCCCACTAGGCTAAGCGGTCGTCAAATCTACATTAAAATTGCAACGATGCAATACAATGTCATGTGATAATGTCACGCGAGACTTTATTAATGAACGCCTCAAATACTTCACGAATGCACACACCAGTGCACAGAGTTTAAATTGAAAAGGCAGAACGGAGCGGGGCGTCGTCGCACAGTGGTGCGGCCCCAAATTATGGGACGTAAAATCCTAAGTAAAAATAATGTCAATAATAAACGTACAAAATATGCCTTCGTATTATTTTATTTAAGGGCAAGTAATGTTGCTATACATAGGTCACTACTTATTTCCAAACTGTCATGGAATTGTGTTTTATTAAGTAAAAACTCAACATTAGTAATTATTACTTAACAGGTAGGTAATGTGTCGTGATAGCCCAAAGCGCAACGAACCTGTCTCAAATTTATAAGACCCCATAGGGCCATGGTTCGAATCCGGGCGTGTACCAATGAGTTTTTCTGACTTAAGTACGCAACTATCACTGACTCCGTGCCTCGGAGAGCACGTTAAGCAGTCGGTCCCGGACGCTGTCAATAGATGGCGGTCGTTACTATCCTCAACCCGCAGTGGAGTAGCGTGGTGGATTTAAGCTCCAAACCCCCTCCTCTCCCTGGGGGAGGCCTAAGCCCCTGCAGTGGGGTAAAATGGGCTGATGATGATGATTATGATGACATAGCAGGTAAATTGGAAGTTCATCAAGATTTTGTGATCTGACTACATAATAATAATTATAATTAAATAACTATTTTTTCACAATTCCTGTTTATTTTTGGATCACATCTCAAAAGGTGCATTTTTGGGGCACCATTTACATTATTTTTAGGATTTTATATCTTTTTGTATGGGGCCGTACCAATTTTCGTCGACCGACGACAGTGTGAGTGAAACAAGCGAAGCAGTTCCATTATGTTAGTACACAAAACAAACGTTCAAGCGTAAGGGAACAGTTCGTCCTTTGGACTATATGCTACTTACTGCGTTGTATGTTTCGCGGGAATCGTTGACGTCTCTGCCGCGTATGCAAGCTAAGCTATCTCGTGTCGTATTTCTTCATATATGTATGTATATACATATAAATAAAATGAAAGTGTCTTGTCAGTTTGTTGGTGCAAGCTAACCTCTGAAACGGCTGAACCGATTTTAATAATAGAACTTTCTATAATAAATACAGGACTTTTTAGAAGGTGATCTAGGGTAGGTACTTTTTATCTCTGAAATGTTCATCTATTCTATAAATAAAATAAAATGTCTCTAATTTCAAAATAAGAGTTTTTTTAATATGATCTTAATCAGTACTGAATTGACAATCGAAGAGCGGAGAATAAAGTGAGAACTATATATAGGTAAGAGATGACGAAAGAAAATGGATCTCCCCCTTTCCCTTTTACTCTATTAACAAGTGAAATATTTTAATTACGATATATGCAAACATATAGTTGATGCGGGCGAAGCCGTCGGCGATCGCCAGTTATTTATAAATTTTAATGACAATTCCATTCCGTCCTGCGTGTGTGCTACTGACAATAAACCAACTGTTTGGTGGACAGGGCGGTGGTCGGTCTTGACGTGCGTTCAGTGCGACCCCTATGCATCCAACACGCAGCTGGCCGAGCACCCGTCGACACACACCACTCGATCTATGTCGCCGGTATGTATTGTATAGGTATTTTCAATTTTGAAGAAAGTACTTTAAAGTTAGTTAGTAAAAAATTATGTTGACGAAACTTTAATCGTATTACGTGTAAGCCATCTTCAAAAATTTTTTTGATTTGATAAGAAATTTTTATCAAGTATTTATCAAAATCCATCATTGATTTCAATACCACAGGAACAACAAAACTGTTGCGTTAGTGTAATCCCGCTTTTATAAATACGCAATGTTCAGATATATTGTTCTGAGGAGCAGGCCCGGCGAGAGCCAGATCGGGCCCCGGGTACAAAAAAATGCCGGGCCCACCCCACCTTACTTTGAAAAAAAATCAATTACCGGGCCACCGTTTCTTAGTCCGGGCCCTGGTGGTATTACTACCCTTACATCCCCTCCCCCCCTATCGCCGGCCCTGCTGAGGAGGCACCGGTTGACAGTACTTGACGCTGTACAGACACATTCAAACGGTGCCTTTTAGGACGATATAACTGTAATCACTACATATTATAAAATAAAGTCCCCGCCGCGTCTGTCTATTTGAACGAGATAAACTCAAAAACTACTGAACGGATTTGCATATGGTTGACACCAATGGACGGGCTGATTCAAGCAGAAGGTTTACGTGTATAATTCATTAATGTTTTGTACAAATTAGTTGAAATATGAACGAACGATTATTGTTGAAGACATCGGAAAAAATCAAGTCAACTGGGAGCTTGCATCGACAACGCTGCCTAATCACTTTGGGATATAACAAAATAAAGTAAGGTCAGTCCAGGGAAGAGCGTCTATGTGGGAAGAGCGTCTACAGCCCATAATTTATGAAATATTAAAGATTTTTTACAACGACATCTATGAAAGAATTCGTATTAACATGATTATGAAAACTAATAACAGAGGGCGCCGTGTAGTTAATGTTTTACTATGATAAATGTGAATCAAAAATTTTCATAGTTCTACAAGTTACACTGTCAACCGCCAAGCGAAAAAAATCAAGTTTTTAACACATTTAAAACGTGATATTACAGCATTGTTTCATGTAAGTAGTGTTTATTAGAAGATATTCTTTTGAAATACAATATTTTTAAGCCCCTTAATGCAATATTTATAGGATCACAATGGATTATAAATTCTAACTTTAATTCTGTTAAAATCTGGTAAGAGCGGCATATACAATAAGGGAAGAGCGGCATATGACGTTCTTACCACATTGTCAGAGGTTACAAACATGTATTGCTCTAGTGTTAATTTTATTTGTTTTATGAAATTACTTGCCAATGTTTGTAGATGTTTTAAATTGAGTATAACAAATGATTAATAATTACTTATGATTCCTGATAAGATATTTCTTTAAAAAATTCAATTGTCATGTTAAGAACATTGAACGCTGGGGCAAACTACTTATTACTGCAGTTTTATGGATGTAGATATATTACTATACACGGTGGGCCAGGACTACTTTACAGGACGAAAGGGGGTGTAACTACTCATAAATATGAACAACTTTTGCTGTGGGACCAATGTTGAAATCGCGAAAAGATGTGCTGTTCCATAGAAACTTCAACATGATGTGACTATTATAATTTTGGTGTTCCATCAATAATCCATTGATGGAACACCAGTCCATCTGTCAATAACAAGTGATTCGGGCCATTTGAGTAGCCTTGTAGTACCTATTGCTTTGTATTTATTAAACGGTGATAGATTTTTATACATAAGTACCTACCTAAGTATTTGTATTTCCTTAATATTAGTTGAATAAGTACTTTGTGTTCTTTCAGATTTTTAAATTGAATTTAAAAATATTAAAATAAGAGACTGAAACATGTTATTTCATTTATAAATAATTGTGCAATTAAAAAATAATAATATTACACTCAAATCTGAACTTTATTCTTGACTTTTCAAAGCTCATTTTGCAGTTTGCCAAATAGTAATTTATTTAAAAAATACCAGAATATACCTTTCTTGTTGGATGCCCCAAAAAGCAAAATATGACGCTCTTACCTGACAGGCGGGTAAGAACGTCTATGCGGACATTTTGCATTAACTTCTCATTTTTGCGAATAAATAATAGGTTTGTGTCGTGTTGTATACTATATTTACAATAGTTGTTAAGTTACATTACATTCTGCATGAATTTTATTTAAAAATACAATGTAGTTTACATGTCAACTGAATTTGTTTGCAAATGTAAGAAAACTATGCCGCTCTTCCCTGGATTGACCTTATAGTGAAATTGTTTCTCTTTCATAGGACTAAGGAAAAGTCCGCGATGGCGTAATTATATCTATCTTTTATGGATAGACTACTATACCTATTTTTTATGTTAAAAAAATGGTGTCATATGACGAGGTAATTGGTAAGCAATTTATACGGATATAGTTTTAATCCTTATCAAATTAAATACGTTATTTACCTTCAGCATTTCAAACACATTATAATTACTCTTTACACCATACAATTGAAATTAATATCTTAGGAGTCAAAATAAAAACTATTGCACCACATTGACGCGACACGCATTATGTAAAATTAGACAAAAGTTATCAATGTAGTATACAAATATTGTAATATTGTAGTTTGTTTTTATGTGTTTATCCTTTACTTTTTCAAATATTTATAGAATTGGAAATAAAATACTTTAAAAATACTCCAAGTAGGATAAACTCACTACATTTGAATCTAATTAAATATTATCCACATATTCGACCTAACAAGCTGTTAAGACACTAGGACAAAAAAAAAACACTACGCCATATATGCTCTGCTACCCTTGCGATGCCGGGGCGAGTCGCTTATCAGCGAATATGATTGACAATGAGCATTTTACGATTTTTAATATCCAAGGATATTTACAAGACGTATTCATTAGTGGAAATTAGAAAAACAAGAATATAAATTAAAATAAATGTTTTTATTTAATAGTTTTATTTAATACTGAAAGTTAAAATAACTTTACTCCTTGTTCGGGAACACAAGCCGCAGATTAATGTGGAATTCCAAAAGGGCAACTTTGCACTACAGGTAGGTACGACGTTGTTTTTTATTCGCAGATTTCTTTGCAACATACAATCAGGTGATGTATGGAACACAACAAAAGAATAATAATAGTAATTCTTAATCTCATTACTTATAATAAATTACTAAAAATTCATCCACCGCATAAGGTTCAAATTATGTACCAACAACCGATTATTACGTTACGTTTACGTTATCCCACGCAGCGCGGCGCGGGGCGCGCGGCTTTGAAACGAAGTGAACGCGAGCCTTGAGTGAATCTGACTCGCTTTTACGTACTTTCACACATCTAGTTGATCTGTGAGTTGATCTAGTGCACGGGAGTGAGCGATCTAAGAGCACGTCTAATAATGTAGTGATGACACAGATACGGTGTTGTCTATGTCTGTTATATATCTATTATCAGATATGTCTGTTATAATAATTATTAAAAATTAAAAATATAATAATAATACCAAGTGAACGTCGCCCATGTATTCTTACTGGTAGAACGCGACATGACCCGGTTCATAGTGCCATGTCCTCTTGTCCCGGTTGGAAAATAAACATTTTAGAATGCAGATCATCTGTCCCACGCATTCCAGTTGGCATTCCAGTTGGTCGTCGAGAAAAAACAGGAAGTTGAACACTCAAAATATGCCGACACTTGTTTGCGTCCTAAGTTACAATGATAGATGGAAAGGATATTACAAATTGACATGTTCGCAGTGGACGAAAAAACTAAATTCATTCAATGTAAACACAATGGAGTATTATTCAATGCTTGTTCAATAACAAAAAGACATGTTACAAATTAAAGCGTTTTTAAGCGTAATTAAAGCGACAAGCGTTAAATTTGTCAGAACACAGCCTGTTTTGTAATGAAGTGAAATTAATATATTTAATTTTTTCAACTTGCATTGAATAGGAAGTTAGCTACCGTCGCAGGTATATAAATAGTGAGGTGAATAAAACTGCATTAGATATATCAGTACATTATTCATTTTCAGATATGAACGACTTATCGTCTTTATTCTCAAAATCCGTGTCATCTGAGTTAAAACATACGAACTCTACATCATTTGGTTTCACATCGAATTGCTGAGGCTCGGGGTTCTTGCGGTACTGCATTATTCTATATTCGTTCAAATAAGTCTGTATATGTTGTTGGGCCTCCAAAGCCAAAGGGAGCGGCAGAGCTTTCAGTTGTACCGCCACGTGCCTACCGAAAACATCGAATTCATTCTCGTTCCGTCTTGTATCTAAAACTGCACTCAAATCTTTTATCTGGCTCAACGCTAAAGTTATATCTTCGGTGTTCTTCTTCTTTGGTACGCTTTGTCGTACGAAATTGTATAATCGTTGCGATCTTGCGCTTTTGTTGCTCGGCGCTTTTCGTGAGATTACTTGTTTTTTAATTTTTAGTGTCTTATGGTCCTGAAAAAAAAAATCTTTATATAATAGAAGAATAAAGTGTAGTATTTACACTTCCACCTAATATACATCGCCTAATTAACCCTTAGTACGCGTGTGGTACAGCAGCTGTACTACGGAAGTTTATAACCCAGGTGTATGCGGAACATACGTTGATACCAGCGCTTCCACGTGATGGGGGTATATTTTTTCTAGGGAATATGTCGATCGGATACTTTTCTTCAAAGCTAAAATATATTCCGTATTAACTTGTAATGAGTCATTGGTACGATATCATACCAACAACCGTATTTCATGCGACGTTGACGTGACGATACACGAGCGAGAAGCTAATGGCTCTTGATAGGTACGTTTTAGTAGCGACTATATTTTAAAATAGTTATTTTATTCATTAAACTGTATATATGTGTGTACATATGTTCTATATGTGTATATTTATATAAACTGTGCCTGACATCAAAAGCTACCAGTACCAAACCGTCGTCAGCCTGGAGGGAACGTCTGCTAACCGCCATCAGCCTGCAGGGTGCCAAGTTTGGACCGGCCTACAAATTTGGTCTGATCTCGGAACCCTCCAGATTGACGACGATCGGCAAATAAAATATTTACGTCTATAATATTTACATTTTAACGTTACAATATTCTCAACTTTATTTTTATTTTCGGTATGCGTAATCCATGTAAATATCTGTTTTTGTTTCCTGAATAAATAATAAAAATAAAAAAATAATAGACCTCTGTTTACCTAAAGATTTATTCTGGTAGACCACCTTTAAATTCTAAGTTTGGTCCTAATTCAACACCCGTATCGTAAGGTTGTCGTGATAGCCCATAGCGCAACGAACCTGTCTCAAATTTATAAGGCCCCATAGGGCCATGATTCGAATCCGGGCGTGTACCAATGAGTTTTTCTGACTTAAGTACACAATATCACTGACACCGTGCTTCGGAGGGCACGTAAAGCAGTCGGTCCCGGACGCTGTCAATAGATGGCGGTCGTTACAGTTCCCAACCCGCAGTGGAGCAGCGTGGTGGACTTAAGCTCCAAGCCCCCCCTCCTCACCCTGGGGGAGGCCTAAGCCCTTGCAGTGGGGTAAAAATGGGCTGATGATGATGATGATCGTAAGGTTTTGTGCGGTGGGATCCCAGTCTAACAGTTGAGTAGAAAATAAGCTTGTGATATTTATCGAGATCTCTCCGCCGTTGTGTAGTCACTTCTGTGAAGGTAAAGGTTATCAGCCCCCAATCCGTTCCGGACCAGCAGCGTGGTGGACTTATAGTCCAAACTCTTTAACTCAATGTCGAGGAAGAACTGTACTCCTACTGGAAATTCATGCGACACATATACTATTGGGCTGTTATATGATAACTGTGAAATGACTATGAATCTTGTGACGATTCATCACAAGAATTAGCAGACCATGTGCAACTATAGTGAAATCGCATCTATGTATTATGTAATTTATATCTATGTGCACAGGTCTCATTTATAATAATAAATACATTATTTTCGTATTCAGGACATTTATTTGTTTTGTAGCGTAAACTGTAAAATGTGATGTTTTGTGAACCATGTAGTCGGTCTCTTTTTCAATAAAAGCGATCATTTATTATACATGCATCCATTCTACGCAATCAATTTAACTCGATTTATATGATGACTAAAGGTAAGTTACTTCATGTGTGGATAAAGTAAAAATTACGATATATTCAATGTTTCAATAAAATATTAACGGCTTATGTTGGTTGAAACAACTCTAAACTGACAAAAACGAAAGTTAAAAATATCTTTAAAACTTATTTTAACTTTAACTATAGTAGAAGCAATTTGATGTCATTTTGACGCCAGCTCCCTGTCTATTACTAACTAACTTACCGAATTAAGTTCCGTTTTGCGCATAGGTATTCGTGCTGATGTCAATTTCTCGTGTAATATTTTAAACCATTTTACATTCGGAACGTAGGTACCGGCCGTGTCGGAATCCTTCGAATCCCTAATCTTTTTTAATTCCTGACAGTAAGTTGAACGTATATTCTTAATTTTCTGCACGATTTCTTTATGACCGAAACCCTCTATGCCAATGACGCTTTCGATATCCGAATACGCGTTAAACCGGAGTTGTTTGTTTTTGTACGAGTCCTCACGAACGTTCCATAAACATTCGTGATTCACGTACTCTTGTACGAATTTCATAGTAATCTCTTCTGGCCACCTAGCCATTGTTTTTAAATTACTATTTCATGAAAACACTGTTCGCTTGAAAACACACTCGACACGTACACTCGACCGCTCGCTCGCCACTAAAGTACTCTACTAAATCGCGTCGTCGTCGTGACCTCGCGTAACCTAGACGGAATTGATTGAGCGAGTGGCGTGCGCGGGGAAGGTGGTGCGCGGGGCGCGAATACGCTTATAGCCACATTTGGCACAGTCTCAGCGACAGGGGGATGGGTGCTTACTAAACCGGTAATCTACACCACTTGCTTGAGCGTACAGGCACTTGCGCCTGACTTGAAAGTCAACTAAATTAGATACTTATGCCGCGTCTCTTATACTTCGAAACGATCGAGAACACGAGTAATATGAACGTAAAGAGAGGAAGGAATATAACTCATAGATTAGACAGATTATACAGCGTACGTCATTACCAATTTAAAAAAAATGTATTTCACCTTTTCAATTACATTATCTAAAATCATATTTTAATTACATAATAATTAATTGTATTTGTTTGTTCCGTATCAGGTATCTACGTAGGTATACCTACTTATTCTGTTACCTATATTATAAAGAATATTTAAGTAGGTATGTAGGTATAACAGTTGTCTAGTACTCCATAATACACGCATAATACTTCCTTACTTTGCGACTGGATTTTTCCTACTGTGTGTAAGATGTACCTACCAGGTAGGTATGGTAGATATTATTACGGTTGGGAAAAAACTGTTTCAAATTCTGACTCAGCCAATAAGCATTGTTCAAAATATTGCAACATGGTCCAAACATTTTTGTATATAAAATAGGAATAGGTGTCCTTATTCAACAGAATAATTTTTTTGGATGTGTAATAACAGAGATATAAAAAGAAAATGTCAAACACGAATGTGACGTCACTGTAACCACCGACGGCCATACAGGCAAGTGCAATAATTAGTAGTAGTGACATCATCAGCTATCAATTTTAAACAATCGATTATTCCTCGAATAACCAACCATGTAATTTGAAAAAAATACTAAAATATTCTAGATTATCTATATTTTCATAAAAAAAGTATTCAAATGTGATGTCAAAATTTTTGATCAATTCCCATTCCGTGTTTGAAAAACTGATTTACTTGTATGTACGAGTAGGACATGCTACTGAACCATAAGTTATGGCTGTTTAACACGCACTTGGTCAGTTTTTCTTTATAAATATCAAGTGTTATTTTTAGGGTTCCCTTATAGGATCCCTTAAATGGAACCATTATAGGATCATTTGGTTGTCCGTCTGTTTGTTTGTCAAGACCCTTTTTCTCAGGAACGCTTAGAGATAAGTATAGTTCGCCTCAAACTTTATGGCGGATCGGAATACAACGCTATATAAGCGTTCTTGCAGGTATAGTCATATACCCTTCGCTCCACTGCGACCCGCTATACCTAAAACTGGCTACTGCGACGCGACTTGTGCCTATGATCGGATCCGCCATAAAACTTGATTGGAACTACACCTACCTATCAAGTTGAAATTAATATCAAATAATCAGGTCTACGGTTTCTTGGAGTTATAAAAAAATCAAGCCTCTAAGTTAACGCAACCAAAAGAGACGGGAAATTATGCCGCATATTTTGAAACTCGCAACGTCAATCAAAACGGAATAATTGTGTTTGGCAAAGGAAAAATTCGAAAATCGTTAATTTGTAATTAGGATGTCACATAAGAAATACCTACTATTTTTTGTAATTACGTAATAGAAATATATTTTGTGGTGGTACGAGTCCGACTCGCACTTGGCCGGTTTTTTTTAATTTATAATGGCAGTTTAAAGTTTCCACATTTTTTGACGTAGGTCCGGGCAGCGGTGCAGAGACCGAAAGCGGTGCCCCCGCGCCATTAGTCAAGCACGAGAGACGACGACCGCGGCCGAAAACCGCACGAATCAGGAGAAACAGGTCTGTGAGGTGAAACTGCTATAAGAGCAAAATTATCATCATAGGCAAAATTACGAAGTTTGAAATAAATTATCTGTGAAAATATCTGTCACGAAATCATCTTCGTTGTTTTTATAATCTTTTATTCAGTTTCACTTGTTTACATTAAATAGGTATGATGTGAGTGAATTTTTTAAATGAATGGAAGGAGTGACAAGCCATCGAGATGATGAACATTGTAAAAGTGGAACACGTTATGAAATTGGATCTAGCCGCGCCAAAAAAAAAAACTATGTATTTTTAACAATGAATAGTAGATTGTTACACAAGGGGTGAAAGTGATCTATTTAGGCACGAGATGGTTTGGCGCACAAGCGTAGCGAGGGCGCTAATAGTTCGAGTGCCTAAATAAGTCTTTCACCCGAGGTAAGCACTCTGCTTTTCATTACGAATATGAGGAAAGTAAAAAAAGCGTTAAATCCATATATGAATCTGATGAACTCATTTTATAGAAATATCTATGTTTTTTTTTGTGGCATTCTACACAGCCAGTATTTTTTATCATTGATGATGGTAAATATTTACGTCACATCTATATAAATTAAATGTAAATTTAGTTAAAAGATTATTACCTATTTTTTTGAATTCCGTCACAGATACACAACAGATTAATATCCCGCCAATTTATGTCGACTTTTTAAATTTTAAATATGGAACGCACCGCGTAAATTGTTGCAGCTTATTCCGCTCAAAGAAATTTGCGCTAAGTTCACACTGGCTGTTTAGAAACTCAGATGGCCGCAGCATTTTTTTTAATTAGTTTTTTTTTACATAAAACTCTTCACAGCTGACAGCAGTTCTATTTTTAAAGTTCATTCCGGCCCTTAGGTGGAAAGTAATTTATATGAGTTTTTCCCACTCTAGGGAAGAAAGCAGCATTTTCTACCCAATAATCAGATCAAAACAACACTACCTTCCGAGTATGAGAAATGAAAAATGTTTTTCGATCGTTGAATTATAGGCACCATAAGGGATCGTTCGAAATCATCAAAAGTTGGCTAGGTGCCGGGATGTATTTGATTATCGTATGGTATAAGATTTGTGGAAATCAGACCAATGGGTTTTTCGAAAATTTGAAAAATATCCAAAAGTCGTATAAGATTTGTCGAAATGAAACCGATAGGTTTTACGAAAATTCTAGAAATATTCAAAAGTTGGCCAAAAAAAATCTGACCTTTTTTACTTCCGACTTGATATTTCAGAACTGGGAATAGATAAAAAGAAAAATTAATCATGCTTTACCACCTGCTAGAATCCCTAGTTGCATTTTCGATTTAGGTACCAGTTAGTTGCGTGATAAGCGCGAAATCTGTGAATGTTTGAATGGTTTGTGGTGCAGTTTTGTTTAAATTCCGAAGGGCTAGCTTTCAATTACTGAACATGTTGTGAGCTAAGTACCTTAATTCATTCAACGAACGGCCTAGTCGTCTAATTAAATGCTTATATTTGGCGACATAGGTATATAAACAGGGCTAATGGGAGAGCGGAGCGCTACCAGGAAAATAGCACCACCTAGAAAATGATCTGCGACCGCCACTGCATGCAACTGAAGGCCATGTGCGAGTTTTTTTTACTATTAACTGTGTCGTATGCGTTTTTCGTAATTTGTATGGAAACTCGTAGTTACCTAAAACGACCGCTAGATGTGCTGTACAGGTTTCTATACAAATTATAAAAAACGCATACAACACAGTTAATAGTAAAAACCCACACTTGGCCCTCTGACCGGCCGTTGGTTGGA
The DNA here is from genome assembly GCA_949709985.1 of Luffia ferchaultella. Taxonomy (NCBI): domain Eukaryota; kingdom Metazoa; phylum Arthropoda; class Insecta; order Lepidoptera; family Psychidae; genus Luffia; species Luffia ferchaultella. The sequence continues at coordinate 16,351,198 of OX453261.1, forward strand.
CATAATCTTTAATCATATGTCCAGAATACTTGAATCGAACACAGCACTACTTTACGTCTCTTGATATTTTAATACTGTTACTAGTTCACTAAATAAACTGATTTTTGATATTTTACGTCGCCAGGGTGTCTCCAGTACGTTCTACAGGCAGTCCATTGGAGCCCTGGGCAACGGCACATCTGTCTCACATTTCGCGATTGATGAGATCAGACACTTCACTCGACTCAACAACGTCGCACGAAAGATATTAATTTTATTATTAAGTATTTATTTATTGTTATCATAAGTGCCTATATTTTAAGCTCACATCTAGGGAACCGATCGCTACTTAACAATGATCACAAAGATAGTAATTATGTAGAGGCGACACTTACGTCTCGACCGCCCGTATTTTGTTTATGGTTAAACTAAATTAAAAAAAATAAATAAACAAAGCATCATCGTACTCACGTAGGTACAAAGTAAAGATACTTAGACAAAGCCCAGAAAAAAACGTGTCTAAAAATGATTTACATGTGTGTTCATGCTTAAACGTTTGTTGTTCATTTATATTCAAAATCCGTTACTGACTGCGAGATCCGTATTTATATCGTATATGAAGACGCGATAATGCTTTGAGGGTCTTATAAAAATAAAATCTATACACCACTGTATCCACAGATGATTGAAATACCTACTTGTTTTAATCAAATACCTACCTACGCTGTTCCCAATTAAAAAAAAAAACTAAACGTTACCTAAAAAAAAAGTCGGTGCGCGTAGTAGCCCCTGGGGTCTGGCTCGTTTACATAACGGTGTACGTATAGCTCTCTTTTTCGCACTTACGGATTTGAGTTGCTTTCTACGACAATCTGTTTCACACTATTGACTGAGTGGTTAGAGATAGAGACTCTAACTGCGGAGCCAAGGGTCGCGGATTCGAATCCCCCCCGGAACATGTTTATTTCGTTCCTATGTCTGGGTGTAAAATATTTATATGTGTATTTATAATAAATAATATTTAAATAGGTATATGAGTTGTCTAGTACCTATTCCATAATACAAGCATTATACTTGCTTACTTTGGGACTAGATGGCGCTGTGTGGGATGTCCCAATCCCAAGCATTATTATTATTACTATGTTCGTCTAGACAAACAATTAAATCATCACTTTTACTCGATTGTGCAAGCAAGCGATGAATGCGCATGTTCACGCATGGTTTAAAAATAAACAAAATCCTATCGGAGTACCTACAGTAAACAAAGTATTAACGGTGTTCGGTTGTATGACGTACTGTGACCGGCGGCGTGGCATATTTCGACAATATAATTTACGTCAACACTCCATAGAGTTGAGATCGATTATAGGTTCAATAAAGCCTGCAACGAGTTTCGCATTCTAAACTATTCCTGATCTCAACTCAGCTATACCTATGTTTTCGAATCAACATCTCAGCTTGCTATATTTCTAAATTATGACTCATCACAACACAGTATAAGTAGGTACCTACTATTATTTATAAATTAGACGCTTCATCGATGGCATAGCGGTATCATTGCCGCTTCGCAAGTAAGAGGTGCGATTCCTGGCCGGGCAGATGCCTATCCGTTCAAATTATGAATTGTAACTTTGGGTAGGTACCTATTGTTTGTGTGGTATATCAAACGGTATCAGAAAAAAATTAATTGGCGGGCACAGATATTAATGTAAGTATTACGATGTTTTCAGGGTTCTGTATCTACTTACCTCAAAAAGAAAAAACGGAACCCTAATAGAATCACTCGCTTATCTATCTGTCCGTTCATCTGTCACAGCCAATTTGCTTCAAAACTCTAGACCGATTGAGTTGAATCTTGGTACATATATGTAAGTTGGTGATCCAAAGACGGACGTGTAACGTAAATAAATGAATTTTAAACATGGATTTTAAATTATAATGTATAATTCATTTTGGATGTAAATTAGAAAACTAAAAAAAGTTTTACGAACTATATCGTGTTACATATTAAATGAAAGGTCATGTGACAATTTTAATTCTCTTTTTTTAATAATTTTTAAATTAATAGTTCTGAAGTTACTCAAGAGAATAGGTGGAAATTGACCTTTCTCTTCCCTAATCTACGAAAATACTGAGCTTAAAATTTTTAAAAACTAGAGAAAAAGTCAGTACTGTACTTAAAACAATTAAAAACTAATTAATTGCATCCGTACGTGTTGTCAACGAAATGTAAACAAACTGATTGTATCATTCTGCACTACGAGTGAAAAATAAAGAATGATTTACGATGAAACAGATAATAACTTATATGATTGCGTGGCGTGGAGTTGACGTCTGCATTCAAAATAACTGACGCCAATGTGTGGTGTTAAAGCCGTGAACATATTAGAGTGCCTAATGTGGAAGTTCTGCATTCTAAAATATGTACGATACCAGCCTGATGAATTTTGCGATAGAATACTCCAAAATATTCCCGACGTCAGCGCGATCTGTGACGTCACGAGTGTTGACATAGTATATTATCGAAATACGCGGCGGCGGCGGAGGCTAGCAATATCACGCGCAGTGAATTGTACATTTTTTAAGTTTACGTTTTGGCGTTTACCCCCAAGGGGAGCCATGAACACTTACTATACTATGCCCACAGATCATTACTATGCCACTACACAGTGGAGAGCACTTATCTTATAAACACCTCATTCTCTTGCTAGGCGAAATATTGTTCATAATATGCTTGCTGTAAAATATATTAGTAAACATTACTAAGGAGGGTTGGCACCCCAAATTCGGTCCAGGCTATTTTTAATTAAAAATGTAAAATAAACTTTTATTAATAACTGGAATAACTCTTTTCCTATAAAGATACAGCACATACAGCACCAATGGTAAATAAATACATAGGATATGCCATATTGAGGTTGGTGAATTTTATTATGGCGACAACCAGTTAAAACAGGTAAGTTGTAAAATGAATTACTTCTAGTCATTTTCCTCGGCCAACCAAACATAAAGTTGTAGTTTATATTATTACAAATTCAATAGCAAGTATAAAATAGGACGCCGCGTGCCAGGTAACAAAACAACCGACAGAGAACTACCTATCAACCGATGAGGGGAAAGAACAGAAAGACAGAGTGCGTATGTTTATTTCTCTATGACAGACAAACTTTGCCCTACCATAGGTCTGTTTCGGTGTAAATGATAATGACGTCAATAGCAGTATCATAACGTTTACAGCAGTAATAATAATATCAACAATCATATAAAAATTATTATAATAGAATAATAAAAAAAAAAACAATCGGATAGTTTTAAGTCAGAGATCAGGTCTTACTTACTTTATTATTTGTCACAAATGCTGAATATTCTTCATTATATTTCTGTCCCAGGGCCGTTACATTCTTATAACATTGCATATGATAACCTAAATTGTCTAATGAGTCTCTGGTTAAATGAATATTGTCATACTTAAAACCTTTTTCTTTACGAAACAATAATTTCATATAACAGTTATTAAATGTATCATCATTAAAATCAAATATTTTTGACGACTTGTCACTACATAAATTATGTAAATTCCTCAAACGAAGGTTAGAAATACAAAAGCACGTTTACATTAAGACATGGATAATACCACGATAATACTGGATATTACCTCAGGATAATATAGCGTATATAAGTTACAGAAACCCCGCAGACTTACAATTTCAAGTTGGCCAACTATCGAACAACTAAATTGCGTATTTTCATAACATAATCGGCCAACTTCATTGTGTTAGCTGCCAACCGCAGACAGACCTGACGATTGCTGATTGATTTTGCGGTGAGATTAGGGTTTTAGGGACAACTTTTTTTAAGAAAATACAGTATAATTAGGTCGGAGGACAAAAAATGAACAGTATTTATTTTTAAATTGTTTTAAATACATATTTTCTTTTGTATTTAGGTAACATATAAAAGTATTATTTTTGAAAGGTAGGTACGTAAACCTCAGCACATTCGTAATCAAGTAAATGAGAAGTTAATTTTAAATTAAACTCTATATATATCTGTTGTGACGCCAATCTGCTTTCATTTACCGAAAAAGTTTTTTCTGTAAGTATTGGAATAGACAGCAAACATGACACAATTTTAAATTCAGCTGCTGTATTTACTAAAAGATATTTCCATGTTTCACACGTATTCATTTGAAGAAAGTTTTCGGTTTCAATTTAAAAAAAATCAATAAAAACGATAGGTTATTTATAAGAGCATAACAGAACACCAGTCACAAGTTACAACAATAGTGTAGTTAATAGTGACAATTTCAAATTGACGTTGAAAGATTCATTCTGCTGTCCGAGCACGTTCAGAAACTCAACGACGGCATTGCGTTGCAACTTGCTCTGTGGTTTGGATGATTTTGCATTTGGACGCTAGTGGTTTTGAGTGTCTTCTAAAATCAGTATTTTGAATACTATATTTTTAGTGAACAGTATTAGAGGCCAAAAACGAGTAGGTATAATACTAATTTTAACAGTATGGTTGGCAACCCTAGGCGAGTGTTGCTAGCGCGGTGATTTTTGGGTGCATCTTAAAATAAGCGACATTAAAATATGAGAAACTGAACTGTTACCCAAATACATTTTTATCATTACATAGAATATTACTTCTTTTGAACTTATCTAATCAGGCCAAAAACCAAACAAAGACACATCTTTCCGACTCGCCATAGGTACCGTTCAAGAGCCGGTTGAGGCTGAATTTTCTATTCAATTGTATTTTGTATATAGCATAACACTATATTATGCATTGGTCCGCAATCGGCCGCATCTCTAATCGTGATCCCTGTAAAATAATGCAATTGATCTGCCACAATTTATATATGTACCTACTATGCTGTTCAAGCATATTTACAGCAAGTTGCACCAAAATAGATAACGTAAAAGTATAACGCATAAAGTAAAAATTGACAGCTATACTTTGATTAGAACGATGACTTTCATACCTAGTACAATCAAATGCGGACATGGAAGACATCATAGTTCTGATCATAATATAGCTGTCAATTTTTACTTTATGCTGTATACGTTTACGTTATCACTTTTGGTGCAACTCACTGTAAATATGCTTGAACAGCATAGTAGGTACATATATAAATTGTGGCAGATCAATTGCATTATTTTACAGGGATCATGATTTAAAAAATCCACATAGTCCCTGTGAAAGACTATCATAGGAACTGCGGGCAATGTATTATCAGGGTTCCACATCACAGTGGGGCAACACCATAAAGTCTTTTCATTCACAACTTACCAAAAGATAACATTGGGCTGATTACACCTGCAATATATTGTATGATATCTGTTGTCTGTCTTCACATATGCAATCTCAGAGAGCAAAGCTATTGAATGTAAAGATTTGTGTTGCTTAAAATTCTATCTAATTTGCTTTGAGATCAAAGCGCACGACGAGTCGCAGAAGTGGGAAGAGCTCCTTCAGATGCTGCTATCAAGACTTCTTACTCCAATAATAATTTAGTAACTTGTGACTAGATGGAATAAAACTTCATGATTGGTCAAAAACGTTTATTTCAGATTTGTTCACTTACCCTCTGGAATATTGAAAGTCGTCTAAAATAGCTTTTAGATAAATTCAATATGGTCATTATAATGTTGTATAATATACTTAGCAGAATTATCAATATAAATAAAATAGAATTTGAAATAAAAATAATAATAATGTCTAATAGTAAGGTAAAAAAAACAATAATATTAGTAAAAGTTATTGTTGAAAATAAACACAATACCAATAATCAGTTTTTTTGTATTGATTAACACAATTAATACTGATTGGAAAAATTGATTCTATAGAATAAAAGAATTGATTTGGCTAAACTAAACCATAATATTTGAAATAGGCTATGTCAACCTTCATGTTGAAGATAATATCTGTTTTTTTGTAATATTTTAAAAATGTCAAGTTATCAAATTTCAATATACATAACGATGCAGTAATCCTATATATCTACCCTTCCATATATATATTCTCCTGACTATATACCCAGGACGACCTTGTAAATAATAATACATGGTTTCAAACTTGTAACTCACTGTTTGCAACAACATCAAAGAAAAATGTATTGACATATTAAATTCCTTGCTAATTCTAAACACTTCTGTTAGTTTCCTTTTTTACGAAAACATTTTTTTTAGACCATTCCAAGCTATTGTAGTAAACAGAACCGTGTATTGAAAATCATAAAATTCCTACCACAACTAAAATTAAAGTTTTTTAACAACTGTCAAAATTTATAAACTACATGCGACAGTTGAATTAAAATTTGTTAAAACCAATTAGTAAATTCATTTATGAAATGCGTGAACCTTCATTACTAATTAAACACTATTTTAATATTCTATATAAACTTCTGATCCTGAGTCTGTGTAGTCTGAAGATTCTGTTAGCAATCGCTAACAGAATCTTCCAAAAATGAAGACATCAGAACTTTAAAATCATATAGGTAGCCAATATATTATGAAAATAAGTGTATATCTTCTTTTAGCAAAAACCACACAGTTAATCCATTTAATGTTATCATTGAATAGATATTTTTTTGTTATAAGTTAAAAAATTGAAATTATTAAAAAATACAGCCATCTACCGGTAATATCATGTACCATGTGCATGTGTTAACTGGTAGTACATAATTAATGCAGTCAGATGGCAGGGTGAACAATTTAAAAAAAATCACTTTAGTCCCACAGGTTCATATACCATTTTTTTGTTTTAACTAAGCAGAATTGGTGGTCACCCCACCCTTCAGTATTTATTTGAAAAAACACAGGTGTGTACTAACACATGCGCATTAGAAGTTATCTTCTTTGACGTTATAGTTGAACTAGAATTTAACATGCGTGCTAAAAATTAATTCGATTAGAACATTAAAAGTAAAAGGACATGGTATATATGATTGATAAACATTATGTAATTCGTTGCTAATAATTTACAATAGCAATAAACCTATTAAATGTAAAATTACAGATCCAGTCAAACTTTATGTTATAGCAGCGCGCAGACATAAAAAAACAAAGTGCAGGATTGACTCACACTAATAATTATTGGATATCACAAAAACGCGAAAGTTTGTGAGGATGGATGGATGGATGGATAGTTTGTTACTCTTTCACGTAATAATTACTGAACCGATTTTGATGAAATTTTACAGTAATATAGTATATACATCAGAATAACACATAGGCTAAAAATAAAGATACTAATTATCTGGCCGCGGCTTCGCCCGCGTAGACTACACAGCTGTACCGGGACAAATATTTTTTTTTGGCATAAACTTGTTGATAAGCTGTGGCATAAGCTAATTCTTATTCCGGAAAAGGGGGCCCGTACAATTGTGTAGACCACGTGGGTGAAGCTGTGGAGAGAAAGTTGGTCAAAATAGGGTCAAGCGAAAATACCTGTAATAAATTGAGTGATTTTAGCTATTCCATAAAATTAATTAGACAAAAAAATAAAGTGCTTCGGCCGTGAGTCAGGAAGTGATAGTTGCGCCCAATGCACTTGAATCTGCACTATTATTTTGAACATAATTAAATTGTTTTCCTCAGTTTATCATAAATTCTAATACAAGCTCAGTAGGTTAGAGCACTGGTACGAGGGCTGCTATTTATGAAACCGAAACTGGCCCCTTACAAAAAAATATTTAAAATACATTACAACATAGGGCGACCTTCTTTAAATTCATCCGTGAGCATAGACCGCCTACGATTAATCTCACTGAACCAATGATACGCAGTGGTTTTTGATGGTGCTTCATCCCCAAAAGTCAAAGTCCGTTGATTGATGCACTGTTTTTGAGTCACCCTATGTCGAAAATCGTTTGACAGTTATACAAAACAAACTCTATCCTACAGCCAAAGAGTTGTATTTTTAAATGTTGTAATTACTTTTTAAATATTTTTTTGTAAGTGGCCAGTTCCAAATCCAGAAATGGCAGCTCTCATATAAAACAAAAAAGACTTATATACACAAAAAATAAGACTTTAATACAATTATGTAATTTTGCTTAAATTTTTTTGTAAAGAATAATATTTTTTTCAATAGCCAAAAATATTTCTTTTACTGTTCTGTCATGCATTCATGAAATATTACTTCAAAATATATCATAAAATAACCCTGGCTAGTTACAATTTGACAGATTGCAAAAAGTTGACAGATTTCGAACTGGTAACACTTGGGTAATTTTTATTGAAAAAAAAATTTTGTACGCAAAGGAAAACGATCCCATCTTGCCCCATCTGGACAAAATTGGATCCTATTTTGTTGCATACCAAAATAACACCGACCAACTAAGATAACTTTGAAAATATTTTATAGTATAATAAAGATTAGCACAGGTATCACGTAGGCAATTACTTACCCATAAAGAAAACTGGCATTCCACATATCACTGCATTCTTTATCACCAGTGCGTGGCCGATCGATTTTCGATCCTTTTATATAACTCGTGGTCAAAATATATATTTCAATTATATACTCGCACCTTCAACAGATGGACAACATGATGATATTTATGACATACAAGAAATAGGCATAAAAACCCTTAAAGAATTCATCGTGGAATATTTAAAAAAATCATATAAAATACACATATCGAAATATTAAACGACAAAAATCAGTATAACATACATATATAACATGGAGGAAGTTTATTGTAATAAACATAGCTGCAAAGAAAACATGTGTGACCATATTCATGTCAAAAAAAAACACATGATAATCAGAAACATCTAACATAATATATGCCTTACCATTATTGGTGCTTGCCAGATTTATCTGATATAACTGGGAACTATCATGTACTAGATAAATATACACAAACAAAAAACAATTTAAAAAAAAAATACACAGGATAGAGATATACATTTGAAAAGTTGTAAGCATAAATATTTTTTTTGTAATATGCTGTAGGAATATTGATTTATTTTTGGATGTCATACATTATGTGTACGTAATTTTCTGAAGCCAACTTACCCAAAGAGAAAAATGCAGTATTTCTTATATTTGTTTAGATCCAATTATTATAAAATTGAAAACCATAGCTAAAATCTCATGCTAGATATAGTAAATTTAACTGTAGCACAAAAAAAACATATGTATGATATGCAGTAAATGTAAGATGGAGAAGTTTTATATAAAAAATGATTCGAGTATCATAGGGTTAATTTATTTTTAGGGTACTTACCGTTTCTGTGAAAAGAACATGATTAGAAATAAAATCAACAATTTCAGAATTAAACATACACTTTATGTCTTAAACATTAGAAATACAATAAGATGAGGCCTTCGCCCCGGTTCAACTCGAAACTGCCCTTTTCGCAATTCGAAGAAATATATATTGGATAGAGACATTACCGTGGGGAACAAAATTTTGCAGTGATAATTTAAAAAATAAACAATAGTTACACATGATCTTATCTCGTATTGACAATAATTTCGAAGATCCATGGTAAAACCTGTCGAGATGTCTGTCGAAAGAGGCAGGGTCTTTGTTTAAATGTTCTAAAATCAATCAACGAATTTGACCTTCAATCACTTACAATCTATACATATATAGTAGTACATTTAGGAGCAGTTTGCTGAAATTTTTACGGGAGTGACGGATTTTTAGACAGAAAAAAAAAACAAAATTTATTAGTCTTAGGTACATTTTTTTTCTAGTTCACAATAGAATCAAGATGGATCTGTCAAAAAATCTGGTCGCCCCCATAGCGGAGAACTCTTAAAACTAGACGCGTCAAATCAAGGCAGACTAGACCAGTGTTCAGTGTAAGTAAGCTCTAAATTATGTCACTCCATATGGTGCAGTTACCTCAGAAAGATCCGTGCGACGGCGTGGACCTCTCTTTTTCTCTCGTATATCGGTCTATATGTCTGTCTCGCTCTCTCTCTCTCGATAGCTTCTCGAAAAGCTCCAACTCTTATGTCATTTACAAGCATATTATTTTCTATTTTTTTTTGTTTTGGAGGGGGGGCAGTGTGGCGTTTACTGAGTAACCTGTACACACTAATATTGACAAATCAGTATAACAGTACAATGCAAAAACAACATGGAAAAAAATGGTGGCCTATACCAAAAATATTGTAGATATTAAAATTATATATATATAGGAATTAAATTCAGGTATACACAAAATGATATTCACCACACAGCCGTTACACACAGTAATGATTAACCAATCGAGACGTCATTGACCTCATAGACTATAATAACTTAGAAATTAATCTCAATACTTTTATAAGCTTGAAGTAAAGAAGCCCACGAAAAGAGAAATATTCGACAAAAATCAAAGTCATAAAATTATTTATTTTTAACGTAAAATCAATAATTTTCCATGGGCTCCCAAACTTTTATGCGACGCGAAACACAGTTTAGAGCATCGGAATTCCGCTTAAGATACATTACAAATAATAATCTAATCAATCGTGTAGATCGTCCCGATCGTGGCTCCCTTCCTGGCAGGCCTCTGCAAGCAGACAGACAAAAAAACATGGCAACGTTATGACAATAAAGTATTTATAAATTACAAAGTAATACTGTCGTGGACATAGCCCGAGCAGTCTCCCCACCATTGGCCAGTCTACAATCTGCAACACTACATACAAGCGACGATGGATCAATTAAATATTTTAATAAAAAAACATATACAGCCAGACACATAGAGATAATATAGCTAGAGTAGGCAAGCTCCATAAAGCCCCGTTTAATGGTTGGACATCGGTTGGCCATGGGAGAAAAAAGGATAGAAAATAACTGTACCTACTTCTAACCTCATTTTACTTTTAAGCCACAGTGCTTAGGACACTCATTTGATAGTCACAGCGCAGCGGTAACAGCTATCAACCAAAGAGCTATTAACTGCATATGCTTAAAATAAAAAGGGATATAAAAAGAGATAGACTTAGAATAATTCTGTATAAATCAAAGCACTCTTATTCGCTGTCTTTCTTGCCTACTCTATTCTACTATCTCTATGGCCAGACAAGCTCAAATAATAATTTTATTTGGACTAGGCGCCGCGCACTATTACAACATTAATGCCAGAATTTCAATGTCCTATATGATTCTAGAAGCATCACAAAATAGAGATGTTATAGAAATACAAAAATCAAACAAATTACGTTCATGTTTCTTCCATTGAAAAGTATGAAGATTGATCAAAAACTATTTAGAATAGAATATAAAAAACAGGCTTTTGTTAATATTTTGAATTTATACAAAATTTTTGGTTAATTGTTACTGGTCAGTGTGAATATGATCCGCGGCGGGTAACTTTTTTTTTTATTTAAACATGTAAGCAAGAAATATATATTACATAGACTAAATATATACCAGTTGATGTGGTGAAATATTTCGATGGTTTCGAAGTGTTACATGCTAAAACAATGTTTTTAATAAGTAACCAATAACCAAGTTGTTGATGTTTCAAATCTCTAATTAAATGGACAGGACAATTTCTATGTGTGACATCACGCCTATCGTAGATGTGGGGGCATTTAAAATAGTGTAATACCTTGTTTAGCAAAGAACCTCTGATAGATTATAAGCTCGCAATTTTAAACTGTTCCTGTTCTTCTTTTTAAATTTTTTTATCATAGTCTATTTTCATATAAAAAAAAATTAGTTCCAATATCAGTCACTGACCCTATTGAAGTGTTTCACTATATGCTATATGTTACTAGAGATGTTAGCCATGGGATGAAGTTATTTTGCACTAAAGATAGACTGCACAGTAACTAAAAGAAAAACAAAATAGGGTGGCCTTCATATTTGCGGGTTAGATCCGCGTGTGTGATTCAAACTAAATAGTTGCCAGTGAACACTTGCAGCCGGGCTAAAAAGCACGCCCTGTCGACGTATTATCTCGCGCCGAAACGAAATAGCTCTATATGTGACATGCGAATGTTAGTTCTGGGAAACAGCGTCTTTGTGACTTTTGGAATGACTGAATGCACGTCGCGTTTGAGTGCGCGCTCTCACCGCACAATTTGGAACGTCTAGTATGATCCGCGCGCCAACAATGTGTTGCGTTTTGACAGTTAAAAAATATGGCGTTCCAGGGCCGCGGGTTGAGAGCATGTCGTGTAGAAACTGGCGATCTAAACGTGATATTGGCCTTGAAACAGAATTCTTTACGATAATACTCTACACTTGTCAAACCCTAGTTTGGTTGGTTGTGAAGTCGTGTAAATTTTCGGAATAACAAACGATTATTATGAGTTATTATGTCGAAACCTATAAAAAGTTCAGCTAGAAAGTTAATTAATATAGTGATGTGTAAATATAAAGCAAAACAAGAAGAGCAAGAACAATTGACGACCGCTTAGCCTAGTGGGCAGCGACCCTGCCTGCGAAGCTGGAGGTCCCGGGTTCGAATCCTAGGTCGGGTTAGTATTTATATGATGAATATTAATACTGGCACCGGGTTTTGTTTGTTATATGTATGTGGTGCCTTTGCTTGGTACCCAAAATACAAGCTAATGCTTAGTTTGGGACCTAGACGTTGTTCTGATTGTGTATGTTATTATTATTATAAAAAAAAAATAACGAAAGAACGATATTTCTATGAAATAATGGCGGCCACAAATTACTGCACTGTAATAATTTTGATATTTCTTGAATAGTTTGTCTATTCCATAGTTATTTCAAGATACATTTCGTTGGCCTAAAATTGTTGTTTCCAGTTTGAAATAGTGGTTCCCCACTTAACATGGACGGAGGAACTAATTTTATTTTAAGTTTTTTATTTTACCACCTAACAGGCGTGATTGATTTGTATATTTGTGCCAAATTACAGCTTTCCAGTATTAAGGTCTCTGAGGTTAGCCGCGGACAGACATACATGGCGAAACTATAAGGGTTTCTAGTCGACTACGGAACCCTAAAATCAGGTTTTAAATAGCGTACAAAAACATAGGACTTGTAGTGATTTAGAAAACATTTCCATAGACTTAGCCAAAAGTCAAGTTTGCTTTGATATCTGTTGGCAATTATCAAGATTGAGTATTCTTAGTTCATAAAGGTTTGCCATATCTACATATTTAAAATTTAAAAAGAAAATCTCACTATCACGTCTCGATAACCAGAGTCTAATACTAGGTTGTGGCTGTCGCGCGTCTGTTTATCTGTTAGTCGGTTGTCAGTTTGATTGTTATAAGAATAGATTTATATAATATTATTAACATGATATTAAATTATTTACTTTCGTATTTTAAAAAGAGATAAGGTATTCAAACAAAACCAAATAGCAACAAGACAGCAGCAACCTCAACCTGTCGTACAATCAGTCGAATTTTAATGTGTACTTTATGCTGATTCTATAACTTTGAAATGTGCTTAAATGAAAATTACAATTTATAAAGTGCATTACTGGAGTTGTAATAGTGTTTGGCTAGAATTTAGTTTAATTTAATTTGTATTAGTCACATGAGAAAAGCCACAAGTTTTTTTATTATGATATTATTGTATTAAATAAGATATTTTAGTTGAATAAACCTAGCCGTCTCGTCGAGTCCATGTGTCCTTTTAAAAATTAATAGGGAACATTTTCAAGAGTTTATCATTGAGCTTGTATTTACTGTACCTACATTTATGTCCAATAATAATGCATGCAAAACTGTAAATGATCTTTCAAACTATGCCAAATCATGCGTCTTTTAAAAACATAAAATACTACTATACAACATTTATCACAAAACCAATATATTTTCTAACTGATATGCTATTCATTAATACACATTTTTTTAAATACATCCATACATTTATAAAAACGGTGTACTAACATCAAAAGAAGAAGTCAGTTAGTTTATTTATGCATATCTTAAATTATTTCACAAGTAATGGACGTTGTAGAAGCGAGATAAATTAAAAAAAAAGTGGCGGGTTGGCCTATCCGACATTCAATACTAATGCAAGATTGTTTAGAAAACACAGAGTAAAACTGCACATTTTGACATAAATCACCACATTATGCATGCTGTGCTGTATGTTTCGTGTGGAACAAATTGCTAGATAAGTTAACAAGTAACAATAATTAAAAAATAAATATAAATAGACATAAATTCATATAGAAATAATGACTATTTTTGCGACCAGTCAAACTAGGTCAACGACTGCACTGATCAGTTTGTGTTGGTTATGCCACGCCGGCATCCACCCACTGTACACCGACATTAACTATAAATAGTCATCATTTCGAAGAGAAATTGTGTCTTCTTATTATTTTTAACCGGGTGGTCATATGCATAAATTTTCACTTACATATGGATAATGATGTATTAAATATAATATATATATATATATATATAAATGCTATACTAAAATAAAATAACAAAATTAGTGACATAAACACATTCAAATGGAATAGCTATTAACAATAATATTGTTGCTTCCGTTCCAAAATATCCAAAATACATAAACCCAAACTAAATATCTATGTTTATAGATAAGTCCATTCCACAGAACAATAGACGTAGTTATAAATGTTAAGTGAATGAATCTCTGGTACCTGATATATGGTCAAATGGATCTTGTATCACATTTTCTCTAAAATATAAAGGGTGTCCAGTGGGAAATTTTCGACTTTAAAATTAAATAAACCAAAATTTAAAAATTATAGCTCATATTTTATGTTACCAAATTGTACAGGTAAATTGCGGATTTTAATTTTTAAAAACAATATCGTCTAAATGACGTCCGTTTTTTTCTAGGCACTCTTGCAGCCGGACTCTTACATTTGCAATAACGCGCGAACAAAGAGCTGGATTAATGGCAGCGATTTCGCGGCGAATATTTTCTTGTAGGGTTTGAATCGTCCGAGGGCTGTTGTCGTAAACTTTTGACTTGAGATATCCCCATAAGAAAAAGTCGCAAGGCGTGAGGTTCGGTGACCGAGGTGGCCAGGATATGTCTCCGTACATGCTGATCAATTTGTTAGGGAAAATTGCCCTCAGCTTCTCCATCGAGACCCCAGCTGTGTGCGGAGTAGCACCATCTTGCTGAAATAACGTTCTACTGTTGTAGCCGGGAAAAACTTGCAGTTGCGGCAACAAAAACTCGTCGATCATGCGGCAATAAACTTTAGCGGTGACCGTTTCTCGCTGGTCAAAAAAATAAGGGCCAATTATTCCGTGAGAAGAAATGGCGCACCATACTGTCGTTTTGGCGCAATGCAAACGTTTTTGATGGCGTTCTCTAGGATTTTTTGCGCACCAATAACGCATGTTCTGTTTGTTTACGTAGCCATCGATATGAAAATGTGCTTCATCACTGAATAAAATGTTGCCAAGCGTTCGTGCTGTTCGAAAACGTTCGAGCATTGTTCTGGCTAAAGTTTCGCGCAACGGATAGTGATTTTCATTGAGACGTTGCACGAATTGGATTTTGTATGGGTGCAACTTTAATTTTTTGCTCAAAATAATGTGCACTGTTGATTTTTTTATTCCTGTAGAGGCCGCAATCTTCCTAATGGATTTACGCGGATTTCGAAAAATTTCGCGTCGAACATCTGCTACGCGTTCCGGTGTCGCTGCTGACATTGATGGACCTGGCGGAGTTCTGTTCACCACTGTCCCTTCTTGCCTAAACCTTGGCACCCACGACCAAATAAGTTGCGTGCTCGGGCCATCACTCTGTCTGCGAATATTGAAGTGCGTGCAAAAATTGCGACGCGCACGAACTAACGATTCACCCGTTTTTAAGTATTGCTCAACCGCCAACGCGCGGTGCCGCTCCTGACCAATGACTCATCGCGACTATTGAATCCGCTATTCAAACTCATCGAACAATGTCTCCCCCGCTTACCTCACCCCGCTAGTTTTTGAGCAGTTGCAGTTCAAAGTTGAAAATTTCCCACTGGACACCCTTTATTTGCATGTTGTAAGGTGAGGGATCTGTCTCATATTTTCAAAAGGACTTACCATTTCTGACTACTAATTTGTTCTGTGGTCCATTCCTTACAAAAATTGTGTTACAACTAAGCGCCTTGGAAATAATACGCCAGTTTTAAAGTATTCGGCGTATATGTCCGGGTGGAGTAAACTTTGTTCAAGTTTAGGTGGTTTACATAAATATTGATTTAAAAAAAATGTAAGTTAGTTGTGTCAAAGATTGTATGCAACAGATAAGTTACCTATATTATTTTCAACTGTCTTTTACACAAACCTAAACACTTCTAAATCTAAATAAATCATGAAAACATTGACAACTAGGCCAGATAAAAACAGACGCAGATCATTGTCACCATTGCCCCGATGCCAAGGCCACACTTAAACAGTTAATTACCGCATAAATTATGTGAGCACACTTCCGTTTTGCAAGCGGTAATACGTAATTAATGATATAATTAACGGCATTACACGCCAGTGTGGTCCGGTGTGAAAAACGACAACTCACCTCACTGCTGGTGTGGGTCAGGAGCTGTGGTGGAAGGTACGCCAGGTCCACCCGGATAAGGGTACGGCTGATATGGCTGATACGGCATCGCACCTCCCGGATATCCCATGGGGTACTGAGGAGCGTACTGTCCCGGCATAACCGGCGCTCCTGGACCAGCTGGACCACCCGGGACTCCGGGGTTCGACTGTTGCGGTTGGGCCTGCGGTTGCGCCGACTGCGGTTGTTGGCTGTGTTGCTGTTGTACAAAAGTCGAACGATTGTTGAGTTTTTAAAATATATTGATTTTTGTGGCTGTAGTTGAAGCCATAAATCATAGAAGCGATGTGGGGAATATTTCCCACTCATGGACTGATGAATGTTCATTCATTGCAGGACCGATATCGTTATAAGCACCTAGTGTGGTTACTGTTACAATTGCCCTTTGATTTGTGCCGACAAAGATAAATAGATTGTTACACAAGGCTTGAAAAGGACTTCCTCTCTCGCTACGCACTCGTGCGCCAAATCATCTCGTGCCTAAATATATGAAATTATAGATAGCCGAAGCTAGTATTCTTCTGGAACCGTTGAATTTTAATTTTAAGTAAATACACACCTTGAGTTTAATCTGAGCTTCGATGGCTTCAGCTTCCTTTATCTTTCCAATGCCGCGATAGTACTCCGCCCACTGCACCGAATAGTCCGCTTGCGGAGCCCCGGTCCCACTAGCTGGTGAAGCCGCACCGCCGGCGACACCTGGCGGGCAAAGATTTTTTAAATTACATATCCAGATACATACACTTATTGCATTAATGTCAAATTAGATCGCCCTGCATTATGAGGAGCAGCACAACAAATTACAAACACTAAATGGGCGCATAACAGCAATGTCCAGGTAATGTAACAGCATTCCTGAATACATATTGAGCATGTGACCGTGACCATACATATTATGGAGGAAATAAAATTGTTATTATATATATGTCATTCAGCAAGTACAAGGTGGCAGTGGAAGACGATTTAAGTGTACCTACTATACTGCATGATTCTAGATTCCCCTTAGCTTGCACACATCTATATCTGTTTAAATCCACTTTCGACTTTTCACCATAAGTCCAATATCTAAATGGGCATGCGTGTCCTTTATGAAATTAAATATACCTTGTTGTTGCGGCTGCTGTGGTTGTTGCTGTGGCTGCTGCTGCGGTTGTTGTTGTTGCTGTTGTGCTTTAGCCTGCTGTTCGATAGCTTCAGCTTCACGCATCATTCCCATCGACCGATAATAATCAATCCATTGCTGGGAGTAGTCCGCCTGTCCTGTAGTTGGGTTGATCTGGACTTGCTGCTGCTGTGACAAATGTGTTAATTTATATAAGTTTTAAATCTTTAGTTATAATAAGTGGCATGAGTTAAGAATGCTGGTATTTGCATTGGATTATTTAGTTTCTTTTTATCGGTACGAAGTGAGATGTGACGGGCGGAAAAATTATTTGCATCACGTCATTAGTTTATCATGACTTCACTTCTTACTGCCTAACAAAACCTAAAATAAACTACAGCACTTGCAAAGGCCAGAATTTTAAACTCGTGCCGTTCAAACCACTCCAGCGATTTCATTTTAAACTTGTTTTTTTTTTTTTAATTTGAACCGACACAAAAAACAAGACAGTAGGCCTATAAACTCAGGCGGTCTGCGATTAAACTTAACTTAAAATAGATTACTAAGGGTTTTAGTTTTAATCTTTGTCGTTTTAAATGTTAAACTCACTAAATTGCAATCATTATAAAATTCAAACATTTATCTCCTTGTAACAATTTTCGATTTTTCGAAGTTACCGGATTGTTCTATGTTCATCGATCTATACATTCCTTTAGTGGTATATAAACGACATTTTGTCGCTCAATCACACTGCTTTTATAAGTGAACACGGCGGGTTTCGTTATCGAGGAACGGAATTCAAAGCTGATTGTAGATATCGCTGGGCTCACATTCCGTCACTGCTGTGTTATAATATATGGTTGATTTTTTAACATATCCTATACTCTGCAATGATTGTGAGCCAGCTAAAAGTTAAGTTTAGAAAACGAAATGTTTTTGTAATTGGAAAAGCAGCTTCGGTGTGTGAAATCAAAGTATATTTTTAGCTAGCATTATTTAGGAATACTCCTTTGTTTTTTACATACACCATGACACTGAAATACAACCATGGTCAGCATATTGTCATTTTAATTTAAAAAATTTAAAAACCCCCAACACATTAACCTTTAAAAAGTGTGAAATAATACAAGTTTGTTAATTGCCTAGTGATTTTTGATTTGGGGGGATTTGTGATAATAACATACCTGCGGTCTCTGTTGATTGTTAGCCGGATGCCAATGTGGATTGTAACCCCAGGCGGCCGGGCCCTGAGGCGGAGTGGGGCCGCCACCCGGATAATAATCGCCACCACCTGCACCACCAGCGCCTGGCATACCCTCTTGGATGAAGTTCACTGGCTGTAGGGTGAAAGATATGATTGAAACTTCTTACAGTGATAACTATTTAGTATTGTATTAACATACTCATTTTATATTACTTGTTATGTTAGATATCTATATATCAGTATTAGAATTTGTCTTAAATGTGTATAATTGGATTTAGAAACGATTCATAAACAACCAGTATGCAACCAGTTTTACAACGCTATTTTTTTTTTTGTACAAAGTCCTACAGTTTATATATTGTATTTCAGTTATATTGGATTGAATCAAAACAGATCAAAATATTATGTTACTATAGTACGTAGATATCTAAAGAATCCCATATAAAAGAAATACCAATTTTCTTGTTTTAGCTACTAACTTTAAATAGTATAAGTTGAAATCAAGAATGAATATTTTAAAGCAGGGGGGTGTAGGAGAGCGTAAAATGAGCCAGACTGACTGTTAAGGTGGCAAAAACCACAAATTTTCAATGATTTACATTCTTTCAATGACAAAACGTAACTAATAAAAAAGTAACGAGAATGGGAATCGAAATGGGGTGATCATATTACTCGTTATGGTATGTCACAAATCAACTTAAGACATAACAGAAAGTTTTGGAAATTTGGGTGATGGATTTTCGATGTGTGCTCTTTAGTTTCACTCACTATGGATGACTAGACCGATATGTCCCTGTACATAACACCATATCACCAATTTTGTATGTTTGTATGCCAGTCTTCTATTACCCATAATACGAGCTCTGCTCAGTTTGGGACTAGATGGCGTTGCGTGGAATGTCCCCAGGTAATATTATAATTATTATAAACCAACATATCACTGACCATGCCAACTTTTTCGGTGATGATCCTTTTGCAGTGTTCTACAGCATCGGGATGGCCCTTTATGAAGAACGTGCGGTTGTTACGATCCGTGCCCTGAGAACGCCTGTCTTGCAGCTCGCAGTGCGCGCCTGACTGGGCGTTTATCTGTTTTATCACTTCGCCGCCTGGTCACAAAATGTCCAAAATTAAGATGACACGCATAGTAAGTTATACGCACGGATCTTTGCCGCTCTGGGTTGCTTACGAAAGAGTACAGCCGCGCGGGCAACGAGGGGTAGTAGTGGGAGGCTGACGCCGCGCGCACGAGCGAATAGCGCAAGCTATCCGACCTCTCTTCATCCCCCCCGCGCTTTTATTTGAAACTACAGTGACGCTTTCTGTAAATGACTTCACAACGGCTAAGATCCGTGCGTATTACTGTAATGTGACGCGTAACGTAACACGAATTTTTCTTGGACTGGACTGTGACAATAACATGTTACTCGGTAACATTACAAGTGTATGGACCTGTCTTTACATCTGTTTAAAGTGCGAGACATTTGAAAGAATGTACCTATGGGCAAATAGTAATTGAATAACAATTAACGCAAGTAACAGTAATTAAAAAAGTAATCAAGAAGTCTAAATAATGTTATTCTATCGAATATTTAAATAAGGATTATTTTCATTGAAGTATGGGATTAAACTAAAATTGTATTATTTTCATTAAATTTCTATTTGAAAACTACAGAATAAAATTTAAGTTACTCATTTTTAATACTAAATTATTTTTTTAAGGTGAAGGTTATTAATTTATAATATATTGAAAAAAATATGAATATGACCAATTTATTATTATATAACATGTAACATTATGTGTGTATTTCGGAACCACACGTAAATTTTCTTTTAATTTGTTATATTTTCTTGAACTTAATAAAAAAAACACATTCTAAATCATGCTTAAAAAATACATAAACTATTCAACCAAAAAAGAGGACTATGAGATTTCAAAGCATTAAAGTTGATTTATAATTTAAAACATGGATAGTTCAAAAGTCATAGAGTTTAAAACCATTAGAAAGTGCTTGTAAAAAAGTTGAGATTTTAAGTACTGTAACATCACTCAATTCGATAAGAGTATTCTGATGCATTGTCCTTTTTATATTCTAAAAGATTTGTCTAAGTATAGACCTTATTTGATTTGATAATTCAAAGAGTTCCAATAAGTAATCTAGACTTAAGACTTGCACCTAGTTTTGGGATATGCTATAATTTCCCTATAACACGCCTAAATAAGGTGTCTAATGTGACTTTGTTATGTTACGAGTTATCTCATAATGAATTTATATAAATTTCATAGAAAACATACTTAAGAATAAACACCAGAATAGAACCAGTCGAGCAGTCTCACCTCGACCGATGATCAGCCCGCACTTGACGTTGGAGACCGTGAAGGTGACCCTCATTTCTGATTGGTCCGGTGGCCACTGCTGGCCATACTCGCCGCGGTCGCCGTTCCGCTGTCCGCCACCGCCTCCGCCGCCGCCACCGCCGCCGCCTCCGCGCATGTTACGGCTACGGTTGTCCTGTTCGCGCCTCTGCGTGTTATAACAGCTCTTCAAGTGGCCGTTTAACAGGCAGATTTTTTAGTCATGAAACGCTTTCATTGTTTTGTGTATCGATCCGTTTTGCGACGAGTGTTACGTTAAAATATTCGAAATAGAAATGCAATGAACCTAAACCAAATTTTTTAACACATATTTTTTTGAATAAATATAGACCAATTTAATTTAGCTTCAAAATGTCAATCAATCAGTTTTTAATTTAGTTATGATGTCAACTGCACAGATGCTTACCAATTGCATTATCTCTAAACAAAATCATAATATTATTTAATTTCATTTGGCGTAGTGACATTACCTCATAATTTTTAATTTACTTTTAGCTTTCATTTTTAATTTACTTTTAGCTTTAATTTTTAATTTACTTTTAGCTTTAATTTTTAACTGTGGAAAGCAGCGCAATAAGCGCAACTGTACAGATGACATCACAGGAACAATTTCAATGTCAGATGAATTTTCATAAATGCGCGGCAGATTCGTAGACAAAAATTATATTTTGAGAGGATATTCTAAAACCTATTCCCTTTTAATTTTATTGACTATCAGCGCAACTTTCCAATTTTGGTCCAAGTTGATTATAAGCCTAAGGTCTAATAAAAGCAGCATAGGGCTGAAAGTAAAAGACTTTAAGGTCTGATTAATTATAACCAGACACTTTGTGGTCGTCTATTGTATGGATTGTGAAAAATAAAACCTATTTCATTTACCCTAATGAAACAGTTTCATGACCAAAAAAGTGAATTGTATTGGCATCAAAATTCAAAGTCATTGACTTTAAATTTTGTTACTAATAAACAAAGTTTATAGAGGAGTAATGAAACTGTAAATCAACAAATCTTATACAACATGCATATGCATTAAACTTGGATAGTCAATTTTCAGTTTCACTTCATAGAAAATTTTATTTATAATTTCTGATTGCAATTGCTCAATTGAAAATTTCGGTTTGAGGTCTGACTCGTAAAACCTTAATGGGGTCAGAGCTAAGATCGGAAAGAAGAGTAGCAGAGATTTTTTCATCATCTTCCAACTTTTAATATCATGATCTTTGGGGCCGTCCATTAATCACGTGATCTTTTTTTAAGCATTTTTTAACCCCTCCTCCCCCTTGGTGATACATAGTGAGGTTTAAGACTACCTCCCACCCCCCACCCAACATCACGTGTATTATTAGTATCTACAAAAATTCTTAAATGTTTTAGAATATTATAAGGACCATTATAAAAATGTCTAGACAGAAAAGTAGTAGGTTGATTTTGATTGGTATAAAAATAATAACACTAAACGCCGCTTTTCGATTTAAAAATAGCGCGTTTGAAAAAATAAATACACGTGATATTTTACTACACCCCCCTCCCCCCTTGTGACATTTCGTGATTTTTGTCACCCCCCCCCCCCCTTTCAAGCTTCACGTGATTGATGGACGGCCCCTTGGGTGAAATAATGAAATACGTGGTTTTCTTTTATTATAGTTCTGTTCAAACTTTATGGCGGATCGGAATACAACGCTATAAGCGTGCTTGCGCAGGTACTGTCATATACCCCTCGCTCCACTGCGTCCCACAACACCTAAAACTGGTTACTGCGACGCGACTTGCGCCTCTGTTCACATCGGCCATACAGTTTGATTGGAACTATATCACTTACTACTAAAATATTTATATGGTGCCACAAAGTTATCATGTTACCGTGGGGACGCGCGGACGACTATTACGTCGGCCGGTGGTAAGATATCTCGCCCCACTACACACGGTTGTCTTTTTTTATAATAAAAGACTATTAAATTTTTTTTAAGTAGTATTTTTAGAAGCTAGTTAATGCCTAGAAACAATTTAGAAAGTGATGAAAAAATCTCCCTGTATATAATTCGAAAGTTGTTGTGACACCATTATGGCTACTCTATTACCTATATTAGCTCACAGTAAGCGACTTACCAATCAGCTGGCGGTACATCTATTTTTTATATTTAGAAATAATCATGATTTTGTGTTCAACAGAATGATTGCATTTTATAATAATTCTAAATATAACTCGTAAAAAATTAAAAGTTGGGTACAACAATCACAGAGTATATATAAATAATATTGGATATGACAATTATTTCAAAAAAGGTCAATAATAAATTAATAGAAGTTAGAAATGTTTTAAACTTTGATTTCAAAAAAAAAAATATTACTAATTTTGAAATGACAATAATTATATCGATTTTTTAAACGGGGTCTATATTTCATGTTGTTAAAATAACGAATTAATGTAAGTTTTAAATATGGCGAGTTTTGAAAAAGATCGACTCAATTTTCACATGGTAGTTAACAGTTGGTTCTAAGATGACCTAATTTGATCAGCTGTGATTACTATAAGGCGCTCACTGTGAACGAAATGTGGCCGTAGCCTCAGCTGTCAAAAATTCAAAAGTGACAAATTACGTACGTTTACACTTTCAATCAAATCCTCAATCATTTGCCTGGCTTGATCCACTTGGTGCGGTTTTCCTTGCAAATAACACCTGCAGGACAGAAAAATTTAGTTTACAAAACTCTTCTCAGTTAAACGTAAAAAAAAAAAGATTATGAAAAAAACAATATTTACATTAGTAGAGGACTTCTACGACATAATAGTCGGCATTTCCAAAAAAACAGTGTAGTCACAAGTCAAGTCAAACTTTTTGATCTTCCCGAAGTTAGGTGAATGGCATTGCATTAGCTAAAAATTAGTATCAGTAGGGCGAGAGGCGGATCCCGCACTCTTGATCAAAATCAAACAAAAATAAATACACTTATTTATTGTTTGACTGGTTGGTGATTTTACACTCTGTGGCAGAATGTACATTGTATTATGCGGCCAAAGTAGTTATGACGTGATACGTGACTAACTATGCACAGGTAATAAACAATAAAGCCCAATATTGTTCCATGTTTATAATTGTTAAAAAAAAAGACTGCATGTTAATAAAATCGGTATCAAAAACAAATACTTTTGATTTCGATTTCGTGATTTTCTATTCAACGCCGTTTGATAAACACTGAAAAAAAAAAGTTGTGGATTGGCGATGGAGTAGATCAAACATCCAATAGACGCCGCGAAATAAACTAAAATCGAATTATAGTTTGACTGAAACCGCTGCTGTACCGCGCCTTAGGTATGTGCGCGGCGAGGAGGGAAAGCAGCTCCTAAGCGTTGACGATAGACTGACAGAGCAGATCTGCCTCCCTCCGCGCCGCGCACATACCTAAGGCGCGGTACAGCGGTTTCGGTCAAACTATAGTTGATATACTTTCAAACTATAGTTGATATACTTTACCATAGGCGCTATTCTAACTAGTTATTATTCTATACAACATATGGTGCTATCACTAGAGCTGTCTAACGAAATGAGCTTTTGAATGATATACATTTAAATTTGACGCAAATTGCATACGGCGGAATGGGCATATGTCATTTAGAACCGCAGGCCGTGTTATCTTAGGAAATGTCTTTTGCTAATTGCACATACCTTTTGTCACCGGGCCCGTCATCCCTTTCTTGATGGAACTGAACTCTACAGCCAGTCTCCGCTTGTATTTTCTTTATCATATCACCACCACGACCTATCACGACACCGACTGCTATCTTGGGCACCAAAACCTGTCAAGATTGTTTAAAAACACAAGTTTTTTTTTAAATTAAATCGGATCGTATTTACTATCACAAAACTATGAATGTACATGGATGAATGTTATTAAAATTTTAATAAATTTTTGTCAATTCCTAAAGCCAAAATATAATATATATCTTTTATTTTATGACTGTTACTGAACCAATTATAAAGAAACTTTCACTTTTAAATGGATTAAAGTGGTGCAACATACGGGGTATGTTTTACTATGTTTCCTTTAATACAGTTGTTTTTTTGGAGCAGAACAAATTTGCACGATATAGGTCCGATATCTAAAGGACTGTTTATAAGATGTAAGAAATGTGCATTAATATTTACGTAGGTAAAAAACTGAAGCAATTGGAATCGTGAAAACTATGCAAACAAAAAAAAACCGAAAAATTTAATTCGATCTTACGCACCGAAGGTTCCGTACCACTACACAATACATTTTTGTGATTTAAAAAAAAAACTGGTCAAGCGCGTATCTAACACTTTAATTTAGGACGCCTTCGCCATAGAAATAGAAAAGAGTTCTGGAATGCTCATCTCCATACAACGTGTGCATTGAATGCGGCCACGGCTGACTCAGGCGATACGCGTTCCTTTTCACTCTAGCCCGTAAGTCCGTCTCAGTTTAGCGTGCGAACTGCTGCTATAGGTATGCCATTGTGGCGTACCTGACGAAATACGTGTTTTGTCCGTCACAAGATTAAGTCTGTGATAGACAAACATTGCAGCTTCAGTAATAGGGTCCAATTTTAATCGGTGGGTATGGACCCTTAAAGGCCAGTGATAAATATACCTTAAGATATATACTTATTGCTTCAATCAAGTAACCAGATAACATTTAATGTCGAAACTAACCTCTGTCGAGTTTGTACCGATCCCATTGCCCTGGTCCTGCTGCTGATACGGATCTTCGTATGGTCGTGGCGGACCACCACCGAATTGCATGTCCTTCTCTGCCAGCAACTCGAACACCAGCTGCTTGGCGTGATCCACTTTAGCGGGATCGCCGGTGATGCGGAGGGGTTTTTCCTGTGTTATAAACAATCATATATAAAATTCGTATATATAAAGCACGCCCCTACCAAGGACAATGATAAAAATGAACGAAAAAAGATTTTTTTTTGTTGTACATTTTGTTGAAATTTCACATAAGGTATTATGTTTCACTTCGAATATTAAGTCGGGGATAAAGTCTTTTTGTATATAGTTTGTATATACTTTTAAGAAAATCTCTTTTGCTGTACTAGTTGTATCTGGCTGGTTTTGATACCACAAAAAGGTTCCATTACAAAAAAAGAAAAAATTTAATAAAATATTGTTTCCCCTCGGAGCAAGATCGACATATCGTAGTTACGACATAGCTGAATATCTGTGAATTGACCACAAAACAGTTTCGACCCATTTGAAAAAAGCTGGGTATACAAAAAAGCTCGACATTTGGGTGCCACATGAGCTCACTGAAAGAAACCTAATGAACCTTGTACTCATTTGCGATTCTTTATTAAAACGTAATGAAACTGAACCGTTTTTGAAGAGATTAGTAACTGGTGATGAAAAGTGGATCAAGTACGATAAGAACGTGCGAAAAAGGTCGTGGTCAAAAGTCCGAAAACAAATACTTCCAAGTCCTTTTTCCATACACATTCATTGTTTTAGGTAGAAATATTTATTGTATAAACCGATTTATTGAATTAATGCAGTACTTACATATTCAGTGTTAGGCCCTTCCTGTATAACCACCATCTTGGCACCAGACTGTTCTTGCAGCTGTTTGATGGTTTTACCATTTTTACCAATGATTAGTCCCACTTTAGGCCCTGGGATCATTATCTCCTCCTGCTCATAAATATATTTTAGTCAGTTCATGTATATTAATGGCTGGCAAATCTAAATTTAATTTGGAACGTCTGATTAAAAAAAAAGGTATGCTCTAAGCGACACAAAAGTTTGGAATCACTTAAACAAGCACTAGTGGCACCAGTGGCTGAAATGGACATGAAAATAGTATGTACTTGTAGAGATGACTGGCCAAGGCATTTAAAACTTCAAAAAGGGCAGCCATTTTGAATATTAAATAGAATTGAATTCGATAGTCTATTAAATACACTTTCTTATTTTTTATTAAATTAATCCATTTATTATCTAAAGTTTCTTTTTTAATATATTTAAATAGTGACAGAATATATGAACCGATTAGTTAGGTTCATATATACTGTTACCCAGTGAGATGCATAGAGTAACTTTAGTATAAATATCCTTAAAAAATTACCTAAAAATCTCATATTTTGTGGATTGAGATTTTTTTATGCCTAAAGAAAAAACTCATAATAAAATCTGAGATATATTAGGATACTGTTTTTGAGGGGGGGTCTAAAAAAATAAACATATGCTGTCAAGACATTGCTGTAGATATCTTTGAGCTCTACCATTATGTAGGACATTAATTTGATGTATTGCTTATGGTTTTGGTTAGAAAAACGTCTTAGTGAAAACTTCAACATTTCTCAGCAATCCTTACATACATTAAATATTTATATAATATATTTATTGATTGAATATACTTACAAACATAAAATGCTTTGATTGAAAAACTAAATAACAATTGTATAGAAAATTGATAAAGATAAAATATGTTCATTTGCAACTTATTAAGAAAAAAAAAACTACTAATTTTAAAATGTATTATTTTATTTTATCTTTTAAATTAGGTCATTGAGAATATTGTTTTGGATGACTTACAAAACTCCTACAATGGCTTGCCACATATTGATACAATATCTTTTGTTATTTCAATGCCATAGGACGATGAATACACCTACACTGTGTTTTTTTTCTATGAACAATGAGTAAACATTGAACATGAATAAGCCTTTCAACTAAATGTAAAGCAATTTTTTATTGTGATGCGTCACATAGTCTATACTCGTATGACACTAAATAAATTCTATTGTCGAAAAAACAATGTCTGTATTAATTATTCACCAATAGCGTATTAATATAGATTAGACTGTCGGTCGAGGCCGTTTTTTTTTAATGTATCGCATCGCGCCTAATGACAATACAGCAGATTATCATCAAATGTGTTTAAAACTAACAACTATAAATAAACTTAAAATATATGTTTACAGGTCTCACAGGAGCCAACAACAAATATAAGTGAAAACCCAATGGAATATTTTTTTTTACTGACTCTAGATGGCATTTTGTGACGGGCATAACATTCTAAATCTTAAATCTGCCGTATTATGCCATTAGTAGTGATATGATACATAAAAAAAAACAGCTCCGGCCGACAGTCTATACACATCAATAAAGAGTTTCCTGTGTAATTATCAGTCATTTTCATAATGAAAACTATCACTTTTGATTCTAATATTTGCATCACCGATGGTTAAATTCATTAATGTGAAGAATTCCACAACACTTGAAATAGGTATCTGGATGTTATTTTTCGCAAAATACTTTATAAAAATATATAAAAAATATATCATATTGACAGATAATCCAAAGACCTGGATACAGGATCACATAAATAGTTAGATAGCCTTATTTAGGACCTACTGATATATTGATGGAACTAATTCTGAAAACAATACAAGAATGACGACACAATCATTGTTAAGTTCTTGGGTACAGTATTACGCACGGATCTTTGCCGCTCTAAGTTGCCTGCGAATGACTCAATGCTTAAGTACAACCGCGCGGGTAGCGAGGGGTAGTAGTGGGAGGCGGACGCCGCACGCACGAGCGAGTACGACTATCCGACCTCTCCTTCATCTCTATTTTATGCTACTGCGACGCTTTCCATAAATTACTTGACAGCGGAAAAGATCCGTGCATGTTACTGTATTTGCCCTTATTGAAATTGGTGACTCACGGAAGACATGCCTCCACCCCGCTGCATGCTCATGCCGCCGCCACCGCTTCCGCTACCAACACTGCCGCCTCCCATTTCGCGGCCGTCTTGATGTGGGGCATTCTCGCGTCCACGATGGTTCACTATCTGATTAACCAAGTCCCTGTCGACAAAACTTCATATATACAGATTGTTGTACATCTAAACATGTTACATTACTAGCAGTCCGGCCCCGCTACGCTCGGAATCGTCTCTTGTTGTTGGATATTCACTATAAAGATATATTCATTTGTCACATATATTTGACTCATCGATTTGTCGAGCGGCCAGAGACCCTAACCGCGAAGCCAAGGGGTCGCGGATTCGATTCCCGTCCGGGACAAATGTTTGTGTGCATGAACATTTTTATTTCGTTCCGGGTCTGGGTGTAACATATTCATAAATGTATATATTATAAAGAATATTTAAGTATGTATATCAGTTGTCTAGTAACCCATAACACAAGCATAATAATTGCTTACTTTGAGACTAGATGGCGCTGTGTGGGATGTCCCAGGCAGATCAGACCTTCAGTCTGACGTAGGAAAGCAGTACCTACCACCCGATATCACCTAGTTAACGTAATAAATCTGCTCGAATGGCATCTGAGCCTTGTTTGTTCACAGTCGGGCCGTCCAGCTCGAACTGCCCTCCCCTGCCGAGGGATCGACACGTGTCGGCCCTCATCTCTAGATTAATCACACGCCGATGAGACGGCGCCCTTAAGGCACCGTCCATCAATGGCAGAAACGCACCGAAGCATTTTCAATGCGTCCGGTCGTCGTTCATGTCAAATCCTATACGCTCTCCGGAGTATAGGTTGAGGAGTCGTTTAGCCGGTCGGGCTACACCTTCTGTGTAGAAATCCCAACCCGGCACTATCTGCGCGGTAGGTCGGGCGCGCAGATGTCTGTAAGCAGATTCGGCCCTCACTAAACAAAAAAAAAAAAAAAAGTAAAAATCCACAGATCTTGCAGGCCCCGCAACCATCGGTTTCATTGAAAATGAACCTACCAAATCCGATTTTCACAGATTATTTTATTTTATTGCCGCGAAATCGTGGCATTGCCACGTAATAGTGGTTTTTGCCACGAAAACGTGGCACTATTCTTTTCACCTCTTTAAACTCAGAAATAAATCAAAGAAAAAAAATATTTTCGTTTGTTCAACATATTTGAAACATTTAGGTTTTAAACTGCAGCCTCTGATATCCTTAAACGTTTTGAACTCGATAATGAAGCATTCGAACGAATACAGGTCGAAAGGCGATGACCGTAATGTTAACAAGTTCCCGATCGTACATAAAATCTAACATGTGATGTCAAATTTCTTGTTCGAGTTCCAACGGATTTCCAAAATTTTGGTCTCAAACTGTAGCTACCGACGTCTTCTAACCTTTTCTATAACACTTTAAAGCGATCCGACGAATAACCTCAGAAATATAGTAACTTATATCCGCAAACACCAGCGATCAGTCAAAAAATCTCAACTTTCGGAAATAATTTCTCTTACAATTACCAACCGATTTCCAAAAACTTGGTCTCAAATCGTAGCTACATCAATGGCCGAGACAGTATTTTTTTTGATTTTCGATATCGGTCACCGATCTCGAAATATTTTGGATTTAGAAAAAAAAAACCCGAAAAAATTACGATTTTTTTACATTTTCCAATTTTTCACAAAAATTACTAAACCGGTTTCCAAAATTTTGGTATCATAAGATGCGCAACTGAATTCTTGATCTTTTAAGACCTTAAAATCTTGGCTAGACTCCATACCCTCGGAGTTATGGCCAAAAATGCGTCTCCCGTAAAATGGATTTGATAGTCATTTTCAATGACAAAACCTGTTTTTGACGAACCTGACACTTATTTAAAAAAAAAACAATATTCAAATGTTACTTTACAATAGACGGCACGAGTTGAGATGCAGTTGAAACGCGGAATCCAGAATATTTCATCGTAAATCGGTTGATCACATATACGACAGCACGTGAACAACTTAAACACGCACACCTTACACTATTTTCCTTATACCTCAACGCATCTAATGCCCGTTTTTGAGTAATTGTTTTTTTTAATTGTTTATGTGTTATTTTATACAACTAGAATCACTGGAACGCAGTAAACCATGATAATTGTAAACATGGTTGATCTCCTAGACAAAGGCTGAGCCTAGTGTAGGGATCAAATTCAACATGGTAATGTAAATACTGTATGGAAAAGTATAAATAAAAAATATATATCTGCAGTTTAACTTTAATTTTTATCACATAGGTAGGTTCTACTACGGCGAGGCGCAACTGTGAACATGATAACCTTCTCCTGCTGATTAAATAAACCAGTCGAGACAGATTTTAACTTTCCTAATATGTATGGTGAAACCACAGACAAGTCAACCTTTAGACCACGCTTTAATAATCGTCAGTACGAAAACGAAATCGCCAAAAAGTGGCGGGGTGCGGGGAGAGGTCGGCTAGTTTTCATTGGCTCGTTCAAAATTGTCAATTTAATGGCTTCCGACGTGCTTCCAACTGACGGCTCACTAGTGACGTAGTTATGTAGTGTCACTACATAGCCTTGGCGAATGCTACTTTCCGTTAAAGCGTGGTCTAAAGGTTGACTTGTCTGTGGGTGAAACATAATATCAACTGACACACCAATTCGTTCCATATAAACATGAAGAGTGTTTAAAATGAAATGAGGATGAGCATGACACAGTTAACTTTTATAAATTTTTAACATGGTTATCTTTATGGTTTATACATTATAATGTTTCTTCCAAAATTTAACATAACCTTCTGAACAAACTATAATTTTAATCACCCAAAATATGTACAGTATGTAGCTCTCACTAAATCAAAGTTTCCTAATTTTCCTTTCAGGTGACCTTTAATGTCATAAAGCCAAAAACAATCAGAATTGTAATAAATTTAACGAGCTTCACGAAATCTAAATTCCTGTTTGTTTCTATGCGTTCGTGAGCATTCTGGTAACCCATCACAGATATACCTTTTTCCTTCCTAACAAAATGAACTATTTCTACAGTCGCTGCGATCATAAGGCACGAGCGAGGGTAGCATTAGTTGAAGTAATTCCACATTTAAACCCATCACAGTAACATGCAACATTAGAATATAGGGCAGCATTAACCCTTAATGTATATAAGTGTATGACTTACTTTTTTAGTAGTAAAATTTTTCAAACATAAAAATCATTTAATTACTGCACAAACCTTTAACCTTTTGCTTTGTCATCAATCATTATCAATCAATTGTCTTGGTCAATTAAATGGCTCGTGACTTTCAATCTGACCAAATTTGTATGAGTGGTGTATAGATTAAAAAATAAAATAAAATCAGCTGTTTTATTTAACTAATTAATAATATGTGTAATGTGTTGGATGGATGTGTTAGCTACAACCAGCCAGTCTTAATTGTTTGTTCCGAGGAGTAAATCTAACTTTCATTTTATATGTTGAACAAACCTTGTGATATGGGACGTAATAGGAAAACACAATTTACCCCTATTATTTGAGTTGAATTATCCAAATAATTTACTTTATGGCAGTAAAGTAAGAAATAATAATAAAGTATTTTATGTATTTTTTGCATAACCAATTTCCTCTGATTTTCTGCTCGACTTCAGCTAGCAAGCAAACTAAGTGGAAACTGAACCATGCTATATTTTGTGTGTGCTGAGAAAGTCCAAGTTAATATAAATTTAATCTCTTTATCAACTACTACGGATTTCCTCTAATTTGAGATTGATTGATTTCAGGTTTTTATATTGTTAAAATATTGAAAGTGCTGTGTGCATTAGTAAGGCTAGACTTCGTAAGATGTACTAAAACTTACTTGGCACGCGTTATAGCCTCCCTCGTGCCAGTCAGGGTGCACACTCGGTCAGCTTGCCCACCGGAGTCTGGAGCCATCTGTATCTTGCACCCAGATTCTGCTTGCAACCGAGTGATCTGCTCACCGCCGCGACCTATTACTGGGATGAATGCAGATTTATTTGCGACTATACACTCAATCATAAATCAACTTAATTATTTTTTAAATGTAGCAGGGCAATGAATTGATGTTGAAAATATTTCTATAGCAAAAATAAAAAAATAGACTGCATATGATAGCAAAATCTAAAAATTAAATCCAAACCAATAAAAAAACCAATGAAAGTATATGTAAGCAAGGGTTGTCTTGCATTTTTTCCCAAAACAAAATTTGATTAGAATTTTGATAGCCATATTGGTGCATAGATATACAGCATTGTATATTATTTCCCCCTGTATTCAAAACAAAGCAGCACAGGCAATTCAAAACATTCATAGGTACCTTGATTATAAGTTACCTCTTTAAAACTGTTTTAATATTAGTATTTGTTAAGTAAACGCATTACGGACAGACAAAAAGTCTCAGAAAGGACAAACATTCTAAGTTTCAAATTTATAATATTGGTTAAAATTAGGATACTAAAAGTATACAGTTTTTATATTTCGTGAAGTTATTATTATTTTCTTTTTTTGTTATTCTGCGTTTAATTAATACGATAATTGTATATCGTTAACGTTTGCTTTCCCTATGGTACCCACGCAATTCGCACGTAAAACCAATTTTAAAACGGTAGACCTTTAGTATCCTAATTCTAACCAGTATTGTAAATATAAAAATTTGTCTGTCCTTTCTTCACGTCGTGACGGAGAAACGAAACGTGTAATTTCGAACAGATATAATGATACATAGAATACTACTCATCCTCGTCAATGATTCCAATGGGATACAAAGCATATCTTCAAACTAGAAAACATAGACGTAACTTCTTTTCTTGGGCGAGTAGAATCTAGTCATGTATTATGGGCATGGCCTAGCTTAATTACATTGAAATACCAAATTTTTGGGGATGGAACTGAGACTTTACAGGTAGCGTTGCTTGAGCACAATAAAATTATAAGTCCTCTTCCTGTACTAGTTTATCAATCACTTTGTTTTCATAAATTGTAAGACGCGCAGAGAGGAGCCCCCGGCTACTGGATAATATGCAGTGTTCGAAGGACAAGTGGGTCGCTTACTTGCACATTCAACAGTATCCTCGTATTCCGGCGACACAGGTTGTCGCCGAAGAGAACATTGTTGTACTGTGGGCGCGTGTACGCATGTCGTTCGATTTCACTATCATATGTTTAAATGACTGCGGTTAGTTGAATGGTCTGAAGCTCTGACTGCCGACGCAAAAGTCGCGGATTCTATGCCCGCCCGGGACAAATATTTATGCGCATGAACATGTCTATTCCATGCATGGGTGTAAAATAGCTATGTATGTGAAATAAAGAAAAATTATTAAAGTATGTACATTAGTTGTCTAGTACCCACAGCACAGGCCCCTGCCTAGTTTGGGACTTGATGACCAAAACGTGGAATATTCCACATAATATTATCATTATTAAATACTTGTATAAACAAACATATAAATAAATAACTCACTAAGTCCGACCATTTTATCGGGTACTCTGATGTATTCATTCTGAGCTTGGTCTGGCGGCATGTTTGGTGGTGGTGGAGCACCTCCACCCATACCTCCGCCCATACCCCCACCACCCATACCACCCATGCCTCCCATACCGCCCATGCTTCCGACGTTGCCTACAGGACCGACACCACCGCCGCTCGACGCTGCGATGCGGGCTGCTGCCGCCGCCGCCGCTGCCGCCGCTTGTGCCGTTGCACTGTTGGTCATACATAATAAGTACAATTAGTTAGCAATTCACATACAAGGGACACTCCATAATTCGATACTAGACAGTCGAATTTGCGAAAGAAAGTCAAATGACTGAAACGATTGTTGACCTATTACTTAGGTATAACCTTAAAAAAAAATTGTCAAAAATAGTTAGATTACTGGTCATTCCGGACTTGTTAATTATGTGATTGGGGAGTACCCAATATGTAATTTCTGTTCTATATTCACACTAAATACTAATGGATATAAGTGGCAATGCCTATATATAATGGATATAGTGTCGTGATAGCCCAGAGCGCAACGAACCTGTCTCAAATTTATAAGGCCATATGGCCATGGTTCAAATCCGGGCGTGTACCAATGAGTTTTTCTGACTTAAGTACATTAACTGTCACTGACTCCGTGCCTCGGAGAGCACGTTAAGCAGTCGGTCCCGGACGCTGTCAATAGATGGCGGTCGTTACAATCCCCAACCCGCAGTGGAGTAGCGTGGTGGATTTAAGCTTCAAACTCCCTCCTCACCCTGGGGGAGGCCTAAGCCTCTGTAGTGGGGTAAAATGGGCTGATGATGATAAGTGGCTATAAATTGTTTACCTAATGTCAGGTACTACTGATAAAATACTGATTTTATACTGATAAAACTAATTAAAAAATTGCTAAGACCATGTCAGACTCTTGCGCAGAAGTAAATGTCACAAATTAAATAAATCTTCAAATACTTAGTAATAAGTAGTTGATTAAACTTCTACATAGGGTCATGTTTTTCGAGTGTATGTATTATAGATATTTCTTTGGCACACCCTGTAGCCTAAACGGCTCAATGGATTTAAACATATGTGTCGTTAGATTTCTCTTAATAGTGGAAGTGGCATAAGGTATATCACATTTCAATGTAGCGTCTATAAATCAAAGAAGTGAAGCAGATAAAATTATTTTAAACAACACCATGGACCTAAGAATACACGGACGTAACATCGCGAATTACCGATGCACCCGAGTAAGTCTGCTGCTATGAACGTATGCGTCCACTTGACCACACTCAAACCATAGAAAGTTTAGCGACCGCCACTATGCTCTAAACTTTTTTGCACTATGTAAACTGATTAAAGTTCCTCAAAAATTATAAAATAATGCCATCATGCGTATTTAAAATGTGTCGAAATCACAGTGGGTTTATACATAAAAGCCAAGGAATCAAATAAATTCACCTTATTTCATGTGTTTTACCTAAAATTGAGTCCATATATTTCAGAAAACAAAACCTAAGGGGTCCCAACCAGTATTGTCGATACTTAAATATAAAATTCGTTCACTTTTCAGTAAATTACTTTTTTCTTTTCAGTTATGTGGTTTTGCAACCAAGTTTTTTTTTTACTATTGAAAATAGTTATCAGATCCTTTTCCTGTGATATGTAAATTTGGCTATATCTTCAAAGATAACGAAAGGATTAGGGTCCCAGGGGTTTCGAAAGTTGCAGAATTTATCGGGACACCTGTATCCACTGGAATTTTGAAAATAGGTTTGCAAATTTTTTTAAAATTGAAAAAATGTCTGTAGAAATGGAGATTTTTGGGTGTTTTTTATCAAATGTTTGTTATCGAAAATTGGCCAAAAAGGCATTCGAGGAAATAAATTGTCTAACGAATTGTGAAAACATTTTGGAAATCGGTTGATTTGCGGCCTGTAGATGGGCCCTGAAAATCGACAAATTTAAAAAAAAAAACATGTATTTATGGATATGGAGGTATGCGAGTTTTTACTTTTTCTTAACCTTCTAAAGGTATTTTCAATGCCTCCGATGGTTGCGCTCTCCACTATATACAACTCCGCTATATTAAACGAAAAATATGAGACGGACTCATGGAATTATGAAAGCAATATAAATATATAAAATATAGTCACTTACCTTCATTGAGTTAAAAGTTTTCAAAAATCAATACATATTAATGTCATGCGATGTTTTCTTTTCAAAATAATTTAACTTTAATTTAACACCTACACAATGTTTGAAATTGGTTTTTAACTTAGCAAAGTCCTGGGTTCCAGCACCATTCAGACCTGAGTCCATAGACATACACTATATAAGTGTTGCTAGTATTCAAACCCAAAATTTCTTTGAAGGTAGAGTAAAAATGGATGTGAAAATATTTTTTAAATATTTATACTACCTACCTAGTAATCAGAGATTGTATTGCTGGGTGCTTCTGACCTTTAACCTTGGAATCATCTGATGGAACTTGACGAGAAATTGATCTAGCATAATCGAACTTTAGCAATTTGAGATCACTTCTACCATAGAAGAAATACCAAAAATAGTAGGATGCCTTTCATATCACAGAAAATACTGACGTTGTCAGGGCCAATATTACAAAATATTTTTCATAATTATTATTATTAAAAAAAATAATAATAAAAACAAAATTTTATTTTAGTACTAAATTTAATTAATTATTCTAATGTGATTTATGCGATCACGTGATAAAATTTTGAAAAGCACATATTTTTTAATTACTAGTCACAGACCTATCATATTTCTAGCCAAACTTCATGTTTTAGCGAGATCTATGTGACCCTGTGATCAAATTTCGAAAAGCACATAGGTATTTATGTAATTAGTAGTCACAGCGACCTATGGTGTTGGTACACAAACTACATGTTTTAGCAATATCTATGTGATCCCATGACCAAATTTTGAAAAGCACATATACTTTAAAATTATTAGTCACAGACCTATCGTGTTCGTACTCAAACTTCATGTTTTAGCAAGATCTTGTGACTTAATGACCAAGTTTTACAAAAGCTCATATTTTTCAAATTACTTGTCATAGACCTATCATGTTCGTACTCAAACTTCGTGTTTTAGCGAACGATCAAACGTGTGATCGATCATATCAATAGCGCCTTCTTGGATTTCGAAATCATTATTCAATTTTAATTTAGAACTCTAAAGTTAGTCGGAAGTGAGCATAATGACGACTTTGCCATTATGATCGACCTCTTGACCTCTATCTTGGATTTCTAAATCGCTGTTAAATGAATTCAGACCCCTAAAGTTAGTCAGAGATGCATATATTGATGTGCAATGTTCAAAATGGCGCCACTTTTTTTTTTAATTTTCGGAGTCCATGCGGACCGTCAGATATCGATTTTGAAAGCAATCGGTCCAGTAACTAAAAATTTCAAAATGGAGGCCTTTTTTTCAATTTTGATCACAGATTTGTGTTGAGTCCACGCGGACTCTTAAGTATCGATTTTGGAAACAATCGGTCCAGTACCTAAAAAGTTCAAAACTGTGGTAAGTTTTTCAATTTTAATCACAAATTCGTGATCGGAGTCTACAGGACTCTTGGATATTGATTTTGAAAGCAATAAAGTAGTGTATGTAATTTTTGAACACCTTTTCATACTTGTAAAGTTTCATTAAAATATGTTCAGCCGTTTTGGCGATTAGCTCGAATAGACAGACAGATGTACATACAGATAAAAAGTAGCGTATGTCATTTTCGATCACCTCTTTTTCATCTCTATTAAGTTTCACCTAATTCTGTGCAGCCATTTTAGAAATCAGTTCGAATAGACAGATAGACGTACAGACAGACAAAAAGTAGCATGTCACTTTTGACCACTTCCTTTTCATATGTGTGAAGTTTCAATAAAATCGGTTCAGCCGTTTTAGAGATTAGCTGAAACAGACAGACTATGATTTAATATATAAAAACTTTCCCCATAATTTGGGCTATCAAATACAAAAAGAATTTTTCAAATCCGACTGGTAGTTCCAGAGATCAGCGCATTCAAACAAACAAACTCTTCAGCTTTATATATTTCATATTATTTTTACCATTAATTATTATAAGTAATATAACTACTTCTGTATAAATTTCCCCAAACATTAGAAATCCTTACGCACGCACACATAGACGGTAAGGTTGACATTCCAGAGTGTAAGAATATAACATCACACACAATAGTCAGCAAAGTTGGCCAGTCAATTTTTTGACGTTGTATTGCGACGTTTTCTCTATGCGTTATTTCTCTAAGATATATACGTAAGCCATACTGAAACTTTCTGGATTCCTATATATAACACCTGATATTTTACACATTATGATAGGCACATTTATTGTTTTTTAAAGTATATGCCGCCACATTTTTGTATTTGGTGAAACCATTGTAAAAAGCAGTTAGACTAATCTTCAGGGACCTCTTCAATAGCTTCATGGAATGCACTCGCCGCCGATTCAGAACTCGTGAAACTTATGCCTCTAAGTATATCTTTAATTTTTGGGAACAAAAAGAAGTTGCATGGTGCGAGGTCTGGACTGTATGGCGGATGCGTCATGAGTTTTACATTTGAACCCTTCAAATACGCTTCTGTTACCTTAGCGGTATGTGAGGACGCATTATCATAGTGAAGGACATCTTTGCTTCGAGGACGCTTTTCCCAAATTTTTTCTAAGACTCTGGGCAAGCAAGTGTTGACATACCAATCTGCAGTTACTGTTCTTTGGTGTTCAAGTGACACTGTTGTGTTAGGTCATTCATGATTGGTAAAATGGGGGGTTGGGGTTAATTTACGAGAAGGGGGTGTGGACTGTATATTCGACGATAAATTGTTTGAGAAACTGGATTCTCCGATAATGTGCGCTACTGAATGAAATTGTATGAACTCACCGCTTTTGCAGATTCCTCCTTAGGCTGGCTTCGGTGTCATGGCCAGGCTTCAGCATACGTTGGTTCGTCAACTTACCTTCGAAATACCGTTACCCTTTCACGCACCTAGACCAGCGATATTTGCCGAAGTATGGAATCTGCCTTTGTTGAGTCACACACTCACCAGCAACACAATCTCAAATCTCCGGTTTTAAATACGACACAAGCAATAATTTTGAGTTACTTGCGACAAATTTATCTCTCGATTCTTCGATAAACGACAATATTATACAATTCTTCGAGAGTACGAACGACAGAATACGAACGACAAGACAATACTAATACGACGTACACGTAAAACACGAAATTTTGTTTAGTTCTCTCTACTACCTTCGAATAAAATTATAAATTTTTTAATGTATTTTATTTTGCCGCGAAATATTTGAATTTAAAACTAAACACTGTTGTGTAATGTCCTGATTTGCCAAAAAAAGAAGCAACCATTTTCTTGCCAACGATTCGACTTTTCTTAACTTTTGTTGGCAAATCTATACCCAGGCTTCGTCACCTGTTACGATATTATGGATAGCCAATAATTGCCCTCCATCAAACTTTGCTTACCTTCAGATGCACATGTAAAATCTTTTGCAATTGACTCATGCCAATGTCTAATACAGTAAGAATTTGCTGACATGTATTTTTTTTATCAGGGTCAACTAATTGACATACGGGTATCAATATTAAATTCGGTAACCGAAGTTGCTGGTCGACCTTCACATGCATCGTCATGCAGATAATTATGTCCATGTCTAAAATCACTGAATCACATGTACACAGAGCTACGAGATGGAGCTTTATTACCAAATGCCGATTGAAGTCTCTGGCAACTCTCAAACTGACTTACGCCGCAGTAATCATAACAAATCCTCGGGGCGAAAATTTTCTTTAGTTAAGTTTATTGTAATTCCGATACACAATTTTCAAATCAACGCCACAATCAAGAAACAAATGACTAGGTATCTCGTAATTTTAAAAGTAACGAGTTCCCAGCGAGTCCCATTTTCAAATTTCATAAATGGCTTTCAATTTTTTATATTGTAAGTGGCCAGTTCCAGAAACTTTCAGTGTGCTCCACGTCTAAAAAAAAAACAGGCTCGGGCTAGCCCTGAATGTATCAATAGGATTGAAATTAACTATTTTAGCACTATCAAAGTTAATTTGGTTGGAATTTTATATAGCTTCTATCGATAACCAACAAGAGAGGCAGAGGGGGGATGGTAATTATCACATACAGTACCTTCCCCCCTCTAGGAGCCCCTCCTCTCCCGACATACACAAACCTAACCTAATGATTTGAATGAAATTGCCCACTAACCTAATTCTAAATTGATCAATAAGCTTCTGAATGGCTCTTCGGTCCGCTTCTCTCCTCGTATTGACATAAACAAACCTAACCTAATGATTTTAAAAATAAATCATTAACTTAAATTAACCTAATTCGAAATTGATCAACAGACTTCTAAGTAACTCTACAAATCAACAAAAAGTAAATTACAAACGTAATATAATTTACAAAGAGTAAATATTTAATTACTACAAAAAAAGTGAATTCCTAAAAAAATTATTATAGTGTTTTCATCAGTCCACTACCAATCGATAAACACCATCAACTAACTAGTAATCAATAGAAGCTATATAAAATTCCACCCGTTAATTTGATCAATCAATATCTCACCTCATAGGTTGCTGGTAAGCAGGTTCAATGACAGCCAACTTTTTAGCACTAGGTTCAGGTCCGTCTTCTAATGGTCTCTTACTACCACCACCCTCAATTTTAGCAGCAACCTGTAACAATCATCAAATATTAAAATAATATATTGACACTAAAGTATACAACACAAAACTAAAAAAAAATATTTAATAAAATTTTATTATAGCTTAAGGAGATAAACTTTGACTTGACTGCGAGACAACTAAAATATCTAATAATTATTATTAGTACAATCTAGCCCCATGACATGCATCTATTTCACCATTTAGAAATTTTTAGTCTCTACTATTGAAGTGGTGGTGAAAGACAATCTGAAAGGTGGGAAAACACATTCAATTTAGAAGACAAAACAAATAATTGTTACAGACATTTAAAATTATGAATCACTTTATTGCCTTACTTTATTACTTTATTGCAAGTACTTCTTTTAACACTAGATTAGCCTGCCCATACTGGACATAAATAAAAGTGGGGATAAGCCATAATATTAGAAAACACTCATTTGAAAATGTGATTAAGAGCCAATTGATTAAGTAAAGTAATTGTTATAGTATATTGCCCAGGATTTGTGAGCCCTGTTTTGTGTATTTTTAAAGGGAGGTAAAAAAATATTTAAGGCAAGTCCCGGGACGTGTCTCCCCCTTAGCCTTACGCCTTCCCCAAAAAGCCACCCCCTGTCAAAAAAAATAGGTTATTTATGTGGAAGAAACATCAACGGAAAACCTCGATAGAATAACTCAATGCATCATGTATATATTTAGTCATATAATTAGATCTTACATTAAAAACACAAGGAGAAAACATCACTATTTAGGCTAAAGATGTTAGGCGTGATAGTTAATTGTGCAAACTCACTAATCTCGCACGTTGTACTGCTGCCGCAAATCCCGCCGTCTGGCTATTGTTTTGAAGCGTAGCCATAGAAGAATAATCACTCATGTTTATTTTAAACAGCACATTCAAAAGTCCAAAACGGTAGCCATTAAACGGGAAATCGCCCGATAAATCGGCGTTCGTCCCGATAACTCGCGAACAAGAGCTAGGTGAATCAAGGCAAATCGCTCGCAAAAGACAAGAAAGACAGAAGGTGGACAGGGAGTGAGACGCGTACCATATATTTTTAAAAGACTTGGATTCATGACATAATTTATATTTCGATACACGCAATGAAAGTTTTAAATTCTAGGTCTGTGGTTTTAACGTATCACATTTTATTTCATTTACGTCCATGATTTTATTAGAGTTAGGTTAATGTCATGACCATAATAACATGATAATGACATATTAATCTCACTTTGATGTCGATTTGCCCGTCGCAATCTACAAAATAAATTGCACGATGCAAAAGGTAGTAAAGTGAAATTTTAAATTTAGAAAATTACGCATGATAATACTTCAATTTCAAAATCATTGTTTTATTTTCCAGTATGAATAAGTGGGTCACACAATACTGCTTCACAGTGGATATTTCAAAACATTAAGAAGTCTTAAATATAATTGGCAGCGTATGTTTTTGACGTGGATACGTCTATGTTTTCGTTAGTAACTAATAGATTTCATTGTCATTTCGTGAACAGAAAGTATCGGTGATCTGGTAGTGTGTATAAGAGTATTGACCGCTTATACTAATTGGTGACATCTATGTTCCAACAGATTCCGTTCATTGATCGTTATCATCAAATTATTTGAAGAACAATATTTTTACTGGCTCAGGCACACGTGATCGCACGGCCCAAATACTTCGGCCTTTCGAATGACACCAAACGTTTTTTAATTGCACAAAACACAAAATTGTCAAAACACGTCAGGCCAATCAAAGAGCGAAACGCAAGTTCATAAAACATTTGAGATACCTAGAAAGGACTTGAATTGTTATTTCTCAGACGGCCACGCAATTCACTTACAGATCCACCTGACAATCTCACCACCGAGGTAGAGATTCTCAGGGCCCTAGGCAGATCAGACCTTCAGTCTGACGTAGGAGAGCAGTACCTACCACCCGATATCACCTAGTTAACGTAATAAAACTTCTCGAATGGCATCCGAGCCTTGTTTGTTCACAGTCGGGCCGTCCAGCTCGAACTGCCCTCCCCTGCCGAGGGATCGACACGTGTCGGCCCTCATCTCTAGATTGTCATCTCATTACATAGGCAATTTAGTAGGTGTATTTAGGTACTTTAATTTGTACTGTACTGTAGTCGTGTGAGTCTTAAGTATATTTGGCAGTTTGGAAAAATTTGTGCGACATTGTGACTGTGAAGGTAAAACGGTTAGCTCAAAACTAAAGAAAGGCCCGTTTGAGAAGGTTAACACAGACAGAATGCAACCAAGACCTATTACTTGTGTAGAACGGATTCAACTCAACAGAATAGGGAACGCACATGGAACGCATTAAACAATCACAGCTCACCGTGCAGTAGGGAAACAAGGGGTTAGACTTCGATACTGCAGTTCATGAAAATCGTATACTAGACGATGCCATGCCTTAAATATTGTACGAAGATAGACATAATAGATCTTAAATCACTTTAATAGACGTAGACATTACACAAGAACCTGACACCGCACCGGCATGTACGTCACAAAATTGGCTACCTAACTTTGAACCGAAAGTGAAGTGTAAACTTGCGGAAATTGTGAATAAATAATAATAATAATAATAATAATAATAATAATAATAATAATAATAATAATAATAATAATAATAACACATACATTCACAACAACGCCTAGGTCCCAAACTAAGCATTAGCTTGTATTTTGGGTACCAAGCGAAGACAACACATACAAATAACAACCAAGACCCGGTGCCAGTATTAATATTCATCATATAAATACTGACCCGACCTGGGATTCGAACCCGGGACCTCCAGCTTCGCAGGCAGGGTCGCTGCCCACTAGGCTAAGCGGTCGTCGAAATGCATAGTCACTTTGATTTTGATCTTTAATAACACTTTATTTTTGAGAAGGAACAAATTCAGGAAAA
This sequence comes from Luffia ferchaultella, assembly GCA_949709985.1. Taxonomy (NCBI): domain Eukaryota; kingdom Metazoa; phylum Arthropoda; class Insecta; order Lepidoptera; family Psychidae; genus Luffia; species Luffia ferchaultella. The sequence goes on from OX453261.1 coordinate 16,395,211, forward strand.
TATTCGCGGGACGGCCGGAAGGCTGCGCCTCCTTGTGGCATTTTTCCACTTGGCGGCACGGTAACGGCAACGGAACGGTGACGGCACGGATGCCAGAAAGCAAAAATGTATGAAAATATACAACATGGTTTTCCATTTGCCGGCGCCGACGACGGCACGTTTTTCGTCATTATAACTTAAGTCAACATTCCATAGTGTTGAGGTTGGATATAGGTTCAATAAAGCCTACAAGAATTTTACCATTCTTAAATATTCCTAATCTCAACACTCAACTTTTCGCATCAACATTTCAGCTTGCTATATTTCTAAAATATGACTTATTACAACATAGTATAAGCTGCTATTATTTATAAGTTAGACGTTTAATCGATGGCCTAGCGGTCCCCCTATCATAGCCCCCTGCCCAAGTAAGAGGTTCGATTCCTAGCCGGGCAGGTGCCTACCCGTTCAAATGATGAATTTTATTGTAAGTTTGGGTAAGTATTGTTTATGTGGGATATCAAACGGCATCAGAAAAAATGTAATCGGCAGACATGTGAAGTATTTATTTATTTATAGGGCTTAAAACTGCCTGAAAAGATTCAAGAAAGTTTACGATAGTTTTCAGGGTTCTGTACGTTAAAAAAAACGGAACCCTTATAGGATCACTCAGTTGTCTGTCTGTCACAGCCAATTTGCTTTGAAACTACTGGACCGATTGAGTTAAATTTTGGTACACACATGTAAGTCGGTGATCCAAAAACGGATGCGTAACTTAAATAAATTAATTTTAAAGATGGATTTTAATTCATAATTCGTATAATTTCTTTTAATTGTAAATTAGAAAATTAAAATAATAATATATCGCGTTACATATTAAATGAAAGGTCTTGTTGTGAGATTTTCTTTAAAATGATTTTTTAATTAATAGTTTTGAAGTTTCTCAAGAAAATAGGCGGAAATTCACCATTCTCCTCCCTTATCTCCGAAAATGTTGGGCCTAAAATTTTGAACAAATATAGAATAAGTCCGTTCAGTAGGTAGGTACATAAAACATTTATAAACTAATTAATTGTAATCCGCACGTGTTGTCAACGAAACGTAAACAAAATGATTGTATCATCCAGCACTGCGAGTGAAAAAGCAAGAACCATTTACGATGAGACAGATTAGTCACTTATAAATACTCTTACTTATGATTGCGTGGCGCGGTGTTGGCGTGTCTGCATTCAAATTTACAACTGACGCCAATGTGTGGTGGTGAAGCCGCGAACATATTAGAGTGCCTAATGTGGAAGTTCTGCACTTTAAAATATGTACGATACGTTGCTTAGTAGAAAACCAAACAACGGTACCGTGCCGTCCAAAGGAAAAATACCCTATGATCGTGTTCGTCATTTCGTCCTTGTAATTGTAATTTAGGGTCGAGCACACACAACTTTTTTTTCGGCGAGGAAAAAAACATAGTCTGGTAGTGTGACTGTGCACACAATACAAATGCGCCAGGCACATATTCTTGCGGTTACGTCGAAATAAAACGCAGGTGTGTGCACTCTCATAGTAGGTACAAGAGTTACATTTTCGGCGATTTTTTTTCTGCGCCAAAAAACGTAGTGTAACTTAGGGTTAAATGATAGTTTTCTCGTATTTGTACACACGACCGGAAAATTTTGTTTTATGGCAATTAATAATATTGCAGTGTATAGGTACTGCAATATTTAATTTTTGCTGTAGAAATATTTTCATCATTTGAAAAGAAAAACCTCAATGGCTTTAGGTGAGCTTTATAGACTTTAGAGCGAATAACGTAACGTACGTAGAAGTTTCGTCTATGGTTTGGCTGCGTGCGTTTGTATTGTCCGGTGTTTGAAGTTGAAGACGCTTTGAAATTTTGCATTCAATTTTGGACGGAAAAATGTCGGGTGATACCGATAAAGCGAAAATTAGTGATAATCAGGTATGTATTTATATTTACTATCCAAATTAAGTTTCTATATAGTATTGTTGATATCTTAGAAGTAATTGCGGTTGTAGAATGTAGTTATTTCCGTGTTATATCACAAATGTTTGCCTGCGTCTCAACATGGCTGACAGAAGGTTGCTTACCGCCAAACGCGGGAACTGCGCCATGAAGGGTTGAGTTTATCATCAACATTTTGTAAAATAAACTGTTTACACAGTTATAATCAGTTAACGAAACTGATTCCAATGGGATATTTTTCTATATTTCGCTAAATTACCACCCCCGCCCTTGCATTTTGGTGCAAGTCTTTGTTACTGTGCACGTTGTAATATATGACTTATATGACCTTGATATCTAGTTTTTTTTTCGATATTATTGCTGTAAAATCGCACATAACTATGTCCGTAGTTGATACTCTGTTTTGCCGCGCTCTCGCCGGCTCGCGGAAAGCCGTGAGACATAACTATATGTATTTTTTTTAAATAAAACCTATACGCATTTCACTATTAAATACTTGTTTTTACGCTTATTATAGGTATTAATGTTTAGACTCCTTTTTATTTATAAAAATATAACTATATAAATTGTATATATATAGTGATATGTATACTTATCCATATTTGCTATCACAAGTTCTGTACAAATATTAAATATAGACCTTATCGCCTACTAAATAAGGTTTAAAATTTCATAAACACTTCTTCTCCTCCTTATGATTGGTTGTCTTTAGCTGTATTCATAAATGATATGTAAGAGTACAATTAAATATTTTCGGATTTGCTAAATAACTCTGAACTATTAGAAAAAAAATATGTAAGATCTATAATAATAATTAGTACTTATTGATATCAAAAAATTGTAAAACTTACCTACTAAGTGTTTTTAGAGTGAGTTTGGTGTTTGATTGCCCAATCATAACACGCTGTCATAATTATTGACATTTATGAATTTTATAATAATAATTTAGTATTACAAGTAATAACAGACACGAATAATTATAATCAAACTTTCATGAGACTTCATGTAGTTGGTACCGAACTGAATAATGGCTTATGATAATGATTTTCATGTGGAATGATTTGTTTTAATGCAGATAAAATGACTTATTTAATTCATTTTAATGCGGATAAATGACTTATTTAATTCATTTTAATGCAAATTTAACACTGATTTAATTTTTCAATTAAATTCTTTTTTCGGTTCTGAAATAAACGGCCTTCACAAACATCTTCCAAATCAAAGATTATGCCAGAAAATCTTTATATGTTCTTAAATATATTTTGAATCCCTGTGAAATATCCATTTCTTCTGATGAATTAAATGTTTCAAAGTAACCAAGATACTCTGAATGTGGAAATTAATAATTCAAATAAACAATATGACTTCTAGATAAGGATTTTTAATTGTTAAGCAAACAAAATACATAAAAGATGGGAAAATAATTTACTAAACTAACAATAGTGACTGTCAAATTGCACTGATGCTTCATTTTAAATTTTAATTTCTCTAATGCAGTAGGTAGGTAGTAAGGGTTATGATCGACATAAAATGCACAATTTCCTTAGTGAAAGCTGTGCATTTCAAGTCATCAATTCATAGATAAGCAAAATCATAAATTTTAAGACATTAATTTCAAAAATGGGGAACATCTGCGCATGAAAAAACTGTCAGCGTGCTGGGTGCCCAGAATGTTCACAAATGCTCAGAAACAAACCAAACTGGGATTTTGCGGCTCGATTCATACTTGGGATCAACCATGATTTCACCATTACTATCACGTAATGAACCAGCAGCATATGACTTGGAGGAGACCGTCATCTACAACTTTAAGAATTTTAAGGCAATTCCATTGATATTAAAATAAATTATGGGCTTTCTTTTCTGGACCAGCCGAGGGGATTAATGATTGGATACCTCAATTATGCAGCTAGTACGGGAACTTTATATGCAGAACAAATTAAATAATTGTGAAACTAAATGTGCAAGAAACGGCGTGGCTAACTTGCGAAACTTTTTTTATTTCACCAAGATAATGCTCCCCGTGCACATGTCCAAAGTTGTGATGGCTGGTTTTGAATTAATGGAACATCTATATTCACAGAACCTTATCCCTAGTGATTTCTATTTCTTTTTGCGATTGAAAGAGCATCTCAGAGGTCGAAAATTTAAAGATGATGGGCAATGGTCACTGCAGTACACAATTTTTTGAGGCCTAGGATGAAAAGTTTTTTAATAAAGGAATTTTTAGTAGGTTTAGGAATTCTAAGTTCAGAAAAAAGATACATCAAGTCTATTAACGTAAAGGGGATTAAGTTGAAAAATAAATTAGGTTTTATTAAAAGATAAATTAAGTTTTAGCTGTTCTCATTTTTTATTGAACACCCCTCATAAATAATCCAAGATTCTAAATTACTATAAACTGTTTTATTGTCTTTTTTTATCTAAATTTTCTCCCTTATATTGTATATTAAATATAAACAACTTGCACCACTCCTTCCTTAGATGTAGTTATTTCCTATATAAAATTGTATTATTATAATTTTTTTTTTGTTAAAGTGCTTCAATTAAAACATAAAATTTTTGTGGCATAAAATATTTTATGGTTTATGAGAACTAATATTAAAATTAAGATGTCTTTTTCATCTCAAGGTCACAACAGTTTAATCATAGAATAAATAGCCACTCTGGTTTTATTTGGTAAATGAAAAATGACAAAAATATTTGTAAATTTATAACAATTTTTCACCTTCTGTCGGTATATATAAGCCAAAATTAAAACCCCTCAAAGATGATGAAATATTTGAAGTCGCTATACGGTGCTTTGAGTACGACAGAAAAATTATGCCTCTTGTTTAAAATTTTTAAATTTATAATTTGCTGTCACCGACACGAATGTATCATAAATATGATCAGTTTATTGTAATTTAACCAAATCAAAATATAAATTCAGTATCACACTCTTTCCTATCGCACTAATGCCCACACACATCATTTTAAGGAGAGTTTTTTTCTGCATGGCTTCAATTCGTCATCACTATCTCCCTTTCACTCCCACTTCCCCGATCTGTTCCTGAGTGACAGAAATAACAAAAGCAAATTCCCAAAAATACCTGTAAATACTTGTCGAAGCAGCTTGCGGGGCCATGTCTGTTGCCACTCCTGAAATTAGTATGTTCTAAAACCAAAATTTGCAGTGTTGTTAAGAAAGGCCGACTGTGTTTTACATCATCCTCCTGCCCTTATCCCACTCTAAGTGGGGTCGGCACAACATGTGTTCTTCTTCCATTCATCTCTGTCAGTCGTCATCTCAGTACTCACACGTTTTACATTTTTGAAAATCGGATTATTATAGAATTTATGAACCATTATTTTCAAAACAAAAAATTCGTAAAAAATGTTTTTGTAAATTTTTTCATAAAACTAGCTTTCCGCCCGCGGCTTCGCTCGCGTGGACTACACAATTGTAGCGGGACAGTTAAAAGCGTGACGCTCCGTAACATTGTAACACTTTCTAGAACAAACTTAAGTACCTAAGAAATCTCTAATACCTAATTTCATAAAAATCCATTTAGCCATTTTAGCATGAAGAATAGCTATCCCACAAGTCGGTCCCATAATATATCTGCCGTTTTGGATATTAACCGGAACAGACAGACAGACTAACAGACACTACGATTTTTATATGTATATTAAAAAAATTACTTTTCACTCCTGACAGTGCCCTCTTTATGTTTGCAAAATTTCAGTAAAATCGGATCAGCTGTATTGACGATTAGCCCTAATAAACAGACAGACAAAAACCTACTTATGTCACTCCTGATAACCTCCTTTTTAAGTCTGCGAAGATTCATAGAAATGGTTTAGTTGTTTTGGAGATTAGCCAGAACAAAAAGACAGAAAGACAACCACACAGACAAAAAATTACCTATACTACTCCTGACAACCTATTTTTAATATCGGCATATTTTCATTGGAATCTTTGAAAATTTAGTTCGAACATACATATAGAAAGACATACAAACAGACAAACAAAAAGTAGCATATGTCACTCCTCACACTCGTCTTTTCACGTCTGCGAAGTGTCATTAAAATTGTTTTACATGTTTTAGAGTCTAGCTCAAGCAGACAGAGAGACGGCCAGACAGACAAACAAAAACTATTGTATGTGACTCCTGACAATCTTCTAATCACATCTGTGAAGTTTCATTGAAATCAGTTCATCTCTTTCAGAGAACAGTTTGAATAAACAGACTAACGGACAGACAAACAAACAAAAAGTATTGTATGTGACTACTGACAATCTTCTAATTACATCTGTGAAGTTTCATTAAAATCAGTTCATCCCTTTCGTAGATCAGTTTGAACAAACAGACGCACGGACAGATAGACGAACTAAAAGTGTTGTATGTCACTCCTGATAATCTTTTTATAATTTATTTTTATCGAGATTAGCTCGAACAGATGGACAGACAGACAAAAAATATCGAATGTCACTCCTGAGAATGCTCTCTGCACATCTGCACAAGTTTTATTGAAATCGGTTCAGCCGTTTCGGAGATCAGTTCGAGTAGACACAGATGGACAATCAGACAAAAAGTAGCCTATGTCAGCTCCGATAATGCCCTCTGTACATCTGCGAAGTTTCATTGAAATCGGTTCGGCCGTTTCGGAGATTAGCCGGAACAGACAGACAGACAAAAAGCAGCCTATGTAACTTCCGATAATGCCCTCTGCACATGTGCCAAGTTTTATTGAAATCGGTTCAGCCGTTGACATAAGCAGATACAAACATTTACTTTGAAATTTTACAAACGATAATACAAACCAAAGTACACAAACTTTTCATTAAGAATTTTAGTGTTTCCAAAGCAACAAAAGGCCTTCTGACTCAGCATACTGCTTTTCAGCACAAGCCGTTAAGACCCCAAGACATTTTCCAGACAGGTGCCAATAAAGCACACAGGTACGCTAGTTTCATATAATACGACACATTAAGTACTACTACTTACGACTAGTACATAAAAGAAAATAAGAAAGTAAAAGAATAATGTGAACACAATAGTAATACAATAAATTACCCATTCGTGACGATGAAAGTGCTGCATCAAATTCGAATTTTTGTATGCTAGCAAGTATTTCCTAAGCTTTCTTGAAAAGAAAACCTACATGTAAAGCAACATTACACAAAATGTAATTTCAGAACCCATAACTAGTTACGTAATAACATTAAATTGTACTTTACAGTGCTATGTCAATATATCAAGACGCATATTTGTCAAGTGGTGTACCTATATATTCATGCTCATGTTTTTGTGGTTACAACGCGGTATCTCTATGTATACGTACATACATGAGGGTATATAATTTTTGTGACGTAATAGCAACATTGAATTGCACAGAACATTATTGATTGAATTTTGACTGCATGTCAAATGTCAAATGGATGTAGCATTCAGGGGTACCAATGGGAAGGGACAAGTATAAAAGTTTCGGGAACTTAGAAACTAGAGTCATTTACAATTAACTTCCCAGCAGGCTTAAAATAGGAGTTGCCCGTCTATAACAAGTATATACTTACAATAATAGTCTTTGACCTATACCTATTTATCTAGTAAATCTACAACATTTCATTTAGATAACAACGTGCGTAATATAAATAAGTAAATAATAAATTCAAACATACGTTTTTGAGTAAGCACGAAACAGTAGATTTTTAGGGTTTTTTAGTGAACTAGTAGCGAATACCAATCACAGCAAAATCATACGTATGAGGCATATAGTATATATGTAAGTGTACAAAAAATTGTCTTAAAATTAATTTAATTAGCACTGTAAAGAAAATGTGTTCCATGCTGAATAAACGCAAAAAAGTTGTGCGCAAAATCGTCGTCTACGCGTTACAATTTAATGAGATTAATATGAAAATCTATAAAAATTAAAATTTGAGGTGTTATCTCTCAAATATTATTTGTAAATTTTATACTTGTCAAAAAAACCAAGTCTCGCAACTCAGTTGTTCTGCGGTAAAAAGTTGTGAGATCCATGTAATACCAAGTCGGTTATTAATTTATTCAGTCTCTACTTAAGCGACTTTCTGTCTTAATACGTCCAGTCTCTAAGACCACGATCGTGGTCCATAACAATTGAAAATCAATTGTGTCTGGAATCTCCGTACTCGAAGCATTAAGTTGTTACGTAATAATTAACAGCATCTTATAGTGACGCATATCAATATTAAAATTCTTTAATGTTTTATATAAATATATTGAGACTTGGCCATCGCACTAAATAATTGAAGTTACATGTGTTTTCAGGCGATTGAATTTACACGTGTTTTCAGGCTATGGCCAAGTCTCAATATATTTATATAAAACATTAAAGAATTTTAATATTGATATGCGTCACTATAAGATGCTGTTAATTATTACGTAACAACTTAATGCTTCGAGTACAGAGATTCCAGACACAATTGATTTTCAATTGTTATGGACCACGATCGTGGTCTTAGAGACTGGACGTATTAAGACAGAAAGTCGCTTAAGCAGAGACTGAATAAATTAATAACCGACTTGGTATTACATGGATCTCACAACTTTTTACCGCAGAACAACTGAGTTGCGAGACTTGGTTTTTTTGACAAGTATTGTTTTTGATGGGATCTCATTTCTTTTTGTATTTTGTAGATAATAACTGCCGTAATAAAACACCGTTACGAATAAAGCCAATATTGAAAAATTTAACTGAAGACTTGGCCGTATGGGCTTAATTTTCTTTGCGGTCTTTTCTAGATTTTTTAGTTTTTCCTTGATTCATACACCAAACACTACTTATATTCCAAATTTGAAGCTTCTAGGTCTGCTAGAAGTGCCTTAGAATTTTGATGTTCGGTGAGTCAGTGAGTGACAAAATTAAGAAATTTGACCCGTTATAATTTCTTAAAAATACTGGTTCAAATTGAATGAAAACGTGTAATATGCTTATATAATATGCCTGCATGGTTACTGAAAATTTCAGTCTTCTAGTTATATCCACAACGAAGTTACAGGGGGTCGAAAATGGTCTGAATTGCTTCGAGAAAAGGATGGTACGGCCGTGACGCTTTTTTGCTCGACTTGGTGGGGGCACGGCCGTGCCCCCAGATTTTTGTTTGCAAATTTGTTTGCAATAAAATTTCGAAAATTACCTTATTAACCTATGTACACGCTCTCAGCGTCCAATCAGGCTCGAAGGCCTTGTCGACGACAATCAACTTACAGAGCCTCTTAACTGAGCAAGTATGTGTGGGACACACACCCGAAGGGTTCTGTACCACCATAAAATATTAAAAAAACATGTTTTTTGTATGGAGACCCCTTTACTTTTCACTTTTATTTTATTTTTGTTATTCATTATTACTAAAACTTATTTTTTGTGAATAAAATAATACATAATCTAACTTTTATTTCATATTAATTTCCTTTTACAAACAATCAACGCTTTCATTATTCAACCATTTTCCATAGAGACAGAATCACAGAAGTGTTACATATTAGTAAGGTACAATATGCAAAACCACAGAGCAGTTATGCATGTGTTCTATTTCAACATAAATTCTTTACACTTCTCCTCAATTGAAATTTCCTAAATCTGAAATCACTAAACTATAAAATATTCAAAGAAGTTCTTAAGAAATTTAGTTTATCATATGACAAAGTTTTTGTCAGTATATCAGATACATTTTGTTCTGAAGGAACATATTCAACATGAATTTGTTTTTTATTAACCAAATCTTTAACAAAGTGTGTTTTTATGTCAATATGTTTTGCATGTTTGCTATTTTGTAATGTTTTTGTTAGTTCAATTGCACCTTTGTTATCTATTTAAAGAGTACACTGCACTTCAACATCACTCGATTGTCCATTAATGTTAAAGTCATACTTTTAGTCGGTTTATCCAAATACTGGCTTAAATATGAAGTAGCAAATGTAATATCTGGACGACATGCTACAGACACAAACATGAGGCTTCCAATGATTGGTCTGTATGGCACATTCTCAATAATCAGTTCATTAGGATCAAATTGATATCCTTTTACCAATGGTGTTGATGCCCTTTTGCATTCTTGCATTCCAAATTTTTCTAACATTTTACTTATCTGCTTCGACTGTGTAATTTTCAAAGTTTCATATTTTCTCTCTATTTCCATCCCTAAAAATGAACTTGGTTGTCCAAAATCTTTTATGTTACATTCTCTTTCTAATTCTTTAATTAATTTATCTACTGATGCTTGTTCTCCTGTTACAATGATATCATCCACATAAATTACTAAATATACTTTCAATCCCATGTAAAGACAAAAGTCATTTTTAGATCTTTTAAGTTCTTTTTCTTGCATATAACTATCAAATCTTTGATTCCAGCATTTTGGGCTTTCTTGTAATCCATAAAGTCCTCTATTCAGTTCTAAAACTTTGTTATTTTCTATCATCACTCCATCTGGTGGTTTAATATATACTTCACTTTCTAACCTGCCATTTAAGAAAGCAGTTGGTACATCAAGTTGTCTAATATTCCAAGAAATTTTTACAGCTCATGCTAATGTTACACAAATTGTTGACATTCTTGCTACAGGAGCGTAATTTTGTCCGAAGTCTCTTTTATTTGATGTCCTCGGGCCACTAACCTGGCCTTTTTTACTCCATTTCCTTTTTTCTTAAAGATCCACTTCGCTTGTATGATCTGTTTATATACAGGTACATCTGTCACTGTCCATATCTCTATTTTCTTATGAGCATTCAGTTCATTTTCTATAGCCTCTTGCCATCCCTGTTCTATTGCTTCTTTATATGTTTGTGGTTCTTCTTCTGTTGTGCATAAACAGTATGCCTGATACATTTCAGAATCGTTAAGATGTTTAGGTTGTTTCACCAGCCTTCCACTCTTTGTTATTGTAGGTTTTTCATCGTTTATACAATCACGTTCTATATTTTCTCTTATTTGCTTATCCTGTATTTGACTTTCTTGTGTTTGTATACTTTTTCTTAACGTTTGCTCTCTTCATTACTATTTTTATTGTCGTTCACGTTTTCTTCATAATCATAATAACACTCATTCCTTCTTTCATTGTTATTTGTATTGTTTTCAAATTGTAAATCACTCTTATCGAAATCTACATTACGCTATATTATTACATTATTTGTCATAGGGTCCCATAACTAATATCCGTTTCTGGAATAGCCAATCATTCTCGTGGATATAGCTCTTTTATCTAGTTTATCACCTCTTGGTAATATTACTGCCCAAGCTTTGGCAATGAATATTTTTAATTTGTTTAGCATAAATTCTCTGCCAAATATTTTTGCAGGAATTCTATTATTTATGGCAGTTGAAGGAGATCTATTAATTACATATGTGGCACATAATATGGCTTCGCCCCACAGGTAGCTTGGTAACTTGGATTCTTCTAGCATTGTTCGTGCTCGATTATAAATTGTTCTGTTCATCTGTTCTATTTCCCCATTTTTTGAGGGCTATATGGTAAAGTGTAGTCTATTAAGTATTACACCTCTTCGTCTGCAAAAGTCTTTAAACCATTTTGACATGTATTCCCCTCCATTGTCACAGGTGATACTTTTAATACTTCGTTCTGTTCTTATTGCTTCCACATAATCTGCTAAATTTTGGGCGGCTTCTGACTTATTTTTCAACAAATATGTTTTAGTGAAAAGAAAGTAGTCATCTATTATTGTTTGAAAATATCTGTTACCTTCTTTTGTTGGTACTCAAGTTGGACCAGCTATGTCGGAGTGTATAACGCCTCCTATTTGAAATGATCTCGGTCCTTGAACCTTTTTAAATGGTAGTCTTGTAGATTTTGCCTCCATACATGGCCCACACTGCTTCTTGTTATAGGCAAATTTAAAATAGCTAAACCTTTCCTTTTGAGATGCCCTAATCTTTTGTGCCATAAATCTTCTATCATATGACAATTTTCAGTCATTATTTTCATCTTGTTAATGTATAATTTTCCACATTTTTTTCCAAAATACTTTTGTTGTCTTTTTTGAATTTATGTTTTGGTTTGAAAATATAACAGCGAAATTTTTTTCCATTAATTTATTAACTGACAGAAGGTTCTGACTCAGACCTTTTACTATTAGACATTCGATTGTAACTGGAATATTAATTTTATACAATACCTTTATAAAACCTTTTTTCTTTGCCTCTAAAAATTCTCCATTTACTATTTTTATTTTCAATCCTTGGTGTAATTTCTGAATATTTGTCATATATTGTTGATCTTTTTCTTGTATCAAATGTTGTGTAGCTCCCGAATTGACTATTATAAATGTTATGTTGTCGTTATGTTCTATATTTGTTGAAAATGCTGTGAAATTTTTTTCTGAATTCTCCTTTCCGGTATTTTCTGATAAGTCTATGCCTCTGCCTCTACCTCTGTTCATCCATATTTTTACTCTAGGTTGTTCTCTGTTTCCTCTAGATCTACCTCTAAACTGGCGATAATAATTATATTGTTTTATGTTGTCATGACATTGAAAAGATTTATGTCCAGGTTTTCCACATTTGTACATGCCAAAAATATATTTTTATTGGTATCAATATGCTCTTTGCCCTTAATTTTAAGTTCTGCATCTAAAAGTCGAGATTTGACAAATTAAATTGTTAGCTCTTTTTCATCGCTCATGGTTTCTAGTGTGGTTATTACAGTTTCATAATCATTTGGTAATGTTAAACGTAAGTGGCAAACTTTATCAATTTTTTATATTTTACACCCCGTTGCCTCCAATTCTATAGTACCACATACATAAACACCTACATATCTGTACTATATAAATCATAAAATTTTTAACTCTAACTTTTATTTCATCTTAATTTCCTTTTACAATCAAACACCGCTTACATTATTTAACCATTATCCATAGAGAGAGAATCACAGAAGTGTTACATATTAGTAAGGGACCGTATGCAAAACCACAGAGCAGTAATGCATGCGTTCTATTTCAACATAAAGTCTTTACAATTATAGCAACTATAGTAGACAAACTTCATGAAGGTTTCAACTGTAGCAATGATTTTCACAATCACCAATCACTAAAAACATCGAGAGAAAAAATGCATTTCTTGTATGGGGACCACCTTTAATTATTTACTTTACTTTTATTATATTTGTTATAGTGGCTATAGTAATACACGTTCTCTGAAATTTTCAAATGTCTACTGTTCGCGCCATAGATTATGGACTCGACGATATCATTCACTCTCAATCATCGCACGCGCTGGTAGCGATCGACTCGCGCGGCGTTCTTCGTAAATGACTTACTCGCGTGTTCTCTGCCCGAACCGTCGGTGAAAAGTGTACGTCGCTAAACACAAAGAACCCAAATTCGAACCGTTTGAATATCGTGGGATCCCACCAGCGCTAAATAAAGATAATTAGTGTATAGTGACAATAATATCAGCTCAGACCGTTACTGTGAAACCCCCGGCGCTGACGCGTAGCAGCACAAGGCAAGCGAGGTGTCTCGCCAGTACTATCACCGTCAGCTCAGGCCAGTTTCCCTTCTCATCGTTTTATATTGTAGTCGAACAGGCTACATTACATCTACTTATTACGGTTCAGACGATACAGCTCTGTGACAGGCGGATGGACGGACAGCAGAGCCTTAGTAATACGGTTTCCGTTTGTTAAAACTCTTTAGGCACGAAACCATAAAAAACGTGTTCATATAGTGACGTATTATTGGCCGATCTTTGCGGCAGCGATATTGTTTATACAGTCTTGTTTAGACCTAGGAATGAGTCTCTGTCACTGCGTCTTGCGTTGGTGTGCAAATACTTTTCACATTATTAAAAAAAAAATTGTTATTTACTTGTGGAAAGTATGCTGAAATTGATTGCTAGATGAATTGGATGTGCCAATTTGTCTCTTAGAATACTGAAAATAAATAAGTTTAACAGGAAAATGTGATGTTTTATGCAAAAGTTTGATAGATTGGTTGTCACTTCATCCAGTAGAATGATGGAATTTTTTTATGCAGAATACTTCTGCACAGAATATTACTGTCACTTCGTCCAATTAATAAAATGTACCAATTACTAATTATTTAAAAACAAGTGACACTTTCACATGACAAACAAATAATGCAGCGCTTTGAAAAATTTCGTTTTTCACTAGGCATTTAGTTAGAAAATATTTATGTTTAAAGTAATTTATTAATAATTAACTTAAACAAACAGTATACAAAAAAAAAGTACCCATACACCAAATGAACAATTTTGATAGCGTTGTCCTGTGTCACATAGAAACATCGCTAACGATTCTTAAGCCATTATTGTGATTTGACATATCTATTTTCAACAGGATGAAGACAAGAAGTCAGGAGCAGGCGACGGGCAGACGACCGAGGACGAGTCTAGTCAGGACTCGAAGGGTGAGTCCGTTGAGGCCCCGTCACAGACGCCTTCCGAGGCACAGGCCTCAGGTACCAATATAGACGCGCCAGCCAAGCCCCCGGAAGGCCCAGGCGAGATGCCCCAAGGTCAGAGCAGAACCCTTGAGGGACACCATTAGCGCCAATACGTGTTCATCATCAAACTAACCTGACCTTTGGGACGTCACATTGTTCATAGTTTTTAAATTTGTTGTGTCTATGTGTATTAAGCACATATTCAAACGCCATTTTTTTTTTAAAGGCGTTTGAGTTTGTGCAATATCCACTTACATGTATTCATCCTGTGTTTGTTTTATTCATTTTTTACTAACATGTAGATTCATACATGTTTATCCTATTATCCTATCCTACTAATGTTGTAAAAGTAAAAGTTTGTATGTTTGGATGTTTGTTAGTCACGCGAAAACGGCTGAACGGATTCAAATGAAACTTTACAGTAATATAACTTACACATCAAAATACCACATAGGCTGCATTTTATACTGGAAAAAGCGGTTCCTGTGAGATAACTGTTTTATTTTTTTCCAACAAACGTCTGATCAGATTTTAATGAAATTTAATATGAACGTTTTATAATGCTTGGAATAATACACAGGATAAATTTCATCCCTTAAAAATACACGGTTACTGTGAAATAGCTACTCTTCATGCTCTAATGGCTAAACGAATTTATCTAAATAAACGCCAGCAAGATTTCACGCGCTGAATGGCTAAGCTGATCCTCTGAACAAAATATTCTTTACTTCGAGGCACACCTGACACCAATCGAAGCCTTGCACCAATCTCATGCGAGGACGCAACAGTATCCTCGGACCATGGATCCATCGATTCTACTGCAAACACTAAAAATGAAATGCCCGAATTCAAAAATAATTTGAGTGGTTTTTTAGAATTTTTTTGTTGATATTTTAACAGAAGACCTAAAAGGAGCAACTGCAAATGGGAAGAGTGGCGAAGCACCAGGTGATGATAAGGATGAGCTGAAGGACAGCAAAGCTGATCAAGACATGAAACAGGTATTTATAGATATAAGTTGATCTTGGGCTAGTAGCAGGTCTGGGTCTCTCAGCCCTAATGGGTACGCATTGCGCTTTCTCAAACTACAGTGCGAGCGGGGCTTATAATAATTTCAATTCATATACGAGTCCGATAAAGTCAGTGCGTAAAAGTTGGGTCTATTCTTGCTATGCCATGCATGATACTCACGAACATTTGTGGAAAACGGAATATATTATCAAAATCTTACCGAAAATAAACGTGCCAAAATTTTTGATTGGATTTTTAGCTATAATGTTATTAAGAAATAAGTTATGAATGTATTTAAAACTAAACTGTGGTAAAATTACATTACAGATATATGTACTTTATATAATTTATTTACATACAAATTATGCTAAAATTTATGTGACAAAAATGATATTTCAAAAACACAATACATTATTTCTTTACATATATTATTCCTTAACTGTATAATTTGTATTACTACTTGGAATTTAAACAATAAATCTATGTTGAAGGAAAACAAAATCCCTCAAAACCTTCTCTGCTAACTTAACACGCCTGTCCAATTTTTGTTTGTGTGGATAATTATAACTTTACATTGTAAATTTTAAAATTCTCCCATACTACTCTAACCGGCCACCGGGTGACTGTCGCGCGGCAGATTTGTTGGCCAACTAGTAAGCTAGTAGTAGTAGTAAACGGCATTAACAGGTTGCACGTTATTAAACCTTAACGGATTGCCACAAAAACATTTTATATGGTATTCAGATCAGCAAAAACTAAACCGAGTAACCATTATATTTTTTTTTAACTATTTTGATATATAGAAAAGGATGCGCGCCTTGTTTTGTCGAATTTGTATGAAACTATATGCATTTTCGCACCAAGTTATGAAAAATAAAATGTATAAAGAAAAATATTGAGCATTTAAGTTTTTTCTTTCGGTGTATTAAAATAATTTAAAAAAAAATAGGTTGAAACTAGTTTTTGCTAATCTGAATATCATGTAATTTTTTTGTGGTAATCGGTTGAGGTTTAATGGGATGCAACCGTTAACGCCATTTATTGTCCTCTTAACAAAATCCTCTTAAAACTGCATTGGCAGTCATGTTATGGTCTCTCTGTTATAGTTATCTCTACTTGGATTACTTTAGGAAAGAATAAAATACCTTTGCCTGTATAGTTTCGAAGCATGTAAACAAAAATGCTCACTACTTTCTAAAAGCAAAATTTTCACATAAACGTAATGGTGCGGTGCCTTAGCCAACCCTAGCTTATTGACTGCAGTCTTAGAATATATACTGTTAGTACTATCCCTTGTCTAAAATTCTGCTTTTATAATCTTGACTAATTTTGGTTACAAGCTCTCGTGCTAGTAAAACCGTTGAGAATCTTATCTGATTCCTTGTATTATTAAGAGTTATTTAAATAATACAATATCAAAAATCAGGAGGAGAATGGAGAGACTCATGATGAGGAGGACAAGCCAGAACCCAAGCAAAACGATAAGGGCTCCAAGAAGGCCCCACCCAAGAAAAAGGCTAAGAAAGAGGTAACCTAGATCTTAGGTTTTACCGGATATACACCGAAAAAAACCTTATTTCGAAAGATAGATGGAACATGAGTTAGTTCACTACAAAAATTTTTTACTTTTCAAATTTTTATGTTCCATTCTATGAGAATGTATTTGTTCGACAATACTAGATTCTACCAAAGAATTTTAACCCATTATATGCTGCTGCTTTTTGTTTCAAACGTTCTAAAAAAAGTAGGAAATGTACTAAAAAAAGTGGTCACACTAGCTGGTGTCGGCATGCCGGTGTTGTGTCATTAATGAAGATAGTGACATTTGATTTCCTAATAAGTATTAAGTGTGATCTACAATTTAAAATGCAGAAATATATATTTAATTTGTGAAACATTAGAATACTTATCGTTATTTTTATTGATTTTTGTTTGTTAACATCAGTAGGGAAGATTTTGTTAAATTGCAAAAGGTTGAAACTCTCGTTGTCGGCTAATTTAACATTAATAACTTTTTGTGGTACTCAATTTATTAGCTTAAAGTTTAATGTTTGAAGCTAGCTTCATTTCACCCGCAACACGCCTAAAGTAGAAGTTCCAAAACTAATTGTGAAAAAACTATAAGACTACTAAACAAAGCTGTTACACCAGGATACTGAGGAAGAAGACGAAGATGAAGAAGATGAGGAGGAAGAAGAAGATGAGGAGGAGGCCGATGAGCCTGAGGAAGAAGTGAAAAAGGAGAAGAAGCCCACTAAAGAAAAGTGAGTAGTTGATTTAGTTTTATTTTATTTGGATGGGCACATAGGGTGTCGTTTATTGCCGAAATATACGAGTAATAATATGTTTCAATCGAAAAATATTTTATATTAGAGCTTAACCTATGAAGTTGCCGTTCTTCAGTACTGGCCATTTCACACAAAAAAAATTTTGATTGGCTGTGAATTCTAAATTTAAATTTTGTTTTAAAAGCATGACATTCTTTTTACAAAGTCAGTCTTTTGTTTATTGATTAGCGTTGTTGTCACGAAGTTTCGTGATTATTTGTAAATATGGGAATTTTGAATATTTATTAATAGCAACATTGCAAATTTGGTTGAAAATCATGATTTGGTTAGCAACACTTTTTTCTCCGGATGACAGCAAGGCCGATATCACGAGGTGAGTCTGTTGCCTAGAATTTATGGCCTATTAATAATTAATTACCTTTATTTGGTAGTGATAAGCACGATTGATTATCGAGCACCTAATTGTAAGTATATGATTAGTTTTTAGAGGTAACGAAACTATAAGATACGATATCCTGCTGAGCACGTGGTGCCAGCTGACGTTTACTGTGATATTTGCCGGTAATATATTGACGATATCCACAATATTAATGCGTAATACAGATTTGAATAATGTTATAGATTTAGCGAGATTTGTGTGTATGATGACGTCGGCATAGAAGCTGACTCGCGTCATAACCTAAGAGATTGAAAGACACCTCGAGCACTTCTCAATGAATGGTTGAGAAGGTATGAGCTCTTCATAGTGGTTAAAGGGTCCATACTCTGACGTCGGCATAGAAGCTGACTCGTGTCATAACCTAAGAGAGTGAGAGATATTACAAGAGCACTTCTCAATGAATGGTTGAGAAGGTATGAGCTCTTCATAGTGGTTAAAGAGTCCACACATTGAAGTCGGCATAGAAGCTGACTCGTGTTATCACCTAAGAGAGTGAGAGATATTACAAGAGCACTTCTCAATGAATGGTTGAGAAGGTATGAGCTCTTCATAGTGGTTAAAGGATCCATAGATAGAGAGATATGTATATGTGTATGTGTGTGTAGATAGACACTAGAGTTTATCCTAAATAGAGGTACACAGAGATACTGATAAGCGAAGCAGATGTGAGAGAGTTTTATATACCTAGTATGATACTATCTATATTCTATTATAATCTATTGATGTGTTTTTATGCTGTGTACTATGTTGTTTGTGATCACATTCTAACTAACTATAAATTGTCAATGCGGGGTCGGTGCTGGACCTTTGGGCCCGGGCCACCATTGCGTTAGGCAATGGTGTGCCCGGGCTTTATTAAATTTTTAGGTGTTCCTGAGACGGGAGAGATAAGAGCGAACTAATCAAAGCTGCCTACACTGACAACGGAGATGATGCTTATAGTGTACATATATGCTCATGCTGGATGTCGCTTAAAGGAGCTCCTCGGAAGATAATTCAAGTGGTCGATGCTACTGTATATGGTGTAGATTCTTAATGAACAATATGAGATAACTTGATTAAATAAATCAATTATCAATTTGTATTAATTCAAGTATCGTTGACCCTTGATCAGTTCAAATATAATCATATCGCGATCTTAGAAGTTACACCTCACAATACATGATGATATAACAAAGATAGACTTCGCGACAGTTGTGTTATCATTACATTTTAACATTTTTCGTCATAACGGACACTTTAAAAATTCGTGTAATTATAGAATATGAGTTCCGTCGTGGCACTAATGCGGCACAAACGGCACGTAACATCAAACAACGTTTACGGAGAGAACTTAACAAACGAACGCACAACCCGTTATTGGTTTGCCCGCTTCCGTTCTGGAAATTATGACTTGAATAATGAACCTTGTGGTCGTCCGGACACTTTGGTCAACAATGATGAATTGAAGGCGATTGTGGAAGCTGATGATACTCAAACTACAGCTAAAATAGCAGTAGCTTTTGATGTTAGTATCAAAACAATATTGGACCATTTGCGACAAATTGGCAAAGTAAAAAAGTTTGATAGATGGGCACCCCACGAACTTAACGATCGCCATGGCAACGTACGCGTCGTGACCTGCCTCGCGTTTTTTAACAGGCACAGAAATGAAGGAATTTTGAACTGGATTGTTACCTGTGTTGAAAAATGGATTCTGACAATCGAAAGCGCTCAGCAAGTTGGTTAGATCCTGCTTCAGCATCAAAGCAATGTGTTAAATGAAAAATAACCCCTAAAAAGGTGACGGTCATTGTTTGGTGGTCTAGTGCTGGTGTGATTCATCACAGCTTTTTACAAAATGGCATGAGCATTACTGCAGAAGTGTACTGTGAAGAACTGAAGAAAATGATGGAGAAGCTCGCAAGTCTGCGACCAGCTTTTGTCAATCGGTCGTCCCCGCTGCTTCTTCACGACAACGCGCGACCCCATACTGCACAACAAACAGTCTCCAAGCTGCTAGAGTTGGGTTTGGAAGTTCTCCCTTATTCGCCATACTCACCAACCTTGCACCTACCGACTATTACTTTTTTCAAAATTAGGACTACTTTTTAATGGGGAAAAAATTCAATTCCCGTGACACAGTACAAAATGCCTTTGAAGAGTTTGTAGCCTCCCGTCCAATTGATTTTTACAAGAAGGGCATCAATAAACTGCCACTGCGTTGGCAAAAATGCATCGATTGCAGGAGTGATTACTTTGAATAACAGAAATAAAGATGTTTGAAAAAAAAAATTGCTTTAACTTATTTCATACAAAATGGCAACTTCATAGGTTAAGACCTAATATAAAAAATAACACTGTTACATTGTGATCAAGGAATATGAAATGGAGTTGTACTCGTATTATAACAGATTTCTATGGCATTAGTCGGTATATGGCCCTATTTATAAGTGTTTTAGCTTTGGTGTGCTAATTTGCATACATAGTTTCATATAAAATTTAATTTGTAGATGACAATGTTGACTGTACAATTTATTTTATCTAGTTTTTTTATTTTTATGCAATTATCTAATTAAGTTTAATTTCACAGTGGATTGTATTGCTAAATAAATTTTTAAAAAATCTAAAAAAAATCTGAACAAAATTGTGACTCGGAATTAAAATAGATAAAATTTTATTCATATTTTAAAATCCTTAAAAACCAGGATCACTGAAAGGGGGCGTAAATAGGATGGGCAATTTTTAAACCTTTTCTGTAGTCATTCAAATGCGAACTTGAAGCCTATTAATATTTGTTTGTTCAACGCTGCTGCGTTGGTGAGCTGCAATAGGGCTACTTACATTCAGTGACAACTCAATCTCAACCAATTATATTTCCATTTATCATTGAAATTCCCATTTATATGTGGTTAATTAAACGCCTTACCTAAACAATTTCTACTGTAGATGGTTAGTATGTGCCGAGTTGTGAGGCGTATCTGTACCACTTATATCAATGTATTGTACAGAGTAAAGAAGCCCGCTAAAAAAGCTAAAGACGGCGACGAGGAAATGGACGAAGAAGAAGAGGAAGGTGAAGACGAAATGGAGGAGGAAGTTGAGGATGAGGAGGAAGAAGAGGCTCCAAAACCAAAACCCAGGAAGGAGGTATGATAGCGATTTCTTCTTTTTTAGTTTATGACAAAATCTACTCGTATGTGAAACTATTAGTTGTTTTTGATTCAACCAATACTTAATATTATAGAATCCAATTGCTATTAGTTGGAATCAATTTGAAAGTCATCAAATGATATTACCTACCTCCGCGGCTCGGAGAGCACGTTAAGCAGTCGGTCCCGGTTGCTGTCAATAGATGACGGTCGTTATAATCCGCCAACCCGCATTGGAGCCGCGTGGTGGATTTAAGCTCCAATTCCCCTCATCTTGAGGGGAGGCCTAAGCCCCTGCAGTGGTGTAAAAAAAAAGGGCTGACAGAGTAGAATGGATATTATCTATGCATGTGGGGTGTCACTCCTAAACGATTTTGTCTCACAAATGCGATTGAAAATTAAAATCAGTTTGATTAACTATTAAACTTACGCCAATCGGCTATATGTAAAATACATTTGAGTTGGTATCAAAAAATAAAAAGTATGTAAGTGACCCACAACAATATTTCATCAATTCTGCATTATGCCTCTGACATTTGAAGAAGAAATGAATGCCAGCATAATGGTTTACAAAGTTTGGGATTCTGTTCCTTGGTCTATAGCACATGCACCTTTTACTTGATATCACTGTCTACCTAGTATTTTGATCTCAGGTTCCGATTTTTTGCAAATTATGCTAAATGCTAAGTGTAATTTAGGTGTAGAATTTGGCCATACAGTCCCATCTAAAAACTCATCCTGTATATGGAACTTACCTTTCTTTACCTTTCTGCCCTCCTACTCCACATAAACTCTAATTATACCAAATCTCAAACTCCTCCGTGCGCGTAGTATGCTTAAAAAGGGATTGAAAGCTTTTCTTTAACTTAAGCACTATACATCAACCCAATTGGGTCAGATTGAAACTCATGAGCTATTTAATTGACAGAGACAATTGATTGATAATGATTGATGACAAGGCAAAAGGTTAAATATAGATTTACATTCATAAAAAATTATAATATTCTCCATTACCTCACATACAGCCAACCGAGCCTCCAGTGCCTGTGCCTGCTGGCAAAGGCATTCCCCTGGGCCACATCGGCAATGTTGAGATTTCCCTGTCCAGATTCAAGACTCAGGATCAAAGGCATTTACATCAATATCTATATGGGGTCAGTATCTAAATGTGATTGATATATATATCTTTGATTGGAAGTTATGTGTATGAATCTGTTGTGAGTGTTGAAATTATTGAACAATGAATATGTCGTTTTAATATTCCAATGCGTTTTATCTACAAATAGTGGTTTGACACCCTAACTACAAAAACAAGGTCGCGGGTTCGAATCCTGCCCAGGACAAATATTTGTGTGCATGAACCTGTCTATTTGTTCCATATCTGGGTGTGAAATATCTATATATGTATATATGATAAAGTATATTTAAGTATACTCAATGTCTATCAATCTCAATGTAAGTGTATATCAATTGTCTAGTACCCATAATGCAAGCATATACTTATTATTGGACTAGATAGCGCTGTGTGGAATGTCCCAGACGTTATTATGTATATGTCGCCGCCAAATGGTTGAATCAACATGTCAATTGTATGGCCAGGCTGTTCATCGAATGGCTAAAGGAGGCTTAAGCAAATTATTGAAATCAACAATGAATGAAAACACAATGACTACGGCCTGTAGTTCAGCCGTTTCCATAAAGCTAGCTTTCAGTTCACATACATGTTAAACATTAAGCTACCTTAATTCATTCAACTAACGGCCTCTAATTGAATGCTGCCATTTGATTAACAGGCTAGCTGTACAATTGAATGGCTGATTGTGGCCACATATGTACAACCTGTAACAAAATAAACTGGAACTACTTTGTTCAGAAGCATAAACAGGATCCATTTCAACTATTTACAAAAGAGTTGTATTTTCCATTCAATTAAAATTTATTTAAATAAATTTTTATAAGTAGTAGAATTGAAGATA
Source organism: Luffia ferchaultella (assembly GCA_949709985.1). Classification (NCBI taxonomy): domain Eukaryota; kingdom Metazoa; phylum Arthropoda; class Insecta; order Lepidoptera; family Psychidae; genus Luffia; species Luffia ferchaultella. Next base: position 16,418,465 of record OX453261.1, read on the forward strand.
AACTTCATATTACTCTATTATTATAAAGCTCATTCTTGTTGTCACAGAGCATCAGAGTAGGTTAGAGTTGACATGTAGGCAGAAACTCTGTGCTCTTCATAGTTACAGTATGTTGCATACTTAAGACAGATCTCTTAACCTAAATTATAAAATGATACATTAAATAATACCAAAGATGTGAGTTAAAGGGATGAACGACTTAATCGCTTTCTAAAATGATATAAATCTGAGACATAACTACTTATGTATGCATAATATTTTGACTTATACTGTCACATGGCACCTCTGACCTATTCTGTACTCTGTGCTTGTTACAATAGACATTAAGCTTCTAATTTAATTCAACAATTGAATTACATATATCAGTTGTTTATTTATTTACTTTATATATAATGTATTTTTCTTACATCAGCAACTATGCTTGGACCGTAACGTGAAGCGCAACATAAAGAAGTTCAAAGGGTACGAATGGTCGGTGGGCTCAGCTGAATATAAGGTCAAGTTGGAGGAAACGACCAAGTTGGAGCCCAAACAGCTGAGGACCATGTGCGAGATGCTTGATCTTGAGAAGAAAGGTCAGTTGATTGTTTAGTTTCATAATTTATAGAATTTTATTTTATTTTATTTTTCTATTTATTTATTTTATTTTATAAATATAAAATAAAATTATATTACTCGACGCCAATTCTTGAAGACGTCGAGGACTGCTAAATAAATGTACTATGTAACTCCCCATTACAAAGTTTAATCATATGAATTGGTTAATAAGTCAATTATCTTTGATTTCATGTTATTATAAGAAACTAGCTAAAGGCAACCAAACAAGCTTCATTGAGTTTGTTTTTGGTACGTATGTACAGTTCTTTCTACATGTAGTGTAGAAGACATGCATTAGAACACTTTTCTTTTATCTCTTTTACTTTACATGTATCTTACTTAAATAGTTTCATTAAAATACACATACGTTTGTTGTTTTGTCCTCCACCGCATACACATAAATTTTTCTGATTGACACGTGAAAAATAAATAAAAAATTTTAACTGGTTGAACAAAGCGGTTATCACGGAAACTATATCACGACAATTATATCGTTATTCAATTGGATCCTCACATAATATGGATGTCTCCTGACTCTTCATTTAATGAAGAGATAATAATAATAATAATAATAACACACACAATCACAACAACGTCTAGGTCCCAAACTAAGCATTAGCTTGTATTTTGGGTACCAAGCGAAGACACCACATACATATAACAACCAAGACCCGGTGCCAGTATTAATATTCATCATATAAATACTGACCCGACCTGGGATTCGAACCCGGGACCTCCAGCTTCGCAGGCAGGGTCGCTGCCCACTAGGCTAAGCGGTCGTCGATGAGTGATGAATAGATGAGTGAACACCATGACTATCTCTATGTCTTCATCTTCCACATTTGCCAGGCTCCCCATCGGACATGGCTCAGCGCATAGTGGGCTTCCTGCAGCAGCCGGGGCCTAATTCTCCGCATGCGCGTGGCTCCGTCCGCCCGCCGCCCGCTCAGCCAGCTTCCACGCCCGGAGGACGACCGAGGCGCACAGCGGCTGTCAAAGTTCATAACAGAGGTTGGTGACAAATTAGCGTATGGATGATGAGTTTGGTACTATAGAAACTACGTGTTTGAGGTTATAAGTGTCAAACTGACAATTTATTGATTGATCGAATATGCCTGAATATATATTACTACATAACATACCTTCCTCTTTTACTTTTAAACAATATTGAAACGAATACTGAACAAAATAACTTCAATTCAAAATAAACTTATACAATTCAATGTACCTAAAAGACTAACTAAAATAAAAAAAAATTCAATTAATGATAAAGTATGAATAATTTCAATTCTCTGGAATCCCAATAATATCCCGCCACATGTGTTGAGGGGGGATCTCCACCTCATTATCTGTGTCTAAACTCTGGGATCTAGCCTGTTCCAGTGACTCTGGAGGTCTTATTGTTGAGCGTGTCAACATTTGATTTGCATGTCTTCTATGGATGTCTCCATTCTCTGTCTTCACCATATACATCGTTCTTCCTTCTATCCTCTCTACTATGCCCTGTTGCCATTTCGGTCCTGCCCCATACATTCTGATCTGTACCTTCTCTCCCAATGCAAAGGTTCTTCTAATTGTGCGCTCTGCTTCCCTTTCGTGCTGTTTTTCTTCCGTGGAAATACCCGTATCTGGGTGCATTTTTTGAAATCGCTGTGCGGTATTTGCGGCCATTTAGCATTTCTGCTGGTGTTTTATCTGTACTGTTCGGAACTGTCCGCAAATAGTAAAGGATTCGTGGTAACTTTACATCCCAGGGTAAATTAGAATGCTCCCATTTCCGCAGCTTGTTTTTGAATGTTTGGATAGCTCGCTCTACTTGACCGTTGGTTGCGGGATTATACGGTGGTGAGTATAGATGAGTAATTCCATTTTTCTTCAGAAAATCATTTATCTCAACTGATGAAAAGCAAGATTGGTTGTCCGATACTAATATCTCAGGTAGGCCTTGTTCTGCAAAGATCTTTCTTAATGCCATACTGATAGCGGAACTGGTAATGTTGGTCATGATCTTTGCGTCCACCCACTTACTGTAAGCGTCAACCAAAACTAAGAAAGTCTTTCCTTGGAACGGGCCCGCCAGATCGACATGCACTCGAGACCAAGCTTTCTCTGGTACGATCCATGTATGTGGATCTTTCGGTGGATTGTTCCTTGTAGCTTGACATCTATCACAGTCTGTCACAATGGTTTCAATGTTATTGTCCATAAGGGGCCACCAAACATATCCTCTTGCATAAGCTTTGGTTTGGACCATTCCAGCATGTGGTGCATGCAACAACTTTAATACCTTATCTTGAAGAGATTTAGGTATGATCACCCTGTTGCTCATCAGTAAACAATCTTTACTGAGGGACAGAGCCTCTCTGCGTGTCCAATATGCTCTCACTTCATTTACATTTTGTGGCCACCCATTCAACACATAAAATTTCACTTTTCTTAGTATAGCGTCTTTATTTGTTTCTGCCGCAATGACCTGAGGGGTCAAGTCCCACCCGTAATCTTCTTCACCTAATAATAAAACTTCCGGTGGGCTTTGCTCCGGTTTTTCGTCTGCAGGATTTGACCATCGACTTAATGCATCTGCATTTCCCATTAGTTTTCCGGGTCTGTATTCTATACTATAATTGTAACCCATTAGCTTTAAAGACCAGCGCAGCATTCTTGGCGATATTTGCTCAGGGATCTGTTTTGTAGGATTAAACAGGCCAATCAATGGTCTATGATCAGTTATTATTCGAAACTTCCTACCAGCCAGGAACTGATTAAATTTACTTAGTCCAAACATTATGGCCAGCGCTTCTTTATCAATTTGACCATATTGACGCTCGTGTTTCTGTAATGTTCGCGATGCCATCATCACTGGTCTCTCCGAACCATCATCCATAACATGTGAGATAATGGCTCCCACTCCATATTCTGATGAATCACAGATTAACAACAGTTCACGATCCAACTCATAGTGCACTAAAGTGAGGTCAGATGATAAGATTTGTTTCGCTGATTCAAATGCTCTGTTTTCCTCTATTCCCCAAATAAATGGTACTGTAGCTTCTAGTAATATATAAAGTGGATGTAATACTGTGCTTTTATTAGGAAGAAACCTCTCATAGAAATTATATAATCCTAGGAATGCCCTTAATGTCTCCTTATTTGTTGGCGCTTTCTTCTCTTTAATTTCTTTTACTTTTTCGGGTGAGGGATGAATGCCTTCCGCATTAATTACAAATCCTAAATAAGAGATTTGTTTTGTTCCAAAAATACACTTCTTCTTGTTAAGTCTTAGACCCATTGATTCCAATTTCTTCAATACTAACTTCAGTCTGTAATTATGTTCTTCCACATTGCGGCCTGATATTGCAATATCGTCCAGCAAGACCGAAACACCATTCATACTCTCAAACATAGCTGACATAAGTCGCTGGAACTTTCCTGGTGCTGCACACACACCATATGGTAGGCGGAGTACTTTCATTAATCCTAATGGTGTATTTAGTGTTAACAGTTTTGATGTCGCTTCATCAACACGCACCTGCGTATATGCTTGAGTCAAGTCCAACTTTGAAAACACTCGTCCTCCACTCAATCGTGTTAAGGATTCTGTTGCGGTTGGTAAGGGATATGTATCAGTGTCTATTGATGCATTGACTGTAGATCGATAGTCACCACATATTCTTAATGACCCATCAAGTTTCTTAACAATCCGTAATGGTGTCGCCCATTCGGAATATTCAATAGGGGTTAGTACTCCAGTCTCAACTAATCGTTTTAATTCACAATTTACCGCTTGTCTCAATGGAAAGGGTACTGGACGAGTTTTTAAGAACTTTGGTGCTGCATTTGATCTCACTGTCAGTGAAATAGCTGGTCCTCTGTATTCACCAATTCCATCTTGGAATACTTCTGAGAACTCATCGATTAGTGTTCTGTAATCCTCATTGGACCAATTAATCCCGATTATTTGTAACCCTAAGGAATCAAACCAATTTCGGCCTAGTAAGTTGGGGCCTTGTCCAGCTGCCACTAACAGCTCACATTCTGCTTCGTTATTTCCAAGGGCAACTTGTACTGTGGCTGATCCCACCAACTTTAATTGCTGCTTGGTCCACGTCACCAATTTTATATTGCTTACTGGCCTCAGTATTACTGTTCTCGACAACCATTTTCTGAATGTCCATTCTGAGATGATACTTCTAGCAGCACCCGAGTCAACTTCCATAGAGAGCTTGACACCATTAATAAACACTTTTGTTAATATTGCAGGTGTTTTGTATATTTGTGATACATTATAAATGCCAAGCATATTTTCCTCACTGTCCAAATCATCTTCCTGCACCAGTTCAAGTCCATTGTTCACATTATGCACTTTTGCTTTTGCTTTCCTACACACTGCTGCTACATGTCCCACTTTTTTACAATAGAAACACTTTGCAGCCGAAAATGAACACTTCTCATTCAGTTTATGTAGTCTTCCACAACGTTTACAGTCTTTTGTGACTTTAATAATACCAATGTCCATAGGTTCACTAGATGCTTGACTATACTGAGATGTATTTGGTTGAGTTTGTCTATCCTGAGCATCTGGGTATAAGTCTTTGATTTGATAATAATCTAAACACTGTTGCACTGCTTTTTCATATGTTAGTTCTTTGACTTTGAGCAAGTCCCTTCTTAGTCTATTGTCCCGGATACCCAACACTAGCCTATCACGTAATTGTCTACTTAAGTCCGTAAAATTGCACTTTGTACTTAGAAGTCCGATTGCCGCTATGTAGTCCTGTACACTTTCTTTTTCGCTTTGGACGCGTTGATGAAATTTTCCGCTTTCTAATATTTCATTAGCTTGCGGTTCGTAAAATCTGTCTAACACGTCCACAATGATTGTAAAGTCAACGTCGATGGGCCTATTTGGTACTAATAATGCCGCAATTAACGCAAAAGTTTCTTTACCACACTGCGATAGAAACAATGCGCGTGCCTTTTCAGGTTCCTTATCGACGCCGGCCGCGTGTAGCGAACACAAAAATTTTTCTTTGTAATCACGCCACTTTTCATTTTTAGGTTCAAAGTGGCCAGGAAATACGATATTTGCAATATTTGCGTACGACATTTTCTATTTTATGTCGATTATTTTTACGCTCGTCGCCAATATAGAAACTACGTGTTTGAGGTTAAGTGACAAACTGACAATTTATTGCTTGATCGAATTTATTGATTGATCGAATATGCCTGAATATATATTACTACATAACAGGTACCCTATTGGCGGTCTTTGACTCTATAAAGCTCAAGTTTGCATGAGCACCGGCAGAGTGGCCTCAACTGTAACTCAGAGCAAAATAATAGAAAAGACAGGAATTAAGTTGATTTAGTCATCCCCGCATTTTGGCGCCAATTTTGTGTAGAAGCACATAATCAATTCGAGCAGCTCATGCCGTGTGGCTGATTGATTTATAAAAATAGCAGTAGGTATATTTGGATTATAGGTGATTTAGGTGATGGATGTCATGATAGCCCAAAGCGTAACAAACCTGTGTCAAATTTATAAGGCCATAGGGCCATACCAATGAGTTTTTTCTGACTTCTGGCACAGAGTCATGTGCCTCGGAGAGCACGTTAAGCAGTCGGTCCCGGGCGCTGTCATTAGATGGCGGTCGTTACAATCCCTAACCCGCAGTGTAGTAGCCTGGTGGATTTAAGCTCTTAAGTCCCCCCGTCCCCCCGCTCACCCTGGGGGAGGCCTAAGCCCCTGCAGTGGGATAAAAAAATGGGCTGATGAAGTGAAGGTGATTGACAAGAAAAGACACTACGAGTTTTCTCGTATAAGTTTGATGTACGGTGGGAATTGAATTCGACTCCTTAAAATTTTCGGCATTCAATGTTTTAACTAACCTATTGAAAACAAAATATCAAAATCGACTCACGCCACGCCGCACCGCCGCCGCGCCGCGTCACGCGTGTCCAGTGTTGCGGAGCGGTGTGGCTCAGGGAACAGGATTACGTCGCGTTTTATAATCGGCTGAAATTGATATAATTTAAGTGAACGAAATCGCTGGCACAGATAGTTCTTAATAATTGAGTATATTATTTCGTACAGGCTACTCCGATGAGGAGTATGAGACCGACCCTGAGACTAAAGTAAAGGGCCCAAAACCAACCAAGGAGGGATCGGAGGACTCCGATGTGAGTGCATTGATTAATATTTTTATTAAGTAGATAGTAGTAGTCGATCACTAAAGCATAGTTTGATAATACTTATTTGTTTCTAGATCAAATTTTGGTAGCAACTAAAGCATATAGGTACCTATTCATAAAAAATTTGCTTTATAATTCATTTTATTGTAATCATCTCTTCTTTTAATTCATTAACGTTATAGTATGAATTAAACCATGCTGGCACTATGATAATGATACTGTTGACTATTAATTGTGATGAATATATTACAATAATGTACTAAAGATTATATAATTATTGATTAACATTAAACAACACTGTACACAGCAAGTGAAGAAGATTTCAAATTTAAGTAATCGAAATTAATTTTAATTTTTTTTTGTAAATTTATATTTGTAAATTTTTTGGCTTCAGTATATTCTCAAAGTCTGTTGTTCCATCAGTTGAAAAAAGCCTATCAGGTGCGGCTGATTAGTTAATGTTAAATATTTCAGACTGCCTTTTTAGATAAGGAAAATGTAGCTTTTATTCTCAGTATACAGTCTGTGACTGACCGATAGGCCAAGTGGTTAGAGTTCCAAACTGCAGATCCAAAGATCGCGGGTTCGATTCCCGCCTGGGACAAACATGTGTGTGTATATTTCTTTCATATATGTGAACATGTATATTTCTTTCGTATCTTGGTGTAAAATATTTATATATTATTTCTCTAGTAACCCATAACTCAGCTGCTTATTTTGGAACAAGATGGCGCTGTGTGAAATATTATTATTATTAATTTTAAAGGTTTAAGGAAAAAAAAATCGTAATAGATCATATTATTAATTAAGATACTGCCTAATCGTAATAATATGATAATCGGTAGTTTACGATTCGTCGCTTCGATGTCGTTCAGTCCCTACATTATGGCGCCTGAGGCGATGTATGTAAGTTCAATGTTCACGTGTATTTTTTTTCGTCAGGGGTCGTTCAACCCCAGCGGATCGGAGGAGGGAGATTCGGACTTCGATCCCGAAGCGGGAGAGGGCGCCAGCGGAGTCGGAGTGACGCGCAAACGCAGGTCAACTGGCGGCGGCGGCGGCGGCGGGTCCCGGCGTCGTTCCAGCAAGGGCGGTGGTAAACGTGGCAAACGAGGCCGCCCCAGCGCCAAGAAATCAAAGGTACCAAATAAAGTGAGTTTTCAAACGACTGATGGATATATTACTAGTGTAAGGATGACTCAGGCAACAACGATATAAATGTTCGATGAAAATTTTTGCCATCTTCAGATGATTTTCGCATTGAAACTAGTATATTTATCAGAATTTTAAATTTTAACGAGTTACTGTAGTCTCATAATAAAGTATGCAATAATTAGAAAACACCTAGAAAACTTGTGATTTTTAATTGAAAAAGGTCATAAGATAATGTTTGTGTAGAAGACAAATATTTGTGTAGATAAATTTGTGTCCTAATATGAGTATAAAAGTTTGTTAAATTAACAATGAGGTGAAATCAGACACTTGTGGTTTCAGTGGTGGCACGCCATCATCGCTCAAATAGATTAACGCATCTGTGTAAAGTGAAACCTGGGAGTGAAATGAATTTCAAACATTGACACACTTGTACTTATATCATAAACGATAATAATCTCAACCTTCTCAGAAACCCAGAAACAGAACAAATAGACATGTTCATACACACAATTATTTGTCCCGGGCGGGAATCGAACTCGCGACTTTTAGTTCTGCAACTAGGGCCTTTAACTACTAAAGTCCATACAGAATTTCATTTCATCATCTAAGAGCCATTCATAAAATATTTGTCGATATAAAGCATAGGCCGTGACACCTGAATAATTTAATACGTACAACGCCAGTCGTAGGGCGTGGTAGGTATGAAAAACGTTTGCAATATATTAAATGTGCCAGGGCAAGAAGGTGGGCCGCGGACGCAAGGCGACGGCGCGCAGCGAGAGCGAAGAAGAAAGTGAACGCTCCGAGAGCGAAAGTGAGGCCGCCTCCGCCGGCAGCGACGCGGAAGAGTCTGATGTTAGTATTGCTTAAACTTGATAAGTGGTTGTCCATTAATTACGTGAGGTTTTCGACCTCCGATCGTGAACCTAGGAATACCTGGACGCAGCATCGCAAAACAACGACCTATGTACCCCTAGTAAGTCAACTGACTATGACGCACGTGTCAGCTTGAGTAGAAGTACGCTGTGAAGTTCCACTCATACATATTTACAGGACCGCCTATACACTGCTTCATTGGTTGTTCAGTGACGTCTAGAGTATTTATTATCTGTGCCTCCGACGTCGAAAACGATGGGTGTTATAAGTTTGAGGTCTGCGTCTGTATGTGTATGTCATCGTAGCTCCCAAATGAATGAACTAATTTTAATGCGGCTTTTATTTGTTTGAAAGCTGGTTCAATCTGGATGTTTCTTAGAGAATTTTTTTAAGAGTTTAAAAAAAAATCTAAATTGTTTTAAAGTGAAAAAATTATTAATTGCTTATAGTTTAAAAAAATTGAAGTGAAAATTAAATAAAAATCTAAAAAACCTCTGACACAAAAAATAACATGTAAAAAGTCTGAAGAAGTTGATTTTTTTTTTTTTTGAATAATTTTTGGTCCTTAAAAGCGTTAAGGACGAATAGACTTTTTTTTTGTGTCGTGGGTTTTCAAATTATTTAAGCCACTTTTTAAAACAAATATACAAAGTTCTTGTCTGTTCTGTGATTGAAATCACTAACAATGTGTATAGGAGCCGAAGTCGAAGCGCGGCCGGCCAACCGCCGCCGTGGCTGCCAAGGGCCGTAAGCCGATCGCCACCAAGAACGCAAAGGCCACGCCCGCCAAACGGAAAGCGCCATCGCCACCAGGTAACCACACCTCCACACGACATGGCCGTTTCAAAATCCTTCAGGATATAAATAATGTTCTATTTACACTGCTGCTATACTGTAGTTGAACATATTATAGTAAGCGGCACGGGTCGTGAGTGCTGGCTTCCACATGCGTACTAATTTATGCTAAGCGTGCTAGGAAAGACTTCTCCGCCCATAACACCTCACTTCCTAATGCCAAACAGAGCTTAAATGAACCAGTGCGTGTGTGTAATCCTATACCAAGTTAAAAATTCTGATTATGCCAGTGAATGAAATAAATATACAAACATTTGTCATATGCGGACCCACAATTCATAAAACAGTACAGTTACAATCAAACTTTATGGCTGATCCGAACGTAGGCAGAAGTCGCGTTGCAATAACCAGTTTTAGGTGTAGCGGGACGCAGTGGAGCGAGGGGCATATATGACTGTACCTGCGCAAGCACGCTTAAAACGTTGTTTTCAGATCCGCCATAAAGTTTTACGCGATCTGTAACTGATACTAATTTCCTCATAAATAAAAACGGTAAATCGTAATACGAAAACGTGTTACTTGATTCTATTACTTTTAGATTTGAAACTCAACTTTGCTCCCTAAAAAAGGAAGCCTGTCTCACGTATTTAATTCCACACGATATGTAAATTTACATACATACATATACTCACGCCTGCTTCCCATTGGGGTAGGCAGAGACTACAGATTTCCACTTAGTGCGATCCTGGCATACTTCTTTCGCTTCATCAACACTCATCACTTTTCTCATACACGTTCTCCGGACACTCCGGATACTTCGGGTACTCTGGACTTGACCCTGTTCTAGTATGGCCCTAATTTGGTATGTGTATGGTATGCGATATGTAAATATGTAACCACAAATCGAATATTGCCAATCGGTTCATCTTCATGTTGCTTGAACTTGACAAAGTGCTAAATTCAAGGCACTCCCACAGCATTAGCATTTTATTGTGGCGAATTTAAGCGTCAGTTATGCATCTATACCTTTTTCGTTGATTGGGGTATGCCGGCTAGTCCAATAGGATTTTTTTAGTAAATGTTACATAGGTGCTCTTAGTACAAGATATCAAAGTCTGGAACTAATAAAAATTTATGTATGAAGAAAAAAATACATGTTTTTTTTTAATGTCTTTTTCAAACATACCTTAGTGGATAATGCTGGTAAGTTATCTATCTCTAAGCTGATATTAGTCATAATAATAATACTTGGGACGTCTCACACAGCGCCATTTAGTCCCAAAGTAAGCAAGTATTGTGCTTGTATTACGAGGTACTAGACAACTGGTATACATACTTGAATATTCGTTTATAATGTATACATATTTATTAATGTCGTGATAGCCCAGAGCGCAATGAACCTGTCTCAAATTTATAAGGCCCCGTTGGGCCAGGGTTCGAATCCGGGCGTGTACCAATGAGTTTTTCTGACTTAAGTACACAATATCACTGACACCGTGCTTCGGAGGGCACGTTAAGCAGTCGGTCCCGGACGCTGTTAATAGATGGCGGTCGTTACAGTTCCCAACCCACAGTGGAGCAGCGTGGTAGACTTAAGCTCCAAGCCCCCCTCCTCACCCTGGGGGAGGCCTAAGCCCCTGCAGTGGGGTAAAAATGGGCTGATGATAATGATGATGATGACATATTTAGATACTTATTACACTCAGACATGGAACAAATTGTTTATCCTGGTCGGGATTCGAACCTGCGACTTTGGCTCCGGACTTAAGGTTTCTAACCACTCGGCCAATAGGTCAGTCTTTTATAAGTAGTACTAAGCGTAAAATTCGTGTTGCGAGCGAGGGACAGACAAAAAACTTTAATAACTTATGAGTTATTTATTTATCAACCATGAATTGATTTTATTGTGTATTTTATCTGTTTTACGCGTGAAAAGTTTAATATTCAATAACAATATACTATAGTAAAAACTAAAAAAGCCATGTGATAATGTCACGCGAAACTTTGTTAATGAACGTCTCAAATGCTTCACGAATGCACACACCAGCGCACAGAGTTTAAATTGAAAAGGCAGAATGAAGCAGGACAGTGCACAGTCACACAGGTCCCAAATTATGGAACGTAAAAGCCTTGGGTGGTGGTGGTGGGCTATGAGAGAAAAGAAAGTGCCAGAGAAGTATGTAAGGCTTGTGATTGAAATGTATAGAGGAGTGTGTACAAATGTTCGGTCTGAGGCTGGCTTCACCGACAGGTTCGATGTGGCTGTGGGCTTGCACCAGGGATCGGCTTTAAGCCCGTATTTGTTCCTCCTGATTATGGATGCCTTGACATCGGACATACAGGAGGAGGCACCCTGGTGCATGCTGTTCGCCGACGACATTGTTCTTGTCGGAGAGGATGCGAGTGAGGTACAGAGCAGGCTGGGAAAATGGCAGGAGAGATTGGAGAACGTTGGGCTTAAAATCAGTCGGTACAAACAACGGCGATATTGACCGTGACATTAACAACAGAATGAATGTGGGATGGATGAAGTGGCGACAGGTCTCAGCAACAATTTGTGACGCCCGAATGCCCCTTAAACTAAAGGGAAAAATGTATAAGGCGGCAATCAGACCTGTTGTCATGTATGGATCAGAGTGTTGGGCTATGAAGAAGATGGATGAAAGAAAGGTGCATGTGACAGAGATGCGAATGTTAAGATGGATGTGTGGTGTGACAAGGAAGGATAAGATAAGAAATGAGTATATCAGGGGAGCTTTGAAAGTAGCGCCAGTGACAGAGACTGCGGAGTAATAGGCTTGGATGGTATGGTCATGTTATGCGCAGGGATGACGAGTATGTAGGCAGAAGAATGTTAAGTATGAAGTGTTTTAAGGCAAATTATGAAGAAAAAGATTGATATTGTAATAAGTAATAAATTAATAATATAATATAACTATATGTAATAAGTAAGCGAGAAGTTAAAAATCAGCAAAAATCGATGACGCAATATATGGACGACTCCTAATTTTAGTCTTACCGATTTTAGTCATGTCTTCCGATGATGTACGTAGTTTATCATTAAACTGTTTAAATTATAAACAGCAGCCAAGAAGAAGATGGCAGGGAAACCGGCTGGTCGGCCTCCAGGCAAGAAGGCTAAGAAGGCTTCGTCTTCGGAGGAATCTGGGGAAGGTAGTGAAGACGAAGACGCGGAAGAGGGTAGCGAGGAAGAAGAAGAAGGTAGCGAGGACGAGTCTGACGGGGGTGCGCCCGACAAGAAGGCTAAGCGGCCGCCTACGGTGAGAACACTTATTTCTTTGCGTTTAAAGTGAGAATCGAAAACCTACAACTATTTTGGTACTAGTATCAAAGAGTTTTGGGTTACCGCTACGGTTAAGGTTACCGTAATTGTGCAAACCGACAAAAAAACTTACCGGTATTCTTCGGTTACCGTTTTAAAATCGGTATTCTGCAAACAGGATACCACACCCTTTGATTTACGCTGACGATACAAAGGTAAATTTCGGTAACCGGTATTTAAAATTTATTAGATAACAGAATCATAAAGATACAACGTCTCAAACTTCTAAAAAATGGACTCTTGTTATGTGTCTTGTTGTTGTCTTGTTATATGTTTATGTTGTTGTGTTAAATGGACTCGTGTTATATGAAAATCTGATCTTAATAATTACTTCAATTTCGTTTCATTATGGTGTTTCAAGGCCTTCGATTATAATAATGTTTGGATATAGGTGTTAAAAAAAGTAGATAAAAATATCACGTAACTGTTCGGTTGTAATTCACGCCCGCAGAGACGGTTTGTACAAGGTGGCGTGCGCGAGAGTATGTGTTCTGTTGAGTCACACATACAAGTATGTAAAAGTTGGCCTGTCATTTTGATTGATTCCATCCAGACATTACATAATCAAAGGTCAAGGCGTATCTCAGACGGTTGAACAAAAAATTTTCACTGTTGTGACAGGACGACGAAATCAAGAAGTACGTGAAACAGATCTTGGAAGGCGCTAACCTCGAGGAGATAACGATGAAGACTGTGTGCAAACAGGTCTACAGCCACTACCCGGACTTCGACCTCGCGCACAAGAAGGACTTCATCAAGGCCACAGTCAAGTCGGTCAGTATCACACACTCCTTCTTCGGTGACAGGCGAGACTGCCATTATAGTGGCCTAACCACCGAACTTTGAATGTAGCAAACTAGAAAGTGCACGCTTGCTAACCTCAACGACTCAGAGCGGATAAATTTTGTCAACTTCATTTATTTCATAACTTCTTTCCTAGTATCTGCCTTTTATTCAATAGTATGTACAGTTCCAATCAACGTTTATGGCGGATGTGAACGTAGGCACAAGTCGCGTCGCAGTAACCAGTTTTAGGTGTAGCGGGCCGCAGTGGAGCGAGGGGCATATGACTGAACCTGCGCAAACATGCATAAAGCGTTGTGTTCCGATCCGCCATAAAGTTTGATTGGAACTATAACTCGTTGGTAATAATACACAAAGATCTAGAAATAACACAAATGTCTAGGTAACCGTTCGCGTGGGCCATACGCGTGTTTCTCTTGCCTCCTTATCCTGTGGCTCAAATGTGATAACTTTGGTTTTCGAACAACCAGTGTTAGGGCGTGCTCAAAACCTGCATAGTCTGACATGTTGTATACTTTAAAAGATATAAGAACAAAACCGGCTGAGCGCGTGTCGGCCCAGGCGATGTTTAAGCTTCCATAGTGAGTATGGCTATATACATACTCCGTAGCTTGACTACTTAGTTATTGTACTTTGCTCTTTTAAACCTCTATTTCATTTTAAAAGAGCTTTCTGATTAAAAATAGATTATTTTTAATGATAAAAAATTATCAAACTATTGCATACAGGGTTACAGGCCGAATCAATCTACATCCTTTAAGGGATTGTAGATTCCATCATTCCTAACAGACTTGACTATAAAACACTATACCCGAAATTACCGTTTTCAAGATATTCGACTATTAAATTTTGTGTGAATTAATTTATTTATTTGACTATCAATCATCTACTACGACCTAATTTGTTCAGTTACCTGCTATTTTGGCGTTGAGGGTGACAAAGCAACTTATCAACTACAGAAAAATCGTTAAAACAAATAAATTAGAGGTACAAATAAAAAAATATGACATTAGACAAAAAACTGGCAATTTTAATAAAAAAAAACCTAAAAGTTCAATATCAAATCAATCAGGGATGATGGAAACTGACAACCGTTTAAAAAGTTTAGGTCGACTTAACCTGTAACCCTGTATACATACAAAATTTCAATTGGCGATCTCTATAAATGTAGAAACGGTAGGGCCTGCGACAGTTAGCTCTGACACCCTAAAATAGAGTAGGTTTTGTGATGAAATTATTAGATTAGATACTTAGGAGTTGTCCATTGATCACGTGGGCTTTTTTAAGCAAAACATTTATTTTAAAAGTACTATCGCAAGTTCCTGAACCCAATGATATAGGCTGTACGTTAATATATCTGTCAGTCAGTCATTTACCAAGTTTCTCATTATTATTATTATTAAGAATATTATTTATTTATTTATGTATAAATTAAAGAATTTGTTAATAACTTGACTACAGCGCCATCTATCCGATAAAAATAAATATATTGTGGGAATATGGCCACAATGAGCGCGTCCTATTCAACGAAATTATGTATCATACGCTATTTCACACGCCAAAGTATAACAAATTGATGGCTATACTTTTTGGATTTCTGGAGGATACCAATCATTACCAAAGATATAACAAATCACAATTTGTGTTTTCATGACTCGCTCGTGACGTCACTCGGTGCCGCTACGTAGAAATGATCACGTTAGCCCCACAGACCAGTCAACCTATAGACCACGCTTTAATAAACGTCAGTACGAAAACGAAATCGCCAAAAAGTGGCGGGGTGCGGGGAGAGGTCGGCTAGTTTTCATTGGCTCGTTCAAAATTGACAATTTAATGGCTTCCGACGTGCTTCCAACTGACCACTCACAAGAGACGTAGTTATGTAGTGTCACTACATAGCCTTGGCGAATGCTACTCCCTGTCAAAGCGTGGTCTATACGGTTGACTTGTCTGTGCGTTAGCCCATAGTAATGTAACCGAGTGACGTCATTGCACGATTTATTTAAAAAATTTATATCTTCAGCATTTTTGTAGACAATAAAATTCTTTCACTGGTTAGTTTTTCTTATTGAATATAATTTCTATGAAATGCAAAAATGACAAGATACACTCATTGGACAAAAATTTCTGAAGCCAGATGATCATTGACACACGTACCAACGATTATATAACGTTCTTCCGATGTATGTAAAGGATTTTAACCATAGTCTTCGTTTACCACGTGTAATTAACAAGATAATTACACGGTATGTCATAATAGCCAATTTGAGATCGCGTGATTGATGGACGACCCTTTATGTACCCTGCTAGGCTAGGTATTATAGGAATAATAGTAGAAGCAAAGCTAATGCCACATCAAATATCGAAGTTTAGCTTATTTAGTATTTTTTGAGTAATGTAATCGCAATTCTTTTAGTTTATTTTATTTTATTTTTTATTTGCATTATTTATTAATACAATTTTTGTAGTACAATTTGAAATTTGTTTAAAATGATGATAAAAAATAAAAACTTGATACAAATGACGCTACTGTTAAGTGAAACTAAGCTCTGCCCTTTTGCTTGTCGGTCACTTTTGCCAATGCTTATTAAATTGACAAATTTACATTATTATATAAAATAAGACCTAAAACACCAGTGTACAAGTTTCTTTCGTAATAAATCATCTGGTATTTAGTTATTTCCACATAACTTGACATATTCTTAAATTTAAAAAATTTCCATGGGGGGAGCTTTTCCCATGATTCTCAACATTGAGGCTACTTCGGAAACATGTGAGTTTATAATACTTTTGTACCCAATAGTTACTTTTAAAAATTATCCACTGGATGTTCGGCTGGTCGCAGGCCAAACTTATAGAGCGTGTAGAGCTTACCAAACTAAACAAAAAGTTTCAAGTTAGCAGACTGCGCAAACTAACGGTTACCGATAAAACCATGTTTAAAGTTTCATTTTATTATAATCGTTTTTTTAACGTTTTTTTTAGTTCGGTAAGCTCTACACGCTGTATAAGTTTGGACTGTGTCCAGCCGAACGCCAGGTATATAAAAAAAAATTTCGCCTTGTAAAATCTTAGGTATTTGACAGCTGTATGTCAAACTCTGACATCACTCAACGGTAGTGACATCTGTAGGCAGCAAATGGTAGTTTTCATTCTCACTTATTATTATTGCTTATGGTGCATGTATTTAGTTTTATTACTTTTAATTTTATATATTGTTTTTTTTTTTGTTGCAGTGTATTTAAGATGTAGGTGTTAAGACCGAGAGTCATGTCATCATAGTATACTTAGAATTACAAAAGTTAATAGGTATATATATAATTATAATATATTGCGAAAATATATTTCCAATAATTACTTCAAATGGAATGGACAATATGGTCATACTGTCAAGGTACATTTGATTTTTTTTTCTTTCTATTTTTTATTTTGCATGCTATTCATATATTTATATCGCTGTCATGTTTTAATGACTACCATTTTTTTCTGCTTGTCTCAACATTTTTGGTTACTGCTAGGCATTACCGGTATATCCGATCGTCTTTAAATAGATCTCAAGATTTATAATAATAATAATATATTTGGGACAACCCACATAGCGCCATCTAGTCCCAAAGTAAACAAGTATTATGCTTATATTGTGGGGTACTAGACGACTGCTATACATATTGTTTGTAATATATACATATATAGATACTTTTACACCAAGCCACGTAACAAATAGACATGTTCATGCACACAAATATTTATTCCGGGCGGGAATCGAACCCACAACCCTTGGCTCCGCAGTTAGGGTCTCTAACCACTCGGTCAGCTGGTCAGTCACTAATGTTATACCCAACCGGTTTTTGACTTGGAATGAATATAACAAGCGCATGACTAAACTAATCGCCAGAGCTGCCTATCAATCTGTTGATTAGGGTTGTCTCATGCCTGGCTTTTTACAGTCTCCTTTGATTAAAAAAAAAAAAATCCTATAGACATTGTTAACTCTTCGGTCAGAACTTTTGACTGGCCGAGTGGTTAGATACCCTAACGGCGTAGCCGAGGGTCGCTGGTTCGAGTCACACCCGGGACAAATATTTGTGTGCATGAACATATCTATTTGTTCCGTGTCTGGGTGTAAAATATTTATATATGTTTACATTATTATTATTATAATTAAATAATTAAAAAAGAATATTTAAATATGTATACCAATTGTCTAGTATCCCATAACACAAGCATAATACTTGCTTACTTTGGAACTAGATGACGATGTAAGGGATGTCCCAGATATTATTATTATTATTGTGTCGCTGCTAAAGAAACACGCTAAAACACTACACTTTTACTTTTGGCAAGTAATTTTTAATTATTTTGTGGCTATACTGTCAATCGCGTTTTGGAATTCCAGGCCGTTAACAATCAGCCAGTAGACAAGGAACGCTATAAGTTATATAGGTATAGTTACAAAACTGATAGTTTTTATTGTGCATCATAAAAATAGCGTTTAATAAAAACTTTATAAATATTTTTTAATAATATTTTTTGATGGCAATCACAGTACTATGTTATTTCCAAATAAAATCAATATATGGATGTTGTTATAAATCATTAACTTAAAAAAAAAGAAAGTATTTTACTTTTATAAGTTAGTATTACCCGCCTAAAGTTTGGTTTTTCCAATTAACTAAATACATAAGTAATGTATACATGACAATAACGTCTAAGCCCCAAACTAAGCATTAGCTTTTGTTTTGGGTACCAAGCGAAGACACCACATACATATAACAACCAAGACCCGGTACCAGTATCAATATTCATCATATAAATACTGACCCAACTTGGAATTCGAATCCGGGACCTCCAGCTTCATAGGCAGGGTCGCTACCCACTAGACTGAGCGGTCCTCACTGTCTGTTCTATCTATCGGTCAACCCTATCTTCGATCGGCGCCTGTCGGTGTCAATAGAGTTCGATTTGACCAGTCAAAAACCATTGATAGAACTATATCCATCGATATGATTCGAGTTCGACGTCACTTGTGAATATTCTGTCGATCGGTATTGATCGATCGATCGACTAGTCAAAAGCCGTCGATCTATATCGATCGAAAATAGAGACGAACTTAGCTCACTTGTCGAATAATCTTCGGTTTTAAATCGGCCGACTAACTGGCGATGATGATAGTTTGTTATGGTGAAGTTTGGACTTTTGGTATGACCTACGCACTGACTACAAAAATGGCTCGAGGGTCGGCTTCCTCAACTAGTCGGTACATTTCTAATCAAGACCGATCGACCTTGTGCTGGCACCAATCTAAATTGATTAAAAAACAAGTATCGGGGGCGATGTGACTTGTAATATTGTGATTTTTATGTTTCAGCTCATATCTTCGTGAGCTGTCACTGGGCCGGAACCGCGTAAATAGTCAACTAAGCTCTACAAAACACATTTAAGTAAATGAAAAAAAAAATCCTAGATTAAATACCGCGAACGCCATATTGGCTCCAAGATCCCATGTCTTTGCCTTAAAAAAAAAAAAAAAAACTACAGCGTGAAAATGTTTCCCCGTGTTTTAATTTGTTTATCTGTGTGTTTACGTGATGTTTGTCAATTTTATTAGTTCACGCATGACTTAAAGTCCTGCAACTTTGGAATGTGACAAAAAAAAAGTTACAGTATGAGTAAAATTACAATTATAATAACAAAAGACCCTTATTTAGACACTTCAACAAATATTTTTATGATGAATTGATTGGATTTGTAAAACTGAAGAAAATTTCCTCTACTTGTGACAAATAAAAAGTATTTTTTTACATGGTTCATATAAATAACTAAATATCTCTTTCGCTTTAAGATAATTGCGTTGTTTATAAGTTTAGAAATATTAAGTGTAATGTTTCTAATTGAATGTCTATTTGTGTCTTTGCTTTATTGACTGATTGACAAACAACATGTAGTATATCAGTTGTAATTTCTTAATCAGTTTCGCGAAGGATCAGCGAGTCAATGCGGTTGGTTATTGAGTATAATTTTTATGTTGTAGATTTAATGCATAACTTAGTATAAGTAACATTGTTTCCATGAACACTTCCGGTTCTTAAATATTGTTTTCTCTATGGGCTATTATTTACTGTATTTTTTTACTCATATGTATATGCATCTTTTATGTCCGTCGATGCAGTTTTTCAGTGATCCTTATTGACTTAGCAGATGGGGTGTGTATGTAATACTTTTGTTGGATAGTTAAGTACATTTGTTTAATATGTTTAAATAGGGTGCGTTCTATTCGCATCAAATAACAGCCACAAATAACACATTTTTTTTTTGCCAATTCTTTTTGCGTTCCAGACGGAAAGTATAGCCTAAATCGTTCGCATGCTGTGATTTAGCGGTCAGTGTCATGTGTTTCAGATGCTTCGTTTTGGGCGTCTGTGGCGTTTATAACTGCTATCACTGTTTTGACATTTGACATTTAATACCGTTCCATACACAATTTACGTGTTGGTGACTTTGTTAGTGAATTAATCGTTCGTGACAGATTAGAGCGTAAAAAACAAACATCTGTTATTGGATGCGTATAGAACCTAGCTATAGTAAAGTATTTGTATGTGAAACATTGTTTTAATACGTAATAACTTATGTTACGTATGTTTTAAATTTGCTGTCAGACCGAGATGGCGATACGTTTGTGTGACGTCATAAGTACAGCGCGGCCATTTAAAATACACTTGTAACTTTCTTTTGTAAGAAAGGGAAAGAAGATGTAGTTATTGATATGTATTAAAAATAAGATTTGCCATTAACAAAATTATCCAACTCAAGATAGATGTTCGAATTAATATAACACATACAAGTTGGTTTTCGCGAGTTGGTTTTATGTATCGAAAAATATATTTATGTAAATGAAAACACTCTGACTATTCAAGTAAGGTTTTTTTTTTTTGTTACTGAGTTCTTATAAGGGTCACTGAAAAATTATATTTTGACGGATTTTAAATATTTTTGGATTTGATGCGATAATTATAAATATAAATATATATACTTTAACTAATTAATGTTGATTTAAATTTCCTTTTAAGCGGAATGAACAATTGTACAAAGTTTTAATGTTTTTTTAACGATTGGCTATATAAAAGTATTTCGTGTAATTGTTGACGTGGAAGAAAATTTGAAAAAAAAAAACAATCGCATGATTAACGTTCGGTTGACGATGCCGTTTTCGATATCACATTTCGTTTTCACGCAAGGATCGTCGGAATACGCTTGGATGAGCGCTTCCGCCACAAAAACGGAACGTGTCGTGATCGGCTCAACGCTTGTGTGCATGTCGCAGGAATATCCGCGCGTCATCCGATGATCTGTTGTTTCACCTTTAATTTCCACATTAGGCAAAAGTACGGACCTGTCGAGCCTTCTTTAAAAATTAACAATATTATAGTTTTGAAATTAAAATTCGTTTAATGTTTACAATGGATACTCTAGTATGTGACGTCAGCGACGACATCGTAGCGCGCAATGTTTTTTAAAGCACACACTTTTTGATTAAATCAGGCTGTTATTGTGTTGCTTCTTAGAGATGTTGTGGTATCAACGGAATTACCGATTCGACAAAACGTGCATTAAAAAAAAAATCAAGTCGGTAAAATTTAAATTTCCCTGTATTGTAAGTCGAATATGTGCAATCGCATTGTGCAGGAATTTTAAATTCGATTATTTCTTCGAGGGTACCACGGAATATAGTAGGAAGGTTGAAAATACGAAATAGGCGTGTATTGCGTATTCATCAACGCAAGCAATGCACGCCTATTTGTCTATATTGAGTGCCGTCCGCTATAGAGTTGCACTCCACGTAAGCGGCTATTTAACCTATTGTCTCTGTCGATTATATTCCTCGTGACCTTGGATCTAACCCAAATGGGTTAATGTGTACACATTACCACGACCACTATACGTCTGTGCGAGAATGGCGACTGACTGCTTTTGTTACAAATATAACGTTAAAACACTTCCAACCTTCGTGATATGTTCCGTGGTGCCGTCAATGTGTAAAATATGTTTTTCAGTTGTCAGTCTAATATCGTATTTTGCGTTGAATCCAAGTCTTTTCAGACGTTTAAAAATCATCAACATTAGACTCTGTGTCCTGTACCATCTTTGAGTACTCGATAAACAGTTTTTTAATCGGTAATATTTGACATAAACTATAATTGTAATTTGTAAGGGCGTTGACTAAATAATATGCGTTTAAGGTGTAAATATTACACACAATTAGTGTAACGATCGATGTATGTAAAAAAAATAATCAACTCTTGTGGTTTTTTTTTTCTGCAATCTTTTTATCTACAAAATAATTTAGCCGAGCGCACTGAGTTGTATGTGTTCATATGTGTTAGCAGAATGTAACTACATGTAATCGATTTTACAGATTTTCTGATCCGCGTTCGCCGCGGTTATACGTGAAACTGCATATTAAAATGTCCTTAGCGATGTAGGTATCTTTTTTGTAATTCGAATCGAATCTCTAGCAGGTTAGGGTGTGCACGATTTTCACTGTATTCCACACCCGCGCCGATCTGTCCGATTTGAGTGAACGTTGTAAACTCTCAAACCTGTTCAGCGATTCGATCGGACGATAGACGGTTCTCGGATGGCGGCGTGTGAACTCGAGTAGATTTTTGAAACGTATTTTATTACATTAAAATATAATACTGATAAATTTGTGAAAGGATTTTTATAAATCCAGTGTACGACGAAGGCATTGAGTTTAAAATTGGCGCTTCAGCTTGACCGACTCGCCTGTGACGTCACGTCTCCGCATTAGCGACTCTATCGCACCGATCGGAATTAATTACGTAATTTACGTATTAAATTGATAAATGTAT
This sequence comes from Luffia ferchaultella, assembly GCA_949709985.1. Classification (NCBI taxonomy): domain Eukaryota; kingdom Metazoa; phylum Arthropoda; class Insecta; order Lepidoptera; family Psychidae; genus Luffia; species Luffia ferchaultella. The sequence goes on from OX453261.1 coordinate 16,441,097, forward strand.
CGATTTCCAGATATCGGTATACATCCTCTGCCATACAGAATCGTCTAGGTTATTACAGTATATAGATACAAAATGTATTAGAAACCCGACTGGAGTATGTTTGGAGTATTTAGTATTTTGTTCGTGGAACTATACTATCTTGCATTTCGAGATTGAAAAGACTTTTTTGTGCACATTCTTTTTTTTTTTCTTTTCATGTTCATTGCATGTACTGTATGAAAATTGTGAAGTTAAATGTATGTAACTGTCTTTTAATGATTTCAATAGTTTTTAGATGGAATACTAACAGCGAGTTGCACCAAAAGGGATTACGTAAACATATATCGCATAAAGTAATGATTGACAGCTGTATTTTGATTAGAACTATGATGACTTGGAAGTTCAGATATGGTAGCATAGAAGCAAATATAATATATACAGGTTGAAATTTTCATCACCGTCCAAATTCTTTTTAGATATTATTACCGATTGACCCCGTTTCGTAAACAAAAAATATAGATTAAATATTCATAATAAATTTTATCCCAAAGTATTGTTATAGCTTGGTTACCTTCTATGTACATGTATGCAAAAGCGTTTGATAGATGCCCGGCATAATATTAATAAAAAAAAAATGGTTCGGTCCATTTCCCCGTCCCCTCTCACATTACTCCGTATTTAAGGCTTCATCATCATCATCCTAATCAGCCCGTGTCTCTCCACTGCAGGATATAGGCCTCTCCCAAGGCTCGCCAACACACACGGTCCTCCGCCTTCCGTATCCAATTACCCCCGGTATGGTGCTTCAGGTCAATTTAAGGCTTACTACGTTGTAATACTCCAGTTGAATAGCGTTCGTCCGAGTCTTATATTATTTCTACTTCTATATACATGGAAGTCGTGGTTTATGATCAAAGTGCAGCTGTCAATTATTCCTATAAGCGATATGTTTTGATGCAACTCGTTGTTAATTGTTCCGAAACAAATTACTTTTCCGCCAGACTTCTCTCTGCCGCATACATAGAGGCACTGACAGCTCGGGCTCGACCGTTTGGGGGCGGCGACTAGACGACCTTATTAATAGAACACGGCACGGCGTCTGACTTTTTGATTGTATCTCCCCTTTAGGTGGTCGCCCCCAAACCCACTTATGTTAAGTTTAGGCTAATGTCTTAACATTGAATGTGTATTTGTGAATTATTGGGAAAAGATACATTTTTATGTTGGGTTGACTTTTTTTTTTTCTTCTTTATATACTTACGTGTAAATGGCCGAGACGTAGCTTGTAGCGGCGCGATTGGTTCGTGTGACTGGTTCCCTTTTACAATTGAATATAGATAATGAAATAAAAGATTAAAAACTGGATGCTGATGTTTTATTTATACTTTGGCCTTTTTTAACATGACATTTATATAACGCTATTTACAAAACAAAGGCTTTGCGCGCGCGCAGACTAGATCCTGAAAACTCATTGTGTGTAGAATTTTTGTATGGAATTCTTCAAATAAACTTTATTATTGTCAAGTAATCTTTTTTATAATTATTTCTAAGATTGAGAGGAGTAAAAAATCGATGACTTTAGGAATATTTATAAAATGGTTACACATATAAAAGAAAAGATGGATTCGAAAGGAAGTAGGTAGATTATGAAGCGACCAAGCGTCGCGGGAGCAAGGGACAGGTTGCGCAATGCCACTCGATATTTGTCCCATTGTGAATACAAGAGATTATGCCCAGGAGTCCCAGGACAGACTGATAGCCAATAATAATATGCTCCAGTCATAGCCCATAATGAAACGGCACTATTAAGTGTTCATCCATATTTTAAAATCAATACGTTTTTAAAAAGGCATATATATTGTAGCCTAACTTAAGCTTCATCCAAATTCATTTCCATTTTTGCACCGCGCCCCGAGAACCCGACCAACCATCGGGATAAGGCGGGAACCTCAGAAGATCAAACGTCTCGTTCTCAACGTGACAGTCGTCGACTGAGCGGGGGCCGTATATGATGTAGTAAATTCGGCAATTGTTTTATCTAAATACCCCCGACCTCGAGAGAAGAGCCGCCGGAAGATCACGGCTCAGCAACCGGTGAGGACGGAGCTACGTGAGTCCAGAGGCGGAGTCCCGCGGCAGTCTGCGCAGGATTCGATATCGGTCGCCACACCACCCTCGCAGCGAGACCGAGCCGAAATCTGGATGTACCCCGACACGAGCGCACGGAACCCGCCGGCACAGCACCTCTGGATAAAACAGTCCTGTTTCCCATTTTACATGCGCATGTACAATCGTCACCAATGTAACGTTCGAACGAATCATAATCATCATCAGCCCATTTTTATCCCACTGCAGGGGCTTAGGCCTCCCCCAGGTTGAGGAGGGGGGCTTGGAGCTTAAGTCCACCATGCTGCTCCACTGCGGGTTGGGAACTGTAACGACCGCCATCTATCGACAGCGTCCGGGACCGATTGCTTAACGTGCCCTCCGAAGTACGGTGTCAGTGATATTGTGTACTTAAGTCAGAAAAACTCATTGGTACACGCCCGGATTGGAACCATGGCCCTATGAGGCCTTATAAATTTGAGACAGGTTCGTTGCGCTCTGGGCTATCACAACATCGAATCAACTAAAATCAAACATAACGAGTGTGACGAGATTTCGTAGTAAACTCTAATATTAAGTACATACCGTTTACTCACGGTCTATTTCAAACGCCCGCGCAGACAGACGGACGACAAGGCAGTTAAGAGGCGCGTTTTGTTCAAACCTTTGTCATAAGATTACAAATTTCCATATAATGTATTAGAAATTGTAAAACCTCATAGCATTCGCGAGTTTCATTTGCGACGGCGAGACATTACGGAACGGTCCTTGTACACGAAAGGTTCTGCCGCTGATACCTATCCGAGGAAATAGCGAGGTTAATATCATCTCGCAAAAAAATATTTTTTTTAACTTAACAGTTAATATAAGTTATGATCGCACCGAAGACGTTTTAAATATTCAATTATGATATATTATATTACTTGATGACTGGGTAGTCGCTTCTTAATTAAATTGAGTTAACTTGTAATGGTATTATTGTTAATATTTTTTATTAGTAATTTATAATCCTGTTTTTTTTTTGTATTCTGGGCAATTGTAATGCTTGTTGTTTGCGTTGTTTATTGTATGCATGTATTGTTTGGAATTCAATGTACAGACAGACATGTGTTGCTTACTTGATAATGTAATATATGGCAACATCAACCACATGCGTAAATAACTGTTTTTGTATCATGTGTATGCGTGTGTGTGTATATGTATGTATATATCAATATGTATGCATTGTGTGTATTGTGTGTGACTGAATATGTATTTTGGATCTGTTAGTCACATAGAATAATAATTATTAATTTAAAAAGTTCGACTAATTGTCATTAGCTAAGTTATATTGGTATACCGTATTAGGTCCTCACGATACAGGCATGCTGCCTAGTGTGAGGACTATAGACACATACTTTCTGTTGTCAAATTAACTTTTCTGCTATTAGCGAACCTATGGTTGATGTATTTTACTGCTTTTTTAAATAATTGTAGATCGCTAATCTGCTGTAAAATAAACTTTTTTTCATTTTTTTTTTTTTCATAACTTAGATTATCAAATCAAGTGGTTTGATACCCTGTTTAAGTAACAGATTTAAAAAAAAATTAAATATGCAGTTTTTGTTTTCTCAAAAATCGAGCTCATGACGAGCCCCTTTGAACAATTTTTGCTATTTCTCATAGTTTAGGATTTGGTCCCATCTTAAAAACTCAACTATACCTATAGATTTTAGCTATATATGCACTTCTACTCCACATAAACTTTATGCCAAATCTCAATCCTGTGTGAGCGTAGTATCTATGCTTACAAAGGGATAGCTTTTCCTTCACGTACCTATTTAATATATAGAAGATGACAAGAAATTATCATTACGGCTTGCATAGGTAGTTTAATGCATAACTACGACCGCTTAGCCTAGTGGATAGCGACCCTGCCTACGAAGCTGGAGGTCCCGGGTTCGAATCCTAGGTCGGGTCAGTATTAATATGATGAATATTGATACTGGTACCGGGTCTTGGTTGTTATATGTGTGTGGTGTCTTCACAAAAATATTTATATGTGTATATATTATAAAGAATATTTAAGTATGTATATCAGTTGTCTAGTAACCCATAACACAACCATAATACTTGCTTACTTTGGGACTAGATGACGCTGTGTGGGAAGTCCCATGTATTATTATTATGCATAGGTAGTTTGTTTTTATTAGTAGAGGCTGTTACATAAATATTTTCCAATGGACAAAAACAATTATCAAATACTTTGTGTACTAATTGATTTAACTTTACAAATAGTAGGCATTATTATAATAGTTGGCCCAAATCAACAAAGAGACGACCCAGGGCCGAACTACCTGGAAACGTATGATTCGGGGGGCCGACCCCAAATAAAATGAGAAAGGGCCAGGCAAAGAAGAAGTTGGCGACACAAACTATACAAATGGAATGTTGAAAAAGTAGACATCGTAAGAAAATGGACTTACTATAAAAACGAAATTCTAGTACAGTTAAATAATTTGGCATGGCCGGAATTTTAGTGTGTAATAATCAACAGTGGGCATTGAGAGAAAAGTTGGCATCGACGCCCTAACTCCATGCGTCCATAACTTCGCAACGGAAAGGTTAGACAGGATATTTGTAGTCATCGTGTAGATATTGAGGTACTGTAAAAAGTTGAGCAAAGAAAAAAAAGGTGTTAAGTGTTCATTTTAAATTATACCGAGGATCACGAAAATGTTTTCACTAAAAAAATTAGCAATATAGAATAGCAATCGCAAAAACAGGGACCGTTCTTGTAGGATAACTGACTATTCCTCATGCTATGACGGTTCAACGGATATTAATGAAATGTAGTACGAAGGTCTCTCAAGGCTTGAAATAACGCATTGGATAAATTTAATCCCGGTAAAACATGTGAATCTATTATTAATGCGAAAATGGCTAAATGGATTTTGATGCGTCCCTTTAGCGGTCGCGGTACAACTATGTAGTCCACGCGGGTGGAAAACTAGCGTGAGAAAATAAAACACACACCACTGTTTTGTAGTTCACCACCAACACGTTCACGTTGAGCAGCGAGTTATTACTAACTGGAAATTTTAGTCCTGACTAATAGGCGTTTTTCCACTTGCCGGCACGGCTGCCGGGGAAGCAAAAATGTATAAAATATGACAAGTATTCCACTTGCCGGCGCCGGGGACGTCAACAGCAAGCTTCCCTCCAGCTCGATGCTGTCCGGCAAAACTGTGTATGTATCGTGTACGTACTGTAGCCGTTTGCGTATATATGTACGCGGGGCGGGTAGGAAGGAGCTATGATGTGGCGGGCTCAGTGAAAAACCGGCGGCACCGTTGCCGTACCGTCTAATGTGTCGATTTACATGCATTGTGTCTATGTATATAAGTGGCAAACAGTTTTGCCAACGAAGTTCCAAACATTTACAATTTTCACTGCGTCCCTGAGGTGGTTACGATAATGGAAAAGCTTGTTGATTAGTATCGAAAAATATTTATTATAATTCAATTCTAGATAACTGAGGCACTTCATTGTATTTTTATGTATTGTACAATAATGTACAAATATACAAAAAGTAAATAATTTACAATTTATTATTTCTTAAAAATAATGTATATATAATCTACAAAAGATACATTTTAAATATTAAACAATAAGAAAAAAATAATGATCTTTCTTTTTCAATATTGAGATCCGATTGGAGGGAATTAACATACAAAATCGAAAACAAAAAGTTTTCAAATATACGACTTAATATAAAATAATATAAAATTTCCACAATAGTCAAATTTAATGATTAGATTTGTTGAAAGAAAAGCTTAAATACTATTAAACATTGAACACTTCATGAAGCACTGGCTACAACTTGGTTTCAGGTTTGGCAAGTTTGCGGTGCGCTAACCTGCGCCTACGCTCGGTGGGCTCATCTTCGGCGCGTACGCCATCTTCGTCGGCACTGTCCACGTCACCTGTGCCATATTTTTCGGTTTAATAAACAGCGTTTAAGTCATACACGTAACGGCCTTTTTAATTACTTTCCATAACTAATATCGAAAAAGGCCGTTAAGTGTAGTACTTCTGCGACAATAAGCGTCGTATTGGTGGTGCACGACAAGTGCAAGCTTACACCCACAGCTAATATGGTGTTTTATTAGATGCAATTTGCATTGTAAATAATTTAATGGTGAATTTCGAGACGTCAAGTGGGTATTTTCTGCCAAAAGCGAATATTTTGTAAATAGGTACAGTTCCAACACAGACAAGTCAACCTTATAGACCACGCTTTGACAGGGAGTAGCATTCGCCAAGGTTATGTAGTGACACTACATAACTACGTCACTAGTGAGCCGTTAGTTGGAAGCACGTCGGAAGCCATTAAATTGTCAATTTTGAACGAGCCAATGAAAACTAGCCGACCTCTCCCCGCACCCCGCCACTTTTTGGCGATTTCGTTTTCGTACTGACGTTTATTAAAGCGTGGTCTAAAGGTTGACTGGTCTGTGAGTTTCAATCAACCTTTATGGTGGATGTGAACATAGGCACAAGTTGCGTCGCAGTAACCAGTTTTAGGTGTAGCGGGACACAGTGGAGCGAGGGGCATATGACTGAACCTGCGCAAGCACGTATAAAGCGTTGTATTCCGATCCGCCATAAAGTTTGACTGTGCAGAAAAACACAACCAAGTTTAGCACCACTGCTTAACTGTAACGCAAGTTTTATTACCGTCACTGCTGTTGTTGCTGGGTAGGGTGTCGCGCGTGCGCCGGCGCCTCCAATATCGGAACTCGCGCGGCAAAGTGTACGACCGAGGCAGCGATATCTGCAAAATAGTCATATCCTTTAAGGTGTCTCTTCACGTTGTTGGGCCATGATTGCTTCCAACATTACGTAGTCATCGCCGATTTCAGTTTACGCGCATAGAAATCCTGGTGTGCGCGAAGAATTGACAACACATATTATTCTGCCTTTCCTAAAACTTTTATTGTACGGATTTTTTTATAATATTTCAATTTATGATACATTCAAGATTTTTGGTAAACGTAAATAATGCATAAGCGACGTTATACAAAATAGAGTGAATACCTTTCCTGAATTGATTAAATAAAAATCACGAAAATTAAACTAGTCTAAAAATTACATTTTAAATACTCCAGACCCAAAAAAGGATACTTTTGAAGAGTTGAAAATATATATGGGTTTATTAATATTCAAATGATTTTCACTCACAAAAGCGTCATGGACTGGTAAACTTATACCTAAGGATCAATATTAATTTGTTTTGTGATGTAACATAATACAGCCTAATTAATACGTTTATCTGCGCGGGTTTTGAAAATAGCGCCATCTGTTAATCTGATTGGTGTACTAAATCTCAAATTCACAGAACGCCCATCGGCGCTGCCATTGCATACTATCAGCTATTTCAAATTTTACTTTCATTATAATCTGATCTGTGTTTTGGAAATAAAAGCTTTTATTATCGGTAGTTGTTTTTCTTGTGTCTGCAACTTAGGTTAATGTTTATTCGTTTGTTTGATTTGTTTTTTTTTTATTAAAACACCTGGGACAACCCAGGTAGTACCACCTAGTCTCAAAGTAAGCAAGTATTATGCTTGTATTATAGGGTGCTAGATAACTGATATACATACATAAATATTTTTAATGATATATATATGAATTATAGACACTTTTATACCCAGATACGGAACAAATATACATGTTCAATGTACATGCACACAAATATTTGTCCCGGGCGGGAACCGAACCCGTGACCTTTGCTAAACATTCGGCCAATCGGTCACTCGATCATTTATATTATATAATAGTTTTAAAACCAGCAAAGAGTGATACAAAATAAGAAAACTGAACTATTATTTTTATTTAGTTTTTTTAATATCAGTTATTTTAAGTCACCAATAAAGCACTAAAATTTAGAGTTTATTTATTCAATAATTATTGAAATTATGCATTGACAACTATATTCCTTAACCGATTTATAATTCATATTGCAAAGTTAAAAAAGCCATAAAGTATAAAGTACACAACACTTTGTATTTATTTTTTAGTAAATTAAATTGCAAAATTTTAAAAGCTATGCATTATTGATTCCAAAAAAATAGCCCCGTAATATAAAATACCGCCTCTAACATGACCATGATCTTCCTTAATAATTGTTTCCAAATCAGACATCTAGATGGCTTATTAACCTTAAAAGTTGACTGCATGTCTTTCCACTCTAAAACCAACGTATACTACTTCTATGGATAATACCACACCTGGCTATCGATATCGCTGGGCGGACGTGGCGTGTCGCGTGGCTCGGCGGCCGACTCTGACCCACTGCTGCCTTCCACGCAGCCCTCGTCCTTCTTTCTAGTACTCCTACAAAGGTACACAATTATTATTATTTATTTTATTTGTATGAAAAACCAACAGCACAATTAACTTATTGCCAGATAGACAGACAGACAGACAATCAAATTATTGTACAATAATTCGACAAGAAGCGGATTCGTTACCATTCGGCTATCACGACATATTATATAAAAAAAAAAATGATGAAACACTCACGTGTACGGCGCTCCCCAATGACAGCAAACCGGTCGACTGCACCCTTCCAAATAATGCGGCGTCAAAAGAATTTCAGGCGTCCTACACCTCTTCAGCTTCCTTATAGGGTCCAACTTTTTCCCGGACAAAGCCGGATACCCGAAACCTAGTCTGGTGTCTTGACTGTACTGTACTGTGGCATCATTATAATTATTCCTAATATCCAGATTCTGGACAGTCGCCAAAGCGCTCTGCAATGCTGATATATACTCATTCTTTTCATTACCATATTTATTATACAAATTCTGATTGTTGTTATCACAGTACGGATAATCGAGGTTTTTTCTAGAACTATCTTCGGTGTAGTTACTCCTTGGTTTATCAGCTTTAGGCCTTTCATAAGAATTCGCGGCCGACGAGACGTCCGCCGCGTAAGTTCTAGGCGAGCTGTTTTGGATGTTTCTCGTATTATTTTCATCGTAACTTCTGTTCTCTGGCATACTTAAATAGTTGGGGGTTCTGATTTGAGTTCTCGGCACTTCTAGATTAGCTGGATTCTCGTAGAAACTCCTGGACTCCTGGTTGAACAGCCTGTTCGGTAAACGCCTCTGCATTTGTGCGGTCAAAGGGCGGTTGCTTTCTTGGGGGTTTTCGTTCGAATTTTGAAATTCCATGTTGAAATTCTTGATTTCCGTGTAAGTCGGATAGACGGCGCAACTGTGCGGCACTATGGGGTAGTTTTGGTACGCGTGTGTGTGGGTCTTTGGCCAAGCTGGGGTGTCGGCGTGGGTCTTTGCCCTGGGTATGGGTTGTCGCTGCAGGCTGCTGTATATTTCGTCGGGCGCGGCGGGTGACGTTTTAGCTAATTTTCCCTGTTTGATTTCTTCTTCTATCACCCTTAGTTCCGCCAGTTGCTTTTGCTTCTTTTCCTGTAGTTTTTGTTGTATGTTCACGCGAGAACCGACGCTAGACCCTTCGTTCTCTGACGACCCGCCCTGCAAATGTTTATTAATATCAGGCCAAGTAATTCGGTGAAAAACAATTGACTAATTTAATGCGACGAAGTTTTTTTCGAAAGGATTAGAATGACGGAACCTTAGGGTATAAATAGCAACGTGCTTGACAATGCGGATCGATGTGAGATGTCAGTCAATTTCGAAATGACAGCTGAGTGTTAATAACATTGGTCAAGTTTCAGGGTCAAGTGAAATAAATAAATAAATAAGTTGTCGAAGTGACACATAAATTTTACGTAAGTACTGAGTGACAAATAGCACGTAATCATTCTTCCTGCACCACGCAGCTACAGAACCGAAGGCCAACGTCATGCGGTATATTATATATTGCTAGAATTTGTTTAAAAACAATGGCCAAGTGCTAGCCGGATCCACGCCTGGAGGGTTCTGTAGGTAATGTTATATAATATATTTATAGCTAATCACCGCCAGATGGTATTAAAATGTGTCAATTTTTTACTAAAATTTTTTTTTATAGGATATAACATAAAAGTACGAATTGACTAGAAGCCCTCTTCTGCGTATACCATCTAACCACTCATACCCTAGCTACCTGGTTTCATTGGCGAATTTCAGAACGCGAGGTCTCCGCGCACCGATCTTCACCCCACGAAATCCCCGCGCGCCGGTCTTCACCCCCGCGAAATTGCGTTTAACATTTACGGTACTGTGAAGTGACATTTATGACTCTGTTCATACGTTGCCGTCAAATTTATTTATTCTATGGGATATATCTACAAATTAACAATTCTCGGATAAAATACGGACGTCGCATCGCAGACTATCTACCGATGTACTCCTATATAGTATGCCATACTATTACCTACTACCGACCGTCAGTACTGACTCATACATACATACTTACGCGGCCGCCATTGAAGTATAACATTCAGTGTTTATTTCATCAAAATCTACGCACAGAATCAACAAATATAAATTTTCAAGTAATTTCGAAAGTTCATAGCACCACGTGCCGCTGCCCGCCGCAGCACACGTGCCCAGTGTTGCGAGGCGGTGTGTCGCGGGAACAGCGTGTCTAATATAAGTCAGGGAGCTTATGTCAAGTCTATAATCTGCCCATTTAACAAACACCAAAACAATCTATAAGGCCATGTGGCCGTGGCTCGAATCCGGGCGTGTACCAATGAGTTTTTTCTGACTTAAGTACATTAACTATCACTGACTCCGTGCGTCGGAGAGCACGTTAAGCAGTCGGTCCCCGTTGCTGTCGATAGGTGGCGGTCGTTACAATCCGCCAACCCGCATTGAAGCAGTGCGGTGGATTAAAGCTACAAGCCCACTCATCTTGAGGAGAGGCCTAAGCCCCTGCAGTGCGGTATAAAAAGGGCTGATGGAATGGAATGGAAAACAATAATGTAAATTGTTAGTTCATGCAGACGAAGTCGCGGGCACAACTAATAATTAATAAAGTTCATTAGTATCAAGAGGATTGTGTAGTGGCAAATTTCCATACAAACGGCGTTAACGGTTGCTCACCATTAAACCTTAACCGATTGGCACAAAAAAATTATATGGGGTTCAGATAAACAAAAACTAGATGTATACACTTTTAATTTTTTTTAAATTTTGACACATCATAAGAAAAAAAAAATCTTAAATGCGGGAGATTTTCTTTTGTCACAACATCTACAACATGAAACTAATTGCATTTTCACAACGTCTCATCAAAATTCATAATTATTAAATTTTTCTTTTATTTTTCACATGTAATAATTCAATTCGTTTCAATCCTCTTAAAACAATCAGTCTCACATGATGATGATGCGGCAGCGGTCGCCGCCAGAACGCAGCCGCGGGAGCGGGAGCGGCAGCGGGAGCGGCAGCGGGAGCGGCAGGCGGTGGCACGAACGACGTCGGTTTCTTCTTTTTGCGAGTGTTCGCGCCACTGAAAAAAGTTTTGTACGATTCTTGATTATATAACGTCTGGGTAGAAAGACGGCATCAAAAAACTTAATAAAGAAAAACATATATATATTTTGTAGTGAAGCAACATTGAGCAGCGATGATATTTATTTAATTACAGTGTAATAATTACAAAAATATTACTGGGGGGAAAAAAACCAGACGTGTTTCGGAAATACGACCACCGGAATGATGAAGCAGATCTCTCTCCTCCTCACGCCCTCAACACAGTTAACACGGCCTTCATTATTTACAGACAGTTCATATGTTTTCATATTTGACACACAATAATCGTGTGTTCGACTACATACGGCGCGTTTAGATGAACAACGTAGTCCAAACTTATAGAGAGTATATAGAGCTTACCGAACTAAACAAAAATAAAAAATAAGTGATAAAAAATTAAATTTAAACCACGTTTTTCTGTAACCATTAGTTTGCGCCATTTCGGTTTCTCTGATACTTATATAATATACCGCGTGTTCAGTTGCACGCAGTCCAAATTTATAGGCCGTGTAGAGCTTACCGAACTAAACAAAAAAAAAAACAAAAAAAAAACTTTAAGCATATTTTTCTCGGTAACCGATAGTTTGCGACATCTGCTCACTTGAGACTTTTTGTTTAGTTTCGTAAGCTCTACACGCTTCATAAGTTTGAACCACGCTAAACCGAACACGGTGTATATACTTACTTGTTGATGACGGGGTTGGTGAAGCGACAATTGAACACGCCCGGGATGGTCGCAGTTTCCGTTTGTATAGCTTGCTTACCTAAACAACAAAATATACGTATCATCTTGGAATTGTATATTCTATAATCAGGGAAAATTTAATAGGTTCAGGTCCATCTTAATAAACATAACAAAAAATGTTGAATCCATAATTTTTTTTTAAAATAGGTTAAATTTTCGCCGTAATTTTTCTATTAAAAGAACTATTTGCCGGAGCGCCGGCAACCGTTGCCGTACAAAGACAATATTAACGACAAATAGACGTTAATTCGAAAAAAAAATTATGATATTTTTAAAAGGAAGCCGGCGCGAAATTTCAAGTTAATTTCAAGACTTAATTTGAACTCTGATATATTAATCAGTTAATTTATTTTTTAATATTTATAAATAACACTACGGCATTAGATCGACCGATTGGCCGAGTGGTTAGATACCCTAACTGCAGAGCCAAGGGTCGCGGGTTCGATTACCGTCCGGGACAAATATTTGTGTGCATGAACATGTTTATTTCGTTACGAGTCTGGGTATAAAATATTTATATGTGTATATATTATAAAGAATATTTAAGTATGTATAGCAGTTGTCTGTAACCCATAACACAAGCATAATTGCTTACTTTGGGACTAGAGGGCGCTGTATGGGATGTTCCAGGTAGTATTATTAAAGTAGATAATATCGCAGGTTAATAATTACTAATGCATGAACGTATTGTCACCATAGCTGAAGGCGAATCAAATTCTAAATCGACGAATTACGAAACAATAACACAGAAAGGGAGAACACTATTACATTCAACTTCGTCGAAGCGAGAACGTGTTGTTCGATCTGTCACGGTTAGGGAGTCTTCGGAAATATTGTTTCAATTTTGAACAAGTGACTACCCACAGACAAGTCAACCTTATAGACCACGCTTTGACAGGGAGTAGCATTCGCCAAGGCTATGTAGTGACACTACATAACTACGTCTCTTCTGAGCGGTCAGTTGGAAGCACGCCGGAAGCCATTAAATTGTCAATTTTGAACGAGCCAATGAAAACTAGCCGACCTCTCCCCGCACCCCGCCACTTTTTGGCGATTTCGTTTTCGTACTGACGTTTATTAAAGCGTGGTCTAAAGGTTGACTGGTCTGTGTGACTACCGCACATTGGTTGTTACTAGCCGCGTGCGAATGTTGGTGTTTAAAATCTATGCAGTTTTACCATTGATATACTAATAATATAACTAGATGGACAGTCTGCGTTCTAAAGTGTCCGCGCAGGAAGTCATCCAAAACACAATAAGTCCACCAACTGGCTTTTAGTCGGTGTAATGGCTTAGCGCCGAATTTACGTGCGCGATGCCGACTTGTGTCGTAAAATTTTGAAAACTACTCGTCAAAGACGCAAAAAAGAGCTGAATATCGTATTTGCGGTAAGAAAACATTATAATTTAACATTAGTTTATGCCTACAGACGGATATTCGATGATTTTTAATTTAATTTGAACATTATAACGATTTAATTCTCGTCACATTCCCGTAAACAGTGTGACACGTCCGACCCGTAATAAGTATTCGCACGCGCACAACGGACCCGGGCCGCGGCCATATCAGCCCACGCACGTTGCGGACGTTTTTATTTCGCTTTTGGTTACCGACTACAAATCCTTATTATTAAATTGTTAAATCAATGAGTTTTACCGAACTCCGTATTCGCTCTCACGTGTCAATCAATGCACGTGTACGCGTAGGTCGTGCGAGTGGCTTAGGTAGCTGAAACACGTTTTTCGAGTGTCAGTGGCGTGGCTTGTGTAAAGTACTAATTCTTTCTTACCGCCACATCCTTGATTTTCAAAATGCGAAACAATCAATGAATGTACGTTCTCAGACTAGTCTCTAGATAACATATTTTTTTTTTTAAGTATTTGTCTGAAAATTCAGAAGTAAATATGAATTCTTCATGTGTTTTTCTTATGGACATGTAAGACTTTTTAAGTTTTTCTTGCCAGATATTTTCATATCAGATATCAAATCCACGAATACCATTGTACACTTAATCTTTTCTCATGTATACATTGGTAACTATTAATTTAAGCATTTGTTATGTGGTATTAAGTGTACCCACCGTTTTTAGACTGATTCGAATTATTTGTGCTGTTTGTACCTTGCTGCTCGCCCAAAATGTATCCGAGTCGTCGGACGTGGAAATACCTGAAATAAGCATTAGAGTTTATTCTATTAATTCAGAAATTTTATTTACTGACGAAAACGTCTAATATTTGTCCTTTTAATTTTCAAAAGACAAAATCAATCTAAAAAAGACCACAGTTTTGAAGCAACAAAAAACCTATTCCGAACAAATTTTATATCGAGACAAGCACCCTACATTAGGCGTATAACTCTTTCATACATATGTGAAATCATTTATGTGTAAAAGAGATAAACGCCTAACGTAGGCAGTTTATCTTGACAATTTGTTCGGAGTGTCACGACCCTGACGTATACAAGTTTTACGTCATTTCGTAGTGGAGGTCATCTGCCAAAAGTTATTTGACGACCGCTTGGCCTAGTGTGTAGCGACCCTGTCTACGAAACTGGGGGTCCCGGGTTCAAATCTCAGGTCAGGTCAATATTTTTATATAGTATAGGATACTGGTAAGTATTAATATACATCATATTAATATTGACCCGACCCGGTACCCCGGGTCTTGGTTGTTATATAATAATAATAATAACGTATACATCACAACGACGTCTAGGCCCCAAACTAAGTATTAACTTGTGTTTTGGGTACCAAGCGAAGACACCACATACATATAACAACCAAAACCCGGTACCAGTATCAATATTCATCATATAAATACTGACCCGACTTGGGATTCGAACCCGGGACCTCCAGCTTCGTAGGCAGGGTCGCTACCCACTAGGCTAAGCGGTCGTCATTGTATATGTTGTCTTCGCTTGGCACCCAAAACACAAGCTGATGCTTAGTTTGGGGCCTAGACGTTGTTGTGATAACCGTTATTGTTATTTGTTATTCACAATTATAGAGATGTAATTTTTCTTTAGGCGGGAAACGAGTTTTAATTTTTTTATTTTTGGCAATTGTATTTAGTTCAGTATATAAATTTTCAATGATATATTTGACTGTATTTGACATTTTCTGACTGCACTTTTTATTAACACCGCCTGGTTGTTTTTCGGAATTTGATATTATTTTTGCAGTTTCAAAGCACGCGGCACGTCACGTGACGCGTAACATCGGAGATGTCGCAAACGAAACCGACTCGAGTCGAGTACGCCATTTCAGGCGTAGTATTGGTTGCGCATATTGTAGGCTTGTAGGTAGACGGAGTCTAGTAGAAATGCGATCGTCACCAAACTTTAGACAATGAACTTACCTATAATACAACAGCATGAAAGCTAGCCCTGCTAAAAAACTAGCCAGCATGGAAGTAGCGACGAGTGTAGGGGAGTGTTTGTCTGTGGTCTGTCCCGCTGCCCAGGCGCCGACAAGTAAACAGTTCTCTATCAGCATCACGCAGTAAAATGTGATCTATAACAATCACATCCATGGATATATATTGAATTACGGGACTTAAATTAAACACAACACAGTTGCACTACAATAGAAGGGTGTGCTGATCGGTTTAGGCTTACACAATTGAAGCTCCTTATTTTGACCAATTTCAATAAACAATTCATTATTACTTTTTATTTAGAATAAACTTTCTGGGAGATAGATAAAATTACAGAAAAATTACAATTCTATCCAAAAATTTAAATAAGTGAGACGATGTCACGTTTCTTCACTGGAATGAATGAAATTATTTTTGCAAAGCACAACTTTAAAGTCTTATATTTAATTAGTCATTGGAATAATTTTTGTTTCTTCCACTTCCATCAGCCCATGATTGCACCCCTGCAGAGGTTTAGACTTCTCCTAAGGTGAGAGGAATTGGAGCTTAATCCACCACGTTGCTCTAGTGCAGCTTGGTGGATTTTAACGATTCCATCTGTTGATAGCTACCGAGACTGACAGCTTAATGCGCTCTTCGAGGCACGGAGTCAGTGATAGTTATGTACTTGAGGTGGAACGACGTCTGTCTAGTGCGGCTATTTAATAATAGATGGAGCCACCGTATAAAGAAACGATTTTTATTTTTTCGTAATCACGTTTTTAGATTTCAGTTGATAAAACATAACATGCGACTTTAAAAAATATTTCTCTTTAAAGTTTTTAACTGATATTATTGATTGTTTCAACAGTTTCGAAGCATTTGTACAAAAACCTAAAATTTGTAGAAAATAATGTTTGTGGACAAACGTTTCAAAACTATTGAAAAAAAAAATAATAGAAATCAGTCCGACGACCGCTTAGCCTAGTGGGCAGCGACCCTGCCTGCGAAGCTGGAGGTCCCGGGTTGGGTCAGTATTTATATGATGAATATTAATACTGGCACCGGGTCTTGGTTGTTATATGTATGTGGTGTCTTCGCTTGGTACCCAAAATACAAGCTAATGCTTAGTTTGGGACCTAGACGTTGTTGTGATTGTGTGTGTTATGTTATTATTATTAGTCGAAAATACCTTATTTTCCACAAATTTTAAACCCTTGTACAAATGCTTCGAAACTGTTGAAACAATCAATAATATCAGTTAAAAACTTTAAAGATTATGAAAAAAATGTAAATAATTTCTCTATATGGTGACTCCATCTATGATAAAATAGCCGTACTAGACAGGCGTCGTCTCACCTTAAGTCAGAAAAAAACTCATTGTTACACGTCCGGGTTCGAATCACGGCCGCACGGCCATCTAAACCAGAAATAGGTTCACTGCGCTCGGGCTATCACGACATACTTTTGTTTAATTATGCTTAAATTTTATTTTCATTCCATAAAAAAATATAGTAAACTTCCCCGTTAGTCACATGATATGACGAGTAGACGATAAGTTATACAATTAAACGGTGACTTTTCATGAAGAGGGACTTACCATTTTTTGTCTATGGTTCAGCTCTTGCAGGTTGATATACGCGAAGACATAAACAAACGCTATGAGCGCCGACAAGTACGCTTTCCGCGGCTTACTTATACGCTCTCCGTGGAAGACGTTCTTTGGAGATATGAGCCAAAGAAACATCGACACCCAGTGTAAACCTGTGTAATGAAAATATGTTCTTATTAATTATTGGGATGTTATACTGCGTGGGTACAGCTATTGGTTTGAATAAATAATGTTAGGCAATTTCGTTTTATTTTACTTTGTAATAATAATACCTTTTATTTGTTTAATTTTATATAACAGATAATTTTATTTAATTATGTATTTACATTAGCTTTAAGATTGTTAATAACAAATTATGAACCCTAATCTGAAATAAATGTTTATTTTATTTTATTTATTTAATTTGCAATTTCATTTTTAAAGTATTAGATAATTACTTAACATTCATATCAGCCCATTGTGCCCCATTGCAGGGGCTTATGCCTCCACATGGGATGAGGGTGAATGAAGCTTAATCCACTACGCGGCTACAGTGCGGGTTAGTGGATTTTAACTATTTCACTGGGACCGACGACTTAACGTGCTCTCCGAGGCACAGAGTCAGTGCTAGTTATGTACTCCTACTTAAGTTAGAAAAAACTCCTTGGCACATGCCGGTTTCTAGGATTTGAACCACGACTTTCTAAATCATAAGTGAGTGGGCTCGCCACCACTCGGCTATTACGGCACTTATTTACCAATCAGCGGTAATTGTCAAATTCTTACGTTTGACTTATTGTTATTGTAATTACTCACCGATAACGAGGAAAACCCAATGCCTATAAACTAGTGCGTAAACGGTGAGCGCGCATACTCGCGCAGATATAGTTCCCAGCCGCCACAAGAACTGTAAAAACGAAGCTAGGTTCAACCATCGGAGGGCCAAGTGCGAGTTTTTTTACTATTAACTGTGTCGCATGCGTTTTCCGTAATTTGTATGGAAACTCGTAGTTACCTAAAACGACCGCTAGATGTGCTGTACGAGTTTCCATACAAATTATAAAAAACGCAAACTACACAGTTAATAGTAAAAAACTCACACTTGGTCCTCAGAGCATGTGACACGTCAGATAGCCGGACGCCAGATCGTATTTCGTTTTTGATCGAACCGATAACGGATAACGGCACTGTATAGTTCCCATCAAACTTTATGGTGGATGTGAACATAGGCACAAGTCGCGTCGCAGTAACCAGTTTTAGGTGTAGCGGGACGCAGTGGAGCAAGGGGTATACGACTGTACCTGCGCAAGAATACTTAAAGCGTTGTATTCCGATCCGCCATAAAGTTTGAAGCGAACTATACACATGTTAAAGACGCTTATCGCGGAGTGCGGACGCTTCTTTCGGTTTGACACAAAACGAAATATCATCGGGCGTTCGGCTATGTGACGCGAATGTCGTGAGTTAATGTCTCCGTTCTCATACTCACAAGAGCGGCCTAAAATAATGTCATTTTTTGTAGTACCAGTCCGAGAAGATTCGGTGCGTGAAAAATCAATTACATAGGTACGGTTAAAAAATGTGTTGCGAGACGCACAATATTTCATACTGAAAACGAGTACGCAAAAAGTTATGAATCGACTTTCTGACTCTAGTTACAGATAGAAGAAAGTAACATATCAATTTTAACTAACTAAAGTTATTTGAAAATATGATTGAACAATGTCTATTAAATTGCATTACGGTTGCTACATAAATAATAATCTTTAATAACACCAATTACTTAGGTGATATTTTAGGCAACTTCACTTCTCTTCACTTCATCAGCCCATTTTTTTACCCCATTGCAGGGGCGTAGGCTTCCCCTAGTGTGAGGAGGGGGGCTTGGAGCTTAAATCCACCACGCTGCTCCATTGCGGGTTGGGGAATGTAACGACCGCCATCTATTGACAGCGCCCGGGACCGACTGCTTAACGTGCTCTCCGAAACACGGAGTCAATGATAGTTATGGACTTAAGTCAGAAAAACTCATTACACGCCCGGATTCGAACCATGGCCCTATGGGGACTTATAAATTGAGATAGGTTCGTTGCGCTTTGGGCTATCCACAGACAAGTCAACCTTATAGACCACGCTTTGACAGGGAGTAGCATTCGCCAAGGCTATGTAGTGACACTACATAACTACGTCTCTTGTAAGCGGTCAGTTGAAAGCACGTCGGAAGCCATTAAATTGTCAATTTTGAACGAGCCAATGAAAACTAGCCGACCTCTCCCCGCACCCCGCCACTTTTTGGCGATTTCGTTTTCGTACTGACGTTTATTAAAGCGTGGTCTATAGGTTGACTGGTCTGTGGGGCTATCACAACACATAATTTAGGCAACATTTACTACAAAACAAATAAATTTACACCATAGACCATATATATATACACCGGTTCATGTTTTGAAATATTCGTTGTGAAATAGAATTTTGTGTGACCCACATGTAAAATTCTTAAATACTAGAAAAGGTAAAGAACTTAAAATTACATTTAATGGATAATTTAACAAAATGCTAATTCAAAACAACGATAATGACGTAAGGTCTGTCTGATCACCGAGTCTGTTATTTTGGTCACGTTTTCGAACGTTCCGAAGTATAAGACATTCAATTTCAATTATTATATGATCTGAGATGAATTATTACACCATTCGGCGATCGCTTGGCTTAGTGGGTAGCGACCATGCCTACTAAGCTGGGGGTCCCGGGTTCGAATACTAGGTCGGATCACAATTGATATCATGAAAATTGATACTGGTATCGGGTCTTGGTTGTTTGTATGTGGTGTCTTCGCTTGGTACCAAAAACACAAGCTAATACTCAGTTTGGGGCTTAAACGTTGTTGTGATGTATAAGTTATTATTATTACCGTACCTGAAATATAACTCCCAGCCAAGTAAGCACCAGCCTATGGACGTTCTGCAACCTCACATTCTTGCTAAAACTGGCTAAGGCCCAGCACACGGAGAATAACGACAGAGATGCCGATATCACGTTCAATTCCGCAAACGCCTTGTTGGCTGGAACATATATTTATTAATCACATGTGTGAATTCATATTGCGGTTGACGACCACTTAGCCTAGTGGATAGCGACCCTGCCTACGAAGCTGGAGGTCCCGGGTTCGAATCCCAGGTCGGGTCAGTATTATCATGATGAATATTGATACTGGTACCGGGTCTTGGTTATTATATGTGTGTGGTGTCTTCACAAAAATATTTATATATGTATATATTATAAAGAATATTTAAGTATGTATATCAGTTGTCTAGTAACCCATAACACAAGCATAATACTTGGTTACTTTGGGACTAGATGACGCTGTGTGGGAAGTCCCGTGTATTATTATTATTATTATGACAGCCTTGGATTTATACATTTGCCGCCAGTAGGCTATTCAAATTTTACCTCCCCCTACTGACCTCTATAATAGGGAATTTGACTAAAATTAAATATATTCTATTTATCAATAAAATCTAAAAAAATATTTTATATGATAACGTATAAACAAAATTATATTCAGTTGAAGAATGCGGAAATTATAAACTACTAGCTTCCCGCCCGCGGCTCCGCTCGCGTGGACTACAAAGTTGTACCGGGAACTCTTTTTCCGGAAAAAGTAGTCTGGTCACTTTCTAGCTTATAAACTATATCTATGCAAAAAATCATGGCGGTCCCGGTACAATTGTGTAGTTCACGCGAGCGGAGCCGCGGGTGGAAAGCTAGTTTAAAAATAAAATATAGCCCATGTTACTCCCTGATAAAGTGGCTTTCTATAGGTGAAAGAATTTTTAAAATCAGTATACAACTGTGTACTCCACGCGAGCGGAGCCGCGGGCGGAAAGCTAGTGTCTTTATAAATAATAGCCTATGCGTTACTCTGATGTATAAGCTATATTACTTAAAGTTTAATTAAAACCCATTCAGTAGTTTTTGCGTGAAATCTGAAATGAAATTTGCGTTTTTGCATCCATACGTCCATACATACAAAATTTAGCGTTTATAATATTTGAAAGGATATTATATTAGGATACTGAGTAGCTGTCAAACAATGTATCACGCAACGGCGCCATCTTTGAATAAAAATTTGCACAATATACGTGATTGATTTGATGGTTTCCAATTGAAATGTTAGAAAACGAATAACTTATTTTTTTTACTTTTTTTCACAATTTCACAGTGAACACAATACCGGTTTGTCACATGAAATTAACTGAGCAGAGAACAATGAGTAGCTGTCAAACAATGTATCACGCACCGGCGCCATCTACTTAAAATGTTGGTTTGTCCTGAATTTTTCCTGAATTTTCTTTGCTATAAACCTCACGGAGCCCGAGACCTTTCCAACGAATGCAAAACCGTGGAAATCGGTTCGTGCGTTCTGGAGTTATAGCGTCAGGAAGGAAAACCCGACTTATTTTTATATAGTAGATTATAATTTTATCTTTGTCTCTTTCTTGCAAAACGAAATTTAGCATTATTTTAAATGGTCTGACGTCACATATACATATGCCGTGCGGTATTGCCCTCTCTGTCTAACAAGACATTTTAAATATTTATAACTTTGTTAACAATAATTTATTTTTTTAATTTCTTTCACTGTTATGGTATGTTTAGAAAAGACTTTCATATAAAATAATATTAATAACTAATTGGCAGTTATAGAAACTGTCGACAGAAGTGAAAACTTAGAACTTTTAGTATTGAAATTAGAATTTTTATAATGTTACTAGCGACCGCCCGCAGCTTCGCTTGCGTAGACTACACATTCCTGTTTTAGGTAATATTAACTTTCGAAATGGTTTATACATACTTTTTGCTGAAATTAATATTGGGTACACCCATTCAAACTTTCAATCTTCATTCTCCCCACTCCTTTAAGAAAACCGATACTCCCATACTTTTCACCTCCCGTTTCCCATCCTTAAAATGTGGAAATCCAAAAACCCTGAAAGACATCATTATTTATTTATGTCAAAATTTTTGTGTTTCTAACTTTAAATAACAAAGACTCAAACAAAGCCCTTCCGTCCCTCCCTCCTTAAATTTGAAATTTCCAAATATTCCTTTCATAAAAAATTGATATGTTATAAAATAAACCACTGTTCCAAATTTCGGCTTCCTATATAGACTTAGTAGTTTCGGCTTTATCTACGTTGATAGATCAGTGAAGACAAACGACAGACAGACACAAAAAGTAGCTGATGTCACTCTTGACAACCTTCTTTCACGTCTGCAAAGTTTCATTAAAATCTGTTGAGCCGTTTTGAAGATTAGCTTGAATAGACACATAGACGTACAGACAAACAGACAGACAAAAAGTAGCGTATGTCACTTTTGACCACTTCATTTCCATATCTGTGAAGTTTCATCAAAATCAGTTTAGCCGTTTTGGAGATTTGCTCAAATGGACAGACAGACAGATAGTATTATTTTATACATATAGCCTATAGCCTTCCTCCATAAATAGACTATTTAACACAAAATGAATTTTTTAATTCGAACCAGTAGTTCCTGAGATTTGCGCGTTCAAACGAACAAACAAACTCTTCAGCTTTATAATATTAGTATAGATTAAAATTATCCACATCAATCTAGTTTTCACGGTTTTCACATCTATTGACACTCCGAGCAATGACGCAGCTGCCAGCGACACGAAACTGAGTAACGCTCTGGCCTAACTCCCCACACTCAGCAGTTAGTAGTGGGGATATAGGGAACGACCGACTTCTCGTGTGAAAGCCGATTGTTCCTTATATTTCCCCCACTTATATTATTTAGCGTGACGCATTTTCGTGTCGTTTTAAGCTCACCCCGTGCCATAAGAAGTTTCATTTCAAAAAAAAAAAATGTCAACTACCATATTGGATACCCTAGTTCACATTTGATAATTACATTTCCCGTAATTCGTATGATTATGATTAGGGGCTCGATGTATCAGTTAATAGATTACTTTCACAACCCAAGATTCAGTTAAGAAGAAATCGTTTTTGAGTATATTTCTGAGCTACTAAAAACTCAACTATGTATTACTGATAAGGCGGGGTAGGGTGATGCCTTAATACTACTTACACAGTGATTGATGACCGGTTGGCCGAGTGGATAGAGACCTTAACTGCGGAGCCAAGGCTTCGATTTCGATCCCCCCCCCCCCCCCCCCCTCCGGACAAATATTTGTATCCATGAACATATTGTCTATTTGTTCCATGTCTAGATGTAAAAGTATCTATACATATGTATGTATATTATAAAGAATATTTAAGTATGTCAGTTGTCTGGTATCTATAACACAAGCTTTGATTTGTTTAGGATTAGATGGCGCTGTGTGCGATGTCCCGGGTATTAGTATTATTTCAGATAAAGGTGCTGTAACAGAATGAGTTCTTATTGCCGTCGCAGAAATAGCTTTTTACCTAGATTGGATCACTCAAATATTTAAAAAAAAATTACCCGACGGTTCATCAATATTGTCGCGTTGCACCAAATCGTTAGTTTCGCCGCTGTCCTCGTTCTCACGAAACAGTATGTGAAGTTGCAGTAGAAGCATGGGTGCGGCTTCACAGAACGCGTGTACCAGACGTAACATACCTGTTCAAATTTCACAGAATGTATGAAACACAATTTTATAACGACAACAGTCCGTTGTAGTCATCGATGTTCATGGGCCAGGGGGTGAATCCCAGAGCGTTTTACTTTATGTCTCATGAGGCCAATATCATTGAAACACATTTTTTTTCTAGCGAAAACCTAACTCTTTACTCTCGAAAGTCATATAAAACATTACAATTTTCGAGAGTAATCATATAAGATCTACGACTTGTCGAAATATAGAATTACATTTGCACTAGAAAAAAAAATGTGTTTCATTGATATTGTTTCATGAGACATAACGTCAAACGCTCTGAGATTCACCCCCCAGTGCCATAGTAAAGACGCTCGAGAAATGAACCCGATTTACGTGTCCTCTTGAGGCGCGCAATTTTTTTTCAGTTTTATTTTTGGAAACCACATTGGATACATACATACAAATAAAGTACACACCTGAGCACAGAATCAACAATGTAACATTTTTGTGCTATATATATATATATATATATATATATATATATATATATATATATATATATTTTAAGGTCATAAGAATAATTTATTTCCAACAAAAAGAAACATAAGCTAACTTGTACAATTCAGATGTATAGTTAAGCATAAACATATAATCAAATTGGATAGATCGCTGATGCCTAAACTAGGATACCCTGTGTTATAGGCAGTCATATCTGCATATATATATATATCAGTGCTCTCCGTTCTTAGGACTAAATCATACTAGTATTCTCGAGTATGAACGGTTGTTAATGTGCGATGGTTGTATGAGTATGTGTGTATTTATATGCTTGGGGGTGTGTGTGTTCATATGTGTCTATGTGCGTACTTATGAATGTGTCTCTACGTATAACTAAAAATATATAAAATTTCATTTAGGATCCGTAGGTATGAAACTATAAAAAGTATCACAATAAGATTGCTGCAAACACGATAATTCATAAACACTCTACCTGACGATAGACAGAAGTTCTTCAGTCTAAGTGTACGTCAAATTTTGTTTTTAACTATACAAACTATAACTATATAACAAAATAAGTATAAACATAAGTTCATACTATGTATGCATTCATAAAAGTATGAATTGACTAGAAGCCCTCTTCTGCGTTTACCGTCTAATCACTCATACTTTAGCTAGCTGATGCAAGATGGCGAGTTTCAGTTCGAGTTTCAGTGCGCGAAGTCCCCACGCGCCGGGTCTTCACCCCCGTGAAATCCCCGCGCGCCGCATTTCAACCCCGCGAAATTGCGTAATGTCACCTCAATACTGTGAAGTGACATAATTTAAACCTCAGAACAAATTTAAACCAAACCCTGCTGTCAAATTACTTTACTCTATGGTTCATTGAATAAAGTAAAAAACAAAAACAAGTATTTTTTTACCTACCTAATAAGAAAATCGGTATTAGAAGTTAAATATAATTAATTAAAAATATAAGAAGATTAGCATATAAAGTTAGAAATATGAAATTAAAATTATAAAAAATTACCTTAAATAAAAAACAGTTAATTTAAAACCTCCCTTCAGGGACCACATTTTTGGTTGGAAAGGCCACCTTTAAACATTGATGGTCATAATACTGGACGTAGTATGCTATTACATAAATAAACACGATCGCACTAACGTGTATCTTTCCAATGATTCGTACTTACGACAGCCAATCGAAAATTGTCTGGTATTCGAAATTTGAATTTATAATTTTAACACATTTCAATTGTTTTTCTTACATGCGTTAATAGGTTAAAAACTAACAGCTCAAAGCAGATGCCGCTACTATTGATTGACTCTAACTAAATTCTGCCGTTTTGCTTGTTTGTGTTTAATAGATTTATTTAAAGACAATAATTAAAATGTAATACTTGTATCGTGATACCAGTGTGGTGGCGAGTCGTGATTCAAATCCCAGGAACGGGCATGTACCTATGAGTTTTTTTCTAACTTAAGTATATAATTATCACTGACTCCGTGCCTCGGAGAGCACGTCAAGCCGCCGTCGGTCCCAATTAAAAATTAAAATCGTTAAAGATCACAAGCCCGCACTGGAGCAGTGTTATGGATTAAGATCCAAGCACCCTCATCCTAAGGGGAGGTCTAAGCCCCTGCAGTGGGGCATAACGGGCTAGTATGGTATAGTACTTACAACACTTATCAGTGTACAAGTTTCTTTCATAATAAACATCCGATTTAAAAAGATTTCTACACAACTTTGACATGTCTTTAATCTTAAAATGTTTCCCTTCTATGAGGTTTTTCTATAGTTTTCTAAGTACGGGTTCTTTTCATTGATATATTATTAAATGGAAGCATCACCATAGTTGCACTTGGTCCGCAAATTTTTGTAAGCTAGTCATCAAATAACTCAATCGTCCTAACAGACCCATATTTCTCGGGGACATAAGCCAAAGCAATTAAAAGATACGGAAATGTACGTACGTTTTGATACTCGCAAAAACTCAGACATCAAAATCTGCAATTCTACACGTATTCGTTGCGTTTGACTGACCGGTTGGCCGAGTGGTTAGAGATCCTAACTGCGGAGCCGAGGGTCGCGGGTTCGATTCCCGTCCGGGACAAATATTTGTGTGCATGAACATGCCTATTTGTTCTGTGTCTGAAAGTATCTATATATGTGTATATTACAAAAAAGTTATAATATTTAAGTATGTACATCAGTTGTATAGTACCCCATAATACATGCATAATACTCTGGGACTAGATGGCGCTGTGTGGGATGTCCGAGATATTATTATTATTACTTAGAATCATGCAATTTGACAAGAAAGAAAATCTCACAACACAAGTAAAGATCCGGAAATCGTTTATGTAGTCAATCACATTTTTATTTGCGATAATTTTTTTATAGCTTTTTCGTGTCAAGTGGTGCTGAGTAGCGATAAAAACATTTTACATTATTTTATGTTATATTATTCTATTTGATTGGCCCTCGTATGTGCATTGACTATTACACAATTAATATTACACAAATTATCTCAAGGGGCAAAAAAATACATGCTGTATTATTTATAAGTTATGCTATATATAATTCACACAGTATTAGAAATCAATTTCCATCAAGTTTTCCTATCATAATCATTTCAGCTGCTGGACGTCCACTGCTGGACAAAGGCCTCCATCCTAGATCTCCACAAGGACCGACCTTGAGCCTCTTGTAACCAACCACATGGAAAGCCATCCCACGTTGACGTCCGGTTCGTCGTCATCGCTCGAGAATTTTTTCCTCAGCAGTTACTGGTTTTGAATTGCTTCTTCAACTTGCTAATTCTGCGAGGCTATATGGGTACACTTTAGTTCTCCTACGGATTCTTCAATATGAATTCTGTTCCGCTATTCATAATTGTAAAAAATACTAAAAATACAAAATAGATTTAATTTTTCGCGATACTTACATAAATCTCTAACTTCATGCTTCACATTCCTCAAGTCGACTGGCACAAACAGTTTGGCGTAGCGCCATAACACGCCAAGTTGTAGACAGTGCAGGAGGATAGGCATCCACACCCTTCTGCCCTCTGTACCCTCACAGACATGGAGGTACCATCGCAGTGACAAAATCTATAATAATAATATGAAATACTTGTGTAAATAGAAAATACCTACAAACACTACTCCAATCTCTTGGAGATAAATCATCAATTCATATATATAATTAACACAATAAAACTGAAGTGTCTGTCTGTGATTTCGAAATACTTTTACATAGAAATATGTACGGTATTCCAGTAAAATATGTGTCCCCGATGTTACAGCCGTATTTCTTTTTGTACGTCATTTCTTTCATTCTATTATTACTATCTATTTACTAACCCAGCACACAACTATCTGTTTTGCTCTTTTCATTATTGTTTTAGCGCCAAAAACGTAGATAAACATATCACCAATCTGTTCGGTAACGGTAACTCACAGAGTGAACATTTAGGTATTGCGTGGTGTGGATATAACGCCGTTGCATGTAATGAAATGGATTTGTACATTTAATGAAATCAATAAAATTAAGTTTTCATCCGAATAAATGAGAAATGCCGTCAAACGTGAGTTCTCCTATTGAACTTTTATATATTTTTTTGGCAGAAGCGAAAAACCACACCATGTACTGACGATCGCTTAGCCTAGTGGGTAGTGACCCTGCCTACGAAGCTGTAGGTCCAGGGTTCGAATCCCAGGTCGGGTCAGTATTTATATGATGAATATTGATACTGGTACCGGGTCATGGTTGTTATATGTATGTGGTGTCTTCGCTTGGTACCCAAAACACAAGCTAATGCTTCGTTTGGGGCCTAGACGTTGTTGTGATGTATACGTTATTATTATTCGACAGACCGTTTGCCGAGTGGTTAGAGACCCCAACTGCGAAACCAAGGGTTGCGGGTTAGATCCCCGCACGGAACAAACATATATGTGCATGAATATGTCTATTTAATCCGTATCTGGGTGTAAAAAGTATATATATATACACGTATATATTATTTAAAAAAAGTATAATTATGTATACCAGTTAACTAGTACCCCACAATACAAGCATAACACTTGCTTACTTTGGGACTAGATGGCGCTGTGCGGAATGCCACAGATATTATTATTATTATGTATAATTAGGGTATTTTATATGTAAGAACATTATAGAAAACTTATCAGTAATTACATTTTTATTACAATTACAGATTTAAGATATGAATATTTTCAAGCGACGGAAACAAATGATTGAAATATGTATTTTTTTTCTATAAATACGTAACTAATATGCAGAATTATAATAAAACTAGACTTGTGTAAATATACAGCGCATATTAAGGTTAAACAACTAGCGCCACCTATTGGCACCTAAGGGCTTGGACGTAGTTATAAAATATTAATTTTAATAAATTATTCCTAGTAGTTTCTATATATTTTTCGTCATTGGCGATATCTTCTAAATTTATAATTAAAATAAAAATATTTGAGACGTAATATATACGGACAATTTTTTATCACTGCGCATAAAAATGTATTTCGTAATTTAGTGAAAATAAAAAATATAAATTCACTTATTTATCTATTTATTCAAAAATTAAACAACTACAATTGATTAAACGTATCCATAAAAATGCCGCGAGTCGTATCACCCTACTCGCACTGCAGAGAGCCGCCGTACCCCTGCGCGCCCATTCCCCGCAATCATCCTGTGCGGTATATGTCCACGTTTTAAGATTAATTATATCGGACAGGTTAAAAAAATAATGAAAAACAAAAGTTCGATTTTTTTAGGGAATTTGTTCTATTCGTTAATGAATAATATAAAAACTTATGCCCAGTGATAAAAAAATTACCCTATAGAATCCACCAACACCATCCGATGGGCCCTTAAAGAACTAACGTCGCGTTTGAATATAATTAAAAAAAAATTGTTCCCGGTAGCAGTGAAAACTCTTCAAAATGATAGTTCAATCATGGGGTTTTAATGAAATATTAAGAGGAATGTATACTGACCAATTTTCATACAAACAGTATTAATGGTTGCACCCCATTAAACGTTAACCGATTGGCGCAAAAAAAATTATATGGTATTCAGATCAACAAAAACGAGGTCTATATGTTTTTAATTTTTTAAATATTTTGATACATTATAAGAAAATAAAAACTTGATTCGCGGATTTTTTTTTCCAAATTCTTTAATTGTTTACATGTTCAACATGAAACTATTGCACTGTCAAATATTTAAATGTAGTTTAAAAAATTTGCCGTTTGTACGGAAATTTACCAGTACACTTTCTTAAAAGAGATATGGCGTACAGACAAAAACACGTTGGAAAAATAATATACAGAGATTTACACACAAAACGGTGTGGCTAAAACTTCAAATTACACCTAAAAGATGACGTCATGTTAATTAATTCTCACCTGTGATATTATCAAAGAAGTGACTACTATAGATATAGTAGCAGCGAATGTCCCTTTAAAACCGCGTTCCAGTAACGCGTAGCCCATCACTACATCGAAAACCACGTCGCAAAAATACCCCGCCAAAGATATCACGTTGAAAAGTACATCGCATAGTGGTAGAAATTCTGCCATATTGCGTCACATCCCTCTGCCATCACGTGTGGGACCGCATAACATTATAATCTGCAAAAGGAAGAAAACGAGTGTTTGCAAGAAGGGAAACTTCAATAGGTTATACATACTTTTTGTGTATGTTAATCACACTCAACATTCATGCATATAACAAATAATCATAACCGTAGCAGTAAACGAATTGTACCGAGTCGGACCTAGTTGGACCAATCAACCAAGCACTGAGGCAATGTAGTAAATTAATCTACAAGTACTATAATTTCGAGGGGAGGCCTAAGCCCCCGCAGTGGGGCATAATGGGCTAATATGATATGGAACTGAGCTGCACAGAGTTAGAGCTGATTGGACCACCAACATTTTAAGTCGTCATTATAGTTGCGATAAAAGGAGTTGTACTTTTTATGAACTGGCAACTTAGAATGAATATCATGTCAATTATTTCCAAAAAAACATTTAGGTTTTAAACATTTGATTAAAATGTATGTGACGCTAGCACAAACGTACTAACTTCAGTATGATTTCTGAACTAACCAAACTAAGTATAAAACCCAAAGGCGTTGCACATTTGCAACATCCTTGTTTTTTTTTTAAATTTTTTTTTTTAATCTGGTTGTTTCTGAAATCATATTGAAGTTAGTGCACTCGGCGTTGTAAAACGAGCAGAGAAGTTAGCGAGGTCCGAATCTCTTTGTCCCTTTTTTTAGGGTGACAGTTATTTTCATTTTACTTTTGCCATTTAAATATTCTGCTCGTAAAATTAATACAATAAAAAAGCTTGAAATATTCAACAAACAAAAAAAAACAGTATGGGTCGCGGAACCTTCGACAGAAGTGAAACTTCAAAGAAAATCCTCGTTTTTTCAAAATCTAACTAAACTGTTTGACCTTAAAGTATCGATCTCTACTTTGAGGTCAAACGGTTTCTTAGTTTTCTTCTTAAGGCGCATAAGTTTTTTTTTAAATCAAAAATTAGTATTAACGAAATATATTACGTTCTAGACAAGCTTTCGGAACAACAAACTTTGATTTCCAATTCCAGTTTTTGAGAAAAAATTATAAAAGTACGCTACTGTCAAATTAATTTACTCTATGCGAGAAATGGTCCGAAAATGACACTCCATATGCTTTGGTAGAGGTAGAATTTGAAAAGTCTTTTCTTAGTAGATTAAATCAGAAAAGAAATTTAGTCCGAATTTCGTGTGACTTAATTCAGCGATCATTAAAAATGACGGAATTCCCATAAAACTATATTTTACACCCTATCACTGGTTAATTTTTTATAAATCCTGAAACACATATTTTAATAACACAAAAAAATATTTACAAGTTACAGTCTCTTTCAGAGAATCGTATTTCAGAAATCGTAACGGCTTATTTTGACGATTTCTTCAAATGCCAGGTGTAAGCGTCATAAAATAACGGATGAAAACAAAACGGAACGCGCCTTGGCGTATTTGACACTAGAAAGTTGACGTTGGATCACGTTTGACGTTTTATTTATTGAACGTTTGATTGTATTGGTTTACATCACAAGCTTGTTTGCACTTGTGTTTCTGAAATATAGATAGCAATAATTAAATATAGTACAATTTATTCACTA
Organism: Luffia ferchaultella; assembly: GCA_949709985.1. Classification (NCBI taxonomy): domain Eukaryota; kingdom Metazoa; phylum Arthropoda; class Insecta; order Lepidoptera; family Psychidae; genus Luffia; species Luffia ferchaultella. The sequence continues at coordinate 16,472,678 of OX453261.1, forward strand.
AATAACCAAAATGTTAAATAATTATAACGACGGTAAGGATTCGTCCAGAGCGGCTTGTAAAAAGTGCGGTTATGCCGGACACTTGACTTACCAATGTAGGAATTTTATCAAAGTAAGTCATACTGAGTTCTACTTTACATTAATAATATCCCTAATAAGTCTAATGTACACAAATCGTACTTGTCTCAATTTACAAAAGTATATGTATTATTTTCATGTCTGTCGTACTGCATAAGTGACAATAAACATGTCTTCTTTTATAAATAGCCAATTGTAATCTCTGTGTATAATTTGGGGAATATTTAATTTAAACTTTATTATTTCTAGGTAGATCCAAATAAAGAAATTGTATTAGATGTGAGCAGTACAAGCACTGATAGTGAGGACGAGTATGTGACACCATTACAAAATCTTCGAGAAGCTGAACTGAAACAAAAACTCCAAGAAAAGCTAAAGAAAGCAAAAAAGATAAAGAAAAGTAAAAAGAGGAAGAGGACTACTTCTAGGTAGTGTATAAAATAAACGCTGTCACATATTTTACCATTTTAATTTGTTCCAGATATAGGTAGATTTGGTGCATGCGTCTACTCAGTTTCTGATTTTTTATTAAATTATGATAATTATGGCCTATTTTAGTGTTTATCAATGAAAATGCAGTTTATTCAGTTTTATTAGACAGAAATCATGCTTTCCAACAGTCAAAGTACCAAAATGTGTACATTTTGGGTACAGTTACAATAAAATTTTATGGCTGATGCGAACATAGACACAAGTCGCGTCACAGCAACCAGTTTAGGTGTAGCGGGACGCAGTGGAGCGAGGGGTATACGGCTGTTACTGCGCAAGCACATTTATAGCGTTGTATTCCGATCCGCCATAAAGTTTGACGCAAACTGTACACTTACTTCAGTCAGTCAATATTTCAAAGAAGGGTACAACTATGCTGTCTACAAGAAAGTTGTCACACTTAAAATAATATTGCTAGGCTATGAATCAATTCTTGCTTTATATCATAATATGTATATCAAAACTTTTATTTATGAAATAATGTCCAAGTATGAACAAATATGTATATGTGTTATTTAAATTTAATAAGCAATTCATTTTTAGTTCAATGGAAACTTCCAGTGCGGCAGAAAGCAGCAGTTCAGAAAAAGATGAAAAGAAAAAGAAGAGCAAAAAGAAAAAGGCAAAGAAGAAGAAGTCTCATAAACACAAAAAAAGCAAGAAGTAGTAATAAAACTATAACAATATAGTGTTCGCATATTAGTAATATTTATTTGTAAGTAGCTTTAAATCCCGGATGAGCTCACCACTCAAACTTCAAGTTGCTGCTATATCTTTTGAAATGTGTTTTGTGTTTTTGATATTTGCCTATCTACTAAAATCTTAATACATTGATTTTTATTGCTTTTAATTTTTCATATAAACAATTTTGGCACTTTGTCCGCATAGTATAAATTAATACTATGAATAGGTGTATAAGTTATACCATGGTAATTCCGAAGAAAGAACAGTTCCTAGTAATGAGGCGCGTTTTGCTCATAATTTGTGCTATGTATTGATTTAAATATTGTTAATAGTAAAAATCAAAATATTGGTAAAGAAACCATAGTAGATTGTTCACCAAGGGAAGAAAGTAACCGATTACTGCTGAATGTGCCTTTGAGCTTAAACACACGAAGTGGGAATCGCACTTTCTCCAAAGTGATACATACTACTTTATACTACACCCACAAGGAAAAATAAATAAATAAAATGTTTCTGAATTAAAGTTGATATTTAAATTACTATAATTGTTAAAACTTCATCATCATCAGCACATTTTTACCCCACTGCAGGGGCTTAGGCCTCCCCCAGGGTGAGGAGGGGGGCTTGGAGCTTAAGTCCACCACGCTGCTCCACTGCGGGTTGGGAACTGTAACGACCGCCATCTATTGACAGCGTCCGGGACCGACTGCTTAACGTGCCCTCCGAATCACGGTGTCAGTGATATTGTGTTCTTAAGTCAGAAAAACTCATTGGTACACGCCCGGATTCGAACCATGGCCCTATGGGGTCTTATAAATTTGAGACAGGTTCGTTGCGCTCTGGGCTATCACGATACTACGACACATTAGAACTTACAGTAATGCTTTTACCCGGCTCCAATAAGTTGTCAATAACAACTTGAACAGCTTTTAATTCTATTGGAATCAACAAATCGTCACTATCGTTTCTTAAGGACATTTTTTAGAAAAATATTACGTAAATTAAGCAATTTATATACCACTAAAAGAAATCTGCTCCCTTTTTTTATATAGTTAGATGCAGTTTGATGGCTCTGACGTCAATTTTTTTTAAATTTTTATTCAGAATAAGAATTAAGTGGCCAGTACCGTTTTGCGTCTTCATATAAAAGATTTGTATTTTAAATTAGAAAAGATAGCGAGACTAATGGATTTTCATACAATATTCCTCCCACCATTAGCAGGAGTAATGGCTTTCCATACGTTTTTCTCTTTCACAGGAATAAAGCAGGACTTTCCGCCTCCTTATTTAAATATTAGAGTGCTTTCCGAGCAGGTGTATAATAATATTTATATTACAGTATTTATACTTCTGTCAAAACCAAAATCACAATCAGTGCAATTATTCAAACTTTTGGTAAATGTTATAATAATTTCATTTTCTGTCAAACTGTCCATTCAATATTAACCGAATTATAATAATTTCATTTTCTGTCAAACTGTCGATTCGATATTAACTGAATCGCTGCATGAACCTGTCCTTCTTTTTACGTGGCAATCATTTTTATTGCATTATGAAATGTCAAATTATATGGTACTTGATAAACTTGTAAACAGGAATGCATTCTCTACTTTGGAATGGTATTGATTCATATTTCCTAATTCTAAAAATGTATTTAAAATATCATTTGACTGGAGGTTAACATTTTCTCATATAAAAATTGTCCGTTTTCACTCCATAGAGATATTTAGAAAAAGAAACCTCTATGCGATATGTCAAGATTTTAGATTCGGCAATTTAGACTGTGCATTGATTGTTAGTCTTCAGCAGTTTTTTTGTACCTATTGTTTTATTTATTGCATTACATATATATTTAATACACTTCATTCATTGAAAATGGATGTATCGACATCTATGACTAATAGTTATTACTGAATAATAATACATTTAAAATTATTTCATAAATTTTATTCATCAACTCCTAAATTCAAAAACACCATATTCTAATAGATAATTTTAATGTTGGTTGTTCATAATACAATGTAAAAAATCCATATGTTCACTATGATATCACTACAATATTACCCAAGGTTTTGCGTTTTTTTACAACGGTGACACTCAACTATGACATAATTTTTTGAATCTCATCTGAAAAAGCTCTCATTGCAGACTGCTATTTATTGTAATGAAATTGTTGCTATTTGAATGAAAACTACATGTAAAATAATTTGTGACATTAATGATTCACTGTTACTCTTTAAACTGTATTAAAAATGGACTATTATTCCAAAAACATTATGTAATTAAAATTGTACTCCACCGTGACAGTGCTGTGTGACCTATCACAGTGATCTGGTAACAATTAATTTGTAATATCTTATATACAATTAAAAGTGAATTAAATGAACATAATTTAACTGATTAATATTATGAGACTTTAGCATGACTTATGCTATGTTTCATATGCATTCAATAACAGCCATGTATGCCACTACCGCGAACGCTACAAAAGTTTGTTTCTTGTGCTCTTATCTGTTACAAATTATTAATTCACTAACAAAGGAACTAACACGTAATGAAGGGGTACGTGGACAAAGGTGTTAGATAACAAAAAGTTCAAAATTAGTTATGAATGTTTTTATGTTGCTCCTACCACATTTGCAAGCCTGAAATGTATGCATTTTTGTCAATGAATACCTTTGCTATAAGTCTTTATTTTTGACACGAATCAAAGTTTGCACAGTTGATTTATGATCATTTAAAATCTGCTTCCATGCAAAAAGTCAATTTATTTTGTTTTCTCAGATAACACCTTTGTCCACTCACCCCTTCAATTGTGTCTAGAACGGTATTAAATATCAAATGTCAAAACTACCTTAAGAAACGTCAAAACTCAAAATGAACACGTAATATAACATTTACAAACGCCCAAAACAATGCGTCTGAAACGCATGACACTGACAGCTAAATTACCACACATGAACGATTTTGGTGATATTTTTATGTCTGAAATGCAAAAAACTGGCAAAAGTGTCATTTGTGGCTGTCATTTGATGCGAATGTAATGCACTCTTAGTAAAGTATTTGTTATGGGACATGAGAATATTAGAAAAAATATGACATGTCAAATATTTATTATTACTTAATGTTATATTTTTTTATTTGTGATGAATTTTAATATACATTATGTAATAACTATCAAGCATCAAGTAGACAAATAGACTATTACGTTCCCATCCAGATATCTAAAAATTATTGTACTGAATAAAGATGTATGAATACACATAATAAGTATTTATATAAGTTTTACATTAACTATTTTAATAAAATTTAATTTTCTAAACGATGTGTTATTTATTTAAAAAGATTTTTATTTTGATTAATATAGAATTAAATACATGGACTTTAATTATTTTTATTGTATTAGGTATATGAATGGCTTCAAATCTGACCTATATATACTAAGTGTACCCTTCAAGTACAAAGTCGATAGTCAGGTAGATAGTCAGTTTGAATGCGTACGGTACATAATAGAACTAGTGTAATGGACGGGTGTGAAGGTGCTTGCACGGGTGTCAGCCAACGGTCAAGGTTAGCTGTATAGTGTACAAACTGGAAATATATACACACCACTAAACTAGTGTTAGGTGGTTAATGGTACAATGAAACGAAACTAGTATGACTTGGATCCAACTGCATTGTCAGGCTATTGAGTATCAAAATGCAAAGAGTAGAGCTTTACAATGTTGCCTGACAAAAAGTTTAAAAAAATATTAATTGGGCTTATAGGGAAGAGAAGTAGAAATCTCTCATAGTAAATTTTTTTTAATGAGAAAATGTGAAAAATAGGGTTTCTAGGTTGCTTGTTGCTCTGCTCCGCTTAATTCTTTGGATTATCCCAAGAAAATCTTGATCCAACATTTTTTTTAAACGAACTATCAACCTATATTAGCCGAATTTCAAATTGATCATTGTTATGAACACAATTATCATCAGGCAGCGTTAGAAAGCCGATCGAAGTTAAGTGGAAACTAGGGTGACCTATTTGGATCCAAATGCAGTGTCCGGCCAGAGATATTAAAATGCAAAGAGAGGTAAAGTGGAATTTAGTACAACATGCTTGGATCCAACTACACTGTCAGGCCATAGTGATATCAAAATGTAGAGAGAGGCAACATGTAAACTAGTTGCTTGGATTTAACCATATATTAAGTTCATAGTGATATCAAAATGTAATCTGAGGTAACATATAGACTAGTATGAGCTTCTTGGATCCAACCGCATTGTTAGGATATAGGTATCAAAATTTAAAGTGAGGCAACGTATAAACTAGTATGAACTGCTTGGATCCAACTGCATTTTCAAGTCATAAAGATGTTAAAATGCAAAGAAAGGTAACACGTAAATTAGTATGACCTGCTTAGATTCAAGCACACCGTAAGGCCATAGTGATATCAAAATGTAAAGTGTACAACTACTTGTCAATACTTTGGTGGGATGGGCGGGACACATTACAACGCTCCGTTATCTTACCTTTACATGTAGTGATATTTTGATAATCTTTATAAATCTATAATCTATTTGCCAGTAAAATTTCAGCTTGATCTATTGTCTATATCTAATGTCTACTGACTGAAAATTTAATGAGGGATAAACATATAATTTTGAATATTTTGATTTACTAAGAGTAAATGCGAAATTTTTTGATAACTTTAGAAATAACGCATACAAACCTGGTTGCTTTTTTCGTCAGTATTTAGCTAAGTTGGTGGTTTATAGAAAGAAAATGACAATAATAAATTGAAGAAATCTGTTTAAAAATAAATTTACTAAAGAATTTAGCATATTTTACATTTATCCCTCGTATCTCCAACACATTCTTACTTTAATCAAGATATTTATTAAACAAAAGTTATGTATCTCAAACTTACGTGATAGGAATTCCTAATTTTTCTTCTGTGATTTCCTACCTAAACGTTTTAGTTTATAAATACACTTCAGTTTTCAATAACACGATAAAAATACCACTTTTTAACTAAGATAAAGTAATATATTAATATATTTACGCTTACCAACAATATTCATATCAAAAAGCTTAAAACTTAATTTGGTTATAATAATATAAAGTACAATTAAATTCTCACGTCAACTTAGTCGATTGTGTCGCCATCTAGTAAATGTTATGTAAACTATTAGAAAGCTCATCGATCAAGTTACGATTAAGTTGCGTTCAATATGTAACGGAAAGAAATTCCTGAAATACGTAGGTATATTATTGTCCTAAAAGGATGGATTTTAATTAATGTATGTAAATAAACTTACAACTGTGTTCCAAGGGGTAGGCAGGGATTATAGATTAAATCAATCAATCAAAAAAATGAATATATGTAAATTAAAAACTAAAATTTTCGCGTGGTATAGTTCCAATCAAACTTTATGGCGGATCGGAATACAACGCTATATGCGTCCCGCTACACCTAAAACTGGTTACTGCGACGCGACTTGTGCCTATGTTCACATCCGCCATAAGGTTTGATTGGAACTTGTACCAAGGTACAAGGTTGCCTCGATACAGGCTTGCCTAGTGCTTAACCAGTGGATACTTTTTAATTATTGTATAATATAAGTCTACAACCACTGAATTCTAGTACCAAACTGTTCTGAAATTCCAATATTATGTAGTGTACGTGTTCGTAGTATATAATAAAGATTTTTTTTATTATTACCAACCAAGTACAAAGTGGTAACAGGTCCACTAAAGTAAAATCCGCTAAAGGGACCCGTTTAATTCGTGTCAGGGTCCACTGGTTCTCAATATGCCATTTCGCTTTTGAGGACTAGACGTGACGATGGTGTCGAAGTTGCAGTACCTACCTAAGTAGCTGCTGAAAAGACTCGGAGATGTACAGTAGCTGTTGAAAAGAGATGGGAGTTAGTAAATTTTAACCTTTTTCTACAGTTACTGCAAAGAACTCGAGTCTTTTATAAAGCTATAGCTAATAAATTGACAAAGGCTGCCAAAATGCTTAAATTGAGTTTTTTAAGTAACTTTAGACATCTTTGTAGAACCAGTGACTGTATACCTCAGGATTTCCAGAGCTTTTGTGCTTGTTGGAATGGGGAGTAAGTGATTCGAGGACTTCGAGGGTTCACACAAAACCGGATGTACCTACTACAGGCTTTTGTACCTACTTAGCATCGTTACTTCGAAACGATCGAAAACGCTAGCAAAACGTCACAGTAATTGGATTATTATTATTATTGTTTTAAACAATCATTATGTTAAATTAGTCATGAAATGTAATTTCAAAACTTTGTTTTTTTTTTCAGTAGGTACAAATTTTACAAATGGTTACACAAAATTCTACTGCCCAACGAATATTCTAAAACATCAAGGGGCGTATATTTGGTCTGCAACGTATATTATGGATGACCTCAATAATTAAAAATGAGGAATATGAAGAGGAGAAAATATGCGTCAGCGGAATTTATGGTTCTTGTAACGTAATTATGATGACGCGTAGTCTTTTTTTTCGGTTTCCTCGTGTTTATGATGCTGTCATGATAACCATCATAATATAAGATCTGAATTTACTATAAGTATTACTTTCTCAGTGTGGCATAATTTTTTGATTGTGTTGGCTTTCAAAGCTTTTTGTCATTGAAAATGACTATCAAATCCATTTCACGAGAGACGCATTTTTGGCCATAACTCCGAGGGTACGGGGTTTAGCTAAAACGTTAAGGTTTTAAAAGATTAAGAATTCAGTTGCGCATCGTATGACACCAAAATTTTGGAAATCGGTCCAGTAGTTTTTGAAAAAAAATGAAAAATGTAAAAAAATCGGGATTTTTACGGATATTTTTTTTACTAAATCCAAAATATTTCGAGAACGGAGACCGATATCGAAATTTAAAAAAAAAATTATTTTGGCCATCAACGTAGCTACGATTTGAGACTAAGTTTTTGGAAATCGGTTGGTAATTGTAAGAGAAACTATTTCCGAAAGACGAGATTTTTTGGTCGATCGCCGGTGTTTGCGGATATAAATTACTATATTTCAGAAGGTATTTGTCGGATCGCTTTGAAGTGTTATAGAAAAGGTTAGAAGGCGTCGGTAGCTATAGTTTGAGACCAAAATTTTGGAAATCGGTTGGAAATCGAACAAGAAATTTGACATCACTTGTTAGATTTTATGGACGATCGGGGACTTGTTAACATTATGGTCATCGCCTTTCGGCCTGTATTCGGTTGAATGCTTCACTATCGAGTTCAAAACGTTTAAGGATATCAGAGGCTGCAGTTTAAAACCTAAATGTTTCAAATATGTTGAACAAACGAAAATATTTTTTTTCGTTGATTTATTTCTGAGTTTAGAGTTGAAAAGAATAGTGCCACGTTTTCGTGGCAAAAAAATAAAATAATCTGTGAAAATCGGATTTGAGTAGGTTCAATTTCAATGAAACCGATGGTTGCGGGGACTGCAAGATCTGTGGATTTTTCAAAATGATATGTGATTAATAATAATAATAACGTACACATGACAACAACGTCTAGGCCCCAAACTAAGCATTAGCTTGTGTTTTGGGTACCAAGCGAAGACGCCACATACATTTAACCCTTTGTCTTCATAGAGACCGATATCGGTCGCTAATTACTTCCTACGCTTCGCCTTCCCTGCGACCGCATTCGACCGCTAACCGCCCGCTTAATACCGCACCAAGAAAATATTTTTTTCTCTTTCTTATACATAAGTACGTAAAACGAAATAAAAACTAGAGAAAGACAAAATATCATAGAATTTAAAAATCACTGCTAACGGTTTTGTCGCAGACGCTACAATTGAAAAAAATATTCGTTTATTGTTCATGGGTTTAGTGTCATTCCAAGAGTGAATCAGTGAGCGAACAATCATTACAGTTTTTTTACAATAAATCTTCCTTTGTCAGAAAAAATCAAATAACATTATAGTTAGCATTTTTACTAAGCTTTCTATTGGTATTATTTATTTTTAGATAAACTTTTAATATACGCATAATAACCTTGGAATGATCTTTTGGTCGCAAATTTTAAGCCCATAAAATTCATACGTGTTTTTTTATTAGATAGGGGAGATTTAAAACAAAAAATAGTTTGCAACTAAAAAGACAGTTTACTTAAGATTACATTACATATTTTCAAAAATAAACTTCAGTACAAAAAAAAAATTATATCATTTTATTTCTCGAGGTGATCATTCTGTCATAAGAGCTTGGTAGGCGAAGGATTGTTTTGAAAAATATGTAATAAGACGAAGGGTTAACATCCAAGACCCGGTACCAGTATTGATATTTATCATATAAATACTGACCCGACCTAAAATTCGATCCCGGGACCTCCAGCTTCGCAGGCAGGGTCGCTACCCACTAGGCTGACTGGATATGAGACTGACCGGTTGGTCGAGTGGTTAGAGACCCTAACTGCGGAGCCGAGGGTTGCGGGTTCGATTCCCGCCCGGGACAAATATTTGTGTGCATGAACATGTCTATTTGTTCCGTGTCTGAGTGTAAAAGTATCTATACATGTATGTAGTATAAAAAAAAAGAAGAATATTTAAGTATGTATATCAGCTGTCTAGTACCCCATAATACAAGCATAATACTTGCTTACTTTGGGACTAGATGGCGCTATGTGGGATGTCCCGGATATTATTATTATTATTATGTATGGTATGGAGTATAGAGTCGATTTTTGTTGCGATGAATATGTTAACTCACTACACAAGGAATAATCGAGAAGAAACCTCTAAAACCGAAAAAAAATCGCTACCTATATGCATACCTACAGTTCCTACAGCCATCTGATTGTGGAATCCTATACTGCGCTTGGTGCGATTCACACTTGGCCGGATTTTCTGTTCCCCTTCTTCCACTTCCACCAGCCCATTATGCCCCACTGCAGGGGCTTAGGCCTCCCCAGAGTGAGGGGAATTGGAGCTTAATCAACCACGCTGCTCCAGTGCGGGTTGGTGAATTTTAACGACTACCGTTCTACACTTGACCTTATTACCTAATCCCACTGATGCTTCGTAAAGTTCACCAGTTCATTAAACGTTGTGGTGTTTTCGAGAAAATTCTTATCATAATAACCTATACGTGGCTTGTTTTTCGCGGACTTTTCGGAACTTAACTAGAGATGGAACGCGCCCATAACATCGATGATATGTAAATATAAACACGTAAATATTTAATAGGTGTCGTTGGGGAGAGAATATTTTCTATGGACGTTTATTGTATGGAGACCACTTACAAAAACACTTATTGAGAACACATGAAATAAAAATCGTTGTACTTAACTGAAAATAATTGTTAGAAATATCAAGGTATATTGGTACCACACTGCCGCAGTAAATATATTGTTATAATTTTCACATTTTTCAGTTATGTGGCAATAAATGGATACAGATAACAAATTGTCATTAATACATACTTTAATTTCTCTTTAATTTAAAGGTTTAGTAGGAGGAGTAAGAATATGGCGCGAAAGAATACGAAAGCTATATAGCTTACGCAGACGATGTAGTGATGCTGGCTGAGCGTGTAAAGAATCAATGGAAGAAATGTTGAAAAGGATGAAGAAATACACAAAAAGGAAAAAATTAGAGTTAAACGCAGAGAAGTCAAAGATGATGGTATTTAAGGAGGGCAGAAAGAAAAAAGAAAAGAACGGATGGCAATGGGGAAAGGAGAAGATAGAAGAGGTGGAAGAGTTCAAGCGTTTAGGATTTGTAGTAAAGAGAAACGGAAGAATGGACGCACAAGATAAATAACAATGTAGGAAAGCAAATAGAGTATTAAACCAGGTACGGGGAATCGGGGTAGGAGTTTTAAAGATGATTTTGAGAGGAGGATGTTGCTTTTTGACTATTTGGTAGCAGGAATGATGTCTCTGTACCGTATAGAGACATTTTTAAGAAAAAATTATCATTTTAACTTTTATTAAGTTTTAATGTTTGGGTTTTCTTTTCGGATGATACAGTATTAGCATAAGCAAATAGGAATTAGAATTATATGTGATAAACAAACAAATGGACGGACGGAGAGACGGACGGGCGTACATGTAAGCAAGTGAGAGCTAGAATAGGTAAATATTGCAATTTTAAATTTCCTTTTGACCTATCCTGGAACGAATCCCAACGTTTCAGGAAGAAACCCGAAATTCCAAGTTATGATAAATGTTCTATTGTTTCAAATCAAAATATGAAAACTAGTCTTTCTAATAAAAATGTATCTTAACCATAAATTGTAACAGGTTATTTGTTGTGGCCAAATTGTTTGCTTATCTGCTCACAGAAGCGTGAGTGTAGAGTCTTCCGGCGGATTTTGCTATATGACCCAATATCTTTATTGGCTACAAAGCGAAATTCTATCAATATTGTTTATTTTAGAAACATTTTAAATTATTCTCAAGCTATCTACATCTAAAATTGTGGTTTGATTAAATTGCAGCTTTTTAAAATGTATCCTTGCAATACGATGTCAACAAAAATTACAGGCCAGCTTTTACATACTTGTGTGTATGACTCAACAGACCACATACTCCTGCTACGGCATACTAACCGTAGGTACAAACCGTATCTGTATGCGTGAATTATAACCGAATAGTAGGTGATATAATTATCTAAGTACGTTTATTGATGCTTACCACGCGTACTCTATCCCGGCATTATAATAATCAAAAGTTTACAGTTGAAATATTTGAATCAAGATATGGGAATCGATAACATAGCTACAGATTACTTAGTTGTTCATTAAAATAAACTGAAATATTATAACGATGAAGTGAGATGAAAATATTAAAAGTAGATGAGCTTATTTAGAAAAATATTAACAAATATAATTCCATTAGTTACCTAATCCTATACACATTGTGACAAGTATACATTAAATCAGCAGCATTTATTGTTTTCAGCATTCATGTCAACTGACAGAAAAGTTAGAAGTTAAGTTAAAAAGGTAAAAGTTAAGTCTAACGTTCCTTAGAGCTGTAAAAAAATTCACAGATCTTGCAGTCCCCGCATCCATCGGTTTCATTGAAAATGAATCTACCCAAATCCGATTTTCACAGATTATTTTATTTTTTTGCCACGAAATCATGGCACTATTATTTTCAACTCTAAACTCAGAAATAAATCAACGAAAAAAATATTTTCGTTTGTTCAACATATTTGAAACATTTAGGTTTTAAACTGCAGCCTCTGATATCCTTAAACGTTTTGAACTCGATAATGAAGCATTCGAACGAATACAGGCTGAAAGGCGATGACCGTAATGTTTACAAGTTCCTGATCGTCCATAAAATCTAACATGTGATGTCAAATTTCTTGTTCGATTTCCAACCGATTTTCAAAATTTTGGACTCAAACTGTAGCTACCGACGCCTTCTAACCTTTCTTGTAACATTTCAAAGCGATCCGACGAATACCTTCTGAAATATAGTAACTTATATCCGCATGCACCAGCGATCGACCAAAAAATCTCATTTTTCGGAAATAGTTTCTTTTACAATTACCAACCGATTTCCAAAAACTTAGTCTCAAATCGTAGCTACGTTGATGGCCAAGATAATTTTTTTTTTTAAATTTCGATATCGGTCTCCGTTCTCGAAATATTTTGGATTTAGTAAAAAAAATATCCGTAAAAATCCCGATTTTTTTACATTTTTCATTTTTTTTCAAAAACTACTGGACCGATTTCCAAAATTTTGGTGTCATACGATGCGCAACTGAATTCTTAATCTTTTAAAACCTTAACGTTTTAGCTAAACCCCATACCCTCGGAGTTATGGCCAAAAATGCGTCTCCCGTGAAATGGATTTGATAGTCATTTTCAATGACAATATCTCCCGAGTAAAATACTTTTTTCAAGAACTTCTAAGTTCCATAGTCTTCAAACGATTGTAAAGCCTATTTTTATATTTTCTTGATTAATATTAATACGTGAAAGAAAAGCTACCAATCCCTTTTTAACATTGAGATTCGAATTAGTGTGAGATTCGGCATAGTTAATTTGGAGTAAAAGTACAGAAAACTAAAATCTATAGAAAGGATGAGTTTTTGAGATGGGACTGTGTAGTCAAATCCTAAACTATGAGAAATGGCGAAAAGTGTTCAAAGGAATCATGACCTCGATTTTTCAGAAAACGAACACTGCATATTAACATTTTTGAAAAAATCTGTTACTTTATCGGTTTAGATCCTTTTTTGAGCATAGGTAGGTACAACACGCACGGAGGAATGTGTTATTCGGCATAGTTACACAGTATATGTGGAGTAGGTAGGATTGCAGAAAGCTAAAATCGGTATACTATAGGTACTTAATCATATTATAATATGTATTACAAATACTGTCAACCAAGTGGTGGTTTCAAAAAAGTGAGTACGGTCGAATTTCGACCACTGGCGACCACCATGCGACCACTAGTAAATATAAAATATGATACTTGGCTGATTTTCGGGTGGGCGTAACCGCAAGTGCGGTCCACAACCTTTGTGTCATTGCCATGCCAACGTCTTCGTCGTCATGGAAACATATTGTTTAATATTAAACCATTTTCAGAATTTCCGTCTACTAAAATAGTAATTTGGATTTGATTTTTTGTTGGTACTTAATAACGTAATTTTACAATAAACGCATCCAACAAACATCATTGGTGAATTGAAGTTGTGGTGGGGAAAAGGAAGGTATTTATTACCTACATGAAAACATAAATAATATTCTGGTATAAAATATTTAAACACAGATATTTAAACACAGATATTTAAACACAGATATTTAAACACAGATATTTAAACACAGATATTTAAACACAGATATTTAAACACGGATATTTAAACACAGATATTTAAACACAGATATTTATTAAAATTTAAAATAAACAATAAGGACTAGGGTTGGGGCTGTACTTTTAAGTTAAAACCTGTATTAGGAGAGACCCGCTCTTCCTGCAGATCATAATTTACAGTAAATTTTACAAACTGAAATTAAGCTATTAATAATTATAACAAAACAAAATACACGGAAAAAGATAAATATTTGTCTAGTCCTTCCTCAGGTCACCGACTTATGTGCCTCAGGCTGAGTCTTTTGTTGGGTGCGCTATGGGTACAATTAAAGGTATTCTAGGGTCATCTATATACCTAAAACTTACATAGAGATATCGCGACACGACTATGCAATGTGAGCAAAATATATATACATACTAGGTAGTGCTAGTTACATACTAAATACACTAGGTAGTAGGTACCTTACATATTTGACTTTGACATAGGTCTCACCACCATAGAGGATCGAGTAGTTTAGAGGTGCCAAGTGACTGTTTTTGTTCGGACACATGTGTCCCAAGAATCTCACACAACGACTATAAGCAAAAATATTACGTATAAATAAATAGTTTTGTCTCAGATTTATATCATTTTAGAAAGAGGATAAGTCGTTCATCCCTTTCACTTGCATCTTTGGTATGATTTGATATCACATTTTAGAGTTAAGGTTATGAGATCTTACTACATGTTAACTCTAACCTACAATGCTCTGTGGGTAGCACTGTGAAGTAGAATGTATGTAGTGTGTTTAATGTGAAAATTCGAACCCAAAAAATAATCACATTTCATGTGTAATTTAGCATAATTTTTAAATCAATGACTTCCCTCGGAATGAGAGTGCTTGGTGCTTAATCCACCACGCTGCTTCAGTGCGGGTTGGTGGATTTTATCCAGTGCCATTTGATGATGACAACCAGGACCGACGGCTTAACGTGCTCTCCGAGGCTCGTAGTCAGTGATAATTATATACCTACTTAAGTCAGAAAACACTCATTTGTTCCCTGTTCCTGGGATTAGAACTACGTCGTCCTATACAAGAAGCGGGGTTGCCACCGCTCGGCAACCTCGATACATTGATATTATGGTCTGTCTAATCTCTGAGCATTTTGCTTGCCTATTGGATCGTTTCGAAGCACGAGTCGCTCCACCTTGGTGATTCTGCTATCTTGAAATAGAGTCTATTGCGAATATCGGTAAAATAATATTTAAACTGACTTCAGATGGTGAAACCCTTGTCACAAGAAGACTTCGCGGCCATGGAACAGCAGTTGAAGAACAACGTACTAGAAGATCGCAAATACTGGAGAGTGAATGATGTCAAATGCGACGCCATTTACACGGCGAAGACCTATGAGGAGTTTGCGTTGGTGTTTTGAATGTTAAACATTATTTTTAGTCTTTGGGATGGTTTCACAGATTCCCACAATTTTTCGTGTTACCCGCCGTCAAATAAAATAGCAGAAGCGTAGACAATTTTATAGATAGTTTCTGATACAGAGGTTAGTAGACAGTCAGCCGAGCCGTTTATCAATAGTCCAAGATCTCGATCTATCTTTATTAAACATTTTGATACATTACACATGAAATGTAATTTCAGATTTTTATTTCCTTTTCCAGCACGAACTTTACATGTGGGTAACACAAAATTCAATTTCACAGGGAATATTTCAGGCTCTGAACTGGTCTATGTGGTGTATTTTTTTGCTCGCATTTATTTGTCACAGCAGCATAGAGTTCATAGAGCATATCTCTATGAACACCCATGAACACCCATGAACACCCATGGTTTGTTGATATTATTATTACTGCTATATACACTACTGCTATATACACTACTGCTACGAACATTTACACCAAAACAGACAACCCTCCTTGGTAATGATTATTAATATATATATGTAAGGGGACCCATAAATATCGCGCAGACTCTCGGGTGCAGATAGCTGGGTTCATGATCTATCAGAATTCCATTCCATCAGCCCTATCTATCAGAATAATCCAAAGTATGCATAGTAAAAGTTTATGGATTTCGAGTGATTCGGACTTTTCTGAAATTACCTAGTCTCTACATTACATCAATAGTTTTGCTGTCATATCTATAAATCCACAATGAAACTTACTTTTTGGGAAATACTCTACATTAGTAGCCGCATCAAATGATTTTCTCGATAGATTTTACCGAGATTTTATTATAAGCTACGGAATAAGCGACGGCATTGACAGAGATGGTGTCGTGATAGCCCAGAGCGCAACGAGCCTGTCTCAAATTTGGCCCCATCGGGCCATGGTTCGAATCCGGGCGTGTACCAATGAGTTTTTCTGACTTAAGTACACAATATCACTGACACCGTGCTTCGGAGGGCACGTTAAGCAGTCGGTCCCGGACGCTGCCAATAGATGGCGGTCGTTACAGTTCCCAACCCGCAGTAGAGCAGCGTGGTGGACTTAAGCTCCAAGCCCCCCCTCCTCACCCTGGGGGAGGCCTAAGCGCCTGCAGTGGTGTAAAAATGGGCTGATGATGATGATGATGATGATTGACAGATAATTAGGTACCAGCGGCGGAAGGCTACCTAGCGGGAGCAATTCGCAATTTTCTTCTTTTTTACGAAATAAACGTTAAATCTTCTATTAATGTCTGCTTTAGGGACAGAGTTGCGGCAGCACACCTTCGTCCTTTGGAAAAAGCTGATTGGAAGAAGTCACACAAAGGATGGAATCAGTACGCTGCTAAAAACAAGTCCGACGTTGAATAATTAAGATTAAAATGAATACATTGTCGCATTTTTGTTGATTAAAATAAATTTAAATTTTTGCCTTTAACTGTTTTATTACATTCAAAAGCTTTTTTTCCATAACATTTTCCATTCCAAAACATATTTTCCAATTATAATAATCGAAATTGTTTTGATAAACTGCCGTTATGTGTTTCGAGAAATTGATGGATTTTCTAAAGACGGCAAAATAAGTTATTTCAAATTTGAATATGTTTTGTGCACTTTTTATAAACTTTGATAAAGACAGTTTTTCCATAATTAAAATTAAATTAAATTGTAAACTTGGATTCAAATATTTTTTCATAAAAATTTAAAGTTAGCTCATTCGTTGCCCGTCCTTTCTCTACTAAGGCGTTGATATTATATTTATGAATTCAGCTTAAAAAAAAGATCATTTTTTATGGATTCACTTGTGGATAGTTTTCCGTGGCTCCATTAATGGTTCGAGATTATGATTCCAAGTAGCCAAGACATTATGTAAATAACACCGCCCAAGCCTAGAAGGCCAATAATAATTTTATAAATCGTATAAAATAATGTTTTTTTTCTATTCTATTCTATTTTACTATTCTCTGATATCCACGATAGGCACCCTTAGTTTAGGAGGTGAAATTTCAACATTAATCGTTCAAAATAAACATCACAAAATTCTATTGCTTATTTTTATTTCAACATCATCTTATACAAATTAATAAACAGTATTCTAAATAAACATAAAGAATAAAATTTAAATCTTTACACATATACATTTATAATAAGTTCTAAATTAATAAATTATCAATTTATTTGTACCAGCCTAAAAAACCAAATACTTTCCAAACACTAAAAAAAATATCTGTGTAAAATATTTATTATTTATTATTTTTATTGGTATATTATGTTTGCGCAAAGTGCCCGGTAAAGCACGGTTAATACGGAGGTATACCTAATGAGAATAAAAAGTTCTAAGCAACATGTAGTTTAGTCTCCAGTTTAATATCTACAAATGGCCTATGCTACGGTTTCAAAGTTACAGCAGTTTATTTATTTTTTTAATAAGCGGAAATGTCTCCATTTGTTATTAATTTTATTTTAAATAACAAAAATTAGAGTTATCTCCAGTAATTCTTTTTTATTTTTATTCTGCTAAAAGTCACTAATACTGAACATTAAAAATAGTTTTTCATTAACAACTTCGTTTTCATAGTAAAAGAGAATTTTTTGTGATTTTTTTTTTGTCACTTGTTATTTATTGCATTTTGTGGTACTTTAATGGAATATAAATACTTTGAAAAAGAATGGACAGTGCTGTCTTTCGTCAACCGATCCTAGGGATGACACCATCAAAAATTATTGTCGTACCATTATATTATACAGAATTTAATGTACACTGAGAAAACTTTAAAACTATAATTTATGCTGTCTAAAACACTCATAACTGTACATAGTCATACGGTATCAAAAGAAACTGTCTTTTCACTATCATCGGAATTCGAAAACGTTGAATAATGCAACATGTTTTTTCTGTATGTACTATACTTTTTCTATGAATTTTAATTTCAGCGAGCGCGACTTTTCGGATTATGTAAGCGAATGATGATTTCAACTTTGGTTTGCGGGCTCTCCCTCTTAGGTTGGTAGAAACGACGGTCGCTACGATTCACGGCGAGCAGTGGACTGAAGTACCAACCGTAACTGAAAAAAAAAACACATTGACTAAGTATATAGCCGAGGCGAATCCATATTTCGAATTAGAGAATGGCGGTTCCAGAATTACAAGGAGTGAGATGAGTCACTCTATCAGTTTAGGTGTTAAGACAGCGTAGACAGATGTATAGACAGACAAATAGATAAAAATGTAGCTAAAAACAAACCCGCTTAAACAAGATGCTCAAAAAACACATTAAAATTGGTCCACCCGTTTAGATGCTATGAGGCCGCAGACAGACACACAGACAGAAATGTAGCTAAGAGCAATCCCCATTAAATTAGCTATAGAAAAAAAAACACATAAAAATTTGTCCATCCATATCCATCCCGATTAAACGAGCTTTTAATTTAAAAAAAAACTGCATTAAACTCGATGTACCTATAGTACGATGCCACAGACTGACACAATGCAGGCACACACATTTATACAGACAGGCTTTAAACTTATAACACTACTCGTTTTCGGCGTCGGGGATGAAAATCCTATATTGTGCCATATAATTCCATTAGGTTACTACTGAATTATCAGATTTTCCATTTTGTTAATTTAAAACGACAAAAGAATGCTATTCATTCCCAGTTTCACTCCAGTGGCAGTAACTTATTCGTGACAGGTACAGGATCATTGCAATAAAGTGCTCTGAATAACTTTATGTTTACTATAATATTTAAATACTTATATGTCCTATAAACAAAAATATTCAATTAACATAACATACGTATGCATCACAACAACGTCTAGGCCCCAAACTAAGCATTAGCTTGTATTTTGGGTACCAAGCGAAGACACCACATACATATAACAACCAAGACCCGGTACCAGTATTAATATTCATCATATAAATTACGACCCGAACTATGATTCGAACCCGCGACCTTCTTCAGCTTCGTAGGCAGGGTCGCTCCCCACTTGGCTAAGCGGTAGTCAATTCACGTATATATCTCTAATTTTCACTCCAACCGATCGCCAACTTTAATTAAAGCTATACTGGTGTTTGACTGAACGCAATTCAAACTTTTACAGCGTGTAGAGCTTACCGAACTAAACAAAAAGTTAAAGCGACCTCTTCAGTCAACATTTCGCTTCTCCGCTGCGGGAGTCTCGTTGCCGCAATCGAACCTACGTCTCCTTCACCTCTGCCGTCGAGTTTAAGGTTTGTCGTCAGAGTTTAAAAATAAACGATATAAAGGACTGTTTCGTAACGGAGCAACGATCGAGATAGATTCGTGTGCCCTTGTGCAAAGACCTGTAGCATAGATGGATAGGCAGTCTCAAAGGAGA
Source organism: Luffia ferchaultella (assembly GCA_949709985.1). Classification (NCBI taxonomy): domain Eukaryota; kingdom Metazoa; phylum Arthropoda; class Insecta; order Lepidoptera; family Psychidae; genus Luffia; species Luffia ferchaultella. The sequence continues at coordinate 16,492,516 of OX453261.1, forward strand.
TATCCTTAAAATTGTTACAGATCAACCGGAATATCAGTAGCTGTGAAGATTAAACATTTTTGTTTTGCTTTAAAGTCACTATAGACAAAGTAAATAATTTCATTCCATTACAGCAGCCCATTATACCCCACTGCCGGGGCATAGGCCTCCCACAGGGTGAGGGGGGCTTGGAGCTTAAATCCACCACGCTGCTACAGTGCGGGTTGACGAATTGTAACGACTGCCATCTATTGACAGCAACCGGGACCGACTGCTTAACGTGCTCTCCGAGGCACGGAGTCAGTGATAGTTAGTTTGAATTAGTTAGTTATGTACTTAAGTCAGAAACACTCATTGGTACACGCCCGGATGCGGACCACGGCCTCACGGCCTTATAAATTTGAAACAGGTTCGCTACGCTCAGGCTAACAAGACACGGGTTATCACAGCAAATAATAACCTTCTCAAAAAAGAAAATCACGTTTCGGACTGACGGTTATTGATTGGAAAGTACACAAGTAGGAATTTCCTTTCAAACTAACCACTGATTTTCAGTAGCGGGGGCCGGATATTTGCTATGAGGCCCTTTGGCTCTGGTCTGCGCTACTTTTTCGTAGTAATACTCCACCTTCTGGGTTTCCTCTTCAGTCTCAGCTTTCAGTTGATCGTGAATCGCGTAGAATTTCGTTGTTACGGGAGTTGCTGTTGATATTTGTTACAATATTATTAAAAATTCATTTTAAAACTTCTAAATTATTTTCTAGAGACATATCTATAGGTACTTCATAAGTTAATGTGCATTGGAATTATTTTTTTCCTCCCGAATTACATTTATTAGCAACCTACCCTATAAACTGGCTGTGCCAGACGGATGAACAGAAGGACAGGACTGTTATAAGCGTCCCGTATTTTGCCACAATAATCGAAAGTATTGTACTTTCGATTATTATAGGATAGCCTTCACTAGCAACTCTATCCATGAGAACTATATTTTTCCATTAGTCCTTTTCCGTTGCCGTACCTCTTCCCTTACATCAACTTCTACTAATATCCCATTACTCAATACGAAGCATTACCGGTCATTCACGTAGATTATTGATTAAATGATTTAATTAATTAATAATACCTCCGTGCAAGAGATTACAGAATAATAATATAATCTATGCATAAAATCACGTCTTCGCCCCGTTACTTCGTTTTACGATATGAATGAAATAAAAAATAAATAGATTTTCGATTTGTTTCCTATTTCGTAACAGCGAAAACGATAGTAACTGAATATTGTATTTGACAATTTTTTTAAATTGTTTTATAACAAAGAGTTTTCTAAATATATAATAATAGTGAAATAATTTAAATAAAAAATTAATTAAGTTATGAATGTTTAAAATGTCCTGTTAGATAGAGAGGGCAAATACCACACTGTGTAACGTCAGGATATTTAAAATAATGTTTGTTTTTTTCAAGGAAGAGATATGGATAAACTTTTAACAGCTTATAAGTTTTACTGGACAACCAATTTAGTTGTCCAGTAAAGTTTATTTTTATATTTTCTAGATAAATATATTTTCAAAATAGTTAATTACCCTATTCAAATTGCTAATAAAACTTGAGACGCGCGAACTTCACTCTATCCCGCATCGAGTGAAATTGGCGAGTTCTACGACTCAAGAGCTCTACGTTTAAGAATCTATGATTTCGCGAAATTTTCACCTCTGTAAATTATTTAATGGGATTATACATACATCCGAAATTCGGCCGGTATATCTTGTAGTTCCGAAAATGTTTTACTTCTCTGTAAATGATCTCGTTCAGCATGTGTATGTCTATCGGCATCCGAGTTCCGAACGTGCACTTGCCTTCGGCCATGATTTCTAATTTAAAAAAAAAGTAATCAACAACTCCTGTAACCTAAAGCACTTGTTTGTAGAAATTAATATTTTTATGCTCTTATCTGCGGCCGTACTCTGGTAAATTAACACAGTGCTGAGTTAGAGCCGAATACGCGCCATTTCAAAAATCCGTACACTCGCCCATAGTCCTAACAACCGGATTTTTTAAATGGAACGTATTCGGCGCTACTTCGGTGTCGTGTTAAAAGTCAGAGTAGGACCACTGACATGCATTTACCGAAATAATATACGTTTTTAGCATTTATTGGATACTATTATCGATATTATAATAAAGTTTGGAGAAATAAAATTACCAAGACGTGTCATATGTTGAGGATCGGTATTACTAAACCCGCCGGATTCACATCTGTGATCAATTTGATATTCGGCCAAGACGACAATATATTTTCTAACTTTTCAGATTTGTAAGCGCTACGTATATCGAAACGATCGAAAACCGGAACGGTGCCAGATCACTACGTCATTATCATTCTTTTTCGCTTCAAAATACCTACGTAAGAACGAAAGATAACAATAATGGTCTGAGAAAAACCTAAAACGTAAACGCGGTACGCCTGACCAGAGACAATTGTCGAACAATAGATGACCCGCATATTAAAAAACGAGGAAAATGACATGCGTCAGCGTAAATTATGGTTCCTGTAACGTAATTATGATGACGAGTAGTTTCTTTCCTCAGTTACCTCGTATTTGTGATGGTCTCGATCATCAATTACGCTACTGATAGCGAAACCATCATAATAAAATCTAAATTCACCATAGTACGAACTTTTCAAATCAAATCAAATCAAAATATCTTTATTTCGTAGTTATGTAACATAATCTTGAAATACGTCATAAGAGTGAATTTTATTACTTTGTGGAAGAACGTCACCACAAAGGCGCATTCAAAAATGCTGATTTTTCTCAGAAGAATACGCAAGAAACTGAGGGACGCTCTTTTTAACAAAATTATAAAAAAATTTTTAACAATAAGTGCTTAAAGAATAATATTATTGAAACAAACTGATAGGCGAGCGGCTTACACCCATGGATTTTTATCATCTAAGTAGTCTGATATTTTATAATAAGCTTTTGCATAAAGCTTTCGTTTTATGTTTCGCTTTTCGTTTTAATAAAAGGTAGATCTTGAATGTCAGCTGGGATCTTATTGTAAAAGCGTATACATTGCCCTTTAAAAGATTTCGTGATTTTATTGAGGCGGCTGACATGATTAGCAAGTTTATCTTTGTTTCTTGTATTAACATTATGCCGATCACTATTTTTTAAATAAAGTAATATTTTTTTTTTTTACGTAAATAATGTTTTCAAATAATTATTGAGATGGCAATGTCATTATATTAATTTCCTTAAACTTTTCTCTAAGTGTCTTCTAAGTGTCTTTCGTTTATATCTCTAAGTTACATCGCGATATCTTGGTTATCTGATATCTAAGTATTGAAAACGATGAGTACCACATACATAATAAATATTAATACATTATTCAAGTCGTTAGAATGAGCAATCAACTAAGTTCAGAATCACAAATGTTCATAGAGATACCGCGTTGTGACCACAAAATTGTAAAAAAAAATAAAAATACCACGTAAACCACCAGTATACTAGTATACAGTATAACAGTATATAAACCACCAGTACTGGTATATACCAGTTGATGTTTTGAAATATTCACTGTGAAATAGAATTTGTGTGACCCACATGTAAAATTTGTACTGTACAAGACAATAATGATTCTGGAATAACATTTCATGTGTAACTTAACAAAATGATTCACCGAGTCTGAATTTTGCTCATGGTTTCGTTCGTTTCGATGTATGAGCACTGATTGTGTGAGACACTATCTTAATTATTAGGCTACTATCTAACCGATTTTAGATTTTAGACACCCTAATTGCAGAGCCAAAACTCGCGGGTTTGATTCCCGCCCGAGACAAATTTTTGTGTTCATGAACATGTTTATTTGTTCCGTGTCTGGATGTAAAATATGTATATATGTATATTTTGTAAAGAATATTTAAATATGTGTATATCAGTTGTCTGGTACCTATAATACAAGCTTTGCTTAGCTTGGGACTAAATGGCGCCGTGTGAGATATCTCAGTCAGGTATTATTATTATATTATTATTATGAGATAAATTATCTAAAAGGTCTCCTACTGTCTCTATATAATGATGAACTGAACCTAAGCTAGTCATAATGAGAACCTTTAATTAGATAATTTAAATTGTAAATAATTTTAATATGTACTTACATAATTATATAATTACTGTTCTGAAAAATTTATCAAAAAATAACCTTTCGGGTAACTAAAAACTGTTTAACAGATCTAACGTCATTTTAATGTATACCTACCAAGCCATGTAAGTCGTATATCTTTAGAATCGGGAACATAAACAGTCGTAATGAAGTCGAGTCTGTATATGTTGCTTAATTTTCAACCTATCTTCCGCTCTTGAGTAACCAGAGTTCGTACCTTAATGTAAACACAGAAGGTAGCCGCAGGTGATAATTTTAATAGAGCAGTTAACTCTGTGGACCGACGGCTTCCACAAATTGAAGGAAGATTGAACACAAATTGCATCCTTGAATAACTGAAACGAGGTAGAATAAAAAACAGAAATAGAATATTAAGTGCTGTCACAACTTTTCTGGGGTGCGGGTAGCTGAGGTATCCAGGTTCGAGTCTAAAGTTGACCAATACAAAATTATTTTAAAAAAAGGGTATATTTTTCCTAATCCACACAGAATGCGTTAACGGCGTTAAGGGTTGCACCCCATTAAACCGTAACTATATTATTACCTATTCAGATCTGCAAAAAATAGGTTCAGCCGTTTTTATTTTGTATTATTTTAATATAACGAAATAAAAAATACAATTTTTTTCCGGCTATCGGTTAAGGTTTAATAGGGTGCAACCGCTAACGATGGCGTATGGATAAAGTACACAATACTGCATTTATACAACAAAACATTTAACTTCTTTCTTTAAATGCGTTCCTAAAGACGACCGCTTAGCGTAGTGGGTAGCGACCCTGCCTACGAAGCTGGAGGTCCCGGGTTCGAAACCCAAGTCGGGTCAGTGTTTATATGATGAATATTGATACTGGTACAGGGTCTTGGTTGTAATATGTATGTGGTGTCTTCGCTTGGTACCCAAAACACAAGCTAATGCTTAGTTTAGAGCCTAGACGTTGTTGTGTTGTATACGTTATTATATAAAAAAAATATTATTATTATCTAGATTGAGATTTTCGTCTGAAGTGTTTTACGGTTGATCAACCAATTTCTGGTTCATTCACTAATTTTAAAACGTTTGATGAACTCTTATACCATCGCGAAGATGATTTGCCAACTGTCGATTCTAACAGAGTTAATCATAAATAATCTAGTTAGTCAATTTTATTAATGTTCCGAAAATACGATAAACGGTCATTTTCCGAAACTATTGTAACCGATTCATGGTAATCTTGAAATAGAGTAGGTAAGTATCCAATTAGAAACCCTCGAAAACGGGCTCGAATAGAAGTTTCTGATATGGTTTCTGATGACAAACGTCTTCTCCAAACCTCATCTGAAATAGGTTAGGTTAGATAGCTTAACAATCAAATTGAGTGTCTCATACCTACTTCAAAATGATGGAAAACATGAGCAAAATGTGGGGACTCAGTGATTACACAGACCATACGATATTATTACTTTTTTAAACAGAAAGAATATTAAATAGCCGCTAGCTGAAATGGCAGTGGGTCGGCCACATATGTCGCAGAACCGGCACTCGGCGGGGCAAAAAGGTTCTCGACTGAAGACCGCGCACGGGAAAACGTACCGTCGGACGTGAAAAATTGTGATTTTTCGTGATAAAAATACATGTTTTAAAGCGGTTTTTCATAAATAACTCAAAAATTGTGAGTTTTTACAAAAAATGTGTCATTACCAAAATTGAAGCTAGTAAAAAAACAAACAAATTTTGTAATAGAAAAACCTTATAATATTAATTCTATGCTAAGCTATGTGTAATTGTATGTATATTTTTTTTCGGCGAGTACTTAAATCTAAGTATTCAAACTTAAATAACGGGAAACCGATGCATTTTATGACATATACTTGCTAAACATTTTTTAAAGTACTTAAAAATACCTTTCTAATGAGCATTGTAAAAAGTTAATAACATTCAAATTGAGCAAGTTATGATAAAAATAAGTTGACACTTTCGATCTTTTTTGGAAAAAACGAAAAATAAAACCTTCACCATTTCCACAAAAATTCGAATTTACGATTATCCCTAAAGGATTTTCTTTTTTTTTAACATAAGTGATTACCCCAAAAAAATTTCCCGGTTTAGAATGCTTATTTTGAAAAAAAAAATTATTTAATAAAATCGAAATTTTTCAAATTTTCGTAAATTTCGTTTTCTTTTCAAAATAACTTCAATAATAATGGATATTCGTAAAAAAAATATAAAGAACGAAATTTGAGTTCTTTTTTTAATAGAGATTTTGGTTTTTTTATACTGCTAGAACCATGTAACCGGGAGCTTTAACCCTTTATCTTTTAAAAAATAAGGGCTTTAAAAAATCTTTTTAAGACGATCTTTATAGCTATTTCATTTCATTCATCCAAAAACCTTTCAAATGGTTTTTGGATGAACCTGATATCTTAAAAATTAACAGAGTTACTGCAAAAATAAAAACAAATTATATTTTTTTGGAAGAATTTTTGGAGCAGATATTTGGTATGCATATATTATAAGAAAATGTGTCAATAGGTACCTGCTTACTAAATACACATGGGTGTGTGTATGTGTGTTTTGAAGATAGAGAAAGTGAAAGGAATGGTAAACATCTGCTCGAAACGTGGTGGAGCTTTCTACAATGATGTGTGTCTGTTGAATATTTCAGTATATTTCGAAAAGTGGACTAAAATGCACGTGGTATTTTTTAGTAGTTTAGTACTCTCTGACTAATAATTAAAAGCCTATCATCTCATTTGGAACGGATGCGTTATGAGTCCTTTATGAAGGCTACAACTAAAAATAGTGCGGTAAAATTGTCTTCTCTTGTCCCAACAGTTGCTGCATTAGACGAACACATCAAAAGAGTGTTTTTGCAAATCCAGATATGGCTTGGAAACAAAGACATTCGCCCACTTAACTGGGGATGGTATCAAACTGGAGAGTCTTTGTTTCCAAACAAAAACCCTCATCCGCCTGCTCCAGAAGAGCTATTAAAAATGATTTTTTGCAGTTGCAAAAAAAATTGCGGTGCTTCTTGTGGGTGTCGTAGAGTAGGGCTATTTTGTAATTCAATCTGCGGATCATACAGCGGTGATAATTGCCAAAATGACCCTCCAACAAATGAAGAAGTTGGTGAAGAGAGCTGTGATGAGCAATAATAAAAATGTATTTAAATAAAAGGTGAATAAACGTTACACATATTTTAATATTTATTTTAATACTTTTTTCTCTTAATTAATAAATTAAATTTTCATGTCAAAAAATATGTCACGAGTCAAAAAATATTTAAAAAATATTTCCAACTTTAAAGTATGCTTTTTCATCACTTTTTGCACAAAGGGTAGTTTGAAGTCGTAGTTTGAAGAATGTGAATTGAATAATATTTATAAAGTTTGAAATATATTAATAAAATTTGTCTTAACTATTAAAAAAGATTGTAACTAATTAAAGCTGATAAAAAAAATATCCCATTATTATAATGACAAGGGGTAGTTTTTAAGGGTGAGAAATTTCGCAATAAATAAATAAATATTTTAAAAATCATTAAAGAAGATTTCACTTCAGTAATGTACTATTTAATAGGTTAAAGTTTTTAACCAATTTTTACAGTGATTCTGCAATAAGGGGGTAGTTTTTAAGGGTTGAAATTTCACTGTCAACCAAAAATTATATCATAAGTATCAAACAAACTGTTTATGTAATGTTAATATACGATTTTAAAACTCAGAAATACATCAAATGATTTTCTCATGATTTTTTATTTAAGGAGTGGTTGCTAAAAGGGTTGAAAAATTAATTAAAATCATAAATCATGCATATAAATATTTAAAAAAAAAACATTTGTTGTATGTAATGAAACACAATTACTTAAGCCAGAATGGTTAAATCTGCATTTTTTCCCATTCTTAAACAAAGGGGTAGATTTCACCCCTAAAATGCAAAAAACGCAAGACGAGCATATGTCACTTTTGAAGTGAGGGTAAAACATACTCAATCCCAAATTTTCATCCAAATCTATGGAGGTTCAACGAAATCGGAGGTTGTAGCTGATTTTTGCTTTCATTGACTGTACTATTAATTAAATTTAATTAACTGGCAATTCGATATAAATAACACGTACGTTGTTCTGTCCTTTTTATCATACATTAAACGAGTACTGATTATCTTTTTTCTTAATTTAACGAATACAACAATGACAACAGCTTATTACTATATCAAATAATTATAATATAAGATTCAGATTTCATACGTTTACTCAGGTTTACAATTCAAATAACTTTTCGTCCCCAACATAGTCCCTAGGGAGCAAAAACGTATTTTTCTCCCGCGCAATGACACTTTTACGAGTAGATGGAGTGAAAAGATTTTTTTCTAATGACAAATGCCTTTCAGCGTGAGACCGCTGGAAATTCCGATCGGAGCGCCAATATCCAGGAATCGCGAGACACCCGAGATCCCCTCACAACTATTTCATAAGATCTTATAATTGAGATGCTAGAAACAGAAAGCTGATAACTCCGATTTTTAAATTTTTAATAGTTATTTCAAATGAATGAGAATAAGTTTATAAATTATATTATTTAATTTTACTAAATATCGTTTTGTATAAACAGGTACCTTATAATGAAAAGAATTTAGAAATGTTAGTATAATACTGCATACTAAGTAAGTCAAAAGTATATATACTCTGTATTACAAAATTAACTTGGTAAACTAGTGGATGCCTAAAATCAAAAATATTTAAAATCTAAAATGGTTCGCTCCCTCTGGTGGACGCTTCAAAATCTAAAACTGTTACAAACAGGTTCGTAGTAAAAAGCTCAGTTATGCAAAACATTGTTTTTGTCCCAAAATATTTGTGGTGTCGCTGCGTCTACCAAATACGAGCGCAAGGCAAATGGACTTTTTAATTTTACGTTACATTACTTTTGTTATTGTGACCAGTACACGAACGAAACATTCGTATTCATAACTCTACAAGAGTGGCTATAACCATTAAGTTGTGGGATATATAAGCTAACCAATTATATTCACCTGAAGGGCAACCCAGAAAATAATCCCGAAATGAAATATAGGTGTGACAATGATACATTTAAACATGCGTTTAACCATGATGGGACAGTTAGATCTTTGGGCTCTATAAAACTGCTTCTTTTATTTCACTTTCACTGCCGACGCCACCGTCGCACTGGCGCAGTCTGTCTCACGTTGCATGCATTGTAGTTATACACGACTTTTATTTTTTATATAGGTATACGTTACTGTATCCTTAAAGTAAAAATTTTAAAAAATAATTAAAATGCTTAGTATACGCTTCTGTATTGCACTGCGTTAAAATAATTATAATTTTGTGATTAATTGTTTTTATAGATTAACATCTATAAAACATATGCATATATTATATAAAGTACATGCCGATCGTATCGGGTATAAGACGCGGACTTTGACAGGCACTTTTTATTTACAGCTTTATATCTACGCAAGCGTCCAGCGTCCCTCTACAAATCCGAGCCAAATTCTTATTTATTATATTTATCCGATTCAACAAACGATGGACTTATCCCCTTTTGCAAACCAGCGAACCAATTGAAATTGCCGTATCGTCCTCGTACACCTCCATTCCATACCATGGCACTCCGTAGCGCAGGGTGGCAAATACCGACGTGATAATAGCTTGATCTTTTGACCAATTTAATAAATTGAAAATCGTAACTTTTTTATTCTAGAATTACTAATTTACGAGTATTAGAAACTATACACAAGTAAACCAAAAAATTTAAACTCACTGCATTAGCATTGCTCTGAGCTTTCTAATAAGAAAAAAAAAAGAAAAACAGAGTACCGAAGTTCTTTATTAAGTTAAAGTCATCTAAGCAATTTAGTTGAAAATTATCTTTTAAGAATAGGACTCCTTTTGGTACCTACCGAAATAAGAATTTTTATTCTATTATCTTTATTCTTTTTTGTTTTTCCTTTTGGAAGCCAAACGAAAAAAAATGGTTATTAAAAAAAACTTTATCATTCCTTTAGTTTGTTTAATTAGATATTAAGAACTGGGCAAAAGTCGGACTCGCACACGAAAGGTTCCCTACCACCGTACTATATAAAAAAAAACACGTTTCTTCTATGAGGACCCTCTTTAATTTTTAACTTTATTTTATTTTTGTTATTTGTTTTTATAGTGGCCATTGTAGTACGCATTCTATGAAATTTTCAAGTGTGAGCAATGATACTACAACTACCAATCACCAAAAATATCGAAAAAAAAAAGTTTCTTGTATGGGGAATCCTTTTAATTTAGAATAAGAAATAAAAAAATAAAATAAAGTTGTATCTAAATAAAATAAATGAATATCTAAAAAACAAAATACAATGGCCACTATTTTTGGCTAGTAATTGCTTTGCAAGAATGAAAACAAGCTTAAAAATCTACAAATTTCGTGCTTCACGCAACTGTCGGACGACATTGAAAATGATCATCAAAAATAGAAACTTATACCACATTACTGTCAAACAAATTTAATTAAATTTTTCGAAGAAAGTTATGAATCAATTTTCGAAAATTTGGTATCATACGACGCCCCACAAGCTCGTGCATCTTTTAATACTACTGCCTTTTGTCTACTTTTATAACTTTCTGAAATATAGCCGACTCTCACTCTACGGGGTAACTGATATGATAATCATTCAATGAAAAGGGTACCTGCCCAACCCATAGTTTTCGACCGATTCCAAAATTTCTTTTCCCAAACGGTAGACAATTTATCTGCCTCGAAAGCTTTTTCATTTTTTCAATATTGGCTTTCATCTTCAAAATAATCAACTTTTTGTCTTAAAACTCGGGAAATTTCGTCTTTAGAAATTTTGGTATCGAAAAACCGATTTTAGAAAATTTGGTATCATACGATGCCCCACAAGCCTCTGCATCTTTTGACATTATTTTCTTTTGTCTAACATCACAAATTTTGGAAATATAGCCGGATTACAGTCCCCCATGAAAACTATTTGATAAACATTTTTAATGTTTAATACAGTGTAAGTAAATAAAGTAAAGCGGCTAGTAATTACTAACAAATAATTTCATGTTTTACGAAAAATAATTTCTTAGTACATCTACATTAGAAAATCGTCCTGATCCTATAAAGCAAAAATTAAAAGCCTTCAAAATGCTCGAATATTCCTTAAATAATACAATAAGATATCTCCCTTCATATAATTTTAGTGGGTCGCTATTAGCAAGAGAAATTTCTCCTCAAGAATTGTGATTATTCAATGTTTTAAAGTAGGTATTGTTCGTCTAATTGGTTGAAGGATGATTTCGAGAGCTTTGTATTGAAGTTTGTAAAGCCAAGAAATAAAATCAGGTTTATTTAAAAAAAAGTCAAGGCATAAAAAATAGGAGACGTAAAATTCTTTCGGTGATGTCTGAATGTCTTCGCAATGCTTTGTGATTACTTAAAATCAGTGACAACTCAAAGAAAATTTATACATGACAAAAATCGGTCGACAGAGCTTTGCTCTGTAAATTTTTTTGGAATATAATTTACATGTACGAATCATACACTGATTAAATATGAATATTTTGTGATATTACTAACATGAACTGATTAATTTAAATAAAAAAATCATGAGTGCAATAGTTTTTTTTAATCTTTATTTGATATTTCAAAATCTTATTGAAAGCTCCTTACAACAACTATAAATCTGTTTAGCACAACGCAACGTCACGTTAGAGGAGGGAAGTAATCTCAGGGTTTGTGACTTAAGAAAATAAATGAAAAATTAAACTTATGTTAGAACTCGATTACAAGATGTATTGTTAAAAACATATATGTATACAATTATATATGAAAATTAACTAAACATTAATTTATTAAATAATATATTCTAAATTAAAATCTTTTAAAAAAATTGTAATGAACACGTATAAAACGAATGCTGTTTGTTGATACTGATTTTGTATATCGCTCAATTAAATAAAAAATATTGGAATTGCTTAATTCCGTGAATCATTAAATTAATATTTAACATTTTTCTTTGATTTGCAGCGTTTGGTAGCATTTGCTTGTTTAGTTGGATGGATGTGGAAATTAAAACGTATTGAACTTGTACATAGTACCTACCTATAGAATGTAACATATAGACATTTATTCAGTTGCCACAAGCTGTAAGTCTTTGTGAGAAATTGGTAAGGAACAATTGATTAAATCTAGACTAAGCACATTTGTGTTATTGTTATTATGTACGCAATTGTATTTGTGTTTTCTCTATAAATAAAAAAATAAATTAAAAAAATACTACAGTGATTACAATACTTCCTCTGAATCCTCTATGATAACGTAGCATCAGAAACCTTGGACCCATACCAAATCGTTGGTTGAATTGCCCAAGAAAAGCCATGAAGTCACTGGCTGGAAAGGCTTCCAGTTAAAAGACAAATAGTCCAGTCAATGAAGGTTTTCATCTCCGATTGCGTTGAATCTCCATCGATTTTCATTAAAATTGGTGAGTAGGTGGGAGATATCTTAAGAAACAAAAGTGACATAGTGTCAATTTGCGCTTTCGCCCTGGGGGTGGATGCCACCCCTTCTCGGGGATGAAAATTATTTTAATAAAAATAACCACAATAATCAATAGAAAAACAAATTCTAAGCAAAATTTGTTATGTAAAGTTTTTGGAATAATTCAATACTTTCTGAGTTATTAAAGATCAAAGATTGTGACTTTTCCTGATAAAAATACATGTTTTAAAGCGGTTTTTCATAAATAACCCAAAAACTATGAGTTTTTACAAAAAATGTGTCATTACCGAAATTGAAGCTAATAAAAAAATAAACAAATCTCTACTTTGAAAAACCTTCTAATAATAATTCAAAGTGAACTATAGGTAAATACTTTAATACTCAGTAAATAAGATTTCGGTTCAGTAATGTACTATTTAATAGGTTAAAGTTTTTGAAACCAATTTTTACAGTGATTCTGCAATAAGGGGGTAGTTTTTAAGGGTTGAAATTTCACTGCCAACCAAAAATTATATCATAAGTATCAAACAAATTACTTAAGCCAGAATGGTTAAATCTGCATTTTTTGCCATTCTTAACAAAAGGGGTGGATTTCACCCCTAAAATGCAAAAAACGCAAGACGAGCATATGTCACTTTTGAAGTAGAGGGTAAAACATACTCAATCCCAAATTTTCATCCAAATCTATGGAGGTTCAACGAAATCGGAGGTTGTAGCAGATTTTTGCCTTCATTGACTGTACTAAAAGTGGCCGGAAAACTTCACCTCACTTCTTCAATGTTGTTTATGTATAAGAAAAGATTTCCTTGATGAAAAAGAGATTGAGGAACAAGAGAAAATTCACTCATATGAAGGTAAATCATGTCAAAAAGAGGTCCGAATCAATATTTAAAAAGCTACTCTGGTTAAACAAATTAATTACTGTCAAAATCACTATAGTTAGTGCAATAGTAAATGAGTGAAAAAACGTAAGTCTCTTTCTTTATCTCTTCTTCAATGCCACAAACCCTAAAACCTATTTCTCTACTAATGCGACAACAGATAACTTTGTGTGTATTAAAAAAATTATATCAAGATGCATAGTTGTTCATAGAGAAATCGCATTTTGACAAAAAAATTGGGACAAAGAAAATATCACGTATAAACAGAATATGCACCAGGATATTTGAAACAATTCTCTGTGGTCTGAAACATTCGCAGTGAAATCGAATTTTGTATGAACCACATGCAAAATTCGTACTTTAAAAGAAAATAATATTTATTTCTAATATTAAATTTAATAATATAGAACCCACGACTCTTAGGTCCGCAGTTAGTCTCTAAACACTCGACCAATCGGTTAATCATAATAATAATGGCATATATTTCACATAATTATTATGTCTTTAGGTTCTGACGACCGCTTAGCCTAGTGGGTAGCGACCCTGCTTACGAATCCCAGATCGTGTCAGTATTAATATAATGAATATTGATACTGGTACCGGGTCTTGGTTGTTATATGTATGTGAGGTCTTCCCAAAAAAAAAATTAATAATTTATCACAAGCATAATACTTGCTTACTTTGGGACTAGATGGCGCTGTGTGGGAAGTCCTACGTATTATTATTATTCTAAAACAGCCATTAATGTGATGGTTTATTCGCTGCTATCAAATTAATTTACTCTATGGTTTATTCATATTTTTAACAAAAAACATTAAAAAAAGTTTACTATAACGGCTTCATTTTGTGAAAGTTGAAAGTTATTGTTGTTGAAAGTTGTGTGTACATTGAATAATAAATAATGTACTTTTGAACGTCACAAAATAAATTCATTTTATGAAATTGCTACTGTATCGCGTATTGGACCGTTTTTATATACTGTCTAAATATAATGCCGTCAAACATTACACGACTTCACAAAAATTTGCATAAATAAATATATTAAATTGTTGTTATTGCATGTTATTTTAATATTGTTATTTATTGTTTTTATTTCAAGGCAGCAACGAGAACAAAACTATATTACGCCGAAACCGCAGCACTGACCCTGACTCTAATTGTACAACAATTTTCACCGCGTAGTTCGTTAAAGCACTTATCAAAATTATTTTCATGAAAACCTGTTCACTCGGAATGTTTTCTATTTTTAAGTGGCGATACTTTTGGGAGGGTGCCTTTTGCTATGGAGCGAGGTATGTTCGGTATTTCTTTGATGGATAAAATCAGGAACCTTGAAATCCGTTGAAGAGCCAAAGTTGTCGACATAGCCGAAGCGATCAGCAAGCTGAAGTGGCAATGGGTCGGTCACATTTGCCGTAGAATTGATAACCGATGAGGTAGACGAGTTCTCGAGTGGAGACAAGCGTTGGACGCCCCTGACCAGGTGGACAGATGACATGAAGCAGCATACCGGGGGTTGGATGCGAAAGGAGGAGAACCGTGTGTGGTGGCGAGATTTGGAAGAGGCCTATATCCTGCATTGGAGAGACACAAGCTGATGATGATGATAACTTTTTGGCGATTGCATTTTTTAATATGTGGAAATGAAAGTATCAACTGGTAGGATAAGCCTTGACAAGGTTTCATCACACATTCAATGTACCTATTATTTTGTGACGGAAGCACTCAATTAGAAGGAATTACTTTTTAATTTTAGTTTCATATCCATCCATGTCAGCCTATCGCGCCCCACTGCAGGGGCTTAGGGCTGCCCTCGGGATGAGGGTGCTTAGAGCTCAATCCACTATGCTTCTCAAGTGCGGAATTGTGGATTTAAACCGGTACCGACGGCTTAACGTGCTCTCCGAGGCACGGAGACAGTAATGATTATGTACTTAAATTAGAAAAATTCATTAGTACATGCCTTGGGATTCCAACCACGACCTTCTAAACAAGAATCGGGGTCGCCACCACACGGCTATCACGTACACGAATGACATGAATGACATCACTCTCTGAGTCCATGACATTAATTTTACATTCTATCAACACATTATACCTCACGGCAGGGGCTTAGGCCTCCCCATAAGGTGAGGGGGTTAGGAGCTTAAATCTACCACGCAACTCCGGAGCGGGTTGGTGGATGGTAACAACCGCTATTTATTGACTTCAACCGGGACCGACTGCTTAACGCGCTCTCCGGGACACGGAGCCAGTGAGTGTCGTGATAGCCCGAACTTATATGTTTCAACTTATGTTTCAAATATATAAGGCTGTGAGGCCGTGGTTCGGGTCCGGGCGTGTACCAATGAGTTTGCCAATCTTAAGTACATAACTATCATAAGAATTTTATTAAAATAAATTTAACTAAAGCAACATGTATTTCAAACAACACCGTTAGCATACATGGACACCGCGACCGTAGGAACCTAGTCGACGACTCATATCAGATGGATCTTCATACGTCTCCTTCCGTCGCCGGTAGTTAAGCTCGTTCGGATTCGCTTGAGAGCGCTGCGATAAGACTTGTTCGGGCTCGTTCTGGATCGTTGACCTTTAATAGTAATAAGTATTGGGATCCTGACGGGATCTAAACTAATAACGGGAATAAAGAAAAGGGACGGGAACACTTGGGATCATATTGATGATAATTTATTATGAAGTACCGACTATAACAACTACAATGTTGTTTATAATTCGCAGATTTCCTTGTAATACGCAGCGTGGTATTTAAAAAAGAACCCTAGCTAAATGCCTAGGTATAAAATATATATGAAATTTTCTATGACATATTATTCATAATAAACTTTTAGCAGTTATTCTATTTTCTAGTGTTATTCGATGTTTGTGAGATATATATTTTCTAATTTAAAATTCTCGTCTATGTCTTTGAGGCATTTTATAAATACATATACACAATGTGCTTGGAACAAAATTTAAAGGTGTTAAGTAAAAATTTGCGCTGATTGACATTAACTTCGAAAGGAATAAGATTCCTGAATGACCTCTCAAAATATTATTTTTTTTCTTTTAATTTTTAACTTTAACTTTTAAAAATTAACCAAATTTATTATTTACGAATTTGCTACATATTTTTATGAAAATTCATCTGACGTCATCTAGGCGGTTGAGCTTTTTGCTTTCTTTTCCACTGTACAAAAACAAATGTTAAAACTATATAAAAAATATTGAGGTAAAGTCGCTATGTTAAATAAAATTGTAATCCTCATGAATCAATCAAAATAATATAAATAATAATACCTGAGGCATCCCACACAGCGCGATCTAGTCCCAAACTAAGCAAAGCTTGTATTATGGGTACCACAATACTGATATATGTACATTCAAATACTCTATTTAGTCTAAGATAATGTAATCAGTAAATATCTGTCCAGTTCACGTCACTAGGATATTTTAGTAATAATTTTTTTTTAAACAAATAACTAAGAAAGGTGTACCTAGTTGGTTCTATATTTTCGGATAGACAATATTTGACGACCGCTTAGCCTAGTGGGTAGAAACCCTGCCTACGAAGCTGGAGGTCCCTGGTTCGAATCCCAGGTCGGGTCAGTATTTATATGATGAATATTGATACTGGTACCGGGTCTTGGTTGTTATATGTATGTGGTGTCTTCGCTTGGTACCCAAAATACAAGTTAATGCTTAGTTTGGGGCCTGACGTTGTTGTGATGTATACGTTATTATTATTATTATTATTGACATCAAAATAAAATTGTGACTTGTGACTTGTGTTCTTTCTCGAATAGCTATTTCATATAGAGTAGATATAGTATTGACATCTTGTGTATGAACTTAGTTAATTTTTACAATTTGATCTTGATTTGTGATTTGTAATTTGTTTTAATTTTGACTATTATATTATATTACTAATATTAAGGTTGTAATGTAGGCGTTGTACTAATAAATGAATCTTTATTACTTGATATTAAAAAATAAATAACTAAAATAAAAATTATGTGTTAAAATTTTTGTATCTAATGCAATGATATCAGTTACATTCCAAGAAAGTCTAAGATTCTTTGTATTTTCAATGAAATACCTACCGTAGACCCACTCGTAGATCTCTACTAGATATTCATGAAGTCAGAAATTGGGCGGACTTTGAATTATTGAATTCAAACCATTCCGTCAATTAATTTAAAAAAAGTGACACATCAGACGTTTTTTCAATGACATTTAGAGTGACGCATCTCTTGCTGAACTTCTTTAACTCCTAAATTATTTTGTACTCACTGATTCTTCGTGATGACTGAAAAACCATGATTTCATCAGTTTAATGTGTAATTGTTTACCCCATCGGTTTAATAATTATTGAGTTATAAAGATAAAAAAAATAATATAAGATGTTTACACACACTTAATGAAAGTCAAAATGAATTGATTAGTGATTATGTACCGGTTCAGGAAATTCGAAGGAGAAGAACCGGCAAGAAACTCCTCCCTGTTTATTTAAACATGATATAATTTTTTTTTTGTCTTCATTCTGTTTTTTACAATTTAAAGTGCTTACAACTACTACAATGATGTCCGTGCCCTCTTATCATTTAAATAAATACTCGGTAATACTTATTTATTTATTGTTATAAAGTAAACTTACAGCTATAAATAGTTTGCAAAATTAAAATTTGACAAGATTACATTTTACAAAGCCAATGACAAGCCTACCTAAATTAAATTTTCTATAAAATGATATACTTAATTAATAAAAAGCATAACAAACACAAACAATAATAATAAATATATGTATGTAGGGTAGGGTAGGGTATGTAGGGTAAATAATAATAAATATACAATAGTAAGCTTTCTTCGTGAATTGGCCTTTAACTCGCTTTATAAATTGATTCTTAGAATTTAAGTCTAACATTTCTTTTGGAATCTTGTTATAAAAACTGATACGATTTCCTATAAAATAATTATTAACGTTTGAAAGTGTGAACCTGGGAATCGATAATATATGCTTAAGTCTTGTATTTATGTTGTGGCCACCACCCGCCCTAGAGAAAATATTTAAATTTTTATGTACCTACATAAATTATCTGTCAAAATGTTACTTTCTTTAAAGTGAGCCTTTACACTATCTCTTGATTTTAATTTATATATAGCTCAAATAGCCCTTTTGTCATTAAAAATGTTGTCATTGAAAATGACTATCAAATCCATTTCACGGGAGACGCATTTTTGGCCATAATTCCGAAGGTATGGGAGTTAGCCGAGACTTTAGGTCTTAAAAGATCAAGAATTCAGTTGCGCATCTTATGACATCAAAATTTTGGAAATCAGTTCAGTAATTTTTGTAAAAAATTGGAAAATGTAAAAAAATCGGGATTTTTTCGGATTTTTTTTTTTTTACTAAATCCAAAATATTTCGAGATCGGGGACCAATATCGAAAATAAAAAAAAATATTGTCTCGGCCATTAACGTAGCTACGATTTGAGACCAAGTTTTTGGAAATCGGTTGGTAATTCTAAGAGAAATTATTTCCGAAAGATGAGATTTTTTGGTCGATCGCTGGTTACTATATGTCAGAAGTTATTCGTCGGATCGCTTTGAAGTGTTATACCAAAGGTTAGAAGGCGTCAGTAGCTACAGTTTGAGATCAAAATTTTGGAAATCGGTTGGAAATCGAACAAGACATTTGACATCACATGTTAGATTTTATGGACGATTGGGAACTTGTTAACATTACGGTCATCGCCTTTTGGTCAGTATTCGTTCGAATGCTTCATTATAGAGTTCAAAACGTTTAAGGATATCAGAGGCTGCAGTTTAAAACCTAAATGTTTCAAATATGTTGAACAAACGAAAATATTTTTTTTCGTTGATTTATTTCTGAGTTTAAAAAGTTGAAAATAATAGTGCCACGTTTTCGTGGCAAAACCACTATTATGTGGCAATGCCACGATTTCGCGGCAATAAAATTATCTGTGAAAATCGGATTTGGGTAGGTTCATTTTCCATGAAACCGATGGTTGCGGGGACTGCAAGATTTGTGGATTTTTTAAATGTTTTTTGTTAAAAATTTTTTGTAGAACAAATATTGTTTGAATGTCAGCGGCCTTTCCCCAAAGCAGAATGCCATATGACATTATGCTATGAAAGTAGCTAAAATAAACCAGCCTCGCTGTGGGCACATCGGTTAGTCTTCTTATTTTTCTAATTACAAAAACAGCAGACCTCAGTTTACCATCCTCACATCATGAGGACCGCATTGTAAATTTGCATCGACAGTAATGCCCAAGAACACAGTTTCATTAACTAAGCTTAACGAATCTCCACCAAGTCTCAAATTTACATCAACTTGTCGAACATTGGGCAATGTAAATTTTAAACATTTTGTTTTATTTGCGTTTAATACTTAATAGGTTGTTAGCATTGATCCAATTCAAGACCTGAGAGTAAAGAGTTTACTATTGAGATTTCCTATTCATTTCTATTAATTTTTAAATACGAGAGAAGTGTTACTATTTCGGCAGATTTTTCTACAAACAGACAGACTCACACAGATTCAACTGTCAGTCGTCTGAGCATCTCCACGGTAAAACAATAGCTTTGTAGCGCCATATGCCAATATTTTAGTACTGACTGTTATTAAAAAATAAACACGCATTTTATTATTTTCATCAGAGATTATAATGATAAAAATCAACTGGTACATATGAATAGACGAGTATAGTAGACGACCGCTTAGCCTAGTGGGTAGCGACCCTGCCTACGAAACTGGAGGTCCCGGGTTCGAATCCCAGGTCGGGTCAGTATTTATATGATGAATATCGATACTGGTACCGGGTCTTGGTCGTTATATGTATGTGGTGTCTTCGCTTGGTACCCAAAACACAAGCTAATGCTTAGTTTGGGGCCTAGACGTTGTTGTGATGTTTACCGTATAAAAAAAATCAATAACAAAATTAACTTGTTTCCTCTATAACAAACAAATATTAACCTTACAATTCTCTCAAAATCTCACATTTGAATATCACCTAGTAATATTAAAAACACATTAAAGATAATAAATCTGATTCAAATTCCAATAAAAATATTTTCCTATCAAAAGTACAAAAGTATGAGAAGTGATGTCATTTGTACGTATAGATAGCTAAAAGTCGGCATGGTGCCTTAATATAAGATTAAAAAATCGCCACTTTGATAATGAACAGATGAAAACTAAAAAAGTTAGCAAACAGCTTTCAACACAGATTAAAAAACAGATTAAATTTTTTAAAAATCCTTTTATGATTCAAGTACGAAACGACTAGAAGTCCACTTCTGCGTTTACCGTCCAACCACTCATACTCTAGCCAGCTCGTGTAAGATGTCGAGTCTCAGACCGAGTTTCAGTGCGCGAAGTCCCCGCGCGCCGGTCTGCAACCCCGCGAAATCTCCACACGCTGGTTTTCAACCCCTCGAAATTGCGTTTCACATTTTCGATACCGTGAAGCTATTTATGACTCTATTAGAAGTATAGAGATAATAAAAAAGTCCATCCTGTTGGGCATCGGTTGGGCATGGGAGAAAAAAGGATGGAAATTAACTGTCTCCAATATAAATCAAGGTGCTGCTACGAGACACTCTTATTATTTATTTATTTCTATTGAGACCCCGCATTTCGGACTGGCTTGCGTTATTATGAAAACCAAACGCGGCGGTAAAATATTAATTTACTTCATGTATGAATCACTCATCCACAGAGTTATCTTGAACGGTTTTTGATTTCCCAAATGAGAAATATACAAACTTTTTACCAATGTAAAGGTTGTGTGTTAGATTATCGGCGGCTTTCCTTTCGAATCGCCCGAGCCAGGATACTGGTTAAAGCTTGTTGTAAAAATATGAATATCTGATCTACAATTTAAGATGAATCCTTTTTGGTTTTTTTTATGTGTAGTGTATAATAACATTCTACCAGATGTTATCTTAAACGCAAATACAGTTCATAGTATAACTCAGAACTAAAATATTTAGATACAGCTTTACAAAGTTTGAGTCTGTGTCTGAGTGTAAAAAGTATCTAAGAATATTTAAATGGGTATACCAGTTGGCTAGTACCCCATAATACAAACATATTACTTGCTTACATTGGGACTAGATGGCGCTGTGTAAAATGTCCCAGATATTATTATTAGTAGTAGTACGTATAAGATATTCTCACAAATGAAACTATAGCGTTCTTCGTGCATTCGATTTCTAGTGCGCAGTCGCATCTGTTTTATATTTATCATATTGGGTTTTGTTAACCCACCTAGGAGACAAACCAGGCGTCTAAATCAACCATGTCGTCTTAATGTGAGAAGCAAGAACTCCTCAGCGAATGGTTTTGCTTTTGTATAGACGTTTATATATTTTATATTTTATTCATCAATATTACGGACAATTTATTTGTTTAGGTATTTTCAGTTTGTTACTGAGCATCAGCGCTAATGAGTTTACACTATCATCATCATCATCATCAGCCCGTGTCTCTCCACTGCAGGATATAGGCCTCTACCAAGGCTCGCCACCACACACGGTCGTCCGCCTTCATCCTCGTCATTCTCAAGCGGACTACGCAAAACATTACAATGAAAAATTGTACGATACATATGACTTCTTATAAAGGAGAATAAGTTAGTTGACAATTTAAAAGAAAAATATGTGAAAGAGTTTTCTAAATATATCATAACAGTGAAAGAATTAAAAAAAAAAATTATTAACAAAGTTATGAAGGTTTAAAATGTCCTGCCAGACAGAGAGGGCAATACCGCAATGTGTTCTAGCCTGTGACGTTAGGTCATTAAACCTATTCACTACACATTAACCATATTCGGTCAGATTGAAGGTCACAACCCATTCAACTAAAAGAGACTATTGATTGATAGTGATTGATGACTAGTTAAAAGGTTAAAATAATGTTAAATATAGTTTTGAAAGAAAGAGACAAAGATAAAATTTCCAAATTCCCCAACCAAATAATTTTTTTTTAAATTTTGGTATCTTATACCTAAAGCCTATTTCCAAATTTTTTTATAAATATAATATATAATATATTAGTCATATATCCTATTATGGTGCTTCGGAGGGCACGCTAAGCAGTCGGTCCCGGACGCTATCAATAGATGGCGGTCGTTACAATTCCCAACCCGCAGTGGAGCAGCGTGGTGGACTTAAGCTCCAAGCCCCCCTCCTCACCCTGTGGGAGGCCTAAGCCCCTGCAGTGGGGTAAAAATGGGCTGATGATGATGATGATGATGATATCCTATTATTGTGAATGAAAAATTCATAGGAACTAGTGGAATGCGCTCAGTGTGCTGTATAATTTGATGATAAATAGTTAATTTAATAAATGTCTAATTTTAGTGTAAGAACTTAGAACGGGCCCAGCTCAATTTCATACAGTCCTGCTTAAAGCTTCCTGGAGCCTAGGAACGAGGAGAGTAGACCCCATGTAATGGGATAAGCCATAGAAGAAGAAGAAGTTATATGATTTTTAAAGAGACAGCTTTAGGTTAGGAGTTCAATCTTTTACGATTCCTACAAAAGGCCGCACCATATTTCGTCATACGTGCAGTTCCAGTTCATAGATAAGGCGTCCCACAGCTCATTTGATAACGGCTCAGTCGCGGAAATGCTAGTGGCGCGCCGGACGCCTCTTTGAAAATACATCTCAATTTACAGTAGAAGAACATCGCAGAGCATTTTACGGTCTAGAAGAAAGTTATCTTAGAAATGCTGTAAAAAGTTGCAGGTGAGTTTTTAAATCGTTTGAAATGTTTGACAGGAATGCTTTTGGGAGGTATTAAAAAAGTGTGTTTTAATTTTCTTTAAGTTCTTTGTAAAAGTTTTATAATGGAAACTAAATTTAGTATTAATTAAAGATTTAACTTTCTAAATTTATATGGTGATTATTTTTTTCGTATGATTGTAAATGCAATAAAATTATTTAAATTTAAGTATACTTATTTAAATGGTTTTAATTTTTAAATTTTCAATAAATTATACATTAATCCAACGCTAAATAATCTAAAATGTTAGTAATGAAACCATTATTAGTAGTGAAAACAAAAATCGCTTTTTCCGTGAACGATTGAACAAAAATCAACATTATTACATAAAAATTTATAATTTTATAAGCATAGAAAATGTAATTTATTTAAATTAAATAGAATGAACTAATTCGACTATCAATTAAAATAATTAATTCACAACTACGTAAATCAACATACTACGGTGCTACGCCGCCGCTATTTCAGCATACGAATTTTTAAGGTCTTCGCTAATGATGCAGTTTACAAAGTGTTCCTTACTTCCTTAATTATTAGTTTTAATTTGCATACCTAGGTTATATAAATACAAACCGGTAAAGTGTGTGTAGATAGGTTATGCAAAAGTAAGTTTCTATATTGATTAAAATAATATTTATCCTATTTTATCACGTTTAAACTGAACTAAGGTTTCATGGAAATAATTCAAAATTCAATTAATCTGATTGGCCTGAAATAATTTTACAATAATTGTACTTTTTAGCGCAAGTTTTGTATAAATAAAATAAGGGTGATTTAAGATTTTAGGTGGGGGGGGGGGGGGGAGAGTGTTTAAAGATTTCAGGTCTACAATTCAAATTGAACCGTCGTGGAACGAATCGAAACGAACGTGGCTATTATTCCTAAAGTAATGAAGTCAAATGTATGCTTAAAAGGGAACCTAAAAATGTATGCATAATTTACCTTTTAATTTTAATTTTACACTACATTTTCCTTTAGCTTTTTTTGAAACATATAAAAGATAATATTATCTTTCCTAAATCTTAGAGTCCTAATTTACAAAATTTTTAAATTGATTAAAAACTTTTTGTAATATTTACAAAAGATGTCGCTCGCTGTTTATCGCGATTATTTGGACTACTTTGAAAAATTACTAAGGAAACATTATTGGTTGAATAGGTACGTATTGTACGAGATTTATGCCGAGGGCGCGTGAAAAATTTAGGCATTTTCACATTGAAAATGTTCTTTATATCGTTTCTGGAGCAATGCGAGTGTCAAAGAACATACTTGAAATTGAAAGAGCCACAGAGGTACAGGATCTACTTTCTTCTAGTAATTTTATTATTTTGAAGTTTGTGACAAATAAAACATTACAATAATAATAATAATAACGTATACATCATAACAACGTCTAGGTCCCAAACTAAGCATTATCTTGTGTTTTGGGCACCAAGCGAAGACACCACATACATATAACAACCAAGACCCGGTACCAGTATCAATATTCAACATATAAATACTGACCCGATCTGGACTTCGAACGCAGGACCTCCAGCTTCGTAGGTATAGTCGCTACCCACTGGTGTAAGCTAAACTTATATTTACCTATAATGTTTTTCTATAATATTTTTAAAGTTAACTTCATTCTTAAAGAAAGGGTTTGAACCTATAGACAACCTTTGGGAACGCGGTGAGTGGCGACCAAAGTTTCAACTTAGATAACTTTTGAAACGCGTTATGTAACGAATTATATGGATATAAAAAGGAAATTCCGACCTTTTGGAACGTAAAAAAAGGATGAGGAATGTCAACCCTACCTTCAACAGGAACGCGTAGTCTACGCAAGCGAAGCTGCAGGCGGCCGCTTGTGGTGGTAGGAGATGTTGGATATTTTATTACAATAATAGATATTTTAGACCCAAAAACGGAAGAAATAAGACATTTTCACGCATCAATTATTTATCCCAGGCGGGAATCGAACCCGTGACCATTGGCTCTACCGTTAGGATGTCTAACCGCACCACCAATCGGGCAGTCAAAAATGCAAGTCAAAATAAATGTATCCATTTTTGCGTTGGAAATCATATGCACAAATAACGTTAGATCTCCATTTAGGCCTCCAACAGAACGACGCTGATGTCTGTCGCGTACTTGTGCGACGCCCAAACGAGTATTTGGTCAATAAAACCGGACAGAAATATTTAATGCGTATGTTTGTTACGAATTAATTTGGGACACAACGCTTGGTCTTAATTGTGCATTTAAAATTTGCTAAGCGTTTTATATATCTTTTAAATGAACTAAAACTAATAGTTTTCATCTTCTTCGTCTTCATTTTCATCGCAATCTTCACGAGGTACAGACGGAGTTCTTACGATCATCAGATTGACTGCCTCTTGAAAAAATGGCTTAGATTTTCTTCTTTGTAACTAGCATCTCTCTATTTCTACTTGCAGTCACTCTTGAAACATTTCAAAGCACGAGTAAATTTCCTTTTTTTTATTATATGGACAGTTCATAATATCTACAAGTTTCTCTTCGAATAACGAAACTTTTCCTCCATTTTCTTTTCTATATAATCATTTAGGATGTCAAACGAAATTATTCTGCTAAATTGCTTGACGGTTGCCAAAGAAACTATAAAACAAATACAAAAATATATTAAGGTTATACCGTCTTCCATACCGCTGTCAATAGATGGCGGTCGTTACAGTTCCCAACCCGCAGTGGAGCAGCGTGGTGGACTTAAGCTCCAAGCCCCCCCTCCTCACCCTGGGGGAGGCCAAAGCCTCTGCAGTGGGGTAAAAATGGGCTGATGATGATGATGATACCGTCTTCCATACGAAAATTTATTTGACCAGAAGTAAAAAACTACACTTTGTTATAAAGTTAAAAAATATGTTCTTTCTAAAACCAAACAGTTCTAATTCTGGTTTTGGAAACAGTAGGTATCTAACTAAATCGAAAATTTATGAAATTTAAAAACCAAAATTAGAAACGTTTTCTATTAGAAAGATCATATATTTATAAATTTATCAATAATTTTACTATACATTTTATTTATCAAAATGATAAAATACATTTTTATAACGTTGAATGTATGCTTCTAATCCAATTTGTATAGAAATCGAAGGTATCGTTTAACCCTAAAAGTAAAAGTTATATAACACAAAATGGCGGATGTGGGCGGATGGTTTTAATGTAGTATATAAATGTCAAAAGACTGTTGTTTATGACTATATATAAATTACAGACCGACAAGACCAGGCACATAAACAAAAACACTATTAATGAAATTTAAAAAAAAAACCACAAGTTCAGGTCAGGTCTTTTTCTGCCATATTGAAAAGAAATTTCTTATAAAATCCACCACACGGAAAGTCCAGAGGCAAAGAAAACTACCAATGGCTGTGTTCCAACCTGAGATGTTCTAAAACAGGTAGAATGGGGGAAATATTATGGCTGCTGTTTGATAGAGCGGTTATCTAGCTTGAGGAAGAACACATCAGATGAGACTTTTGACTAACTTGCTGATTCTGACTTATGTCCGGTTTTATTGACCGAATACTCGTTAGTGCGATGTAGAGAACTTCATACGAAACGCGTTGCGTCAGCGGAGCTCTGTGTGGTTATATTTCATATCATAAGAAGCGCTGACGTACGCGACTGTATCCGAATCGCTCTGTCGGAGGCCTTAAATTTAATCTGCCGGAACGTGCTTAGTAATAAATTCTGCCAAAATTATTGATTTTCAAAAATAAAACGCTCATGTAATTATACCGCTGATCAAAGCTTTGATGTTAATGGCATTTTGTTTGTATGGCCGCCAATCGCTGACCTTAATTATGATATATGCATTATATCGTTTTTTATAATGTGTATTTGCGCTCCTAAAAATCCATTATGCTCCACTATAGAGGCGTACGCCACCCCTCGTAATGAGAGTGCTTGGAGCTGAATCCACGACGCTGCTCCAGTGCGGTTCGATGGATTTTAACCGGCTTAACGTGCTCTCCGAGTGAGAGATAGTCAGTGATAATAATGTACTCAAAAATGCCCCGTGATTCGAACCACGACCTTCCAAACAAGAAGTGGACGCGCCACAACAAGGCTATCACGAAATAAAATGTCGAATACTTATTGGACAGTTTTTCTAATTTTTCGAAGGGCACTTTGAGAAGTGTTAGTCATTTTATTGAAAATTTACGTCAAACATAATATTTCCATAACAATAACTTTTTTTTTCAAACTTATTTGCTTTTTTATTTGAAGTAAGTGAAGTAGCTAGTTGAATCTTCGTCCTACATTATTTGTCTTCTAACTGCTTTACCTCTAATAGTAGCGTTATGATATATATTAGTTGCACATGGTCCACTAATTTCTGAAGTTACGTGACGAATCGTTATAACTACATAGTCCAATCAACGAGACTTATGTAACCCGAAAAATTCCTCCGCTTTTGACAGAAATGTGATTAAGTTAGGTATTTTAATACAGATGTACAATAGTCCACAAATTTTGTTATTACAGTTAGGTATTTTTACCTAAACATGAAAATGATATACATTGCGTAGCCGGTGAAGAAGTATTTAAGTTATAATATTTATGTGGCTAATCGACTAGGCAATGTATATCAATCTGTATTACCTAACTTCACCACATTTCCAAAACGGGAGAATTTTTCGTAAGTCTCCATACCACAAATCTCATCGTTGATTGGCACAATAATTTTAGCCATAGTAAATAACAACCGCTTGGCCTAGTGGATAGCAACCCTGCCTACGAAGCTGGAGGTCCCGGGTTCGAATCCCAGGTAGGATCAGTATTTATATGATGAATATTGATAGATACTGATACTGGGTCTTGGTTGTTATATGTATGTGGTGTCTGCTTGGTACCCAAAACACAACCTATGATGCCTAATTTGGGGCCTAGACGATGTTGTGATGTGTACATTATTAAAAAAATAATTTAATAAATTTGACAGCAGCGTTTGGTTTTAATAGTGTCAGAAATGTCACTTCACAGTATCGAAAATGTGAAATGCTATTTCGCGGGGGTGAAGATCGGCGCGCGGGGATCTCGCGGACTTAAACACGCCATCTTAGAGTATGAGTGGTTTCACCGTAAACGCAGAAGAAGGCTTCCAGTCAATTCGTATTTTTTATGGTTTTAGTAGTTTCTTCAATAGCCTTTCTTTGTTGTGTTTGAATGAAAGGCCCTACCTGGTTATGGTGACAAATTGATGTGGTAATAATAATAATACATACCGTACAGCGCCATCTAGTCCCAAAGTAAGCAAGTATTATGTTTGTGTTATCGGTTACTAGACAACTGATGTACATACTTGAATATTCTTTGTAATATATACATATATAAATATTTTGCACTCAGACACGGAACGAAAAAGACATGTCTATGCACACAAATATTTGTCCCGGGCGGGAATCGAACCCGCCACCTTTTGCTCCGCAGTATATCAGTGTGATATGAGTAGGTAGTGATGTATATATATATATGGATACCACTCTGATATAAATATAATAGCAATAGGTGTTTAATTGAATTAGGTGCGGTCACATCAAGGTCTATTTATTCCCCATAGCTTTAGTGAAAATTGAGCATTTAAAAAATAATCTATGAATATATTTAATTATGAACTCGTAGTGTTTGGCGCCGAAAACTAAACACGGTTATAGAGTAAATTAATTTGACAGCAGCATTTGGTTTTAATAGACATAAATCTTATGGACGTGGTACTTCTGCACCCAGAAGGCTTAATCCGTGCCAAAGTAGATAGAGGGCATCCCTCGTAGCTAGTTCACAAAGTTTAAGCACAAGATATGTGTAGGGTTGTCGACTTCACATTTAAGACATAATACATGAATACAAAAACATATTCGACCGATCGATTGGCCGAGTGGTCAGAGACCCTAATTGTAGAGCCAAGGGTCTTGGGTTCGATTTTCGCCTGGGACAAATATTAGTGTGCATAAGCATGTCTATTTGTTCCGTTTCTGGATGTAAACGTATTTATGTTGTATAATATCGTAGGATGATTTGATTATTCAAATTTTCTCATAAACCCTAGAAATACTGTAAAAACACGGATAATTAGACAATGGTGAAAATATTTCCAAATCCTACTGGATACGAAATTCTACAGGAAAGATAGAGTTTTTTGTAAAAACACGAGTCGCTCTAGTAACATATAGATTAGATACCTATCACCTAAAAGCATGTTCTTAGATAAGGTTTACGGTCGTTGGCCACCAGGGACTGCTGCAATAGATAGATGCAATATGTTTTTCTGAAACGCCTGGGAGGAATTCTACGAGATTTTTTGCGTTCCATAAGTATCACTTAAAAGTAAGAACAAGTCTAATTGTGCAAACACGATTACAAAAAAAAATCTGCGCGAAGCTCGGTCACCAGATTTTATTAATTTTTAACCCTCGACGCAAAAAGAGGGGAGTTATAAGTTTGACGTATGTGTATTTGTGTATGTGTGGATGTGTGTATCTGTGTATCTGTCCGTGGCATCGTAGCTCCCAGATGAACCGATTTCGATTTTGTTCTTTTGTTTTTAATAAGAATAAATGATCGAAAACGGTCTCGATAACTTTGACCCTTGTCGCTATTCGTGATGACCACTCCCACACTTCGCCACATACGTCCCCCGCGTTTGCGGCTTACGACATTGTAATTCTAGTCTTACCATACCAAACCATTAGCCCATTAAGGCTCTATTGTAGGGCTTAGGCCTTCCCTCGGGCCGAGGGGGCTTAGAGCTTAATCCACCACGCTGCTTCAGTTCGGGTTGGTGGATTTTAACGACTGTCATCTTTTGATGGCAACCGAGACCGATGGCTTAACGTGCTCTCTGAGGCACAGTCAGTGATAGTTATGTACATAAGTTAGAAAAAAGTCATTAGTACATTGTACAATGGTACATGGCCCTGAGATTCGAACCACGGCCTTCTAAACAGGAAGCGGGCTCGTTAGCACTCAGCTATCACGTCATCTTAGTCCTTCTATTTATTTTCCTACTTTAAGCCGGTTACCGCCTCTGCCTACTTTGTCGCCTGTTTGTCACGAAGATGATATACTCGCTCAGGCTGAAATCTTGAAATTACATTTCATGTGTAATTTCACGAAACGTTCAAACCAGAAAATGAAATGGCGTACATGAACGTATGACATATAACCCGTCTAATATCTGAGTCTGTCGTTTTACTCGGGTTTTTTTATCGTTACCAATGCTCTATCTTGACATTCTGATATCTAAGATTGAGACATAAAAAATATATCTATATAAGTATATTATATCATAAAGAGTACAGATGTATCAAAAAAAGTTATAGGAATCGGCTAACTTCGGACGCGCAGGTTTGCCCGAAGTTATCTAATGAATTAATTTTAATAAGAAAAAGTCATAAATTATAATGAATTTACTGTAAAAACAACTTTATCACTAAACGCATTTGGTTCAAATTGTTTTGCAAATTGCAATTTGCAAGTACGTCCAGTCACATGACTTCTCTGATAGATCTGTATTTAACGTATATCAGTTGTCTGGTACCCACAATACAAGCTTTGCTTAGTTTGGGACTAGATGGCGCTGTATGTAATATGCCAAGTATTATTATTATATAGACTAAATAGACAAAATAAAGCTGTACATCAACAAAATATATTTATTCTAAGCTCATTTTGATTTCGGATACGTGAGTTTAGTAAACAAATAAGTATTGCAATCCCTTCGACCCTTTGACTTTGGAACTTAAATAAGAGCTACTTCAGTTTATCAAACACGAAACTCTATCAACTACATTCTGAAGCCACGAAGCCGATTATAAGCATCTCTGGAATCTCGTTGCAACTTCCATTGTGCTAAACAGTTTGTTTGAATTTTCAGATCAGATCGTTTTCGTAGGGGAGTGTAATTTGGTTAAATTTCTCAAATTTATGGTGGTAGACGAAAGAAAGTAGTATCAAAAGATGCAAGGGCTCGTGGACTATCGTAAAATACCAAATTTTCTAAAATCGGTCGGTAACTTTTTTCGAAATATCGAAAACAGAGAAAAAAAAACCTAATTTCCCGATTTTTTGGACAAAAAATTTATTATTTCAAATATATATATTATCTTTTAACATAAAATTGGGATCGGCCGAAAACTATGGGCTGGGCAGGTGCCCCTTTAATTGAATGATTAAAATTTTTAATTTATAACTTCTTTCGAAAAATTTTATAAGATTGTTTGACAAAAATGTATTGTAAGTTTTTATTTCTGATGTTGATTTTCAATGTCCTCCAATGGTTGAGAGAAGCGCGAAATCTGTAGATTTTTTTCTTTTGACGGTTGCTGATTATTAAAATATCGATATAGATTTTTCGCCGTATTTATTCTGAGGGGCCACGACAGTTACTTAGTTCTTTTGGAATTTTAACCTAACTGCGTTTCTTCAAACGTCATCAAATTAGTAACTAAAAAGTGTAAAACAAATCGTGATAATGAAATCTTGATCGTGGGAGCCTGTCTCAAATTTATAAGGCCATAGGGCCATGGTTCGAATCCGGGCGTGTACCAATCAGTTTTTCTGACTTAAGTACATAACTATCACTGACTGTGCCTCGGAGAGCACGTTAAGCAGTCGGTCCCGAGTGCTGTCAATAGATGGTGGTCGTTCCAATCCCCAACCCGCAGTGGAGCAGCATGGTGGATTTAAGCTCCAAGCCCCCCTCACCCCGGGGGAGGTCTAAGCCCCTGCAGTGGGATAAAAATGGGCTGATGAAGTGAAGTGAAGTAAAACAAATCCCTGTTCCCAACACCCCACTCTAACTCTTTTTTAATATTGTCAGTTAAATTCTCAAATAATCCAAAAGAATTATATATATTTTTTTGTTATTATACGTGCACCGTCAAACTAATTTAAATTAATAAATCATTTTATTTATTTTTGAAGTTGTACGTTTTTTAGCGAGTTAATAGGGAAAAATAATCATAATGAATTTTTAGCATGTACCTGTAGTTGAGTATGCCGATGTAACAAATATGAAGTTAGTTTCTAATGAGAGTTTATTTTTATAAATGTTTATTTTGATCAAGTTTTCTAATATCAATAATAAATTGTTTAAGGGCATAATAAACAAATATGCATTTTTGGTGTTCGCAGTAGAGACGATGGGTCGGTGGTCCAAGATGCTGTTACGTTCTCACGTGAAATTGGCGCAAGGCTCCGATTGGTGTCGGATGACTCTCTGAGCAAAAATTATTTTGTTCAAAGGATCAGCCTAGCCATTCAGCGCGGGAACGATGCTAGCGTTCTCGGCACTTTGCGCTCATCATTAACTTTTTTTTAATAAGCAGAAGAATTATGTGTATATTATTGGAACTGATTGTCATTTTTATTATTATGTTATTGAAATAGATAAAAAATCTTAAAAGCGCTCAAAAAAACATTTAAATAAAAGAATAACAAAAAGTTGATCTAAACAGTGTGAAATAAAATTCCGAAAATCGAAATGGGATGCCTCATATGTTCATTTAATAGTTAATAATTTAGCTTTTAACACTATAAATAAAAAATAGACACGTTTTTCATAACGAGATAAGGGCTTACTTGTGTGATGTGCAACCGATTAACATTGTTCTTTACCTCATAATCATAAAAAAATTAGAGATTCTATGAAAAAAAAAAATTAAAATATCTGATATTTATTACTTCCAGTGTTGTGATTTGAATATAATTTTAAATATACTTACAATTTCATTTTATTTCTTATTTTCTCACTAACACTAAATCATAAAGTACAATTAAAAACAAACTACAACCAATCCAATATGTCGCTAGTTTTCTGGAAAATTCATTTCTTTTAAACTTTTATGTTCTTTTTGTTATTTTTTTCTTGAATAAATAATTTGTACTACATGTGTTTTTACGCATGTAATAATTTGAAACAAATCACGCTATTTGAATGCCAGAGGTCACCAACGAGTGAGTCGAGAGCCCTTTAGAACTTTATTAAACGAGAAAAAGGATTATTTGAACACGTGTCCCGTTCATGTTTGACCGTTTTATTGTAAAAGTTTTACGACTCCTGTTTTGTAGTAATTTCGTTTTCTTTTAGGTAGATTTATCGAATGACTTTGATTGTTTGTCTGTAATGTGAAAACGTTTCATCTCAGTAATCATTTAATGTCAAGGATGTGGAATATGTGGGGTGATTTTTGGAGGTTAACAATCTTGTTTCATATCATTCCTTGTAGGGTTATACATGCAAAGAGTACCAACGGAAACCCTATTAGCAAGCCTCCGCTGTCCATCCGTCCGTCCGTACGTCTGTCATAGGGTTGTATGTCATAGGGTGTGAACCGCAATAGACAGACACGTGAAATATTCACAGAGGGTGTACCATTATAGTCGCTATTACAAAAAATAATAAAAATAAAATAAAGTTAAAAAAATTAAAGGAAGTCCAGCAAAAGGTCGTCAGCGCGGTGATATTTAAGGTACCTATTATTTTACGACAAGTGACGTCGAAAATTTTAAGTTTTTGTAATCGTTATTATGAAAAAGTATTATGAAATGTCGTGATAGCCCAGAGCGCAACGAACATGTCTTAAATTTATAAGGCCCCATAGGGCTATGGTTCGAATCCGGGCGTGTACCAATGAGTTTTTCTGACTTAAGTACACAATGTCACTGACACCGTGCGTCGGAGGGCACGTTAAGAAGTCGGTCCCGAACGCTGTCAATAGATAGCGGTCGTTACAGTTCCCAACCCGCAGTGGAGCAGCGTGGCGGACTTAAGCTCCAAGCCCCCCTCCTCACCCTGGGGGAGGCCTAAGCCCCTGCAGTGGGGTAAAAATGAGCTGATGATGATGATGATGATTATGAAAGAGGAAGTCGATTTAATTTTTTTTTACTTGTTAATCGATATTCTGTCATCTGTATCAATATGAATCTTTAGTGAATTTACAGTTGTACTTTTTGCTGTTCCGTTATAAAGTGTACACACTGAGCCTTTATTTTGTTATTAAGGCAAACAACAATCAAGGCGGTCACATGGGGTTTGAGAAGGATATCTCCATCAGAGCCTTCAAAGCTTCATTAGCTAATGACTTAAATTGTATTGGAATTATTTTATATTACTGATATTTCTTAAATGATACAGATTTTTCATTTGTATAATAGGTTAGGTTAGGTAGGTAAAATAAAGCCACAAAAATAATAATAATAATAAAAATAAAACTAATCCAATAATCCACCCCTCGTCGCCCCCGACGCAAATGTGCCCCATATGACGCTCATCGCATTGCCGCGCTGAATTGCAATGGCAATTCTTTGCACCAGGAAGGAACCGGAACGGGGGTCGAGTCCCCTTTCTTTTAGACGACGGCCGATGCTCGCGACGAAACGTTTGGCTTCAATCCCCTTTCTTAAATGATTATATTGTATTATTTTTAATTATGCATTTTAAATATTTCCAAAATAATTCACGTTGAAATTGTGAAATAAACGAGTTCACTATTCGCGGTCGATGAGTTTTGTTAAAACTTCTTTTGATGTAGTTCCAATTAAGCTTTTTGGCGGATGTGAACATAGGCACAAGTCGCGTCGCAGTAACCAGTTTTAGGTGTAGCGGGACGCAGTGGAGCGAGGGGTATATAACTGTACCTGCGCAAGCACGTTTATAGCGTTCTATTCCGATCTGCCATAAAGTTTGAGTAGAACTATCCATACCAATTTTTACGACTCCACCGGCACCGTTTTCACGCTTAACACATTATTTGTTTTTAATGAAATTAATTAAATATTATCGCATAGTTTTTTTGTATACTAATCCCGTTGTTAACTTTTCTTCTTACTTCTCAGCTACAAAAAATATTTGGGTGATCATATATTGTAAATGTTAACCATTATGTCATCTGTTTAAAAGTGGAAGTTTCATCTTCAAAATTAATACTTTTGTATGTTTTGAATTACCAAACTGAATCATAAATGTCACGTCACAGCATCGAAAATATCAAACGCAATTTCACGGGGGTGAAGACCGGCGCACGGGGACCTCGCCGACTGAAAGTCGCCATCTTGCACCAGCTAACTAGAGTATGAGTGGTTAGACGGTAAACTCAGAAGAGGTCTTCTAGATAATTCGTATTTTCATATAAATATGTATATTGGTTTAGATTGGGTTGAATTGTGTAATTTTATTTCAATAATACCTTCTGTTGATATTATAAATTTTACTGTGGCCTGATATGGTGACTTCTTGGGTGAAAACTCGGCGTCAGGTTGCCCGCAGGTATATTAGAAATGGTTGCTAAAATGATCGTCAGGGCCCGCTCCGTTGTGAAAAAACTGCTCTCTGTTTTGATTCACATTATTAATTCATAAGTTGGTTGGGCGCGATGCAATAAATAAAAAAAAACAACACCGGCCAATGGTCTATAAGAGAGCTGTGGTGGCCAAGTGGCTTAGTATCCCGCTTTTGATACAGAGATAGTGGAGTCGATTACCGCCGAGAGTATTGAACAATGAGTTTCTAATTTATAAAAACTCCAGTTAAATAAATATCACAACTCTACCCATGTAGTCACTTTTGTGATAGATTCCAATTTACATTGGACCAGCGACGTAGGCTTATGGTAGAAACTCATTAACTTGACGTTGAAGGGCTGTACTCCAGCAGTGAAAACATGAAAAACTTGGTAGAAATAGCTTGGTAGAAAAACTTGGTAGAAAAAGCTTGGTAGAAAAACCACTAAGAGTACGATTCTAAATAGCGTTTTGACCGGTTTTTCAAATATTACCGACCAAAAGTAATAAGATTTCGCTTTGTAATCAAAAGGAGCCGGACCGTGACTTTAATTAGGGTCTAATAAAGGGTTCCGAATCTGTAAGCTATCAAAAATATAAGTCGGCGTCCCTTATCGCAGGGTATGCTGGCGCAGCGGTAATGCACGGGACATTAAACATTCAGGCTTAGCATGATAAAGATGCGCTGAGAGAGAAAAAATCTTCGGAACTGTCTCATCGTACGTGAGTGATTCGAGCGCTATCGTTAACTTATTTTTTATACTACGTTTGCCCACGGCTCCGTCCGCGTGCACACAATATAAAGAGAGAGTGTATTACCAGAGGTCACAGACCAGTCAACCTATAGACCACGCTTTAATAAACGTCAGCATGAAAACGAAATCGCCAAAAAGTGGCGGGGTGCGGGGAGAAGTCGGCTAGTTTTCATTGGCTCGTTCAAAATTGACAATTTAATGGCTTCCGACGTGCTTACAACTGACCGCTCAGAAGAGACGTAGTTATGTAGTGTCACTACTTAGCCTTGGCGAATGCTACTCCCTGTCAAAGCGTGGTCTATAAGGTTGACTTGTCTGTGCCAGAGGTACACATTTGGTTAAGAATACATCAATTTTAAGTAGAAAAACCTTAAAATAGCGTAACAACATAACTGATAACAAATAGTTGAGCACAGATTTTCATTAGTTAAATAAGTGGGCCTCAGGAGCTTACATCGCCGCTGGTCTAACTTGTCGTCGCCCACAGGGTCTCGGCCACCCTTTATCAGCTCGCATTCTTCTTCTTGAAGAGGCTTCAGGTGTGGACGTGGTCGCGTTTACGACCCTAGCTGTCAGCTCGTGGTCTGAATGAATGGTTATTCACGTTGCAGATCGGTTCGGTGTTAGTCCTTTCAGGTCGCCCTACTCAGCGGCGTAGTTAGGTCGTCATATTACTTTTGACTACTGCCTTAGGGCTACTATTTTAAAAAAACTTTCTGTATTAAAAGAACAAAGTTCAGACTCGCACTATTGATTATTTGTTTAAAAATGAAAAGACTGTCCTTTAAGGAAATCAATATGAAAGATAAAGTTACGCCAAAATACCGATTTTGTGATTTAAGGGCTGATGGATTGTCATCCGTCGTTACTATTTTGAACGTTTAAATTATATTTAAATTGGTATCTCATTTTAATTTTAAAATTAATTTCCTGTATTTCTCGTAGCTCCATCTGTCGCTGTCGAGGTTCCGAGGTCTAATTCCTACTATCTACTCCAATGACCTACCCCTAACCGCATTTTTAAATTTATGTCGGCGCCCGTGACAGAGCTCCATTTTTTACTTTGTACTTTGTTCTGTACGAATTGGTTTGTTTATTCGGCATCACCTATAAGCATTTCATCACGCTGTTAATAATTCGAGTATGGAACGATTCGCTTAGGGTTCGTACATTTTATCGTATGATGTAGGTAAGTACATTTTCACTGGTGGATTCGCCGAGTGGTTAGCGACCCTAACTGTGGCGCCAAGGGTCGTGGGTTCGATTCCCGCCCGGGACAAATATTTGTGTGCATGAACATGTTTATTTGTTCCGTTTCTGGGTGTAAAATATCTTTCCATTCCATTAGCCCATCATATATAACTGCATGGGATTAGACCTCCCCCCAGGGTGAGGGAGGCTTTGGAGCTTAAATTCTCCACGCTGTTCCAGTGCGGGCTGGTGGATTTGAATGATTGTCATCTATTGACGGCAACCGGGATCGACAGCTTAACGAACTCTCCGAAGCACAAAGTCAGTGACAGTTATGTTTATAAGTTAGAAAAAACTTATTGGTACATGCTCTGGGATTCGAACCACGATCTTCTAAACAATAAGCAGGCTCGTAACCACTCGGCTATCACGACATTATCATTTCATTTCTACGACAATTTATTTTTAATAAATTTTTATCTCGAATTTTTCCTGATTCGGCCTATATGTATGTGAAACTGCGTGATCTTTCTAGTACTTTCTAACATCGACGTGCTTCTTTCTACTCATAAATGTCACAATATTTTACATCTAGACACGGAACAAATAGACATGTTAATGCACACAAATATTTGTCCCGAGCGGGATCGAACCCGCAACCTTCGGGTCTGCATTCGGCGTCTCCGCCCACTAGACCAATCGGTACGTCAAGTAAAAACCCAATGGTCAATGGCGGGAATCGAACCCATCACTTGTATATCAAAAGCAGGACGATCAGCCACTCGGAACTATTATTCGCACAATTTATAAATTTCAGAAATATTCTGTCTTCACTGAACGTCGCCAACAAAAATTGGTAGAACTAATTTCGAGTAATGCGTTGTATATACTCTAGTCAATTAGTTGAGTGAATTGTGAGGGAGCGGCTTTACCTTTGACTAAGTTGTACGAATTGACAGCTACGTTGTTTTAGGGTACGCCCTAAAAAGAAAAATAATCATAACCCTTAAAAGATTACTTTATTCTCCGTTTGTCTGTCTGTCTGTTAATAGTTTTTTTTCTCAGGAATGTGTGGAAGTATTAAGTATTAAGTAAATTAATATCAGAAGGATTGCTTTGGCTCCATGGTTGCAAACGATTCATTTTTCTCATCATCATCATCAGGCTGTGTTTTTCCACTGTAGGATATAGGCCTCTCCCAAGACTCGCCACCACTCAATTCCACTAGTAAATATTCTAAGTAATGTCAAAAGATATGGCCTTGAAATCTGTAGTTTCTTGCGTAACCAAAATCTCCCGTTCATCTAGTATCTTGAAATTGGGCATAAAAGAAGGTTTTGCAGTGTAGTATAGTGAAAAATCTGAAAATTAGCAATTTGTGATTTTAAGTAACTATTTAATATTTTTATAATCTGAATGATTTTTTATAGTCATGGTTTAAATAAACTTTTTAAAGCCAGAAACCTCCATGATGAGTATGATGTGAAAAAAAAATTCTGCAATTATTCAACTAAATTTTAAATGATTGTGAACATGGTTTACCTAAGTTATAGTAATATAATTATCAGATCGAATTATTTTCAAACACATAATAATAATAATATCCGGGACATACCACACAGCGCCATCTAGTCCCAAAGTAAGCAAGTATGCTTGTATTATGGGGTACTAGACAACTGATATACATACTTAAATATACTTTTTTTTATATAATACACATACATATATAGATACTTTTACTAGACAACTGATATACATACTTAAATTTTTTTTTTTACATATAATATACATACATATATAGATACTTTTACATCCAGACACGGGCACATGGGCGAGTGACCTTTTAAATCAATTTTATACCACTTGAAATTTAAGGAAAATACGTCTCTGGATAATAAATATCTCATCTAGTCCCAAACTAGGCAGTACCTACTGGGTATTACTTCACTTATATACATATTTAGAGTTTTTTTGTAATACATAAATTCATATATAAATATTTTACACTGAAACATGGAACAAATAGACATGTTCATAAATATTAGTCGCGGGCTGTAATCAAACTCGCGATTTTTAGTTCTGCAGCTACGTCTCCAACCACTTGGCCAATTGAGCAATCAATATACAACCATCACTTAAGAAATATTTTAGAGAAACTTCGATAGAACCCTCTATTTCTTCAGAAAAACTTTTTATGGGCGTTTTCTTTAGCTGAAACTGCTTGTTCCCGTTTATCAATCATGACAAAATACTTTTTCATATGTATTAAATCTTAGAATAATTCTAGTTAATTATTAGCGCGCGACGGCTCTCTCGTTAAGCTGTCAAAATTATACCAGGTGTGGTTAAGTGTCGAATTGTAAAACTGAAAATGAAGAAAAAGAAAAAAACACTTAGTCTATTTTTGTAAAATTAACGCATTTTCACCGTTATTCAATGTGCTACCGGATGCCGTTCGCGGCCAGTGACCCTGCGCGTACGTTTATGTATTACGTAGGCATTCATATGACACGGTTGCATGTGATGAATCGGAAAATTTGTACGTATAATAAAATCAATCAAAATTAACTTTTATGCCAATGAATGGGAAATGCCGTCAAATGTGTGTTCATATTTCATTTGTAATTTGAATGTTTTGAATCATGTTTTTAACATTGAAAATGTATATCAAATAGTTTTCGTGGGAGGGTGTAATTCAACGATGTATGGTAGACGAAAAGGAGTGGTGTCAAGAGATGCCACTCCTTTTTCCTAAAATCAGTTAAGAACTTTTTTCGGAAAATCGAAAATCGTGAAAAAATCCCGAAATTTCGGATGATTTTTCTGATAAAAAGTTGATTACCTAAACGAAAGTCAATATCTAAAAAATTTAAAAAAAAAATACCTTCCGAGCCAGATAGATTGTCTACCGTATGGAAAAAGAAAATTTAAAACCGGTCGAAAATTGTGGGCAGGTGCCCTTTTCATTGACTGGTTATCAGATCAGTTCTCCGGAGAGTGAGATTAGGCTATATTTCAGAAAGTTATAAAGGTCGACAAAAGGCAGTAATGTCAAAGATGCAGAGATCGCGGGACATCGTGTGTACCAAATTTTCTAAAATTAGTCCATAACTTTTTTTCGGAAATATTAATAAAAATTTTTGACAAAAATGCTGTTATAAGTTTTTATTTTTCATGTTAATTTTCAATGACCGCCGATAGTTGGGAGAAGCGCGAAATCTGTAGATTTTTTTTATTTAGATTGGCCGGCTGCACCAAAACAATAGTTATTACAATATTATGTGATGAAATAAAAATTACGAATTTTCGATTTAGCGCGTGTAGGCGATATTTTTAGTGTTAGCGAGCGCAAGTCGGCTGAGGCCTCCTTTTAACTCAGTGTTGACAAAGAGCCATGCCGGCACTAAAGACTTCCCCCGCACTTCCTCTGAAGGGCACCCCTATTTCTGTGTAAATTAAGTACATAAGTAAGCCAATTTACATATTATCCTCTGACATTTGTGAATCGCTGCTATGTAGACATCGATATCGGCATACAATCCGCGTACAGTCAGCAATATCGTCAAGTTATTGCACAGTTTTAGTACGATTCGCGAAATCGTTAAGTTTTAAGGGACAGTCAAGGCTCGGTTCGCAATTACCTTCGAGAAGGGTCCGGCCGTGTGAATAAAAATTTTTTTTACTTAATAACTCGACCTTTCGGACGAACTTCTTTATATTACGTCTTCACATTTTTATTTTATCGTTTTATTGAGTTCTTTTTTCACAAATTGGGTCTCCGACGACTCGGACAAACGAAGTAATTTGCGTTGAAACGATACTGCAAAAATATTATACCCAATATTAGTCACAATAATGGTCCGTAGGACAAATAGTGCCATAGCAAAGAATTCATATAAATTTCCCGTAACTATCGTGGCCCATTAGTACTGTAGTAATGTAGCTTGAGAATGTACACAACTTTTATACAGAGTGAGGTTTTAATGACCAGCCAAATTTTAATATAATGATCTTTGGTAAAAAAATGATAGCCGTCTTGTTTCCTTTTAGTATCGTACTATAGAAAAATATTGAGATATGACTACACAAACCTTTCCCGAAAAAACCAATAACTCGAGTCACCATTGGCGCCCGCTGCCCCATTCCGTTTCAAGGCCTCGGGCGTGTACGTTTACTATAGCGTTAGGAAGGCAACCAAACGTTATAAAATTACACTGTAGATAAAATAATTTATTATGAAAATGTAACCTATATTTTTTATTTACGCAATGAGGTCTATTGGTGATACCTAACATCTAGAAAAATTTTGGCCGGTGACTAAAATCTCAACCTGTATATACACCACCGACTCCAAAAAGGTATTCAGTTCGCCTGTATTTTTTGTGGCCTCTTGGTTTATGTTACATATTTATATTACGCGATATCTTCGCCGATTATGAACCGATTTGATTATTATTATTTTTTTTTATTCAATAGGCCATATCTTGAAGTACGCCCCATTTAAACTTGACAAAAATATGCTATCTATGAAAAAAAAAACTACCGATTAGCGACATCGGGCATCCACACTGAGTAAAATGGGTAGTAGAATTACATGATCCATCCCAATTTTCCTTTGCCTAGCAAAAAATGTGTGTGAGCGATCGGGATGTGGCCGGTGAACTTACCACGATAAAGATTTTGTTGATTTTTTCAATTTTACAATAGTGTGTTTTTCTAGGATGCATTGAGGCCTACGTGACAAGAGGAGCGACAAGCGGCGCGAGTACGGCATGGCGGGCATGGCCGTGCTGGGCAACAGCGTCGGCGTCGGCGACCCGCGCGACGACGCACACCGCAGGGATGGTATGAACATTATTAATTAGTTTATTTTTTAGATCCAGTGTTTTATGATTGTGTACAGAACGTGCAACCGATCTGTACGGCTCTGAAATGTAATGCAAAGTTTAAGCTCAGGTTTGCTATATTTTCAGTAGCATAACTTTCAAGAAATTATGTTACTGTGACGTTTTTTTGACTAAGTTCAGAGCGCATATCGGTTGTGCATACGGTACCTCAAAAAAGAAAAAAAACGAATCGCTTATAAAATTACTCTGGCTCTAGCGTCTATCTGGTTTTCACTATTCTGTTACAAAGCGTTTCATCTCGAAAACCGCTCAATTTGGCATATTAAGTATATACCTACCTAT
This sequence comes from Luffia ferchaultella, assembly GCA_949709985.1. NCBI lineage: Eukaryota > Metazoa > Arthropoda > Insecta > Lepidoptera > Psychidae > Luffia > Luffia ferchaultella. The sequence goes on from OX453261.1 coordinate 16,535,302, forward strand.
TATGAAATATTTTTATTTAGATTTTAAAGGAGTTGGCATTTACAAAAATTTTTTTGTTTTGAGTATCGTTTGAAAGGTCATTTAATTTTTGGCGTAGTACTTCTAATTCTATACCTTAAAGTAGAAAGAAAATACCGCCTCCCTCTATCTTCTGGGTTTTTAAAGCAACATTTTCCCCGTTCGTTACACCGCATTTCGTACCACCAAACACGTCCTAAATAATCTACTGCGTGTGAACCTAATGCTCGTATTTATTGCTCGTATGGCTTCCATTCCATCAGCCCTTTGTATACCCCACCGCAGGGGCTTAGGCCTCCCCTCGAAATGAAGGGGATTGGAGCTTAAATCCACCACGCTGCTCCATTGCGGGTTGGGGATTGCGGAGTGGGGGACAGTGATAGTTATGTACTTAAGTCATAAAAACTCATGGTTCGTATCGCTTAGGATAACACATTGTTCATTTACGTATATCACGATCACGTCCCACCGATTTTTTACGAAAATCCAAAGATATTTATGTTTAACAAATATGAGATCAATCAAATTAGAAACGTATAGTTATTCAAAGAATAATCACCTAAAGGCACAGTTGTTTTCGCAAACATTCGTTTATAAGTAAGTTTCACTTAAGGCCCAGTTCTCATTAATGTCTCAGTTTACGCTTCGGATTCAAAGATTATAATTAGATACGTTGATTTTCCATATTACGCTTATGAAAAAAATTGCTATTGGAACTGTAATATCTCTACATTGTATTATTTCGGGTAAAAATAAATAACACCACAAGATGTGCAACAAAATTATCTAGCAACCATTAGCTTTATTTATTGCTTTAACTCCATATTAACCATTTTCCATCAGCCCTTTTTGTACCCCACAGCAGGGGCTTAGGCCTCCCCTCAAGATGAGGGGGCTTGGAGCTTAAATCCACCACGCTGCTCCATGCGGTTTGGCGAATTGTAACGACCGTCATCTATTGACAGCAACCGGGACCGACTGCATAACGTGCTCTCCTAGGCACGGAGTCAGTGATACTTAATGTACTTAAGTCAGAAAAAAATCATTGGTGCAGAAAAAAATTAACCTAACCAACCAACCAACCAAGGTCGCTGCGTTCGGGCTATCACGAAATTAATCGTTAATTATTATAAAAAAAACCAATTTCAAGTCTAAGAAGGCAAGCAACAAATATTTCACAATGGGCTTGGACCAAAATTTTAGAATTGCGTTCATGATCATTAAAATTAAAATAATAATAATAACACACACAATCACAACAACATCTAGGTCCCAAACTAAGCATTAGCTTGTATTTTGGGTACCAAGCGAAGACACCACATACATATAACAACCAAGACCCGGTGCCAGTATTAATATTCATCATATAAATACTGACCCGACCTGGGATTCGAACCCGGGACCTCCAGCTTCGCAGGCAGGGTCGCTGTCCACTAGGCTAAGCGGTCGTCGAGTCAAAAGGAATAAGGTTCTAGAATAATCATAGAGTAAATTTTGACAGCAGCTTTTGGTTTTAATAGAGTCATAAATGTCACTTCACAATATCGAAAATGTCAAACGCAATTTCGCGGGAGTGAATATCGGTGCGCGAGGACCTCGCGGACCAAAACTCACCATCTTGTACCAGCTAGCTAGAGTATGAGTGGTTAGACGGTAAACGTAGAAGAGGGCTTCTAGTACTTTTAAGGAGTACTTTTATGAGAATTCAACTGATGTTGAAATTGTCTGCCATCTGGGCGATTGAGTTTATTGCGCTGCTTGTCATAGTTAAAAACCATAGCTAAAACTAAATAAAAAATATTGAGGTAAAAGGTCACTATGATAAAATGAAATTGTAATATGATTCGATAAAAGTATTATGACTTTATTTAGTTTATGATAATGTAATTAGTAAGTATCTGTCCAGTTGACGTCACAGGGATATTTCATTAATAATTTGTTGAAAAAATTTAATAAAAAAGATTTAATGTTTTTTTTTTAATTTTAAGCAAAAGGTGTATAATTTCGGAACTAAATCTGTATTCTTGGACAAAAATATAAAAATGTGTGTTAGAAAATTTGGTCCGAGCCTAATTCAAATCCATCAGTTCAAATGACGTCACGGGGACAATTTCAACGTCAGATGAATTTTAATAAATTACCGGTAGATTCATCAAAAAAATTATTGATATTCCGAAAGGCTGTTTTTAAAATTAGAACCTTATTCTTCATAATTTTATTAACCATCAGAGTAAAACTTTAAAATTATCCAAAGACACATTGCTTTTGTTTGCCACGAAATAGTTAATATGAAAATATTGGCTTCAGAAAATGGAGATATAATCCTTCTCTAATTTGACTCTACAAACATAAAACCGTTTGAGGCGATGCGGGCAAAACGGTTTTCATTACTTTTCTTGTTTACCCACGTTTCATTCGTCTCAGGCGAAGAGGATGAATTTCATCATAAAGTTCTCTATAAATCCACCTATTAGCGCAAGCAAAACTAATAGTTGTGCAATTTAATATCCTTGATCACTGCACAAATAGTCGTGATGGCCGAGTGCCAGCCAGGCCAAAAGGCCAGGCCAGGAATCCCAGGGCATGAACCTACTAATGAGTTTTTTTAACTTATGTACATAACGTGTGTCGGTCTTGGATTGACGTCTGCCAGCTATTGATGGCAGTCGTTAAAATCCACCAACTCGCACTGGAGCAGGGTGGTGGATCAAACTCCAAGCTTCTTCATCCCGAAGGGAGGCCTAAGCCCTTGCAGCGGGGTGGGCAATGGGCTGATGGTATGGTATGATCACTGCTTTTGATCCATTCTGTGTTTTTAGAGTTCCTTCTAACGTCCCCCTGAACATTCCTGATACTGAAACTTTGCAGGAACATATTATTGTCGTACTTTTGTCTGTCAGTCTGTCAGTCAAGACCCTTTTGTCATTGGAAACGTTGTCATTGGAAATGACTTTCATTTCGTTGGAGTACAGGGGGTCATTTGGGAGTTTTGTGAAACAGGCAGATTGCATGAAGAGTTTTCGAGATATCGGGATGAACGTGATGTCAAAAAACGCAACTCGGTGAGTTCTACAAGATGGTAAAAGACAATTTGGAAAAAGTTCAAAAACAAAAAAATTATCGGGAAGAAACTGAAAAATCGCAATTTTTTTCCCCGATTTTCATTTTAGGAGCCCGATATCTCGAGAACTAGGTCCGAATAAGAAAAAAAATAAAAAAACGGCTCGGGGTAATTAGACGGGGATCGATTGAGACTAAAATTGTTAAAATCGGTCAACCGGAAGTAGTGGTTAAGGGTGCCCTTAGTTGGAAGTCGGATATGCGTCGGTGTTACATTTCGTACTAATTCGGTTTGTTCGATCGAAATGTCGTACAGAATGTTATATTTCGAAGTTTTAAGCTTATTCAGATACAGTTGTTATTTTTTTTTGCGAAAAAAAATTATTTCAAAAAATATTATCCAAAATATGTGTGTTTACTTTATTCCGTTTGGTTCGTTTCCAATGTCGTAAGAAGTTCGTGCGAAAGCAGGAGATCCGTTGATTTTTCGAGTATGGATACAGATGTCCAACCTGGAAGTAATATCTCTTTTATGACGAAACCGTTTGCCTTGTTCTTCACAGTGGCCATATAGATTTTTTGCAAATGAGCGTGCGATATATGAATTTAAATAGTGAACTCTCAGACCCGTCGCTAAAGAGTTTATACATTTAACATTTCATGTACGATATTTTTAAAATCAGAATCATTCGTGCTCCTCGATAACACAAAAGTAACAATTTCTTTTTAATACCAAGCATTTTTCTTTGAGTTTGTTGTAAGTTTCATAAAGTCGGTGTCATTAATTAGTTTTTTGATGTTATATCCTGTGAATATAACCTCCTTTAACTTTTTGTATCAAATAATTAGGCAAACGGCTAAATATTTGAAAGTATTTTCTATCTTTTAAGTTGTAGGAATAATGCTTTAAAATTGATAAAAATCTTTAATTATTTTAATAGAATTATTCATCGCATCATATTATTCATTTTGTATAATATTAAATTATAGACACGAAAGAATGCATTTATAATTTTTACGCAGGGGCGAGCAACAGGTCTTCGAGCAGCGGCGGATCCTGTAGAGCTTCATCACCACATCGCTTGGTAAATCAAAATCATGTTTTTAGTTACAACTCTTCTAGAATAAGCATAGTAATTTAAATATGCACTAGTTTGTCAAAGAACAAAGTTTAGTATTGACCCACACTATCGATTATTTGTTTAAAAATAGAATGATTGAAGAGAATCGATATCGAAATTAAAATTACGCGGAAATAATTAATACCTTTAAATTCGATTTTGTGATTTTTTATACTGCAGCATTTGATAAACTCTAGAAAAAATTGTGAAATTGCGATGAATTAGATCAACCATCACTTATCATAGCTATCACTAGAGCTGTATTAAATAAATTATAAATTTTTAACAAATTTTAAAATTTTTTTAACACGTAACATGTATTATTTCGAAAAAATACGTATTAAATACTAAAAACGAAAACATTCGAATGCAAACTGTCTGACATAAGCATAAAGATGGCGCCACTTGTATCAATTTTAATATACATCACCAAAACGAGATATATATTAAATCTCAATTGATCAACCAGGAGAATACGATGGGATAGAGACTAACAGTAAGAATTTTTTTTTCATAACACTTTAAATTAGAAAAAAAAAATATAATTAAACATCTTTAAACTAATCTTCAAGAAATTATTCATTAACTGTACAACTAACTGTAACTTTTTCTTAAGTTCTCCTTGTATGTGTTAATACGGAAGAAATAAAAGGCTTTTTAATTTATTTTTATTGTACATCTGAAAAACGTAGCTTTTTTGGAAACATCATATTATAATTACACTTTTCAAAGAAATACGATTTTCTTAACGACATATTATGTTGAAATTCGAGGCTATTTATCATAGAGTAATTAAATTTGACAACAGCGTTTGGTTTTAATAGAGTCAGAAATGTCACTTTATGGTAACGAAAATGTCAAACGCTATTTCACAGAGGTGAAAGTCGGCGCGCGGGGACCTCCCGAACTGAAAATCGCCATCTTGCACCACCTAGCTAGAGTATGAGTCGTTAGACGGTAAACGCAGAAGAGGGCTTCTAGTCAACGAATTAACTAATAGCATAAAAGTACGCATCCAGTAGCCGGATTAGGAAAAACTAGTGGTCGCCCAGCGGTCGAAGTTCGACCGTACTCACTTTTTTGAAACCACCAATAATAAATAGGCGAGAGTAAGTCAATTCAGACTGAATCAAACGACAGACTATTAAACTCATATGATTGACAGTATTTGTAACACATATAAGGTATATATACAGATTTTAGCTTTCTGCACTCTTGCTCCATATAAATTTAACTATGCCAAATCTGACACTCCTCCGTGTGCTTAGTATGCTTAAAAATGGGTCTAAAGCTTTTCTTCACGTATGTATATATAGATACAATAATAACATTTATATCTTAAAAATCGTCCAGTTACCGGATTAATAATCATTTCAAAAAGACAAACATTTAATGCTTGTTTGGTGTTTACTTCTGTTCATTCCGCGTTTATCAATATTAGGAGATGAACAAAACTATCATAGGAAAAGGATATAGGAAAAAATTAAACCATAATATAATATATTTTACTAAGAAAAAAGTACTCATTTAATCAAAATATTTACCCATATTATCTACATATTTCTGTCGTCAAACAGGGAGATCATCTGGGGACTGGAAACGTGAATCAACTAAGTTCGTAAAGGCGATTTCTGCTGCTTCTTGGAAACTAAATTCCTTTCCCCATAGAACGTTGTCCGAATTGCGGACCAAACCAAGTGCGGACCGAGTAACTTCTGTGGCGTTGAAACGGCTTCTTGTATTGTGCAGTCTAATAAGTCTTGCTTGCATTATCGTGAAGCAATAATCGTTAATATCGGTTGACCAGTCGAGGCTGTGTTTAGTGATTTTACCTAATGACCGGATGGCTGGCGCTTACTTCGGGCAACGAATAAGTATACACCGGCTAGGTAATTCCGCCAGCCTTTTGTGCACTTTGCCGTACGACATTGATTTATTAGTTGATATTTTTTATTTGTAGGTATTTTTAGTTTTTAATTTGGTAAAAGCTTTTATTTTTAATTAGGAATTAATGTTTATTAATAAATAATTAATCTACAAACTTAAAAAAAAATTGATTATATTATTATTAAAATTTAATCTAATAACCCACCCCTTGTCGCCCCCGACGTAAAAGTGGCCAAGATATTGGTAGCATTGCCACATTGAATGGCAATGGATAATCTCTGCGCCAGAAAGGACCCCGAACGGGAGTCAAAACCCCTCTCTTTCAAACGGAAGCCGATGTCTGTGATAAAATGTTTAGTCTTACTCACTACCCCAGCAGCCAGTTGTTTCCACGGCGAAAGGGACAAACAAGTAAACAATTAATTACAAAGAAATAAAAAGTTTGTTAATTGACAATTTAGCATAAATGGGTCGGACCACGCACAGTGAAGGGTTCTGTAGAAGTCCCATAAAAGTTAATTGTTAAAATTCTAATGACACGTTTAAAAACAAATATCTCTAACTACTTCATATGGCTACTTGATTAAAAACAATTGTCTTTGAGTATTTTTAAAGTTATGCTTACTTAAATTTTTTTCAGAATTTTCCATGAATTTTCCATCTCATAGTTTAAAAGTTAAATGGGGGATCTTTTTTGGGCATTAGCGCAGATCTACACTACTGGGTATTGACTTAAATAAAAAAGTAATTTTCGAATCTTTAACCGTTATACACCACGGGTCAATGTGCGTTGAAAACATTTCATTTCGTCAAAAAATATTTTACACCAAAATTTTTTTAAAGGAACGCGATAGCAGTCGACAAGAAGTGAATGAGCGACCAAGACAGCACTATGAGCCGAGCTACCACAATGAAACTATTAATAAAATACCTACAATGGTAAGTATATCATGAAGTCCTTTGGCCGAGTGGTTAGAGACCCAAACTGCGGAGCCAACGTTCGCGGGTTCGATTCCCGCCTGGGACAAATATTTGTGTGCATGAACATGTCTATTTGTTGCGTTTCTGGGTGTAAAATATTTATATATGTATATATTATTAAAAAAAAGAATATGTAAGTGTATATATCAGTTGTCTAGTAACCCATAACACAAGCATACTTGCTTACTTTGGGACTAAGTGGCGCTGTGTGGGATGTCTCAAATATTATTATTATTATTCACACATTCAAATGGGCGACTTCAATTCGTTGATTCACGGCGAGTAGTCTTTCTTTTTTTGTTAGTCTGAGCTTGCCGGTAAAGTGACTCAGATGTGGTGATATTTTTATCTAGGTTTTTGACCCCGACGTTCTATCCAGACCTTATACAAACAAAGCAAAAAGTATGGTGCAGTTTCACAATCTTTTAGAAAATAATTTCAAGTTCTAAGCTTTGTTACTATGGTATATTGCATAGATGGACTGACTTGTACCGTAGTCTTTATTAAACACAGCACAACAAAGGATTTTAAAAGGTTTTTGATTTTGAATGGGCTTGGATCAAAATTTTAAAGTTGCTGGTCGTTAAAATTAAAAGGAATAAGGTTCTAGAACCACCTCTCAAAATAACAATTTTTTCTATTATCAAATTTCGTAGATATTTATGAAATTTAATCTGATGATGAGATTGTCTCTGTGATGTCATCTGGACGGGTGAGCTTATTACGCTGCTTCCCACAGTAAAAAAACCAAAGCTGAAACCGAATAAAAAATATTGAGGCAAGGTCACTACGTCAAATAAAATTCTAATCCCCATGAAACAATAACTAACTAATATTATGACTTTATTTAATCTAAGATAATGCAATTAGTAAGCGTCTGTCCAGTTGACGTCACAGGGATATTTTATTAATCAATTTTTGGAAAAAAAATTACTCAGAAAACTTTTTTTTGTTTGCACCACTTATCACAGTAACGTCCTGCATTCCTTTCCCCTACTCGTTTTAGAGTGAGGTCCCAGTTATTATTAAAATTATTTACGGTTTAGAAAAGAAATCGATTTTAAGACATGGGTTTGCGAAAACGAATGTCGTTTACGACATCGGTTTGCAAATCTTTGGCGTAAAAATCCGAAAACGCCCATCTTTAATAAACAGACTAAAAACTAACAAGACTCAGAGTGGCGACGAGTTGTAGAGAGAGATATTATATTCACGCGTCAGAGTGCATGTCACTTGTATTTATGCACTCGAATAAGTTAGCATGTTTTTTTTTCCACCTTTGATTTCAACCTGCTACCTGTAAAACGGCCTCGCTTTCAGCTTAGCGAGTATCCATTCGTTTCTAAGTATATTTTATACTACCGATCCTAAATATTTCATCTTTCTTAAAATCAGTTAAGTATGGGGTGACTGGGATCTTGGACTATTTTATTTTCATGTATAGTTCCAATCAACCTTTATGGCGGATGTGAACATAGGTACAAGTCGCGTCGCAGTAACCAGTTTTAGGTGTAGCGGGACGCAGTGGAGCGAGGGGTTTATGACTGAACCTGCGCAAGCATGCCTATAGCGTTGTATTCCGATCCGCCATAAAGTTTGATTGGAACTATACGTAATCTACCCTCAACTCACTATAATGTAAAAATCGTTTGCTCGTTTTATAACCGCTTGTAGAAGACGTATTTTCGTTGTCGTCCGCTTTGTCCTCGAAGTCAAAATCATCAAATTAATACACATTTATCGCTAATTATTACGCATCCGCCCATCTCCAAAATACATATTGTCGAATGTCACGGCGGTGGCCACCAAAGTGGAGTGCGAAGGACGAGATCACGCAAAAGTACCGTGCTGTGTCGTCGAAATTGTATCCTTTATTTACTGTTCCCGATTTGTGGTGTGCTGATTGCCGTGATACCGGTGGCGTAATTTTGGGAAAATATATAGATAACTGTAGACGTATATATCGCTAGCGGATTTGGCCTCTACATTTCAAGGGGAATGTATAATTGGTGCATATTTTCGGAGAAAAATATAAAAGCCGGCCAAGTGCGAGTCGGACTCACACACAAAAGGTTCCATACCAACATATAATTTTAAAAAAAATCGCGTTTGTTGTACGGGAGCCCCCTTGAATGTTTATTTTATTCTGTTTTTTAGTATTTGTTGTTATGTCAGCAACAGAAATACATCATCTGTGAAAATTTGAACTGTCTATCACGGTTCATGAGATACAGCCTGGTGATGGACAAACAGATAGACAGTAGACAGACAGACAGGCAGACTGATAGACAGAGAGACGGACAGCGGAGTCTTAGTAATAGGGTCCCATTTTTAACCTTTGTGTACGAAACCTTAAATAACTATGTGTTAAAAAATCTGGTCCAAGCCCATTATACACAGTCATAAAGAGGCCGCACCCTAAAGCACCCATATACCTACCTAGACTTACCTACCGTAATATGTAAATGAAAATAGTAAGCTAGTCAGTACCACTATAATCAGCTTTTAAATTTTTTTCACAATCTTTGGTAACGGGTTCCTAGACTATCCATTCCATTCCACCAGCCCAATATGCCCCACTGCAGGGGCTTTCGCCTCCCTTTAGGGTGAGGGGACTTGGAGCTTAATCCGCCACGGTGCTCCAGTGCGGGTTGGTGGATTTTAACGACTGTCATATGTTGATGGCACCCAGGACCGACAGCTTAACGTGCTCTCCGAGACACGGAGTCAGTGATAAATACGTACATAAATTAGAAAACTCATTTGTACACGCTCGGATTCGAACCACGGCCGTACGGCCTTTGTAAACTCGAAATAGGTCCGCTGCGCTCGGGCTATCACGACATATGGACCTGGACTATCATTAAAGTATATTTCATTACAGGCTGTGCTGTGCAGTACTGGTGTGATCACACACTCGGCCCCTTCATACGACGAGCAGCGTGCGTCACCAGCTTTACTCGGTCGATCCTTGAGTGGAACACCTGGTGGTCGCAGCGTCAGGGACGACGGATACTGTTCTGCAGGCAGCACACCTAAAGCTACTGGTATAATTTACCTAGTCACGGTACTAAGATAAAAATAACCGGTCGACTGCGAGTCGGACTTGCGTTCTATAAATATGTACTGCACGGCTATCGTGAGTTTAAATTGAGTATCGTGTCGACACTCGCTAGCGACAGCTCACCAGATTTGTATGTACAGCGCCTCTAGCGGCACCTAGATGAACTGAAATTCACATACTAATCTTTTACGAGTCGGTAGTGAGTTTCGACACGCTATAACAATTCAAACTCATGCTATAACCGTGCTGATGTGTTTATTACTCGCCGTCAGCATTCTAATAGGTATACATACATGTATATACATAGACGATGATACATGAACAACAAACGTTTAGGCCCCAAATTGAGCTTGTGTTTTGGGTACCAAGCGAAGACACCACATACATATAACAACTAAGACCCGGTATCAGTATCAATATTCATCATATGAATACTGACCCTGTCACACTACTCCTGTACGTGTTCCTGTTTTTGTTATCTTTGTTTACTGTATATGTACGGGCTGTTCGACCTCTATGGAGTAGCTTATTATTGTCTGGAATTTTAAATATGGAATGTTGAAAAATTGGAGAGATTTTGACAGCTGTCGTGGAAATGAAAAAGCATTGAAAATTTTGGGATGATGTTTGACGGAACTGGTGAATTTTATATGTTTTGTTTTATTTAAAACATTTTTTGAGAATATTTAAATAAGTATATATTTAATGAGTAAAATGAATTTGGAGTTGGAATTTCTCTTGGCATCTAAAAATAACTGGCCTCTGTACATGGGTGGAGTAGACGAGAGTGGAACTGAAGAATATGAATGTTCTGGGGAATCTGGACACGAAGAAAACTAAATCGATTATTTAGAATTTTATGTCTGAAGCAAAACGAAGATTTCACCAAATGAAATACCTGATGACACGGATTCATAGCATCAAAAATGGAATAAGTGTTTACACCAGGAAGTACTACGTAAGTTCTATGAAAAGACCTGGATATTGTGTTACTTTGAGGGAGCGGGTGAGCGAGATGGTATCTTCAGACATGGAGTAATAAAGACGCCTCACAGCGAAATCTAGCAGCTAGATCAAGTATAATATATGAAGAGCTTGAAAATTGAGAAGAGAGAAGAAATTCAACTCGGACGAAGCTAAATCTACGTCTTAAGAGGTCGTATCATGGTCGTAATTAACATTTAAATTAGTGTCTGTATCTTCTGTCTGTCTGTATCTAAATGTACGTTAAATTAACGTTAAATTACTGTAGTAAATGACTGACCTAAATTTCGTCTCATTTTTCCTTTATCTCTTTTTTTTATGTCACAACCCCTGAGACTTTCTCCATTCTATTCTTAACGTGACAACCCGACCTGGGATTCGAACCCGAGACCTCCAGCTTCGTAGGCAGGGTCGCTACCCACTAGGCTAAGCGGTCGTCAAATCAATGCTACGTAAACGCATATTCCTTTATAAAAAATATTTTGGTATGTGATATAATTCCAAATCAACGATTATCGGATTTATTCCTTGAGTTGTGCTGTACCTGACCTTGCTTTTTGTCTTTCATGTATCTAGGTCAATGAGAAGTACCCTACAGACATTGGCTTACTTCCATTCCATCAGTCCTTTTTCTACCCCACTGCAGGGGCTTAGGCGTCCCCTCAAGATGAGGGCGCTTGGAGCTTAAATTCACCACACTGCTCCGATGCGGGTTGGTGGACTGTAACGACCGCCATCTATTGACAGCAACCAGGACCCGCTGCTTAACGTGCTTTACGAAGCACGGAGTCAGTGATAGTTAATGTACCTACTTAAGTCAGAAAACTCATTCAAACCACGGCCACATGGCCTTATAAATTGATTTACTTGCTAGAGTCAAAATATACGGCATAAACGACCCTATTTTTTATTTGGTCCACTCGGAAGTTTAATTTTGTCACAGCTCTAAGGGACCGTAGACCTTAGTACTAGATATTAATTTCAACTTGATATCTCCACGCGTTCCTGAGAAAAAGGTTCTTGACAGACAGACAGACAAACAGACGGACAACGAAGTGATCCTGTACGGGTTCCTTTTTCCTTTTGTGGTACGGAACCATAAAAAGGAAAGCTTCTCGAGAACGCAAAGTATGACAGCTCAAGAATCTTGCAAAACACCTTACAACTGACTATTCCCGAATTTCTTGACTAAAGTCCGTTATATTTTATTTCAAAAGAATAGACAATTTTAAGTACTAATATGGAAAAAAAAAATTAATCACCTGGTTTAAGTATTAGGAGCGCGTTTACGTATATAAGGTGAGATTTTAGTAACCGGTCAAAATTTTTCTAGATGTTAGATAGATGTGAATTAGCCCCCAGCTCCAGTTCTCCAAACGTGTACTCCTATATGCTCTACGTATGAAACTCGATTACGCCTTGACGGGTTTACTTGCTATTTACAACCTTCATGGCGCTTCGTAACATGTAAAACCGTCTTACTTTTTATAATACTTTTTTAACGAGCTAATGGCGGTTCTAATCGGGAGTGTGAACAACAAACATTTAAGGACTGTAAAGCATTATCTAATTAGAAAATATAATTTAGAAGTTTCTTTATGTATAATTATATATAACATATAACTAATAACTATAAAAAATATTACCGAAATTACTATATTGGGTGTAAAATATCTATACATGTACATACATTTATAAGTCGTGATAGCCCAGAGCGACACAGCCCAGAGCGCAACGAACCTGTCTCAAATTTATATAAGGCCCCAGGGCCGTGGTTCGAATCCGGGCGTGCACCAATGAGTTTTTCTGACTTAAGTACATTAACTATCACTGACTCCGCGCCTCAGAGAGCACGTTAAGCAGTTGGTCCCGGGCGCTGTCAATAGATGGCGGTCGTTACAATCCTCAACCCGCAGTGGAGTAGTGTGGTGGATTTAAGCTCCAACCCCCCCCCTCACCATGGGGGAGGCCTAAGCCCCTGCAGTGGGGTAAAATGGGCTGATGTACACATCACTATAAAAAAAAATTAATTAGGTACGTGTTCCAGTTGTCTAGTATCCATAATACAAGAATAATATCGATTAGTTTGGTGCTAGATGGCGCTGTGTGGGACGGCCCAGGTTTTATTATTTTATCACTTAAAAGCTCAAATTGGTTACATTGTTCTAATTTGTTTAATTATTGAGATATGAGGCATTAAAAAATCGTCAATCATTCATATTAGTCCTATGTCGCAGCAAATATGGAGAGAAATAAATAAATAGTCTTGGTATTTATATCTGTTATAGTTTGCGTCAAACTTTGTGGCGCGCTACACCTAAAACTGGTTACTGCGACGCGACTTGTGTCTAAGTTCACATCCGCCATAAAGCTTGATTGGAACTATACCTGTGGATGTAAGATCGAAATAAACACACCGGCAGAATTAGCGAAAAATAAATAAAAAGGGAGTTGCAAATGAGCATTAGAAAAGTCTTTATTTCGAGAACACAGACACACAATTCAATTTTATTTATATGTACAGATTTAAATAGTGCCACGAAGTCGGTGCGCCAGTCCGAATCACAATTGACCGGTTTTTTTTTTAATATATATAAGTACTTTTAAAACAAATGCTTAGAATAAAATGGCAATTGGTACTTATTCTTTAAAATATCCATTTGTTCGCATCAAGTTCTTATGAACGTTAAGTTTCAAATCAACTAGGTATAAAAGGCAAGCCCTACGGTCTCCTAAACGCAATAAACAGGCAATAAAATTTGTTTGAGAGCCTCGAGGGCTCTCGGCTACCCGAACACTACGCCCCAGAGGATATTATCACTTTTTTTTCTTGTACAAGAAGGTTGATAATGAGTACAGAGTCCGTATTAAATGGTATTAATAGTTTAGACAATTAAAATTCATTCAATAATATAAGTACCCACAGTAAGATCTCGGTCGTTAGGTTTGAAAACAGAATCGACCCCTCAAATGACATCTACTGTCGTGTTCCATGCGAAATCTAGTTGTTTTAATCTGGATGAAATTCACAATTATGCTTGAATATTTGTTGTGAAATGTGTCGATGTTTAAGTACTTAACTGGTCTATGCGCATTGTATTAGAATGATGGATATATTCCGTCATAAACCTGAACTGTAACGGTAGATGTTAACAGCTACAAGGCGCTGCTGGTCTGGTGCGAACCAGAGTGTCGTGCGTGTCGCGTGGTAATGAGGTCACAGAGAATCAAGTATGTTAGAGGTGCCTTGTGACAGTATTTGTTCAGAGACAAGTGTTCCAAAAATAATTGCTCACACAACGAATATAAGTCAAATTAATACGTATACGTAAGGGGACGTCCATTAATCACGTGATGCTTGAAAAGGGGGGGGGGGAGGGGTTTGACAAAAATCACGAAAGTCACAAGGGGGGAGGGGGGTGTAGTAAGATATCACGTGTATTTATTTTTTCAAACGCGCTATTTTTAAATCGAAAAGTAGCGTATAGTGTACACCATTCGTTTATTATTTTTATACCAATCAAAAACAATCTGCAACTTTTCTGTCTAGACATTTTTATCATGGTCCTTAATTTCAGAATAAAATAAGATTATACTTTATACCCGTATTTATGATAATATTCTAAAAATTTTTAGAATTTTTGTAGATACTAATAATACACGTGATGTTGGGTGGGGGGTAGGGAGGTAGTCTTAAACCTCACCATGTATCACCAAGAGGGAGGGGGGGTTAAAAAATGTTTAAAAATAGATCACGTGATTAATGGACGGCCCCTAAACAGTTTTGTTTCAAATTTATACCATTTTAGGAAGGTTATAAGATCTATTTTAAGTTTGCAACATATTGCATACTTGAAGGACACAGCGTATCCGACTACATGCCATCTCTATGCATACATACATACCCTAATGCTCTGTGATGATAATCACTGTTATATGTGTGTAATTGTCAACCAAGATATGGTGAGGTGCGATTCGGACTCGTACACGAAGAGTTCCTTAACCACCGTACTGTACAATAAAAAAAAACATGTTTCTTGTATGGGAACGTCCTTTAATTTTTAACTTTATTTTATTTTTATTATTTGTTGTTTTAGCAGCCACTATAATACACACTCTGTGAAAATTTCAAGTGTCCACCCATTATGGTTCAGATGTTACAGCCCAGTGACAGATGAACGGACGGACGGACGGACAGCGGAGCTTTAGTAATAAGTAGTAACGAGTTCCCGTTGGTAAACTCTGGGCACGAAACCCTAAAAAAAGAAACTATAGGTCTACCAGGATCTGATGGTAAAAACAAAGTTTAAAAAATAGCGAGTTTCATATTTCAACCAAAAAAATGTCATCTGTCAACTGAAATTTCGAGGAATTGTTTTAAGAATGACACGTCTTGATACTTTGGTTTATTGCATTTTTCGTGTGTATTATATTATGTAAACTAAACTTTGGTTTATTTCAGGGGTTTCTAATACTACCATAAGACGAATTTTGCTGAAGGCAGATCTAACAGAGGCGTTTTTAGTACGCCCGGTAAAAAGAGGAAAGGTGGCGAAAAAAAAACTTGGATAGTTTTGATTAAGAATTTATCAGAAAAAATTATCCTTGATCATTGGATAAATTTTTATGTTTGCATGTATCACACACAGAATCAGCCGCTATAAGGGAAAAAAAGTATCAAAACGTTTTACTCCAATTTCCCCAGTATTGCTAGCGTCAATTTCTTTTTACCCTTTTTGCCATCAGATCCTGGTAGACCTATATTTATCTTGCCACTAATATGCTTCTTCGACCGTTTAAACAGAGAACTACTGTTTAAACCTACTTTGGTGATTTAAATCCGTACGTGCGCAGTTGTTTAACGAAAACCTTTGCATCGTATAATGTGTGGACAACATGATTGATGCATTTGAAATCACACATTTTCTGCAAGTTTCTGATAGCGTAATTTGTCATGAGGTTACTATGATTCGTGGGATTTTCGAAGATACTCAAATTGTAGGTATCTGATGGTAAAGGTTTCTGGTGAATTTTCAATAACAAACTTTTAAACATTGATATACCTACCACGTTAGTAAGGTAACTAGATATATTCCCGTTATGTTCCCGTACAAGAGAAAAATCAACAAAATTTATATATATTACAGCGATATAATGTGGAATGCATTTGCTCATTTTTTTAAAATTCTTTCACTGTTTTGATATAATTAGAAAACTCTTTCATATAAAATATTTAAAAAATAATAATTGTCAACTAGCTTATTCTACGTGGTTCAAACCAAATTCTATAGAATCAAGCTTTTTTTTCTCTGTTCAGAAGGCGGAACGTCGTTCTTTATTCCCCTAGAAGAGAAAAATTAATGAAAATCCATTACTCCCGCCTATAGCGGGTGCGGGAGGAATGTTGCATGAAAATCCATTACTCCCGCTGTCTATTCTAATATTAAAATATGAATCTTTTATATGAAGACGCAAAATGGTACTAGCCACTTAGGTACCTACTTTTAATTCTGAATAAAAATTAAAAAAAAAAAAACTAACTAGCGTCAATAATCTGTGCCAACGTCAGAGCCGTCAAATTGCGTCAATCTATATAAAAAAGCGAGTGGATTTCTTTTAGTGATATATAAATTGCTTAATTTACATAATAATTTTCCTAAAAATGTCTTCCAGAAGCGATAGTGACGATTTGTTGACTCCAATAGAATTCAAAGCTATTATTGACAACTTGTTGGAACCGGGAAAAAGCATAGCTGTAAGTTTCAATAATTGTAGTAATTTTAATATTAACTTTAATTCATATACATTTTATTTGTTTCATTTTCCTCGTAGGTGTAGTATAAAGTAATATGTATCACTCTGGAGAAAGTGAGATTCGCGCTTCATGTGTTTATTACCCTCCGCGGCCTCCGCCTACGGCGTCAAATGCACACTCGCGGTAATCGGTCACTTTCTTCCCTCGGTGAACAATCTACTATTTTCTTTTCAGTCAAATGGTTTTTTCATAGCGGGATTGGAACACTACCAACATAATGCTTCGCATCGTGAGGCGTGCAATGTATTGTCATATAAATATGTAAGGTAAACGATTCGATGATTATAATATTTGAGTGGTGTAAAGTAAATAAATAAAGACGACTTTCGCTTGACGCGATCGTCCAATTTCTTTTTTTTTTTTTAAATACCACACGAAACGAAGCAAAGGCAACCAACATTCCGCCAATATTTAGCGCCTCATTTCGAAGTCGACAATGCACACCTCGGCGATTATTGAGGATATTTGGAACGATCGGAATCCCATTTTGCGGATGCCCGGATGCCGGCACTTTATTAAAACCTCACCGGATGAAGAATCGATGGCATTCTCATTTGAACCTAATAAAGATGATATTACGCGTCTTATCCTATTGTTCAATATCGTTGATTTTACGTTTATTATTTTTGTTTCTTTAATTTATTAGGATAATTTATTAATAAATTCAATTGAAGATGTAAACCTGTAAACCCTTTCCTGCATAGCATTTTGGATTAGTAACAAATAAATAGACGTCATTCTTTGTTATGAAAGACACCAGGAACAATAGGCAACTAAGAAATTGGCATCCAACATAAATTTCGTTCGTCCGTACGTCACAGGTAGTTAGTTTGTAAGGAATGAGTTACAGAATGAAAATTTGGTTTTAGTGTGAAAAATGTTGACCAAAATAATTAAAAAAAAAAAAACCGACTTCAAAAACATAAACTAAAAAGTTAAAAATAAAATTTTCACTTTATAGAAAGGAGCATTAACAGGCGGCATATAGTTAATGAAGTCGGTGCCTACTCACTCAGACACTTTAAATTGTTTTCTATATTTATTATACCTAGTTATAAATATATAGTTGTTGTAATTGTTATTACCTGGTAAGTACCCATTTAAAGTGTCTGAGTTGGCACCGACTTCATTAACTATATGCCGCCTGTTAATGCTCCTTTCTATAAAGTGAAAATTTTATTTTTAACTTTTTAGTTTATGTTTTTGAAGTCGGTTTTTATTTTTTTTTTTAATTATTTTATTTTTCAATTTTTAGTTGAACGCATCTGTAACTTATTTGTATTTAGTATAAATGGGGCTTGTAAACGCGCTACTCTAATGAGACAGAACCGCGATTACGCAACGTAAATTCAGTGTCAAATTGACGCATCAGCATGCCTAGTAGGCAGTGGTATTCCTATGTAAAACTTCAATCTTAATTATTATTTTTGTGCGAACTGAACATTTTGGCACATTCAACCGTATGAAGGAAGCCCAACAAAAAGTAAGTGCTGTAAATCGTTGAGGAATTCCCTCGACTGTTTATGGTCTTCATCATCAGATCTGTAATGGTACTTATAACCCGTATGAGTGCAAAGTTCTCTTCAATAGAAATGAATTAAGTCCAAACATCAGGTAATTGCTGTAAATCGTTAAGGAGTTCCCTCGATTGTGTATGGTCTCCATCATCAGATCTGTAATGGTACTTATAACCCGTATGGGTGCAAAGTTCTCATTAATAGAAATGAATTAAGTCCAAACACCAGGTAATTGCTGTAAATCGTTGAGGAGTTCCCTCGATTGTGTATGGTCTCCATCATCAGACCTGTAATGGCACTTATAATCCATATGGGTGCAAAGATCTCATCAATAGAAATGAATCAAGTCCAAACACCGGGTAATTGCTATAAATCGTTAAGGAGTTCCTTCGACTGTGTATGGTCTCCATCATCAGACCTGTAATGGTACTTATAACCTTTATGGGTGCAAAGTTCTCATTAATAGAAATGAATTAAGTCCAAACACCAGGTAATTGCTGTAAATCGTTGAGAAGTTCCCTCGATTGTGTATGGTCTCCATCATCAGACCTGTAATGGCACTTATAATCCATATGGGTGCAAAGATCTCATCAATAGAAATGAATCAAGTCCAAACACCGGGTAATTGCTATAAATCGTTAAGGAGTTCCTTCGACTGTGTATGGTCTCCATCATCAGACCTGTAATGGTACTTATAACCTTTATGGGTGCAAAGATCTTATCAATAGAAATGAATCAAGTCCAAACACCAGGTAATTGCTATAAATCGTTAAGGAGTTCCTTCGACTGTGTGGTCTCCATCATCAGACCTGTAATGGTACTTACAACCTTTATGGGTGCAAAGTTCTCATTAATAGAAATGAATTAAGTCCAAACACCAGGTAATTGCTGTAAATTGTTGAGGAGTTCCCTCGATTGTGTATGGTCTCCATCATCAGACCTGTAATGGCACTTATAATCCATATGGGTGCAAAGATCTCATCAATAGAAATAAATCAAGTCCAAACACCAGGTAATTGCTGTAAGTCGTTAAGGAGTTCCCTCGACTGTCTTTCAGCTCCATCATCAGATCGACTCCCGACCTTCATTAAATAGTACTAGTAGTAGTACTTTATCAAAATACTTAAAATACGATACCTTAAAACACGATTTTCGAAGGTTGCCCTCGATTTCTCTGGGATGCCATCATCAGATCCTGGTTTCCTTATCATGGTACCATTTCGGAGATATCTCCCTTTTACAAAAAAAATATCATCCGATTCGGTTCATAAACAACGAAGTTATCCCTGAACACACATAAAAAAAAATAAAAAAAAAAAAAAAACATATACGGTCGAATTGAGTAACCTCCTTCTTTTTTGAAGTCGCTTAAAAAAGTAGATATTAAATCAGAAATTAAAGGAAATTATTTTTCAGTTCGGTCCAAATGTGCAAAAGAAGCCAAGGAAAAATTGTTTTTTTTTCTTGCTCTAGCATGTAGAGTGTCGGTCATTGTGTAGAACTAATTGAATAAATTAGAAATGTATATTATAATCTTTATATATGTATGTCCATGCATCCATTATTTTATATTATTAAAAAAAAAAGAAATGACGGGCTCTAGGCTATATGGACTTGGAGTTTTAGACTATTTTTGTTAAGGGGTCTATCTCAAAAAGTTAACTAGTTAGGATTTTGAAATTTCTGTGCTTTATATACAATATACTGTATTTAAACAAAAAATAATGAAAACTCTGATTCTTAATGTAATTTGTAAGGTGGGACTGAAACAAGTAGCTGGAAAACAAAGTGTTTAATAGATCCAAATGTGGATATTTTACGTAATGTATTTACGAAAAACCGAATGAATATTCAATTAAAAATTTAATGAAAATATTTTTTCTGGGCTTACATACACGTAAAATGTGTGTTTTCCTGGTATGTAGGGGTCGTTCTTTAGATCAAGTAGAGTGGAAATATATATTTTATTCATAGAGTAAATTAATTTGACAGCAGCGTTTGGTTTTAATAGAGTCATAAATGCCATCTTCTGGCTGAGGATAGAGGAGTGTGGCGTGCTCTGGGAGAAGCCTATGTCCAGCAGTGGACGAATGTGGGCTGATGGATGGATGGATAAATGCCAACTTCACAGTATCGAAGTGACATTACGCAATTTTGCAGGGTTGAAGACCGGCGCGCGGGGATTTCGCGGGGTTGAAGACCGGCGTGCGAGGAATTTGCCATCTTGCACCAGCTAGCTAGAGTATGAGTGGTTAGACGGTAAAAGCAGAATAGGGCTTCTAGTCAATTCGTAATTTTGTGATTTTATTCACTTTATATATTTAATAGTCAAGTATATAATTACAATTGTATCAATATATAATATAATATATAATAATATAGTAATATAATACCTTTGTGATTTTATTCTTTAATAATAACGAAACGGAGGACTGGATAAAAAAACACGTTGCCTTGATAAATGACACGAATATATAGTGTAACGGTACGGAACCTTTAGGAGCGAATCCGACTCGCACTTGTCCGATTTTTAGTTATTATAAAAAGTACAGTTGACATCACAAATACACCAGCTTTAAATTATTATAAAATATTTTCTTGCAGATCACAAATCGGCGAAAGGCTCCATAATCACGTTGACCTATTACAAAAGTGAGTATTACATTTATTCGGACGTTTAAAAGGGTGTTGTTTTGTTCACTTAAAACTTTTTTTGAAAAGTTCTTACGCGCTCTATAGGTTTGAATTACCTGCAAATACGTCAATTGGTGTATAGTGACGCGATACAATTGAATGTTGTTCAACAAAAATAACTACAACTTTTATATAGATAGGTTTGGTATTTGACAATATTCTAAACTCCAGCCACGTGTGTGCGAAAATATGCCTAAATGATAACCACGCGGTTGGGTAATATTTTATACTATGTTATTTGACGCAGAATCTCTATCTAGACATATATACAGATATCATGCAAAGAGATTGTATTTGCTTTGTAACTAATCTTGTGATGATATTCGTTCCTAAAATTCTAATTCTAGACTTATATGTGATTGATTGTTGATTTTTCTTATTTTTTTTCTAACTTAAGTGTTTAAAAAAAAAAGCTCTGAACATGGTGTTTGTATTACTTACAATACTGATAATAACGACAATAGAGGCGATCAGTCCATTTATATAGCAAAAATATAAACACCAGCGTCTTCCAACGCATATACAAGCATCGCTTTTTTTTTAGGAACTTGTCGCTTTAAATTATAAATTAATACATAGGTAAGATGGCTTCCTGTAAAAAAAAAACCATACAAAATGGTTAAGCTAATCCATCCTCTAATATTGTACATTATACAATACTTTTCTCAAAATAAATATCGTCCATACCTTTGTTTATATTTTTGAATTTATAAGTCAAAAATGTAAAATATATCTTTTTTACTCCACAAAAAGTGTTAAGGATTCTATTAGAAAGAAAGACAAAAATCTTCTAGATATGGGAAATGAAAAATAAATCGAAAATCGGTTATGAAACGCAGCGAGGAGGGATTAGTTCAAACACAGATCCAGTTTTGATTTGAATTTCTCATGTCGGGCTGCAATTGTCTTTTATGCTTATTTCAGAGTCAGGGAAATAGGCTAATATATAATATTAAGTACAGTATTGTTTACAAAAAGGATTTAACAAAGATTACATTTCAGAGGAGCCCAAAATTCAAATAGAAGAGGAGAGGTTTTACAGCGAAACGTCCAAAAGAAATAGAGCTTTAAGTCTCAAAAATGGTAAGCATTGAAAAGGGGAGTTACACTATACAACATTTCTGTACCTCAGAATATTTCTAAATGAACCGTGCAATTTTATTTTTCGGATATGTCTCCGTATAAATCTATGGCTGTACCTATATGTCTGTTTGTAAATATACAAAAGATGATCGTTGTTCTTAACTTTTTTGCTCCGACTACAACATCATGATAAAAATAATTAACTTCATTTCACTTCACTTCACCAGCCAATTTTTACCCCACTGCAGGAGCTTTGGCCTCCCCCAGGGTGAGGAGGGGGGCTTGGAACTTAAATCCACCACGCTGCTCCACTGGGGATTGTAACGACCGCCATCTTTTAACAGCAACCAGGACCGGCTGCTTAACGTGCTCTCCGAGGCACGGAGTCAGTGATAGTTAAGTCAGAAACACTCATTGGTACACGCCCGGATTCGAACCATGGCCCTATGGTCTTATAAATTTGACACAGATTCGTTGCGCTTTGGACTATTTGGGCAAATAATTAACAATAAAAAGCAAATATCACTATTATACAATAATAAAGTTTTATTTACTTTGTATATTTTGGAGGATTAAAACAGACACTACCTACAAGCTGTATTGGAAGACATTTTTAAAATAAAACAACGTATTAGATTACAGTTGAATCTTTAATTCGTTAGCGAGTCCGTTATGTTAGAGTGCAACACAGATGAGGAGAAGCCAGGCGCGAATACAGGACTTAGTTCAGGCCCCGTCCACCCCTTCTTTTCTAGGGCAATTTTTACCTATTTTTTAGAAAATTCATTCTAAACGATAAAGGACAAAGAGATTCCCACTGTTGGAAACTATCCTCTTAAAGCTTATACGCCTCAATAAAATTTATGAAGTATAGTATAAAATTAATAAAATAATTATCATAAATATTCAAAACTAATCTTGTTGTTTCATGACTTGTAAAATTCGAACTTGTCGTCTATTTACATCTTTTTTGTTAATTGAAAATTTTAATATTACCTAATAAAAAGTTGGTTTAAACGTTTTCAATCCGGGAATTTTGATGTCAAAGATGCACCTCCTGTGGTTGCCCTGTAACAGCTAAAACGGACGCCATTTTTTTAAAAGCGGAGCAAGATCGGCATGTCAGTAGTTACGACATAGCTGAAGATCTGAGAATTGACCACAAAACAGTTTTGACTCATTTGAAAAACTTGGGTGCCATATGAGCTCACTGAAAGAAACCTAATGAACCGTGTACTCATTTGCGATTCTTTATTAAAACGTAATGAAACCGAACCGTTTTTGAAAAGATTGATAACTGGTGATGAAAAGTGGATCAAGTACGATAGGAACGTGCGAAAAAGGTCGCGGTCAAAGGTCGGTCAGGCTTCACAGACTGGCAAAACCCGGGCTGACTCGCAATAAGGTGATGCTGTGTGTATGGTGGGATTGGAACGGTATTGTTCACTATGAGCTTCTAGTGCCGGGTAGAACCATCGATTCGGATCTCTACTGCGAACAACTAATAGGTTAAAGCAAGAAATTGAGAGAAAGCGGCCGGAATTAATCAATACAAAGGGTGTGGTCTTTCATCACGGTAACGCTAGACCTCACACATCTTTAGGCACTCAAAAAAAATTAAGAGAGTTTGGCTGGGAGATGTTGATACATCTGCTATATAGTCCTGACCTTGCACCTTCAGATTTCCACCTGTTTCGGTCTCTTCAGAATTCTTTAGATACTATCAGGTAAACATCAAGAGAGGACTGCTAAAACTACTTGTCGCGTTTTTTTGATCAGAAGTCCCAAAATTTCTACAGCAACGGGATCAAGTCACTATCTACAAAATGGCAGATAGTCATCGAACAAAATAGTACATATATATTGTAATTAAATGTAAATAAACTTTGAAAAAAAATTATCTAGTGAGTTTTCATATAAAATGCAAAGTAACTTTTTCCCCGACCAATATATACATTTTATTTCTAGCGAAACAGTTATTCTGTTCATTTTGCCCTGTATTATATTTTCTGTCTCATAAACTCCTCTAATCCATGGAAGGGTAATCCGTGGAAGCTCAATTTTACGTGGAATTTACTTCAGATGTTTGAATTATTTTTAGTTTTCTGATAAAAATATTATTTTTTTGTAGAAACGGACGACGGCCGCGAAACATGGGGCACCGGCGCTGATTTTTTGCTATCCATAATCGGATTTGCGGTCGATTTGGCGAATGTTTGGCGATTTCCTTACCTCTGTTATAGGAATGGCGGAGGTAGGTTTGATTCTCAGAACATATATGCAATCTGTAAATGATGATCCTGTAAAAGGTTTTTAAAAATAGGAACGAAGGTTACCTTAGAAAGGTCTAATATGTCTACTTGTGGGTGCAGTGTGTTTTTTTTTTTAAAGAACTTAAGCATAATTTATTGTCAACAGGAGCCTTCTTGATACCATACACGTTGATGTTGGTGTTCGGAGCTGTGCCACTATTTTACATGGAGCTGATCTTAGGGCAGTACAACAGACAAGGGCCCATAACACTTTGGAAGATATGTCCTCTGTTCAAAGGTTTGTTTCTTGTATGTACATATATCAATAAGACAATAAGCTAGTTGACAATTTTTTTTTAAATTATTTTATATGTGAAGAGTTTTATAAATTCATCGTAACAGCGATAAATTAAAAAAAAAATCATTATTAACAAAGTTTTGAATGTTTAAATTCTGTTACGTCGGGTGCGTCAGGCCATTTAAAATAATGTTAAATTTCCATATTCTTCAACCGAATATAATTTTGTTTATAAATTTTGTTACCTATTGTTTAAAGTCTATTTTTGTAATTTCTTGATGAATATAATATATTTAAAATTAGTCAAATACGCTATTGTTAGATTATTAAAATTGTAATTTTAACAGAAAAGTTATAATTGTTATTTTTTTGTAAGCTATTTTAATCTAACATTAATCGTGTATTAGATTTAATTTTGTTTATCAATATTACAGTATCAGTAACTAATAATGATAAAACCTCGGATATCCAACGCAGCGTCATCTTGTCCCAAAATACGTAGAGCTTGTATTATGAGTACTAAACAAATGATATACACACTTAAACATTATTTATAATATATACATATACAGATATTTTACATCCAAACACGGAACAAATATAGCAGGTACTTTATATGAAATTATTTTGAGTAAATTTTCACAGGTGTTGGCTTCTGCGCTGTGATGGTGGCCTTCTATGTTTCCTTCTATTACAACGTTATAATCGGCAAGTATTATTCTCATAAAGATAATAGAACAGAACAGGCAAGCCAGTCCGAAATGCGGGCCTCAACAGAAAGAGACAGAAAATAAATTATACCTCACATTATATAGAATTATATTAAGTCTGTCTCTTTTTATTTTGGGCATCCGCAGATAATAGCTCTTTGGTTGTTAGCTGTGACCACTGTATAACTGTATAGCTGTGACAAGTGGTGCCCTGAGCACTGCGGATTAAAAATAATAAGGGTACAACTAGATACAGTTACATTACATCCTTATTCTCCCATGCCCAACCCAATGTCCAAAAATTTAACGCAGCTTGATTATTATGCCCTTTGACTATTATTATCTATATTTATATTATTACTGAACTGTGCCTTCGTTTTTATGGCGCCAATTTCATTATACGTTTAACATAATTTCACTTTAGAAGAAAAAGCGATGTTCACGAAAAAAAAGAATATAATAATTATAATAAGAATTAACAATCATATATTAGTATAATTTATATATAAACAATAGAAAGGTGGTTTTATAAGTAGATAGTAGGTATATGAGTTTACTGTCTACCTAAATTCAACTGTGTCATTTTTATACAACCTGTCACATAACTAAACAGAAAACTTATGCATTCCAGTCCCCTCACTCTGGGGGAGGCCTAAGCCCCAGCAGTGGGGCATAATGGGCTGGTGGAAAAATAAAAATATGACAAGTCAGTTATTTCGTATATTGTAAAACTTGAGTTTTCAGTCTATTATTTAGATTTATTTCCTATTGCACAAACTTGCTTGACAATCGTCTAACTTTAATTTAATTATCATGATTCTAAGTGATAGTGTCAGTTATTAATTGTGTTAACGATTTGCAAAATTAATAATCTTTCTCTATCAGGTTGGGCACTCTATTTTTTGATATCTTCGGCTACATCAGAACTGCCTTGGCTGCATTGTGATAACGCGTGGAACACTGAACACTGCTGGGACGCCGCTAGATACAATTCAAGCAACCGCACGGATCTGAAGTACCAAGGACCTTTGTCACATTTCACTCCAGCCTCCGAGTTCTTCCAGTTAGTTTCCTTTGTAATACTAAACAAACTAATTCAAAGTGTACAAATAAGAATTTGGAAATCCATAACTAGATTTAGAAAATACCATGAAAGTATTTATTGATTAGACGCCCTTTTCTGCGCTTACCGTCTAACCACTCATACTCTAGCTAGCTGGTGTGTACCCGTTGCGAGATGGCGAATTTCAGCCCGAGTTTAGTCCGCGAGGTCCCCGCGCGCCGGCCTTCATTCTCGCGAAATTGCGTTTAACATTTTCGATGCAGTGAGGTGACATTTCTGACTCTATTAATACCAAAAACTGATGCTGTCAAATTTACTTAATCTATGAAAAATACTTTGATTATGTAATGTCTGGAACCATCATAATACAATATCAACTAATATGGCAAGCCAAGTTTTACATACTTGTGTGTGTGACTCAACAGACATATTCTTGCTACGCCATACAAACAATGGATAAACCGTCTCTGTGTGCGCTAAATATAGCTGGACAGTTAGGTGACATTTTCATCGACGTTTTTTGACGCCGACTCTCTATCCAGACATTATATGATCAAGGAGAAAATGTTAAATAGGTAAAAACACAAAGAAATCAACATCGCCTTTTTTGGCGGGTACGATATTGTTGAGACGTAATTAAATCTATATATCTTAATGTAGTTACTCCAATGTGAATTTTAACACAAAAAAATAAGGTTACTCTTTTGCGCTGGTCCATAACGTGGATCCACTGTAGGTACTGTTATTTCAATGACTTAAAAGATTTGGGTACATTCAAATCAATCCTGGTTAGATATAGAACTAGATTTCAATATAATTATAAGGTGTATAAGGATACTTCATCGTTCTAAAATTCCAAAAAAACTTAACGTAAGAACTGAATCGGTTCGTTGTGGAAAGCTCACGTAAAAATACTAGAGAATTTTAGTTTTTTTTTATGTTTTGTATAACCAGTAATTTAAAAAACCCGACCCGGCATAAAAAATAATTAACTGAAAAAATCTCTAAAACTCTACATAAAAACCATCTCTATAATCTTTAGAATTTTTTAAATAATATAGAATGCATCATGCAATGTTTTTTTTGTATGATTCTCACCTAAACAAATATTACAATATACTGTAACACAATTTTACCTTGAATTTTAGATGATATTGCAAGCGTTGACAAACAAAAGTTATAAAACATATTATTTATTGTAAAAATTAAAATCGATTTTCACTTATAAACCACCACCAAACTTATTTCGGTTATTTATCCTTAATTATAAACTTTGTAGCATTCAAGATCAATTCATGTTACAGCATTTTTTAAATATTCATCATCATCATCATCAGCCCATTTTTACCCCACTGCAGGGGCTTAGGCCTCCCCCAGGGTGAAGAGGGGGGCTTGGAGCTTAAGTCCACCACGCTGCTCCACTGCGGGTTGGGAACTGTAACGACCGCCATCTATTGACAGCGTCCGATGCCGACTGCTTAACGTGCCCTCCGAAGCACGGTGTCAGTGATATTGTGTACTTAAGTCAGAAAAACTCATTGGTACACGCCCGGATTCGAACCATGGCCCTATGGGGCCTTATAAATTTGAGACAGGTTCGTTGCGCTCTGGGCTATCACGACATTTAAATATTACTCAAATAAAATTCTATAGATCAAAAACCATGTTTTTTTTTTTCATTTTCCACTTACAAGTTTACACGCAGTCGTGTTTAAATATTTTTTTTAAATTACTGTTTATTTTTGAAATAATGAAATCGTTCAATACAGCCGTGCAGTTCTGGAGATGCAACATTCAGAGGGTCTGAATGACTTGGGTTTACCTAAATGGCAGCTGGCCGCCTGTCTCGGCGTGGTCTACGTGACGCTGTACTTGTCTCTCTTCAAAGGAGTCAAAAGTTCGGGTAAGTAAATACGATTTTATCTATTGACATAATAATATAATACAATATTTATTTAATCTGCCAGCCAGTATCTGCGAGTTATAAATCGCGATGCGACTCTGTCTCCCGCGACATACAGCCCCGCAATGCCGGGCAAGCATGATGAGATTGATGAGGCGCTACGGCGGCGATACGATATCTTTTCATTCTGTGGGTGGATTTTGATGAAATAAACACTAAATGTTAGTCAGAATAAAGTTCTAAATTTTGAATCCAATGAGGGGCTTTTACGTGATGTGCTTATGTGCTTACAAACGAACAAACGAACCGACAACAGACAAAAGTTTCAAAAATTGTTTTTTTACGTTCTAGTACTTATATTTTTCGTCTCTAAATTGATTTTTTTTGTAAAAATCGTTAATGTATAATCACGGGAAGTGTGCGATTTTATTATACTTATATAGATAGATAGATGAACTCTGTACCGCGAATAATCCTCTCAATAATACTACGTAATACGTACAGCGCCATCTAGTCGCAAAGTTAGCAAAGCTTGTATAATGGGTACCAGATAACTGATATACATACTTAAATATTATTTTTTATAATATATTAATAATATCTAGGACATCCCACACAGCACCACCACCACCTAAACTAAGCAAAGCTTGTATCGTGGGTACTAAACAACTGATAATACATACTTAAATATTCTATGTATAATATATATATATATATATATATTTTACACCCAGACATAACAATATCTGGGACATCCCACACAGTGCCATGTAATCGCAAAGAAAGCAAGTGCTATGCATGTATTATAGGGTACTAGACAAATGATATACATATTTAAATATTCTTTAAATAATACGTGACAATGTCGCTTGCACATCTGAGGAAAACCTGTGTATAACACCGATTTTACTATAAAATGCAGGTAAAGTGGTGTGGTTGACAGCGACGATGCCATACGTCGTCCTCTCAATACTTCTCGCCAGAGGACTTCTACTGCCTGGCGCTACACGCGGTATAGCTTACTATCTGCAACCCGAATTGACAAGACTCAAGGACACTCAGGTATTTAAAGTGATTGCAGTAAATAGCAGTCGCTCCCGGACGCTGTGAATAGATGGCGGTCGTTACAATCCCCAACCCGCAATGGAGCAGTGTGGTGGATTTAAGCTCCAAGCCCCCCTCACCCCGGGGGAGGCCTAAGCCTAAGCAATGGGGTAAAAATGGGCTGATGAAGTGAAGAAGAAGAAGAAGCAGTAAATAGTAAATAATTCGACAGGGGATCCTATGTGCAAGGAATACTTTGTTCAGAGGATCAGTGTCGCAATACAGCGCGGCAACGCGGCAAGCATCCTTGTTACCCTGAACCCATCGTCTCTTTAAAATTTTGTCATTTATCATAATTTACATATTTTTAGTATTTAGTATTTTTTAATTTGTTAATACTTTTAGTTTTTAATTAGTTTTTATTTTTCTTGAGTATTTTTGTTTTAAATGTAAATTGAATTCGAATATAAAGATCAGTGAAAAAAGTAAATTTAAAACAAATTCGACTTAGTTAATAACACCGAAATCACACGAAACTTGTTTTACAGGGGTTTAAGTCGCGTTCATTTTAAAATTATTAGTTTTTAACGTTCAAAAATAAAACAAATCTTAGCCGTTTGGGTAAGCGATGAACGATTGACGATTTTCTAGCTTAAGAAATTTACCCTGAGAAAAGTGTTCATCATCGGTCGAGCAATGGATGACCCCCTTAATACAAAACGAGGAATACGAAGACAGAAAAAAAGTATGCGTCTGTGGAAATTACTATTCCTGGAACGTAATTATGATGACGCGTAGTTATCCTCGTATTTATGATGACCTCGATCATAATTTGCTCTACTGATGGTGAACCACCATATTTTTTAGAAGAACACTTTTCTCATGTGTACCTACAGTTGTCATATTATTAAATGTGAACGAAAGAGACAAATATAATAATTTATGAATAATTTTTAATATTTTGCTGTTCATACTGCCAAATATATAAAAAAATATTGTCGCGCCCACAAGAGCTATTATGCGATATCGCATCAACGATTTTCTTACCGACGAAAAAACTCGCTAAGCGATAATCGTTTTGATAGTTTTTGTTGTGCGCGACAAACGAGTACCTACTCACTATGTTTAGCAGTACTGTGCGTGGTTAGCTTGCGAACGTGTGACGATAACTCGCTGGCACAGACAAGTCAACCTTATAGACCACGCTTTGACAGGGAGTAGCATTCGCCAAGGCTTTGTAGTGACACTACATAACTACGTCACTAGTGAGCCGTCAGTTGGAAGCACGTCGGAAGCCATTAAATTGTCAATTTTGAACGAGCCAATGAAAACTAGCCAACCTCTCCCCGCACCCCGCCACTTTTTGGCGATTTCGTTTTCGTACTGACGTTTATTAAAGCGTGGTCTATAGGTTGACTGGTCTGTGCTCGCTGGTGATCTGTGGAGAGAATTCGCTTAACAGCGACAACGGTGAGACAAGTCCCATAACAGCGACACGGCGGCGTAGAGGTTCAATGTAATTATGAATCGTACAAATGAATTTTTGTACGATTTGAAAAGTTGACGTCAGGTTTTTGCGAACCCTCCTCTCCCGTTAAGTTATTGTTTGACTTTCAATCCTTGCCTATTTCTATGTAATTAGGATGCCCCTAATGCAGTGTCGTGATAGCCCAAAGCGCAACGAACCTGTCTCAAATTTGGCCCCATACGGCCATGGTTCGAATCCGGGCGTGTACCAATGAGTTTTTCTGACTTAAGTACACTGACACCGTGCTTCGGAGGGCACGTTAAGCAGTCGGTCCCGGACGCTGTCAATAGATGGCGGTCGTTACAGTTCCCAACCCGCAGTGGAGCAGCGTGGTGGACTTAAGCTCCAAGCCCCCCCTCCTCACCCTGGGGGAGGCCTAAGCCCCTGCAGTGGGGTAAAAATGGGCTGATGATGATGATGATGGTGATGATTCGTCAACCACTTTATGGCAGGACCTTATACAACGTAACTATATTCCTTTTGAAATTTTGACTCTTCTGTGAGCAATATGGCCACCGACTCACGGATTGAAGCTCTATTGCAGTAGTATTGTTTTTGTTTAGTGGGCTTTGTATACTTTTATTACATAGGACATTTATTATGGAATCGAACCCACAGGGCAATATCGCTTCGCCGAATCCATCGTGTTGCACCTAGAAAAGTGTTTTTTTTTTAATATGATGCTTCACCATCTGATCAGTAGAGCAATTGGTAATCGAGATCATCATAAATACGAGGAAACCGAGGAAAAAAACTACGCTTCATCATAATCACGTTACAGGAACCATAATTTACGATTCGCACTATGCCGGTTTTTTACTATGGGGGTCATCCATTGCTCAACTGATGATACACATTTTTCTTAGGTTGGTCCAAGAATTATTTTTATACATTTCATAAAAAACAAAACTTTTCTTAATTAATATTTCAAAAATAATATCATATCCAGGTGTGGGTGGATGCAGCGGTCCAGATCTTCTATTCAGTTGGCGCGGGCTTCGGCGTCCATCTGTCATACGCCAGTTACAACACATTCCACAATAATTGTTACAGGTTTCAACGCTTTCTTGTCACTATTTAATACCATAGAGAAATCAAAGCCAATTCACGCGTATGTCCTAGTTCTAACCTAAAGAAACAAAGAAACAGACAAAAAATGTGTTAAGAATAAATTAAAAGACACCAAAGAACAGGCACCAAGTGTATTTAGTAGTAAGTAATTAACTTTTTGACGACCGCTTAGCCTAGTGGGTAGCGACCCTGCCTACGAAGCTGGAGGTCCCGGGTTTGAATCGCAGGGCGGGTCAGTACTTATATGATGAATATTGATACTGGTACCGGGTCTTGGTTGTTATATGTATGTGGTGTCTTCGCTTGGTACACAAAACACAAGCTAATGCTTAGTTTGGGGCCTAGACGTTGTTGTTC
Source organism: Luffia ferchaultella (assembly GCA_949709985.1). Lineage (NCBI taxonomy): Eukaryota > Metazoa > Arthropoda > Insecta > Lepidoptera > Psychidae > Luffia > Luffia ferchaultella. The sequence goes on from OX453261.1 coordinate 16,567,752, forward strand.
ATGTATACGTTATTATTATTATTAACTGAATTAGCTAGGTTCATCTCTCATAGTTTTAGAATAACTACCTATTTATACTGAAAGATGGATAAATGGAATGCTACAAACCAGTGTATTAATAATGTATTAATAAGCGACGATGACAATGTTCTATTAGAAAGAAGTTACAAATAACGTCTTTCTCCAAAGACATATTTATTTCATAGCCAACTGTTTACAATAGAATTAATAAAATTTTAATTTTTCATACATTGATTTACATTCGTTGCAAAAAAGTAGAACGCGATTAACTACATAGTAAAACTTATGACCAGACAGAAAAATTTGTCTGTATCGAGAAATTAGATTAAAGTGTCCTTAGATCAGCTGTAATTACTAAAATACAATCTCGTCCTTTTACAAATATAGCATGGCATTCTTGGTTTTTTAGAGCTACACACATACATAACAACTCATTCATACACAACAAACCCCTCAACACCCACATACATTATGGACACACATACGCAATATACATATTATATCCATATATAAATTCGCACTCACGTAATGTTACAAACAAATATAGCGTAACACAGTAAATTGTCAGTTTTAAAATAATTAAAGTTTATTTTTTTTATTGGTATTCAGCTGCTTAGATGATTTATGAATTCTCTTTTTGTTATTTTAAATACAAAGTGGTTGCCTAAAATACAATATAATCCTAGTTTGGGGATTCACATTCTAAGAATTAATCATGTAGTATGTTTTTCCAAATAAACTTATCTAATTATTGATATAGTTAAATTGTAATAATAATAATAATAATAATAATAATGACGTATACATCACAACAACGTCTAGGCCCCAAACTAAGCATTAGTTTGTATTTTGGGTACCAAGCGAAGACACCACATACATATAACAACCAAAACCCGGTGCCAGTATCGATATATATCATATAAATACTGACCCGACCTGGGATTCGAACCCGGGACCTCCAGCTTCGTAGGCAGGGTCGCTACCCACTAGGCTAAGCAATCGTCGTTAGCATTCAGGCTAATTAGTTTTTTTTTTTGACGAATAAAATAATTGCAACTGTTCTAAGACCATATGACCGACCGAATACAGAGCCGAATATCTACTTATTATTTCAATTACACCAGAGACTGCTTGGTGACAACGCTGGTGAACTGCTTCACATCGTTCTTCTCCGGATTCGTGATCTTCACGTACTTGGGCTTCATGTCATATAAACAGGGCGTGCCCATCTCTTCTGTCGCAACTGAAGGTAATGCTTCTGAATCTAATAACTGTTTATTGTAACATATCATTTATATGATTGTTATTGTTTATTTATCTAGAAATAAGGCACAGTATACACATCTTTAAAATACGTTTTGTGGTTATAATATCAAAACAGCACAACAGAGTTGAATTTTTTAACTTAACAGAGATTAGAAAATTCAAAAGATGGGTTCTAACAATTTTTTTTTTGTTTAATTAATTTTTTTCATGCACTTTTAGAATAGAATTCCAGCTGAAATTTCAAACTTATCAGAATCGAATTATAAATATTATCAAGAAGTCTTTGATGGAAAAAGGTTATTAAACTGTTCAGGGACTTAGTATTGTAGCAGTAGGAAATCTTCATAACTGTTATACATACTGTGCGTACATACACGTCAAAGGGCTTCGAATAAAATTTTTAACACATACGTTTTTATATTACATATTTTTTTAAATATAGACCAAAATATATCTACTTTAAAAATTATCACTGTATTTTTCTTAGTTATTTTCTTCTAAAAATTTATTATTGAAACATCCCTGTGACGTCAACTGGACAGATGCTTACTGATTGCATTATCTTAGACTAAGTCATAATAGATTTATTGATTTACTAGCGAATCGTCCCGGCTTCTCATGGGTAGCAGAACATATAAGCCACAGTGTTTTTCCTGCGTAGTGTCCTATCAGCTTATTGCGTCGAACATGTGGATTGGATTTAATTAGATTCAAATGTAACGTAAGTTCATCCTACTTGGAATATTTTTAATTAATTTTATTTTCAATTCAATAAATATTTGAAAAAGTAAAAAATAAATACATAAAAACAAACTACAATATTTCTTTGTACACAACAATGATAATATCTTCAGCCTAACCACGCGTGTCGCGTCGTCTGGTATGGCCGGCCGGCGCGGTGCCCTGCTTGTCGCGCGATATTTATAATTCGCGATAGCTCCTAAGATATTATTATAATTTAAATTGTATATTGTAAAGGGCAATCATAATGAGTATGAAATGCTGAAGGTAATTAAATAACGTATTTAATTTGATAAGGATTAATACTGTATCCGTATAAATTACTTTCCAATTACCTCAGCATATCATCATCATCATCATCAGCCCATTTATACCCCACTGCAGGGGCTTAGGCCTCCCCCAAGGTGAGGAAGGGGGGCTTGGAGCTTAAGTCCACCACGCTGCTCCACTGCGGGTTGGGAACTGCGGGTTGGGAACCTCAGCATATAACACCATATATTTAAACAAAAAAATAGGTATAGTAAGCTATCCATAAAAGATAGACATATGCCATTGCGGACTTTTCTTTAGTCCTATAAAAGAGACACAATTACTCCATACATTATTTTGTATATCTCAAAAGGATTAGGTAGCGTTTTTGATGAAAGCACTCATCCGGCTTGATTTTTTTCCGACTTCTTCAACAATAAACGTCAAATTTCAAAAAAAATCCACAAAACATTAAGAAACTATACACGTAAACCTTCCTCTTGAATCACTCTGTCCATTTGTGTCAATAATTTAAGCCAAACCGTTCGGTAGTTTTTGAGTTTATCGCGTTCAGACAGACAGACAGACAGACGCGGCGGGGGACTTTATTTTATAATATGTAGTGGTGAGGATTACAATTTCATTTGACATATTACTCAGTTTTGGCTTTAGTTTTTTAGTATCGTAATAAGCTCAACCATCCCGATGACGTCACAAGGACAATTACAACGTCAGGTGAATTTTCATAAATATCAGGCAAATTCGTAAATAGAAAAATTAACATTTTGAGATTTTATTCTAGAACCTTATTCTTTTTAATTTTAATGACCATCACCGCAAACTTAAAATTTTGATTCAAGTTCATTGAACAAGATTATTGTGTAGGTATAATTATTATTCCTTTCTTTATGTAATTAATTTGACAGTAATCGGTGATGTGTTTCTATATTGATTTCGGATTATTTGCCAGTTTGTTGCCGCTTCTTCTCCCCATAGTAGGCTTGGCTACCGAACTGGTACTAATGTATGCATATGTACGTTTGTTGTGAAGAACTATAGTAGTTATGGAATATTATAAACAAATTATATCTTTCAAAAGCGTGATGTGATGTAATACAAAAGGAAATTTCTTAGGTGCGATTACAATAGTATTTAAGTATCCTTTTAAGTTTTAGAAAATATAAGGCGATATCCATAGCATGTAGGTCATAAAATATTTCTAGACCAATAAAAACCTTAATGTGACATATAAAAATGCCTAGAAGTGCGTCTCGGAATTCGCAAAATTACTGTTCTGTGCGTACAAATTCAGGTCGGAGGTGGGAAATGTCGATTTATAGTCTGCCAATTCTAAGCTGGGATAGCTAATTTAAAACGCGCTGATTGGCCGATTTCCACCGTATCGACATAGGAGCAGCAAGCTTAGCGAGTCACCGGGCAACATTTTGTATCCGTGTAAAGTTACTGTATAGATAACCTTTAATATCAAATATCTGGTGTAATACACAAAGCACAGACATAATAAAAACTCTAGACACCCGTAACTGAAAAACCAATGAAGCACTGCAATGGCGGCTACGTAAGTATTTGTGAGTGGAACTCTGTAGCGTACTGGCGGCAGATAGACTTACGTTACGTTACTTACGTTATGTCTTCAAATTGACACGTGCGTATATAGCCAGCTGACTTACTAGAGATGCATCGGTACTTCTATGACTACGACCGAGTATTAATAATAATAATAAATATGCTTTATTGTACATCGAAGAAAACAAGGGTATTCCTATAGGTTCACGTGTAAAAGCTTCTGTTTTGATGCCAGGTCCCGGTCTGGTGTTCCAAGTATACCCTGAGGCGGTGGCAACTTTGCCCGGGGCCAGTCTGTGGTCTATGCTGTTCTTCTTCATGTTGATCATGCTCGGCCTGGATTCCGGGGTAAGTAGAATTCAAAAGTTAAAAGCTTTATAAACTCTTAGCTCCCGACACGCATAGACGAACATGCTCGAAAGCTTTATGAATTAGAGGGTGCAGAAAATAAACTTTTTATCAGTTGTAGTTTCCTGTCATGTTAATAAATCGTTTAAAAGAGTAACAGAATTAGTCAGAAATCTCATAACATCCCATATAAGTTTTTGTGAATATAAATTTGATATTATATGTATAACTTTTTATGTATGTACATAGTAGTAAGTATCTTATCATCATCATCATCATCAGCCCATTTTTACCCCACTGCAGGGGCTTAGGCCTCCCCCAGGGCGAGGAGGGGGGCTTGGAGCTTAAGTCCACCACACTGCTCCACTGCGGGTTGGGAACTATAACGACCGCCATCTATTGACAGCGTCCGGGACCGACTGCTTAACGTGCCCTCCGAAGCACGGTGTCAGTGATATTGTGTACTTAATTCAGAAAAACTCATTGGTACACGCCCGGATTCGAACCATGGCCCTATGGGGCCTTATAAGTTTCAGACAGGTTCATTTCTAAGTAAGTACCTAGTTAGTTTGTAAAATTTAAAATCAACAATTAATATTAATATTTTAAATCAATGAGTTTAAAGGGCGAACAAATAACAGTTTAAATTTTAATTTTAATGAAGTAATTAATCGTAACTAAAATTAACAATAAAAGTAAAAAGTTATTATATAACTCAAAGCCTAATAATTTTAAAATATGTTTAAAACTTAAATTATATAACACATATAATTAAAATACCTTTTGCAAAAATATCATACAAATAATTTACTATACTCCCAATAATCATTGTTCGTACTGTAAAGACGGGTATTACAACACACATGAATACCTACACTCGATATGCACACAGCTTAGTTTATTTAAAATAGAGATAGGTAAATACATTTTTCTCAAAGATGCTACGATATACGACCATATCTTGCACAACCTTCTTTGGGATAAATCATACTTGCAGTACCGAACCAGAAAGTGACTAGCAATTTTTTAGCAGGCATGCTGAACGGTCGAATATGTAATTTAAAAATGGAACGAACTCTTTTAAACCCGAACATCGATAACTAAAGAGATAACTCATCTAAGTTTTAATTAAATTTCGAACTGGCACGACAAAAAGAACGCGTCATTAAATGAATTTAAAAAAGTAAGAAATCGACATTGGAACGCGGCGAATTGGCGGCAAAATTACCTAAACCATTTTTATTATTGTAATACAGTCGTCAATATAATTACTTTATGTTAATTTTACCTACTATAAAATGAGTTCTACGAGTGATGAAGACATTTTAACTCCACCTGAAATACAAGAAGCTGCAAAAGCTATTATTGAAAATTGTTTATCACCGAAATCGAAAGACAGATACAGTTCCAATCAAACTTTATGGCGGATCGGAATACAACGCTTTATGCATGCTTGCGCAGGTTCAGTCATATGCCCCTCGCTCCACTGCGTCCCGCTACACCTAAAACTAGTTACTGCGACGCGACTTGTGCCTATGTTCACATCCGCCATAAAGGTTGATTGGAACTATACATGAAAACGTTTGAAAACGTTTGAAAATTTTATTCCATGGAAAAACGATATGCTATTGTTTTAATTTACACGCATTTTTGAGAAACTTCAACTGTGCATAACCGGAGTCTGTGATGCGTGCCTCGCATAAATCATGCTGCAGGGCCGCGGCAGTAATCTACAGTGTGTTCGACTTCGTTTCGAGTCACAATGCTTGTTATTTTTCTGGACCTTTTGTAACAATTTTAAAATTCTAGGAATGCACGATATTTTTTAAGCCAATATTTGGCACAATTTAACTTTTATTTAATTAAAATCGATTCAAATTTGTGTCCGGTACGTGTTTGGAAATTAGCCTAGACACACATAATTCAAGGATTTTAGAAATCTACATTAAGTCGCATATATCAAGTTTAATATTATTTTGGTGAGATGAAAAACTATCAAATGACATCACGCTTGCCTTTCTGGTAATATTTGTTGCAAAGTTATTTGTTAAGAGATCATATAAACCTATTCGTTACTTTACACGTTCTGTTCTGGTACCGTGGTATATTGGTACAGTGGTTAGAGACTTTAACTGCGGAGCCAAGGGTCGCGGGTTAGATTCCCGCATGGGACAAATATTTGTGTGTATGAAATGTCTTCTTGCTCCATGTCTGGATATAAAAGCTTCTATTTAAGTATATAAATAATAAAGAACATTTAGGTATATATATCGGTTGTCAAGTACCCCATAATAATAATATCTGGGACATCCCACACAGCGCCATCTAGTCCCAAAGTAAGCAAGTATTATACTTGTGTTATGGGTTACTAGACAACTGATATACATACATATTATTATTTTTTATTATATATACATATATTATATAAATACTTTATACCCAGGCACGCAACGAAATAAACATGTTCATGCACACAAATATTTTTCCCGGGCGGGAATCGAACCCGCGACCTTTTGCTCCGCAGTAATTGTCTCTAACCACTTGGCCATTCAGTCAGGCTATAATAACCAGCTTACTGAGTACGAGCATCATACGACATTTTTCAAGATATTTGCGATTAAAATCAGGTAGGTATTTCAAATGTAACAAGGCCTGGAGCGGGCTGCTTTTCGCGGTTTACGCATGCGTTACAACAAAGCGCTCGTTTGTGATTTCGATAAAATAAGGACGTTTCGGTCATAAGGACCGTATTAATAGCAAATGTATTGAAAAATAATTAATTCATGCAAATTGACAATTATCGTCACTTAAAATATTGTGTATCTACATTTTTATTGTGAAAATTATTCGTTAAAACTGAATATTAGACCTGAACGAAGTACCTACCTACACTCATAACCCAAAGGTCATCAATTACCTTCGTTAAACGTATTTTCTCACCCCTGAGGACGTGTTGCCCTGTCGCGAAGCCTTTAATTAGCTAGGCATCGTCGTTACCACAGTACATATAATTTTAGGAGCAGTAGTATTTCGTTTCCATACAGTCCACATAGATTGCATGAATAGGTAAAAAAAAAACGGCCAAGGTCGAGTTGAACTCGCACATCTTGGGTTCCGTACCACCGTACAATATTAAAAAAAAACACATTTTAATTTTTTATTTAATTAAATTATTTGTTTTTATAGCAGCTATAGTAGTATTATTTAAAAAAATTTCAAGTGTAAGCAACGATCTCACAACCACCAATCACCAAAAACGTCGAAAAAAAACACGTTTCTTGTATGAGGACCCCCTTCAATTTTTTATTATTTTTTTTTTATTTGTTGTTACAGCGGCCATAGTAATACACATTCTGTGAAAATTTTAATACAGAGTTGCACCAAAAGAGACAACGTAAACGTATATCGCATAAAGTAAAAACTGACAGCTATACTTTGATTAGAACCATGATGTCTTCTGTGACTGCATTTGGTTGTACCAGATATGAAAGTCATCATCCTTCTAATCAAATTATAGCTGTCAGTTTTTACTTTATGCGATATACGCTTACGTTATCTCTTTTGGTGCAACTCGCTGTAAGTGTCTACTTATTGCGGTTCAGACGATACAGTCCTGTGATAGACGGACAGACGGACGGACAGCGGAGCCTTAGTAATAGGGCTGTTCTGGTACGAAACCCTTGAAAAGAACGAGGCCGGGCGACACGCGCACGCAGCACCATGGTATTCTCGAGCGACGCATACTGAAACACGTCTTCGTGGTTTTGTGAAGATTGAATACTGAAAGCTGAATTTAAAGGATTCTTTTTTCCATCCAAGATGAATTGTCTAAACATGAACTTGAAATATGAATTTATTCGAAAGTGATTTGGCGGTGCACCCACTATGAAAGATTCTAGCCGGCCTGAGATCTTCGTTTTTAACGTTACTGGTAACACACGGGGCTATTATTCGATTCCATTTCATCAGTCCATTATACCCTACTGCAGGGGCTTAGACATCGCCTCAAGATGAGGGAGGCTTGGAGCTTAAATCCACCACGCTGCTCCAGTGCGGGTTGGTGGTATTATACAACCAATTAAAACTTATAAAAAATAAACTGTTTTTGAGATATTTAAAAGCATAATTTTTTTAGTGTCGTGATAGGCGTGTGGTAGCGAGTCCGCTTCTTTTTTAGAAGGTCATAATTCGAATTTCAGGGCATGTCAATGAGTTTCTTTCTAACTTATATACATAACTACCATTGACTCAGTGCCTCGGAGAGCACGTCTGGTTGCCATCAATAGATGGTAGTTGTTAAAATCCACCAACTCGCACTGAAACAGCCTGGTGGATTAAGCCCCGGCAGTGGGGTATTAACGGGTTGATGGTATGGATGATATTTTTTAAAATATAAATTCACATCTTTATCTTTAGAGGACTTGTCAATTTTTTTTTAAAATCCAAGTGCTTTGAAACAGTACGTTAAAATGTTGAAACGTATTCCACAGCATATTGTTCTACATTGCGTTTCGAAATGTTAACCAAGTAAAAAAAAACGGTTCACCAGTATACCTAATAGTAACTTTTTTTAAACAACTTTTGAAATCTTCATTAAGGAATTTAAAAAAAAAGATTTTTACATAACTCAGAAGCGGTTTGTTTTCGATAGAGCATTATAAGTTTTAATTGGTTATAATTAGCTCTATTACACCCTTTGAACCGAAATGCAACATATTATTAGTAATTCTGTACGTATAATAATCTGCATATTTTCCATCAAAATTTCAACTGTTTACGGTTATAGGTACCCGCTTGAATAATGATCCAGAAATCTTTGTTAGATCATGGTCAGGCACTGCTGTCGGCCGCTGACCTACCTTTAAACTGTCACCTATATGACAATAATTTCCAAAATACACATTCGAACAACAAACATAAAATAAACAGGCGTGACCATGCGGTATCAATATTTCAAGGAAATAATTAATTAGTTATTTAGATTAAGATTAGTTAGATAAAAAAAGCTCTATAAAAACTGTGATAAAAACAAACTTTAATTTTATAGAAAAATAAATTACCAAAACAAAAAATAAACTTGAGACAACTCCTCCACTTTCTTCTTGGAATACAATAATCGTCTTTGATTATATAATGTCGGGATAGAGAGCTGGCGTCAAAAACGTAGCAAAAAATATAACCTAACTGTTTGGTAACGGTTTGTAAAGTTCGCCTCAAACTTTATGGCGGATCGGAATACAACGCTATGAGCGTACTTGCGCAGGTACAGTCATATATCCTTCGCTCCACTGCGTCCCGCTACACCTAAAACTGGTTACTGCGACGCGACTTGTATCTATGTTCACATCCGCCATAAAGTTTGGAACTGTACATTGTTAGTATGGCGTAGCGAGAGTATGTGGTCTGTTGAGTCGCAAACACAAAAAGTGAAAGTAGGCCTGTCATTTACTAGGGTCCATCCAGACCAAATCCAGACATTAATAATTATATTATGGTTTGACGACCGGTTGGCCGAGTGGTTAGAGACCCTAACTGCGGAGCCGAGGGTCGCGAGTTCGATTCCCGCTCGCGACAAATATTTGTGTGCATGAACATGTTTATTTTGTTCCGGGTCTGGTTGTTATATATTTATATACATATGTATATATTATTGAAAAAAAATCTAAGTATGTTTATCAGTTGTCTAATACCCCATTATACGAGGCATGTTTTTTAAGTAAGTACCGTTTTGGAATTAAAAAAAGACGTGCAAAGATATGGCAAAAATTTAATTTTTACATGGAAGCCTGTACCTTAATCTACTTTTCTACATAATTTCCGTGAATATTGAAACACTTGTCATAACGTGGCACCAGTTTTTGAATACCCTCCTCATAAAATTCTGCCGCCTGACAACCACGGTATCACAACTGGTTTGACTTCGTTATCGTCTTGAAGACGCTGACCGCCCACGTGTTTCTTCAAGTGCAGGAACAAATGGTAGTCGCTGGGCGCCAGATCAGGGCTGTATGGAGGATGATCTAGAGTTTCCCATTGAAAATCTTCATTAAGGACCGAAAGACGCCCACTCCGTTCTTCATCATGCACATTTGTGCAGCCATCTTTAAATGCTCTCACCCATTTCCTTACCATTCCATCACTCATAATGTTTTGTCCGTAAACTTCACAGATCTCACGATGAATATCGTTCGATTTTACGCCTTTAGCACTAAGAAATCTTATAACAGCCCGTACTTCACAATCGGTGGGACTCACGATTGTCGGAGGCATCTTAAATACTCAGTAAACAACGCATAACAATGAAGAATCAGACTGTAATGGCGTCAGTGCGTAGACAAGAGATGTAGGTAACCAGCGCGTATGCGCGGAACGCCGACCGTAGCGCTGCGGCGGCGGAATCGCAAAACGGTACTTACTTAAAAAACATGCCTCGTACAAGCTAAATTCTTGCTTACTTTGGGACTAGATGGCGCTTTGTGAAATCTCTCATGTATTATTATTATTATACATCAGATTATTTGTTCACTTGTAACCAGATGGGTGGCCTGGAGTGCGTCATAACTGGCTTACTGGACGCGGCTCGGGCGAGCGGCGCGCACTGGCTGAGACGTGAGCACTTCACTCTGCTTGTCGTGTGCCTCTCCTTCTGCGTCGCTTGCATCAATGTTACACCGGTAATACAATACCTACCTATGCAAACTGATAATGATATAATTTGTTCCCATAGTGAGCTTTTGCTGATAAAAGAAAGTTCGAAAATAAATTCGTAATTTCGTGATATTTTTTTTATAATTCAAGTTATTATAATGTATGGAAGTTTTTTTTATTAAATTATAAGAAAATATAATGTTAACATTTTACACTTTTTTTAATGGAAAATTACGATATGTCTGGGTGAGAAAGCCTTTTCGGATTTTGAATGTATGGAGTCGAAATAAAAGAAAATAATTGGTTATACTTCTTTCTTGGCTTTAATCTGTTTGTCACCTGATTGGTTTTAATACATTAAAAGTTTATATTATAAAAACAAATCTAAAATTTTACAAATAATTCCCGCCGTTTTCACATTGTTGTTACGAAAAAGTTCGCTTCGATTCTTACATTATATTACAAAAAGTTAAAAATTCGTCAAGGTCCGCAAATAAAATATGTGCCGTTTACGGACCTATTGCGGTATTAAGAAGTGTTGCGTAAAATATTGGTCCAAGCGTTTTTATTCTAGAATTTTTTTATTTTTATCAATGAAAAATGAGGAAACGCGGGCTATTTGGGTTTAGTTACTTGTACTATAGTAATCTTCTTATAACCACGCGCACGAAGGAGTGTGAAATTTGGCATGGTTAAAGTTTATGGTTAAAGTGATAAATCCTAAATTATGACAAATAGTGCAAAGTGTTCAAAGGAGTCATGAACTCGATTTTTGAGAAAACAAAACTGCATATTTGCATTTAAAAAAATCTTTTACTTTAACAGGGAATCGAACCACTTGATTTGATAATTTATATATTAATACGTGAAGAAAAAACTTTGTACCACTTTTTAAGCGAACTACGCGCACAGAGAAGTGTGAAATTTGGCATAGTTGAAGTTTATGTGAAGTAGGAGTGCAATCTAAATCTATACATAAGTTGAGTTTCTGAGATGGGATTGTGGGCCAAATCCTAAACTATGAGAAATAGCAAAAAGTGTTCAAGCTAAAATCTATATATAATACGTGTTGCAAAATACTATTAACCATACGAGTACAATAGTCTGTCGTTTGATGCAATTCGAATTGACTTACTCTAGCTTACTTTTTATTGGTGGTTTCAAATTCAAAACAATTGTACTTACAATGCACTATCTATCTATTGTGGTAACACAAAAGAGAAAATTTAAAATAATTATTTTTCAAATATTCGTTGTAAGGGTAAAATAAATAAGAAAGAACCTAATTCTTTGATCTTTTTCTATACTAACTGTCAAGCTCAAGAAACTTGATTAATCTTTTATATTCCTCTGCAATTAAGTCCATTTCTGTTATTAATGCTTCAAATGATAGGTCCCGATCATGTCCCGATTAACGATTTGACGTCTGATAAATTAGATGGCAGTGAGCGAGGATATCGATTCGCAAGTGACAGAATCATCTTATAAGGGGGCGTTCAAGTATTACGTAAGTAGGCTCAGGAGTCTCACTTTTGTTGACAAAAGGAGTGGAAAAGAAATCATAAATGTTACGTAAATGACGAAGACCCATTGCGCCAAGTTGTTATTACCTACCTGTCCATAATCTGCCTCAAATTGAAACACATGTCATTGAAAAGATCGTGTTTTTTTTTAAATTGTGAGTAGAGTATGATATTTTCAAGAGAGCGATGTTTTTGAGATATCATTTATTAAAATTTATACATGTGTCGCCATCTTTATATGTTACACAGTTGCATTCAATTTTATTTCAAGTAATACGTATTTTTCCGAAATAATAGTAAATGTTACGTGTTCGAAAGTTTATTATTTTATTACAAATTTAATAATTAAATATTCAAGACAGCTCTAGTGACAGCGCTATCTGTTGTAAAAGAAAAATAACCAGTTATATAGCGTCATCTGTGGTAAAGTATAGTAACTAATTTGATTTCAGTTTATTATGCTGCGTCTATTGGATGATTGAGCTATTCAATCGCAATTTTACTACTTTTATTTCAGAGTTTATCAAACCCCGCTCCATAGAAAATCACAAAATCGAAATTAAAAGTATTTTCGCGTAACTTTAAATTTGATACAATTTCTTAAGGGACAGTCTTCTTATTTTAAAACAAGCACTACTACAGTTTCTTTATTATTTGATTAAACTGCGTTCATTTTACGAATAGGTAAATGTGGTAATTGCTATAAACATATTACGAAATTAAATATTAAATAGCGATAAAAATACACACAAAATTTTATTTCAGTACATACACTTTTTAGTTTTTACATTCCTTAATTAAAAATAAAATAGTCGAAAAATTGTATAACAAATGCTACGGTCTTATGAATCATAGCTGAAGCGTGAGCGTTTTAATGGACTGTATTTTGACTTGACTGTATTTTGAGAAAGGAAAGACTGAAATGTGGGCTAACCCATTGATCTGTTATTATGGCTTAGATGCGGCATCCCCATAGTACCATATGGTCCGCAATCCGCATACTTTTGGAATTATTTAGCAAATCGTCACATAACTCCATAGTTCTAGTAGTTTCTTTCATATAGTCTTTCATTGTTTTTGTTTGAATGAAATTCGGCTGACATCTTGTGTCAATCGATCTATACGTTGTATATATATGTATGTCTACGGGCTAACTTTGATTTAACAACACCAAGCTCTTGTGAGATGTGTCCAACTGACGCCCCGAGAGTTCCCTACTGTTATAAAACATATTTATGTCTGCTCACCGCCAAATGACACGTAAACGCGTACATTAATTTAAAAAAATTAATTTTGTTTCATTGATATTACTAAAAATTCATGATTGTCGGATTGTGCTATGGAATCTTGTTTCTAGCTAAATTTTATATTTTTTGCCCTCACTTATATGTACCTAAGGTACTAGACTGTACGAGCTACAGTATGAAACTCCGCACGAAAATCGTTCAAGTCGCGGTGCTCTGATCGACTTTGAAATAGTCGCTTGTGGACCACCTGTCAGTGTAATCGATTGACATTATTGTGTATTTTGAAAAAAATATTGAGAAAAATGCATTGCTGTGCTTTTAAAAAGTGTATAAATAACACTTGAAACTTTAAAAAGGCGGATGGCGTTACTTACTTATCACACGTAACTTCATAATATTTTATTAATTTGGTTTTACTAATTTAATTTTTAACAATTACAAATTTGAAGGTTGCACATAAATTGAATTAGTTGGTAAAGATAACGAAAATACTCATTTCATCTCTTTTCAATCTATTACATTGTTGTACACCTACCCTTTTCGCTATTTCTTTCAGTACAGCGGTTCAGACACAAATTTTGAAAGATCAAAGGAAGCAGGGAAGTAATTCTCGCACCACTTGACTTTATGTCTAATGAGACATTGTCGATGAAATTTAATATTTTTCTAGCGAAAACGTAATCCTGTATTCTCAAAAGTCATATAAAACATCACAATTTTCGAGATTCATATGAGATATACCAACTTTCATGATACAAAATTACGTTTAGACAAAAAACAAAATATGTTTCCTTGAAATTGTCTAATGAGACCAAAAGTCAAGCGGTACGAGAATCACCCCCACAAAATTGCAATCGACTATCTTCGGACGCGTTCGGCCATTTATGTTACGTGCGCTTTACAATATAAAGGGATCTTCGCGTCTAGTACCTAGGTACATATACCTAAGTCGGTGATTTTTTGACTTGCCTGTGGGTGTCAAACTATGCGGCATAAATGGCCGTATTTTTTGATTGCGTTGACTTAGAAGTGTATTTTATAGCTCCAAGAGACGGTAGATTTAAGTATTTGATATTATATTCAACTTGATACTTCCATTCGTTCCTAAAAAAATTGTTATCTATACTAATATTATAAAGCTGAAGAGTTTGTTTGTTTGTTTGTTTGTTTGTTTGTTTGTTTGTTTGAACGCGCAAATCTCAGGAACTACTGGTTCGAATTGAAAAATTATTTTTTTGTTGGATAGTCCATTTATCGAGGAAGGCTATGGGCTATACTACATCACGCTACGACCAATAGGAGTGGAGCATCAATAAAAAATGTTGCAAAAACGGGGAAAATTATTCCTTTTGAGAGCTTCCGTCGCGCGCGCTGCGTAAACGGTTGATGTTAAGCAAAAATCATGTATTACGGAATTGTACCCCTTTAAAAGTTCTAACCAAAAGTCCGCGACAGCATATGTGTATCTTTTAGGGTTAACTTACTATAACCTTTTTTATGACAATCAAATTTGTTCAACATAATGTACTATTTGCGAAGATGTTTTTTAAGCGTGATATCAATCCTTTACATCATACAATTTAAATTAATATCTTAACAGTTTTTATTGAAATTTAAAAACTATAGCGGGAGAAAATAAATTCGCTGTCTGCCTCTGTTCGTTAACTTTTTACTTCCAAACCAATAGACTTTGATACGGTTTTTAGTAATATCTTATTTTCTTATTATCTTATAATTTATTAATCTATAAAATAGAAATACTTATTATAAAGCTGAAGAGTTTGTTTGTTTGTTTGTTTGTTTGTTTGTTTGTTTGTTTGTTTGATAGATAGATTGATTGCTTGATTGTTTGTTTGATTGATTGATTGATTGTTTGTTTGTTCGTTTGTTCGTTCGTTTGTTTGTTTAAACGCGCAAATCTCAGGAACTACTGGTTCAAATTGAAAAATTATTTTTGTTTTGGATAGTCCATTTATCGAGGAAGGCTATAGGCTATACTACATCACGCTACGACCAATAGAGGAGTGGAGCATCAATGAAAAATGTTGCAAAAACGGGAAAAATTATTCCTTTTGAGAGCTTCCGTCGCGCGCGCTGATTGATTGAATGATTGATTGATTGATTGTTTGTTTGTTTGTTTGTTGGTTAGTTGGTTGGTTCGTTCGTTCGTTTGTTTGTTTGTTTGAATTTGTTAATCTCTGAAACTACCAGTCGAATTTGAAATTTTTTTTTGCTTTTGATAGCCTGATTCTAGCGGAGAGTTATAGGCTATGTAATCGAGTCTGTCTATTCGAGCAAATCGGCTTCGGCCAAAACGGCTTAACCGATTTTGATGAAACTTTACACATATAACAGGATGTAATCTTTTGACTACACCCTTTCCATATGTGACATACAGAACTTTTTGTATGTCTGTCTGTACGTCCATATGTCCAAACCTATTTAAATGAAACATCAATGAATATGAAAAGAAGGTCGTTAAAACTAACAAATGTTGCTTTTTGTCCGTCTGTCTGTCTGTACGTGTATCTGTCTATTTGAGCTAATCTCCAAAACGGCTAAACAGATTTTAAGGAAACTTTGCAGACGGGAAAGAAGGTTGTCAAGATATTTGACAATAGCTACTTTTTGTCCGTCTGTTTGTCTGTACGTCTATTCAATTCAATTTTATCTATTCGAGCTAATTTCCAATACGGCTGAACAGATTTTAATGAAACTTTGCAGACTTGAAAGAAGGTTGTCAAGAGTGTCATAAGCTACTTTTTGTGTTTGTCTGTCTGTCTATCTGTCTATCGTTTGTCCTCACTGATCTAGCAACGTACAGCCAAAAGTACTAAGTCTAGGAAGCTTAAATTTGGAACATAAGTTTATTTTATAACGTGAGCATTATAAAGTTAAGAAAGGCTTTTTTAGAAATTTCAAACTTAAGGATGGGAACGGAGGGACTTAAATAATGACGTGTTTCAGGGTTTTTAGATTTTCACATTTTAAGAGTGGGAAACGGGAGATGAAAAATTGTATCGGTTTTTTAAAGGGCGGAAGGGGAATGAAGATTGAAAGTATGAATGGGTGTGACCAAAATTGGTTCCAGCAAAAAGTACGTATAAACCATCTCGAACGTTAATAGTACCTATAACACGAATTTGTAGTCTACGCAAGCGAAGCTGCGGGCGGTCGCTAGTAACAAATAGATAGACAGACGAAAAACGAAGTGATCCTTTTGAGGTATGAAACTTAAATAATTACAAATTTAAGACTGTGGCGTATATACATGTATATACATGTAATATAGGTACACGGTATAGTCATCTATTTTACTCCTGTATAGTTCTAATCAAACTTAATGGCGGATCGAAATACAACGCTATTTAATAGTGCTTGCGCAGGTTCAGATATCCCCCTCGCTCCACTGCTTCCCGCTACACCTAAAACTGGTTACTGCGACGCGACTTGTGCCTATGTTCACATCCGCCATAAAGTTTGATTGGAACTGTACCACGAATGTACCACGAGTGTAATGATCTGAATAGTGCCATCGACTTGCGTTAACCACAGAAAATTTTCTCGTTCGAAATAGTTAACCTATTGGTTCTTTATATTATATTGTATTTGTTATATTGTTACCACTGAAGCATCAGCACCCGTGATCAGCACCAAGTAATACGTTCAGTTATATAAGCTAATAAATTCTTCGATTTAATATTAGGTTTTGAATTTCTGTAGTAAAGCATAGAATTTTCATACTGAATTTCATATTTAAAGTATATATAGGTACTTATATGGAACAAAACTTGTTTTCGGGCGTACAATGCGATTTTTTAAATGAACAAAATGTAAGCAATTGTCTATTTGACTTTTTTGCCTGTACCTACAATACAATATTCTCTAATATCGCGTTCATAAATTTCTTTAGATATTGAAATCAAACATTTTCGCACTCTACTGCACCAGCCCATATTCCTCACCGCATGGATTTAGGCCTCCCTCAGGCTGAGGGGGCTTGAAGCTTAATACACAACACTGCTCCATTTTCGCACTATTTGCAAAAAAAAACCTAACTGAGGTTGTACTTCGACTCTATGGTTAAATATTTGAATGTGCTCTTCATATTCTACCTATATTATTATGTATTATTACCAAGTTTGTTTTATTGCTAATTTTAATTATCAACAGGGTGGCATATACATGTTCCATTTATTGGACACATACGCGGCCGGGATATCGCTGCTCTGTTCTGCCCTGTTCGAAGCTGTCGCCGTTTCGTGGTTTTATGGTAATTGTTTTACACGTATTTTATGCCTTTTCAGTCGCTCTAATGAAGACTTAACTTACCATTATGTTCAGTTGAATGCGTTACATTTGTTCCAAATGGCAAAAGAACAGAGACGCGTTGGATAGGGGGACAGGATATGGAATGTACCTACCTACATAACTTGCATTCTTTGATATTATAATGTTTCGATGGACACTCGCAATACAATGTCAATAACTAACCATGTACAGACCGTCCCTGTCGGCATGAATTATAACCGAACTGTTAGGTGATATTTTTTATCAATCATCAATCATCATCAATAAATATTTGAGTATTGAGTATTATATTTGCGAAAGTGTGTTGATTAGTTTGTCCTTCATAAAAGGAGTAACGCATCGAAATATTTTTTTGGAAGGCGATAGGTAATGGGCCAAAGAACAACATTACCTTTTTTGTATGCCTGGTGTTAGGCTGAACGTAGTCCAAACTTATAGAGCGTGTAGAGCTTACGGAACTAAACAAAAAGTTTCAAGTGAACAGATGGCGCAAACTAAAGGTTACCAAGAAAAACAAGCTTAAAGTTCGGTAATCTCTACACGTTCTATAAGTTTGGAGTACCTTCAGCTGAATACCAGGTAGTTATAATCTAGAGCTGTCCAAGAGCGTAATGTTGAAATTACCTCATCGTGTAGCGTTTTTAAGTTTACTTAAAGACATCAAATTTAGATTCTCATACTTGTAACGCATATGTTCATATTGTTGAGTACCTATTGAATAAAATATTTTTTTTAAATAATTTCTGGTCAAAATTCATATTTCTTGACCTAGATTTTTGTGCTGGTTATTGTCGCGGCGACGGACTTTCAAACGCTATACAGAGACAATATCGATAATCATTAAGATTTTATTACGAAAAAAAAACAATTTTTATTTGTTAGTAGCAATAATTTCTAAATAACATAACATCATGTTATGTTATGTTATAATTTCTAAAAAAAATTTCCTATTAATATTTTTAACATTTGTTAGTTGATACACCATTGCAGGTGTTAACATGTTTCCTCAACAAAAGCACGGGATGTACAAAACATACATGAATTAATAATAAATTATTGATAATTTTTATGAGTGCAGGTCTGAAACGTTTCTCTGACGACGTCGAAGAGATGCTGAGGTTCCGTCCAGGCCTGTACTGGAGGATTTGCTGGAAGTTCGTCAGCCCAATCTTCATTATAGTTAGTACACTATTTATTTATTTATTTCTACTACAACACCATCTGTTACGGTAAAATCGTCCAGAAAATTATGATCACAATCAATAAAGATCATTAAATCATTAAACTGCGTATCCCGCGACTATCAATGTATATTTAGGGGTACAAAATATACCTATATATGTATATATGATAAACAAAAATTTAAAAAAAAAATTTAAGTATATATTTAAGTATGTCCCAAATATTATTATTATTTACCAAGTATTTATGTTTCAAGTTTGCTTATTAAGCAATAATATTTAATATTAATAACATTCGTTAATATTTTGCTAAGCAAACAATTTAATGATGGCAGCGGGATGCAAAGTTCAATGATTTATAATAGTCTTCGTTAGGTACAGATCTATCAGAAAAGTGATGTGACTGGTCGTGCCTGCAATTTGCAATTTGCAAGACAATTTGAACCAAATTTTTTAACGATAAAGTTGTTTTTACAGTATTATCGTTACAATTTATGACTTTCTTTTATTAAAATTATTGCATTGGATAACTTCGGGCAAACCTGCGCGTCCGATGTTAACCGATTCCTAATACTTTTCTGATAGATCTGTAATTGTGATTTTTTTTTAGTGTGATGGTTTTTATGGCTCCGACTCAAAATTAACTACATTGGTTTATGAGCGTAATTTGTAATACGAAAAAGGTTTATTTTTTACTTTCCAGTTTTTTTTTCGTTTGTTTAGTATTTCTGCTTTTCAATTTTTTCCGTCGTCGATTTGATTCGTTATTCGTTAACTTCGAGGTCTGTCCAATAAAAAAAGAATCATCCAAACCGAACCTGATTACTTTAAAAAATGCTCCCCTATTTTCTATTCTTAGTGGTGAAATGATTTTTCGAAATTAGACCGATTTCGAGGTATACCCTGTTCAATTAAAAAAGATTGATCAAAAATGAACGACTTTTATAAAGTTATGCGTGTTCATAAACAAAAAAATATATATATAAGTTTTAAATTAAGAACCTTCTCCTTTTTTTTTATTTAATAATTCAATTAAAATAAGAGAGTAAAATACGTTTTGTTCAATAACTTTTTTAAGCACTTATAAAAAAATATATGGTGTTCTAGAGTAGAAAATAACTGGGTACCTATGTACTATATAACTGTGTACTATACTCACAGACCAGTCAACCTATAGACCACGCTTTAATAAACGTCAGTAGGTACGGAAACGAAATCGCCAAAAAGTGGCGGGGTGCGGGGAGAGGTCGGCTAGTTTTCATTGGCTCGTTCTAAATTGACAATATAATGGCTTCCGACATGCTTCCAACTGACAGCTCACTAGCGACGTAGTTATGTAGTGTCATTACATAGCCTTGGCGAATGCTACTCCCTGTCAAAGCGTGGTCTATAAGGTTGACCTGTCTGTGACTATACTATACTGCGCGTACCTAAATACATTATGTCAATTATTTCGCTACTCATTAGCAATCTTGTATGTGTGTTTAGTTAGAGCCCTGCGGTTGGTACGTTAGTAGTATATACGTGTGTTTACTACCCCTTAGCCCTTACCATTCAGCTATTCAGCATGTACCTACTGCACCTGATTTTAGGTAGTTGATTACTTAACCCGATTGACTATTGGTCAATTGATTGAGTTCCTCGTGAGGAGATGATCCTTACTAAATTCTGCATCAACAGGATCAGATTATTGCAGTGACATCGAAACTACATGCATGCAAAATTCTAACATCGTAGGTTAACCGAAAAATCAATTACAAAGAAATATTAAACAAACCCCAAAGCATACGAACGTTGCAAAATAAAAATAAAGAACGTTTCATACGAAATTATGTACGTATTTCAAAATAACTATCCATTACTTCACTACTGACGCTACGAAAGTGTAAACAAAACTTGATAGCACCCCTGTACGTTTTGTTTTCATACACATAAAGTCCTTAGTAAAGTGACATTAATGTGTTTTAGCAAAGTGATTAGTTAAATTGTTCATGTCGTAGGCTGACTGTGTAACTGGTTGTTTACGAAAAAGACTACCTTATTAAGAAGTCGAACTAAAGTTGCAAGTTTTTGGCTTGAACTATTCGTGCATATTATTACGTATTTTTTCCTACTACTAGTGTCACCTTCAAACTGATGGCTTAATCATTGGTTATGATGAAGTATCAAGGGAGATCTTAAGAAATAATTTATATTAGAGGTTGCCCTTATACGAGAAATATATCCATAAGATCTTAGTTTGAACTTGAGACTAGAATGTTCCAAGGAACTAACCGATATCGTAATAGTCAGAATCATCGAAACAATCGTGAGCAGACAGTAAACCATACGTCATTATTTTTGTTTTAAACAAACATTTTGTTAAGTTACACATGAAATGTAATTTCAGAATCTCATGTTCATTTCCAGTACGAATTTTACATGTGGGTAACACAAAATTCTACTTCACAGTGAATATTTCGAAACATCGACTAGTACATACCTATTTGGTTTGTGTGTGTAATTTATTGCTCGCATTACAGCATCTCTATGAATATCCATGGTTGGAGTCTAATAAAAATGTTTGTCTTTCGATCATTTCAAATAACAAGTTTATGTATTTTAACAATACAGGGCGTGGTGGTCTTCGGGTTGTTGTACCAACAGCCATTGCAGTACCAGCAATACACGTATCCGCCGTGGGCCGTCGTGCTAGGTTGGGGCCTGGCCTGTTCTTCCATCCTGATGATACCGATAGTCGCTGTATACAAACTTCTCACTACGCCCGGAACTTGCCGACAGGTGATTAAATTAATTTAATAACACATTAATTTACATATGCGTAAAGAAAACAAAAAATATCGGTTTTTTTTTCATGGAAATGCATATGTGTTATAAATTGCTTATGCCAGCTTTCTTTGGGCTAGGTATAGTAGGTACAAGTACATGTGTTAGAAGTTATCTTCATAGAACCATTTAAAAACATTCTGAAAATTCATATGATTCAAATCTCACATCCAAACCATTAAAAAGGAGTAAAGGGGACCGTAAATAAATTGATTTTTGGAAAGCGAATTAAAAACAATACTTGCTACCGATCTGTTCGACATAAAGTTTATAATAAAAACGTCGCAGTAACATAATTTCATGCAGCGTTGCGGCGCGGGCGGGAAGTATGGTGGACCTGTGCAAATAGGCACATCGCACACATTGTACTTCAGAACCGCACAGATCGGTGGGCAGCAATGTAATTAAAATTAAATTTAATATCACTAGAAAAAATTTATCACATAACTCGAAATAATTACAAAAAATTGTCTCAAATTTCATTTGACCTATACACTACACATTAACCCAATTTGGTCAGATTGGGCCATTTATTTAACAGAGACAATTGATTGATGATGAATGATGACACGTTATAAGGTTAGTAATATAAAATAACCACAGTTACTAAGTAATCAGTGTAATTTTACATAATATTTTTTTATTTTAACTGATGGCAAAAGATTGACAAACTTTATCTAATTACGTATCGTAGTTAAATTACTGGTCGCTTAGCATAGATATCACTTAACGCATTAAATACAAAGTTTAGTTTTCCACACAATAGTAACTTAAGAAGAATTTACTTTTTGTTTCGTTTGTTCTAAGTTCTTCTTACTGTAGTTGTTTTCAATTGTAGAAACGGTGTCGGTTTAAGCTCTTTGAAAGACTAAGTTTAAGTTTAAACTTGGTTCTTAATTAGTTAATTCGTTACTTATCTACTTACTTACCTATATTTTGATCTTGTTTATTTCGTTTAAAAAGTGTAAGCTCTTGTTTATGATTGAAACTATGTTAACTAACAATACATTCATCGACGTCGAATTTATCTGAAATTGATCTTAGTAGATTTTGACTCTTTCGAACTATATACTTTTCTCGAAATGAACTCTTTCTTATATGTTACAGCGCATAGCGTGCTGCATATCGCCGGAGTCTGAACACGAAGGTATTCGAGGTGGTGCCCCCGTCACTCGGTTTACGTGGCGACATTGGCTTTATGTGTAAAATGTTGCATTATTACAAAATGAGTAAAATAACAGAATTTCGCAATGGAATTACGAAAAAAAATTTAATCGTGTTTCACCTGAAATGAATGCGCCGGATGCGGTCAACGCCAAATCAAAGGCATTAAAGAATAATTCAATATTAACTAGGAAGGAAAATTATAGAATACCTATCTATTTTTCGTAGGTTAGTTAGATTTAATCATTGTGACTGTAAGAAAATGTAATACCTACTGTTTAATATTTTTTTTAAAGAAATAGGTAATATTTTTCTAGATAGTACTTACGCTTAAAGCAGATACTTGTTGTATTCCTATGCTTATAGATGATATTTATATGCCACTAAAGGCAATATAATTTTTTTATCATTCCTGTTTCCTATTTAAACTTAAATGTATATAATGTTTTTTCCTGATGTATTTTACGTATAGATATTTATCGGTACAGCTTGACATATTTTTTACGAGTTAGTATATACCTAGATAAAATATAGTTGTCAAAAAAATTATATTTTGATTTAGGCTATTGTGCTCATACGGATAAAGGTTGTAAAAAAAGCAAAGTTTGTAGCAATTTTAGAAAATTTCTAATAGTAAAAATTTTACGAACATAAAAATAAGTAAATACGAACGCATAGATATAATAAGAATGACATAATAAAATTGTACTATCGATATAAACAAATAATTTTTAAAAGTTAATTGGGAGTATTCAAAAATTAATTAGACACTTAAAATAATCGCATTCCATAAAAATACTATGTATCTATAATCTACCGATAAACAAAAAATTATAGGGGAAGAAAGCCATATTTGACATCCCAAAATTTACATTTAATATCTCAATACGACTTTATGTGGTAGTATTCTAAATAAAAAATGTACATAACAGTTTATCTTTCAATAAGATATTAAAAATGTATACCTATCGTAATTAAAAACAAAAATGTACAATAAAATAATGATAAAATAAATATATATATATATACACACCTAACACGTAACGTCCTGGTAACGGACCAAATTCGCAAACAAATCTGTGACATGCACAATAATTTTGTAAATATATATTCGTGTATATGTAACATGATCTAACTAACAAGCGTACTATTTAAATATTTTTATTAATAAAAAGAAATAAAATATTTTAATCCCAAAAGTATACCTACTCTATGTGTCCACTAATTTCGTTTATTGAATTTTATAAATTCACAAACATAAAAACGGTGATTGTTTTTGTTCATTAACAACACAGACCAGTCAACCTTTAGACCACGCTTTAATAAACGTCAGTACGAAAACGAAATCGCAAAAAGTGGCGGGGTGCGGGGAGAGGTCGGCTTGTTTTCATTGGCTCGTTCAAAATTGACAATTTAATGGCTTCCGACGTGCTTCCAACTGACGGCTCACTAGTGACGTAGTTATGTAGTGCCACTACATAGCCTTGGCGAATGCTACTCCCATTCAAAGCGTGGTCTATAAGGTTGACTTGTCTGTGATTAACAACAATTGTTTATCATACATTTTTAAGGTTACGTAGAAACTAGGTAAAATGTATAGGTATACTTGGGTCTTTTCCGCGTTGACGCGTTTATGCATTATATCTACTAATAATAATCTAAGCGTTATCTTAAGGTAAACATTCACAGGTAATTTTAATAAAATATTTTATCATTTTCTATGTTATTAGTTAATTAATGTTGGACTTGTGTAATTGAAATTCTGGAAATTAAAGATCCCGACTGGACATATGATGCGACGCGGGATTTCGCTGATTGACTACTACATATTAATATGGTGTTAGGATATAATCCTACTTGAATAAGTGCTTTTGTATGTATAGAAAGCGTGCGTGATTTGGTGAGCTAATCATACAATTTCAAGGTTTGATAAAATTAAAGTAACAAGAACGGGTTCATAGCAGGTGGCGCTAGTTGCGTGTCTACTAATAGAAGTGTTATATTTAATGTCTCATTCATGATTCATGATTTTGCAACATGTGATAGGTATGACAGTCGTGATAGCCCAAAGCACAGCGAACCTTTCCCAAATTTATAAGGCCCCATAGGACCATGGTTCGAATCCGGGCGTGTACCAATGAGTTTATCTGACTTAAGTACATAACTATCACTGACTCCGTGCTTCGGAGGGCACGTTAAGCAGTCGTTCCCGGACGCTGTCAATAGATGGCGGTCGTTACAGTCCCCAACCCGCAGTGGAGCAGCGTGTTGGATTTAAGCTCCAAGCCCCCCTCCTCACCCTGGGGGAGGCCTAAGCCCCTGCAGTGAGGTAAAAATGGGCTGATGAAGTGATAGGTATGACCATTTGGATCGTAACGCGTTATATGGCAATGGCGCTTCCACTTACCAGGAGGTAAGCAGTTAAAAGTTATTGTCTATAT
Source organism: Luffia ferchaultella (assembly GCA_949709985.1). Taxonomy (NCBI): domain Eukaryota; kingdom Metazoa; phylum Arthropoda; class Insecta; order Lepidoptera; family Psychidae; genus Luffia; species Luffia ferchaultella. The sequence goes on from OX453261.1 coordinate 16,593,305, forward strand.
ATTATTATTATAATTATTATTCTTAAGGGGGGGGGGCGCCTGTTTAGCACGGCTATTTAATAATAAATGAAGCCACTATATAAAGAAATAATTTATATTTTTTCATAATCACATTTCTAGGTTTCAGTTGATAAAACACACAGAATAAAATATAACATGCGGAGTCGCTCCTAGTGGTTACACCGGTAGTTACACAGTTACATCATTGTAACTACGATGGACGTCTCATTCCTGTTGGTGCCACCGTTAAAGAAATTGACTTGAGGTTGTCGATAAAACACAATGAACCGATTGTTTCCGCAATAATAAGCTAAATATTCGTAGTCACTTTAAAATAAGCTTAAATGGGACAAAAATTACCGAATTAAGGCGGGTCAATAAGTCCATGACTTTTAGGATAAAAAATAATTTTAATTTTCAACATGATCTGCTTTGAGCTCTATATACTTTGTCCAACGTTTCTCCAATTCAGTGACGACCGCTTAGCCTAGTGGGTAGCGACCCTGCCTACGAAGCTGGAGTTCCGGGTTCGAATTCCAGGTCGGGTCAGTATTTATATGATGAATATTGATACTGGTATCGGGTCTTGGTTGTGTTATATGTATGTGGTGTCTTCGCTTGGGGTACCCAAAACACAAGCTAATGCTTAGTTTGGGGCCTAGACGTTGTTGTGATGTTGTATATTTATTATTATTATTATTATCACTTATTATCCCTTATCCCCTCCAAAAAATAAGATTTGTCGAGGTCGTAAAAGTACGTATTTGTTTGTGAGATGATTCCATTGTTGGAGTTAAATCTCTTTCCGTCGAACCATTTTTTTAGGTTTGAAAACAGGAAAATAGTCACTCGAGGCTAAATCCGGAGAATAAGATGGATGAGGACGCGATAGGGACGCAATTCGTAGCCTAATTCATGGATTTTCCCATAAAAACTGTACACACACATGTACCCTTGCAATGTCTTGGTGGCAAAAAACGTTTTTCTTGGCGTCAAATGCAGTCGTTTTTTTTTTCAAACCCTCTTTAAATCAACTCAATAAATTGGCTTAATATTTTTCATTAGTTATTTTACCCTTTTGAAGGTACTCAAAGTGGAAAGGTACAAAAAGTGGATTACACCGTGTGCATCCCAAAAAACGGACTTATAGGCAGACAAACCCACCTTGGCCTTCTGTGGCACCACTTCACCCCGAGAAACCCACTGTTTTGACTGCTGTTTGGTCTCTGGTGTGTTGGTGGTGGATCCACGTTTCGTACACGGTTACGAAACGGCGCAAAAACTCGTCCATTCTGCAGGTAAACAACGCCAAACACTCCTGTGAAGTTGTCACACGATTGCGTTTGTGGTTGATTGTGAGCAAACGCGGCACTCATCTTGCGGAAAGCTTTCTCATACCCAAGTGATCATTCAAAATTGAAAGCACTGAACCAAGTGATATGGCAATGGCCTATGGCTTCCACAATCTCTCGCACTTTCATTCTCCAATCGGCCAACACCATATTGTTCTACCTAAGCCTATCTTAAAGATGACCAGTTGTAATAATACCGTTAATCGATTTTATTACTTTGAATATTTTTAGTTTATTATTATGGTAACACATTAGTGTATTGTGTTTTATCGACATCTCAAGTCAATCTCTAGAGCGGTGACACCAACAGAGAAAGGGGCCTTCTTTGTAGTTACACTAGTATAACACTAGTTACACTGGAACTCGATCCGAAGAATATTAAAACGAAACTTAAATTTTATTTCCAAATTGATAAATAGGTACGGAACATCCTGTTTACTTGGTTGCTGGTTGAAGTGTGTTCGACTGCATACCTACCCTGTTTTGTTTTTGTCGTTTCTTTTTCATTTTTTTTCCTTTTGTAATTCGTTAACTTTGTGTACATGTAAAAGTTTTAGTCCAATGACTATAACATATTATTTTGCTTTGCTCATGTTTCTTTTTATTTTAATTTTTTTTTTTTGTTAATGTAAATGATGAGTGATCTGGTGTACAGACAATTTTGTTTAGAATTAAGATACACCTTTATATAAACTATGTATTATTATTATTATGTCAATAAAATAAATTAATAAAAAATAATAACGATTAGTGTAACCATGAGGAGCACCTCCCATTGACAAATTTATAATGCTCCGCCCATGTTAAGCAGCGAAGACATATATTCAAATCGTACTGGACCCCTTATTGGACCAATAGTCCGCACCTAACCGTTTTTGTTTGCAACGGCTGTTCTCAATTTTAAAGTTAACGTAGATTCCTGACCTACCAAATCAAGGTTTTCACAGTTTAAAAATTAAGACTAAAAAAATTATGCAGCAATATTCTACTAAAATACTTATACGTTTCTTTTTTTTTTACTTTCTAGACACGGTAAGCTACGTACGACCGTGAAATAATTAAAATAGTTAGTTTCTTTAATTTAAAAAATTCATAGGGGCGACGTACACGAATATAAAATAAATATTTAAAAAAAAATGTAACGAAATTCTCTAAATTATTGTACAATTTGAAATCAATGTATATTTAAATTAATAAAATTAGAAAAATGCTTATTGCATAATTTTTAATTAGGAATAGGTACGTAAAAATTGCTCCAGGTGAGTAAAAATGTTCAATAGACATACATTTCTATAATGTGTCTAATAACAATGTTATAGGTAGGTGTGTGTACATCCTAAATTCTTAGCGGATCAAATAGAGTTTTGTAAATAATTGTTAGAAGCATTGAATAGCGATGTAATAAATATCGTATTAGAGAAAAATGTATTGTAAATTGTGTTCATTTATAAATAAATGTACTGGTAACATAGTTAAAGAGTTTTATTTTTAGCTTAGACCATAGAATAGGTAAAACCAACATATAAAAAAATAGGTAAATGAAGCCCGCGGGCGCTGTAAATAACGCTAACGCGCGTGTTCTCAAACGGTTGTCAAATTAAGTAGGCTGGTATTAATAAATCATGTAATAAATATGTCGTGATAGCCAGCAAGGGCGGATCCAGCTTTCAAGTCAGGGGAGTCACATAGTCGAGGTTTAGCCAGGACAGACTTCAATTCGAGTACAGTAATAAATCTAAATAAAAAGACGTAGTACTTATTTTATTGTTATTTGACAAAATAATTTTAAGCAAATGACAAAATTTTTGTTTTTTGAAGAAAGACTATGAGAGGAATGATCGGCCAGCAACCGGATTTGTTATACGTTCGTTAAACAATGCCAAAGACTACTGACAGTACGGGCCACAGAACACTCTTATATTACACTAGCGACCGCCCGCAGCTTCGCTTGCGTAGACTACACATTCCTGTTTTAGGTAGCATTAACATTCGAAACGGTTTCTACGTACTTTTTGCTGAAACTAATATTGGGTACACCCATTTAAACTTTCAATCTTCATTCTCCCCACTCCTTTAAGAAAACCGATCATCATTAGCCCATTTTACCCCACTGCAGGGGCTTAGGCCCTCCCAGGGTGAGGAGGGGGTTTTGGAGCTTAAATCCACCACGCTACTTCACTGCGCGTTGGGGATTGTAACGACTGCCATCTATTGACAGCGTTAAGAAAACCGATACTCACATACTTTTCACCTCACGTTTCCCACCCTTAAAATGTAGAAATCCAAAAACCCTGAAACACGTCATTATTTATTTATGTTAAAATTTTTGTTTCTAACTTTAAAAAACAAAGACTCTCATACAAAGCCCCTCCATCCCTCCCTCCTTAAATTTGAAATTTCCAAATATTCCTTTCTTAAAAAATTAATACTCAGGCTATAAAATAAACCAGTATTCCAAATTTCGGCTTCCCAGACTTCCCAGTATTTTCAGCTTTATCTACGCTGATAGATCAGTGAAGACAAACGACAGACAGACACAAAAAGTAACTGATGTCACTCTTGACAACCTTCTTTCGCGTCTGCAAAGTTTCATTAAAATCTGTTCAGCCGTTTTAGAGATTAGCTCTAATAGACACATAGATGTACAAACAGACAGACGGATAAAAAGTAGCGTATGTCACTTTTGACCACCTCTTTTTCATACCCGTGAAATTTCATCAAAATCGGTTTAGCCGTTTTGGAGATTAGCTTGAATAGACAGATGGACGTCCATACAGACATACAAAGAGTAATGTATGTTACTTTTGACCACTTTCTTTCCATATCTGTGAAGTTTCATCAAAATCAGTTTAGCCGTTTTGGAGATTTATTCGAATAGACAGACAGACAGATAGTATTATTTTATACATATAGCCTATAGCCTTCCTCAATAAATAGGCTATCCAACACAAAAAGAATTTTTCAATTTGTACCAGTAGTTCCTGAGATTTGCGCGTTCAAACAAACAAACAAACAAACAAACAAACTCTTCAGCTTTATAATATTAGTATAGACAATAATTTTAATTAAAAAATCTTATATAGATCAAGAAAAATTTTCACCCTTTGATTGAATGTAGATTTAACCCTAAATAGGTAAGAATGCCGGTTTCCACTTTTTTAAATTTTTTTTTAATTACACCTTTTTAAAATTTTTGATCTAGAATTGCTTTACCATTCGCAATAATTAAGTCATTTCAAATCGAGTTTCAGACATTCAAATACTTTTCTCAAAAGTGTCGCTTTCTGGCTAGTAATTGCTTTGCAAAAATGAAAACAAGCTTAAAAATCTACATATTTTGTGCTTCTCACAACTGTCGTAGGACATTGAAAATGAACATCAAAAATAAAAACTGATAACACATCACTGTCAAACAATTTTATTTAAATTTTTCGAAAAAAGTTATGAATCAATTTTCGAAAATTTGGTACCATACGATGCCCCACAAGCTCCTGCATCTTTTAATACTACTGCCTTTTGTCTACTTTTATAACTTTCTGAAATATAGCCGACTCTCACTCTACGGGGTAACTGATATGATAATCATTCAATAAAAAGGGCACCTGCCCAGCCCATAGTTTCCGACCGATTCGAAAATTTCTTTTTCCAAACGGTAGACAATTTATCTGCCTCGAGAGTTTTTTCATTTTTTCAATATTGGCTTTCATCTTCAAAATAATCAACTTTTTGTCCTAAAAATCGCGAAATTTCGTTTTTATTACACCATTTTCGATTTTCCGAAAAAAGTTATAGACCGATTTTAGAAAATTTGATATCGTACGATGCCCGACAAGCCCTTGCATTTTGACTTCCCTGTCTTTCGTTTGTCTTCATAAATTTCGGAAACGTAGCCAAATCACACTCCGCCACGAAAACGATATGATGAACGTTTTCAATGTTAAAATTGCATGTAAAATTATTGAAGACATAACCGGCGTCTCAGGATCTTTCTACTGAAAATGTATGTATATGCAATTGACAGTAGAAATCACATAATTCAATCATCGCTCGGTTGCGCGTTATTTCGTTTTAGAATTATTAGATTTTTCGACATACTTCACGAAATACACAGACATACTTTATTTTTAAATCCCAAAAAAGAATTGTTTTACTGTATATCAATGTTTTACTGATAGTTTTTGCTAGAATAACTATTTACGTATTCAAAATGTATGCAGTAACACTGACAAGAACAAAAAGTACCTAGTATATATGCATTTCAGTTAAGGAAATCAGTACACATATGAAAAAAGTCTAAGCAACATATACTATTTCAAATTATTAATCAATTATTATATCATTTCTTACCAAGTAGGTAATACCTATGTAAACTTTTTTGATCTAGAGGACATACTGGCTGGTTGTAAAAAAAAAATCGAGTATCATTCGTTTTTTTTTCACAAATTCAAAAGCGAATGCATTTGTTCGAATTTTATAGCGTTTTCTTTGCTAATTAAAATTTAGTATTCTGTATCAATTTTATAATTTAAACAATAATTTGAAAAAAGTTTTGAACAAATTTGGATTTTGAGACATTTTTTACGTCACGGAGCGACGTCATTCGAACGCAGATGAAATGCAAAGAGCTGTAGGGATGTTGCAAGCGGGAAGAAGTCAATCTCAAGTATCTCGGTATTTTGGTGTCAATAGAAGCGTTATTTGCCGTCTTCATCAGCGTTACACTAACACGGGAGATCCTGCTGAGCAGCAGGTCGAGGAAGGCGTACAACCACACGGCAAGATCGATACATACAACTGACTGCAAGACGCCAGCCGATGTTAACCGCCCGAGAGATAGGTTTAAGGCTACAAAATTCAAGTGGTGTTGTTGCTAGCTGCCAAACTGTGTGAAATCGACTGCATGAGTATGGCCTACGAGCACAACGGCCAATTAGGTGCCCACCGATACGTCACGGGAATCGCGCTCGTCGAAATGAATGGTGTAGGGAACAAATTACATGGACCCGGGAACAATGGGGTAAAATTTTATTTAGCGATGAGTCTCGATTTGACTCGACTATACCCGCCCGTAGTACCGCGAGTATTTTGACATTTGTGTTACTTTTAAACGAAACGCTGTCAATTTTATATAAAAATATACTTATTATAAGTACTATTTCTCGTGTATCCGCTAGTGATACCGCAAGAAATTGAGTTAAGAGGATAAAAAAACAATAGGTGGTTACTGCGTGGTTAGAACAAAAGGTGTATTTCTATACGGAATTCACGTATTATTGAAATTTACCTTCATCGGAGTCGTCCAAAAAGTTGAATAGGTTCAATACCCATAGTACAGGCCACTGCCTAGTTTGCGACGATATAGATGACCGTATGATGTCCCAGATATTTTTTATCAGCCCATTTTTACCCCACTGCAGGGGTTTAGGCCTCCCCCAGGGTGAGAAAGGGGGGGGCTTGGAGCTTAAATCCACCACGCTGCTCCACTGCGGGTTGGGGACTGTAACGACCGCCATCTATTGACAGCGATCAGCGACAGCGTCCGGGATCGACTGCTTAACGTGCCCTCCGAAGTCCCAGATATTATTATTATATAAATAAAACAATCATATAGACAAGCCATGGAATGTTTATTTGCGATGACATAGCTCATACAATAAGTACATATTATCAAGCTTCTTAGAGGCGGTCTTTTACAATATTAAAACTACATTAAGGATGTCCGCATTGACGCAGAAAACTGTGAAAACAATTTATATAAATTTTTGCTACAACTTTAACCGTTCGTTGCAATCACAACCGTTCCTATATCGAAATTTAAATAAAAACCATAGGCAATAATACATTTTTGTCGCAGTACAGCCGCGCCCACATCTAATTACAAAATCAAATGATCCACGAACTCAGACTAAGGTATTTCACAGCGTTGCCTGAAAATGCCTGAAATGCCTGAAAATGGCCGAATAATTAGATAGAGTGCGCTTACTTTATTTACAAACACCGCCTCTGAAATTCGTCATTTTATTCAAATATTAGAAAATTGCAAGATATTTTGTTCGATTATACATTCAATTTACATATACCATCACTACACGTATACAACACGGATAGAACGAATTTTTTTTATATATAAAAACCACGATACATTTTTCATTGAGTTTTTTTTTTTTGCTTAAATATTTGTGCTTCGACTTATCTAGGTTTAACAGGTAATAATATGCAGTTTCTAATTTTACAGACATTCACCAATCGACCACGCTAATTGGACAACTTGGAATGTAGCGTCAAATCCTGACATTCCAAACTGGTAGCTAATTATCGTGTTGGACTAGCACTAAGTACTACCTATTGCAGTTAAAAAATCACTTTATAAATGTATTAAATCTATGGTATTTTATTTCATATATTTAACAATTTTGAGTTTAAAAAATCTAGTTTTCCTGTAATCTTTTTATGGTATTTAAAGGTAGGTCGGACGCAAACAAAAAGTAGTTCGACAGTTGTCTATTAGCGATTTTAATATTAGTACAAAGTTTTCATACACACAATTAATTCTCGATCGTACCTACATCAAGATGTGATGTCAATATAGCGCAGAACCGTTTTATGACCCGTTGGTTACAAGTGGCTCAAGACCGTGTTATGGAGATCTATTACTTCAATGGACGTCCACTTAAGATTGACCTTTTACTTAGTGTGCGCTTACACAAATAATTAACTAGACGTGATAAGGTATCAAATAGAAGGAATTCATTTACGAAACTGTCGACCTATTTTCTGTTCACATATACACGATGAGTATATTCATTCAGCAACGAAAAGGTAATTTCAAAAATTATATTTTTCTATGTTAAATGAATGATTTCATTAAATATTTGATTTACAATAAGTACGTAGATTGCCACTTAAATGAAATAATTACATTGTTGAAAAAAAAGAGTCCAAATATTTTTGTTATCGATTTGGGTACAAGTTTATTAATAAGTGTAGACGTGCCACTTGCCAAAATATTTTTATAAAAATACTAAACATTGTCCCTTCATAAAATCGAAAAAAGTCGTAATTTTCTGTAAAAAATTAGATAAAAATCTCTTTTTTTTCATTTAACGTCTTTTAATGGCCTATATTGCCATAGAATGGTAATAACCGGCGTGGAATCATTTGACACAATACTAGGTCAATAACGGTTATCCGTTTCGTTTGCCCTACATTATTGTGTCAATCTTCGCCGCACCGGTGATTACCATAAAAAGACAATAAATATAGACCATAAAAATCATATTCCAAAAAGTCGATATATTTTATTCAAAACTGTTTTTATATTTTTAGGGCGACAATCAATCTCTTTCAAAATAATCTCACACTCAAGTTATAGTTCCAATCAAAGTTTATGGCGGATCGGAATACAACGCTTTATGCGTGCTTGCGCAGGTTCAGTCATATGCCCCTCGCTCCACTGCGTCTCGTTACACCTAAAACTGGTTACTGCGACGCGACTTATGCCTATGTTCACATCCGCCATAAAGGTTGATTGGAACTGTACAGATTGTATATATATGATAACATGCAATAAAACGCCTTAAAAAAATATCCGTCGAGATCCAGCCATTTAAAAGAGACCTATTTATGTCAAAACGAGACAAACACAATGTTTGGATGTCTTTATAAATTACGAGATTTCGACAGACATATCTTTAAGGTGCTTTAACATAATTTTTTAATCGAGTACTTTTGTTCTGTCATCATAGAGTAACAAAAATATTATGTACCACAATCACCGTTAGTCAGACATACAGATGTATATATCATTGTTGCCTCTGTCTGTCTCTTTAGGACGCTTTAGGACATTATGTCACATAATTTCTTTTGTTAGTGTACAGATACGTCAATACAGAGGATTATGGGAACATTCGAATAAAAGAATTCATACCCCTTGGACGCTTGACATAAAAACTTTATAATTTTCTTTTTAATAATATAACATTATTTGGTTTAAAATTCTAAATTAATAAAATTACGAGTTTTCCTAAATAGTTATGTAACACATCTTACCTTACATAAACTGCATTATTAATTCGACATCGCATATATCGACTTAAAAATTACTGGTAAATCAATATTATGTATAGTTCCAATCAAGCTTTACGGCGGATCCGAACATAGGCACAAGTCGTGTTGCAGTAATCAGTTTTAGGTGTATCGGGACGCAGTGCAGCGAGGGGTATATACCTTAACGGTACTATACCTTAGGGGACTGTACCTTAACGCTTAAAACGTTGTATTCCGATCTGCCATAAAGTTTGACGCGAACTATTTAACATAGATCAATAACAGTCTGATGACGTAAGGCCCAGAAAAGCGTTACTTCTGTGCCATTTAAATAAAATATTCCAATGCGATTCAAACTTGAATATTAATTTAATATTAGAAAAAAAAACACCAGCGGCTATTTTGCTACACCATATATGCGAAATATGTGGCATGTGATACCAAAGCAAAAATAACCAGAGGCAAAGTATCGTATATTATAAAGGGTAAATACCAATCGATTAATTAAAATTAAAAGTTAACAAAATTTTGGTTTCCAATTTGGCGTTGTGGTGGGATCTAACAGAGATAAAAATCTGTGGTCGAGCGATTGTCAGTCTTAAATTTTTTGATCAATAAAAGAAATATTTTAGTTATACTCGATTCAGGGGATAATGTAATAAATATTCAACAGTAATTTTACTGTACTATAATAGTACGGTAAGCTGCATATTATAGTCGAGATGTTTATAGGCACGAGGCGAAGCCAAGTGCTTATAATAAACCGATGACTATAATAGCCAGCTCACTGAGTACGAGCATCATACGACGTTTTTCAATACATTTGCGATTAAAATTAGGTAGATACTTCAAATGTAATAATAGCGGGAACAGGACTGTTTTTCGCGGTTTGCGCATGCGTTACAAACAGAATGCTCGTTTGTGATTGGTGAAAAGTAAAAACGCCTAGTACTGTAAATTACGACATTACGGTTCATGTTTCGATGTCATAAAGACCGTATTAATAGCAAATGTATTGAAAATGTAATATGAAACTTGCGAAAACGTATAACAAATTAAAAAAAAAAATGGCGCACACGCTAAACAATTAGTTTGCAGTTAATATGAATATAAAATAATACTGTTGAAAATCTTTGCATTATCATCTTGCTGTATTAAAAACTACACGTTTCTTGAATTCCATAGTCCTAGAATGAACCATGAAACCATGGTAATGAAATGAAAGGGGATTCATACGCAAAGTAAAAGTAGATGGCGCCATTAGAGATGCGGTCACTACGTCTACGATCTATGGACAAAATAGTAACTGTCAAACTGTCACACGATATTTACCATAGAGATAATAGAATAGAGTAGTCATGCCAGTCCGAAATGCGGGCCTCAACGAAAATAGACAAAGTTATACCTCAAATTACAAAGAAATTATACTAAGTCTATATCTTTTTATTTCAAGCATGCGCAATTGATAGCTGTTTGTTAGATAGCTGTGACCGCTGTAACTGACAACTGAGTGTTCTAATGCGCATGCGCCATAAAAGTAAAACAAGGACAGAATTAGGTATAGTTATTTTCCATCCTTTTTTCTCCATGCCCAACTGTCACATTTAGGGCTTTATAGAGCTCTAGTCATATTAAATCTATGATATTTAGCCAAAAATCTGAGATAAGACCTTGTGTGGCACTCTTCTAACCTGAACTTCTAACTAACATACAGTTTAAATCCCCATTGAATTAGGTTTGAACATAGCAAAAATTAATTCCCTGAATCAAGTAAGTACAATGTTTAGATTTTTATTTTTTTAGTAGCACAATCGTTGGTAAATTACATGCGATAAAATTTTATTTAAGTCGAAAATTATTACTAGAGCAGAAGATATATGAAATAAAAAATAATTGAATACAAAAAAAATATATTTGTAAAAAAAAAAAGAAAAATGTCACTAGAAGAATTTATTTTAATTTGTTTTGAGAATTATACAATATAATATACACGAGGAAGCCAAGAATTGACATGTTTGTACATTTTGGAAGGAAATTGACGAATGGAAGACTAAAAAGTTATATGAGATGGGTTTGGTGAGAAAAGGTACACAACGGCAATGGCAACACTGATAATAATGATTGTTTTATAACAAAATCATTTTTGTTTTTTTTTTTATTTCAACGGCTTGAACAGTGAAGAAGCGGCATATTGAAAGACGTAAGCTTAACCCTTCAACGGCACCATATAAAAATGTACTAAACAGCACTTACCTATACATAACCCGGACAATATTTTTGTAATTAATGCGGTCATATTTTATTTTTAATTAGAAATAACAGAACATATTATTTCTGTGTTGTTTTTACGAACTTTATAAAATCGATGTTACGTAATCATAAAATTAGGAATTCAATAGAAGCCCTCTTCTGCGTTTACCGTCTAACCACTCATACTATAACTAGCTGGTGTAAGATGGGGAGTTTTAGTCCGAGTTTCGTGCGCAAGGTCCCCGCCCGCCGTTTTTCAGTGCGCGAAGTCGCTAGCTGGTGTAAGATGGCGAAGTTTCAGTTCGAGTTTCAGTGTGCGAAGTCGCTAGCTGGTGTTAGATGGCGAAGTTTCAGTTCGAGTTTCAGTGTGCGAAGTCGCTAGCTGGTGTTAGATGGCGAAGTTTCAGTTCGAGTTTCAGTGCGCGAAGTCCCCGCAAAATCCCCGCAAGTCTTCATTCAACCCCGTAAAATTGCGTAATGCCACTTAGATAATGTGAAGTGACATTTTTGACTCTAATTAAAACCAAACGCTGCTGTCAAATTAATTTACGTATTATAAGTACGAGTTAACATGACACCCAGCTCAGCTAACGTTTGTGTAATGTATAGTGTGCAAAAAAAATTAGATTTTTTTAGAAATTTATGGATTTAATTTTGGTACCTACATAAGTCCATATGATATCATATGTTAAATAAATTGAACAATTAATTTCTGATGAAAATAAAACAAATAATTTGTTAAGAAAAACTCAGCAGTTTCAACAAAAATGTTCAAACGTGGTTATTAAAATTAAAAGGCACAAGGTTCTAGAATAACCTCTCAAAAAAAAATATTGATTAATTTCCCAAATGTTTTTGAAAATACATCTGCTCTGACAATAAAATTGTCCCAGTCAAGGCGGTTTATCTTATTGCGCTGCTTAGCACAGTAAAAAATCGAAGTTACAACTAAACAAAAAGTATGGCGGTAAAGTGAAATCCTCACGAACCAATGAAAATATTATGAATTTGCTCTAAAATAATGCTATTGTAGTTATAAATAATTTAATTGTGTAACTATTTTCTGTGTGTTCTTTATGTATGTTTTATTTCATGCTCTATTTAGCACTGTTTGTTTCCTGAATAAATAAATAAATTAGTAATCATCTGTCCAGTTGACGTCACAAGTACATTTTATTAATATTTTTTTTTTTGGATAAGACTTCTTTTTTTTTTAATTTTGAGGGAAAGGTATAAATTGAGCCATATTTTCGGGAAAAATATTAAAAGTATGTGTTAAAATTTTTTTATGAAAAGTATATATTTTTATGAAAGTTGACACCCGTCTAAGCAGGATACAGCAACCATTCAATTGCATCAAATAACAGCCACAAATGACACTTTTGCCAGTTTCTTGCATTCCAGACAAAAAATATCGCCAAATTTGTTAACGTATAGCGATTTCGCTGTCAGTGTCATGCGTTTCAGATGCTTCTTTTTCGGCGTTAATTGCGTTTATAACAGCTAAGATTTTTGCATTTCACACGGTATTTTGACATTTGATATTTAATACGGTTCCAGAAGCAATTTATGTGTCAGTAGCTTTGTTAATAAATTAATCGTATACAATAATAACACAATACAATAATAATATATTATAATGTACGGGGGAATTATTTCTCTTTTATAGGACTAAAGAAAAGTCTGTGATGACATATTTCTTATTTTTATGGATATTTTAATATTTCAACGTGTCATATCATATAACACATTTTTTTAAAACATTTTTATTTTTAAAAATGGTGATTGGAAAGCAATTTATACGGATACAGTATTAATCCTGATTAAATTAAATACGTTATTTACCTTCAACATTTCATGTACATTATAAATGCTTTTACACCATACAATTTAAATTAATATCTTCTGAAATATCATGAATTAAAAACCACAGCGCCACAAGTGACAAGCGTCTGAGCCGGGCCGGACGTCGGATGGGCCGGGCCGGGGGATCGGCGCCCTATGCCCCGACGTGATTCGCGTGATGTAAAATTAGGCCGAAATTATCAATGTTGTATACAAAGAAATATTGTAGTTTGTTTTTATTTATTTATTCTTTACTTTATCAAATATTTATAGAATTAGAAATAAAATACAATAAAAATACTCCAAGTAAGATGAACTTAAACATAATTAAATCTAATCCACTTGTTCAACGCAACAAGCTGATTGGTCTATATGACATAAAAACACTACGGCTTATATGCTCTGCTACCCGTGCGAAGCCGAGGCGGATCGCTAGTGTAAGCTAAGTGAAAGATTGTTTGTCTCTAATAAATAAAATAAATAAATAAACAGTTGTTATGCTATCGCTACTCGCAAGACGACAGCGGGGCTCGGCACGAGGAAGCGGGAGGAAGATCGAGTTTCGAGCTGGGTGTCATCTTATCGCGTACGTATTGTACGTAATGGTCCAAGATCAAAGGCCGTCAGACGTCACTTATTTTCTGGTGAACAAAATGTGTAAGTTTAAGTAGTGTCACGACATCGATACAAAACATTAATCACAAAACCGCACAAAATTTAATATACATAATAATCTGTGAAAGTATCAAAATAATAAACTCGATTCTGGCGAAATCGCTATGTACAGAAAACACCATTAACTAAGAAGAAGAAGGGTAGTGTCAATATAATAACACATACAATCACAACAACGTCTAGGTCCCAAACTAAGCATTAGCTTGTATTTTGGGATTCGAACCCGGGACCTCCAGCTTCGTAGGCAGGGTCCCTACCCATTAGGCTAAGCGATCGTCGTATATGTTGCACTATATCGTTAAAAACCAGTCATAAATACACCCAGACACTTCCCATAAGCAGTATCATCGCATGAAGTTCGACTTGTCCCCCAACGTTTGTTCGTTCAAGCCGATACATAAAATTAAGATAAATATATTTATTAACATATCCAATGATTTTTTCATCACCTTCCTAGTTTCAATATTTATGATCTTTGGTGAAAATAATAAAATACGCGTTTTCTCTTTTAGTATCAGTTACTACTAAAATATAAAGATAATTACCGTGGTGATACGCGGGCGACTGACAATTGCGTCGGTCAGTGACCGCCGGCGGGATATCTTACTCAGTTACACTCACGGTCGCACTTTTTTCATGCATAGTATTTATGTTTAACTTATAGTAACAACGCGCGCTGTATTTTTTCGAGAAAATAATTTAGTGCGAAAATTTTACCTATTTTTTTATAACGATACCCTATGTCTTTACATGATACGTGATACCTAAAAAAAATAAATTGTAGAGTGATAAAAGAATCGCCCTGTCCCTGTATATCAATATTCAACAAACTATCAATATTCCGACAACTCCTATGTCAACACGCGAAACAAGGAGAGGCCATTGTCGCTAATTAAACCATAGAAATAATAGAACAGGCAAGCAAATCCGAAATGCGGGGCTCAACAGAAAGAGACAGAAAATAAATTGTACCTCACATTATATAGAATTATATTAAGTCTGTCTCTTTTTGTTTTGGGCATCCACAGTTAATAGCTCTTTATTAGATATCTGTAACCGCTGTGAAGGTCAAATGAGTGTCCTAATACCAATGCGGCATAAAAAAAAAACAAGAACCGAATTAAGTACAGGAATTTTCATCCTTTTTTCTGCCATACCCAACCGTCACATTCAGGGCTTTAAGGAGTTTGCATAGTCAGTTGTATTATCTCTATGAATTAAACACCCTGATTAGCCTTTAATAACCTCTTTGCTTTCTGGAACGGCATAGAGCCCCTACCTTTGAGTTGTCGGACAGACATTTATTTGGTTGACCACTGCCGTCTATAGTTTACAAGCCATGCTACCTACTGAAATTTGGCAACATTGCGTGTAATCCGAGCCTTAGTATCAATCAGGTCATTAATTCGCGTTTTCTTCTATTTAAACGTTATGTAAACAGAGATATTGATGTAAAATAATAAATCAGTGTTAAAAATTACGTTTTGCATCGTGTTTATTCGTAATTAGTAAGGTAAGTTGATATTTTCACCATAATCGTTTTTCGTTTCACGTCACAATCTTGACACGTTTGGGTGGAAATTACAGTAAATTTTTATCATTTTTCGAATAGGTTCGAGGATATGGAATCTGGAGGATCCCGCATGCTAGCCACCAGCAGGTCCGGCGAGATTAATTACGTAGAACCCAGGAAGAGGAATAAACTGCAAGGGAACGATACATTCCCGTAGAACATTATACAATAAAATTAGTTTTTAAGATATAGCCTGTGATAAACGCACAAAATCATAGTAACACTAACCGAAATGAGATACAATAACCATAATTTTTATTCTATTGATGATCCTATTTTATTCGAAAAATCCACTTATGACACGCAAACGAAGTCGCGGGCGGGTGCTAATAATTTAATAATTACTCCTATTTCTATTTTCTGTTAAATGCTATCGATAATTTCATATAGTTATTTAAATCCCATATTTTAAATTATTAAATCATGACATCTTGTCAGCTGACGAAATAAATCAGACTACAAGTGACAGTTAATGCGCCGTTGCCAAATCTAATAGCATGGCTTGTAACTATAGAAGGCAGTGGGTTGACAGATTTTATCAATCGCTTTTAATAGTAACTATCATTTCATCAATAAAAGATCCCTTGACCCTACCACATACTAGCACTAAAGAATAACATTCGAATTTTCTTTAATGTGGGTATGCTCCAAAACATGCCCGTGTGTCTTATCGTTTATCAAGTCGACTCATGTCGCTTACATGTATAAATTTTTGGCATTATAAATCACACAAATTAACGTTGTAACAGCATATGTTACATTGAATGAAATTATAGACGTCTGACAGGCATATGAAACCACTTTTCATTACAGTAATGTATACAATACAAATTATTAAGGTAGTAATCTCAGGTAGCAGAATTATATAGATATAATAACATAATAATAATAATAATAATAATAACAAATACAATCACAACCACGTCTAGGTCCCAAACTAAGCATTAGCTTGTATTTTGGGTACCAAGCGAAGACACCACATACATATAACAACCAAAACCCGGTGCCAGTATTAATATTCATCATATAAATACTGACCCGACCTGGGATTCGAACCCGGGACCTCCAGCTTCGCAGGCAGGATCGCTACCCACTAGGCTAAGCGGTCGTCTTATTATGGAACGTTTAGTACTTGGAAAACATGAGCAAAATTACTTAAAGATTAGATAGGTAATATTATCATTGGTTGCTTCAAACATTTTGTGAATTTACACATGAAATGTAATTTCACAATATTTGTTTTCCAGTAAATACGCATTTTACATATAATAATAATGTATACATGACAACAACGCCTAGGCCCCAAACTGAGCATTAGCTTGTGTTTTGGGTACCAAGCGAAGACACCACATACATATAACAACCAAGACCTACTACTATAAATACTGACCCGACCTGGGATTTGAACCCGGGACCTCCAGCTTCGTAGGCAGGGTCGTTACCCACTAAGCTAAGCGGTCGTCACATGTGCGTCACAATAAGTTTAACAAGTAGCATAAACTTAGTTTGAAGCCACAGACAAGGCAACCTTTAGACCACGCTTTAACAGGGAGTAGCATTCGCCAACGCTATGTAGTGACACTACATAACTACATCACTAGTGAGCCGTCAGTTGGAAGCACGTCGGAAGCCATTAAATTGTCAATTTTGAACGAGCCAATGAAAACTAGCCGACCTCTCCCCGCAACCCGCCACTTTTTGGCGATTTCGCTTTCGTACTGACTTTTATTAAAGCGTGGTCTAAAGGTTGACTTGTCTGTGTTTGAAGCGTATATATTTTTGCTTACATTTTTGTGACCACGACGCGATATCTGTACATCTATAGTAATAATGGAGTGAATACTAAAATGTACCAAAGGTGTACCTGTTGCAGGGAAATTGTATAACACGATTGTTTATGAAATTCTAAAGTAAAATGAAAACTGACTTCTTCTTTGAAAAATCAAGAAATTGAATAGATGTTTTTACACTTTCCGTTAGAACGCGCGTTTACAACGAGACGGTTAGATTGGCTTTAACTTATGCTCTACAAATTAACCCAATTGGGTCAGATTGAAAGACACGAGCCATTTAATTGACAGAGACAATTAATTGATAATGATTGATGACAAGTCAAAAGGTTAAGGTTATTTTGTAATAAGGCTTATTTTATAATTTTGTAATTATATATTTAAAATCGTAGTGTCTGTCTGTCTGTCCGGGATAATCTCCAAAAAGACAGAATCGATTTTAATAAATCTTCAAAGAAATGAAAAGGAGGTTGTCAGGAGTGACATAAAGTACTTTTGTCTGCCGATTCGGATTAATCTAACGGCTGGATTTTATTCTTTTCAATACGCAAGTATTTTGCGTTCAAGCGAAATCATAAAAATTACGCAAAAGAAGTCGCGGGCGGCCGTTAGTTACCCATACATTATATCTACGACATCCATAAAATCTGAGGAAAAATCTCATGTATCATATACTGTTACATACAAAGTGTCACATTTAGTAATGTGTAAACGCAGATCGTCGTTTGCATAATAAAATCAAAGTAGAATTCATTATATTTGGAACCGCTACTAAGATGAACATTATGAGACCTTTTGAGTATGTTTTACAACACACCCTGTATCGTTTGCAGTCCATATTTTTACATTTCAAATTATTAAAACTATTAACTAAACATATTACAACTAATTTCGTGGTGCATTACAAAATCTAAGCGTTGGGACTAGAGACACATAAGCAAATTATCTTAATTTTCTACTACTCATACTTGTCAAATATTTAAATAATAATGTATTTAATTATAGGTAGAAATTATGGTTGCCGATAATTCTTATAAAATAACACGACATATTGGCAATAAAGATAAAATGTCACAATTTATATGATAATTTCGTGATTACTAGACGATTCGGAGATTCGAAGTTATAATGCGCTTAATTTAATTTAATTTTTTTAATTTATTTATATTAATAATAATGTATTTTTTTTCTATTTACCATTTTATCTTTATTCTCAAAAAATCGATATCCTTATTATAATGTACTTTATATTCGCGTGCGGTTATGTTTACTATAGTGTACGTATGTTTGTTATAGAATACACTATGTGCGCGGGAAGTAGTGGCCGGTGCGCGCGGGCAGTGGAGGCGGCGTGTCCTGGAATAATTGTGTTAAACGTAAATTATTTTGTTTTTATTTGGGATAGTTTTTATATAATTAGCTTAGAAAAAAAAATTTTACATTAGGTATTTCTTGAGATTTTTTTAATAAGGATAAATATACGTATGGGATATTTTAATATATTTGAACCTTAAAATAGTACACCGCCTATGTAGAACGACCATTTAACAATAGATGAAGCTACTACACAAATAAATAAATCTATCTTTTCATAGTCACATTTCTGTTTCAGCAAAGTAGGTTAAGATTCTGTAAGTAGAACATCTTTGCGATAAATAGGCAACATTAGTGGGAAGAAGCGGTGCAGTGGGGCAGAGGACGCTTGCCGTTAATATGGCTAAGGCCGGCAGAGCAGACAGAGTTAGCACTATGGTTAGTGCGTCATGCGGCTTACGCGCTCCCGCAGTAGAGAGATATTTATTCGTAGCCATGCGATATCGACATTTTTACACGTGTCTTGCGCTAAATTTTAATGAAACGGCGCTAATAGAAAAGATATCTTACTTACTCGAGGCCGCGCGCTCTAAATACTTTGGTTTTACTTAGTAAAATATAAACATGCGATCATAAAAAATAATCCTCTTTAATGTTTTTAACTGACATTATAGATTATTACAGTAGTTTTGAAGTATTTATTCAAAAATATATTTCTAAAAAAATAGAATTTTTAACAGACAGATATTGTTTCAATAGTTTCGAAGCATTCGTGTGATAGCTCCATCTATTATCAAATAGTCGTACTAGACAGACGGAACACCACCAAAAAATGATTTTTGCAAGGAATAATTGATTAAAAACATTATGCTAAATAAATAACAAAGAAAAATATAAAAAAAAAATGACAAACCTTAGGAAAGGGAAAAACAATATTACGAATGTAATTCAACACTCGGTGGCAAGCTCTGCAAATGAAAAAAAAAACCAACTCAAATCACAAAAAAAAAAAAAAAAACAAGCAACAATCAAAATATATACAACTAAATCTTCCAAGGTAAGTATAAGATCAAACTAGCATTTCACAATTTTAAATCAATTTTATAATTTAATTACTTACCAAGAGAAGGTTATCGTAACCTAAGCTTGTTAAGGTGAAACGATGCCTGTCTAGTATGGCTATTTAATAATAGATGGAGGCAGCATACAAAGAAATTATTTTTATTTTTCACATTTCTGCGTTTCAGTTGATAAAACGTAATAACATGCGACTATAAAATATATTTTTCTTAAATATTTTCAACTGACATTCTTGATTATTTCAACAGTTTAGAAGTGTTTGTACGAAATCCTAAACAAATTTGTGTAAAATAAGGTTTTTCGACAAACGCTTCGAAACTATTGAAAGAACCATTATAGAAACCAGTCAAAAAAATTTTATTTTCCAGAAATTTTAGGCTTTTGTACAAACGCTTCAAAACTGTTACAACAATCAATAAAGTCAGTTAAAAACATTAAAGAGAGATAGTTTTCATAGTTGCATGTCATGTTTTAGCATCTGAAACCCAGAAATGTGATTATGAAAAAAACAACATCATTTCTTTGTATGGTCCCTTCATCTATTATTATATCACCATACTAGACCCCCCTCCAACTTAAGTAATTAAATCAATCAGACAGATGTCAACTTTCTTAGGATCGTCCTTTGTACATACGACCTCTTTTCGGCTGACCTGCATTCCGTTGTCATGTAAGTAATGTCGCGGCGGTTGCGGGCGCGGCATCGGCTCGTCGCTATCTTCATCGTCGTCCAAATCTATGAACAACAACATTACGATTTACATATTACGATTCATATGTCTTGTATGATAGTTGCTTGACTGGAAAATATTAGGAACCGAACGAAAATTCCTAAATCTATAAAACAAATTTTCGTTAGTCATCTATCTCATGTCGTGATAACCGAGTGGTAGCGAACCCGCTTTTTGTTTAGAAAGCTGTGGTTCGAATCCCAGGGCATGTATCAATGAGTTAATTCTAACTTATGTACATAATCATCACTGACTGCGCCTCGGAGAGCGTATGAAGCCGTCGCCCCCGATTGCCATTATTAGATGGCTGTCGTTAAAATCCACCAACTTGCACTGGAGCAGCGTGGTAAATTAAGCTATGAGACTATTAAGATATGGTATGACTCTCATCATCTCTCTTCTGCTACCTTTTGCTTTCTTACTTTTGCTATCTAGCTCCCGCTTCGACTCGTCTCACACTCTATCTTCTTCCTATTTTGTACTTTTCTTAGCACTTTATTTTACTTCAGAATGGACACTAAACAATTTAAATTAAGAAAACGCTAATAGCAAATGTTCAACAAAATTACCCGACTATTCTTTCAAACTTCTCTAACTATCTTAATTTTAAAGAAAGATAAAGTAAAATATATATATATCTAAAACACGCACTTTAAATTTTGTAGTTTTTTTTTGCAATTTCTTAGACCAAATTATGTCAATGTAAACAGTTCACTCCAAACCTGGTAAAAAATGCTTCAATAGTCTGGACTAAGAGTACAGACTAGAGTATGAATTATTAATTTATAAACATTTAATTTATATAGAATTTATGTACTATATCCCTAAAATTATAATCACTGGAAAAGTTTGGGATGCAAACAGTGTAGAATCTCAATTTTTTTGTGAATTTTCCGGTGGTCCCTCGATTTCACTGACTTTCCCATATTTTCCAAAATGTGGACACCTTGATCAATAACAAATTTTAAAAATTTCTAATGCATTGTTCAATTATAGACTTTCGTGTGCCTAAAAATCTGAAACAATACCGTTATTACAAAGCTGTTATCGTTACAACAAATTTAATGTAAGATTTACCTCGCTCCTTGCGCGCACCCACGGCACCTTTCACTGTGTCTTCTGTATCAGATCCTTCTGTAAGACAATTAAAGTATTTTTGGTTGAGTGTTCATTACTATGGAACTATGACAGTTTACGCAGCGCCCTCTGGAGGCAACATGAAGTCAGTTTTGTATGAAAACACGATTGCCAATCTCCGCAGAGGTGAAGTATGTGTGCGATATATGAGGATGCGACAAAATCGGCTACCATCGTATGACAAAACGTTACGACTGTCATACAACGTCACTTGTCTTTGTCTCTGGTAAGACTATGCAAAACTTATTTTATGCACGTTCCATAAGAGAGCGGCGTCGCGCGAGGAAAAGACTTTGGTACCTCCATGATGACAACACACCCAACTAGTTTTTTTTTTCATCTTCCTTTTATAAGGTACACCAAATTGGTTATGTCTGCCTACATAAAAAAATGCGACATTTCTACCTATTACCTGCACGAAGTTGAGCTAACCGCACAACTTTGGCTCCTTAAAAAACTGACGTTATATTGAAATTTTATTTCATAAAATTTGTTTCCAGTAGTTCCTGGTTAATTAATTGCAGTTTCAATTTCACAGTTTCCAAAAAAAAGGAATTAGTAATGTCATATGCACAAGATGACTAAAAAAAATGTGATCTTACCAGAATTGAGTTCTCTCACGAGCGTGGACATAGCGTTGGTGACGGAGTCTGCGGCGTACAGTAAGTCGCTACGCAGGCTTCTGTTGTCTATGCCCACTGTTATTAACACACACTTTATAATATTTATAATAAAATGTAAATTACAATTAAAACAATTAGGAATTACTTTACTTTAAAAATAGGTATTAGCATCCAGTATAAAAAATTACTTGTATATTATACAAAAGACTAGCACACAGAGGGTTTTTTATCACCACACAGTATAATTTATGTATATATTATTATTACGACGACCGCTTAGCCTAGTGGGTAGCGACCCTGCCAACGAAGCTGGAGGTCCCGGGTTCGAATCCCAGGTCGGGTCAGTATTTATATGATGAATATTGATACTGGTACCGGGTCTTGGTTGTTATATGTATGTGGTGTCTTCGCTTGGTGCCCAGAACACAAGCTAATGATTAGTTTGGGGCCTAGATGTTGTTGTGAGGTATACGTTATTATATTAAAAACAAATGTTATTTATTATTATGCAGGAATCTTTACCGTTGTGAAGGTATTTATGAAAAGCGTCGCAGTAGCATCAAATGGAGAAGAAGGAATACTCAATACCTGAAAAATTTGGTTGGTGTTTAAAAAGTCTGTATAACTGTTCATAAAGTCAATCTTAGCTGCTGCGTAAAATACGTAGGTTTATCTTCAGTGGTATTAACTTGTGGAGCAACCCTAGATTTTAATTTAAAAAAAAATATAGCACTATTTAAAATTGTTCAAATTAATTCAGTTAACGAATCGGCACCAAGTTGTTTCTGCCTTTTGGTTGATTCTGTTACAGGTTATATTATATACGGAAAGAAATTTTGACAACCATCCAAAAAATTTCAATATATCACCAATAGACCTCATTACGTAAGTAATATTTATAGGTTACATTTTCATAATAAATTATTTTACCGACACTGTTATTTTATTACGTTTGGTTGCCTTCTTTGTGACGACACGCCCGAGACCTTGAGACCTAAACGGGGCGTAGCTTGCGGCGGCCGTGAACGATGCCTAGAGTTGTTGGTTTTTTCCGAGAAAGATTTGTGTAGTCATATCTCAATATTTTTCTATTGAACGATATTAAAAGAAAACAAGACGGCCGTCGGGTTATCACCAAAGATTATTATATAAAAATTTGGATGGTTGTTAATATTTCATCTCGTATATAATGGATTTCATTGAATCCCTGGTGGATTGTTTAGTGAAACTCGTCAGTATCATACGTGATTATTATAATACTAATACACGGGACTTTCAACACAGCGCCATCTAGTCTCAAAGTATGCAAGTATTGTGCTTGAAAACTGATCATACTTAAATATCCTTTATTATATATACATATATAAATATTTTCCACCCAGACACGGAACGAAATAAACATGTTCACGCACACAAATATTTGTCCCGGGCGGGAATCGAACCCGCGACCTTCGGCTCCGCAGTTAGGGTCTCTAACCACTCGGCAAATCGGTCAGTCATTATAAAATAGGTAACTAAAAATAAATATTCGTAATAGAGATTTATTTATAAAAAAAACTTACTATTCGTAGGTCGTTGGTTCTGATGGAAGTTTCTGCTATCGGCGCCCATTCCCTCTATACCTGAAACAGATTAGACATAGTTTAAAATAGGTTTGTGTAGTTTTTCAATTAATAATTTCAATGCAAAGAAAAATAACATTCAATTAATCTATTGACAATTTTATTACAATATTGCAGTGCCAAAAAACTTAATACAAAATTTTTACAAATGGCTATAATACTCCAGAGGACAAAAAGTGTTCGTAACACTTTCTAATATCTATTAGAATCGATTCTTCTTCGATTTATATCGTTAATATAAGTTACTATTAAAAAAATATGTATACAAAGCAAAAAAAATATATGACTACCATGCTCATCGCAAATCGTAATATGCCTATTCTGAGCTCGAGATGCCTCTCGAGCTCAGAAAAAATAATTGAAAAAAAATGAAACAATGAAAATAACATAAATGTTAAAATTATTTTTAATCATTTTACTTGACACTTTTATATCAAGTCATTGAATTGATACTACCATCAATAATGACGTCAAAAAGGGGTATGTCACGCAAAACTTTTGTAGATGGCGCTCTCGGCGAAGGTACCTCTTTTTCATATTGTGACATTTATATTTTGTGAATATACTTATGTGTATGTATATGTTTATAAAAATTCCAACTATTGCATGAAACTGAAAGTCGATTGAGTACTGTTTTTCATTTCGCCACCTGGCGAGAGAAAAGGGCAGTGATATATCCCGTTGCCATGAGAACCTCTTGTATCACATATGCTATAACTACTAAATATTTATTCATGTCTTCACAAACGCCACTCAATATTTATGATACTGGACCGAACTGGAGGAGACTAACTGGAGATAGAGAGAGCTGGAGGAAACTGGGGGAGGCACACGCCGCGAAGGCGACTTCCACATTTTATGGGCAATTTAATGGCAACCAAAGCTAACGACGAAATCATGCATGGAAACATTCCTTTGACATAAACATATTTTTTTAACATATTGTTTGAATGTAGTATGAATAATTTTATCCTTAATATGCGATTAGAATAAAGGCTATTTTCATTTTTTATTTATTTTATTTATTTACGTTACTTAGTGGACATGCAAATGAAAAGGACATGTTCAAGGGCATATCCAGTATATCCTGTGAAACTATTATCCTTTGAAATGAAATCGTTTATTGTATAGATTACAGGTATAAACTTAAATAGTAGATCCCCTGTGACCGTACCTTTCCAGGCACATACAAAATTATTACATTACTTCCCAAGAGGGAATGTCACACACAACAAACATTAGTCATAAATCATAATTTAAATCTTAAAACATTTTTTAAATGAGCAAAAGCTTTACAGCTCTTTCGAAATTTTTAAACTCAAAATCCTTAAACATGTCTGGAAGTGCTTTAAATATTTTTATACACATACCAAACTATTGTTTAAAACAACTGTTAGCTGCATGCGCGGCCTATGCAACTGATATCTATATTGAGGTCGAATATTCTAAAAGCCTATTATACCGTACTAAGCCTAAATACAATACTTACCAAGGCTGTGCGTCATGGCGTTGACGTCAAGTCGTTCGCGCTCTCCGAGAGATGGCGTTTGTGGCGCGCTACGAACTGTACCACGTCCGCCCGTATCCACCCTGAAACGTGAACAAAGTAAAAGGTATACTTCGACTGGACATAGGCCATCAAATCTATCACAAACAGTCCTGAGCCTAGCGGTTTCCCACTTTCGACTTCAGGTCGTCTGGTCAACCTTTGGTGGCACCCCACACTTTTCTAACCGGTCCGTAAACCTATTTGCACACCTTTCAACCTCATTGGTTGTCTGTTTTATGAGCTATGCAACCGACTCACTGCCACTTCAACTTACAATTTTTTTTCTGTGCAATATCAGTGCCTGTTTTTTGGGCATATTTTGTCATTACAAATCCTCTCTCGTGGAGAACCATCGATGCTAGCTCTCATCATAGCTGCTGATTGACAATATAATTTTTCTTGTCAGGTTCCAGGTGTCAGGTTCAGGGTACAAAGAACCATGTTTCGATTCATAAGTTATCATTAGAAATACAATATACTTGTCAAAGACTTTCAATATCAGACTTTGAGGTTTATTGAAATCGACTCTTGGATAAGTAATCCCGAATTGAATAGCATCTTTAAAACGGCACTAGTAAAATTTACAAGCTCTTAGAATATCTTCGTGAAATTTGGAAATAATATTAAATTATTGGAATATCAAATTCTAAATATATTACAAACAAATGCAACACATAATATTGTAAATGTCAAAGTATGTTAGTAAGAGTTGGTAAAATGAATATGAAGTCTGACAAAAAGAGAGAAAAGTTACGAAACAAAAAATTAATATATGAATATTAAAAAAAAAAAAACTTGTTAATAGATTATCTTTCATGTCAATAACTCAGTAAACAAGTTTATATAAGTTTTAATAATTTTAAGAAAAACGATGATGCTACATTTATTTATTTTTTGCTTTACAATTTTTTTGTAGTAACAAGCATTGATCGAATACAAATTATATGATTTGAAAGACTTTTTATTTATTTTACAAAGAATTTAAAAAAAAACCTAAAATTACAGTAATTAACGTAATTTTTATTTTTCAATATTTTTCCTATGTATAATTTTATTCCATACCATTCCATCAGCTCATTATGCCCCACTGCAGGGGCTTAGACCTCCCCCCAGGGCGAGGGGGGCTTGGAGCTTAATCCACCACGCTGCTCCAAGAATTTTATTCAGTTTTCAATAATTAACTACACGGGCCTAAGCCAAATGCATATTATTATTATACCTGTCTACTGCACTCGGCTGCGGTTGCACGCCCGGCAAGGGCGGACTTTTGGTCGAGCGTGGCGACGAATTAGGGGTGGACCTCGGAGATGACTGCTGCGTCTGCGCAAATAATTTATTAGTTATGCTGGTTGTTCACATAATTTCACAGTTTTTTTTTAAACCTTGAAACCACAGCAACATATGCAACATCAAGTTTTTTTAGTTTAAAATTACTAATGATATTGTGGTTGTCATTCACCACCACTCACCACATAGGATTATCAAGATTTAAACACTTTCTAATCCCCAAAAGCTACCACTTCTTTGGATAGTTAATTCTAATAAGGATTGGCAATAACTCAGCAGTTACTCTTTTCGAATAACAAATTTACGTAATAAACATAATATAATAATATTATATTCAATAATTTTGACTGCTTTCCATTCCATTTCATCAGCCTTTTTTATACCCCACTGCAGGGGCTTAGGCTTTCCCTCAAGATAAGTAGACTTGGAACTTAAATCCACCACACTGGTCTAATGCGGGTTGGCGGATTAGTTAATTTACTTAAGACAGTAAAAACTCATTGGTACACGCCCGGAATCGAACCACGGCCATACAATTTAAAACATCTGGAGGGTATTTTGTTCTAAATGCATATACCTTGCCCAATAAAACAGTACAGGCTTTTTTCAAATGATGATGGCACTAATTTATGTAACTTTATACCCCTTTATTCCAGACGAATCCGGGTTTCGCTGTCTACTTGTCTAGATTGGGATAGCTTTCTAGATGTAATTATTTGTGTTATAAACATAATTTATATAGAAATAAAAAATTTGCCATATCGAGTTTTAGTTCAAAGAATTTTTTGTGGGGCAATATATAGGTATATACATATATAATAAGATTGTTGACAAAATATTGAATATCTCGTTGAACAAGTTCAAGTAAAAGTAAAATACCCCATAATTAAGAAAGTTTATTATACTGTCAGGGGTTATCTAGATGACAAATCTGCACGGTTATAAATTCCTCTTAGCTCAAGCAGCTGTCGTCTGTATATTGTACAATAAAAATGTAATTGATAATTTAAAAAAAACCGGCTAAGTGTGTATCACCGTAAAATATTTAAAAATAAAAACACGTTTCTTGTATAGGAACCCCCTTTAATTTTTAACGATCTTTTAATTTTATTATTTGTTGTTATAGCAGCCTAGTAATATAACAATAATAATATCTGGAACATTTCACACGGCGCCATCTAGTACCAAAGTAAACAAGTATTATACTTGTATTTCAAGTGTCTATAGTTCCAATCAACCTTTATGGCGGATGTGAACATAGGCACAAGTCGCGTCGCAATAACCAGTTTTAGATGTAGCGGGACGCAGTGGAGCGAGGGATATATGACTGAACCTGCGCAAGCATGTATAAAGCGTTGTATTCAGATCCGCCATAAAGTTTGATTGGAACTATACCTTATATGGTTCAGACGATAAAGGCCTGTGACAGACGGTCGGACGGACGGACACATGGACAGCGTAGGCTTAATTATAGGGTTCCCGTTAGTATCCTTTGGGTATAAAACCCTAACAAGGCATAACCGTTGAGTTTTTTGGCACCTTTTCTCAGCTGTGGCAATTAATAAGCGTCGTAGATTATATCGCTCCTCTATTTTAAGCCTTTATAGAACGTATGTTTTTTATAAGCGATTTGATTTCATTGCACATCGTGAGTTAAGTATAGTGACGTACAAAATATTAATTAACAATGTAAATTTCACTCGATCAAACTACAAAATTGAGCTTTGTTTAGCATGTAGAGGTATAGCTGAGAAATGTTCTATCCCTCCATTTATTGTCACCTACTAAATCATTATAATAATAAATTTCAATATTTTGATATCATTCTAACAGCCAACTAAGTATATGGACCTTTAGCATTCTCATGAGCCCTTCCAACTGCTGCATCAGATGTTTCCTCGACTCCTGCAGCGAGGAGAGATGGCCCTCGAGCTCGTCCTTGCGTTGCCGCAACGCTCGCAGTTCGCTGACCAGCGGCGGTGCTTCTGTAGCACTGCCTGTACCGCTGGCTTCAGCTTCTTGTTGACGTCTGTTAAATAGATTGTTATAGTTGTTTCAAAAGCGATAAAACGTTAGAGCGAAATGGCACAACAAAAATTTGCCCATTTATTGATGACTCATGGAAAAATCGACACGCCTGCGTGAAGTTAGCCATATTTTCGTTTGAACTGTGATCAACATGTACAGTTCCAATCAAACTTTATGGCGGATCCGAACCGAACATAGGCACAAGTCGCATCACAGTGACCAGTTTTAGGTGTAGCGGGACGCAGTGGAGCTAGGGGTATATGACTGTACCTGCGCAAGCACGCTTATAGCGTTGTATTCCGATCCGCCATAAAGTTTGAAGTGAACTATAGGCATTCTTTAAAACTAATATAACATGCATTGGAGCAAATATTTACCAACAAATATGCATAAAGTTTTTTCTACTTGGCTAAAAGGATATCATGATTTCTTGAGAAATAATAATATTAAGCAAACAAAAGAACTTATTAATATTATTTTACATTATTCTATATTGCAAAATAAATAAATAAGTCTGCAGTTTCGACTATATGGTAAAAAATTTACAATGACAATTTCACTTGAAAACTAAATTCGGTCTCTAAGTTAAAAATAAAATGTTACTCTCTGTCCTTTAATGAGCGCGTCTTCTTCAACAAAATTATGTATCATACGCTATTTCGCACGCTATTATAACAAACTAATGACTATACTTTTTGAATTTCGGAATAATACCGAAAATTACCGGAGATACAACAAACCAAAGTTAGTGTTTTTGCGATCCACTCGTGACGTCACTCGGTGCCGCCACGTTAGCCCATAGTAATGTAACCGAGTGACGTCATAGAACGATTTATTAAAAAAAATAATATCTTCGGCATTTTTTAAATATTAATAAAATTCTTTCACTTGTTAGTTTTTCTTAATAAATATAACATATTTTTATGAAAAACAAAAATGACAAGTCTTGCTCATTATTACAAAATAGAGTGGCTTCAAATCTTGAAGGATTTGAAGAAAAAGCAATCGGTTCTCGACGGCCATACAAACAAATACAGTATATAGAACATGGTAGTAGTGACATCATCAGCTGTAAATTTTTATCAATCAATTATTCATTGAAAACTCGTTTGTAAAAGAAAAACAAAATTACTGAAATAAGCCAATATTTCTCTATATGTTAATATTTTCATAAAAAAACATTAAAATGAATTATCAATTTTTTTTATCAATGTCCGTGAAAATACAAAAAATTTATGCCCCATTTCAAATTAGAAAAGCATATTATATACCTAAGTCTTGCAATTTCTCTCATAATTTCTCTATTTTTGGCTTCGAGTTGCGAGATCAGCTCCCGCTGCTGTCGTGCCGCGTCTGCCTCCGCGCCCTCTGACGACGTTCGACCCTAACGAAACACCAAGCAAATCAAAATTTCATACTTGACTCGGTTAAAATGTAACTATCTTATAACTAATTTGTTACTCCTGTCCTTTGCTAGTCCTGATACACTTGCCAATATGAATATCTCACAGAAAATATAATTTTTAAAACATGGCAAATTTTGAATAAATGATTTTATGAAACACTTTGCTCACCAATTCTGGAGTAAGTGACGCCGACCTGCCAGCTCGGGGCTGTAAAGTCCAAAACATTTTATTACGCATATCTTCCATTCAACTCCAACAAATACACACAATAAAACACTAACTAGTTGCTTTGCTTATTTATTGTGCTGCTTGGATACGAATTCTGCCGTCGCCTAGTCGAGGCATAGTTCGAATTATAACACTATCGATCGCATAGTCATATTAACTTTTGACGACCGCTTAGCCTAGTGGGTAGCGACCCTGCCTACGAAGCTGGAGGTCCCGGGTTCGAATCCCAGGTCGGGTCAGTATTTATATGATGAATATTGATACTGGTACCGGGTCTTGGTTGTTATATGTATGTGATGTCTTCCCAAAAAAAAAAAAAAATTTATACATGTATATATTATAAAGAATATTTAAGTATGTATATCAGTTGTTTAGTAAGCCATAGCACAAAACAACTGATATACATATAATACTTGCTTACTTTGGGACTAGATAGCGCTGTGTGGAAAGTCCCATGTATTATTATTAACTTAAACAAGGTTCATAGTATTAGGCGCCTACACAATTCAGTCGGATATACTTACGCTAGGCGATTGAAAATATAAACAACCAAATAGCGTAAACGCCTAGTACTGTGTGAAGTTAACGCGGCTATGCCTTTTAACTATTATAAACCGAATAATCGCCTAGAGTGGGCGATAGCATAGCGTAACCATGCTGTGAAATAAAAGGGTTCGAAGATTTTGGTATAGGAACGGGCTGCCATTTCTAGTACGTCGGCATAGCAACCAACCGCCATTTTTAATTTTTTAAGTCACACAGAAACTTATATATATATATATGGATAGAGAACGCCTACACAAACAAAAAAATGTCATATAATTTTTTAAAAAGCACGTTCCTTTAATGCTTGGAGGGAAAATGAACATAATAAGTACTTTAACAATTATTAAAAATAAACTAGGAATATACGGTTACCAAATAATTATTTTAACATTGTTAATTGTGACCACATATGTTATTATGGTACAAACAGTTGTTTGAATTACAGCAAATACAATGCATTTTAAATGAAAACTGTATTATAAAACAAATCAATTCGTAAAAGTATATACCTAGCCGATTTTTTAATTATGTGAAATTAAGAAAAGAAATAAGGTGGGAAGGGGGGGGATCTGAAATAAGTAGCGAGGTCTAGAAGTGTAAAGAAATGTAAGAGCAACATGTGAATATACTTTGAGATTGGCAGAATTTCCGCGAGGGCTATGTTCGTTTGCGACAAGCCATCATTAGGCTGAGTTGATCCCGTTTGCCATTAACTGCCATTAATTAAAATTAGTATTAAGGAATAATGTAACAAACTTTTTTGTTCATTGGCCATGATTCATAATATTTTTTTTCTTCGGACATCCTACACAGCGCCATCTAGTTTCAAACTGGATACCAGACAACTGATATTAATACTTGAATTAATCTTCATAATATTTGCACACATAGGTTTTTTTTTACAACCATACACGGAACAAATATTTATACATGTTCATGCACATAAATATTCGTCCCGGGCGGGAATGGAACCCGCGACCCTTGGCTCTGTAGTTAGAGTCAACTTGGACAACCGGTCATCAATATTATTATCATTATATGCATCTTCCCAACAAATATCTGGGAAACATGCCACTTTCAAACATTATGACATTTTTTTATTTGTTTAGGTGTCATCCATCCATATAAGTTTCAATGTGTACGGTCGATTTGAAAAAAAAAAAGAAATGGCGGCTAATCACTAAGTATGCCAAAATTCTCCAAAACTTTCAATGAAATTATAAATGTTCAAGTGGACATGCAGGTTTATTTATGAAGTTGAATTTTGCAGTTTGCTGCCAATCTGGTATGTTCATTTAATTTTTTTTAAATTATTAAAATTATTTTTTGACTGACCGATTGGCCGAGCAGTTAAAGACCCTAACGACGGAGCCAAGGGTCGCGGGTTTGATTCCCGCCCGGGACAAATATTTGTGTGCATGAACATGTCTATTAGTTCCGTGTTCTAATGTCAATAATATCTATATATGTATATATTATAAATAAAAGACTATCTAAGTATGTATATCAATTGTCTAGTACCCATAGTACTACATTTGCTTAGTTTCGGACTAGATGGCACTGTGTGGGACGTCCCATGTATTATTATTATTTTATTATATTATTTTTCATACCATAGTGCGATTTTCGTGCGCGAGTCGAGCAGCGTAGCGCGCAATCAAACGATGCTCATCGTCCACACCACGTGACAGATGTTCCACCATACCAGCACCTAGTTATAATATAATTAATTCTATGAATCCATTAGTATACATCTTAACTGGTCGACTAAAGATTCATTAGTCTAGTACTGACTTCGATGTGTTGACCTAGAAGAGCGAGAGTCAAGCGAGCCCGTGTTGACGTAGCCGGCCGCGTACTCCGGGAAGCCATTGTGCGCCGGCACTGGCGACGGTGGACTGGTAAACAATAAAATTATATTTTGAAATTCTCTGTATTTACCATACCATATCAGCTCATTATGCCCCACTGTAGGGGTTAGGCCTTCCTTCGGAATGCGGGTGCTTGGAGCTTAATCCACCACGCTGCATCAGTGTGGGTTGCTGGATTTTAACGATTGACATCTGATTATAGCTACCGGGACCTACGGTTTGACGTGCTTTCCGAGGCAAGGAATCAGTGAATACCCTAGTTCACTATTTATTTTAAAATTTTTTATATGAAAGAGTTTTCATATAAAAAATTATTTTTAAATATAAATCATTTTTAACAACGTTTTGAATGTTTAAAATGTCCTGTTAGACAGAGAAGGCAATACCGCACGGCGAACCTAATGTTGAATATCTTCTTGCAAGAAAGAGACAAAGATGAAATTTTAAACACTTATAATTTCTATATTTTTCAACCGAATAAAATTTTGTATATAAATTTTGTTATTGTATATTTATGGGTAGCGACCCTGCCTACGAAGATGGAGGTCCTTGGTTCGAATCCCAGGTCGGGTCAGTATTTATATGATGAATATCGATACTGGTACCGGGTCTTGGTTGTTATATGTATGTAGTATCTTCGCTTGGTACCCAAAAAACAAGCTAATGCTTAGTTTGAGGCCTAGACGTTGTTGTCATGTTTACGTTATTATTATGTGTATTTTGTGTGTATTTTTAAATTTTTTTTTTAATATGATATATTTACTAGTAAGCAAATACCGTATTATGTACTTAAGTCAGAAAAAAATCATAGGTACATGTATGTTTCTGAGATTCGAACCACGACTTTCTAAAGAAGAAGCGGGCTTGCTACCACTCGGCTACCAAGACACTGTATTTATCTCCAACTATTTTAAACTCGATGTCCAAAAACATGCAGTATACTTTGATTTGTACGTTGGCTAAAGTTTTGTGGAGTTGGCGTCAATTCATATTAGGCGTTCTAACATAGACAGAGTTAGATCAGAAACAAACATCAGAAACAATATATACATTGATAAATCAAAATACTGTAAGCAAAGCTTCATAAAAGCCTTTTAATCACCGAAGAGAAGTTGCCTAGTTTCTTTTGATGAGTACTTTTCATAACAGACGGAGCCCACTTCATAATATATCTGTATATATAACTAATTCTTCGAAATTAACATTTATAAATAAAATTATTTTATTCTTCCTTTTACTAAACTACGTACGAAAAACCGGCAAAGCGATAATCGGACTAGCGTAGCGATGCGATGTAACTCTACACAATATATTCGTATTTTGTATCTACAAAAAAAATGTGTGTAAACACAAAAAAAAAATTTTTTTTAGAGGTATGACTGCAAATTGATAATTTTTGGATTTTTACCTTTGCAGTAAGACCTTAAGAATTTTACGATTCTAGATCTACATGTGTAACCTATAGTACATGGGTTTTGATTTATTTACGAGTGTCAAAATATGCGGCATGAATGACCGTATTTTTTGATTGTATTAACTTAGAAGCTTCTACAGCTCTTAGGGACCATAGACCTAAGTATTTGATACCAAAATCAACTTAATACCTCCATGCGTTCCTGAGAAAAAGGATTTTAACAGATAAACAGACAGACAGTGAAGTGATCTTAATAGGGTTCCTTCTTTTCTTTTGAGATATGCACAGAATAAATAGATTTGACAGCAGCGTTCGGTTTTAATAGTCTGAAATGTCACTTCATACTATCGAAACTGTCAAACGCAATTTCGCGGGGGTGAAGACTGGCGCGCGGCGACCTCGCGGAAACCGGGCTGAAATTTGCCAAAGATACACCAGTTAAGTAGAAGAAAAGTGATTAGATGGTAAGCGCAGAAGAGTGCTTCTAGTCAATTCGTATTTTTATGGAGGTATGGAATTCTAAAAAAAAAATACAATCTTGAAGTATATAATTTTGAAAACGGGATTTTGAACAAAGTATCACGTCTGTCGAGGGTCCAGCGACCCACACCGTTTTTCATTTTACTTCGGCATAGTGTAAATAACATATCCTACTAATATTTGTAGTGACTTTGAAATCATAGACAAACATTTCAATTTTATTGATTTGTTTAGATTTAACCAAAAACAAGTACTTACACGATATGGCTGAGGTTGAGTGTGCGTTCCGGCTGGTCGGGGTACCTTGGAAGTTGAGGCCTGGCACGATCTGGCACACACCGAAACGACTTGCGGAGCGTATGGCCTATCTGTTTCGACGGCGATTTCTGGAACGATACATTTCATTGCTAGGTTGCACCTGTTGTGGTGTCATTAAAATAAATTGAGATATTATACTATACCATAGCATCAGCTCATTAATACCCCACCGCAGGGACTTAGGCGTCCCTCGAGCCGTGGCGTGCATTAAAGTTTTTCATAGGATAGACAGTCCGAATAAAATTAAAAGGTAAATAAATAAAAAATAATAATAAATGAATTAATTTTTTTATTTATTTATTAATGTCATATATCCCTAATTTTTTTTATAAATAATGGTAAATAAAGTAAATAATCAATAAATATTTTTGCTGTCATCTAACGTAAATTATTGCAGCAGAGTTATTGTAAAGCGCGCCATCTATGATAGGTGGGGAAACAACAGCTACAAACTAAACACAGTTTTGTATCTATAACTACTATAGTGTATAATCTATGGTCGCATGTGTGCGTGAAGAGACGTGTAAGTGTTAACAAAATCGAAATATTCTTAGACTTGTGGCGAATTGTACAACTCGCCGCTAGATGGCGCTATCAAGTGTTTCTCGCTCGGTGCTAAATGCGAGAAAGTGAAATATTAATTGGCGCGCAATTTTAAAACTTATAATAAATGCTTATCTGATTAAGGTCTCCAGTGCCTTTATTTCTGTATGGTATGCACGCCCTAGCCCTTGAGGTGTCAGTGATAATTATATACTTAAGTCAAAAAAAACCCATTGGTACATTGAACATTGCCCTGGGATTCGAACCACGATCTTCTAAACAAGAAGCGGGCTCACCATCACACGACTATCACGACTCATAGTAGGAATCTATTTATATTACGATAATTCCAAAAAGGAAGATCAGATAATGTGATATGTGTATTCATGACACAAAATTAATATTGGAATCATTTTTATGGATTAATTCAAAATTTCTTATAGCACTTTCAAATAACAAAACCAACAAAAAAAATCTTGAAAAGTTATATTATTGTTTAAAAATATGTATCAAATAATATCCATTACAATTATAAACGACTAGCTTGCCGTCTGCGATTACGCCTGCGTGGTTTATACATTGGTGTTATTTAGAAGAACCAAGATATTGATCGCCACAGCTGACGTGATATCTGCGTCACAGTCTTACCACAGAAACTGTGGCGAAAAATATCTGGGTACTACAATATCGTAATACACATATTACTTTGAATTTCACACAAATCATATGTGTATACTGAGGCGCATATTTCGATCCTGGGGCTAAATATTCATATACTTATATAAATATTATGATAAACTCCAAGATTAGTCCTAACGAAAATAAAATAATAACTCACATAGGCCGTATACTCCTTAACCTCATGCTCGTTTGTATGTGAATGAGAAACGCGTCCTCTCCAAAAACAATCCTGGCACAGAGTGTAGTTGGTGCAACGGGTACATCTGTACCGGAAGCCGGTGAGCGAACCGCGCCGACATGCGCTGCACGCTAAAGGGTGCACAACTGGCAGGGAAAAGTTAAGTTAGTATAAAACTGAAGGTACACAGAACAAAATATAATATTAGATTAAGGTTTTTCTTATTAAACAAATTTCAATGATTATTTTTTTTATTTAATAAATACAAAGCAAATATATAGATAGTTAGGCAGAAGATGTCATTTATAAATCTCACTCAAAATGATTTATTTTTTTAAATTAATTGTTGGAATGAGTAGGATTCAAAGTCAGCTTAACTTCTGACATCATATAGATTTTATTAAAAACACGATCTTAGATTTTTCGTAGCGAAAAATATGAAAACGCATATGAAACCATTTTTGAATTAGCATCAATTTTTAAATACTTCACATACCTAATTATCACTGACCATAAAAAACGAAGATACTAATATCAAAAAAAATCCATAGTTGATTTTTAATATGTTAAGGATTTTCTTTCTTACTTATATTCAGGGGTGCAAAAGTTTAAGCCTGACTGACTTTAGTATAGCTATATTTATTTATATAATACTTTTCACTGCATCTCAGTAGACAATATTTAATAAAGAAGTAAAAAGATGAAAGCCATAAAGTTAATAAATTTGACAGCAGCGTTTGGTTTTAATAGAGGAGTCATAAATGTCAGTTCACAGTATTGAAGTGACATTGCGCAATTTTGCGGGATTGAAGACCGGCACGCAGGGATTTGCCGGGGCTAAAGACCGACGCGCAGGGACCTCGCGCACAGAAATACGAACTGAAACACGCCATCTTGCACCATCTAGCTAGAGTATGAGTGGTTAGACAGTAAACGCAGAGGAGGAATTCTACTAAATTCTTACTTTATGATGAAAACATACCATTTTCAACGCTAGCGAGTCGATGCAATAACGGCAACCATACGAGACACGGCGGTCCAGGGTCCGACATTAGCGTGTCCAGGAAATCGTTCACGGTAATTTTACCATTCTGAAAATCACAACAGAGTTAATAATAATAATAATATAATAATAATAATACATGGACCTGCCCACACAGCGCCATCTAGTCCCAAAGTAAGCAAGTATTATGCTTGTGTTATGGGTTACTAGACAACTGATATACATACTTAAACATTCTTTATAATATATACATATATAAATATTTTTGTGAAGACACATATAACAACAGTTATTTACCATTAAATCAAATAAAAATTAAGTAATTTAGTTGGGCCTTTTATTGACTGACCGATTGGCCGAATTGTTAGAGAACCTAACTAGGGTGTGCACACTAAAGGGGCTTAGAGCTCCCCTTGGGATGACGGTGCCTGGAGCTTAATTCACAATGCTGCTTCAGTGCGGATTGGTGAATTTTAACGACTGATGATGGCAACCGGGACCGACAGTTTAACGTGCTCTCCGAGGCACAGTGTCAGTGATAATTATGTACTTAAGTCAGAAAAAACTCATAGGTACATGCCCGTTTCAGGGATTCGAACCACGATTTTCTGAACAAGAAGCGGGTTCAGAACCACATGACTATCACAACATATTTAATATTAGTGTTAAATCAAGATTTACTCACATAAATAAACAAGTTACACGGTTAGAAGAAAAATCTTGTTCTTTCAGTACTAGTGTCCCTAATTAATTGACCATGACTGCATATTATGTCGTGTATAGCATAATAGTGTCGTGATAGCCCAGAGCGCAACGAACCTGTCGCGAATTTATGAGGCCATAGGGCCATGGTTCGAATCCGAGCGTATACCAATGAATTTTCCTGACTTAAGTACATTAACTATCACTAACTCCGTGCCTTGGAGAGCACGTTAAGCAGTCGGTCCCGGACGCTGTCAACAGATAGCGGTCATTACAATCCCCAACCCGCAATCGAGTAGCGTGGTGGATTTAAGCTCTAAACCCCCTCCTCACCCTGGAGGAGGCCTAAGCCCCTGCAGTGGGGTGAAATGGGCTGATGATGATGATGATAATAGCATAATCGTAGAAATCTTGAGTTCACTGACCTGTGTAAAAATCGTGTGCGCTAGAGTATCATTGTAGCTAAACGATGGGGACTCGTATACAGCTGCGGGCAAAGCGAGCACCTCGCGAAGATAGTCCGACAGACGCTTCATTAATAAATGTCCATTTCCATCTGATAGTTGAGAAAATATATCTGAAAATTCAAAGAAAATTAAATGTCGCGAAGTATCTGAGCAGCCAATCTGAAATCCAAAACATATTTTTTATCAAGTCATAATTTGTTACCGCCAAATTATAGTTGGTTTTGAAATCCATGTTTTTAATCTTTTTAAAAATTATTTCCTTAATATACTAATACTAATAAGTATGAATTGACTAGAAGTCTTCTTATTCGTTTACCGTCTAAACTCTCGTACTCTAGCTAGGTGGTGAAAAATAGGGAGTTTCACTTCGAGTTTCAATCCGCGAGGTCCTCGCGCGCCGATCTTTACCCTCTCGACATCCCCGCATGCCGGCCTTCACCCCCGCGAAATTGCGTTTGATATTTTTGATACTGTGAAGTGACATTTCTGACTCTATTAAAACGAAACGCTACTGTCAAATTTATTTACTCTATATATCCTACATTAAAGTTCCAAAACCAAAGATCATTTTTGATAATACCAATATTATGTTCTTTACTTTCTCCACTCAAATGGTAATCGGGATTTCATCACCTATTTCCGCGGTCCCTTTCTATTGTTTGTGATTTCGGTTGGTATTTTTGTTAATTTATGATTTGTAAGATTAAGAAATAAATATAAATTGAAAACACAATCTCGTATACTTTTTTTTGTATGTGGCAAACTGTTTTGCCTAGGTTTAGCTACTTTCTCCTTTGACAAGGTGGCAACACTGTTGATCAGTGGCAGTGAATCTATTTCAACTCTACATTATCTACGGAAGTATAAATATATCGTCATATCCGGTTTTGTCAATAACGAATTAGAAAAATTAATAAACCAAAAACCATATTTTTAAAATAAAATTAATACAACAAAATTTGTGTTATTTTATATTTTGAAGACCAGTTTTGATTAATTCAAATCATTTTTTTTATATCTATTAACTACAGGTATAGGTATGTCTATAAATCCATATATAAATATGTTGTACTCCTTTTTAAGCTTACTACGTGCACGGAGGAGTGTGATATTCGGCATAGTTAAAGTTTATGTGGAGTAAGAGTACAGAAAGCTAAAATCTATATTATACAAGATGAATTTTTGAGATGGGACTGTATGGCCAAATCATAAACTATGAGCAATAGACATAAAGTATTCAAAGGGGTCAAGAGCTCGATTTTTGAGAAAACAAAACTTCATATTTACATTTTTGAAAAATCTGTTACTTTAACAGGCAATCAAACCACTTGATTTAATGATCTATATATTAATACGTGAAGAGAAAACTTTGTTCCCCTTTTAAAGCATATTATGGGTATGGAGGAGTGTGAAATATGGCATACGTAAAGTTTATATGGAAAAGGAGTGCTAAAAGCTAAAATCTATATGTACTCAATATGTGTTATAAATACTGTATATGGTCGAATGTAGACGCGACCACTGGTCAAAATTATTTCTAAAAATGTGTCTACTCCCATTTCGAAGTTAAAATTGGGACTAAAAGGCAACAGAAATACATACATCTCAGCTTATCCATAAGTTTGCCAGCACACATTGTCGCAAGGGCCACCTTAATGGAGAACACTCTTATCTTTCCAACGTTTTCACTGTAAACATAAAATATTGATAACAGCAATGATAACACCATAATTTTTAAGGTCTGGCACTAATTGTGATTTTTTTTTGTTTATAGAGTTTAATAGGTTGTGAAAATAAATCGCTTTAGAGTGGGAACAACTGGCTAATCACTATAATTTTACACATACTAACATCACAAGGCAAACTAAAGATTAACCGTCTATCGTTGGCCTTTCCCGCGGTAGCCCAATGTTCCCAACCTTAAGTGGTCGTTTTAGTTTTATACCGACACAGATTCTTAACGTAGTAGATCATTTTTTCTTGAAGGAATATGCCAGGACATAAATTTTTCAACTCATCGATTTTAGCTAATTTTGAATTCAAGTTTTATCAGACTAATATAAATATAATAAAGATATTGATTACCAAGTAACATCAATGTGTAAAAGAAGTTTTAAATCTTATTTTTTTTTTCAAATATTTGTCTGGTTTATCAAAAACAGCTTTTTGCTAGATATTGAAATTCTCTCAGAATATTGCTATTACAACCCACATGGGCTTTTCCCAGAGGGTGACGTTAGATACAGAAAGCAGGTTGACAAGATTACGCGTCTTTGAAGGGTATCCTTAAGGACATTGTATGTAGCACGTAAATATACATGTATCTGACAAAACTGTGTTGTATAGTGTATACAGAATGTATGTATGTACGGAGCTGAGCTTTTTTGATGTGATTGGGCCGATTTTGGAAAAAAGGAAGATGGTGACGCAAACCAATTTGACTTTCTACACTATCGGCGTGCACCAACACAAAGCTCTGGTATCGCTTTGTCATTGTACATACATGTGATGCATATTTTGGTTTTTTCTACATATGCATATTATTATAGTATATCTTATAATTAAAATTGAAGAAATCCTAATACTACTAATAATAATATACTAATAATACTATTTATTATTGCTTATAATTATAACAACCGACTTTGACAGTCCCTTAAAAGGTCATCATAATCGATTTTCACTTTGGTTACCAATATAAACAGATCTTACCCAGTACTGTATGCTGAGAGCAACCAATTTAGTAGTAATGCAGAACAAACTTCAACAGAGACCTGATGTGCTGGTGGTAATCTTTTATTCAAATTGTGGTACAAAGATGACACCAAGGTCTCCAAACGTGTTACGTTCACACAGGCATTTGGTTCTAGCGTGTTCAGGGCATTCTCTCTGAACGCCTCAATCACATTCCATATGTCGATCACGTGTACTGAAATAATAATAATAATATCTGGAATATCTCACATAGTTATCTAG
Source organism: Luffia ferchaultella (assembly GCA_949709985.1). Lineage (NCBI taxonomy): Eukaryota > Metazoa > Arthropoda > Insecta > Lepidoptera > Psychidae > Luffia > Luffia ferchaultella. The sequence goes on from OX453261.1 coordinate 16,635,020, forward strand.
TTCCTAACTAGTTATAGCTGATACTATGGAAACCAGATGACTAATACACATATTTAAACATGTCTAGGTATGCTAAAATTTATGCTACAAATCAGATATTACAATTTTAAAAAAGAATAAAAATTTTCTGTGTTGTTTTATTACAAACCTAGTTAAAAATTAGATAAATCGACAACCAGCTTAGTTTGAGACCTGTGTCAATAAATTACTGGGTGATTACCCTTCCCTGTCGGTATGGAGAAATAAGCAGGTAGTTGCAGCTTTATGACCCGAACCACAGTTGTGGGCGATGTGAATTGCTTTTGCGACGAGTGACGCAATACAAGAAGTGGACACAATACAAGAAGTGGGCGCAACACGCCGCGCCGTTGTGTTGGCGGGCTTCATAGACTTCTATATTAACGGCAAAGTCATTGCCCAGCCATAACTGCATTTTTTTTTCTTGTACAAAATAACTCCAGCTTCTTATTTTATATAAAAGCTACTGCTGCTTATAGACATTGTCTTGTAAAAGTGAATAGCATTTCATAACTGTCATGTTCTTACTTATTAGGGGCAAGAAAAGTTTTTATGGTTTTAATTTCACCAATCGAAGTACAGTACAACGCACAGATTTTTGCTGCTCTGAGTTGTCTGCGAATGACTCAATGCGTAGGTACGGCAACGCGGGGAGGCGCGCGAGCTATCCAACCTCGCCTTCTTCTCCATTGTATACTGTGATGCTTTCTGTAAATAACTTCACAGCGGCAAAGATCCGTGCGCTAAACTGTACTTAGACTGTACTATGATTAAAAATGTAATTAAAATAATTATAATTCAACAAACTTTGGGGGTTGTCAAAACGATTCATTTTGATGGGTAGAATCCAACTACTGTATCATCTTTTCTATCCCATATAATAAATAAGATTCTATGAAAAATAATGAAATTTTTTTTTTGGTCCTACTTTAATATGGTATTTAACTATTATTAAATACATTATATTTATCAAGAAAATATTAAAATACACTTTATAAGATAACTAAATTTATAAACAAAATTATATTTGGTTATAGAATAATTAAATTTATAAGCTTTTAAAATTCTATCTTTGCCTTTTTCTTGCGAAATGATATTTAACATTTTAAACGGCCTGAAGTCACACATAGGTATGCAGTACGGTATTGCCCTCTTTGTCTAACAGGACATTTTAAACGTTCATAACTTTGTTAATAATTTCTTTTTAAAAATTCTTTCACTGTTATGATGTATTTAGAAAACTCTTTCATATACAATAATAAAAAATAATAGTCAACTAGCATATTGAATTCTTATGAAGTAGCTAAATATGTTTTTATAAGCTAGTTTTTCTTCATTTGTGATCCAAATTGTGAATATAATCTCATGTGCACATTCATGAACGCTTGTTTCTTTTTTTTGTTCTCAATAAAGTATGTGTATATTTAAAAAAAAATCAGTTATCAATAAATGAACTCAATGCTAGCATCAATTAAAAAGATGCTTATAGCGCTATTAATAAGCTGGCAATATTGAGTTATTATATGACCCAAGATTGGTCATCGATCTATTAGTTTTGGTAGACATTTTAGTGAATTTTTCAAATACCAGATAAGAGTTCCTTAGCTGCTCGATTAAATATGTGCTTTTTAAAATTATCATGACAAATCAGAATGCTTTTTTTTCTATTTAGATACTTACAATTACACTTTTTCTGGACATATCGAAGCTTGCAGGCAGTTCGATAAGATGCGAAACGGATCAAGTCGAAATTCTGCTCTCGCATTTCTTGTAGAAGTTGGGTGCGTGGATCAGCAGGCACACCGCCTGTACTGTCCCTATCTAGAGACATGGTGCAGCCTAGAAATTATATTATATACATAATAAATTTGTCATTAGAGAGTTTAACTTTTCTTCACTTTATGTATTTTTCTAGGAGGTACATACAGCAATCAAAATGTACATTCTCATTCAAATAGAGCAATTAAATTAAGACAGGGTTGGTAAGAACTGACCATAAAATACTGTCATTCTTTATAGTTAGTTCAATTTATACACATAACATTTATTTTTGAATAGAGGAAGCTGGGATTGTGTGATTCATTCCATCTGCATAAATATACATGATGGAGTAATGCCACCACTCAGTGTGACTAATGCCTTGACAACTAGCTGATCCCCATTTCTGCCTTGCATCATTGAGACCAACGCATTGTACCTATTAGCACATTTGCCTTTTTGTACAGTAGCAGACACGTTTTTATCATATAGCAAAGTGATTAGATGGTCTATCTTGCACTATTCACATATTGATGGTGATACCTGACTGATAATTTTTGGAACACTACAATAAACTTAAAATGTGTTGACTCTAAACAACATTTACAAACATTTATTGCAGTAAATAATTTGCTTACATATTAATATTTATTAGTTAAGCGACCATAGTCTTATATACATGAGCCTCCTAAATTAAATCATTAAAAAACCCAGATTCAAAGAAGGCATGTCTGTTTAATAGTGTAAAAAATAAATAATAACAGTATGTACCTACGTCTTGCTACAAATTGCAAATTGCTTACAATCGCAAGAAAACGACTTCATTTATATCAAACAGCATTATTTAAAAAATATATATTACGAATAATTAATATATTTACCTTTTCTACGCTAATCTTAAAAACGATTTGTTGATAGCATAATCCACGATAGTTCAAAGCTAAATTTAAAATATTATATTGATTGCAATTACTACTTCTTACTATGTTATCGTTTTAAAATAATTGTATTACATTCACTTTAAGAATTCGCAAAGTTGAAGCCGCTGATACAAGTTAAGTAACTTGTTTCAGAATCATTAACTATTTGGATCTATTCTAAAATTAAAAATACAAATAAATCGGCAACATAAATGGCTGGGAATTTGACAGATTTGTCCTCGGTCCACAGAATACCTCGGTATTAATCTGTCGGAATCAAAAGATCTGTCTGAGATCTGGCATTGACTGTCATCCATCAAACGTACCAATCAATCGTACCGCTGCGTGGTTGTTGGACGTGATTGTTCTGTGGACAGTGCCAGACAGTGCCGCTGTCATGCTTATGTCATTTCATTTCATTTGACGACCGCTTAGCCTAGTAGGCAGCGACCCTGCCTGCGAAGCTGGAGGTCCCGGGTTCGAATTCCAGGTCGGGTCAGTATTTATATGATGAATATTAATACTGGCACCGGGTCTTGGTTGTTATATGTATGTGGTGTCTTCGCTTGGTACCCAAAATACAAGCAAATGCTTAGTTTGGGACCTAGACGTTGTGATTGTGTGTGTTATTATTATTATTATTATTACATAAATTACAAACATGTGGTTACATTCCGTTCGAAATGGGTAGACCACTTTTATAACATGCCGTTTTTATGTTTTCTTTCAAAACTAGGGTACAAATTAAAAAATCAATTTCATTCTTTTAATTAAAAAAAAGTGGTTTCCTAGGTAATAATTTTTCAAAATGATGATTTGTTCCGTGGCTGGGTGTGAAATATTTATATATGTATATATTATAAATTATATTTAAGTATGTATATCAGTTGCCTGGTACCCATCAGTACCCATAATACAAGCTTTGCTTAGTTTGGGACTAGATGGCACTGCGTGGAGTGTCCCAGGATATGACATGTTAATGCCATATAGAGTATAGAGTTAAAATAAATCTATGCCGCTGATTGACAACTGACAATTTTCGAAATGGCGCATGATCATGTGTCGGCATTTCACTCAAAATGACTCAAAAGCACGCATGAAAGCACATCATTCCACATGCAGGTCATTTCTGAAAACTCCTAGCCAACCATGTGTCAGTCAGTAAGTAGCACGGAATGATTTTTTATATCTATGGAATTTTTAAAATGATGCTACATGGGTCCTATCAATCCCCATTTTGAAAAATTAATAACTAGAAAACTATATCATTATATATGACTAAAGAAAAAGATTTTTATTTCTTATTATATTAGATCCACTTTTGGATCATGACGAACCAAAATCATAAGTTTGATCATAGTTAATGATTCCTAATATTTGTTTTACGCACTTGATTTGACTTGATGCACTTTATATTGACTTTGTGATTAGTTTTTGTTTTTGGTATGGCTACGGCACCACATGATTTAACATTTAATTGTTGTTCTTTGGCTGTTTTTTAAGGTGTCGTCAATTGGATTATAATTTAGGTTTTTCTCAGGCGCCCCTTTCCTGACAACATTTCCATCACACACATCCGCTATTTAGATTTTTGTCATCTTTTCTCGTTTATTCGTTCTTTTACTAAGGTTTGTTGTTTAGTATAGAGCATTAGCAAAAGTCAAGATGAGGGCAGAAAAAAATAAAAATGAATTAAATTATTGTCACCCTAGAAGAAAAGTGACTAATGGACTTGGACCTCGCTATTTTACATGGAACTATTATGTACTACGTACAACTGGAAGGAGCTCTCTCTAACATTAGCGTGGTCATACGTAAACTGGTGATTAAAAAAAAAAAGTGCGAAAGGGAAGTAACCGGGTGCCTAACTATCTCTTTCTACACCACTTCTGTGTGGCTAGCATAAAATATACCACTACACTGGGAAAAGTACTATGGTGAATTTAGATTTTATTATGAGGGAACCCAGGAATAAAAAACTATGCGTCATGATAATTACGATACAGGATCTATAATTTCCGCTGATGCATTATGTTTTTCTCTTCATATTTCTCGTTTTTTATTATGGGGGTCATCCATTGCTCGACTGTTGAACATTTTTCTTATGGTAGGTAATTATTGGCCTACAAAAGTTAGGTAATGGCATTGCTTCGCAATGCATGATCTCACGTCGCGTTCACTTTCGCAATATCACTTCTTCTGAAAGTTCTGAATCCATTTTGATGATTTTTGTATTTGGTCACTATTTTTCAACATAGGGTAGATACAGTGGAAGAATTATCGAAATCAGCTGGTCTAATACGCCACTATGGCCGTTCCATATCCGAGCTGCTATTTCACGTCGCTGGTTGTACACAGCCGCCGAGCGGAGGTGAAGTCAGAGACGCATATTTTTTCCCCTTCACATTTCTCGTTTTTATTATGGGGGTCATCCATTGCTCGACTATTGATGAACACTTTTTTTTAGGGTAGGTAATTCACTAATTAGGCCACTGCCTATAAAGGTTATATAATAGCATTGCGAAGCAATGCCATGATTGCTCACATCGCGTTCTTTTATCACTTTTTAAAATATTTTGACTTAATTCAATAGGACTTTATACACGTTTGGCCGTTAATATTTCTGAAAGTTCTGAATCGATTTTGATAATTTTTGTGTTTAGTCACTATGTTATAACTTAGGGTAGATACTGTGAAAGAATAATTTGCCTATATTTCCAATATTTATGATGATAGACAAAAGACAGTGATAGCAAAAAAATATAGAGCTTTCGGAGCATTGTAAGATACTAAATTTTCTAAAATCGGTTCGTAACTTTATCGGAAAATCGAAAACGGTGAAAAAGTCGAAATTTCCCGGACATTTTTCGGACAAAAAGTTGATTGTTTCAAAAACGGAAGAATTAATATCGAAAAAATAAAAAACCTTCCGAGACTGGTAGATTGTCTACAAGTTTGAAAAATAAAATTTTAAAAATGGTCGAAAACCCATACTTGAGCATGTGCCCTTTTCATTTAATGATTATCAGATTAGCTACCCTAGAAAGTAAGATTCGGCCTTATTTCAAGAAGTTATAAAGGTAGACGAAAACACTAGCGTCAAAAAATGCAAGAGCTTGCGTGGCTAAGTATGGTAGCACATCGAAAATTGGTCCATAACTTTCTTTGAAAATTTTTTGTCGTACAATTTTGTTCAATTTCCTCCGATAATTGCGAGAAGAGCGAAATCTGTAGATTTTTTTCTAGGAAACTTATTTTTTTTAGACCTAAATTATTAATATATATTTATAGAAATAGATAGTAATACACTATTTTACACTCTATTTTTTGTGACTTCTGGTTTTTAATATATCTTGGTATGCGGATAATAATAGTATTTTTAAAGCTTGTTATGGTATATTTCATATTTGTTAAAATTTTTATTAATATTTAAAACGAAAGTCTTAATTTATGGTTTTATGCTGGCAACTGAAACGAGAATTTGGGGAATTTTGACATGTGTCAAAGTTGAAGTTTTTGACGTCATAATACTAAGGTGTCCATAATGTTTAGATTAGTTAATAATAATACTTTGGTAGTTGCCTTTTGCCCTCTTTTGCCTATGATGTGGCCGAAATAATAGGTTGCCAGATATTTCAATGAATATGAAAGATGGAAACCTATGTATTGTTTTAAAGAAAAACGTTTTTCGTTAAAGTAGGAAAATAATTTAGTTATAATATCTGACGTCATTCTAGGTAATGAATTTGACGTCATATATGCATTTGTGAGACTTGTGTGTGTGATTTCGATGGGGTATTGAATCTGTCCGTATCTCTGGTGCCAATCGAAAGGAAGGAGGCCATCATATTAATATTTGAGATCCTTAGGTCTCGCACCAACGTTGAATTTTGATACATTTCGGCCCTAGAAATAATGTTTCGGTACCTAGAGTCTTTTATATCCATTTTATCCGCCGAATGATTGGGAATTTTTGAGATTGTTGGGTTTTTTCGGGAAAGAAAGGAGCTTAGTTGCCTGTACGAACTTATGTTTTCAAGTTCCCACGTGCGCTCAAGGCGGTGAAGTGCGACAATATATATGAGAAATATATTTCAAACATATATATCTATAGAATCCTAAACCTATTTAATAACGTGTTTAGGCTCATTGGGATCGTTTCAACGGATATTTTCTGAGTGATAGTTCTGAGGGCTTCGGCGTGCAAAAGTACCTACGCAACTTGTCGCGCTTGGATCTTTACTTCTGTGGGATTTAACTATTTTGTAAATAAAGGCGGTCAGCCATCCAATTATGAATGACATTCTTGGTAGCTTTATTTCTGTAATCAATAGGAGATTTGTTTTCAAAAGGGTATTATACATAAAGGGAGCATGCAGCTAATTTACTAAGGTGATTGAGATATCGATATTTGAAGCTTTGATTTTTAGAGTTACCTACTAACTGCTTCACAATTTATTTCTTAGGTGAGAAGTCTCCGTCGATTGATCATATTTTCTGCGGGTTGCCAGCTTTTAGTGACTAGCTCTCTTGAACTTCTGTTTGATTGCTTCTACTTTTCTATCGAGGTGGATAGGAGTCGGGCTACTGCCGTTTATTTTATTTTTTGTAAATTTGATGATTTAACAGTATTTCGTACAAATCCAACCAGTATTTTTGATGCTATCGCAAGTTGTACTACGCGGTGGCCACGCGAGACCTCATTTTCAGTGCTTACGTTCGTGTTTTATGATCCATTATAAATATTAAAATTATTTGTTAATAATGAATGTAAATTGAAATGAAATAATGAATGTAATAATGAATGTTTGTAGCATTTTAATTTGAAATCTGCTAAACCAATTTTGACAAATGTTCGAATTAAAGGTTCTAATTGACTAAATTACGAATAGGTTATTGACACGGACATACAGAAATCTTTATACTCATGTAAAAAAAGTTTACTTCAGTGTCACGGGTTAAGATAGGCTTAGAGAGTTTTGTTCGATGTTAGTCAAAAATTAAAAAGTTCCTGTTATGGTCTTATTTATCCTACGTAACTTTGTCACCCTAATCAGAATGAGACAATATGGCACCCACTAACGTCCTTGTTACTTTTATCTTTTTAATTCGTTTTCAAGGTCAAATATCTAGGACCTCGAAATTTCTTCGTAGAGCTCATTCCAGTTCCATGCTATTTCATCTCCTCTGTCCTGAATCTAGTATTACGTCCACGTGACTTTCTGATTCGTCTTTCTGATTGCGGGGTCAATCAGTAAAAAAATTTTTTTGTGTCGTTGATTGAACCACAGAATGGATTGAACGCATGTGCGTATTTATCGATTTGTGTTAAAATCACGTAGATGTCGCTTGGAGCAAACACTTCCTGGAACTTTCTTCCTGCCCTGCCTGCCGCCATCGCAAGGCACACCGTGGGGGTTCGGCTTTTGATAATTTCGACGTTTTTAAGAACCATCTGTGACGTTCATTATTTCGAAAAATTTAACATTAAAACGTATTAGGGCATGGTCGGTACGGTTACTAACGCGAAAAACCGTAAAATAAACCATCTAAACGTTGTTAAGTTTTTTCGTGCCAAGTGTTACTAAACTATCAAGATTCCGTCGATAAACCAAAGCCTACCCAGTGGGTGGCTTATTCTGGTGAGTAATCAATTTTTTGTTGACTCTGTTTACTGTAAAATACCATCTAGTTATTTTCTAAGTCTTTTATATCCACTGCTAATGGTGCTTCAACATTGTGCGTAATTTGATACCACCGATTGATACCAACTCCGTTTCGTCATGATTTTAAAGTATTGTGATATCGAATGAATTTCTCGAATATTTCAGTATTTTATCTAGCTTTACAATCGTAATGAAGAACTTGTACCTAGCATCTCGACTGAAATAAGTGCATAAGACAAAAAAAAAATCAAATTAAACCTCTTCTACCAAGTATGTTTATAGGTAGGTAAGTCCTTTTCTATTAATTATCAGATTTTCTTGTTTTGAAATATAAACTCTTAATTATTTAGCCATTTAGTACATGTTTAGCTTATTAATAATAATATGTCAGCACATATTTTGCATTCAAATAGTACATCTTTTAACGCAAAAATTATTTAGTTTGATACCTACTTCATTGTGTTAAATAATTAGATATTTGTATATTCCATCATATAATTATTTATAAAACATACCTTCTTGCAATATTATTGTGAAAATCAATATTAGGACACAGGCGCTCTTAGATTACATATTTAATATGAATCCATGCATGTACATAGAGATACTATGTTGTAACTACAAAAATATGAGCAAAAAATATACCTACATTACAGATCAAATATAAGACACATCATATTGTTACATATTCACTGTGAAGTATCTAGTAGAATTTTGTGTCACTCGCATCTAAATTTGTACTGGAAAAGAAAAATGTTCTGAAATTACATTTGATGTGTAATTTAGGAAACTGTTTGTTTAATCACTTCAGATCTTACTTCCCTTCTGAACTGCAATCGTCATTACTCCTTCATCACCTATCCAGGTATTAGGTCTGTCTCAATTAAAGTCATTCCACGTTATAATAATAACGATAACCTTTACCGGGGGCCCGCACCTCTGGCATTATTTCGCCTCGAGTAACCCTTAGGGGTTACCCGACAACTTCGCGCCGGTGACACCCTAGTGTGCCACCTGGCCGCTCCGATGAAGTCGTAAGAGCTTTCGGGCTAACAACATGCGTCCTTTTTCTGCTTCAGGCGGTTGTTTTGCGGGTGCAACTCTCACATACCCCCCGCGCTCGAGCGCGTGGAGGCTGTAGAGTTTAATCCGATCTCCCATCGCAAGGGTAAAACAAAAAAAAAATGTTTGTTTAAATCAATGATAATGGCATAATATCCTATCTAATCTTTGAGTTGTATTATTTTGCTCAGGTTTTTGTCATTTTAAAGTATAAAACCCTCCACCTTGATTATTAAGCTATAGTGCATGAATCATACCTATCAATCTTATAAGTATGTCAGGTTCAATAGGTTTTCAGCCTATTGATTATTTTGCCCTTGCAATGATATATTCATTGTGTTATACAAGGTGAGATTTTTATGACCAGCCAAATTTTAATATAATGATCTTTGGTAGAAAACCTATAGCCGTCTTGTTTTCTTTTAGTATCGTTCTATAGAAAAATATTGAGATATGACTACATAAACCTTTCCCGAAAAAACCAAAAACTCTAGTTACCATTCTTGCCCGCCGCATCATTCCGTTTCAAAGGTCTCGGGCGCGTACGTTTACTATAGCGTTAAGAAGGCAACCAAACGTTATAAAATAAACTGTAGATTAAATAATTTATTTTGAAAATGTAACCCATATTTTTTATTTACGCAATGATGTCTATTGGTGATACATAACACCTAGAAAAATTTTGGCCGGTTAATAAAATCTCACCTTGTATATAGTACCTATAGGTACACTGTTATACTATATTTTAATACCAAGTCTTTTGAGAGTGAACAGAGCTTTATGGAACATAGATTAAAATTGTAGATAGATATATTCATAAAAATTAAATAATTCTATCAGCGCTTTTTATACCCCACTGCAGGGGCTTAGGCCTCCCCTCAAGTTGAGGGGACTTTGAGCTTAAATCCACCACGCTGTTCCAATGCGACTTGGCAGATTGTAACGACCACCATCTATTGACGGCAATCGGGACCGACTGCTTTATTTATTTTCTAACATGCTCTCCGAGGCACGGAGAAGATAAATAATTAAAAAGTGCTATATCGGTCATGACTCAATTGTAGAATTCGTCAAATCATGAAGCACCTGTCTATTTTATGAAATTCTGGCATTTCATAAATGGCCAACTAATACCAGCCATATTTTTCAATCGTTAACATTTTGTCATAACTATGAAATAAAGGTATTTGATTTGATTTGTTAATTTGTCCATCGAAATTTGACTATATCGTTAACGTAGGGTGTTCATGACAATGATTTAATTTAAAATAGAATGTATTAGTAACTTTTAGTTTTTGTATGTAAATTATTAAATTATGAACTTTGTAACTAATGAAGTACCTAAACGGTATTTAGGAATGTGACAATAATAAAGTATTCGAAAATGGTCTTAAAGTGACACAAAGTACAATATCAAAACTTCCGAGATTTGTCATGGACAAAATATTTTTGAGTTTTTTTTTACTATCTCTTGTCTCTTTTAGTTATAAAATTACTATTATACCTACCACTTAAAATATCTAGAAATAATGCAATGCAACACTAAAAACAACTTCAGAGGTCTATATCATTTGGCAAAGTGTTTTTCATGTATTCTTATCATCATTGATATACAGGGTAAGTCAGAATTTTATGCAGGTTTTCAAAAATTTATTATGTGAAATATAATGAACATATAATATTGTGAGATATACTGTGTGAAAGGTAAACTCTCAAAGTTTAGTTTAGTGTAATTTAAAAAAAAATACATCACAGGTGTTCTATGTGAGCGCCTTTTGTTACACGACAGACATCAAGCCGATATTCAATCTCCTGCCAAACTTTCTGCAGCATATCACGGTCGATATCAGCAATGGCTTCTGTGATGCGAGCACGCAGTTCATCCAATGTTGTTGGAAGTGGTGGTACATAAACACGATCCTTTACAAAACCCCACATGAAGAAATCACACGGGGTTAGATCGTGTGAACGAGGGACTAGTCGACGGACGGCCAGTTGATTTTCATTTACAGATGCAGCCTGCATCCCTAAATTGTGTGTACCACTTACAAATGGACCTCCCATCTGGCGGATCTATCTGATATTTGGTATGAAAATGTCGTTGAACAGTAATCAAGCACACAGAACGACTTCTGCTCGCCAGTCAGTGCCATTTTCTTTAACTGCTCTCCTGCTGACATCTTGCAGGTGAACGTGGAATCACTTTCAGGAAACTAAACTTTGAGAGTTTACCTTTCACACAGTGTATCTCACAATATTATATGTTCATTATATTTCACATAATAAATTTTTGAAAACCTGCATAACATTCTGACTTACCCTGTATTATTTATTAGGTACATGGATGTGGCAGCACCATAGTAGCATATGTTCCTCAAATTTTGGAATTATGCAGCATATCGTTCCAAACTTTATAGTTCTAGTAAATAAAATTTACACCATAGGTAATTTGCTACTGTGACAACTGATCTATACAAGTGTTCTATATCTGTGATTCTCATGTATTAACTTTTGTTTGTCTTAGTTATAAAAAGAAACTTCTTGTTACTTTAATAAAACTGTAAACTCAATTTTACATTATTGTAAAAAAAAAACTAATTTTTAAGTATTCTTATGAAGAGTAAACTTTCAGTAAATAAAAACATAAAAATTAGAGCAATGTAATCCCAAGCATTTTTATGATTCATATATTCTTTTAAATTGTAATATGCTTTAGACATAAGTTGTTGGTTTACATAATTCTTGAATCTAAGTATTTATTGACAAATCTATTGTTAGAAATTTATTATAAAATCTTACACAATCCTACATTGAATAAATTAATATTATTTGTTAATAAAATGAATTAGGTAATTTGATTTGGTGATAAAAGGTACATGAGATTTGCATATTATTATTATTTATCTTCGGGACGCCAGGTGATGCAGGCGAGCGATCAGTCCTCTCAGGGGTAGAATATTTCGCTCGGTTCCTCATTTGGTGAATCTCTTCCTGGGTTGAGGTTTGCATATGACTTGAATCAGTACTGAAGGAGTTTTATCTATATATATAGCAATACCATTCACTCGGTCACTGACGAGTAGTCAACACCGAGCCAATACCGCTGAAAAGAGTCACATGAAATTTAGACATTAGGTTTGTTTTGTGACGTAAGCATCCAGTAAAAAAGATTTTTTTTATTTTTATCCCTAAGGAGGTAAAATGGGAGCAGTAAGTTTGTATTAAAATCTGTAATTTTTGAAGTTAAATGCATAAAAATTGGCAGTTGACCTTTGGGCTAAAAACTTATGTTGAGTTTCAAGATTTTTGAAATTGAACCCTTATAGGGTCAAAACAGGGTATGAACGTTTTTTGTTCCGACAAATATGTCAAATCAAGGATGTTAATTGTTGTATAATAATACTGTTGTACATTAAAAAATGTTTTTAATAAAATTCTTGAACTAAATTTTGCAGATTCAAGAAAAAGCAAATAACATGTTTCTTAGACTACTTATTGAGAAAATAAATGACTTGGGCAACTTGAATAAATAATTCTTATTGAACCTGAAATTGGCAAAAGAAAATTTATAATTAGTGTTAAAAAATGTATTATGCATATGATTGAAAATGCAATCGTACTAAGATTGTGCAAAAACTGCCTGAATGGGTCTAGTAAAATATTTATTTTTTATGTGGAAACCAAATGTCTTCTAATTGTTCAATGCAGGACAACAATCCCATTCTATTAGGTCCATTTCATACATAACCAGTACTCTTTCGTATTCTATCATTATAAAATATGCTTTCTCATTTCATTTGTAGGTCTGAAGAACTTTGAACAAAATGGATAGCAAAAAGGTTACATTCAACTTGCCCAAAAAAAATCCTGTACATGAAGGTAAAATACTTAAAGGAGTTTCATTCTCTTTGGAGAAAAATGAGATCAAACTCAAAAATAATGACAAAAAGGATTCATTCTTCTTGCCCAGTAACAATAATGTTGCAAATCACAAAAAATATACTGGACGTTATAAGGAGAAGGGATTCCAGAAACAGAAAGTAGAAGAGCATGAACAAAAAGTTAAAAAGCCATTCGATAAAAAGACATACAGACTAAAAAAATACAGTAATAAGTACAAACTGGATCAATGGGAAGAGCAAAGGAAGAAAAAGATGTTAAGAGATTATTATAAATCTGTCAACAATGAAATTGGATCTAGTTCTTATAAATTACCTAATCTTGATGAAGGTCATGGACAAGATATTGAGCCTGGTAGATTTGTCCGTCATCCTTCTTACAAAGAAAATATAAAAAACTCACAAGAAAGTAATACCGATAGTGCTGCACTGGAAAATTCCAGTACCAAAAATCATGATACTGACCTGGACAAAAAGAAAGATCCATATTGGAAAGCTAAAGAACATTATAACAAAATTAAAGAGGAGAAAATCAATAAGAAGGCAGAGATCATAAGAGCCAGCAAAGAAAGAAAACAAAAGCTTCTAGAATATAAAACGAAAAAAGCAGAAAAATGGAAAAAATTGAGTAGGAAAACAAAGAGAGGTCAGCCTGTCATGTCATATAGATTAGAAAACCTCATGGAGAAAATAACTAGTTCAGAAAACCAAGTGAGAGTATCAAAACATTAGACAAGTCTAAATAATGTAAATGTTAAAATGAAATTAATCACCTTTTCTGAAGATATCACATTACTGTAGTGTGTTTTTTTTTTCATGTTCTTTGATTTTTTGTAATTGAATATGAGTCATTGTGATAATGATTAAACAAGCAATATTCTTGTATTAATCAATATTATTAATTTTTAGTAAGAAGCATTATATTAACATACTATTCATAGAGATGAAAACTGAATAGCGTGTATCAACAATACAATAAATCCTTTCAATGAGAAGTAACATTTTCATGTTTTCCTTATCGGGTAGTGCTTCTGTAATGTGAGGCAACTTGCAAAGAAACAAACAGGCAGTGTAAACCCGGTGGATGTTTAGGTATATTGTAACCACAGAGAATCGAGTAGGTTAGAGGTGCCATGTGACGGTATTTGTTCAAAAACTTGCACCCCTAAAATAATTACTCAGACAGCGAAAATAAGTGAAAATGTTAAATGTTACTCATACGTAAATAGTCTTGCCTGAGATTTGTCTCATTTTAGAAACTGGTTAAGTTCTTTGTCCGTTTTCCTTACGTCTTTGATATGATTTGGTGTCGCGTTTTACAGTCTGAGGGTATGAGATCTGTGTTAAGTAGGTATATGTTATACATGTGAAGGAGACTATATATCTGTCTACATACCAACTCTAACTTACTCTAATGCTCTGTGGTTGTAACACATTAATTCATATCAATTTTCGAACACTTGTAGTTTATTACTGATGATTGGTCAAGTGCTTAGAGACTAACTGTACAATCAAAGATTGTTAGTTCGATTCATGCTCAGGACAAATATTTGTGTGCTTATGCTTTAGTTTCATGTCTATGTGTAAAATACCTATATATCGACAAAATCTCACACAGCAATCGATTTAAGACCAATAAAATTCTCTTGATTCAGAGAACGGATGAATTTCGAACCACTAGATATAAAACATAGCTTCAAAATTTATCATACATTATGACGTGAACCCCCTAATGATAATTTGATTAGTGCCATCCAGTTAACTTTGAGCATTGACATATAAAACTTAACCAATCAACCTATTTTGGTCAAATTTCAAATTGATGCAACTTTTCTGGGTGGCTGATACTAGATGGATAATATGAACCAGGTAGGTTTGGAAACCTGATCCATTTCTTTTTTGTAGGATCTACTTTTTTAATTAATAATAACTTCAGTAATAAAATATTTCAGTGTAGATTCGTTTTCACATGACTAGGTAGGTATGTGTCAAACAAAAACAAAGGCTTTGAAAGAAACTAGTAGAGAACTATTAGAACCTATAGAGACAAGTGATGTTTTGTTCAATAATTCAAATTGTGCATATCCAACAAAAAAAAAATTAAAAAATGGAACTATGGTGATGCTGCATCCAAGTAATAATATATCAATGAATTAGGCTCCATGTTTAGTTTCCGCTATGACTGACCGGTCGGTCGAGTGGTTAGAGACCCTAACTGCGGAACCAAAGGTCTTTAGTTTGATTTACACTTGAGACAAATATTTGTGTGCATATGTCTATGTTTTTCATTTCTGAGTATTAAATATCTATATATGTAAGTATGTACCTATTACAAAAAAAACTTAGTATGATAATGCAGGCTCTGCCTAGTGTGGAACTAGATGGCCGTGTGTTGGATGCGTAGGTTATCTTTTTATATATAAAAATGTAATGAAGCTTTTTACATGTCTCGCTAAAACTCAAAAACGGCTGGACCGGTTTGGCTAATTTTGGTTTTGAAATATTTCTGGAAGTCCAAGGAAAGGTGAGAAAATGTGAAGAAATTGCAAGGAAGAACAACAATATAGTAAACAATGACTTCATTTTCCCATGCAAACTGTTTGTACCTGTCAAACAGGGTGCATTCAAAGATCAATTTCTTTACTCTTTCATAGGCTATCTCAGAAATGGCTATAATGATTTATATGAAATTTTGTATTTAGATTGATAACTTAAATTACCTTATGAGTTCTCGATTTGTTAACGTTTAATTATAAACAAAGTTTTTGAAGTTTGAAATAAAATATGATCAATAGTTTTACAAGAATTAAAAGTCATTATAATTATTATGGTAAAATGATAATAAAAATATTTTTTAAGGAATAAAAAAAGATAGGACAGTTACAAAATGGAATAGAAAAGTAACGCAAAGGAATAGTAAAGATTACTTCACATAAAATCTGTTTGCTAGGCATTATTACAAAAATTACAAAATAATAATCAAAACCTATTATTACAAAAAGTTATAAAACAAAACTAAGTACCAAAAATACCAAAACCAAGCATTAATAGTTGAAAAATATATAATATAGAGGAGTACCAAAAAATTATAAATTGGAGTTATTCAAAGCATTTCTCACAAATGTAATCAAAATATGTTGGACCACTACAACTCTTGCACACCCAATTTTTTACAAGCAATGCATTTGGTTGTGTCATTTGGAAAAAAAAGTTTGCAAGCATTTACACAAATAACAATAAAAGTAACAAGTAGGCACAGTTGACAAAGAATGTTTGATTTGTTTTTTCTTTACGTTTTCTTGCAATTTTGGTGCCTGAAGTAACGTTTATTCATTTTATGAACTGCCGAAGTACTTGCCTCTAAATGATCGTTATTCACATTACAGTCAGGCTTTAGTTTTGGATTGTGATTGAATGGTACAGGAAATGTAGCTATGTCATTATTAATAGTGGGACAAAATGTCTCGATGAGTGGAGAATGAATGGTAGTTGGTAACACTAGACCATTATGGACAATATTGGGTGAATCAAACGTTCAGGATGAATCTCTTACATTAACATTAACAAAATTAATTAAATTAACAAAACAAATTAAACTCATCGGGAACCTTATCGAATTCAGCATATTGTATCGCTTTATCCGTCCAGTCTGAAATATAAGTAACGATAATTAAACTTAATTTATACATTTATGTATTAAAAGTATTAAGTATAATTAAAAGAGAGTTATTTGTAATAATCACAACAACGAATACATCTAGTATTACCTAAGGGCGTAACGGTCGAGTGATTGGTGGGCACTTCATCAATTGCATCCATATTTTGATCAACAGGACCTAAAAGACTAATATTGTCATATTGTCTATTGACAGTTTATACACCGAATTATCATCAGGCATTGTTTTATCAAGAGCATTAAGAAAGTCGTTTGAGAGTTATAATAATCACAAGAGAGTTATTATTAACAAGATTTATTTTTAATAATCACAATAACGAATAAGTCTAATATTACCTAGGGGCGTATCGGTTGAGTGATTGGTGGGCACTTCATCAATTGCATCCATATTTTGATCAACAGGACCTAAAAGACTAATATTGTCTATTGACAGTTTATACACTAAATTATCATCAGGCATTGTTTTATCAAGAGCATTAAGAAAGTCGTTTGAGAGTTATAATAATCACAAGAGAGTTATTATTAACAAGAGTTATTTTTAATAATCACAATAACGAATAAGTCTAATATTACCTAGGGGCGTATCGGTCGAGTGATTGGTGGGCACTTCATCAATTGCATCCATATTTTGATCAACAGGACCTAAAAGACTAATATTGTCATATTGTCTATTGACAGTTTATACACCGAATTATCATAAGGCATTGTTTTATCAAGAGCATTAAGAAAGTCGTTTGAGAGTTATAATAATCACAAGAGAGTTATTATTAACAAGATTTATTTTTAATAATCACAATAACAAATAAGTCTAATATTACCTAGGGGCGTATCGGTTGAGTGATTGGTGGGCACTTCATCAATTGCATCCATATTTTGATCAACAGGACCTAAAAGACTAATATTGTCTATTGACAGTTTATACACTGAATTATCATCAGGCATTGTTTTATCAAGAGCATTAAGAAAGTCGTTTGAGAGTTATAATAATCACAAGAGAGTTATTATTAACAAGAGTTATTTTTAATAATCACAAAAACGAATAAGTCTAATATTACCTAGGGGCGTATCGGTCGAGTGATTGGTGGGCACTTCATCAATTGCATCCATATTTTGATCAACAGCACCTAAAAGACTAATATTGTCTATTGACAGTTTATACACCGAATTATCATCAGGCATTGTTTTATCAAGAGCATTAAGAAAGTTGTTTGAGAGTTATAATAATCACAAGAGAGTTATTATTAACAAGAGTTATTTTTAATAATCACAATAACGAATAAGTCTAATATTACCTAGGGGCGTATCGGTCGAGTGATTGGTGGGCATTGCATCATTTGCATTCATATTTTCTTCAACAGGATCTAAAGAAATATATTGTTTATTGACAATTATCATCAGTATTACAGTTATTTTATTTTATGACCGTGCACCCCACCACCTTACACGGAGCTGTGGTGGGGTGCGCCCCGTTGTGAAATAGAATATCTGTACCTTACATAGTACGCTGAGAAAAATGTGAATCTTTTACCTGGTAGTATCAAGAAGTGGTTCATTGGGAAATAACAAGAACATGTCCCAGGTTTTTTTCTACGAAAACAGCTTAATACCCAATGCACAATTATGTTTTCCTTTTTTGTTTTAATTATTTGATGTACATCATTTGTCCTGAGTACTGGCACAAGCTTAATGGGTATAATTTTATTTATATTATTGATATCTGTAGTTGGAATTACAAAACACTTCACAGACTTCATGACAGCAACAAGGATGTACGCATTGTCAGCATTCTGAATGTCATGACCATAAAGCGCTTCACGATCCAATGCTTGCTTCACTGCCCTGCCAATACTGTCTGCGACACCCTTACCATGGCAACTCTCCCTAAACGACGTAACGTAAATTGAGTTTCAATGTAAACAGATTTAATAGGTAAAAGTTTTTTTTGCCGGTACTGTGAAGTGGGACCGTCAGAGTAAAAGTGAATCACTGTTATGTTTGGATCTTGGTTCTTGATATATTTTAACACCGGTAACAAGTGCGCCCAAATGCCTGGTGGTTCATGGCACGGGTCGTCAGAAATAGTCCAAAATGACAGACATTTCTCTTTTCAATAAACCATCCCACAGTGAAGTTATTTGGCGTTTAGATGCCCCAAAATGCATCGCTTGAATTTCCTCATGTAATTTACAATTGTAATTTTCAGAAAAGTCGCACAAGGACCTGATGTGACCCTAATTTCTGAATACATTCTCTATATTGAAAATGTTGTGTTTTCATGTTGAAACAGTGTTTTTTAAATAGTTTGAGACTATCGTTGAAAGACTGCATAAGTTCTAATACTGTCCTCTTTCAGGTTTCTTAGTGGTTTTTCTTGTTTTCATTTCCTTGATTGTTACATTTTTTTTTGTTTTTTCATATATGTATACTTTTCACTTTCCCATTGAAACCATTCAACCTCGGTTTCATAATTGTCAAAATTTGTATTGAATTTGAATTTTAAATTAGCACATTGACATTTGTTGTGCATACATCCAAACGATTGTGTGTTGCATGCAACTTGTGACAAAATGTCGTCTTTCAAAATAATGCCTTGGATAATAAATCCATGGAGTTTTAGTGCCTTTATTAGATAATCCATGTTGCTGTGTTTAGAACACATATATACATGTGTCTCTGCTTCGTGCAGTGGGTGATAGAACATAAAAAGGTTTATAAGTAGCTTATATCTGAGAATATAATTATATGAAAATATAATATAAGTTTCTTAAAATACAAATGTTTTGATAGGAAATATGCCAAAAACAGTCTTGTCATACAAGTTGACTGAGGTGGGTTAGTCGACTTTAGTCTAATAAAAACTTAAATTTATCAGCAAAGATGTGGATTCGAAAGGCTTTTGACCAATTTTTGTACACTTACAAGTTTTCTAGAAAACTTGTGAGTTTACTGATATTACAAACATCCTGCGACAGTTATATTAAATTAATATTAGGTATTATTTTAAACAATAGTCTTGCTTTGTCATATACACACACACACATACAAACACTATGCAAAATATATATATGCAGTCACTATATTAAATTGATATTAATTAATATTGTCATAATATCTTTCATTTCCACATTATGACTTTGCCTTTATATTTCCACTTTGTAACTATGGTGTTCCACATATATGTAACCAAACAAAATGGAAGTAACGTTTCTCTCCCATGATAAAAACGTTTATGTTTTCGAATCACAAGCCATTTTCACATTGATATAGTATAATCAATCGTCTAATTTGTGATTGAGGTATCTATACGAATATAGCATAGAAAATAAAACCCAACATACTAGAGCATTTTCATAAAAAAATGTCCCGGTTACAAAATGGAATTCCGAAATTCATTTGATTCGAATAACGTATTTTATGCCATAGGACGATTCGGCCCACTCTAAGCTTTATAAATATAGCATTATGATTCATTATGGAAGTCAATATCCACGAAGAATTTTTATTTTTTGTCGTAACTGGTGAAGTTTTACCTTCTATTTTGTAACTTTTACTAAATAAAATAAATGAGAAAGTAGCACTTATTGGTATTCTTTATTTATTTCTTTCATTAGCAATGTTTACATATTTCAATAAATAATGTCAAAAACTTAGCTTACACAAGTATTTTTTCTTTATTTTATAAAATTACATCCACTTTGTAACTTCAAAGTCTCCGAGCTCCTAACTTTTTACTTATTTATTCGTTTGCTATTACTTTGTGTTTTTAAAGTTTTTTGAACATAATATAATCAATAGTTACAAGAGATTTCAAAAAATAGTATACGCATACATTTTGGAATAATAAAATAAAACTATTTTTAAGAAATTTTAAATATAGGACAGTTACAAAATGGAATATGTAAGTAACGTACTGGAAATTGTAAAGGCAAGTTTACATTTTTAATTTATTGTTAATAATTTTTTTTAAATATTACACAATTTAGTAATCTAGCGTTCGCCCGCGGCTTTGCTCGCGCAGAATCCGTTCTCCGATTGGAATCACTTTTTGATCTGGTATTATCCCTGTTCCTGCCCTGTCTACTTCTCTATCCCCGTCCTCGTTCATAAACATACTTTTACATTTATAATATTATAGTGAAGAATGCTAATTACCTATTTTATTCAAAACATTTTTCACAAATATAATCGAAATATGTTTCACCAGTGCATGCCTTGCATACTAAATTCTTACAAGCAATACATTTGGTTGCATCGTTCTGAAAAAATATTTTGCGCATATTACACAAATTACAATAAAAATAACGGGAGCATGTGGTTTTCAAAGAACTTTTGTTTCCAGTATCTTTTATTTTTAATTTTTGTTGGAATGGGATGTCAGTTTTGTTCTTTTTATGGTAAGTGCTTGCTTTGAAATGATCGTCATTCATATTACATTCAAAAAATAATTTTGGGTTCTGTTTGATTATCAGATCTGCTTTTTCTTTATAAACAGCAGATCTGTTATCATGAACAGTGGGGGAAAAAGTTTCGATAAGTGGAGAATCAGTTACAGAATCTACTTCGTTTCTATTAATAAAAGTATCGGAAAGATTGGCTGATTTTTCACACAAAGGAACAAATTCATTTTCCTTTTCCTGATGAGATGTAGTGACATTTGATATTTCATTGTTCTCAAAGCTCAATATTTTCAAATAATCATTTTCGTCGTCATCATCATAATTATTATCATCATTAAGATTGTCAGGAACCACTTCGAATTCAGTGCATCTTAGTATGGCCGTATTCATCCAATCTAAAATACAATGATATAGTGGAATTTTTTCTCTTTCGAGTTTTAACATCATTTTCATATTTATCTAAAATAAAATTGATTATTAATTACAATGCAAATCTAATTTTCTTCTATAATATCTCAAGGTAGATCTAGTCATTTGATACTCCATACAATTTGCTAGTTTTTTTCTATGTACCTATCATATGCAAAAAAAGTTTCAGAAGTAATTTTATTTTCAATTTAACCACTTGTATTAAATAAAAAGAGTTATTTAAAAAAAGTTACGTAAGCTTCTGTCATAGATTTAGTATAAAATAAATATTATTTTTTCCCATTTGTTTCAAAAACAACTGAATTCATATTCGAAAGCTGAAATAGTACATTGTGAAAATAATAAAATATTGGAGTATTAAGGATCATGATGGGCAAAAGTTATTCTCTCTCATAGATTTAGTTGCGGATTAGTGTTTAGTAGAACTTGAGATGAATTTCGTAGCTAAGAAGTGAGGCACCTCAAACAGCATGTAAGTCTGGATAATTACCTGTTAATATCAAGATGTGTTTTTTTGGGAGGTAACAAGAACATTTCCCAGGGTTGACTCCACAAAATCAGCTTAATACTCTGTGTGAAATAATATTTACATCATTTGTTGTTATGATTTGGTGTACATCATTTGTTCCGGATATCGGCTTAAGATTATTAGGTATTACATTTTCCATATTGTCGACATCTGTAGTTGGAATGAAAAAACATTTCACAGACTTCATAACCGCAATAAGTATATTGTAAACATCGTCAGCATTCTGAATATCGTGACTATAAAAAACTTCACGATCCAAAGCTCTTTTCACTGCCCCGCCAATACCGTCTGCAACACCCTTGCCATGACCACTCTCTGTGTATGACCAAGTTGCATAATCTAAATTAAGTTTGGATGTGAACATATTTAGAAGATAGAAGTTCTTTTTTTGACGGTATTGGGAGGTTGGACTGTCAGAGTAAAAGTGAATCACTTTTATATTTGTATCTTGATTCTTTATGTTCCTAATCACTGGTAACAAGTGCGCCCAAATACCTGATGGTTCATGGCAAGGGTTATCAGAAATGGTGCAAAATGACTGGCATTTATCTTTCCAGTAAACCATGCCACAGTGCAGTGTAACCTGTTGCTTAGATGCTCCGAAATGCATCGCTTGAATTTCTTCACGAAATTTACAATTATAATTTTCGGAGAAGTCACACAAAATAAGGACTGAAAGCGAGTTTAAATTGCTAATACATTCACGGTATTGAAACTGCTGCGTTTTCATGTTAAAATAGTGTTTCTTGAATGGATTAAGACTCTCGTTAAAGGTTTTTATAAGTTCTGACACTGTTCCTTTTTTACATTTTTTCGTGGTTTTTCGTGTCTTCATTTCTTTGAATGTTCCATTTTTTTGTTTTTTCATATATGTATATTTTTTGTTTTCCCTTTGAAACCATTTTACCTCAGTATCATAACTATTAATATTTGTTTTGCATTGGAATGTCAAATTGGCGCATTTGGTACATTTATTGTACATACATGTAAACGATAGTAGGTTGCATGCAACTTGCGATAAAACATCCTTCAAAGTAACACTACGCTCAATGACACCATGAAATTTCAATGTCTTTAATATGTAATCAATGTTACTGTGTTTAGCACACATACATGTGTCTCTGCTTCGTGGAGTAGGTGATAGAACATAAAATGGTTTATATTTAAAAAAAGTTGTAAATGAATATTTTCCACCTTCTACTTTGTATATTTTAAATAAATTTCTCAATGTGTCAGTCAGATATCGTATTTGGTGTTTTATTTTCTTTTTTGATACACACTCTCTTTTACCTGCAGTGATTCTGCTAATGTCATCTCTTGAAAAAAAATTCGTCATTTCAATGCTTATTTTTGAACTTATTCTATTGTTTCTTTTCTTAAATTGTCGTATTCTCTTAAGTCCAAGGCAAGAAGCAGCAACAAAGAGTTTGGAATTATTTTTATTTTTTTTTGTGCTTCGCTTAAGGCAGCAATTTTAATGTGCCTTTTACCCAGATTATTACTCGATTTATATGTTTCCTTAAGAAGACTTTCAAGAACCTCATTTCTAGCCTTTAACTTGTCGATTTCATCATCTTTTCTTGCAATTGTGGAACTGAGCTGTTTATTTTGACGATATTGTTGTTTTCGCAAAGTATTTGTAGACTTGTATAAATTTTCAATAATAAGTAGAGATTTATTGTACGAAACTTTTAATTTCTTTAAACGAATCTGAGATATTGTTTTGTTTTGTTTTTTATTTTTATCTTCAATTTTTCTCGCTATTAAATTTTTCTCCTGTTTATTTTTCTGTTTTCGCCAAATTCTCCTTTTTTCTTGTTTTTCTTCCTCTGTCATATCTTTTACTTTTTTTGTCCTATTTTTAATCCTATCCAAATTTTTTTTCCTTATTTCTTCTTGTTTTTCGGGATTATTTTTTAGTCTCTCCCTATACCTTCTTTGCTTTTCCGCATTGGTAAGCGGCATTTTTACCTATTAGCTGGAATAAAAAGACATTTCAGTGTTAAAATACCACGGTTAAATATAAAAAAATAACCGGCCAAGGTGGGAGTCGAACTCCCACATAAAGGGTTCCGTACTCAGTGAACAATACCCTATACGTCTTGATTCCCTTGCGAGCGTCAAAATATTCGGCATACCTGATCGTATCTTATGATTGCGTTGACTTAGATGTTATATTGTTTCACAGCTGCAAGATATTACAGACCTGAGTGTCTGTTATTAATTTCAACTCGATATCTTAACGCGTTCCTGAGAAAAAGGTCTTGACAGACGGACAGACAGACGGACAAGGAAGTGATCCTATAAGGGTTCCGTTTTTCCTTTTGAGGTACGGAACCTTAAGAAACGTAAATTTATTAAAAAATATCTTTATATCTATAGTTAAAATTGCTAACTAAGTATAACATTTAATATTCACTTATCCATATAAAAATATTTTAGGTATTACGTATTTTTTAGGTATTTCGATTTAACTGATATGCCTTTGTAGTTAATCAAACTAATTATAAAATTATTGTAGTGCCACGACAGAAATGCACTCACTTTTAACATATAAACTCACCTTTATATTTCCACTTTGTAACTATTACGTTCCACATATACATAACCAAACAAAATGGAAGTAACGTTCCCATGAACATACGATCTTACAATGTGTGTTTTTAGAATTGCATGTGGTTTTTACTTCAATATAAAGAATCAAACGCTTACTTAATGACTAAAGTAACTATCACAACGAATTATAGATTAAGAAAGTAAAACTTACCACCACAAATCACAGTTACAAAACAGAGCAAATTTTTCACACAGTAGTAACACTTTACAAGTTCAGACACGACTGACTATTAGTAAAGGGTGTCCAGTGGGAAATTTTCAACTTTAAATTTAAATAAACCAAAACTTAAAAATTATAGCTCATATTTTATGTTACCAAATTGTACAGGTATATTGCGGATTTTAATTTTTAAAAACAATATCGTCTAAATGACGTCCGTTTTTTTCTAGGCACTCTTGCAGCCGGACTCTTACATTTGCAATAACGCGCGAACAAAGAGCTGGATTAATGGCAGCAATTTCGCGGCGAATATTTTCTTGTAGGGTTTGAATCGTCTGAGGGCTGTTGTCGTAAACTTTTGACTCGAGATATCCCTATAAGAAAAAGTCGCAAGGCGTGAGGTCCGGTGACCGAGGTGGCCAGGATATGTCTCCGTACATGCTAATCAATTTGTTAGTGAAAATTGCCCTCAGCTTCTCCATCGAGACCCCAGCTGTGTGTGGAGTAGCACCATCTTGCTGAAATAACGTTCTACTGTTGTAGCCGGGAAAAACTTGCAGTTGCGGCAACAAAAACTCGTCGATCATGCGGCAATAAACTTCAGCAGTGACCGTTTCTCGCTGGTTAAAAAAATAAGGGCCAATTATTCCGTGAGAAGAAATGGCGCACCATACTGTCGTTTTGGCGCAATGCAAACGCTTTTGATGGCGTTCTCTAGAATTTTTTGCGCACCAATAACGCATGTTCTGCTTGTTTACGTAGCCATCGATATGAAAAAGTGCTTCATCACTGAATAAAATGTTGCCAAGCGTTCGTGCTGTTCGAAAACGTTCGAGCATTGTTCTGGTCAAAGTTTCGCGCAACGGATAGTCATTTTCATTGAGACGTTGCACGAATTGGATTTTGTATGGGTGCAACTTTAATTTTTTGCTCAAAATAATGTGCACTGTTGATTTTTTTATTCCTGTAGAGGCCGTAATCTTCCTAATGGATTTACGCGGATTTCGCAACATTTCGCGTCGAACTTCTGCTACGCGTTCCGGTGTCGCTGCTGACGTTGATGGACCTGGCGGAGTTCTGTTCACCACTATCCCTTCTTGCCTAAACCTTTGCACCCACGACCAAATAAGTTGCGTGCTCGGGCCATCACTCAGTCTGCGAATATTGAAGTGCGTGCAAAAATTGCGACGCGCACGAACTAACGATTCACCCGCTTTTAGGTATTGCTCAACCGCCAACGCGCGGTGCGCTCCTGACCAATGACTCATCGCGAATATTGAATCCGCTATTCAAACTCATCGAACAATGTCTCCCCCGCTTACCTCACCCCGCTAATTTTTGAGCAATTGCAGTTCAAAGTTGAAAATTTCCCACTGGACACCCTATACAATTTTTAAGATGGCGGAAAGATTTTGTGTTGCTAGATTATCACTACTAAAATGGCATATTTCATGGTAGATTGTTATTTTTTTCATATGAATAGAGTTATCACGGTTACAAAGTAGGAATTCCGCGCAGGTACGAAATCGTAGGACACAAATAAAAACGTTATAAAGTATTTTTAAAGCATTGCAAGAAATCAAATTATTAATTTTAATATACTTTAAGACAATATTTATATTTTAAATAGTTTTCTGTCATGTTGATGAGACAAAATGAGCAAATAAATTCTAGTTGAATATAAGTAAATGACTGTGAGACACGCCTTTTATGGAGGTTTTCTAAACTTTGTTTTGATAAATTTATACGAAAATAGTGGTTTGAAAAAGTGGTGTATATTTGTTATTTGAAGAACATAAACATTATAACCCTATTATGTGGAATTTTTTTTGATTGTGTTTATATATTATAAGGTATAACGTAAACAAGCCTTGGGACAGGCCCTAAATGAATCAGTTGTTTTAGAAATTACACATGTCCATAACCCCCAACTTTACAGGAGAAACAAAAAACTTTCCAAAATGAAAACTAAGTGAAATATTTTCAGTTTTATTAAATTTCAAGATTTATAGGTTGAATTCGGATACTAACTTAGTATAATTGTTTTTAAAAGTTATGATATTATTGTCAAAACAGCATTTTAATTTCATGGATTTGTGGTATTATTAAAACAAACATGGATATGTGGTGTTTATTAATTAAGCTACATGATATGTGGTGTTACCAAAACACATTAAGCATTTTTGACTTTAACTTAGACAATATATTACTTGAAATAAGATCATAATATATGACTGAAGGATGGTGAAAAACAAAAAAAATCATAAATATTGGCCAATTACAATTACAATTCTTCGGGCTCTTCATCTGCCGTTGATGTTGGCCAATTACATACTCGTATTTCACTGTAAAATGCATTTTTTCTTCACTGGGTATGTACGGATTATTACGGATGCAGTTGTTTTACATTTTCAATTTTTTTTATGTTAATGGCACGATACCATCTGAATATAAAAGTTGAGTAGAAAGGGTTGGCCGTACATTTTTAGTTTTAAATTTAAATGTAAAATCTGTGACGTCATCAATGAATTCTTTGGCTATAACAAAATGAAATTGGCATAGAAACTTTAAAAATATAATGACAATATTTTGTTATTTGAAAAGTGACTTTTTTCACCCTGGGGACATTCTTACCAAATGAACACAAAGATAATGTGCTTCGTTTGTAAATTTTTGGGCATCATTCTTGAAAATTTATGATCTGTTTGGCCTCAGGAAGAACAATAGTAAATTTATTTGTGGTACTAGATGTTACAATGAATTCTGCATATTGTTTTACAGTGTAAACTAGATCAGGCTTTTTGATTTTGCGTTTTATAACACTAAAGTCTCTGTCACAATCTAAAAAAAAGTGACCTCTTATAGGAAAATGTAATTCAATTTTATCAAAGCGTTTTGTTCCACATAGGCAAGCAATATTCTTAGGAATGTATTATTCCTATTTTGTCCTGAGCACGAGTCGGCAAAAATGTGTAATTCATTGACGTCACAAGACTAGTTAACTATAGATTTAGAGATGAATATTGCTGTTTTTTACCTGCGCATGTCTTAATGTCGATGGATTTGTGGCATTCTAAAATGAAAGTAGATGAGATGTGGTCTTACTAAAAAAAACGCGATTTTAGCTGCGCTCGTAACTTTATGAATATTGCTTGGACATATGGGATTTTTCGCAAACGCATTGATTCACACTAAAATAACAAAATGGCGTTAAAATCGTATATTATGAAAATTGGCGCTTGTGGTATTTCTAAAACAACTGATTCAAATGATATTGGACACTTTTTTGCGAAAATGCTCACTACCACAATTGACAGTTACAAAATTGAGAATATTTTTAACATAGTAAAGCTCTACAAGTTCTAACACGACTGACACGTTACAATGAATCACCAAGATAGCGGAATGGCGTTAATATTGCCAAAATATTACTACTAAAACTAGATATATTTGGTAGTAATTTGTAATTTTTTCATATATCAAGGAGTAACGGTTACAAAGTAGGAATTCCACGAAGGTACAAAATCGTAGGACACGACTAAAAAGGCTAAATAACGTTTTAAATATATAATGATAACCGTAAATTGCCAATAAAATAATACTTAGGCAAATATATAAATAAATAAAAAATAATTTGCTGTATTCTTATAATTCTTGTCAATTTAGTAAGGTCAGCATAGGACATGCTCAAAATGGTGGTTACCAAAATTTTATTTCGTCAATATATTATGAAAAAATTACAATTTAGGATATTGGTGTTTTCATTACTTACAGTTGATAACCTATATTATCATATTAAATACAAAACATTCTATTTGGTGCTATATATTTTTTCAAATTGAGTAACCAACTCGTCGGACAAGTCATAAATGTGTGGGACATTTTTTTAAAATATGCTCTTATAGCAGCCTCTGGAATTTGTGTCTTTAAATAAGCAACACGAAATAGTTCGCTAAAATCCGTCATTGTGACCGGACGGTTGTGAAGCTGCAAAAATTTACTGACTTCTTCGCTGCAAAAAATTTTAAATTTTCCCATGAATGTTTTATCTAAGGGTTCTATCTTATGCGACGAATGTGGTGGCAGAGATATGAGTGCAACACAGTCAAGATTTTCAAGATTCTAGATTTCTTGTATGGGTTTTATGACCATCAAGTATCAAAATTATCGGATCACCTTTTGTAGGACTTGTTTTTTTGATAAAATGGTCATACCATGCACTAAATAGGTCCATTTGAATCCACCCAAAGGAGTGATATCCTGCTATCATTGGACGTTTTCCGCGGAAAAATTAACATCGGTGGCACAAACGTGCCAGCAGCACTCATGCATATAACAGCAGTAACTGTTTTTCTGCGTTCAGCCAAAGTTAAGAATCCGATTAGTTTTTCCCTTTGGTAGCTAAAATACATGGATGACGACTTTGTACTATTGATTTGATTATTTATAAATAATCATATAATATTTAAAAGTATGTTTTTGATTTATTATTTTGATTCATTTTCTTTAGATTATTGTTTGAATGATAATTCTCTGAACATGGCACAATGCGAAGATTGACTTTACAAATATTACACATATAATCAGATCTCTTCTCTTCTTTTTTGGTACTACAGTACCTACACCCCTTGTAAGAAGATTTCACCAACCAATATTCTCCTTTTCTGCCTAAACTAGTTCAGGCAGTTCATCACCAGAATTGTTGTCTTCTGATGACTCCAATGACAACTCTAATTCACATTCTTTCCCTTCTTCAGACAAAAAAGTGTGAAAACAACAAAAAATATCGTTTATCATAGTACTTAAAAGTTAATGGTTGTTACATGTGGTATACCAAATGTCATCTAGAACATAACAGTTGGAAAGAATTTACTAGAGTTCACCTACACAACTGATGTCGCATCATGGTGGATCGTGTTTCGAAATATTTCATCCATACCCTAAAAATTGTTATTTTAAAATAAAAATTATTGAATTAATCTTGTGTTTTTGTGAATGGAAAGTGTTTATTTCCTATTTCATAACTATCTGCATCAATATTTACACCATTTAATTATTTATTTTTGATACTAAGTGTCAAACACCCCATTGGACTGTCCTTTCCTCAATCTGATACTACATCTTTTGAACTGATGATGTCAACAAGTCTACTACCTACTCAGTATTGATCTTTTACACATTTTGCTTATCATGGTTTTTACCCTGACAATATTTTACATGTTATCATTTTGTAAACATATTGTTTGTTTATGTTTAAATTATGGAGTTTTACGGCAAAGAAGGTCAATATTTTATAAGAGTGCAATGATGGCTTAGTGAGCAGATCCTTATACTTATATCTTATTAGAAAAATAGATGTTTGATCTTGGATTCTACACATCCATACCTGGAAAGTAATATTGCTTAATAATGTGAACAAAAATATTAAAGAAATATTGTTGATATATCCTCAACAAGAAATCTGGCCGCCATGGCGAGTGTATACTGCTATCTGAAAATCTATTTCTCATACAATAGATGGGAAATACAGTGATGGATGGAAATTCTGAATTATGCTGGTATTATGTAAATTTTTTGGGTGATTGGATTTTTACTCAGATTTTTGAATACTCCTGGTATGGTAGTTATAATATAATGTAATTATAATAGAGTGCAATATATTTTCTACTAGCGACGCGCCCCAGCTTCACACGGATAGCAGAGCATATATGTCTATTTTTTTTTCTGTCGTAGTGTAGTATCAGCTTGTTTCGTTGAGCATGTGGATGATTTAAAAGTAACATATGCGTTCATCCTACTTGGAGTATTTTTCATGTATTTTATTTCCAATTCTGCAAATATTTAAAAAAGTAAACAAGATATTTATAAAAATAAAGTAAGATATTTCTTTGTATATAATACTGAGAACTTCAGCCTAATTACATCACGCATGCCACATCGGTCTGGGACAGCTTGAATTCATTTTGTCACGCTATAGTTTTAGTTCTGTGATAACTCCTGAAATATATTAATTTAAATTGTATGGTGTAAAGGGCAATTATAATACATCCTCTGAGAATGGCAGAGGATTTTATTCTTTTTATTTAAATTTCAAACAATTTACTAGGTATGCTAACAAAGGAATAAAGAAGCCGTGTCAAGATTCCAGACTGCTTTTAGATCAGATCAGATTAGATCAGATATTGCTTTTTTTATAGCAGCAATTACTTATACATTTCATTGTCTTAGAACATAATTACTTGTAATCAGTTATGTAGAGTATTTTTTATACCAACGGACTTAAAGTGTACAAACACACTATTCCGTTTTATTGTATCATTATATTATTATTACCTTATTCAAACAAACCACAATCTTTGATAAAATTTATATCTCTTATCTGTGTCATGTCATGTCTTTATAGTTTATATGCTAAACATTGATGTAATTACTGAATTGAGGCAGATATAATGAAAATCACATCACAAACTACTTTGGTAGGAATGAAAACTTAGGCATATAATAAATAAGGCTTATTTTTTTTTAATTGAATTATGACTTCTGAATTTGGCTGCCTTTGATTATGACTGAAATGGATATAGCTGCCTTTGTTTGTAACAATAAACCTGTTAAGCCTTGAAGTTAGTCATGTAATCTTACACTACTAAACGAGCAATTCTTTGAGCATCAATTTTAACAATAAATAACAATAAAACAAAATTATATATTCATGTTTATTTATTGACTTTTATAGCTAAGTATCTAGATATTTCTTATACATTTATTAAAGATAAAACAAGATTAAAACTTACGTAGGTAATCTAATAATTGTTTTAAGTAATTAGTCTTTGAATCAGTCTTTTGTGGACGAAATAACATCTTATTCTAAACGGTAATGTAACAATAAAATTATGAGGTCAACAATAATTGCAAAAATTAAAGAAAAAAATGATTAACGCGGGTTGTGAAAATCGAAGAAACAGTTCTTATCCTTTGTTAGACAAAGATAAATATCGCACTTTGTGCATCTGCAGCGAGTTCTACTGAAACAACCAATGGCACGGCAGCACCGAGGCTGCTTCAGAGTGGCAATGATCGGTCGATGATTGTAACCGTCCTTTTGTTTATCAATTGTGGGTTAATGGTTTCGGGACATACTTTGAAGTCAAAGGCATTTCTGCAAATTCCGCTTCTTCCCTTCGCTTTGCCCGAGGTGGTCGCTAACAGACCCATTGTATCTTTCGCTCTTTCGTTATTAACTCTGCACGCAACCCTGTACTCAAGCCATGAATTAACGATGGCGAGATCAAAAAATTCAGAATTACCTTCAGGGTCCATTTTTTGGTTTTTATCTAGGTCCTATACATCTCCAACATTTAGTCACACAGGTCAACCCCTCCCATGGACGTATTATAGTTTCAAACAACAGTTGCACAGTCCACCTGGATATATTTTTTGCGTTTTTTTGTCCCATCTTTAAACTTTAGTGCGTGGCTCAACTCCATAATCTGTGGATATCATTAGGACTCCTTTGTTATCTTTCCATTTAACCTCACACATTCTGTTGTTCTCTCTAACTAATTCTTCACACTCTCCTCTTTTCATAGTGCGATCGGTTTTAAACTCATATCTGGTGTGACTTTTTGTGTTGAACCTGTTCATCTGCAAAGGTCCTGTAACGTTTCGCTTTAATAATTCCGTCATGAGTCTGATTGTGCTAAAATAGCGATCGAAATATACGAAACTACCATCAGGTGAAGTTTGCATGAGACGTAGAATGGTCGATGAGCCTGATCTAAATTGAGTGTCAAGTAAGTCGGTTGTGTATCCTTGGTTTATCCAAAGTCAAGAACTTCACCCTTATACGACGTCAGAACATAGTTTTTTAATCTGCAGGGGTGTGGCTTGTTTAACCCAACTCTCAGCCCTTGAGCACAGCAACCAGAAAACGGTATCATTTGCTCATCAATAGAGTAATTTCCTGCTATCCTGGGCAGTTGCAGGCACCTGTTTCGTACAGCATCTAGGACAGGTAGTACCCGCCACAACTTGTTTTTGACCCGCTCTCCACTTTGGTTTGCTGAAGATACATCAACTACGTGGATATTGCTTCATAATAAAAAAAAATGTTCCCTAGTCCATACACTTGCAATAGGATCATACTTAAATCTTTGGTTCCAAAATAGGTTGATTCTTGGGAATTTTATGCATCCCATGAGCCCATGAATAGCAAAGAATTTTTTTATCTCGCCTGGAGTACAACAAGGTTTCATTTCGTGTCCGTTGTTTGCCATATAGTATTGATTAGTGGCCATTGAAAACTTAGTGCCAGGATTTTCTACTGCATTCCATTCAATTTCATCTTGTGGGACAGTTTTACCTGGGAATCACTGCTTTTTCCATTTCAGATTACATAATGGTACATTATCTTCACCTGAATATTCAGAATGGCCTTCAGAATCCACATCCTTATCGTCGTCAGATGGGGCCTCGCCACCCAAATTTGGGTGTAAATATTCATCTTCGTCATTGGAAGCCTCATTACTGGAGCCCTCTAACATTTTCTCAATATCAGCGTCGGACAACGACAAAGCCATGATCTAAAAACTCTGAAAATTAAAGAAAAAGATAGCTGAGAACATATAATTAAATTGAAGTAAGGCCCCAGCCCCCACAATTGTGTCAAAAAAGTTCGTTGCGACCATCCGCGTACCAAAAACGCAGTAAATCAGTTGAAAATATGTTAATTTTTGATTTTCCTAAGCTTTTTGTCACATATAGGTAAATAGACTGTATAAAACATAACTTGATAACATTTGATATCTTGATAATGAAGTATTGTACAAAAAATATTTCATACTAAATTCATCCACATGTAGGTATATAGCAATATTAAAACAGTTGTATTCATTTCCGAAAGAAAATAAATAAAGTACCTACATACATATTAACATTTGGAAACTGAATGTTGTTTTATTATTTCTTAAAGGACATTAAAAAAAAATTTAGTAGGTACTCAAAAATAACTTTATTTTTCGAAACACATTTCTCTTCTCAATTTTTCATTTTTAATTTGTTGTCCTTCAATTTGGATCTGTAGCAAGTGCATTTTCATTTCATGCTTTTGTTTCTCCCATTCGTGATGTTGGGTCATCTGTTTAGTTATCAGAGCATGTTTCTTGGACATAATTTTTTTTAAGTGCTCGAAACACATTTCTCTTTTTAATTTGTTGTCCTTCAATTTGGATCTGTAGCAAGTGCATTTTCATTTCATGCTTTTGTTTCTCCCATTCGCGATGTTGGGTCATCTGTTTAGTTTTCAGAGCATGTTTCTTGGACATAATTTTTTTTAAGTGCTCGAAACACATTTCTCTTTTTAATTTGTTGTCCTTCAATTTGGATCTGTAGCAAGTGCATTTTCATTTCATGCTTTTGTTTCTCCCATTCGTGATGTTGGGTCATCGTTTAGTTTTCAGAGCATGCTCCTCGGACATAATTTTTTTTAAGTGCTTGAAACACATTTCTCTTTTTAATTTTTCATTTTTAATTTGTTGTCCTTCAATTTGGATCTGTAGCAAGTGCATTTTAATTGCATGCTTTTGTTTCTCCCATTCGTGACGTTGGGTCATCTGTTGAGTTTTCAGAGAATGTTCCTCGGACATAATTTTTTTAAGTGCTTATTACGGTCAACTGCCAACTCTAGGCCAACAAATCGAATGTAGGTGTGTAAAAGTTTAAGTAAATGTCTACAGTAAGGTCTTTCGTTAGTATTACAATAATAAGTCATAAGATCAGTCCAAATTTAATTATTTTTAATCATTCTTACTACTGATTTTGGTGCTTTTCTTTTGAGTGCTCTCATGGGCTGTAATCAAAAAAAGAATTTATTCATATAACTTTATTATCACCTTGATTATAATGACATTTTACTTATGCAATATGTCTACATGTTCTAAAATATAATGTAATGATTAATGTCAACGAAATGTCATAATTATTGCCTTGACTATACCTTTCACCCTTGACGATTGATTTTCCTTGACCACACGGATAATAGTCTATCTTTGACTTTCCAGAAAGTGAAAATGCTTGTGCAAATACGTCCTATATTAATGTATATAACAAGTTTTGATTAATATATTGCAACAGGCACTTGCATAATGTAAAACATATGAAAAAGTAACTTCAGAGACAATGGTATCTTGCATTATCTACTACAAAACAATATATTTTATCACAGAAAACCTTGTTCTTTCTACATAAAAATAATAAAATGATAAAACAAGCTTTCTAGTAAACCTATTCATATAAATCAGAAATCACTCCGTGTTAGATAAATTTGATGTTTTATAATTTTTAAATATTTAGTATTAAAAATTTCACCACTGCATCTCGAGGAATAATTTGGGGGAGTTTGTATCTGGATTTCGGCGTTTCAAGAGAAATATCTTCAGTCTAAAAAATGTAAACAAAAATATTGTCAATAAATATTGTAATTGCGAGCAGCATATATAAAATAATATAATAGCAATAATAAAATATTTAATACACACTTAATACAAAATCTGTCCATCATATTTTGTGGCATGTTAGTAACAGCGGTCAGCGCTGATGTTGATGGCTCATTTTGTATAGTCTGTATATGATTAGTCTGTAGGTATTATAGAAAAACAATTGTTATTGTGTTGTTTTAAGAAAGAAGAAATTTCAATTCAATGAAAATATTTAAATGTACAAACCTGTGTACCACGTGGTGTTATTTCTGACTGTTGAAGTTAGTAGTATTACTTCTTCCTGAAAAAAAAAAGATACATAAGACCCACATCATCGTCGAAGCCACTACAGTTGTCGTCATCGGATTTCGTATATATCTGAGTCTGTCGAAGGCCTAACTCTTTGTCTGTAGAGAAACTTAACTTTCAATAACTACGGTTTTTTTTTCGTTTCCTGTACGTCGCATTCCTACGAAGCCTAGGCGTTTGTTGTTTGGTTGTTGGCGTAGTTTCCAAACTTGAATCGACTACGAGAGTTTCCCGCGTTTTTAACGTAAATTTCTTCGTTCTAGGCATAATGAAAAGTTGAATAAAACTTATAAACCGATGTTACGTCAATGAGACACTATGAGCTTACCTATGTAAACACAGAGGTGATGAGCAAGAGATGTGCAAAGTGCTTGTACATAAACACCATAGTCCTACGTGAACACGTGTGCACTCGGCGCACCCGCGGCCACGATTGACGGACGGCAACAAGATGACGGGATGGGAAGGTAAGGTAGCGGGAAGGGTAGCGCATCGCATATTGAAAACAAAATTGTAATAAAAGTAATTACGTCTGTGAGACGTATAGCACGTCAGTTAAAGGTTAACACTATAGAAAACGTAGATACACCTACACTTTACACATGTTTATTTCACATTATTACATAAAAAAATACGTTTATAAAAATATGCACGTAAAAGATCTTGATTTTTGTTCATGACAATGCATGAAAAAAAAACCAAATGCATAAGATTCTCGCTGCCGAACGTCAAACAAGCACCTACCAATATTGTTATTAAAAGCGAGAAATTGGACCTTGTGGACTCTACTGTATTCTTAGGAATCACATTGGACGCGAAATTGCAATGGGATCCTCATATCACTAACTTGGCGAGAGGGCTCGGTTCTGCAGCTTACGCTGTAAAAAGGATTCGTTTCCTTTTGGACATAGAGACCGCGAGATTGGTGTATTTCAGTGGGTTCCATAGTTTAATGACTTATGGCATTCTGCTTTGGGGATACGCTGCCGATGTTAATACAATCTTCGTGTTGCAGAAGCGAGCTGTTCGAGCAATTTATAAACTGGGCCCTAAAGTATCACTTAGAGAAAAGTTTAAGGAAATTAATATAATGACATTGCCGTCTCAATATATATTTGAAAACATAATGTACGTAAAAAAAATATTGTATTATTTAAAAAAAATTGTGATCGGCATAATGTTAATACAAGAAACAAAGATAAACTTGCTAATCATGTCAGCCGCCTCAATAAAATCACAAAATCTTTTAAAGGGCAATGTATACGCTTTTACAATAAAATCCCAGCTAACATTCAAGATCTACCCCTTAACAAGTTTAAAACTACAATAAAACGAAAGCTTTATGTAAAAGCTTATTATAAAGTATCAGACTACATAGATGATAAAAATCCATGGGTGTAAGCCGCTCGCCTATCAGTTTGTTTCAATAATATTATTCTTTAAGCAGTTATTGTTAAAAATTTTTATTTTTTTATTTTATTATGTTGTTAAAAAAAGAGCGCCCCTCAGTTTCTTGCGTATTCTTCTGAGAGGAACCAGCATTTTGAATGCGCCTTTGTGCTGACGTTCTTCCACAAAGTAATAAAATTCATTCTTGTGACGTATTTCAAGATTATGTTACATAACTACGAAATAAAGATATTTTGATTTGATTTGATTCATCATAAACCGTCTTGGCGTCGGGTATATATAGTCCTAGAGCTGTCTTCATATCGAGGGTTCGTTTAATAGTGCCCCCAACGCCACCAGCTGCCGTGCGCTGCTAACTTTATCAAAATATTTAAAATACGATACTTTAAAATACGATTTTCGAAGGTTGCTCTCGATTTCTCTGGGATGCCATCATCAGATCCTGGTTTCTTTATCATGGTACCACTCTGGAGATATCTCCCTTCCACAAAAAAAAAAATATCCAATTCGGTTCATAAACAACGAAGTTATCCCTGAACACACATAAAAAAAAAACATATATACGGTCGAATTGAGTAACCTCCCTTCTTTTTTGAAGTCGCTTAAAAATGAATTAATATAAAAAAAATTAAACAATTACGAAAGAGAAAAACCATAAAATAACATATTCTGCATAGCCTTGCAAAGACAGTGATAGGTGAAGTTTTATGATTGTAATCATAATTGGGTTGAAATTTTAATCCAAATCAGGAACATAAAGAGTTTTTTTACTATTTTCCATATTCGGGCCTTCTTGGAACTGCCTTTGCGCCTCTTGCTGTTTGTATTGTTTGTTGATTTTCATTATTATGTGAAAATACTTGCATATCATGAGTAGATTCGTGAGAAGGGTGATTTCGGTTTACAATTAGTGACTTCCTGTATGATATCTAGTCTGTTAGATTATTTGTGACTGGTAAAATGGGGGTTGGGGTTAATTTACAAGAAGGGGGTGTGGACTGTATATTCGACAATAAATTGTTTGAGAAACTGGATTCTCCGACAATGTGCGCTACTGAATGAAATTGTATGAACTCACCGCTTTTGCAGATTCCTCCTTAGGCTTCATACGTTGGTTCGTCAACTTACCTTCGAAATACCGTTACCCTTTCACGCACCTAGACCAGCGATATTTGCCGAAGTATGGAATCCGCCTTTGTTGAGTCACACACTCACCAGCAGCACAATCTCAAATCTCCGGTTTTAAATACGACACAAACAATAATTTTGAGTTACTTGCGACAAATTTATCTCTCTGTTCTACGACAAACGACAATATTATACAATTCTTCGAAAGTACGAACGACAGAATACGAACGAGAGAATACGAACGACAAGACAATACTAATACGACGTACACGAAAACACGAAATTTTGTTTAGTTCTCTCTACTACCTTCGAATAAATTAATAAAATTTTAATGTTTTTATTTTGCCGCGAAATATTTGAATTTAAAACTAAACATAGTCCATCTAAACCTTATTCACTGACAAGCGAGTGGTACTGATTGTTTTGTACATAAATGGGCGTCGATGTACTATTTATTATCAATAATGGCTTCTTGATTGTTTGCAAGAGGACCTTGGTAACTACCTATTTCCATTTTTGTATTAGCACAGATTTGTGTCGTATTGTTGTCATATTGAAAAGTTAAAATTTCTAATAATGATTCGTTTGTGAGTGATTCAGATTCCTCACGTTCATTATTATTTGATTTGATCATTCGTACCACATCATCATCATCATCAGCCCATTTTACCCCACTGCAGAGGCTTAGGCCTCCCCCAGGGTGAGGAGGGGGGTTTGGAGCTTAAATCTACCACGCTACTCCACTGCGGGTTGAGGGATTGTAACGACCGCCATCTATTGACAGCGTCCGGGACCGACTGCTTAACGTGCTCTCCGAGGCACGGAGTCAGTGATAGTTAATGTACTTAAGTCAAAAAAACTCATTGGTACACGCCCGGATTCGAACCATGGCCCTATGGCCTTATAAATTTGACACAGGTTTGTTGCGCTCTGGGCTATCACGACACTCGTACCACACATTTGTTGAATTCGCAATTCAATCTTATTTTCTTGTGGCATATTAAAGAGCGATTCTAAAGTACTTAATATATTGTCGCCATAATATATCAGAATCCAAATCTGACAAATCGGATAAATTATGTAAATTTTCAACTATGGTTGCAAATTTTTTTTAATATCGAGTTTCATTTTAATATAAAGAGAAGTTTATTTTATCTTTTATATATTCTTTTTTAGGTGGCATATTGAAATTATTGTGTTTCTAAAACAAAAAAATATATATATATGTATATGTTCCAAACAGCATGTTTTTTATAGTTATTGTCGGTGCAGAAACAAACAATGGGAAATATCTTCCCACTATTAAATTGACAATTTATAGAAAACTACAAAACATTTTGTAAATAACATACAATCAGAACAATTTGTAATTTAGTCAATTCTACTCCCCTAGTTCGAAAATCTGCATAACAGATTTTTTTTCTGTAATTTTTTAAATAATTGAATTTATAATAATTTAAATTTTTTAAGCGAAAAAATGGCACCCAATGATTGACATACTGTCATTGTGAGAAGTGGCATTTCTGAATAAAGTGTTGCCAATATTCTTATTACATAGTTAATGTATGGTTGTGTGCAAGTAGTTATGGTTCCATTGCCGACCGCTTAGTCTAGCGGGTAGCGACTCTGCCTATGAAGCTGGGGATCCCGGGTTCGAATCCCAGGTCGGGTCAGTATTTATATGATGAATACTGGGACCGGGTCTTGATTGTTATATGTATGTAGTATCTTCGCTTGGTACCCAAAACCCAAGCTAATGCTTAGTTTGGGGTCTAGATGCTGTTGTTGATGTATATGTTATAAAAAAAAAAAATTTGCTTAGCAGGTTCACAGTCCAAGCCAAATGTAAAATATGATAAATAATTAATTATTTTTTCGTACATTTAGATGTGGGAAATATAATTCCTTTGATTAAGAGTTGACTCCGTACCTCGTATTTGCTTCACCCGTAAAATTATAATCAGTTCCCACGCAAACGTTGAACATCCACCTCTCTTAACCATTTGTTCTGAACTGCACGAATGATTGCGGTGACGGGGAACGGGGTCGTGCCGAGTGTGCATGTTTGTAAATGTGCTAATTTCGTGGCAAATGGGGTGATTGGTATGGACACCTGACTAGTATTGCCCGCGTCTACCCTAATTACACTTTTTATACCACCGCTCATAAACATGGTTTAATAGTATTAAAATATCATCTTGGAATTTTTTCAAAAATAATAATTTGCATCTATTTGTTGTTATACCGATAATATTGTGGGATGATGCAGGTTGCTTGAGTTGATTTGCTTGGGGTCACCGTATATCTGACATGCGGGAAGGAGTCTTCCGTGTGTTGCCCCGATGCCTGATTATTTAGATCTCCCACATAAACGAATCTAAATAATCGGAGTTTAGGTTCGCGCGTAAAATGAATAAGTAATAGAGTGAGTTTTCACTAATTTATTATTTGATAAATTATAGCGTACAGACTTAACTTAGTATTTATCACTTATATATATTTTACAAAGAATGGAAAGAGCGAGTTGAGTGATTACGTCGGCAGACAGTATCGATTGCGTAACAACTATCATCTCCCGTGTCGTCGTCGGTCGAGATGAGATTCCAGGGGTTTCTGGTAACGGTAACTGGTAACGGTACCGTGGGAGAGTAAAAAATAAGTCGGCATCGCTTCTTTGAGGGATGCCGCGTTTACTACAAATAGAATATCGGTAACATTGTGCAAGTGTAACGGTTTGTTTGTAAAATGTCCGTCGACGTCAATAATCGTAAAATCTTTGATTTTGCAAAGGAAGAAAAATATTTTAAGCTAGCATGCAATTTACACCAGTAAACAAGGGATCTTACAAAGATAAAAATGTTTGTACAATTTGCGAAATACCGACAAAGGAATACCGACTATTAGCTAAATTAATATTACATGACTTAGGTACTACTTAGGTATATACATTGTTCTTAAATAATATGTTATAATGTAAGATAGTGTACTGCTATCGCCACAATATTTTTTTTTTATAATTAAAAAAGAAAAATACGCCGTTTTTGCCAGTGGTCAGCCAGTTTAACCCAATCTACAGCCACCAATGAACTAGTAGTCAGCCACTTATATCTGAGATCAGCCAGCATTTTACCGGTACTCAGCCATGAGTCTTAAAATGAACGAATTGAATTTATAACAGTAATAGTCAAGGAACAAATCAGAATTTATTGATCTTATTATTCACTAGTATAGAACAAAAGATTATAACATGGAAAAGTTTTGGTTGTTAAAACAAATACTAAATCTATTAAAAGGCAACTATAGCATACGCATGAAAAAAACTGTGTTGGACACATTCTTTCTTATTTCTAGGAAATCCACAAAAAGCCATCTTCTTTATATAGTCACATATTTTTTTTTCTCCTTCAGACCCAAGTATAGGGTCTGCTCCCATTTGTCAAGGTCTCTCCACTACTCTGCAATGAAGTCTGTCTTGAATAGTTCCTCTTGGTATTCCATAAAATCTTAGCCTCTTGAATCCCCTTCGTTCCATCTCACAGAGCTGTACGCAACGCTTCGTCATTGTAATTATGAAACGTTCTCTTTTTTATGTTTTTTGATATTTTTTTATTTTTAGGTTTTTTCTAATTTTTGTCCATCTGAAATAAAAGTATAGCCTAATTTATGTAACATGCTCCACCATCAAATAAAATCATAGTAAAAAACGTGGTAAAGTACAATAGACGAACGTAACAAAACTAATAAGTCAAGAGCATAATATGAAATCAATTTTTATTTATAAATATAACAACAAGATTATTTCAAATACCTACCTTGTTATTTTAATTCATATAATTTTTTAACGGCTGACTATTGGACCACTCTATGCCAGAAGTCAGCCATCAGTTTTTATACTGAATATTTTATTATTATATTATATATATATATATATATATATATATATATATATATATATATATATAGTTTTCTCACAAGTTAAAAAAAAAAGAAATAGAATAAGCCAAAACAATTTTACAAATTGTTCCCAAGTAATAAATGAGCACGTGCATCGATCGCGATTTTCAAACATTTATTGGAAGTTCCCTGTTAGAGCCCCAGCGGAAGTGACTGTCGGATGCGGCAAAGAATGAGACAAAAAACACACACACATGTTATTCAAATAGAAAGTAAAAACAATTTACTTATTTTTTCAAATAAATGCCGCGTGTGGCTGGTCACTGGCGAAGGCTGGCGCACTGGCGAAGTCACCCTCCCTCGTAAATCACGGTTAATCTATTTTTTCACCACCGACAACGCACGTGACATGCACTTTTGACACTCCGCCTGACTAGACAATATGACCGATAAATTTTTTTTAATGCTAATGGGTAATGGTGTTGCCATATTAAAACTGCGTTTTTGCACTTTAGCTCTTTAAATATTAGAATTGGGGTAAAAATTCGTCACGTAAATTAATCGTGACACGAAAGTAAAACCCATTTTTTATTTTTAACTATTAATAAAGCAAGTTACTATTTAGTATTTTTGCACAAAGCTACTTAGAAATTAGAGAATTTAAAAGTAAGGTCTTCAATCTATGGTATTTTGTTTCAGCAATGTAGAATGCACAATGGGATGTTTTTTTGTCTGATACAAAATCTATTTAAATATGTTTTGTAATTTTTGTTTGCCCCTGCCTACTGTACCTTATATAACATTCAAGTCATATTTATATAATACTGTAATTTACCTACTATTTGCTTAATTAGGCGTCGAACAAGAAAACATTGCATAGTACATTATGCATATTGCTCAAACAAAATTCAATTGGTAAAATATTGATTTTTTTTTGTATTTTCAGTTAATTTTATTTCACACTTTTTATAAACTAAACCTGACCCTTTCAAAGCTAAGCAAGCTAAAATATACAACGACTAATCAAGTATGATGCTTTGTAATTAATGGACGGGTACAGCCCAACAATTATATTAACATACTGTTCTTAGGTTAAACATATTTTTTTATAGTTTATGTCAAAATGGTACGATAACAGTAATGTAATATACACACAAGGAGTTTTACAAGATGGCGCATGTGAGGGTGACCTATTTTCTGGCGTCATCTTGTAAAACTCCGCCAATAATTTGTTTTTCATTCGTTTCGTATTTGGGCTGATAATTTTTAATTAATGCCCTTTCAACAAATAAAATAATAATAATAATA
Source organism: Luffia ferchaultella (assembly GCA_949709985.1). Classification (NCBI taxonomy): domain Eukaryota; kingdom Metazoa; phylum Arthropoda; class Insecta; order Lepidoptera; family Psychidae; genus Luffia; species Luffia ferchaultella. Next base: position 16,678,671 of record OX453261.1, read on the forward strand.
ATATACACACATTATATAATATATGTTTACAGTGGGCTTTTATTTGATACCCATAATATTGTTATAGATATATATATTTTGATGAAACCTCATATGTTAAAATTAAGGAAGTAGTTTAGGCTACAGAGCATGCTAAATATATGTATATGCATACTTATTATAATAATTTGAAGATATACAAACATTCACTTGAAAAATATAGAAAATTTATGAAAAATATAGAAAATTTATAATTAGGTACCAATCTGTATCCATCTGGAGCTTGCAAGGCTGGAAACTTTTTGAAATATGAATAAATGTCTGTACTATCAAGAATAGCTCTTCTAAAAATGTATGTGGCATCCCAGTGTTCTAAGACGGCCCTCCATGGATGAATGCATGTCTCTAGAAAGTTTATAGCATGAAGGATGTGGTCCTCGCAATCTAATAAAACTTTATTTTAGGTGCCAGTAATGACATACCTTGATAATCACAGCAAATTAATATTCCAATGGTAATTAATGAGGGACGACTTTACTGCAAAATACAAAAATAAAAACATACTTACATAACTTGGGACTAGCTATATCTTTCCGCTTTTCGGAAATAGTATTGGTTGGTGTTCCAGACCGACTTGAAGAGGGTCTTGCAGAAGGTGGCAATATTCCACTGATCCGAATTTTTTCTTAAATTTATGTATGCTTTATATAAAGGTCTAGATAGATTTCTTTGATTTTGATAAGGCGTTTTTGGGCGAAACGTCAAAAAATAAGGTGTTGGTGACGTTCCTTTAAATTTAGCTAATTTCGTTAGCTAAATATTGAAACTCTGCTGAAGTTATAAGTTTTTAGGATTATCTTCCAATATGTCACCAATTATGAGGTCACAGACTTTTTTTCGGGTTTCCTCGTCTATAGACCCTTCATTAAATTTTAACAAAAAAGATTTGCCTATCTGTGTCTTTGTTAAAATCTGATAACACTATGAAAAAAAAACACAAAAGTTAGACTTTTTATTGAAAACATTGTAAGCTTAAGTTATAATTAGACAAGAAGATGAAATTTTCCTTCTTTAGTGCAGTACGAAATACTCTCTCATTTATACCTAATGTATTTATGAAAAATTTCATGCAAACTTGAATCTTCTGTCCATCTAAACCAAGATAAAAATTGTTATTTACACCTCTTACGCTACCCTCTCTTACATATCGATATTTAGGGTTCTTTTTTTTAATCGTATTACAAATATGTTGTCTTTGCATAGTGATATTTCCTAAACTCCAATAAAAGTCAAAACAAGCTTGTCTTTGTTCATCTGTGAAATTCATAAAACATTTAAGTCGACATTTTTCAGAACAAGGTTCTTTCATGTATGTATGTATGTAAAAAATATATTTATTCATAAAAGGTACATTTTCACTTAAAACATGCCCCGCAAAACTGCTTACGCAGTTTGACTGCAGGTAACTCGCTTTTTGTATACATAGCTTAAAAATTATTAAATTAGGTTATATTAATACAATTAATTTACATAAATAGTTACAACATATTTAACAAATGTTTTTTTAGTAAACTTTTAAATTTAGGAACTGTAGGCTCACGTCGTATGTCCTCGGGTAAACTATTGAGTAAGTATGGAACTCGTTTTTTTAACGTTCTATCTCCATAGTAATTTTGAACCATGGGTATTTCAAATTTACCTTTGGACATTGACCTTGTGCCAGTTTTATGTTGCACCATATTAGTGAAACGATCGTGTTTACTATGATTGTTCACAAGTAGAAGATATTTATGTTTCAAGCTAACCGGTAAAATTTTACATATTTTATATAGTTTAGAGTAATCTCCTTTACATTGATTCTTTGTCTTTTTATTTACGAGTAATTTTAAAAATCTTGTTTGCAATGATTCTATTTTATCTATATATGTTTTAAATGTTAATCCATAGCAATCCAGAGCGTAACTTATTATAGAATCCACTAGTGCAAAATATAAACATTTTAGTATTGGCAGTGGGACTTTAATACTTAAATGATAAAACTTTTCCAGCAATATTCTCAATTTTCCACATACGTATTCAATGTGGGAATCCCAGGAAAAAGAGGTATCTATTTTTACTCCTAGGTAATTTACACAATTAACTCTTTCGATAGGATTACACGTGCAGTTAATTTTCTTATTATGGAAGCAATCAAAGCCGTGCGCAATCAGAGAAGGCGGATTATCAGTGGAACGTAAATACGGGGAGTGAATAATTATCATCTTTGTTTTGTCCGCGTTTAATATGATGCCGTTATCATGTGAACATTTAACTACCGCATCCACATCCTCTTGGACCCGGCGACACATTTCCGCGAGATCGGTACCAGCGCTCAATGTACAAAGGTCATCGGCAAACATATGGGCGGAGCAGTGACGTAATACTCCACAGAGGCTATTTACGTGCATCAGGTAGCATACGGGCCCACACCCGGAACCCTGGGGGACGCCGCTGTTTACCTGTTTCTCCTCGCTGAACGTGCCGCCGACCTTCACACGGTAAGAGCGCGCCCTGAGATAGTCGCCGAACCAAGGGTTCAGCGGCTGCCCCAGGCCGCACTCCTCCATTCCATTTAAGAGGGTCTCAGTCTGTAGGGTATCAAAAGCCCTTCTAAAATCATAAAAAATAGCTACAATAATTTTTTTATTTTCCAAATGTGCAATAATTTCGTCTGTAAATTTTGATAATAAGGTGTTGGTGCTTTTATTTTTCTGGAAGCCATGTTGACATTCCGTTAGAATATTATTTTTTTGTAAAAAAGTTCCTATTTGATTGACAACACATTTTTCCATAATTTTATCAATACTTGATAGTATAGCTATCGGTCTATAATTCGAAAAGAACACGAATCATATGATGAGTATTAAAAAATAATTACTAACAGAGGTCTGTTCAGCCTTTTGCATGTCCGCTTTCCACGGTTCTAAAATGTTCCTGAACCTAAACCGCAAGCCTATGTTAGGGATTAATTGAGTGAGTTCATTCTCACTGAAACCTCTTAATGTTTAAAGTATCTATTGTTTCATCTACAAAATGAAATTAAAAATATCAGTAGTTTGACTTTGGATTGGAAAATTAAATCTGAGGTTACCTAAATTTTTCCCAAAACCGATGATGAAATGAATATAAACAAATAACACTTTCTCAACTGTTACAGTGTCACAAATATGCTCATCTCGGTTGTGAACACTAGAATACAAATAACAATACCCACTCAATGTAAGTAGGTACCTACTACCTACATTAAAATTTTAAAAAGTATATGAAATTTGATGACAGCAACAGTCAACACTCTCAATGGGCAAGATAAGTTTGTGGCACTTTAGACACAACCAACGACAAAATTAGTCGCAGAAAATATTTTAACTTTAAATGCACAAAATAGGTAAGTACCTAAATCTAATGAGTACAAAGTTTGTCCTATGTACCTATTATACTTAAATAAATAATTCATATAAACAACAACTAATTAATAGTTACCTATGTGGCTGATCCCATAGATTTTATTGAACCTAGATTAGATGAACGGGTGCTTCTTGAGTAGCCGACACGATAACGCTCCGACCTCGACACCGATATCGGTGAATAGGTACCTAATCAATATCATAGCATAGAGTCGGCACCGGTCCTGCAACGACATGTCGGCGAGTGTTACACTGAGTCTCATACCTCATTGATCTCATAAGCCTATATAAATTGGCTTATTTTATATAATATTTAGCGCTCCCTCCACAGATCGGTGTCGATGTCGCAGTCGTATCGGTTATTCAGAAGCGTCTAAAAAATACCATAGAAAAATACTCATGGCCGCCGGCCGATCGCCGACAATTTAATCTTATAACCCGAGCTTAAAACGAATAACGATTAATTAATCTACAATTTCATTTAGCTATGATGTTTTGTACTTATTAATTACAATAAAAACATTTTGCATACCTAGGTACTTACTTTTGAATATAGGAATTAACTCCGGAAAACCCCGCGAATTCAGTAAATCCTGGGTGTAATGATCCATAACTTCTAGTTCGCTCTGATTGAAGTCGAAGAAGTATCAGGGGGTCGAAAGCGGGCCAGACGCTGGTGAACGACAACGTGCACAGCTGCGCAAAACTCAGACGCAAACCGTCCGATAACCTATATTTTATGATATTCCCTCAAAAGATATTACAAACGCTTTCAGAAGATATTAATGTCTACGTTTGATAGTCTTGACACGACGTGGACGCACCGTACATCAGGCAAGTTGGACTTGCAAGCTTTGCAACGTTGTAATCTTGACAGTCTTTGCTTTGGTAAACCGTGCTTTGCTATTGGGTATTGGTTGGCCACGTGACAATCCGTGACATGGACATTGGACATGGCGGCGGTCGAGGCGAAGCGCAGAGAGAGGCGAAGGGAGACGAACAGAGGCGAACGCCGCCGAACGCTAGAACTAGTGTGGCCTCATTCTTAAATATAAAAATGCCGCAAAAGCCCGCAATAAGGTAGAGCGGGGCTATTCCGACGAAAAAATTAATAGCTTTACTTTGAATCATAATACAATTGTTTTTAGAATTGTATCAATATATTTCTTTTGTAAATGACTGAAAAATAGTGTATTAAACAAGCTGTTTAATTTGTAAATCTGCGAATCGGTGGGTTACCCCGCCGCGGGGCTATTACGACGCCAGCCAATATCTGCGTTATTTAAGGTTATAACATACCCTAGAAATTAATCGGTTTAGGGCGTGGATAGTCAGTTTGCGGGGAGCTTCGCGGGGTACATCTTCTGCCCCTCATTTTCAGTACTTAGTGCCTCATTTTCTTTATCGTCGTGTGATATTTCCGCCACATAAACAGGAATGTTTGGCTCTCTTATGGCCAGTACCTGCTCAGTACTTGGTGCCTCATTTTCTTTATCGTCGTGTGATATTTCCGCCACATAAACAGGAATGTTTGGCTCTCTTATGGCCAGTACCTGCTCAGTACTTGGTGCCTCATTTTCTTTATCGTCGTGTGATATTTCCGCCACATAAACAGGAATGTTTGGCTCTCTTATGGCCAGTACCTGCTCAGTACTTGGTGCCTCATTTTCTTTATCGTCGTGTGATATTTCCGCCACATAAACAGGAATGTTTGGCTCTCTTATGGCCAGTACCTGCTCAGTACTTGGTGCCTCATTTTCTTTATCGTCGTGTGATATTTCCGCCACATAAACAGGAATGTTTGGCTCTCTTTTGGCCAAACCTCTTTTTGTACGCGAATTGATAATCTCAGGGAGGAGACAATTTAAATAGAAATGTAATAATTTTGGTTCCATTTTTTCTACCCATAATTTGTCATCTCTATGGATGTACTCTATTTTTAAACGACAGGTTTCGCCACTCCACATGGCAAATAAATACGTATTTTTTTTGGCGATATGGAGCTGACCCTGTATCTGATAGTACCAGTGATGATTTGTATTTATTTTCCATTCACCGTTTTTAATAGTCAAGAAACGCACTTTTTTCTCCTCCACTGCTTTACCAAGACCCATTTTGTAAGCGGCGATTGAACATTTCACTTCCGTTAGAAGCTCACCAGACTCTACTATGCCATCTGGAGTAGCACCCAAAAAAGCATGTTCTTCGTCTATGAATAGACCGCATGGTCTTATTTTTATATTTTCTTGGGTTTCCAAGTGTTTTATTGCTATTCGTTCGTGTTCGATGCCATGTCGAATCAACGCTACCCCGGCTAAATTTTTTTCTGATAACAATCGTTTTACTAGTGGTCCACATTTCGATGAAGGTCTTCTTGTTATAACAGCACCAAAGTTTGATGCAGTTAACATTTTTCGTCCTAATTCTATCCATTTTGAATTTTCCCTTTGCAACACAGTTTCCTTCTCTATTAGTTCCCTTAGATGGCCATTCTCTTTTAAGTTGTTCAACAGTAGTTGTTTATTTTTATTAAAAGTTTCGATATCCATGTCTAGCTGTGTTGATGCATGTCCGTAATACCTTTCTTTTTGAAGTATTGGAAATTTAATTTTTTCTTTTTACGTCTGAGATTTTTTTACGATTATATATTTTATATCTTTTTGCCTCTAGTTTATATATTTTAGATGAGGGCATTCTGTTTAAAACTGCCTTTTGTAAGTTTGATAGTGGACTTTTTGTGTTGAACGATAACACTGCAGCAAAACACCTTGCTTGATAAGATCCACGGCTTGTAAAATTTACTCGTTTGCCTCCAATAAATTTCGCGATTGTGCAGTTTAAACTTTCCACTATATTGCTGTTACTATCATGAAGCAAACTTCTAGCGTGTGCAGCAACACTGGAGACAATCGCACTTAGACGAAGCCAGATTCCATTAGTAATTACCTGATCAACTATTATTTTACTACCCGGTTTTGGTTCACTGCAGTAAAAGTCTTTACAGTTGAAATGCCATTTGAAGATGTGATGCAAAATATTATTAATATCAGAATAGAGGCAATAAATTTTTTCCGTGTTTGTCATTGGCGTGTTTTTATAATATTCTATAGATTTTCTTCTATTACGACGCATTGACATTATTCTTTGGATAGTTAATTCTTTGATAAGATCCAATTGACAATCTAAAACCTTCTAATAAAATGTCAGCTTCCATACTCGTGGAAGAACCATCAAAGTTTTTATAGCATTTGTGTTCAATAGTCAACATTTTTCTTTTTCCATAATCGCAAATTGAACAGTATTTGTTCCGCACAGCTAAGAAAAGTACCTTTCCGAAACGTTTTCCAATAATTGCCGCTGTGCCGCTATATTTTTAAAAATAAAATAAAAGAAACAGAATTTGTAATGTAATCAGCATTTATTATTAAGTAAGTATCAAAAGCCAGTCTTTCGGTTTCACAATAGGAATATGCAGTATTTAAATTAAACATAATACTAAACAAACAATCAATACACGTTCTTAGAAAACAGTCAGTCTCGTAAGTATCATCATAGGACTTTAGTTTTTATATTACTGAGTTCTGTGCCTAAGTATAACCCTTCAGGTAACTAATGCAATAAAAATCTTACTACAACAACAGTCGTAAATTTTAGAAGTCACATGAACATTCAACTTAATTAGTAAACTTAAATGATTATAAAAAAGAAGACTTTTCTCGTAAATTAACTTGTAAAAAGGCAAATCTTTTACAAATTAACGATTATAACATCAACAAATAGAATGAGTAGCCAAATCAATAAATCTAAAACCTAAAAAACCCCACTGCGTTTATAAAAAAAACTTTCGCCGTCGGGTAAAAATATAGCACTATCAAACGTTTTTAGATCAAGTTACAATTCTAAAACTTCAATCTTGCAAAGAAACACATAATCTTTGTTACTCTATTGTTGTGGTTTCGGGAGATACTCTATTATGTCTTGATTGTCTATTAAAGAGTAGTCATTCTCAACAATGCGGAAAACATTTTTTGTTTTACCTTTTAATTTCAAACCTAACACCACCATCTTTTCCACAGCCACGTCATCAATCAGGCAAACATATTTATATGTTCTTTTCTCTATAATAGAATTGAGTTTAGCCACAATGAAATTTCCTTTTTTAGCATAATGAATTTGTGCTTGCATTGTTTGATCCTTAGATGTACTTGCGGCAGCTTCTTCCTTTTCACGAGGCTTGAGCATTGCGGTTGCTTTAGAAACGGGTTTTCGATTACCATAAGTATCTTTTGTCGATTGTTTTTTTTATTTCGTCATCTTCTAAACATTCTTCCATAGTTGTAACACTTTCGAGAACCATACTATCTTTATCCTCTTGATAGTTTCTCCAAATATTATCGAAAAAGATTTCTGCGTTTTCATCTTCTTCGGATCCACTAACTAACTTGTAAGATCCTGAACTGTTACTGTCACTTGAATATTCTTTTATTTTCTTATGTTTTTGTTGAGCTTTTATTTTCTGTATTTGTTTTTTTTCCTTTTGTTGAGTTATTTTGTTGTTGTTTTGTTTGTCACTAATATCAATTACTGACAAATTACAACAAAATGTTTGCTTTTTTCCCATATTAATGTGCTGAACACTGTATAATCAACTATCAATGAGCAATTAACTAACTCGGGGTTTGCTAAGAGTTTGACAACAGTAATGGCGCTAATCAACGTTTTGTCACTCCAAATTATATGCTCCATCTTGTAGTTGATCATTATCTCTGAGATAATCAGCTAATTGGAGATAAGTTTGAAATGCATTTGTGCACGTAAAATTGTAAATAAAATCGGAGTTTAAATAAAGATTAATTTTAATTGACGTTTCAGAACAAGGGTGTTAATCTCAATCATGACACGTGCTACAAAAATGACCCGAAGTAAGTTTCATACGTAATGACCCCAAGATATGAGGTTCATAATACTACGACAGCCGAATGTTTTTATCACAGTAAGAGGTCACTGTGTGCTCAACGCTAGTGACGATAAGTTACGTTTGATGACTTCATAATTAACAAAAAATAATTAAATATTACATTTAATAACTGCTTCTCAAAAGCGTAGTTTAAGATTTGAAAGGGCAGAGTTCGATATTTGAAAAGTTTAGACCGAGCAAAAATACACTTGTAGTTTCAGAATTTTGTATGTAAGTTGATTAGAGCTTCGCCTGGCTTCGCTGACGCTAAAATCGAACTTTGAACTTCGACTGCTTTTGTTTTCATTTTACTTTTAAATTCTCGTAGACGTAGACACGTCACGTTAGACTATCACGATGTCTCAGGACCGTAAAAGAAATTAGGGTCTTCAGCCAGTTACTAAAAAAAATTATTAATAAAAAACTATTAACGAAAACTAGGGTTTTGTCCATGATTTCGCGTAGATCTCACGTTGTACCGGGACTGCTAAAGGGACATTCCGGTTTAGCCGTGAAAGTGTAACAAATACATACGTACGTTCTCGGCGTTGAAAAATAGCCTAATGTCCTTCTTCAGGGTTCAAGCTATCTCTGTATTTAACCTTTTTACATGTCATCAATCATTATCAATCAATTGTCTCTGACAATTAAATGGCTCGTGACTTTCACCCAATTGAGTTAATGTGTAATGCATAGGTTAATATCAAAATCGATTAAGCGGTTTAGCATGGCGGTGAAACATGCAGACACATTTTCGCCGTATAAAGTACTATTAGTACAGCTTCTTAGTTGAAAATGCGGTCTAATCCAGCAGAAAGCATGAAACCTGACATGCGTGTAACGTCCTTCAATATTGATAGAGGAACACGTCGAAAAACGTTTTTTCCTCTCACCCTTTTGTGTCCCTATTCATGGTTTTTTTTAATTTTATGGAAAATGCGAAAACTAGAAGAAAACCGTCATTTTCGTTATAAAATTATCTACAAAACAATCTTTGGATGTATGTTGCTATAAGACCTATAATTTTTAAAATAAACATTCATTGGTGTACATACAAAGATTCCAGTAATTTATTAAAACTATCAGGCAAACCCAGTGAAATTATATTTATTTAATTCATATAGCAGTAATCTCCTCCACACTTACAAAGGAGCCAGTACAGGGTAGCCCTGACTTCCTACATAGACAGCGACCTGTAATGGAGCTGCGACAGTAACACTTCGTAAACTATTTTCCGAGTGCCGAGGTTTCTTTTTTTTTTTTTACTCTATAATCTAGTCCAACACCACCGTCTTTATTCCGAACCCAATTCTCGAAATTAAGATCAGGATTCGCTATCAAGAGATAAATCCCGCTTGCAAACATACCGTTTTGTATGCTCTAAAAGAGTATCAAATGTTGGTGGCAGCCTATCCATGGCCCGTTCCTTAACAAATAATCACTTTCATGCTTGGTTATCGTACGTTAAAATAACATATCTAGCCAAAAGATCCAAATGATGGTTTTCAATCGCATCAGCAGGCCGTGATATTTCTTTGAATATTTTAGTGACTTCAGGGAAAGATTTCCATTTTCCAAAACGACTTCTTTCCACTGAATCCCGATACAAAATGCAACTGCATCTTTCTGAACCGAGGGTATTGATAAGTTGATGTATAGCAATATTACGTGAAGCTTAACCTACACCTAAAGTTATCCAAAAATCTTCTAACTTAATTTTTTAAAGTTCACCGTACAGGGAAACACCTATAACAACCACATCCGTATTCACCGTTCGTATGAAATTTTGGTATAACCATGCTGCACAGCGTGAAACAAATGGAGGAGGATTCTGGAATCTTCTTCTTGTTGAGACTCTAGGGAAGCTGTATCTGTGACATCATTACTTAGAACTTCTTCGCTGTTAGTCATATATGTTGACGTTGTTCCTTTTTATATGGTTAAAGGTGGAAACATCCCTTGAAATTATTCGCTGCTCTACAAATTTAGTGTATTGTGTGTTTCCAAGGCTTAATATTTGTATACGTTTTACGTCGATTTCTCCAACAATGATGTTAGAACGCAAGCATGCTTTTTTGTAAAAGAATATGAAAGAAATGTGAGCATATTTTCAAAACTATAGGACATACGTCCTAAAATTGTTTTATAGGTAATTTTATAACGAACATGTTATCCTTTGACGTTTTTCTCCTATCTTCAGGCGTTTTCCAAAAAAACAACCGTGAAGAAGGGGAAGGGGTCTTCAACGTGTTCCTCTTTCAATATTGAGGTACAATGCATGCCAAGTTTCATCCTTTCTGCCAGATGGGACCGTATTTTAATTTTTTAAAAAGGCGAATACTGTACAACATGTCGTATAATGTGTCAACTTTGAAATAAAGTTTTAGATCTGTATTATGGCGTTTTTTATTATTGCTCTTCGTTTTTGACTAATCGATTAATCGGATTGATATCGAATATCACTAATAAAAATGACAATCACCTGACAGGTGACATACCCTAAAAGTTCCAATACAAAGTAAAATTATTTTGCTTTGTATTTGGAACTTTTAGGGTATGTCTATTTTATATGATTGTAAATGACTGTTTGCTTTCTGAATAAATTAAAAATAAAATATCTTGTGTCAACTAATATCCGAACAAAATTCACACTTTATTATGATACTATACGAAACTGCTATACCTAATGGACGTTGCAATCAGATTTGTTCCTCAAAAAGTCTATTGTAATTTTTATTACATTACACTCACGTAGGTACCTAAATTATCGAGATCCCGAAATAAGACGTTATTTTACGATAACCCCGTATTTTTTTTTTAATTATTATTTAGATAATACTATATATACATACAATTTTACTGGGTGCGATAAATTTAATTGAAGTTTTAATATAAATCAAACAACACGAATGCGAAGCATGTATGATACGAGATTCAGTTTTTATGTTTCGCTAAATCAAATATTTAAATTAGCCACAAATTATGTAGTTGTTATACTGTTTACGTCGGTATATAGATTATTTGCTGATTTGCATTTTTCGTTCTTTCACTTTAGACATGTTAAATCGAATCAAAGAATCAAGTAAAATGAAGTGAATACTCATTTTCCTTCGTAGCTCCTTCATTGACCTTTTTTTCTTGCGCTGTATGACCCTGTCTTCAGCTTTAATCTTATATTGTTTTCATCTGCAAATGTAAGATTCTTCACACCTTTCTTACTGTTAGTGGTACTTACAGTCTTTTCATTCTTAACTGCACCTTTTTTTTGTTTTTCTTCTAAAATATCTTTCATGGAAGTACTGGTTATTGTAGATATATTTTTGTTTTTCGGTTACGGTTGTTTGAGGTCATAACAATATCTTAAAGTGGAATTGATTTGGCAACACAACTGAAGGGGTTTAATGTCGCATGATGGCGCAATTACGCACATTTTATGTCGATGTTATCTGCGCATCAGATGTCATTACTTTTTGCAAATCTAATGTAGATGCTACCTGCACATCAGGTTCGACTACTCTTTACGAGTGGAACCACAACGAGTGGACGAGTGGACTCATTGTTCCAGCGCGATTCGCGATTGCTTCATTCCATAGTTTTCTAACATAGCTAAAAACTGGCGTGTAATCTATTGCCCGCCATCTGTGTTCCCCCACCACCCCACTCCTATAACAAACAAGATATTAGTAATAAATTTAATAAAACTAACTTTACAATTGCGGTTTTTATTAAATACAATTTATCAATAGAAGCTATTATTATTGAAAAAATAATAATAAAATTATTGATTGGGGTGTAATAATATTAGTAGAGACTGTATAATATAATCCAATGCCCGTTCAAGTTTCTCGACACACCTCCACCCTAAAGATAACCAAAGGTTATCTATAGAGGAAAGCATACAACTCCGCTCGATAATTACTATAGTGTAGATAACGTATGACGGCATTAAATTGTTGTATAAATTCTTTATATTACCGAAGGTTAAAAGTACAAATTTTTTTGAAAGGTTCGTCATACCTGCAAAATAGTCGGAACCTCATTGGACTCCAAAATTGAAGGTGCCGTCGAAGGATAACTTTTTCCAAGTCTGACGAAAGATTAAAGAAACCAGTTCGACGCAGTTATTAACCCCCGATGTAAACACTGCGGTGCCATAAGTGGGACGTGTGTATCTGTGTGTCTGTCTGTGGCATCGCAGCTCCCAGACGAATGAACCGATTTTGAATTAATATTTTTTTTTTGTTTGAACGGTGAATTGATCGAGAGTGTTACTAGCTATGATTCAAAAAAATCTGTTCAGCCTGGCCGTTTCAATATCATTTTAATTAATGGAAATCGGCAAAGTTTTGTGTCTAATACTGACCATGTTATTGAATTTTTCAAATGAGTATTTGTGGGTGTACAGATATTACGCTTGACTCTAACATGAATTAGCAGTTTAAAGCTCAAACAGATCCCTGAACTGAATCGAAAAAAGGCTTTCACGCACACGCGCAATATTTTTGAGCGACCTATTCAACGACACCCACACCATGGGATAGACGAGAAAAAAAAATCAACCTCTTTACGTAATAAATAACCTAAAAATTTTTTTTAAGATTTCATTTTACCACTTTGTCGGTGTGATTAGTATGTATGTATACCAATACGATTTTTTTACAGCTTTCCTTTCCGTTTTTACAGCGTATAAAACGTTCCATATAGTTTGAACGTTGACGTGCTTGGCCACGCTGTTCCACCGTGCTTGTTTCTATGCCCCTCATTTGATGATATGGGTTAGTGAGCCGTGACGTCACCCGAGGCGGTTCACGGCGGGCGTAACGAGAATCCCCTCTCCCCTCCCGCCGATACTAAAGTCTACCTGATAAGCCGGCGCGCTGTGGTCTCGTGTGATAACAGGCTGATATAAATAGGGCGACCTCTCAATTTATTTGTCATTTTCTCGTGAGCCGTCCGCGCGTCAGTTGCTCGTAGTTTCGCTCTTGTGTCATTGCGTAATTTTTTTTCGGCGTTTCGTCGGCCGGTGTACCCGAGTTTTCTTCATAAAAAACCGTTTTGTTTAGCAGCAACCATCGGGTTGTTGCTTAAAAGTTAATAAAAGCTTTGAGAATTCCGCTATTAAAGGTGAGATATTTAATTTTTCTTATTTTCTATAAATGATACTGTACATAGTATATATTATTATGGTTAATTATTAAGTACTTTAAATTTAGTTTTTCTAATTGTCACTTCTTTAATAATAAGTATTATACCATGATAATTAGACAAACGCGTGTGTTCTCCGCTTCCTCATTTATAGTCCATGTCGTGAGCGTTCAATTCAAATCTGTATTGAGATGACGCCACGTTTGTCAATTGTCTAATTAGAGTAGGGCTGTTGTAAGTGGTCTTAAGTGTTGTGACACCGGCCGGGACGTTTGGGTTGATTGAATATACTGAAAAGCTTTTAAATTTAGCCGTGTTTGTTCGCCGTAAATTTGTTTTACGAGTTACTTCAGACCTACTTAAAAACAAAAATAGGCGAGTTTAATAGTAGCACTTTATACTAAAACTATTTATAAAATCAATTATCAAACATTCTAGTTGTTATTTTTTTTTGTTTTGGTCTTTGCGTCTTCAATATTTCACCGAGGTTTTTTTTGTTTTAATATGTATTTTCTGTTTTTATGTAATAAGGTTGTTGACTAATATTCAAAAGATCAGAGGAAGTGCGATAAAAATGAACACCCATAAGGTTTTCTATAAATTAAAACTTCAATTTTAATTATAAACTCTTCATTTATTTATTGAAAATAACACTTTTGTAATTGATACATAGAATCATTGTCAAAGTATAGGATTATATCTAATTGTAGTTTTAGAATCACTCATAAAAAAAATGCCATATGTTCATATTTTAAATGTTGATTTGTATCTAATATGGACCATTATGTTCTAAATATGGACCTCGATGGGCCATATTTGACCAACGTTCGCTAACTTATCGTGCAAAACTCCCACACAAAGATATTACAGTCATTCCCATAATAGTCAGTATGGGCCCATAAACGACAGGAGACACTGAATCCAGAATTCTTCTTGACAATCTTCCGAGAGCAAACCACAGTATAAACATTTTGCATTACATTCATTATTAGTACGATCGAGACTTTGATCTGATGTGTCATTGAGGATAACGTCATCGTCTTCTTGTTAGCTGTAAACTGATATTTTATCATGAGATCTTCCGGTAAATTGTAAAAGATGGTCTGAAAGGTAAATTTTGATGCTTCAGAAAAAGACTTAACCAATCTCTACCAACCGACTTTGATGAGAGAATAGGTTTGGAATATTGTTTCTGGCAACAATCTGATATGTTACGGACATCATGTCCCTTCAAGTTAGACTAAAATATTTCGCTTCCATTGATAAGATATAGTGTTTTAAGAATTCTTCTAATTCAGTTGGTATAACCGTCATTCCACCAAATTTCGTTGAAGTCACAATGTCCAGCATGGTGAAAGCTACCAGATTTAGGTATAGCGGTTCTTTTTCCAAACAAAGAAAATACTTAGGCAAAGTGAAATACAAAAATAACGTTTCGTCGATCTTATTATTCACCTTGGCCTAGAGCTTGAGTTACACGTGACAGTGAATAAACACGTCAGCTCGTCTATCATGTCTTATAATCTAATAGGTAAAGTTATAATCTACGGTGTATAACATTTCTATATTTTGCTTATTTGAATTAGTAAAAGGTCTAATGATTTTCCGAGACAAGTATAGAAGGGAATTTCTAAATTGTAGCAAGCTTTTTATTGGATGGCAATACTAAAACTGAGTTCTAATTTTTGAAGTGAAAACATCTTTAACATCGTTGTGATTTGAAAGTCGATGAAACGAAAAAGCGACAGTAAAAAGAGACAGACATAAATTCATAAGATTGAACGTGGGAAAAAATGAGATAGGAAGTGTTTCGTTTTTTTAAAATATTTTTACTTTAACATTATATATTTACATCTTACAATACTTGTAATAATAGCTACACCACTAAATATAATATTATGCAACAGACAGGGCAGAATGGGCAGCGCGTTATAATGCCGACTCGTGAACGGTGTCAAGACTGAAGACGGCACCAATGTAAACTTAGTCGGACTTGACATGACGTTGTAGGGACGTTTCATATTAAATTATCTTCAAACTAATGCAATAGAAAGGTTTACCGTTTTGAAATGTTTGAATTGATTTTAAAAACATCATATAGTACTAAAATTATAAATGTGATAATACCTAATCATTAAATTATTACAAATAAAATATATATTGTTACATGGTATAATTTATAAGGTTAGCTTCGGCAGTAATGTCATGACGTTCTACAAATTCTAGAGGACCACGTTCGAATTACTAGAAGTTCTAATAGCGCCAGTTTTTTCTACCGCAAACATTTGACTGACTGATGGGCCGGTGGTTAGAGAATCTAACTGCGGAGGTAAAGGTCACGGGTTTGATTCCCGCCCTGGACAGATATTAATGTACATGAACATGTTTATTTCGTTCCGGGTCTGGGTGTATATTTATATATGTATATGTCATCAAAAAAATATTTAAGTATGTGTATCAGTTGTCTAGTAACTAATAACACAAGCATAATACTTTCTTACTTTGGGACTAGATGGCGCTTTGTGGGATCTCCCATGTATTATTATTATTATACTTGCTTAGTTTGGGACTAGATGGCGCTGTGTGAGATGTCCCAGGTATTATTATTATTCTTTAAAGCGAACGTTCAGATGGGCGTATCTTTACTTTTTGAATCAATGATAGTTACAGGCCTATTTGTTCGGTGTTACATTAGATGCAAACTAAGTACCGCTAGATACGTGATTGATTTGTTTGTCAGAAATTAACGATTCATCTGTTTAAATTAAACGCACGTTTAAAAATTTTCCACTCCTACCTTTTGTGTTGAATAAAATTATGGGTAACAATCAAATTCAATTGTAGATATTTTCACAGCTGGTTTATTTAATAAAAGAACGAGTCAACTAAAAGTGTGTATAAGCGTTGGGCTTGGACCAAAATTTTTAACATTTTTTTTAAATATCAATTCTTGAAAATATAAACTACTTACACCTACTCTTTTAAAAAAAATTTTTAATCTTAATTTTCTTAGTTATTTTTTTTTTCCAAAAAATGATGACATCACCTTTTCAGATACCTCATTTTAGAGTATGACACCTTATTTAATTTTCGAAGTGCATAAGCCTTAGAAATAAAAAAAAATAATTTGCGTTCTATGATTTCGTAATCTTTTCGGTAATTTTTTACATTTAAAATAGTAAATGTACCTGTATTTGTCAGTTGTATAAAATATTCATTAATGTACTATTATAATATTTTTGTTAATTATGGGATAACACTCTGTCTATATGATAGCTAAAAGGGTAAATAATGTTAAAATTTATCTCAAAACCAATACATAGCTTTACCTAGTTTATTTTATTAATGTTTTTCGTTTGAAATGTCGTATCATACTTAATTATATGTTAAGCAATGTCAGTGATAAATAATAGACTATGATACGCAAATATTAGTCTTTGGTTGTACCAAGTTATCGATACTGATGAAGAATAACACCCCTCTTTTTTCGTCGGGGGTTAATTATAGCCCAAAAGAAGAGTATAGGAGTACAATTTTTTTTTTATGACTACGAGAGTGGCATACTTTTTGTGTACTCGCTGTCCATATCCATTGAATAAGAGACTGAAGATAAAAAAAAACTTACGTCTACAATGACGATGCATATTATCCAAATTACGTTGTCCTGCCCCATTATATGATATAATTGACAACCGTTTGGCCTACTGGGTAGCGACCCTGACTATGAAGCTGGAGGTCCCGGGTTCGAATCCCAGGTCGGGTCAGTATTTATATGACGAATATTGGTACTGGTACCGGGTCTTGGTTGTTATATGCATGTGGTGTCTTCACTTGGTACCCAAAATACAAGCTAATCCTTAGTTTGGGGCCTAGACGTTGTTGTGATGTGTACGTTGTTATTATTATTATTATATCTAATACCCAGTAGATGTTGATCTGAAGATCTGTTAAGAGGTGATCCCGACATACTGAAATGTGCCAATTTTATAGATTTTATTATTCATCAATTTATTGTTTATTCATAAAAAACCCGTGCAAACTTAATTACATAATCATCACATGAACCCTAACTTTTAGTACGCGTGTGGCCGCTGCTCGACAGACACGTATGTCGTACGGCGCCTCAGACTACCCACATAATTGATTCTTTAGGCTGCGGGGTTTAGGTATATTATGCACACTATCGCACGCAACGCACACAGCTTTAGAACGTCGGCATCAGTGTGACAACTGGCGCGGTGGGTATATGTTCTTAATTTATGTGCATAACTTAATTAACTTATGACTATGTTAGCGACTAGTAATTATTAAATTCATTTTATGGGTTTAATTATTATACTGAATCACTTTCTAGAAGGTCTTCATTAGATTATTTTTTCTTCATTATTATCTTCATTGGATTAATGTTGTGTGTGTTTAGGCAGCACCGGGTGCGTCCGGCGCGTCCCTCGCAGCCGGCAGGCCGCGGCCCCGTAACCAGCTTCCGGCCCCGGCCGCGCGCCCCGCGCCACGCTGCTGGCGCCGAGTGCTCAACGTCGACCCGCCCTGGCTGCGCCCCTCAGCCCGCTGACACGTCCACACTCGAGCCACGCGCACGTATGTATACACTTAGTACCAAAAATTACCACGAAACTGTGCTAGTCAAAGCCGAAGCCACTGCTTCAGTTTTCGTAGTTATTTTGACATGATTAGATTAGATTCGATTTGGATTTACCCAATGTGTCATTATACTACACAGAAAATTGGGTGAGGTTTTAATGACCAGCCAAATTTTAATATAATAATCTTTGGTAGAAAACCGATAGCCGTCTTGTTTCCTTTAAGTATCGTTCTATAGAAAGATATTGGGATATGACTACACAAACCTTTCCCGAAAAAACCAATAACTCTTGTCACCATTCATGCCCGCCGCCATTCCGTTTCAAGGCCTCGGGCGCGTACGTTTACTATAGCGTTAAGAAGGCAACCAAACGTTATAAAATAACACTGTAGATAAAATAATTTATTGTGAAAATGTAACCCATATTTTTTATTAACGCAGTGAGGTCTATTGGTGATACCTAACATCTAGGAAATTTTTGGCCGGTTACTAAAATCTCACCTTATATAGCGATGTTTCTAATACAGTTCAGTAAAATTATATCACCTGGACGTGTACACCTATATTCGTTTGTAAATTAGTTGCAACAAAACAACAATTACTTTACGACAACATACACTTCCAATGTTGTGAAAGATTATGTCTGCTACGGTGATGCTGTATTTGAATGTCGCTGTTGAGGTAGTAAAATTGCCAAGCTAAACCGGTGCGTCATGAATAAAACGAACTGCACGATATTTTCATCGAAATCTATCCACGGCGGCGCCCCGTTAGTATAAACTCGGCTGAAAACTGTATGGTAAATTTTGTACCAATTCCGAAAAAACTTGATGTACATTTTGAATTACTTTTTTAATATTTTAATTAATTAATATATAATATAAATAAATATTTTTTATTCAGCGGAGGCTATCTTTATATAACTTTGGACTTGCCGCTGCGTGTGTGCTGAATGCGTGCGTGAACATATTACTTAATTATTGAAACTATGTTTTTATAATCTATACATGACATACTAATCTCTAGTTTTTAGTTTAAATGCGTAGGTACTTACGGGACTCGGTGTATATTAGTGTCATGTCTATATTATATTAACAAATTGTCCAGAGCACAGGTTATTTGAATCAAGTGTTTTACAATTCCAGCTGACAACAGTTGACTAGCGCATCCGGACCGCCATCTGTCCCGCCGGGCCCCAGCTGAGCCCCACTATCGCCTCGCGACCCACGGCCCCCCACCAAGCATAGCGCGCGTCCAAACGCGGGGCACGGCGCCCGTCGCCGCACCCGCTCCCATCGGACGCCGATAATTAAAGCCTGCTTATACAACGTCTACATTTAACAGCTGGGACTCCAACTTGGCCAAGGAAGGAAGTTCATTAATTAACAAGTCACAAATCATATCATCAACACTAATAAACATGAAGGTCGTAGAAGAGGAACAGAGGATCAGGGTGATGGAGGGAGCTTGGGATGCGATCAGCGTGATCAGGGAGATCGTTGAGTCTGGACAGCAAGAGGATCCATTCTACATCTTCGATATTGGAGAGGTGGTTGCCAGATACCATAAGTGGAAATCTGTGATGCCCAGGGTCGAGCCGTTTTACGGTACGTTTGAAATGACAGATTTTTTCGTTTTATTTATGGTAACCGATGTAAAGAAGCTTTCAAACAAATTTGGGAAATCGTTTAAATTATAGCAGTAAATTCAGTATTGGTAATAGAACTGGCTAGGCGCTAATTTTACACTTTACCATGCAAAAGGTTGGACTATTTACCAATGACGGAGGGAGAAGAACTTTCGGATATGTCACATATGTTGTATAAAAATATTTAAGTATATATATATAAGTTGTCTCATACCCATAATACAAGCTCTGCTTACGGGGTGGTGGGGAGACTCAAGTATTATTATTATCTTTTTTTGCGCCGTGTGAAATTGGCGATTGACTGCTACCATGCGCATTGCGAAATTGCCAGTTTAATAAGCAATTTAATCGAATATTACTATATTTTCGAGATTTCAAAATATTTTTCTCTGCATTCTTATCAAATATTTCTCTTTAGCATTGTTAATAGTATATTTAGATGACAATGATTTTGATCGCAGCGGTGAAATGCAACGACGACAAGTTGCTGTTGACCACCCTTGCCGCGCTCGGCACAGGCTTCGACTGCGCCTCCCGTGCGGAGATCGAAACGGTCCAGCAGCTGGGCGTCAGGGCTGAGTCAGTATACAATCCTTTTTCTTGATTGATATGAAAATGGAAAAACGCTTAACGCTATTCTGAACGTGAGATGGCAGAAGACTTTTATTTATTTGAAATAATTTCAAATGTAAAATTTATATTTTTCGTTCTGACTTTTTCAAATAGGGTTTCACCTCCTTTCACCTCACTTCACTTCATCAGCCCATTTTTACCCCACTGCAGGGGCTTAGGCCTCCCCTAGGGTGAGGAGGGCGGCTTGGAGCTTAAATCCACCACGCTGCTCCACTGCGGGTTGGGGATTGTAACGACCGCCATCTATTGACAGCGTCCTGGACCGACTGCTTAACGTGCTCCTCAAATGCACGGAGTCAGTGATAGTTATGTACTTAAGTCAGAAAAATTCATTGATACACGCCCGGATTCGAACCATGGCCCTATGGGGTCTTATATATTTGAGACAGGTTCGTTGCGCTTTGGGCTATCACGACACCTCCTTTGAGCGAGACAAATTGTTGGGAAAGTTTAAACAATGATTATATTACTTTTCGAAAATTAAATGTACGTCTTCGAAATGTACAAGAGAATGTACATATAGAGATTTCTTAGGTAGTTAGTTAAGTTTTAAAGTGTTCTAGAAACTTTTACAATGTCCTGGAGTGTCGCGTTCCTTTAGCTGAATTGTGTAGTCCACGCGGGCGAAGCGGCGGGCTGGAAGCTAGTTAGCAATAATTTGTCAAATCACACATGAAATGAAATTTTAGATTCTTTGTTTTTCCAGTAGCGTCACACTAAATTCAAATTCAGAACACTATGTCGAAACATCAAGTAGTGTATGTAGTTTTGGTTTGTGACGTTCTTTTTTTGCTCACATTTTTGTGGGCCACGTCGATGTTTCTCAATGTACATCCATAAAACCCACGCTAGTATGAGTATTAAATTTTTTATATGTACCTACAGACGCATAATATTCGCGAACCCGGCCAAGATGGCGTCGCATATCCGTTACGCGTCTGCGGCTGGCGTGCGCACGGTGACCTTTGACAACGAAACCGAGCTCATGAAACTGAAGCAGTACATGCCCGATGCCAAGTGAGTCCATATCTATAGTACAACTTTTTATTTAAATGCAGTGAAATTACAGCTTGTGGGTTGCCAGTTTTTAAATGAATTTAACGATCAAATGATCTTATTTTGCTTAACTGATAAGTAGATAATCTTTGTTGTCATTTACAATAATTAAAAAAACCAGATTTCTTTTTATTTTATTTATTTTAAATTATTTATTAGTCATTTTTTTTAAAGAAAATTTACGTTGGTGTATCTTATTTAAATAAAATTTATTTTATTATAGTTTTTTTTTTTGTTGTAATTGTTTTTCGATACTATCATTAGTATCAATTTGATGTCACATATGAAATATGAATAATAGTATATGATGAACAATATTTTTAATAGAGCAGTTTAAAAAAAAGTTACGTTTTAGGGAAAGTAATATTTACATGGAAACCGCAGTTTATTCTCTATGTCTGTGTACCAGACAATCAGCGCTCGCGATTCATGAAACGTAAAAGTTTTTTTATCGTTATCCTGAAATGAATTCTGTTCATCGCAAAGATTCTGAAAACAGCTTTGAAATTGCGAATTTCTTTCCGGATTACCAATTAGCCGGACGGATTTCAGCGTTCATACTGGGATTCATGTCGTGATATCTATATCTTCTACTTTTGCTTCACAGGCTGGTGATAAGGATCCGCTGCGACGCCGCCGAGGCTCAGTGCCCATTGGGTATCAAATTCGGTTGCGATCCCGTAGCCGATGCGCCGCGCCTTCTCAAACTTGCTGCGGTGTTACAGCTTGAGGTGATATATATGTTTTTTCTTTAGATGTTTACCATCAACCCTGGCAACTTTACATAACGGAGACATTGTTAGTTTTTTTATAATATGTTTTAAAAATAAATTAGACCTATGAGGATAATTATTCTTGCATTAGGCTGAGTTTTCAGGATCACAGAGAATCAAGTAGGTTAGAAGTGTCATGCGATGGCATTTGTTCGAAGACATGCGTTCCATTAATGATTGCAGAACGAAAATAGGGGAAAACATGCGAATATGTAAACTGTTTTCTCATTTTAGAAAGTGGAGAAGTCATTCATCTCTTTCCATTTTTGGTATGATTTGATGTCTCATTTTAGAGTTTAAGTTGTGAGATCTGTCTTTAGTATGCGTTATATACTGTATACTTGAAGACACAGACAAGTCAACCTTTAGACCACGCTTTAACAGGGAGTAGCATTCGCCAAGGCTATGTAGTGACACTACATAACTTCGTCACTAGTGAGCCGTCAGTTGGAAGCACGTCGGAAGCCATTAAATTGTCAATTTTGAACGAGCCAATGAAAACTAGCCGACCTCTCCCCGCACCCCGCCACTTTTTGGCGATTTCGTTTTCGTACTGACGTTTATTAAAGCGTGGTCTATAGGTTGACTTGTCTGTGCTTGAAGAGGACAGTGTATTTGCTTATATACCAACTCTAATGCTCTGTAGTCATGATTGACAGTTATATATGCTGAAATTCACACTCTGCTTATATGTATATTTTCACATATCTCTGGAGTAGGAATTTCTTTTCTATATATGGCGATATTATGAACCTGACTTTTGTATAGAGACTGATAGTACATGATGCACTCAATTTTATTATATAAATTCTTGTAGATCTCTTTTTAATGGAACGCCATTTCAATTCAAATTTTTAGTGCGTTTCTTTTTGACGTAAGAAAACGTGGTTAGCTTGAAAATGTGAGAGAAGGACGTTTCGCCCGTTATGCAGTGTTGGAGTACTTCACTTCATCAGCCCATTTTTTACCCCACTGCAGGGGCTTAGGCCTCCCCCAGGGTGAGGAAGGGGGCTTGGAGCTTAAATCCGCCACGCTGCTCCATTGCGGGTTGGGGACTGTAACGACCGCCATCTATTGACAGCGTCCGGGACCGACTGTTTAACGTGCCCTCCGAAGCACGGAGTCAGTGATAGTTGTGTACTTAAGTCAAACTCATTGGTACACGCCCGGATTCGAACCATGGCCCTACGTGGCCATATAAATTTGAGACAGGTTCGTTGCGCTTTGGGCTATCACGACTTTTGGAGTTCGAGTATAAAAATATCGAAATTAATTTCTGAAACAATGAGGGTTATTATGATATGAATCCTTTGCTCCCCGCAACTACATAGAAGCCGAACTATACCGGTTATAGCTATATATATGAAGTTACCGAACTATAGTTTCTCTCATATCCCACCACTTAGTAGTGTTTCACGAGGGGCTATTCTTTTTCAATACAATATTATAAGGGCGGTGGAGTTGTGGTTAGTATCATGGGAATAACGAATGTTTCGTTTCGACAGGTCGTCGGGGTGTCGTTCCATGTGGGATCGGGCGCACGCGAGACGGCTGTGTACGCGCGTGCTATTCACTTCGCCCGTGCTCTGTTCGACATGGGCGCTTGCGTCGGCCACACAGGCATGCGGTTGGTCGACCTAGGCGGTGGCTTTCCTGGCAACCACGATACTAGCATCGATGAGGTAATGGCGATTGAAAATTTATACAAGATTCTCAAACTACTTCCTGAGTTATGGATTCATTATATTGTAGTTATTTTTCGTAATGAAACTGAAAAATATATCTTGATATTTTTTTTCTAGTGTTCTGAGCTTGTTCTGCTCTTTGGATATTATTTTCAAAAATAGTTTCATTATATTATTAACTACATATACTTTATACTTCAGTTTATGATATTATTTATTCAATATATGTTGAAATAGTAATAAGCGCTTTTACAAACAAACAGATAAAAAAAATAGAGCCGTGTTTTTAGAGTTCAGGCCTAACTAGTTAGTTAATCACAATAAATTTCCTAATTATATCTATTTTGTACAGTTATCACGTTATTACAATTTTATAATAATATAAATATCCAAGCTGTGTCGAGCTATAAGAGTATAACAATTTAAAGGAGATACAGATCGTGCCAAACATCTTGAACTCTCGAAAGTTGACGCGATTTGCTGGTGCTGGGTTCGTTCTCGTTTCGCTTATGTTTATTTATTTTTTTTACTGTGACAGTATTTGTTTCGATTTCGGAACCAGCAAGAAGTTTAGCGCGAGCTGTACTATGCTAAGTTATAATAATAATAATAATAACGTATACATAATAATAGTGGCAATGGGCCGGTCACATTTGCCGTAGAACTGATAACCGATGGGGTAGACAAGTTCTGGAATGGAAGCCACGTACCGGAAAGCGAAGTGTTGGACGCCCCCCGGCCAGGTGGACAGATGACCTGAAGCACCGTACCGGGGGTAGTTGGGTGCGAAAGGCGGAGGACCGTGTGTGGTGGCGAGACTTGGGAGAGGCCTATATCCTGCAGTGGAGAGACACGGGCTGATGATGATGATACATCACAACGACGTCTAGTCCCCAAACTAAGCATTAGCTTGTGTTCTGGGTGCCAAGAGAAGACACCACATACATATAACAACCAAGACTCTGTACCAGTATCAATATTCATAATATAAATATTGACCTGACCTGGGATTCCAACCCAGGACCTCCAGCTTCGTAGGCATGGTCGCTACTCACTAGACCAAGCGGTCGTCTTGACTTTTTGTTGGTAGAAAAGTCTAATCGGCTTTAGGTTATGTGACGTCAGTGTCGCGTCCTCGTTGTTATTACCTAGTATTACGTTGTTTAATTCCTTTGGCAGTCTAACTGTAAGATTGTAACCCCCAATCGAACCAGGTGGCTGAGGTGATTAATGAAGCCCTGGAGGTGCACTTCCCGGAGCGTTCGGTGCAGGTGATTGCAGAGCCGGGCCGATACTTCGCCGCGGCCGCTTACACCCTAGCTGCCGTCGTGCATTCGAAACGCGAGGTAATATATTGCTTTAATGTTTACAACCATCGACATGTTAATGTATTCGAAATAGACTAAGCGCGTCTAAGAGTCACTAATGATTCCCACATACTGTAAGGAATGTTCACACTTGAGAGCACTGGCATTATGCGCGCACACGTTTTATTTCCGACGTCTTTGTAAGGGGATCGTTTTGATGACGTAATTCGTTTGAGATCAAAATTTCTATCTCGAATACTAACTAGAAATCAGTCGGAACCTTTTCAAAATTGTCTGAATATGTAATTTTTTTATTTCTTCAAATAAGTGGGCACAATGAAAGAGAATTTAATGCAGTGCACGACGAAGCTCAATTTAGTTATTTTTTTACAAAAAAGAATTTTACAATTTATAAATTAACATTGTGTTTATACGTAGGTACATAAAACCGCGCTTGTTTTTCAGAGGAGCAAGCACATGTATGAGATCTCAACTTAGCACATGTCTTGTCCTTAGGTACATATCTTTTTCGCTTCATATGGGCTTTCAGGTTTCGAGTGTTTAAAACGTGATTCTTCTTTAACTTGCCGCCTATTTGGTAGACTTAAAACTCGAATTTTCGATCCCACGGAAATAATGTTAACAAAGGTGTTTACCTTAAATGAAAAATATTTTGTATTTCATGTTTTTTATCTAAGAGAAACTGGACCCCTATAATGCTCCTAAGAAATGGAACAGTTTCATAAAATTTGTTGTAACTAAAAGACAGATTTTTCTTTGTATTTTTTTTTAATTTATCAGTTGAATGTGTACTTAGATGAGAAAATAATCACAAATTGAATTAATTAGACTTCACCAGAAAAGATACTACAATTGCTACCTAAAGTTTTTTTTAGTAATCTCTTCTGCAAGCCCTTGGTTTTATAAACTTTGAAATGTCACTTTGACAGTAATAATATATGGGACATCGTACACAGCGCCATCTAGTCCCAAAGTAAACAATTATTATGTTTGTGTAATGGGTTACTTGACCACTGATATACATATTTAAATATCCTTTTATTATACCCCTAGACACGGAACAAACATGTTCATGCACACAAATATTTGTCCCGGGCGGGAATCGAATCCGCGATTGTTGTTACTGTAGTCAGTCAAATAACAGTGAAAATAACTTTGTTTACATTATTCTGTCACCAATGTGGAGCTTTCTTTTATAGCCAAAGTTATATTTTATTAATTCGTTTTTTAATCATTATGTTATGGAACTTGCACCTTTGAGGTTGATATAGAAAAGTTCTGAATATTGTGACACTCTGGGCTGCTATTATGCGTTTAGGTTAATTATAACATTATCTAATATCGGAGTAGGTAGTGTATGGGTTTGTTGCTTTCAGGTGGTGTCTAAACTGCAGGACGGGGAGGCAGCCGAGACCAGCACCATGTATTACATCAATGATGGAGTGTACGGTTCTTTCAACTGTGTGCTGTATGATCACCAGCATGTTATCGCTGAACCTCTTAAGGTGACATTTTTTGTAGATTTTTTATTTTATTTTCGTGTACGATTCAGGAATCTTTTGGATTAGACGCTTTATATTGTGAATAAAATGGGTGTTTTGTTTTTCTACACTGTGTACATATAGCTCGGTTATCATTAATGTATTCCGAGAAGTCTCTATGATCTAGTCATGCGAATTTTGTGTTTGGGTTTTGCTAAACACAATGATGTCTTTGTCGACATGTATCCACCGGTACTACGTAAAATATCAAAAATATTGGTTCGGTAGACCAAAATTACGAGGACATGTTTTGGTCTTTGGTAATTAATTTATTAGAGAACAGTTCCTCCTAATCAAACTCCACTAAAGAACGTGATAACAATATCGACCCCCCCCCCCCTTTTTTTTTTGTATTACATCCTGATTTTTTTTTTCATTAACATATAATTTGAAAATATTTAATAAAATAGAGATCTAGTAATTAGAAACAAATTTAAATTATATATTGAGAAGGCTTGGGAGACTACCAGTTGACAAATTGGACAGTGCATAGGCATTGGCGTATGGTGGGTCAGATTCTCGGGCGAGCTATCTTGTAAAGTTTCAAATACAGAAAGAGGGGACAATAGAAATGGCTTTTTGGCTTTCAGGGACAGCCTGCGCCTGCACATAGGGCTTTCATTGTGGCATTTTCTACACGTCATTTTTTTGTACACGACATTCGTGTTTTAAAGATAGATCTCGCGATTAAACGCGACCCATATAGAGAAATTAAAAGTTTATACAGTACGCGCCACCATTGTGCAATGTTCATCACCGCATAGCGAGCGCTGCCTCTGGCAATTTCGAATTTAAAACTCGCCTCCGATCGGCAAGTGTGTACAACCGGTGGCCTTTTACATTGGTGGGGCGTATTGTAATAATTTTTAACTTTACGATTTGTTTTATGTAGTCATTTGTATTTTTATAATTAACGTGACTTTATTAAATATAATTTGTAGTGAATATTGTACATTTATACATTTTATATTATAAAATAATTTGTTTCAGTCCATAAATTGTGGTTATGATCTTTAGAATACATCCGGAAATGTATTCGCATTGCGTACATTCGTAAACGTACTTTCCCCGCGGCCTGTGATGGGAATAATAGGAGAGTAGTCAGTCTTAAAGCGGTCAAGCATAAAGTACCAATGCATAATATTAACCGTTCAGATTTTTATTATTATTTTAAATTAACAATAAAATGTTTAAGAAAATTCACTTGTAATCCAGCTTTTTGTTTTATTTTCCATTTCATTCCACCAGCCTCACTGCAGGGGCTTAGGCTTCCCCCAGGGTGAGGGGGCTTGGAGATTAATCCACCAAGCTGCTCCAGTGTGAGTTAATGTATTTTAACGACTGCCATCTATTGATGGCACCCGAGACCGACGGCTTAATGTGCTCTCCGAGGCATGGAATCAGCGATAGTTATGTACTTAAGTCAGAAAAACTCAATGATACACCCCCGGATTCGAACCACGATCGCACGGCCTTCTAAACTCGAAACAGGTTCGCTGCGCTCGGGCTACTACGACAGCTTTTTGTAATATATATATATTTTGTAGTAGGTATATAAATTTCAATAAAAAAATATACAATACCTATAAGTAATATGTAACGATCCAAGAGACGAGCACAACATAACGAATGATCGGTATATTGTTATAGAATCACGATGATGAACCTCTGCTGCCATGCTCGATCTGGGGCCCGACGTGCGACAGTCTGGACTGCGTAATAGCTGAAACTCGTTTGCCGCCTATGGCCGTCGGCGATTGGCTCGTGTTCCGCGATATGGGAGCATACACACTGCCCGTGGCGTCCCCGTTCAACGGCTTTCCTGTTCCAAGGGTGCGCGCTGTCGTCGACCATGGACTGTGGTGAGACGAGACAAATTGTGGAATTTTTACCATTTACCGACTAAGTAGTGACATTATAGCGCTGAATTTTAGCATCCTAAAAATATAGACAGTAGGTGGGGTTAAAGTTATGATTCGCATAGAAATCTTCGTTAAACTTCGTATTTCCGACAAAAAACGAATCACAAAACTTAAGGGCCCTAAACATAATACTCGCATTTCAAATCTTATTGTAAAGACTTTAAAATTCAAGGTTATTTTACGATAGGATAGACCAAAAACGTAAGAGCCCTATACGCCCTTATGTTTAGTGATTCGTTTTTTGTCGGAAATACGAAGTGTGACGGATATTTCTATGCGTATTATAACTTTAGCCGTCATCATCATCATCATCAGCCCGTGTCTCTCCACTGCAGGATATAGGCCTCTCCCAAGGCTCGCCACCACACACAGTCCTCCGCCTTCCGCATCCAATTACCCCCGGTATGGTGCTTCAGGTCATCAGTCCACCTGGCCGGGGGGCGTCCAACACTTCTCTTCCCAATACGTGGCCTCCACTCGAAAATCCGTCTACCCCTTCGGTAGTCGGTTCTACGGCAAATGTGACTGGCCCACTTTAGCCGTGCTGTACCTAAAATAACGATTAGATAGTTCTTCGCTTCTAAAAAACTTTCATCTGAAGTACTCATTTAGGACGTTTCTGTATTTAAAGTATATGTGCTGTCATTTCCTATCTCTTCTTTAGAGTCAGATTTCTGTGTATCATCTTCTGCTTCTTTTTTTTGCTTCTCTGACGTTGCTGGCCTATTTTCCTCTGCTGAATGCTTGCATCGGACTGCAACATCTGCTGTACTTTTTTCAGGTGACTCCATAATGACTGTGTCTCTGCTCATGGTGACAGAATTTGTATCAGGATCGTACACTCTATAGCCCTTTACTTTTTCGGCATAGCCAACAAGAATAAATTTTCTAGCCTTTCTATCCCATTTTAAACGTTTTTCTTTTGGTATATGTACCATGACTGTGCTTGCGACTATACGCAAATGCCTTAAGTTTCGTTTCTGGCCTGTCCAGACTTCATATGGAATCTTGTTATTCATTCCCGTGATGACGGATCTATTTCTTAAATAAACTTAAGTATTAACGACTTCGGCCCAAAATCTTTTGTTCAAGCCAGCATCAAAGATCAAACATCTGGATCATAGATAATACAGTATATATATAGGTTATAGATATGCAACTCTAATTTTTAAATGTTTTTTTCCTCTGTTTGTTTTATCCGATCGATAGATGGCTTGTTTAGTTATTCTTTTTACCGTCGGAGGACGCTTTTAGTTATTCTGTTTACCGCTAGAGGACACCCTTTAAGTTCTATTTAAAAAAATTTATAACTTCCATACGACCATTTTTAAGATGCTTTTCTGTGATTCATTAACATTTAAATCGGTAAATTATTTAATAACAGAATTCACAGAAAAGCATTTTAAAAAGTGGTCGTATGCAAGTTATGAAGCATGACGCGTTACTGAAAGAAAACAAGAGGGAAAATAATGAAAAACCAACAAGCTTTCAATTTCTTTATTTCGGTGTTTTAAAACAAATTACAAGCTTTTAATTAAATAAGTCATCGTTGGCTGTATTTTTTATTTTGTC
Organism: Luffia ferchaultella; assembly: GCA_949709985.1. Taxonomy (NCBI): domain Eukaryota; kingdom Metazoa; phylum Arthropoda; class Insecta; order Lepidoptera; family Psychidae; genus Luffia; species Luffia ferchaultella. Next base: position 16,708,953 of record OX453261.1, read on the forward strand.
ATTCAATATTTTGTTTACATTATCTATTGCGTCAACTATAAATTATTTAATGAACATTTAATCATATCAATATTTGATAATGTTGCTTTCATGACAAAAGTGTACCTACTTGTCTAATTATTGTCTATGTGTGACAAGTAAAATAATTATTGCTGAGCAACTGTACATATCTCTTGCGTTTTTCATTTCATTTAATCATTTATTTTTCTGCAGTGATTACAAAAATAAACCAAAGGCATATCACATAGTGAAACTTACAAAATAACTTAAACTTAAATATTTTAAGGCACACACTTGTTCATTTTGTATTCATTCATGTTAATTTCAGTCATGTTATTGTGTCATGTTTCAGTTATGTGATAGGCTCAGAGCGATTCTCTCTAAACTTTAAATTCCAATCATATATTATATTCCAATCATATATTTTATCATATTATCATTATATAAATTTCTGGAGGAATCAATAATTACATATGGACTCAGCAGCTACGGAAGACCCTACAAATCTCAGCTTAATTGAATTTAAGAAATCCAGCTGCGCATCACAAAAAAGATTGTGCCTCGAAAAATTAAAAGGCAGTTTATAGAAAACGTCTCTAGTCTCTTCTCATATTGTAGGGTACTTCATATTCACGAAAAGTTTTAATTACTCTCTTTTAAGTGAACAATTTTTCAACGAAAAGTTATTGACTCCCTGTGGGTAATGATAGTCGGGTACACCGCCAACATATCAAAAAAATTCATATAAGTAATTTCAATATAACAAATTGTATGGCAAAAACACACTAAAATATAGAATACCTTCTTTGATAAATGAAATACGGAACGAAATCAAAGCCAGGTAATATTTTTGTTTCCATGATGGTTTCTTCTACAGGTTCCTTCTATCCAATTCCTATCGCAAGAGACGAAGTCCGGTGTTGAAAACCTGGGTTAGATGTTCACAAAAAGGATCACAGAATCCAAAAAAACGGCCCGAAACGTAAATATAAGCCACAAGGGCTACTTTGAAATTTTTTTAATTTGAATACAAACGGTTGAACGTTTGTTGATATTATCAATAATAGGGTGGATGCCCCGATTACCGGCCACTCACCTAATACTTTTCCTCCGGTAATAAGGATCATATTCGTTGTAGAGATAGCGCGACAAACTTATAAAAATCTATATAACTTTAGGAAACAGAATTCCTACCTATTTTGACTACACAGGAACAAAACAGTATGCCTCAGTGTCAGATTGAAAGTGCGAGAGAGATAACGCCTGCCATATTTAAATTTATTTCGTAACTTTTGGTCGTGACAAAGTAAAGTGGAATTTCGTTATTTTGAAGTTTATGCTTTGACTTTTTATGTTTAAGACTCAAGACTAAGACTAAGTAATACATCTCAGAATTAAATTGCTCCATAAATGCTCTTATTTATTGTAATTGGGTGGCCGATAATAGGTACATTACTAGTATGATGGTTTTAATATCAGCCGGGAGGGCTGATATTAAACTGTATGTATTACTTAATTCCAGCCATGTAGGTCATTTATAGAAGGGCTATCACTAAACAGTTTTTATGTGAAGTAAATTAATTTTTAACACGCTTATATTAGTTTCACCTGCATGTTTGTTTGTATGTAATGGAATTTTAGAAAGCGATTTTCACCCACTTCCACTAAAGCTATCGGGCTGAAATTTGGAAGACGTACTCGTATATAACTTTGATGATAATACACTAAAATTATAAACATAATTTGATGCTGCAGTCAGGGTTGTCGTCTCATGAGGACACTTCTTAATGATCAATAGCACGAATACGTAACTTTATATATACATTGCATTTAGATATTAACTATGGTTTTCACCACGAATTGATGCTGAAGGCAAGATTGTCTCCTCATGAGGACACTCAACGATTCTAAGCACGGACACGAAACTTTGTACAAATGTTGGATTTTGATAGTTAACAATAATTTTCACCACGAATTGATGCAGAAGCTAAGATTATCTCCTCATGAGAGCACTCCTCAACTATTAGTGGCACGGTTACATAACTTTGTATTCAGGTTGGTTTCTAATAGTTAACTATGATGTGCACCTTGAAGTGATGATTCACGTAGGATAGTTTGCTCACGAGGGAACTCCTCAGTGGTTAGTAGCACAGATATAAAACAATCTAGCTTAGCAATTTTTTTTACTTCAAAGTGTGGTGCTGCTTAGCCGCAGTAGCCGAACAATTTATTATAGACCTTAATATGTGCGACATGAAGTTGATATTAAATTATAATTTGTATCAGTGAAGTTCGCCCACGTGGTTAATCTACGAAGAAACCCAATAAAACCTTTTTGTTGTGTCCATCTGTACAAAAATAAAGTGCGTCAAGCAATTACCTATCAAATGAAGGGGTCCTTATGAGAAGCAGGAATATTTTTTTAAAATAATTTCAATATGGCAGTATTAAATAATATATACGAAAATCAAACATTCCCCCCACCTTATCCCGCAACTACTGAGCATAAAAATTTAAAAAAAAAATACAGAATATTGCATGTTTTAAAAAAATAGTAAACTACCATATTCCAAGTAATTATATTTCACTTATAACTCAATATCTGTTACGACAGAACCCTAGCAGGGGCTGGCATTCTGTACGTATTTGGCTGGCAATAGGTACTAAGTGGTTGCAATTAGATCCATTTTCAAATTAGTTTTAACATTTATCTAATTATTATCCGTAGCAAATACTATATTCTGTACACTGTGCTGAGTTGATGAAACAAAACATATGTGCACAAATTTTTCTAGTATAAACTACAAAAATGTTTTAGTGTCATGAGGCTGGTATTCGGGGCATCTACCCTATGATCAACAATGACTTTTCGTTCTTTTCCTGTCAATGGTCAAATCATTACGTTTTTAACATTTTTCTTCCGCATTGAATTTAAGTGTACTGATAAAAATAAATGTAAAAATAATTTTAAAAGAAGGTTAACACAGTATTTCAAAAAAATTCAATAAGAAAATATAATAACTTAGTTAACTAGATATAGATATATAGATAGTGAGAATAGTGTCATCTTGAGTCAAATAGTAAAACTAATCATTTGAGCACTAAGCTTTGTCCGATCAAAAGATGGCGCTTTCATTTTTTATTTTTGCGTTTGTATGAGAGTTTCATCGCCATGATCTGGATTTTTCAACTACGGACCGGTTCATCCTTTCACATAAACCGTTTTGTTGTGATGTATAAATATTAGTCTTTTGATGGACTAGTCCTTGCTCATTTAAGTATTCCTCAAACTCTCAACTACAGTATTCACCTCCGTTATCTGTCCTTAAAATTTTAATTTTTTTGTCTTTCGGTTTTTCAACTTTGGACTTAAACTCAATAAAATATTTGAACACTTCAGTCTTTGCTTTCATAAAGTATACAAATACCATTCGGCTACAGTCGTCTATAAACAAAGCATATCTCGACCCTCCAATAGACAGGTTCTCCATTGGGCCACACACGTCTGCATGAATCAGTTCTAAGACATGCAATGTTTTCGAAGTACGTTGCTTAAAAGGTAATCTAGCGTGCTTACCTTCACAATATATAGTTCAAGTTGACTTATCTATGCTTGCTATTTCTGGGAATGAAATTCCTTCTACAGCTCCACCTTTCATTTTATTTAAACTTACACTATTAATATGTCCCAAGTGTCAGTGCCAAGTCTCACTCGATGCTATTGCGGTTGCTGCTAATGTCTGTTCTGTTTTCAAAGTTCATAATCTGTACACACCATCCACTAATTTTGCCACGCCTATGAGTTCATTCTATTGATTGTAAATATAGCAAATGTTCTTTTCGAAAACCACTCTATTGCCATTTTCGATCAACTGACTCACAGAAAGCAAGTTTGTTGTTAAGTTATGTATGCATAATACATTTGAAACCGTGATGTCGGACTCTACATTGTTCACAACAGTTACAATGTTTACATCACCAGAACACAGCACTGGAACACTTGTCTGGTTTACGATAATAATTTCTTTCGTTTCAAGTTGATATGACGGGTTTAAGATAATAATAATAATAATATCTGGGACATCCCACACAGCGCCATCTAGTCCCAAAGTAAGCAAGTATTATGCTTGTATTATGTGGTACTAGACAACTGATATATATACTTAAATATTCTTTTTTTTTATAATGTATACATATATATAGATACTTTTACACCCAGACATGGAAAAAATAGGCATGTTCATGCACACAAATATTTGTCCCGGGCGGGGATCGAACCCGCGACCCTCGGCTCCGCAGTTAGGGTCTCTAACCACTCAGCCAACCGGTCAGTCGATGATGACGTTTTGAAGATGATGTCTTGCTTCGCTGTCATGTGTTTACTTGCCCCATTATCGATATACCAATCGTTCTGATTGAATTCACCGCTTAAAAAAATTGCACTAAAAGCATTTCATTGTTTTCGTTTGCCTATTTCTAAGTTAGGACATTGATTTTTGTAATGCCCGGTCTGCTTGCATTTATAACATTTTATTGTTTTTGTAGGTTTTGTTGACATTTCTGAAGATTGAAAATGATTGAATTTCTGATTGACATTATTCAATAGTTGCGTTTTTTTCGCTATAAATGCATTCTCTGCACCGGAAGTCGTACTAACTTCAGCACACATATCAATCAACTTGGTTTTAATTATGTCTGCACTAATATTGATGCCCGAGTGCTCTATGGCCATTATCATGGGCGCGGACCTTTCTGGTAAACCTGCTAACATTAATGCTCCAATCACTCGTCGGTGATCTTAAATCCTGTTCGTTGTAGCCACTGTCCGGTTTCTACAATTTGGGTTAAATATTGCGTCATTGACTCGCAGTTCTCAAGCCTAATATTTATAAGTTTATGTAGCAAACTGATTCTTCTTGTAATACCTGAATCGTCGAATATATTTTTCAGCGTATTCCATAAATCGTACGTAGTCGTAGCGTGCTTTATGTGAACATAAAGCGATGGATCGATGGTTAATACCAGCTTCGCTTTGGCTTTAGCATCTTCTGTCTTCTGAGTCGCCGTGTCCGCTACTTGAATATTTTTTTCAATGGCGTCCGCCATGCCCTCCAATACCAAGACATTTTTCTCTGCAAAACACCAATCGTCGTAGTCATCGCGCCCTAATATTTTCTGAACATTAGCAATATAGTTAGTCGTTATTTTAAACGCAAACACACACAATACAATTAATTTTAAACTTAGAATTACAAAATAAATTAGACTGGGCCCATAACCTATTAAAACACCGTTAGGTCGTTCTGACCAGACTAACACTTTATTAGAATTTACTAATAAAGTAACTACTAGTAACTAATCAACAGATGGCGCTAGTTTTACATAATTGATTTTGATATGTTATTATTAACATCTGTGCAGTAAGAGAAAGTGGCAGTAAGAGAGTTTATTGAAATGACATTTAGAAATATAGAATAGTATTTGTGAAACTCATACAATATAGTAGTTGTGCTCTGTGACGCCCTCCATTTTTACGTCGGAACTATTTCCGGCCAGCACCTGCAGTACTACAAGAAGATGAGATAAATATCGAGTAAGTTTAGATGTTGGTGCAGCTATGGGGATGTGTCTGTATTCTAGCAATTATTAGGCTACGGCCACATTAGCTGTCAGTCAGTGGGTTGTCAATCATTAATAACATTTAGCTATAACAGAATAATTCCGACTGGACTACATAGCGTGGTTTCGACTGTAGTTTTTGGTAAACTCTTTATTGTAAACTAATATGGCCGAAGCCTTAATGTGAAATAACATAGTGATCAAACTGAAAGCTATTGATATAACAGAGAGGTTGTTAGCTCTTTTAATTTTGCATTACCTCACTATCCCAAAAACATTGTACTAAGAGTATTGGAACGTATTTCATTGATTTCGCACCTTCAGATAAAAAAAAATGTTGCAATTTTAAATTAATGTAAATTCAAAACAAAACGAAAATGTACACTAAATCGATATGAATAGAAGAAAATAATTCATTCACTTCTGGGATACGATTTTATGTCATGTCATTTCGTTCTGTGTCGAAAACTTGTTTGAAATTGTTACAATTGTTTTGAAACAAATACAAAAGTATGCTATTTACCAAAAAAAAACTTTCTAAAAACGAGTCGGTAATTTAGTGCTCACACTTAAAATATCCTTTTTTTACAGGGGCATAGTGAAGGAGCTCTGGCCTTTGACTGAGGGTCATTTCATACTTGGTAGGAGGATGACGGGACCGCAACGTGAGACCAGCCCCTCCCCTCCGCCCGAGGACCTCGCACCACACGCCCACTCTCACCATGCGTTATTCGTCGAATGCGCACTCAAGTGACCGTATCATCATTCTCCTATCCCGACTTTACTGCGCGAGGGTGTAAAGCGAGATCTATTCCGTTTTGGTTAAAAATCCTTTAGTTTTTATGTAATTTACAGTTGGTTATGGTATTAGATACGATTTTAATACGGCAATTCGGAAAAATGTAATTTTACCAAGGAGGAAACAAGAAGATAAACTTATTTACATGATCGACTCATAGTAGATTAAGCTATATGAGTAAGTTTTAAATATGTCATTAAAATTGATATTTCAAATTGTACCTATTCCGATGTGTTTCTGAATTGACGTATTGAGATCGTAAACTATACACGCACTAGAAAAAAAAAAAACTTCGTGTCTCATAATTTGCTAATGATTAGTGAAGCAGCCTTAGTAAGCCAGCGGTTATATACAAGACTCACGCAACATAAACATAATTGTGCGCCAATAGGTCGCCATGTATTTCTGTAATCTGGTATCCATCAATTCAATGACATGTACATCGAACGGTGCTCCACTTTTGATTCGACGATGCGGAGTCCATCTTTTTTTCTAGTATTTTTTTTTTAATTTACACATGAGTCAGGAGGTATATGTCAGTTATGATAACGATTACGAAAATCAACCAAAAATTGTTTTCTGATGTATATCGTATATTAGGTATGTATTTAAAGCCACGTGTCCACTTACAAACAGAACCGAGTTGAACTTGCACCTTGCTTGTAGTGGGTGATGTGTGTGACGTGGATACTTGGCTCAAAAAAGGTAGAAAAGAAAAACTACAGAACCAAAGAGGGATGTATGAATTCGAGAATAGGAAAAACATGGAATGTAAAATGGTTTTGAAACTAAATATTGTATGAACTAGTAACGCGTTTTCATTTGTCATTGTGTAGCCGTAAACGCCATTTTCTTTTCTTAATTAAATTTTTCTAAATGGTAAGCTATTTTAATTCTTGTTAGATGTATCAAATGTGCATTATTTGTGAAATTGTTGTATTATTATGAAGTGAAGTAATGTAGTAAAGTAATGATGAATTAAATAAAAATAAATAAACGTGTTTTGAATGATTACTGTCGTTCTAATTTAAAGATTAATATTTAAAAAAATTTTTTTTTTTTCAATGTAGCATGAATTTGAATAGTTGATGTTTAATTACCATCTATAGCCTAAACGGTGTTTGTCTAAATAATTGTTGTAGTGTTTCGAATTATGTTATGGATATTGAAATTGGTACTTTCAGAAACGCATCCGCTTTCTTTCAGGTCTTGCTTGTAGCCCTCGACGCGATTTTTTGCTTTGAGCTAGTTTACTGTATTATATGCGACAGATTAATAATTTTATAATTTAGTGGTGATCACCCAAATTTTGAACCAGAATCTATTGAATCCAATAATGTTTTTAAATAGAGATTGAAGGCTTAAGACAAATGTTATGTTTTTTTTTTAATACAAATGATACACTAAAACAGTAAGTTAATACAAATAGGTTATATACTTATTTAACTTCTTGTATTTTACAATAATACCGTTTTTATGTTATTTGCGAACATTTTCTAAACTAGCTCTTGTATGTAGCTATTAACGCTCCAGTACACGCATCAGGTTTTTTTTAGTGCACAAATGCTCCATTTTGATTACATTATTGTTTTCGTAATATATTATATTAAATTTTTGTATGGTGTAAAATATCTATCTCCCTTTCATAATAGAAGATATGTGTAAGGGAGAACTATAGTGATCCAAGTGACATTTTTGCTTAAATTTATTTTTAAACGTGAATCCTAGAAAAAAAAACCGCGAATAGCACACTGATTCAAATGTAAAGATACCATCTTTTCACCTTAAGAGGATTGTGTGCTGGCAAATTTCCATACAGATGGCGTTACGGTTGCACCCCATTAAACCTTAACCGATTGGCGGAAAAAAATTATATGGTATTCAGATCAGTAAAAACTAGGTGTATAAATTTTTATTTTTTTAAATATTTTGATGTATCATAAGAGGAAAAAAAAAACTTATATGCGCGGGAGTTTTTTTTTCCAAATTGTTTCATATTTCACTACATGTTCAACATGAAACTAATTACGCCAACCGGTTAAGATTTAATGAGGTGCAACCGTTAAGCCGTTTGTTTGCAAATTTGCCACTACACAATCCTCTTAACATCTTAAAATGTACTGCTTTAGCGTTAGCTCTTGCTTTTTGCGAGAATGCCTATTACCGTACTGTTCCAAGTGACAATTCGCACTGTTCTAATGTCACTTGGATCACTATGGATCTCCCATACACAAATGTACTACTCTGATAGTAAATGAAATGACTAACATATTTTTTATGTTTATAATTGTACTTAACTGCGTGCACTAGAGTGTTAAATAAATCGTATATATATAAACATAAAGTGTTTTATTTGCATATGCATTTTACACCTTAAACATGAGTGCTATAATTTTCGATACAGAGTGAAGTATTAAAATAGGACAGTTCAAGTGTTAGGAATACTAATCATGTGGACTTGCATACGGACGCCGTCAATAGATGGCGGTCTTTACAGTCCCCAACCCGCAGTGGAGCAGCGTGGTGGACTTGAGCTCCAAGCCCCCCTCCTCACCCTGGGGGAGGCCTAAGGCCCTGCAGTGGGGTAAAAATGGGCTGATGATGATGGACTTGCATACAAGATTTTATTTACGACCTAGGAAATGAAATACATATAAAGAGAAAATTATTTATTAAGACCATCGAACTAATATTACTAGCGTGTAGAAACGACACCACGAAACAAATGTTTGCGCCGAGCGTTGTTGCCGACCGGCAATAACTCATTCAGTCACTCGCCTATGCTCATCGCGACCGCGTGCCAAAAACATGATTAAACAGCAATTCAAAAATGTCGTCGTGGGTGTTAAAAACGTGTAAAAATCAATCAACTGCGAAGAAAAAAGATAGTGGCATAACTTATCGAAACTGCGAAGAAAAAAGATAGTGGCATAACTAATCATCGATAATTGATCAAAACAATACTAAAACCGTCCAAATCAAATATTTGTACCTACATTATTTTCTACCGTTGCCGCCATACTGGTTTTAACTACAAGTAATGTCACGATACGTATTAATACCTAATAAAGGCTTGTATAATACTTGCAATTCTGTGTATTCTAGTGGAAACAAACCAAGCATAACACGTATGAGACATGTATAAAACAGTGTATTACACTTGGTATAAAAATCAATGTTGGAGAGACAAGGTGATAGGGCTGCGCGCACAGATATTTTGTTCGCGCCGTCAGTTCTACTAGTATATAGTTCAGTGATTAAGACAAAGTAAATCTAAAGTTTTAAATGTACATTTTGTATGAAATATTATTTAATCTAATGTTTTTAATGCGGAATAATGTGTAATCATAGTACTTGTAGGTAGGTGGAGTTGAAAAGGTTTTGAGCATATTGAAGTTTGTTCAATTTTAAATTCAAATATTTCGCGGCTAAATAAAAACATTAAAAGTTTTGTAATTTATTCGAAGGTAGTAATTAGAACTAAGAAAAAAATTTCGTTGTGTTATCTTTGTCGAGTATACAGTCCACATCCCCTGTTCTTAAATTAACCCCAACCCATTTTACCGATCATAAATAACCTAACAATGTTATTTAATTAACTAGATATTCTTTAACTGTAGTATTGTGTTAATTATTTTATTTTGAATGGATCGTATCCATCGGTCGCAGACATATATATATATCCATCAACTGTGACGTTTCAATACTGTTATGGCTAATCTAGTATCAACTAAAACAGTAAATTAACTCTTGCGACACCAGCGACCATTGTGAAACGTTAGTTGGGAAGTTCAATATACGTAGCAATTTATTTTCCCAGACTGCCCAGTTCATTAATACCCACCGAGGGGTTTTAAATCTTTAATTAACGAAATTAATGAAGACAACAGTTTTTTAGAGGAACTTTCAAATACTTGCAAAGAGCATTTTGTTCTATACAGGGGAAGCCATAAAGTCAATAAATTTGACAGCAGCGTTTGGTTTGTGGAAGCCATAGAAGTAGTAATTATATTGTAATTAGCGACCCGTCCCGGCTTCACACGGGTAGCAGAGCATATACTGCCGTAGTATTTTTTTTAATTTTCTGTTGTATGGTTGTCGTGTCGTACCTGCTTGTTGCATCCGTCGAACACGTGGATTAGATTTAAATGTAAGTAAGTTCATCCTACTTGGAGTATTTTTAATGTATTTTATTTCCAATTCTTGAAACATTTGAAAAAGTAAAGAATATATATATATAAAACAAATTAAAATATTTATATCTATACAACATTGATAACTTCTACCTAACTTTGCATCACGCGTGTCGCGTCGGTAGGGGGGCGCTAGCGCGCGGCGCTCGGTCGCTTGTTGCGCGATAATTATTATATTGTGATAATTCCTAAGATATTAATATAAATATAAGATATAAAGCTTCCAGCCGGTTGGATTTTATCCGACTTCTTCAACAATAATTGTTATATTTCAAAAAAATTCACAAAACATTAATAAATTATACACGTAAACCTTCCTCGTAAATCACTCTGTCCATTGGTGTCAATAATATGCCAATCCGTTCGGTAGTTTTTGAGTTTATCGCGTTCAGACAGATAGACAGACGCGGCGAGGGACTTTATTTTATTATATGTAGTAATAATAGTAAAGACCAAGAACTAGCGCTATTCAATTGATGTTCCTGAATGCGTTAAGCCGCGAATGCAGGGGAAGGTATGCGGCGAAGTGTGGGAGGGGTCAACACGTTCAGTGAAAGTGAGTCACGGGAAGAGGAAATAGAGCGTCAGACTTATCGACTGTGTTATCGATATTTTAAAGTATAATTTCTTTTTTACAACAACTCGTCGGTATTAAAATGGTATTTTATATTTTTAGTTGCTGAAATTTTATAAAAATAAAAAAGGTCTGTAAAAAGTTTTATAATGACCTTGAACCGTGATACATTATTAATGAAAATGATATTGTCATAAAAGCAGAAATGAATGGCATAACATCTTATTTTGTTAGTATAGTCCGCCTCAAACTTTATGGCAGATCGGAATACAATGCTACGAGCGTGCTTGCAAAACGAACGAATGAACTGGCAAACGTAGTGTGGGCCGCCCGCCGCCTCGCTGGACCGACGATATAAAGCTAACTGCCGGTAGTGGCTGGATGAAAATGGCTGAGGACAGAGAAGTGTGGCGTGCCTTGGGAGAGGTCTATGTCCAGCAGTGGACGAATGTGGGTTGATGGATGGATGGATGGAAGCGTGCTTGCGCAGGTACTGTTATATACCCCTCGCTCCACTGCGTTCCGCTACACCTAAAATTGGTTACTGCGACGCGACTTGTGCCTATGTTCACATCCGCCATAAACTTTGATTGGAAATGTAAATAAAATAAAAGCTATTTGGCACAATATATACAGGACAATATATACTGCCATTTCTTTTTATTATGCATATAAGGTCATATAAATGACCAGTTAGAGGATAGTTATTGGCTTTCTATTATGTAGGCGCTTCACGATTGCCGAGCGGAAGCGAGCGCGTGGAAAGCCCGCTCGCGCTCGCCACTCGATATGTTGATCTTTCCCATGGACATATTATATCAAGACTGAGGGTTCCTAGTGAAATTCGCCGCTAACAGTGTCCAAAGAGGCATATATCAGCATATACGATCCTATCTCTATTTAGTTACACCGCCACAAAAGAATGAAAACATGTGTTCTATTTCCTGTCTAGTAATTTCAAGCGTACCACCTTGAGCACAAGACTCAATTTCAAAAACTATCTCAACTAATTTCGGCGCGGGTTTTTTTATCATGTAGGTGTTACTGCAGAGCATTTATTTGCACATATTGTTTTAAGGATGAAGGGCGCCAGATGGTGCTGCAGTAATTGTGTTTCTGTAAAACGGCTGGGTTTTTGATGCGATATTTATTTATTATTTAAGTATCGTTCAAAAAAAAATTAAATATTTTTTCGGTTAAGTCCACCAAGGGTACTGCATTTCATTTGTATTTCTAAAATAGCTTGGTCGATTTTGATTCGGTTTCTGATATCCCATAGATATTACATAAGTTCTTTGACATGTTTTAAAGTTATAAGCTACTAGATAGCGCTAAAATAAATAAAAATATACAAAGAAAAAAATTAAAATAATATAAAAAATTGGTGTTCAAATTTTATATTTTTTTATTTAATTTAATTTATTTCTTAATACAATTAAAGTTTCCTTGACACAGGGTTAATTTACTAAATAATGTCATTTTAAATAACAGATTGCAGGCCGTGGAGTATTATTTTATCTTTCTAATCGTATTTCGAAATATGATTTAATGGACTCAGTAAGGATTAATTCATCATATCTGAAGAAAAAACCTTTAATGCGCGAGTTGAACTCGCACTTGGCTAGTTTTTTTATGAATATAAAAATTGTCACTATATTATAGTTTAATTACGATTGTTATAGCAAAATGTAAGCCATACTAATTGAACACGTAGGTAACAACAATATCTTAAAATATTCATATGTATGAAAATCATATTATATATTTATATAGATATTTTTATATAAAATAGGTACATAATTCATGTTATTGTGAACCGCACAATTGTGTCTGTGGGTCATCGGTGGGATCAGACGGACGCCACGGTCTTTCCTGTTCCAGGAGCGCTGGGCGGTTCTCACGGCATCAGGCAATAAATGACATAATCCGGCGAGCGGTCATTTCGGCCGGGGTGCCTTGTGTCCTGGAGCCGCCTGGATTATGTCGTACGGACGGGAAGCGTCCGGATGGCCTAACACTGGTCCCATGGCAAAAGGGACGTTGCCTTCTTTGGGATGTGACTTGTGTCTGCACATTTGCCCCTTCTCATCTTGGGGGCACCCAACATTCATCTGGCTCAGCGGCTGAGGCAGCTGCAGGCAAGAAACACACAAAATATGCCAATTTAAAGTCAGCGTATGATTTTGTGCCGGTCGCCTTCGAGACAGCCGGACCTTGGTGCTCGGAGGCGAGGATTTTTATACATCAAATAGGCTGTCGCATGATAGAGAGGGGTCTGGATAGACGTTCCGGCTTTTTTCTTGCACAGCGCATTTCGCTGGCCATTCAGCGCGGTAACGCCGCCAGCGTGATGGGCACTTTTGGGCGGGACGAGTTAAGAGGTGGGCTTTTTTATTCGGATTAGTTTTAAGTTTCTAGTTTTTAGTTTTACATGTTTAAATTATTCTGGTAATTAATTTAAAATGTTTTTTATATAAAATGTATTCTCATCTAAATCAGAATGGATTTCAAAAAATGGTTATTTTGCATTTTTTTTTAGAAAGTTACTTTTAAAAATTAAAATAGGTATACCAAAATGGTTTCTTAAAAAAATATCCCTAAGAAAGGTTTCCTTTATTTCCTTTGGTTTACAATTTCTCCCATACCCAAAAAAAAAACATACTGAATAGTCAAAAATACCAAAAATTACCTTATTCCAATATAATAATACAAATAATTACCTATAAAATAATTATAATGATTCATAATAATATTTGAAAGCACTAAGAAAAGTGAATGATAGTGAAGTGAATGACTTGGCACCGACTTCATTAACTATATGCTGCCTGTTAATGCTCCTTCCTTTAAAGTGAAAATTTTATTTTTTATTTTTTAGTTTTTGTTTTTGAAGTCGGTTTAATTTTATTTTTTGAAAATTATAGTGACTAAAATTAAAAAACAAGCGCGGCGGGCGCGCGACCTGGTATGACGTCATCTGACACGACAAAATAATATGTGAGCGCGGCGAGGAGTGTGCCAGCCACCTGGAGGCCGGGAATCAGTCTGTAGAATTGCACTTAACTTCTGATGATGTCGTCGTATAAATATTGTATCGTACCTTATTGTAACAAGTACAACTTATTTTATTTTAACAAAATTAAAGAAGTGAATAACGATATACAATATTAAATCTAGAAATAAGTACAATAGTAAGACACGATCGTCATGATACAGTTGAGGGTAGGCGTCTGTGTGGATAAATGTGTATGTGCTTGCTGTAAAGGGGTGGTTAATGCGCGTGTAAATGAAACAATAAAACTGCCAAGTGCGATTCGGACTCGCACGCAAAAGGTTCCGTACCACCACACAATATTAAAAAAAAAACATTTCTTGTATATTTTTGAGACAACAATGAATTTTTAAATTCTTTTATTTTTATAATTTGTTATTATATCGGCCACAGTAATAGTCACATATTCTGTGAAAATTTCAAGGGTCTACTTATTACGGTTCAGACGATATAGACCTGTGAAAGATAAACGGCCGGACGGACATGCGGAGGCTTGGCAATAGGGTTCCTAATGGGTTTTATCCATTCCATCAGCCTATTATATCCCACTGCAGAGGCTTAGGCCTCCCCCCAGGGTGAAGGAGCTTGGAGCTTAAATCCACCACGCTACTCCAGTGCGGGTTGGTGGATTGTAACGACCGCCATCCATTGACAGCAGCTGGGATCGACTGCTTAACGTTCTCTCCGAGGCACGGAGTGAGTGATAGTTTTGTACTTAAGTCAAAAAAGTTCATTGGTCCACTGTGTACTCTCCCGGCTTCGAACCACGGCCTAACATGGCCTTATAAATTTGAAACAGGCTCGCTGCGCTCGGACTATCATGACACATGACCCATTGGGTACGGAACCCTAAAAATGTCTATTTAATGTGCGAAAGTATGTGTGTACAAGTGATGTTATACGTTAAAATTATTTATCATCTTTTCGATACCCTCATAATAAAAAATTTATTTTTTTAGTCAGTAAGTATAATTTTTTATTAACAATCAATAAGTAGACTTAGGTACCTTTTCGTTTTGTCATTTCTGTGCCGGAATATTTCGTATTATCTTTTTTCTAAAGAATCTATTTTTGGCAGATTATCCGTTTGGGCTTTCACGTAATCGAGCTCCAAACTATAAATCTACAGCATCATAATACAATACATAATTAACTTATATATCTATGTATTTAAATTATTTATAATAGAAAGATGTAATTAACTAGCAATATACCTAAGACACCATAAACAAGTACGCTCATCATACAGAATTGAGAAGACGTGCGCGTTTTAAATGTAGCCTTTAGAAAACAATTAATAACTTTGTTATTCCTTGATGGATTTTAATAATTTAAAAAGTGGAATACTCGTGAAAATAAATCCAAGCGCTGAACTGGTTTTACATTTTTCTCATTATGGTTTTACATTTTTTTACTACACCTAGTTTGTAATTATTTACCACACCGGAATGGTAGAAAGATAGAATTTCGATCTCTATGATTTGCGCCGATCTCTGAATCGGTTCAGTGTAATGAAAATCGATTCAAAACTTGGAGATCGATCATCAAAATCGATTTCTGAAAAGATCGAGTTGAGATATAGCATGCCTCACATTACCGTAGAGATAAATAAAGTAGGCAAGTGCCATAAAGCTCTGTATGTAGCGGTTCGGCCAGGTTGGGCATCAGTTGGGGATGGGAGCAAAAAGGATGGAAAATAATTGTACCCTATATACAGGCAATCCGACGAGGTAATCTTATTCTATGTTTTTTCTATTTTTCTTGCCTGCTCTATCACACAACAACGCACAACAATGTGCACCGATGTGCACAATCACACCAATCACACATTCACCAATCTCCATCCAGCGAACAAGATAAAGATTGGTCAATTGGTCTGTGATCAGTGATCAAGATCAAGCTAGTGTTGATTCGATACCCCCATATCTACAATACTAGTAAGTACTATGATAGTAGTATTAGGTATTGGTATTGAATGAATATTTCGATACCTAACAAAACACTCGACTTATTTTAACGATACTTATGAGTACTCATAAATTACTATAGGTTACGTCTTTTTAATCTGTTGGTATTTAAGTAGATAAAAATTGAAATAAAACGTATACTATTATGCTATACAATATTATAAGACGAATTTAATGAATATTCTGTATAAGTTTGCTTTAGAAACTGAAGGACACTCTAGGCACCTATGCGTTTCAAAAAGTTTATCGAAACTAAAATTTTCAAAATGAACCGTCGGCAGCACCGTTTAATTGAAAATACTGAAACGCGAAATTGCATAAAAATTTTTTTTTTGTCCTACTATTTTATGTAAAAGGCTTAAATCTATTTAAAAAAATTATAATCTACTGCATCTGATAACGCTGGAGCTGTGTTATAATTGTCTGATTATTGAAGATGGCGCCGCCAAACAACCATGCACGTCGATCGTTTGTGAGTACTCTTTATTCGATGCATATCGAATGGAATTATACGATGCCGGAAATAGTAGTATCGAATGAAAAAGTATAGATATCTAGCAAGTACTCACAATTATCGAATCAACACTAGATCAAGCAAGTTAGATCACAAAATTGATATTGACAAACGTCAAACAACACAAGAAAAAAAATGGATGGATGGGGTCAAGAAAAATGCTTGATAACTTATCTGTGTAACTTATCGTTGTGCTTATCGCAGCGACGCAGCGTATCGTGGCTTACCGTTGTTAGCGTTTGTGGCGATGTTAGAATTTTGTGGACCTTGTTTTCTGTGCTAATTATTCGCCTTCTAACATAATAAAATTTAATTCGTAAACACTGTCATCTTTTGTTTGTAAGGTAAAAGGTTAGTTGTTAGCAATTTGTAAGTTTATAAAATTTTGTAAGGTATTCTTGGAGTAGGTACGTCTAAATTAAAATATTTTTCAAGTCTTGAATTTTACTATCACTATTGATTCTTATATTTTACTTACAAATGCTATCGGACCAGGCCAGTTTTTGCTTTTTTTGTAGGTACCTACTTGTTAATATGAGAAAGAAAAAAAAGATAATGAGTAACAGTTCAATTATGAGTAGGTAATATCTTTGCCATCATTATTTACAACTAACTTCCATGTGTTTGGTAATGCGTACTTGCCTTGGTAAAAATCTGGTTTGGATTCAAAATATTTCGACACTAATCTTCAGTTTCTCAATCATCGATTGAAGCCTAGATCCTTACCTATGTTTGTAATGCATTTTCCCTATCCAAGCTTCTCTTTAAACACTCCTTTAATGTATTTGAGTAGGTACTTTAGAATCTAGGTATTGAATGAATTGTAATAAAACACAAAATATTACAGGACACATTTTGATTTGATGCTCTCAGCATGAATAGGGTTTCGATACTTGTTGCAAAATGTCTTATTTTTTCTGTCATGTGCAAATTTGACCACTTCTTCCAACCATGGTGTAATACGATTCAGAGCTAATGTCTTCAGAAAACTTATATTTGGGAATGTTACTTTGTTTATAGTAAAAGCTTATAGTAAAAGTTAGGAGGATCATGGAATTGACGCCTACAGCATTTAGTAGCCAAAAAACAGACAATGTCCAGTGGTGAATTTTCCGAAAGACAGAATACCGATGACAGTTGATCGAATGAATCCATTTATCTACTCTAATTTTATTGTATAAATCAACAATTTCTGGTAGTGTTGTGTAGTACCTTGTCCACAGAAATATGCATTGAAGATAACATGCATAATAATTTTTTTCTATTGCGAGGACAGTACAACAGCAAAACTAAAAGTCTTCTGTCAGCAAACATAGCAGTATTTTTGTCATGGTTGGATATTTCTTTGAAAAATGTTGATAGGTATTTCCTTTTATATTTTCGTCAGTGTACCAACCACAGTTGTTTTGTGATCTTGTAAAATGATAGAAGTCACCGAAGATGACACCGACGTGAAACAGTTATCACATGTAAGATTTTGATTTGCACCATGAATAAGTCAAATTTTGCAAATAACAAGCGACGACAGGCACTTTTCTGGGTGTGAGATTTTTACCCATATAGACTTCTGCATTTATCGTATAAAAAGTTTTTGGCATCACAGACCAATACAAAAAATTAATCATCAAAACTGTAATTTGTTTACTTATCAAAATTGCACAAAATATTATTATAAGAATTTCTTGAACCATAACAAGTAACTAAGTAGTAACGGAATTAGGGTTATTTTTGTCTCTAATTCCGCATTTCTGACAATAATTGTTGAAGAAAAGGCAGTCTTCGTGAACCCAGGAATGACATATGATGCACTGAACCCAGTTCTCTTTGCTCGAGGTTTCAAAATAATTTTCACCATAACCCACACAAATATTTTCATCTTGCACGCCTATATCATCATCACCGTCACTTTCCAAGATTAAATCAGTTTTGTCTTCAGTGCTGCTATTGACTTCTTTTAAAACCCTCTTTCTAACAGTTTTTATTGTTTGGTTACGGCTTTCTTTCTTTTTTTTTTGAGCCAAAAGCTCCAACTCCTGCTTTTCAGGAGTATCCGTCAGTACCCTGGTTTTACTTTTCCTTTTTCTTGCTTTCATATTTTTGCATGGTAATACCTTCGGGAATGGCCGAACAATTTCAGGTGACTTGAGCAGTACTGGAATTCCATCACTTTGCTGATCATTACCAGCAGATGATGTTGATGGTTCTGGTAAGAAAATATTATGTTGTATGTCGGTATCAGTTTGCTGATTATTATTAGCGATATTTATTTGTGTATTGCCACCCGTGGATTGGTTGCTTGTTATATTCTCAACATAAGTACATGCATTTTCGTCCAATGGCCTATCAGTAACATATGAGCTTAGAAATTCATCGTCGCCAAAAATGTATTCACTTACAGGCCATATTCCAGAATCCCTGAATCCACTTCGTATGTTGGAGGGTGTAAAGGCAAGTGGATATGCCGTGCCAAAGCACTCAACAGCATGGTATATTGTAATTGGACTTCCGGGATGTTGCAAAAGCCATTCATTGCATGCTTTGTTATAATATTTCTTGAGAGGACCAAACACTCCCCCTATCTAGAGGTTGAAGCTTATGGCTGGTATGGGGCGGAAATGTAAACATTACAATACCGTTCTTCTTGGCCAAGTCAATAATATTAATAGAGAGGTGACTCATGGTTGTCTAATATAAGGAGAACTTTTCTCTCAATATGGGGTTTGACATATTTGATAAAATGATGTAAAAACTCTTCAAATTTGTCACTATTAGACCAACCACTAGGAGTCGCTAGCCCTAAAGTCTCTGGAGGAGCACCATTTATCATATGGTCCTTGAAGTGAACCCTCGGGAAAATCATACAAGGTGGAACAGAATTGCCAAGTGCATTAATGCATCCAATAATTGTTATGTTATTGCCTCATTCTGCGGACGTTATACTTTTTTCGTTTTACCCACTTGTTTCGTTCCTTTCGGGGCTAACACTTTCATTGGAGTATGAACAGTCGACAGACCACTTTCATCCACATTATAAATCCTATCACTTGTAAAATAATGTTTTGACAACAACTCTTTGTATTTTGTAAAGAACAATTCAACGTTTGTCTTATTGAATGCAGTTGCATGTGCTAAGCTAGTTGCTTCCGGTTTGCGCAAACTTAGACTTTGATTCCGTTTAATCCATTAGCGCCCAAACAGAAACTACTACTGGTTTATGAATGCAAATTTTTTTATTGTAGTTAAAAACACATATTTAGACATAATATAAAAGAAAAAATGAAATTGTTGTTTTAATTTAAAAAAAAAACACCCGTACTCGTTAGAGTACAGTGAGCTCATTCATGGTACTTTTTGAAACAATTTCTTTTTTCAACGCAAAGTGTTTTATTACATTTCTTGCATGTCCATCTTACTCTTGAATGGCACATGAAGCATCTGAGTTGATTGGGGATCCTCTTAGGAATATGCCCTTTTTTATCCTGAGACAAATCTGGAACAGACGAACTGCTTGGTCGAGTCTTTTGTGAAATATTATTTTGACGTAAGTAATATCGAGCAATAATTCTTGGAAATAGCAACTGATCCATTGGGTTGTCATTAGCAAGAACGTGGAGTCGCCTTGCGTTGGAAATAGTCATGTCAATCATATACGTAAAAATTATCCACCACCATTTTTTGCCACGTACAGCCACACGATATAATGAAATAGATTGATCCATTTCATCGACACCTCCCATGCATTTGTTATAGCTTTGAAACAGTTGAGGTATGTCTACATCAATTTTTTCTTTTCTTACACTGCACCATCTCTTCACTTTCCCCTTAGGTTCAATTGATTCAAAGTTTGTTGCCATCGTACACACACTATTATCTTTCCATCGACACAACAATATTTCATTCGTTTTATCGAATCTAAAATCGTACGCAGCTCTCTCTTTTTTCTTCATTTCCACGTTACTTATTAGGGGGCATTTTTTAGTGCGATTATTCCGAATTGTTCCCGTAGCACGATAGCCTGCTGTTTTTAAATCTTTCAGTAAGTCATGACTTGCAAAAAAATTATCGAAATATATTTTATGATTGCTGGGATTTTGTATAACTTTTTCTAATAATGATTTGACTACAGTTGCTCCAAGAGAAGAATTTTTCTTTTCTGTTGTTTCACCACAACATATATCATACACGTAGCAGTAACCGTTGGAACTCGTCAGTGCCCAATTTTTGTACCCAAAACGAATGGGTTTTCCTCTAATAAATTGTTTTGAAGGATGGTGTCCAAAATATTTTATCATTGATTCATCGATTGAAATATCTTCATGAAACATTGCTCACTGGTTATATTTTTGAATAAGCATATCTTGTAACGGTCTAATTTTGAACATGCGGTCACTGGTAGCATTAGCATTACTGTTGTCGGCTAAATGAATATTCCTTTTTATATCACGATATCTATTTCTCGGCATGGCGTTGTATACAATCGGCATTCCTACATCTTCATCTAAAGACCAGTATAATCGTTCCCTTGGTAGTTTATGATACCCTGATAATATCAAAATTCCCAAGAAAGTTTTCAATTCACCAAAATCGATTTGAAAGTTATGCCTGTTGTTTTGATATGCATACAAATTTGTGGATTGTACTATAAAATTCATGACATCTTCATCAAAAAATCTTTCAAAAATATGTACTGGGCTTTTGTCTTTCAACTCATCCCGTATTTTAGATTTTATGTCATCAAAAGTGTCAGTACAAAAAGGAAATGCGCGTGTGTAGATAGGCTCGCCTTTTCTCCACCTTGGGTGAAGTGGATCAGTCTTACGTTTTTTTTTTCTGACAGAGGTTCATCGTCACTTTCAGAAGAACTGCTGCTTTCTGAATTGTCTCGATTTCTAATTGTAAAAACCTCAACCAATCCAGGTACATCTCCAGGAAGTTGAAGATTGTCTAAATTATCTTCAAATCCCTCTTCTTCATCCGTTACTACACTTGGTGCTGGTGGAATGACGACCAAATCATAAGTATTATGGTTGTCCTCATCGGAATCTACTTCTAGAATTGCTTGCACGGCGTCTTGCAAGCCAGCATAATTATTTCTGCTAGTAAATACTCGTTTTGACATTTTCAAATCTGTGAATAAAAAACGAATAAAATGTACATATATTTGCCCACTGTACTCAAATGAGTTCACCAAAGTAAAAAGTATTATTATTTCCACATTTTGGAATTAAGTATATAAAATACATAATATCAAGCAACTTTATCAACTTAAGATTTACATAAGTAGTTTTTTTTATTACTCACCTGGAGAATATATGATAAATACACTCATGTATCAAGTAATTTGCAAAAACTGCTTGCTTTACACGAACGACGTAACTGTCAAAATACAACCGTTGAGTATTTGAAATATGTCCTACTTATTAGAAATTATGAAAGCAGAGACATCTGTTGTTTTGTTTTTGTACTAGCTTGCCAGAATAGTATACTCATTTGAGTACAGTGGGCGTAAATGGGTTAATAAAGTATTGATAAAATGTCTTACCTGCCGCTTTATTTACTTTCAAAGCCTGTGGATAAGATTTGTCCAAACTAACTGCATATTTGTATGCCAATTTCAGGAAGTTTTCTTCTGATATTCCGTAGTGAAACTTAGATGCTTTTAAGCAATAATTCACAGGAATCAAAATGGCTAACTTTACTGTATGCCACTTAAATGTTATACTAAAAGAGATACTAGATAGCGCTAGTAGTATTTTCTCGCAGCAATATTTTTTTCGTATTAAGCTTGTCGCGAGGTACAAGGACCTTCCCTACTCTCCAAAGCAAAATAAAGTACACGCGATTGCAATTTTTCTAGCACTGCACATTCGAAAAGCACGATCAAATGCATTAGTAATTTGCTCTTTAATTTTTAAAATGCCAGTTAATTTCTCTAATATAATGAGTCTATTACAATCTGCTCAAATAAATTTTGTATGGAATTCGACGGTAACATTTAACTTTGAAGTCTAATATTGCTTGCTACCGTATATCACTAATGCTAAACTTGCTTCAACCTTTTGTTTTTTTTCGTAGGTATGTGGTTCCTCGGTGGCCAGCTGTTTTTGTAAGTGACCCTTGAAAATTTAGGTGATCAATAATGTTTGTAATTGCCAAATTAAGGTCTACTCTTGAAAATTTGGATGAGCAGTAATATTACAAAAATAATTATGTTACACATGTTCTTCGGAAAGATTTTATAAATGTAAAGATATTGAAGTGCATATTTCATATTTATATTTAATTTAAAATTTATAAGTATTATGAAGGTAATCTTAGTATTACAAATGTAGATCCATCCACCTCGAATTGCTATTCACTAAAATTAGTGAGATAATTGCTTGTGATTTCAGGAATAGACACCTCAAGAATAGCTGGATTGTTTGAATATTGATTAACTTTGTTGATTGTAGTATTTATAGTTTTTAGGAGGTTGTGGACTAGGAGAACTGCTTGGACTTGTCCAATTAGTATGGGGAGAAAAAACCTATCTGAAATGTCCAAGATTTGACATACTTTGTGATTAGCGGTTAAATTACTCATCTCCATCTCAAATAATGGGTCAACAATTTTTTTTTCGGCCATAAGTCTTTGTTTTTTGGGGAGATCTCGTAATTTCACAGCAACATTTTTTTGCAAAAACATTATATCTGTTATTGATAGGGGCTGGACGTTTGAAGTGCGTATTTACTGTTGTCAAAACTTTCTCCGGAAAAGTATTAGCTCATCTTTTTATTTACGGTCTTTAGTTTACTTATAGTGGTTTCCTCTATCCATTAGATCTGAGTTGGTTCCTGGTAAATCTGTACTTACTATATTATTATGTCTTGACTGATTCTGGAAACATTTTTATTTTTTAGTTTCTACAAATAAAAAAAGAATGTAGGACCAAACCAAAAGATTTGAGAGCAAATGGAAATTTCTGCACTGCATAGAATCACTAGATAAGAAAACTGTTACAATTGTTCCTACTATTGATTGTGAATACAAAGTTTATAACTACATGAAACGTCATAGCTTAGTACTAATGGCTCTTCTAGCCGTGCTAATTATGAACTTATCATGTGCCATTTTGGTTCGAATGCCAGAGTTTCAGATGGTTGTGTTCTCCAGAATACAGTTTTTTCTAAAAAAGCTTGTTACAGACCAGCTAAAAATACGCCCTAGTGAATGTTCGCATCCTTTTCTGAGCCAAATATTTTGTTTTAGATAACAATTATGACCGACTCGGTCAGTATGAGTAATCTGTAACAAGTAAGTGATTAAACTGTATCATTTATTTTAATACTGTATTTATGTTTAAGATTATCAATTACTACAATTCCATGTAGGGAAAGAAGTACTATTTTCCACTGACACCAGGTAAACTATCACAAAAGTTAACTAATTCTGGCTTACAAGTACGGGCTTTTAAGTCATAATGATGAAATGAAACAATAAACAACCGCAGAAGAAACGGTTTATTTGATTATCTTAACAAGTTTTCGAAATGCCTCCCACCGTTCCTAACACATAATCTAGCACGTTTTCTCATATTCGTTGTAGTAGTGCCAAGTTTCTTCCAAACCTTGTACAAGTGTATATGTGTAGATGCTCCCGATCAATCTTGAGAAGGGATCATAACTTCCATTGGGACATATTGAATTCATGTGTTATTTTTCGAGCACTAGTCGTAGGATCGCGCCGAAATTCATCTAATATTAAATTTGCAACATTTGGATCAATAGGATCAGCTCGAACATCAGGTTCTCGGTGATGTACGGTGGTGATGGTATAAAATACCATCGTCTATAAAAAGATCAAAGAGCTCCTTGCAGGACATATTGTCAATCTCGTTTGGGATGTAATTAGGGCTGGAAAGCGCAAAGGTATGAGGCTCAAATCGTGCTCTCCACGTATTTGTCGGAGGATCTCGTTTAATAGGTCTTCTTGATGGTTGATTGGCACGGTGTCCTGGGGTACGGTTTCCGCTGATACCACGTGTTCCTACTGTCACCACTACTCGATGTACGTCATGCTGTAAGGGAGCTTATGAGTGATAGCAAAAAAAGGGGATGTTGGTCTGAATAACTACATTCTGAGATTCATGGATGATGTGTGAGTTTAAGGGTGATGACAAAGGAAAAGAGGATGGAGAGTTGCGATAGGCATGGCTGGACTCATTGTCCAAGTTATTCTGAGATTCATCTTGACTGCTATAGTTTTCATACGATTCTGGAATAAATGCTGGATCGCTATCGCTCTCATCATCGCTAAAATATAAATCAGGTTCATTTATTGCGTCGACACAATTTCGTCATTAGTAATAACTGAAACATAAGTAACGCCGATCGTATTATAAATAATACATAAACCTACAATACATTTAACTATTGGCCACTATTGTATTACATATAATACATTAAAATTAAAAGGTTATATTTGCAGTCAGTTTACATTAATTGCCAAAAAAATTGTATATTTACACTATTTGACTATCTATTTAGGTAAAATAATAGAATCCAATAAAAAAAGATCTGATTGCAATAAGAAAAACAGATTTACTTACCTTTGGCTGGACGTCTCGAACTGCGCTGTGGTCGGTTGAAAATTTTAAAATGACATTTTAAACGTTGTTAGCGAAAAACTGACACTGATTGAACGATTCGGGTTGCCATTGCTCTAAAATTCGTAACAACTGAGAAGAAACATTTGTCTGTTTCGTATGTATTTTGTATAATACACTGGGGGGTCAGGAGGCTAAGATAGTGCGTCTTGCGATTCCGAATTTCCTTTCAGTGTCCCTTGAAGATATTGTTCTACTCACCACTGACTATAGCTAACTCCAGTATTTCAGTCGAATAGTTTTGTACGGCCGTGCGCCTAATTTTCTGTATCTCTTTTTGCTCATCTAGGTTCAGGTCTTCCAATTCTGAAAGAGTGACACATCATCTATTTATTATTTGGTATGTTACGTACAGAGCCAGCGCGAGTGGAAGCGTATTGGGAAAGGAGGTGCTGCAAATAGTGCTGTCGAGTTACATGAGCATCCGTCGGGCACTTACCTTAGGTCATTCATCTTGCATGTAGACTTCTCGCGTCCACGCAGACCAGCTCAAGGATAAGCCAGATCCTGGGTTACCTCGATTTCCATTCACGAGCGTCTCTAAAGTATAACCAACAATGGTACGCGAAAATGTACTTTTCACACAAACTTTCACACCTTGGCGTAGTCGTTTTAAGGCACCAAAGCGTAGTAATATATAGATCAAAACAAACAAGAGATTTTTCCAAAATTAGTTAGCATGCATTCGCCGGTCGACCGATTCCAACAAGAGGTCGCGATATGTCAAACCACAAAATAGGTGTTGCCATAGACGAACGCCATAGAGCGCCATATCAACCACATACAATTTTATATCCAACATGGTAGCAAGATAGAGTCGCTGAGTTAATTTAACATTAATATAATGAATTTTCAGGAAAAATATAAGTATGTATAATATACTTAGTACTATAATATACTAAGGTTATGTTGGCACACAACGTTCCCGAAGCCACATGAACGCCGTTGACATTCATTGGTCCTTGAGGAATAGCAATAGCGGGTAAGTTAGGTAAGATTTCATCACCGCCCGGAGATACAACTTTTCCAATATGGCTGAGGTAATCATTAATAGCCTTAGGAATACATTGGTAGTCTGGTAATACGTTGTAGAAATCAGAGAACTGGTTTAATACGTCTTGATTGGAATTACGGACTTGAAGAATCTCTACGTAAAGATGGTTGCACATTACGTGTGTGAAGGCGCTCAGAGGCAACCTTTCATGCAACCGAGGATCCACGCCTCGCATCTTCTCATATGTGGCTTCTATCAGAGGGATAAACCCACCGTAATCAAAATTTTGACTATATTTACCTACAACAGGATGCATTGACGATGCTGGCCCAACGTCATACATAGGGGCATCACTAGGAGGTGTTTCAGTTGTAGGAAGTCCGAACGTGAATGTTCGTTGCGGTGGAGGTTCCGGCTTCGTCTTTGGTTGCGGCTTCTTGAACGCCGCAGATCTTGACGTCTGTTGACCTCGCCGCTCCATTGGGGCGAAGGGCCGGGCCTGGAACTCGTTATCCATTCGGTCCGTCCAATCGGGGTAGCGGGCGTTGTGCTCCTGTTCTTCACGCCTCATCTGATTAGCATACCCTCTGGCGTCTGACCTCTGACTTCGGCGGCTACCGCCGGAATTTTGGCCTCTGCCACGGGGAATAAAGTTTCCACGATTACTCATCTTGATAAAAGGAATTGTTGACAAAAACGACATTCAAGGCCTTCACAATAACCTTAGTAATAAAGTTGGCTCAGCAATTCAACGGTTACCTCATAGTGCTGATCTTCGCTGGATATGTTTTTGAACAAGCATCAGAAACGATCGACTTGAAGTTGAGTCCGAACAAGCAGATAATGTTGGTTGGAGTCGTTCAACTCCTGGGTTCGATATTGGCCACTTGTATTGTAGAGAAGACAGGTAGAAAGTTACTCCTAGTGGTGACGTCATTCGTCATGGGCGTCGGTATGCTTTGTCTCGGAGGCTGGTTTTTGGCAGCACGACCTGTCAACCTGCCAGGCTGGTTGCCCGTGGTAGCGATGTGTGTATGCATATTCGCTGATGCCGCTGGATTTCAACCTATATCTTACATCATCATCACCGACTTATTTACATTCCAGCTCCGTGGCACTGTGTCGGCGTTTGCGAATCAATGTTTAGGACGTTATTAAATGAAATAAGTGGACTGTATTTAAGCTGATTTAATACGAAGAGTTATAACCATAGAGATAATAATTTTATGGATTATTCAAAATATGAAAACTAAAGAGTTTATGAACGTTTCTTACTTGTGAAAACTTCGGCTGTCATCAAACGGAATAGGTTCTTTTTTACAAATCACGCATATTTTTGTCATTTTCGTAAATATTACACCCAATTATACCTGGAATTACCGGATTGAATTACTTAGCTCAGCCACAATCCACAGGCCACAATCACAGTTGTCAACTGCGCAGTGCGCATGCTTAAAATGAAAAGAGATAGAACTAAGTCAGTTATTTTCTGTTTCTTTCTATTGACGCCCGCAATTCGGACAGGCTTGCCTGCTCTATTCTATTATCTCTATGGTTATAACAGATAACAAATATGATTCGTCGTTAACGGCGGTGTTAGGAGAAGTGAAGTTTCTTGTTCACGCCGTTGTGATGGAGGGCGCGGCGAGCGGCAATATATGAAATATTCCGTTGTGTGCCAACAGTTATAATAAACTTCGAGTCGTATTTATGTATTTATAGTACCGAATCATAAATACAAAATTTTTACCTAATTTTAAAAACGTAAAAATGACAGCATCTGGGCACAGTGTGGGCAAAGTTGGGCCATATTCATATCCTACCTGGTTGCCAAACATTGCCCATTACCGAAATTCGTACAATGAATAAGACTTCATCTTTTAAATTTAAAATCATGCGGTTTTACAAGGATTAGTTCAAAATATTTCAAAGATACGTTTTTCAATCAGTTCGCTTGAACTTGAAAAGGTTTTCGCTCCAGAAGGTGGCACCACAAAAATACGTTGTCGTAGTGTTCCGCGAGTATATTAACTTAATGGCTTATATGACTACACACAATTTTATATCATCCAAAGCTTATACAATATGTTGACGAGAGAAATCTCTAGATTACGAGACAAATTAAGCATTATAAACGAAACAAATTATAACGAGTCGAGATATGAAATAAATAGTCACCATCAACCGATACGCAGAGTGGCAGCGGATTACCGACCCATAGGTCTGGCTAAGTCCGAAACAGGTGGTGGGCGGCATGGCTACGTGGAGTCGTTGTCCTTCTGCATTGCGGCTTAGAGCCACCAGATAACGATAAATAAAGATGACCAATGGTATATTTAAAATGGCCGGTGATCGTCAGGCGACACGCGGCGTCTCCGGCCCAGAAGGCGCGGCTGGAGGAAGTCTCTGGATGACGGAGGGTAGAATTATTTTTTTTAAATTTATTTCAATAACAGTATCCACAGCTCTTAAAATACTTAAGTTTAAACTTATATATATTGTTGTCCTACAGCCAATGATAGATACACATTTTATGATTGTAACTGTACTCTATTTAACGACCGCCACCAAAGTAAACAAAATCAAAAAGTATTTTTATCTAGATATCGAGTTGTATAGAGTAGGTGGGTGCGTGTGTGTGGGTGTGTGGAGTGTGTATTTGTGTGTGTTTCATAACTTGCCACGTGTTTGCAACTTCTTCAGTCAGTAATTCTTATAATCTCACGCTTAAAGGTGATTTTATTATTGTCAAAAATATGTACTTTTGCAAATTTATCGTTTTATGTGTCCTGTGTAATCGATTCACAAGTGAATTCTGAGCATAATTAGTACGTGTATGTGCAACAGCAAATAGTTTTGTGTGTCTTGTTCGAATGGTTGGGGCAGAGAAACGTAACAATTTGGACGATAATTCCAAACAATCTATATAACTATTACATAGTCCATATAAAAAGGACACGTCAGCAAGAGTTCTTCGTTTTTCAAAAGACGTGACTCTGTGATGCAAGCATGCCTCATGATAATTATCAAGGTTACAAAAACTTCTAAAATTTAAGTGTTTCATAAACTTAAGTTGTGTACTCTCTAGACTCAGAGCATAGGTTTTGTAAATAGGGTTCCAGATAGGGCTACAATATTCCAGAATATTTCTGACATGTTAATAATGAACCGTATGATCTAGTGGTGGTGTGAGTCAAGCGATGTGCGGCGGACGCGGTACAGGGGGCGCGCTGGAGCACCCTGGTTCTCTTCGTGACCGACACGGGTCACTCGCTCTAATGTTTAACTCCGACTGGCCAGTTGGGTGCGCAGGCGACCGGGGTAGTAACATCCTCATCCTTGAACTCGAGTGGCTAATCTCTTGTTACTCTCAAGTGCGCGCTTTTGTTTCCGGTAAAGGGACATCCGGTCAGTTGCGATATTTCTTGTTTAGTCGCGTATATGGAGTATACATATACCGCTACAACACGTTTTTCATACTCTTCGATAGCCTCTTCTTCTGATGATTTTTGAGAACAAAAAAAGTCATAAGGTGTCGGGACTGTATGCCGGTCTGTTCATAAATTCTACGTTTTTCTTGTTCAAAATGCAGTTGTCTGTTTGGGCGTGTGAGAACTGGTATTGTCGTGGTACAGGATAACACGACGTTTACGGTTATTTTTACGGAGTTTGTCAATACTTCCGGCAAACAAATGGTCGTGTATCAATCACTAGTCACGGTACAACAATTTTTCACGTGTTCATTTGAAAAAAAGAAATAATCATCCGCTTAAAGACATTTCGCTAGCGCGAGAAAAATAATTTGATTTTGGTTTTATTATTAAAAAAATGTTTTTTTTTTATTAAAGTATATTCAGATTTACACATTTTTACTAATATCACCAGCTCTGAATACAAGTTAACAGTACGAAACCGAACAAACGAGTAGCGAATAGGGCTGTGAGTTGTAATATGTCTATGTTGAGGTTGCGCTCCGGGTATTAGTTGCGTACCGAGGCGCGATACTTGTGAAAATGTTGGAACTTTTGATCTCATCAGATTTTTGTTCCCATTAAATTGAGGCGGTTTTGACCAAGTACTAATTTGCCTTTTGTAAGACAGGTTTGCATGAAGCTCTAATTTGATTATCAAATATTTAAATGTTTCCGAATCGCCAGTCGATTTGTATAAATAACAAACTTTCTCGGAGAGCATTTCTAGTACTGTCATGCCAGCTATATTTTCACAATCATAATTGAATTTAATTGATTTTATCTATATTTGGATTTATTAATTAAATTATACATTAAACATTGTATGGATAATTAAGATCTATAAAATAAAAACTAATTAAAAACTAAAAGTATTTACAAATTAAAAAAATACTATGTAAATTATGATAAATTTTAAAGAGACGATTAAAACTAAATTAAGGTTCAGGGTACCAAGGATGCTTGTCGCGTTGCCGCGCTGTATTGCGACACTGATCCTCTGAACAAAGTATTCCTTGCACATAGGATCCCCTGTCAACAGACACAGCGCGACACCCAAATCGTGGACAAGTGATTTGGTATCCTTGGACCAGGGACCCATCGTCTCGACAGCAAAAGGGATGAAATGGTAGCGATTTATAAGTTCTATGTGCTTGGCTGTTTTCCTACGAGCTGCTATCTCAGCAGCTGCTCCAGTTTTTCTTGATGTATATTTTATATAACTTTGACATAAAGTATCTACGCAAGTTACATCCCAAACAAGAGCTTTACCATTTTTGTATGGAACCATAGTGACACCATCGGGTCTCTTGCCGTCACCACGAAAAATACCTTGAGGCTCAAGACAGGAAGGTATCTGTGCAGAAGATAAAGCGTCTTTTACAATGTTGTTGAGACGATAATGCCTGGAAAAGCGACCAGCATTTTTTATGCAGGAGAGCCCATGGAGACCATAAGTATCTGCATTTTCCCCACAGACACAACGGTGAGATCGGTAAATATTGAGACCTAATCTCAAAGAGACGGCGATGCGTAAGGTGGCCGGGTCAAGCAACGAGCCCTAATTAGGAGAGGGAATAGCTCGCAGCCAGGCACCGGACTCACTTTTACATGAAGCCAGGAGACGCGCTTCATCAGTGATTGATAATCTTGGAAGTGTGTTAAAGATATTTTTCACTATAGGGTGGTCCCAAGCCTTTTGAGTACATAGAGAAAGAGGATGATCAGCTGAAAAAACGGATTTCCAGAGAGTTATACCCTCTAGTTCTCTATGGAAAGGAGAAATAGAGAGAGAAGTTCTTGAAAGTAAAGCGTTGCATAAAGGTTTAGTGACACTCAAGGAACTAATATATGCAGGGATTGCTAAATCTAAAGTTTTTCTCACTCCCAGACCACCGAGACGAACTGGAAGGGAAGCCTGTGTGAACTTGTTAGTATCAAGTTGTATATTAATTATAGATTCAAGAGATGACTTGAGAACATTGTCGATATCGTGGAGAATATTACAGTCCCAGGTTGGAGCAGTGCGAAGTGCGTAAACAAATCGTGGAGAAGAAATACAATTTTTTAATAAAAAAAGGGCAACATGAGGATCTATCTTCTCAAGTCTGGAACAAGCGTGCTTCAATAAAACTAGCTTTGATTCTAAGGTCGATGGTATACCTTCATCTTTAATTGGGGCGCCTAGCAAGGAGCAGTTTTCACTGGAGATTAAACGAATGCCTGGAGCTAAATTATTAAAGGACTCGAAAACGCTGTTAGCTGTATTTGAAAAAAAATATAGTTCACACTTGTTGGTGTTAATTTCGAAGCCTAAGTGTTTTGAAAAAGAAATTAATTTAGAAAGATCAGCTAATACAGAATCGGTTTCACCCCCAATAGTACCATCGTCTAAGTACCAAACATTAAGCTCAGATGAAAGTTGAGTAATTAATGGATTGATAGTAAGTGAGAAGGCGGCTGGACCCATGGGATCACCTTGTTGACAACCTACAGTAGAATTAATTATTTGACTTTCAAATATCAATGAAGATGAGGAGTAGTAACTTTGCTACATATATGGAATAATACTTGGACAATTGGATTTAATTTCAGAAAGCAAAATGTCTCTTTCGATTCAGTTGAAGGCGTTTTTATAATCTATTTTCAGTATTACTTTGGAGGTGGAGCTATTGGAATTAACAAAATGACGTGTAGCGTGAACGGCTGCTTCACAACCGTTACGCACTGCAAATCCAACTTGAGTTGGTTTAAAAAGGTTGCTTAGAGAGTTGGTGACACTGGAGCAAGCTATTTTGGAAGCTATACGTCGAAAAACACTGCCAACTGCAATTGGACGCAAACCGCCATCTTTCTTTTTTAAAGAACATAAAATTGCGCCAAAAAGGGATTTATAAAAATTTTCATTTACAGAGCCAGATAACATCATATTGATTAACCCACAGATCATATCTACAAGTTTGGTCCCGGCGTCTCCTGCGGAAAAAGAAATATCTTTCAAAACTTGAGGTCTGATACCATCAAGACCTCCAGCGGAGCCATTTGGAAAGCTCCTTATGGCATCAATTATATCTTTTGGGTTAGTGGATAGACAAGTGTCACCCGGAACTGGTGGATCTGGGAAGCATAACGACCTAGACGGGGAAGGGTGTTTGGTACGAAGAGTTTTCAAAGTTGATTCGTCACAAAGAGCAAAGTCATCGTTGGATAACAACAAACGTATTGCACCTTTTATGTCATAGTCAGCTAATTTCATCTCAATGCGTCTAGAATATTTATTAATAATAGGTTTGGTAATTATATTACTTTGGACAGGTAGTTCCGATTTCTCTAAGTTAATTTTTATTGCTGTAGTCAGTGATTTATTTGATTTATCTGGTACCTTAAGAGCTGAATAAGAAAATAAAAAAAGGTTTTCCCAAGCTTGGGTAGAGTTGTCTTCAATACACCTAGAAATTAATTGTGAAAGCTTAAGTGCTGCACAACGACGTGCACCTTTTGGAACTCTTTTTAGAACTTTTATGGACCGACGACGTCCAGTGAGAAATTCTTCGGACGGAATATGTTCAATGGAATGTCACAAACACTAGTTAAAAGTCTAGGGGGTAATTGCTGACCTTTGTGTTTACGACCGAAATGGATACGTAGTCCTGTAAAACTGTTGAAACATTTTGAACAGATAGAAAAATGATTGAGTTGTGTTATAGAACATGTTTGTGACTCATCTAAATGTGAACAACCCGCGCAAAACCAGTTCGGAGTGAAGGCGTCCAACGGAATTGTGGCCTGTGAACTGCAAACGCAATCTATATGGAACCATGTATTGCAACCGCAACAAATGATACAGTCATCGATCGAATTAGGCCATTTAGGGCCAAATTACCGCACAAGCACATAGAACTTTGCATGATATTAATAATATTATATTTGGATAATTTTTTATACATTTTCCTCTTATGCGGTTTCCTTCCTTTTTCTTTTGAATTATTTCTAATAAACCTGCGTAAGTGCTATGTTTATGCATTGTTCAAATGCCAGCTTGGATCATATCTACTATGCGAGGGCCTTCGTACAGTAGATATGATCCATTTCTCTATGAGTAATGCCTTAATTTATTTCCATGAACCATTATGTGGATGGACAATCAGATGCTCTCTTGCTGATGAGTACAGAGCTAGCGCAGTGGAAAGCGTGCTGGAAAAAGGGGTGTTACAATGGTAATGTTGTCAAGTTACAGTAATATCCGTCGAACAACTTACCTCAGTCATATTCAACTTGCATGTAGACTTCTCGCGCCCACGCAGGCCAGCTCAAGGATAAGTCAGATCCTGGGTTGCCTCGGTTTCCTGTTCATGACCGTCTCCAAGGTATAACAAGGTATTATATAAAATTCGAGCCATTGGCCATTCAAATTGTGATGTATTATTAATTTTTACAATTACAAGGTCACCTTCTTTAACAGTAGGTTGATCATAATTCCATTTAGGGCGGTTTTGTAGTTGTGTCAGATAATCCTGGGATCCTGATTTAA
The DNA here is from genome assembly GCA_949709985.1 of Luffia ferchaultella. Taxonomy (NCBI): domain Eukaryota; kingdom Metazoa; phylum Arthropoda; class Insecta; order Lepidoptera; family Psychidae; genus Luffia; species Luffia ferchaultella. Next base: position 16,743,307 of record OX453261.1, read on the forward strand.
TTTCGTGCATACATTCCAGAATTTCAATCTGTTAATATTAGACTCTATAAAATGAATATCCGGATAGCTACAGCTCAAAGAGATACGTTTACATTGATTAAATTTATTTATTTGTTAATAATATAAAAATATAAAAATAATAAATTTATTTATTAAATGCTTTTGACAAAGCTTATTAAACCATTGAAAATAATAATAATTTTATTTAGTCTTTTATATATATATTTAACATTGACATTTACTTATATCGTCGGAACAATTTATTTTAAAAAAATACGAATAAATTTCTAGCTAAATAAAATAAAATAATAATTTTGTATTTAATACATTACCATTTGTTTATTAATACAATTTATTTAAAAATAATAAGAATTAAGTATATGATAATTATTTTGCTGAAATACAAATATTAACTTTAAAATTGAAATACTTATATTATAGATAAAAAAATATTATAACTTACAAAACATAACATGATAAGAACTCAGGCGTTTTTACAGCTCCACCGTTCTTCATACACCAGGACTCAATAACCTGAAAAATTTTAATTGTCTTATTAATGAAATAAAATAAACATAACTAAGCATTTTATTACATGGGTATTTTTTTTAAAGAAAATCTAGTATGCGTAAACCTGTCACACTAACATAAAAACTTTATTTTAAATTCATTATCAGAATTGGAAGTAAGTAACTAAATATAGACATATTTGGCCGGTATAAAATTTTATATTACTACTAGATTTTGAGTAGGTCCCTATCAAAATACAAATATAAAGACAAATTTCCAACGACAAAGACATTTTACAATACCTTTTAGTTTTTATATATAAATTTTCATTGAGATTACGTTTAGTTACACATCATTATAAAGATTTTTTGAGATGATTTCATGTTATTCGATTTGTTGCATATTTTAAATTATTATTGGATAAATCTTACAAATTTTTTTTCATTTTATGTAGGCGCCAAATGCGCTGGTTATATTTATGTCTACAGCTACCTGATATTTTCCCCAAAATTATACCATCGGTATCACAGTAACAGCACACCTCAAATCAGGAACGGAAAAGAAAGGACTCACCTTTAACGTCACAGCACCGTACTCCTGCGTGATCTCGTCCGGCACACGCCACTTTGGTGGCCACCGTGACACTTGACGATATGTATTTCGGAAATGGGCAGATGCGTAATAATTAGTGTTAAGTGTGTATTAATTAATCTGGGGGCACGGCCGTGCCCCCACCAAGTCGAGCAAAAAAGCGTCACGGCCGTACCATCCTTTTCTCGAAGCAATTCAGACCATTTTCGGCCCCCTGTAACTTCGTTGTGGATAAAACTAGAAGACTGAAATTTTCAGTAACCATGCAGGCATATTATATAAGCATATACAAGTTTTCATTCAATTTGAACCAGTATTTTTAAGAAATTATAACGGGTCAACTTTCTTAATTTTGTCACTCACTGACTCACCGATCATCAAAATTCTAAGGCACTTCTAGCAGACCTAGAAGCTTCAAATTTGGAATATAAGTAGTGTTTGGTGTATGAATCAAGGAAAAACTAAAAAATCTAGAAAACACCGCAAAGAAAATTAAGCCCATACAGCCAAGTCTTCAGTTAAATTTTTCAATATTGGCTTTATTCGTAACGATGTTTTATACGGCAGTTATTATCTACAAAATACAAAAAGAAATGAGATCCCATCAAAAACAATACTTGTCAAAAAAACCAAGTCTCGCAACTCAGTTGTTCTGCGGTAAAAAGTTGTGAGATCCATGTAATACCAAGTCGGTTATTAATTTATTCAGTCTCTACTTAAGCGACTTTTTGTCTTAATACGTCCAATCTCTAAGACCACGATCGTGGTCCATGACAATTGAAAATCAATTGTGTCTGGAATCTCCGTACTCGAAGCATTAAGTTGTTACGTAATAATTAACAGCATTTTATAGTGACGCATATCAATATTAAAATTCTTTAATGTTTTATATAAATATATTGAGACTTGGCCATCGCCTGAAAACACGTGTAAATTCAATCGCCTGAAAACACATGTAAATTCAATTATTTAGTGCGATGGCCAAGTCTCAATATACTTTTATAAAAAATTAAAGAATTTTAATATGGATATGCGTCACTATAAGATGCTGTTAATTATTACGTAACAACTTAATGCTTCGAGTACGGAGATTCCAGACACAATTGATTTTCAATTGTTATGGACCACGATCGTGGTCTTAGAGACTGGACGTATTAAGACAGAAAGTCGCTTAAGTAGAGACTGAATAAATTAATAACCGACTTGGTATTACATGGATCTCACAACTTTTTACCGCAGAACAACTGAGTTGCGAGACTTGGTTTTTTTGACAAGTATTGTTTTTGATGGGATTTGACTTTCGAGAGCAAAGCGGACGACAAAGAATGTACGTCTCCACGAGCGGGGTCCAACGAGATGCTGATTTTATAATGTTATAGTGAGCTGAGGGTAGGTAACATACATGGAAATAAAACGAGAAGGGGAAAGGAATGCAGCGTAAAGTTACTGTGATAAGTGGCGCATACACTTCAAATAGCAATAGCACCTGTGAGGAAGTGACCGGGGGTTAGGTATTTATAGTCAAATATATCTATACTCACAGGCAGTAATAGCCTGAAACTTAATACAGCCTCAATCTGTGTGATGACTGTATACAGTTCCTCGAAGGTAAGTGAGACATTGCTCACAATTCTTTTGAAGTGGTACTTAAGGCTTTTAACGTTGGATTCCCAGAGGCCTACAAATTCAGGAGAATAGCTTGGAATGAATTTAAATATGTAATTCTGAGAACAAAAATGATTAATAGAGTCCTTGTGACTCTTTGAAGATAATAATTTATAAAGTTTTTGTAATTAATTTGATGCTCCTCTGAATGTAGAACCGTTGTCACAGTGTATTTGTCGTGGCAATCCGCGTCTAGCCGTTTAAGACATGCCAAAAAAGCGACAGTCGTCAAATCGCTCACCAACTCAGCATGTACAGCCTTAGAAAAGCAAACAAATATTGCTATATAAGCCTTAGTTATTGGCAAAGTAATGACCCCATCAATTGCCTCGCAGCAACAGTTTTCGTACGGAAACATTTGGCACATTTATGTAAAATCTTTTTGATTTCCCGTATCCCATTCATTAGCCAAAATCTTGGAGATAAAGAGCTCAGAACCAATTTTGGACCTGCATGGAGCAATCGCAAATGCTCTTTTTGTATAATTACATTAGTAACAAGAGAGGATTTAGGCACAAATATAGGATGTTTTTTATCATATGTAATATTATTGGCATTTTGTAGCCTGCCTCTCCTACTCTTAATAAATTATTACGGTTCAAAAAAAGATACAAACTACCCAGCGTTGACTTTATAGAAGTCCCAGATTTGAGTAATTTTATCTCTTTCGCAAAATGTGTTTTTTGAGCATTTTTATTATGACTAACATAAGAGTTGTTTAAATCTTGAGGTGTCAAAGCACCATAAACTTTGGGCTTTTTATTTTGCAATTATTTGAGAATCTTAGAACATAAGCCACAATGCGCTGAAGTTTATTAAATTAAACTGTTTCCACTGCCTTGACGTGGTTCATCGACATGTAATCCAAGTTCTTCCCGAAAACGTTTCTGTATGTTTTCTTTTCTTGTTTACTGTGTTTACTATCAGGTGTTTTAGCTGCCCACTTTTGAAAAGATAAGTTATATGAAATATGTAAAATCATCTCCAAACTCCTAATCCACGCACGTGAAGTAGACAGTCCGTATTGAAATGAACTTTCGTTAACCCTTTTTGTTTTTACTTGTTCTAGAATATTCATTTCCTTAGGAGTGGCGTCACAAATTGTGCAAGACGCGCTTGAAGATGTTTCAGTCAAAGCTTGTGATACTTTGCCATCAACCGTAGTCAAAAATAAACTGTGGCTGACTTGGACCCCTGCACCATTTTTGTTAATTAGTGATGACGAAAGTCCTTGTATTTGATTTTTTAAATCGTTGACAACAGACTGTGTCTTTTCAGGCGTTTCTTTAACAAATTCAAGTGATATTGGTCTGCAATACCTTACTGAGGAACATGTACGATTTTGCCAGAGGACAGCATTAGTTTCTTCATTTATGAGTTTCAAAGGCACAAGCGAAGCTATAAATAAATTTGCGTCTGATATAAGCTCATTTTCTTCAGGTAAAACTTGCTTATAATCACTTTGCCCTGATTATCCATCACAGCCCCATTTGCAGTACAACTTAAGGTGTTTTGAATCATTTTTGTATACTGAATCAATTAATAAATACGTGCAACTGTATGATCCAATAAATCCTGTAAGTTGACCTTGGCACTAATATTTGTGATTGTTACGGGGCAGGTAGCACATCTTTTTTGTTTCACGTAAAACTGGATAGTTAGGAAATATAGCACAATTTTTAATGGCTTAATAATATCTCATTTTTCGTATTGTGACTTGTTCAGATCTAGCTCAATAAAAATATTTAATGCTTCATCATTCTTTAAAGGTTTACTAAAATCTGGATATTGGAGTATTTTAGAAGATATTAAAATTTTTCTCAATCAATCAAATGATTTTAGTTGTTCATCAGTCCAAACATAAATAGTATCCTTTTTTAATAACTTAGTTAAAGGTTTGGTGATTTAAGAAAAATCTTGAATGAATCGTCTATAGTATCCGACTAATCCTTAAAATGATTTTATTTCTTTTTTATTTCTAGGAACGGTAAAGTTTTCTATAACTTTAATTTTATTTGGATCTGGTCAAACACCATCTTTATTTATAATATGACCAAGATAAGCGACTTCATGTCTCATGAATTCACATTTATCTGGTTGTAATTTCAAATGAGTTTTTCTTAATTTTTCAAAAATAGATTCTAACTTCATAGTATGATCTTGAATTGAACTAGCGTAAATAACAATATCGTCAAGGTATACAAAACAGTATATTCCTTGCAAACCACTAAGAACAGTGTTCATTAGTCTTTGAAACGTTGCTGGTGCGTTTTTCAATCCAAAAAGGCATTCTAGTATACTCATAGAGTCCTCTAGTAGTAGAAAATGCTGTTTTACTAATATCTGGATGGATTTGGTGAAAACCACTAGCTAAATCTAGGGTTGTAAAATATTTTGAATGTCCTAACTGATCTAATATTTCGGATATATTTGGTAATGGATAAGCATCCCCTATTGTTACATTATTTAATTTTCTATAATCGATTACTATTCTCCATTTAATTTTATTAAAAGCATCCTGTTTCTTAGGTACAATCCATAAAGGAGAAGACCAAGGACTAATAGCATGTTGTATAATTTTTTCTTCTTTATGTACTTCTGGAAAACGATATGTTTTTGAATGTAGAGGAATGTTACTAGTCATATTTTAATTTAATGTTTGGTTACGTTTGTACTTGTTAACGTATCACCTTCTAAATAAAATATATCATTATATTCTTTACATAATTTTAAAATAGAATTTTTCTTTTCTAAATTTAAATGATTAATTCTTAATTGATCATATAACTTATTTATTCTCTTAAATTTATTTTAACATTATATACAATAATATAAGCTAAAAATAACCAAAGCCTGGCGAACCTGATGCAAAGGTACCCATAACGCTCGCGGCATTACCGCGCTGGATCGCTATGGCGAGCCTCTGCATCAGAAACGACCCCGAGCGAGGGTCACACCCCCTCTCCTTAAGTCGGCGACCGATGCTCTTAATTAAATTTCTCGCCTCGAGGCTCCAACAGCCCGTGGTCTCCACAGCGAAAGGAACAAAGATATAGGATACTTCTAAGTTTGAGTATTTATGGTGTTTCAGACGGGCCGCGGACTCAGCGGCCGCCCCTGCCACACGCATTGTTGAGTTGAGGTGGGAGAGAGCGAAAGTGCTGACGCAAGTTGCGTCCCATAATAAGCACCTTCCTTTTTCCCAAGGCACCAGGGTCAAACCATCAGGCCTCTTTCCGTCCGTGCGACTAAGACCCCGTGGTTCGGTAACACAGGGTACATTGGCCGAAACGAGGGCGCGACGAATGATATCATTAAGTGTGTGGTGACGTGAAAACCTGCCCGAGCATCTATTACAGCTCAGGGCGTGGTGACCGTTGCCTTCCACCATGGCACCACACGAGCACTGGTGAGGTTCACACACCTTACAACCCAATCGCAGTGCCACTGCTATACGAAGAGACTCATCATCGAGCAGAGTACCCACGTGTGGAGAGGGCAGAGCATGCAACCATGCCCCAGATTCCAGCCGAGCCACCGCTCTAAGTCTGGCTAAATTTACACCAGAAGCCTCACCTAGGAGACGCTCATATGAGCGTTTCGCACTCGCCTCGTCCCATAGATGTTGGCATTCTGGGGTATTCGGCAGTTCTGAGGACGGATGAATATCTGACCAAGCTTTGATTGCCTCGGACATGAAGGGAATGTAAACTTTGCCACCGTTATAATGAAGTATGTTAGTGACAAGTTCCATAACCCCGTGTGTCGAAGCTAGGAAAGCCGGTAAACTCAAGTCCCGCATTCTCCGAACTCCCAAGCCCCCCTGGCGGATGGGTAATGTTGCTTGGCACCACTGGTTTTCAGATAGATCCACATTCAGGATGCTCTGAACAGTGTCTTTTAGAGCCTCATCGAAAAGAGAAATATCCTGAGGAAACAACCAAGTGGGTGATGTTCTAAGAAGGTATGTAACTTTTGGAATCGCAAAACATTTATTTCATTTTTATTTTCAAATAGCCAATTAAAATTATATTAATTTTCTTTATTTATTTTAATTATGGACTCACGATCTATGTCGCTACGAATGTCTATATTATTATCTCTTTTATTTTATTTTATTCTGGACTCAAGATCCATGTCGCTACCACTGTCTATATCGGAATCACAATTTTTATTGCTACCGCTTTTAAATATGGACTTTCGATAAACTTGGTTATCGTTACCAAAACTATCGGAATCATGAACGATTTTAACGTTATCACTACCGCATAAATATATGGAATCACGCTTATTAGAAGTTCCGCTACCACTAAATAAACATAAAGGTACCAAATTGATAATTGCATAATTTTAACTTCTCTTTCAAGAGTATTTAATATATAGACATATGCTTGACGGCTTTCGTCCGTTCTCGTAATGGCATTAGATAAATAAACTCCATCCATAATTTTTATGTCTTCAATTAATCCTTCCTTTACTTCAGGATTTAAAACATTGGCTTCACTAAGGTTTCACTACGAGCTTTTAAAATATAGAGATGTCTTTCATCATTATTATACAACGGCAATTTATATTCGTTTTAAAACGTAATTTTTCGATCATCATAATTTATATTAGCTTTCAAATATTCTAACATGTCAGTCCCTATAAATCCGGCATATTCCAAATTTATTTTCAGCTCATTACCAATAAGATGAAATTTACAAGTAAGGAACTTATTCTTACTACAATTTAAATTAATATAAGAGTAACCTATATGTCGTGATAGCCCAAAGCGCAACGAACCTGTCTCAAATTGATAAGGCCCCATATGGCCATGGTTCGAATCCGGCCGTGTACCAATGAGTTTTTCTGACTTAAGTACACAATATCACTGACACCGTGCTTCGGAGGGCACGTTAAGCAGTCGGTCCCGGACGCTGTCAATAGATGGCGGTCGTTACAGTTCCCAACCCGCAGTGGAGCAGCGTGGTGGACTTAAGCTCGAAGCCCCTTTCCTCACCCTGGGGGAGGTCTAAGCCTCTGCAGTGGGATAAAAATTGGCTGATGATGATGATGATGATGATGATGAAGAGTAACCTTAAGTTTTGATTGGTGATTCTGAATTTGATTAAATTCAATATTTCATCATCATAACCCAGAGTTTCAGGATTTAATAATTTTATCTTTATAATTGATACACTAGCGCCTGTGTCTATCAAGAATTTCAACGGTTTATCATGCGAAGACTCAAGAATTTTAGTTAGTATATAAGGAATTCCGTTGTTAGGGTTAATGTTTAAAATTTGAGGGTTTTTATTTAAAATTTGAGAATTATCGTTTAAATAGCCTTTATCAAATGTTGTACATCCACAGAATCGGCTTCGTCCGTGAGCGTCGTCTCTTTTAAATGATTTATCGTTTGAGGTTCGGGCTTGATTGTCGATGTTTTATTGAAATTTTTATTAAATAATTTTTGTCCCTTTGTTATGTTATCTTTATTTCGGTTTTGTTTAAAATTATTATTATTATTTAAAAAGTTTCTATTATTATTTGAAAAATTTCTAGGATTCTAACTACAATCATAGTAAGTATGACCCGTTTTTTGACATTTAGTGCAAAATTAAAAATTTGTATTTTTTGACGTTTGTAATGTATTAAATTTTTCTTCTAATGCTATATTAAATTCGTCATTCAGATTTTCCGGTCCTTTAGATCTCAGCATTTGTGATATTTGGGGGTTAAGGCCCAAGAAAATGTATGAAGAATTAACTGATTAGTGCTTTTGATTTGACCTGGCAAGAGTGATTCGTCGGTACACGATTGTTTCATACAAGCTAAGAGTCTTTTTAAACATACTTCTAATTTATGTATATAAATCGAAACGGTTTCGTGAGGTAATTGTTTGCAATTCTGTAATTCCATTAATAAATGGGTTTGATGCTTTCTATTCACAAATCTGCTTTTGAGGAATTCTTTGAGTTGTTCCCAACTTTCAAAAATTGTATTAACACATGTTGACTGCTTTGTCAGTCAATTTGTTTTGTACAAACGCGAACAAAATCGAATATTGGTCCGGTTGAACTAAAGCAAATGGTCTATCGCAATTTGTAAGTCATGCCGAAAGTGTATCCCTATTTCCGTCGTATGAATCAATAAATTTAATCAAAGTATCAATTCTTAATTTATTTCTATCATTAGATGTGCTAGCAGGTTCATCAGACCTAGGCATCCTAGTTTGCTCAATAGACATAGGCAATTGACATTATTTAAAATTTTTCTTTAAATGTAAAAGGAATATCAATTTTATTTTAAATAATTTGTTTTAAATATTATTATTAACGATTATAATTTTAGTAAATTTAATTTAATACAATTATTTGAATTGATTTTATTAAAATCTATAAATTTTAAAATTTTAATGTTATTTTATATCTCTAAGTATTTTATTACAATTAAAAGAAATGATTAATAATAAAAATGATTACATAAAAATTTATAAAAAACAATCACTAAAAATAATTAGAAGAAACAATTATAAAATATTATTTAAAAAAATTATTATTATAAGAAATAACTAATAAAAGAAATAACTGTAAATATTGCAGTTAACTATCAAATTATGTCACGGGGAGAGCGACCGTCACATAAAAGATTTAAGCAACACTCACAATATTTGAACAATCATTTTCGAACGTTACTTCGTAGATCCGAAGATTGATGAGGCGGAAGACAGCTGTTGCAGATTAGGCCTAGTAACTTGTAACTGGTAAGTGACTGGTTGCAGTTGTTCTTCGAGAATCTGCACTATATCGTCAAAATCTGGCGTAGTGAGGTCTCGTACTGAAAATAAGATCAAATTAATAAAACGTTTTGAGTATTAACAACGAAGTTTTTGTTGATAAGACTACGAAAGTTTTAGAAGGCAATGTTTCTTGAAGAAACTAAATTCCGAAGAATGTTTTTCGTCGTCTTAAAAATTGACGGCGATTCTTTCAATATTCCGGTTTGTTATGCTTCCTTTGCAGAGGCGCGGCGATCCTTTAATTTTCCGATCAATTTTTTCGTTATTTTTCAGCGATCTTTTATTGTAAAGGTTTAGGAACCACAGAGAATATCCGTGGCAATTTTTGAAATATCCCACTTCTGACACCAAAATTTGAATCTACTCTTCTGTTATGTTTCTAACTACTTGATTTTTAGTTGAAGACTTTGCAACTCAGCAGTTTCTTCAGGCTTCTTCAATGGACTTTTAAATAATTTTTTTAAAATTATTTGGTAGTTTTATTTCAATTATTATTACAATTATTTTTAGTATTTAATTACAATAATTTAATATTAAATTTATTTAAATATAAATGATTCTTAAATATGATTTTTAGATGTTTACTATGAACTGGTTAATGGTAGTCTCTATCAAAATTATGATTTGTATGGGCTTTTATAGCAAGAGACAAACAACTTAACAATGGTGGTCTGTTTGGCGTATTTGCCCAATTCCTTATATTTCTAATTAAATTAGTTAGATAAACAGTTTTATTACTTTGTTTGTGTTCTATCTAAACAATGGCACATTGATACAGTTTTGGGTAATTTCGGCGCCATCAATAGACAATTGAATACATCAAAACAACTTTAGAGTAAATAAGATAAAACTATGGCGTCGACTAGGCGCAGTTCAAGGGCTTGCACGTGTGCCATGGTACAAAAGTTTACAATGTTTAAAGATTTTATGGAATATTACAGAAAATAAGTGATACATATTAGTGGTACCTACATAACAATACTTCCAAAGTTTTGTCTCATAACACTTCTCTGTCCTCCACTAAACTTATAAACGTTTCGTAATCAAAACTTTCCATGGTGATTTCTTAAAAAGTTAACGCACGTGCATGTTGGTACGGGGCCAGTAATGGAATGAATCAAACAGACAGGGAGGGAGGGGAACGCGTGCGGCGGCGGCGGCGTGGTGGCGGGCTTCGCGCGATTTGTATCTACAGTGTAATTACGCGACGACGGCGCGGTGACGGTATCGTGTGCAGGGTGCCTAAAATGCACTGCCCTTGTTTATATCGGTTTAATCCAACTCTTCAACAATGCCAGAACAAGCCACCGGACGAGTTACCACAGGTCTCTTACACTCGAATCTTCTCAAAATTAAGGCGTAATGCACGGCACCACGTCGAAGAAATATAGATTTCTCTTATTTTAACAGCAATCGCTAAGATCTTTTACGCCCGTGCACTTTGCGAGCACGGTTTGCGCCCGGGTCGTACACGCTCAGACGATTATAGTTTTTCAATAATTATTTTTTTACTTAGTTCGAAGGACCACTTACATGTTGAGTAAGTCAGTTTTTAGGCACCAAAACAATCAAATAAGGCACCTAATAATCTTACGACATATTGTAAGTCGAGACGGAACGCGAGAGACTTTTTCGTTTAGAGGTTAGTTATTGTGGCTCGCCGGTCAAATTCAATTCAAGAACAAGTAGCGATCTGTCAACCCACAGGGTAGTGTTACCATAGACCACGCGCCATATCAATCACATGAATTTTTATATCAAACAATTAAGGTTAACGTAAAGGTACGTTTGGGAGTTAAAATACAATTTATCATCACGAATGTCACAGTGACCAAAGAAACTTGCATCTTTTACGTGTATATTCTTTCGAGCTGTTTGGAATCCTGAAATAACGTTTCGAGGTTTCTCCAGTTGCGTAGATGTTTTTACAACCCATACATGGTTTGTAGTCTTAGGTAATAATGGATATTCATATAGTTCCCAAGTCCGAAAACTTATTTCTGTCGGTGGATCTTTGACGATATAATTAAGTAAATTTACTTTTGCAAAGTCGGACAATTTAACATATGGCTTAACCATTATATTTCGGAAATGATTATTTTACATCTTTATCAACACTTTTTACTGGTTGTACGATCTAATTAAATTTCTAATATCTTCGAAGTCTGCTCTGCATATTTGTGAAAAAAGTAAGAACATTTTAGGTACATAAATTATACAAGTCAAAAATACGAATAACTCAATATGTATTCTATCTTTTTTAGAGGTTCCGTACACAGTTGACGAAAAACGAGAACCTTACAAATCATCATGATGTCTGTCCGTTCGTACCTATGTCATATATATACTTATAATATATTATATAACTCTGCCATTTTAACATTGAATCGAATGAAAAATTACAGGCACATTGTCTTATGTGAACTGTCATAGTATGTAGTGGTAATACAAAAATAACAATTTATGGTTAACCATCTACACACAGAACTGAGATTTTTCTATCTTGTGGACTTCGAACAGATATGTAAAGTACAATAAAGGTCTTAGTGACTTTTATTATCCATATATACCTAGTACATTTTTCAATTTCTTTAGATTAGAGTGCTGTTGGATCTGCTGAGCCGTCTGCTCTACTATGCTGAGTCATCTCTGTCGGTCTCTCTTTCAACCCAACCGTCCGGTTACCCCCGGAAGTAGCAAGCGCTCCCCGCGAAAAACCGTCGAGTAGCATGCGGCCCACAGCGGAACGACAGCGCCTCGCCCGCATGCGATTCTAACGTCTATTTCTACACTTTATTGTATGAAAAGGTATTAAGTGTTATATATTGCTAAAACTAGATTAAACTTGCTAAATAGTTATCTATGTTTGAAAATATTTGACCTAGAAACAAATGTACCGTTGCAGTTTTAAGCTGGAGAAACTGGAAAATTGACTGTTTTTGTGAAATATAAATAAAACCAAGTTATATATTTTATTGAATTGTGTTTTACTTCTAACTTTAGTTTTGAAAAAAACTATAAATTTACGCACTCGGAAAAATAGTGCGAATTATAAAAATGTTTTTCTTACGTTCTACACAGTGTAGTAGTTAGTACCTTAGTAAAAACGTTTAAATATACATCAATTAATCAATTTTTAAATAGTAAAAAGAAAAATACGTACATGTACTATAGAAAAATTATAAAAAATTATGAACAAAACCACTCGTAAAACGATACACTACATTTTTCAATATAAATCAAAAACAATTGTTTTCTATTAAAATATTTTATTTCCTTGAAGTACATAAAATTGTCATTAAATAAATCAATTGTTATTATTACTTATTTATTTATTTACACTTTTTGCAACAAATAGCATTAAAATGATTGTTGCCTGTGAAAACTATGGAATTTACCTGATTTCTGCCAAAGGCGAGTAATGTTATTAACATTATTATTATTTATTTTACACTTTTTGCAGTAAATGATATTAGAATGATTGTTGCCTGTGAAAAATATGAAATTTACCCGACTTCTGCCACAGGAGTACAGTCGACTAATTCAAAAAATAAAATTGGTCAAAATTAAAAAAAATCTAATCAAGGCTTAATTAAACCTTCACTGAAAAAATCAAATGAAATTAAAAATAACACATAAAAAATACATAATTACAACCAACACACAGAAAAACACAAAATTACAACTAACTTAAAACTAACAGATGAGAATTAAATTGTTATATAATAGAGAATTAAGTTGCCAATAGTTACGTATTGTCATAAATTAATAAGTGTCAGTATCAATTAACCTATTATCGACTTAGTAAGTTGTAAAAGTGCAAATGCCTTAAAAATGTAATATATTCATTACAAACTGGTTTAGACCATGGAACTATTAAGTACTACGTACAACTGGAATGAGCTCTACGAAGAAATTTCGAGGTCCTAGAAATTTGACCTTGAAAACGAATTAAAAAGATAAAAGTAACAAGGACGTTAGTGGGTGCCATACTATCTCATTCTGATTAGGGTGACAAAGTTACGTAGGATAAATAAGACCATAACAGGAACTTTTTAATTTTCGACTAAGATCGAACAAAACTCTCTAAGCCTATATTAACCCGTGACACTGAAGTAAACTTTTTTTTATATGAGTATAAAGATTTCTGTATATCCGTGTCAATAACCTATGTCGTAATTTAGTAAATTAGAACCTTTAATTCAAACATTTGTCAAAATTGGTTTAGCAGATTTTGAATTAAAATGCTACAAACGTACATCAGTATAGTTATGGAGTAAAAAAACATACATGAATGATAGGAATCAATTTACATTCATTAATAAATGTAATTTTAATATTTATAAGGGATCATAAACCACAAACGTAAGCACTGAAAATAAGGTCTCGCGTGGCCAACGCGTAGTACAACTCGCGATAGCATCGAAAATACTGGTTGGATTTGAACAAAATACTGTAAAATCATCAAATTGTATATAATAGCTTGTCAACTGGCGTTGATGTTTTTAGGTACGTTTCTTTTTCCTTTATTATTAATTCTTGCTTAGTCAAGGGCTACTATAACTTTGCGTTAACGGATACCTAAATAAAGCTAAATTACGGTACCTAAATAATGTTTAAAAAGAAAAGAAGATAGACAGAAATAAAATTGCATAACAAAACAGAAATAAAATTGTTTAGTAAAAACTGCGCAAAAACAAAGAATCGACTTCTTTGATATGCTACGCTTTAAATTTAGTGAACTGAATTCGATAATTATTTCACAGTATCTACTCTAAGTTATGAAATAGTGAGTAAACACAAAAATTATCAAAATCGATTCAGAACTTTCAGAAATATTAACGGCCATGTATGTCACATGTATAAAGTCCTATTGAATTAAGTCCAAATATTTTAAGAAGTGATATTAGAACGCGACGTGGGTAATCATGGCATTGCTTTGCAATGCTATTATGTAACATTTACAGGCCACTAATTACCTACCCTAAAAAAAGTGTTCATGAATAGTCGAGCAATGGATGAACCCCATAATAAAAAAAACGAGAAATGTGAGGAGGAAAAAATATGCATCTCTGACTTCGCCTCCGCTCGGCGACTGTGTACAACCAGCGGCGTGAAATAGCAGCTGGGATATGGAACGGCCAAAGTGGCGTATTAGACCAGCTGATTTCGATAATTCTTTCACTGTATCTACCCTATGCTGAAAAATAGTGACTAAACACAAAAATCATCAAAATGGTTTCAGAACTTTCAGAAGAAGTGATATTGGAACGCGACGTGAGATTATTGCATTGCGAAGCCATGCCATTACTTAACTTTTGTAGCCTACTAATTACCTACCCTAAGAAAAATGTTCAATGGTCGAGCAATGGATGAACCCCATAATAAAAAACGAGAAATATGAAGAGGAAAAAATAATGCGTCAGCGGAAATTATAGGTCCTGTATCGTGATTATCATGACGCATAGTTTTTTATTCCTCGGTTCCCTCATAATAAAATCTAAATTCACCATAGTACTTTTCCCAGTGTAGTGGTACAATATTTTATGCTAGCCACACAGAAGTGGTGTAGAAAGAGAAAGTTCTCTTTCGCACTTTTTTTTTAAATCACCAGTTTACGTATGACCACGCTAATGTTAGAGAGATATCATTCCAGTTGTACGTAGTACATATTAGTTCCATGGTTTAGACGAACAAATAAGTATTGTGATAAATTAATAAATGTCAATGTCAATAGCTATTAATGACTTTGCAAGATGTAAAAGGCGAATACCTTAAAAATACAAAAGAAGGAATGGATAGGACAGAATTAGAAACCGAAAAACAAGGTACATTGAAATGGAAGGATTCTATGTTGACGAAATTTAAATCGATTTTGATGAAATTTGTGATTACGGTTTCAGTAGTTTTTAAGTAGTCACTGGTCAAGTTTAAAAATTCTGAAAAAACCAATATCCTCCCGACAAATGAACTGAACAAACAGACGCAACTCCAGCCAGGGAAGAAAAATTCAAGTTCACTAGTTTTAATTCTTGACACATAGACTAACAAACGGACATCATTGTTTGGATCGACAAATAAAAAGTTACTTGGGTGCTCTGGCGATAGTGTGTGAAAGAATGAATATATATGTAGTGTGTATGTGTCATGTGAGTGTTCGAAGAGTGTGAAACTACTCAAAGCACTTCTGTCTACACAGGTCCACATCGAAAGGTTTACAGAACCAACTAGTCAGGATGTTGCAACCGACCACCTGACATAAACGTCTGACGCATTGGCCAGGTTCAGACGGTGGTTGCATCCGGAGGTATTGAGTTCTGTCTAGTTCCTCGGGCGTGAATTTAGTGAAGCTTCTACCACCCATCAGTTGCTGATGCAAACCAGGGACTGGATTAGCAACCGATGGCTTAGAGTGCTTTACCAAAAGTTCACGAGCGCGGTCCTCCTTAAACCTGCGGTGTGCAACTGGGGGATCAGAAGGCCTTCTGTTACCTTTAAAAAGCATGTAAGCATTCTGCACACTAACTTTAATGAAACGCCTAAATCACTTTTCATACCAATGCTTTAACCCCCTGCGTTCCACAGGGAATGAGGAAAGCATTTGGCATTTACGATCTACACCGCCCATGCAAAATTTATAGTCTCGCACCAGGTTGGGCTTACAAGCGCCGTCCACCAAGCTGACCGTTTTGCCGTGGTAGGTAGAAGTAAGGCCTACTACGGCTTTATCGCGCCACAGCAACAGGTCAACGGCACTGGACGTAACGCAATTTATCTGCCCAGCCTGGAGCTGAATTCTAGGCGTTTCGTAAAAGTACATGGGAACGTAAGTCCTGTCGGATCTTACAGTTCCCACGGAGTCGATTCCGAACGCCTTCAAATACCTCGTAAGAGCGGGGGAGTTGTAATAGTTGTCCATCTAGACAGTATATAACCCTTGTATTCTAACCCCATAAGAAGATTCCATACAAGAGTAGGTATGACTTTCCTAATCAGTTCAGGTAATTTGTGGTCCTGAGACATAGGTAAATTTTCGGCGTGGATAATGAACCGCCAGAGATAAGCAGTATTTGAGTCGCACAATTCATATGTTTTGATCCCTACTTCTGCGGCCTTGTTCTTAATATGTTGGCAAATATTTAACCATCCACGCCACAGGACTAGGGATTCATCGACACAAATGTTGCGACCCAAATTAAAAAGTGCCTAGAATCTTTCGTTCAGATGATCAGCTGATTGGTGATTCGGCCCAATGATGGGCTGGATTTTATACAATTTCGCTTCTCTATGTGTAGCAGTAGGAGGTAACAAGTCATTGTCAACAAAATGAATGTAACTTCAAGTCCTGGAATCTTCGAAACATCATCAGTGCAGAGAATCCAGGAGTACTGAATAGGTCTTGTTCCTTTGACCAGTAATCTACTTCACGCGCTTTCACCACCAAGCTCAAGGCGAGCATGATGGAAAAATACACGTACGTATCGTCAACATTAGTCTCAACCCACCAACTTATCTTGCCCCACGGTTTCAAATCGTCCTTATCCTTCCCTACCATTCTTGCATGTGTCCGTTGTTAAGCATATAAGTTCGTCTGTTCGACTATATGCTCAACCATCCGTTTGTCCCAAATGGCAACAAATGCAGCATAGGGAGTACGGAAGCTGGATGTAGGAACTAGATTGTTCTCTGTAAACTCTTCCCTCCGGACTTCAGGCTTGTATAACCTTGAAACCTCAGGAGGTAGTTCGTTAACATTAGGAAATGCCTTCCAATCAAACTGCATCATGTCATGAGGTTGTTCAGTATCTCCAATAAAATCCTCACCTGTGTTGTCACCGAGCGACGGGGAGCAGGCGCGTCACCGATGGCACGGTTGTCGTC
Organism: Luffia ferchaultella; assembly: GCA_949709985.1. Classification (NCBI taxonomy): domain Eukaryota; kingdom Metazoa; phylum Arthropoda; class Insecta; order Lepidoptera; family Psychidae; genus Luffia; species Luffia ferchaultella. Next base: position 16,760,738 of record OX453261.1, read on the forward strand.
GTCTTCAGCAAATTCAAATGCCAGGCCCAACGACATTCTTGCAACCCTAGATGTATGCACCACACGCAGCTCGGACAACTCCAACGTGTCAATCGGACGATCGTCATCGTCCATTCCGACAAACACATCGTCCTCGTCTTCGCTCCCTTTAAAACAAACAAAAAAAAATTGTAACTAATAATAAAAGTTACTAAAGGTCCAAACGTAAGTCTCCATATTATTGAAAATTAATACTTACCAAAGTTAATCAGTTCTTCAATTTCCGCGTCGGTAAGACGAAGACGTTGAGAAGTGCTGCCGGAGTATGTTGGACTGGACACTTTATAGCCACATAGTACGCAGAACCTGTAATATACAATTAAGTATAAGTTAGTGATTCATCATTTTAATAATAATAATAATATCTGGGACATCCCACACAGCGCCATCTAGTCCCAAAGTAAGCAATTATGTTGCTTGTATTATGGGGTAGTAGACAACTGATATAGTAAATACTTAAATTTTTTTTAAAATAATATATACATCACTACATATTATAAGGTCCCCCGCCGCGTCTGTCTGTCTGTCTGTCTGTTTGAACGCGATTAACTCAAAAAATACTGAACGGATTGGCATATTGTTGATTCTAATGGACAGACTGATTCAAGAGGAAGGTTTACGTGTATAATTTATTAATGTTTATAATTTATCACGGAGATACACTCAGTGTCAATTTAGTTCTCTCACCTATAAAACGACGATACCCAACAACATAAAAAATGCAAACAATACCAAAATTTCGTCCAAATTGGTTTCGATGAAAGGACCGCACCATAGGGGTCGTTCTTCTCCGTCCCCTGCCACGGCTCCGTCCCAAGTCCCAGCCCCGTCCCATTCCTCGGCCACGAGGCGTTCGTCCACGCAAACTGGGCTGCAATCCCGACGGACTCCGTGTTGGCTCTGCCGGCTCTGACGGACCCGGCACAGGCAAAATGTGTGTCGGCCCCAATCAGGAGCACCCTCCGACGCTCCCTCCTCGTAATAAAAGACACGGAACTCATCGCCGTCATCTCTTATTGCTGCCAAAATTTGAACAGCCTTGGTCGCAAGGATGCGGTCGGTTATAGGCTTGGCGACAGCGGCCAGATTTGCAACTTCGAACGCATCCTCATTTCTATCCGCCACCCGCTCATCTCGTTGAAAACTGAAACAATACAAAAAAAATCTGATAGGGACAGTACGGATGGTTCATTAGCATCGTTAGGTACGTAAATATATTAAAACACCATTTTTTGTATTTTTCATGTAACGTAATATTAATATAATAATAGGTGTAGTAGAGATAGAGGTTACTTGTACTTACTGACTATCATGCTTACATACATGTACTTATAGCTATGCTTATATGCTACGTACTACACAGCATTAGTATGTTGCCAATCAAAACCGTCAACCACAACTATGTGGCCTTGATCAATTGGTGCCGGCAATTGTGCCCATCCATAGCAAATTATTATCATATAAATTAACGAAATTAACTTCTGCGTTCCAATTGTTAGCAACAGGTACAAGATTTGACCACTCAAATACTTGCCTTAATAATACATAATGACAAAGCTTGGCACCTATAGCCGTGTTGTCGTAAAAGAAGACAGGTTCACCAAATTTTAATACAACGTCTCGTAGTGCAGGTATGTTGGCTAAGTGTAACATGCCATTTAACGTGTTCTAAACTGTACGATTATTAATTTGACGACTGGTTTTGTAATCAGCAATTGCTATTTCAGACATCTTCTCTTTTCTTATTGATGGCCCATGCCTTAAATTTTGATGTTCAATATGATGGGCAGGCGCAACATTTAGTGGTGCATCGAGAACAGTATAATTAAACACATGGTTATTTGCCTGCTCTCCAACACCATCAAACCATGCATTTTCAGGAGAAATTATACAATCATGATTAGCATTTGTTGTGAAGCCATTGGACCATGTGTGCTGATTTGTACACTATTGCTCCAAATATTTGGCATTGAATCAGTTGCTTGTTTGGTAATAAAGCCAATAGTTTTTCAGCAACATTAAACATAGTAACTGAATTATCCCCAAAAGTAGTCGCTTCAAATTTTCTTTTTTGGCGTTTGGTAATGTCATCTTCATATATAGGGGTGACATGCTACATCACTTAAAATTGATGATTGAACTGGATAACTACGTTTAATCATTGTTTTGATGTCATCAACAGATTTTGATAATGTTTGTATACCTGATGAGACATTATCAGAAAAAGATTTAGTGTCTTCACCAATCTTCTTTATAGTATTTGAAATATCAATGGCTTGATTGTTAATAGCACTAGATCCTTCATTGGCTGTCGTTGCTAAATCACTTGTAATCTCAAAAGTATCTCAAAACCAGCGGGCGAGACCTAGCGGGGTGAGGTACCCCCACCTCCACAACCAAATTGTATGGAATTGGTGTCAAAATGTATGTATTGACCTGAAATCGGCTGACCCGTACGCTGTGTTAATCCGCTAGTAGGTAAAATGGCCACTGGCCGCCCGCTGAAGAAAATGTCTGGTGTCTTCACTGCTTTCAATGTTTTTATGTACACACGAACTTACACATTATATAGTTTATAGCCCGCTGATAACTATGCCTGCAATCATATTCGTTCAAACTTCACAACTCGCTTATATATTTTATTTGAACACTAGCACACTTCGTGTTCCCCGTTCCCGCTTGGTGTTAAGGCAGCTACTTCTGCTTCGACCAGTAGCGACTTGTCGGCGCTCGACCAATCACACGCCTTAATTTTAGCTAGCGTTTGCGATGCTATACTATTGAAGTCAAGTCAGCTTCTGTTTGATGTTGTTTATTTGGGGATATTAGAAATAACAAGATACCGCGTGAACATCTTTTTTTTTGGCTCTCCGGCGGGGAATCGAACCCCGGACTCCCGCGTGACAGGCGGGGATACTAACCACTGTACTACCGAGGATAAGCAAATAAATATAAACATTTTTGTATTTTTTTTTCTGTAAAGTGTACAAGTGCATCTCCCAGACGCCACTCTCGGCTGACCTCTTCGTTGCTTTCTCGAACAATCGGGTGTACGGAGCAGCCTCTTGCAAACTAGGCTGTAATCCCGACGGACCCGGTACAGGCGAAATGTGTCGAGAGCACCTACCGACGGGTCGAACTTCACCACCTCTCCCTCCTCGTAATAAAAGAGACGAAACTCTTCGCCGTCATCTGTTTTTTTTTTTTTAATATAACCCCCCGGCTTTTCGCTGGCCGGGCCCTTTGGCAAGCTTCAATCGTCCAAGCATACATCTCGCAATTTTTCTTCAGTTGCCCTATACTTAAATCTATAGGGTTCAATGAATTGTCGATGCTTCGTTTATTAAGTTCAAGTGTTAATATTTACAATTACAGTTATAATTCCTTTTGTACAGTTTTCTTAATATTATTTACACAACAATATCCTTTACAATTTCTATAACATTATTTACAGTACAACCTTTGAATATCTTATCTTTACCTATGACTACTACATTTTTATTCTTTTACAATTCTATTACTTCTACCTTCACAATTTACAGTTCTTCACAATCAATCCTTTAACCACCACTTGCTACAATTTCCCTTAATTACATTCTCATACATTTACAATTCATATTACCAAACATCAATAACACTCTCTAAATTTTATTTATATTATTACATTTATAACTTATTAATAACATTTACCCTTTTCACTAATACAATCAAAAATTCCATCAAGTATTTCCCTTTTTCTTTTTCCCGCAATATACTCTCGAGACCTTCCCTCTCCAACCTGACCCCTATTTGGGTCTCCAAGTCAAATCTTTCCTTTAAAAACATTGGGCATTCTAATACTAGGTGGAGAATCGTTTGCTCACGGGAGGGGTCGCAGACGCAGCACGGCGAGTCCTTCAACTTAAATCTGTGAAAATATTGTGCGAACCCGCCGTGCGCCGTCAGCGCCTGTGCCAATTGTTGCGACATTCTGACTCCCCTCAGGACCCTATACGCTTCTTCCACCCGGGGAAAGAAGCACTTCGTGACCGACGCCGTGCTTCCCTCAGCGTACCTGTGCTGCCACTTTTCCAGGGTCGCCGCTCTGATCACACGTTTAGCGTACGACAGCGGATATGGGTCATAATCCGCCGCCGTCCGTTTGGTCAGAGCGGCGTTCCTGGCGAGCTCGTCCGCACGCTCGTTTCCGGCCACTCCGACGTGCGCTCTAACCCAGAATAGGCGCACCTGCCGGCCCTCCGCACGCAGATCCGAGATGTCGCGCCGCACAGCGAAGGCCAGCGGGTGGAAGGTTCGCGTGCTGGTCAACAGGTCCAGCGAGGACTTAGAGTCGCTGAATATGTTGACTAGCGGTTCGCGACTACGTACCACCCACCGGACCGCCCTGTGCAGCGCGTACATCTCGACCTGAAAAACAGTGCAGAAGGGCTCGAGCCGAAAGGCCGAGTGCCCGGACTCCGCACTGTCCCGCCACACCGTCATGGCCGCACCTACTTTGTTGTCTATACGACTGCCGTCAGTATAGATGTGCGGCCCGACGATGGATAACTCGTCTAGCGTTGCGGAATCCATGCACCCGACACTCTCGTACCCGATCATCGGCTGGTGCGCGGGGTGCAGCGCCTCGTCAAAGGGGACGGGACTCTCAAACATCCGGTCGGCTGCAATACCATCCAACTCCCTTCCCCGCCTCACCTCGTAGAGTTTCGCCGCTTCACCCACACGTAGGTCAAGCGGCAAAAATCCAGAGAGGATCAGCGCGGAGTGGAGCGAGACGGTCCGGTAAGCCCGACATGCTTTCAACGCGACGCTCCGTTGTAGAGCGTCGAGCATCTTACGCATGCCGAGCTTCCAAGTTCTCGGTGCTGAGGCTCGGATCCTCGATCACCTTGACGCCCCTGCCCAGGACTACGATGGCTGCTTTGGCGGGTTTCCGGCGCCGGGCCACCTTTTGGATGACCCTACAACCGGAAAACCGACGAAACTCGCCATCAGTACCCACATAGGGTTCCTGGACCATGGCTACCGTGATTTTTCGCCTTTCCGTACCAACCAGCATCTCCGCTATTGCCAGCTTCGAACGTTGCAGGTTGGCTTGGACGAAACGGAGCGATGTCGCGTCGGCTAACTCTACCGGGGATGAGGTTGCGCCGAGTCGTACGCTGGTAGGGTTCCCCGTGGCGCCCGCCGCTAGCAATAGGCCACGCGGGACCGAGCTATAGCGTCCGACTTGGCTCTGACGCTACACTCTTCGCTAAAAGCCGTATGTGCGACGTCGTCATTGCCGGCCGTCCTACAATTTGGGCACGTCGGCGCGCCCCCCGCCCTCCTGACCGGGCACCCCACACTCAAGTGCTCGCCGCCGCAGAAGCAACATTTGTCGGCCACTTCCTTGCAAAATCGCTTTGTGTGGCCGAAACATAGGCAGCGCGAGCACTGGACGAGGGGTGAATTATCCCGTACAGGACGGCGTTGGAGGCCCACGTAGACGTAGCCCGCCCTGGTGAGACGACGCCACAGCTCGGGGGACACCTCGAGCACCGGGTGGCATTCGAGGCTGTGCCGCGCTGGCCTGCGATAGCGAACGTTCACCTCGGTTTTCTCCCAGTCGAGACCCTCGGTACAGTGCCGATTCTGGGTCCTGAGGGATGCCAATATGTCGTCATCCGTATTACATTTTAGGACGTCCCTCACAATCACAAGGGGGTTTCTGCACTCCGGCTTCACTACCCTAAGTCCAGTTCCGGCCCCCCTTAGCCGCTCCTCTATACGACTGCTATCGTTTTTAGAGGAGCAGCTGAGGACGACCTTCTGGTTTCGGGCTTTTCTTAACCTGTCGACACATACCCCCATCTCTCGCGCGTTCACCACCCTGTGGACCTGGTCCGTTACCTGGTCCGCAGTGTGCTTTTCATCCGCAGACGAGATGATGAGGGCATGTGCCGCACCACCATTTGGCCCTGAGGCGACTCCGGCGGCCGCCGCCGTCTGGACAGCGGCCACCGGTCTCGCCGCCCCCTCCGCATAGGACAGTGAGGCCGGTTTGCTTTCTATTAGCTTTTTAACTTCCTCGATCCTGTGAGGGACGTCATAATAACCGAGCAGGTCACGGGTCCCCTTCGTCTCCTTCACCACCGAGTCCATTTTTTCCTCTAGGGCGAGACAGCGGCTCAACGCCTGCTCCAAAACCTTGGTGTGCCGCCTCTCGCCCAACTCACTGTCCCGAGCCCGTCTAGCCTTCTCCCTCTCCAGCTCCACTGCATTGCGGGCTCGGGACTCATCGAGGCGAAGGACCAGCTCGTTGACCTGTCCCAATCTAGCAAGGACCTCCTCCTTCACATCCTTGCTGATGTTTCGCAGGCCCTCGAGCAGGCCCTTAGCCTCGAGGATTAAACTACCAATTACATTAGCTACACCAGCTATCGTCGACGCCGACGCCGGCCCCATCGATGGAGACCGACAACTCGCCGGCGACGGCGCCGAAGAGAGCGCAGGTGAGCCCGGCGGCAAAGGAGACCCGAACATTTGCGTGTGGGCCACCTCCCGCGCCAGCGACACCTCCTTCCGGAAGAGGCCCACCGCCTCGACTCTTGTAAATACTCCTCCCTCGGTGTCCGCGAGGGCCGCCGCAAACCGCGACCCAGCCGCTCCGTGCTCTGCCACCACTTTCTTTACAGGTCCAGGAGAAGCCTGAACCTCCGCAGTGGCAGGTAGCAATCGAGCAACGTGGACACTATCAGCCACGGCCCCCCAGGCACCGATTCCAGCTTTTTATCTACTTCCGAAGGTTTCCCGCGACCCTTCTCCCCCCCCGCGGCCGCGGTAACCATATTCTTTTTCATTTCCGGTTTTTTCACTGCCCCCGGTCTTTTTCACTGCCGTCTTGTTTCCTTTTAGTATCGTTCAATAGAAAATTATTGAAGTATAATTACACAAACCTTTCTCGAAAAACCAATAACTCTTACAGCGAGTTGCACCAAATTCAAATTAGTAAAAAGTAAACGTATAGCGTAAAACGTAACGCATAAATGACGGAAACGGGTTGCTTCAATTTTCATCGTTGCATTTGATGTTTCATCTATGCTCTTACTTTATGAGCCGCTTAGACCCTCCTCATAAAGTAAGGTATAGCGTAAAACTATTCATTTGACGTATAGATAACCTAAAAGCGGATCAATTGAAACAAGATTTTTTTTAAGTGAAACAAGATTTTTAATAATTTTATGATATATAGTAGTGGTATAAGGGTTTTTGATAACAAATAAATATACCCGCTTGCCGAGATGAATGTATGTAGCTCAGGATGGTTTGAATATGAGCCCCTTACCACTGGATCTACTTGGGTGTGAATCCTGGAAGCCTTTTCGTACGCCATCCACAATCTAAAGTTACCCCGAAACTGCTACTATTAAGATTTAAAAGATGGATCAAAGAAAAATTTACAAAAATCAAGTTACTGTGTCCCGAAATAAATCTAGTGAAATGAAAAGCAAATCAGTACTGTATCATTAAAAGGGTTTAAATGAATATAAAAAAAAAAATAGGGCGCCACCTGGTTTTTAAAATCTGTTTCTCCAGAATCCCATATACCAGGAAAGGTTATAAAAGTAATATCCACAGGTTTCGATATAACATTATAATTAAACAAGATTAGATATAGCACATACAATAAAAAAAAAATTAGAGGAAAAGATAAAAAAAAACATCACAAACAGAATTATGAAGCGTTGGCTCTCTGTTGGCTTCGCTTTACATAAATATGTGTGCCTTCTTTCAGGCATACAGAAAGAACCATGTTTAATAAAATATAGAAATATAGAAATATGACAATAAAAAAAGTAGGTTGTATCACCGCTTTCGGCACATGGTATACAAAACAAAATATTATACTATAATTTATTAAAAAGATAGAATAGGAAATTTGCACTTCGGATTCCTCGAATATCGGGCCATACTAGTAGAAATTTAATTTTAATGAGATGAAAAATTAAGACTTAACTGGCAGAGCATGGCGAACGCTGCGTTGAGGTTATCATGAAAACCAGCTCAGAATATACGGTTTCCGTTGTGAGTTGTTAGATATGTGTTTTCCTGTCCTGTTTTTCGGAGCACGTGTGTGTCTGGCAGCAAATCTGGTGTACGGCATGACCCATATCGATCGAGCGTTTATCGTCGGTTGTCGAAAGGGACCGGGGAGGGGGCCGAATTAAATTCTATTAAAAGAATACCAAAAGATTATTTTATGGAACTACAAGTAACATCGGTCGCGACAGGCGAAACCGAGTCAAAAAAATAACATCACTCACCGGAATTTATAAAAATTTACAGCTTGACATTACTACCTTCTTGGGGTCACTATTCGGAGCAATGAAGAACAAAGTTAGCCGTTTCAAGGCTAAAGAAAATAAAAAAACTTTCGAGATGCTCACTCGCTGGTTGTGTATGCGAAAAAGAAAGAAACCACGCTTTTCCCATCACTCCAAATCGAAATTTTTCTACCTTCAAATATTTTAATGGTGGGTTCTCGTATCGTCTCAATAAAATTTTATATAAAAATTATCAAATATTCCTTACAACGCCATCTCTCGGCAGAAGGTTAATACAAGACGTTAGAGTATTATTAGATCGATAACTAGGTAAATAAAAACAAAAAAGGCTAGATGTCGCTTATTTAAATTTCAACTTGTCTTTAATTTTTCAAAATGAAACAAATACGAATTTACATACTCAAAAAAATGAGCAAACTATTAAAATTACAGTAACAGAAAAATAACTGTTACAATACCTCTTTAGCAAAATGTAAAATAAAATGACAAAAAAAAAAAGGTTTATAGTCACGGTACAAAATCTTCATGACTGGTTGACACCCTTGCTTAAAAAATATCTACAATACAGATATAAATAACGAGTAATCATCTTTAGGAAGACAAGGAATCAAACGAACAAATAAAATAAAGTGAAGAAGGAAATACAACTAAAAGGTATAAGTCTCGGATATACGCTGCCAATGTGAAACTGACAACCCTTGCATCTTTCTGGACGATTCGATTACAGAACAAGAGTCTATAACGATTGTTTAGAAATGGCACCAATAAAAGGTCCCATAGAGTGTTCAACAGTGATGGACTGAAAAAAAAAAATATCAAAATATTGACATCATAAATAGGCATTACCGCCCTACAGCCATCGTGATTCACCCAAGTTGATAATGGCTTATTTAAACGAGTTATCATCCGCTCGATGAACAAAATCCAGATATAAAAATAGATGCAATAAAAAATATCCAGAGAACCTATATAATATATATATAATAATGGGTTGGATGAAGGTAAATATAATATTAGTGAAAGAAAAAAAAATCCTAAGTCGACAGACTATAGACAGAAAGGTACGGCACAAAAAAATAAAGTGGAAAAACAAAAAAAAAACATATCACTAAAGCAGAAAGATAGTAGGAAATTGTGGATATTATGATTAGCACCACAATACTGATCCTTTAGTCGCCTCTTACGACACGCAATAGGGAAGAGTTGCGATAGTCCTATTCTAACCCGGGGACTATACGGGGTTCGTTGTAAAAAATCAAAAAATTAATATTAATTAACTATTTCCTAGAGCTTCCAAAAGCTTAATAATAATAATAACTAGTAATAAAAAATAAGAAAAATTAGAGACTTATTAAACCTAACTAATCGCGAAGTAGGTAATCCTGATAAAAGGAAAAGATGCCCGAGATGACGGACTATACCCACTTCTGATCTATCTACAACATCCCATATACTAACGGAATAAAACTTACAAAACCATATAAAAAAATATGTTCGAGATGATGGACTATACCTCACTATACATCTGGGGTACGTTGAGTTATAGTCTCCCCTTTATTCAAGGAAAATGACGCGTCGTTAGAACGACACTAGACCATACATGTAGAAACCCTACAAAAGAGTGCGGGTTCTGTAGATATAAATATCACATGTGGACAATGCCTAGATTTGAGTATATAACTCAAAACATACGGGTATACAAACCCTCAAAATAAAGAAAATAATTAAACAAATTATTTACAAAAACTGATTAACATTATATACAAAATGAGCTCGGGAAGCTAGACTATTGTATCATCCGCGGTACTTGGTTTGAGAATGTCTTTGATATGCCAGGTGCCTAACATCTTTTTAGTACGAAAATCTTGTAACACATACGATGTAGGTGATATTTTCTCTTTTACTATACATTTTTTAAATTTAGGGGCCAACTTAGCATTAAAGGATATAGTTGCATCAGATAACGGATATTCCTTTTTCCAAATTATTTGGCCAACAGTATACTCCATCGACCTACGGTTTCTATTATAATAGGTACGAGTAGAAACCACCTGAAACGGCTGTTGGACAATTTTTGGATTTTCCATCAAACTGGGTTTAGGTAAATTCGTACTTTTATAAGCTAGGCAAATTTCACATGTTTTAACATATCGCTTGACGTCCCGCGCAAGCTTAGGCCAAAAATACGATTGCGTAATACGCTTATAAGTCTTAAAGAATCCAAAATGCGCAGATTGCGACTTGTCATGGTTTTCTCTAATAATTTGTTCCCTCATTTCCTGAGGTACCACCCTCTTCCATTCACAATCTAACAATAGCGGATTTTTAGATCTAATGCGTTTGTAGAGGCTTTGGTCAATAATTCGCCAATCTGGAAATTTATTCGGACAATTTCTAATTCTATGGAAAATATTTTTATACCATGTGTCCGCAGTCTGATCATCATGGTAGTCATTAAAAATTGAATTTACTACATGAGATCTCGAGAGTGCGTCGGGCAACCCATTCTCGGTTCCTTTGCGATATAAGTAACTTTTTTGTTTACGGTCAAACAAATGTTCATTAGTTTTGATAGGTTTGAATTTTCGATTTAGATAATCTTTGTTTGACCTAATTACAAGTTTTTTGAACAATTACAATTATTAGTCAAAACGCCTGCCCTTTTACAATTGAAACAATGAATACCAACATATTTTTCACATTTCCTGAAATGGTGATCGCCTCCACATTTCAAACATTTTAATGAAATTGTGTTAATGATTTTGCGAATAGGTTTTATCTTACAACATTCTGGCATAATTGCAGTATCACCCGGATTTAAATAACCTCGGTTATCGCAACGGTGTCTAGCCACCTCCAATTTATCACAGAGAGCCTTAAGTTGCTCAATTGATTCGACATCTACCAACGCTAGTCGAGAAATGAAAAATGGACTCATATTTGTCATTATTATATCCAACTGTTCGGCATCCGAAAGAGGATTAGATAAACGAGACATCATATACTGCATGATATTAACAAACGACTTGATACTTTCGTCTTTACCTTGTAAACGAGCTTTAATTTGATTTAAAAGAGAACGTTCGTAGTCAATGGGTGAAAATTCATCCCTAAGTAACTTAATAAACTGCGACAAAGAAACAATAATTGATTTATTATTGCGATACCATATCAAAGCTTTGTCCTTCAATAAATGAACAATATTTTTCAAAATCTCATCATCTGGGATACCAGACGATGACACAAAATCTCCTAATCTCTCCAAAAAATCATGGATCGAAGTTTGGCCATTAAAAGAAATATTCCATTTCAAAATCGGTGACACTTTATAACTAACGGCATTTTTTGAAGAAATGCCCTGAGGGGTAGATATATTGTCCTCATAACTGGTATTAGAATTCTCCTCATCCGATTGTACAGACTTATTACATTGTATATATTGTAATGTGTTAAAAGCTAACGCAACCAACTCGGCCTTTTTAAATTCAATTTCAGGCGATAAGGCTGGAAGTCTATGTAGGCGTTGAATCGTGTGTGTGAGTTTAGTGAGACACCTGTGTTTGCACGAAGTTGAAACCGTATGTTGCGAGCGACGAACGTTCGTGATATTGTCAGCGCAGACTTTCAACTCGTCGGTCGGCGTTAGAGTTTGTAAAAATTTTCGCTCTGCCTCCGCATCAGGTTCGCCATGCTCCTTGATCAAGGTTCTTAGATCCTGTACAGTAGAGCTGTCCCCAGGTTCTAAGCCCCTTCGCTGAGCTTCATAAACTAATTCAGGTCTGGTGAGATATTCGAACTCGATCCTTAGCGCCATCCTGAAATTAGTTAATTTCTCACACGAGTATACAAAGTAACAAACAATATTCAGTAGAATTAGGATAAAAAAAAATATGTTCCTCAGATGAAAACAAAAAAAGGAAGCTAAGTTTGTTATACAAAATAAGTCAGGTATAAAAAAAAACTAATTAAACTTAAACACTGATTTTTACATATGAAATCGTTACGTGGAAATCATTAGAATAGAAACCTGTGAATAACTGATAACAAATTTTTATTAAAAAAAAATTGAGGGTAATCTTCATTTAATATAATCACCACATCAAAATGACAAGAGAGAAAAATGAACTGAAAACAAATTATATTAAAAAAAAATTGAGGGTAATCTTCATTTAATATAAGTACCACATCAAAATGACAAGAGAGAAAATGTTTTCTATATCAAGACTTTTCATTTAATAAAATATAGAAATAATTTTCCTAAATGAACAAAATAAGAAATTAACAATAATTTTTAATGAATAAACAAGATTAATAGCAGTTTAATTGGAGTAAGTGGAATGGTTTAAGAATGGCTTACCACGTTGGGGGCCAGTGAAACAAGATTTTTTTTAAGTGAAACAAGATTTTTAATAATTTTATGATATATAGTAGTGGTATAAGGGTTTTTGATAACAAATTATATACCCGCTTGCCGAGATGAATGTATGTAGCTCAGGATGGTTTGAATATGAGCCCCTTACCACTGGATCTACTTGGGTGTGAATCCTGGAAGCCTTTTCGTACGCCACCCACAATCTAAAGTTACCCCGAAACTGCTACTATTAAGATTTAAAAGATGGATCAAAGAAAAATTTACAAAAATCAAGTTACTGTGTCCCGAAATAAATCTAGTGAAATGAAAAGCAAATCAGTACTGTATCATTAAAAGGGTTTAAATGAATATAAAAAAAAAAAATAGAGCGCCACCTGGTTTTTAAAATCTGTTTCTCCAGAATCCCATATACCAGGAAAGGTTATGAAAGTAATATCCACAGGTTTCGATATAACATTATAATTAAACAAGATTAGATATAGCACATACAATAAAAAAAAATTAGAGGAAAAGATAAAAAAAACATCACAAACAGAATTATGAAGCGTTGGCTCTCTGTTGGCTTCGCTTTACATAAATATGTGTGCCTTCTTTCAGGCATACAGAAAGAACCATGTTTAATAAAATATAGAAATATAGAAATATGACAATAAAAAAAGTAGGTTGTATCACCGCTTTCGGCACATGGTATACAAAACAAAATATTATACTATAATTTATTAAAAAGATAGAATAGGAAATTTGCACTTCGGATTCCTCGAATATCGGGCCATACTAGTAGAAATTTAATTTTAATGAGATGAAAAATTAAGACTTAACTGGCAGAGCATGGCGAACGCTGCGTTGAGGTTATCATGAAAACCAGCTCAGAATATACGGTTTCCGTGTGAGTTGTTAGATATGTGTTTTCCTGTCCTGTTTTTCGGAGCACGTGTGTGTCTGGCAGCAAATCTGGTGTACGGCATGACCCATATCGATCGAGCGTTTATCGTCGGTTGTCGAAAGGGACCGGGGAGGGGGCCGAATTAAATTCTATTAAAAGAATACCAAAAGATTATTTTATGGAACTACAAGTAACATCGGTCGCGACAGGCGAAACCGAGTCAAAAAAATAACATCACTCACCGGAATTTATAAAAATTTACAGCTTGACATTACTACCTTCTTGGGGTCACTATTCGGAGCAATGAAGAACAAAGTTAGCCGTTTCAAGGCTAAAGAAAATAAAAAAACTTTCGAGATGCTCACTCGCTGGTTGTGTATGCGAAAAAGAAAGAAACCACGCTTTTCCCATCACTCCAAATCGAAATTTTTCTACCTTCAAATATTTTAATGGTGGGTTCTCGCATCGTCTCAATAAAATTTTATATAAAAATTATCAAATATTCCTTACAACGCCATCTCTCGGCAGAAGGTTAATACAAGACGTTAGAGTATTATTAGATCGATAACTAGGTAAATAAAAACAAAAAAGGCTAGATGTCGCTTATTTAAATTTCAACTTGTCTTTAATTTTTCAAAATGAAACAAATACGAATTTACATACTCAAAAAAATGAGCAAACTATTAAAATTACAGTAACAGAAAAATAACTGTTACACAATAACATTTGAAGAAATATTTTTTCCAGTTTAATAAGCTCTATTACGACAAAAATGACAACGAATTCTTCATCATCTTCATCTTCTAGTGACAGCTCAGATGATTACGATATAGTTGAATATATATCTCGTCGTCGCAGAAAAACAAATATACGATGTGATCAATCTCTTTTAGCTGAAACAGAATTTTTATGCCACTATCGCATGTCTAAAAGTACCGTATTGTAACTATGTCGGTGTATTTAGTCACAAGTGCAAGCAACTAGTGATAGGTAAGTAAATCACTTGATGATGAATTGAGTCAAAGGTTACTAGTTATAGTTACCTTTTCTATTCCTCCTACTAACTTCCCTGCTTCTATGATTCCAGAAACAATGCACTTTCAGTGTCTGAACAGGTTCTCATTTCTTTGCGATTTTATGCTACCTGTTCTATGCAAGAATTGGTAGGTGATGCTAATAAAACTCACAAAGCTACAGTTTCTCGAGCCATACACTGTGTCTCTCGAGCTTTAGCCTTAATGGCGCCAAGGTTCATATATATGCCACGTAATGAAACTGAAATGTCCAAAGTTTCCTATGAATTCTACCGTATAGCAAACTTTCCTTGTGTCATCGGTGCCATAGACTGCACACATGTGCCTATACAATCACCAGGTTTGTAAAATTTGCAATAAATCAGTCAAATTTAAACTATGTATACTATGAACTAATTTTATTTCTATGTTCACCTTTTTGCAGGTGAAGAAAATGCCGAGCTGTACAGGAATCGTAAAGGATTCTTTTCTTTAAATGTTCAAACTGTTGTAGATGCTAGTTTATTAATAAGAGATATTGTTTGTCGGTGGCCAGGGAGCGTTCATGACAGCACTATATTCGATAATTCACGCATTAAAACGAGGATAGAATCTGGTGAATTTGGTAATAGGTAAATAAAGAAATTCTCTTAATAATATTATATTTTATGTATGTAACCTTTACTATCTACGTATATTGCCTAATATTTCGGTGTAATTTTTTTCTTTAATGTTTCTTTTAGGTGATAGCGGATACCTACAACTTAAATACTTGATGACACCTTTTCGAACACCACAAAGTAGAGAACAAGAAAAGTACAACAAAAGTCACATTCGCACACGAAACTCGGTAAATTGGATTATTAATAAATTTTGTAATATTTACATCATATTTGGAAATTGGTAATTTATCATGGGAAACATTTTAATTTCTTATAAACTTACTAAGTAAACTCACATCATTTATTTATAACAAACATATTTTAACAAAACATACTGTAATATTTCTACAAATTACAATTTTATTATTTTTTCACTTGCCAGGTTGAACGATTTTATGGTGTATGGAAAAGAAGATTCCCATGGCTTGGGTTGAAACTACGAGTTCGACGAGATAGAATGGAAGCTATAATTGTAGCAGTGGCTATAATTTATAATATTTGTAGACAGCGAAATGAACCAGATATAGAATATCCTCATTTCACTGCTTATGAACATGGCAGTGGTACATACTCAGACCATGTCATAATTGCTGCCCCAGGAGGAGACATTGCGAGACGTCACCTTGTTAGAGATTTTTTTGAGGTATAGTATAAAATCTATTTGTTCAATGTTTTGATGCATTAAAAATAATTATTATACAATTTTTTTTTCAGAATTAGATAATGAATTTTTAGGAAATTACCAAGATAAAATGATAATTACATCTGTTAGTCGTAAAGCTTGCATAAGTTAATATTTTTCTTTTATTATATAATATTACATAATAACAGTTTATTAATATTTTTTTTATATAAAAAAATTTAATAAAAATGTACTTAAGGGAAAATAAATAAAAGGTTGTACACAAAATTAAATAGTATATTTATTTTAGTTTAGATATTTCTAATTCTAACTTGGCTCTGTTTAATTTTCTTATTTCCAATTCCTCCTGTATTTTACACTCTAATTTAAGTTTTTCACACTCAATTTTCATTTTTTCCTTTTCAGCTTTAAGTAGTTTGCCTTTCTCTCTTAAAATTTCTAATTCCAATTTCGCTTTTTCTTCTGTTTTTTGCTTGTTGAGTAATTTCTCCTCTACTATTTTAATTTTTTTCTCTGCCAACTCCACAAATTTTGTTCTTGTGTATTGCGGCGTGCTTACACGAATGAGGTTTTTCACATTTTCCCCTGAATTAAAAAAAAATAGCAATCATAGGATATAACGTACATATTGTACATAATGCCACCAGTCAATGCGCATGCGGTGGGTCAAATTCTTGGTAAAGTCATCTTGAAAAGTTTCAAATCGGGATGTTCAAATACTTCACATACTGACGACCACTTAGCCTTGTGGGTAGCAAACCTGCCTACGAAGCTGGAGGTCCCGGGTCCAATCCCAGGTCGGGTCAGTATTTATATGATGAATATTGATACTGGTACCGGGTCTTGGATGTTATATGTATGTGGTTTCTTCTCTTGGTACCCAAAATACAAGCTAATGCTTAATTTGGGGCCTAGACGTTGTTGTGATGTATACACGTCATTATTATTATTATTATTACTTTCACTGGAAGTCCTGTGTTTTTCTTCATTATTGCTTTTTAAAATTTATGGCGTGGATGGCTTTTTGGTTTACAGGGATGGCATGTGCCTAAATGCTACACCCCTTCTATGGTGTATATTATTGTAACATTTGAAGAGATAGAAATCTTGTATGTGACAAGGGAAAAGATAAAAAGTTAAAAAGCTTTTATTTTATGTGGACCAAACATAACTGCAAAGAACTAATTTTAATATTTACTATACATATTGTCAATTTCTCAAATTCACTTACTATTTTGTTCTAATTGTCTTTTCCTAGATAATCGTTTCAGAGATATATTTCCCTTTTCATTTTTATTTATTTCTGCGTCTGAAAGAAAAACAAGTTTAATTATCAGCATATTAATGCTGATGATTACATAAAGAGGAATGTACTTAATTATTTTTTTTCTTAATTTTAGACTTACTATCTTCTTGCTGTTGTCTTTCTCTTGAAAATTGTTGAGTGGATGGTGTGACGGTTATTGGTGTTTCACTATTTATATTCTCATCTGGCACAAATTTTAATTTGATTTTACAGTAGCAATAAAGTTTATGCCTCTGATTGATTGCATATTATGGATTCATGATAATTTAAATACCTAAATAAAAATGAGCATCTGAGTTCAGAAAGGTTTATTCTATTTCTGAGTCCTCTGCAGATTTCACTGTAAAAAAAAACACATTAAAATTATACAAAAATAGAGATTTCATTTGACAAGTTCGCTTAATAGAAGAACTGCTATCTTACTGATAAAAAAGGCAAACGAGATTTGAACTGGTCTGTAAACAGAAACAATAAATTTTGATATATTTTCATTATCGAATCACTTTACCTTCCAATGTGTGGGACGAATATTGAAATAATGCACTTACTATCTCCATCAAATTCAGATTGAGAGCCTTCAATGGACTCCCTAACTGTCTCGAGCAGAAACAATGTAGTGTCATCAAGTTTTGAAGGTGGTGGTCCACCACCAGTACTTATTTGGGCCTTTTTAAATGCAGCAGCTTCCTGAAATGTATACAATACAAAAATTAAAAACATTTACAACAAAGTTTATGTTCTGAAATTTAAACTTGATAATATTGATACTTTTCTAGCCATTCTCTTCATGTAATCCCATTTATTTTTTAATTGGGCTCTGGATCTTCGGGTCGTGACGTCAGGGTGACTATTAAATTCAGCCTCTAATTTTATCCATGCCTCGTCTCTCAATTTTGGGTTTATTTTTCCTAAGAAAATATAAATTTAATTCAAATGTTTATAGGTTATATGACAATAGCCTAGTAATAAGACAAATTACCAGTTGTTTTGCTCATAATAATATCCTTATATTTCTTCATTAACTCTCTTAATAGGTTTTGTTCCGCCTCTGTAAATTTTGCAGTACGTATGCTGAAAAATAAACACGTGAAAATTATTGGATTATTGTTATTGATTTACAAAGTCGAACTCTTTAATGCCAAGCTTACAGAAAGTTAAAGAAAATAAACATTTACTTATCTTCCAAAATGAAGAATATATTTTTAGTTTGACACTTGTCATATGGTTGTCACTTTTGTCTTTTGTTTCTTTTCCATTATGGTGTCTGAATATAATGGTTCTATTAGTAATATAAATGGTTTTATTATATTAAACTATAATTAGTTTATAATAAGAACCTTTAAGGTTTCAATAGGTTATGGGCCCAGATTGATTTAAACACAAAAATAATAATATATTTTTGAAGAAAATGGCGGCATCGAAAATGTCCGATGTAATTCCAAAATTGGAAGATGGACAAAATTTTGGAAATTGGAAATACAGAGTGGAACTTCTTTTAGAAGAAAAAGGGCTTAAAGATATGTTGAACGACGTACAATTAATAGACGGAAATCGAAAGAAATCAGATATAAAAGCCCGGTCATTAGTAGTCCAGTGCATAGGAGATAAATTTTTAGACGTAGTTAAAAACAAAGGGACAGCTCACGAGATGATAGTGTCATTGGAGAACGTATTCAAAAGAAAAAGTGTCATGAATAAATATAATTTGAAAAAGAAGTTAATTTACCTCAAATGTGATGAAGATGACAGCTTACAAGAATTTTTCTTTAAATTTGACAAACTGATCAACGATATTGATGTGATTTCTTTGACAAAAATGGAAGAGGCAGACAAAGTTATTCATTTGCTGTTGTGTATGCCAGTTAAGTACAATAACGTGTTATCCGCTATTGAAGCAATGAGTTCTGAGAATATTACACTAGAGAAAACTAAAGCTACTCTGTTAGATGCAGAAATAAGGTTAACAAATAGTATGAGGAGTGAAGTGATAATGCATCCGATGAATAATGAAACGGCGTTTAATATACAATGTTACAAGTGTCATCAACTAGGTCACAAAGCAATTCACTGTCGTAATTTGCCAGACCAGAGACCTTCTACTTCACAAAATGTTTTTCGTGGTACTACGGTAAGTAGACGCCCTTTCAGTAATCATAGAAGACCACAGCGTCGCTGCGGAACAGCGTTCGTAACACCAAGCAGAGATCAAGCTATCATTAGTCATGAAGAAGAAACCATTACTGATACTGCCGGATTAACTGTGACTGACTGTGGAGAGTATAATTTGACTTGTAAGTCATTTGAAGATGATATCTTTTTTGTAGTAGATTCAGGTGCATCTCAAAATTTTATGAGTCATCATTATGAAAAATACATGTTTGATGTTATAGAGTTAGATCATCCGATAAATATAAATACTGCAAATGGTGATAGTTTAATTGCTTATCGCAAAGGTAAATTAAAAATTGTTTGTGAAAACCTACAGATTATTATAGAAGGTTTGATTGTACAGAATATAGCATTTAATTTGCTGTCTGTAAGGAAATTTCTGGAGAAAGAAAATAACAAAATTGTATTTTCTCGTGATTTTGTAAAAATAATATTTTTTAATGGTTCAACTATTCGGGCATATAATAATGGAAAGTTGTATATATTACAGGGTAAACTAAAGTGTGATGAGTATGGAGAAGCAGCTATGAATTCGGAGAAAGGTATTCTCTGGCACAGACGGCTTGGTCACACTAGTTCAAAAACTTTAAGTAGGTTAAATTTACCAATGAACAATACAGTGTGCGGGCCCTGTATGAAAGGTAAAGCGACTAGAATTCCTTTTAAACGTTTGCAAAGACCGAGATCATACGATATACTTGAGCTTATTCACAGTGATATAGCGGGTCCTTCAAATATACCAACTTTAGGCGATGAAATTTATTTTCAAACAGTTTTAGATGATTTTTCTCATTTCTGTGTGGTATTTTTATTAAAAAGGAAGTCTGAAGCTACCGACAATATTATACAGTACATACGTAGATATGAAAACGAATTCGGGAAGACTGTGAAACGGGTTAGATGTGACAACGGGACTGAGTACACATGTAACAAATTAAAGCAATTTGCTGCCGAAAAGGGTATACGCTTAGAATTTACCTTGCCATATTCTCCTTCAAGCAATGGCGTAGCTGAACGATTGAATAGGAGCTTATATAATAAAGCACGAACAATATTGATAGAAAGTAATTTGCCGAAATATTTGTGGGGTGAGGCTGTCAAATGTGCAGCATATCAATTGAATCGTTGCCCATCACAAGCCATAAATTTTAACACTCCATGTGAAATATTATATGGAAGAAGAGATTTAGAGAAATTAAGGGTTTTCGGAGCAAAATCATGGGCATACATACTGCCAAAAGCTGACAAATTATCAGCTAGAGCAAAGGAAACGAGAATGGTAGGGTATGCTAGAACAGGATATCGCTTATGGGACCCTAAAGAAAATAAATTGATAGAATCACGTGATGTACGGTTTGATGAAACGGACTTTGTCTATAATCAAGATAAAACACCGAACACGGTTACAAGTGGATGGATTGAGGTCAACCAAGAAGGTTTTAATAGACAAAGAGATACAATGCCAAATGAGGATATAATACGAACTGAGAGCACAGAAAATGAAAAAGATGAGGAGAATTTTGAAGACTGCCAGAAAAATCTTGAAGTAAATTATGTTCAGACTAGAAGTGGAAGAATAATTAAACCACCTAACAAACTACTCGACTATGAGATTCACATGGCTTATTGTTTATGTATTGGGGATCCAGTTAGTTACAAAGAAGCAATTGAAAGAGGAAACGGATGGGAAGAAGCAATAAACAAAGAATTAACTTCCTTGAAAAATTTAGAAACATGGAAAGTGGCAGTGCTGCCTCAAGGTAAGAAAGCAATAGATACTAAATGGGTGTTTACGACAAAAAAGGATGGAACTAAAAAAGCTAGACTTGTGGCGAAAGGTTTTCAGGAAGAAACATTGTTTAATGTATATTCTCCGGTCGCAAGGATGCCCACCATCAGAATGATGCTTAGTCAAGCCATTCAAAAGGACCATATGTATATAAGACAGCTCGACGTTCCAACAGCGTTTTTAAATGGCTTTCTAAAAGAAGACGTTTATTTAAAACCGCCTTTAGGAGTGACTGCTGAGAAAAACATTGTGTTCAAATTAAATCGGTCGCTGTACGGTTTACGTCAAGCACCAAGGTGCTGGAACGAAAGGTTACATGAATTCTTGGTTGGTAAAGGTTTCGTTCAATCAAAACATGACTTTTGCTTATATATTTCTGAAGATACATTTTTACTAGTTTATGTCGATGATATAATTTTGATGTCACAGAGTAAAACCAATTTAGATAAAGTATTAAATTTCTTGAAACTTGAATTTAATGTTAAAGACTTAGGTGAGTTACGAATTTATTTAGGACTTGAAATAACAAGATCATTTGATTCTATTGCAATAAAACAAGAGAGTGCCATAGAAAGAATGTTAGAAAAGTTTAATATGACTGATTGTAAGGGTGCAGATACTCCGATGGAAGTAAATTTCTCTTATGAAGCAGATGAAACTTTAAATTTTGAAAAACCTTATCGCGAGTTAATTGGATGTCTTTTATACTTGTCTACTTCAAGTAGACCTGATATTAGTTTTGCCGTTTCTTACTTAAGCAGTTTTTTGGATAAGCCTACTATATCACTTTGGAAAGCTGCAAAGCGAGTTTTGCGTTATTTAAAACAAACAAAGTCAAAGGCTTTGGTATACAGAAAGCACTCTAGCAGTAGTTTAGTTGCGTATAGTGACGCAAATTGGGCTGGTGATAAACGTGACAGGAAAAGCGTTAATGGTTCGGTAGTGTTCTATCGGAATAATTTAATTTCTTGGTATTCAAAGAAACAAAATGTTGTCGCTTTATCTACTGCCGAAGCTGAATATATAGCTGCTGCTCTTAACTCTACAGAGATACTTTATGTAAGAGGTTTATTAAAAGATTTTAGATCCGATTGTGATTGCATACTATATATTGACAATCAAAGTGCTATGAAAATGATAGAATCAAATGAAAATAGTAAGCGGTCAAAACATATTGATATTAAATATCATTTTATAAAGGACTTAATCAGTAAAAAGTTGATATCTATTAAATATGTGGCCACAAATGAAAACATTGCAGATGTGTTAACAAAAGCACTAGCAAAGCCAAAACATTGTTACTTTGTAAATAAATTAAATTTGGCTTCATGAATTGTTTAATGTCTAAAATTTTGCTTTTGTATTTAATTTCTTTGTATATGTATTTATCCAATTTTTGTTATTAATTTTATTCTAACTAGAGAGCTGTTGAAGTTAAGTTTGTTTGTTTTACTAATAATATTAAGTACAATTCCTGTTTCTAACTGAATCAGAATTGAGAGGGGATGAAGAATATATTTTTAGTTTGACACTTGTCATATGGTTGTCACTTTTGTCTTTTGTTTCTTTTCCATTATGGTGTCTGAATATAATGGTTCTATTAGTAATATAAATGGTTTTATTATATTAAACTATAATTAGTTTATAATAAGAACCTTTAAGGTTTCAATACAAAATGTCCATTTCCATTTTATGTTTAACGGGATTAAAAACGAATTAAAAATTAAAACAATGATGGAAATGTAACAGTAATGTTAAATCGCGTCAGTTGAGTTCAGTTGACATTGAACACTTGAACAGTCAGTTGACGTTTTTTTTCTTGTGCGGAAGTCTTGTATTCAAGTACTTAACGCGTTTATTTCACTATGTTGTCACATGAAAAAATAAAGTTACGTATTCCCAACTACGAATTGTGAGTTAAACTGTTTCGTCTACCTGGCAATATTCTATACGTTTACTTTATACTATTTACGGGTGGTACAACTCAATTTTACTACCATGTTAGCGTATCCGTGATAGCCCAGAGCGCAACGAACCTGTCTCAAATTTATACGGCCATGGTTCGAATCCGGGCGTGTACCAATGAGTTTTTCTGACTTAAGTACACAATATCACTGACACCGTGCTTCGGAGGGCACGTTAAGCAGTCGGTCCCGGACGCTGTCAATAGATGGCGGTCGTTACAGTTCCCAACCCGCAGTGGAGCAGCGTGGTGGACTTAAGCTCCAAGCCCCCTCCTCACCCTGGGGGAGGCCTAAGCCCCTGCAGTGGGGTAAAAAATGGGCTGATGATGATGATAGCGTATCCATATAGATGAACGTATAAAGTAATTCGTGATTGTAAAAATTTTGTTTGTTTCGGTGCAACACGCTGTGAGTCACTATTCACGGTCGCTGTACGCTCCGCCACGTGTCGGGCTAGAGGTCTTGGGCGCGCGTCGTCACTAAGAAGGCAACCAAACATTATAAAATAAGACTGTAGATAAAATAATTGATTATGAAAATGTAACCTTTATTTTTTATTTACGTAATGAGGTCTATGGGTGATACCTAACATCTAGATTTTTTTTAGATGGTTGTTAAAATTTCATCCTGTATTTCGGATATCAGTTCGATATATGATTGGCTTTTATCACATTTCTATTTTGTTTAGCGTGGCAAAACTTTTCGTTTTAATTTTCCTACAACATACTTTACACATTTAAACTAAAATAATAATGTATTGTACGGAAACAGCTTATAGAGTGAGATCACAGTCACCCCAGACTTACGTGATTTTAGGAAAGACGAAATTTTTAGGATTGCTAGTATAACGGAAACTTAGAAAGGGATGGATACTCGCTAAGCTGAAAGCGGGGCCGTTTTATAGGTAGCAGGTATCAAAGGTGGAAAAAATCATGCCAACTTAAGTCAAAGTTGTAAGGCTGGCTTTTACATATTTCATTTATGATATTGTTATAAACAAACATGTACAGTTGCATCTTATGTTATCAAAGTAAATATTATGAAATTAAAATTTATAAATTATTTATTTTTCTAATCATACAAAATATATGTGAATAACCAAGTTTAATCATCAATTTCATCACCCTCGAAGGGTGATGAATCCATTATATCTTCTTCCAAAAAATCTTCAAAATTATAATAATTTTCGTCATCTACCTCTTCCGTTTCACCGGTTGATTTATCTGTAACAAGAAATTGAATTACTACATTGTACCAACAAATATACATATAAAAATAATTTACATTAAATTTTTATCACCTGGTTCATTTTGCAGTGACTCGCTAACAAACCTTGGTAATTGATCTCCATTAAACTAATTAAAATTCTACTGGTCATTTTCCATTATCCAACCATTATTTCAGGACTGAAAGTGCTTGGATTTTTCATGTAAGCATTAGTCCAAATACTTGCAATATAGTTGGCTCGGTGAAATTGTTGGAGTAATTCACTTTTACACGGTGGCAGATTACTTGCATCAAAGTTTCTTACACTTTTACAGTTGAATTCTTCATTTACATCAGAAACGGTGTATGTGTTGATAAAAAGCTGAAGTCGAGCAGCACCTACATCAATTACTCGTGCAACGTTGTATACTTCACAGATGAATTTTTGTATTGTATTGAATACATTTCATTCGGTGTTTTCATCATTAAATAACTCAAGCTCGCCAAATCGAAGAAAGGCTTGTTGATACTCAGGTTTGCTTTGTAATATTTTAAAAGGTCTTTGTTTTCCTTTCCTGAAGAAAGCAGGATTGTAGGAATCGTTCCTATTGGGAGCGTAAAAATACAAACTAGAACGACTGAACTTCACGTTTTATTATTAACGAGTATAAAATATTACAATTTATTTTATAAATTCACAAATCGCGTAACAATCATTATTGTTCGGCCCCGCAAATTCGACTTTTCTTTATTTCTATTTCTCTATCCAAATCTATTATTTAAATTGACATTCTAGATCTAAAATAGTTAACATACAACGTTGTGTATAGCCAGTTTGATAAACAGCCAGACACATACGCTACATTCTCCCCCCCTTAATCTGAAGAAGGTCTGTTTTGAACGTTATTAAAAATGCAATAAGTGGACTGTATTTACTGATTTAATACGAAGAATCATTACAGAGGACAAATATGATTCGTCGTTAACGGCGGTGTTAGGAGAAGTGAAGCCTCCCGCTCACGCCGCTGCGGTGGAGGGCGCGGCGAGCGACAACACATGAAGCATTCCGTTGTGTGCCAACATACTCCCCCCTTGAAGTCTCTTCAATTATTGGTAACTGTCTTCGGTATTGGGTCAACTGACGACAGCGGCAATGGACAGATGTTGTTGTAAGCTCGGCGTAAGATACCCTTCTTTGTGTTGATATCAGCAACTCGTGCTACACCGTCGGTCCCGGGTAGCACTCGGATGATGCGACCCAGAAGCCACATCAATGGCGGCGCCGTCTTGTCTTTGATAATGACCAATGTCCCTTCTTGTAGGTCTTCTGTTGATTGGTGCCATTTAGTCTTTTGTTGGAGCCACAAAATATACTCTTCTGAAAAGCGACTCCAGAAATGTTGTTTTAGACATTCTATCCGTTGAAATCGCTGCAAGCTCGAAACTCTAGCGTTGGTGATCTGCTCGTGAGACACGGAAACTAAAGATCGTCCAATTAGGAAGTGAGCAGGTGTGAGAGGGATAAGGTCTGATGGATCACTAGACAGTGGAGTAAGAGGCCTAGAATTTAGAATACCTTCAATTTGTATTAAACATGTTGACATTTCTTCATAGGTTAGATGAGTTAGACCTAAAATACGTCTCAGGTGGTATTTTATGGATTTAACTGCAGACTCCCACAAACCGCCAAAGTGAGGAGTATATGCAGGAATAAATGAAAATTGTATACCTTGCTCTTCAGTGATACACGAAAGTTTTTGTTTTACGAGCGCAGAAAGTTCATTGAAAGTACCTACAAAATTAGTACCATTGTCTGAGAATATGGTTTTCGGTTTTCCCCTGCGAGAAATAAATCTAGATAAAGCCGCCATGAAAGCTTCTTTCGTAAGATCTGAAACAAGCTCCAGATGCACCGCCTTCGTCGCTAAGCAGACAAAAACACAGATGTACGATTTGATAAGTTGACATCCTCGGCCTTTACGGTTAGCTATCATGATTGGCCCAGAATAATCAACCCCCGTTTGTAGAAATGGGAATTCTAATTGAACCCGTTCTACTGGAAGATTACCCATTATAGGTTGTACAGTTCTACTTCTAAATCTACAACATTTGATACAAGATCTGACAGTACGTTTTGCAAGATTCCTACCACCTAACGGCCAATATTGATGTCGAATCGTCGACAACAACAATTGCGGGCCTGCATGAATAAGACGTTTATGTTCCCTATCAAATATCAATTTACATACATGATGGTTACTACATAGTAATATTGGATGTTTTACGTTGTAATCATATTCTGAATTTGACAACCTCCCACCAACTCGAATAATATTATCAGAATCAATAAAGGGTGACAGAGAAAGAAGTCTATTTTTTGGTGGTAATGGTTTACCTGAATTTAGTAAATTGTATTCTTTGCTAAATGATTGTTGTTGTGCTAATCTTATTATAAAGTTATGTGCCTTTTTTAATTCCAATAAATTAAGAGAACCAAATGTTTTATTAGTACATGATGTTCTGGAATTGTGAATAAATCTGTTTATATAAGCAATGATATGTTGTAACCTTATAAAACAGGAATAATTTTGTATGTGTATTAGGTGTTCTTCAAACTGCGGTCCGTCCGATAAATGTAACGTGTGCATATTTATCGTTTCCGGCAAATCTGCTCGTTTCACGTTATCGGGTGCAACTGGCCATTGAGATTGGTCTAAATGCAAAAATGTAGGCCCTGACCACCATAATGAGGATGTACAAAGTACGTCTGCACTCATTCCTCGTGATACGAGGTCTGCGGGGTTTTCTGTAGAAGGAACATAGCGCCAAGGATGAGCAGAGGATGCTTCTTGTATTTCAGAAACACGATGTCGTACAAACGGTTTCAAAAGTGTAGGTGATGATGAAAGCCAACCAAGTACAATTGTAGAGTCGCACCAAAATATACACGTGCCAATCTCCAAGGTGAGTGAATCTAGTATCTTACTGCACAATCTTGTCCCCAACAAAGCTCCACAAAGCTCCAAACGAGGAATAGTGGTCGGCTTAATCGGAGCGACCCTGCCCTTAGACGTCAGAAGATGAACACTGATTGTCCCGTTAATGTCTACAGAACGTAAGTATATACATGTACCATAGGCCCTTTCAGAGGCATCAGTAAATACATGAATATCTATGTTCACGGGTGAGTCACATATAACCCAGCGTGGTATGTGTAATTTATTTAATTGTGGTATTGTTTTCATGAAATTGAACCATAGATTTTTAATATTTTGTGGAACTTCACTGTCCCATGTACATTTTTCCATCCACAATTTTTGTATTATAATTTTAGCTTCAATTATACAAGGGGACACGAGTCCAAGTGGATCGAATATTTGAGCAATGATAGATAAAATAGATCGCTTGTTGACTTTTTCTTGGGATTTAATGTTGATCAAGAAAGTAAATGTGTCTAAAGGGCTATTCCAAAGTAAACCCAAAGTTTTTGATAGTTCACCAGCGCTTAAATCGACTATATTAAAATTATCATTACTATTACAAATATGTTTTAGAATATCTTTATTATTCGACTGCCATTTACGTAAATTAAATTGTGCAGAATTCAAAACGTTTTTAACTCCAAGACACAAGCTTATTGTTTCCTCAATAGTACTCGATCCTGATAAAAAATCGTCAACGTAGAAGTCATGAGCGATCGCGTGTTTAATTTTTGAATCTTTACATTCCAAGGCTAGCTGATGTATGCATCTAGTAGCTAAATATGGGGCTGAAGCTGTGCCACACGTTACCGTATTTAATGTGTATGTTGCAAGTGGCTGTGAGGGGTCCGATCTCCATAAAATTTGTTGTAAAGAATGTTGTGACTCGTTCACCTTAATTTGCCTATACATTTTTTCTATGTCACTTGAAACTACATACTTATGTTGTCTTAATCGTAGTAATATAGAAAATAGATCATCCTGGACAGTAGGCCCTACCATTTGAATGTGATTAAATGATTTACCGGTTGTTGTAACTGCCGATGCGTCGAAGACAACTCGTAGCTTAGTTGTTAAACTAGATTCTTTAAAAACCCCATGATGAGGTAAGTAATAAGATGTGCATGTGTTCAAATTTTTTTTTTTACTCATATGACCTAAATTAATGTATTCGGACATGAATTCTGTATATAATTGCTTTAATTTTGGTTCTTTTAGTAGTCGGCGTTCTAATGACAAAAATCGACGTTTAGCCATGGTAAAAGAGTCACCCAGAACGTCCGGTGAATCCTTAAGTGGTATGGTAACTATGAATCGTCCGTCTTCATTTCTAGTGGTATTTGACGTGAAGTTGTGTTCACATGCGCGCTCTTCCGCTGTAAGTTTGTGTATTGAAGAAACGGTATCTAATTCCCAAAAACGTGTTAAATCGATCTCACTTGTTTCATGATTCTGAGTTAACATACATATAGGTATTTTATTTTTAGTTTGATGAATTGTCCCCGATATTAACCAACCAAATTTTGTTTCAAAAAGTGTGGGTTTATGTTTACCCAAATAAATTCTATTTGTACCAATCACGCTCCAAAATATGTCTGCTCCAACCAGTATATCGATGGAGGACGGAACGTTAAAGTTCGGATCAGCTAAGTGTATTCCTATTGGTATAGATATGTCTTGGATGTGTATATATGATGTTGGTATCGATGTAGTTATATGTGGTAACACAAAACAATCAATGTTCATCTTATAGTCAGTGTAGTACGACTCCAATGACAGAGTGCAAGACCGTACACTATTCGATGCCTGATTGTTAATACCTGTCACCCTGGAGTTAGCAGCGCAGGTAACGACTTGAAGACCATTACAAAAGTTCTGCGACACAAAGTTAGCAGTGCTTCCATTGTCCAGTAAAAGTCTGGCGGTGTGCAGCTTGCCTTGGCTGTCTTTCACCTTGACCAGGGCTGTGGAAAGTAGCACAAATTGCGACTGAGTAGTTGATTGTAAAATTTTAGCAGATAAAGCAACGTTATTGTTTGTAATGCATTCCGCTTGATTTTCTACATGTAATAATGTGTTGTGTTTGACTTTACAATACTTACAATGACCTAATTTACATTTATTTTCAGTATGACCTGTACGTAAGCAATTAAGACAGACTTTAAGATCTTTAGCCTTATTTATTCGTAAATCAACAGATAGGTTCCTAAAAGTTTGACAGTTAAATAAATAATGTTCTTGATGACATAATGGGCAGGTGATATTTTTGTTTTTACCTGTGGACACGATGAAACTTTTAGCTCTGCCTTCTGGTGAATCTTTTTTAAACTTCAGGTTTTTTGATTCTTCTAAATTTTCTAACAGATCCGCCCTATTTGTGAGAAACTTGATCATAATTTCTAATGTAGGGGGGTCAGTGAGAGTGTTTCTATGTTCTTCCCATTCCCTTAATGTGACGCCATCCAATTTAGTGGACATCAAATAGATAATCAACGTATCCCACTTGTCAGTTGGTTGATCAAGTGTGGATAAAGCACTTAAATTTTTATTAGTTATGTCTACTATTCGTCGTAATGATTTACTGGACTCCTTATATATTTGTTCTATATTAAATAAAGCTTGGACATGATTATTAACTAGTAATCTTTTATTATCATATCTCTGACAAAGTAATTCCCAGGATTTATCATAGTTTTCGGCTTTGAAATCTAAACTTCTGATTATTAATGCTGCACTTCCTTGAAGGGAAGCTCTTAAATAATGAAATTTATTAATGTTATCAATATTTGCATTGTTGTGAATCAAAGATAAGAATGTATCCCTATATTCCAGCCAATCCTGATAGCGACCAGCAAAGTGAGGTAATTCTATTTTTGGCAATCTGACACATGACTTGCTTGCAACAACAGTAGGCGCATCGTGAAAGCTTACCTCCGATATATTTTTCTCTGCGAAAGCCTGGCGACTTTTATCCAGCAGCTCGCGAGCAGCGGCGATCAAACTAAAGTACAGCGTTTCGCACTGCTCTCGTTCTGCATATAATTCTTCAGGTTGTTCCACTAAAGACTCCAATTCAGTCTGAAACGCGTCGTAATCATCATAAGAATTTTCTATTTTACTAAGACGTAAATTCAGTTCGGCGATTTGCAACTCAGTAAGGCTGTCACTAGTTTTGACAAGATTTAAAAATGAATTAAATTGTGTAAACTTGGCTTTAATCGATCCACGTTTCTTAATTAATTCTTTTATTTTGGAATCTGACATTTTTTTTTTTTTTATTTAAGTAGGTATAGTATGCACAACGCACTGAGCAAAGTAACTAAATTAGCTTATTTAAAAAAAAATAATGTAATGCAGAATAATAGATACCTGATTTAGTACTGTTACGAAACAAATACGCGAGTAAATAACGTTATTTGAGTACAAGTCGTAATTTTAGGTCAACACTTTTCCATCTACCTTCAGAAAAAAAAAGTTTGTAATAAAGTATTTAAATATGATTTTGTGAATAAATAATTGTAGATTATGCTTAATATTTGTAAATATATTTTAAATAGATATAGAAATGAAATGCAACATGAAGCAATATGATTTTAAATGACCGAACAAGTAAGTAAGTACAATAGTTCGAAACCGTTACGTACTATTTTTCGTTTTAATGATTAAGAAAGTAGGATATTGAAATGATTTGGAAATAAAGAGAGGATATTAGAACGATCTCACTTCAGGTCTCCAGATTTGCCTTCATTGAGCGACGTCTCCAAACTTAGACCGGCCGACGAGTACGTAGACGACGAACTTTGATCCAAAAATGTACTTCTTCGATGTTCTTCAAGACGGTGTGAAGGATCAATGTTTTGAACGTTATTAAAAATGCAATAAGTGGACTGTATTTACTGATTTAATACGAAGAATCATTACAGAGGACAAATATGATTCGTCGTTAACGGCGGTGTTAGGAGAAGTGAAGCCTCCCGCTCACGCCGCTGCGGTGGAGGGCGCGGCGAGCGACAACACATGAAGCATTCCGTTGTGTGCCAACAGGTCCCTCTTCTTCTTCCTAGCTTGACTCTTTGTGGATACCCCGTCTACCTATAGTGGACCAAAGACAGGCGGCTATTCCACCTAGCAACGCTCAGAAGTATCATGTCTGTCGCGAAATGCCATATTCGTCATGACACGACCGATACATTGCCCACACGCTATAAAACCACAAAAATTCACGTGTTGTCTTCCCTACCTCGTTAAATGTCTAAGAGCCCCACGTTATACAATACAATTTCCCTATCTCATATTAAAATGTCTTGCAACTAATGCATTTTTGTAGACTATGTACAAGTTACCACCTTACATCTACATTGAGTTTAATTCGGTCTGCATATGTCAGCTAAAATAAACAAAATGCCCTTACTTATGTGTCTCATACACGAATGTACACAATTCCCCATACTATCTTATACCTATTATATCCTATGCGTAGTGTGTGTCGTGTCCAATACACGAGTGCAATCACACACTAATACTTACTCATATCATTGTCACCCACTCGCATATCTATACGTACTCTATGTCTGTGTATACTCTATGTTACCTTATAACCTTGACAGGTGCAGACCGACATTCTCTAATAGGCTGTAACTTGACAAAATCAAACATCACCCAAGCGCCCCCTAATGTATAAAACTTTATTTACACTTGACAATTCTTAAAACTATCACAACAGAATAATTATCACTTGAAAAAAAAAATTACACTTGGAACGTCGCACGTACAAACAATAAATAATAATTTACGAAAATCGTGATAGTGGATCCTCGTCTTGTAAGTTGCGGCAAAAGCATTTACTCCGCAGCAGGCTGCGTCATTGAATTGGAGCCGCATTTTCAAATATGGCGAAGATCCTGGTCGTCGGTTACATCAAACTGCCAGTCACGCTAAGATGGACTGCGTGGCTGACTTCATCGGCAGATGGTCGCTCCTTGAACACGACCATGTACCGATGCTCTCAAACTATGGAATGCGAAACTGACACAGCTATCTGAGGGAATTCTTTTATCATCTCTTCATACGGTTTACTTGCGTCGTTAATAGTCTTGTAGAAATCTTTAGCGGGACCCCCGATATATAAGAGCAGAGCCGCTTTCTTTTGAGCAGAATCCCATTTATTGACCGCCGCAATCGCTTCAAAGTTTTCTTGAAACTCGTCCCAATCATCTTGTGTCGAACCCGTGAAATATTTCTTTTCTTCGCACATTTTTTTTAAAATTTACATAGATATTTTTATTCGCTTGCGAGAAGTTTTTTATTCTATTTATTATTACCGAAAACAGATCGCGTACACACGCGTCTCCACCAATGTAGGAATCGTTTCTATTGGGAGCGTAAAAATACAAACTAGAACGACTGAACTTCACGTTTTATTATTAACGAGTATAAAATATTACAATTTATTTTATAAATTCACAAATCGCGTAACAATCATTATTGTTCGGCCCCGCAAATTCGACTTTTCTTTATTTCTATTTCTCTATCCAAATCTATTATTTAAATTGACATTCTAGATCTAAAATAGTTAACATACAACGTTGTGTATGGCCAGTTTGATAAACAGCCAGACACATACGCTACAGGATCGTGATCACATCCTGTGATAGCATGAAATCCTGATAAGCTTCTACATAAAGTCGATCCCAAGTGCTCATAAATTTTAGTTAAATCAACATATCTTTGTTTGTTTCCGGTGCCTCTAAGTATCCAAACATGTGAACTATCATCTTTGAAATGACGCATAAAGGCCAACATTATTACGGCATAAAGGCCAACATTATTACGACATTATTTAGTGTCGGCTTCTTCATACTGTGGGCATGACAAGTCTTCATCAATCTCAGTTACAACGGTATTATTATTATAATATATTTATATATATTTATACTTTACCTCAATGTAACAACCGATCTCTCCTTAGCAAGCAAGTTTAATTAAGAAATTATAAAATCAGTTTTTATAATTTATAGGTTTCGAGGCCGTAGCCAGAGAACTGCGTAAGGGCAAAACCTGAAGCGTCCCCCATCCATCCTCCGTTGCACATAGGCAGTCACTGTCTCTGTCACTCTCAGTCAGTCCCAGTTTCGTGCATTCAGTGGTGCTTTGTGATACTCCCTGAAACAATGCTCAATGCACAAGCTAACATCGTGCTGAATGCACTTCCACGCGGTCCTCGTGTCTCTCTTTCGTTGTGTGCACATCCAGTAACGACCTTTTTTCTTGTCAGATCGTGCCGGAAAGTGATTGTGGTCAACTATCGGTCTGTTGTTGGTCCGCTTCGTCAACTGTCCAGTACTAGTCATAGAAAGCCGAGGTTCAGTATTTAAGTCAATGCGTCGATGTACTTTGAGGTCTTCTGCCAAGATTCTCCGGAACTCCCTGTGAGATATTCTCGGGTTTTGAGTCGAGAATATTAAAAAAGCATTGAACACTGCTGTGCTCAATAACCTGCAGAAGACCTTCTTGTACCACACTTTGTTTCTCAGTCGTTCCACAGGATGAGCAGACAGAAATTGATCTTTTCTGTCCACTCCTCCTATGGACTTGTTATAATCCAATACAATTGCTGGTTTGTAGGTCAGTCTGTTGTGTTTGTTCTGAGCCCCAGCTTGTAGGCGATGGTATGTCGAGATCATGCTTACCTAGTTAGCATCACGCCAGACCATCACCGACAAATCGGAGCAATAACTTGCCATTACTTCACCTTGTCGAAGGTCAGTTTTGGTCAATGTCTTGAGTGATTCGGGAACGAATTCCAGATTCAGCCATAGAGTCCCGTAACAGTCAGTTTTCTATTTTTTTAAACAACGCAATAATAATGGACTGTTATAGAAATTGTCAATTATTATTGTGTGTCCGCGGTTAAGTAATGGCTCCATCAAGTCGAATACTATTTTAGCAGTAGCGTTGGTGGGACGTGCAACGCCGTCATCTGGTTGGTAAACTGTCTCGTTACCGGATGGGTCAGTCTCGTTGTCGGGTCGATCAACCACGTCGTCGTCAGTTTGTTCAACTGTGACGTTGTCGCCTTGATCAACCATCTCATCGTCAGTTTGTTCAACGTCACATTGTCGGGTTGGCCATTGGTAGTTTGATCATTGGTCGGTTCAGTCTTTTTCCCTTCATACACGAAAAATTTCCAGAGATAGCCAGTGCGAGACTCACAAAGTTCGTAAGTCTTTACGCCAACTTGGGCGGCTTTGGTGGCAATTTTTTGAGCAAAGGTCAATCGGCCATGCCACTTCAAGAGAGACTCGTCAATGACTATCTCCTGAGAAGGTATGTATAATGACGAAAATTTGTCGTTCAGATGGTCGAGTACTGGTTGAATTTTACATAATTTCGTCTTGTCGGTCAAAGTTTGGTTGTCGACGAAATAGTACATCATTTTTGGCAATAAAAAGCGATTGTATGACATTATTTTACTAAAATATGGCATGGTCCCGAAACCATTAAAAGAAAAATATTTTTCTTCGTTTGGCAACGGGTACAGCTCTTGCAGAATCAAAATTGCTAAAAACGACACCATTTCTTCACGGTCAGTAGGAGACCATTGATGCATACGCGATGTCAGAAAGAGCTTGCCCTCCGCTCTTAGAACTGCCTTCTTTTGCTCTGCATATCGATTAGTCTCCGTGCAAAGTCTGTCGATGAAGTCCGTGTCGAATATTTTATAAAAACGTCAACAGCATTCATATTCGTCACGTCAATAGTAGTCATCGTCCGGCACTAAGTCGTGTAAAAGTCTGTCATTGGTCTCGTCCTCAGCCTGTAAACCTAGCATTTCTAGTTCTGTCATGTCGATGTCGCATGCCGGCTCAGTTACTGCATTCCGAACTGGAAGAGCAC
Source organism: Luffia ferchaultella (assembly GCA_949709985.1). NCBI lineage: Eukaryota > Metazoa > Arthropoda > Insecta > Lepidoptera > Psychidae > Luffia > Luffia ferchaultella. The sequence goes on from OX453261.1 coordinate 16,795,988, forward strand.
AGGCGTCTTCGTCCAACACAATTTCCAAGTCTATGTCACTGTCGTCGGATAGTATCCAGTCATCCAGTACGTTCTCAAAGTTCTTGTCATTTACATCTGGAACAAACAAAACACATATGTGACAATCCAGACGAAAAGGTAACTTATGACGGAACGGTTACGCAATTCATGACTCACCAATAGAAGTCTTGTGTTTTGTCTTGACTGACTAGTGCTTGACTGGTTTGTCTCCACTTCAACCTCTTGCCCCAGGATGAGTACGTCTGTTATAATAAAATAATACATGTAATAAATTTAGAGGACGATAAGGATTTATAATTCTTTTTCGGTGGTGTTGATCCACAATCTACCTATGTTTTCAAAGTTGAGCTTCTCGAACTCGTCCTAGAGCTGCTTTCGAGGTTGGAGATCTACCAGCTCTGCTGGCGCTACTCGCTCCGACACTAAAGACGAAGGCGTTACTGGCACTGCAGCTGGAGGCTCAGATACTGCCGGCTCTACCGCTGGAGTCTCGGGTGCTGTTGATTCAATGATCATGGGGCATGGTTCGCGCTCCGGGGAGGGCACCCTGCGAAACAAAATTCATTAAATCCATATCTAATACATTCATTATAATCACCATCATATTATACATTGAAAAATTGATAAGTATATAATTACCGTGTTTGCCTTTTTCGCGGAGGCGTGTCAGGGAGGAGTACCCCCTCAAGTTCAGTTAGCCGCTTCCGGTTGATATATTCCAGCCGAACTTCAGCAGGCATGGCGTTAAGGCGGCGCTTCGTTAACGCTACTTCCGCCCTGACTTGGACCAGCGCCAGACTGCAAAAAATAAAATAAATAAAATAATATGTATTACTAGTAACTTACATTCATGCTTGAAAAAGTACAATTAGGATATTTACGGTTCCTCCGACGCGTCCGACCCTTGTCCACGCACTCGCCCTCGTCCACGCTCTCGCCCACGTCCTCTGCCCTGCTCCACTACACTTGATGAACTGAAATCATTACAATACATTATAACTGTTGGTTCTCCATAATATAAATAAATAAACGAAATATGGAGACAATGCTAAATAAAACCGTCTGAAAATACAAGATAAACTTACGGCCACGGCTCATTACGCCCTCGCCCACGCCCCCGCCCGCGCCCCCGCCCTCGCCCACGTCCTCTGCCCTGCTTCACTCCACTTGGCGAACTAAAATCATTACAAAACACTAAATATGGAGCCGACGCTAAATAAAATCGTTTGAAAATACAAAATAATACTTACGGCTGCTGTTCCACATCTTCATTATTTTGGTCACTAATATTAATATTGATTTTAATTTTTTTTAAACACAAATAAATAATATACACACACCGGTATAATTATTGAAACAAGTAAATTTTTTTTCTATTTAGTTTTCAATTTACTAAAAATAGTTTCTACTGCTTGCCATCCAGGGAAATCGGTAATAAAAATAATAATTTATTTATTCATTTCGGATTTTATATCCATACATGCGAGCACAGTATGGACATAACGTCCATGGAGCATATAATATAAATAAAATATAATAAAATAACGAAAAGTAAAAATATCAATAAAAATTAAATTATTCAGATTAATAAAATAATAATTAAGGAATAGTAAAAATGTCAATAAAAATAAAATAATTTAGATAAATTAGTAATTAATTAATAATAAACATCAATGCAAAGGATTATTACTTATTATTGTTAAAAAATAAATATAAATAAAATGTTAGAATGCAAGAACGTCAGAAATGTTACACAATGTAATAAATTGTAAACCAAACACCCGTGTGTACGACTATTTTTTATGGTGTAAACAGGCCCGTCCTTGGGGAGTATAGTCCCCAATACTGACATTCTAAACAACACATTGCTTTTTAGGTTAGATCGACGTTGTTTTGGTTTATTTCTTTTGTAAATATATTAGAATATCATAACAATGATACATTCTACTAATTTTAAGCTTTATTTCTGGAAAATACAGGATTAAAACATTCTATGAAGCACAGAATCGACGAACGCGGACCACGTTACGATTTCGTATCTTTTTAAGTTGATTTATTCAGTTTATAAGTTTTGTAACTGTTATAATCGTATAAATATCTTGTAGCAAAAATACTTACGATTAATTATGATGCATAATAATAAATAAAATAGATTTACTTACTACATTCTCATTAAAAAATCACACCACGAAACAACACGTCCTTTCACAACACAGCAGAGTAAGAATCGTCAACTTTATTTTGAATTTTTTAAAATTCGGGGTGGTCTCCTACAGACAAAGTTTAAACCATAGATGAAATATTTAATATAGTGTCATCTAGTGGCTTCTATTAAAACTAATAAGAGCTGCAAACGTTGTAGTTCAACGAAAACCTCAACGAAGTCGCTTGGGGACTGTAGTCACCATGGACGGTTAAGCGAATTTCTCTTCGGTGACTGTAGTCACCATGGACGTTTGAGTGGATACAATACATGCAAACATTTATATGAATAGTAGGAGAAGGATACTTACGGTTGGTCAATTGATATACTGCCGCGGCCAGTACCGCCTCGCTACCACGGCCGCGACCGCCACCGCCACCGCCTCGACCGCGACTACCATCGCCGCGACCGATACTGATACTGCCTCGGCCGCCATCACACCACCACGGCCACCACCCACATTTTGAATATCAAACCTAGAAGCCACACTTTACTGAAACGGGTTCCGGAAAGTTGATTACAATGATGCAGAAAGAAAAGACCTGGTGCAAAATAGTGAACAGCCAGTGATACATTTTTGGGACCATCCATCAACCAACACCATCATGCGAAAGCATAAAAGATTTACAACACCAAATACAGTTAGTCGCAGAAACAGAAAAATGATATTTAGCATTATATGAAATACGAAAAAAAAATTATAAAAAACATATTCTTTTTATTATTTATTAATAATAATAACGCAGGGGAGATCCTTGTACCTTGGGACACTTTTCTTTAAACCTCCATAATTTAAGTTCAAATTGATCTAAGGCCTTGAATGTTGAAATTTCTAGTAGGTAGCCAATAACGTCACAATAATATGATATAAAACACGACCTAATATGTTTTATCAATGAGAAAATGACAATTATTTACTTAAGGATATTCTTTTTATTATTTATTAATAATAATAACGTAGGGGAGATCCTTGTACCTTGGACACTTTTCTTTAAACCTCCATAATTTAAGTTCAAATTGATCTAAGGCCTTGAATGTTGAAATTTCTAGTAGGTAGCCAATAACGTCACAATAATATGATATAAAACACGACCTAATATGTTTTATCAATGAGAAAATGACAATTATTTACTTAAGGATATTTGTCCCAAGGTACAATCATGGCTTGTACCTCGGGACACCAATGTTTGTACCTTGGGACACATTTTTCTAAACCTAAACTACCGCCAGATGAATATTAACTGCATCAGTTGACAAATATTTCATATGCCGGAAATTTGGATATGAATGGGCAGCTTAAATGCTTTGCTTAAGGGATTTAAAGCATTGAAAACCAAAGATAATCTTAATTTTATAATAATAAAACAACAGTCATTACAAATCTTACTTAAACCACTTTTTAGATACTCAGGAAAATAAATATAATAACATAACTTGTTCACAAACATTACTATTAGTTTTTTTTAGACTTGATACCGCATTTCTGACAGTAATTTTCAAAACAGGTGCAATCTTCGTGCACTCAAAATCGGCAGGTGACACACTGAATCCAGTCTTCTGTGCTGGAAGTAGTGAAATAATTTTCACCGCACCCCACACAATTATTTTCCTCTTGATTGTCATCACATGAATCGTCATTTTCTAAGATAACATCAGTTTCATCCTCAGAACTCCGACTTTCTCTTTCTCTCTCAACTTTTTTTTTTAAATACACGCTTTTTGATAGATTTGGTTTTTTTATTTACTTCTTTATTTCTTTTTTTAGCAGCTAACAGCTCCAATTCCTCTTTTTCAGGAGTATCGGTTAAGATTCTTGTTTTACCTTTTCTATTTCTAGTAGTATTAATCTTACGTGGTGAGGCCTTTGGGAAAGGACGAATGGCTTCAGGTGACATAAGAATATTTTTGTCTATATCTATAGTCCCAATGGATGTAGATGGTGCTGGAGATTCTATTCCTACTTGGTTATTTTCATATTGTTGTTAAATATTTGCAGGTTGTGATGGTCCAGGTACAGCAATATTTGGTTGTATTTCAGCCCCATCTAGTCTGGTGTGAACGGTGTTAGCATCTACGTAAGGCCTATCAGTAACATATGAGCTCAAGAACTCATCTTCGCCAAAAATATTATCATTAAATGGTCATATTCATTCAACTTCAAATCCATTTTGAATGCTGGATGGCGTAAAAGCTAATGGAAAAGCAGTGCCAAAGCATTCGGTGACATTATATATAATAAGAGGAGTTCCAGGATGTTGCAAAAGCCAATCGTTGCAAGCTTTATCATGGGTAGCGCCAGGATATCTCGCATTCACATCTAATATCATAAGGTCGAAATCGCAGATTTAATCACAGTCTTTATTCAGTTAATACTAATTTTTATAACATTCTATTCAGTTAATACTAATTTTAATAACATTTCAGTTTCCATACCAGAGTGTGCTGCCTCAATAAGCCAGCGAGAAAGAAATGTCCCTTTGGAGCTGACTCAAAATGGTATGTGTTTTATACTCTTATCTTTAATGAAAATAATAGATTTTTTGTCTATAGTAATTCTATTCAGTTAATACTAATTTTAATAACATTTCAGTTTCCATACCAGAGTATGCTGCCTCAACAAGCCAGCAAAGAAGAAATGTCCCTATGGAGCTATCTGAAATTGGTATAGAATTTTATACTGTTGTCTCCATTAAGTTACTGTGTCAGTTCGATTAAATAACATCTCACCTATTCTCCTGTAGATGCTGTATAAATTTACTGAGGAAAATTGAGTTTGTCATACACCTGCTAAAAGGATGAATTATTTTATCGACCCTCAATGTTTTAAATTTATACAGCAAAATCTTCATTCAAGAAAAAAGTTTAATATTTACTATTTTTATATAGTAATCTGGGTCTTATTTTAAGATGACATTTAAAGTCATAACCAGAAGTGATGTTATATTTTTGCATGTGGGCAAAATTGGCTAATTTAGTAGGTGTCATTGTTTAGGTACATGGTGATACAGTCGCCTGCATGCTGAGCGTTACACCCTGGCTTTTGGATTTTTAAAGCAGAGCTAATAAACACGAATGAAAATGATATCAATATACACCTATTCCATCTTACAACTTTTAAGACACAGAAGTTGTATATTATGACATTATTTTGTATATATTAGCACTGCTTTCAAAATCCACAAGCCAGAATGTAGCCCTCGACATGCAGCCAACTGTACTACACACACAAAATTGTCCATGTACTGACTCACAGGAATTTTGATACTCTTGCTCTCTGACTATGATTTCGGAACGGTTAGAAATTTTGCTACAAATATCATCCACTATGTGTTGAAGGATCCATTTTCGTCATGCATGACCCCTCCCTTTTTTGATAGCGATAAATAGATAGGGTTATTGTCAACAGCTTTTCCATGCACCTTTATGCAAACAGTTCAGTGTAAAAAAAACTAGATATTGAAATAATTGGAAAATTGTCAAATGGTTTTCTTATCTTTCATTTTCTTTGAGATCTTACACCACGAAAAAGGAAGTTGATAAAGCAGTTAAAAATAACTAAATGTAGCCTGATATCATTAAGAAAAAGTGCTAACCTCATTGAAAAAATAGAATCTACGGTTCTGAAAGAAATTGTTACCTCGGCAGTCAAAAATCAAAAAAGAAAACCTAAAGGTCGACGATGGACCACTAATAATAAAATATCGGCCTTAGCGATCTTAAAGAGGTCACCAAAAACCTATAGGTATTTACGGCATCTAATGTCATTGCCTAGTGTAAAAACTTTACAGAATGTCCTAAAGAAAATTCCAATGGAACCTGGTATTAATAAAGCTGTCTTAAAACATTTGAAAAAAATTGCAATTACCAAAAATAGCATGGACAAGTACTGTGGATTAGTATTTGATAAAATTGTTTTAAAGCGACGTCTACTTTATGATGCAGCATTCGATAAAGTACAAGGATATAAAGATTTGGGTCCAGATGAGTCAGGACGTAATTCCCAACTGGCTGACCATGCATTGGTTTTTATGTGCAGCCCATTGCATTTTATTTTGTTAAAGGAACTATTTCATCTCAGAAATTGGCTTCCTTAATTAAAGAAATAATACGTGCTATAGAGGAAACTGGGTTTAAGATACTGACCACAATATGTGATCAGGGCCCAACAAATATGGGAGCTCAGAAAATTTTAAAAACTTTGTGCCCGCCTTATGATTTAAATAATAATTATTTTATGTGCGACAACAAAAGAATTTTCATAATTTATGATGTGCCCCACTTATTTAAATCAATAAGAAATAATTTTCGTAATGGAGAACTACATATGAGTGACATAAAAGCAAAATGGGCGCATTTATTGAAAGTGGAGGAAAAAAATAGATAATTGTTATATCTTAGTAAAATAACACAAATACACGTGCAACCAAAATATAGGGCGAAAATGAAGGTTAAATATGCTGCCCAAATATTGAGCAATACTGTGGCAGCAGTGCTTAAATTATTAGCTCAAGTGGAAAGGAACCCCTTAAAAGCTGAGGCTTTAATGCAGACAGGCACAATTGTGCATGAGCTTGATCGGCTTTTTGACAAGACTAATGGACCATCTTGTCCAGACGACATAAAAAAAGGGCGGCGGGAAAACGTATCGATCAAAAGCGACCACGTAAATGCTTGGGCAGAGTACCGCGAGGAATTGGAATCTGTAAAGTTTAAAACACAAACTGGAATTACAGCAAAGAACGTGAGATGTATCGAAGTATACTTAACTACTTTGCGTTCTTTGCGCGATATTTGGAGTGAGGTTAGTCGCCTGGGATTTAAATATTTAAACCTTAGGCAGTTAAACCAAGATGCTTTAGAAAATTTATTTGGGGTCATAAGACAGCACAGCCCTACCAACAAAAACCCGACTTGCCAGGCATTTGTTGCTGCTCTGCTGTTGTTGCTAACATCAATTATATCAGGAATGACAGCTCCTCACAGTAGGGGAGTCAATTGTGAAAAAGATTTTAAAAAATTATTGACCAATTTTCATGATCATGTATTTGATACCCAGAATAAAGAGGAGCTGTCTAACGTAGAATCAGATATTACTGTGGAAGTCTCAGACTTGAGTGAATCTCATCCTGCCAAAAATCCTGATCAGGAAGTTCTTTTTGTTTTTCATATCCCAGAAGAGTTTGAAAAAATTGAAACCGATCTTGCGGAAATTGAACAACAACGTTTAGTATATGTTGCTGGTTATATAGCTTCAAGTATTTTAAAAAATCACAATTGTAATAGTTGTGCAAAATGCTTGAAGGTAGACGATCCGGAAGACGACCCAGTTTTCTCATACATTAAATTAAGGGAATGGTGGAAAGATAAGACATCATTAACCTATATCCTACAAAAAACCTGTGTCGTTTGGTCGAGGCAGCAATAAAAATATTTGAAACAGATATATTGCCATGTTTGCATTACTTAAATATTAGCAAGTTAGCTGTCTCATTGTTCATAGCCAAGTGTGACACTTCATTCTTTACTTGTGAGGAGCACGGTGTGAAATTATGAACATGATTTACTTTCGTCTGGCTCTTTATTTGATCCGGCGGCAATGCCAGAGAGAAAATCAAAAACTTTCCCTGCAGGAAGAAACCTCAGCGAACTCCAATAAAAAAGCACAACAACAAAGTATTGCTAAGTAGCTTTGTGGCCCTTAAGAGCATGCGCTGCTTGCTACCTGCGTTTTGTCCATACAAACTTGTCCCTGTTTTATTTTAGCAAAAAATCGGAGGAGATACTCAAGACACCACATCATCCTTTATCACTATAGCGCAACTCCCACACCACAAAAATAAACACCTTGTGTGTAGAGTGTCGATCTTATGTGTGATATGGTATGACTCAAGACATCAAACAATCCATGATAATTCTGTTTGATGTCTTAACTTTTGAAATTGTCTTTTCGTGGTATATCTGAATAAAGAATAGACCGTTGAAATGGCCTGTATAGAGCTTCAGCAGCTTGTAATAAGTGTATATAGACCCGAGCCCCATCATATGATTTGTTTAAAAAGAAAACGGACGAGGCACTGTTTAAAATAAGTAATAAAAACAAAGATATAGTAAGTAGTCTGTAGGGATTTTATTTTAATATAGATTGTTGTGTACTTAGTTGTACAAATCACTATTTCCATGTTGTGATCTTGCAGGACTGGCACGCCTAACATGAAAAATACATCTTTACTACAGAATAGATAAAATGTGTTCTGTTTCCAAAACTAGCACGGTGCTGTTTTTTCTCTACTTTCTTGTATAGAAATGACACAAATAATGTGTAATGATAGACAATAACATTAATTATACATAGATTTTAGTTTCTTAGAAAACGACACTATTTGTGATTATTCATATTATTTTTACATGCCTAACATTACAAAACCATTGTATAAAAAACGAATACGACTTAGAAAAATATTTTGTTCTTACTAATATGTGATAAATTTTTTTTTTTGTTGATAAGCCAATGATCATTTACCGCTTACAAATTATGATAGTATTTCAAGGTGTAATTCTTTCAGATGTAAATAATTTAATTAACAGGAAAAAACCAGTTTAACTTATCACTTTATATAAGCTAACATATTGAGTCGTTAAATAGACGGCCGGGACGTGTCACATCATGCGAAATAATATTGTAAAATAAAAATGCGCTCTTTAAAATAATATTTGTATTTGGTTTTAAATACTATTTCTCTCTAGATATCACTTGTCCCGAGGCGGCCTGCTAGCCCTAGAAGTTAATATTTTTTTCTGCTCCTACAAGAACTACTTTTACCACAGGAACATGCATTGACAAAATTTTACGATAAAGCCATCATGCGATAAAGCCATTATTAATAAGTTAGCATCAGATCATTGTGGTTAGCTGGCTGTTTTTTATTTAGGTGACTTTGAAGTAAAAAAAAAAGTTAAATTTATAGTGGTTAATGAGACTCGGCTTGACAATTTATAAAAAGAAACATTTTAGCAGGTTTGCAATACTTGGAATATTATGATGGTAGGTACAAACAAACTATACACTTTATTGTTTGATATTATTACAATTATTGATTGCATTTCACCTAATCATCTTACTTATTTGTTTAACAAATGTGTACATCATGGTTTTTCCCAAAGTGGCCAGCTAGTACTTTAAATCTGCCTGTATGGTGATTTTTGCAATTGTAATTAAATCTTGATGTAATTAATTAAATATTCAAAAAACCTTTCTGTTTTTTTTTCTTGATTTTTGCATGATTACGAAAAATATCGTAAATGTTCAAGACGCCTCTGCGGCTGCCCTATAAATTAGTATCGATATCGACAAAATAAAAAGTATCTATATAGTGTTGGACATCACTATCGTTGACAGCGTTGACCTCGGAGTAATGAGCGTTGACAGATGGTTGACAATCTGTTTAGCAGTTCACTGCCTTCTATAGTTACAAACCATGCTATTAGATTTGGCAACGTCGCATTAACTGTCACTTGTAGTCTGATTTATTTCGTCAGCTGACAAGATGTCATGATTTAATAATTGAAAATATGGGATTTCAATAACTAAATATGAAATTATCGGTAGCATTTAACAGAAAATAGAAATAGGAGTATCTATTAAATTATATTAGCACCCGCCCGCGACTTCGTTTGCGTGTCATAAGTGGATTTTACGAATAGAATAGAATTATCAATAGAATAAAAAGAATGGTTATTATATCTCATTTCTGTTAGTGTTACTATGATTTTGTGCGTTTATCACAGGCTATATCTTAAAAACGACTTTTATTGTATAATGTTCTACGGGAATGTACCGTTCCCTTGCAGTTTATTTCTCTTCCTGGGTTCTACGTAATCAATCTCGCCGGACCTGCTGGTGGCTAGCATGCGGTTAAGTGACCATGAAAGGTATAAGTATAGTTCCCCGAGATCTTCCAAATTCCATATCCTCGAACCTATTCGAAAAATGATAAAAATTTACTGTAATTTCCACCCAAACGTGACGTGAAACGAAAGACGATTATGGTGAAAATAACAACTTACCTTACTAATTACGAATAAACACGATGCAAAACGTAATTTTTAACACTGATTTATTATTTTAAATCAATATCTCTGTTTACATAACGTTTAAATGGAAGAAAACGCGAATTAATGACCTGATTGATACTAAGGCTCGGATTACACGCAACGTTGCCAGATTTCAGTAGCATGGCTTGTAAACTATAGATGGCAGTGGGCAGTTCTTAATTTTCTATATTGGTAGCATTGTTGTTTTTACGGCAATGGTGGTACTACAAGGCTATAAATCACTGTCAAAAGGTTTATATGAAGTTCCTTCTCTTAAAACTATTACATGCTCTGTGGGTATGCTATCAAATTCTGCTCTCTTTCTTAAAAAATAAAGTTTCACATGTCTTGACGTCCACTATGTATTTATGACATTCCTTTATGTACCTAGTAGGTATGACATTTTAATAGTTTTAAAACATTCATAACTTAGTTTATCTATTTAAAATAACTATTTCAAAGTCATTAATAATTAAATGAAATGATTTATTTAAAACTATTATATTAAGTAATCAACTAGCCTAATAAGTTATAATAAATACTGAACCATACTCTCTTTTAAGAGCTTCTCGTCTTTCCCTAGTGAGGGGAAAAGAGATGTATTTATTCAAAATTATGGTGTTGTTCAGAGCTGTTGTCACTTCGTATATAGCTCTACATACAGTTGATTGGGATACACCTAGTGATTGTCCAACAATTGTTTGATATGACCCACTGGCAAAGAAGGAGAGCGCTATGAGGACCTTTAATTAGAAAACAAAAATGGCAATATATATGAATATGTCTTATTTGCTCTGATATGAATAGTTGCTGGCAAAATGGACAATATTCAGCATAGTTTACTGATTTACTTGTAATGTCATTGAGTGGAACAATTTAATTATTTAAATTGATTTATAAATTTGTACCTATTGATCCACTTATCAATTCGTAAGTTCTATCCTAAAATGAAGGCTATTATAAGTTTTCTTTTTATAAAATAGTCTACGATAATATAATTAATAATTTTAAAACATATGGTTACTAAAGAAAATCTTATTAGAAACTAATGGATCTTTGCAAATGTTGATCTGCCAGACGTTTAATTTAAATTACCTTTAATGAGTTGTTAATCCTATCGCTTTTTACACGTCTGCGCGGTGTTGGTATTAAAGCATCTAGTTCTTCAATCAAATTGAGAACTAGGTTCTTTGTCAAACGAAATGTTTTAACAAACTCCTCGTCGCTCATAGTGTTCATTATTGTCGTAGCACGACGTGCTCTACGGCTCCTTCTAGCGTTGGTCATATCTACCAAATGTGCGAGATGCAGCAAATTCCAACGCAACCCAAAACTTATTTTCTTAAAAATGTTTTTTATATGTATACTTATGTGAATTTTTGTATTAAAGTACCTATATACTAAATTGTTTTTACTAAATAGTAGTTTCTTAAAAATTACCTATATCACTTAAACACAAAATATAATGGGAGGCACACTAGGGTGTGACCGGCGCGAAGATGTCGAGAGTTATTCGATGCGAAATAATTCCGTTGGCGCGGCCTTCCGGTTAAGTCTGGTTAACCGAATACCGATTTTGACAGTTGATGTTTAAATGACCACATTTGACATATTATCGACACAGATCGACTCGTATTGCGTTTGTACAATTGGGCCGCAGGTTTGCTCGATGAACAGGGAACGTTAAGGTGACGCTTTTTAAAGCATATTGCCAGTCCTTTTATACCTGTAGCCTGTGGGTAGATTGTACGCAGAAGGCGCTCAGTGGTCTGCGCGTCCAGTACAATAACGCGTTTAGGGTGCTGATGGGGCTGCCGCGGTTTTGCAGTGCTTCTCACGTGTTCGCAGAGGCGCACATTGATGGTTTTGCAGCGATCATGCGCAAACAATGCGCCTCCATGTTAAATCGCGCGCGCGGCAGTGCCAACGACATTCTGAGAACTCTGGTCGACCGATGGGACTCTCCAATGCTGGAGCGTTGGGTGCGGATACATACGGATACATACGGACATGTAGACTGCTGATGTTGTTGTTTTTCATTATACCCTAATTGTTGTAACCTAGTTTTTATACTAACATAAGTTAAGTACTTAATACTAACAACTTTGTATATGAACAATGTCTGAAATAAATTATTATTATTAAATACTAGCGACCCGCGCCGGCTTTGCACGGGTAGCAGAGTACATAAGCCGTAGTGTTTTTTCTGTGATAGTGTCCTATCAGGTCGTACTGCGTCCTATATTTGGCCTTCGCCGAGGCATGATTATTCAATGTACTTAAAAATAAAAATTTAACTTAATAATAACCTAAAAAACTTACAAACATAACAAAAATCTGTTTTGAGAATGTCATCTTCAATATCGGTGCTTAATAAAACAGGTACGCCTTGATTTCTTTTCCCTTCTATTACAATTCTTTTGAATTTCCGAATTAAAACTAGTTCCGACGGGGATTGATTCTCTTTCTCTTAACTCCAACAAGAGTTTCGCTAGTTCGCGCATCTTCCTAGAAACTACATTGATAAAATGCTTTTCTCTATGCACTTTCAAGTATTTAGTCCCAAACGCGCAGATAAGGTGATCTTTTTTTGCAATCAATGATATTTTATCTGCTCGCCGCAAGCTAAGCTGCGGGCGGGTCACTTGTTTTATATACAGGTTGTGTAAATGAACAGGGGTCTCTATGACAGCTACCCTAACCGTTGGAGATGGGAAGTTTTGTTCTTAGAAATCCATCTTAAGTTTTTGGGCTGTATTGAAATAGCATTCAAGGATTTTTTGAGAAACTCATTTTTTCGAAGAGTGTGCATCAACATCTCTATTTGTTCCGTGATTGGGTGTAAGATATCTATAATATATGTATATATATTATAAAGAATATTTAAATATGTATAGGTATCAGTTGTCTGGTAGCCATAATGCAAGCTTTGCTTAGTTTAGTACTAGACGGTGCCGTGTGCGATGTCCCAAGTATTATTAGTTCTTAGAACCCGTTACTAGTTTATTAAAGAAATAACTACCAAATCCAACATCTCTCTGCGTTTTCTAGCGATACCATTTTAAAATATTTTAATGTCTTCATATGAAATGTGCACATTATACCCAGGCGAACAGACCACACTGCAAATACTCGTCAACTGAAATATCTAATTTTAGATCGATAAAAAGCAGAAAAATAGTATCTTCTTCTTTTAATTTGCTTCGTGTTAACAGCTTATTAATGAATGACGCTCTAATAGTCAAAAAATCAAAATTATCTTAGGGTCTAATAACTCTCTTAATGTATAGAGACGGCTACTTATTTGGGACATCAGCCAGGTGCGGTGTAGGAATGATACAAGATGAATTGACTATATTGACTTTTATTGTCTCTATTACAAAATAACTTTTATCAGAGGGCCAAGTGCGAGTTCTTTTACTATTAACTGTGTAGTTTGCGTTTTCCGTAATTTGTATGGAAACTCGTAGTTACCTAAAACGACCGCTAGATGTGCTGTACGAGTTTCCATACAAATTATAAAAAACGCAAACTACATAGTTAATAGTAAAAAACTCACACTTGGCCCTCAGAATGCGTGTAATACGTGTGTGGTCGCGTATTGAGCCGACTAATTCGTCGTGCACTCACTCGTGCGGGTGAACTAGGGGCTGGTCGGCGCTTCCTAGTTACATTGATAACCTATATATGTCTATTTAAATGTGTCGTTACAAATGTGAACTTGTAAACTATTGAATTTAGTTATTGTCTTCTGTCTTACTTCAAAGCACTTCTTTGTTGATTTAACAACAACCCTTTCTTTTTTAAATCGTCTTTTAAAAGCACAAATTGTTTAGACTATTTGTGGTACCCATCGGGCCATCGGTGGTACCATTATGCCACGTTATAACAACAGATTTTTTGTACCTATTGTATACACCATCGTTAGCACAATATGAATTCAAGTCGAGACGTTAAATCGATTATTAAGAGAAAGCAAAAATCTAATGTAAATGCAATCAAACAATCTAAAAACTGTACATATGACGTGAGAATTCCTAAAATCAAGTATAGAACATCCTGAAAAACAAAAATTTCCAGTTAATTCGGCACGTCACATTGAGTAAATAAACATCGCAAACAGTGATGAGTAAACAAACACCATGACATCTTTAATCAGACAGAGAGAAGACCTACTCCAAACAAATTTTTTGTCGAGATAGTGCTGCCTACGTTAGATGTCCATTATTTTTACACATGGAATACATTACGTAAACGTATTTCTTTCTTTCACAATACGTAGGCAGAACTATCTCGACAATTTTGTTTGGAGTGTCACTGCCCATCTTATGACAAATGCTTAACATTGATCACAGCACTGACAGTACTTGATGCATATTGATTTTTTTCAAAGCCAGGCTATAGACACAACATTAAATCTAACTGGGACGTTTTTCTGGTAAATTTTCGAAAAATTAAAAAATAAAAGTAATCGTTCAAAATTAAATCTATTAGGTCTTAACCTATGAAGTTGCCGTTATTCAGTACTGGCCATTACAAAAAAAAATTTTGAATGGCCGTGAATTCGAAATTCAAATTAATTTTGTTTTAAAAACATGACATTCTTTTTACAAAGTAAGTCTTTTGTTTATTGATTAGCGATATGTTTTCATTACATTTGAACATTTTTCGTCATAATAGACACTTTGAAAATTCATGTAATTATGGAATGTGAATTCCGTCGTGGCATTAACGGGGCACAAACGGCACGTAACATCAACAACGTTTACGGAGAAAACTTAACAAACGAATGCACAACCCGTTATTGGTTTGCCCGCTTCCGTTCCGGAAATTATGACTTGTCCGGACACTTTCGTCAACAATGAGGAATTGAAGGCGATTGCGCAAACTGATGATACTCAAACTACAGCTGAACTAGCAGTAGCTTTTGATGTTAGCATCAAAACAATATTGGACCATTTACGACAAATTGGCAAAGTAAAAAACCTTGATAGATGGGTACCCCACGAACTTGACGATCGCCAGCGCAACGCACGCGTCGAAACTTGCCTCGCGTTGCTCAACAGGCACATAAATGAAGGAATTTTGAAGCGGATTGTAACCTGTGATGAAAAATGGATTCTGTTCGACAATCGAAAGCGCTCAGCAAGTTGGTTAGATCCTAGTTCAACACCAAAGTAATGTGTTAAACGAACAGATGTTTACTGTGAAGATATGAAGACAATGACTGAGACGATCGCGCGTCTGCGACCACCTTTGGTCAATCGGTCATCCCCGCTGTTGCTTCACGACAACGCGCGACCCCATACTGCACAACAAAGAATCTCTAAGCTGCTAGAATTGGGTTGGCTGGTTAGAATTGGCTGCTAGAGCTGGAGAATAGAAGTTTACCCTCATCCACCATACTCACTAGACCTTGCACCTACCGAATAGTACTTTTTTCAAAATTTGGACAACTTTTTAACGGTAAAAAAAATTCAATTCCCGAGAGACAATTGAGACAGTTTGTTGCCTTCCGTCCAGTTCATTTTTACAAGAAGGGCATCAATAAACTGCCACTGCGTTGGCTAAGATGCATCAATTGCACGGGTGATTCCTTTGAATAACAGAAATAAAGATGTTTGAAAAAAAAATACTTTAACTTATTTCATAGAAAACAGCAAATTCATAGTTAAGAGCTAATATTCAAATTAGTTTCTTAAATTAGTCTATATTTTTCGAAAAAAATTAAAAATGACATGTTGAAAAATCGGGCAATGCTCATTAGACTGTCTTTGTTGCATATACTGTCGATATACTTAATGATTTTTAATTGTAAGCATGTCTTAAATCCCAACAATGACTGAGCTTCAAGATCAACGACGAAAAAACTGACATATTTATTATTTTGGTACTCACAGGTTAATTTTATAATGCCCACTGGTTTAATTTCTTGACCTCCATATGCAAATAAAACAGTATTTGTTGATTTTAACTGCTTGTTTTCTAATTTATTATAGATATATTTTGATATAGTGTTGGACTCGGCACCAGTATCAAGCTTAAATTTAATTTGCAGGTTATCTAGTTTTATTGTTTCATACCAGGCGTTTTTGTCTTACTTATTATTAATTAAAAATATATGCAAACTATCCTTTTCAGAATTGACAAATGTTACTTCGTTGCACTGGCGAGAATTATGATTTTGTGATTGTGTACTTTTTGTTCGACACTGTTTTGAAAAGTGATCTTTACATCCACAATTTGCGATATTCCTTGTTGTATGTAGGACATGAATTTATTGGATAAGTGGTGCCACATCTTGGACAATTCTTTATTAATTTTAAATTTTTTGTTGGGTTTTCATTATTCTGCAAGTTTTTATTGTATGTTGAACGTTTCTTATAAGCCAAATTTTTGTATGACACTGCTTCAACGCCACTGTTAATAGGTTCGTGCATTTCTTTGAGTTGTGTTGCTGTCGACTCTGCCGATTTACATATGTCAATTGCAATTTGGAGTGTTAATTTGGACTCCCTGAGCATTCGTTCTTGCACTCTTTTACAAGACGTGCCGATCACAATTCTATCGCGGACCATATCGTTCTCTTTATCGTATTCACATAATTCACATGCTGTTTTCAGTTCTGTTACGAAATTATTAAACGACTGCGATGGTTTTTGTACAATTTCTTTGAATCTGAACTTTCCGAATATTGTGTGTTTCTTCGGCGAGAAATATTTTTCTAATCTTTCAATAAGCGTGGTTAACGTTTTGCAATGTTCGAATGTGTTGTAAATATCGACACACCCAGGTTAAATAAGATTTAATAAAAGTGCAATTATTCTTGCATTTGATTCGTTTTCATCAATACCGGCGGCGAGTAAATAAATTTCTAACTGTTGCTTGTATCGTTTCCACTCCTCGTATAAATTATTATTGTTTAAATTTAATTCGACAGGTAGACGAATAATGGGCATCCATCTTAACTTTAGGTTGAAAATATTGATTCATACAAATTATTTGCAATAAATGAAAGTTTAGATTTTCACACCTGACACCATGTAACACACGTCAATTAAACACGTCAATACGCTTCACATTGTTAATAGTTTATTTATAAGGTATTAAATAACTACTAAACTTACATAGACATTACGAGTCGTAATAAAGACTCTTTAAGCATATTACTTGTACAAACTCGATGTTTTACATCTGATGTGATTTTATTCTGAGGCGTCGCAATGCGCTATTTCTTTCGCACTCAGTATTTTTCATTTTTTAGAACTTGATATTGCTCTTTTGTTGTCCATGTTTTAAAATCCAAATTGTATGAATAATGTAAGAATAGTTCTATTAATCTATTGCACATATGTAATGTTGGTAATTCATATTTGAAATTCTCTTCTTTTTCGAATTTATTTAGCACTAGTGTTAAGTTGTTCATTTCAGTACGTTTTGCACGTTGTAATCTGTCAACACATGACTTACTTTCCCGTCTATCACCATCAAAAATAATTAATGGGTAGTCGTAATTTGTCATCTATTTTGAATTACTAGAGAAGGTACTTTCTTTTATTTGATTTTATATAAAACCAAGTGGTGTTACAGATCGCGCGGCGAGAGTTTGGCTTTGACCTTCGGGGTGGAGGGGATTACTGCGCATGGGTACTGTCACGCACACAATACTTTTCCTTTTTTATGTACCAGGTTGGATATTTGAGTGGGTCAAAATTCATGTACTGTGGTAATAATGCTAGAAAATAATACGAAATAGATAAACTTCTTCATTTATTAAAACTATTGATAGTTATTTTACTTATATAAAATGTTTATTTCCTTTTAAAGTTTACAGAGACAGCGATGAAAATTCTAAATAATTGTTTTTTAATAAAATTATTTATTCCAAGATACATGTAAAATTGGTACATACAAACAAAAGAATACTTAAAATAATTATTAAATACAAAAGTTAACATTAAAAAAAAGTCTTAGCAGCAGTGCTATTCAGATTCTGAATCAGTTAAAGGTTTAACGCCTTCTATGAAATCACCGCATGGTCCAGCGGTGCTGCCGCGACACGAAATTGTGCAACGTCTTTTGCTTGTTGAGGGTCCGGGTTCAGGGCTTCCTCGGTCGCAGTTGTCATCATCATCATCATCATCTTCATAACCATCATCAGAATCATCGTCTTCGGAACTATCATCGACGCGAATTATAAATTGCTCGGTAAGTAAATCAACTACATGGTCACTCTTGGCGTACTCTTCTTCTATATCTTTTACCTTTTTACATATTTTTTCCCATTCCTGGGCACCCATTAAGGATACTTTTTCTTTGATAAGTTTGGTACATTCTTGTAAATTCCATTTAACATTTTCGCTAGCTACATATTGTTTAATAGTAGCCCATGCCATTTCTATGGGGTTGAGGTCTGGATGGTAAGGCGGTAATCTCAATATGCTATGGTTTGCTTCTGCTAAAATTTGATCTATTGAAAAAGTTTTAAATCTTTCTTTATTAGCTTTTATCAAGTTGTACAATTGTGGCTTGTGCATTGTTGAATCATATTGTATGCCTTTATCAGTTAGCCAATTCTGCATATCGGCTTTTTTGGTATTGGAGGACGGTGCTAAATCCCATTGTTTATTGTGGTATGAGGCGTTGTCGACAACCACTACAGAATTGGGTGGTAGGTTGGGAAGTAATTGTGTCCTAAGCCATTTTTCATAATTCTCGTAATTCATGTTGTCGTGATAGTCCCCTGTTTTGGTGCCAGCTTTAAAAGTTAATAAAGCATTTGGTATAAACCCAGCTTCAGATCCTGCGTGGACTATCACGACTCGTTGTCCTTTAGAAATGGGTTTTTTAGTCCTTCCGTAGGGCCATCGCTCCAGGCTTTGGTTGTTGAGTGCGATGAATCTACGTAGGATTCATCTGTGTAAACAATGGGTCTTCCTTCTTGTCGATATTTTCTTATTTTTCTTAAATATTCAATGCGTTGTAATCGGATATTCGATGTTTCTATTAGTAATTTACGGTTGTTTTCTGTTTTTTTCCAGCGAAATCCTAACTCCTTTACAATTACACGAAGACTTGTTTCTGACCCTTTAAAGTTTATATCTTCCTCAAGTTTCTTTTTTAGTTTCCCAATGGTGGGAAGTTCATTATTCGTCTTGTGAAAATTGTGTATACATCTTTTTATAACACCTTGGTCAAAATTATCAATATTCGTAACTGGTTTAGCTCTGGGACGTTTTTTTCCAGGTGTTCTGAAAGTAATTAGCAAATCGGAACTCTTGGCTTGATTTGCGATATTTTTTACAGTGCCAATTGAAGTCTTAGTGGCCTCCGATGTTTGTTTTTGAATTTTAGCTAATTTACTGACTACACAATTTAATTTAGAAACAGTTTCCGTTTTCATTACCTGCATAGTCTGTATAGTTTGGTTATTCTCCGACTTACTGAGTAAAGAAGCAACTTCCTCAATCTGACTTCGAATTTGCTTCAAAGAATCGATACATTCGTCAGCTTCTTTCTTTAAAAAGCAATTCACGTCATATATCATTTTCCGTGCTTGCCTTTTTAAAACAATGTTTTTTTTACGCATTTTCAAATCACTTTTTAATATTTAACAAAAAAAACTTAACTGACAAACTTAAACAAACAAACTCAACAAATAATAACAATCGACAACAATAAACAATTAACGAAAATAGCAATTCACTTGTGAATGTGATTGTACAACAGGAGTGCGCGGTACGTCGTATCGATGCGAGAGGCAGGAATCAGAGCACCGCGTGCGCCTACACACCCGCCCCGCACCCCGCTAATTGCCCGTTGATACCCAATTTCTGATTTCTGCGCAATAACGGTCAAAGCCAAACTCTCGCCGCGCGATCTGTACCTTAGCGCCAGAGAAACAAATATTTTTTTCAAATTTAGTATGAAAAATTGTAGGTTTTCCTCCAGTTCAATATTTAACACCTCGTTTTCCAGTTACGTGAGCTATAATGGTTGCTCTTGGGTTTGCAAAAACTTCTACAGCACGGTATGGATTCATAGAATTGCTCCGTACAGCTTCGATTGCTTCTAATAGTCTCTTTTGAATATTTAATTGTAGTCTTTCATTGATAATGGCGTACCATCTAAATAATTAATTAATAAATATCACAACAATGAAATAAAGAAAAGTAAAATAATGCCAGTAAAATTATATTCCTAATAGATACAATTCAATGAAGTTAACATTCTCAACCTAAGGTTGAGACCTACAACCTAGGCAGCCTCTCTAATATCCTGTGCATCTGAAGACGGTCTTGTCATATTGTCGTCAATGTTGTATTTATTGTTTGTGTAATATTAATACGGTTTTTAGTAATAAGTCCAAAAGGATTATAATAAAAAAATTTTTTTTCTTCTTATTACTTTTTTACTGAACTCTGTACGAGGTAATGGGTCCAGATTCTATATAGAATCTAAATTCTATTCTAGTAGTATCTTGTTTTTAACTGTATCGAAACCACGTGGTTCCCAATTGTAACATTGGACCCCAACGTAGTCGAAGTTGTCAAACCATACATTATACGATATCTCGCCCGGAATTAACGTCGTTTCCAGCGCTTTAATCAGCTTAAAAAAGACAATGGAGTTTCGCATAGAGCGAATCTCAACAAAGTACGGCTGGCCTGCGGAATCGAATATGACCGGTCTGAATATCAAAGTGAAGTAGGTCGCCAACTTGTGTTTGTAACTCCAAGCCGGATCACCGGCGAAAGACATGGTAATGTACTTACTACCACCCTCCACAGAGATTTTGAAGTGGGCTCCCAAAGTCGGTAAATGGCCTTCAGACTCCACCATCATGACCGGATCAAAGATGAAGGAAGCCGCGGCCTCCTTGGCATTTGCAGAAGTCATCGCGTCGGCTATATCGGTGGACGTTCGGTCGTAAGTTGAGTGCAGGAACAACATACACGGTGCTTTCACAGTGCAGTTCTCAGATTTCCTGCGACAAAAAGACAGCTCCGTTTTCTTTTTCCTATCGTCCAATAACCTTTGCAGTGCAGCTCGCTGCTTAGTTGTCACGTTTGTTAGTTTAGCTATAGAATTCTCACGGTTGGCTTGTCGCAACTGGTCAGTGGGCGAAAGCAATGGACAACACGTATGAAACATTGTCCGACCGCGTAGTATAGCTTTAAAGTGGTCACCACCGGAATCTTTAACTGCAACGTCATAGCCCGCCGGTACCCTTCCTCTAGCAGTCTCACCCAACGCTATGATATTAATCTGCTCCTCAATCACTCTCGACGCCGCGGCGAAGGCATGATGATGATAAACAGCATTGCGGAAGTGCAGATCAAGCTCGGGAAAGGATTCTACCAGTATCGCTTCCTGTTCAGCAGTCAGCTTGTAAGAAATCAACAATTTTTCGACTTTGGTAAGCTTATCTAACTTCTCCTTAGTGCGACAAATGATCGAGTTTTTCACCGCTTCGCGTAGTTGCGACTCCGTATTGCTAATGTCTTGCGCAATGACTTTGCTGACCTGCTCGTCGAAATCTATACCCGCAGCTCGGCATAACATAGGGACGCATTCCGTCGGAATACTCAACGTCCCACCTATAAAATACGCCAAACCGCGATACAACGAAATGCAATCGGCCAGGGACATGGTTTCAAGATGGTCTTCTGCAAAGTGTAAAACTTAAGCGTATCTCACCCTCGGTAACGGTATTTCCGTAAATCGGGGTGTGTACAACTCCATTAAACGCGTATAGTGTCGTGATAGCCCAGGGCACAACGAACCTGTCTTAAATTTATAAGGCCCCACAGGGCCATGGTTCGAATCCGGGCGTGTACCAATGAGTTTTTCTGACTTAAGTACACAATATCACTGGCACCGTGCTTCGGAGGGCACGTTAAGTAGTCGGTCTCGGACGCTGTCAATAGATGGAGGTCGTTACAGTTCCCAACCCGCAGTGGAGCAGCGTGGTGGACTTAAGCTCCAAGCCCCCCCTCACCCTGGGGGAGGCCTGGGCCCCTGCAGTGGGGTAAAAATGGGCTGAAGATGATGATGATGATGAGGGTAGTAAGGCTTGTTATTGTTTTTATAGTATTGAGGCCTTGACGTTGAATTTATGGAAAATTGACGTTCATAATATAGGGTAGAATGATTTTTTCGATGACATGTTGATAGTAGACAACTATAATATAAGGCGTCCGAAAACATAATCATTACATTTCTCGATTTAAAGGTTGAGAAACTGTGGACACTTTCACAAAAAGTGTGGGCTTTTACACAAAGGATAAAATATTTTTGTAGTATTTGATGAAGTGACATGCGTTACCTTGTATTCTGAAGCTGTTGTTCCGACCTTGTTATTTGTAATCAATTTTATCATATGAGTTCAAAGGCTGTCGTCATACGTAGATTAAAAAATTCAAGTAACTCTTTCATCG
This sequence comes from Luffia ferchaultella, assembly GCA_949709985.1. Taxonomy (NCBI): domain Eukaryota; kingdom Metazoa; phylum Arthropoda; class Insecta; order Lepidoptera; family Psychidae; genus Luffia; species Luffia ferchaultella. The sequence goes on from OX453261.1 coordinate 16,818,743, forward strand.
AAGGCAATGAAGTGTCCTTGCGATTGATTTCCCAAGCGGGTCTTACAGAGTTATCTAATTTTTGTGTAATAAAAACGTCAATATTTAATACTAGGAATCTACAGCTACATTTAAAGCTCTGAGGGAGTCTAAGCTTTGTTGCAAATTAATTAAAAATTCTTTTAATTAAATTTTGTTATAGTTACAGAATGCAATATAGTTTTCAAATAGTTATTGACAATAAAAACTTAATTTTCGTACAGTATTTCTAAAACTATGACTTAGTTGGCATCGGTGCTGAGAGGTGACCCGATGAGTACTGCTGCCTCGCCCTTTAGAGCCGATTTCAGGTAATAAAACTTCTTCAAGACCGGTAGATTGCTGCTATCGATTGCTGACATGAACAGGTTCTTGAACGCCGTCCACTCCTTGAAATGAAGGCAGGTCCAGTTGCGGAAGCTTCGCCTTTGGCTTGACGTAAGAAGTGTGGCTGCCACTGGTTATCCCATCGTGAAACGACTGGTTTATATTTTTCTGCGGAAGTAGGTAGTTCAGCGTTACTTCAGTACTGTAAAACTTGGATACAGGTTATGTATGTCTTCTAAATTTTTAAACAGTTTCAATTCGGCGAATGCCAAATGTTTAGTTGTGGTTGTCTACCTCTTCAAATTAAACATTTTGTTTTCGTATCTGTCTTTATTTTCAAGTTTTTACACTTTTTGTGTTATTTTCTAATTTTGAATTTATTGAGGTGACCAAAAGAGACGAGAAGGAGGCAATGTTGCGAGCAGATAAATTTTATATGGAATTACCATTGATTGAGATGCGTTCACATAATTCAGTATAATTTTGAACAGTTGTCTGTAGAATTTAATCTTATTTAATCTATAGAATTAAATGTCACCTTTTGCCTCATTACCTGTATCCGGCTTGATGTTGGATACTGTGACAATCTAATGTTTCGTTATTAATAGGCGAACAACATTCTTCTAACTTCTGTATTAAATATTTACAATGTGATTCATTTTTGTTCTCAAATGTACCGTGAATCTTTATAGCTTGCTCCCCTATGCAATGGAATAGCAAAGTAATTTTGAACTGATTAATTAACAATTTTCTATTATATTTACCGCTTGTTATCAAGTACCCTTCAAATCTTTGCTACCTCTATATAAAAAATTCTTGAAAAATAGTAGGTATTCATCAATCTTGACCGTATTTTTGAAGTAATTAAAAACAATAGACTATATATAAGCTACTAAATGGCTGATAAGACTTACACAATTTTTTTGTCCTTACTAACACACACACTATTCACTGCTCCATAATTTTTTTGTATGTTTTTATTTTTCCTTTTTACCTGCTCAAAGTCAAATCAATGCTCATGCTGTAGAATACATTGGTATTTAATAAATTTATAATAATATTTCTAGTATATATTTATTTTTCGAAATAATAATACTTTTATGGGTGAGAAATCAAGTGACGCAAGGTTCCTGTTGGCTATATAAAATGCAGAGAAGAAGGGAAGCACAGTAAAGGTAATGAAGTTTGCAAGGCTTCCAACTTCAAGTGACAATTATTTTTTTAATTATTACGATGGATACCGAAAACATTCTCCCGGGGGAGTTTGTATACAAGTAAAGTATTATTTTTTTTATTGCAAATGAATTTTCTTATAAGGAAACATTGTCTATTCAAATAATGAACTATATTTCATATCAAAGTAAATTGGTTTATCTACCAATTCAAAGTTGATGAACTTGTGTAAGTAAAAAATTAGAAAGCTATATAAAATTAAAAATACACAATTTGACAAGTTATTTCAAATCCTTATTTTGGAATGTCACTTTCTACTATGAATAAAAAGTAAATTAGTATGAAAGTGTATGATAGTTAGGTATGTTGTAAATTAATAAATTATTTATTAATTTTCAACTTATTTAGGTTAGTTTAAAAAATATACAATAAAATCGAATATATGGGCACTCCGACTACTGTTCTAATAGTAGATGGTTCGAATCCACTAAGAACATAAAAAATGCGCGAGGCGAGCGAGCAAAGCGTGTATGCCGCGCCAGTGGCCGCCGAGCGCCACGCAAATCGAATTTCCATTTGTTACTAAAGTTAAGTTAGGAAATTCTTTACGTGTTTACTGTTTTCAATTTATTTTAATGTTGTAGTCTATTCCCTCTTTCAATAGTCGACTCTTAAATTATGTCAATGCAAGGAGCGAATTCATGTCGGTGGTAACGGGTATGTGATTTTAATTTTTGGTTTTTTCGCGTTTCCGCATTTTTAAAAATTCTGAATGTTGCTTTCATATCCACGTCTCACCATCCCCTAAATTATCATTAATACTTCTAGAGTGGTAGTTTTGGAAAGTCGTACCAATTGTTTTAATAAACATATAAATAAAAATGTAGATAAAAGTTGTGATTTTAACTTTTTAAACCTTGTATAATAAGTACACACATCAAAAAAGTCTAAGCAACATATACAAAGTTCAATTTTCCAATGTGTTTTCGCATTAAATCCTTAGTATTTTCTTATTTATATTATTTTTTAATAATCTTAATTAACAATAATTACGAATAAGTACTCGATGAGACTCTTAATGTTATCCTGCGGCAATTGCTCCCAATGAAATTTTAGTAAGTCCATCAGTTCTTGGGTTGTTGTCACTCCATCCAAGTCCTTCAAAACACGTCTCTGGAGCATATCCCATGCATGCTCGATGGGGTTGAGGTCTGGCGATTGTGCAGCCCAAGGCAATACCAGGATGTTTTCCCTTGCCAAGTACTCCCGTGTGTGCAAAGCTGTATGCGAAGGCGCATTGTCATGCATCAACGTGAAATCGGAGTCAAGCGTTTGTGCGAATGGACGGACATAAGGCCTTAGAACATCCTCAACGTAATTTACAGCAAAGTGACGGCTGATCTTTTGACAGGGAGAGGGTGGTGTTTGGGTGAACAATTGAATAAAACGGATCATGGGTATTCCCCAATCGCTACGATTACGCAAGAACGGCTCAGACACATTGTTTTTGGAAGGGCGAAAATCAAAACATATCGGTTTTATAGACCTAATAAATGTCGTTATCGGCGGCATCTGTAAAATGTAAATAAGTATTATACTGCATGCTACCATATTTATCCTATCTAGTAGTAGGTAGTAACTAAAAAATATTATAATGCACATTGATCATAAGGCATTTGCTAGTCTATGCAATTAAAAAAATAAATATGGATAGTAAGAGTATGTTATGTTACCATTTACAAAAACGAGCTCAGTTCGTCTGTTCTTCATAATACCCGCCCATACCATAACTGTTGAGCTGTTTGGATGTATTTCCTGAACGCACCTCAGTCTTTCAGTATTTCCAGGACGACGGTACACTCTTACCCTTCTAATATCAGGCTTGAACCCAAATCGAGACTGATCGCAAAATAAAATTTTATCCCATTGTTCCCGGGTTCATGTAATGTGTTCCCTACACCATTCATTTCGATGAGCGCGATTCCCGTGACATACCGGTGGGCACCTAATTGGCCGTCGTGCTCGTAGGCCGTACTCATGCAGCCGATTTCGCACAGTTTGGCAGCTAACAACAACACCACTTGAATTTTGTAGCCTTAAACCTATCTCTCTGGCGGTTAACATCGGCTGGCGTCTTGCAGTCAGTTTTATGTGTCGATCTTGCTGTGTGGTTGTACACCTTCCTAGACCTGGTGCTGCTCAGCAGGATCTCCCGTGTGAGTGTAAAGCTGATGAAGACGGCAAATAACGCTTCTGTTGATACCTAAATACCGAGATACCTGAGATTGACTTCTTCCCGCTTGCAACATCCCTACAGCTCTTTGCATTTCATCTGCGTTCAAATGACGTCGCTCCATGACGTAAAAAATGTCTCAAAATCCAAATTTGTTCAAAACTTTTTTCAAATTATTGTTTAAATCATGAAAAATAATCAATTTTTTTTTTCATAAATAAATAAATTATATTTTTGAAATATTAAAAAAAAATAAAAAATTGATACAGAATACTAAATTTTAATAAACAAAGAAAACGCTATAAAATTCGAACAAATGCATTCCCTTTTGAATTTGTGAAAAAAAAAACAAATGATACTCGATTTTTTTTTACAACCATCCAGTATGTCCTCTTCATCAAAAAAGTTTACATAAGTATTACCTACTTGGGAAGAAATTATATAATAATTGATAAATAATTTGAAATAGTATGTGTTGCTTAGACTTTTTTGATGTGTATTATTATCTACTTTAGTTAAAGTATACTATACGAATCAAGACTGTGTTACTTTTACTGTGAAAATTAGAATTAGACGTTCCTACAAGAGCAGAACGAACAAGATTATCCGTTTTATTTTCGTACACTTCTAGAATTCTACCGAGTAACCAGCAAGAAGGAGGTAAATTATCTTTTTTAATTATAACAAGATCTCCTTTTTCTACATTTGTTTTGGCATTTAGGCATTTAGGTCTAGATTGTATAGATAGTTCAGATAGATACCGAGACGATCACTGCTTCGGAAACTGCTGTTTAAGAAATATATTGTTTTGTAAATATTTAATTTTTCCATAGGGATAAACTACCAGTCTGGCTCTGGCAGGTAGTGTAATGAATAACCGATGAGAAAGTGTGCAGGAGTGAGGCAAGTAATATCATTCGGTTCGTCTGTGACAGCGCGCAACGGTCTGGAATTCAGAATACCTTCTATTTGAATGATGACTGTATTTATTTCCTCATAAGGAAGTCGAATATTACCTAATTGTTTTTTTAATGAAACCTTGGCAGATTTTGGGCTTGCCTCGTAGATTCTACCCATGTGACTAGCAGTAGGTACTGTGAAATGCCACTGAATCGAAAGCTGATTAGAAAAATGTAAGATTTCTTTATATGATTTGTCATTTTTAAATAATTTGTATAATTCATGTAATTCGTGTGATGCACCTCTGAAATTGGTTGCGTTATCTGTATGGATCGACAATTTCGACATTGTGAAATAATTTTTATTTTTGGTGCTAGTATGAATGTGTTAGTACTGAGATCCGATACTAATTCTAAGTGTCTTGAACGTGTATTTAATACCACCAAATAATATATCTATTTCTTTTGGTATAAAAAATAGTAGATCTGCTAATATAACATGCTTTGGTATACTCCAATTGTCCATATTAATAAATAAATGCGAAAGAGTAATAGAAATTGTATCTGAATTTACACACTGTATATTATAAACAACATTATAATTAATGCGAGAATCGATTTGTATTTCTGTAGCTAACTTAAATACTTTTGTTTGATTGCCGATCCCCTGTACTAGAAAACTGATGGGCTTTAAACTACAATTTCTGCGTTTGGCTAGACTTTCCGTAATATTAACCTCACTTCCGGAATCTAATAAAGCTCTAGCGGTTCGCAACTTGCCTGTGTAATCCTTGATATTTATTACAGTTGATGAAAGTAGAATCTGAGCCACATAGTCCAGGATCCGGCTTAAAGTCTTTGTTCGCTGTTAGTGATACTTTTTAATAGTAATCCAATTCGTTTTCCAGCTATATAATATTCATTTTCGGGGGCCGGAGGTGGTGTCAGGGGTTTTGTTAATTGTATGCTAAATTAATTACTTTTGTTTTTTGCAGTCGTCATTTTTCGCTTTAAAATTATTGGAATGTGAAATCTCATTTGTTATATCTATTCCATTTCTTATATTTTATCACTTATTAAAAACAATAGAGATTCAAAATACCATAATTTCGACTGGTAAATGTCGTCCGTAGAGGATCCAGATTTTTTCGAATCTAATGTTTTTTTGTATTCCTTTTTGGGGGCGTCGGTAATTAGCGATTTTTTCTGCAAAAATTTTGTATCAATAGATGTTGAATTAAGAAAGTATTCTTCACACTTTTGCTTTAGTTCATCGTATGCCTGTTTTCTTAAATTTTTATTTGCATACGACGATCTTTTAATATTCCATAAACAAGTATGTTTTTGTATATTGTAACACCTGAATTTCCCTCGAGCCTAGGGGGCCGGTCAACCGGTTTCGCTTGACCGCACGATAGTCGGAAAGCGGCAGTGACCGATAGACACACCTGGGTGTGTATCGGTCACTACCTTTCTGTGATATATGTATACAGGGTGAGATTTTTATGACCAGCCAAGTTTTAATATAATGATCTTTGGTAGAAATCCTATAGCCGTCTTGTTTTCTTTTAGTATCGTTCTATAGAAAAATATTGAGATATGACTACATAAACCTTTCCCGAAAAAACCAAAAACTCTAGTTACCATTCTTGCCCGCCGCATCGTTCCGTTTCAAAGGCCTCGGGCGCGTACGTTTACTATAGCGTTAAGAAGGCAACCAAACGTTATAAAATAAACTGTAGATAAAATAATTTATTTTGAAAATGTAACCCATATTTTTTATTTACGCAATGATGTCTATTGGTGATACCTAACACGTAGAAAAATTTTGGCCGGTTAATAAAATCTCACCTTGTATAGCGGCCGCGGCACACTTTTATGTTGAGGGTAGTGCGAAACAACAGTCTCGTAATAAAGCTGTACAAAAAAGGTTGTGTTTTCTTAAGACTCCTGTCGTTCCTAAATATTTTACATTGGCGACGAGTTCGAAACCCACTAAAATAAAATGGCAATGACAGTAGGAAAAATAGAAGCGTTCAACCCGGCAGTAGACAACTGGGCGTTATACATCGAGAGGTTGGAACAGTATTTCATATGCAATGAAATAAAAGAGGTTAGAAAAGTGCCTACGTTAATTACTGTTATGGGCAGTGCAAGCTACGAGTTATTAGTAACTTTATGCATGCCGGTAAAACCAGCGTCGAAATCATATGAAGAATTAATAGAAATTATGAAACGGCACCTCCAACCTACCCCCAGTGTGCTTGCGGAAAGATATACATTTAGACAGCGAAGGCAAGAAACTACAGAAACGATTGCGGAATTCGTAGCACAATTAAGAAAACTAACTAAATATTGTAATTTTGGAGAAAATCTAGATGAAAATATTCGGGATCAATTTGTTTGTGGACTACGCAACGAAACTATTAGACAAAAACTTTTTATGGAAGAAAATGTGTCTTTTAAAAAGGCATTTCAGCTGGCCGTGGCGCTCGAGGCGGCTGAGGTAGATGCAGCAGTGGTGGACATCGTCGGCGGCAGCAGTTCGAACGAAGCGACGACGGCGGTAGCGGCTTACCAGGCCAGGTCGAGTACGAGCCGCTCCACTCACAAGACGGGATTCTACGACCAGAATGTGCGCGGGGGCAGGCGCGGCGGCAGTGGAGGCATGCAGTGGCAGCAGAACCACAGTTCGCCGGGTGCCGCACTAGGCACAACGGCTGATCAATTTCAGTGTAATGTGTGCGGTAGGCGACATATAGAAAAGTTGTGCCCATTTACTAAATATGTGTGTCACTTATGTAATAGGGAAGGGCATTTAAAGCGAATGTGCCCAAGAAGGCGGCAAAGTAGACCAGAGAAGACCGGAGTTTTTAAAAACGAAGCGACTAGCCGCACGGCCGCGGAGAAGTACCCCGATAGCGAAGGAAGCAGCAGTAGTGAGGTAAATTATTATTCATTACATAATATGAGATCTTTAAAAAGGTACGCACCATTTGTAGGGTGAACGTTAACAACAAGATTATTAAAATGGAAGTGGATACTGGAAGCACAGTGTCGTGTATAAGCTTTGACTTTTATAAAGAAATATTTCAAGAGTATCGCCTTAAGAATTGTAATTTAATTTTAAAATACTATACCGGTGAAACTGTCACACCGGTAGGAAAATTAATAGCTTGTGTTAAATATAGAAGTTTAGTTAAAGAATTAGATTTATATGTTATTGAGGGAGCTAATACTTCCTCAATGGACAGACAATGGTTATATGAACTAAAAGTATCACTACCAATTTTTAATTGTAATAATATTAAAAAGATGTCGTCATTCAATGTAGACGAATTCAGTTCCAGGTTCAGTGAGGTGTTTAGCGATGGTTTGGGCCGGTACACGGGCGGCACGGTCGGCCTGCGTGTGCGACCTGGTGCTACGCCTGTATTCCTGCGGGCGCGCCCTCTCGCTTACGCGTTGCGCGAGCCGGTGAAGCGCGCACTCGACTCACTGGTACGAGACGGAGTTATCACACCGGTCGAGTCGTCGGACTGGGCCACGCCGACTGTACCGGTAATCAAAACAGATGGTACTATTCGAAATTGCGGGGATTTTAAATTGACATTAAATAAAAGTTTAGAGATTGACCGTTTTCCATTACCGCGAGTAGAAGATTCATTAACAAAACTGAACGGGGGTGAGCGATTCAGTAAGATCAATTTATCACAAGCTTATGCACAATTAGTATTAGATGAAGAGTCACGAAAATATACAGTAATTAATACTCGTAAGGGACTGTTTAGGTACAATAGATTAATCTATGGATTGTCCTCGAGCCCGGGCATATTTTAAAGAAAACTAGAACAGATGTTTGCAGATATGCCTAGAGTGGGAGTATTTTTAGATGATGTGATTATAACAGGCAGGAATGACGAAGAGCATATAGAGACATTAAAAGAGATATTTGCTAAGTTACAACGATACGGTTTAAAAATTAAAAAAGAAAAATGTACATTTTTAGCGGAATCCGTCACGTATTTAGGATATGTTATCAGTAAACAGAGTATGCATACTTGTCCTGAGAAAATAGAAGCTATTAAAAATGTCCAGGTACCTACTACTACAACGGGATTGAGGTCATTTTTAGGAATGGTAATGTATTATGCAAAATTCGTTAATAATATCAGTTCGATTTTATCTCCGTTGTACGAGCTGCTTAAAAAGAACACTAAGTGTATTATGCAAAATTCGTTAATAATATCAGTTCGATTTTATCTCCGTTGTACGAGCTGCTTAACCCTAGAAACCTAATCTACGCCTGCGAGGCGTACACGCTTCCAAATATCGTTTGTCTCTTTCTGTCGGTTGAAGCGAGCGCGGCGTGCTTTTTCGCCAACTCAGTGGTCAACGGGAGCCAGCGGACGGTGCCTGTGTCATTAATGTAAGTCCCGCCATTTTTGATGTATCGAAGTATAGCACGCCTGTGAGACGTATATTTAGGCTTTGTGTAACTTTTAACTAAGTTTTGTGTGATTTTACGTTTGTTTGTTTTCCATATATTTTATGTTTATTTTCGGCATTATTTCAGGTATAAATATGTCACGGTCTAAACGATTAGACGAAGACGACATTTTAGCAATCTTAGACGAGGAAGATAATCCTTCTTTGGAAGATTCAGATTCCAAAGTTGAGATTACGAGAAAATATAAGCCAAATTGTCGTAAAACCTATTGATTCAAATAATGGGAATCGAGAAGAAGAACCTGAGCCAAAAAAACGTAAATACTGCGCCTTTTGCTCCTATAAAAAAACGAGAATGTCAAAATTGGTGTGTTATAAATGTAAAAAGTCTGTGTGTGGCGAGCACAAGGTTGATATGTGTGTAGACTGCTCTTAAAGTTTAACTAGTTTTTTAAAGTCTGATTCGTTTTAATGTTTGCTCTATAAATATCTGATTAGCATTAAAAAAATTTTTTTTTTAATATATGTTTCAGTTGATTTTGAAGAAGTAAATTTTTTTGTTCCAACTTATATATATTGTTTTTTCAATGTAATAAATAACTGTGATTATAGTTATGAGTCATAATAGTGTTCTTTTATTTTTAGTTTATATTCCAAATTTAAATTTCCGCTATATAATATTTCTAAAATAAGGCTATTTTTGGATACAAATTGTAATTTATATGTGTACGTCTCTGAGACGTATATTAAGGCTTTGTGTACGTCCAAAATAGATTAGGTTTCTAGGGTTAAAAGAACGCTAAGTATATCTGGACGGAACAATGTAATGAGGCTTGTAATAAAGTAAAAACACTTTTGATGTCGAGTGAAGTACTAGCACACTACTCGCCCGAGCTGCCCCTATACAAAAAGGCCAGTGGTTTATGGTCAAAACAGGAATCTAACGAACATATAAACTACTTAGAACTGTGTGCTGCTTTCTTTGGCCTCAAAATCTTTGCGAAATCCCTATTTAATTGTGAAATACTCCTCAGGGTGGATAACACAACTGATATCGCCTACATAAATAAAATGGGTGGTATACAACATCCTCACCATAATAATGTATCTCGAAACATATGGGACTGGTGCGAACAGAGGAGAATACATGTATTTGCTTCTTATATAGAATCATCAGAAAATAAAGAAGCAGATGCTGAATCTAGGAAAATTCATGCAGACGTAGAATGGGAACTGGCTGACTATGCCTATCAACAAATCACTAACTCATTTGGTATTCCTACTATAGACTTGTTTGCCAGCCGCATTAACACAAAATGTAAACATTTTATTTTTTGGCATAGAGATCTAAAAGCGTTAGCCGTTGATGCCTTCACAATAAAATGGCCAAATCAGTTATATGCCTTTCCTCCTTTTTCACTGATTTTAAAATCTATCCAAAAAATCATTATTGATAAAGCCACTGGCATATTAGTCGTCCCCAAGTGGCCAACGCAACCATGGTTTCCACTGTTTAACAAATTTTTAATATCTGAAATTCTAGAGTTACCACCAAATGACAACTTATTGAAATCTCCTTTCAGCGACCGACACCCTCTTCATCGAGAACTTATCCTGGTTGCAGGGATCTTGTCAGGAAGGCGTGGCTGGAACAGGGAGCATTAAGTTCAGCCCTTGACGTCATGTTATCTTCCTTTTCAACTAACACAATGAAACAATATGAATCTCATATAAGAGGATGGCATTCCTTTTGCATTAAAAATAACCATAACGTAATTAAAGCTCAAGCACCAGAGGTACTTCAGTTTTTATCAGATTTGTTTGAAAAAGGAGCCAGTTATGGTACCATAAATTCAGCTAAGTCTGCTATTGCATTAATATTAGGTTCTAAGGTACCAAATAATGATATGATAAAACGATTCTTAAAAGGAGTTCTAAAAATTAAAAAACCCACACCAAAGTATGATTTTACATGGGATCCTTCACTTCTATTAGAATATCTTAGTACACTTTATCCAAATGAAAATATATCTTTAGAAAATCTCACGAAAAAACTTGTTATATTAATTGCTCTAGTTACTGCTAATCGTGTCCAAACTTTATCTCTTATACAACTAAGCAATATACACATATGTAATGATAGAATCGTTATTAAGATTCCGGACAATGTTAAAACAAGTAATATAAACAGAAGTCAGCCTTGTTTAAATTTACCTTTTTTTAGAGAAAAGCCAAATATATGTCCGGTCTTAACTTTAACCTCTTACTTAAATATTACAAAAGAATATAGAAAAAATTGTGATTACTTATTTTTAAGTTATAAAAAACCATTCAAAAAAGTTCAATCTGAAACGATTAGCAGATGGATTAAACTAACTCTTAACAAAGCGGGCGTAGATGTATCTATGTTCTCTGCACACAGCACTCGTCATGCTGCTACTTCTTCGGCACGGAAACTAGGTGTTAGTATTGATGTCATAAAGAAAACAGCCGGTTGGTCACAGAACTCTAACACCTTTGCCAAATTTTATAACAGGGAACTGCAAACAGAAAACATGGATACATTTTCCGGAACGATTTGTGGTTTATGAATAGATTTATTTTTACTTTCATTGTACTAACATTTTTGTTTTATAATTTACTAGCGACCCGCCCCGGCTTCGCACGGATAGCAGAGCATATAAGCCGTAGTGTTTTTACTGTTGTAGTGTCAGCTTATTGCGTCGAACTTGTGAATTAAATTTAATTAGATTTATACGTAACGTCATTTCATCCCACTTGGAGTATTTTTAATATATTTAATTCACCTCCCGTTTCCCACCCTTAAAATGTGGAAATCCAAAAACCCTGAAACACGTTATTATTTATTTATGTAAAAATTTTTATGTTTCTAACTTTTAAGAACAAAGACCCTTATACAAAGCCCTTCCATCCCTCCCTCCTTAATTTTGAAATTTCCAAATATTTCTTTATTAAAAAATTAATACGTTATAAAATAAACCTTTGTTTCAAATTTCAGCTTCCATGACTTAGTCGTTTCGGCTTATCTACGTTGATAGATCATTGAAGACAAACGACAGACAGACACAAAAAGTTGATGATTTCACTTTTGACAACCTTCTTTCACGTCTGCAAAGTTTCATTAAAATCTATTTAGCCATTTTGGAAATTAGCTCGAATAGACACATAGACGTAAAGATAGACAGACGGATAAAAAGTAGCGTATGTCACTTTTGACTACCTCCTTTTCATACCCGTGAAATTTCATTAAAATCGGTTTAACGGTTTTGGAGATTAGCTCGAATAGACAGATGGACGTACATATAGACATACAAAAAGTAGTGTATGTCACTTTTGACTACTTCTTTTCCATATCTGTGAAGTTTCATCAAAATCAGTTTAGCCGTTTTAGAGATTAGCTCGAATAGACAGACAGACATATAGTATTATTTTATACATATAGCCTATAGCCTTCCTCACTGAATAGACTATCCAACACAAAAAGAATTTTTCAATTCGAATCAGTAGTTTTTGAGATTTGCGCGTTCAAACAAACAAACAAACAAACTCTTCAGCTTTATAATATTAGTATAGATGTAATAATAATTATGTAATAATAAATCATTATTATGATTGGCTCCTCTGCCTTATTAAATTTCACAATATCTCTAAACATCTACAAGTGATGTAATCATCGAAGGGCGAAGGACAACTTATAATAGAGAATCAAACGAACTTACCTAAGTGAAGTTCGATGACTATTATGATTTGTCCTTCGCCCGAGATGATTACAAACCCACATCCACCCTTTACATTTTACCCCAGTGGTCGTGAAATTTAATTATCTAGTATGCTCTAAACTGAATGACGTTGCCAGCAGGTGGCGCGCACATCCAGAATCGATGGCTGCGTTCCAAAATACACATAATTTTTTTGTTGAAGCTTTTTTTGTTTTCAGAAATATCTTAAAACCAAAAATTAAATGACACACCTTTAAAATTGTCGGACATTCACGCGAAACGCGAGTACTACAAGTGATGTTATCATCTCGGGCGAAGGACAACTCATAATAGTCATCGAACTTCACTTGGGTAAGTTCGTTTGATTCTCTATAATATTGAAAATACATATAAAATGGAGTGGACTCAACAACAAAATCTGCAATTTATCGAAAGTTACCGAAAGCAAGTGTTATTATGGGACCCGACACACGATGATTATAAAAACAAATTAAAACGCCACGATGCTTTAACTGAACTAGCTGTGGCGTTTGAAACGACCAAGATTGAAATTTAAAAAAAAAATAAGAAATTTGCAAAGTCATTTCTTAAAAGAACAAAAAAAAATCAAAGGAACTATGAGAAGTGGAGCGTCGACCGATAGCGTATATGTGTCAAAGTGGTACGCTTTTAAGGCTGCGCCTTTTTGTAGGAACACCGAGGAGCACTCTTTTCTTGTTGAGTTTTTATGGAAGGTAGCAGTTTTTACAATAAAAAGAAAATACATACATGATTTTAAAAGCTTAAAGCATCCATTCATAGACTTCAAAACATAATTACATAAAAAAATTTCGATAAAAAAAAATCGCAAAGTAAGCGCTCAAAAATAACAAAAATTTCATCTGACTAAGTTCTTATCCATCTTAGTGCTGTGAAACTTTACACTATTATTTTCTGTATTTTTCTTCATCCATTCATAGAACCGTTTAGGCTGTATTGTTTGTAATATGCCTATAAAAATTTTTTAAAATATTTTTGAGGTCGTGACGCTTACGTTAATTCAGTCTGTGCGAGTTCGCTATAGTTCTCATCTACTTACACCACGGGCAGCGTATTCACCTGCCCCGCTCAAGCGGCCCGTGCCTCAGTCGGCCTCTCAAAGTGAGAACGTGTACACGTACAAGTAGTACGTACGAGCAGACAAATTACCATCGAATAATTTCATTATTTTTTTCAAGCATTGGTTTTCGTTTATTGCTGTGATTGTGTTATAGGGGTATATTGGTGCTTCGGAAATGTGGGGAATAAACAAAAACTATTCCGAAAATCTAAAATTAAGATGAATCGAAATAGACAAAAACAGTTGATGAACGTAATAAGGTAAGCTAGTAAAATTTCTAAGTGTATTTTTATAATGAATAAAATTCAATGTTTTTTTCAAGTTTGTGATTTCAATAGTATTGCTAATTTCGTCTTGCTGGAATTAGTACCCATAGCGCGTAACACAAATTTCAAGAAACCGTTTTGAGGTTGGCCGGTTCGATCCCTCGCATGCTTTTTTTTTTTTTATTGATATATAATATGAAGTTTGATGTCTGTTGAAGTATGTGAATAAAGAAGGCCAGCAAAACGAGATAAATCATATCAGTGAGGTACGCAGGTTCGATTCCTAGCGTCTTATTTAGTTTTATTTTTATTGTATTTTTTATTGAACTATATACCTACCTATCTATAAATAAACTAAAATCAGAGAAACGAGATAAATCGTATAATGTAGGGTTCACAGATTCGTATTTCGCTTTGTTTTTTATATTACTTTTGGAAAATACCTAATATTTATGAATAAAGTATTTTAGCCAATGAAACGAGATACCTAGCTACAAATAACTTATAAACAAGCAATATGTAGTACCTATAGGGGCTACCACAAAACAAACGATCGCACGTCGCTAAGTAAAAGTCTTACCAAGTACCTAACTACCTACCATTTTCATATCTAGAAAAGTATCTACAGGTGAAGCGGATCTGTCTATCACGATGATCACTGACACGAACTTGCATCAAGAGAATAATAATATCATGAATATTGTCGATAGGTGAGTAATATACATAGGTAGCTACCTAATTAGTTATAAGGCAAAGCACACACAAATCATTCAAACGGTGTCTTCCTAATCGAGTGTTTGTAGTAACTAGGTAGGTACCTACTGGGTAGATATCATGCGATATGGCGTGCGTTCGCAACTTTGTTTTTAGACTTACAACAGAGCGACGCTGATGTCTGTCGTGTAGGTAGGTACTTTTTTTTTTATCCTTATTCATCCTTTAAAGGATAGGCAAAGGTCGGAAGACCGTACAGCCACTTCTTAATTTATTTTTAAGGTCCAGGTTGGATCAAGGCATACGCCCAAACTTCTTTTGTACTTAGATTCATGTTCAAGTTATATCAAGGCCTAAGCCAAATCTTCAGTTAACGTTTCATTATAGGTATCCATCTTATCAAGGCCTAAGCCAAATCTTCAGTTATCATTTCATTGCATCAACATGAAATCTTATATCTCAAAATCAGTGTTATTTAAATATTCATAAATTGATAAATAGTTTGACGTATTCGCCAGAAGTACCTTAATGGTGCGCGGGATATTTTCCGGCGTTTTATGTATATCCAAGAGTTTATTGATGAGAATCAAACGTTCCATATTAAATGCTGGGCATTCAAAAAATATGTGTTCTAAATTTTGACTACTGCCGTCATTACAATGGTTGCATACAGAAGAAGCAAGCATATTCATTCTATGTAAATGAGCGGAATAGCGACCGTGTCCAAATCTCAAGCGGGAGATATAAGTATAAAATTTTCTTCCTTTACAATAAGCGCCTTTAATGAACCAGGGTATTCCAATACTACTATTAATTGAAGCATAGAAAGTGCCTTTTTTTTGTAAACTGGCATCCCAGTGTAATTTCCAGTCATTTTTCAGCTTTGATTTTAAAATAATTTCCAAGTCAGTATATGGAATGGCAACACCACTCAATGATCCAGATTGAATATTGATATCTTCAGCAATAATTTTGACAAGAAAGTCAGCATTCTCATTGCCTTTGACTCCAATGTGTGCTGGTGTCCACATGAATTTTATATTCAAACCACTTGTTTGCAGATCTTTCCAAAACTTTTTGATTTCGTGAATAATATAATTTGTACTTGCACTAATTTTATATGTTTGCAGACTCTTCAACAAACTCATACAGTCAGAAATAATAAGCCAATCTGTGAAGGAAGATTTATGCTTTTGAATATATTGTAAAGCTGGCAACACAGCCAGAGCCTCTGCAGAGAAAATACTCATTTCCTTTGGTAGTTTACGTCCATATCCATATTTGCAGCTTGGAACATATATTGCCATAGATACTGCCTCGCTATTTTTTGAACCGTCAGTGAATATAGATGTATGATTATCATATTTGTATATATTTTTATAGACCTCTGATCTAGACTTTGTTCTGTTGATAATATTGACATCCATGTTTGTAAATTTTGTTTCAAAATTGCCACTGTAGCATGCCCAGTTTTCAGACATCTTAATCTTATAATCCTTATTAAATTGCAGAATTTCAGAGAAATCTTTTAAAATAAAAGGAGATTTAGAATGATTTTGAATAAGTTTTACATTATGGATATTAAAAAGTTTCATATAGAGAGGTTGGCGAACAATGGAAGAGATTTTTAAGAGAAATTTAAATTTCAAATATTTGAAACGAAGCATAAGTGGAAGGGTATTACACTCCACTTGTAATGAATTAGTGGGAGTGGTTCTAAAGGCTCCAGTAACAATTCTTAAATTGTGATTTTGAACTATATCAAGTTTAGAAACTAACGTATGGTTAGAAGCATAACATAGAAAGCCATATTCAAAATGACTCCGTACTATAGATTTATATAGCATCAATAGAATTTTAGGATCAGCTCCCCAGTATGTATTGGCTAAAGACCTTAATATATTTGATGCTTTAGATGCTTTAACCAATAATTGATTTACATATATATTCCAGGATAAATTATTAGAAAAAGTAATGCCTAAAAATTTTACTGTGGAAACAATGGGTAGTCTAACACCATTATATATTATATTGACATTAAAAGGCCTAAATTTGTTAAAAACGACTACTTTGGTTTTATCGATGCTGACGTCAAGATTTAAATAAGCTAAATAATTACTTAACTGAGCTAAAGCATTATTAACTTTAAAGACAACTTCTGACACATTGGGTCCTGAAGCGTAAACTACTAGATCATCAGCAAATTGTAGGTTAGTAACAGATGAGCCCAAAATGAGATTGAGTTTATAAATATATAGAATAAATATTAAAGGACTAAGAATTCCACCTTGGCATACCCCTTTATATGAAAATCGAGGACCACATAAACTTTTGTTATATTTGACATAAACTTCTCTGCCGTGTAAGAAATTAAATATCCAAATAATCAATTTTGTAGGGATACCCAAAGAAGCCAATTCAGAAGTGAGAATATGGAGATTAACATTATTAAATGCACCAACAATATCAAAAAAGACACTAACAAGTACCTCTTTATTACGCATGGAATTATAGATATCAAGATGCAAATGGGAGAAGCTCTCTCGCGCAGAATGACCGCGCCTAAAGCCAAACTGATTAGAAGGCAAAATATGATTACTTTCAACATAGAACTCCAAGCGTTGTTTCAAAAGCTGCTCGAAAACTTTACCAGCACAGGATGTAAGAGTTATTGGTCTATAAGAGTTAATGTCATTTTTATCTTTATTAGGTTTTAGTACTGGAATCAAGCAGTCTTTCTTCCAATCAGCAGGTATAAGAGATTGATCCCAAAGAGCATTAAATATGTTTAATATGATAATTTTACATTGCTTACTGAGGACTTTAAACATTTTATAATGGATATTATCTAAACCACAAGTTGTGTCTCGTCTCGACCGTAAAGCAGAATCAAACTCTGCAAAAGTAAATGGTTTAGCTAGAAAGTCATTTATGTTATTGAGTTGATTATTATCGTTTGATTGTAATAAACTTTCTACAGTATCTGGGGTATATTTTTTAAGAAAAGCTAACAACCAATTATTATTGAATGATTTATTCCCTTTAAAAGTTTTGTTAAATTTTTTCATCATATTCCAAATGTAGGAAAGGGGAGTATTTTTATTAAAAGACTCACAAAAAGTCATCCAACTTAATCTAGCTTCTTTTTTCAAAATTAACTTCCTCTCGGCTTGAAATTTCTTGAAATTAATATATGTTTCCTCACAAGGATTTCTTTTAAATATCATATAAGCATTCTTTGCATTTAAAACAGCAGTTGAACATTTTTGATTCCACCAAGGTAAAGAGATTCTATTTTTTTTCTTGATATATGTTGAGCTTTTTTGTTGGGTTTTGGAAAAAGAAGGTAATGATTTCTGTAGTGCTAAGTTTAAAATTTTAATCAAATCATCGTAAGATTTCAAAGAATCAGTCATATCAAATTGATGTTGTTCAATCAATTCATTAGCTAACTCAGAGTAATTGTCCCAATTTAGGTGACGAACGTTAGGAGAATAAAAAGTTGAAAAATTATCATGACTATTTTGAATATTATTATTAATTGTTATATGTATGGTAACAGGGAGATGATAACTGCCAAGAGGGTCATCATATACACTCCAATCACAAGAGAGTGAAATGGATGGAGAAACTATTGTTAAATCCAGAGCATTCTGACTTTTCACGTGAGAGCCAACCGTAGTCATCTGACCATCATTTAACAAGACCAAATTATTGTCAGTGATACATTGAAGAATATCTCTACCGCGTGAATCAATTGAAGCGCAGCCCCAAGTTGAATGACATGCGTTAAAATCACCTGCGACTAATATGGGTACTGGAAAACTATTAATTAACCGATCAAGTTTAGCTTTAGTGAAACGAGGATTACGTAATCCTGGTGGACTATACACACTTACGATTGTTATATTTTTGTTATGACCATAAGACAAGCGGATTGCTATGTTTTGAATAGAATTATCCCAATAGGTGTCAATTTTATTGTAATGCAAGCTATTGTGAATTAAAATAGCCACACCATTATGAATATTATCAGTATCTAAACGAACTATATTATAGTTTTTAATATTAAAATGTTGACGAGGCCTAAGCCATGTTTCACATAAGATAGCTACATGTATGATATGCTCCCTTAAAAAGTTATTTAATAAATGATACTTACTAGATACACTCTGGGCATTCCATTGTATTATGTTTAACTGATCCATAAAATAAACAAATGGAAAGATTTATTGTTTCTTACTTGATATAGTTTCAAGGAGGATATCTTTAATATTTTTAGAACAAATGGGTTGATCATTCGACTTATTTAAAGTAATGATCTTAACAATAGATTCAATTAACATGTTCATAATGACTTCTGATTGTAATAAAGACATTAATTGATCTGAAGTGGATTTTTTTGAAAGTTTTGGAAAAGAGTTATTAAAAATGTCAGCATATGTTGCCTTTTTATTTTGTACTTTCTGCTTGTTGTCATTAATTTTTTGTTTTTTGATAGGACATTCTGAAGAAATGGCTATATGATTGCCATTGCAGTGGCAGCATTTAGCATCTTTAGTCATTACTGAGCAATTTCTGAAACTATGGTTCTCTCCACATATAGAGCATTTTTCTGAATTTTTGCAGTATTTTGCGAGATGACCGTATCTTAAACACTTGAAGCATTGTTTAACTGGAGGTACATATGATATGATGTTATGACGCCAACCTTCCAGATCGATGTAATCTGGTAATACTGATGCTGCGAAAGTAATCGCTATAGTTGTGGTAGGTTGTAGTCTGAAACCATCTTCCATTTTCTCTTTTCGTAGGAATCTTCGAATACTTATAATCTTTTTTTGACTTGACAATATTGTGAAAATCTTCTTATTTGTCAATTTTATTGGAACATTTCTTATTACTCCGGTAACTTCTGTTGACCCAGCAGGAATACTCGCATTGAGCTGATAGTCTTGTAAGAAAGTTTGATTGTTTAAAAAAGCGTTTGCTAAGCTAGCTTTTTCAAAGTAAACTCCAATTTTATATTTATTATATGACTTCAGATATTTCACGCCTTTATTGAAACGTTTCAAACAAGATGATATTGATAGTAGGTCTCGAGTATCAACAGGAGAATTTGAATTAGATGATTCAACAAACACAACAAATTCTGTTACAGATAAATCTTCTGGATACCGACGGGTATAGTCAGTGACCAGATAAGGCTTATACATTTCCTTAGGGTCTTGTTCTATTTCAGTTTCAGATGAGGAATAATTGCTTACTTCATCACTGTCGCGTTCATGGGGCTCTTTGAGCTTTTTCCTTTTTTTCCCAGTCTTTCCCATGGTGAGGAATGTAAATATACATTTTGATGAACAAATACAATGATTTTTATTACTTTAATAGAATTAAAGAAAAATTTATGCAAAAAGTGCGTCGTTTTCCTTCGGTGTTCCCGCGCTTTTTCTGTAGGTAGGTACGTCGGCGTCGTAGAGAACTGCATACGAAACGCGCTGCTAATCGCCAGCGGAGCTCTGTCGGAGGCCTTACGGTTAGCTAGGTACAGTATAAGTAGGTAATTGAGATAAATCTTCACAATTTCACTAGCCAGGTTTCACAAAAAAAAAACCGGAAAACAGGAGGTTGAGGTTATCAAACTCGACATTCTGTTTTATTATATGAAACCTATTTCAGATCCATCTTTGTTGAACTACAAAATGTTTTACCATCTACTTCGAAAGAGGATAGTGCTCAAACGTATTTTTCATAAATATACTTATATATTCAAATATACATTTATAAATTTAAAATTCATAAATTTTTTACGTAAACAATGAAAGATTCATTTATTTATTTATTATAAATTTACTTGTGAACCGTAGTAAGC
This sequence comes from Luffia ferchaultella, assembly GCA_949709985.1. Taxonomy (NCBI): domain Eukaryota; kingdom Metazoa; phylum Arthropoda; class Insecta; order Lepidoptera; family Psychidae; genus Luffia; species Luffia ferchaultella. The sequence continues at coordinate 16,839,533 of OX453261.1, forward strand.
TAAACTGTAAATGTTGTCGTCAATTGATTCTGTGTGAACATAAGAATAAGTAAATACTTTTCAGGGCACTAGATGTAAATTTACCAAGACGTATGTACTAAACAAGAAAAAAATTATAAAGAAACATATAAAAAGGAAGCAAAAGCCGAAAAAAGATAATGTATGGTAAGTTTTAGTGCGGAATGGTTTTGGGATTTGCCACTTTATGTTTTGATCTTATATTGTACCTGCTCTTTAGTATTTTAACTTATTTGTTCTATTTTGTAATATTAGGTAATCTTGGGTACGGATCCACATTTTATGGAGTAGCTTTCGTAAACGTTTTTATTTGAATCTTTATATTCCCTGTAAAGGTACTAAATTTCTCTAAGCAGCCTACAAAAATGAAATCCACAATTAGACATTTTAATAGTCAAAAAGTAAAATAATAACATATCCAAGCAGTACCTAAGTTTTGATAACATAACCGAAGTTTGTTATAAATCTGTTATTTCATTCGTTTTATGTCTAGGTCTGATGCCGTCCAAAACGAAGCAGTGGAAGGAGGAGAAGAAAGAAGAATTGTAGATATTTTTTATTTCATAAAAAAACTACAGGACACATCGGATCATTCTCCTTTTAATTGTGGATTAAAAAACTTAAAATTACATTCGGAGAAAAAAATTGGATTGTTGTCAAAAATCACATTGAAATGTAACATGTGTAACTTACATTTTACAGTAAATACAAGTGATCCCAACCCAAATAATACTTTAGATGTTAATACAGCTGCAGTATCAGGAATGACCACTACAGGCATTGGCCTTGGACAACTTTCTGAATTATTAACAGCCTTAAACATTCCCACAATGTCCGAAGAAATGTTTAATACAGTAAATAAAAAAGTATCCAGAGAATGGGAAAAAAGTGCGTTAGATGCTATGGCAAAAGCAGCAGAACGTGAACGTAAAGCTGCTATTGCTGAAGGTCATGTTAAAGATGGCATAGCGATCATAGATGTGATAGCAGACGGTTGTGGGAGCAAGAGATCGTACAAGACAAACTATGCCGCTTCTTCTGATGCGGCAGCAATCATAGGGCGAAGATTTGGTGAGGTCTTGTTTATTGGAATCAAAAACAAATATTGTTGCATATGTACCAGAGCTGATAACAAAAACACGGCGCCAAAAGAACATGTCTGTTATAAAAATTATACAGGAGCGTCAACTGGAATGGAAGCGGAGATAATAATTTTAACTTCCAACTTGCATCATCGTCGTGACTGGCATTTTTTCATTTTAATGGCTCTTATAAAATCGTTATTTCGTTTGATGACGGACGGACTTTTTACCATTAAAATGTAAATGTAGACAATATATATTATTGTAAATAATGACATTATTAAGTGCTCCAAGTGCCATAAACAAATAAAGTATTGAGTACTTTCACGCATAGTAACCCTTCCCTCTCCCCCCGAATCCCGAGAAAAAGTAGACTATGCGCTATTCCAGACTATAATCAATCTGTGCTGAATTTCATCTAGATTCGTTCAGCCGTTCAGGCGTGATTGAATAACAAACATCCATTCATCCATCCAAACTTTCTTACATTAGTAAGATTAGATTACATGTTGAATGTCAAGCATGCCTCTTTTTCCGTTCTGCGCACCATATGAGTACCTTTTCACCTTTACATAAAAAACGGAATTCAGTTTATTTGAAGATTTAGCTGAATATTTTGCATATACTATTACTAGTCGAATGCCAAGATGCCCTGGTTTTCCGCTCGTTATCCGCGCTACTAAGTCCCTCTCTTTTGTATCAATATATCTAGATGAGTAACCTGACCTCGTGGTCTCTGCTCAGAGAGTGTTATTGATTACAATCATCACCTGAAAATACTCCGTCATCGACATTATTACTAATCTTTTCGGAGAGTAGGTATGGTGCTATCGTTGCACCGCAGTTACGGGCGAATGGTGGGGCCTAGGTTCTATTCCCAGTGGCGAAGATATAAGTTGATCTTTTTTACCTTTTTTTATTATTAATTAATCGTTTTCATATAAATAATCATAAAATAGAAACAACCATGTATCATACAAAGACTAAAAGCAATAAAAATATTATTTGGGATTTATTGGGACATGATTTACAGACTACTCAAGAGATGGCGTACGCCCGTATATGCGTTAGAACGAAGCGGCCGTGCCGAGCGTCGCGCGCGCCGCCCTATCTGGCATGCGTCGCACAGTGTGCCCTAGTGTATGGGAAGTTTGGCCATAAGTCGAAAACGCAAAAATGCCCCCGCCATGTAATAAACCTATTGGGAGTGATGGTTGGTAACCACGCCATCCCCCTCCATCGATCGGACGTGATAGAATGCGCAAGCGTTTGGGCATTCGCCAGTCGAATCCGTGCTTCTGTGCGACGACGACATTTGCGGTGAAAACCTAACATAAAGTTTGAATTGTAAGTTTTTGTACATCGAGCATTCACGAACTTTTGAAAATGGAGGCTAATTCTGAAGGTACGTACATCACTCTGGATATCTAATATAAAGAGAATGTTAATAAAAAATGTTCGACTCGGCTACTTTTAAAAATAGCTTGAAAATTTTGCATTTTATAAGTTCTCTAAGCTTTATGTACCTGAATTCCACTTTTTTCATGTAACATTTGTTTTAGAGTATTGTTTATACATTAAGGTAAATCTCATATCAATAAAAAGAGTAAGCGCAAATTGGCGCATTTGGGAGAAATTAGTCAAAATGTCAACTTGGTGAAAATGCGATATTTATTGAATTGCTACATAAAAAAAGTTTTGTTATGAAAACGCTTTATATTCATTGTTTTAATCGTATATTTTTTGGTTTCGGTTCGATACTATATACAGAAAAAGTCGAAAGCAAAAAGTGACAAAAATGGATCGCTCGTCTTCCTTGTCGTCTGTCTGTCGATCAGTGGCTCTTTTTACGAAAATCGTAAAACATTCTTTGACTGAAATTTTAAAATATTGAAATGAGGATACTCACATACTTATAGTTCGTAATAATAAAATATAATATTTATTATAATATTTGATTTTTTTAAATATTTACTGGGGGCTAAAGTTTGGAGTCTTAAAGGACGGGTTTTATTCTAATTAATTAATTATATTTTTGTTTCTACATTCAACAGCACATGAATACGTGAGTTACACGCGGAGGGAATTAGCTCAAATTTGGTTTGAAGACCTTTGCAAAAACATTGATACGAAGATCAACCACTTGATCGAGTATATTATGAAAAAAACTAACTGCCAGAAACAGGATAGTGAAGTATTAAAAAAACAGTTGGCTAAATTCAAATTCGAGTTTAAAACAAAATATGAGCGAGCGCAAAGAAAAAAAGATCGTTTGTTTAGTGAGGCCAAACATCAACAGTGGTTGGAAGGTAAATTAAAATTTCGCAAGTACGGACATTCGAGAAGTGGTCGCCCATCCATTCACTTCGAGGAGAGCAGCGATAGGTCAAAGCGTCGCAATACCAGAAACACCAGAGCTTCTATGACTGCAGAAGAATTAAGTTTCGCCGCGCAAATGAACTTCAGAAAAGAGGGGAAGCAGGATCAATCTAAGATTATAAAAGAAATAACTACAACGACCCCTACCCGTGCTAGAAAGTATCGAGAAGCGTTTGCGACTCGTTCAATCCAATTTAGCTTGTCAAGCAATGAAGCGCTTTCTATTTTAGTCGAAGCCCAACTTACTGTTCATCAGTATAACATTATACGAAAAGCGGACCCTTCTCGTTTTCCCAGTTATAAAACTATAGCATCGTCTAAAAAAATGTGTTACCCGAAAGAAGAAAGTATTACTGTATCAGAACACGAAGCACTAGTTAAACTGCAAAACGTTTTGAATCACACAGCTTTACGTATAACAAAGGTGCAACATGAGGTTCTAAATGCGCTGCCCAATAATGTAAAAAACCTGGTACTCATATGTAAGTGGGGCTGCGATGGCAGCTCTGGCCACAGCGAATATAAACAGAGAAGCATAGATCCAAATGCGAGTGATGCCTATATGTTTGTGGTTTCATTTGTACCAATTCAATTATGTTGTGAGGAAACACATACACTTGTCGTATGGCAAAACCGTAGACCTTCTTCTCCAAGATTTTGTCGTCCTATTCTAATCAAATTTCAGCATGAAACTGACGAACTGACGCGTGAAGTAGTGGAGTATGTAGATAGAGAGATTAAAAATTTAGAGATTTTTGTTCTTACTGTTGGAGATCGTACTTTTAATGTAAAATATGAACTTTGCCTTACAATGGTAGATGCTAAAGTCTGCAATGCGATAACTTCGACAAAATCGGCAATGCGTTGCTATCTTTGCAACGCTACATCTTCAAATTTTAACAAAATCGATGCCATGTTATCGCGAAACATTAATGAAAAACATCTAAAGTTTGGTTTGTCTATACTTCACGCGTGGATTCGGATGTTTGAGTGCTTAATTCATATTGCATATAAATTAAAAGTAAAAAAATGGAGATGTAATCCTGAAGAAACCAAAACCGTCGAAGAAACCAAAAAAACAATACAACGAAAATTCAAACAACAACTAGGTCTCATAATAGATAAACCTAAACAGAATTTCGGAAATTCCAATGACGGTAACACTGCACGTAGATTCTTTCTAAATGCATCTGTTTCTTCCACAATAACAAAAATTGACGAGACATTAATAAAAAAATTCCATGTAATATTGCAAACCATATCCTGTGGACATGCTATATCTGAGGAAAAGTTTCGTGATTATTGTATCAATACTGCACGCTACTATGTATATTTATATCCTTGGTATAATATGCCGACATCGGTTCACAAAATCCTCATACACGGGCCAGCCATTGTTCGGCATGCCATATTACCGATTGGTCAACTTTCGGAAGAAGCTCTGGAGGCTCGAAATCGTCATTTAAAATTGTACAGAGAAAATTATGCTAGAAAATGCTCACGAGAAAAAACATTGAGGGACGTTTTTAATAGATTAATGGTGACTTCTGACCCGTACATTTCCAGCCTCCGAGAGCTTCCTAAATCCAAAATTAGAACATTAATGCCTGAAGTTCTGAGTATGTTGGATGCGCCAGAAATCCATTCTTCAGACTCAGAAATAGCAAAGACTGATGACGAATCGGAAGATAATTGCTAATAGGTAAATTGATAGAATTTTAAGTAATTTGTCGTAGATTGTATGGTTATGTTCTAAAATTCACATTAATTCCGCATCAATAAAGAATTTTACTTCTGATGTAAATTTTTTTCCTAGCTTTCCCTACCATAAATGACTTCAGATGAAGTTTCGTGAATCATATTACATACACATCACCGAATTATGATTAAACTCTTTAAAAAAAATCGTCAGGGAATATTGGCCAACGCTCTCATACACCAGGGCACACTGTGCGTCGCCAAGCGTAAACGTTGCGGGGAAGTGGGACGGAAACACGAAATTTCTGTAGCTTTGGGCTCAGCCTTAAAGCTCTTTCTTTTCTGGAGAATAGAAACAAGCCAAGGGATACTGTTGCTACTGATACAAACATAAATACAACTTTTACTACTACTACTGACGATAGCGTGGAGGTAATAGCATTTTATTTACTAAAGCAAAAGTAATGTATCCGTCCGTGTCAGTGTTTAAATTATTATGTACATTAAACAATACTCTTATTTATTGCCATTTTTACCATAGTCCAGGAGTTAAAAAAAGTACGCAAAAGGTCAAAGATTATTTTTTATTTAATACAGATAGGTAATTATTTGAGTGACCATAAGTTGTGATTATTTATAATAATTGTTTTACATTAATATTAAAACATATACTTTTTTAACATAATGTAATTGTGTTTGCCCTGCCATATCTGTCCTTGTCGCGTGCAGAAATATTCAGTAAATTCATCTCTAACTAATTCTCCTGGAGAGAAATTATACATTTCGATGGGCGTCAAATTTTCAATGTTATACTGTTCCATCGTTTCAGTGTTATCATTTTTTCTTCTTAAGTAATTGGGGGCACCCAACATTCATCTGGCTCAGCGGCTGAGGTGGCCGCAGGCAAGAAACACACAAAATATGCAAATCTAAAGTCAGCGTATGATTTTGTGCCGGTCGCCTTCGAGACAGCCGGACCTTGGTGCTCGGAGGCGAGGATTTTTATCCATCAAATAGGCTGTCGCATGCAGTGGTGGATAATATAGCATAAAGCATAATTTAAAACGTGTTATTTAAACTCAACGGATTTAGCATATTACATTGGTTAACTCTTGGTGCTATTAAATAGCACGACGCAATCCCGCAGTCCCGCCTTACCAATAGAGCGATGCGATCAGCACAACGAAACACGTCCTACAACGAACGCGCTTACGCGCCGACTGATTAGCAAATTTTTACACCACTGGTCGCATGATAGAGAGGGGTCTGGATAGACGTTCCGGCTTTTTTCTTGCGCAGCGCATTTCGCTGGCCATTCAGCGCGGCAACGCCGCCAGCGTGATGGGCACTTTTGGGCGGGACGAGTTAAGAGGTGGGCTTTTTTGTTCGGATTAGTTTTAAGTTTCTAGTTTTTAGTTATATAAGAAGTGGATTATTGGATTAGTTGAAATTAATATTTAGTACGTAGATATTTGAAAGACCATGCGTTCCATAATAGTAATTATGTAGATATAACATTGTGGTTACCAGTAGTTCCACTATTTTTGGTTGAAGGTGAAAAGGCTTACGAAGACCACGAAATACAGATGACAAAATACCGAAAGCACTTTCAACCACTCTTCTTGCCCGGCTGAGCTGATAGTTAAATATTCTTATTTTCGATCCTTTCTCTCCAAGTTGAGGATACGGTTTCATTAAATTTTATGTCGACGGAAAAGCATTGTCGCAAACAAAAACGTAAAGAGTTTTGCAAGTTCTGCCCGGTAATTGACTGTCTTCTGGTATGCCTTGAACGTTAGAAACATTTAATGCATTCCCAAAAACACCGCCATCCGAAATCCTTCCTTGACAGCCTACATCTGCATAGATAAAATTACAATTTGCATCGACAACAGCCATCAGTACAATGCTGTGGAATCCGTTGTAGTTGTAAAATAAACTTCCAACATTTTCTGGAGCACCTATTGCAAAATGTTTACTATCTATAGCCCCTAAACAATTTGGATAATTCCATTTATTTGCAAAATCATTTGCAATAACTAACCACTCTTTTTCTGTAGTTGGAATCTGAAATGGATAAAACATTTAAAAATCTCGTGTTCTGAACGAAATTTGTGTACTATTATTATGTATTTATTTTTAGGAATCCGAAGTTAATGATGATAACCAAGCCACTAATTTGAATAAAAAAAAAAGCGGTATACTATTAATAATGACCCACATTTGGATAAAGCATATACAGTTATAAAAACTTTAGTCAAAGAAAGAAAAGAAAAGGATGAATGTTCACTTTTTGCTGAACAAGTTGCCTTAAAATTAAGAAAATTGCCAAATGATTATGCCCGATTAGTAGTTCAACATCAAATAAGTAATATATTGTATGAGGCTGAACTGCACTACAACTGCAGTGATTATGCAAATACTGCCAATGTTGGGGCTGGATATTGTACTGCAGAAAATAGTACTCAAAATTTAAACACCCAAGTTCAACCTGCAAGTACGCTTACATCGAATACTGTTACTAATAGTGAAGTAATGATAACCCAAGAAGAAATTAATGAAATTTATTAACTAATATTGTCATTTTTATAATAAACGAAAAGTTGTGTTTGATTTTTTCTAAATTGTCGACAAACTACCTGAACACTCCCACCAACAACAATATTGACAATATTGGCTATTTCAAAAGCTATACAGTCGCGGAGAAAGGCTTTTATGTCTAAAAATAATGTTTTCAAAATCTTAATTTAATAAAATGTCTCAGGGTGTTATTAAGTGCTTGGCATACTTCTGGCATAATTGTTGAAATGCTTTGGTGAGAAACTTGAAAAGTATGTGTTAAACTGAAATAGGAATCACCACTTGCTAAAAATCTTAAAGTTATTCCTAGTCGGTCCTTTGATGAAATGCACTGCCTATAATTAGTATTTTTCTTAGTAATTAAAGGACCATCCAAGCTTAGCAATTCTTCGAAATTTTTCGAGGACATTCTGAAAAAGTTCTCAAAAGGACTGTTATACCTAATTTCCAAATTTAAATAGTCGAATTCGTTTTGCAAAATATCAATAAAACTATTGTTATTAGCGTTTCTTTTCTTTAAGTATGGGCGCATCCAGAAGCGTCTTGGATGGCACTTATTATGAAATAAAGACATTATTATATAGGCAGAAGTAGCAAGTAACACGTCACTGTCGTCCACATTTGACGACCGCTTAGCCTAGTGGGCAGCAACCCTGCCTGCGAAGCTGGAGGTCCCGGGTTCGAATCCCAGGTCGGGTCAGTATTTATATGATGAATATTAATACTGGCACCGGGTCTTGGTTGTTATATATATGTGTTGTCTTCGCTTGGTACCCAAAATATGCTAATATAAAAATATGCAAAATAAGCTAATGCTTAGTTTGGGACCTAGGCGTTGTTGTGATTGTGTGTGTTATTATTATTATTATTATTGTAAAGAAAACTGAATTGCTACAATGGCGACTGTTTCACGATCGACGCCGATCGATTTTAATATAATATCGATTGAGTACGCACTGCCACACTAAATTGCCACGGCCAATCGGCAATGCCCGATCGAGGCCAAACGATTAGGTGGAGAAGCACCCATGTTACTCGCCAGTTATTGCCAGCTATTGTTAGTTACTCGCCATGGCAAATGTTTTCTGTGAGGTGAAACTAATGGTGGAGCAAATATTTGCTTCAATTTACACAAATTTCGTACAAACTGAAATTGATAGATCCAATGGGTCAATTTCAAAAATAATCATTTGGTCTGATGGTTGTGGTTAGAGCAGAGGGGGGTAACTGAGAACGGCGGATCATTGGGAACAGTGTGATATCTGAATTTCCTCTCGCACTACCCTGCGCGACACAGGTTCATCATACGTATGAAGCGCCACTTAGTGCGCCCACAAACTTTAGAGTGAAATGTCGTACGCGTGCTGCCACGGTAAGCCTAACAAAACATTTTGCTCTTTTATTATAATTTTCGCCGTGTGTATCAATCGATGTAGACACTGCATTTTTATCTCAAATAGGACGTATTATGTTACCCTTTAGTATAATATATTCTTTAGTATTTACTATCTACTTCAAATGTCCAACATAGTTTTAGGTTTAACAAAAATACTATTGCGAGTATTTATTTATTTATTTATTTATTTAATGACAAAAACCACAGCTCTTAAAAATCTAAATTAACGTAACTTATAAATATATCTAATAGCCAATTATGGTTTTACATTTTTTTACTTATTCATATTATAATTTAAGGCGACATCAAGCAATACACCCTTTTTTTTAATAATGAAAAATCAAACCGACTACAAAAAGTTTACAAAAAGTTTACAAAAAGTATCCACATTTCATCACATATTATTATTAAATTATTTTCATACACATTAACCACATTGTAACAGCCATTTTTATTTAAATTGTCTACTTTAGGTACGTACGGTAGAAACAACGTCAGGAGGGTAAACAGGAACGTTCCTAAGTACCCCTATTAGGTATTTCTTTTTGTAAAAATATGATAATATTGTTTAGATGCCTCGAGATACAAACGGAAAACGACACCGGCATACGATACTCGAAAGCTTTAACGAACAATAGAAAATGTCATGGGCAAAAAGCTTAGTCGTACATTACACGATACGTTTTGCTGTCAGTTTTACCACAGTCACGGCTGTGACTGACAAATAACTAAATAACCTATCGTGTAATGCGGTGACTGATGGTTGCATGAAATTGATTGACGATTATCTGGATATTTTGATTTTTGTGTCATGCAACTATCAGTCATGACTTTTGAGTGAGCGTGTAATGGCATTTCGTCAATCATGCGTCAGTCAGCGCGCGGACAGCGATCAGGGGGTTGAATCTTGTAGTTCCTGTAGGCACCACGCGCTAGTGTCGTCAACGTTATTTTTTGTTCTGTGGTCTGCCTACAGCTCACAGTCTTCGTATATGTTTTCTGTGGTTTAAGGGATTCAAATTTAACGGTTTACCTACTAACACATAACTCATAATCTGAATTTATTTTTACGTGAATTTCATTTTAAAGATTTTGGCTTGTTTTATTAGATATTGATATTGCTTTTTATTTTATGACCTGGAACTGTTACTGGACTCTGAGGTAGATGCTATTTTTGTGACCTGGAACTTGTGTTATTGGATTTTTACGTACCTAGTTGGATTACCTGGCGAAAATGACTTCAAGAAAGTGGAAATGTTGTGTTGTTTCTTGCAACTCAACAAACGAAGATACTCGTTTATATTACTTGCCAAGAAATGATCGACTTCGTGAACTATGGCTAGAATATTTGCTGCCACATAGTCCACCTCTTGTTGGATTATCGAAAGCACAATTAATTTCAAAACGAGTATGTGCGAAACATTTTGAAAAAGAACAGCTCTGGTCTGACGGAAGACGATTACCCGATGGATACCCTTCATTGTATACACAAAGTGAAATGTTACATGGTGTTCCTTTAAGAAAACTGTCAGGTATGTACTTAAATGCATAAAGAAACTAGTTAATAATTTAGTACCTACTTTAATCTGAAATGTTTCTAAATAGTTTTTGTTGTTTAGATAATCAACATTTAATGGATCACACTTATAGTCATAGTGTCCCTTCAACAAAAATGAACGATCAGGTTTCCGACACATTACCTGTAACTGAAAATTTGTTCGATCAGGATTCTGCTGTTAATGTTACTTCCAGTACTGAAAGGACTACGACAATACCATGTAAGTACTTTTATTTAGTAATTTATCATGTACCTACCTACAATATGTTCATAAATCAATAAATACTTAACATAATTTTCAGGTGTTCCACAAAAAATATACCTAAGGAAACGACAAGTAAATTTTGAAAAAAAGATAAGAAAAATTATTAAATGTGGCAATAAGAAAGAACCTTTTCATGAAAGATTTCATAAAGTTAAAGATTTTTTAGAGGCAAACGAATCTCATCTTGAGAAATTAAGTCAAAGTGCGAAAACATTTATGAAGATGCAGTTTCGATTAACTTCAAAGAGGCAAAAGGGCAGGAGATTTTCTTTAGAAGAGAAAATTCTTTGCACTTCATTAATGAAAGAGAGCCATAAAGGGTATGCTCTATTACAAAAAATCTTTACATTACCTACAAAGCGAACCCTTTCTAAATTTACAGAAAAAATAACTTTTGAGACAGGGATAAATAAGAAAATTTTTGACCATCTGAGAGATAAAGTAAAAGTCTTTAGCGATATGAAAAAATTGTGTTCGATTGTTTTCGATGAAGTTGCGTTAACCCCTAATTTGACCTTTGTTGAAAGTGCGGATAAAATATTGGGATTTAAGGATATGGGTTATGAAAGAACAAAAAAAATTTGTGATCATGCTCTAGTCTTTATGGTGCGAGGGATATGCTCATCATGGCGACAAGTCATTGCTTATTATTTTACTGAAGGTGCAGTGGAAGCCATCACATTGAAAAGGATATTAAAAGAAATTGTTAATAATGTAGCTGAAACTGGACTCGAGCCAATAGCTTTAGTATGTGATCAAGGGTCAACATTTAGAACGGCTATAAAAGGCCTACAAAATGAAACAAGAAGGATGCAACTCTTAAATAATGAAAAACCTGGTAAGTTTATTTATATTTTATACTAAGAATCCTCTATCTCGACCATCTCATCCAACCGCTACCAGCAACTTTCTTTATATCGCCGGTCCAGCGAGCCAGCAGGCGTCCCACACTATGTTTGTCGGTTCAGGGTCTCTACTCAAGAACTTTTTTCCTCATCGTCCATCGGTTCTTCAGCAGATGTGACGAGCCCACTGCCACTTCAGCTTACTAATCTTGCAGGCTATGTCGATCACCTTTGTTTTCTTGATTGACATAATTTCTGATATGATCCATCAGAGATACCCAGAGCATAGCTCGTTCCATAGCTCGTTGAGTGACTTTAATTGGTAAACTAGTCCTACCGTCAGTGTCCATGTTTCAGCACCGTAGGTAGGTTATGACCGGCAAGATGCACTGGTTAAATAGTTTTGTCTTCAAACACTGGGGGATGGCCAAGGGTAAATATCTAACATAGTTCCCTAAATGCAACCCAGCCAAGCTGGATCCTCCTTGCGGTTTGTTTTTTGAAGTTGTTACTACCAAGATGAATAGTCTGCCCTAGGCAGACATATTCTTGAACAATTTTGTGTGGCTTGCCCTGAGAGAGGCTTATGTCCAGCAGTGGATGAATATGGACTGATAGAATGGAATGTAATATTAAGAACCAATGCTTCTAGTTTACTCAACCCAAATACAGAAGAATTAATACCGATTGCAGTGATTGTCTTAAACTAGCCTATTATTGTCTTGGACCACCATGCATGGTTCACAACCTTGTTGTTTATGACGATGCTTGTTTGATTAAGGCAAATAATACTAAATTTGGTTTGATGCGTGTATTACTTGTTTTAACAATAAGAAAGAAAAATAGAATTTTTAAGGAAGTTCAGACATGAAGGAAGAGGAGAGAGAGCGAACGAGTGAAGAGTGAAGTGCCGATGAAGTTTTCGGGTTCGCTCCCGCCGCGGCGCCACCCGTCGTCCGGCCGGCACCGGTGCTCAAGGCCTTTGTGCTTGAACAGACTGCCCGGCGTTGACTAGTTGGCTGGCAGCACGCAAATGTTGTTGTATCCACGACGAAGTATTCCCTTTTTGGTCTTGATTTCAGCCACCTGGATACTCCATCACGGCCTGGGAAAGTGTTTATGACCCGGCCGAGGAGCCACATTAGGGGTGGTTGCCCTTTTTCTCTGATGATGACAAGACTGTTCCTTTTGATTTCTTCGCCCTTAGATTGCCACTTTGTACGCTGCTGGAGTAGAGAAACATACTCAAGTGAAAAGCGCTGCCAAAAATGTTGCTTCAAAAGTTCCACTCTCTTGTATCTTTGCAGTCTGGTGATATTTTGATTTGTGACTTCAGACTGAGGAACGAATGTGAGAGACCGTCCAATAAGAAAATGGGCTGGAGTGAGTGGGGTGAGGTCAGAAGGACTATCGGATATAGGAGTTAAAGGTCTCGAATTAAGAATTGCTTCGATTTGAACTAAACAAGTTGTTAATTCCTCGAATGTTAAGTGAGTAAGACTCAGCACTCGTCTTAGGTGATGCTTGACCGACTTGACTGCAGATTCCCACAACCCACCGAAGTGAGGTGAGTAGGGGGGAGAAAAGTAAAATTTAATATTATCATTAGCCATTTCAGAAGGGATGTCACAGTTTTTAAGAAACTTCGATAATTCATTATGTGCTCCTACAAAGGTCGTCCCATTGTCCGAAGCAATGCTCCTTGGTTTGCCCCGACGAGATGTAAAGCGGTTAAGAGCTGCTATGAAAGCCTCTTTTGTAAGATCAGAAACGAGCTCGAGATGTACTGCCTTAGTTGCAAGACACACAAAAATACAAATATATGACTTTATTAACCTTGCACCACGTCCCTTGCGATCTGCTTTCAGTATTGGCCCGGCATAATCTAAACCTGAATTTAGAAATGGATATTCTAAATTAAGCCTGGCTTCAGGTAAGTTTCCCATAATAGGCTGCAATGTCTTCCCTATAAATCGCAAGCATTTCACGCATGACCGATATACCTTTTTTGCAAGATTTCTCCCTCCCAGAGGCCAATAACATTGCCTTAAATGAGCTAAAAGTAACTGAGGTCCAGCATGAAATAATTTTCTGTGTGTGAATTCAAAAATTTGTTTTGTAATAATATGTTTACTGCACAAAAGAATGGGATGTTGAACGTCATAGCAGTAATGAGAATTATTTAATCGGCCCCCTATTCTAATAAGATCGTCCTTATCAAGAAATGGTGTGAGTGATGACAGCTTGCTTTTGTTTGGTATTATGCCTCCTGATTTGAGTGACTTGTATTCTTTAGGAAACATTTGCAATTGAGATAATTTTAGTAGAAAAGTTTCAGCTGATTTCAGTTCTGTACTTGTAAGAAATCCTTTGCGTTTATTTGTTTTGTTATGACAATTATGACCAAATCTTAAAATATATGCTATAACACGACGCAAGGTGGTAAAATTAGAAAGTTTTTCCATAAGTGTGTAAAATTCATTTGTATCTGTGTGGTTGGTGTTACTATGTGATGTTAAATTTTGAAAATTTGAAATTGTTTTGTTACCAGGATAGGTCGGCCACTCGCCAGTTTTTAGAAATGTAGGTCCTTCCCACCAAAGCTTGCAGTCCTTTAACAAGTTAGCATTTAACCCGCGTGAAACTAAATCGGCTGGATTCTCTTTTGTGGGTACGTACCTCCATTCATGACATGCGGTTATGTCTTGTATTTCACATACTCTATTGCGAACAAATGGTTTTAGTTGTGTAGGTATCGAAGACAGCCAACTTAATACTATTGTAGAATCACACCAGAATACACATCTTGCATATTTAATTATCAGTGAATTTACCACTTTAGCGCACAGTCTTGCACCCAACAATGCTGCAGATAGCTCAAGTCTTGGAATAGTAGTTGGTTTTATTGGTGCAACGTTATTTTTTGAAGCTAAAAGGTGAACTTCAATAGCGCCCTCACCATTTGAAGAATAAACATACACACACGCTCCATATGCACTTTCAGAGGAATCTGTGAAAGTGTGTAATTCAACAGTTTTGGCTAAATCAGAAATGATCCATCTAGGTATTTCAATTAAGTTAAAATATGGTAGAGTACGTTCAAAATTAGTCCACTTTATTTTTATATCTGAAGGTAGTTCATCATCCCAAGAAAGCTTTAGTATCCACAGCTTTTGTAACAATATTTTTGCTTCTACAATGCAGGGACCCACGAGACCTAAAGGATCAAAAACTTGAGCAATAGTAGATAATATAACTCGTTTATTTACTAGATTTTTTAAAGGTATATTGATAGAGTAAGAGAGAATGTCTGTACGAGACTGCCAGTTGAGACCTAATATTTTTGATGTTTCATTGGGGCCTAAATTCAAAGTTTCTGGGCATTCAGTTTGCATTGATAATGATTTTAATATTTCTGTACTGTTAGATCTCCATTTTCTTAAAGGGAATTGAGCTGATTTTAAAGTATTAATAACACCTTTGCATGTTGTAAGTGTTTCTTCTATTGTATTCGAGCCGGAAAGGTAATCGTCTACATAAAAATCATGTTCAATAGCTCGACTTACTGCTGGATCAGAACATTCTTTAGCGAGTTGTTGCAAACACCTCGTTGCTAAAAAGGGAGCTGATGCCGTCCCATATGTAACTGTGTTCAGTAAATATGCCTTCAAAGGTTCAGTGGGCTCGCTTCTCCACAAAATTTGTTGCAGCGGTCTTTGACCAGGGACTACCAAAATTTGTCTATACATTTTTTCAATATCGCCAGTGACGACATACTTGTGTTGACGAAAACGCAATAAAATTGACATCAAATCATCTTGTACTGTACTAATTGTATATTGTTAAAAGATTTTCCTGATGTTGTGACGGCTGAAGCGTCAAAAACTACTCTGAGTTTAGTAGTTGTACTGGAATCGCGGAGAACCCCATGATGCGGCAAGTAACACTGTATTTCCGGTTTGTCTAATAAACTTTGTGTTGGTGTCATGTGACCCAATTTAATGTACTCATTAATAAAGTTAGAATACATACATTTAAGTGATGGCTCTCTATTCAATCTTTTTTCTAATGCTAGGAATCTACATTTTGCCATAGCGAATGACTCTCCTAATACTTTGGGATCCTCTCTAAGTGGGATTGTTACAACAAAACGGCCATCGTTATGACGCCTAGTGTTTTCAATAAAACTGAGTTCGCTGGCATGTTCTTCTGTAGATAAGATATGATCATTAGGTATACTATCTAACTCCCAGAACTTAGTAAGATCTGCATGTATTTGCTGTTCTATTGATAAATTACATATGTATTTCGGTTGCAATGATTTTGTTTTGTACAAGCCACCCGAAATAAGCCAACCTAGCTTAGTTTCATGAAATATGGGTTGGTTTTTGTCTAAATTTATTCTATTAGTACCTAGAACGCACCAAAAAACTTCTGCGCCTACCAAAACATCTATTTTAGAAGGTACATTAAAATTAGGATCGGCTAAGTGTATCCCATTAGGTATTTGAATGTTTTGGATATCGACATATGATATTGGTAAGTGTTTAGCAATTTCTGGTAATATAAAGCAATTAAGGTTTACTCTAAAGTTTCCAGCATAAGACTCGATTGTGAGATTGCAAGACCGGTCGCTAATAGAGGATTGATTGTTGATACCTGTTACAGTGGACGAAGAGGCATCGGTAGGTAAGTTTAGTTTTTTGCAAAGATCTGTTGTAATGAAGTTGGATGTACTTCCATTGTCTAGGAGAATGCGAACAGTAGTGCGTTTACCTCGTGAATCTGGCACCTTGACCAAAGCTGTGGACAGCAAAACATGTGTATAAGATTTAACATTCAAATTTTCTGCTGCTAAAGTTACAGTGCTTTGGCGGTTTGGATCCCCGAATGACCTATTGGCTGATAAGGCTACACTATTTTGATTTGTAGTCGAAGTGTCAAGATGCAGAAGTGTATTGTGTTTATGTGTGCAATATTTGCAATGAGATAGTTTGCATTTTGTACTGAAGTGACCTGGCCGAAGACAGTTAAGACATACCTTAAACTCCTTGGCCTTTTGAATACGTGTTTCCACATTTAAGCTGCGAAACGATGGGCAAGAAAAAAGAAAGTGTTCCTGTTGACATAGTGGACATGTTGTTTGTGTTTTACCTGTCGCAATCACGAAAGATTTCGTCTTCTCACTATGTTTTGAGTGATCATTTTTTGTTTTTAAATGCCCAGCTTGCTCAAGGCTCTCTAGTAAATCTGCTCTATCCATAAGAAATTTTATAAATATGTTTAAGGTAGGAGGATCTATAAGCGCATTCCTACATTCCTCCCACTCTCTAAGAGTTATACTATCAAATTTCGTTGACATCATATGAATAATGAGTGTGTCCCATTTGTCTGTGGGTTGATCAAGTGTCGACAAAGCAGTAAGATTTTTGTTGGTTATGTCTACCAGATGACGCAAAGATTTACTGGATTCTTTATTGATTTGGTCAACGTTAAACAATGCTTGTACATGATTGTTTTCTAGAAGGCGCTTGTTATCATATCTTTCACATAACAGTTTCCATGCAGAGGAATAATTTTCACTTTTGAATTCTATACCCTTTATTATAAGTGCAGCACTACCTTGAAGCGAGGCTCGCAAGTAATGATATTTATTTATGTTGTCAATAGTATCATTTTCATGTATTAATGAAATAAATGTATCTCGAAATTCGAGCCAATACTGATAATTCCCGTTGAAATGTGGCAGATTTATTTTGGGTAACCGAACAAAGTTTTGTTTTGCCCCACCTGCATCGACAGAAGTGCTCATTACTGATCCTACCTTGGAGGCGTGTTCACAAACTTCAGACATTTTTCTGGCTGATGCAATGATGCTGTAGTATGATTTTTCAAATTGCTCACGCTCCGCATACAGCTCGTCTGGCGCTTCGGACAGTAGTTCGAGATCCGTCTGTAATTCATCGTAAATCAAGTATAAATCTTCTAATTTAGACAATCGTAAGTTGAGTTCTAAACTTTGTTCTTTATTTAACTTTGTGTTGTACTTAATTGAAGTGAAATAATTTGTGAATTGGGTCAATTTAGCTTTAATACTGCCTCGTTTCTTTATTAATTCCTTTACTTTAGCTTCTGCCATCGTAAAACGAACGTTATTCTAAATTTCGGTAATAAAATATGTACTTACGGCTGTTAAGTTTGATATTTAGTTGATAGGATTTAACTGCACATAAACTTTGTTGAAAACATTTATTGCATTTATTTAATTATTATGCTTTCAAAAAAAAATAATTGAACAGAAAGAAAATAACGAAAAAAGCATGATACTGGACAACGAAATCACCAAGTCACAAATATTGACAACGATTGATAGCCGTTGATTGTAGTGGATGCCGTTCCACAGTCAAGAAACCAAGCATCAAACCTATGATTGAAACGTTTTATATTTTTTCGAATTTATGTTTTCAATTTGTTTTTCTTTTCTCATTATATTTGAATTTCAAATATAAAATTGTAAGCAACTTGAGAACACGAACTAAAATAATAAAAACTACGAGGGTAGGTAGTAATGACTAAGGAATTTTTAATGTTTTCTTTGATAAATTGAAAGAATATGATTAAGGGAAATTGGAACGGACCCACAATAAAATTACAGATGATCAGTTCTTCTCTTTGTGTTCCATTGTTTCTCTTTCTTCGTTTGGTGAATTTTGAGGTCGCCGCTCACGAAGACAGCAGACTGCACGTGGTTCGCTTTGTAGGGTTGAAGGACCAATTTGTTTATGACGATGCTTGTTTGATTAAGGCAAATAATACTAAATTTGGTTTGATGCGTGTATTACTTGTTTTAACAATAAGAAAGAAAAATAGAATTTTTAAGGAAGTTCAGACATGAAGGAAGAGGAGAGAGAGCGAACGAGTGAAGAGTGAAGTGTAGGGATGCAACGATATATCGAAATATCGATATTATCGATATTCTACGCATAGAAATATCGATATTTATATCGATATTTAAAAGTATGATATATCGAACATCGATATTTATCTGGTTTCGATATTTATATCGATATAAAAAAAGTCTTGCATCGTTAAATGAAATCTGATGTCGAGCAACCTTTATAGAAAGTCTATTTCAGTGCACAATTTATTATTAAACGAAACTTTACTTTAAAAGACGGGTATTTCTACGACCTACCCGAAACAGGGTTGCACTTATCTTATTTGAAAAATGTGCACTGGAAATTTTCTTTGATAGCCCTGTTCGTTTTCTACCACCTATTATTTATCTTTATAATGTTTTATAGGTATATTCGTGTTTTACTCGTTTCTGACGTGTCTTTACTACTTAATTGTTACTAAATATTTCTCTATTACATGTACATAATGAGTGCACTATGGCTTAATAATTTTGTAAAATACCTTTTTTATCCATATTGTAGTCCAAATAGCCTTTCATTTCAGAGAAATATTTTCAATTTCAGAGAAATACCCACATGTGATATTTTTTTTCGCTTTCACTTTTCATGTACAGGAGGCATTGTAATATTATTATTTTTATATCGATATATATCGATATTATCGCCTTAAAATGGTCGATATATCGAATATCGATATTTTCCGGCTTTCGATATTTATATCGATATAAATATCGATATTAAATATTTTGTGCATCCCTAGTGAAGTGCCGATGAAGTTTTCGGGTTCGCTCCCGCCGCGGCGCCACCCGTCGTCCGGCCGGCACCGGTGCTCAAGGCCTTTGTGCTTGAACACTTGTCCTAAATACTATACAAAGGTGAATTGTTTTTGTAAGTTATCTATACATATAAACAAAATAGAATTGTCAGTGATTTCAAAATTAGGGCTTTTGTTAACTTCAGATGGTTATTTATATCTCATTTTTTAATTTTTTTAATACTAATTTTTTGTCGCGGGATTCTCACTTCAGTTTTGAAATGACAAGAAAAGCGCGGAGAAGTTAGTGAAAAATAATAAATATAAGAGAAAACAAAAGTAATGGATCTGCCCCTTCCTATTAAGAAGGGATTAATTTTAATTACGACATTACACATGGGAAACCACAAGCCGTCGCTAATTATTGTACTAAAACATAACATTTTGTTTGTTGCAGATGACATGGTGCAGTTCAGTAATATGAAACTGAGTGTAATCTATGATCCACCTCATCTCATTAAAAGCATCAGAAATAATTTTCTCACAAAAAACATGGTTTTTAAAGAAAAAGTTGCTCAGTGGGCTGATATTGTTACAATTTATAAATTGGACTGTGCGATGACTGAGGCACGCATGTTGCCCAAATTAACAGATGCACATATATTACCACAAAAAATAAAAAAAATGAAGGTTAGCCATTGTACCAAAGTCCTCAGTGCCCGAACCGCTGCAATGTTAGAGTATACGTCGCAATTTAGTAAGTTCTGATACATTGAGTGTAAAAAATATTTGTTTATTTTGGTTAGGTACTATAACTTACGGATTTTTCAGTATTTGTTGTTTAAGTACAGTATTTGACACATAATATAGAGAATTTTCAAATTCCTAACTAGTTTAGTTTTTTATACTTAGTTTAGTTTTAAATAATATGGGATTTATCTCAAAAAGTAAACTAATTAGGAAATGAAAAATAGTCTAAAACCGACTACTTTAACGCCCTCCCCCCACTTCTTTTTTAAAAATTTAAATGTTACTTATATGGACCTATATATACATGGAAATATATATAGTATTTGATATTTTGGATACTTTTTAATCACCCCTCGTTGGAGCCACAAATTTAGTTTAAATATGTGTTTGATAAGGGAATCAAAAGTATTTATAAAAATAAATGTTCTTCAAAAGTAAAATTAAGTACTTAATACAAAAATACAATCATGAGTTTATTAATTTTAGTTCTATTTATTTATTTTTAGTTGGTTTTTTATAAGGGATATATGTATATTTGAAACATGCATCTTTTTTACAGAAACAATGCCAAATGGAGAACCTGTTAGCGCTACTATGAAGACCACTGCTCAAGCTGTGCATTTTTTCGATAAATTGTTTGATAGTGTCAATGGGTCGCGAAAGGGCTATGTACGAGGAAAGCTAAGGGGGCAAGTTAGAATAAATACCAAGCATTTACAATTCTGGCATGAGGCTTTAAGTATTTTAAATAAAATAAAATATTTAGATACATGCAGTGAAAAAAGTAGGAGGTTACAAAAAACTTTAATTGTGACTGTACCTTGTCTAAATGGCTGGATAACAACTGTAAATAGTTTCATAAGAATATCAAAGTTTTTGTTTTCTAAAGGAATAAAATATTTTTACCCCAGAAATATCAACCAAGACCCACTTGAAAATTTTTTTGGGAGTAAGAGCTCTCAATTATAGGAATGTTAATCCTGATTGTGTGACTTTTAAAAACACATTTAAATCCTTATTATTGACTAATATATTGGAGCCCCATTCAACAGAATCAAATTGTGAGGTAGATGAGGGTAAAAATATTTTTGACCTACAATTTTTATTTAATGAAATAGACACAAAATTATATGAAGATAAAGACAATATAGTGCCTAACCTGGTTTGTTTAGAGGAACAATTTGTTCCTCTAAACAAACCAGATAAAACACATTCACTTATGTCAAAAGTATTAGCAGAAAAACTTAATGTGCATTCTTCTACATACACGGCTGGTTACATAGGGAGAAAAATAACCAAAAAATTTAATTGTAATGATTGTAAAAAAACCTACAGTTCAAAAGACAAAAACCCAATCCATGTTTGGATTTCTCAAAGGGAATATAAAGACATGAAAAGTAAAAATTTAAGTTATCCAACTACAAAATTTGTTACAGTTTACAGAGAATATGCACGTTATATTAATTGTTATTTAAACAAATATGCTCACACAACAAAACTCATGAGAAGAATCACGTCATATTATGAAAATAATTTTGACATGGAGTGGCTGGGTTGTGATGTACACCGGAAAAGTGTAGTGCAGTATTTCATTAAACTAATTTGTCGTGTGCACATTCATATGTGGTGTAACACAATTGATAGAATTCTGAAAGGTACATGTTCTGAAGATAAAATTATAAATAAATCTGACATTCACAAACAAGCTCAACAAAAATATATTTCACTCAGATGTAAAAAACTTAAAAAATCTTAATCTTAAAAAATATATAAATTGTAAATGTATGGTTGAATCTGTTGACTTAGTCTTGTTCTAGTAACTTTGCCTAACTGAATAAATGTTGCTGGTTTTATAGAATGGGCTAAAAACCCCCAATATGTAGGTATATTAATAATAAGGCCCATATTTCAGCTAGGATGGCAAGTGTGTTTTTACCAAATCTTACAAAAGCTAAAATTTTTTTTAGTTAGGTAAAGTGAGTTGGCAGTTAAAGTGTGAATCGGACAATAGGAATAAAAATAAAACGGAAAAGAGGTTGAGTGCTAGTGAAATTGGGTATGGGAGAGGGTATACTATATGGGTTTGTTGTGAGCAGATACCATGTGACAGTTATTAAGCATGGTAAAAATAGAAGTACCTAATTTCAGAATACAGTTTTAATTTTCATCTTCATATTCGCTTTTTATAAAAAACTGAAATCGTATTCGATATGTGCACATCAAAACGCAGATATTAATTATTTATTTGGAACTTCACATACATGCTGTAACAAAAGTTTGATTTGGCAAAACTCCCGTCATGAAAATATTTGTATTGTAGAATTTTTACTTGTTAATAATCCTTGTCGTTTGTAAGATCAAAGGAATCATTTGAATGTAATGTGTTTAATAATTCACATTAAATGCCACAATTATAAGGAAAGAGAATTTTATTATACAGAATAGTATAAAATCATATGAATATTTTACAACTTTAATTTCCAAATAATCATATATATTTATATCGAAGACAATTTTTTCAAGTATGGCCTGTATAAAATAAATGAAAAATATATATAATTTATTCATCTAGGAATAGTAGAGTAGGTATTCTTAGTTTAGTTATATTCGTGGCTTTAAGAAACTACTTTGCAAGATACATTCTCAGGGATGTTTGCCAGCTGTAATCACTAAAGAGGTGAAGGACAAACCTGTAGTTGTAAGAATAACTTATCTTTACGAAAACTTTATTGCAAGTAGGTAAATTAATATATACATTAATTACGACATTTATGTTAAGATTTTGTGAATATGAAAAGACATGTATTTGTAATAATCTTACATAGCATTAAATGATACGTTTTTATTGTTTTCAACAAAGGTTTGGTTAAATTATATTCTTATATGCAATGTAATTTCAGATTCTTTTTCAGTACAAATTTCACATGTGAGTCACACAAAACTATATTTCACAATTATATCAATGAATATTTCAAAATATCAGCTTTTGTATATTTGGTCTATGGCAGCATGTATTTTTTGCTTACATATTTGTGGTCACAATGCAGTATCTCTATGAACATTCATAGTAATATGTTTTTTTTTCTGGACAACAGTGAACAACCATATGTGATATAAATTGTTAATTCTCATTACTCTCATGACGGAAATTGTTATTTTCAATTATCATGTTAACATTTCCTTTGTATGCAGACAATAAATTTTTAATAATCGTTATTGTTTTATTTACTTAATAATTTCATTAAAAATAAAATATAAAAGTAAAATAGGGACGACCACAGAAAATATATCGATAAGGTACAACACTATTCGCAGCTGAATCCATCGATATCGTTGATCCTTGTTGATCAAATGGCTACATCGCTAGTCCACAGTCGACACTAGCGCCGTGTTGCCTACAGGAAACTTGTTACATATCAACCAACCTGAGTTTCCTATCTGTTTTAAAACTTATACTATATAATCTGTGACAACGATAGAGAAACACGTGACACGTGGAAGAGGCGGCGACACACGCGCGCTCACGCAGCCCATCATCGCCGCTCCCACCGAATGTGTTACAGCCGGAGAAACATTTCATTTTAACATTTGAAACTATTCCTGAGTTATGGGATACTACGAATCTCGCGTATCCAAATAAATATAAAAGGTTTGGTTGGTTTTCCATTTCAGAGCTATTTTCTACACTAATATTATAAAGAAGAAAGATTTGAAGACGACCGCTTGGCCTAGTGGGTAGCGACGTTGCTTACGAAGCTGGGGGTCCCGGGTTCGAATCCCAGGTAGGGTCAGTATTTATATGATGAATATTGATACTGCTACTGCGTCTTGGTTGTTATATATATTTTAAAAAAATATCTATATATATTAAAGAATATTTAAGTATGTATATCAGTCGTCTGGTTTGCATAGTACAAGCTTTGCTTAGTTTGGAACTAGATGCCGCTGTGTGGGATGTCCTCGAGGTATTATTATTATTATATATATATATTTGATTGTTTGTTTATTTGTATTGAATAGGCTCCGAAATTACCGGACCGATTGGAAAAATGCTTCCACCATTAGAATCCTACATTATCCCTGATGGACATAGGTTATGAAATGTTTTCAAAAAGTTAGCGATCCATATGTAAACTGTCGATAATGTAACCCAAGGTGGGAAATTTTTGTTAAATACCTGTATCTAGCCGTGCGAAGCCGAGGCGTGCTGGTAGTAGTGAATAATAGGTAGCTATCTTTTAAATGTACCTCTATATTTCATGCTATTTATTTGTTTACAGAAATGAGAATTTGGCAAAATTGTTACCAATATTAAAACAAATTAAACCAAATGCAACTATAGACGATGTAAAAAAGATAATTAATACTATTAGATCGAATTACCGGAGAGAGTTGAAAAAAATTTTGACATCCAAAAGGTCCGGTGTTGAGGCAGATGAAATTTACTTACCTAAAATCTGGTATTTCCCGTACTTAAATTTTCTTAAAAAATTGGAACAGCCGGTAGCATTTCAACAACCATTAGATACAATACACCAGGTAATATTTAATACATTTATACCAATTTACTTTTAGGTATACAGCCTCTCTAGCGTCGCGCTCAAAACGGCACCCTATCTGCTGCGCGTCGACCATCAAAATAGGGTTTCGCGATTTTTCATCTTGTTCTAGTATTTTAAGGATTTCTTGGAATATTCTCATTATAACTTGTATACATGATATATTTTTAGAAACTAGATAAGATTTTCTATCTGATATAAGTATACTTTTGTTAAAAAGGAAAAGTTAAAAATAACAATCTTGAATAAAACTTAGAAGTTAATTTTTTTATACTTTTCTATTTAGTATGTTATAAAAACTAGAATAATTCAACCACTGAATCAATTCTGATGAATTTTGGTATAGAGATATATATATATAGTATAGCTTGGACCGTAGAGAATGACATAGGTTACTTTTGTCACGATAATAAAACTTGAAGGGGGTGAAATAGGGAGAGCGTGATATCACCAAATTCCACGCGAACGAAGTTGCGAGCGGAACGCCAGTACAGTAGGTGCCATATAAGTTGAAACCAAATGGCGGTCGTCTGCGCAGGTACAATTATGGGCAAAAGTATAAGACGAATACTCCCCGGTTGCCCGGGAAATTTAAAATCTTAAATGAAACACCGTGATTGCGTCGCATTACAAATATATTGTTTACAAAATGTGCATAAGGATTGAAGTATCATAATATTATGACTATGACTATAGTTAAATGCAAATCAAACTAAATTAAATGTTTAATCTCTGTCACTCATTGACAATGCCATGACACCTTCTACGTAATCTGTAAGAGGTATGGCACCGGAACTTGAGCCAGGAGTTAGGACTTCATCTTCTGTATCAGTTGAGGAATCTAATTCAGAATCACTGCTATCAGAATCTTCAACTCGTATTGTAAACTCGTCCGTCATTTCATCGATGACGTGGTCGCTTATATTTTATAATTATTAATGAAAGTAACGTCGTACCTATGCGTATATTAGCACTAAGTAATTACAAAATACCTAATTATATTTGCAGTTTACCTTCATTATTGAAATAATGACAAAATTTATCTCTTATTATTTTCGCATCTCTTAAAGGATTTCGGTTATTAGTAGACGCTAAATCCAATAATTGCTCGCAACTTTGTTTTTCAACTCTCCAACTTGATGTGGGGTATAGTTTTTGAGAAGTTTTAATCAAGTAATTGTGTAAGTAGCAACATGTAGCTACTATCAATGCAGCTTTACTGGGTTCGAAATTGACAGGACAGAACAGAACAGGCATTTTGAGGATAGGGCTTCATGAGATTTTCACCTAATGCAAAAGCTTCATCTGCAATGAAAACATAGGGAAAATATCTGATGTGTTAGGTAACGTGCCTGCTTCTAGTAAGAACAGGCTTCCTTGTTGATATAATTCCCAGGATTTTGTGTAGAATAACACTCCACCATCAGAAACTCGGCCATTAGCACCAACATCGATCATTATAAATTCTTTTCTTACATTTACCAATGCCATGAGAACGATGCTGAAATGCCCTTTATAATTATAGTACAAAGAGCCTGATTGCGGTGGTTTTTTAATAGAAACATGCTTGCAATCAAGCGCACCTAGACAATTCCAAAACTGATATCTCTCACCAAAATCTCTTGCAACAATTTTCCACTCTTCTGACGAAGGTATCTGAAATTTGGAAAAAAAAATTTAGAGTCACGTCAGAGATGCTACATTAATACACTACTAAAGACACGGGCAAAGTAATATAAATAATGTAGGTAGGTAAACATTTTTTTACAGGGACAATCAACATCAGAATCAGTATAAACATACCAGGAAAGCAGTCAACAATCAAGAGAAAATACCCAAGAAAGGTCATTTTCATCAATCTCAACAGTACCCAAACCATCTCTGTCTTCAACAACAAAAAAGAAAAAACGAAACCACGAAGAGTTGATAGATTGTGCGTGCCGATATTTGAGTGAACCATGTAATAGCCAACCTAAGCAACAAGTAAATTTATCTAATCGAACTGCATTGGAATGGTCCAAAACCTTAGAGACTCAATCCCATGCAAAGACTTTTTGCAAAAAAAGCAATCAACGACATTTTATTCGAAGCAGAGCTTGGTAATTTGAATAGAGACTCTGTAAGAATCAATAATCCTACACCCTCATTTCATCAGACAGCTCCTATGACTTACCATACGCGAAATTACAGTCCATATTTACATGATTCCTCTACATATAATTCTACATTAACATCTCCGCCTCCTCCACCGTCGCCCTCATCACAACAAACAGTAATATCTCCGGCTGCTCTACCCTCATTTTCACCTCAAGATACAGCTCCGATGACTTACAATACTACGCGAAATTACAGTCCATATTTACATGATACCTCTACAAATAATTTTACATTAACATCTCCGCCTCCTCCACCGTCGACCTAATGGCAAGAAAGTCTCCTACCGCGAAGATATTCGTCATGAATTCAGAAGCGGATCTTAAAAAAATTATACAGACTTGAATATTTGTGTATTTATGGACATTTATCATTGTTCATTCGTTGTTTTATTTATTTGTATTAGTGTAATTTTAGCTTCTGCCCGTGAATTGGTCGCCCCTGTCTTTATTCATAGCGCTCCATGCCGTTTAGTTCGTCGGTTAATATTAAACATTATTAGTGGGTATTATTGTTTCTTTATGATACTATTATGCGTTAGTTGGTATTATTTTATGCGTTTTAAATATTTGACGGCGCATCGGAAGAATCAGCTTGCTGGCACTCGGTTCTATTTGATCGGTTTTATTTCAGAACTAACACAATGTGTCAGTTTGACGTAACACCTAGCGCTGAGGTGGCGGCCGGAGAAAACTAGACTGGCAGATGTCATTAGGAAAAAAAGTTAGGTTAGAGTGAGTTAGAGATTGCGCTCGCGTTTCACGTGCTATGGTGGAACGTCATATAATTGTAATCTTAAATCATCTATTCTAATTGCTGATATCTAAGTCCAAATTAAGTGTCATTCAATTATAATCGTTGTGTATTACGAGATACGGCTTTTATTTCAATTAACTTCGGTCTACTCGCCCGACTACCTACGAACATGGATTTACACCCGATAAAAGTGGAGTGCTATTGGATAATACCACTATCCCTTTATACTTTATAAATTTTAAAGTATAAACATTTCATCATTTATTAATAATTGCTGATTGTATTTTTGATATTTATATCGTAATAATGATTATTATAATATTCATAGACATTGCCTACGCGGATAACATTACTTTGCTGATTTTAATGTTTACTAAGCGATTATTTTGTTATCCGTTAATAAACATTCGATAGTTTATGCAATTGGTGAGGTTTTGTATATGTATTCTCTGCATAATATTGGTACTCAGCAGCTCAAATATAGTTTGGCATTATTTTGTGATTATTTCATGGTATTTTATTTTCGTAAACAATTTTATTTACTGTATATTAATATTGATGTCACTTTCTATAATTGATTATGTTTTTTATGCATTTATGGCATTAACCATGGTCAATGTGAATTTAGTTATATCAGCTCAAATTAAATTCATAACGGTACAATATCGTTTATCGAAATTCTTCATGTATGGAATTCATATTTTTTACATTTTGTTGCTACTGTGCAATTATTTGTTAACTTTCCTTTCACCATGACGTCTAAACTGAATATTTACTATCAAAACCCTCGAGGACTGCGTACCAAGACAGCAATTTTTAAACGAAATCTTTGCCTCAATTGTTATGATGTGATTTCGATTACAGAGATTTGGCTATTGGAAGGTATTAAAGATCTGGAGTTATTTGACGATAGATATGTGGTTTGGAGGCACGATCGTGACTATAATATAACCAATCAGAAATTAGGAGGGGGGGGGGGGTTCTTTTGGCCGGCCGTCGTGATATTGCAGCAATAGGACGACCGGAATGGCGCTCCTCCGCAGAAGATCTATGGGTAACTATTAAGATTAAGCTTGTAGGTAGTAAGCAACCCGTTGAAATTCATTTATGTACGCTTTATCTTTGTGATAGGAATGAAGGGATTTCCCACATAACTCGGCTAGAAAACTACTCAAATAAACTGTTTGAAATTGTTAATTCTTGTCCGGATGATAAATTTATTATTACAGGGGATTTTAATTTTCCTTATGTAGACTGGTATATTCAAGATGATTATCTGGTACCTACTGGAACAATTAGTAGAAATCAAATGGATTTTTTTGATACTCTGGTTCAATGTAATTTGTATCAGTGTAATCATATTCGTAATCATAATGATAGACTATTGGATTTGGTTTTTTCTAATGACAAATTAAATATTGAACTTTGTGACGATCCCCTGGTCCCAGAAGATATACCTCACCATAGGTCTCTGTGTATTGAAGTTTCTTTTGCACCTATTAACTCGTTGGAAATAAATAAATAAAATATTTTTACAACACAGGTGATTTCGATGCCATTTGTGCTTCTCTAGATGACATTAATTGGCATAATAGATTAAATGAGGGATCCCTTGGAAATGCGGTTAAGTTCTTTTATGATACCATTTATGATCTCCGTGACATTTACATATCTCATAAATTTGTATCCACTTCTTCTTTTCTTCCTTGGTATAATTACGATTTAAAGAAAGTCTTAAAGGAAAAATTAAAATTTTTACGCAAATATAAAAGGTATGGTAATCGTGAGGATTACTTAACATTCTCATTCCTAAGGAAAAAAGCTAAAACCATTGAGAAAACCTGTTACGATCTGTACATGCAAAAAACTGAGGATGCTATCATTAATAATCCTACATCTTTTTGGTCTTATGTTAAATATTCTAGCAAAACTCCTAGCACATTTCCCTCCACAATGACATATGATGGTAAGACGGGAAATAATGTTGTTCAAGTATGTAACTTATTTGCGGCCTATTTTCAGTCAAATTTTCTTTCACCTATTAATAAGGTTAGCTCTCTGACTAATATTATGTATGATCAGAATTATAATGGCATCGGGGATATCGAGATCAGGCCATCTGAAATTCTGAAATTACTTGAAACTATTAATTATTGAGGGTTATGTGCCTGAGATTTGGAAGTCGGCATTTATAACACCAGTTCATAAAGGTGGTGATAAGAGCGACATAAGAAATTACAGACCTATTTCAAAACTTTGTATTTTTGCTAAAATTTTTGAGAGTGTGTAGGCAGCTTTATGCTGCTTTATCTTCGTGGTTTATTCCTGAACAGCACGGGTTTTTAAAAGCTCGATCGACAATTTCCAACCTTGTAATATGTGACAACTTCATCATTTCTAGTATGGATTTAGGTGCTCAGGTTGATGTGATCTTCACTGATTTCAGTAAAGCTTGTGATCGCATTGATCATTCTATTTTACTTACAAAGCTTTACCTTGCGGGAATTCATGGAAATTTATATCGATGGTTTTCATCATATATTGATAATCGCTCCCAGGCTGTGGCTATTAATGGTTATACGTCTGATTGGATCTCAGTACCCTCTGGCGTCCCCCAGGGTTCCCTGCTCGGTCCTCTTTTTTTCACTATATTTCTGAATGATATTAAAGCATGTTTTTTACACTCCTCATTTTTACTGTACGCCGACGATATAAAAATTTATAAACAAATTAGAACTTTCAATGACTGTCATGGTTTGCAAGAAGATATAATTAGATTCGAAAATTACTGTCTAAATAACAAATTAGACTTGAATGTTTCTAAATGTTACTCCATGACAGTCATTCGCAAAATTAATTTAGTACAATTTGACTATATTCTTCAAAATCACAAATTGATTAAAATTCTGAAAATGAAAGATCTTGGTGTAATAATTGATTCCAAATTAATATTTAATAACCACATAGACAATATAGTATCGAGGGCGTCCCGAGCTCTTGGGTTCATTATTAGATCGAGTACCAAATTTATTACACTTAAACCCATAAAAGTAATTTATTGCTCTTTTGTACGGAGTATCCTTGAATATGCTTCAGAAGTGTGGAACCCAGTATATGATGTGTATATCGATAGAATTGAGGCCATTCAAAAACGATTCCTAAAATATCTACAGTTCAGAGCCAATGATTCTCTTCCCAATTATAAAGTCAGATGTATAAAATATCATTTCTTTCCTCTCAAGATTCGTAGAAATATTAGTGATATTGTATATCTTAGTAAAATTGTTAATAATTATATAGACTGTCCCCAATTATTGAATGAAATTAACATACGTGTTCCTGCTAGGCAGGTTCGACAATACTTACCTTTTCATATTCCATACTGTAGTACCAACTATCGCAAAAATTCCTTTGTTTGCAGAGCTAGTGCTCGTTTTAATACACTATTGCGTGATAATGCATCAATCAATATTTACTACAAAACCAGCTGCAATAAGACAAATAATGACCAAATCGTACTTTAATAATTAGATTGTTACGTTTTTTAATGCTGTTACATTTTTATCCCCAAAATTTCATTTTTGTATGTTTTTATTTTTCACGTCCATTGTGTAACCTTAGAGTAATTTAGTAATTATATATGAAAACTGTGCAATGGCTAATAGTAATGTATGTGTGTTTATAAATTTCAATGTACTAGCTGTAAGTTTTCCAAGTAATAAATAAATAAATAAAATAAATAATTACTGAAAACTTCATGTCTTCAATATTTCTACCAGTAGCGAGATATCGCAAAGTTACTGCTAGTTTTCTTCGGGAGTTATAGTACTTTTCTCATACAGGTATCTTGTTTTTTTAAGGAAAGGTGTTAGTAAGACCAAAAGGTTATTAAAACACGCATCTTTCATGCGAAAATAATTTGCATGATCTATATCCTCTTTTGAATCCTGTATATCAGCCAACAAGTTTATATGAGCATAGAAATCTCTTTTTAACAGCCAGTCTTTTACCTAATGCTTTTTTTCTACACGTTTTTTACTCAACATCGCAATCAGAATTCCAATACAGGCCTTTCTTTTATGAATATCCATATTATCTTGCATGAACACGTGTATTGTCTTTGAAATTTTGGGTATGACTGACGATCAGTCAGAATGATCGTGTAATGTCGTTGTTATTCTATCATTCAACCAACATTCAAACATAATTCATGACTGACGGAATTGCAAAGTCAGTTAAAGAATGTGTAGGATGTCTCGCGTTACAGTTATTATTATGATGTTACGCCAATGGTGATTCGTCTAAGAGTAAACGCGTGCACAACAGTTTACTGCTGGGTTACTGAGGTAGGTATGCAGAGGAAGGTAACGTAAACATAACTGACAACGCGAACTATCACAATAAGAAAAACGATGCTGCAGCAACATCAAGTTCATTAAAAAAAGTTATGCAGTTCTGGCTTCATGAAAAAAATACCGTGCGACAAAGCAACATTGAAACCGGAACCATACAGTAATAAAACTATATAAAAAAGGATTTAAAAAAAATAGTAAACACTAAATTCTTTGATCTTTCTCTTAAGTTTGCAGAGCATGGACACGACGTGCTCGGCTTGCCACCATACTACCCATATCTCAACAGATGGCTTGAGCTGCGATCAAAAGATATGTGGCTAAAAATAATGTAGTGTGAAGCATGCAGTGAGTAATGGAATTAATTAGCAAAGAAAAAGGTAAGGAATATAGAAACAAGTGAAATACAAGTCATATTTATTGACCTTACAAAAGCAAAAGTAAATCTAGAATGTTGTTTATTTCAGAAGCCCAATTGAATAAACATTTGAATATTATTATTTTTAAAATATTTTTATGTCTGTAATGTGCAAATGTATGAGTAAAAAAAATGTGTGTTTACTAAATTAAGCAATTTATCAATCTTTTCAATAATACTGTATATCTACAATTGTTTTTCTACATTAAATTCTTAGTTTCTTTATATTAATTCTATACATATGTTAAATTTATAAGTTACATAATTTTTTATTAGTACCTATGAATTGTATGACCTTTTGTTTAGTTTTATTTTCCGGTGTAGCTCTTATCAAATTTTTATATAAGAAAATTGTAATTGTTTTCGGTACTATAAGTCTATATTTAAAAAACTTTTATGTTATGCATTATAATTGTAAATGACTGTGCCAGAATAAATTTAAAAAAAAATTATAAATGTAACTAATTAATTTGCTGTTTGTTGAGCTTGCTCGCCTGGCATCCGCAGAATACCAGTGGTTGAGACGTACTCTCTGGCGTCACGACCTTATACTGAGCGGAGACTATTTTGGTACCAATAGTTTGTTTAGTTTTTTAAGTATTGCTGTTAATTTGTTAGTTGTTTTTAAGTTTGTTGTCTTTTTTTTCTCAGTTTGTATTTAAATTTTGTGGTGCCAGATAAACGTTTATTTATTTATTTATAATAGAAAAAACTAACAAAACTAAGGAAATAGAATATAAATATATGAACAGCGACAGGGTAGTAGTAGACATGACAAAAACATTTGTAATAGAGGCTGATGACATTTCCAACAGCGGAACGGACGTCAGTTCCAAAATCAATACAGACTCAGATGCAGATATGGATGCAGACAGTGATAATACTCCTGGCACGAGTGGTTTCATTAATTCACGTGGTCGGAATTGCCTTATGGAAAGTATTGTTCCACTAGACACAGACTGCAACACTTAAACATATGTAACACGGAATATTATTTTGAACCCGAATGGGGTCTCACGGCCACCGCTCGCTAGCTCTAATTTGAAAGGCACACGCGCCGATGTATCTGACCCGAAATTCATACGCCCCCGCGCCGAGTTCTAGATAGGTCATAGATAATTTAGATTAATGAAGAAAGTATTATAATTTATAATGTTTTAAGCAGACGCTAGCGAGCGTAGCACGGTCAGAGAGAACAAGGAAGTAGTAGCTCGCGCATAGACAACTTATTCTATGCTTTTATCTATGTACCTTGATTCTAGTTCTCACACCCCTTTCAATTTCTAGTAGGTAATTATAAACATCAGAACTTAGAATTTTAAAAAGATAAATGTCAATACAAAACAGCTGTTCTTAACGTTAACAATTATAAGAACTAATTAGAACCAAATAACTATTATAACATAAAAGTAGTAAATCAAAACATGAATTCACAAATTGTTAAACAAATATGCACAAAAAAAAATTATTTTACACTATTTAATGGTTTTGTCATAATGTCACATATGTATTCCTCACTTTTCACATAATGTATTAATAAATTATTATTATTTGTAAATATGGGAATTTGAAATAATTATTAATAGCCATATTACAAATTTGGTTGAAATCATGATTTGGTTAGCAACACTACTTTTTCTCCTCACGCAAGCGACGCCGCTACCACGAGGTGAGTATTGCTGATTTTTATGGCCTATTAATACTATTAATTACCTTTGCCAGCTGATATTTCTGTGATTATATTTGCCTGTAATACTGTCGAATAATATATTGTCGATATCCACAAAACCTATGCGTAATACAGACTTGAATAATTTTATAGATTTCATAAGATTTATATGTACACTGACGTCGGCATAAAAGCCGGCTCGTGTTATAACCTAAGAGGGTGAAAGATACCTCAAGCATTAACACTCTGAACGCCAAGCAGTCAACATCGAATTGCATCCGCTCCGCGAAAAAAAATTCGTTAAAGTCGAAAAAATCTGAGTTGCGCGAGCGCGAGTTTGTGTGTTGGAAAAGGTGGTTCTAAATTACAGTGTAAAAGTGTTTGTGATATCCCAGACCATCAGGGATAGAGAATGGGAACACTTGGTGAAGTGACGGTAAATACCTGTGAATTCAACGAGTGTGCAGAACTTCCTGGAGCGCGGACAGGAGCGCATCGCCGAACCGTGCACGGAACTTTTTGTTTCACTCAAATCCGTTAACGGGTTCCGGGGAAATCACAATTTTCTTCGGGCACCGGGAGCGGCAACTTCGCAGGTTAATTTCGGGAAGTCCAGGTGATGGAATGGGACGCCGCTACCAGGCGCGGGTCTTCCTTGAAAGCCAAAAAGCCATGCATACCTTAAATTTTCCTACAATAATGATGAAAAACGCAAGAGTACAAGTGAGAGTGTTTGAATTTCCCGCGCGCTCATATAATACAATGGCGCGCTATTACTGACTGTTACTGACCTATCTTAATACTCTATCACCGGCCTCCCTCTCTTTCCCGATCACGACATACCGACGCCAACCGACACGTTGCGAACACGCCGTGAGGCAAGACAAATTCCTTACGGCTTTTATGTCTGTCTTCTTCTTACATGTAGTGACGAATGGCATCTATCCCTCTTACGTTTCGATCGTTCACGGTCAGACCTACTGGATTTCATACTCGAATTAAGCCAGGCTTAACGAAAGTGAAATTCGTACGTAATTAGACTGCAGGCAGAACTTTGCGAAATCTGCGGCTAAACTAAGTTCATTATTGTTTTCAATTATTGTCTGTGTTCATTGTATTGCATTCATTGCGATTTGTTGTGTTTTATGTTTTAAAGTTGTATTAAAATAACTGTGAATTAGGTGAAGTTACTGTGTAAAATACAGTGTAAATAAAGTGTAATAAAATGGAAATATTGGAAGATTTCAATGGACTGAAAGAAATGTATTTCGCAGTCATTGCACAGTGACAAAGTAAGTAGGTAATTAAAATCATACAGAACTTAGGTATCTCTTGCTTTATAAACCAATTAGCTTTTATAAACAATGATTTTTACAAACGAATCCACACATATTTACGTAATATTTCAGGTCTGGGTCAGGTTTATTTTATAATGAAATCATTGACGAGTTTATTATATATAAATTAGTATTTATGATGTATTTAACTAAAGTAAGGTTAGGTAGGTACCTATTTTATTTTTTGTTTAGATATTCTCACAATTACCTTGCTTTGCTTTTAAATAAAAAACTAGTTGTATTATCTTCACTCTTCACACAGCACACAACAAAAATACAAAATTATATAATCAGATCAAACATTTCATTTTAAGTAAACTTAAATAGCGCCATCTGCTACGTTATTACTAAACTAAATATCACACTAGGTTACTAATAGGTTAGACTAGGTTAGTAATATTCCAACAGATGGCGTAAAAACGATAAATAAACGTGTCTTACTAATAAGTTAGACTAGGTTAGTAATATTCCAACAGATGGCGTAAAAACGATAAATAAACGTGTCTTTCAGACATAAAAAAAAAAAAAAGTAAATAGGGGTCAATGATATTCTGAGCTTTGAAGATTCCATTTTAAACTTCACATGTCGCGTTGGCGTAGCCATGTTCTGAACCCACCACACGCCACTGGCCGCTACCACCACCGCGTGCGCCTCACACGGGAGAGTACACCACTTTATAAAACACCGAAATCGGACAATGGGAAGAAAAGTGGGAAGACTTAGTGCCGCGATTTGAAGTACACGCGTCGAACTGCGAGGAACACGTCACTGTCCTAAAAATCGCCGCCGAGCCGGCGCGGCGGCGCTTACATACGTTGTGACGCAAGGCACGTGTAAGTGAATCACGAGAGCGGCGCGTGTGACCGACATCGCGAGAACACTTTGGTGCGAAGGTTAAATACTGGTGCTGTCTGTGGGTGGACGGGACTTCCGGGAGCTCAATCAGGAGCGTATTGCCGAACTGAGCACGGAACGCCTTGTCCCACTCGAATCCGTTGGTGAAGTTCGGAGTAATCACGGTCTCTTCGGGCACCGAGAGCGGCGACGTCACTGGTTAATTCCGGGGGTCTAGGTAACAGAACGGGATAGGAACTGCACTGATTTGTACTACACTACTGGTCCGCCGCCTGTCGCCGGTCGAATCGAAAAACAGGAGTGTCCGAAGTCCAACTTTGCGGGCTTATTCCGAGAAGACGCTGCGCACTACTGGGACGCCAAAAACACCACCGCACGCGCCTCTCACGGGAGCGTCGATCGCCACTTGAATCACGGGAATCGGTCCACGGGAAGCGAAACAGGAGAGGTTTTCCGCCGCGAGGCCGAGTGCACCTCCGCCCACACCAATTGCGGCCTGGCCATACCAACCCGCTGCGTGAAGACCGACGTATTGGAAGTATCGCAGACCGATATCGGTGATCCGTGAGGCAGCCGCCAACCTACACGAGGGCCCGTGAGTACCTATCTCCCAATCCAAAAGAGGGAAGTGGGCCGAGTTTGGGCTCAAACGAGTCGTAGTAACGAGGCCTACAACCTGGTCCGGTTTCCCAAAATTGTCCTCCCACACCCCCCAACCCCTCAAGACGTTTATCTCGGGAACTAAAAAAGATAGATAGGCCGAGTCAGGACTCAAACGAGTTGCCCTGACGAGGTCTACAACCTGGTCCCATTAGATTGAGCTATCCCCCGCACTCCCAACCCCTCCAGACATCTCACCCCCCCCAAGTCTATCTCGGGAACTAAAAAAGATAAATAGGCCGAGTCAGGGCTCAAACGAGTCGCCCCGACGAGGTCTATAACCTGGTCCCGCTAGATTAAACTTCCCCTCGCACCCCCCAACCCCTCTATATACCTCACCCCCCTCGATTTATCTCGGGATCCAGACAAGATAAATAGGCCGAGTCAGGACCCAAACGAGTCGCCCCGACGAGGTCTACAACCTGGTCCCGTTAGATAAAACTTTCCCTCCGTTCCCCCAACCCCTCTAACTACCTCACCCTCCCTTGGTCTATCTCGGGTACCAGAGGAGATAGGTAGGCCGAGTCAGGGCTCAAACGAGTCGTGCTGACGAGGTCTACAACCTGGTCCTGTTAGATTAAGTTTCCCCTCCCGAGCTCCCCGCGAAACCCCCTCCACCCCTCACCTTAACTCGGGCCCCCGTTGAGATAGGCCGGCCGAGTTCAAACGACTCGTCTTGTCAAACATAATAAATTGACCCTACAGTTTCTACAAGTTTCATACTAAAAATCTGAAGGGGACCCAAAAACATCGACGAGTCTGAGCGCAGAGGCGGCCGGTCGCCTGAGCGGAAAAGAACAGTAAAGTGCACACACATCCCGCCTACAAGCACAAGCAAGAACCGGAACAACAACGCAAACTCCGATATCAGCGAAGTGTTACTCCGTAAGTGGTGAGTTTGCCTAATTGTATATAATGGTAAGTAGTATAGTCTAGATTAAGCAGAAAATAAGTAAAAATGTCCCAAAAAACATCACGATCCAACCCTGAGATGGCGGTCAAAGGTGCCACGCCTCCACATCCGAAAAAAAGTGAAAGCTCTCCCAAGGCGAGTGGGTCATAGACCGCACTCCCCAAGAAAGCCCCACGATCGCTTCGCGAAAGGGCTATTGCAAAATCAATAGCCACCGCGGAAAAGAAAAAGCGATCGGAGCCGCCTGCAGCGAGGTCTCCGCCGAGCGTGTCCTGCCAATTAGAGGACACAGAGACAAACGCGACTGACAAACCGGAGGGAGTTTTTGATGCCGCGGCGGCGGGAAGAGTAGAGGACTGGTTGCAGTCGGGAGGAACCCTCAAGGAGCTCACAGACACCGAGGACGCGGCGTCGGACTCGCTCAGCTCGACAGTCTCGCAGTCTCGGTGTCGCGATGGATCTGGCGACAGTCGATGCCAATAGCCAGCTCCAGAGGGGTAAGGAAGCACTGGAGCTTGCAGGCAAAATGAAGAGGGAATGCAAAGTGGCAGCCCTAGAGCCCCTGCAAGTTCTCTACGAAATTGTGTTGGCCCTCTCTGACTTGCGGTCGCGGTACCGGAACAACTTAGAGGTGGAACGCACCTTCACGCGCAAGAGCTCGTCAGGGTGGAGCGCGCCCACAACCGGGCCCTGCAAAAGCTAAATAAAGCTCTCGTCTCGGAGCTCAGCCATGCCCGTGCGGATATTAAAAGGAATCTGGAAGAGACCAAATCCGTACGGGACTGGCTGGGATACGAGACGAGAGAAGCCGAAAAGAAAACGTCCGACATCTCCAAAGCGGTGGGAGACCTCAAAGAGACTGTGGACACGCTGGGAAAAAACATCGCCCAGCGGAAAAGCGGAGAGGAAGGTTCACCCATCCTCAAAACGCTGGAGAGCAGCATAAAAAAAAACCACTACAAAAGTGGACGCTCTCTCCAAGCAGCTGGACGAGGTCCGTCGAAGCGTGTCCAGGGCTCAGGAAAAAACTGAGAACGCCCTTAAAGCCGCAGAGGAGAATCGGACAAACAAAGTACAGGATATCACAGCCATCGAGGCAGAGATGGCAGACCTCAAAAAGGTAGTGGCCGAGCTCTCAACGGAGATCGGCCGCTCCATCGAGAGGACTGTCTCTGCCTCAAACCAGCAACCGACAACGACCGAGGCCACGGAAAGGATCGCCGAAGAGCTGCAGCCCATTAAAGAGCATATCAAGGAAATTAAGACCATGTGGCCAAAAGGGATAAGACACCACCGCCCTCTGTCCCAAGTCTGGCGGCGAAAATGGCTCTAGAAAATCTTAAAGCCCCCCCCCCCCCAAGCTCCAAAAATTATTGTTGCTCCGCCTTCCCCCCGACCTAATCACACCCTAATTGTCTCGTCGACCGAGTCGAAAAACACGGGAGACAAAGTAATAGACAAGATCAGGGAGGCCCTGAACACGAAAGTGTCCGGGAAAAATTCGACCGGGTAAGAAGGGCGAAGAATCAAAAAGTTATTTTGAGCTGCAGCACGAAGGAGGATCTCGAACTGGCCAAAAACAGGATCAAGGGTTTCAAAAAGCTGAAGGTCGAAGATGCAAAACCAGCGAATCCACAATTGATCCTGCGGGATGTCATGTCCGTTAACACGGACAGCGACATAACCGACAACTTGCTCACACAAAACAAGCACCTCCTTCAGGACCTGGACCTGAAGGAGTGTACACTAAAAGTGAGATACAGGAAAAAGGCAAGAAACCCGCACCAGTGCCACCCGGTGCTCGAAGCCTCTCCCCGTCTCCACGCGAAGTTGGTCAAGGCCGAAAAAGTATACCTCGGCCTTCAAAGAGTGGCCATCATGGACCATTCCCCGCTGGTGCAATGCACCAAATGCATGGGGTTTGGCCACACAAGGGCCATTTGCAAGGCGAAAGCCAATCTCTGCAGCCACTGTGGCGACTCCCACACGTGGAACAAATGCCCCATAAGGCGCAGGGGATGGCTCCTAGATGTAAAAACTGCGCGAAGGAGAACGGGGAGAGCTCTGAAAATACGCACGACGCATTTAGCACCCACTGCCCAGTGCGGAAGAAATGAGATGCTATAGCGCGGTTGCGGGTTTCGTACTGCTAAGGGCGACCACGAGGAAACCGGATCGGACCCCCGCGAAGTGAACGGAAGCAGGCTGCAGCGCTCAAAACTGGCAACAGCTGAACTTCTTCAGGCCGCCAGGGAAAAAGGGATATCGGTTGCCCTAGTACAGGAACCATACGTGGGCTCAAAGGCAAAGCGCACGAAAGTCATCCAGTGCACCCTGGACCGCAAAAAGCCGGTAAAGGCGGCAATCATCGTGTTCGGTGACCGATTGGAGGTAATTCATGACCCTCAATTGGTCACCGAGACCGAGGTTTACTTCGAGGGGGACCAAGAGATCGGGTCCAACCTGGGGCGAGCGCACACACACACACACAGCACAGCGAGCCTGCGAAGGGCTGAACACTCCCGACATAGTCCTGGCAGGGGACGTCAACGCATGGAGCCACTGGTGGGGAAGCCGCACAGAGAACGCCCGAGGGGCGGCATACAGTGCTTTCCTGGACGAGATGGGGTCCCAGATCCTAAATACGGGTGATACGCCCACCTTCGAAGCTCGTAGTAGGGACGGGCTGCACACAAGCATCGTAGATGTAACTGCTTGCAGCCCGTCCCTGCTGGGAAGAATAGAGGGGTGGAGAGTAGACAGATCGATGACGACCTCGGACCACAACGCGGTGGTGTTTAGTCTGCGACTGGAGAGGCCTCTAGAACACCGGAAGCCAAACTCGACTCGCAGATATAACACTAAAAAAGCGGATTGGCCCGAGTTCGTCTCGCTCCTATCTCAATCCCTCAAATCGAAGGCGGTAACCCCGGAAAATATCCGGGGAATAACCACCACCAAGGATCTGGAAAACCTTGTCTCCGTCTACACGGGTACCATTCAGGAAGCCTGTGATAAAGCTATCCCAAAGATAGGCGCGCGCAGGGGCAAAGCCGTTCCACCATGGTGGTCCAAGGAATTGGACCTCCTGAAAAAAGACGTCCTCCAGAAAAAGAGAAGGATCCGGAACGCGGCGACTGTCAGGCGGCAAAGTGTCGTTGACGAATACCTGGAATCAAAATTAGAATACGCGAGGAAAGCCGAAGAGACCCAAACCCAGAGCTGGCAGACCTTCTGCACCACGCAGAAGAGGGAGAGCATGTGGGATGGAATCTACAGGGTTATTGGGAGGGCGGCTGGAAGACAGGAGGAGGTGCTGTTGAGAAGGGGAGGAGGTCAAACTCTCTCTCCCTCCCAATCAGCGAACTTCTGGCTGCCACCTTCTACACTGATGATTCGGTGTCGACCGACCGACCTTGTCATGCCTATCTGAGGACCCTCATGGAGAATACGCCTGTAGAACAAATGGGATTGCCGCAGGACGACCCGCCCTTCACCACGGCGGAGGTAGAGATGGTGGTGGGGACGATGAATCCGAAAAAGGCCCCTGGACCGGACGGATTGACCGCAGACATTTGTGCGGCGACCATTCACTGCGACATGGACGTGTTTATGGCAATAGCCAATAGGTGCCTAGCACTTAAGCACTTCCCTGCGCAGTGGAAGGTCGCACATGTGGTCATACTCCGGAAACCGGGAAAGGAGGACTATACGCATCCCAAGTCCTACAGACCTATAGGTCTCCTATCGGTTCTTGGAAAGGTAGTTGAGAAGTTGTTGGTGGGTAGGATACAGTGGCACATCCTTCCTACTCTCCACACGAGGCAGTACGGGTTCATGCCCCAGCGCGGGACCGAGGACGCCCTCTACGACCTAGTGAGACACGTCAGAAGAGAAGTACAGAACAAAAAAATCGTTCTCCTAGTCTCGCTGGATATAGAGGGCGCCTTCGACAACGCCTGGTGGCCGGTTCTCAAGGCCCAACTCGCGGCAAAGAGATGTCCGGGGAACTTGTACCAGATGGTCTGCTCGTACCTCGACGATCGGAAGATCACAGTGAACTACGCTGGAGCGACATGCGAGAAGAGAACCACGAAGGGTTGTGTCCAAGGCTCAATTGGAGGACCGACCTTTTGGAATATAATTCTCGACTCGCTGTTGCAGGGTCTTTCGGCCGACGGGGTGCACTGCCAAGCATTTGCGGACGATGTGGCGTTGGATTTCACGGGCGACTCGACTGGCGAAATCTAGGACAATGCCGGGAGTGTCATCCAAAAAGTGACACAGTGGGGAACGGATCACAAACTAAGCTTCGCACCACATAAGACCCAGCTTATGGTGCTGACTAGGAAGCTCCGGTGTGAAGACCCCGTTGTGTTCATGGAAGGCAAGCAACTTGAAGTCGTTAACGAAATCAAGGTGCTGGGCCTCAGGATGGATAATAGGCTCACATTCAGACTTCATGTGGAAGCCACATGCAAGAAAGCGGCGGAGATCTATAAGCGGCTAGCATGCGCGGCCAAGGTAACTTGGGGACTCAACCCGTAGATCATCAGGACCATTTACGTCGCCGTGATCGAGCCCATTGTGCTATATGCATCGAGCGTTTGGGCTTCGAGCACGGAGTTCCTGAAGATCAAAAGCCGGTTAGACTCCCTACAAAGAGGATTTGCACAAAAGATCTGCAAATCTTACCGTACGGTTTCGCTGACGGCTGCTTTAGCGCTGTCGGGTCTGCTTCCGCTCGACCTGAGAGTGCGGGAATTTGCCGCTTTATACGAAGCGAAAAAGAACAAAATTCAAAAATTCAAAAAGTTTTTATTCAATATAAGATGTTTGCACACACTTATTGAAAGTCGTAAAAATTGATTAGGTACCGGTTCAAAAACTAGGAGGAGAAGAACCGGCAAGAAACTCCTCTCTGTTTATTGTATTTAAATATATGTTTTTCTTAATTGTTTTTTCTTTTTTAATTTAACATCTCGTTGGACTACCTGCCGCCGGGAAGGAAGCTCGAAAAAAGGGTGAACCACTTAGAACGTCCCCACCCTTCAAAAGTGATTAACGTCACTTATGAGCTTCTTGATGGCGCGGATCCCGCCACTCTTGATCTTGA
Organism: Luffia ferchaultella; assembly: GCA_949709985.1. Lineage (NCBI taxonomy): Eukaryota > Metazoa > Arthropoda > Insecta > Lepidoptera > Psychidae > Luffia > Luffia ferchaultella. The sequence continues at coordinate 16,882,565 of OX453261.1, forward strand.
AATCATCGGTTCAAAAATCTACACCGATGGCAGCAAGATTGAGGGGAAAGTGAGTGCCGCGCTAACCTGGTGGCGGGATGGGGAGGAAGCAAAAGCCTCACCTTCAGTCCCCCTCCTGCTCCGTCTTCCAATCCGAACTCTATGCGCTCTCCAGGGCTGTCTCACTGGCGCAAGCCAGCGGGGAGGCCATGGTCAACATCTTGAGCGATTCGAGGTCGTCCTTGGACCTCCTAAAGGATCCAAAATCAAGCCACCCGCTTGCTACAAAGATCCGGGAGGTGCTGGGGGAGGTCAGAGCGGAGGGAAGAGATGTTCCATTCTACTGGCTGAGAGCACATATAGGGACACAGGGAAACGAGAGAGCCGACGAACTGGCGAAGGAGGCGGCTCTGGAACCATGTGGCGCCGTAAACTACGACTAAATTCCCCTTAGTTGCGTCAGGAGATGCATACGCGAGGAGACTGTCCGCAAGTGGCAGGACAGATACCAAACCTCGCGCACGGGTGCGGTCACAAAAAGCTTCTTGCCACGCGTGGACGACGCGTTCCGCGTGGTGAGAACGACCAGGCTGACGCCGATGCAGGTGCAGGTCCTGACGGGACATGGTGGAATAGCGGAATACTTGCACAGGTTCAAGTTTAAAGACAGTCCTGATTGCGAGTGTGACGCAGACGTCGTGGAATCGGTGTGGCATGTCATTCTGGTGTGCCCTCGTTTCCAGGTGGCCCGTCTCAGCCTGGAGAATCAATAGCACATGGATCTGACAGAGTCCGTCATCCGCACGCTGATGACGGACTCCAACAAAAGGCAGCTGTTCCTCGACTACGCAAAAAAAATATTCAGGATAGGGGCAAAGAGGAACAGCTCAATAAATCCAGGCAAAAACACAGACACGCAAAACGCAGTCGACGCCAACGAGGAGGGAAACCCGAAGGACATCAGACCCCATGACATCACCCCGCAGAACACTACGCAACAACAAGTGTTGATGCAAGGAGAACGCGGGGTCCCGGGTCTGAAAGTCAGGGGGTGGCGCTATTTATGGACAGCAACGCCGAGCGGCTCGGGGTCAGCTTTTCCTGGTCCATTGCAGGGAAGAGGAGTGTAGCGATCTTTCCCGGTCTAGCTCTACTCATAAACGGCAGCATGTTCAAAACGAGCATGAAGCGCAGGCACTTCGACACGCTATCCCAGATAGAGGTCGGAGGCGAAAGGTGCCGAATAGTCAGGGTCAGAAACAAGACGATCCTGCCATTCGACTAGGCGGAAAGAACAGCGTTCGCCCAGGCATGCTCGATGCTGTCCGGCATGGGGGAGCCGGTTGTGGGCGCTGAGAGCGCGCCGCGAATTATCAGTGTGGACGCAATGGTTGTCTCCTGGGAGAAAGGAGATGTCGCAGATCTCATCGGCTGCACTAAAGCGGCCGCGAATCGCGAGATAGTGGTATACGAGGATCGAGGTGCAAACCTCAGTTTCCTCCCTACCACAACGGCGACATCTTCGATTGACAGCTGGGGACAGCCAGTGGAGTCCACGCTCAGCGGCTCTGAGCGCCTTCAACTGAAAACGGCCGAGAGAAGGTCTGCGGAAAGAGAAGAAGGGAAGCAATGGTACCGGGGGGGGTGAATCCGAGTCATCGGGGAAAATAGCAGCCTTCCTCAAAACGTTCGCGTCGGCAGCAATGACAATCCCGGGGGCGGCCGCCGACAAGGTCAAAAAAATTGCCGCAAGACCAAAAACGGCGGTCGCCGAAAAAACTACCCAAAAGGTTGCAAAAACCAAGCCCACGAGGGCAGACATGGGGCAGGTCGACCCACCGCAACTAATGGCGGCCAAGGGACAACATGGTCAACGCCTTCCTCGAATTCAAGGCACTGACGGCAGCAACAAAAAAAGTGAACCTCCAGACGTACAAGAACATTCTGCTAGCGTTTAGGAGGGGAAACGAGGGGCTGCTGAAGGTGCGAATCGAGGAGGCGGGCGCCACTATATATAACAACGAAACCTCGGAAACCCTTCGTGGAAAGCCGATGAGTAAACATATGGTGGCGTACAATTGGACATGTGGTTTCGTGGCCCTGGACGCACAAGAGTCTGCGCGAACGGGTGCACCCAAATACTTAGCCCCTCCCAATGACCCGATAGTGGACCCGAAGTTCGGCGAGTCCTGGGAGTCCTGGACGGTGCCCAAAATCGAGTGGGTCAACGGTGTCCCTGGGTGTGGTAAGACCACCTGGATAGTGCAGAACTTCGAGGTCGAGAGGGACGTTGTCGTCACCACAACATTAGAAGCCACGGAAGAACTCAGACGAAAACTAGCCGCGCGCATTGGATCAACATCTAAATCCAAAGTGCGGACTATGGCCTCGCTGCTCGTGAATGGTATGAGGGACGCGGACAAGGGTCGATGTAATCGACTCATTGTCGATGAAGCCCTCATGAACCATTTCGGGGCCATAGTCTTGGCAGCGCGGCTGTCTGAGGTATCTGAAATCATGCTTATTGGTGACATCAACCAACTCCCGTACATTGATAGGGAAAACCTATTCAGGATGGAGTACACCAGCCCCGCCCGTGTGGTAAGTGTGAGCAGAGAACTGGTCTTCACGCATAGGAACCCGATGGATGTGGCATACGCGCTAAACGAAGTGTACAACGGTATGTACTCATCCAAAGATCAGGTCCGGTCGCTAAAACTCGAGAGAGTCACAGGTGTGAAGATACCCAACGCCCTTCCCAACACGCTATATCTGACATTCACGCAGTTGGAGAAAGAATCCCTAAAAGAGCTGGGATTCGGGAAGGGTGATGGGTCGCGCATCCTGACGATCCACGAGGCGCAAGACCTGACTTACAGTCGGGTGATTATAGTGCGGACTACCGAAAAATTGCAACTGCACGAGAGCATTCGCCACGCGTTAGTTGCGATTAGTCGGCACACCTCGAGCTGCACTTACTACACGGACGATAGCGACGACGCGCTCGGCAGATTCGTCGCAAAGGCGCAGGTTGCTTCGGTCAGCAACATCATAGACCATAACTTAAAAATGGCAATAAGAAACGGAGACGAAGCGATCGTGGAGCAAATAGTACGCGTCAAGCGAGGCGCAGCTCCCTGACCGCTGGAATCCTTGTCCCTTGCCCAAATCTCATAATCGTGTCTTAGAATTAAGCATATAAATTGTAAAAAAAAAAATAGATCTAAGTCCATAACAATTAAGTAGATCTTAGTCCACGGCAGGAATGCCGCTCACTTAACGTCCAAGCACGCGGTGGTTGCGGAGTCGGGTCGCAACGTTCCCTCAGAAACGGTTGAGCGAGGCGATGGCTGGCTCTCAAGTCAACTGGTGAGCTGGTGCCGCCTGCGGGGACCAGGCATTTTAGGCTGTAATAACATTGATCTAAAAGTAACAAAGTTGTGGGGACAAAAAAAATGAGTATCAAGTCAGATAAAAGATGATATCTGACAAAAAATAGAATAGAATAGAATAAGTTGTTTAGTCGGCAAACTCACTACAATTAAAACGGAGTGGAGGCAAACAGATAAGAAAATTGGCTCGAACAAAATTAAATAAATAAATATGTCAAGGGCACGGACGAACGTCTGTGGATTGTACAGTTATTCGGAAAAAAAAGATACATCAAGCGCTTCTACCGATGATTGGTTGAGATCATGAGTTAAGGGTTGGAAGTCACCTCTTCATAATTAAAGGGTCCACACTCTGCAGTCTGAGATAATGAAATACTTATAACATACGAAGTTTACATAGTGGTTGAAGAGTCCACACTCTGCAGACTGAGAGAATAAAACACTTTTACACATATGAGCTCATAGTGGTTAAAGGTTCCACGCCCCGCGATATATACTTATATGTGTGTGGGTTTAGATGGACACTAGAATCGCTCCTAAACACTAGTATTTAGAGGTACTGGTAAAGCGAAGCAATTGTCAGAGTTTTAATATGCCTATTATAGTACTATCTATATTCTACTACAATCTATTGATGTACTTGTATGGTGTGTACTATGTTACTTGTGATCGCATCTTAACTAACTATAAATTGTCAGTGTGAGGTCTGTGTTAGGCATTGAGCCCGCGCCACCGTTGCGCTAGGCAACGGTGTTCCCGGGCTTAATTAAGTTTTTTACCCTAGAGTGGTTGTGCGGATGACATTAGTCATCCACGCTGACAAAACCAAGTGTATTTTTCTATGACAACAGATCGCAGGAGCTGAGATTAGATTACTGATGGTATGCTAAGTGACGTCAGTATCGGCCGTGCACTAAGTAGTCTTGTTGTGTCAGGAAACCATAGAATTAATAAGAAGCGCCCGCCTCCCACTATAGAACTAGCGTAATCGAGCGACCGCCTAACCGCATATCCTCTCCTAAGGAGAAGATGTCAGTCGCCGTTCACTAGTTGCGTTTGGGCCACAGTCGAAGTTACGTACGGAGACAAAATTATCATTTTCTAACCAAATATGCCTAGTTGTGCTGTGAAATGTTGTAAAAACACTTTTAAAAATCAAAAAGGAAAATCTTGTCGTGTAACATTTCACGTGTAAGTTATAAAATACTATTTAATTTAATATTATGGATAATGTAAACGCTGTCGAGACATGATGGCCGCGTGCTGGGTCGCGATATTCGATAGTGCTGTGCTTTTTTCGACATTTATCGATAAAAATATTAATAGTACATAATACAATAAATTATATTGTATCAGTATTATATTATACAATATATTACATTGTAGTGTACAGTATTGAGGGGATACTGAGGGAACTCAACGGTTTATAGACGCACATGAAACTTTGCATATGGGTTTAATTTTGATGGCAAATCCTGATTGCCATGATGAACTGATGATGCAGCTAGGATTAAGGGAACTCTTCAGCGGTTAATGGCATAGACATAAAACTTTGGGGAGGGGTTTTTGGTGACGGAGGGGAGTCAGGAGCGAGAGGGGAAGTAAAGGTGAGGGGCGATATCCATCATTTTATTTTATTTTCTTATTTTTTATTTTCTTTAAAAAATAAGTATCATATATCATGTATCATATATCACTTCTTTTGCTGGAAAACAATTACGCACTAATTTCAACGCATGGCATGGATCAATGAATATAGCTATTTCTTGGTTAGTATACGCGATGTAAGGGCGATATAGGGGGAGTGTGGAGAGGGAAATGAGGGGCGGGAGGTAGAATAGGGAGCGGCCTGAAGAGAGGGAGAAGAGGGAAGAAAGTGAGGAGAGGAACTTTTTTAGTATTAAGAATTTTTTTATTGATATATTAACAACAAATTTCGAATCATTGCAGTTTTCCCAAAGATTCGAAAGCTAAAGAGAAATGGATAAATGCAGTTCGCAGAGAGAACTGGTTTCCTAGACCTCAAACTACAATTTGTTCAGAACATTTTCAAGAAACATGTTTTGATTTGAGCAAGAAAAGGAAATATTTATTATCAAACTCAATGCCTACTTTAAATCTAGATGTGAGTACTTTTTCATTATCAAGTTACTTCCGCTCGCATATTCGCATGTATTTCGCCTATAATAACGTTAACGTTAAATATTATTATATTTTTCCAGTCTTATCAAAACGAAAAAGAAGAGCCGATGCAAATTGAAGCCGCTGCATATGATGTTCCTGGTACAAGTTTTGACACGCCTCGTAAAAAAAAGTTGAAATCCCGCATAGCAAGTCTAGAACATGTTTCACGTCAACGTTTGTTAAAAATAAAACGTTTGCAAGGGAAACAAAGAAGGTTAAAGCAAAAAATTACTAAAATGCAAGATTTGCTTCAGGAATTAAAGAATAAAAATTTATTAAGTAGTAGTGACATAGATATTTTAACATCAATTAATATCACTAGCGCTGAAATTTTAAAAAGGCAATTCAACAAAAGTAAGAAACTTATGGTTGAAAAAAAATATTCCAAAAATATGAGGTCATTTGCTTTGACTTTGCATTATTTGTCTCCAAAGGCATACAATTATGTACGACAGTCTTTTGAGTCATGTTTGCCTCATCCGAAAACCATTTCCAGATGGTACCAAAACATTGACGGGAATCCAGGTTTTACCGTCGAGTCCTTAGACACACTTAAAAACAAGGTAGCGTCAACAAATCATCCTATTCTTTGTTCATTGGTGTTAGACGAAATGGCTATACGCAAACGTATAGAATGGGATGGTACCAAGTTTCATGGTTACGCTAGTGTTAGTGGTGATGTTGAAGGCGATTACATGGAAGAGGCAAATAATGCATTGGTTTTTTTAGTTGTTGGTATCAATTGTGGTTGGAAAATACCCGTAGGTTACTTTTTGGTCAATGGTGTAACCGGAGAGCAAAGAGCTAATTTAGTCTCCCAGTGCTTAAGTGCTCTAAAAGAAACCGGGATCCGAGTAGTTTCAATGACATTTGATGCCTGCCCAGCAAACTTAAATATGGCCAAAGTATTAGGTTGTGATTTGTTTGCGGATGAAATAAAATCTAGATTTATAGATAAGTCTACTAACCAAGAAATAGCTATATTCATTGATTCATGCCATGCGTTGAAATTAGTGCGTAATTGTTTTCAAGCAAAGGAAGTGATATATGATGGAGACGATGTGGGTATACTGTGGAAGTATTTAGAATTATTAGAGAAATTACAAAAAGATGAGGGTTTTGTATTAGCTAATAAATTAAAAGCACAGCACATAAACTTTTTCAATAATATAATGAAAGTAAAACTGGCATCACAATTGTTCAGTAGAAGCGTTTCCGTAGCGTTAGATTTTTGTGCAAACCGTTTAGAAATTAAAGAATTTAGTGGAGTTGAAAGTACATGTAAGTTTTTGCAAATTATTAATGATTTGTTTGATGTACTAAATTCAAGAAACTTATTGCACGTGGGTTACAAAAAGCCACTTAGCGCTGAAAATGCAGATGCCATTTTGAACTTTTTGGATGTAGTTGAAAAGTACATTAAAAGTCTATATACATTGGAAGAGAAATTTGACAAAGGTAGAAATGAGGAAATTATGATTCGTGTACCATTAATTTATAGTCGACGAAAAAGTGGTTTTATAGGTTTTTTGACGTGCATATCTAGCTTGAGATTCTTATATAAAACTTACGTTGTAGATGAAAAAGTCCTAAAATATATACCCACATACAAATTAAATCAGGACCATCTGGAAATGATTTTCTCAGTTATTCGTTCAAAGGGAGGTTTCAACAATAACCCTACAGCACTGCAATTTCGTGCTGTATACAGAAAATTGCTAGTACGATCTCAATTATACAGACATGACACTGGCAACTGTGTACCACTGGAGGACATTAATATGTTCGTCTGCCGTTATTAAATTAAATCAAACAAATGAACGATCCCGTTTAAACGATTTTGTCGGGGATGAATCTGAAACTTTTTACCGCGATTTACCTGAGATATTCTATCTTTCTGATTTCGCAAAAGCAATCATAAATTATATTTCAGGATTCGTAGTAAAAAAAATTAAGAAATGCGTATCATGTGAACGTTGTGTGGCTGCCTGTGTAGCTACAAATAAATCACGAGATGAAATGTATGATATGTCATTTATTAAAATCAAAGATTTAGGTGGACTAATTTATCCCTCAGCAGATGTGGTTCTGGTGTGCTCGAAAGCGGAACAATTACTACGAACATACATTGTCGGCAATCGGATGACGAGCTCATTTAATAAATACAACTTTGTTAATGTTTTAATGAGAGAATTTGTGGGTATGGAAATTTTTAAAACTCTTTATTATCATCAATTTGACCAAGATGCTTTAGAAAATCATTTAAATTACCTGATTAAGGCCATAATAGAAATTTATTTAAATATCAGAGTGCATTTTATTACAAGAACTTGGAAAGAAAAAGAATATTCAAAGAGACAAAAGTATAATAAGTTGATTTTGTTTGATGGACACTAATTTAGGTTGTAGGTTCCATGCATCATGACGTTGTATCTTTATGCTGTTCAATGTGATTTTAATTTTATTTTTGAAAACTAAAATAAAGATAAGTAAAACAGTAATTATCTTGTTTTTTTCTCATGTGTTATTAGCACCTAAACAATTTTAACGGGATTATAATTTTATTTATTAATATGATAAATACTTAATGATTAATGTGTTTGGTAAATGCATGTACAAATTACTACTTACAAATTAATACTACTAGTGTTATTTCGTCTGTGCTACCAGGTATAAAAGAAGATCACATTTGCAATTTTTATCGATATCGATATTTACGTGGCTTACCCATCCCGTACGTTCCGTGTTCCGGTAGTCGTACCGGCGGGCGGCGCAGGCGGGCGCTTCCTTCGTAATTCTATGCCGTACCGCCTCCTCTCCTCAAACCTCCCACCCGCGCACGATACACGCTGTGTTTCCTAACAAATGCTACATTATGTTACTTCTATTAAACGGCGCGCGGCGCAGGCGGGCGCTTCCTTCATAATTCTATGCAGGAAACAATCGAGATTGTGAGTGGATGACGTACGTCATCCGGGCGACCGTTTATGTATTTTCGTACTACAAATTTATTGTTTTTTTTTAAGATTACCCTTCTATACTTGTATAATTATAGCATCTTTGTGAATGAATTATATTTTATGTAATAAAGTATTTAAATTTTGTATTTTTCGGCGTTAAAATTGTTATTGTATATCTGATAATGACGACCCAAGATAAACAAATCGATTTATGGTTGTAGATGGAGGAAGATAGACTTCACAGAAGGTGGTATATGGTGTGGATTCTTATTGACCAATGTGCGATAACTTGATTAAATAAAACAATTATTGATTTGTATTAATACGAGTATCATTGACTATTGATCACTTCAAATGTAACTATAAGGGTAGCTAGCACAGTACACGTGACATCGTACGGTCCAAATACTTTGGACTCTCGGATGACACCAAAGGTTTTCTGATTGGCTAAAATATAAAATTGTCAAAAGACGTTTTGCCAATCAAAGAATAAAACGCAAGTTCATAAAACGTATAAAATACCTAGCAACAACATGAATTGTTACCAGTAGAAAGACCACCGCACTCAGGTACGCAAGTCCTTGTCCAGACTTATCTTCTATAACATTGTAGTTTTTGTATTATATCTTTGACGATATATCAGTTTTTCAGTCATCTGTGTGTCATGTTTAGGTACGTCTGGTGGACACTATTGCAAAATTAAATTTAGTTTTTTTTGTAAATCCTGTCTACCACTCCTACCAATACCTAAAGTGCTCTCCAATTTAATAGAATTTAATTTTTGAATCGGGCCGTTTTCAGTAAATGTAGAAAAAGGCAGCTTATTAACAAACGGTTTTACTTTTCTATGGACTTAATCAATAGTATCATCGCCACTCAGTAAACCTTCACGACAAACAATGCAATATACTTCATAAAAGTAACAAACGCTCTTGCACGGACCTGATCAACAGTACACTCAGCAAACCTTCACGACAATGTAATATACTTCATAAAAGTAACAAACGGTTTTACCTTTTTCACGGACTTGATCAACAGTATCATCTCCACTGAGTAAACCTTCACGACAAACAATATCACTACATATTATAAAATAAAGTCCCCCGCTACGTCTGTCTGTCTGTCTGAACGCGATAAACTCAAAAACTACCGAACGGAATGGCAAATTATTGACACCAATGGACGAAGGTTTATGTGTATAATTTATTGTTGTTTTGGTACATAGTACATTCAATACCTTTGCGCAGTGCACGCACTTCATGATTTTTTGCTCTCGCTAACCCGCGCCCTGACGCCACGAGGCGTATTATATTATATTCATGCTAAGTCTGTATAAACTTCCAGTTATTTATTTCTTATTTTTGTTTGGGGCAAATGTAGAATATTTAGAATACATTATATATAACAAAATTTATGAGTATAATAATTTCCCCCGAAGTACAATTTACAAAAATTGTAAAATACTGGTTTCATAGAGGTGCAAAGGGGTGCAAAAATGACTGGGTGTTAATGATGCTTTAAAAAGCTTATTATGAGTTTGCACCAACAGGCTGAATTTCCCTTGAGCCGCAAATTAAAAATAATATTTTATTAATGTTTCATACATCTCACACATTTTTAATGAAAAGTAATTATAGACCAAAGAGGTATCTACCTATATCTAAACTTATCACAATTAGTTATTAATAAAATTCCAAAATAATGGACCTTTAATGTTAATACCTAACATTAAATGATGTTCCGTACGTAACAGGAATGGTGCAAACTCAGAGGAAACTTATATTTATGTCTTCTAATGATTCCACAAAAAATTACAACTACACGAATTACTTCCAATCTTTTTAGCAATTGGACTATACTATATTGCCGGAGGAAAAGTAACAGTGGCTGCAATTAGGTCAGTGGCTGGTAGTCGGGGCATCTACCCTATTATTGATAATATCAACACGTTCATTCGTTTGTATTCAAATCGAAAAAATTTCAAAGTAGCTCTTGTGGCTTATATTTACGTTTCGGGCCGTTTTTTTTTTGGATTCTGTGATCCCTTTTCTGAACATCTAACCCAGGTTTTCAACACCGGACTTCGTCTCTTGCGATAGGAATTGGATAGAAGGAACCACTAGAAGAAACCATCATGGAAACAAAAATATTACCTGGCTTTGATTTCGTTCCGTATTTCATTAATCAAAGAAGGTATTTTATATTTTAGTGTGTTTTTGTCATACAATTTACAATTAAAAAGAACACCAAGCGGAATATTTAATTAAATTACAAAAACAACTTAGTATTTATTTTTGCCATTTTTCCCTGAAAAAGCCTACAGATTTACTGTCGTGATAGACGCGTGGTGGCGAGCCCGCTTCTTGTTTAGAAGGTCGTGGTTTGAATCCCAGAAACCGGCTTGTACCAATGAGTTTTTTTTGACTTAAGTACATAACTATGACTGATTTTGTGCCTTGGAGAGCATGTAAGCTGTCGGTCCCGGTTACCGTCATCAACTGGCAGTCGTTAAAATCCACCAACTGGCACTGGAGCAACGTTGTGGATTAAGTTCCAAGCAACCTCATCCAGAAGGGAGACCTAACCCCTGTAGTGGGGCAAAAAGGCTGAAATAGTAGTAAGTAGTACAAAAAAAAAGTAGGGAAAAAGTAGTTTTAATTTATATTCTGTAGTTTTCAACTAAATATGGTTTTAATATTATTGATGCATATTTAATTTTGTTAAATAAAACTCATTACACATTGTTCACAGGTGCCATTCTTGAAAAACTGTATATACAATATCAATGTCTTCGAGGAATAAATTCTATTCCTACATGAAAAATATGGGGTGATGAATCTTCTAACGAGGAATTCCAATCAGGACCCTTTGGAAATATTCTTTTGATGTGTACGAGTATAAATGTCTACAAGACGCTCTTGTGAAGAACTATAAGTCACCAATTCCGTTATGACTCAGGTCGGTGCGAATTATGAGAAAGACGAAAATAAACAGTGGGCTTGGACCAAAAAGTTGCGCTGATGGTTATTAAAATTGAAAAGAATAAGGTTCTAGAATAACTTCTCAAAAAAATTTTTTTTTCTATTTATGAATTTGCCAGATATTTATGAAAATGCATCTGACGTTGAAATTATCCCTGTGGCATCATCTGGGCGGTTAAGCATATTGTAAGATGTGGTAATAATTATTATGTCCAAAGAAAATGTACTCTTCATGAACCGTTTACGCAGCGCGCGCGACGGAAGCTCTCAAAATGAATAATTTTTCCCGTTTTTGCAACATTTTTCATTGATGCTCCACTCCTATTGGTCGTAGCGTGATGTAGTATAGCCTATATAGCCTTCCTCGATAAATGGACTATCCAACAAAAAAATAATTTTTCAATTCGAACCAGTAGTTCCTGAGATTTGCGCGTTCAAACAAACAAACAAACAAACAAACAAACAAACAAACAAACAAACAAACAAACAAACAAACAAACTCTTCAGCTTTATAATATTAGTAAGTATAGGTACATTATGTTGAACAAATTTGATTGTCATAAAAAAGGTTATAGTAAGTTAACCTTAAAAGATACACATATGCTGTCGCGGACTATTGGTTAGAACTTTTAAAGGTGTACAATTCCGTAATACATGATTTTTGCTTAACATCAACCGTTTACGCAGCGCGCGCGACGGAAGCTCTCAAAATGAATAATTTTTCCCGTTTTTGCAACATTTTTCATTGATGCTCCACTCCTATTGGTCGTAGCGTGATGAGTTATAGCCTATAGCCTTCCTCGATAAATGGACTATCCAACAAAAAAATAATTTTTCAATTCGAACCAGTAGTTTCTGAGATTTGCGCGTTCAAACAAACAAACAAACAAACTCTTCAGCTTTATAATATTAGTATAGATTCATTTTTGTTTTACTACAACATCTACTTACTGGTCGGCGAGGCGCGGCTGAGGACACGACAACCTTTCTACAAGTATTAGAGCCGGACAGATGTCAATTTTCACAGGAAGTGTAATCCCATCTGTTTAACCCCCTATAACTGGTGACCCCAACTATCAGAAATCCTGAGAGCGGTTAACTTCACAGCCTCATTGCTTCAATGAGGCCGTTAAGTGTACGAAGAATTTCGTGGAAGATAAACGCACCTTCTGCTTCCTGGTGGGGTGGCTACTGGGAGAGGTTCATATGAATAATGAAAGACCTCTTGCGACGAATTTTGGGTAAATCGTCTTTAAAGTATGAGGAACTGGAGACAATTCTTTGTGATTGTGAGGCTATTATGAATGGTCGTCCCTTGACTTACATAAATCATGATAAGGGTGATTGTTTAGAGCCTCTTACTCCTGCTCATTTCATTTAACCCATACAAAACACTGATATATCAGATTTAGACTGTATAGATACAAGAAGTTTGAATAGCCGTTATCAATATTTACAGGAGCTTCGAGAGGAATTTAAAAGCCGTTTTAAAAATGATTATCTTACTTTATTAGTACAAAAAGGAAAAGAAACCAAAGATACTGTAAATGTTGGAGATGTTGTTTTAATTGAAACCGAAGAAAAAAGGGTTAAATGGCCACTCGCCACTATTATAGAACTGTTCCCAGGAAAGGACGGAGTGGAGAGGATAGCCCGAGTAAAGACAGCCACTGGCACGAAGGTTCGCCCAGCGCTAAGGTTGTATAAATTAGAGGTCTCGGGTAAAACAGGTAATAATTTTCCATTATTAGACGAAGTTCCGAGCTCAACTCATTCTTTACCTAAACAGACGTCAGGGAATTCAGCTGTAACTGGACAGTTGTCACAACAGTCTCTTCGACCTCAGCATCTACTCGTAGTGGGAGAACAGCAAAACAGCCCAGTAAATTTGATATTTATGTGTAATGGTATTTTGGGAATAAACTTTAGTTTTAATTAAATGACAAAATATATGTTATGGAAGGTTTCTTAAATATGGATAAAAAGTGTATGAAAATGAGATGTCATGGTTGACATCTGTCTTTATTTTTCCGTTGTTAACAAATATAGTATCGTTTTCCATTATTTCATTATTTTAAAGTTTATTTGGGGAATACGATATACGTAAGAGGGAAAAGTGGACCCTCCTCCAAGCGAAACCGATTTCTGTACAATATAATTTAGTTTTTTAATGGTCTGATTTCTTTTATTCAGTCTGAGATCTTTATAGCACAGGTTTATTTTTAGCACCTAAGTACTACTATTGTATTTGTATAGAATATAAAAGTTCATTTTATCTGTTTAATACATAAAATGTAGTATTGTAAACATGTATAACAGATATTGATAACTTAGGAGAACTTTAAAATTGTAATTTCACTTAAGTAACTACCTAGTAACTTAGTAGTAGTAAATAACTAGTATATGATATATGTTAGGTACTTAGTACATGTACCAAAATTGTTGTGGAGGATGTTATGATTTGTCTATGGTTTTTAAAATAAAAAGCTGTCTATGTCATTAGAAACAAATGATGTTGGTTTTTATTTTCTGGTCCCGTTTTTGCAATAAATAAATCGTGGAATTATTTTTACAAAGGGCTTGGCAATAACCTGGGGAATACCAGAGACTACGTTGATAGGATAGATCAGGGTTTCGTCGAGGTAGAGAAAGTAAACCCTGTGGTCATAGGAGGAGGCCGGGTTGTGGCCAAGGCCAGATGATATTTGGCTTGATAAACAGGTTCCCGTCTTATTAAGACCTTTCTGGAGGAGAAGCATAGTACGCAAGGAACATCTTGAGAATTAGGTTAAGCCCGAATATCTGCCCGTGTTAACCTGGCTACAGAAACGTGTATTTAAGTCTGTGATTCCTTCATCCTCGGCTATCTCTCACCACCGTTCAATTCCTGTGCAATCGTCCCCCATAAGAACTTTTTGTATTTCGTGTCAATATATTTATCGTTACCTACTCCTGTCATACAATGCCGGATGTAAACGTACCAACTCAATTCATTTTTCGTCATCCATATTTCTGCACTATAACTACATGTTTGTTCGTCGCGAGCTCGTCGCTCTACTGTCCGTACGCGACGAGAACGAGACCGTGAACCAACACGTCAAAGTATCGTCGCTGATAATGTTTTGACTTACTCGTTCACGTTCTTGTTTCATTGACGTTCCGTACGGATATTTGTGTAGAATAAGTGACGAAATTGTTACGAATGACGGTTCCATCGACGTCGACGCGCCGTACGGATAGACCTTAAAGCGTACTACGCGCACGGAGGAGTGTGATATTCGGCATAGTTAAAGTTTATGTGGAATAGGAGTGCAGAAAGCTAAAATCTATATACAGGATGAATTTTTGATACGGGCCTATATGGCCAAATCCTAAACTATGAGAAATAGCGAAAAGAGGTTATGAGCTCGATTTTTGAGAAAACAAAACTGCATATTTACATTTTTGAAAAATCTGTTTCTTTGACAGGGAATCAAACCACTAGATTTGATAATCTATATATAAATACGTGAAGATAAAACTTTAGACCCCTTTTTAAGCATATTATGGGTACGGAGGAGTGTGACATTTGGCATAGTTAAAGTTTATGTGGCGTGCAGAGAGCTGAAATCTATAGGTATATTTAATATATGTTACAAATACTATCAACCATACGAGTTTAATAGACTGTCGTTTGATGTAGTTTGCATTGATTTATTCTCGCCTGTTTATTATTGGTAGTTTTCAAAAAAGTGAGTACGGTCGAACTTCGACGGCTGGGCGACCACTAGTTTTTTTAAAGGCTTAGGTAATTGTTATTACTAGGCAATTTCATTGACAACACAATACAACCATAAATGCATTATTTTATTTCAATACATTTAAACAAGTGAACAGTTCCAATATGACCGTTAATCAATTTTATTTGCAGCTTAAGTTGGAACAAAAATTATCGAAACAACATTATGTCTGTTCATTTTTTGAAATGCTTAGGTAATTGTTGTTAATGAAATAGATATGTATTTCGGGTTGAATATTTATTTGTTAATGAGATTGCCTACTAACAGCAATTACCTAAGCATTTAAAAAATGGACAAACATAATGTTATTTCGGTAATTTTTATCCCAACTTAAGCTTATTCTATTGTGACTTCCATATCATCAAGGAAACACACTAACTGTATTGTGTTTTATCGACAATCGCAAGTCGATCTCTACTGCGGTGGTATCAATAGGAATAGGAATAATAATAATAATAACATCTGGACGTCCCACCCAATCTAGTCCTAAAGTAAGCAAGTATTATGCTTGTATTATGGGGTACTAGACAACTGACATATATACTTAAATATTCTTTTTTTTATAATGTATACATATATAGATACTTTTACACGCAGACACGGAACAAACAGACATGTTCATGCACACAAATATTTGCCCCGAGCGGGGATCCAACCCGCTATAACGTAGTACGTCTGTTTGTAATGTCTACGTTATTACTGTTTGATACTGAACTATGGCATCTGCCTTACTATATCTAGTTACTTAAATGACTCCAATTTTATATTCAGAAGGGATACGTGTTCGCTTCACTACATCACGGAAAGATATAAAAATAAAAGTAAAACTGAAATTTACTGTTTTATTTGAATACAAATTTGCGTGATTAATCAGTGAGTGCTGTTGACCGAATGATCACCCGATCCACGCGGCTTGCCGGGACATCGCTTTCCCGCGCGTCGAGGATCGTGCTTCTTCCTGATTGGTTCCGTGGTCGTTACTAGGCAGTTTGACTAATGACAGAAAGCGTCTGTTTTTATCGCGTACTTTTCCACTCGATTCTGCTTGGGTGGCATGTGACAACACGCCACCGGACGTGGCTGTAGGTACATCGTATGAAATTATGATTTCAGCAAAATCGAGTGAGTGAGCGATGACGCTATATCATTCCTCGCGGTTTTTCAAAATTTTGAGTGAATGAAAAATTTTCCTAAGTCTGAACCAGTCAGGAAGTAGTGATGTCAAAACAGCGTTGCTATATTTCCTAAACATTGTATAGCGTAATGTGTGTAGTCGGCTTTATTTGCCGTGCGCGATAGAGCGCTTTCTCCTTTAGGTTACATAATGAAATGAAAAAAAATGCTTATGACTAAGTTACATGGTGATACAATTCAGTTATTAGAAGGAAAAAAAATATTTACAATTTAGTATGCAGAATATTATAAAAACAATTGAAGGATAAAAGAAAAATGCAGGTTGCGAAATGTATATAGCAGTTTACATATCTATACGTATATTTAAAATTAAAAGTTTTAAAACGTTTCGTGTTTTGTTCTGCTTTACGATATATATATTTACTTATGAGAAATCGACGTTCTCGTATTTCAGCAGGGTATGCGCGGTGACGCAAATCAGCTGTACTCGGTCACTAAGAGTAATGTGACCTAACGATAAGAATATGACACATCACAGTGCAAATGAATAATTCTTGGTTTGTCACCTTTAAAAACGTTTTGCAAATATTTGAAAAATGTATAATCTAAATTTAACACAGTTAAAATTACAATAATATACTTAAAATTAGATACATTGTTTTGATTACTGAGTAATCGCCTGTACTATTTGTTAATAACTTGTGAAACGAACTGGTTTTTTAATCACGCGACCAGAGCGTGAAGTTCTAGGTTCCATTTCTCGATAGTCGTTTTTGTCGAAGAATGTAACTTTTTTGGTCTTTTTAAAGGTTTGTTTCTTGGTTCGATGACGTTTTTCGTTTCAACTGTTGGAGTTGCTTGTTTTGTAATAGTCAGTTTCTCTGGTTGTTTAGTATCGTCGTCATTTAGCATGTAAGCAGGTTTAAGTCTGTCTATCGAAATGTTAGATGTCCTTTCGGTTAACTGTACTGTAAAATATTTGTCATATCGTTTAAGTACTTTGAAAGGTCCGTGATATTGTGCTTCCAGAGATTTTTTAATCGTGTCGTTACGAACAAATATGTGTGTACACGTTTTTAAGTCGGGATGCACGAAAATAGGATGAGTCGATCTCGTGTCTGTTTTAGGTTTCAGACTATTTATAGTGCGTCTGAGAGTCTGTATATAGTCAAGAGTGTCGTATTTCGTTGAGTCGGAGGTATCGAAAAATTCACCTGGTAACCGAAGTACTCTACCGTAGGTCATCTCGGCTGCGCTGACTTGTGTGTCGTTCCTAGGAGCTGAACGCAAACCTAAGAGTACGGTTGGAAGTTCGTCAACCCATGATTCATTGTTGAGACGTGCTCTCAGAGCGTTTTTTAATGATCGATGGAAACGTTCTATTTTCGAATTACTTTGGGGATGATAAGGGGTTGTTCGTAGCTTTTCAACTCCTAAAAACTTCGTGAGTTCGTGGAAAAGCGAGGATTCGAATTGTCTGCCCTGATCGCTAGTCAGCTTAACAGGACAACCAAAACGTGCTATCCATCCCTCGTACAAATGTTTTGCAACGGTATCGGCGGACATGTCTTTGATAGGAAATACTTCAGGCCACCCTGTGTGTCGATCTATCACCGTCAGACAATATTTCAGTTGTTCCGGTGTCGTAGGAAACGGTCCAGTTATGTCAATGTGGATGTGGTCAAATCTGTCGGCTGCTGGGAATTTCCCTATCTCTGAAAATGTGTGGCGATGTATTTTAGCTCGTTGGCAAGCGATACATGCTCTTGTCCATTTGTTTATGTCCGTTGTCATGTTTGGCCAAAAAAATCTATCACAGATTAATTTCCGGGTTGCTCTAATACCTGGATGACTAATTTCGTGAATCGCCTTGAATGCTGATTTTCGAAATGTCTCCGGTAGGTAGGGTCTTGCCTTGTCGTTGGCAATGTTACAAAAAATCTGAACATTAGTTTCCGGAAATGTAATGAATTTAAAATCGGTTCGATTGTTTTCGAGTGTTGTTGCTACGTATTTATCTGACTTCTAAGTATCGGCTAGGCTGACGTAATCAAGTGCACTTGGGCATCCTATCGATGCAATGCGTGATAAACTGTCGGCGATGACATTGTCGGCGCCCGTTATATGTCGTATGTCAGTAGTATATTCAGATATGTAGCTTAGTTGTCTGGTTCGTCTGGGTAATTCGTTGGGAGAAGATTGTTTCGAAAAAGCGAAAGTAAGAGGTTTATGGTCGGTGTAAATTATTAACTCTCTTCCCTCTATCGTATTTTTAAAATGTCGAATAGACATGAAAATTGCTAGAAGCTCTCGATCGTATGTACTATATTTTGTTTGAGCCTCGGTAAACTTTTTCGAAAAATACCCTAGCGGAACTCATTTCTTATCGATAAATTGTTGCAACACCGCGCCGGCATGCGAATCGGATGCATCGCACATGAGCGATATGGGCGCTCGGGTGTCGGGGTGAGTCAGCATCGCAGCGTTACGTAAGTCCGTCTTGCATTGCTCGAATGCATTGCTGGACGATTCTGTCCATTTTATAATTGTCTTGACGTTGCGTCTTGTATTGTGTAAATATTTGTTCAATTCGTTTTGGTGTTCAGCTGCGTGTGGGATGTGGGATCTGTAAAAATTTGTCATTCCCAGGAACCTCCTGAGCTGATTGACTGTAGTCGGTTTCAGGAAGTCGATAATGGCTTTAACCTTGTCTGGCAAAGGAATAATGCCGTCTTTTGAGACTTCGAACCCTAGAAATTCGACTTTGTTTTTACCGAAATCGCATTTTCGAGGTTGAGGGTTATACCGAATTTATTAAGTCGTTCAAATAATTTGGACAGGTGATTGACGTGTTCATCGGGATCTGCGCTTGCTATCAGTATATCATCTATATAACAAAAAATATTATCAAGGCCTTTTAAAACGGAATGGTCCATAAACCTTTGATACGTTTGCGCGGCATTTCTCAGACCAAAACTGAGACGAGGAAACTCAAACAGTCTATGGGGAACAATGATGGCTGTCTTTTCGATGTCTTGTGGCGCTACAGGGATGTTATGGTATGCTCTTGCCATGTCAATGCGCGAGAAAACCTTTTTACCTGTGAGCATATAAGTAAAATCGCATAGTCGCGGTACGGGGTATCGGTCGGGTTTTGTTACGGCATTCAATCTTCTGTAGTCACCACAAGGACGAATTTGTCCGTTTGTTTTGGGTACGATGTGTAGGGGTGAAGCCCAATTCGATTTGGACGGCCTGCAAATACCCATGTCGATCATGGTTTGAAACTCTTTTTTGACCAAATTATAGCGGTCCGGTGCTTGTCACGAAGTTTCGTGATTATTTGTAAATATGGGAATTTTGAATATTTATTAATAGCAACATTGCAAATTTGGTTGAAAATCATGATTTGGTTAGCAACACTTTTTTCTCCGGATGGCAGCGGGACCGATGCCACGAGGTTAGTCTGCTGCCTAGAATTTATGGCCTATTAATAATTAATACCTTTATTTGGTAGTCATAAGCACGATTGATTATCGAGCACCTAATTGTGAGTATATGATTAGTTTTTAGAGGTAACGAAACTATAAGATACGATATCCTGCTGAGCACGTGGTGCCAGCTGACTTTTACTGTGATATTTGCCGGTAATATATTGACGATATCCACAATATTAATGCGTAATACAGATTTGAATAATGTTATAGATTTAGCGAGATTTGTGTGTATGATGACGTCGGCATAGAAGCTGACTCGCGTCATAACCTAAGAGATTGAAAGACACCTCGAGCACTTCTCAATGAATGGTTGAGAAGGTATGAGCTCTTCATAGTGGTTAAAGAGTCCACACACTGAAGTCGGCATAGAAGCTGACTCGTGTTATCACCTAAGAGAGTGAGAGATATTACAAGAGCACTTCTCAATGAATGGTTGAGAAGGTATGAGCTCTTCATAGTGGTTAAAGGATCCATAGATAGAGACATATGTATACGTGTATGTGTGTGTAGATAGACACTAGAGTTTATCCTAAATAGAGGTACACAGAGATACTGATAAGCGAAGCAGATGTGAGAGAGTTTTATATACCTAGTATGATACTATCTATATTCTATTATAATCTATTGATGTGCTTTTACACTGTGTACTATGTTGTTTGTGATCACATTCTAACTAACTATAAATTGATATCTACGTTTGCTATCAAATTATCCTAATATCACGCGTCCCGTTTCTTTCAATAACAGTGCAACACATAATGTCGAACACATTATTGAGACCACAGGTCCCCCCATTTTTGCTCGAGCACGTCCTTTAGCACTGTCGCGAAGTCTATCTTGTTATATCATCATGTATTGTGAGGTGTAACTTCTAAGATCGCGATATGATTATATTTGAACTGATCAAGGGTCAACGATACTTGAATTAATACAAATTGATAATTGATTTATTTAATCAAGTTATCGCATATTGGTCATTAAGAATCTACACCATATACAGTAGCATCGACCACTTGAATTATCTTCCGAGGAGCTCCTTTAAGCGACATCCAGCATGAGCACATATGTACACTATAAGCATCGTCTCCGTTGTCAGTGTAGGCAGCTTTGATTAGTTCGCTCTCATCTCTCCCGTCTCAGGAACACCTAAAAATGTAATAAAGCCCGGGCACACCATTGCCTGGCAATGATGGCAACTAATCAAAGCTGCCTACACTGACAACGGAGACGATGCTTATAGTGTACATATGTGCTCATGCTGGATGTCGCTTAAAGGAGCTCCTCGGAAGATAATTCAAGTGGTCGATGCTACTGTATATGGTGTAGATTCTTAATGACCAATATGCGATAACTTGATTAAATAAATCAATTATCAATTTGTATTAATTCAAGTATCGTTGACCCTTGATCAGTTCAAATATAATCATATCGCGATCTTAGAAGTTACACCTCACAATACATGATGATATAACAAGATAGACTTCGCGACAGTGCTAAAGGACGTGCTCGAGCAAAAATGGGGGGACCTGTGGTCTCAATAATGTGTTCGACATTATGTGTTGCACTGTTATTGAAAGAAACGGGACGCGTGATATTAGGATAATTTGATAGCAAACGTAGATATACATTGTTCGTACAGCTAATGCTTCTTATACCATTAAACTTATTGTAAGCGTGTCTATCAGTCTTTTGTGCTTAAGATCTACAGCTAACCCGTGGTATTTTAAAAAGTCTGCACCAAGTATAGGTTGAGTGACGTCGGCGACTATGAATGCCCAACGGTAAGGTCGGCGTAACTTTATGTTTAGTTCGAGCGATTTCGTACCGTAAGTTTTAATCACTGTACCGTTAGCCGCATATAGTTTATATTCCGTAGGTTTGACGGATGAAAGACGTACACTTTTTTTTGGAATAACACTGATATTCGCACCACTATCAATTAAAAAAGGTAGTTGACTCACAGTATCATATATGACTAGGCGGTGGTTTTCCTGTGGATTGACATGCGAGTCCGCCGCTGCACATGTCCAGGTTAGTTTTCCGACTCAGCATCGCTATGTGACGCTCCGTTGCCGCTTTTCCTTGTCTGCTGGCTTTTGTGTCGCCACGAGCACGGTGATTTGCAGTTGCGTGCCTGCTCTTTGAATTTGCTGTGAAAGTAGCACATTTTTATTATTACCGTTCGGACGGGTTTGATATTGGAATCGGCCTCCGCTCCTCGAGCGAGAGCGTTCTGGGAAATGCGACCGCCACCGATTGTTGCTTCGTCCGCGTGCCCTTGACCAATGTCCACTGTTGAATTGTGTGGACAATTCTGCGACTTTCTGCGTAAGCGCAGCTATTTGTGTTTTTAAATCGGAATTTTCCATATTAGGAGAATTGATCTGCGCTATCGTCGAGCTGTCGGCGGGTCGAGTATTCTCGATTATCTTATCAGCGATTCTGGCGAGACTGTCTAGGTCGTCTATGTCTGCCACGGTGAGGACGGCTCTTGTTGATGGTGGTAGGTGGCGCGTCCACAGTATTTTTAATGTTTCTTTTGGCAGTTTCTCTCCTGCCAGCTCGGACATCCTCCGTAGAAGTTGAGAGGGTTTTTGATCTCCCAGCTCTACTTCACTTAAGAGTTTTTGCAACTGTCTAGTCTCAGACTCCTCGAAAACGGCTAGTAGTTGTTTCTTTAGAGTCTCAAATTTGCCGCTTTGCGGAGGTTTAATAATAAGATCGCTCACCTGTGTTAATTGTTTCTTTTGTAGCTTGGAGACCGCGAGGCTGAACTTCACCTCGTCTCCTACCTTCAAGTTTTGGATGATATTCTCAAATTGTAACAGCCACAGGCGAGGTTGGTCGTCCCAAAAATCCGGTATTCGGGATGCTACCGTGATCGCCGAAAGTGCTGACTGCGCTGCTTCCGGTGAGCCGGTCTCGGTGTCCGTGGGCATTTTGACGTTGTTTTAGAACTCATAGATTTTATTAGGATGTAGTGGGCTCAGTGGTGGTCACCAATATAACGTAGTGCGTCTGTTTGTAATGTCTACGTTATTACTGTTTGATACTGAACTATGGCATCTGCCTTACTATATCTAGTTACATAAATGACACCAATTTTATATTTAGAAGGGATACGTGTTCGCCTCACTACACCACGGAAAGATATAAAAATAAAAGTAAAACTGATATTTACTGTTTTATTTGAATACAAATTTGCGTGATTAATCAATGAGTGCTGTTGACCGAATGATCACCCGATCCACGCGGCTTGCCGGGACATCGCTTTCCCGCGCGTCGAGGATCGTGCTTCTTCCTGATTGGTTCCGTGGTCGTTACTAGGCAGTTTGACTAATGACAGAAAGCGTCTGTTTTTATTGCGTACTTTTCCACTCGATTCTGCTTGGGTGGCATGTGACAACACGCCACCGGACGTGGCTGTAGGTACATCGTATGAAATTATGATTTAAGCAAAATCGAGTGAGTGAGCGATGACGCTATACCGCCAAGAAAGGGGTCTTCCCCGTAGTTACACTGTTATAACGATTAATGTAACCACAAGGAGCGACTCATATTTTTGACTAAATTTCTAAGAATAAAAGTGTTTTTGTAATAGTTCCGGACATGATCGGGCAAACTTTTTTTCGGTTAGTCAAATATACAGTCAAGCTTTTCATATTGTCAACATTTTTCTTAGTACAGTTTATACTTTGTAGATATTATTTCGACATTTTACGTGTTCACTTATGAGTTTGTTTTTTTACTTTAGTTTCGGCCTCAAGTGGTATTCAAATGTCTAGAAAATGTTTATTTTTGCTTTTTAAAGACAGCAAGAAACGAAAACCAAACTATTTTTTAAAAATATTTAACAGAAAGCACGAGAGTTTAACAATTGAAATTAACTAACACTGAAAGTCTTGAGGCACTGAGATTCACGTGAAAGAATCAGATTATTTGAAACTTCCCTGCGTATAGCATATGTACTTCATTAGAAAAAGTAACAATCTAGGGACCAAAATAAAAAAAAGAACATTGTAAAACAAACAACAGAAAGAATACAAAAAGAAAGAAAGAAAGAAAGAAGAAAGCAAGAAAAAACAGGATTGATAAATATCCCTGAAGCCAGCTTAAAAACTCAAATTCAGAAAATACATACCCGAGGAGTTTTCAACAATCGTGAAACAGCTGCTGAAATTACAGGCATAGATATACGTCTCATATAGAAACTGAAAGTAATATTGGTAGCTATCTGGATTTGAAATTCATTAAAGCAAGTTTGTGAATTTCACTAAGGATACAGTGGTATCATATGTCGAACTATACGATTAGCATCCAATAACGTCTACATTGCATAAAATTTTCATACACAGTTTTGCAGTTATTAACCCATTATAGTCTAGCCCATAAAGGTATATATACTAGCGTAAGAGAGGAACACAGTGTGCGAATGACATCCAGCTCTTTGCGGAAATCCTACATGCGAGAAAGAAATGCAAGAAAATCTAACATAAAACCTCTTTGAACACATTTAGTCTTCATTACTCACTTGTCAAAATAAGGTCCAGCTTTGTTTTCTATTTTGTGTTATAATCGTTTTGAATTCTACAAAAATTAATTCTTGTGATAAAAATGGTGTCGTGTTCAGTTTTAAATTGCACTGTAACATATGTTAATAATCCAAATAAAGAGACCTTTCACCGGTAAGTACTGCCAATAACATATTGTTATCTTAATGCTTATTTTTATAAAAAGCGATCCTAAATTTACTTGGTTATACATCAGTAGTATACGGTAAATACTTTATTTTGTAAATAATTTGTTATTTTAAACAATTATGTGTACGATACAAAAATATTGTGTAAAATTACAATCAAACAATTAAGCATAGGGATTGCACAAAATCTATCGATATGTCGATATTTTCAAATATAAATATTTTGTAAATTTGATATTACCTAATTGCACCTGTTTTACTGGAATGATGTCGTTAACTGTTTTTAAACATATTGTGAGGTTTATTTAG
The DNA here is from genome assembly GCA_949709985.1 of Luffia ferchaultella. Classification (NCBI taxonomy): domain Eukaryota; kingdom Metazoa; phylum Arthropoda; class Insecta; order Lepidoptera; family Psychidae; genus Luffia; species Luffia ferchaultella. Next base: position 16,907,479 of record OX453261.1, read on the forward strand.
CCTGGCAGCACATTGTAAGAGAAAGTATGACATCTATACATATATACTACACATAGGGTATATATGTAAATACAAGACTTTTTCAAATGAAAATATAAGATATATACACAATTAATTTAAATCGTTATTTATTTATGATTTAAAGTCTGACGTTCTATCTGCTCTCTGATTAAGAACGTCGTAAATAATTAAACTTTGAATGACAAAACTACTGTATACAATAGTTTCTCATTTTCCTCCAAGAAACTGCGGTGTTAAAAAATGCTTCCTGATAATGATGACTATTTCATAATATCCAGGTTTCCTGTAAACACGGTTAGCAGAGAACAATGGAAAAGAATGTTAAATAGAACAGGTGGGACGCCTCGAAAACATTCTTTGGTTTGCAGTAGACATTTTACGGAAAACTGTTTTGTCTAACTAAATCACCGACGACTTTTGGAGAAAAGATCTATACCTACTGAATTTGTGCCGTTGGAGGTTTCTTTCTTTTTCATATGTGCGTACTTAGTATATTAAGTAGTATATTAACGCCGTAGTATATACTTAACATCTAAAGTCAGAGCATTTATGCCAACTGTAATTTCTGTACAGGTCAATCTGAAGACCAAGCGATCGGTGTCAGCGTACGTTCACCGGGATATATCACCAGAACCTTCAACTTTAGAGCCTAAATCTTTATTTCAGCACTAATGTAAAACGGATTTGATTAGGCAAATTATCACTTTGTCTTTTACAAAAACTTGTTCCTTTATAATTAAATAAAACTTAACTACCTATTAAATAAAGAAACACAAGATATTATAGACTTGGATGAAATATAGGAATTTCATCCAAGGCATAATTTGTGGTGCAGTGAGATGACGCGACAACTCGATCGAGTAGGCAATGTGACATCACGGGCAATAAGAAGCCACCAGTCAAGCCGCACGAAATACTCAGTCTCAGTCATTTATTAACGAATTTAAAAAAAAATTTAACTGTTTCATTAGTTTTGGTTTAAATCTTTCAATTCTAGCGAGTTAAATATGATATTCATCATGAAACTTCTAAATTGTAAATGTTTTTGTTTTGTACATTCTCATTTTTTTGTTTACAAAGAGTGCTAAACAGTTTGTTGTTATGCATTGCAACATGACGTATTGTCATTAAAAATACAAATGGTTTATTTATATTGTTTTATTTATTACTTGGCTTGTATTCAACTAAATATTAAAATTTCCATAGTGATGTTAACGCTTTCTTTACTTCTGCAATTTTTTTATTATCAACTGTTAACAAAAAAAAATATTTATTGGAGTAAAGGAAATGGCATTTGAATTGACTGATTGATGATTTGTCATTTTAAAAAACTAAAAGTTAGGAAAAGTAACTCAAAACAAAAATTATGTAGTATAGCAGATTCAAAATAATAAATAGGATTGCCGATTTCGACTTATGATAACGCGGTAATTTCAACGACACATTATCATGAAAGTACTACGTGCTATCGATAATATAAAAAACACCCATGCACATCACTAAAACTGGCTCAACCACATATGAATTTTGCACACATACTCATTTCCGTTTCGGTCATGCGATGTTTAGATGTCAGTTGGTCTCCTACGCTAGTATATATATGTCTATGGTCTAGCCTTACCACATGGTCACGGTAAGCATGTCTCAACTTGCAAAATTCTCTCGCCTACCTACATGTAAACACTATTCGAATTGTTATGTTTTATTACTATACAGGTGTCACATTTCTAGTCAGCACAGTTTATACCGTGCTGTAGAATTGTTTACTGTAAGATATCAAAACAAACAAAACCACAATTTTTGACACATCCTCTGAAAGGTAGGCTTCAAATTTTCGACTCGAAAGTAACTCTTCAAGTGCCATGAAAACTTGAATATTTTAATGACGCTGATTTTCTGGCAAGCAACGTTACAGAAAATGAAGACTCCGAATATAATCGAGATATCTCATCTCACTCTCAGAACTTGATAGTTTCTGAAACGAACGCTTTAAATGGATGTATACAAACTTCAATGATTTCTTCAATACAAGTAACAGAACCATCTAATAATAAAACCCTTGAAATTGATCCATCACAACCCACGCCTTCTTGCTCGAAACCAATTCTTAAGCATACTTCAAAAATGTCTATAACGCTTGCACTTGCATCTGAAAAACAACCATCTGTTGCAAAAGCGAGGCCTAGTCTCCAAATAAAATCAGGACCGTTGGCGGATATGATTCAATATTCAATATAAACTTGAACTAGAGAAAGGAAACGAAAAGAAAAATAAACCTAAAAATGAATCAAAGACAAAAACGACTAAAAAATAATATGAAAAACCAAAGAATAGTTATAAAAAAATTTGGGTATGTTTAGAATGCAATGAAGTACACAACTCAACACCGTCTAAAGATATTTTGTATAAAGTTCTTAAGCTCAGAAAGTACATATACTAGCCAGTTGTAAAATAATTTGATAAAAGCCTTTTATGTAGGTCTTTTTGAACTATTTTAAATTTTGCTTTGAAAATTAAATTAAAAACAAAAGATCTGAAACAACGTATATTTTATTTACTTCAGTAGTGTAATTTTCTCAATACAAAACTCTAACAGTGTGTGTAAGCTAGACACTTAGATAACAGAATCATCGAGATAGAGCATCTTATACTTCAAAATAATCGAATACCCGAACATAATAACACACTCAGAGATTAGACAGATCATATGTAGGTAATTATAGTTTATTTTAAATATTTCGTAAAATTACACATGAAATGTATAACTTCATAATGTAGGTCTTTCCACTACGATTTTAACATATGCGTTACACTAAATAATACTTCAGTGTTAAGCGTTACGTAAAGAGTAAAACGTTAAGCTATATTTGGTTTGTGGCATTTATATTTTCGCTCACATTTTCGCAGTCACGATGCAGTATTTCGATTTACCTCTAACCCAAAACATTATTTAATTGAATGTGCGGTTTTAAGAATGTTCGAATCGATCACATTGCGGCGCTCTGCGCAGCCTTGCCGCTTTTATTTCACCAACCTCGCGCGTTGCGTGATTTAAAATCAGTCACGCGCTCGCACATCTTTCAGCACACCAAATAAATATTTTGGGAAACTTGATCTGAGTAGTAAATTTTTGTCATGGCACAATTCTAAGTATTGACAATTATTTGAAAAATAAATCTCCTTGTATTTTTATTTTTGACTTATATAAAACATTGTAAAGCAGTAGAAAAAGTTTAATGCACATATTTAAGTATAAAATCACTCGTGTGATACCTACCAACTCATCACTCACTTCGCTCAGCTTATCCCATGAACACCCACTCACGTTATATATAGCTCTTGTTATGTAATAGAATGTAAAAAAATGTACATTCTACATTTGCATAAATATTTGCAACAGTTGCATAAATAACTTATTTTAAATTTTTAATAGGTTATCCAATAATTATATGGTGGAACCATTCGCCTTTTATATCATTATATTCAGGTAAATTAAACGTTATTACGTTGATACGTACGTACATGACGAAGTACGTCGCGACAAGGTTTTAACTATGTCACATCTATAATTCGTTTGCTCGTGACGACGAAGTTTTCATGAACAATAACAAATGGCGTAGCGATTTCAGTCCTAGTCAAATGTTCTTTAGGGCAGATCCTTAGGCAAAGTACTTGAAGCGCGCGCGGCACCAAGTAAGACATCTTTAGTACTAGCGCCGGATTACTAATATTTAGCGCGTGACACGTGTATGGATGTTGACATCGCGTAGGTACGTACAAATATCTTTTTTGTTCGTAGCGTCGCATATATATCAAATCTATAAGACACACGTAAACTTCTGTGACATTTTACTACCTTTTTTAATTTAGCTAAACCTTTTTTATCTGCTCTGTCGGCACTCGCGGTAGTGATCACCGGCAAGCGTCCTCTGCCCCATCGCACCACTTCTTCCCACTGGTGTCGCCTATTTATCGCGAAGATTTTCTACTTATAGAATCTCAACATACTTTGGCTTAGGTACATATATATCGATGAAAAAAATAGCAATCTTTTGTTCTGCCACAGTTATCTATTATTATTTTTAGTTAGGTTAATCAAGGCGTGCCTATGCTTTTTTCATGTAGTAATTTCCTTGATACATAAAGTAGGTATATTAGTTTCTTTAATTATAAAAAAAAATATTAACGATGTGTGCAAAGTGCCGAGAACGCTAGCAGCGTTCCCATGCCGAATGGCTAGACTCAGTCAAAAATATTTGTACAGACTTTTTAGAAAACGAAGTTTACGTCGACTACTTTCCAATAGGGAAAGATGTCACAAAAAAATTATTAGATGGTATTAATGAGCGTTTTGCAAATTTGGAGCATAGTAAAACCTTTGCACTATGTACATTTTTAGACCCTAGGTTTAAATTATTTGGTTTTAATGATGATTATGCAGCCAGTGAAATTAAAAGATATACACAAGGTTTGATTGTCCACGAAATTAATACAAATACAGCAATTGTTAATAAAACACCAGAAGAGCCTCAACCGTCTACAAATTCCGGCATAAGTGCATGGGCCAAATTGGACCAAATGCTTTTAAAAAGTAGGCCACAAGGCAGTGCCCTAGCTCGAGGGATTCGAGAATTGCAAATGTATTGCGACGACGAAGTCATGCCTCGTAGAGATGATAAGGGACAATGGAACTGCCCATCGATTTGGTGGAAAAATCACAATGTAATATATCCGCATTTATCCCACATTTATAAATCAAAATGCAATATTGTTGCGACCTCTGCGCCATGTGAGCGCTTGTTCTCCAGAGCTGTTTACATTATAAATGAGCGAAGGACTCGCTTGAAATCTACAAAAGTGGAACAACTAACATTTTTAAATGCAAATCTAGAAAGAATATACACAGAAAAAAACGAATTCTAAAATCAAGACATTATATTGTATTGGCGATATTAAGAATAAATTGTCTTAATTAGAGAAAAAATACTCTGTCAAAGAATAAAATTTTATTGTTTGCAGAATTTATTATTCTTAATATTTTTGTCTTGACACAAGATAATATTCTTCAAATAAAACCATGATATTCTTTTAACAAGTATAATAATAGATGAATACAAGTAGTTGTAACTGACAATCTATATTCTTGTAATCCACACAATAACGTTCTTGAACGACATAAAGTAAAGAATTTCGCACCAATGATATACTATAAAAAGAAAATAATATTCTTGAACTAAATGCGAAAAATATAAATTACAAAAATGTCTTCAAAAAAGAATGTCATAATTCTTGAATGAAATGTCTAGAATATATCTCATAAACATGTCTTTAATAAAGAATGTCGTATTCTTGATCGACGTCTGTAGAATATCTCTTAAAAGATGTTTCCAATTGAGAATGTCATATTCTTAAACTAAATGAGAAGAATATCAGTAACAAAAATGTCTTCACAAAAGTATGTCATATACTTGATCAAGATTATATCTGTTAAAATGTTTCCAATGGAGAATATAATATTCTTAAGAGAAACGAAAAGAACATTAATTAAAAAATAGACTCCAAAAAAAAAAACCATTCTCTAGAACTATTTGCCAAGAATTTTTCTTCAAAGATGTCTTCAAAAGATAATGTCATATTCTTGAACTAAATGTCAAGAATATCTTTCAAAAGATGCCTTTAATGCAGAATGTCATATTCTTGAGCAAAATGAAAAGAATAACAATTACAAAAATGTCTTCAAAAGAGATTGTCATATTCTTGAAGTATATGACAAGAATATATATCTACAGATGCCTCCGATGGAGAATATTATATTTTTGAACAAAATTAGAAGAATATCAATTACAAAGATGTCTTCAAAAAACATTATATACTTAAACTATGCCCGAAGAATATCTCTTCATAAATATCTTCGAAAGCTAATGCCATATTCTTATATCTCTAAAGATGTTTCCAATAGACGGTGTTCTATTTTTGAAATAAATGTGAAAAATATATCAATATATCATTTACAAAATTGGCTTCAAGGAGAACGTTATACTCGTGAACAAGTCAAGAATATATCATCAAAGATATTTTTCAACGATGTGCAAAGAATATCTTTCCAAAGATGTCTTCAGCGGAAAAAGTAATATTATTGAAAGCCTAATTTTTACAGCTTTAATTATTATTTTTTTATAACCGACAAAAAGTCATCATTGTCAATGAACTCGCCAGTGTATGTGTACATTTATTTAATGTGTGTCGGGCATAATATTTTAAGGTGTAGTCCGCTTTGATGAATTTTTATGGGGTAGGATATTTCTATTTAGATCCATTTAAATTTATAAAAATCAACCTATCCGTAAAGATTGAAAATAAGAAAACCTTTTAAAGAGTAACAATATTAAAAAAAAAAATTTTTCATTTAATTGGATAACATCGAAGTTAACGATTTAAACCAACGAAAAAAACTGAAAACAAAAAAAAGCAACAAAAATAAAGCAAAAAACGGGAAAATAAACCTTTTTAGTATTATTATCAACGCTCCTAAATTAATATAACTACCTAATTCTGAGTTGGGGCCATACAATACATACATAATTTATGTAAGTACATAAAAACTTAAATGCTCTCTCTAGGGTGGGTGATGACCACAACTTAAATACAAGACATAAGCATATGTTATCAATTCCAAGTTCAGGCTCTCAAAGGTTAATAATTCTTTCATGGGAAATTGTTTCCGTTTTTACAATAAAATCCCAAAAGAAATGTTATACTTGAATTCTAATCAATTTATAAAGCGAGTTGAAGTCCAACTCATGAAAAAAGCTTACTATTGTATTAGCGAGTATTTAAATGATAAGTGCGCATGGACATCATTGTAATAGTTGTAAGCACTTTAAATTAAAAAAAAACAACAACAATGAAGAAAAACATATAGGTATTTAAATAAAATAAACAGGGAGGAGTTTCTTCCCGGTACCTAATCAATTTATTTTGACTTTCAATAAGTGTGTGTAAACATCTTATATTGAATAAAAACTTTTTGTATTTGAATTTGACAAACAAGCAAATCAGCTACGTAAATATATAATGATGGCAGCAGGATGCGCGGTTCTCAATACTCACCGTTGGTTGTTCGTTTAGTTAACACTCAAAATTAGTTACTTAGTGTATTTTTTAAATATTTTATCTCTTTATTCGTTTGCTACTATGACATACAACTCAGCAAATCATATTTTTATCATTATCAGGTCATCACAGTTTAGCAGCTCTTGAACTATTACAGGTAATATAAAAATAAAAATTTTATTTTAACCCTATAAGGTTCAAAGTACTTCAATTATTAGTTACATACGTTTTCTCCTTTATTTGATTTTAAAGTCACTATTGAAGAAGAAAATTGTTACAGCTTTAAAAGTTAAATATTTTTTTTCAAGTCATTGTGTTTAGCACTCTAGTATTTGTTGTAGATGTAGTTAGTGTGTACTTATTTACAAATATAACAAATTAGACACATTCACATTTACACCTTAACAAAACTCAAACACGCATCTATAAATTTTTGGCTGTCTGTCTGTTTCCTTGTCTAGGTGAATATCCGAAACTGTTGAATCGATTTGATGGAACTTTTGTTGGCAGATAGAGGACTTGCCAGAAAAGATATAATTTACTTTTTATCGCAGAAATATTCATCTATTCCATACATATAAATAAAATAAAATTGTACCTGTGATTTCAAAGTAAAGGTTTTTTTTAATATGAGCTTATTTATCGCTAGATTTTGATTTTAGTTTTGAAATGACTAGAGAAGAGTGGAGAAGAAAGGAATAACTCCATGAGAGGACGAAAGGAAATAGATCGTCTACTTATTAAAGAGTGATTAAATTGAATTACAATATACACAAACGTGTAGTTCACGCAAGCGAAGCCGCAGGCAGTCTCTAGTGTAAAATTATAATGTACTTATAGCATAAAAACTACTCGGTTTAAATGGTACTTAAAAATTAAAAATATAGCGTTCCTTTGTTATAAAATTGTTATGATTTGATTTTTTTGTAGTATCTATAAGTACATGCAATATAGTCTACGAAAAGTTTTGAAAAATGTTCCAATTTGTTATACCTTTATAGTACAAGAGCTAAATTCTAAATTGTTTGTCAAAATAGTAAACGAGTAAAAAAATTATTACTGGAAGGCAGTACGTAACACGAAGAGTGATCAAAAACTATCTAGAATAGAAACTAAAAAAGTTTTTTAGTATTTAGTATATTCAAAACTTATGGTTCATTTTTACTGTCCAGTGTGAATACGGTCTGTGAAGTGTTACTTATTTTTTAATTTTTATAATTATTTTGTTATGTCATCTGGGGGCACGGCCGTGCCCCCACCAAGTCGAGCGAAAAAGCGTCACGGCCGTACCATCCTTTTCTCGAAGCAATTCAGACCATTTTCGACCCCCTGTAACTTCGTTGTGGATAAAACTAGAAGACTGAAATTTTCAGTGCAGGCATATTATATAAGCATATTTTCAAATTTCATTCAATTGGAACCAGTATTTTTAAGAAATTATAACGGGTCAAATTTCTTCATATTGTCACTCACTCACTCACCGATCATCAAAATTCTAAGGCACTTCTAGCAGACCTAGAAGCTTCAAATTTGGATTATAAGTAGTGTTTGGTGTATGAATCAAGGAAAAACTAAAAAATCTAGAAAAGACCGTAAAAAAAAAATTAAGCCCATACAGCCAAGTCTTCAGTTAAATTTTTCAATATTGGCTTTATTCGTAACGATGTTTTATTACGGCAGTTATTATTATATTGCGTGCGAAGCCGCGGGTTTAAGCTAGTCCCATATAAATATAGGCGCATGGTAGTGCCCCTGCCAAATCGAGCAAAAAATGGGTATTCCCGTCATGAAAACACGTGTATTAAATTATTTATTAATGCAAAAAACGTACCTACGTGCGTATTCGTACTTATTACGAGTGCGTAAGGTTGTATAATATATCTTAGAAAAACTATATACATATAGATATACATATATACAATAAGTAGAAGGTACCGAAAAGGAAAAAAATAGAACTGTCTACAAAATACAAAAAAAAATGAGATCCCATCAAAAACAATACTTGTCAAAAAAAACCAAGTCTCGCAACTCAGTTGTTCTGCGGTAAAAAGTTGTGAGATCCATGTAATACCAAGTCGGTTATTAATTTATTCGGTTATAAATATATTGAGACTTGGCCATCGCACTAAATAATTGAATTTACATGTGTTTTCAGGCGATTGAATTTACATGTGTTTTCAGGCGATTGAATTTACACGTGTTTTCAGGCGATGGCCAAGTCTCAATATATTTATAACCGAATAAATTAATAACCGACTTGGTATTGCATGGATCTCACAACTTTTTACCGCAGAACAACTGAGTTGCGAGACTTGGTTTTTTTGACAAGTATTGTTTTTGATGGGATCATTATTTATATTGAGAAATGGAGCAAACTTAGACCGAGCCGTACTTAAATATTTTATATTGATAAAATATCTACTAACAATATTTATTACGACTAACCGAGGACAATTGCCAGAACGAGTACAGAAAGAAAAGACCTTCTGCCTTTCAAAGAATAATAATAATAATAACGTATATATGACAACAACGTCTAGGCCCCATACTAAGCATTAGCTTGTGTTTATACCAAGCGAAAACACCACATACATGTAACAACCAAGACCCGGTACCAGTATCGATATTCATCATATAAATACTGACTCGATAAGGCAGGGTTGCTAACCACTAGGCTAAGCGGTTGTCAAATAGAAGAAAATATTTACAAAGTTGACAGCGTAGTTTTGAATGATAGAAAAATAACTACACGTTTAATAGCTGAAACTCTAAAACATTCTTTCAGTAGTATTCAATAAATTTTTAGCCACGAGTTAAATTTAAAATTTTTTCTGCACAATGAGTACCTAGAATGTTAATTTCCGAAAAAAAATCGACTAATGAAAACCGATGGATATGTGTTTCTACGACGAAATGTTACTATAGATGAGACTTATGTCTATCATTTTTGGCATTTTTCAAGGGCCAAGAAAATGACTAAGCTGTCATAATGACGTTGAGAAGTTCCGCAATTAATCATTGTTTTTACTTTTTCGGTTGTAAATATCTGATGAAAAATATCTCGCAAAAGTAGTTTTTTGTCAGTAATTTAAAATAATTATAATTTGTATATAATTAGAAAAACATCTTAAAGAAAACTGCTCACGTAAAAATAATTACATCTTTGGACACGACACAGCCAACACTATTTTTGTACTATAGGTACACAGTATATGAATTTAATAAACATTTGATTCCTATCGTTATGATTTATTTAAAAATTTATTATGCAACTGAAAATATTACGAAAGGTTCTTAATCCCCTTTTATAAGCGTAGGCTTTTTGAAATGATATAACTCTGTCATTTTTAACTCGTGATCATATAAGTTTTGTTAAAACACAAAATAAAATGCCCACGCCTTGTATTTGTGACCATTAATTTCGGAAATATTAGGTTTTAAAGACTTGGTCACGTAGTCACGTAAACGTAAATCTCGAGAAGTCATGAATGAGGTTTGAAGCCTACACCATAGGTCTGTGACTAAGATTCCGAAAATATTAACTTTTTACATCTAGTTACATTAGTCATCTGACTATTCTTGGTCACGGGTTCCCGGACTATGTCTTCCATGTACAGACGTCAAACGATATTCAAAAGAGTCATATTCTTGAACAATGTGCAAAGAAAGTATCTTTAATAATATATCATATAGAATTACTCCAAAAAATGACGACCGCTTAGCTTAGTGGGCAGTGACCCTGCCTACGAAGCTGGATGTCCCGGATTCGAATCTCAGGTCGGGTCAGTATTTATATGATGAATATTGATATTGGTACCGGGTCTTTGTTGTTATATGTATGTGTTGTCTTCGCTTGGCACCCAGAACACAAGCTAATACCTAGTTTGGGGCCTAGACGTTGTTTGATGTATACGTTATTATAAAAATTAAAAAAAAAAATTTTTGAACGAAATGTCTAGAATATATCGTATATAATGTCTCTAATGGAAAATAAAATATGCTTGAATGAAATGTTAAGAATATATTTTAAAGTATTCTTGAACAAAATGTCAAGAATATATCACATAGTATTCTTGAACGAAATGTCAAGAATATATTATATAGGATGTCTCTAATGGATAATACAATATGCTTGAACGATTTGTCAAGAATATATTTTATAGTATTCTCGAACGAAATATCAAGAATATATTTCATAGTATTCTTGAACGCAATGTCAAGAATATATTTTATAGGATGTCTCCGGTGTAGATTATCATATTCTTAAACTATAAAGCAACTGCGCGCGAGCACAGCGCGAGCAGTCATGCTCCCCACAACACATAGTCCAGTAAAAATAATAAAGTTTGTTAGGAGATTGAATTAATTGTACTTTAGGGGATAACTTACTTGAAATATCACAGAGCAAATAATTATTTTTGTTTATTATTTTTTATAGAATCAACCGATAAAATTTAAAAATTATATTTAAGGGTGAACAAAAATTTAAAAAACGGGTGATTTCTACACGACAGCTTCTTCTAATACACCCTGTGTAAATTCAGAAGAATCTCCAGGTATAACCACAATACGTGAAAGATAATTATAAAATAAAATAATATTTTTTAAATTAGGGGAACAAGTTGAACCCTTACAAGTTAAGTCCTTAATTCATGTAGGCTACCTTGACTACTAGACCAATAGAATTTATTAGTTCTCAGTGCAATTTAATAATATATTTTATACACATTTTCTATAACTACGAATATTTTACGTCTTCCTCAGGTAATCAAAAAATATTATTCAAGCCACTAAAAGTTTTGTATGTTGTATCGTGTGAGATGTCATTTGTAGATTTAAGTTGAGAAATTGCTTTTGAAAGTTTCATAAATGTAATTTTTTTCAATTATTGCTAAAGTGGTTTTGATATTATTGTAAATATTAAATAACAAGTAACAGAGAAATCGCTACTTTTCTATCAATTTCCTAGTTAAAAGCGGGAACTATGCTGACCAAACTTGCGATTTCACCCATGCAACACCCGCTTGCATAAACCATTACGATTTATACGTTTACAGCTGCTGCCCGCGGTTTCGTCCAAGTGGACTACACTATTTAGTTGTTCGTTCGTATACCTTGTTCCCATGATTATATATTGTATAGAAACTGCCCGCGACTTCTTTTTCATGTATAAATTGCGCGTTTATTACAATGTTTATTACAATGAGAAATAACTGAAAATGACTCAATTGTACTATCCAGAGAAACTTGCGCTTACCGAAAAGGGTCCGGCGTAATATTAGTAATGCTACAAGTGAGATGAGAGTACCTAAATAAGATGACTTAAGTAGTTAAAAGGTTTTCATTTATAAATTGAAACTAATAAATCAAATAACCAGATTTAGCATTTTGCTTGAATTTTGGATTGAGAGTTTTTATAAGTATAAAATCTTAATACTGACTCATATTAAGTGAAATATTTACAGTTTTTTTAATGCGCGTTAAATATAAAAATTTAACAAATTATTAAGGCTTAGGTATGTCTAAAGTATAAAAACAGAAAATCGTGAATAATGCGATTTTGCAAGTTAATTTTTTTTTTAAATTGATAAATCTCGTAATATTCAGTATTTATAACATATTTACTGGGGATTACTTCTAAATTAAAATGATGTTACTACGGAAGATATACAATTCATTTGTCTAGTAACCCATAACACAAGCATAATACTTGCTGACTTTGGGACTAGATGGCGCTGTGTGAAATGTCGCTTGTGTTATTATTGTTATTATTTGTCACCTACTAATCTATTACTTGTCTATTTAATGTAAAGACTAAAATTTGGACAAACACGTCTTTAGGTATTATTTCTCAACATGAAACACATATAATGTAATCAAGTCATAATGAATGCATAACTTAACAGCAGTATTATTATTGTAAAAAGAAATTTTTAAGGTGTCTTTAATGCAATACAAAAACTTATTTTTACTGGACTATGTATAACAACCTAATTTCATTTTGCGGCTCGCGCCGTGTCGCTTCCGCTTTCACAACTCGATTAGAACGCGTGAAGTCCGGTCATTTCCACAATCATTTCAATAATTGAGTAATTTCAATAATTAACTAATTTAAAGTAATTGTTTTTTTTTCTTAGATTCTTTTATTCTTAGATTTTTAGATTTCTTTTTAGATTCCTAGATTTCTTGGATTAGATTTTATATATACTTATCATGGATGAATTGGAGTGTTTTCTTCCAAACATTCCAGAGGTTTCGGAATCAGAAGAAACCATTCAACGTTTTAAGGGTGAGTAAATTTAAAAAATATTTTGTCTTTATTTTCGTTCATAAACGTGAAAAGTATAATACCTATTTAAAAACCGGTCAAGTTGGTACGAGTTGGATTCGCGTGGAGAGTTTTGTACTATAAATTATTACAAATCCTATGTTTTTTTAAATCTGAATTTAATTTAGGAAATAATTTCGATGATAGGGTCTCAATAGATAGCCAATGGCCAATTTTTGTATATTTTTAATAGGTATATTATGTAATGACCCATGCATATTAAGATTAAGTATTAAAATATAACTTTGAATAATTATAATAAGCACTTTAATTTGATATGTCACACATTGCACTCGAAGAAAATTTTTAAATTAGTTTTCTACTTTCCCTCCTCGAAACTATCTCCCAAAATGAAAATTCGTTTATTAAAATAATACCTAGGTATAGTTACGTTTGTGATAGAACCACAAAACTGTTTAAACTTAACTGTATGAAAAATTAAAATGAAAACACTGTTTCATGTAATATTTCTTTAAAAACGTAGTTCACTGGTCTGTACTGTTGTTTAAGTGATTAAGTATATTTTGTATTCATACTTTCAGATAATGGCATACAAATGCATATGCTGAAAGACTTAGAAAGTTATATAAATGAATTATGTTCACATATAGCGACACGAATCGCTTTGAAAAAAGCAATGGATGGTTACCTGGACGCTGAAGTAAGTACCTAATAGGTGCTTATTTATTTCGACCATCATCGTCGAAAACGACGGGTGTCATACGTTTGAGGTCTATGTCGGTATGTGTCTGTTTTGGTATCGTAGGTAATTCATAAACGGATGGACTGATTTTAATGCAGTTTGAAAGTAGATTTGATCGGAAATGTTCTTAGCTATATTTCTATGTTAAATTTAGCCGCAGCAAGTTAATATTTTGATGAAAGATAAACCCAACGAACTGCTGGGGAAAATTTTTTTTCGATTATCAATCACGAACCGGATGACCCCCACTAGATGAAAGTCAAATTAAATAATATTCTTATCTATGAATATTTCAGATGATGATATTATTTATTTCGTTAATTTATTTAAATTTTTTCAATAACTAGTAGTTTAAATTGCGTCATTTATAGGCTAAGTGCTCCGTGCTTGTATGGAACCATGTTCGATCGGAATTCTCATAGCATTCTATAATTCGATGTTCTTCTATATCGAAAAATGTCTTTGACACTCCGATCACGCGTTGATAGCTGTCAATTGTTTCATATTTCAGGCTGATACGCTCACAGCAACATCGGTAAGCGAAGCGGCCCTACTTACTTAAAAAAAGGTTCAATTGAGATGCAAAACTCAGGAACTAATCTAGCTAATAAACTTAACTATCTAGGACTTCATCAATTCAATATAACACGTAATAAATATAACAACACTCTTGACTTAATTTTCAGTAATTTTGAACTTGAAGTATGTAATTGCGTATGTCCTATTGTAGCAGAGGTTGGCGCACACCCTGCGCTCGTTATTGACGCAACTGATATAACTATCCCTCCATTACCTAAACCAAGGTGTCTCAAATATATATATAGGAAAGGCAACTACACAGAAATTAATGAACGCCTCTTAAATGAGGACTGGTCAACAGTTTTATGTAATGGAAACATTAATGAGGCTGTTTCAAGTTTCTATGACACTCTTTACGCCTTAATTAATAATTTCGTTCCCCAGACTTACATAAATAATTCACGTCATTATCCAATATGGTTTAGTAAAGTTCTTATTAAGATTATAAAAGAAAAACATAAATTTCATGTGCTTTGGAAGAAATATAAAAACCCTTTAGACTACGATACCTTCTCACTTTTACGGAAGAGACAAAAGATTGTTCAACATGAGTGCTACAATGACCATATGATTAACTGTCAACAAAAAATAAAATCGGACCCAAAACGACTATGGGCTTACGTCAAATGTAAAAAGAAGAACTCTTCTCAGTATCCTAAAACAATGTGTTATGATAACATCACACTTAACAGTGAACAGGATATATGCTCCGGTTTTATTTTTATTTTATTTATTTATTAGACATACCAATGGCATACAGACAAGTGTAAAATATATTAAAACTAAATATTATTTACATACAATATTCTGAACCTGTCTATATACTATTAACAGGTACGCAACAGCATTCACAAAAATTTCATAACATTATGTTTAAGTACTTATTTATGAGTATATTGTTTAATTTAAATGAATCGGGTTTTAGTAACTATTTTGAAAAAATGTTTATCAGCCCTGTAACGTCCTATCCCCGAATCGTACTGCCACCTAATGAACACACAATGTCGTTACACTCTATTACTACTAATCAGGATCAGGTTTATAAGTTACTTTCCAAACTCGATTCCACCAAGGGTCCGGGTAGTGATGGGATCCCAGCCTCATTTGTCGTCAACTGTTCTAAATCTCTATCTCATCCACTCGCAATACTGTTTAACCGTTCATTCCAGGAAGGTATATTTCCAGACGCCTGGAAAGTTGCTCATATCATTCCTATTCATAAAAAGGGTTCAAAATTAAACGTTAAAAATTACAGACCAATTTCAATTCTAAATCATTTTGGTAAAATCTTGGAAAAAATTGCTAACGACCACTTGTATCCCATAAATTCTGTTCAAATACCTGGAGAACAACACGGTTTTCTTAAAGGACGCTCCACGCTTACCAATCTGTCAGTTTTCACTAACGATGTTCTAATCGCCATGGACAATAGATATCAGATTGATGTGGTCTATACGGACTTCGAAAAGGCTTTCGACCGTGTAGATCACGACATCCTACTGCGGAAGCTATTGCATCTCGGTATTCATGGTGATATCCACAGGTGGATAAAGTCATATATAGTAAACAGAAGTCAGGCCGTCAGAATAGGCAACCATCGATCTCAATTTATTACAGTGCCTTCTGGCGTTCCCCAGGGGTCGCTGTTAGGACCACTGTTATATATAGCTTTTCTCTTTGACATTCATACTTGTTTTAAATTTTCTAAATTTCTGTTATATGCCGATGACACCAAAATCTACTTAAATATAAAATCGACAATAGATTGTCTAAACTTACAGGAGGATTTGAACAGGCTCAGCGTGTACTATGCTGTCAATCGCATTAGCGTCAATACATCTAAATGCAACCATATAACATTCACACGGCGTAATTACACAATTCCTTTTACGTATAGAATAAATGACGTGCCTATAAATTCAGTAAACTCAATTAAAGACCTGGGTTTGCTTCTTGATTCTAAGTTTACATTCAACCAACATATTGAATACATTCTTGACAAGGCTTTTAAAAATCTGGGTTTCATTTTGCGTGTCAGTCAACCTTTCAGTGACATACAGTGCATAAAGGTTTTGTATTTCGCCTACGTGCGCAGTGTTTTGGAGTATTGCAGCCCGATATGGAATCCCCACTACATCACACACATACAATCTATTGAACGAATACAAAGAAAATTCATTAAACATCTAAACTTCCGCAGTAAAAGATATGACGGCGACTACCATAAATCTAATAATTATCATAAGCTATTACCTCTTGAGGACCGGCGCATACTTCTCGATATGATCTTACTACATGATATTTGCCATAGTAACGTTGATGTCCCTGACCTCGTCTCATCTACAGTTCTTCTTAATGTACCCAACAGACGGACCAGGCACACACAACTTTTTTACATACAAAAGCTACATACAGACTATGCCATAAATTCAGTCAGTCACAGAATACGACAACTGTACAATAAATTTTTTACAAGTTTAGACATATTTCATTCAACTAAAAACTCATTCCGAAATGCTGTACTCCTTTCTCTCGTAAATAAACACAAATAAATAACTAAATTAATAATAACAAAATACACACACACACACATACACATACACACACACATACACACACACACAACTGTCCACACTTACTCAATAACACGTACACACTGTATGTAAATATGTAACAGTATAATAGTATGAACCCATTATTGGCCAATGTTTAGTTGTTAAGTTTTTGTAAACTACTAATGTAATGCGCTGTGTGGTTCACTGTAAGTAAATAAATAAATAAATAAATAAATAAATAAGTGCCCAGCAACAGCAAGGACACTAGCAATTTTGATATCTCACTCGCCTTGTTCGAAGACCGACCGAAATTCCCAGATTTTGATTTGCATACGCTACTAACCACATCGCCATTAGGAAATAGTGTATTATCATTTTACAAAGCGCATGGTTTTCTAGGCAATAAAAGACGAATGAAATTGACTGACATCATAATACGTCATTTATTTACACGTATAGTGAACTAGTAAGTTACTTAAAAAACAATTTAAATTTTTTTACCTACACCTGACGCCTGGAGAAAAATTTCAGTATGATGCATCCTTAAAAAAGGATATTGTATACTTAAATCTTGGTATTACGGGACTTGGCGTAGCACTGTATATTACATCATGAAGCTGCAGGATAGTGTGTAATGCTAAAATATCCTTCCTATACTATTACGACATAGTACGTTTTTTTTGTATTAGTTTGGATAGAGTTTACGGCATATCATGATGCACTATATTTATTTCCTCGGTTCGACCTGTATAAATTAGGCATCATTTCCTGTTACAATACAATGTTTTTCTGTATTAGTAAGGATAAAAAATACGGTTTTTACTGTTGCATTATATTTGTTTCCTAGGTTCGTCCTGGATAAATTAGGCATCATTTCCTGTTACAATACAATGTTTTTCTGTATTAGTATGGATAAAAAATACGGTTTTTACTGTTGCATTATATTTGTTTTCTAGATTTGTCTAGATATAACATCTGGATTGTACAGATGGAATGTACTGCATTTTGCAGATAGAATATACTGCATTTTTTTGGATTTATATAGATGTGGCATTTGCCTTTTGCTGCTATATAACTATTACTAACATGTGCAAAAAGGCTGTTCCCGAAAACTAAATGGTCTGTAAGTATCCATCAATATGAACAACTCAAACTATGGGATTAACTTTGAGAAATTGAAAATTAACTTTCAGAACTGAAAATAAATTTTCAGTTTCTCAAAGTTGGTCCCATAGTTTGAGTTGTTCATATTGACGGGTACTTACAGACCTTTTAAGTTTCGTCTTTTTGCACATGTATAGTAATAGTTATATAGCAGTAAAAGGCAAATGCTACATCTATACAAATCCAACAAAATGCAGTATATTCTATCTGCAAAATGCAGTACATTCCATCTGCATAATCCAGATGTTATATATCTAGACAAATCTAGAAAAGAAATATAATGCAACAATAAACACCATATTTTCATAGCTAGTTATTTTAATAATCAAAAAATTTACATCAAAACATTACGTTTAATTTCGGGCCATGACTGAAAAGAGGAAAATTAAAAACTTTTATAAAGATAAGATTTTTATTTATGTTTTCACATTAGAAGATACCTCTTTTTACACAGTATAAAGTTACTTAGTAAGTAAGTTACCTAGTTACTTAATCTACATTATTGATTTGAGGCCTCATAACATCTATACTTAATAGTAAACTTGATTGTATATCATTAGGATATACCTACTTAATATTTTATAATTTTTTAAAGCTTTGGTGTGCGTGGCAAGATATTACTTATTTTATTTAGGTATTTATGCTGAACAAATTACTTTGTGACAGATCACACTCTTACTTTGTGAAATGATCAATAGTCTTTTCCTTATACACTACTACTAACTATAAATTTCTAAATACTTATACAGTATCAAAGTAGGTATTACAAAACTATACTACATAAATTTTAATCTATAGGGCATCTTAGCGTTACATATAAATTAAAATTGAACAAAAACGTTAAAGAATTCGGTACAGAAGACATTAAGTCTTCATAACGAAGCAACAGAGATTTATTTGTCTTGCAAACATGATATGCAAAAAGATGATCGTCAAATTCTATACATTCAAATGACATACACCAAAGAAGTATCTCTGCATTGTCAGTAATGAAAATGTCTTGAACTTGTACAAACCAAGGTAAATAGGTATTTAAGCATAAATCAACAATCAATATCGATGATATTCGTATTTTTAATCCGTTTTTTGTGAACCATGTGATTGAAGACAAATTATTTAGGTCAATCGTAGTATATTTTTTCTTAATGTTTTTTAGCATAATTTTGTCTGTCACATTCCGTTTCTTACCAATATCAAATGTACTTTTAAGACAATTGCTAAGAAAAATATCATTAAGTATTAATTGGTTCTTAATCGCAATGGTCTTACAAATATTTATTTTAGATGAAGATGTTCTTGCAATGATTTTTAAGATACGGTGCCTAGCTTCAAATCTCATTGTCCAGACTTGTGTTAATGGGCCGAATTTACGTAGCATCTGAGGATAGTGTGTCAAGAAGTGGAACTTTGGCTTCAGTGAAGTTTTAGGACGCAGTACGAGCAACTATGAACTGACTCAACTGATTGGACTACCTCTGCGATATGCAAATATTCATGGAGTCAACACGTCGCGTCGTCGTCGGCTGGTATTAACAAATCTGGGAAACTTGGAAACTGAAATTACCTCCGGCTCTCACACGGAGCTGGAGTTGCTTAATGAAGCTAGCTCCTTGGCCAGATTCGCTCTTGGATGCTTGCACATTCTCACACATCACTAGTGTTACGTAAAACCACCTAAAACTAGCGGTGTTCGGGATTCCCTTTGTCAGTGTGGCCATTTCACACAAATATATTATTAAAATCAAAATTGATAAATGTTATGATTATTCGACAAAGAATTTTTCTAATATCATATAACTACTTAAATTCTTATTAAGTATTTAGTAAATTTTGGTAATTCGTAAACGTCACGGAATTTTTATCGAAATTATATCTAATGCCTATGTGTCTAATTAAGTCAATGGTCTAGTATCGTGTTTTCTGATAATACGGTAGGTATTTGACTAAAATATATATTTATCAAGAAAATATAAAAATAGAGTAGCTATAACGAAATTTGTAAACAAAATTATATTCGGTTGAACAATATGGAAATTGTAAGCAATTAAAATTTTATCTCTGTCTCTTTCTAGCAAAACGAAATTGAATATTATTTCAAATGGTCTGACGTCACCATTGGACGTCACACATAGTGTACGCCGTGTGCTATGGATCTCTCTGTCTAACAGGACATTTTAAAGATTCATAACGTGGTTAATAATGTTTTTTTTTTTTTAATTCTTCTATTATATCCTATTTAAACTCTTTCTTATAAAATAATTTAAAAAAAATGTCAAGTAGCCAAATAACCGAATTTATTGGGCATGTGTGGTATTGCATAGGTACTGGATTCATTTTACTAGCGTTACCTACGTATAAAACTTAATTTGATGCAGTATACTTATCAAATATGACGTCACTAAAGACTTGTTTATTTCATTTAAATTTCGTCCTTCCAACAATAGCTAAATTATACGTCCAAAATTTGGATATCTATAGGTTTATACAGACACAGTATGCCATATACAGTTGTCCAGATCGTTCATACAGAGGAAGTATATTTGAACATCATCCTGCAGCAACATGATGTATTATGAAACCGCCAATCTCAGTGTACTTTTGATGTATCCGTATTCCTTTTCTATTGTAAGTATTTAAGTCTAATGTATACGTTGACTGTATATTTCTGAAATATACGTTCGTCTGGATGAAAGATTTCTCTCAGCCGTAATTTCTAATGCATTCTTGTTTTACAGTCGAATAAACCACGAAGAATATACTATCCTATCAGCAAAGATAGTGACCTTATTTCCAACCGAAGACGTCAAGACCTATTTTGTAAAACCTATAAAAAAGTGCGATTCAAAAACAGGAATGTCAATTTTTGCCAAAGGTAAATTAGTAGACAAAGTTCGAAATTTATTATTTGTGTCTGGAGAACGTAAAAGAATAAAAAAATCTAATTCGCACTCGCAAGAGCCCAGCAAGAAATTCCGAAAGGAAGAAGATATCAATTTCGAAGGTATAATTTTTAAGACGATATCAGACACACATTTATTTGACTTTATATGAATGGCACGGCACGGCCCTTGCCGGCACACACTGGGTCACAATTTTGTGTAAAATTGCGGTCGATGCGAGGGTGGTACGCCGATACTATTCGCCCCGTGTTAATATGAAATGAAAATTGTATTTTTAATGTAAGTACCTAACTAGGTAAATATGTAATTTCAAAATGTTATTTTCAGAACTATATACAGAAGATCTTTTGTGGCTCAATCACAACAACGAGCCTTGGGCTGAGGTTCTTGAAAAATGGCAAAAAACATTTGAAATGCGTCGACATTTTGAGTGCGCAAGCATCAACGAATTTACAAACAAATTTAAAATTTTACATGATTTAAGGAGTGAGAGTTTAGTAAGTTTTCTGTATACTTAGATTTTTAAATTAAATTTTAATAAATAGGTGGAAAAAAAATTACGGTATTATTCTAATAATTATTATTTTCGAGATACATCAAGATTTCGACAGGATGTACCCCGAGAGGACATTAAATTTATATACAAAATGGAACAATTTATTTCAAAAAATTTTTGATATTAAACAAGAATCAATCACAGATGTTCAATGTGTGTCATATATTGAAATTCTTTCAACACTAGAGGATGACGGTAAAAATAGATTATTTAATTGCTATTAAAATTGAAGGTTGTCCTTATGTTGTAATTACCACATTACTATTTGGTAAGGTGTCAATAGCAATAACATAACTAATTGTAATTGAAATAACATTTCTGTTTCAGATAAAAAAAAAAATATTACAATTTTTAATATTTGGATATATGATACCACCAAGAGGCAGACTAAATAAAAAAGTGAAGTTTTCCACAATAGAAGCTATAGAAGGAGTTATTGTTCAAGTAGCGGTAAGCATTTCATCCATCAGTCCTTTTTATACCTCACTGCAGGGGCTTAGGCCTTCCCTCAAGATGAGGGGGCTTGGAGCTTAAATCCACCAAGCTGATTCAATTGCGTGTTGGCGGATTGTAACGATCGCCATCTATTGACAGCAACCGGGACCGACTGCTTAACGTCCTCTCCGGGACACGGAGTCAGTGATAGTTAATATACTTAAGTTAGAAAAAACTCATTGGTACACACAAAACAAGTACAAGCCTTTCGTACAAGATGAATATTAAGACATGACGTTTTTTCGAAATCTCTACCTTTTTTTATAACGATTCAATCCATAAAAAAAAAAGTTTTTATGAACATCGTCTGAAAACAGTATCTAGTATAGGTAGGGGAAGATGTGGTGGATTCGTACGCGGGGCACATACATACAGTAGGCATAATTCAAAAATCGCTCACAATAGCCTTACCGCTCTAACAGTGTCCATTACGTAAATCCCCACGCGTCAACGAAATTTGACAGCAGTCAGTACGCCGCACGCGACGGTGTAATGCGCAGTGCGTTTCGACGGCACGTGAGTATTTTTTTACGTGTTTCATTTTTTAATTTCATCATACCTAAAATGTTTATTACTAACAAAACAATATCATTGTGTGTAAGTGATTAGACTAATATTATGTTATTATAAAGAATTTTGGTATATTGTTCGAAGGTTTTTAAATTGTACATATTTCTGTTATTATGGAACTATTGGGGCAGATTCGTACATCTTTCCGTGGGGTACATTCGAACGTCCGAATGCACCTGGTGGTCCGCATTCGTACGACATTATTTAAATATCATTCCTTGTTTTCAGAACGATGGTGCGTAATTACAAAAAGAAGGGTACCTACTAGGAGCGGAGATGTGAATGAAAAAGCTATATCATCAGCTGTGAAGGAAGTTTTAGAAGGATCGCTTTCATACAGAAAATCAGCTGATAAATATAGTATCAAGCTCTCTACTTTACAAAGCCGCGTCAGCAAATGCAGAAAAGCAAATCCTGAAGATGCCCGCCGTACATTCTTTTCAAAACACGCATCTAACCAGGTATTTTCAATTGAGGAGGAGAAACTTCTCAATAAATATATAGTTGATTGCAGTAAAATGCACTATGGCCTAACATTGGTACAAGTCAGAAAACTAGCCTATGATTTTGCAAAAATGAATAATTTGAAATATCCATCAAGTTGGGATGCAACTGAAATAGCGGGAATAGAGTGGATACGCGGATATCGAAAACGTCACCAAAATATTACTTTACGTAAACCAGAGAATACAAGCGCTGCTAGATCCTTTGGCTTTAATAAAACTGCTGTTTATGAATTTTATGCAAACCTTGAAACACTCTACAGCCGGTATAAGTTTACTCCTGATCGTATTTATAATTTTGACGAGTCAGGAATTTCTACTGGCAACTGGGAACACAATTTCACCCTTATTTGTATTCCCTAGGGTCCACTACAAAGAACACTTTTTAGAAGGAGCGCCTGAATGTAGTTTAGGACTCGCTAACAGAAGTGGTTGGATCAATTCGGCTATCTTTCTTGACGTCCTTAAGCACATAAAAAAACACACTCTTTGCTCCAGGGAGAACCCCATATTAATATTGTGTGACAACCATGAGAGTCATGTAACAATAGAAGCAGTCAACTACGCTCAGGAAAATGGTATCGTTTATCTTTCCTTCCCACCACATACATCACACAGACTCCAACCTTTAGATGTTGGAGTGTTTGGACTCTTCAAATCCAAACTAAAAACAGTATTTAATGACTAGCATGTTTCAAACCCGGGAAAAACTCTGAGGATCTACAATATACCAAAACTAGCTAAATTGGCATATCTAGAATCTTTTACAGCTAAAAATATCATAAGTGGATTTAAAAAACCAGGGATATGGCCTTTCAATAAATTGGCTTTTGCTGATGAAGACTTTGCACCTATCCAGGTGTATCAATCAGCAATGACGGATGAAAATGACCCTCAAATAACAACTTCTACACGACCAATTAATTCTCCATCCATTATTGGCGCGGAAACTTTAACAACATCTATATATCCCGAAACATCTATATCACCTGTGGAAAATATCATGCCTGCAACTCCTCCACCTCAAACAGCTTCTACGACTACGTCCGATATTGATACTGTTCCAAGTTTGAAGACACCAAACACTACAAACATCGATTCACTTGCAACTCCACCGCATTTAAGACCTCCATCAAAGACAATCACACCAGAAATAGTTCGTCCTTATCTGATTATTACAAAAAATACTCAACCTAAGAAAGGGAAACAGCCAGGTAAATCAAGAATATACACTGATACTCCTGAAAAAACAGATTAGAAGCTTTATCAAAAGAAAAAGAAAGGAAGAAAAATGGTTTGACGGTACTGTATTTGAAGATTATTTTAACGTAATTATTGTGGAGTGGGCCAAATCTCTTCCAGGAGTAAAAGTTATAATAGGAGACAATTTATCTAGCCATATCAGTCTATATGTGATAGAATTATGCGAGAAACACGATTTAAAATTTGTTTTCGTCCCACCGAACAGCACACATATAACACAGCCCTTAGATGTAGCCTTCTATGGGCCACTCAAGAAGGAATGGAGAAATATATTGCTTGAACACAAACTCGAAAATCCCAACCAAAAATACTTAAATAAAAAACATTTTCCTGTGTTACTCAAAAAATTAATGGAAAAAGTCAAATTAAATAAAGGTGCTAATATAAAAAGCGGGTTCAAGGCTTGCGGAATTCACCCTTTCAACCCATAATATGTGTTAAAAAAACTCCCCGAATGTGTTAGCGACTCCTTTTATGATATTGATGAATGTTTACTAGATTATTTAAAAAACCTGAGAGCTCCTAATCCAATCCCTTTGAAAAGAAACCAAAAAATATTAACAGAACCAGGAAAATCAGTCTCTGCTTCAGATTTCCAACTTCATAACATTTCAAAAAAGAAGAAACTAAAACCAAAAGATAAGTTAATTTTGCATTCTCAAGAAATAAATCATATTGGGACAAAGGATAAAGTTGACAAAAATGTAGTTACTGAGTCTAAAGATATGTTACGATATCATGCAGATATAACTATATTAGACAAGTCTAATGAGATAACAAACACAATTGTAACTCAAGAGAACACTCCAAACTATGCTCTTTTGAAATCCCACGGCAAATCAGAAAGAAAACAGAATAGAAAAGCGATACAAGCCAATTCTGAAGACAATTTTGAAGCATATAATGAAGAAATTCATAGAATACATACCATCATGGATGTAAAAAAAATCATACAAACGTGAGTCGTCCAAGAGATACTGGCACCTTTATCGAAATTTGGGACGAAACGACAGGAATATTGCGCACAGTTGTGAGAACTGAAGCTACTATAGAGAATAATAGTAGCCTGCCACATAAATTTACTGCCAAAAATATACTTTTGAATATAAAAAACAATAGTGAAAAATTATTTTATGACAAAATTGGAGATAACAAAGAAAATTTGATAAACAGTACCAATATTTCCAATGGTATAAATGACCAAACAAAGATAAATGACAACGTGGAAATTTTATCTGTAACGCCTTTTTCTATTAATCTAGAAGCAAATTTATGTAAAACAAAAAATGTTGATAAAACAAATAATGAACATAACATTATTTTGGATAAAACAGATAATATTTACGTGACAGAAAATGAACCTAATACTGTTTTGTACGAAACAGATAATGAAGAATACGATTTAAGGGACTATTCAAATAACTATGACAATATTAATTTATCACAAAATATGTTTAACGTAGACTGCAATATATTAAATGACCATCCAAGTAAACATGTAGTTTCCAGTGCGAAAAAATTAATAACTTATAGTGATAGTACAGACCTGTCGTCAGAAAAATATTCGTTAATGAGTGATACTGATACAGAGGGGTTTTCTTCAAACGATGAGTTCCTGGGGGATCAAAGTATACTACCTGACAATGAAATTTCAAATGTACCCTTTAATCCTATAGATTTAAAGCAAGAACAATTTGTTTTAATAAAATTTAATTGTCAAAAATCTGTCAGGTATTATGTTGGTAAAATTATTAAATTAGAAAATATCACTGTTAGAGTTAAGTTCATGCGAAAAAAGAATAATGACACGTTTTACTGGCCAAATGTTGAAGATGAATCAGAAATGTTAATTTCTGATATGGTCAGAATATTGTCAGAACCGATCATATGTCGTCGTGGCCTGATAAAGTTCAAAGACAACTTAAAAGACCACAAAATATCTTAAATACTTTATGAAAGCATATAGTGCACATCATATGTACAAAGTATTTGGTAACATACCTAATTGTACCGAAGCACATATTTCTTAATTATTTTAAGTTAATAAGAAAGGAAGAAATATTCTGAAGTTGAGTGTATTTGTTGCAATTAGTAGTTATGCTTGTTTCAAATAACAATTTACTTTTTAAATATTCATCTTGAAACATTTGTAACGATTGTTTGGTAATGTTTTGATGTCAAAAAAATTACGATTTTTTAAGCTTTGATATTTTGTCTTATTTTAATTACCTAAGTACCTTAAAGTTACCTACATATTAAAAACTATATTTATTAAAATATTATAGAGACAGTATTTTGGACAACCCTGAATGATTGAATTTACTAGTATGAAAATGGTTCTACGAGGCAATACAACTTTGCCCACCTGCATCATAAGCTATTTGGAAACGTATTTGTCATTGAAATAGACTAAAATGGTAACTTTGTTCGTGTTATTAGCAAAGGTCTGAAGGCAAAGGGACTATGATGTTAATTCGTTTGGCAAATAATGATGGGCAATGTTGGAAAAAACTAACTATAATTTTGCCCACTCTGAAATTGTTAATATTTACTATTTTAAATTTTAAATAAATAGAACCTGCTCTTGCCTTTTTGAAATGAAGCATGTTCCGACGTAGTTCAAACTTATACGCCACATTTGTCATATCACTTTATATTTTTTATAAAAAATATCAATTTGCTAAAATACGGGCAATGTTGGACAATTTGACGGTGCCACAGACATTTATAAACCAGTTTGGTTTGCTTACGAAACCATGGAGACATTTTCATTGCCAATATGTACTTGCAACAATGATAAATACAGAAACAGTAAGTAAAAAGAAACATTTATTTTGTATTAATAAAACAATTGTCTTGACTTATAATTCAATTATTTTTAATTTTCTTGAACTCATAATTGCATAACTATATTTATAAAAATAAGTAGTAAATTCTTACCTTTGACATTAAGCAGAAATTTTGCATTGTAATGGAATTCAAAATTTGCATTTGCAAATTTTGCATTCCATTACATCCATTTTTTTCCCCACCACGAACCGGGAGTTACCATATGTCCACCACTATCATATACGTTAATCGATCCCTGAGGAATATAATTATTTATTTGTAGAACTTTTACTCGTTCTCAAATCAATTTCAAATATTTTTTTAAATGTTACTTTGGTTAATGTTATATAGAATAAATGTTATGCTAAAACGCGAAATTTTGCATATTACATGGTTCATTTTTTTCAACAGATCAGCAAATAATCAGAGAAGAGCTTTTTAACATAATATAGTGTTTTACGAAGTTTAAAGACCGCTTAGCATGTTTAATTCAGTTCTTACAATATAAATTAGGAATAGTAAACTTAAATAAACGAGATTCAATAAAAATAAATCGAATATTGTCTGGAAGTCTGAATTGTTCACTTTCTCCTAAGTGAGAAATTCAGTACCTAACTTAAAATTGTTGGCTGTATCGAGGCGTTCGACTCTCATATACCGTTTTAGAGGAATCTCGGTCAAAAGAAAAGTACTTAATTGTTAATAAAATATGTTTTATTTCTATTTAATATTTAAAAGTAATGACTATACATAAATAGATGATTCTTTATTTCGGCATTTTATCATTCCAGTGCCTATGACAAAATCAATAAATAACACTTAAATCAAATACGACAGTTGCTTAATTTTGTCCCGCTAAATTTACCACGTCAATACTGTGCGCGGGGCCGCGATACGATGCGATGTTCCGATAGAAATGGCGTGGTCCCAAATATAGGGATATGTCGCCAGCAAAAATGTATGTTGTAATTTTACACGGATATCTGACCTGGTTAATGAAAAAGAAAATTTAATGGGAGCAACAGAATGGGGGAAATTATGCATCAAGGTAAAAGAAATAGAGGCCGATTATTGTAAAAGTGATCATGTGGTCGACATGATGACAGAAACATTTATTATTCGCGTAGGGGATGATGATTCTGATTCAAATGATGATAAAAGCTCAAGTGACGACAGCAACGACGATGAAATGGCATCTCAAGCACCAACACCGCGTCCTCATCTGGTTTTCACGTCACTCACGACGACTTAATGGAAGGAATTTCAATATTACTTTAATTATTTGTAATTTTTTTATGTACCAGATTAAACATTCTACACTGAAATCAAACATCTTTTTAATTGTAGTTAATGATGTTCTTCACTTCAATTCATCGGACTTTTTTTACTCCACTGCAGGGGCTTAGGCCTCCCCAAGGGTGAGGGGGCTTGGAGCTAAATCCCCCACGTTGCTCCACTGTGGGTTGAGGATTGTAACGACCGCCATCTATTGACAGCGCACGGGACCGACTGCTTAACGTGCCCTCCGAAGCACACGGTGTCAGTGATATTGTGTACTTAAGTCAGAAAACTCGTTGGTACACGCCCGGATTCGAACCATGGCCCTATGGCCTTATGAATTTGAGACAGGTTCGTTGCGCTTTGGACTATCACGATACGTGTTATCCAATGATATTCTATCTAACAATGTTATCCAATGACATTGTAACATAATTTTCAATGTAACCAATAACCAATATACGAAGCGGCGAGAGAAAAAACAATAGGCCTAGTACTTTCGTGCGCAAGTGTACCCATGCGCAAACACACCCCCTCAACTTTCTTCCAGCGTTCTATTTACATAACGCGACCAGTAACAAACTTCCAAGAGATGTGGCTTTATGCTTAATATCTTTGAATCTCATATATACATGTCTGCTATTGGTACATTAATCATCTAACATCACTGAGTTCCATAAGTTTTCTATCATTTAGCATTTCATTTATGATTTGTTGCAATTTAGTTATTGTATTAAATCTGTCATTTTGATCCAAACACTCATTTAAAAGTTTGTAAAAGAGCGGTCTTGACAAGTTCACTTCTCGAGGAATTGGATAAAGCAATGGGCTATAATCACCAGCTAGAATATAACAAGCTGCCCATAAATTATGATCACTTAAATGGTGTTTACACATGTTTTCTATAGAAAATGAGAAGCCAGGTCCAAGATTCTCTCTGCTATATCTCTTGTACCAATCTGGCAAATCTTTCTCAGGCGATATATGTTTATCCAGAATGACCACATCTTCTAAATCCACGAATGTTACCTCGTCCTTTTCATTAACAACAATGTTATCCAATGACCAATCCATTAAGTAGAAACGAAATCTGAAATTTTAAAAAAAAACTTTTATTTCCTTCATAAACAAGTTTTCAAAGTGTTATTGGTCTAATCTGCTGACGAAATCAATGGAATGTAAGGTCAACTTGGGGAAGACCGTCTAAGGGGCAAGTCCAAACACATAGCTTTTTACAGCCCGCAGCAACTCTACGCGGTTTATTGTTTAGTCGGTAAAACAGTCATTTATTTTTAATTCATGTGAGCTAATATAGATGGCGCTTCTAAGTGTATCTTGAAATGAAACTGACTTACAAATTTTGTGAAGTTTTGAAACGTTACAACAAGTTACACGTGCTCTAGAAAAATAAAAATTTTGGTGGGATTTCAAGAGTGTTTTTGACAAAGAGTAAGGTAAGTATCTTTTAAAATGTTTACCCCAGCAATTTACTACATTCATTACACGATAACTGCTTTGGTTATTGAATTAATTTAATCAAAAATTTTCTAACGTAAAAAGCTAACAGTGGGGAAGTCCGTCTAGGCCACCTGAGGCAACACCGCCATATGCCGGTCTTGCCTCAAAGTAGGTGTGAAAAACCTTTTCTATTTTAAAACTTACCTACAATACCTATAGCTTCGCTCAAGTTATTAATTATTTAACAACCTATACTCCCCATATTTTTTCTGTAATAAGAAATTGTTTTTCATTGTTGTAGTCTCTTGAGTCGAAATTAGGTTATCGTCAACTTTAGCATCATTATTATATCAAAAATTGCTATTCGGATCGCAATAAGGTTTTCACTACCTATTGTTAGTATTTTGAGTCTAATATAGGTTGTGAGTTATACTACGTGATCATACTACGTGATCCATTCAAGGGAGGAAGGGGGTCTCAAAAATACGGTTGGTCACAGGGGGAAAAGAGGTGTAGGTCTTTATCACGCAGTCAATATCCTCAAGGATAATAATTCGGAATAAAAGGCAAAAAGACTTGTTTTGTTAAATTAAATTCCTGTTAGAATACCTTTTTACATATATTTTTCACTTGTAAGTTGTAATTGTAGATATGCATGCACTCTTGACCTCATATAGCAAGTACTATATTAATGAAGACAATTATGAGCCGAATTATTATTTTAAACTTTCTGTTAGATAAAAAATATTTAAAACTATATTTATGAATTACTACGTGAAAAATTCGAGGCGGAGAGAGTCTTGCCGTATATTACGGGTGGTCACCAAGGGGGAGGGGGGTAAAATAGTAAAAAATGGGTCATGTAGTATGGGTACGTTCCCTAACCATATTCGTCATCACAAAAGTATTATTATAGTAGTTAATAATCATTAATAAGATTTATTATCATATTTAAGGTAAAAGTCATCCAAAATGGTAAGACATTACATTAGAAAAACCAACAAAGCTTCCTATTCAAAAGAAAAATAGGAAGAAGCTGTAAAAGCTATTCAAAATGGGCAACTCAGTGGTTACAAAGCGGCAATCCTTTACAAAATACCACGTATGACACTAATGGACCATGTCAATAACAAACGATTTAAATCGAATACCCTTGGAAGAAGTACAGTTTTATCGTTAGAAGTTGAAGAAAAGCTAGCCTCATACTTACATTTGATGGAGAGACATGGATTTGGCTTGAGCAAACAAGAAGTTTTGGAGTTGGTGGGAGATTATATTCGAGCAAATGGTATAACGACGCCTTTCAAAGATGGTGTGCCTGGAGAGGCCTGGTTTTATGGTTTTAAAAATAGACACAAATTGTCTGTTAAAAAACCCCAAGGGGTCGAATATGCAAGGAAAAAAGCAACAGATCCTTTCATTGTTTATCCATATTATGACCTCCTCGAAAAAACGATCGAAAACTTAAATTTGCAAGACAAGCCAGAAGCCATCTGGAATTTAGATGAGACCAGTTTTTGTATAGACCCTTCTAAAACAAAAGTAGTCGGTGCCAAGGGTCACGCTGCGACCAGAGTGATTTCTTCGCCAGGTATAGATAACACCAGTGCTACTGCGTGCTGATGCTCTTGGAGAAAAATTACCACCCCTAATTGTATTTAAAGGGAAGAATTTGTGGGATGAGTGGACATCGCCTGAAGGGTACCCCGGGACGACCTATGCCGCAACCACTAAAGGGTGGATGGAGTCTACAGTATTTGCAACATTTTTTAAAAAAACTTTCGTGACGGCTGTTGGCAGTAAACGTCCAATACTGCTAATTTATGATGGACACTCAACACACATTTCTTTAAATATAATCGAAGAAGCGCGAAAAGAAAATATTACCATATTGAAACTACCACCGCATTCCAGCCACGTCTTACAGCCGTTGGATGTAGCGGTGATGAAATCACTAAAAGTTAAGTGGGACCCTCTTCTTGTTAAGTGGCAGCGCTTAAATGTGGGCAGTAAACTACCCAAGAAGAAGTTTGCTCGACTCATTGGTGTAATTTGGAGAGACATAGACCCCAAGGTTATAATTAATGGCTTCCGAAAAACTGGAATTTTCCCACCATGCCGTGAAGAAGTGGCAAAAGACTTTGATGCTCTAAAGCTCAAACGATGGAAAGAATCTCAAAAGGCTAATAAAGAATCTGTAAAACAACCAATTAGCTTGGTACTCTTAAGCCTCAAGATTTTAACAAAGAACAATCCATACTTCACCAAATACAATAGACAAAATTTCGTCCATATATTACACTCAAACCTCACACAACCAGACACACCACCAGACACACAAACCTCAGACACACAAATAAACCACACTCAAACAAATCACATTCAAACCAATTACACCAAGTCAAACCCCCTCCTCACCTTCTCATCAGCATTACCACACACCAACTCTACATGCAAACCTTTGTTAATCACAAAAGCCAATAATGAAGAAATTGTAGTAAGGTCCCACACACCGTCTTTTGCTAAAGAATTTCTGTTATTGGGCAAAGAAGATGATATTGCAGGACCCTCGACATCATTTTCCAATAATCAATTGATGTTAAATGAAAAATCTCGTAACAAAGTTCAGATTTTAGAGAGCACGAAAGTAAAAGTTAATTTCACATTTGAAGAACTACTGTTATCGAAAGTCAAAGCTGGAAATGTCATGAAACTAAAACGAAAGAGAATTGCAGAAGGAGCTGAAATAATAACCCACGATGATGTACTCCGTCGAAAAATGGAAGAAACATTAGAGCAAGAACAGAAAGTTATTATGAAGAAAAAAGCCAAAACAAACAAGGTAAAAAGACGGAAAGCAAAAAGAAAAGTATCCGATTCAACTAGCGAAAGTGACAAGTCTCTTCCCGAGTTTAATGATGAAAGTGATTACGAAAATATGCAAGAGTTTTGTGAAGATATTTTGGTTTCAAACAACGAAATTAACGAAGTCGAAAAAGAAAATATTTCTAATAACGTTTCTATAGAATCTACGTAAAGACAGAAACCAAGATTCCCAGAGTTGGTAACTGGTTAGTAGTAAAATTCGCCACAAAGAAACTTTAAAACACTACGTAGGTGTTGCCATTAGAATAAACAGCAACCAAAATTACATAGTGCAATATCTGCGCAAAATGAATAGCCGCGATAATAGTAGAGTATTTTCGTTTCCTCTAGTGGATGATGATATATCAGAACTCCGACATCGTGAAGATATTGTCTTATTTCTTCCCGAGCCTGTTAAAGGACGCCGTGGACTTATACATTTTGAGGGCATCCCTTTCTATAATTACAACATTCAATAATTAAGTAAAAAATGACCTTTTGTCTTTTTTGCTGTTTCTGTTAATATCTAATTGAATACTTATAAGGCTAATACTTCATATTAATATACCTAAATATTCTTACAAGAAGTTTAATAGATCTCATGTTTATACTCGTAGCTCTTTATTTTGTAACGAATGGTTTGTTTTTTAATATTTGTAATACTTAGGCTAAGGCCAATAATGCCATTTTTTATCCAAAGAACGGAAATTGATTTAGTTTATGCATAAGAAATAATAAAGTAATAATTACGAATAAACAAGCTTTTATTCAAATGACGATTTTGTTTAAGTAATTATTATCTAATTAAAAATATTCAGTGTCCTGTCATTTGACAAAAATATAATTACAATATTATTATTTTACAAATGTTAGGGCAAAATCATGCTTCATAATTTCATCTTTATACAAACTACTGGTTCTATAAACAATTCATTTGACAAATAATTATCAGACAAATTTTCATTTTATAAAATAACATTTGACAAATAATCCATTAATATTAAGTTCATTGATTGGTATAACAACGCATAGCAAAAAAATGTTTGAGACAATGCATTGTTTGACAAATACTTCATTTACCAAAACATATTTTGAAATAATTTTATTACCCTATAGTACAAAAAATCTTATACAAAGAGGTTTATATTAGGTTTAGGTTAGGTTAGAAAATGACAAACAAAGCACAATACGAGCGAGCGGAGCGAGCGTGCCACGGTAGCGGGCGGCGAGTGCTAGAACCATAAAGTAAATTAATTTGACAGCAGCTTTAGTTGTAATTGAGTCATAAATGTCAGTTCACAGTATGAAAGTGACATTACGCAATTTTGCGAGGTTTGAGACCGCCGGCGCGCAGTGATTTCGCGGGGATGGGCAGCGCGCGGGGCCGGGGTTCTTGTGCACTGAAACTTGGACTAAAACTCGCCATCGTACACGAGCTAGTAAGAGTATGAGTGGTTAGACGGTAAACTCAGAAAAGGGCTTCTAATTAATTCGTACTTTTATGACTAGAACCGAATAGAATAGATAGGTAGTTGATTAGGAGAGGATAGGTATACTGTTTTCTATAGCTTTTGATTTGTACAGTTTTTCTATCAAATAATTTACCAACCGTTCAGTATTTTGTAAAATGATGAATTTTGCAAACGAATGATTTGTTGAAATAAAAATAAAGAAATTATTCGACACATTTGCTAAGTAAAACATTGGCGTAATGAGTATTTGTCAAATGATGATAAATAAAATGATATATTTGCAGAATTAAGTGTTTGTTAAATGTTTATGAGACGTTATTTTTGAAATTATTACTTCGTCATATGTTTTTTTTTTTAAATAATAGGAAAAAAAATATTCATATGCAAAAATGTGCGATAACCCTGAACACAGTGATATGCCGGACTTTCCCCATTTTTTGTTTTTTTCAAATATGAACGAAATTAGACCTTAAGCTGATCGCCATAAAGTGTTTTTTTCATCATTACCTATGTGTGTATATTAGTTACTGGTTTTTAGACAGTTTAGCGTTCGTACAATACGAATATTTCCACTAGACGAACTTGCCCCAATTATGAGAATACCTGATCTAGAGGAGATGTTTTTAAAATACCATCCATATATTCCAATAAATCAAAACGCGCGTACATTCAACCTTACTGTTGTGTTTACAAAAAAGTGCCTATCGTCTACTGTAAATATCGTCTTTTTAGAATAATTAGAACAGAGATAGTGGCAACTCAAACGTAACTTTTAGAAAAGTATGCCGGTCTTACCCAAGTTGACCATAATGGCTTGATATTCTAGGAATTGTATCACTTCACCATCAGCCCTTTTTATACCCCACTGCAGGGGCTTAGGCCTCCCCTGAAAATGAAGCCACGCTGCTCCAATGCGGGTTGGCGGATTGTCACGACCGCCATCTATTGATAGCAACAGGGACCGACTGTTTAACGTGCTCTCCGAGGCACGGAGTCAGTGACAGTTAATGTACTTAAGTCAGAAAAAACTTATTGGTACCCGCCCAGATTCGAACCACGACCACATGGCCTCATAGATTTGAAACAGGTTCGCTGCGGCTCGGGCTATCATGATAGTGTAACATGAGTGTAACGTTTTTATAGGTTTAGTTAAAACCTGATTTTTTTTACAGTTATATGCACAGATCTTTGCTGCATGAGTTGCCTGCGAATGACTCAGTAATAGGGGCAGTAATAGGCGACGGCCGCCGCGTGCGCGAACAATTACCCCAAGCTACCCGATCTCTTCTTTATCTCTATTTTATGCTACGACGCTTTCTGTAAATAACTTCACAGCAGCAATGATCCGTGCGTACCTTTTATTGTACAACTAAGTAGGTTTAACACGTGGGTTTGCCTGTGACATGACTTAATCTTCATATTTGTATGGTTCAAAAAAATCGTAGTCCATTATTGATTTTAATGTATGGATGAACTTTGTTTCTGCATTTCGTATTAAAAGCGGAAAAATCTATATTTTTAAATGCCGTTTACCAAATCTGAACACCAAAGGAGATAATAGGTGCGTTTATTGAGAATGCTAAAAAAAAACGCCGAAAGAAATAAGAAAAGGAAGGCAATCAATGAATACTCGGAAAATTGTAAGGAAGTAATAAAACAACAGTGGAGCAATAGAAAGCAAAAACGAAAATAAAATTTGTTGGAAAATATCAAATCGAACCATAATATTATTCAAAGTTAATGACATAATATTAATACAGGTCATTATTTCATACTGCGGCACGCTAGGTTGCCGTTTTTACATTTTGCAATAGTGATGTGTCAAAGTCATACTGGTAATGGTATGACTATTAAATCAATAAATCATACCTACTACTTAGGCCTCAAATTCAAATTCAAAAAGTTTTTATTCAATATAAGATGTTTACACAATATAAGATCCGTGCGTACCTTTTATTGTACAACTAAGTAGGTTTAACACGTGGGTTTGCCTGTGACATGACTTAATCTTCATATTTGTATGGTTCAAAAAAATCGTAGTCCATTATTGATTTTAATGTATGGATGAACTTTGTTTCTGCATTTCGTATTAAAAGCGGAAAAATCTATATTTTTAAATGCCGTTTACCAAATCTGAACACCAAAGGAGATAATAGGTGCGTTTTTTGAGAATGCTAAAAAAAAACGCCGAAAGAAATAAGAAAAGGAAGGCAATCAATGAATACTCGGAAAATTGTAAGGAAGTAATAAAACAACAGTGGAGCAATAGAAAGCAAAAACGAAAATAAAATTTGTTGGAAAATATCAAATCGAACCATAATATTATTCAAAGTTAATGACATAATATTAATACAGGTCATTATTTCATACTGCGGCACGCTAGGTTGCCGTTTTTACATTTTGCAATAGTGATGTGTCAAAGTCATACTGGTAATGGTATGACTATTAAATCAATAAATCATACCTACTACTTAGGCCTCAAATTCAAATTCAAAAAGTTTTTATTCAATATAAGATGTTTACACACACTTATTGAAAGTCAAAATGAATTGATTAAGTACCAGTTCCAAAACTAGAAGGAGAAGAACCGACAAGAAACTCTTCCCTGTTTATTTTATTTAAATATGTGTTTCTCTTAATTCATCATTTTTTTTTTAATTTAAAATGCTTACAAGTATTACAATGATGTCCACGAGCACTTATGAATTAAATACTCGCTAATACAATAGTAAGCTTTTTTCATAAATTGGAGTTTAACTCGCTTTATAAATTGACTTAATTAATTTAAGTTCAACATTTCTTTAGGAATTTTATTATAAAACGGAGACAATTTCCCATGAAAGAATTATTAACTTTCA
Organism: Luffia ferchaultella; assembly: GCA_949709985.1. Lineage (NCBI taxonomy): Eukaryota > Metazoa > Arthropoda > Insecta > Lepidoptera > Psychidae > Luffia > Luffia ferchaultella. Next base: position 16,944,989 of record OX453261.1, read on the forward strand.
TTAGAATTACAATTATTAACCTCATAGATATGGAACTTAAAGAAGAAGATAATTATTAAATGTTTATAACAATTAAATATGATTACCTACCTGTTTATTTTGTTATTATTATTACATACTTCATTAGTGCCTACAAAAATTTGTTATGTAAAGAACTTGAATTATGGACGATGGACATAAATTTAATTCCGTTATAAGGAAATAATATTGTAATCCTAGCTTTATAAAGTTCACCAGCATCATCTTCATTCACGTATGTAACCATGTGTAACCATGTCACAAACGTTACTGTACAGACGCCTGCGATCTAATCTGAATACTTTGTATTTTGATCATTTTCAAATAGCAGCTGAAATCGTGAAAAGATATAAATCACGCGTGCGGGCAGCTACAGTAAGGTGGGAGACTGCTACAACTATATAAACTGCAGGGCGATGATGGTAGACTTTTTGGTGAGATGCATTTCTCTGGTCGCTCGTCGACCGCTTTGGACGGCGCCTGAGCAGACATCTTTTATGGCTTTACCCATAACTACCGTGTCATATATTCTTTACAATAGATAAACTAAGGCGCTCTTCCACCGTCTCATTTCAAACTGTCTTTTTACATTAAAAGATACTTAATTGAGTTTTGCTTTTCAAGACATCCTTTTAGCACTAAAAACCATTTTAAGTTGCTTTAAAATAAAAAGGCGGTCGAAGTACCATATATCTTATTTTTAACATGAATAACAACCGACAGCTGGTCATGGTGGTTTCATTGATACATTGTTATTCAAAATTATTTGTGTTTATATAGTTTTCTTGTACCTAGTATCTCATTAAGTAATATATAATAATGGCTCTGGAATTCCCAAGGCTTTTCGGCGATATAAATGCTGATGATTAGTCAAAACCATAGATGTCAAAACATGTCTGTTTTCCTTGAGGTTACCACAAAGAGAAACTTACTACCTATACTTGGTTTTAATAAATTTGAAAAATAATCATAAATACAGCTCGTACAAATATTAAAAACCGACTAAGCGCAAGTCTCGGATCACGCACAGTGAAGGGTTTCATAGTTTGGATGAACGTTTATGGTTAGGTACAACTCAATAAATATTTTTTCAGAATTGTCCACCCCAACATAGCTGAAGAGTTAACTTAGACTGAAAAGTAAAAATTCAAATTCAAAAAGTTTTTATTCAATATAAGATGTTTATACACACTTATTGAAAGTCAAAATGTATTGATTAAGTACCAGTTCCACAACTAGAAGGAGAAGATCCGGCAAGAAACTCCTCCCTGTTTATTTTATTTAAATATGTGTTTCCCTTAATACATCATTTTTTTTTTATTTAAAATGCTTACAACTGAGGAGGTCCAGCCCTAAACGTCACATTTCCAGTATAGCCAAAAAAAACTATTTTTCTCACAAAATATTTTAAAGCCATTAAACTCCGCATTAATCTACTTCCTTTTTTGACCAAAAGCTTCCTTTCCAGTGATAGACGTTAGTAAATTAAGCAGTCATACCAAAACGAAACATTATTTAGGAATTTTACCCCAACCGGTCCAAATTGTAACATTTTCTTCTAAAAATTTAAAGTAGAAAGTAAAATTAAATCTAAAAGAGACATTTCCGCCGCATATAAAAATGTATTTTTTAAAAGGATATTTTATCATCCTAAATTTGCTAATTCAGTTTAAATTTATCATTAATATTGTTCTTGAATAGGTCGAAATATTTAAAAGTGTAAAAATTATTTACTGGCAACACTAATTATAGGAATAGAAACAGATATTAAAAATCCATCATTTTTCTGTTGGACAGAAGATCAAGCTGGTAGGGGATCCATATGCATTGGTTCTGCACTACTCCATTATCTTAATAATTTTGATTTCGATAAAAATAATATAAAAATTTTGAGATTATTTTGTGATGGTTGCGGAGGCCAAAACAAAAATCAACACATTGTTCACGCACTCATGTTTTGGTTGATGAACAAAGTCCCTAAAACACTTCAAGAGTTGAGACTGATTTTCCCAGTGAGAGGACACAGTGTTTTACCTCCAGACCGCGTTTTTGGTCGTTTGGAGAAAGAACTTAGAAGGATACCATTCATTCCATTAAAAGAAAATCATTTTGATGTTTATTCCAGACATGGAAATGTACTGTATTTAGGCGAGAAGTGGAATCTCATTGACATTAAGTCTTTGTCGGTTTATTTTAGGCCAATTAATGGTATTCAAAATATGAAACGGATATACTTCCGAAGATCCAAAAATGGAAATCAATGTCTCTTAAAAACGTTTGAAAATTTCAAATACGAAAGTAATGAGTTTATTACTTACATGAAAAGAGGAAAACAGTTCCCCCGAACTATACAAAGTATTAATTTAGGAAATGCAATTTCTTCAGAGAAAAAAAGAGATGTGTCTAAATTGTTGGAAAAACAATATGGAGAAAACTGGAATGAATTACCAGAGTTAACTTATTACAAAGACATTATTTTCGAGGATACAGTCGTAAATTCCCAGATGGAATCCCTTGCTGTTGATTTAGAAACAGAAGTCTGATTGTCTTGAATCCGAATGTAATTCTTTACACATCTAATAATTGAACCCAAAATAATTTTTTTATATGCGTAATTACAATTAATTGTTACACTAATTTCATTGAACTTTTTTTTTGTAATGTGGAGTGTTTCCTAATAAAAATATTAAACAAATTACTATTGTTGTTTATGCCAAAAAGAGTTATCTCCAGATATGTCCAAACCAAAAGGTAACATTTTTCAGACGGTCTATACAAAAAGTAACATTTCCATGAAATCAGACCAGAAAGTAACATTTCCATTTTTTGTTGTCTATTTTTTTGTTTTAGTACGAGTCTATTTTATCTTAAAAAACTTCATAATCTCATTATATTCGACCCTATTTTCATAGAGATAAAAAAAATAATTCTCCCCTTATTAAGTTACACAATACAAGTTTTTAGTGATTACTGAAAAATTAGTTATAGTGGACATGTAGCTTTTTGGGCTGGACCTCCTCAACTATTTCAATGATGTCCATGCGCACTTATCATTTAAATACTCGTTAATACAATAGTAAGCTTTTTTCATAAGTTGGACTTTAACTCGCTTTATAAATTGATTTGAATTTAAGTTCAACATTTCTTCAGGAATTTTATTATAAAAACGGATACAATTTCCCATGAAAGAATTATTAACTTTTGAAAGTCTGAACATGGGAATCGATAACATATGTTTATGTCTTGTATTTAAGTTGTGGCCATCACCCACCCTAGAGAAAGCATTTAACTGTCAAATTCATAAAACTCTAAAATACAAATTTTAGCGCTGAAATACCTATATTGAAATATATATGAGATAATATGAAACATAATTCATAAATGGTATTTTATACTAGAGAAAAAACACTGATTTTAAAGTTATTTGTACCTGTCAGTACATAGCTTATTTTTTACAATGCTACCAAAATAAGAAGTACTGAAAACCTACCAATTATAACATGATGAATGTACAAACCATTTTAATCATATAATATGTCATTCATTCAAGCTAAAATGAGTACTGATTCATAAACGTTATTTTACCGTTAGTATATGTTTTAGGAAACGTCAAATTTAAAGTACCTCAGAGGCAATTTCAGCGTTATTTATTAGATCAAATTGAATTATTTTGTGGATCTGAAACGACAAAAATGATTAAAAATAAAAGAAAGAGAACCGAAAATTGGTCTGAAGAAGGTAAAGTAAGTAATCCATGGCGAGTAGGCAATGCGAGTAGGTAATTTTTTTTTATATGGAATTATAATTATTTAATTTAAAATCACAGTCACTATTGCAAGAAATCGTCAGAAGACATTTAAGTATTATAGAAAACAAAAATACGGACAAAAATTTAAATAAAAAGAAATTACAAGCTTGGATAGCACTGTCTGAAAGGTTATCTACGTTAAACCTACCTTGTTTGATCTTGTAAATTAGAAATTGATTAACAGTTTTCTATCATCTATAAACTTATTTTCTGTTTTAATATGATGAGCAAAGGACCAGAAAGGACCATTCTCCAGTTAAAAACTCAGTGGGCAACCATGAAAATGGTGGCAAAAAAAAATGGTGGCAAAAAAAAATGTTGCTGCCCAAATATGGTCTGCTATGAAGACTGGGGGTCGTCCACCATCACCATTATCCAATATTGACGCGTCAATACTTTCTTGGTTGCCCAATGAGCTTCTTGTAGAGGACAATGATTTTGACAGCAATGCCAGGGAGGTTTGTATAAGTCGTATTTATACTTAAAACTTTTTAATTGCACATAATTATTCAATTAAACTTATATGTACAACAAAAAAAAATAAAGAACCTGTACAATAGTTTGTATAATTTAGGCTATGGCTGATATAGTTTAATCGCGATGGCATGAAATATATAAATTCTTTTAATTAATTTGTCATATTTTATAGAATACATCTGAGACCTTGGATGGAACATTAACAACGTCATACATAACAGAGAAGATACTTGTATTTATATGTGTTTAATATAGCCATATTAACATACTTTGAATAAAATAATATCTCCATTACAGTCAACTGAACAGCCGGACAGACCACCATCACTACCTCATACTTCACTAGAGGTAAGTATCCTACTTACTCCGTTATGGATATTGTTTTACGAATTCATCTTATAAAATAAACTTTATTTAATAATGTTTTATATAGGTGAAGTGTGTTAAACTGGCTACTGAGAGTGAGCAATTGAGTCCATTACAGGTGAGTGGTACTTCCATTCACTCAGAGATCCCTCCACTCCCTCACCTATCTGGAAATGTGCCTGGAACTTCCAGGGCTACAATGTCCACTCAACCCGAGATAGTGTATTGCATTATAATTTAGTTATCTATTCACCCTCTATAGTCATAATAAGTTTAATGATATAACATTTTAATTGCAGGTGACTCAAAATGTGCCTGGAACATTCAGGGCCACAATGTCCACTCAACCCGAGATAGTGTATTGCATTATAATTTAGTTATCTATTCACCCTCTATAGTCATAATAAGTTTAATGATATAACATTTTAATTGCAGGTGACTCAAAATGTGCCTGGAACATTCAGGGCCACAATGTCCACTCATCCTGAGGTACTGTATTGCATTATAATTTAGTTATCTATTCACTTTGTATAGTCATAAGTTTAATGATATAACATTTTAATTGCAGGTGACTCGAAATGTGCCTGGAACATCCAGGGCCACAATGTCCACTCAACCTAAGGTAGTGTATTCCATTATAATTTAGTTATTTATTCACCCTCTATAGTCATAATAAGTTTAATGATATAACATTTTAATTGTAGGTGTCTCAAAATGTGGCTGGAACATTCAGGGCCACAATGTCCACTCATCCTGAGGTACTGTATTGCATTATAATTTAGTTATCTAATCACTTTGTATAGTCATAAGTTTAATGATATAACATTTTAATTGCAGGTGACTCGAAATGTGCCTGGAACATCCAGGGCCACAAGGTCCACTCAACCCGAGGTAGTGTATTCCATTATAATTTAGTTATTTATTCACCCTCTATAGTCATAATAAGTTTAATGATATAACATTTTAAATGTAGGTGATTCAAAATGTGCCTGGAACATTCAGGGCCACAATGTCCACTCATCCTGAGGTACTGTATTGCATTATAATTTAGTTATCTATTCACTTTGTATAGTCATAATAAGTTTAATGATATAACATTTTAATTGCAGGTGACTCGAAATGTGCTTGGAACATCCAGGGCCGCAATGTCCACTCAACCCGAGATAGTGTATTGCATTATAATTTAGATATCTGTTCACTTTGTATAGTCATAATAAGTTTAATGATATAACATTTCAATTGCAGGTGACTCGAAATGTGCCTGAAACATCCAGGGTTACAATGTCCTCTCAACCCGAGGTAGTGTATTGCATTATGATTTAACTACCTTCCACTTTAAAATCATTTCAATCAGTGAAATCAATTTAATACTAACCTATTATTTCCAAACACCCAGAAACGTTAGAAGACCCACTATTTTTAATGTGGCTTCTAAATGTATTCAGGACTTAGGCAGTGCAGAAAATCAATTGAAACAAGATTGTAACATTAAAAAAGAACAGTATTATAATATAAAAATAGAAAAAGAAATGTTGGAAAATGAGAAGCAAAGTTCAAAACTAGAGGAAACTGTTTTAAATTTACAAATAGAATATTGGAAGGAAAAATTGGAGAAATTAGATTAGTTTTCCAAAATTAGATTTCCAAACACCCAGAAACGTTAGAAGACCCACTATTTTTAATGTGGCTTCTAAATGTATTCAGGACTTAGGCAGTGCAGAAAATCAATTGAAACAAGATTGTAACATTAAAAAAGAACAGTATTATAATATAAAAATAGAAAAAGAAATGTTGGAAAATGAGAAGCAAAGTTCAAAACTAGAGGAAACTGTTTTAAAATTACAAATAGAATATTGGAAGGAAAAATTGGAGAAATTAGATTAGTTTTCCAAAATTAGATTTCCAAACACCCAGAAACGTTAGAAGACCCACTATTTTTAATGTGGCTTCTAAATGTATTCAGGACTTAGGCAGTGCAGAAAATCAATTGAAACAAGATTGTAACATTAAAAAAGAACAGTATTATAATATAAAAATAGAAAAAGAAATGTTGAAAAATGAGAAGCAAAGTTCAAAACTAGAGGAAACTGTTTTAAAATTACGAATAGAATATTGGAAGAAAAAATTTGAGAAATTAGATATTGCTTTATTTAACAATTACACACAAAGCATATTAATTTTGATTCACTTTTGTATAATAGGTCTATTTAGGTATGTCCTAATAATAAAATCAAGTAAAAAGATTCTTTTGCCTGATTGAAGTGTCTGTTTATAAAAGCCCTTCTGGCTACATTTCCTGTCAAATCTTCATTAACATTTTCTTCTGATGCTCGTTCAATTGGAAGAATTTCCACATACTCCAAGTAGGATGAAAGTACGTTACATATAAATCTAATTAAATCTAATTTACATGTTCGACGCAGCAAGCTGATATGACACTACGACAGAAAACACTACGGCTTATATGCTCTGCTACCCGTGCGAAGCCGGGGCGGGTCGCTAGTATGTATATATTATAAAGAATATTTACTACTCTGTAAAAAAAGTACCGGGAATTGTTCATTTAATTTTAATTCCAAATTCAAATCAAAAATTCTTTTTTGTCGGTGAGTTCGCTCAACTGTTTTCTATATTGGCGCGAAGTTTGAGCACCATCTGTCATTTAGTTTGTGTACAGTGTTCGATTTTGTTAGGTCATCTCAAGTGTGTTTTGCGACTTTTATAATGGATAAAAACATTGAACAAAGAGTTTGTCTCAAATTTTGCATTGCGAATGGAATTTCGTGTTCCGAGTCGCTGAAAATGTTGCAGAAAGCTTACGGTAAATCGACTTTATTAAAAACACGTGCATATGAGTGGTACAGTGCATTCAAAAGCGGTCGGGGTGTGGTGGAAGATTTGCCTCGCTCTGGTCGGCCATCAACGTCTTCAACTAAAGTTAATATCGCTAAAGTGAAGGAAATGGTGACTGAAAATCCTCATTCAAGTTTGAGAGAGATAGGTGCTGAGCTTTCTGTGTCTCACTCATCGATTCGTATAATTTTAAACGATCGCTTGAGCATGAAACACGTTGCCGCTCGACTAGTCCCAAAAGATCTGAATTTTCTTCAAAAACTCAATCGCGTAAAAGTCGCCGAAGACATGCTAGAACGAGTCAGTTTCGACCCTACATTCATAAAACGCATTGTTACTGGTGACGAGACATGGGTTTACGAGTTTGACATGCAAACTAGTCAACAAGCTTCAGAATGGCGCCTTCCAACTGAACCGAAACCGAAAAAACCACGCCGAAGTCGATCAAAAGTAAAGGTCATGTTGACTGTTTTCTTTGACTATCGCGGTGTTGTGCACTCGGAATTCTTGCCAGAAGGTCAGATGGTAAATAAAGAATATTATATGAGTGTTATGCGGCGTTTGCGAGAGCAAATTCGTCGAAAAAGACCAGATTTGTGGAAAGAAAATTCGTGGATTTTGCACCATGACAACGCGCCATCGCACAAAGCCATCATTGTGAACGAATTTTTGGCCAAAAACTCAACAAATACCATTGAACAACCTCCATATTCACCGGATATGGCTCCGGCCGACTTTTTTCTCTTCCCGAAACTGAAATTACCACTTCGAGGCACCCGTTTTCAGTCGATAGAAGACATAAAAGAAAATTCGCGGCGAGAACTGAAGTCGATTCCGGAAAATGCGTTTAAAAAATGTTTTGATAATTGGATTATTCGTTGGCGTAAGTGTATTATTTCGGAAGGGGCATACTTTGAAGGTGATAAAATAAATTTGGAATAATAATTAACATTTCATGTTTTATTAACCTTTTCCCGGTACTTTTTTTACAGAATGTAAGTATGTATATCAGTTGTCTAGTAACCCATAACACAAGCATAATACTTGCTTACTTTGGGACTAGATGACGCTGTGTGGGAAGTCCCATGTATTATTATTATTTATGGTTTTTTAATCATATGTTACCAGTAGCAGTTACAGGCTTTAAAACCAACACGGCTTTCTTTAAAGCCACCACAGGTAGGTAGAATATGATTTTGTGGTAGGTATCACGGCGCGGGCGGCCGGCGGCGCTATGAAGATTCCACCCACCACAATCATTTGAAAACTGAAACTTCACATGTCGTGTTGGCGTAGCCATGCTTTGGACCCACCGCACGCTACTGGCCTGATGCTAATCAAAATTTACCTGTTTTTAATGCAAATATCTCCGATTCGAAATTATACAATTCTACCACATTAAACACAGTAAAAGAATGCATGACTGGTAGTGAATTTGAAAAAACGATACCTGCAAATGAAAGTTTCTCTGAAAACGTAGTTAATTTATTTGACCCACAACCTGTAAATTTGAGATTGCAAAACCATTCACTCATAGAAAATAATAATATTAATTCAACTTTATCTTGTGCTTTTGATAATGACATTGTTATAACTTCAGAAATAAACCAAAATATTATTGTAGAAGTAGTTCAAGAAGATGTGTATTATGAAATACCAGACGATACTAATGAAAGTCGTAACTTATATTCTATAGCCTCTATCAATATTGTTTTAGAGAGTCCTTGTTCTATTTTCACAATTCCAACTCTGCAATCTTTGATTATTGTGAATTCTTCTGCTTCATCCATTATTAAAAACGAGTGGCAAGATGTAAAACAAAAATCATTGAAAAATCTTGGTAAATCTTACACTAATAGGAAAGGAAATACTGTCTCACAAAAAAATTAAAACCACCCGCAAGTGTTAAAAGAAGTGCACCGAGAAAATAGAAGAAACTGATAGGAGACATATTGTTAAATGTTTCCAGGAGTTGGGGAGTCAAGAAAGACAGTGGGATTTCATATCCAAATACACAACAAATCATAAACCTAACAGAATTAAAGCTCAAGGGCCAAATAGGTCACAAACCATAGAGTACAGTTTGCCTGTAAAATTAGAACGCGTCGCAGTATGCCGTCAAATGTTTTTAAATACGCTATCGAACAGCGAAAAAACTGTAAGAACTGTATTTAAAAAACAAAAAAAAAATGAACTTGACAATGAATACCATATAATTGACATGAGAGGGCGACACAATAACCGTCCCAAAAAATTAAAGGAAAGCATTATCAATAGCGTAAAACACCATATTCTTTCTCTAGCACCTGTAGAATCACACTATTGTAGAAAAAAAAAACATGAAATGATACCTTGACGGACATAAGTTTTGGTCCGATAACTGTTCTGGACAGAATCGAAACCGCATTGTTTTTGCTTTCGTACATCGTTAAAAAATATGACAGTCAAAGTATCATATAATCCACAGATTCTTTGAAGTAGGCCATACACAAAGCGAAAGAGATTGTGTTCACTTTGTTATCGAAAGGGCCTCTAACAAAAAGACAATTTATACTCCGGAGCAATGGTTTAACCTCATCAGATGGGCAAAAACCACAGGAGAAGCTTATAGAGTGAAAGATATGATGTTGGATGATATAAATGATTATCACGTGTTACTTAATGGCAAAAATTGGACAAAGAATGATGACGGTGAAAATGTGGCCTGGAGTAAAATCAAAGAAAAGCATGTCAGCAAAGAAATGCAAATTTAATAAATTGCAAATATGCATTGGATGAAGAATACAAGACTATAACCACGTTGAAAAAGAAAACTAGAGACAAGAATGTAGTCACAAATATAAAAAAGCGAACTCAGTACCTTTAAAAATTAGTAGTGATAAATATAAGGATTTTATATCTTTATGCGAATCAAAAATTATTCCCAAAGAAATCCATACATATTTCAAATCATTGTCCCATGGTGAGGAGTCATAGCACAGATTTCGATAATATGCCCAATGACGAAGGTGAAGAATAATGAATGAAAAAATCTCCACGTAATTTTTTTTAATTTTTAGTTTTTAGACCCGCTGCAAACAAGACGGAATCAACTATTATTAATTATTAAACTATTACATACAGACCTTTTTTTTTTAATTCAGATTAAGACGAGAGCTGATTCAGTCTAGTCTGTGGTTAATTTTAATGTTTTAATTTTAAACATTGTTTTGTCTTTGTAGATATTACCTATGTGTTTGATTTTGAATAATTTTTTTTTTAAATAATATTGTTTGAGTTTCAGTTTAGTATTTGCAACTAGTTTTAACTTTTATTTGGAAAAGATTTAATTTGATAACGATTAATGCTACACCTGTTTAAATTGCTTTCCAATCACTTCATCTATGACACCATTTTTTTAAACATAAAAATAGATATAGTAAGCTATGCATAAAAGATAGACATATGCCACCGCAGACTTTTCTTTTGTCCTATAAAAGAGAAACAATTCCTCCATACATTATTTTGTTATATCTCAAAAGGATTAGGCGGCGTTTTCGACGAAAGCTCCCAGCCAGCTTGATTTTTTTCCGACTTCTTCGACAATAATCGTCATATTTTAACTAGTATGCACAAAACATTAATAAATTATATACGTAAACCTTCCTCTTGAATCACTCCGTCCATTGGTGTCACCCATATGCCAATCCGTTCAGTAGTTTTTGTTTATCGCGTTCAGACAGACAGACAGACGCGGCGGGGGACTTTATAATACGAGTATGTAGTGATTACCTAATTCTTTACACAAAATTATTTAACGATATTTAGAGCCAGTTGATTTAATTATTAATAAGCAAAATTTATACAAAAAAAAACCTAAAACCTATTACGACTTGGTAATTTTCGAACAAAAAGACCTAATGTTGCTTAAAACCCCCGTTGATACCATCAGGTGCGGCCAAGAAGGAATTAAGCGACAAAATTGATCTAACATGTTCTATTATACTAATGAAAATTATTATTAACTAACTCTACGGTACCCAGACACGTTATTAGGTATTAAAATTCTTATAAAATTAAATATCCTCAAAAAAAAACAATTTAAACCTTGCCCTATAAAGTATGCTGTTTGCTATTACGCCCTTTTCCAATGGATACGACGATAAGAGCAGGTTCTTAGATAAGGATTGTGGCTATGAGCCACCAGGGGCGCTGCAATAAATATGTTTCTCCAAAACGGCTGGATCTCTACGCAGTTTTTGCGTCATATAGATATCATCTAAGAGCCTGTTCTTAAATAAGGTTTGCGATTATGAGCCACCAGAGGGCACTGCAATAGATATGTTTTTCTAAAACGGCTAGGCTGCAATATATTACGTTTTAAATTGTTCTGAGTTCTAAGGCGGCGAAGTTCGCCGGGTCAGCTAGTTCAATATAAAAAATATAGACGTTACTAAAATTTTGTAGACCAGTAATTTATAATTTTTTTATTTGTTTTTTTATTCATATATGGATTTTTTTTTAAATTATATTATCGGCACTTATTTAGACTATAAAAAAATTTTTACTTCCTGTAAAATATAAACAAAACCTGTCTCATTACTAGGAACTGTCAGGAATGTGTTCTCACTTTGAGATGACTAGATTTAGTTTATTACAGATATAGTACCATAACTTTCAAATGCTTCTTCATCAGCCCATTTTCACCCCACTTCAGGGGCTTAGGCCTCCCCAGGGTGAGAGGGGCTTGGAGCTTAAATCCACCACGCTGTTCCACTGCGGGTTGGGGATTGTACCCACCGCCATCTATTGACAGCGCCCGGGATCGGCTGCTTAACCTGCTCTCCGAGGCACGGAATCAGTGATAGTTATGTACTTAAGTCAGAAAAACTCATTGGTACACGCCCGGATTCGAACCACGGCCCTATGGCCTTATAAATTTGAGACAGGTTCGTTGCGTTTTGGGCTATCACGACCCATTCAAATGCTTATGAAACAATTACTAAAATATATATTTCATCTCATATCAGGTTACAGCATGATTTAGGAAGAATAGATTAAGAATATTTATGTCTAAAAATATCACCTGTCATGTTTAAATGTAAAATCCAGGGCTGCACTCACTATGCCTTTAGCATATTTCAGACGACGAGACCATGGCACATGCATAAAATTCGCCAACGGATTGCCTGCATGTGCTACAAGTTCTACACGTCCGCAAACTCCACCCCAAGCAGGTACGGGCCATCCATGTGATTTGGGTATTAACTGTAAAAATGTTTTTTATATCTTATATATGAAAGACATTTTTAGCCACTCAAGAAAATTCGAGAGCTACCACCATATAGCTCTGACCTTGCAACCTCAGATTTATACTTATTTCGATCACTTGACATTTCTTTAAGTAGTGTAAGGTTACCATCAAAAGAAGACTGTTGAAACTACTTGTCGTTTTTTTAACCACAAAGCCCAGTTTTTACAGCAACAGAATCATGTCACTAACTACAAGATGACAACAAGTTATCGAACAAAACAATATACATGTATATTAAAATACTTTAATTAAATGTAATTAACCTGTGAAAAAAAACACCTTTAATTTGTATACAAAATATGAAAACACTTTCTTCTGTCTGTCAAGTCTGTCAAGAACTTGCAGCTAATACTTTGACTCCATTTGACAGTTTCTGTGCCACAACAAATTTTGATGTTTTAGTTGAAAATATAGTATCAGAATCAATAAAATATGCAAAAAAAAAATGGGAGGGAATTCACTATTGAAGTCAAAGAGATGATGGAATTTCTTGGTATGAATTTGGTAATGGGCTATCACACCGTAACTTCCTTTAGAGATTATTGGTCTACAGAACCAGATATGGCGGTACCATTCATATCAAATATTATGCCAAGGACTCGATTTGAAGAAATACGCAAAAACCTAAATTTCTGTAACAAGAAGAAGTAAATAAAATGACAGAGCATACAAAATTCGGCCAGTACTGAAGCACTTGAATGCTCCTTTTCAAAATATCCTCAATAATACAAAACAACAATCTTGTTTTTGCTGAATGTCATAACTAACACTAAGGATGTAACTAATATAAGCATAAATAATAAATATTTTTAGTAAATAAATGGTATAACTTATAGTATATGTGCGTTTTTTTTTACAAAAATACCTAACAAATGACTAAACGAAAAGTTGAGCGAAATATTAACCATTATGACCATAGGGGCATGTTGGTCCCTAAAATTTACCTAAATCCATGGATATTATTGCTATTTTTACATAAAAATATTTTTTCGGCATACTTATCGGATCAGTGTATATAGCTAAAGTAGTCACAGCAGCTCTCTAAGTGGTAAGGTCGCGAAAGGGTTAACATACCTATTTCTACATTAAACTGGTAATTTTCTTACTTGTAATACGATAGGTTCTGGATTGATTTTGAGCATAGTCCACACATTAATCATCTCTGATTTAATGTTGCTATTCCTTTTTGATAAAACTGGTTGTATCACATCAAAAATGCTGTTGGCATATGGACAAATTATCAAACCACTACGGGGCTCTGTGGCAGGCCAAGTATAGTTAAATTTTATGACTTTCAGTATCGCATCTTCCATGCTTGAAATATTAAGTAAATCAACAGGTTTACAGTCACGGTTGAGGTCCCATATGCCACATATTTTTGAGTCAAACTCTTTCAATTCCCAGTCTTGAGCTAATTTCTTTAGCACAACTCTTCTATTAGACTTCGTGTAGCCATGATAAATGTTCTTGGCGTTAAACATACGTGACCAATGGTTGCTCGTTTCTAATAAAATTTGATTTGAATATAGTTCTGGACAGACGGAAACACCATAGCACACAGGGCATTTATCTAAGTCTATTAAATGCATAATTAATGGGGATTTCAGATCCCCGAACAGTAAAACAAATATATAAAATGAGATTAAAGAAACAAAAAGCATTATAAATATTCGTGTACAGAATCTTCTTCGGAGGTACATTTTTCGAAACAATATACTCATGTCTATTTATTTACACTTTACTTATTCCAATTTATTTCACACAAACACTGATTAATTACCCGCTTCTTTTTAGAAAAATATTACAAAAGACGACAACATGTACATTTATGTAGCTCATTTCAATTGATTTCAATCAAGTAAATCAAGTCCACATCCACATCTCTATTGGAGTGTACCACAGAGTGTACTGGAGTCCACTATTGGAATCGATTCACAAGATCGATTTTCTGACTAACTTCTTCTTCTTTTATTTTTGGCAACTATCTTGGGGTTGATAATTCTGCCAGTGTCCAGTGCTATTGTGTTTTTGTTTTAAAGAAGGTCAGTAATGAGTGTCATGCGTTTTGGCGGATAATTTAAAACTAAACTTTACATGTAAATATTTGGCGAACGATTTATAATTTTGTTGGTCGGTTTGGGAGATTATAACAAACAAAAGCAACTGATCAGTTGACTTGAGATCGTCTGAGATTAAGTAGACTAGATCTACTTCTAAGATTATAAAGCTATTATTATTAACAATATTATTTACAAAATTATGACTATCTATAATTAATTATAATCTAATGTTATTATCATACAAGTATTTACAAATTGCTTTTAGAAAAGTTGAATCCATTTGGTATAATAAGGTAGTAATACTGTTAGGACGAGGTGTGGATAGGGGAGGTAGTCATATAATGATGTAAGGTTTTTTGGACAATTAAAAAATATGTGATTCAGATTTCCTTCATCGAGGCCACATTCACATAATGAAGAGTTTTTAATTCTTAATTTAGTTAAATGAACCAAAGTGCAACAATGACCAAAACGCATGCGAGAGATAGTGGAGGATACCTGACGGTTATATAAACGGTGTTGAAAAAACCAAGGTTTTGAAGGGATAGATGGTTGTATAGAGGCATAGTAGGAGCCCTTATATTTGGAGGAGTCCCGCCAAATTTCCGACCAACGCGTAATCATGTCCCTTTTAGGTAGAAGAATTAAGTCTTGTATGTAATTGATAGATCGAGAGTCACAACCTATTTCAATGGCAGCCTTAGCACATTGATCCACATATTCATTCCCGTCAATACCACTGTGACCGGGGATCCATGCTATGGCAATATCAAAGTTTAAACGATAACAATGGTATAGCGCCTCTTTGATCTCGAGAATAATTTTATTTTTAACTCGAGAATAAAAATGACAGGTTAGGATGGCTTGCAAGCAGCTTTTGGAATCTGTGAAAATAATTGATTTAGAAAGGTTATGGGATATGCAGTATAAAATAGCTTCTAAGATAGCAACAGATTCGCCAGTAAAAACAGTAGCCTCCGGTGGACATTTAAAGTTAAGAATTATTTTGTAGCGCGGAATCCAGACCGCCGAACCTACCGGATCGCTTTCAGATATCTTGGAGGCATCTGTGAAAATATGACAACAATCAGGCCAGAGTTTAGAACAAGTGAGTTTAAAAATGAAATTTGCATTAGGAGAATCCTTATCTATACCAATAGTTAATGTTACATTTGGTTTGAACAGAATAGCTTCGAAATTCGTTTCATACAAGGGATTTTTTTGAGATTTGTATGTAGGAGAGGAAAAGGCTATGAGCTTATGATAGCTTTTTAAGATACAAGGAAGAGATCTATGAGCCCAGTATGTGGATGAGTCAATATAGGACGAAAGCATATGGAGTTTTAGAAATAAAGGATGGGAAGATAATTGGCTTGCACTGTAAAGAAATCGGTCAGAAAGATATTGACGACGTAGATAAAGAGGCGGATCTACACATTCCACTTGCAAAGCGTTGATTGGCGTTGATTTCATGGCTCCGCAAATAATACGTAAGCTTTTAGATTGTATTTTGTCCAGTTTTTGTAGAAAGATGTTGTTACAAGGTTCCAAGAGGAAAGACCCAAAATCCAAGTGGCTTCTAATGAGGGCATTATATAGTAACTTAAGGGTGTAAGGATGTGAGCCCCACCACACTCTAGATACCGAACGTAAAATGTTTATATTTTTTTCACACTTAGCCTGTATGTGATTAAAGTGTTGACGACCAGACATTCTGTTATCAAATAAAATGCCTAGGAACCTACAGGTGTTAGTGACTGGGATAGTTTGGTTATTACAAGAAATTTTTGGGGATAAAATATTTTTTTTCCTAGAGAAAACTATTAAATTACTTTTTTGTACAGATAGAGAAAGACCATGGGCATCTAACCAGCTGGATAGGTAAAAAAGGGCTGATTCTAAAGGGATCACAGAGTTTGCAACGGTTTTAACGGGAATATATAGAGCTATGTCGTCAGCATATTGGAGTACATTACAAAACAAATCAACCGATTTCTCTAAATCTCGGGTATAAACATTATAAAGTAAGGGACTTAAAACAGAGCCTTGAGGAAGTCCTCTCCAAACTTGCCTCGGCAAAGAATTTTGGTTTTGTATGCGTATATTGATAATACGGTCTGATAACAAATTAACAACGTAGGTTGCCAGCCTCGTGGGGATGTTCAGATGATGCATTTTGCTTCTGAGCACTGGAAGAAAGACATTGTCGTAAGCTGATGTCACATCGAGGAAAACCGCAACAACGTCTTCGTTTCTGCTATGGGCAAGGCGAATGTCAGTTGTGAAAATGGATAGGTTGTCGATGATGCTAAGACCTTTTCGAAAACCAAATTGGTTATAGGCTAGAAGGCCTTTATTTTCGAGCCACCACTCGAGGCGGTTTTTAAGCATGTGCTCCATTACTTTAAGGAGGGTTGGAGATAAAGCTATGGGTCTATATCCAGACGCTGAGCTTTGGTCTTTACCAGGTTTGAGGATGGGAATTATAATTTGCGTCTTCCAGTCTATGGGAATTTTGTTTGATAAGTAAAGAGAATTAAATAAATCTAGTAAGTAGGATTTAACTGAGGGGTCGCAATTTTTCAGCAGGGAGTAGGGAATACCATCGTGACCAGGAGATGAGTCTTTAACGTGGTCTAGGACACAAGTGAGTTCATTGAGTGAAAATGGTCCATCAAATGGATCTACGTTTGAAAACATGGTGGATGGGAAATTTGGAATACGCACAAGGCAGTCCTCTTCTGGAACGTAGGGGGGAGCCAATTTATCTGTAAAATCTTCCAGCCATCTTAAGGGTTCTGATAGGGCTGGGCGAGAAGAATTAGAAGATCTGAATCTTTTAATATTTTTCCATACTAAGGAGGAGGGAGAACGTGGAGACAGAGATTCACAAAAGCGAACCCATCCTTCTCGTTTTTTCTTTTGTAACAATTTACGGGTCGATGCAGCGGTTCGTTTATAAATTATATAATTTGCGAGAGTCATTGATTGAGAGTAAGCTTTTTCAGCTTTTCGGCGTGTTTTAACACTGTGTGTACATTCTGCGTCCCACCATGGAGGGGAGGCCAGTTTAGTAGATGGTGGCTTTTTAATTGGAATATTCTCATCAGCCGAAATGATGAGAGCCTGGGTAAATTGAGTGTATAAATTAAGGACGTTATCTGGTTGTACCAGGTTGAAACAGGAGATCTTTTCTTTGGACGATGAACAGTATTTGTCCCAGTTGGCTTCAGAAAGTTTATATTTTAAAAGTGGGGTGAATTTTTCTTTAGGAATAGATCTTTGAGAAGTTGAAATAATTATGGGAAAGTGGTCGCTACCATGTGAAGAAGAGAGAGTTTTCCAATTGATGAGAGAAGTCAAAGAAGGGCTACAAAAGGAAAGATCGATAGCGCTTTGATTTTGTGAAGGAGGGCCCCTACGGGTAGGGGACCCATCATTAAGAAGGCATAGGTTTAGGTCATCAATTATATCTAATAAACCAGAAGCGAAGGAGTCACAAACAGATGATCCCCATAGAAAGTGATGAGTGTTAAAATCACCTATCAAGAGAATGGGCTCTGGTAGGCCAGAAAGGGTGATTCTTAATTGGGGGAGAAGATATAAATGAGGGTGCGGAATATAAACTAAAACAAAAGAAATGTTTAGGGCACGTACAGCCACGGCATTAAAATCTGGCGAATGTGAAGTCCAGATGTGAGAAGTGGGGATAGTATTCTTAAAAAAAAGGGCACAACCTCCTCTTCCGTCACTCCTGTCACTCCGGAAACTGACGAAGCCCGGTAAATTCCAGTGGGTGCCCGGGCTAAGCCACGTCTCCGAAATAGCAAGAGCAGTCGGATTGGAGGTGTTTAGAAGGAATATAAATTCATTTTTTTTATTACGAACACCTCTAGCGTTCCACTGAAGAAAGACTACTGGCGGGCAAGCCATTATTGTAAATGGAAAATATTTGGGAGAGTTGGGAGGCAACGTGGTCCGGTAGAGGAGAGTCATTGAATTTTGAAATTATGTTCAGGAGGGCAGACACTAATAGTTCTAAAAGATTGTCATTTGGTGAGGAGGGGAAGTGATGAGTCTCTGACGAGTGGGCACAGCCATTTGAGGGAGAAGGGGGATTGTACTCTCTAGTTAGTGAATTATGAATTTGTTTATCATATCCCTTGTAGGATTCTGTATGTTTAGGTTTAGGAGTAATATAAATAGTTCTTTTAAAGGACGGACGAGAGGGACCCGGAGATTGGGAAGAGGGTTGAGGCATCGAAAAAGAGTCGGGGAGAGATTTAGTTATTTCAGAATATAGGCGCCGAACAGGTCCGAGTTTGTTACTAGCATCAATGTAAGAGATGGACTCCCGAGCCATAGTTTCTTTAATTTGACTTTGTCTAATATGTTCAGGACAATTTTTAAAAGTAGCAAGGTGGTTACCTCTACATAACAAACAAGTAGCCTCGCTTTCTAGCACAAGGCAAGATTCTCCTACGTGAGACTGTGCACATTTGTAGCATCTAGGGTTGGATCTGCATATGTTTTGTGTATGGCCGAATCTGCAACACTTGTTGCACTGAATCGTGGGGTATGTATATGCTTCGACACAAAGTGCAGTATTGAAACAAAAATTTTCTGAGGTAGCATTTGGCCATCAAAGGTTACTACCACAGTTTGTGTAGGAATCCATGTTGTAACGCCTTCAGAAACTACTTTTCGATTGAGTCTTCGAGCTTTAATAACGATACCACAGCCTTCAGGAACCTCCACAAGTTTTGCAAATTCTTCCATAGACCATTCCGTAGGGATCTGGCGGACTATTCCCATTCTGGTAACAGTAAAACGCGGGATAATAGCAGTGTAACCATTATGTGAAATCGCTGGGTTGTCTAAAAATTTATTTGCGTCTAGTGCTGATTTAAAATTGATTTCTATTTTATTTCGGCCTATATTCTTAAAACCGTCTCTCTCAATATTTACAATGTTATTTTTTATTAAGAAGTGACCAAACTTAATTGCCCGGATAGATACGCCAGACGCAATATCGGTTTGGGTGCGAGAGACATGTATTATATAAGGTGCTTTATCAATATCCTTAAAGCGTTGTCTACCGGGAATGAAATCTGGATGTAAGTACACTAACTGTATTGACGGAACTCCTTCAAGAGGGTTGCTAAATCTTTTAGTAGGAAATGTATTACTGTATGAGTTACTATCTGTGGTCTGTCTTTTTCTGTTATTTATTATTATGTGAGTGTTTTTCGATGAAGGAGACATCCTAGTGACTTGGGAACAATCGTCCAAATCCATGTCACGGTTCGCAAGATTCAAGTCACAAACCGTTAAATATGGCGGATCAGGCGGTTTATCTATTTCATTACTGTCATCCATGATGGGAGACTAACATATATACAAAATTACTTACCGAAAACTGCCAAGTTATCTACAGTTAGTAAATATACAGAATGTAACACTAAATAGAATACTTAAACCTCAATATTTAAATAAAATATAATATCACATTGAGAAACGCTCCTGCTCCGACCCAAATCCAAATGTCATCCCTCTTCTGACTAACGATCGGTATCCTTAACGTGATCTGACGTTGGACGTTTTGACATTTGTCTGTCAATCAATGTAAATGTCAAATCCTCAAAGGTCGAATCGGTGTGGCCTTTTTATATTGCAAAATAATGATAAGCATAATTTTGTACAACGAGGATACTAAACAAAAAAATAATTGTGTATTTTCCCTTGGATACTTCTATTACCTATTGCAATTTTTTGACATGGTGTACAAAGTCATAGCCTAGAATGAAACACCTCTTTCGAAAAAGAAGAAGTTTCCAAAAGAAATCTGCAGATTTCGCCTTTTTCGGAACTTTCGGAGGACATCGACAACGAATATCTAAAATAAAAACATATAAATAACACAATTTTTCTAAATATGGCATAATGATAGGCTATTTTACCCATGTTTCACATCAAAAGAACTTATGTCTTTACAGTTGGATATCAATACTCTTTGGCAGCCGGCCGTTGATGCCCCCCGCGCTTCCTTGCGTACCCTGCCGTGACTAGTGAGGCCCGTGGCCCCATCTAAACGGTTTGAGATGACGATCTCTGTCGACAACGACGACGACGACGACGACGAGATGAATGATTGAAATAAATGTAAATAATTTGTGAATAGCTAAGTAGATGCATGCCTATGGTAACTCCTTTATCTTAATTTGAGTTTCAACTCGTATTTTTACACTTCCGAATTAAACATGATGGCATGATTCAGGACCTAACTACGAATCATTTCATTTCACTTTTAACATGAGAGATTATTTCCGTATAGTTGGCTGGACATTTCAATGTAAATTTGAAATCATCGACCAATTCTCACAATAATACGGTCAAAGGCACAGAGCACAGAGTAGGTACTTTGTATTGTACCTAGTTAGTAGTTTTTAGTTTAGTTAAATTTGTAAAAAGATTGGAAGTAATTCGTGTAATTGTAATTTGTTATGGAATCATTAGAAGACATGAATATAAGTTTCTTCTGAGTTTGCATCATTCCTGTTACGTACAGAACATCATTTAATATTAGGTATTACCATTAAAGTCCCATTATTTTGGAATTTCATTAATAACTAATTGTGGTAAGTTTAGATATATGTAGATACCCCTTCGGTCTATAATTACCTACTTTTCACCAAAAAAGTGTGAGGGGTATGAAACATTAATAAAATATTTTTAAATTGCGGCTCAAGAGAAATTGGTGCAAACTCATAATAAGCTTTATAAAGCATCATAAACACCCAGTCATTTTTGCACCCTTTTGGACCCCTATGAAACCAGCATTAAACAATTTTTGTAAGTTATACTTTGGGGCAAATTATTATAGTCATTAATTTTTTTTATATATAATGTATTCTGAATATACTACATTTGTACTTAATAAAAATAACAAATATATAACTGGGAAATTATAAAGAGTTAGCGTGAATATATTGTGTACTATGATATTACTAAGGTGTCCGTTGTATTTATTTTTATTTAAATGCATCAAATAAATTTGTATTAGTTTATTTTAATATCCGTAATCTGACAATGTCATAATATCGTTTTTTTACAATCGCTTGTATTCAACCTATACTTAACAGTGTCCATAATGTTTAAGTAGGTAGACGGTAGGTAGTTAGTATTAGTACCACGTTGTTAGTTTTTCGATCGATGTACCTACAAGACGTCAAAACGTGATCGCAAAAATGTTATGTAAAAAAATAATAATGTCATAAATCTGAAGTTGACTGGTTGGGTTGCCTACACTGGTTGTGACTTGTGACATTGACATTTGTTACCACTTGTGACAATTTGTGTTCGTGTTGTGATTACTTGTTTACTTGATTACTTGCACAGAAATTCACAGAATTATGTACCTTGTGAATTAGGATTTTTTAGTTAAATCAGTTTATTTTGTTTTCTTTTATTTGTTTGTGTTTTATGCACAGTTTGGTGTATTGTTGTGTTTTGGGTAGATTGTGCAAAGCGTTTATTTGTTCTTATTGTAAATACATAAAATAATTCTTTACTGAATTGGCCAATATTTTAACAACACCTAACATTAAATAATCTAATTTCGTTTGAGTTCAGCTAACGCACAGAGAGAGTAAATCTGAAATGAGTTTTATAACGTATTATATGGACAACTATACTGCGAGTTTGTATAATATTCTGGGTGAGTAAGATAATGTTCATATTACCAATATTATTATAGGATACACTGACTTATAAATATTTTTTTTAGGAACTCACTTTTTTTTGTAGTAATTAACTATTTACTTTATGTACCTTTCATTACTTTTTGTTATGTACTTTTTGTTGATTGGTAGAGTTACTTAAAAGTCTGTTGATCAATTTCGAATTAGGTTAATGGTCTATTTTTTTGAAATAATTAGGTTAGGTTAGGTTGGTCTATGTCAATGCGAGGAGCGAAGCAGAGCGGAGCGAGTAGCCATTCAAAAGCCTATTCTACAATTTTTAATTTGTTGTGTTTAGGTTAATGGTCTAGTTTTTTTGAAATAATTAGGTTAGGTTAGGTTGGTTTATGTTAATGCAACAAGCGAGGAGCGAAGCAGAGAGGAGCGACGAAGCAATTCAGAAGCCTATTCATCAATTTCCAATTTGTTTTGTTTAGGTTAATGGTCTATTAAGAAGTCTGTTCATCAGTTTCAAATTAGGTTAATGGTCTGTTTTTTAAAATCATTAGGTTAGGTTTGTTTATGTCAATGCGAGGAGTGAAGCGGAGCGAAGAGCCGTTCAGAAACTTATTGGTCAATTTAGAATTAGGTTAATTTAGGTTAATGGTCAATATCTTTCAGATGATTAGGTTAAGTTAGGTTTGTGTATGTCAGGAGGGGAGGGGTTCCTAGAGGAGGGAAGGTACTGTATGTGATAATTACCATCCCCTCTCCCCCTCCGCCCCCCTCTTGTCGGTTATCGATAGAAGCTATATAAAATTCCAACCCAAATATCTGAGAAAAATGCTTAGCTGTGCTTTATAAAAAGTGTATAAATAACACCCGAAACTTTAAAAAGGCGGATGGGATTACTCATCACACGTAACTTCATTATATTTTATTAATTCAGTTTTTACTAATTTCATTTTTGACAACTACCAATTTGACGGTTGCACATAAATTGAATTAGTTGGCAAGCATAACGATAATACTCATTTTATCTCTTTTCAATCTATTACATTGCTGTACACCTACCCTTTTCGCTATCTCGTTCAGCGCAGCGGTTCAGACACAAATTTTGAAAGAACAAAGAAAGCAGGGGGTAATTCTTGGACCACTTGACTTTATGTCTAATGAAACATTCTCGATAAAATTCAATATTTTTCTAGCGAAAATGTAATTCTGTATTCTCAAAAGCTATACAGCATTACAATTTTCGAGAATCATACGAGATATACCAGCTTTCATGATACAAAATTACGTTTTGACAAGAAACAAAATATGTTACATTGAAATTGTCTCATGAGACTAAAAGTCAAGCGGTATGAGAATCACCCTCACAAAATTGCAACCGACTACCTTCGTATGCGTTCGGCCATTCACGTTTATGTTACGTGCGCTCTCACGTGCGCTGTACAATATAAAGGGATCTTCACGTCTAGTACCTAGGTACATATAAGCCGGTGATAGGATATTTGATCGTTGTTTTTTAGTGTTGTTGCAAATCAATAGGATTGCACTCAAATTGCACACGAATAAACCCTGCATACAGAATAAATACTATATGGACGCATTTAAGACCAAAACAAGAATTTTTCAATGCCTTTCAATGGTAGGTACCAGGTTTTCAATAGAACAGAAATTTGGCATTAAAATACTACAGCGATTCCACCTAACTACTAGATGTATAATATTCTTTACCTTGTATGTTAACAATTAATGAAATTAAAAATGAGTAATACATACCCGCCACTAAGACATTTTTAGTAACCTATACATTCAAAACACTTGAAACTAATACTAAATACTTAGCCAGCTACTATTCTAATAAGTCTCAACTGTTTAGGTTTGGTAATTAAAAGAATGTTTAAAAAAAAATTAATTTCAGATATAGGTAGTTCACCTCAAACTTCGTGGCGGATTGGAATACAACGCTATAAGCGTGCTTGCGCAGATACCGTCATATACCCCTCGCTCCACTGTGTCCCGCTACGCCTAAAACTGGTTACTGCGACGCGGCTTGTGCCTATGTTCACATCCACCATAAAGTTCGATTGGAACTGTACCTAGGTATATTTGTGTTTTGCTATAAAGAAATTCGGTCAAGGTAGGTAGGTTGTTTTCTACCATTTCTCAATAAATAGGTTAGGTTAGTTTTTGTCAATGTGAGGAGCAAAACAAGTAAACAGTTATTATTAAAAAAATAATTTGAATTAAAATAACTTGAAATAACCCCTAAAACCTGAGTACAATAAAAAAAAAAACTGAATATATGAGTACTCCGACTACTGTTCCAACCCACTAGGAACTTAAAAAACACATGCCACACAAATCAAATTTTCACTTGTTACTAAAGTTAGGTTAGGAAATTCTTAGCGTATTTTACTTTTTAAAATTTTCTATAATGTTGAAGTCCTCTTCTCTTTTTCAGTAGTTGACCCTTTGATTATGCCAATGTAACGAGCGAATTCATGTCGATGATGATGGGTATCTATTTTTTATTTTGGCCGAGTGGTTACACAACCTAACTGCGGAGCCGAGGGTTGTGGGTACGATTCCCGCCCGGAACAAATATTTGTGTGCATGAACATGTCTATTTGTTCCATGTGTGGGTGTAAATGTATCTATGTATGTCTATATTATAAAAAAATATATATTTACTTAAGTATGCATATCAGTTTTCTAGCATCCCTTAATACAATCATAATACTTGCTTACTTTGGGACTAGATGGCATTGTGTGGGATGTCCCAGATGTTATTATTATTTTTTTTTTTTGTTTTTTCACATTTCCACATTTCTAAAAATTCTGTAAGTCGGTTTAGTATCCCCGTCCCACACTTCCCTTAATTATTATTAATACTTCTAGAGTGGTTGTTTTAGAAAGCCAACCCTGAACAAGTACTAAAAAAAAAATTCTGTTAATATATGCCAATCTTTTTGTAGTCCAATTGGATACATGACACTAATGACGGTAATAACTAACTAGTTAAGTAGATAATTTTGACCTCTGCAGCCTAAATGATGAAAACTGACCTCCATTTAGAAATGCACCAGTGACAAGGAATTTCAACATAGTATTTGCTTAATAAATTTATTATGTAGTCTGGGTACTTAAAAGAATGTGGTGAAAAGACAGATTTACAGAATGCATAGTCAAACATAGAAACCATGTTATACTTTTATACCTATTCTGGACAAATCCAAGTTTGACCAATTCGGTTAGAAGGCATATTGTAATATACAGTAGAACCTCGATAATCGAACTACCAAAAAACAGCCCCTGTTTGAACTCACGAAGCATACAGATGGAAAATAATATTTTATGAACTTATAAACCATATCTATTTTAGTTTGGCATGTTTTATTTACCAACAATCCCGATTCGTCTGCATTATAGATTCGTTCAGGGCAAAGGCCTTTTTCTATTATCACATTTAAGAACTTTGCTTGGAATGGTTGAACCGGTTCCAAATCACTAGAGACTTTCTCCCTGACACTTTCAGCTGAAGTATGCCATGGCGCTTTTTAAAATTGTCTAGTCATCCTCTACTTGTACAGGAGTCAGACCCTGTTTTTTTTTTATGGAAGGATCTGACATTTTCCATTAAAATTTCGCCTGATAAAATAATGTGTCTCCTTCTTTGAAAGCTGCTTGACCAGTAAATGTTCATGAAGGATTTTAGGCGCTTGACTTATACCAATGCTTAAGCTTGTCCGAATGTGCTAGTAGGTCAGTCTCTGTCATGAGCCGCACAGCACTGATGTTGTCTTCGATCGTCGCCGTAGAAGGATGTCCTTCACGCAGATCGTCAGTCTGATTAGTGCGAACTCGTTAAACCAGTTATAAACAGTGGCAAGGGATGGAGCTTTACCATGAACGGCCAACCAAAGTCTGTTATAACTTTCTTGTTGACATTAATGGCAACGTAAGTCATAGAAAATTATTGCACGAAAATTTTCTCGCCTTAAATTCATGTCGACGTTAGTTAAACAAACATTTTTCTTTTTGCGGCAAGTTTGAACTCGTTAAACCACTTATAAATAGTGGCAAGGGATGGAGCTTCACCACGAACGGCCAACCGAAGTCTGTTATAATATAACGTTCTTCTTGGCTTAAATGGCAACGAAAGTCATAGAAAATCATTGCACGAAAATTTTCTCGTGTTAAATTCATGTTGATTTAAAAAAAAACAATTTTCTTTTAGCCGAAAATTTGTAAAAACAATTGACAGATGAATGCGATATACATAACACGGTTAGCAAAGAGAGCTATTTATAAAATTGTAAAAATTTTAAAATATATGTTTTTATTTTGCAATTTCTTAGTGGCCTGTTCTAAAAATTTTAAGTGTCACCTACGTATTGGTTTGAATAGGTGAGAAAAACAATTGCTTTTTTTGGAACATGCTTCAAAACTTCGCCAGTAATGAGTATAAAGCCTGGGGCCTTATGCTTAAGGTTTCTGATGGTTCTGGCTAGCTTTTTAGGTCTTACTAATTTTAGTGGTTACATTGACAAAATTGACCTCGATGTATGGCTTATGATGTCTACTGTATCTACTACAAATACAAATTATAATATTGACATTGCTCAATCGGAACTGTGTGACATCTATAATGTTGACACGTCAAAAAACGACTAAGCAAGCTGTGATTTCCATTTACATCTAGTTTAGAACCATCTTTTGGAGCCATCCTCAAAAAGTCATAATAACCTATTGTTTATATTATAAAACTTGCTCATTATGTCTAGGCATGCGATACACCATTATGTTTTGGGTAATGAAGATGAAGCTTGAGTCACACTACAACCGATATATCGTCAAGTACCTATCAGATATTTCTATTACTATATGTAACGTTACGAAAACATTAGTCTCTCTACCATTAGTCTATTCGATGTAACGATAACTTTACACATAGACCCTTCCTGCCACAGCTGTATGAAAAAAAGTCACTTTTTTATTCTTTTCACTAACCCAAATGGGTTAGAAACTTGGGGATTTCATAACCCTTACAATCGAAATAGAATAATTTTGCTTCTGTCTTGCCCACGAAAATATGTGAGTCGGGAGATGAGGTCAAACTTGTCACTTGTGCTGTGCTTCGCGGTTGCATCCAGTGAGATTCAGATATGCTTTAACTCACTGTAGAAAGCGTTTTACGACAAATAAAAGTTTTCTCTTTTCATTATTCGAAAGAATCAAAACGACTCGACCTCATGCCGGCACTTCACGCTCGCCGAGTGGGGGCGAGTGGAGGCGAGCGCGAGCGTGTAGTGGGTCAGCTCGTGTCGACTCGTGTGCGCTCGCCTCGGCTCTTCGCCTCTCGCTTTCTATCGGTATTTTGGGAAAAGATGAAAGTAGCGAGTGGCGAGCGCCAGCGGCCCTTCCACACGCTCGCCTCCGCTCGGCGAGCGTGAAGTGCCTAGTAATAGAAAGCGAATAACTATCCTCTAACTGCTCATTCATATGACCTTATATCTATAATAAAAAGAAATAGCTGTATATGATATATTGTGTATATGATATATCATATATGATATGATAAATCGTTTTATTTATGTATACTACCAAAATAAGAAGATGTTATGCTATTGTTTTTGTTATATTTCTTTGGGCTATTTTTGTCATTATGACTCACCTGCACCGCGCAGCTACCGCAAGGAGAGCTAACACTAATGAGGTAGGTACATCTTTAGTTGTAACATTACAATATTCAGTTAAAAAAGTGATTTTGTTTAGTTACAATATCAAAGGTTTTTCTGACGTGTGTTCGAATGTGGATTACGGGGTAACTCCCTGTTAGACTGTGTTAAATAGTTGTTATTTTGGTTTCTAGTTAATGGCCAGTTTGATCTCAGTGCTATATGTGAAAGTGCAAAATCTGAATATAATTTAGCCAAAGAAACTGACAAAAATAAAGCGATATATCGCAATTCTCGGCAACAATGCGCGTGAGTTGTTCCGACACGGCGATAAAAGTTGCGGCTGTCAGCGCGACCGCACGTGAGCGACGTAACCTGACAAAATCTCAAGTCGGTCACAATCATTGGAGTCGTCGGTCGCGGCCACGATGTTATTATTAAATAATTGTTCGTTTCACAGCATGCGTTGAGTGAATGCAATTTTCATACGTGATAGCTTCGTGGGGTTATCGGTGCATTCGAGTTTTTTTTTCGTCGGTGTAGATAAAGTTATTTTTTTGTCTTTGATATAGTTTTTTTTTTTCCGACGTATCGATATGGTGGACAGTAGTTGTCGCTCGGTGCCCGTTCGAGCTTTCGTCATGAGTGATTTGCTGAAAAGGTTCGATTTCGACGCGACTCATGATGTCGTTAAAATATTCATTGCCATCGCTGGCTTCTACCTGGGGGTGGCGTTTTGTAAGTTTTTTTCTATACTTTTTTAAAAAATTTTATATTCTTCACGTACAGAAAACACTCTATATTTCAATGCCTCAATAGAGTATCGCTGTTTTTATTCGAAAAAAATCTTATTTTGACAAGTAGTAATTTAGTACAACTTAAAATGCACGTATAACTAAAATAAAAAACGATATACAGGCTGATAATAAAATTCATGAAAATCACACTTGTGTAACTGCAATAAATTGAAACAGTTAATAAGATAAGATGTTTTAAAAACGAAACTGTATACCGATCTGTTGTAACAACCGCACGTCCTAACTCATTCTAACTATCTATATATTATTCAGATAATATAACAGGGTATATAAGAACGCATCACCGTATCATCTCTCGCAGTGCAGATGTGATGAGAAATGCACGGCAAAATTTAAAGATCCTTATGGTGCTCGATAAAATCACGACTACGTCCATTTTCCTAACTTTGTGGTTCTATATCGTTTTTCCATCTTGGTTAAGTATAACCTCAATAGTCTAAGAGTTCCTAGCGCAGCAGCGTGTCTAGTGTCCTGATTTTCATACATTTAAACGATAGTGCATTTTGGTGAAATTTCTATAAGCAGAAAACACCATAATTAAGAAGAAAAAGAAGATGGTGCATTCCCTTCATCTTAAAATACTGAACGCTATACTGGCAGGAGGCTGGGTGGGGTGTTACATTAGTCTAAAACCTTTAAAAACAATCAACATTCAAGAAACGACGACAAACCATTCGCAATGTCATTTTGAATCTAAGAGCTAGCGCGTACGGGTGGCTTTTATCACCGTGACCGTTTCGTCACTCATCAAATTTAAAATTTGATGAGGGAGAGCTTCATATTTGTTTTCCACTATTCCGGCAGTCTGGCTGAGATGAGACGTTGCTTTTACGAGAAGTGTATGTGAAGCATTCATAAAAAACCAGAAAATGTAGCAATATGCCATACTTTTCTTTAAATTATTTGTTATATTTACACATCTATCTCGTTCGGCGCAGACGAAGTACGCTGCAGTAACTGTTCTCTTTGAAAAACTTGTAGCTATCGGAATTCCTCAAATTCTCTTTCAAATATTCACCCCCTTAATGTTCCCTCGTGCACTTCAAATTCACCTCAAAAAGGAGAATTCCGCCAAAAATGGCAACAGCGAAACTGGCGTCACGTTTATTGTGTTAGTCGTTTCTTGTAAATTTGTTCTGCAGAATCAAGCTAAACCAACGTCTCATCCCAGCCAGACTGCCAGAATAGCGGTCAGAATTTCAAAAGGAAAGGAATGGAATTGTAACGCAAATGAAAGGAATCTTTTAGTTGTATTGCATACATGATACGCTGCTTGTATTAACTCCTCACTTTGTCATATGCATTATCATAAACAATTATGATCCCGGAACTCGGTTTCTGATATTATACCATTAATAATGAGTTAGTAATGTTGACATTCATTCTACTCAAATGGGTTTAATTTCTATGTTCTTAATCTGTATGGACCAATAAAAAGTATTGCCCGGTTAGCCTTTTTCGTGGCGTGAACTTGTAGTTCGGTATAAAATATGTTGAACTTAGTATAGGGCCACTGAAATAAAACACTT
The DNA here is from genome assembly GCA_949709985.1 of Luffia ferchaultella. Classification (NCBI taxonomy): domain Eukaryota; kingdom Metazoa; phylum Arthropoda; class Insecta; order Lepidoptera; family Psychidae; genus Luffia; species Luffia ferchaultella. The sequence continues at coordinate 16,975,577 of OX453261.1, forward strand.
TTTTTCTTTTATATTATATTTATTAATGGTTTTAAATTAGAAATAATTAGAAATATGGTTTTCGTCGTGGCAATCGCTTAGCATAGAACTTGATAGTTTAAAGATAATAACGAAGAAAAGGTTCTGTACCAGCGTACATTATAAAAAAACAGGTTCTTTAATTATTAACATATTTTATTGTTTATTGTTATAACGGCTATAGTAATACAGACCGTATGTGAGTGTGTGTGTGTGTGTGTGTGTGTGTGTGTGTGTGTGTGTGTGTGTGTGTGTGTGTGAAAATTTCAAGTGTTTACCTATTACGCTTCAGACGATACAGCCCTGAGACAGATGGACGGACCGACGCGACGGACGGACGGATGGATGGACGGACGGACAGCGGAGCGTTAGTAATAGGGTTCCCGTTGGTACCCTCTGGATACGGAACCCTAAAAACTGTGTTTTCTGTCGTTCAGTTCAGGGTTCATTACGCTACTGTAAGTCACATTTGGCCGGTTTTTTTATTATTTGTTGTATTACTTTAGAGTTTGCTCACTATAATCACACAAAGTTTGAAGTTTGCGTTTATTACCGTTTTTATGATAGAACAAAAAAACAAGAAAAACCCGATTATATAAGAAATGGATTTTGTTTCTTTTTTACGGAGAACTTCCTTAATTTTTGTTTATTGTTCGGAAATTTTAACAAGTTACCTAATCTACCTATTACGTTTTAAAAAATATACAACCAGCCCATTAATACTCCAATGCAGGGGCTTAAGCCTCCCCTCTTAATCTACCACGTTGCTCCAGTGCGGGTTGGTGGATTTTAACGACTGCCATTTATTGTTAGCTACCGGGACCGACGGCTTAACGTGCTCTCCGAGGCACAGAGTCAATGATATTTATGTACATATGTTATAAAAAACTCAATACAGGCCCCGGGATTCAAACCACTGCCTTCTAAACAAGAAACGGACTCGCTACCACTCGGCTATCACGGCAATGATAAAGATAAAACCCTTTAAATGTAGGATAGCCACAGACGACGTAGGCTTAGTAATAGTATCCCGTTGGCACTCTTTGGGTATGGATATTAAATGAAATTGTAAATTTTATGTCGAAAACAAACCGCGAAGTAAGATACCTATTAAAATTGAAAACCATGGCTTGCGCTCGTATTTACGCCTGTATGACCGAATTATTAAAATACTTTATAAATGACGTGTAGTTATAATATTGTCAATAAAATACAATTTCAAATACAGCATTTTTAGGTGTATTCATGAATGAACCATGCAACCCTAATGAAGTTTTTATTGTAATTTTACTTAAGTTGAAACATTTCTTTTAAAACAATTTATATTTACCTTACTTAATATTTTATGTCTGTAATTTCCTTTGGAAAACAGAATTTGATGAAGTTACAGTAAAACACGTAAATCTTTTAATTCAGTACTACTGTAGGTACCTATGTGAAAATATTGTTTTTCTACCGCTCCCAAAAATATTTCGACTAAACGTCTGATGAAAAATACATACATCATCAGAAGTATTGGTTTTGTTCCCTAAGTATTGGCTTTTGTGTCCTACCATGTGTTTTGGGTACCTACCAAGCGAAGGCACCACATACTTATAACAACCAAGACCCGGTATCAATATCAATATTCATCATATAAATACCGACCCGACCTGGGATTCGAGCCCGGGACCTCCAGCTTCGTATGCAGTGTCGCTACCCACTAGGCTAAGCTATCGTAATTGAAAATTGAAAGGAATACGTGCGTAGTATCTTTTTTGAGGATTAAGTTTTATTCTGAACGAATGATCTGATCGGAAAAAATTTTTAAAATGCAGGCTCGTCAATTTTACAACAATAAAATTAAAACGCAAATCGGTATTAGGATCTAATAATTATACATGATTTTTTTTTTAATCACTGCGCATAAAAATTTATTTCGTACTTTAGTGAAAATAAAAAATATAATTTCAATTATTTATGTATTTATTCAAAAATTTAAAAAAAATAAAATTGATTAAACGTATCCATAAAAATGCCGCGAGTCGTATCACCCTACTCGCACTGCCGAGAGCCGTCGTACCCCTGCGCGCCCATCCCCCGCAATCATCCTATGCGGTGTATGTCCACGTTTTAAGATTAATTATATCGGACAGGTTGAAAAAATAATGAAATTTAAATGTTCGATTTTTTTAAGATAATGTGTTCCATTCACGTTACTAAATCATATAAAAAATTATGCGCAGTGATAAAAAAATACCATGTATATTTCAAGTTTATCTAAAACATACAAACGAACTTTTCTCATACTGTGCCATGTAATATTGATATCGAAAGATAAAGTTCTTGTTTTTTGTCCGAATACCACAATCTTAACCTTATGACCGGTTGCGCTAGAAAACGTATAGGATTTATCTCCAGTATATTCGATCGTTTTAAACAAAAGCGATCTGTTATCTTTTTTATTTTTACATACTGATATAAATTGCCCCTGAACTTGGATAAAACAAAACAGTTTGGTCACTTTCAATGTCGAATCCTTGCGCGTGCCTGAGGTTATTCACTTCTGCTCTAAATGTAGAGTTTCACGATTAAATGTTTACAGATTTTGTGGTCCACTTTTAAGACAAGAAAGGAGAAGATTAACATGAAAATATATAATTAGAAAATAATTTTGGAAGTGAAACTTCTTTAACGCAATGAAAAGCGAGACAGTTGGTTTGGAATTGAACGACTATGAAAATAAAACGCTTGCGTCATTTATCTACCGGGAAGACATAATTAGGATAAGTTAAGACAAGAAAATTGTAATCACAGATACAGTTTGAATGTATAAAAAACTTGTAGTTAGTTGATTTAATTTGTAAAGGGAATTTACATAAAAGTACCAATTGACTAGAAGCCCTCTTCTGGGTTTACTCTAGCTAACTCGTGTAAGATGGCGAGTTTCAGTGCGCGAAGTTCCTGCGCTTCGTTTTCACACCGTGAAATGCCCGCGCGCCGGGCTTCAACTCCGCAAAATTGTGTTTGTCACTTCGATACTGTGAAATGACATTTATGACTCTATTGAAACCAAACAACGCTGCTGTCAAATTAATTTACTCTATGGCAATTTAGAATTTTCAAACGCGTGAATGTTTACCATTCTTTTAACACACAATATAGTTATTTAATCGATTTATTGTTTCTATTGGGTATTGATTGACGATTTCTAGGTTTAGTATGAATATGTTACTTGGTGTGCCATCCTTATAAAAATTTATCCATAGACAATTTTAAATAGCGGTAAGTAGCCCAATGTATTGATTGAATACCACAATTTTCTCATTGTAACCGTTTGGCATGATTATGGTAAAAGCCTGCATTTGCATCGACTGCCATATTGAATTTAACGAGAATTCGTTGTTGTTAAATGACTCGTTTGTTTAACTTCTGTTTAAAAATGATCAAAGCTAAACTTGACAATTTTAATCCCAATATTTTTTGGGTAAGGTTCTACATTTTCGACTTGCTGCACCTAAATAAAGTGTAAAATTCAAGTATTTTAATAGTTAAAGGTCATAATGTCGTAATGTCCATTTTCTTATCACCTTTAGTTTTTCCATTTTTTCTATTTACATTCACAGTATATAGCAAAAACTTAAGAAGTTTTCCTGTGTACTTAACAAAAAAAAAAACTTGTAAGTGATGAAATTTCATCGATATATCGTTACAAGTAGATGCGATACGAATCAAAAGTTTCATTGCATCCCTTTGTTTGGGTGTAAGTCGGAAAATGTCGTCCCCTTAATAACACAAAAACGTATCTCGTTCAAATCAAATCAAATCCAATCAAAATATCTTTATTTCGTAGTTATGTAACATAATCTTGAAATACGTCATAAGAGTGAATTTTATTACTTTGTGGAAGAACGTGACCACAAAGGCGCATTCAAAAATGCTGGTTCCTCTCAGAAGAATGCGCAAGAAACTGAGGGACGCTCTTTTTAACAAAATTATTAAAAATAAATTTTTACAATAAGTGCTTAAAGAATAATATTATTGAAACAAACTGATAGGTGAGCGGCTTACACCCATGGATTTTTATCATCTAAGTAGTCTGATACTTTATAATAAGCTTTTGCATAAAGTTTTAGTGTAGTTTTAAACTTATTAAGGGGTAGATCTTGAATATCAGCTGGGATCTTATTGTAAAAGCGTATACATTGCCCTTTAAAAGATTTCGTGATTTTTTTGAGGCAGCTGACATGATTAGCAAGTTTATCTTTGTTTCTTGTATTAACATTATGCCGATCACTATTTTTTTTAAATAATGTAATATTTTTTTTACGTACATAATGTTTTCAAATATATATTGAGATGGCAATGTCATTATATTAATTTCCTTAAACTTTTCTCTAAGTGATACTTTAGGTCCCAGTTTATAAATTGCTCGAACAGCTCGCTTCTGCAACACGAAGATTGTACTAACATTAGCAGCGGGTGCCCACAGCAGAATGCCATAAGTCATTAAGCTATGGAAACTACTGAAATACACCAACCTCGCGGTTTCTATGTCCGAAAGGAAACGAATTCTTTTTACAGCGTAAGCTGCAGAACCGAGCCTTCTCGCCAAGTTAGTGATATGAGGATCCCATTGCAATTTCGCGTCCAATGTGATTCCTAAGAATACAGTGGAATCCACAAGGTCCAATTTCTCGCTTTTAATGACAATATTGGTAGGTGCCTGTTTGACGTTCGGTAGCGAGAATCTTATGCATTTGGTTTTTTTTTCATTTAGTAATAAATTATTAGCCGTGAACCATTCTACTATTTCGGAGATAGCATTGTTTACATCGTCGTAGATAAATTTCTTTCTATTAACTTTGAATACTAAAGAAGTATCATCAGCAAACATTACTATCTCGTGATTATTTTTTACAAGGTAAGGCAAGTCGTTAACATAAACTAAAAATAGAAATGGACCAAGAATTGAACCCTGTGGGACGCCCATCGACATTGGGGATCCTGATGACCTCTCTCCGCTTACATCAACCCTCTGAACTCTGTTACTTAAGTACGACCTCAGAAGTTTGTTTATAAGTTAAGTAGCGCTTGCGTCTATTTGGTTCATTATAACCCTTGTATTACATTACCTCAGTGATAGTAACCTCTGACTACGAAACAAAATATTGGTAGACGTCAGCTTACTGAACTGATATTGAGCTCAATATTCACAATTATTTTTTTCGTAAACGAGGCCTCATTTTGAGACACCATCGAAAATTCTTCATTTGATTTTAAAATATAGTTCCAATCAAACTTTATGGCGGATCGGAATACAACGCTTTATGCGTGCTTTCGCAGGTTCAGTCATATGCCCCTCGCTCCACTGCGTCCTGCTATACCTAAAACTGGTTACTGCGACGCGACTTGTGCCTATGTTCACATCCGCCATAAAGTTTGATTGGAACTGTACCCATTAAACGATTACCCCACTCAAGATCGTGTGTACAAATTTTTGATGATTATTTTTATTTAATGATTGATTTTTTATTTTTAGATCTAGCTTTCAGACAAGAACGGACAGACAGACAAACAAAAAGTATTGTATGTCAGTCCTGACAATCTTCTAATCACATCTGTGAAGTTTCATTGAAATTAGTTCATCCCTTTCGGAGTTCAGTTTGAACAAACAGACGAACGGACAGACAGACAAACAAAAAGTATTGCATATCACTCCTGACAATCGTTTAATCACATCTGTGAAGTTTCATTGAAATTGGTTTAGCCGTTTCGGAGATCAGCTCGAACAGACAGACAGACACTACAATTTTATTAATATAGATAATTGTAAACATCAGTCCCAGAGGCAGACATAGTCATATAACATGAATATGTAAAATATTAAAGCATGTTTTTTTTTGCTATTGATTGGCAATGTAGAAGCAACGTGTTGGTATAAGTTATTTTATAATTCATACGCCCTTAAACAATTTAAGGCCGCCCGGTATGCACTAGATATACAATTGACATAATAAAAAGATTAAATGTTTTCAGGAATGCAGAGCTAAGCACCTCTGCCTCAAATGGATTCATGAATCATAAAATTCTCTAAACACGGTCCATCAAAACGCAGCCATGAACACATAATATGGTACTCCTTTTTTATAGAGCCTTAATTCGATAATGTCTGTGCATCCAATAAATATTTGATCTAAGTCAATGAATGTACCGATAAAATATACTTTACTGTTAGAAATACAAATTTTGTCATGTTTAGATTTCATACTTCGGGCACCTCGTGCGGTGTAAACGCACCCTTTAGTTTGTCACGATAATTGTGTTACACAACGTATAAACCTATCAAAGGATCAAAAACCTAATATTATTCTGTATTTTAGCTTTAACATAAAAAGTTAAACACATTTTTTGTGCTCTTAAGGTTGCGCTGATGGTTATTAAAATTGAAAGGAATAAGATTCTAGAAGAATCTCTTTTTTTAAAGAATCGGTCATATATTTATGAATATGCGTCTGACGACGTTGAAATCGTCCCTGTGGCAAATGAGCTTATTATGTTGCTTTCCATAATAAAAAACAAAAGCGAAAAATAAATATAAAGTTTAGTCATTACGTCAAATGAAATTGTAATCACCGTGAATCATTAAAAATATTATGACAATTTTTAGTCTTAAATAATGCAAATAATAAACATCAGTCCAGATGACGTCACAGGGATATATTATTAATCAATTTTTATGAAGAAATAACCAAAAAATTTACAAGCTTAACGATTTTTTATTTCGTGTGAAACGTATAGATTGGTCTGTATTTTCAGACTAAATTCTAAAAAAAAAATTACGTTAAAATGTTTAGTCCAAGCCTATTATTAACAAACAAATAGGTACAAAAATAAGTCTTCGTACTAGAAAATTATTTCCAACGTTACATACTTTAACGAGGTCATACCTACACGTATTATGCGAACTGCATAAAATCAAACGCAATTCACATTTTCATTGTTGTATGCAGAAAATAATGGTTACCTACGTTTTCTTACAGTGAGAGGTCACAGTTAGGGCAAGCCATAAGTTGTTATTAAGTATTATGCATTTGAGCGAGCTGTTAGATGCTGTTTATGGTACAGGGTCGAAAACATCTGTTCATTTACTTACGTTAAAACGTAGGACGAATATGGGATTATGTGCATTATACATATAAACATTTCTTATTTTTCCATTTTCATTAAATAAATAAATAAATAACGTCTACATCACAACAACGTATTGGCCACAAACTAAGCATTAGATTGTGGAATGAATGTAAAAAAGATGGGTATAGAATTTTCAATAAAGTTTTAATACTATATTACGAAACTATCGCGTTTAGAGGTAAATTAATTCTGTGTTAATCCATCCGTTGAACTAAAACGGAAAAAATCTAGCAATATCGATACTTTAACCAAATCGTATATATTTAAATTGTGAAGCCGCTTGTTCCTTTAATAGCAAAAGAAAACCACTGTATTACTACTGGCCTATTTCGTTGACTCTTAAGTGGATTGTGTATGTATGTAACGGCGTTAGCGGTTGCACGCCATTAAACCTTAACCGATTGGCACAAAAAAATGTGGTATTCAGATTAGTAAAAACTAGGATCATACGTTTTTAATTAAATGTTTTGATATATCATGAAAAAAAAAACCTTCAATGCGAAAGATTTTTGTTCCATTTTTCAAGACTTGTTCAACATGAAATTAATTGTATTTACAAAAAAGTAATTCTCTCGTACTTAAGTTTTTTTTTTTGCGTATGATTTATCAAATTATTTAAAAATTTAAAACGTGCAAACCTAGTTTTAGTGTATTTAAATGCCATATAATTTTTTTGGGCCAACTGGAGGAAAAATTTCATCATTCTGTGTAAATATCAAATAAAATTAAAAAAAAAATTTACAAGCACTAATACTCGAAAACACTATGTACTGATACATGATCATGCTACGAACTTAAAAGAATTACAATTTTCTTTTTAATTCGAAAATATTAGATGACAATGAAAATAATAAGTAGCCAGGAAAAAGTAAGAAAAGAAATGGAAACAAAAAAAAAATCGGTCTAAAAAGTCGGACTTGCGAGGAGAATGGTTCGTTCTGTAAATCTTCACAGTACCGTTTTTTAATTCTTTATCTTTGAACCCGACTCCTTCGTATACCTACGAATTCGTACCTATACGAAGGAGTCGGGTTAATACGGTAGGCAGGCTACTTATACGTAGCTTGTCTACCATACTAACCACTAGGCCAGTAGAACGTATTAGTTATCACTCAAATTAAATAACATATTTTATACGCACTTTCTGTGAACGAATATTTTCCGTTTCACCGGCATCATCCCACGAGAATTTGAAGACAGAATGTCCGTTTAGGCTTTCCTGTAAACCGAGTGAGGCCTGATATAATAACATTTTTTTTTTTTAATTTTCAATTCAGGAGTTTCGGATATATGTAGGCAATGGTATATATGCGTATATTTATTAATATATTGATGCACTTGAGAAAGGATGTTTTTTTTAATTTTCTAGTTTTTTCATTATAAAATTAAATATATCAAAATGGTAATTCGTTTATTTACGCTATAACTTTCGTAATTGGTTAACCTAACTGTATAGTATACGTACCAGATCTAAATTTTTTGGCCCAGGAGATTCGGAGAAAATAGGCCGTGACAGACGGACAGACAAATACCGAAGAGATTTAAAAGATTTTAAGGGTTCCATTTTTCATCTCGGATTTAGGGAACCCTAAATAAAGTATTTCATATATAAAAAAACTTACGTACAACCAGATCAGCGGTCCTTCATCTGTTGGTCGATTGGTTACAGACATGTACTGAACAAGTCTATTCATTCTATTTATTCTATTTATTCTATGTATTCTATTTGTTCTATTTATTTACTTATTTATTTATTTATTAAAAAATATATCTAAGTATGTTTAATAGCTGTCTAGTACCGGTATAATACGGTTTCTGCCTAGTTTGGAAATAGATGACCATGTGTGAAATGTCCCAGGTAGTATTATTGTTATTTAAAAAAAAATGTTTTTAGATACACATCAAACACCGCATCCCATACACAGTTTGGAAGCGATCCCCATACGCGAGTATATAACATACGTGTACAAGAATTCAGCTGGTTGCCACGCATTCTTTATCTAAACTCTAATATTCCTCGGTTATATATTTATAATTGTTGTTAACGAATGTCACGAGTATAGTTCACGGTTTGACTGACCCATTGGCCGAGTGGTTAGAGATCTAACTGCGGAGCCGAGGGTCGTGGGTTCGATTCCCGCTCGGGTCAAATATTTGTGTGCATGAACATCTCTATTTCTTCCGTGTTTGGGTGTAAAAGTGTGTATATATATTATGTATATACCAAAAAAAATTAATTTAAGTATGTATATTAGTTGTCTAGTACTCCGTAATACAAGCATAATACTTGCTTACTTTGGGACTAGATGGCGCTGTGTGGGATGTCCCAGATATTATTATTATTATTACAGTTTATCGCGTGCTTTACATCGGCGCCATCAACTGTAACCTAATGCAATACGTTTATATCAGCTAATACTAGTGTTTGTTTGTATCGGAAAAGATTTACTGATAACATATTGTTTATGCGTCAATATGATCTCACTATCTATACCGGATTACGGATATTTATCTAGGCAGTAAATTCTAAACTATTATATCAATCACTATAAAAGTGTATAATAATCATCGATTGTCTATGTCTCTATACATAGCATAAATGAGACTTTGTTAAATGTAAAAGCCTAAGTATTAATTTTTAAAACAAGCTTTCCGTCCGCGGCTACTTCCGCGTGGTCTACACCTACATATTATTTATTGGTATAAATTATATTTCAATGCAGTTAAATAGTGTTCGCCTCGCGTGAACTTGTTACCCAGGTCCCGTGTCTGCAGCCATTCTACATGAAATTTTTCGAAATTTATTTTTAACTACTATGCCAGTTCACAGCTCCAATCTTTGCTCATCATAAACTTTTTAACTAGTCATCGATCATTATCAATCAATTGTCTCTGTTAATTGAATGGGTCGTGACCTTCAATCTGACTAAATATGGTTAATGTGTAGTGAATAGGTTAATAATTTTGAATATTGATTCATTTAATATTTTACGCAGATAAAAATAATGTAATAACTTCAACCAAATAAGTTTACTCAAATCAAAATATTTTCTGATTTCTATACATATATGGAACAAGTGCCTGTGTTTTCACCAGTGAAGGGTTCCGTAGTCAGGATGAACGTTCATGGTTAAAACTCAAATATAAAGATTGAAAAGAAACATCTCGAAAACTACCAAAGTGGTGGCAAACGTCGCGTCCTCGCCACACTTACACTTCTTATTCTACGGCTCCTTACCAAACGTAGTACTCTTCAAAGATTTGGGATATTTACAAAGAATAAATAGAGAAATTAAAAAAAATCAGGAAACTTTACACAATTTTCATTGCTTACAAAATTTTTAAATTAATTACTAACTAAAGATAAATGTATTTCTGTTAAGAATAATGCATTAAAATATTAAATAGACTAATATATTTGAAAAAGACTGACTACGAAATTGCAGCTCATGGCAGGCGACGCAAGTATTAGGTCTTAACCTATAAAGTTGCCGTTCTTCAGTACTGGCCATTTCAATCAAAAAAAAAAAATTTGATTGGCTGTGAATTCTAAAATCAAATTAATTTTGTTTTAAAAACATGACATTCTTTTTACAAATTCAGTCTTTTGTTTATTGATTAGCGTTGTTTTTTTTTATTACATTTGAACATTTTTCGTCATAATGGACACTTTAGAAATTCGTATAATTATGGAATATCAGTTCCGGCGTGGCACTAATGCGGTACTAACAGCACGTAACATCTACAATATGTTTAGATTTATAATATTATTTAATATAAAGATTTTCTTTCTTTAAATAATATTGTTTTTCATTATGCCATATTTATTTTCTTTATACATATTGTTACGAACAGACAGAGTAACGACTGCCATCTAGCGTCAACCAGTAAAACCACTTTGTAGAAGGGATTTACAACAAACAAACACGAAACCCCTACTCAATACTAGATGGCGTTAGAGGAAAGAATGGTCTGGAATGGAATCAGCCCGCTCGATTGCGATCGTGCGAGTGGAGTGATTTCTAGAATGCTCTCGAGGCTCGTTACGACCTATATAAATAGCCGCAGGAAGACGAGCGAGTCCAGTTCAGTTTTTGGGCTACTTTCGAGGCGACTTCGAAGTGAAAACTAGTGATCAAGAAGTGATACCAGTGAAACCTACGACTTGGCTACGAGCTAGGAACATCGTTAGTGCTTAGTGTTTGGACTTAGTGCTTTGTGTTGGACCTAGTGCTAGTGAATAAAGTCTTCAAAAGAGTCAGCAGGTCTGTCTCTCCAAATTCTTCGAACCCTAACAAGTAACAATATTTTCTATACAAAATGGTTTCGATGTTTCACATCTGCCAAGCGTTCTGCAGCGGCTCGATTTTTGTTTCTTAGTAATTTCTAGTTTCATGAATTCCTATACAAAAACGGCTGTTTCATACTTCTATTCTTAACACTTGTAGAACAAAATTCACAGTGTGACACTGAGCTAAAATGTGTGTCATTATTTTATCGGAAAATTTGTATTGACCTTAAAATATGTGTAACACTCAGATGAATCATACGATAATTGCGTGTCGGTCTGGCCGAGCGCCGTGTCGGCCGCGTGATCGTTCGAACCAAGGGTCGCCGATTCGCATCCAGACGGGCAATAGACCATTCCCGATAACACCCGGATGCTGTGCCGGGACGAAAAAATGAATGATAAATTATTATTTGTCGCTACGAGATAACGATATCTTTTTGAACAAATAAAATATTTAATATGAAAAATGAAAAAAATAAAACATGTAAACAAGGAAGCTTGTATTGTGGGAAGGTTAAGTATATTTCTGTAGTCATGTTTATTTAAAAGATAACAAATTATAACAAAAATATAAATTGATATCTATAAGTACTTATGAGGTAACAATTGTATTGTTTTTTTTTTCAAAACAGGTCACCTCATTGAATATGAGATTTGCTCTACATATAGTAAAGTACAATATGTCAACGTCATCAAAATGACCCAAACCGTAGATATAGTTGCAGAATAAAATTTATTATTTCATATCAAGTAACAAAGACTCATTTGTTAGTAAAACACCTACATTACAACCTAAATGTTAGTAACATAACGTAAGGACAACCGCGTAGCCTAGTGGGTAGCGACTCTGCCTACGAAGCTGGAGGTCCCGGTTCGAATCCTAGGTCGGGTCAGTATTTGTATGATGAATATTGATACTGGTACCGGGTCTTGTATGTGGTGTCTTCGCTTGGTACCCAAAATACAAGCTAATACTTCGTTTGGGGCCAAGACGTTGTTGTCATGTATACGTTGTTATTATTATTGTTATTATAACAGTCAAAATTAAAGCAAACTACAAATAATAATAAATAAATAAATAAATAAATAAATAACGTATACATGACAACAACGTCTAGGCCCCAAACTAAGCATTAGCTTGTGTTTTGGGTACCAAGCGAAGACGACACATACATATAACAGCCAAGACCCGGTACCAGTATCAATATTTATCATATAAATACTGACCCGACCTGGGATTCGAACCCGGGACCTCCAGCTTCGTAGGCAGGGTCGCTACCCACTAGGCTAAGCGGTCGTCAATAGAATTAAAAATAATAAAACTCATAGTTATTTACATGTGACAATATTTCTTTATATACTATCAATGCAATATGTATGATTCTATCGCTATGCCGCCAATCACATATACTGAAAGATTTACAATAATAGTGAGTGTGTCCGGAATGTGCAAAAATGGTTTTGTGTATACAAGAAGTGCTCGCGCATCGAGTTTATTCTTCATTTCCTTTTTTTTTTTTTGCGATGACATATAAAGAATATTTTTTTATGCCTTAAGAGGAGTGTGTACCTAGTGGCGAATTTCCATGCAAACGGCGTTAACGGTTGCACCCTATTAAACCTTAACCGATTAGCGCCAAAAAAAAAATGGTATTCAGATCAGGTTTTTTTTCGAAATTGTTTCATTTTACACATCATTTCAACATGAAATTAATTGCATTTTCAAATTTAAAAAAAAATCGAAAAATAACTCTTCGCATTAAGTTTTTTTTCTTATGGTGTATCAAAATATTAAAAAAATTAAAAACGTACAAACCTAGTTTTCGCTGATCTGAATACCATATTTTTTTGCGGCAATCGGTTAAGGTTTAATGGGGTGCAAAGGAAATTTTCCTCTGCACACTCGTCTAATGTCTCTTTATGAGAAATATAAGAAATGCATTTCCCTCTCAGGGTACCACATTGTAAAATAAATATAAATGTACATACTCGTCTCTTCTTTGATAGTCAGATTACCTACTTATCAACTTCACCTCGTAATAACCAGAAATAGACAGGTATTTTATTTTAAGGTATGAAAGTAAAATTATATTAAAAGTTTTATTATATTTGAGACCATAAAAGTATGTTGCTGTCAAAATTTACTCTGTGTTTGAGATCGATGTAAAATGTTTCTTAACACCCCAGCTTAACACATTTGAACATTTGAAATATTTGACAGAACGGAGAAAAGTGGACAATATGTAGTGTGTGATACGATACGCGCGGTTTCAAAGAAACAAGGAAATAACTTCATAAAATGACGAATGAAAATAATATGGGGTTCAAATCAAATCAAAATGTCTTTATTTCGTAGTTATGTAACATAATCTTGAAATACGTCATAAGGGTGAATTTCATTACTTTGTGGACGAAAGTCACAACAAAGGCGCATTAAAAAATTCTGGTTCCTCTCAGAAGAATACGCTAGAACCTGAGGGACGCTCTTTTTAACAAAATTATTAACAATTTTTTAACAATAAGTGCTTAAAGAATAATATTATTGAAACAAACTGATAGGCGAGCGGCTTACACCCATCGATTTTTATTATCTAAGTAGTCTGATACTTTATAATAAGCTTTCGCATAAAGCTTTCGTTTTATTGTAGTTTTAAGGTTGTTAAGGGGTAGATCTTGAATGTCAGCTGGGATCTTATTGTAAAAGCGTACACATTGCTCTTTAAAAGATTTTGTGATTTTATTGATACGGCTGACATGATTAGCAAGTTTATCTTTGTTTCTTGTATTAACATTATGCCGATCACAATTTTTTTTAAATAAATACGTAGACATTGACGTTTAGTAAAATGTTTATAACTGGTAACTGGCTGTTGGTAATCCTTGATTGCAAAAATGACGCATAAATCAAAATTTAAATAGAGTACATTTCCCACAATGCTTTTCGAATATGCGTAGCGTGTGTAATGATTTTTTTGTTATCGAAAATTTCCGTATCTTTCTTTACAGTGGAGTATGTGGACGCAGAGTACAGTTTATGGCTGGCGTGGCTGCTCACGCCGTTGATAGTCACCTTCCTACTACCGGCCGTGCTCATCATTCTCATATATATAAGCGTCGTCATATTCCACATATACAGGCTATACAGGTAAGTCATATTAATATTACCTTGACAAAGCGTCTGCTATTATTCATTCCTTGCCTGGCCTATATTTAATAATAATATCCTTGCCTTATCCTTGTCCTTGCAACTTTAAACGTAAACGCTGTAGTTTTAAGGGTGTTTCATTAATAGATTTTTTTAATATTTGTTCTAACGGTTTATGATCAGATTCTATTATTACTGTTTGATCATTAATACATATATTGCCTAAACATTTCACATCCATAAACGACTGCTAAAAGCTCTTTTTCAATTTGAGCCCAAGATTTCTGTGACTCTGTTAATGTTTTTGAAGCATATGCTATCGGCAAATTATTTTGCATTAAGACTGCCCCTAAACCTATACTCCTACTATTCACTGAGAATGTTATCGGGTTCTTAATATTAAAATGTTTAAGAACAGGGTTGGTAGTTAACATCTTTTTTAGTTTGTCATACTCATTTTGTTGGTTAAAACCCCATAACTCAGAATTTTTTCTTAACAACATACGCAATGAATGTGTAACATCTGATAAATTGGGTACGAACTTTGATATATATGTGATAATACCGAAAATAGTTCTTTTTTGGATTCAGGTTCCCTCGTGTTAATGGGTTTTATGATTTCGGGATCCGGTTTTATACCATCTGCTGAAAGGATATGTCCCACATACCTAATTTCTTGTAATGCGAATTTACATTTACTTTTGTTAAATTTTACTCCTGCTTGCTCAGCCGTTTTAAATACTTTTAATAATCTTTTGTTATGTTCCTGAATGGTACTACCCCAAACAGTTAATTTATCCATATACACTTGCGCACCCTCAATGTTTTTAAATATATTAGAGAATACTTTAGAGAATACTTCTGGTGCTGAAGACAAGCCAAAAGGTAAACGTTTATAGCAAAAACGTCCAAAACGACCTGCATTAATTGTTGTTAATAGTTGTGATTTTTCTGACATTTTTATCATATAAAAACCCTTGTTAGCATCCAAAACAGAAAAATATTTATCGTTTGGCATTTTCGATGTTATTTCCTCGAAAGTCGGCAAGTCTTGTCTTTCCCGTACTATATATTTATTTAAATTTTGAGGGTCCAAACAAATTCTCAAGTTTTTATCATACTTTCTAACTATAACCATTGAATTAACCCACTCAGTTGCCTCGGTTACTGGTTTGATAACATCCAGTTGCTCTAACTTGTCTAATTCACTTTTACTTCCGCTTCTAATCCTAAAGGTATTTTCCTAGACCGTTCCACCACTGGCTCATAACCATTCATTAACTTTATGTCGTACACATATCCAAGATTTCCTAAACCCTGAAATAAATGTTCATAATTTTGTACAGTCTCATCACAATCAATTGAATTAATATTACTGACATTTAACAATTTTAGTTTCAGTGCACTTTGATAACTTATAACACAAAATGTACTAATACCCACAACATAAAATATTTCTGTTAAACTTATTTTATTATATTTAATTTTACATTTTACTATACCCATACAATTTAACCTTGAACTGTCAAAATTATTTAAAGGTATATGATTTGTATTACTGATTTTTAACTTCAACTTTTGTACACGTGACACTTATATTTACTTGAACTCCTGTGTCATATTTTAGATTGAACAATATTATGGTCATAACTTTGCACATTTTTTCTGGAAGGCTGGACACTCGGCATACTTATGTGATGTTCCACGCAAGCAAGCTTATAGCGTTGTATTCCGATCCGCCATAAATTTTGAGGCGAACTATACCACGCATGAAAATATTTAAATGAAAAACAAAGTCAAAACCCGTTTCAGTCGATTAATCAACGGTTAGTTAATTAATTGAAATTGATGTTCCGGGTGAGGTTGAGTCACCTACCTAACGAACGCTAGTCAGTAACCTATCAGATCAAGTTATTTGCATATTATTTATACCTACGTTAATTTTCATACAATCGTAGCAGTGCGTTCGTTTGAAATCGGCTGAACTATTTCATATATATGTCGTATGTTGGATCGAATAAGTAAGATAGGTAGGTAAATATACATTGTTTAAAAAAAAAAAAATCAGAATCAAGAGAAAATGACAGCCATACGATAAATAAAATTTAATTATGGTGCAAACATCTTTATTTAGATAATAACAAAACACATTGGCAATAGCCGTTTTATCATTTAGATGAAAACAATAACTACCATTGACTGGTGAAAACGGTCGAAATGATGATGTGTTTAAATAATGTTTAAATGGAAAAATGGCAAAAAAAAAAAACAACACCAATGGTGGTGGTCGAACCCTAAAAATTAGATAACGCTATGTAGCGTTATCTAATTTTCACGGTTCCTCACCCATAGGGTACCAACGGGAAGCCTCCGCTCTCCGTCCGTCCGTTGGTCACAGGGCTGGTATCGTCTGAACCGTAATAGGTAAACACTTGAAATTTTCACAGTGTGTGTTTTACCATGGCTGCTAAAACAACAACAACAACAACAAATAAAATAAAGTTAAAACTTAAAGTGGGTCCCCACCCCGTACAAAAAAACAGGTTTTTTTTTTTAAATTGTACGGTGGTACGGAACCCTTCGTGTGCGAGTTCAACTCGCACTTGGCACCTTTTTAAAAAATTGTATAATCGACATTTCGTTCCATCAGCTTTTTTTATGTCCCACTGCAGGGCCTTAGGCTTCCCCTCAAAATGAAAAATCTTAAATCCACCACGCTGCTCCAATGCGGGTAGGCGGATTGTAACGACCACCATCTATTGACAGCAAGCGGAATCGACTGCTGAACGTGCTCTCCGAGGCACGGAGTCATTGATAGTTAATGTACTTAAGTCAGAAAAAACTCATTGGTACACCTTCGGATTCGAAACACGGTCACACGGCCTTATAGATCAGCGGTGTGAGAATCAGCTATATTTTAAAAATGCGCTTCGGACTATAAGCTATATTATTTTATATGCTATGCTATAGCATAACGAACGAGGTAGCGCGCGGTGCGTTTAGCGCAAAAAACGAAACACGTCCTACAATGAGGCGTGATCGTACGTGACTGATTAGTCTGCTAATCTGCTTCGCATTCGCGTCTCGTTGAGTCGTTGCGTTGTACATACAACGGTCAACGTGTTTCGTTGGCGGCGTTAGCGAATAGCGCTAGTTAAGTCACTCAGCGCGCGATCGTGCTCGTTGTAGGACGTGTTGCGTTGTGCTGAACGCATCACTCTATTGGTAAGGCGGGACTGCGGGATCGCGTGGCGCTATTTAATAGCACCAAGAGGCAACCAATATAATATGCTAAATCCGTTGGGTTTAAATAACGCGTTTAAAATAATGCTATGTGTTATATTATCCACCACTGTTATAGATTTAAAACAGGAGGCCGATTCTCGTTTCATGTGACAATTTCAGCATGAGAGATTTGTCAAACAACAATTTGTCAAACGATATTTGGTGACAGTTGTCGTGTGAGCTGCAAATTCTGTATTCTCAAGACCCTACGGAAATATTGTCACATGAAAATTAAATGTCGTATGAAAAACGATTGACATAGATTGAATCATATGTTTTGTTTATGGTTTAGTAGATGGTAGCCAATGGCAGCGATGGCAGGGTTTCCCTAATGTTCCGTTTAGGAATAAACGATATAGCAATTAGATAATCACCAAGCCCCCTCATCTCGAGGGGAGGCTTAATCCCCTGCAGTAGGGTATAAAAAAGGGCTGATCGATAAATGGATGGATGTTGGTTACCTATTGAAATAACTCAAATGCGGAACCACTGCGAAACACTGGTGTAATTTCGGGCCACTGCCACAGAATATTTGCTAATCGATAGTTGTAATAAACTTTCGTGAAAAATGAAATTATTACTTAATTTAAATAATTTATAAAACGAATCGTTAATCGATGGATTTCTTCGCCTCCTCAATATTGTATGATTTTTTACTCATACAACAAGGATGAAATTTGAAAATGCAAGATATTTCAAATTAGCCTTTGCTATTATATTATTCAGATTATAGGAAAATTGTTTAAAAGCCAACTGACTGCTATTTCAAGACACAATTCACTATTATTTTACGTGTGACATTTGAAATCGGATGGTGCGGACCATGTGATGCATGTCACACGACGTTCGTTTGACAATTGTCAAGTGGTTGACACTGAGAATAAGGAAAATCGTTATCATGTGACATTTTTCATTGTAAACGGAAATTGTCTCGTGAGACCATCATGAGACTTAAATTCAAGTGGTACGAGAGTCACCCCCCAGGTTCGCTGCGTTCGGTATTATCGACATGTCCACATGCGGAGATAAGTCAATATAGTCGCGCATAGTGGGCGATATCCTGCTCTGCATAAAACGAAAAACATATCTTAAACATAACAGCTTAGTTTGGAATCTAGACGTTGTTGTGATGTATACGTTATTATTATTATATCGAAAATCCAACTCGCAGATTTCCGAGACCTTCGATCCACTCTAAAGAAAAGGTTTTTTCGTACACCTTTTTTACATATTAAATTTTTTTGCTCTGAAAATTCTAGAAACGTTGTAATAGACATTTGTGACTGTCAAGAAAAAAAATAAGATTTATTGTAAAAAGTATGTACGTTAGTTGAGAACAGTATGATCTATAATATATTATTTGCGATGTACGCACACATAAACCTTAAATAATAAAATGCCAAAAAACATCGGAAACGGCAAAAACCTTGTGCTAAATCATTAACCAGTTTTGTAATTTAGGAATTCACAAAAAAATGTTAACAAATTACAAACAAAAGAGCAAAAAGTAGCGTAAGAAAACGGCGTGATCATAATTTTCCTTTTCGACTGTTATTTCGTCATTCATTAGCGACTAATTTTTCGTGTATTAATGTTAAAATTGATACTAGTCACGCGGAAAAAAGTAATGTTATCGGTACAGAGAATATTCGCATAATAACAAATAAAAAGTAGGTAAATAGGGACATAGTAAAATTCTATAACAGTAGGTTTTTTTTTTTAACAAACGATTGAATCATTAAAAGAAACAAATCAATTATGCACAATCAATCGAATAGGATTAATAATGCCTTACATTTGGTAAAATAATGTAAGGGTTATGCATTGTGTGATAATTTTTTTTTTTTTAAAGTATCTATACGACACAACAACGCCTAGGCCCCAAACTAAGCATTAGCTTGTGTTTTGGGTACCAAGCGAAGACACCATATACATATAACAACCAACACCCGGTACCGGTATCAATATTCATTATATAAATACTGACCCGACCTGGGAATCGAACCCGGGACCTCCAGCTTCGTAGGCAGGGTCGCTACCCACTAGGCTAAGCGGTCGTCATTTTAATTTTAAATAAATTTAAATATATATAAATATAAATTTAAATAAATAATAATTAAATAATAACTGACGTCTAAAAGACACTACAATTGCTAAACTGATACTACACGGTAAAAAGATATTTCTTTAGTTATGACATATTTTTTTATTCTTGACATATTGCCATAAGAGTTCGCTAATCGTTAAAACTCTCAATCATAATTGTAAAATGAATCAACTATCTGTTGTAATGTTAAAATTTAAAAGAGCATCGTTTATCGGAATTATATTTCGGGTTATACTAAAATTTGTCCGTGACACAACCAACTGTGCAGTTGATAATCAGTAGTGTCGTGGCTAATATAAATATTTTATAGTAGGTACTATCGCAAACTCAAATGCAAAATGGAAAAAGCAAAACGATAACTTTGTTACGAAATTTATATAAAGAGTATTTATAACCTACGCAAATAAAACTATTAATGCAACAATAACGTTTTAGAAGGTTGACTATAACTATCTCAGTGTAAAATGCTTGGCTTAACGTTATGTAGGGACTATACAAGCGAATTAACATGACACTGGACTGAGATGACGTTTGTTTAACGTACAGTGTGCAAAAAAATTTATTATAGAATTTTTTAGAAATTTAGGGATGTACGTTACCTACTTAAGTTCATATGTAGTGTCATATGTTAAATGAATGGAACAATATTGTATAATTCATTTCTGATAAAAATAAAAGTAAACTTAATAAATTTCATTTTCATTACTAATTTGAATTATCACTACTGTTATTAATTTTTTCTATTCTATACATATTACTATCATTGTCATCATCTTCATCAGTTTCACTTTCGGAAGCGCTTTCTTCTCCGAGAGAAATAATCAACTGACTCTCTTTCATGTATTCATGTATTTCTTGAAGTCGATCTTTTTCCCAGTCCTCGTTTCGAAGTCGACGTGGTCCACCTCCTTTTTCCAATGTGCAGCCGTTATTAATATTACTGCTTCTCTTGTTCAATTTTCTATATGTCTTTCCGACTGATCGATATTTTTGTCTGCCTCCCTTTGTTAGACCAAATTGTAAATATATTCGATTGGTTTTAAGTTGCATTTGCATTTTAAGTTGAATGGCAAACGTAAGACTTCGTGACCATGTTCCCTCAACAGTTTGTCTACAATATATTTTTTTCGTGGTTTATTTACTACAGTTAAGTGATATAGTTCCGGTTTTGTAATTTTTTTTAAACTTTTGTTTCTGATCAACTAGCATTGCATGTCCCTTTTTAAATTTGACCTGCATGGTATTTTTTCTGCTTGCGTTGAAAGGTACGGCGCATTATCAATTATAACTGTGCCGTTTAGAGGCACATTGGGTATTTTTCTTTGAGCCATTTAGTAAAATTTTTCCTGTCCGTTTCGTCGTGGTAATCACCTGTCTTACTTTTTCACTTATATAGTAGCTCGGCCTCAGGGATGAATGCATTTCCATCACCAGCATGTACGAGAATCCAGCGATGACCAGGATGGGTGTTTTTCATTATACTAGCGTCGCTGCTATTTTCTTCACATTTTCTTTTTGTATAATGTGAATGCATCCAGGTCTCCTCTAAATATGTCACTGGTTTTTGTCCGCGCCCAGATTGTTATTTTTTTTTCTGTCGTCGCAGGTAGCGAGCTCTCCAGATAGTGATATTGGGCTTTTGAATCAAAATCATTTTTGTTTTTCTTGAATTTGTACCCTAATTGATTCACTAGTATGAGTCGCAATGTAGTCTTTTCCTCTGAAAAAGACACAATAATATTAATAATTTATCTACTGCTAAAAATACTCCAAAACAAAACTTTAACAGGTATTATGTACTGTATTACGATCTCCTAATAACGGGAATTCATTTAACGATCAGAAAAAGTTCTTTGGAACAGGTAGTATGTCGAAGTAGATACTATGAAAATAAAAAACAAATAAACAGGCATGTAATTTATTCACCCAGATCACTTAAGAAAATTTGTAAATCAACGAAAAATATAAACTTTTACTTACATGTGGTCACGCTCCACGTCAGTTTTGACACATGATTATGTCAAAATGGTGACAATAAAAAAAAACCACAAAAAGGAGAGTTTTCATTTATCTCAGAAAACCCCTAAGTCTTTGTGCCAAAGATCCCATTAACCTTATCCCCGACAAAACCCATAGATTTTTATGTGTGTATGAGGGAGATAGGCAAGTATGAGAACTACTGGAGGAAAGTGGGAAAAGAGGAGTGGGTACGAAAGTTAGAGGAAAAGAAAGAAAAAGATGTGAGAGAATACGAAATAATGCGGAGGAAAATGAATGCTGTGAAAATGTATGAAACTAACTCCGACAACCTAGGCAATTGGCTTTTTTGTAAATAAGTAAATAATGTATAGTAGACCAATCTCTTCACTGAAATCGGTAAATTGCTACTTACCGATTTCAGAAAAGTGAATATGTAATAAGTTACTTCCCTTAAACTTTAACGCGTTCTTAAAGGTCATAATTAATCAAAATATCCATCACTTATTGTTATTTACTGTCTGATTGACCCGTTGATATATTTACATCGATGCCTTTGCTATAAAACTATATAAATATAATAAAATACGTATTTATTGTTTTGATTTCAAATAGTTTAGTCTGTACAATCGGTGCCAGTGTACCAGTGTACCAACATGTTATAATATATAGAAGCTGACACGCTGTGACACAAGTAAACTGCCTACGGAATCCAATTTATATCGATATTTTTAAGTCAACCTTTGGCATCGGGTCATATTTCGATAATTCCTAATTAAAACGTATCTATTTTGTAATCATTTGATGTTATTACCGTATTGAATACTTACGTTGTAGAAAGATATATTTCCAGCCTTTGACCTACCTGATTGTACAGATATCAGGAGTTAATATTGTCAAGTAGCATTTGCTGAAGTTCTTTTTCTTAAGGCGCCCATTCACGTTCCGCCATTATAAGCAAATACGACAGTGTGATGAATATATTCGCCTGTGCGGCAGTGATTGTCTGTTTTCCTTAGGGTTGCCGTAATTTTCCAGTATCAAGTTCGTACACTAACTAGAAGTAAAGGTCAGGAAATAAAAGTAGGCTTATGAAAATTCATAGTAAAAAACTTTACGTCTTTTTTTATTTTGATCTATAGTTCTTTATAATCTTTGATGTTTCTCTTGTTACTTTGTTGTAATGAGGTTTACCTGTAAGTGTGGTTGTAATAACGTACAAGAATCAATATTAATTTCACATTTTTGAAGTAAAACTTCTTTAGGCGCGACTAGGGAGTAACTCAGATTTTTTTTTCTGACGGAAGTAACGCTTATTCTGACGGAAGTGACGCTTACTATAGTCTGTGTAGTTTCCGCTATTCAAAAATAGATGGCGTGCGACGGTAGATATGTCTATCCGTCGATAGGTTATTGAGACGACAAAACTATACAATGGATAGAATTTCTTACCCTAGTATGGTTAGACCGTCGATAGATAGGTAATTGGGTTTGGCTGTTAGAGATTTTTAAAGAGATAGTTTTTTAATTAATTAATTTTAATAAATTTTATTAAAGAGATAGTTTTTAAAAAATCTCTAACAGCCAAACCCAATTACCTATCTATCGACGGTCTAACCATACTAGGGTAAGAAATTCTATCCATTGTATAGTTTTGTCGGCTCAATAACCTATCGACGGATAGACATATCTACCGTCGCACGCCATCTATCGACGGGAGGCCCCGGGAGGGTCGATAGCTTACCAGAGTTAGATTTCTGACAGCTGTTGAAGGATAGAATTTATTACTGAGGATAAACATGCGGCCTATCTGTCAAATGTGATGGTTTACCTATCGATCGTCTGCTATCATCAAATAAAAATTCGCTAAATTACTTTTATCCTAATATTTTAAAACCAATATTTATTTAATTTAGTTGTAATTTAGTGTGAAAATGTCTACGTCCAGTGAAAGCGATTCTGACTTCGAATTTTTACAAGAATTATCAGACTGGGATAGTAGCGAAGAATCATCTCATATTTGTTATTATAAAACGTACAAAAAAAACTTCAAAGTTTTACTTCAATCGCGCGTAAAGGTTTCACGCACACACTTTTTTTTCTATCGAAGGGGTTAATAATTATATTGCGCAATTTTTAGTTCTTTTAAAAGTTCGGAATAAATATATGGCCTAATCATACCTACAGGTAATGTCTCTAATTTCGTTTTACACACAATAAACTTTGAATTCTGCAGTTTTATATATTATATTTATATTAAAAAATGTTGATTTCTTCTCAGATGTTATCTATACTATCTATACTAATATTATAAAGCTGAAGAGTTTGTTTGTTTGTTTGTTTGTTTGTTTGTTCGAACGCGCAAATCTCAGGAACCACAGGTTCGAATTGAAAAATTCTTTTTGTGTTGGATAGTCTATTTATCGAGGAAGGCTATAGGATATATGTATAAAATTATACTGTCTGTCTGTCTGTCTATTCGAGCAAATCTCCAAAACGGCTGAACTGATTTTGATGAAACTTCACAGATATGGAAAGGAAATAGTCAAAAGTGACATACACTACTTATTGTATGTCTGTATGTACGTCCATATGTATATTCGAGCTAATCTCCAAAACGGCTAAACCGATTTTAATGAAATTTCATGGGTATGAAAAGGAGGTGGTCAAAAGTGACACGCTACTTTTTGTCCGTCTGTCTGTCTGTACGTATATGTGTCTATTCGAGCTTATCTCCAAAACGGCTGAACATATTTTAATGAAACTTTGCAGACGTTAAAGAAGGTTATCAAGAGTGACATGAGCTACTTTTTGTGTCTGTATGTCGTTTGTCTTCACTGACCTATCAACGTAGATAAAGCCGAAACTAATAAGTCTAGGAAGCCGAAATTAGGAACAGTGGTTTATTTTATATCGTGAGTATTAATTTTTTAAGAAAGGAATATTTGGAAATTTCAAATTCAAGGAGGGAGGGATGGAGGGGCTTCATGTGAGAGTCTTTGTTCTTTAAAGTTAGAAACATAAAAATTGTAACATAATTAACTAATGACGTGTTTCCGGGTTTTTGGATTTCCACATTTTAAGGGTGGGAAACGGGAAGTGAAAAGTATGGGAGTATTGGTTTTCTTAAAGGAGAGGGGAGAATGAAGATTGAAAGTTTGAATGGGTGTACCCAATATTAGTTTCAGCAAAAAGTACGTATAACCCATTTCGAATATTAATACTACCTAAAACAGGAATGTGTAGTCTACGCAAGCGAAGCTGCGGGCGGTCGCTAGTTGTATTTATAAAAGAACTGTTTTTTTTTCTTTTAATATTGTCTGGTGTTTCATAATAATGTCAACACATAAGTTTTAATACCTATTTGATTTATCACAGGTGACACTGCGGTATTTTTTTTTTTGCGTAGATGGACATGATTGCTGGACTTTTTGATGCACAGTGTCACCGTTTTATTGAGTACTTGTTTAATATTTCGGTGGTCCAGTTTTCTCTCGGTTTTCACTAGTAATTACAATTGTTAACTATCCATCAGTATTAGCTGAGTGTGAGTTCTTTCATTCCTTGTGTTTTCTATGTTGGTGCTTTCTAATTTTTTTATTTTTGTCAGTTGTTCTTTTCAGTATCAAACTATTACATCTCCAACCACTAGTTAATTTAAATTGTAAGTTAGAAAAATCTCCCTTATTAGCGTATCAGTGTTTATTTCCTCCGTTTGCTGTTTGTTGCCTTCATTTTTTGCTAGTTGCATATCAAGCTGTGCTTCTGTTTGTTGTCGACTTTTGGGTATTTGAGATTCAAAAATGTTCGGTTCCCTCCTGACATTCTAGCGAAACATCATTACCAGTACTAGTATAAATATTATTGAGAATGAAATAATGCAACTTTAAGTTATTAATTTGCGTCCAAAATATTTCGCGAACTTCAAAAGATTGACTGACAATAAACCTGTCGTGGTGAACCCTGCTTTAATGTTTTTGGTTGAATGCTAATATTGTACACTTGTAATAATACAGTGAACTGGGCACATAACAGTCGCCCTGAACTTATCACTATTTGCTTAACTTCGTGTTCAATATGTTTTTTGTCCCAAGTTTGTTTTTTCACTGGCTCGAAAACGCATCTGTCCATGCAGTGGGTGAGTTTGGTCAGTCATATGAGTGTAGAACCTTGGCAACGTGGTTTTGGCTTTTTCGTCTTGCTTTATTATCCTTATGCTTATATGGCTTTTGATAATTATAAAGTAATAGAGCATTTTGGCCGGATTCGTTATGCTCTTCATGAAAGCTTTGAATCTATGGAAAAGGAAGCAGTTCAAGAAAAGTGTCTCTTTTATCCAGCTTTTTTTTGTTGCTACGTATAAAATATTTGGATTGAAATTTAGTAATACCGGACTTGTACAGCTGGTTCACCCATCACCATATTACATGCACTGAATTATAACTGTCTGCAACAACGCTTCGTATCCCTCTACCGACTTCTATTCGTTGCGTTTTAAGTTTGACCGTTAGTATAATAATTGTATAATCCTTGATTACCTGAGAATGTTTTTTTTTTAGGTTACGAGTGGTCGATGGAGTGCATAGTGACTGGAGGCACGCAGCTCGTCTCGCTGTCTGCGCGCTGTGGGACGCCCACGGATGGCTTTGGCACGGTATTGATATAGTTAAATTTTGGGACGTAATACTCTTACTATATCAGCCCATTATGCCCGATTGCAGGGACTTAGGCCTCCCCTCGAATTTAAGATGCTTGAAGCTACCACTCTCTCACTCTTCTACAAGTGCTTATACAAGTGAAATAATTTCGTTTATAAATCTGTTCATATTTTTAATGATATATGAAAAATGTGGCAAAATATGTAATGCAAGTAGTTCTGGATGCAGTTGTTAATCGTATATAATTAATAGCCGCTTCGACGACCGCTTAGCCTAGTGGGTAGCGACCCTGCCTACGAAGCTGGAGGTCCCGGGTTCGAATCCCAGGTCGGATCAGTATTAATATGATGAATATTGATACTGGTACCGGGTCTTGGTTGTTATATGTGTATGGTGTCTTCGCAAAAATATATATGTATATATTATAAAAGAATATTTAAGTATGTATATCAGTTGTCTAGTAACCCATAACACAAGCATAATACTTGCTTACTTTGGGACTAGATGACGCTGTATGGGAAGTCCCATGTATTGTATTAATAGTATATAGTGTATATATCAACGGCATTTATCTATGACAAATTTCATAAAATAAATGGAGTCAAAGGGTTGCATGAAAAATAACCTGTAACAGTTGACCAGATCGTGTATCGATGTGAGCGTCGACTCTTCTTGTATTGATGTAATCAAACCATATAGGTTGATTTATTTACTTTTATGAATCGGCAATTTTTATTGTTTTTAAGTGCGTACTTCTATGGCACTTCTATGTCGTGATAGCCGAGTGGTAGCGAGTCCGCTTCTTGTTTAGAAGGCCGTGGTTCGAATCCCAGGGCATGTGTCAATGAGTTTTCTAATTTAAGTACATAACTATCACTGACTCTGTGCCTCGGATAGCACGTTAAGCCGTCGATCCCGGTTGCTGTTAATAGTTATCAGTCGTTGAAATCCGCCTACCCGCATTGGAGCAGCGTGGTGGATTAAGTTCCAAGCTCCCTCATTCCGAGGGGAGGTCTAAGTCCCTGCATTGGGGCATTAATGGGCTGATGGTATGGCATACAGTGCATCCGCGCAAATGGTTTGCAGTACATCCGCAGGGTATTTCGGAAACTATGTAAAAATAAATACATCATTTAATCATTTAGCACCTAATTTTTTTCTTATTTTTACTCCAAGTACTTTAATGAAACAAAAGAAGATCAAATTACATATTTAAATGTTAGTCATCCAAATCCTCTAAATAACTTTCTGTGTTTATTTTAAAAGCGCGACGCACCTATATACACTGCAGGTGTACAATGCGGGCCGATTCCTTGAAGTCATTAAAATGGGGGGTAAAACCGATGCAACGCAGATTTACGGTCAATCGGTGATCTTCTTCTAATCTCGGTAGACTTCGGCGAAGTTCGAAAACTGGCGTAGTGGTACATATAATATGTGTATATAGTAAAACCAAGTTTGGGTTGTTTCGTTTAGTCTTTCACCGACTTGAAAAAAAAGAGGTTCTTTATTCGACGATATGTTTTTTTGTGTATGTTCATGGCTTACCTTATTTGAGTAGATTAAACTACATTCTATGAAGGTTGATCTCCAAGTGATCTCATATATTTTTCCATAACATTAAATATACCTTCATAAAGATTGTTATTGACGTATGCTTTACACTGAATTTGTTTATTTTGTTATTATATTTGATTGATTGATTATATTTGACGACCGCTTAGCCTAGTGGGTAGCGAC
This sequence comes from Luffia ferchaultella, assembly GCA_949709985.1. NCBI lineage: Eukaryota > Metazoa > Arthropoda > Insecta > Lepidoptera > Psychidae > Luffia > Luffia ferchaultella. The sequence goes on from OX453261.1 coordinate 17,003,971, forward strand.
CTTGCCTACGAAGCTGGAGGTCCCGGGTTCGAATCCCAGGTCGGGTCGGTATTTATATGATGAATATTGATACTGGTACCGGGTCTTGGTTGTTATATGTATGTGGTGTCTTCGCTTGGTACCCAAAACACAAGCTAATGCTTAGTTTGGGGCCTAGACGTTGTTGTCATGTATGTATACGTTATTTCTCAAACACAATAAACAGCTAGAAAGCGGGAAATAAATATTTTATAACATAAACCAAAATGGTAAAAAAAAAATTAAGTATAAGTGAGTAGTAGTGTATTAGTAGAAGTAATGTAAGTAAATGTGAGAACAAGCGACTGGATTTTATGAAGTCCGTGTATTGCACCTTAAATGGGTATGTAGGTGGGTGGATAAATAGGTGACACCAATTAAAACAATGATAATATTTACAAGTGTAACAAATGACGTCCGCTTAGCCTAGTGGGTAGCGACCCTGCCTACGAAGCTGGAGGTCCCGGGTTCGAATCCCAGGTGGGGTCAGTATTTATATGATGAATATTATTACTGGTACCGGGTCTTGGTTGTTATATATGTATGTGGTGTCTTCGCTTGGTACCCAAAACACAAGCTAATGCTTGGTTTGGGGCTTAGACGTTGTTGTGATGTATATGTTATATAAAAAAATTGTTATTACTCATATAAAACACACTATAAAGTTATTTGGCTCTGACTACGTCAAGTGTAAGCCGGCTGTATCTAAAAAAATAATTATACTTTGTAGTAGTGACACTTTGTAATGGTGTAGGTACAAGCTGTTTATAGTTTATGTACGGCGCCATATTCATCATCAGCCGATTTTATCCCACTGCAGGGGCGTAGGCCTCCCCCAGGGTGAGAAGGGGGGTTTGGAGCTTAAATCCACCACGCCACTGCGGGTTGGAGATTATAACGACCGCCATCTATTAACAGCGTCCGGGACCGACTGCTTAACGTGCTCTCCGAGGCACGGAGTCAGTGATAGTTAATGTACTTAGGTCAGAAAAACTCATTGGTACACGCCCGGATTCGAACCATGGCCCTATGGCCTTATAAATTTGAGACAGGTTCGTTGCGCTCTGGGCTATCACGACGCCATGTTATTCAATTTATAATTCTACGGTAACGGTAGAAAAATACCAAGTGTTTATAATTTGAAAATTCTGATGTACATTTGTTGAATTATAGGTTACGAGATACGAGGTTTAGAGAACATTCCGGATGGGCCGTGTCTGGTGATTTACTACCACGGCGCTCTGCCTGTAGACATGTACTACATGATCGCGCGCATGTACCTTTACAAGCGACGGCTAGTTCACACCGTAGCTGATCGGTTGCTGTTCAAGATACCTGGTTAGTAAAGTTTTAAAGGCGTGATTTCTTGTAGCCGTGTGAATGTTGGGATTATGAACACTTCTATAGTTGCCACATTCCAACAACGCTATCGAAAGGTGAAAAGTGTATTTACAGAAGTATGATATTCAGATAATCGCAATAGATAGTTGCAATCTGTTTCAATTTTGTTGGTTTTGTTTTATTTGTTTTGTAGACAAGAGCTGAAAATGAAAAGAAGTTAGACATTGCCAAGTAGTTTTAAAATCAATTGTGTTTAACTTAAAAGGTACACGTGCCGTGTTGCTATTGTGTCATGCGACAGCACTCCAGTTAGCAGTATTTTTGTTTACTACCTGGATTGCCATGAAGTAGTAGCGTGGTGGTATCTTCAAATAAAATATACACTTTCGAAAGTAAAAAAACGTCAAGCAACTTAATCATAACTGCGTTACCTTGAATTTTGGTTTTTCCGCGACCGGCCGATGATTTAAGAATTATGTTTATTTATATTAATCGTGTACTTTTTTAGATGGAAGTCGATGATGAATTTAAATAAAAACTCTAGTATTTGTACCCAAATGTATATAATAGCGCGCACTCAAGGAAAAAAAAACATAGACAAGAACACGACAAGTAGGCAATTTGGAGTTGCCACATTACAATATACATTTATTTATTATTGTCACTTCATAATTTAAGTATTTTATTAACGTATTTGTTAGTTGCACAAGGACCTAAACCTCATGTAAGAAATCGAATAATTAAGCCGATAAAGTCGAACTTCTGTGACTTCATGTTAGTCATTAAATACAACCTATTATGATCATTGGACCATTACAAAGAAATTTAAAAAAGCAACATCTTCAGTGCATTTGCGTGATGCGTGCACAGGAACGGAACAAGTTATGATTCTATTAAATAGATATTACATATAAATTATTGTTTATGTTAGCGTTAATGTCCGATGTTAGAGAATGTTAAACAAGACTCACAATCTCGCTCAAAAAACGTCCTCGATGCGTCTTCTGACCACACAACTATATAACAAGATCGTTAAAATTAGATTTGATTGACATTGAATCTTATTTTAACGAAATAACGTTTTAATAAAATAAGACGCTGGAGGTCCCGGGTTCGAATCCCAGGTCGGGTCAGTATTTATATGACGAATATTGATACTGGTACCGGATTTTGGTTGTTATATATGTATGTGGTGTCTTCGCTTGGTACCCAAAACACAAGCTAATGCTTAGTTTGGGGCCTAGACGTTGTTGTGATGTATACGTTATTATTATTATTAATATGATTGAATGCATTTTTGCTTCGTGCTCATTGTCGTTCAAACGCTTCTCGATGAACTTTTTTGAGCAACTGTCTGTAGTTTAATATGAGTGGTCAATGGTTGCCATCACAAAGTTTAGTATTTTTTTTTGGATTATGAATATAATAATAATAATAATAATAATACATGGGACTTCCCACACAGAGCCATCTAGTCCCAAAGTAAGCAAGTATTATGCTTGTGTTATGGGTTACTAGACAACTGATATACATACTTAAATATTCTTTATTATATATACATATATAAATATTTTTTTTTATATATATAACAACCTAAAATAAATAAATATAGATATATATAAATAATATAAATATAGGTCACATAAATAAAACTAGTTAATTTGGAATATTGAAAAACTATTCACATTCCACAATCGACAGCTACGAAGCCTTTACGAAAGGAATACGAAGAACATAAGAGCATATACATTTCTGCATTCTTATACGGAAGCGTCCGTTTATTATAAAAACAATTTTAATCGAAATAGCCTATTTTGCCACAATGATGACATTTGAGAGTCTTCTTATTTTTAAAAGAACGAGTTTTGTATTGTCATTGACGAAAAGTCGTCATTAATTTACATGTCTCAAAATTATTTTTTTTTAAGTGATCAAATTTATTTGAAGTAGCTGGAAGTAATTTTGCACATTTAAAATCATTCCATTGCTATTACACTCCTCCGCAAGTCTGTTGAAATCCTCCTGTAATAGTCTACAGTCTTTTTAAAAAGACAAAATACAAACAGTTTGTATGTTTAAATTTAATTTGCACTAGTCATATCTTAGGAAGTTAGGACTTACAAGTAATAAACAGCTCTGTTTAGTCAACACTTGTGTACCACGCCTATATCTGTTGCCTGGCCCTAAACTTTCACATATCGCACACGAGTCACTAACCATTTGGTCTTCGTATAATAGTGAAACCAGTAAAACCTAGTGAACGAGTAAAATATTAGATATCTATTCGACAAATAACTCATGTGTTTCATAATTAAAACTAACCTTTTCAGGATGGTCGACACTTCTAGACGGTCTGTGTGTGATCCCGGGTACAGTACAGACGTGCGCGAGTGTACTCAAAGCGGGCAACGTGCTAGCCATAAGTCCTGGAGGCGTGTACGAGGCACAGTTTGGGGATCACTATTATCGGCTCAACTGGAAGTCGAGAGTCGGTTTCGCGAAAGCCGCCATCGAAGCCAAAGTTGTGAGTTGTTTTTATGAAAAGACTAAATAATGGAGCCAATCTTTATGTTCTCTCTGAACACGAGACGAATACGAGTTTGTGACGATACAGCTCATACCTAAAATCTGCTACTGTGACGCTATGTTCGGATCGGTCACAAAGTTTTCTTCGATCTGTACTTACGTAGAAGCAACATGATGTCACCGAGCTGGAATACCGGTCGTATTTTGAATTTGATTTAAAAAAAAAGCGTTAATGTAGTTGGACGACCGCTTAGCCTAGTGGGCAGCGACCTTGCCTGCGAAGCTGGAGGTCCCGGGTTCGAATCCCAGGTCGGGTCAGTATTTATATGACGAATATTAATACTGGCACCGGGTCTTGGTTTTTATATGTATGTGGTGTCTTCGCTTGGTACCCAAAATACAAGCTAGTGCTTAGTTTGGGACCTAGACGTTGTTGTGATTGTGTGTGTTATTATTATTATTATAGTGGCGAACGCTGACCTACAAAAAAGGAAGCCGACGGCACCACACCTATCATTGATACTGCGATGGTTTTTTCTAATGTTTATATACTAATGAACCCTAAAAATCAGAAATGCGGCGGTAGGCGGTCTGCTTCGCCTGACTTACACGCACACAACTCGTGTCGCATATTTCCGAACGACACCTGCTGGGCTAACATGCGACGCACGACAAAACTGCCACACGAGACGAAAAAAATTGTCGATCTCGACTTGTCTGTCGTTTTCCCTAACATGCACGACTCAGTCGAGAAAATATGTCACCGTGACTTCGCTTTGTCGACGTGACAAACAAATGTTACCCTATAATGAAAAGAAGCCATATTCTAATATAGCAACACTTTATTCGTTCTTTTTTATTCGTTCAATTTATAGCAATTTATAGTCTAAATTGTGTGATTGACCATAGAATATATTTAATAATTTATTTTAACTGGCCATCGACCGTTTCTGCAACTAGAATTTTCAACTTTTGTGTTACCCATGGTTAAAAATGTTTTTAAATTAGTTTTTTTAAGCAATAATAATAATATTAAAAATATTAATAATAATGATAATAATTATATTAAAACAGGTTCGCTGCGCTTGGGCTATCACAACACATTACTGTTATTTTTTTTATTATTATTAACATTAATAATAATAGTAATAATAATAATATGAATATTAATAATAAAAAAAATAAGTAATAATATTAATAATGACATTAATAATAATAATAATAATAATAATATAGAAACTGGTTCGCTGCGTTCGGGCTATCACAACACATTATTATTATTATTTTTTATTATCATATTGTTATTATTAGGTATAATTATTTATTATTATTATTATTTTAATAATAATAATGAAAATAATAATAATAAGTAACAATATTATTATTATTAATAATAATAATAATTATTATTAATATTAAGAATAAAAATAATAAGTAAAAATATTATTATTAATAATAATAATTATTATTAATATTAAGAATAATAATAAGTATTTATATTAAGAATAATAATAATAAGTATTAATATTAATAATAATAAGTATTAATAATAATAATAAGTATTAATATTAATAATAATAATAGATATAAATATTAATATTAATAATAATAATAATGTGTTGTGATAGCCCGAGCGCAGCGAACCTATTTCAAATCGATAAGGCCATGTAGCCGTGGTTCGCATCCGGGCGTGTACCAATGAGTTTTTGACTTAAGTATGTTAACTATCACTGAAACCATACCTCGGACAGCAAGTTAAGCAGTCGGTCCCGGTTGCTGTCAATAGTTGGCGGTCATTACGATCCGCCAATCTGCATTGGAGCAGCGTAGTGGATTTAGATTACATTTATATACATATATTTATATTTTACACCCAGAACTAAAACAAATAGACACGAGCACAAATATTTGTCCCGGGCGGGAATCGAACCCGCGACCACTGGCTCCGCAATTAGGGTCTCTAACCACTCGGCCAAGCAGTCATCATGTCATCGATCATCAATTGTTTTTTAATTGTCTGTTTTCGGCATTACTGTAACGTAAATAATATTTAAATAAAATTTAATTAATTAAGTAAAAAAATGCTTTTTCGAGCTGAATAGGTAACTAAACTTTTTTTATGCATAAAATACAACCGATTGAAGCGTATACAAACAAAAATAAAAATTTAACAATTACTTTTTACATAAAAATATTTTTCTCACCGTTGTCGTCAACAAAAATTGCCGACGAGAAATATACCGCTTAAAAACGACAAAATTCGATAAAATATGGTTCGCATGTTAGGGTTTGTAGACAAAACTACCGTAGACGAGTAATTTTTCCAATTGTGACGGAGCGCGACGAGATAAAAACGTTGCATGTTAGCACTAGTAGACATATAGAGATATCTCGTTTCGGGACGAGAATTGCCGTCGACAAAATTTTGTCGCGGCGTGCATGTTAGGCCCACTGGTTTGTTGTGTTATATTTTTGTAACAACCAAGTTTAACTTTCTAATGAAATTACGTCTCAAATTTTTGGTTTTATACCTAAAATATATGAACTTTGAACGTGTAATTACCATGTATATTATTTTTCTTCGGTTTTTATTAAAAAAAATTGCCGTCCTCGCTCAATGCCTCACTACAAAATATCTCCTAAAGCTGTTGTTCTCGAAGCTTATTTTTTTTAACTTTAACAGCCATTTGCGCAATTTTAAAATTTTCGTTTAAGCCTATAATATTGTACAGTATTTATACCCTAGTAATGAATATTTATCAAAGTTCGTCTGCGATGTTACGGATATTTTCCTGCTTTGTGCTGTACATATAGGAGGGCAAGATAATTTGAGCCCAGTGCAATATGTGTGTTTGTTCAAGTATTTTATATCTGTCCATGTACCTACTAGAGACTCTTGGTTGTCAGATTATGTTCTAGTCTCAGATCTAGAACTACCGTAAACTATTTATTTTGGCATATATCTTGACAAGTTGACAAGAGGCTGGTAGCTGGAATAAGATGTTGGTGGACCTGTAGTTTAATCTGGACATTTTTTCATTTAGTTTTATTTATAATACTGCCAGATAATTTAAACAACGTTAGCAAACACGTACAGAGAATGACGAACTGCAACCACGTTGACGGCTTGCGTACAATTGAATCTTTATTTTTCTGTGTCCATAACTGCCTATTTTGGGCCCACTTGGTTCTAACATAAACAAGCTCTCCGACATTGAATATTTCAACTGAGCTCATACAAAGTCGAAAATAACGTTTTTTTCCCTTTACAGCCAATCGTGCCAATGTTCACGGAGAATGTTCGCGAAGCATTCCGAACAGTGGGCTGGCTGCGTGGCGTATGGTTGCGCGTGTATGCGGCGACGCGTGTTCCTTTGGCTCCTGTGTACGGTGGTTTTCCCGTGAAGCTGATCACACACCTTGGCCGCCCGCTGCCTTACGAGCCGGGTATAACTCCTGAACAACTCCAGAGGAAGGTTGGTACTTCAGAAACATAGTTTGATATTGTGGTATGAAAATGGTATATGTTATGGTATGGATAAGTTTCTAGAGGTAGTTACTGTTACAAGCGAAGTACCTATGTACACTGTACATACATAACAAAGCCCAAACCATAAAATATGCTTACCAGTTTAGTTGTAAGGACTACATTTAATTTTTTACTGTGTTGAATTTTGTAATTATATTTTTAGGTCTCGAATCCCTATCATTGGCTCGTATCCGTCCAGTTACAGTTTCTACATATTTATATGTATTCAAAAGAAATTTTAGGCACTATAACTCTAAAATAATTTTATATAGCTAGAATTTATTACTACTTTGTTACTATTTAGGATTACCATAAGCTTTTCCTATTGTTCCATATCACAATTAATTCAATCACAACCGTTCAATTCATAATGCATTTATGCGCATTTATTTGTGATTTCATTTTTCATTTGATAATTGTTTTTTTTCGTTCGTTTCGTTCTTCGTTTCTTTTTTTCGTTTTTGTACAAGAATGTTTTGTTCTTTAATTTTATGAGTTTCATTGAAAAGTATAATTTTATTGTAATTATCTAATAGTTTATACGTGATATTTGTATTATATCCATAGTCATAAATTTTTTAGAGCAACCTAAATATTAATTAAATCTATAGGTATATAAGATGTGCATCTCACAGACATGTTTGTCAATGTTTAATTTTTATTATTGTCTGTCAGGTCGCTAAAGCGATAGAGGACTTAGTGGAAGACCATCAACGTGTTCCTGGAAGCATTCTTTTGGCTCTCACTCAAAGAATATACAGGGTGCCCAAAACATCGAAGAAAATACGAGACAACGAGCAGACTCACTCGAATGGCAAATGCCATAACGGTACACTTCCGAACGGTAATGCAATAAGTGAAAAACACAAACACAATGAAAAAGAAAAAGTTTCATAGACTAAGTTATTTATTAGGTATACGCAACAACAGAACAATTTAAAAAAATAAGCTTACTGATGTTTTGCTTGTTTTTATTGCGGGTAGGAATAAAAATCTTTAAAGTTTGTATGCGTGTGTGTGTATTCCACAAAGTAGGTGTAACACGTAGATATTACGAAAACAATGGTACTTTTGTACTGCGTTTAACATTCTATAGATAATAGAATGTGAAATGATTTTACTTAGTTTATATATATAGGTATATCATAATTTAGTTAGTGGTTAGTTGGTATTAGTACTAATACCTTGTTATACTCACTGAACTGGACTTTGACCTGATTAAATGGTTTATTTATCTTTGAACTATCAAACTTGTTCAGCTATACATGAGCCGTCGAGAGTATGCGTTCCTGGCACATGAGATTTATAGCTATAACATGTTTGTTGTGAGTTGACATAATAATATAATTTTTAATTTAATTTCGTGTTGTTCGTGCATGCAAACGATAAAAATATTTGAAAACGGGAATTGTCCGACGATACAAATTCACATCAACCATCCGATTACTATGCTGATTTCGACATGTCAGGAACGCAAACTCTCGACGGCCCATGAATAGTAGCTGTTAAGAGGGTAGCTACTGTTTAAAATTTTCAATAAGATTTATAAACTCAATTTACTACAGCATTTTGAGACGCAGAGTAAAATTTTTGAATTGTATGGTGTACGTTTTTGAAGTTATTTTGCCACGAACTGCGACCGCCCCACGAACGACTTATCGTTGATAATTTCTACTTAAAAAATTTTTAAAGGCAAGTATGTAGACTTTGCATTTTAATAATATTAATTTAATCCATTTTGCTGTATCTGTGTTAATATTAGATACAAATTACATACAGTGTAAAAAATTTTTGATACACATGTATATGTTTTAAAATTATTTGTCACAAGTTGTGTGATTAGAAAAATACGTTTTATACTTAATTACTCATGTTGAGTATTCATTTTGTTCCAAGTTTAATGTAGGCATATTTAATATAGTATTTAAGTTTTACGGCAACAAATTGAATTTATGCGATTGGCCATCGATTGGCAAGTAATGTGTTACCGAATCTCCAGTTCGTCGTTAACCTAATTCTAAGATAAAAAGGTGTACCACGCAAAATTTTGTTTGAAGGCGCTCTAGGCGGAGGTACCTTCTTTACTTATTGTATTCAAATTTCCAACGAAATTCCAACTTTTGTATGAAACTGACAGTCGATTTAGTACCGTCGCTCATGCGCCACCTGGCGAGAGAAAAAAGCAGTGACAGACCCCATTTTTGAAAATTCATAGAGGTCAAAGTAATTTCTGATCGGAATGTGGTAATTATTTATTTTAGAATTTGATAAAAATAAATAGATACCTAATTTATAGAAAAATACAAATGTCTTAGATAAGTAAAATATATAAAAAGCTATTTTAATTTCTTATATTTGTCAGTTCCGAACTGAAGATGGAGGAGACTTTGGCGATGCTGTAAAAATCTAAACATTTCCTTGTCCGACAAAACTTTTTAAAACATTGTTTACCCCTTCATATAGTGCACAAACGATAGTAGTGAAACTAGACTCAAAGTTGCAAAAAAATATTTTTTAAAAGAGACCGAATGTCTCGGAAACGCTAGTTTGGTTTACGATATGTGTTTCTCGTTTTCACGCAGAGAAGTACGAGGGCCGTTCAGAAAGTAACCTCCGGTTGATTTCAAAAAATACACCAAGTTAAATAAAAATATTTTAATATATACATCTTACAACTACATCTTTGCACTATTTTTCTACATAGTCTCCATAACGATTGAGGCACTTATCGTATCTCTTCACAAGCTTTGAAATTCCTTCTGCATAAAAATCACCCGCTTGTGCCTGGAGCCAGCCTGTGACCGCATCTTTGAGCTCTTCGTCGTCATCAAACCGCTGGGACCCGAGCCATTTCTTCATATGCATGAAGAGGTGATAGTCGCTTGGCGCCAGATCTGGGCTGTAAGGTGGATGGTTGAAAACGTCTCACTTGAAGGACTCGAGAAGGACTGTTGTTCTGCGAGCAGAGTGAGGACGGGCGTTATCGTGCAAAAAAATGATACCGGAAGTCAGCATACCACGGCGTTTGTTCTGTATAGCCCGTCGTAATTTTTTTAGTGTTTCACAGTACACGTCTTGATTAATGGTCGTCCCACGTTCCATGAATTCAACCAACAACACCCCTTTGGCATCCCAAAACACCGTTGCCATCAGTTTTCTGGCAGAAAAATCTTGCCGGGCTTTATTTGGTTTGGCAGGCGAATTTGAATGTGCCCACATCTTTGATTGTTCTTTTGTCTCAGGGTTCACGTACTTAATCCAGGTTTCGTCACCGGTCACGATTCTGTTTAACAATGGTTCTCCTTCGTCCTCATAACATGACAGAAAGTCTAATGCAGAGGCCATTCTTTGAGTTTTGTGGTGGTCGGTAAGAATTTTGGGCACCCACCGTGCACAGAACTTCGGTAACCCAATCTTGCTGTCGCTATCACGTACAAGAGAGTCTTAGAAATCTTTGGAAAATCAGTAGACAACTCCGACATTGTGAAACGTCGATTTTCACGAACTTTTGCGTCAACCGTCTGAACGAGTTCGTCAGTCACCAATGATGGTCTACCATTCCTCTCTTCATCATGAACGTTTTCTCGTCCACTTTTAAATAAACGTACCCATTCACGGACAACTCCTTCACTCATAACTCTTGGTCCGTACACGGCACAAAGCTCACGATGAATAGCTGCTGCAGAATATCCTTTGGCTGTAAAAAACCTTATAACAGCACGCACTTCACATTTGGCGGGGTTTTCTATTGCAGCACACATTTCAAACTGCCGCAAACACAAAACTAGCGCAGGTACGACGTTCACTCGACCACGGCTTGATGCCGACTGACCTGCTAAGTGCGTGAATGCACAGATAGCGTCGTTACTCCCCCCACTACCCGCACTGTGACCGATCGGAGGTTACTTTCTGAACGGCCCTCGTATTTCGTCCACTATAGGTGGCTATCCTGACATGACTTCGAGTGCCGATTATACAACCTCTTTAAAAAATTAAAAATGGTATGTATTTTGAAGTTAATAGCACCATTTCTGCACACGCATTAGTTGTTGAAAAGGGAAAACTTTTCTATTGATGTAATTTTATTTTGATTTTGTTTAAAAAAAAAGTGACGCAGTGCAAATATGTCGTATCCAAATCCTATACACGAGATATAATTTTAATCACGACGTCTTGATAGCCCAGAGCGCAACGAACCTGTCTCAAATTTATAAGGCCATAGGGCCATGGTTCGAATCCGGGCGTGTACCAATGAGTTTTTCTGACTTAAGTACATTAACTATCACTGACTCCGTGCCTCGGAGAGCACGTTAAGCAGTCGGTCCTGGACGCTGTCAATAGATGGCGGTCGTTACAATCCCCAACCCGCAGTGGAGTAGCGTGGTGGATTTAAGCTCCAAACCCCCTCCTTACCCTGGGGGAGGCCTAAGCCCCTGCAGTGGGGTAACATTGGCTGATGATGATGATGATACTATTATTATATGATATTATTATTATTATATATATAATATACTATTATTGTATGAAATTTTTTTTTATCACTGCGCATAAAAATTAATTTCGTATTTAAGTGACAATAAAAAATATACTTAATTTCACTTTTTTATCTATTTATTCAAAATTTAAAAAAAAAACTAAAATTGCCGAGAGCCGCCGTCCTGTGCGCCCAATCCCGTAATCATCCTATGCGGTATATGCCCATGTTTTAAGATTAATTGTATCGGATAGGTTGAAAAACTAATGAAAGATAATAAATATTCGATTCGATATTCGATAAAGATTCGATTTCAATGTGTTCTATTCACGTTAGTGAATAAAAAAAAAACAAAAAATTATGCGCGCAACCTGTATAAACATTCTGGTCATTTTTAAGCATGGGCTAAACGTAAACGTAAATAATGAACAATAATCTTTATTTAAAACAAATAAGGTATATGTTACAATCTTAATAAGTAGCTTGGATATTACAAATTACATTTGCAAGACATCTGTGTCTGTATTGGGTAGTTATACCTGTATTCCACACAGCGCTCTTCCAAATTTTAATAATTTAACATTAACACCAAGTAGATAAAAATAACTTGGAACTATTCTTAATTTAGGAAAAAATGTTGTTTATAACAAATATATACTTATTTTTAATACTTACTACTAAGTACTTAAATTTAGAATTTGTGCCTCTATTTGTGGAGTGATGCAGATTGAGTGTATGTAAAAGGGTATAGAAGCCTATAGAATGTCAGAAACTTATGTAGAAATATTCCGTTTCATCATAAGATTTTGTAGATATTCGAATTATTTGTTTTTTTTTTTACATTCATTGTTTAATGCAAAAATGCCTATGTTTTTATTAATTATAAAGAAAGGGGCCAAGATAACATTATGAAATCTATTGTTGCGTTGTGTGGAACTCATACTGGCTTTGTGCTCATATTTAAGTTGAGAGTGCTGATTTAGGATAGTGTCACACAAGACTGATACAGTAGGAAAGTAGGAAAAAGAATCAAAAGGTACTGACTTTGCGGAGAAGAAAGGAACCGCTCTTTGTGCTATCCCCAAAAGCTTTAAAACTTTAGATGCCCCAAACATAGTAAAGCAATATACTAGTATAGATTGCTCAAGTGCCAGATATATTCGTTTAATTAATTGAAAATCTGCAATTTATAAGGTTTTAACAACATGTAATACATACATGGGACTTCACACACAGCGACATCTAGTCCCAAAGTAAGCAAGTATTATGCTTGTGTTATGGGTTACTAGACAACTGATATACATACGTAAGTATTCTTTATAATATATACATATATAAATATTTTTGCGATGACACCACATACATATAACAACCAAGACCCGGTACCAGTATCAATATTCATCATATAAATACTGACCCGACCTGGAACTCGAACCCGTAAATAAATTATAAATATAAAAAATAAATAAAAACATGTAATTTCCTGAGCGTGGAGCTAATATGTTCAATGTGTGATCGAAAAGAAAAGTAACTAGCAAACAGCAAGATATTTTAATATTGTAGTTTTAGTCAAAGATGGACGAGAGTAAAAATTATTGTTGTTGTGAACGAAAATATTTCACAAAGTGATGACAGGTAGCAATTTCACATGGAGAAAGTAATGTAGTGTTTTGTTAGCGTTTACAGTTAAAACATTTTTTTTTTACTTAAGTCAACAGTTGTTGAGATATGCACTCCTAAAGTTCTAATTTTAAACCGTTTTTTGGATATGTGGAAAAAATTATGACAGGAGTATATATAACGTAGTTGAAAGAAAAACTATCACAGCTAACTAGACTTTATTATTTAACGAGTAATAGATTAAGTTATAAAATGTACTTTTAAAAGTAAAAATTCCATAGAAAATGACAGATAGCGTTTAACCAATAGGCGATAACTAGATGCATTTTATCTTTGTGATGTAATTTTTTTAGGTATGACGTGGAGTAAGATCTAGTAAACCGTGATTCCTGTAGGGCTACACCCTGTGGGCCGGCGTAACCGTAGGTGACTCCAAGTTTTATATCGAAGTCATCAACTTTGACCATTGTATACCACTCGCAAGATTGATCGACATGCCAGTCGACGGTCTGAACAACCTGAGCAAGGGTTCCATTACCATGCGAAAGATCAGTCCGGACATTGAAGTTCTTCTTGTTATTAAGCGATTGGACTATTTGCACAAAGACGCGGTATTCTGCGTCCGTCCATTTAATTCGCTCTCTTCCAGGTGAACTTTCGGTCCAAAAATCATAGCAGGCTTGGGTCAGTCGAACCATTTGTTGGCCAGCAACGGCGGGTGGCACCGGAGCCCCTTCAAATTCTTCCCAATCTATAGCCGGGAGTCCATTCAATGCTGTCATGTATGTATACTTAATTAGGCTGTTACATACATCTCACAGAGTACTTATCTATATCTGGAGTCAGTTATATTTGTCTGTGGTACCGAGGCGCTGCTGTGCTTGTTCGTTCGGAAACTACTGCTCGTTCAGGAACTATGTATGGCCTAACACTCTCCCACGTTATTTAAATTACAAGTTTAAACGTGTTGGCGGTTTTCTAGCCCTCGTGCTTCGACGCGGCTCCAGCCTGGGCGGTGTAGGCACATGCGCAGGCGATGTAGGTGTCGTTGCAGACGTTACAGGTTCCGGCCTATCTGGCTCGGTTATTTCTGGTATTGCATTGTCAGGTTTCGGTACTTCCGGACTCAGGTACCGTTCTTCGGGGAATGTCGGTGTATGGGTTTTCCTGGGTAGATCTTTTTGTATGAAGTCGTAATTAACGGCAATTTCCCTATTGTCACTCATACATGCTGTCTTAAGAATTTGATCCACATGCCTTTGATGTATTCTCCCATCTACTTCTACCTCGTAATGTAATTTCCCTTTCCTGTTGATTATCTTTCCAAACTTCCATTTATTACTGTCGTACATTCTTATTTGCACTCTTTCTCCTTCATGAAACTCATTCTTCACTCTTATTTCTTCATTTCGGTTATTACTTATGTCTGGTATTCTTTTCACTAAGTCAATCCGGGTTCTGTATATTCTCTTAAACATCATTTCTGCTGGGCTCAATCCTGTCGCATTGTTAGGTGTTTTCCTGTACATCATTAGAAATCCCTGTAGTTTGTCTTGAAAAGATCCTCCTTCTTCATTTATCATTGCTTTGAGTTTCCTTTTTACTGTTTGGACATATCTTTCTGCTTGTCCGTTCGTGGCCGGATGAAATGGTACTGTGAATTTTGCTTGAATTCCATTTTCTTTTAAAAATCTTTGCATTTCTTCCGATCTAAATTGTGTTCCATTATCTGAAACTTGTGTAATTGGTAGGCCAAATGTTGTGTATATTTTCTTTAAAATGTTGATGGTTGCTGTAGCTGTAATCGACGTAGTTGGAATGACTTCTAGCCATTTTGTGTAGGCATCTACCACAATTAACAGATATCGGTTCATGAATGGTCCTGCATAATCAATATGAACCCGGCTCCATGGCTCCTTTGGGTATTCCCAGCTGTGTACCGGTACTTTTGTAGGGTTCTTTTGCATCAGACAACAAGCTTTGCATTCTTTTAATATTTTTTCAATGTCTGTATCAATGCTTTTCCACCACACATAGCTTCTGGCTAATGCTTTCATCTTCACTATACCCGTGTGAGCTGTATGTAATTCATTTAAAATTTTGGATTGTAGTTTCTTGGGTATGACTATTCGTATGCCATAAAATATACACTTATTTTGTAATGAAAATTCATGTAGTCTTTTTGGGTCATCCTTTCCTGATTGTATGTTTAAGTATAGTTTTTGTAATTCTGTATCAGCTGCTGTAGCTTCTTTTATCTCTTGTAAAGTAACTGGCATTTCTGCAATTTGGTTTAGATAGAAGGCATCATCATCATCTGTTAATGTATCTTCTTTTTCATTCGTTGTATTCCGTAATCTTGAAAAATAGTCTGCATTTGCATGTTCTGTAGTCTTTCTTACTCTTATCTCGTAGTTAAATCCGGCTAAAAAATTTGCATAATGTACTAGTCGCATGGCTGTAGTTGTTGGTGTTGCTTTCTCTGGGTGTAGAATTCTGGCTAAGGGTTGGTTATCTAAAATAAGTATTATTTTTCTGCCATAGCAATATTGGAAGAATTTCTTGAGTCCCCATACTAGTGCAGCGGCTTCTTTATCTAATTGGCTGTAACCTTTCTCTGTCTTTGAAAGTCATCTAGAAGCAAATGCTATGGGTCTCTCAGACCTATCTGGCATAATATGTGACAATACAGCTCCGAATCCAGTTGGTTATGCATCGGTTGCCAGTGTTACCGGTAAGTTTTCATGAAATGGAGTAAGTACTTTCTCTCCTGTAATCTCCTTTTTAATTTCACAAAATGCCTTCTCGCATTCCGTAGTCCATGTAAATTTAATATCTTTTTGTAGTTATTTGTATAAGGGATTTAATTTTGATGCTAAGTTAGAGATAAATTGTTGGTAGTAATTTACCATTCCCAGAAATGTGCGTAAAGACGATACATCTGTAGGACGTGGACTGTTCTTTATATACTTAATCTTTTCTTCTGTAGGGTGTAATCCCTTCTCATTTATGGTATGTCCCAAGTAAGTAATTGATTTTCGGAAGAACTGGCATTTGTTTTTGTTTAGATGCAATCCACATTTTTGTAGCTTTGCCAATACATGTTTTACTCTTTGGAGTAGTTGTGAGTAGGTATTTCCTTGTATGGCTATGTCATCAAAGAAACAAGCTGTACCTTCGATGCCAAGTAGAGTTTGGTCCATATATCTTGGCCATATATTAGGTGCTATTTTTACTCCAAACATAAGTCTCTGTACTTTATATGTGCCTTTGCATGTGCTTATAGCTTGCATTTCCGACGTTTTTTCATTAGTTTTCATATGTAAATAGGCTTGATTGATATCTAACATACAAAAGTATTTTCCCCCACTTAATTTTGAAAAAATTTCTTCCACTCGTAGTATAGGGTAGTTGTCATTTTCCAAGTTTTTATTTAGTGTTGCTTGATAATCTGCACATAAGCGGACCTTACGTATTTACTTTTGTTTATAAAATAAAAGCGGAAATATGTAACTTTACTAAAATACTCGAAACAAACAAAATATTGAAATAAAAAATTTTATGTTGACAAACAGCTGTAATGACAACCAAAGAGAATGTAGATTTAAATCCAATTTATCGACATTGACAACCGTGATGACCTGCAACGCCATCTACTTTCAGCTCTAACAACTTAACTTGGAAAATTAAAAAAAAAATTACAACAATATGGGTATCAAATAAAAGCATATATAAATATACAATATTTGAAATTGTCTAATTAATATATTTAATATAATACTTTTATACTACCATTTTGACACAAACTACAAAAAATCACCACACCGGATCAGTATGTTGTGCATTTCGGCTCACTTAGCTTTGAAAGAATCAGGCTTCAGCTCTAAGTTGAGTAAAAACACTAGAGAACTTTGTTCGCAAAAAATTAAAATATAAAGCCGCTCCATTCCGCCAGCCCATTATGCCCCACTGCAGGGGCTTAGACCTCCCATCAGGGTAAAGATGCTTGGAACTTAATCCACCATGCTGCTCTAGTGCGCCGGCCTGCTTAGAAAATAAGTCTAGTACCCATAGTTACAGGTTCTGTTTCCTAGATGGCCATGTGTGAGATGTCCCGGTATAATTATTTTATGCGCAAAGTACTTTTAAAGACACCAAAAACAACTTTTTTTAGATTTCTGAAATAATTTTCTTTAATATGGAGTCTAGGTTCACTTTATCGTCTGTGCACTTCACGAAAAACAGGCTGTATTTACTCATAGTTCAGTGTTATTAATGCCTGTTAGTGTTTTTTTTTTGTGTATGATATGTCAATCAATTATTAAGAACCAAGATAATAAAGAAAATAATATATAATATAAAAAATTAAGTATAATTTATAAAGTTAATAACTAGCCCAGTCATTTTATAAACGGATTAAATTATATATATATATATATATTAGTACATTATGATGCAAGTATGGTAAACTGCATATTATAGTCGAGGTGTTTATAGGCACGAGACGAAGCCAAGTGCTTATAATAAACCGATGACTACAATAGCCAGCTTACTGAGTACGAGTATCATACGAATTTTTTCAATACATTTGCGATTAAAATTAGGTAAATACTTCAAATGTAATAATGGCGGGAGCTAAGGGCGTGAGCGGGTTGCTTTTCGCGGTTTACGCATGCGTTACAAACTGCTCGTTTGGGTTTGATGTAAAATAAAAAGGCCTAGTACTGTAAAATACAACATTACGGTACAAGTTTCGATGTCATAAAGACAGTATTAATACCAAATGTATTGAAAAATACAATATTACAAACTGAATATTTTGGTCCGCCAGGCTAATATAGTTGCGGGTGATATTACTTTCAAAATCTTTGAAATATATTTATTTTATTATCAAAGCAATAGCATCTCACAACAGTACTGACCGAGCTAGGCTCTGGTGAAATTATGAAACTAGTAGCATTATGTTTAATTTGCCCGAAATCCTGTAGGTGATTGTGACAATCAGTTCCCTAATTTAAAATATCAGCGTGTACTTAGTTGATAAGTTCGTATTTGTAGCCATATTATGAATGTGCCACATGTCTAAATACCATATAATATGGCAATGTTATTTATATTAAGAAAATTTTGACTGAACTGGGAAATATTATTTGAATTGCGATACAGGATTTCCTTAATTCGAATTTTTATAAACATAGTTTGCAAAAAAATAACAGAGCAAATATATAAATATTACAGATTATTTTGTTTTCTTTTTTCAATCCTTATAGTAGTAAAACCTACAGTTGGATTAACGTCATATCAGAATTATTTAAATGTGTGAATTCTACTGTGAAAGAACGACAGAGCATTACAGTGGGTATTTCATAATCTATACTCTAAAGGACGACGTCAAATTATACTAAATACGTGAGTGAAGGGGATGAACGATTTAACCGCTTTCTAATCACTACATATTATAAAGTCCCCGCTGCGTCCAGTGGCGTATTCAGGGGGGGTGCCCGTGGGGGCCGGGCCCCCCCCAAACGCAATGACATAAATTCAGTTAATAACATTCTGCAAGGAGATCTACACTGCAATTAGAAACTTATGCATTTCTATTTGTGAGGATCTGTAATTGGCTTTTTGTTTTTATTTGTAAGTCTAGTTTGTAATAGTTTGCTGTTGATCTTCCTACAAAAATAAATAAAATAAAAATAAAAATTTCTATTTAATACTCAATATAATAGTAAATTATTTACACCACCAAAGTACCTAATACAATTAAATATTATTGAATGCTGACCATATTTTACTTAATAAGATCTGTTCAAACATGGCATTTTTAGAGTGACGAATTTCCATACAAACGGCGTCAACGGCTGCATCCCATCAAACCTTAACTGAACAGCGCAAAAAATAATATATGGTATTCAGATCAGCAAAAACTAGGTTTACATGTTTTACCATTGGAAATGGTTATCAGATCCTTTTTCTGTGAGACGTAAATTTGGCTATATCTTCGAGGATAACGGAGGGATTGCGGTCCTATGGGTTTCAAAAGTTGCAAATTTATCGGGTATATCCGTTGGAAATTTTGAAAATCGGTTGGTAATTTTTTTTTAATTTGAAATTATGTCTGTAAAAATGGGGATTTTCGGGTGTCGTTTTATACAAAAGTATGAATATTTTTGAAAATATTTGAGTTATCGAAAATTAGCCAAAAATCCATCTAAGGAACTAAATTGTCTAACGAATGGTGAATACGGTTTGAAAATCGGTTGATAATTGCGGCCTGTAGGTGGGCCCTGAAAATTGACAAATTTCAAAAACTTGTATTTATGGATATGGGCATGGTATATTTGGAAATGTATAATTGCTGATTGGTTTAAGTTTTGAGTTGTTTAGTTTTCATATTACATGCTTTCAAAATAAATAAATTAACACTATAGGTACGTGAATTTTTATTTTTTCCTAAAACTTCTCAAGTCATATTCAATGATTACACGATGGTAGCGGGAACTGCAAAATCTGTAAATTTTTGAATTTCCTAAATATATCGTAAGAAAAAAAAAACTTAATGCGTGGGATTTTACTCGAAATTGTTTCACCTTTCACAACATTTTCAACATGAAAGTAATTGCATTTTGACATCTCATCAAAATTCATTATTTTTTTATATTTTTCACAGCATGTGAAAATACAATTAGTTTCATATTGAACATGTAAAAAAAGACAAAAAAAATAGAAATAAAATCTCGCGCATTCAAGTTATCATAAGAAAGTTCTTTTTTTTCTTATGATGTATCAAAATATTTTAAAAAATTAAAAAGGTATAAACCTATTTTTAGCTGATCTGAGTACCATATATTTCTTTGCGCTAATCGGTTAAGGTTTAGTGGGGCGCAACCGTTATCAACGTTTGTATGGGAATTCGCAACACATTTTATATCTATGCATTTTCTCTCCATGAATAGGTATTTCGCGGGAATGAGAAAACTTTCGTAGATATTACGAATTTTTGATTTAATTTTGGGCGTAAGAATTTCTGAGATAAAGGGGGCAATGGGAGATTATCATATATTTTCTTCAATGTCTATTAAACTACGCATTTTAAAATTGTAATAAACATCATGAAAAATATATATATATATCTCATAACGAGCACTTTCATTTGATGTGAACCATGACATCATCATCATCAGCCCGTGTCTCTCCACTGCAGGATATAGGCATCTCCCAAGGCTCGTTACCACACACGGTCCTCCGCCTTTTGCATCCAACTACCCCCGGGATGGTGCTTCAGGTCATCTGTCCACCTGGCCGGGGGCGTCCAACGCTTCGCTTTCCCGTACGTTCTACGGCAAATATGACCGGCCCATTGCCACTTCAGCTTGCTGATTGCTTCGGCTATGTCGACAACTTTGGTTCTTTGACGGATTTCAGTGTTTCTGATTTTATCCATCAAAGAAACACCGAGCATAGCCAGCTCCATATCACGCTGAGCGACCATGACATAGAGACTTGAGAATGGTTTTTAATAGTATAATTTTCCCCCAAAATGATATCATTTGTTTATCGTTTAGTTTTTCCTGTAAAATATAAATGAAGCTCTATGTTCCGTATTTTTTTTTCCAAATGTTATTCACTACAGTTTCGGGGTTATGGGGGGGATATTAAATTTTCTTTAATTTTGAAACCATGGATATTAAAGTTAAAAATAAAATATGCTTGTACTTTTTATAATAAGCACTTTCATTTGACATATCACTAGGAGCACTTAAAAAGTTTTTTTTTTAATTTCCTACTTTGCTCTCTAAAATGGAAATATTTCATTTACGTTACACGTTCGTTATTGGGCCACCAAACTCTGTACATGTATCGAATTTCAACTTTTGCATCTAGTAGATTCGGAGAAAGAGGGTGTGACAGACGGACACCAGAATGACTCTATACGGGTTCCTTTTTTCATCTTTGACGTACGGGACCATAAAAAGGAACCCTCATAGATTCACTTCGTTGTCCGTCCGTAAGTCTGTCCAGACCTTTTTTCTCTCCAGAACGCGTGGAGGTATCAAGCAGTATCAAATACTTAGGTTAATTTATTTATTATATGATATGTCTTCATGAATTAACGATAATTCCCTTCCGTAGCTTCCGTATTAAGATCGTAGAACGTGTCTTGCATGTATATAGCACTAATATAGGCTTTAAGTTTAATGAAAAATATGGGCCCCCCCCAAGCTTGAATCCTGGATACGCCACTGGCTGCGTCTGTCTGTTTGAACGCGATAAACTCAAAAACTACCGAACGGATCAACATATGGGTGACACCAATACACGGAGTGATTCAAGAGGAAGGTTCACGTGCATAATTTATTACTGTTTTGTGCATATTAGTTGAAATATGACGGTTATTGTCGAAGAAGTCGGGGAAAAAAATCAAGCCGGCTGGGAGCTTTCATCGAAAACGCTGCCTAATCCCTTTAAAATATTACAAAATAATGTATGGAGGAATTGTTGCTCTTTTAGGGCCGCCGATCATTGTGACTTTTTGTTACCAAGTCAAATGCTATGAAGTTTTATGGGAGTGCGCTGACTGTGGTGATGTGACATCACGGTGACAAATAGGTCCAGGGGCCCGGTGACACTAGACTGTCACCCGACCTGTACATTTATATGGAAGTGCGCTCACTGGGCAACATTTTGTCACTCGGCCGGCGGACGCGCATGAAATAGACATGTGTTGGCGGTTTCTCTACAAGAGGAAGATATTGAAATGATAACGAATTTTTAATAGAGGAAGTAGGAGGAAGAGACCAGCGCTATATCAAAAAATTTAAAAGGATATTCGGATTTTGATTAACCAAATCATAACTATTTATTGACCTAAGAAAATAATTAAAGAACTTTGTAGGATACTGACTCAATTCGGAATATAGGTTCTGAAATTTTCCTTTAAACAATCTTTCAGTATATATAGGATGCACCAAGTAGCGTTTTTTTCGTTTCATTTTTCTTCTGCGTATTTCAAGAGCATAAATTATAGCAACCTGTGCAAAATCCATTTCAATAATAAGCGCGTTTTGTTGCCCGGTGACTTACAAGTGGGCGCATTGTGGGTGACAGTAACAAAAAATCACCGTGACAAAATGTCACAATGAGCGACGGTCCTTATAGGACTAAAGAAAAGTCCGCGATGGCATATGTCTATCTTTTATGGATAGCTTATTATACCTATTTTTTTTAAATGGTGTCATATGATGAGGTATTTGAAAAGAAATTGAAGAGAATACGGATACAGTATTAATCTTTATCAAAGTAAATACGTTATTTGCCTTCAGCATTTCATGCAGATAATGATTGCCCTTTACACCATACAATTTAAATTAATACCTATCTTAGAAGATATGGCGAAATAAAAACCGCGCGGCCCTTTATCGGCATGATACCGACTCGACACGCGTGATGTAAAGTTAGGCAGAAGTTATTGTTGTATATAAATATTTTAGTCAATTTTTATGTATATATTCTCTACTGTTTCAAATATTTACAGAATTGGAAAGAAAATACACTGAAAATACTCCAATTCGTCTCCAAGTACTCTAACTAAATCTAATACACATGTTCGACGAAACAAGCAGATACAACAATACGACAGAAAAAACACTACGGCTTATTATGCTCTGTTGCCCGTGCGAAGCCGGGGCGGGTCGCTAGTATAATAACGTGTGCGTAATATTTTTACTTATATTCGTTGTGTGACTAATTATTTTTAAGACACGCGTCTGAAGAAATACCGTTACATGGCACCTCTAGCCTACTCAAGTGGTAAAAACCATTAACTTTACACTTTAAAGTATAACACGGAAATTTAAATCATGAGAAAATTCTTTTCTTTTTTTAATTAAGGAGTTAAGAATTTCAGGATTACTAAATAAAATAACGATTAATTTAATATATCGATCTATTTGCCATTTTAAACATAATTTTTATATTACATTAGTTACATTATTACATGTCTGTTGGAGCAACTCGGCGATAGTGAATGCAAGTTGTACGAACTAAAAATTGTATGCCAGTCCATTCACAAAAACTGTACACTATTGTATATGACAATTGCAGAATTTGGACATGTTATGAAATATCATACGAAAATCGTTTACAGAAGAGGTATATATACGGACTGCACCTAGTGGAGACAATCTTTGTCTGCTACGCTTACGTCACGAAACACCTTCAAGTCACAAACAGCATGTTTTATATTCTATTTACACACTTCATAGAAGGACTTCGATTATTATAAGAAATCGTAGCTGTTCACATCGTCGAACTGTTGAGGCTGCGGTGGCCGCGCTGCGCCCGCCCGGTATTGAGGTTGCTGAACACAATGTACGTTAATTAATAAACAATATTAATATAGCCAAGATGAGCGTAATTTGAGGCATTGTTCAAAATTTTGCAGTATAAGCCAATAATTTATGACTATAATAAGAATCGGTGTCCTTATGCAATAGAAAAACATGAAATTTTTTGTAAGCATATTAACAGAGCATTAAAAAAACCTGACATATTAGTGTGAGGTTACTACAACCAGAGTGGTCGACGACCATACAAGTGCAATACATAGAACATTGTAGCTGTAATAAATAGTAATGACGTCATCAGCTAAAAAACAATCGATTATTGCTTGAACATCCATACATAAAATTAAAAAAAAAAAACAAAACACTCCAGATTGTCTATATTTACATAACTAAGTATTCAAATACGACCGCTTAGCCTAGTGGGTAGCGACCCTGCCTACGAAGCTGGAGGTCCCGGGTTCGAATCCCAGGTCGGGTCAGTATTTATATGATGAATATTAATACTGGTACCGAGTCTTGGTTGTTATATGTATGTGGTGTCTTCGCTTGGTACCCAAAACACAAGCTAATGCTTAGTTTGGGGCTTAGACGATGTTGTCATGTATACGTTATTATAAAAAATAAAAAAAATATTCAAGTATGTATATCAGTTGTCTAGTACCCATAATACAAGCATGAGCTTGCTTTCTTTGGGACTAGATGGCACTGTGTGGCATGTCCTAGGTATTATTATTATTATAAATGCAATGTCAAAAATTTTGGTCAATGCCCTTACTTGCATGACGGTCGACCGCTGCATGTAGTGTAGTCACATTAATTTTTCACGTTTTTTTTAAATATCTCTGTTATTACGCCTCCAAAAAAATTCATATTTTTTCTGTTAAATAAGGATACCTGTTCTTATAAATAAAAATGTTTGAACTAAGTTGTAAGACATTGCACAATGCCCATTATGAATTATCATACCAAACAATTTTTTTTTAATAATTTCGTAATTTCTTTATTTTGTTGTCCGTCCGTCTGTAAGTTTGAGTCTAATAGTTTCTTCTATTTATTTTCTTATAGGGAAATTCTACAAAAAACACATTTAGTATCCATAAAGGCAGAAGTTAAGAGAAATTGACGAACGTTTTTTCTTACAACCTTGCAAATTTTGGATGTATATAAATATCGGGACGTGGGCGAAATAGCTGACAACACTAAGGCTAAGACCTTTCAAGGATCCCCGCGCGCTCGCCTTCACACCCGTCATTTTGGTTCGCCTTCGTTCCATAACATGTTCAATATCAAAGTTATTCTTACTTGATAAAATATATTAATATTTTTAAGGGAAAGAAACTTATGTGTTTTGAGTATGTACTTGCGGATGGCAATATTTACTAATTTTTTTTTTAATGCATGCCAAAAATTTACGATAACTGATAAATAAATTCAATTAGGAAGTCTAAATAAGATAATTATAATTTATAACACTTGTGATATTGGATCTCTGACTATTGGACCCATCTGGTCAAATATAGTGAAAATAAAATGGTATTCGTACATCAACATCATGCATAGGAATCAGAAATAATCATCATCATCATCAGCCCATTTTTACCCCACTGCAGGGGCTTAGGCCTCCCCCAGGGTGAGGAGGGGGGCTTGGAGCTTAAGTCCACCACGCTGCTCCACTGCGGGTTGGGAACTGTAACGACCGCCATCTATTGACAGCGTCCGGGACCGACTGCTTAACGTGCCCTCAGAAGCACGGAGTCAGTGACAGTTGTGTACTTAAGTCAGAAGAACTCATTGGTACACGCCCGGATTCGAACCACGGCCCTATGGGGCCTTATGAATTTGAGACAGGTTCGTTGTGCTCTGGGCTATCACGACACAGAAGTAATAATTCAGTATAAAAAAAAACGGTGCTAGTAACCATTCGGTAGCAACGATGATAACAAATACGAGAGCAGCCTATAGTCGATTTCTTAGAGAGTAAAACACGTAAGACGGCGTTTTTAGCTGTTAGATACACTACTTAATCGACAAATTCCTCTATGGATGACTGTTCATAATGTGGAACTGTACAAGACGCAAAAAGATTGCGCCCAAAACTGAGTGAAAGAACCCATCAATACGAACAACTTATACTATATACAAAGTAGGTTGATATTCAATAAGTCGAACATCTTCGCGATAAATAGGCGACACAAGTGGGAAGAAGCGGTGCGGTGGGCCAGAGGACGCTTGCCGCCGATCACTATGGCGAGGGCCGGTGGTGCAGACAGAGTTAGCACTATGGTTAGCACGTTATGCGGCTCACGCGCTCCCGCAGTAGAGAGATATTTGTTCGTAGCTATGCGATGTCGACATCCCTACACGCGTCTCGCTAAATTTTAGTGAAACAGCGCTATTAGGGACATGACTTGCCCGTGGTACTACCAGCGTTATCCAACCAGTTGGTCTACGGGGGATTTTTTACCCGAGGACCAACTGGTTGTACAACGAAAGATAAGTCATGATTTTTACTTGCCCGTGGTATTACCAAGCAATAAGTCTTGATTTTAGTTGAAAGTTGTAACACTAACATGAAACATGAAAGAAACTAAACTAAACTAAAATGAAACAAACTAACATGAAAGTGATCGTATGGTCGCGGGACATACTCTAACTATAGTTTAATATTATGATGAAGAACCTAACTTAAGAAATGACCATGATTGATGGTAATGAAAAAACCTAATTTAACAGGAGAAATTCGTTAATACCACCCGGGGCGGGAGTGACCACTACCACTACCGGAGGGCCAAGTGCGTATGAACTGTTTCGTATGCGTTTTTTGTAATTTGTATGGAAACTCGTAGTTACATAAAACGACCGCTAGGGGAGCTGTACGAGTTTCCATACAAATCATGAAAAACGCATACGACACAGTTAATAGTATAAAACTCGCACTTGGCCCTCGGGTGGTATTAACGAATTTCTCTTGTTAAATTAGGTTTTTTCATTACCATCAATCATCGTCATTTCTTAAGTTAGGTTCTTCATCATAATATTAAACAGCATTTACAGTATGTCCGGTGGCCATTTGATCACTTTCATGTTACAACTTTCAACTAAATTCAAGACTTATTACTTAGTAGTACCACAGGCAAGTAAAAATCCTGTCTTATCTTTTGTTGTACAACCAGTTGGTCCACGGGCAAAAAAATCCCCCGTGGACCAACTGGTTGGACAACGCTGGTAGTACCACAGGCAAGTCATGATTAGGGAACATGTCATTCTCGGGCCCGCGCGCTTTAGTACTTTGTTATACACCCAACTCTGAGAAACGTAAATTAAAACCAACGATTTCATAACAAAAAAAAAATACATATAGGTACTTCTACTTCTTTAAATGTTTTCAGAGTAGCTACCATAGTAAAAGTTGTTCAGATTAAGAAGTATTTTCACCCCTTTCAAATTTCAGGAGCAGTATTGTAACATCGGGAACTTAATTTGTATTTAGATAAAAGAATATAACTATGAAAAATATTTTAAATAAATTGTATGAAAAAGAAAAGCGTGGAAGCTTCAAGCATACTGTTAGTTGGATAAATGAATACTGTTACTCTGCAGGCGCTACCTAATACTTAAAATAACTATGTACAAGCATTTATTTTTTTTTACAAATAATATAAACATGTAAAATAATACTTTGATCATTTAACTATTAAGCTGCCAAATAATTTTTAATTTTGATGACTACTTAGATGGCACCATGACGCAACAAAAAAAAAGATCTATAACTTAGTACAACATCTGAATCTGAATATAACGGGTTGATACGGATTATTCAAATAATAGTTTATACTAAAAATAACATTGCCTAGTTACATGTTGATCTTTAATAAAAAACTAGCGGCCGTCCGCGGCTTCGCTCGTGTGGATTACACGTTTGTGTAACCTAACCAAAAAGTAAGTTCCAATTTTAACTATTTTACCCCGTATAGGTCAAAACATGTTTTTCTCAAATTTCAACCAAAAAGCTAAATACCAATTTCCGTGGTTCAGCCGTTTTGGAAATTAGACCGGACAGACAGACACATACCACGTTTATGTACCTAACCGACTAGCACTTTATTTGTTTTAGTAATGAATGAGGGAATCACTAAAAAAAACTAATAAAAATGAAATGTATATAATTAAAGGTCACAGGGTCAAGACATGGCTAGGCAACCTAATCACAATTTATTAACCTATTCACTACTCATTGACCATATTTGGTCAGATTGAAGGTCACGACCCATTAACAGACAATAAAATTAATAATAATAATAATATATTAACACACACAATCACAACAACGTCTAGGTCCCAAACTAAGCATTAGCTTGTATTTTGGGTACCAAGCGAAGACACCACATACATATAACAACCAAGACCCGGTGCCAGTATTAATATTCATCATATAAATACTGACCCGACCTGGGATTCGAATCCGGGACCTCCAGCTTCGCAGGCAGGGTCGCTGCCCACTAGGCTAAGCGGTCGTCAATTGATCGATAATGATTGATGACTAGTTAAAACGTTAACATACATGTCATCACTGACAAAAGATTAGCGTATTAACCCCTAATATTCAGATCACGCTGTTATTATGAATGTATGATGGACGCGATTTTCAACTAGTATGTATGTATAAGCAACATTTTAGTATAAAGCATTACTTGTGAAACGGCTAATGTGGCCTGCCGCTGCGTGCCTGCTGCTGTTGCTAGAAACAATCGCACACCTCCATAGTTTACATGCGTGAAGACACGAAGTTCTAAACGGGTGTCGTCGTGCGGACACGATAGAACCTTGTCGCGTGAACTAAGCTATGTGCATGGATATCGCTTGGAGTCGACACAAATATCTTCAAACGTTTATTACATAAGTTGTAATTAAAATTTTCAATTTAGTTATGTGAAAGCTATTTAATAACTTTTTAAACTAAATTTAATGACAAACGTTAAAGTTTATTAATACATTCGATAAAGTTGTTAATTTTAAATATATGTGATCATATCGTGATATAGTAAAATAATTTTTAAATTTATTAATGTCTATTAAACTTTTTTCAAATTTAATTATTTGTTTCGACCCCAAATGAATAATAGGATAATGCTGTGAAATGAAAAGATAATGTTAATAAAGTGCACGAAAATGAAAATTTAAAATTTCAGCATAAAACACATAGGAAAAGGGCTGGTCAGTTACAGATGCATGCTGAATGTTGGTTACTAAGAAATGTTAGTCATTTCGTTAAATCACTTAAAAATAATAAAACTGACCGTGGCATATGAGATGAAAACTTAGATATATTTTGCACGATAGAGAAATGAAAATACAGAAAAGATCGGTGAGTTGTGCATATCTAAATTGTTTATATCTCGTGATTTTTGTTGGGATTAATTTTTGTAAAAATTGCATATTGGTGGTTTGATATGTTTAACTGCGTTATTTGTAAGAAAATTAATTTCAACAAACTAGTCACTAGAAAGAAATACATATATAGTTGTATACATATCAAACAAAAAAAAGACATTTCTTTAGAAATAACGTCTGCTTATGGTTAATATATTCGCTGTACGACGAATGCTCCCAGAGACCACGATGGGAACTAGCTCAATAATCTAAGTGAACAACGGTTGTCCAACTCGGTTAAACTAGATTATAGTGCCGATAACCTCAGTGCCGATGACTACCCGTCGTACATACTACATTGACTGTAACTAGTAATTTTATTTGTGGATGTTAAGTTAATTTGTCATTACATCAATTTTTTAGATTCAAGATATATTTATCGTTATTTCTAAGAAAATCGTATTCTTTTTTATTTTATTTTGTTTATTAATCAATACTCTATCAGTGCTCCCACAACAAAAGTACAGTGTGTATATGTGTATTAACAAGTTTCACAATGTGCCGGGCGCGCGTTCGTGTGTATCACCTGTTGTAACAAATGCCTGAGGCCCGGATTCGATGGCATTATAGGCCTCATGATGCGAGGCGCGTGTCCAGCCGCGCCGCGCAACTGCTGCTGGATTTGTTGCTGAAGCTGATGTTTCCGTTGCTGTTCCTGTTGGTCATAAACCGTATTATTTAATAGCCGAGTATTATTATTTTTATAATTTACAGAAGTGTTATACAATTTATATTATATTATTCATTGGTGTGCGCATACCACAGACCAGTCAACCTATAGACCACGCTTTATTAAACGTCAGTACGAAAACGAAATCGCCAAAAAGTGGCGGGGTGTGGGGAGAGGTCGGCTAGTTTTCATTGGCTCGTTCAAAATTGACAATTTAATGGCTTCCGACGTGCTTCCAACTGACCGCTCACAAGAGACTTAGTTATGTAGTGTCACTACATAGCCTTGGCGAATGCTACTCCCTGTCAAAGCGTGGTCTATAAGGTTGACTTGTCTGTGTACACAGTAGATGAATATTTAAGTGACCGACATGTCTGGACGTCAACATAAGCAGTTCAATTATTTTTTTTATCTAGTTTTTCTAAACTTGTCGAGGTGTTAAAGTTTTGCTATTAGTATTTAGGGTAAGGTGGTGCTAGTTGAGCATAGAGGTAAGTTGGACAATCGAAATATGCCTTTTTTAATATAATAATAATTTTTTAATACAAGGTTGCCTTTTTTATTATTCTCGTAACAATGGTACAATGTTGCTTTTCTTATTATTAAATACTTAAATTACGTGTTTATGTTTAAGCAATAATTAAACTCGAAACTGGCGAAATCGCTTTCATGCAGAAAAGGCCATAATTAAGAAGAAGTAGAACGATACTTGATATAGGAGGATATATATCCTCCTATATATATATATATATCCTATTCTATATCCTTCAATATATATATATATATATTGAAGGATATAGAAGAAGGTGCCGTGCTAGTCCAAAGCGCAACAAACCTGTCTCAAATTTATAAGGTCATAGGGCCATGGTTCGAATCCGGGTGTGTACCAATGAGTTTTTCTGACTTAAGTACATAACTATCACTGACTCCGTGCCTCGGAGAGCACGTTAAGCAGTCGGTCCCGGGTGCTGTCAATAGATGGCGGTCGTTACAATCCACAACCTGCAGTGGAACAGCGTGGTGGATTTAAGCTGCAAGCCCACCCTCATCCTGGGGGAGACCTAAGCCCCTGCGGTGGAGTAAAAATAGGCTCATGAAGTGAAGAAGAAGGATACTTTACAGTACTTTATTTAAATTTTTATTTCAGTTTATATGATTGATGTTAGATTAAAAAATAGTATAATATATAGTATAGTATATAAAAAATAAAACAGTTTCGTGCCTAGAGCACTGAGTAACCAATGGATTGCACTGTGATGATCGGTTCGACCTATTTTACAGTAGCAGTCAGAGTGTTAAAGCCATTATCAGCAAAGAGCCTTCGCTTATTAAGAGTATAATATATTAATAACTGACTTCTGCATTTGAATTGTCTTTCGAATTCTGCGGTAGCTTCTAATTGGCATGTTTTTACCTAGAATGTAATAATATTTTGTAAATTAGGCTGTTAGCTTCCCAAACGCAATAAAATAAAATAAAACGCGCCTAATCACTAAAAACTGTAGAGAACGCGTTCTCTCCTCAGCAATACTAATATGGAACACAATCGAAATATTGCCTCAAGCTGCTTGAAATGCTGCTCTTGCTGCTGGGCCGCTTGCAAATGATTCATCAGATCCATTTGTGATTTGAACTGCGCTTCCTGTTGATGCGCCAACGTCTGCTGTAGCTGTTGAATTTTCTCCAAGTTCTGTTGTCTGGCCGCTTCGAGGCCGTCTAACTGATTCACCTGCTGTCCTTTAGTCGGCACTGGGCCCACTTGGCCGCCCATACTACTCCCCATCATCATTCCCTTGAAAAGAAAGTAAGTACATCAGTATGATATGTCAGTCTGTGCGTAATTGGTAAGATATATTTTTTATGATGGATACTAAAAAAGTTTAATAATATAATAATTATGATAACGTATACATCACAACAATGTCTAGGCCCCAAACTAAGTATTAGCTTGTATTTTGGGTATCAAGCGAAGACACCACATACATGTAACAACCAAGACCCGGTACCAGTATCAATATTCATCATATAAATACTGACCCGACCTGGGATTCGAACCCGGGACCTCCAGCTTCGTACGCAGGGACGCTACCCACTAGGTTATGCAGTCGTCAATCAATATCGTGAAACGTAGGTGTAGGTTGTGATTTATTTTCATTTTTTATCATGTTATGTGCATATTTAACAAACAGTAATATTATCTAACAAATTAATGTCAATTAAATAAGTGAAAGTTTAGAATACACTGTAGTAGTTGTGATTATTTGTTATTTTGTTTATTGTTAAAAACAAAATAACAAGTGTAGCGTATGCGCGGAGTGTGGCGTGCAACATACAACTGACACTCAACGAACGACGGAGTGCAGTCGTTGTGCAGCTCTCACTTATATCGCGTGTATAGGTATCTAGTGTGATTCATTACTAATTTATAACCAATACCGAACGATAAATAATAAGAATAAACTTGGGACATCCCACACAGCGCCATCTAGTCCCAAAGTAAGCAAGTATCACGCTTGTATTATGGATTACTAGATAACTGGTATAAATACTTAAATATTTTTTCTTTATAATACATATATAGAATTATATAGATACATTTACACCTAGCCATGAAACAAATAAACATGTTCATGCACATAAATGTCACTGTCATAAATGTTGACCATACTGACATAGGTACTATCATTGTGTTGAAAACGTCAGTGATTTCAGATCAATATAAGCACAATAACAGCATAGATCTTATAAAATCGTATTAAATTTAGTCCGAAGGGCGGTGTCTAACATTTAATATAATAACTGCTTCCTGATCACACCTGATGTTCTAGCATCAGCTTTTGTTAAAATTGAACGCGCCCAAAACAAGTTTAATGTCGTTGTTGTGACATCTAATTTACTACAATTATTGCGCCGCCATTTTCCTGATAGAATACTCGCAACATAATCGCATATAGAGTTACTCGTTTCGGCACGAGATCATGCGTCGACAGTGCTGTGTATGTTAGCCCTGCATGTAGAAAATACGAGTAATAATAATATACAATGTTTGTTTTTGTATTATGAATCCCAATTACTATGTTTATATAATCCAAGTAGACTGGAACAAATTTTTACAAATCAAACATAATTCCGTATCACAACATATGAGAACTTAACCATTGAATTCCAATTGCAGGTCTCTCATATACGATGCAGCAGAATTTTACTTAATTTCATTAATAGTGATTTTTTTAAAGCTTTCAGGTATTCCGGTTATTTTTTTTATATCAATATTAATAATTCGTGACTGACCTGTGGATGCTGTTGCATTTGAGCCGGTGGCACCATGGCCTGGCTCTGGGTCGAAACACCGGCGAGTTGACTCACACCCACGCCGGCCCCCATGGCGCCACCCGGGCCCATGCTACCTGCCAAATGTTAGTGTATTCTCAAAAACGCATTATGTTTCTACGTTACCGCAAAAAGTTAATACGTATCCATGTATTTGTCCGTCACGGGCCTTATATGTACAAAAGTGTCTTAGTTAGCTAATTTATTTAGAATTTTAATTTAAAACTACAGCGTATTGCAGCGTCTAGCGAAACGAAATAAAAGTAAAAAAACTTTCATCATCATCATCATCATCATCATCAGCCCACTTTTACCCCACTGCAGGGGCTTAGGCCTCCCCCAGGGTGAGGAGGGGGGCTTGGAGCTTAAGTCCACCACGCTGCTCCACTGCAGGTTGGGAACTGTAACGACCGCCATCTATTGACAGCGTCCGGGACCGACTGCTTAACGTGCCCTCCGAAGCACGGTGTCAGTGATATTGTGTACTTAAGTCAGAAAAACTCATTGGTACACGCCCGGATTCGAACCATGGCCCTGTGGGGCCTTATGAATTTAAGACAGGTTCGTTGTGCTCTGGGCTATCACGACACGTCGACGACACGAAAAAAACTTTAATGTTTTTTATATGCTAAATGATACACAGTCCGGAAAACGTAGTGTAGGATGCTTAGCCGGATGAACAAATGATCTGAAAAATCTGGCTGAAAGTGGAAAGCAGATGACACAGCATGG
Source organism: Luffia ferchaultella (assembly GCA_949709985.1). Classification (NCBI taxonomy): domain Eukaryota; kingdom Metazoa; phylum Arthropoda; class Insecta; order Lepidoptera; family Psychidae; genus Luffia; species Luffia ferchaultella. Next base: position 17,037,987 of record OX453261.1, read on the forward strand.
TGGCGAGCCTTGGAGGAGGTCTATATCCAACAATGGATGAAAAAGGCTTATGACAATGATAATATACTGTTCAACTGTCTCATTATGTAGATTTGAACTGCATATATTTAATTTTTTATAGTAATCCTTTACACGTTTTATTTCAAAGAATATGACTAAATGTCTTTTTAGACCATGCTTTTCCGAAAATATAAGATCTTCTGGAAAAGAAAATACTCAGTAAATCATTTTGTTAAGGCTACAAGAAACCTTATGCAGAAAAACACATTTTCGTTAATCTAACATTGTTCGCGCATATCGTTGCCGGTGCGCACATTGACAAATCTGATTTGACATATCCCATATCGGTTCTTACATTGAATGAAGATTTATACTTTTAATTTTATTTACCAATTTTTATGACAAAATTTGTTTCCGTAATATACATTACGGGGAAAAAAAACATTACGAACCATCTGTTGGAGACACAAATTTTTCTGAATGCAGAGGGTTATTTGGAGATTCTGAGAGATGTGTTTCTCCCGACTGACATACCCCGATGCACCCCGAACATACCATAAAATTATTGCGCGTTCCATAGGCCTAGGATTGTGCAAAAATGGCTTGCCGCTCAAGACATCTTTTTGGTAAATTGGCCAGCTAAGAGCCCCGACCTCAACCCAATTGAAAATTTGTGGGGTATAATGTTTCTAAAGGGAAACACCGTACAAGTGAGAAATTGTGAAAATTTAAATGGACTGGACTTGTTTACACAAGAGAGGAATATATGAGAGGACGGGATTTTTGTGGCCAAATGATCTCTGACTTGAAGCACAGATTAGATGCCATCTTAAATACAAGAGGCGGATATACTCATAAATAATTTGTGATGTGATTATTTTATTTCTTATTATGACAATATTAATAACACCTTAAACATGTTTACTTGTTTTATTCAAACTTTATATACATATAACACAAATTGAAAGTATCTTTGATGCCAAGTCTGCACTACAGTTTGGCCGAAACCGATTGGACCGTGCCTTAGGTATGGGCGCGACGAGGAGGGAAGGTAGCTCTTAAGTGTTGATGCCGGACTGGCAGAGAAGATCTACGTCCCTCCGCGTCACGTACATACCTAAGGCGCGGTACAACGGTTTCGGTCAAACTATACCTGTGATGACATTTTCCAGTCAACTAAAACAGACTAGACCCAACCTTAAAAAACAACACGTTTAAGTTAGTAATGTAAGAGCTTGGGTGCAGGGAGTCGTCTATATCAAATTTCTAAGTTGTTTTAGAGAATTAGGTAACGCTGCATTTTAGAACGTTCGTCGAAGTTTGACCAACGCCGCATTCCTAAATTACTAATGTTAAAATATTTCGCGGCATTGTTCTTACTGTCATAATGACTTTTTTCCGTGAAATTTCGTGACACAAATCATTAATAATAATAATAATATGTGGGACATCCCACACAACGCCATCTAGTTCCAAAGTAAGCAAGTATTATGCTTGTGTTATGGGGTACCAGACAACTGATATACATACTTAAATATTCTTTTTTTTATAATATATACATATATAGATACTTTCACACCCTGACACGGAACAAATAGACGTGTTCATGCACACAAATATTTATCCCGGGCGGGAATCGAACCCGCGACCCTCGGCTTCGCAGTTAGGGCCTCTAACCACTCAGCTAACCGGTCAGTCTATGAATGAATATATATGATAGGTATACATGTGTGAGCCTTGCCTGCACGAGAGAAAAATTTTTATCTCTAACAGATGGGTCGTGTGTACCTTAGAAAACTACGTCTAAAAGCATTCACAAACATTTTCCTCATAAATTATAATTATTTGTTCGTATTAGTAATTGTACCCAAAATGTACATGTTTTCGTAAGACGACCTTCGTAAATCATTGTTAATATCTAATTAACACTGAATGAACTACATTTCGTTTACAAAACACTAACAGGCTTGGAATATGCCCCCGTTTTAAAGGAACTAATGTATTGACGACCGCTTAGCCTACTGGGTAGCGACCGTGCCTACGAAACTGGAGGTCCCGGGTTCGAATCCCAGGTCGGGTCAGTATTTATATGATGATACTGGTACCAGGTCGTGGTTGTTATATGTATGTGGTGTCTTCGCTTGGTACCCAAAACACAAGCTAATGCTTAGTTTGGGGCCTAGACGTTGTTGTCATGTGTACATTATTATTATTTTAGGGACCTTACAGTTTAGTCTGAAACTGTACCGCAATAAAAGCTAATTCTGTGCGAAACCGTCACCGAATAATCAATGAAACGAATACCATCTTTAGGATTCCGTATCCAAGGGTACCTACCAACGGGAACTCTATTAGTAAGCCTCCTCTTTCCGTCCGTCCGTCTGTCTCACAGGGCTGTATCATCTAAACCGTAATAAATAGATAATTGACATTTTCACAGAGCATGTATTACTATGGACGCTGTAACAACAAATAATAAAAATAAAATGAAGTTAAAAATTTAAGAAACATGTTTTTTTTTCGACGTAATGATTGTGAGATCATTTCCTACACTTGAAATTTTTATGGACCGTGTACTACTTTGGCCGTTATAACAACATATAACAAAAATATTATAAAGTTAAAAATTACAAGGGTCCCCACATAAGAAGCGCGTTTTTTTAAATATTGTACGGTAGTACAGATCCTTTCGTATGCGAGCCCGATTCGCACTTGATCGGTTTTTAAAGACAGCTTACAGAAATTAAAAATAACAGAAAAAATAATTATTAGTACCGCTAGGGCCCATCGCACCACTCGGACCCATAGCTGAGTTAGGCCCCATGGAGCCGCTGGCAGTCATTGCGGCGTTGCCACCCATCGCAGCGCCCGGACCCATCGCACCGCTAGGCCCCATTGCTCCAGCAGGCCCCGGGGGACCTAAGGCACCAGCGGGGCCTACCCCCCCTGGCATTTGTTTGCCTATGATCTGTGATATCTTCTGTTGTTGAATCACCTGTAAATTATTTTTGAAATACTGAATATTTAAGCAAAACAATATTTTCAATAATACAATGAGCGCCTCTCCAAAAAAAAATGAACCATACACTATTCTACACGTTAGAGTATGACAAACTAATTTAGTAACGTTGGAAAAATACTGGTTATTATTTATTTAGATTATCCACCAACCTGCACTGTCGTGATAGCCCAAACGCAGCAAACCTGTTTCGAGTTTAGGAGGCCGTGCGGCCGTGGTTCAAATCCGAGCGTGCACCAATGAGTTATTTCTGACTTATGTACATAACTATCACTGACTCGTGCCTCGGAGAGCACGTTAAGGTATCGGTCCCGGTCGCCATCAACAGATGGTAGTCGTTGAAATCCACCAACCCGCACTGGAACAGCGTGGTGGACTAAGCTTCAAGCCGCCTTTACCCTGGGGGGAGGCCTAAGCCCCCGCAGTGGGGCATTAATGGGCTGGTGGAATGGCATGATACTGAATATTACCAGAAATTTAGATGACGCTAAATAGAAATGTCGACCCACGTTAACCGACAGTAAAGTAACTGAATCACGCCATGGTACAATTTATTTTAAATATTTGTATCTGTATATGGCATTTTTGAAAACATCAATGAAATTATTTCGCTACATAATTTGTCATAATAAATATATATTTCTATGAAAAATAAAAATCACAGGCCATGCTCATTATTGCAATTTGATGTTAATATACATAAACAAAAGAGACAGTTAGATATAAGAGATCAATAGGGCATTTGAGGACTAATAAATATAGTATGTTTATCAATATAAAATAAAATGAAATATAAAAATATATTTCATACGATAACAAAATTATATTCATTTCAAAAATATGGAAATTATATGCTATTAAAATTTGTATCTTGTCTCTTTTTTGCAAAACGATATTTAACATAATTTTAAATGGCCTGACTTCACACATAGGCACTTTTTGCGGTATTGCTCTCTTTTTCTAACAGCATTTTAAACATTTATATAGTTCGCCTGAAACTTTATGGCGGATCGGAATATAACGCTTTAAGCGTTCTTGCGCAGGTATAGACACATACCCCTCGCTCTACTGCGTCCCGCTACACCTAAAACTGGTTACTGCGAAGCGACTTATGCCTATATCCGCCACAAAGGTTGATTGGAACCATAACTATGTTAATAATTTGTTTTTTATTTTTAATCCCTTCACTGTTATAATATATTTAGAAAATTCTTTCACATAATTTTTTTTTTTAAAAGTCCATTGGCATGAATTAACTTACCTTTCTCAGTCTATCGACAAAGTTAGCTTGATTGTTGGGTATGAATCCTAGGTACGCCTTCTTGTCAGGCGTGTACAACAAGATCAGTACTTTGATGTCGCATTGGGGTGGCGACGACATCGGCGAGAAGTGTACACAACCAGCCTGAAACACATTTTATTTATAAGAACTGGGTCCACACGCGTTACTATATAACCTGAACAGATCTCAAAACTAAAGTTGGGAGCAACTAGGTCAAATTAGTGCATTATAATCATGGAGTTACGAATCTAGTTTTTGTACACCAAGGCCGATGGAGCAAGCATAAAATCATTTTTGTATCAAGTCTTGCAAAATGCAGTTCTCGTAAAATATCGTGATCGAGGCACCTTACCTATTTCCTGCTGTCTTACAGTTCCAATCAAACTTTATGGCAGATGTGAACATAGGCACAAGTAAACAGTTTTAGTGTAGCGGGTCGCAGTGGAGCGAGGAGCATATGACTGAACCTGCGCAAGCATGCATAAAGCGTTGTATTCCGATCCGCCATAAAGTTTGATTAGAACTATACAAACGCGTTGCGCGAAAACCCTCTTTATAACTTCATGACAATAACACTTTACGCTAAGTTTTTTCAGAACAAATAAATTGTAACATGTGAAAAATCGATACGAAGAAGGTCGGTGCCACCATGGCGAGCGATGGCTTGTGTGGAATTATTTTTAAATTTTTGACTAGCCCATTTTGTACCATGCATAAATATTTCAGAAGCTAGTTTTTACAAAAATAATTATAATAATAACTCACAAATCCATTGACCATAACTTTGGTCAGCGCTTCAAGAGCCTCGTTGGGCTGCAAGTGGAAAACGACTGATTTGCTATCTTTGAGATACTGGCCCCCAATGTTGCTGATCAGTTGTTTAGGCATCAGCTGCATCAACAACTTATTTGGCCACATGTCCGCTTTCAGCTCTGGCTCCATGTCTTTCGAATTTACTGATACCTGTAAAAAGATTTTTTTTTTAAGTTTTAAGCTTCTTTTTTAGAATTCAAGTACTTTAATCTAATTGTGATATTTCTAAAGAATGTAAGAAGTATTGATGTTGAAATTTTTTTTTATTATTATATGTCTTTGGGGTAAGTTACGGGCACATCACCTGACAATAAGCGACTTTTCAATCAACCCAGCCAATCACATCATGGCAAATCTAGACCGACTAACCGCTATCGATGTGATTCAAAGTACAAATTATTATTAGAAATAGAAAATTGATTACAGGTGGGCCAAGGCCGTGTGTTGTGGAGATGTAGGGCCGCCTATGTCCAGCTGTCGACGTCAGGCTTTGGAAATGATAATGATGGAAACGGACGTTACGCCGGGTGACTAGAAGCCGCTGACTGTGAGCCAGAGGGGCCACAGTCGAAGAGTTAATTTATAAACAAACCGATCATACTTTTATTTGTAAGTTTTCAGAATTTCATACTCAAAGGGTACCAACGGTAATCCTATTATTACTAAGGCTCCGTTGTCCGTCTGTCCGTCTGTCACAGAGCTTTATAGTCTGAACCGTAATAGGTAGAGACTTGAAATCTTCACAAAGTATGTATCACTATGACCGCTATAATAACCAGTAATAAAAATTAAATAAAGTTAAAAATTAAAGGGGGTCCTCATACAAGGAACGTGTTTTTTTTTTCGACGTTTTTGGTGACTGTGAGAGGAGTTCTGTTCGGACCACGGTCAAGCGACGCAACACATGTTGTCTCGTGTCTGTTCAGAACCTTTTTTTTGTGTTATTACCCTATCCGGGCGCCTTCCTTCCTGCACAACCCACCCATCGAAAAGCATTCCTCTAAAAGAAATTGATCAAATTCTTTATAAAACCAATTCACCATACAATTCCCATAAACCGATTTAGGTAGCTAATGTACTTATATAATGCTAAAACAAACCTGTGCGACAATAAACTGGCGGACTTCAGGACAAATCAACTGGAATCTGGTGAGATCAATCCAAGCTTATTATACTAATTATATGTGCTGTATAAATAATAATCATTTATTGTCGGGTGCTAGTCCACTACTACGTGCTAGGTACCTACTTTGTTATAACTAATTTAATAACTACAGGCTTGGAAAATTCTATAATAATAATAAAATACATACATTAATTTTGTACGACCGAGACAGAAGAAATAATCAGGAAAATAATAAACGTTTAAGGAGATTTACAAAATTCACTTTCAAAGTCAATTTCGAGACCCCACGCACACGTATTTATGTGCATCTCTACACGCCTTTACGTATTTATATAAGTAAATAGTTAGGAATTTTGAATCAAATTCATATAACGAATTGCATGATATCCTTAATAATGCCTATATAAATAGCTGACACACAATATCAGTGCACGTGTAGGCTAATGCCACGTGATACAATTTACACCACAACGTTACGACATACCTAAATAAAACCAAGATATCAAAGCGCGAAATCCTACTACCAACATTATCGTAGCCCGAATCAGGCCGACGCGAAACTTAAAATGAAACAATAATTATTTATCTCAGTACTTAACAAACAAGAAAACACCAAATATCGTATTTTAGTTACAGAAATAATATAGCAACAAACAGAGAACAAAATACAAAATCTCAAAACATACTCCGTACTATATGCAATAATAGAAAAAAGACGCTACAAAAACGCATTACCGTCGTTTACTGCCAATAGAAACATCCCAAGTCATAAAGCAACTGTATAACTGTTAGACACACCTGAATTTCTATAAACAAATTAAATTAAAAACGAGATGGCATTTCAAAATGCAAAACCTTCCAATATTATTATTCTTAATAACATAAAATTTAGGATGGAAGAAATACAGGCTGATGAAAACTGCCTATTCAGAGCAATAGAATAGCACACCAAATCAACGAACTGTTTGGAATCACATTTACACATTCTATGATTAGAAGTGTCTTAGCCAAATATGTTGATGAAAATAAAAACAATGAGCAAATTAGACTTGCACTAATGAACAATATCCACGAGTTACAGTGGACAGAAAACCAAATATCGACGCAGGAGAGAATTGAAAAATATATTAAACAGCAATATCAAGACGGATTCTGGGCAGGTGAAGACATTCTAATGGGAGCGGCGGAGCACTACCTAGTCAATGTGAATATCTTGCAAAGAAACATACCTACAATAACTTATCGACCACAGGGACCAACGGTACCGGGAAACATCTAATTATATTTCTCCAACAACCACTATGAAAATGCTTTTCAAATAAGTGAATATACGAGGGAAATGGACCACACGTGCGTAACAGACAGCCAATGTAAAAACTCCTCACTACAAGGTTCAAGTATACAAGCCAACCTGGAAAAATACAAAGACAACAGCCAATCAAGTGATTCGAATACATGCAACTTCCCATATAACCAACATTTAGGAATAACGGATACCACAGCTTTCAGAATCAATAGAATCAGCACCAAGCCACCCCTAAAACAGAAGTATTGCAAAGTAATGAAATTTGCAACATGGAACGTACGCGGTTGCGCTAGCCTTGAAAAAAGGAAACACATAGAACACGAACTCCACAACCTAAACATTACCATAGCTGGCATTCAAGAAACGCATATGGCGAGTGGAATTTTCGAATCTAAACACTACGAATGGATATCAAGCGGAGGAATAAACGCTCAAGAGAGAAGAAGGGTTAGTATACTCATCAGAAAAGAAATATCCACAAAAACTATTGCGATAAATCGAAAAAAAATAAAAATTTACTAGGTTTATACATCAGGATATTTTCGGAGAAAAATCAGTACCCCAAGGAATGGTTTATTATTGTGGTACATATTCCACACAAATCAAGAGAGAGCATACCGGATACAACATTCGCACAATATCCTCGCTTATTAGGAAAAGACCAGAAAATACAAAATTACTTATACTAGGAGATTTCAATGCCCACCTTGGAATAAATGACAAGACAATCAAGACTAAATCAATAATCGGGAGTAACTTGTTTCACAAAACGTCGAATAGCATCGGTAATTTTCTCATAGATCTCTGCATGCAGCACAATCTTAAAATCAACAGCACATGGGGTCGCCGCTCTTGCAAGATAACGTGGAAAGCAAGTGGCATAACATCCCAAATTGACTATATAATTACAAAAACTCAACAGGGTATTAAATTCGAATATATCAAAGGACAATAGTCAAATACTGTTGACACAGATAACAAAATTATCTGGGGAGTCGTCACCAAGAAACATAAAATAATACCAACATCAACAAGGACAAGAATACAAAATTCGACAAAAACAATACAAGACACGAAGTTCAACTTTTAACTGGGATTATGATCTTTTCAAAACAAAAAAGGTAGCAGAAAAGTATCAGAAAGCAATTCTAGAATGTATGAAAAATAAAATTAAGGCAAACAATAAGCCTAACCTAGGATGGCAAGACCTAACGAACGTACTTCGTGAAGTGGTACCAGAAACATTAAAAAGTAAAAAAAAGCAGAACAAAAGAGAACAGGATAGCACTAGCCGCATTATTGAAAGCTAAATACTGGAAAAATAGATACCCCGAGGACACTTCTGCTAACAATAAACTCAAGGAAGCATGTAAAAAATATTTCCTTACAGAACAAAAGAACAAAAAGAACAATGTCGTCATTTTTTTTTTTCAAAGATGCATACGGTTTACAGATCACGAAGAATGAAGCTGACTTATAAATTTTTTAGACAATTTATAAAACAAGTTAGAAAATCATGCCCAAAGTTTATATCCTTAAGTCAAGTTGGCTGAAAGAATTAGAAAACTTTGAAGGATCTGATTTGGGAATAACTAAACAAGATCAAGAGCCGATTAGAGCGCCAACAGACGAAGACATAAAAAATATAATCAATAGAATGAAAAAGGGCACGGTACCAGGAACTGATCAGCTGGTAATTGAACTGTTTAAGTACGCACCTGAGGAATTTATCAGTCAAATCGCGGAAGTGACCAGAAAAGCATGTGACAAAAACGAGTTTCCTGAAGAATGGATTCATACAATTCAAATTCCTATCCCAAAGTCCAGCCAGGACTTTAAGTGACTTCAGAAGAAAATCCATTTGTAATGTGGGGTACCGCATATATGCTATTTCTAACTCTACTCGACAAAGAAATTCAGCAAATTGGCAATTATCAAGCAGCCTTCCTGACAAATCGATCAACGGATGATCACATCTTTACGGCCAGAAAAATACTTGACGAAAGATGGAGAACTGAAAAACTTACATATGTTTTAAAGTTAGATATTGAAAAAGCTTTTGACACTGTCAAACTCGATGCCCTAAAGGTCATTTTGGAAACTTGGATTAACATAACTATCGTTATAGAATAATCAAAGCCTGTCTTAGAGAACATACATCAATTTTATGGTTTGGGCTAAAGACTAGAAAAATTGTCAAAGGAAAGGGAGTTAAACAAGGATGTCCTTTATCCCCCAGATTATTCACGATTCTGATGGACGAAGTACTGAGGACTTAAGAAGAGTTAGTGCCGGAAGTGGAATTGAATCAAGTTGTCAAGATCAAACTCCCTCTCATTTTATCATTTGCGGATGATAATTATAATTGGTGCAGATTTGTCAATAATTAGTAAGGTTATGCATACCTTAAAGGAATTACTATGCACAGTTGGACTAAGACTGAACGACACGACAACTAAGATCCTAGTCAAGAACCCATTTCGAAATTATACAACTAAGCAGGCTGATATAATTATTGATGGAACTCCGCTTCAACCAGTTAACCAACTGAAGTATTTAGGCATAGTTTTGACATTGGCACTAAACAGAAAGGACACAATCAGGACAAGGTGCAGAAAGGCAGTACGTAACGCCAAAACCATAATACCATTCTTAAAAAGGAATGAAATGAATTGGAAGATCATCAGATTAATATACAAAATGGTGATCCTACCGTCCATGACTTATGGCCTAAATGTAGCAGCCCTTACTAAAGCAAACCGAAAAAGACTAAGACAATATGAGAGAGCTATTTTAAAAGATATGTTTATATATGGCAAAGATGTACCAAAAACAAAAGTTCATCAAATATCAAATGGAAAAACGATTACTAAAAACTTGAAAGCCAGAAGAATCTGCTATTACGGTCATTTGGTTCGCAAGCGAAAATCTAGACACGTATTAAACGCAGCACTTGAGTATACAGCAGGAAAAAAGAAAATAGGCAGACCAATATTCACTTGGGAGAGATTCCCTAGACCATGACATGAAGTACTATGAGCGTAGCCAACGGGAGCGGATTAGGCTAGCAGAAGATCGACAAGGAATAAGAGTAGCAGCAGCTGAAATATATAAAATTCTAGAGACAGACCGCGAAACATTTGAGGAAGAACCATAAATGCAGCTTTATCCTCTGACCATTTATATATGTACACAGTATAATATTTATCCACCTTTGCCATTTCCTTTTCTGGCTACAGGTTGCATGTAAACCGGTCTGATGTAAAAAGATACCTTCATTCCCCTCCCAAGCTGCGACGACCTACACTCCCTCCCATAACCACGCCCTCTTCGGTATATCGGGATTTATCCTTTTCAGTTGCATAACTGGCTGAAGGAGAGGCACTGATGATGATGATGATGACGTTTTTGGTGACTGTGAGATCATTGTTTGCACTTGAAATTTTCATGGAGTGTGTAGTCTATGTAGACTATAGTAGTCTATAGTGGCTATAATGAAGAATGAAATAAAAAATTATTAAGAGTAAAATAAATTTCTGAAATTTTTTTATTGCAATTCCTGACAATTGTAATTTTTAAAATTTTATTTTTAAAAGTTGTTGTGTATTGCTTTATTGTTTCGAACGCAGGTTTTATGGCACCTACTTAATATCATTTTAATTTTATATCTGAATACTTAATTATTGATATAATTATAATTTTTGTTAATTTCGTGATGCGAAAAAGTGTATCTACATATTTTCAATAAAGAAATTTGAGTTTGAATCAAAGAGGAGCCAAATGTTAAGACAAACCTCTAAGGAACATTTGATGAATGCTGATGGAAAACTAGTTGTCACCAATACCACTGGAAAACAATTGTATTTAATTTTATTTAGTAATAAGTACCTGACACGGCAGAAGTTTTGTAACTTTCTGCTGATCGCCTGGTCCCTTTACTTTTTCCATCCACTCCAGTATTCCGCTCCATACGAAGGCACGTTGCGGCACGACCGCCGGCGCTGAAGTACCCGGCGCGGGGGCGGGGATCGAAGGTACCCCTCCCACGGGAGCCGAGCTTGATGGTACGGCATTTGTTGATTGGCCTGACGTTGTAGGACCGCCCACCGCCCCGGCTCCGAGTAACGGCATACGTGGCATGTTCGACTGCAATGATATATTGTTGTAATCAGAACCGAAAATACAGAAATGGAAATATATGGTTTAGTACCATTGCGCGCTGGTGATTTATACTTTTAGTACAATTGTCAGTCTGATCCTGCTCTAATACTCGTAAAATTTTCTAACAGAGTTTTTTGGGAACTTGGCACAAAGATGACTCCAGTTTTGCAAGCAGTTTGCATCTTATATACAGGTATATATATATATATATATATTATAAGATATCTTATATATGTAATATCTTATATATTAAGATGTATATAAGATATTCTTCTTACATCTTATATACATCTTATATATATATATATATATACTTCATCTTTACAAGGAAATCTTATATATAGACTTATAGGGACAAGGGCAATCATGAGCCTACCGGCGGTACTTTAAACAAATTCTTTGTTTTTGATTTGTTATAATATAACGCTTGTCAATTTTTTATTCATGAAATTGCATACATGATACATGAGATTTTCAATGCAATTAATAAAGCAGTATACTGATATTTAACTGGAAAATATCCATGTGAAATATATGAGTATCATACTGGTAACGGAAGCAGTCACTGCAAGACAGGTAAGAGACTATAGTATTGGCGAAGTTACTATAAGTAGAAAACGTCAACTATTGCGTGATATATTCAATATAGCGTGAGAATGCGCGGACAACTGACAATTCTGTCAGTATCAGACTGTAAGTCTACCCAGTGAGTGACCATTCTTTGTAAGGACGTTCGGTTCATGGTCGCCACTCGGGGACCTTTACTACCCAGCAGTTATCAGTTTTGTGAGCAACGTGACCTGCCTTTTGCCATTTGAACTTGCTGATTTTCTGTTACTTTAAAACGTTTCAAATAAATATTTTGTGACAGACTACACGACAATAACCTTCTATCACACAATAGTTAATTACATACTCACCGGTTGGGGCTGTGCAGGCGGCGGATATGATGGTTGCGCCAACTGCGTCAGAAGCGCAGAGTTGTTGGCATAGAGCGTCTGCCGTGGCGCTATCCAACTGCCCCGAACAGCCGCGGTTCGTGGGAACTGCGCCGTAGGACCGCGCCCTGTCGCCGCCGCCGCAGCAACCGCGGGCGTAGCACCCCGAATCGTACTGTGTGTTATGTATATACTTAAAGCGATTTCAATTAAACATATTTTGTAATACACATTATGCTATGTATTCTTACCAAATTTTCAATGTTTTTGTTTTTCAGATAGCAGTTAATAATAATACCTCGGACGTCTCAGACAGCGCTATATAGTCCCAAACTAAGCAAGACTTGTATTATGGGTACCAGACAACTGATATACATACTTAAATAATCTTTACAATATATACATATATATTTTACAACCAGATATAGAACAAATAGACATGTTCATGCACACAAATATTTGTCCCGGGCGGGAATCGAACCCGCGACTCTTGGCTCCGCAGTTAGGGTCTCTAACCACTCGGCCAATCGGTTCATTTCAAAAAACAAACATAATTTTGATGTTTGATTCTTTGACTATAATTTTTATCCTGTGGTTTGTATGGTTTGTGGTAATTTGTTTGCACATTTTATATTGTATAATAATTAGTGGCATACTATTCAGACTAGTTCAAAACATCAGCATTTACTAAACTTTGAAAAATATTGACCTAGCTACTGTCTGAAAGACAAAAACATGAAATTAGTTATAAAAAAAAGAATAATACATTATAAAAAAATTACCAAAACATGCTTAATAATGAATGTTGATGAAACAAGAGTTATATAGGGACTGTATCAAGTAGAGATCTGTCTACACCTCTACAAAACTGGTGCAAGCTTGTGCATTAGCGGCAGACTGTACGTAATTACCCAAAGACATCAGCTGGCGCGTCAGGAGCAGGCGGCGGTGCAGGACTAGGTGGCCGCTCCTTGAGACTGAACCCGCGCAGCAACACCAAATGCCGAGGATCCTGTGGAATATTTTTGTTTTTAACAACTGCATTTCATAACAGTTTTAGAACATATTCGGACTTAGGTCACAGGGAGCCATTTATAATATGTCAGCATTTTTATATGTAAAACAACAAACTGCCTGCTTTAGTGTACCATACCATACCATGAGCCTATTAATGCCCCACTGGAGAGGCTTAGGCCTCCTCTCGGGATGAGAGGGGCGTGGAGCTTAATCTACCACGCTGCTCCAATGCGAGTTGGTGGATTGTAACGACTGCCATCTATTGACGGCAACTGGGACCGATGGCTAGACGTGCTCTCCAAGGCACAGAGTCGTGATAGTTGAGTACATATGTTAGAAAAAACTCATTTATACATGTCTTGGAATTTGAACCACAGCGTTCTAAACAAGAAGCGGGCTCGCTACCACTCGGCTATTACGACAGTTGTGACATAAATACTATACTCATACAATATGCAACAAAAGACACATATTTGTCCAGGGCGAGAATCGAACCCGCGGCATTTGGTTCTGCAGTTACGGTTTCTAACCATTTGACCAATCAGTCTTACATATTATTCTGCATAACACCAACAAGTATGTCTAGAGAATACCTAATCCAGAGTTCCTACATTTCACCTTCGCATAGTTTCGCTGTTGAGCTGTAGCCAGTTCTCCTCCAGCATGTTCATACATAGCGAGCAAAGCGGGTGACTTCCTCGCCGCGGCCACCGATACGTGTACGCCTCGCTCTCCAAGTAACCGCGCCACTTGCTCAACTGTTGCTGGTGCACCTGAAAAATAATGCGAATGGGCGTTATATGCATGTTTAATCGCATGCCTGTATCTGATTGACGCAGGCATAGACATTCTTCCATCCATCCATCCGTGCTTTGCTGTTCTGCTTTGGGAAACTGGAGATATTTTATTTATTTTAAAATTAAGGAAGTTTAGAAACCGAATAATGCAGACAAGATTTGGTTATTCATTTACTTTCCTATGAAAAAAGATTTCATGTATTATCGATCAGGATGTACCAATTAAGCAGGATTTTTTTTTAATTATACCTACAGCAATATAGTTTATTTGCTTTAAAATTTTTGTATATGCTGGGCTTAGATAATGATCGGTGCATGTTTTGACATTCTAGTTATTTTGTTCTGAAGGTCATACTAGTTTTTTTTAGAAAAAAATGAATTATCTTTAAAGTTTGGTAAGAATATAGTAAAATTGATAGTTTACATGTTAAATGGCCTAGTTCTGGATGAAATGTGATGCCCAAATGTTAAGAAAATTTATACATATTTAAAAAAATATCAAATATAGTTTCAGAAGTATATGTTTTTGAAGTGTATTTCATGTATAGGCATTGAAAATAATTGTGTGATTTTTCTATTTTCTTGTTCCACGGGACCATAAAATGTTAAGGATAAATGTAATTTTAAGTCATTGGCCTGTTTTTGTAGTTCAGCTGTACAGTTCAAAAATTCTATTATTTTTCACTTATTATTAAAAATTCTTCTTCTTCTTCTTCTTTTGGTTAATGGCGTTCTAACATATGTTAATTCTGCCAATGTCTAGTGTATGATAGTTATACTATTTTTATTGAAAAATAATAAAAACAGGCAACGTAGTACGGTTAATATGGAGTTTTTTCAAAATGCCACATGGAACTACGACTGCGTTCTACATGCGCCATTTTGAAAAAAACCTATTAAAAATTCAATTTAATTATTAGCAACATTAATTCCGATAAATTGGTGTTTCTCTTAAAGTATTACACCTCGTTTCTATCAAGTATAATACACTGTATGATAAAGTGATACAGTATGGATATGACAGTATGATACAGTGTATTATACTTGGTGGAAACGAGGTGTTATCACCTATTGAGGCATTGAAATGTATTGCTTAATCACCAATAGATGGCGCGAATAAATAGTTCCTATTAAATTATTTGAAATTTTTGTTATGATATCGATATTTTTGTCAAAAAACAGTGTGTAAGGTAGAATCAAGAAACGATTAATTTCTACTAAGTTCAGGAGACATCTCGATTTCTTTTTGAGGTTAGTCTTTTTGAGGTCGCTAAGGCGAGAGGTGCTCTGCATTGCCCTAATATTGATAGTTAGATATGAGAAAAAATGGTGTGAAGTCATAATCAAATCCGAAAAAAATCACATTGTACTCATCCACATTTAAATATATTGTTTTATTCTTTTATGCAAATAATTATTGCAACAAAATGAATGAGGTTATCTTAAGGTGCTGAAAAACAAATAGTAAGCCTATGTGGATCAAACACGCAGTTTACAAACTAAACATAAAATATAACTCATGTAGTTTCAGACTTTGTATGTCTTACCAAAAAATATGAATATCTAATTTTATCTAATAAAAAATAATTCTTCTGAAAATAATTCTTTTTGTTTTATTAAATTTTTTTTTAGTTTGATTCTTTTTTCAAGCAAACCTGTCTTTTGAAACCTAAGTATGCAGATATTACTCGTTGTCTACCAGCCGGTTTAAAATATAAGCTAAAAAGTAAATATTTCTAGTTACCTTGCGTAATGATCCCGCCAGCGGCAGCTGTGTATGGGTTCGAACAGCACACAAGTAAAACATGTCGAGCTATCTCCGTCCGTCCCAACTCTTCAAAACAAGCTAAGGCCGCATTCAAAGCCTCGGTTACACATGCCTTATTCTCACTGCGGCCACCTATGAATCTGTAATTATTTACATTCAAATTAAAATTTGACTCATATTGGCGCTTAAGTTTTAACATTGCACAACCTAAACTGATGAACTTTACAGGAGAACAAAAAACTGTCTCTTTTTGTATCACCTATAGAATTACACTATACAATGTTTTTGTTTTAAATAACAACAATAACATAAAACTTTTTTTCAAACACTTAACCTGGCCATTTTTTTTTAATTACATGGCGTTGGAACTTAAGCGATGATATATAATTATAAATACAAACTCAAACCTATCTATTTATATATACTATAAAACTATAGTGTCCGTCTGTCAGTTTGGTCTAATCTCCGAAACGGCTGAACTGGTTTTAATTAAACTTTGCAGACATGTCAACAGTGACATAGGCTTACTCTTTGTTTATCTATTTTTTCAGGCTAATTTCCTAAACAGCTGAATCATTTATTCTTTTCATTTCGGACATACTAAGGGTTCCTGCATAAACTTTTAAAATTGTAGGAACTATAGAAATCATGAAAACCACATGAACGAAGATGCGGGCGGTCGCTAGTATACAATAATAAAATCTAGCAACATAACAATATATTAATTGATGATCGCTTGGCCTAGTGGGTAGCGACTCTGCCTACGAAGCTGGGGGTCCCAGGTTTGAATCCCAGGTCGGGACAGTATTTATATGATGAATATTGATACTGATACCGGGTCTTGGGTTATATGTATGTGGTGTCTTCGCTTGGCACCCAGAACACAAGGTAATGCTCAGTTTGGAGTCTAGATGTTGTTGTGATGTATATGTTATTATTATTATTTATTATATTCATAAATATTTTATACCGTTTCACAAATAAAAAGTCATCATAATATTAAGTATGTTTAGTACCATGTAGTTGTAAGCCTGCAATGTTGCCCACGTGGCTTTTATGATAATTTACGTATACACTTTATAACATAAGTAGAACATATTTTTTGTATCTTAAATTGCATTATGAACTGTCTAGTATGATTTTTTGACGATAGATAGTGCTACTACAAAGAAATTATTTTTATGATCATATCTCCATGTTTCTATCAACCATTAGCAATATAGAACTATAAAACCATCCTCTGTAATGTTTTCAACAGATATTATTATCATTTTAATAGTTTAGAGGCATGACTGACCGATTGCTACAGTGATCGGAGAAGTCTACTTTAGACAAAAAGGTCGTGGGTTCCATTCCCGCTCGGGACAAATTTTAAACACAGATGGGAGGGGACAATATTTGTGTGCATTAACATATCCATTCGTTCCACGCCAGGATGTAAAATATCTATATGAATGGAACAAACATATTTCATGTTGTCGTCTGGTACCTACAGTACATACAGGTTTCACCTAGTTTGGGCTTATAGACCCTGGATGAGATTTCACAAATAGGTTTTTCTGCAAATACCTCTAATCTATTGAAACAAAGTTTCGAATAAGGTATTATACTAACACATTATGTTTCATCAATAGAAAATGAAAAATGTGATAGAAAAATAATTTCTTTGTATAATAGCTTCATCTATTATCAAAAAGCCGCACTAGACATACCGCGATACTCAACGTTAAACCGTTTATGATAGATGTGACATTTTTTGTGTAATTATCTTCTTACTGGTTTGTTTTGAAAATAGCATAGTGACAATTTACAGTGCGAAAACAAAATACAGGAATTGGAGGTAAAATATGCTAATTATTGATTATTACTAAGTTATTTTATTATTTCTCTTCAAGAATGCCAGCTGATGCAGGTGGACAATCAGTTTTCTCAAGTGTGGAATGTTTCGCTTGAAATTTAACCTTAAGATTGACCCTATCAATTTCCAATATAAAAATACACGTAGTTACTTTTTCATAATTCACATGTTCAATTCCCTGTTCAAGCAGATCATTTATCAAAAATCTTTGAATTTTTACCTATCATGCATAAAGTGTCACCAAACTTGGTTCAACGGTTTTCAAGTGCCAACAGTAAACCAAAACAAAAAAAACGAATTATTCCAGTTTTGTATAGCACAAATTAAGTAAGATACTTTTATCAATATACACACTTACTGTAATTTATCAATAGTTTCTGACACATTTTGTGGTGAAGTGTACGGCCCGTAAGTGGTAACAGGTAAACCTGGCAAACAGTCAGCTGCACGATATGTTACAATACCATAAACCGATCCATGACCACCTCCTTCTTCCAATGCACCTCCATGAAAATACCTGTATATATGTTCAAATGTTAAAGTAGAAATTTGGAAGTTGTAAATAATTTGCAATATTTGTTTTAAAGTTGCCTGTGATTTCAAAATTGTCAAAAGTGTCATTATTCATTTTCAATAATACTTGCTCGAGAAATTAAATTTTGTAACTTATAATAAATTGAAGAATATAACTTTATTAAAATAATAGTAAATTCATAATAACTTTATGTTAGTTTTATAATTATTTATAAAGAAGATAAGTGTGGCAGGCTTATGGTCAAAACTCCTTAACTCAATGTCTATGAAATAGTGTAAGATTGACACCCCAAAAGATGAATACTTGGTTATTAAAATTTTATTTTTTGATCATAATGCTTCTTCTAAACAGCTTGACCAATTTTGATGATTTTTTAAATACTTATGGGGTCACCTGGATGGTTTTCAGCTATAGTTGGACCCGCTTGCTGGTGCTGCTGTCCTGCTGTCGAAATCGACATTACTTTTCTTTAGTTTCTGACAACTTTTTTCTCTATATTATTAATACTTAATAAGATGGCAGTTTTGGAAACTCATATCAAATATGTTTATCTGGATTACAGAATGGTTAAAAGTGAAAGTGATCTGTAGATCATGGTTTTATTGCGGCTTATGCCTAGAGTCGGCTTTTCAATGGTGCCTGATGAAAATTGTGTTCATAAGTATAAGAAATTGAAACCTGACAAAGAGGTTGATGGTCCATCCGTCCAAAAAATTGGTTAGGTTAGGTTTTACTCATGATAATGCGTGTGATGCAAAGTAAAGCAACGAGCCACTAAGCTCTAAATTTTTTCTCGCATTTCATTTAAAAAATATTTACTGAGCGAGGTTACTACACTCCTTCTCAATGAGCCCGATTAAATATTTTTTAACTTTTCGTCGGCAACATTGTAAAATGCTACTCACGCCTAACTTCTTGTTTGCATTGAAGTTGAAGCGAGTGCATTATGAGCAGGTGCTGGACCCATGCTCAATCCACTGACGTGACCTATTTTTCCTATTACAACGGTCGGTGGTGCGTCGGTACTTATTCACTGCAATTTCAGAGCGAACAAGAAGTTTGGCGCA
Source organism: Luffia ferchaultella (assembly GCA_949709985.1). Classification (NCBI taxonomy): domain Eukaryota; kingdom Metazoa; phylum Arthropoda; class Insecta; order Lepidoptera; family Psychidae; genus Luffia; species Luffia ferchaultella. The sequence continues at coordinate 17,057,674 of OX453261.1, forward strand.
AAATGTTCAATTGAAGGATACTCACTCTAAAGTAGGTACAATGTAGTTCGTTTTGAGCTCATTGATATATGCTCCATTTACCGCAGTACATTCTACAACAAAAATCACCTCGGCTTGCCCAGGAGAATCGGCCGAGTTAACTATCATTGTTAAACCGTAATACAATACGACACGGCATAAATATCTACTGTGCGGGTCTGTGCACTGATGAAATGCTTTGGAGGTATTTTACATTTCACCAGGTTACTGTTTATAATTACTCTTAGGTACTCACTCACAAACACAAAACATAATTGAAAACTAAACAAAATAAACACTGTTTGAACGTTCCAATCTAATACGAAAACCACAGAGCACTTTAGTTTATTTGAAGTTATTAGTTTTAATAGAGATTTAACTCCGTCGTAAAAAAAGGAAATGCGAAAATAGCGCCTAAGTACGTAAGTTTTGGAACTAATTACACTAATTACAGCGCCGTCTAACGCACAGAACAATATATACTTCCCTACGGGAAGAAGTTTACAGAATGGTTTTAATAGAAGGTATGATAAAATACTTGCCATAATAAAGAAAAAAAATGTAAAAAATTGAATACCTAGTTATTCCAGGAGGACCGTCGACATTTTTTTTTAGTTGGGTTTTTATTGCTTTGTTTTTCTTGTAATAAAATTGTGTGAATACTTTCTATTGCTTCCAGTTTTATGTTTTTATATGTAAAAACATAGCTAATACTACAAATATAACACAATTCCGACAATAAAATTGTTTATAGTTTTTCTTTTTTTTTTTTGCGAATTTCGCCTATTTTTTTTTTTAAATAAACAGCGGCGTATTTGTTTCTGTGCCAAACGATGTGAAATATAGATAACTTTTTAGCAAATTTCATCTAGCAATATATAACACTCAATAACGTTTCATACATTAAAATTCAGAAAATAGGTTAAGAAGCACGCCCTTTGGGGCCCCACACGAAAATGCTTGCTATTTCGTGGAAATTCGTGGTTTCGCCTTGCTACTTTCGGGGGTAACTCTATGGGGGGAAAAAACGACATGAATAGCGCCACGTACTGATTGCCCCTAGAACCATATAATTGTCAGCAATAACAAACCTCATGCCTCTTACACTCCTTTATCTAAACACACACACACACACACTTATTTTTGACGTAATATTATTAGCCCCACTGGCCCCTATACATAACTGAATAATCAGCTAAACTTTCAGTGTTACCATGTAGTAATGTGCAATAATATTTTCATGTATTTGAGGTAGAATTCCTATAGTTACAGTTCTTACCAGTTCTTACCTAGTTTAAGAGATACAGATCGCAAATTGATATTATATGTTATTTAGAAGGATTATATGATTACGAATAATAATATCAGTACTGAATAACTGTGAGAATTTTTAGTTATGTAAAACACCGAATAAAATACTAATAACACGCGCGCCCTCCCTTTGGGGCCCCACATGAAAATCGCTTGCTATCTCGTGGAAGTTCGCGGTTTCGCCTTGCTATTTGCAATCAATCACATATTCAATCAATGCAATATAGTATCAATCAGTATTATTTGACGTACAGTGTTTTTTATATAGGCAGAAGAAAATTATATTTTAATTTGTTTTTACAAATATCTATAAAAACCCACATTATATATTGTTATTATAATTATATTAATTCTATTTAAGAACCAAGTTTTTCATACGCATCAGTTCGTCTATCGCCTTCACAAACCATTGCATCATTTTGACAAAGCAAACGTAGTATGTATGGAAGGTGGCTCTCATTTTTTGGCTATATCTTCGAGGATAATGGAGGGATTGGGGTCCAAGGGTTTTAAAAGTTTTTTGCTTATAGCAATTTCGCCGAGTCGAGTTTGTTATTTTGATACTTGTTTTTAGAGTCGGTTTTATTTAAGCTATACTTCATAAAGGACTGTGAGTAATGGAAATCTTTTAAACCAGTTAAAAATACTTAAGTTGGTCACCCTAAAATAATTTTCTTGCGGGTGTAGCGCCATCTATACTAAGATAGTAAAACTAAGATGTCTAGTGCTGTGGTATAGAGGTTTTAGAACAAAAATATAAAGTACCTACTTTTCTTTTTGTTTTGATAAAATTCGTAATCTTTTAGATAAAATTGTATTGATATTGTTCAAATGATTGCATAATTATCTCAATAATAGTGATAGCTGTATTCATAGTAAGTGTGAGACTTACTTTAAATAAGTAGTATCTAAATTCGACTTGAAATGGATTTATCTTTGAAAACCCTACGCATATTAAGCCGGCTTTGCAAGAAACCTCGCATCCAAGTTTCATACAAAAGCACTTCCACAACAGCTTTAAAAGAGGAACCAAATACCGAACTTTTGACTAGGTTTAATGAGGATATTAAAGCAGGTACTTATATAAATCTTGTGCTGATTTTCTATTTAGGTTATATTTCTACACTATAATTAAAAACCGTATTTGTACGATATCACACTGAGTGCAGCCTGTGAACGGTAGCAAAGGCTGAAATTTAAAATTTGAACCTGTGTTTTCGGTTTAAACGATTGAAAAACTATATTAATTCGATGATAAAAAGATCGCAACATTGAACGATTATAATGGTAATATCGCAGCTAGTAGACGAATTTTGAAGAAACTCGTATTTTGCATTTTCTAACACAAGTCGGCATAAAACATAAACAATCCAAGGATATCAATTTATAGATGCATGACACTTTAGTCCGGTGATGCGGTTTCTAGTTAATTAGTATATATAACGTTATTGCTTACACACCACAAATGGTACGGCTATCCAAAAGTACCATCCTAGAAGTATTCATAATAATTTAGGGGATAGTGGGACGAAGACATGAAACCAACTTTCAGAATTTTTAGAAATGCGGAAATGTGAAAAAAACCATAAATAAAAAATAATAAATACATACCCCTTACCACCGACATGAATTCGCTCCTTACATTGACATAATTAAAGGGTTGTCTATTGAAGAAGGGAATAGACTTCAACATTAAAATAAATTGAAAACAGTAAAAATACGTTAAGAATTTCCAAACTTAACTTTAGTAACAAGTAAAAATTCGATCTGTGTGGCACTCGAAGGCTGCAGCGGGATGCTCGCTCGCCTCCCGCGTTTTTTATGTTCCTAGTGGGTTGGAACCATCGATTGTTAAGACAGTAGTGGGAGTGCCCATATATTTTTTTAAACTTACCTACTTACCTATTGATTGAGCAATGGTAGAAAATAATAATAATAATAATACATGGGACTTCCCACACAGTGCTATCTAGTCCCAAAGTAAGCTATTATATAATATATTATAAATAATATATTATAAATATTCTTTATAATATATGCATATATAATTTTTTTTTATTTTTTTTTATTATTTATATATAACAACCAAGACCCGGTACCAGTATCAATATTCATCATATTAATACTGACCCGACCTGGGATTCGAACCCGGGACCTCTAGCCCCGTAGGCTAAGCGGTCGTCAAAGAAAAGCAACTTACCATGATCAAATTTCTTTTAAACATTCTTTTGTGTTCCAAACCTAAATAGTTGTGACTTATTAGAAGAGTGGCTGGCCATTTGGTTTTAGTTTCAAGTGTTTTGAATTTGAAGGCTATCAAAAATGTCTTAGTAGCAGGTATAATGTATTACTCATTTTCAGTTTTGTTCGTATATCCGCATTTCTAAAAATTCTAAAAGTTGGTTTAATCTCTTCACCTCGCCCCTCTTTTTCATATTATTAATACTCTTAGGGTGGTAGTTTTGGAAAGCCAACCATTTGCTTTCCCATTTTCAAAAAAGGTACAGGTGTCCAATACTACCACCCTAAAATTATTAATAATAATTTAAGAGAGGGCAGGGTGAGGGCACAAAACCTATTTACAGAATTTTTAGAAATGCAGAAATGCAAAAAAAAACATACCTGTTACAAAAGCACTAATTACTGTCATTAAAACCCTTGAAACTAACAGCAAATTACTTTTATAATGCTTAACTTTCTGGTGATTCATCATTCTGCTTCAGTTTGCCCCATGCATTAATATAGACAAACCTAGCTTGATCTATCAATTCAGAAATGGTGGACCCTCAATCTAGTTTGGCCGAGTTTCTAATGGACCCAAAATCTTCTGAGTGACATGTCACATTCTTCTAATTACCAACCCTAAACAATAGTCATTTAAACAGGTATTAAAAAGGTGGTAGGTAGTTTTGGAAATCCAACCCTCAAAAAATATGAAGACATGAGTGGCCAAAGGTCGTAACTCACAAAATAGAAATTTTGAGAAAACAGAGTTTAAAGTTTCTCTTAATATGAACCTTGTTGTGCATTTCCTACTTGTCCTTTAAAATTAATTAAAAATTATAAAAGAAACCGCTCTTATAGCATTGGGAATATATGAAGCGCATCATAAAACCTTTGTTATACCGAAAAAACAGGTTTTTTATTTTTTGCAGATATGACCTTTGGCCACTCATGTCTTCTATATTAAGTTAAATTACAATAGTTAATCATTTTAGAATTTTAGCCAGAAGATAATATTTTTAATGTAAATGTTACATCATGTTAATTTAAAGCTATGCTTCAAAATAAATGTACCTATGTATCAGTACACTAACTTTTAGACTGACCGATTGGCCGAGTGGTTAGAGATCCTAACTGCGGAGCCAAGGTTGCAGGTTCGATTCCTGTCTGGGACAAATATTTGTGTGCATGAACATGTCTATTTGTTCTGTGTCTGGGTGTAAAATATCTATATATGCATATATTATAAAGAATATTTAAGTATGTATGTGAGTTATTTGGTACTCATAATACAAGCTTTGCTTAGTTTGAGACTAGATGGCGCTGTGTGGGATATCCAAGATATTATTATTGTTATTCATAAAATTTTCTTGTATATTCTGATCATAGGTATTCATAGTACATTGTAAAACATATCATAGCTAAATTTTACAGGAGGTGTTGTGCCAGTTTTTCGACGTGCCTTGTTGTTTTCATCGCGCATAGCGCTCCAAGATGAAGCGGGCATTTACACTTATTCTGGTCTACATCAAGCAGCCAGCGCTCTCAGCAATGAAATAGCTGTCAATCTTGGTGAGAGATAATTTTTTAAGATATATTTTGTAGTAACAAAAATCTAAATTAAACATTTCTAAAACTTGTTATTATTTACCTACTTTACTAGTACGTGTATCACATTTAATAAAGTTAAATATTAGCTGTTCGATGCATGATTGGGTTGTTGTCGTAAAAATTTCCAAGTCTCAAAGTAGTTATACCTTTTTTCTTTAGGTATAAATTCAGAAATTTCAAAATTTGCCCAGTCTAATAAAATTCAAATTTAGCACAAGTACAAATTATGATAATGAGTAATCTAATTTAGGAGAAAGTAGGAATAATAACCACATCCTTGAAATTTATAAACCAATTTAAAATATGAAATCAAGTGAGAAGTATCTTAAAATTTTCTAAGAACATTCCGTAGCTAATGCACATTGTATTAAGTTACATAGCTGTATACCTAATTTAAAAAAATGAGATACATACATATATATAAAATGAGATACACACCAACTAGGACATTGTGACTGTTAACGAGAACAATGTAAGTGAACAAATCAAAGTAAACCTGCAGGAATCATAACAAAATATTTTTTAAACCTCTTATGCCTGTGAAATTTGAAACAGATAAGAAATAATGAAGACAAAGAAACAAAACAAAGATTATATTTCAATTTCATTTTAATGTAATCTTATTTTAGTTAACCATTTAGTTCATTGTCTTTTTATAGCCTAACTGCTTTGTTTACTGGCCTTTTATTTCTTACCTGCTTTGTTAAAGTGAGACAAAAATATCACACACACAGAAGAAAGAAAAACATTTTGTTAATATTCCTGCAGGCTTTATTCTAAAATTAGTTCACTTTCATTGTTTTCATTAGTACATCAAAAATGACCTTCTAGCGGGATGTCTCTCTTTTTATCTTTTTTTTTTACACATCTAGCATAGCTATGGGATTTCTTAAAATCATATTTAGGACCTTGATCATTTGATTTCATATTTTTAAAGAGGTCATAACATGAAAGGATATGGTTTCTGTCCACACTTTCTACTATCTTAGATTGCACATAATTATCTAGTTGAAACAAAGTAAATAAATTTGACAGCAAAGTTGAAGTTACTAAGCTCTGAACAAAAAAGCTTATTATGAATTATTGGGCCAAAAGTTTAGTCCCATGGTTTCGCCTACTCAGATTTTCCATTTGGCCAACTGTGCGCCGAACACCCTGTATTATTTTGTTTATTTCATAAAGTTCCTTGAATTCCAAGGTTTATGTGTTTTAGGTGCTTTCAAACTTCTACCTATGTTTTAGAATATCCAATCACATTTAGAGTATACTTTTGTTGATTTGTAATTCTTTTTTGCAGCTGGTGAAAATGGTATGACAATAGCCTATTTATGTCGTAATGATGCTTCTCATGTGATTGCACAGTGGGCCATCTGGATGACTGGCAACGTAGGTGAGTGGAACGTCTGACTCTTTCAGTTCAACAGGGAGCGTTCATAAACCACACAACTTCATTTTACCTTCTTTTGCAAGTGAAATAGATTGTCACTTTTGCCATTAAATTCTGAAATTTTCTGTTGTTATTTTCATAAAATATGTTATTGTCTATTCCGTGCACTATTTGTGGCGATAAAATGAAAGAAGGATTTTTTAACGCAAACTTCCTGCACTCATGTTCGCATAGTTCAAATTTTTTTTCTGTTAAAACTGAGGCAAAGCATTAGTTACAAATTGAGGCTGTGTACACCTAATGAACTGCAACTGTACCGAAAACTATTCAAATAGAATTCAAATTAATTTATGTTATCACACTTGCATGATGTAGACAGATTTGTCAGTAATAATTTCTTCATAGTTTGCGTTTCACTGCCTGAACATGGTGTCTCATATAGAATAATAAGTAAATGAATATCACATTTTGTTAATGTGAATCTGCACAGCTTATTCATATTATCGATAAATTCTTTTCAGGTTTACCCCTGTCATCAATACATCCACCAGAGATGCTCAAGTATTTCATATTGGACAGTACAGCAAAATTAGTTATTTGTACTCAAGACCATGAAAAATTATTGAGGCCGATAACATCGGAATTATCAAAACCACTTCTAGTCACAGGCCGTGATATAGAAATAGCAGCTCAGTTATACCAACCAAACAGTTCTTTCTTGCAATCCAAGCCGGAAGATATCATGAATGATGTTGGTAAATCGAATGCATGGTACGGAGACTCAGATGCACTGATTATTTATACGAGTGGTACTACTAGTAAACCTAAAGGGGTAGTTTGGACACATTCTATGTTGAATACTCACATAATGGCTCTGCATTCTGCGTGGCAGTATTCAGCAAATGATGTTGTTTTACATACTTTACCATTGCATCACATCCATGGACAGTTGAATTCGTTGAATGCTACTTTAGCTGCTGGAGCCAGGTTAGTTCCCATTGTTGCAATAATAGTGTTTTTTTTGTTTTATATATTCTCGACTGTCATTTTTCGTGGTTGATATCATATTGGAAATGAAGGTTTTTATTCATTTAACTGGAAAGCGAAGTGTTGGACGCCCCCTAGCCAGGTGAACAGATGACCTGAAGCACCATATCAGGGGTAGGTGGATGCGAAGAAGACCGTTTGTGGTGGCGAGCCTTGGGAGAGGCCTATATCCTGCAGTGGAGAGACACGGGCTGATGATGATGTTTATTTAATAGAAATCTCAAAGTTAACTTAAATAAATTTCTCCCCAAGATCGGGGTGGGTAAGAGACTGCTACCTTTAGTTTTTACATGATGTTTTGTGCATATATATATAAAGGGTTGATTTAGGCCTTGACTTAAACGGTAAGTTTATACGTACAACTATTATTCTTTGTTTTCGGTTTTGGTATTTTGATTTTAAAATTGACGTTCAGTTGCAAATCTATTTATGCCGCGAAATGCCTATTTTTTATGATGTCAGACCATGGATTATTCTTTCTCTTATTTTGTCTAAATCTGTTGTCAAAATAATTTCAATGCTAGTTCACTTCAAAGTGTGCGATGTCCGCGTGGCACCTGATTTCCACCGCGTATTTGCGCGCCAGCTAGGAACTACTACGGCTTCGCCCGCGTGGACTAAACGATTTCTAAATGAATTCCCGTCCCGTTCCCATGATTAAATTTCGTATTCGTGAATGTCACATACCCTACGTCCTTTTCTACGTTCCAGATAACGTATTTGTTAAATGTTATCAAACCAAGTAGTTTGTCATTAACTTAACAAAATTAATTTAAACTTAATCGATTAAAAAAAATAATTAAAGGGTAATGTTTATGCTTTTACAGTAAGATACCAGTTGACATCCAAGATTTACCCCTTAACAAATTTAAAACTACAATAGAACAAAAACTTTACACAAAAGCTTATTGTAAAATATCAGACTACTTAAATGCTAAAAATCCATGGGTGCGCAGACTGTTTGCCTTTAAGTTTATTTCAATAATATTTTTATTTAAGCACGCACCATATCAGTCATACCATCATACCATAATGCTCTACTGCAGGGACTTAAGCCTCCCCACGGGATGAGGGTGTTTGGAGCTTGATCCACCACACTGCATTTATTATTGAAAAACATTGTTTATGTACTTTAAAAAATGAGCGTTACTCAGTTTCTTGCGTTTTCTTCTGAGAGGAACCAGTATACTTTTTTTTAATGTGACTTTGCAGGAACTTTTTCCCACAAAGCAATAAATAAACTTTTGTTACGTTCCTACTTTGAGATTATCTTACATAACTACGAAACATAAATCAATTTGACATTTGTGTATATTTGTACATATTATATATGTAGATACATCATACAAATATTGCATCTTCCAGAATACGTATGCTCCCATCATTCCTGTCATACATTGTTTGGTCGAGGTTACTAGGAATGGGTGAACGAGAAGAATCCAAAGTCACCGTTTTCCATGGTGTACCAGCAATGTACAATCGTTTGGTGGGCGATCATGAGCGTATGTTTAGTGATTCGAAGACTGAAGAATATGTTCGTACGACTTTATCTTCAAGAATGAGATTGATGTGTGTGGGTTCAGCCCCTCTGCCTGAAACTTTATTTAATAAATGGGAGAAGGTGAGACTTGCTTGTTATTTACTTAATTAAAATTTGTGTTTATGTACGACGACCACTTAGCCTAGTGGGTAGCGACCCTGGCTACGAAGCTGGAGGTCCCGGATTCGAATCACAGGTCGGGTCAGTATTTCTATGATGAATATTGATCTGGTACCGGGTCTTGGTTGTTATATGTATGTGGTGTCTTCGCTTGGTACCCAAAACACAAGCTAATGCTTAGTTTGGGGCCTAGACGTTGTTGTGATGTGTTAATCAGGGTAAATGGAAACAGGGGTAGTTGGAAACGGTACTAATATTTCCTATGGTATGGTGATTTTTGCATTAAAATATATTCGAAACACGCGATCAAAATCACCATACCATAGGAAATATTAGTACCATTTCCAATTACCCCTGTTTTCATTTACCCTGGTTGACTATATACGTTTTTATATAATATATATTATTATGTAAGACTTGCGCATGCGTAGGTTCACGTTTATTTGTTTTTGCCAATAAAAATAAAATCCACATAGGCACTGCTTGCTCCTAATTGATTAATGATTTTGTTATTAATGATTTATTATTATGAATTTTTTCACTGTTATGATATATTTAGAAACATCTTTCATAGAAAACAATCAAAAAGAAAAAAATTCAACCAGCCTATTGAGACCGTTTTTAAATAAGAATTATTTATGTGAGAACTGATAATTTCCTCACTTTCGCTGGAATTTGAATTGAATTATGTTATCTGAGTTTTGTAGACAGTGCTGACCAGCTGACTGCATTAATAAACTATTATACGCAGATTTCCGGTATTCGTCTGTTGGAGCGCTACGGTATGTCAGAAGTGGGAATGGCTTTGAGTAATCCCTATAGACCGGTAGAGCGACGTGTCGTTGGCTCCGTTGGAGTCCCATTGCCAGGAGTATCTGCACGTGTGGCCATGCCCTCTGATGATGACCAGAACAAGCTTATGCCGCTCGTAACAGTGGAATCTTCCATGCCTGAAACATTGGCGAGTGAATTTACTTATTTTTGTCTGCTGTTATGTCTGCGTGGATGGAATCATTTTTTTTTAAGTATATAGTATGTCCCGCGGTTATAGGACCATACTTGCATGTAATATTTTCAAAGGATCACTTTGTTGTCCGTCTGTCTGTCTGTGTGTCAAGACCCTTTTTCTCAGGAACGTGTGGAGGTATCAAGCTGAAATTCATATCAAATACTCAGGTTTACTGTCCCTTGGAGCTGTGAAAAAATCAAACTTCTAAGCCAACGCAATCAAAGGAAACAGCCGTTTATGCTGCAAATTTTCTATACTCGCAAGGGAATCAAAACCTACAGGGTAGTTCCTGTAAACTCAGAATCATGAAATTTGGTACGAGGCCATGTCTTATAGCATAGATAAAGGAAAAATTGCGAAAAGCATTAATCTTTAGTTACATTATATAATAAAATATTTTTAATAATTTTAAACTTACTACTCTTTTCCTCATGAACACATAGAGGTATTAAATTGAAATTCATATCAAATACTCAGGTTTATAATATAGAGATGAAACGGATATCCGGTACTATCCGGTATCCGGCCCAAATTTACTATCCGGCCGTGTGCCAGATAGTAACTCAATATCCGGCTGATACCGGATATACATAAATTTTCTAAAAAAAATCCTTTAAAATGTAAACAAAATAAGATAACAGCTCGCAATTATGATTACTTTTACTAAAAGCGGTAATAAGGAAAAAACACAAGTTATAATACAACTTTTTCAAAAAATGTAATTAACTTAAAAGTTTGGAGTTCAACTAAAATAAAACTTTAAAAAAAATCCGAACACAAAGCACTCTAATCTACTGCAGAAAAACATGTTTTTATTATTATCAATTTAAAAATTAATATTCATAATTAACAAGTGGTAAATTATAGTGGATAAATACTAAATTTTCGGCGTTCATAGGCGACAGGCGATTTCGTTTGTTTTCGTAAACCAGACCTGCCTCAGAAAACAGCTTTTCCCTATAAAAGGGTTACGGGTGCGATCAATCCTGTCTTCAAATAGTAGTCGATGTCGTTTGCTAATGCGTTTTTCTCGGGATCACGACACTTATTATTTTCACGGTTAATGTCAAAATATTGCCAAATAGGCGATCTTATCTTTACTGATAACATGTTTCTGTCCTTTAATTGTTTTATTACGTACCTATTTTTACAATAATATCAAATAACGCACGGCCAGCATCATTAAGTCACGCACGATCACTCCTGATTAGTCCCGATGACATGACACCGCTCTAAATGATGCAATCCCGTTGCATGCAGTTATACGACGTTAAACATATCACAACTTGAAAAAGCAAGTTAGAGACATTGATACCTTTGTATGGTCGGATAACCGGCCGCCGGATATCCGGCCATCCGGCCTCACAGCTCGCTGAATATCCGGTATCCGGTATCCGGCCAAACATATATCCGTTTCATCTCTACTATAATACCTTTAAGCTGTAACAAAATTAAACTTACTTTTACTTATAAACCTACAGGTCTGTACGGAACCCTCGGTGCGCGAGTCCGACTCGCACTTGGCCGGGTTTCTCAAGTTTCCCCCAAGTTATATTTTTAAGAGCCCATAAACGAAACAAAAGACATTTTCATGTTGATAGTATGTGGAAAATTGTGATGCTCATTGATAACTAAAACTATATGTCATTTCAAAGGATATATCCCATACGTGTAGGAAACGATAAATGTAAATGCGTTTACTTGGATCGATAGAAAAAAATCATAAAAATATCTTCTAAAATTTAGAAGATTCAATACCAGTATTTTATTTTAATACTTAAAAACAAGAAATTTCATATGAATTTTATATAAATAATATTACATACACAGCAACTTTTACTCTATATATAATATTGTTTATTTAAGATTGATATTTTTTTTATTTAAGAAGGGACTGCGTGCGTGAACGCCCATACAAACGCGCGTAAACGATTATAACGTTAATACGAATTTAAATCATGGTAAGTTTTGAATTGTAGTCTCATTTGGGTTAGAATTAGGTTTATATAGAGCTAAAACTTCCAAATTTGTATAACTGGGAGGTTTATAGAAATTTCTAGGTTTTGGCTCTATATAAACCTAGTTCTAACTGAAATGAGACTACAATTCTTACCAAGACTTACCTTACTTACCAAACTTACCAAGATTAAAATGTGTATTAAAGTCGTCATTACTTGCGAAGTTACGTTACTTGCTAAGCTGTGCATCAAATAGCACACAAGTTAAAATATTTAAAAATTTAATTCATTATCGATAATAATTATTTAAGTCAATCTTTAGTCATTTTTGTCGATTAAATTAGGATAGTTTAACATTATAATATGTAAGTTTCATATTATTACCGTGAGACATACTGTACTATGTATTCGGGGAGAAGGTGACCAAAAATGATCCTCTTCAGCCCATTTTTTACCCCAATGCAGGGGCTTAGGCCTCCCACAGGGCGAGGGAGGGGGTGGGGGGGTGATCCGCTGCGGGTTGGGGATTGTAACGACCGCCATCTATTGACAGCGTCCTCAAAAACTGATCTGATGAACTCAAAAAATGATCATGACTTTCTAATTGCTGAATTTTTGACAAGTTGTAGTTTTTACAGCGCTCCTTCAGGAACTTGTGACTAATCAGTTAGATGACGATGCGTTAAGATGCGAGAAAATTTTTATTGCTGGTAGTTTTGCTCCAAATTGTTTGTGTCCTAGTTTCAAACAAACAAAAATGTAACATTAGTCTTATCCGAAAATGTGTTTCACTGTACACTTGCAACGTTGACTCATAGAACATAATAATAATATCTGGGACAGCCCACACAACGCCATCTAGTCCCAAAGTAAGCAAGTATTATGCTTGTACTATGGGGTACTAGACAACTGATATATATATATATATATACTTAAATATTCTTTTTTTTATATAATATATACATATATAGATATTTTTACACCCAGACACAGAACAAATAGACATGTTCATGCACACACAAATAGACATGTTTGTCTTGGGCGGGAATCGAACCCGCGACCCTCGGCTCTGCAGTTAGGGTCTCTAACCACTCGGCCATCTGGTCAGTCAACTGAACATGAATACAATGGTTGACTGACTGGTATATTTTTTGTTTATGTAAAAACTAAGTTCTAGTGAAATGTGTCCTGACAAACATTTTGTACGGACCCCAGTACTATATGACGACCGCTTAGCCTAGTGGGCAGCAACCCTGCCTGCGAAGCTGGAGGTCTCGGGTTCGAATCCCAGGTCGGGTCAGTATTTATATGATGAATATTAATACTGGCACCGGGTCTTGGTTGTTATATGTACTTATGTGGTGTCTTCGCTTGGTACCCAAAATACAAGCTAATGCTTAGTTTGGGACCTAGACGTTGTTGTGATTGTGTGTGTTGTTATTATTATTGTTAAATTAAAATGGCCAAGTCACTGGCAGTGAACTCAAGCATGGTGGTCCCCAATCCAGAACAAAAGTACCGTTGAAGAAGTGTTTTATTAAGTCACTTATTTTCGTTTTCAGATCTCACTTAATCAACTAGGATTAATGACAAATGATTTTGCCAGAGGAACTGATAATTATGATTGGAAACCACCCATAATTGAATTTCATACTCAATCAAAAGATGGTACTTACGAAGGAGAATTACTTCTAAAAGGACCTGGAGTTTTTACTAGATATTTAAATAAGGCAGCTGAACTTAACGCTAAAGATTTCACTGCAGACGGCTGGTTTAGGACTGGAGACATAGCTACTTTCGACGGTGACAAGTTTAAAATCCTTGGCAGAACATCTGTAGACATCATTAAAACTAGTGGTTACAAAGTATCTGCTTTGCAAGTGGAATCAGTGCTTTTAGAACATCCGAGTATTGCTGATGCGGCAATCGTTGGTATTGAAGACCCAAATTATGGTGAGATTGTGTCGGCAGTAGTGGTCTTGAAGCCAAATACAAAATTAACTCTTAAAGAGTTAAAAGACGAAGCCGGAAAAAAGTTAGCGCCATATCAGTTGCCTAAGACCATGCTTGTCGTAACAGAAATGCCTAGAAATCAAATGGGTAAGTTAGATAAAAAGAATATTAAAAAATTGCTTTTGAATGAAACGAAGCCGAATAAATAATTTGATTTTAAGAGATTCAAAGGAATTATTCAATTGACACGATAAACTAACAACAGGAAATGCTCTTTTAAGTTATGTGTTAAAATTAGTCAAAGATGTTTTTTTTAGTGAATAAATATTATTTTATTGCGTTACCTACATGCATTACATCATTTATTCAAATTTCATGATCTTTTTATACATAGTTCAATATAAGTGTTATAATAAACATTATAATATTGTAAATATACCACTGAATTTTTTTCGTATATTACTGGGCTTAAAAAATTAGAGAATGAAAATAATTTTTTTTTTTTTTTTTTTTTTAATTTATTTAGAAACAAACAGTCATTTACATCTATGTTCATACAAAAATAACTTAATATAGACTTAGAGTTTCCTATATAATTAACATAAATAACTTAGCCGTGGTCCACCTACTCGACTGATAAACAATAAATAAACAAACTGACCTTAATCTTTATCTCCTTCAGTAAATGCCGACTTAATACATTTTTTAAAGACAGCTAAGGAATTACTAAAAATATCAACATTGCCAAACCTATGATTGTAAACTTCACACGCACGTCTAACAAATGAATTTCGGGTATGTCTACTTTTTGATGTATTTATAGAAAATAGGTTCATCTTTCGACAACTTCTTTCTCGCTTACGAGGTACTCTAAAAGAAATTCTGGATAAAAGTGCTGGAGCATCAATGTAATTGTTTAAAATCTTGTATAGTAAATTTACATCAACAAAGACGCGTCGATCTGAAAGCAATTCTATTCTGTACCGCTCAGCGCTAGACTGATAATCTGTGTATGTATTTCCACATCTGTAATCTAATTGCTTAACAAATTTTTTCTGAAGATTTTCTAGTCTATCTATGTGAATATTATACTGGGGGCACCAAACAGAACAACCGAACTCTAGACGACTTCGAACATAACTGTTATATAACAATTTATAAGTGGAAGGGTTTTTAAATACCTTCCCAATTCGCAATATGAAACCTAACTGTTTATATGCCATACCAAGAGCTCTATCAATATGCTGCGTAAAGTTCAATTTGGTATCCATTATTATTCCTAAATCTCGAACTTCTGTCACACGATTCAAACTTTTATTACTCAGATTGTAGTCAAAGTGCAACGGGTGTCTCTTTCTGGAATAAGTAATTTGGTAACATTTCTCGATATTCAAAGTTAAGTTATATTTATCACAGAAAAGTTCAAAATTATTTAAATCTTTTTGAAGAAGTTCGCAATCTTCAATATTTCGAATTACTCTAAAAATCTTAGTATCGTCGGCGTATAACAGAACCTGAGCGCCTGAAACGAATTCAGTAATATCATTTACATATAATATAAAAAGCAAAGGACCTAAATGTGACCCCTGAGGCACACCAGAACATACGTTCTTATATTGTGAGGTAAAACCACCAAGAACAACAGCTTGACTACGATTATTGACATATGACTCAACCCAACGCAGAAGATCACCGTGTATACCGAGTCCCCAGAGCTTCAAAAGTAATGTATTATGGCAAATTTTATCAAAAGCTTTGGTGAAATCGGCATACACGGCGTCCACCTGGTGGTTATCATCCATTGCGTCCAGAATAAACTCAGTAAAACTAATTAGGTTTGTATCAACGCTGCGTCCTCTATAAAAACCATGTTGATTTGGTATGATATGGCGGCGAACCACACTAGCTAACTGGTCCGTTACAATCCTTTCCAATATTTTGGCGAATTGACACAACTTAGAAATCGGACGATATTTTTCAATGTCCCGAGTTACGGCGCCTTTAGGAATGGGTGTGATCAAAGCACGTTTCCAAATGTCGGGGACGCAGCCATCCCTCAAGGACCTACCAAAAAGGAAAGTCAAAGGAGGAACGAGTGCAGAGGCACATCTTTTTATAAGCATCGGGTGAACCCCATCCGGGCCGGCACCCTTGGCAACGTTCACCGACTTTAGGTATTGGTAAACAATATTAACATTTATCTCTATTGAATTTAAATTCAAAACTGCATTACCTGGAGGTTGTAGATTATTTAAATCCAAACGTGAATCACGCGACTTAACAAAAACCGAGTAAAAATGTTCGTTAAAAAGATTACAAATTTGTTCTTCGTCAGATATGGTGACACCTTTATACTGCATAATTTTAGGTATACTATTACCAGAGCGAATAGCCTTAACATATGACCAAAAATTTTTTGGGTGTACCTTAATTCGTTCTTCTGTGTATTTAATATAATTATTATAGCATTCTTTCTCCATTCTTTTTGATCTTTTTCTAAGAATTTTAAAGCTTTCGTAATCAAGATAATTGCCATATAATTTCCAAAGTCTATGAAATTTTCTTTTCTCCCTTAGTAATTTTTTAAGAGGTTTACTGTGCCATATGGGAGATGAATTTGAAGAGTGTAACGCCCGCCTAGGAACGAATTTCGAAATTAATTCACCCAAAACGTTGTAAAATTTTGAGACACTGGTTTCTAAATCTAAATCAAGGAAAAAACTATCCCAGTCAATTTTCAATAACTCGTTATTAATTTCGTCATAGTTAGCCTGTATAAAATTTGGTATAAACACGTCCGCGCGAGGTTTAAAGTTTACAGCAAAACCAAAAGTAAGATTAATAGAGAGGGCCTTATGATGGGAATCCTCCGGAACCAGCGGAAAGTCACACGGCGCAACATTACAATCCGAATTACACAACAGCAAATCTAACAATCGCCCATTCACGTTACGAATATGATTATATTGTTTTAAATTAGAGAAAGATAAAAAATCGTACAATAATGCAACCGCAGGGCCCCCTCCACGCCCCAGAGATAAACCGCTATCGGACGAGTCAACAACCCAATCAGCCTCCGAAACATTAAAATCTCCAGATATAAAAAATAAGTCATCGGGATTATCAACAATAAGTTTGCCCACTATATCAAAAAATATACTAAGCGCTTCACGATGACCTGGCCCGCGAGGTATATAAATGGTTGCTACATTAAGGTGACGAGCCCAGCCACTACCGCTACGGGAGTTCGAGCGATGCAGTGGAATAGATATCCAAACGCATTCGGCCGAGGTGCGGGGAGGGCACGGCCAGTCACGGCGCAGCGGCTGCAGTGTGCTGCGCGCGGCCACTATTACGCCGCCCCCGCGGTCCGCGCCTGTCTCAAGCTCGGATCGGTCACAGCGGTGGACAACGTACCTACTATCAAAGTACTCGCGATCGAAGAAACTCGATGTTAGCCACGACTCCGTTACGCATAATATATCGTAATTATTTATTGCAACTTGGGAATAGAAATTGTGTGACTTTGTGCGCAGCCCCCGGACATTCTGATAATAAATAATAAAGTTATTCACGGCCATTGATAAAATAGTGTCACACATATATAATTACTCATGCCATGTTTACTTAATTTATTAACCGTACTACACATCTCCAGAAGTAGCAATAAAATAGTATAGTTTGCAAAAAAGAAATAGTGTAGATGGCAAAAGAGCAATAATGAAGTTGTCGAAAAAAGTGTTGAATACATGTAAACGAATTTAGTGGGCGTGTGAAAGCAGGTAACAAAGGCTTGACCATTTATAAGATTTAAAATGTAACTAACAATTAGTGCATACTTAATTAAGGGGTGCTTTAAAGTTAAGCAACTATACGTAAAATACGAATAATACAAAAAATACAAAAAACCGCAACAAATGACATTCGCGATGATACACTCATGTATACCTATATTCATATAAGTATCAATTAGTCACTTCAATTTCCTGAGGTCAGATTCACAGGAAATGCGAATCACACCCGATGCATCATTTTTCCTCATTAAGATTTTGCAATCTCTTATCCAGAGATAAGAGTAATTATATTCGACCTTAAGTTCACGGGCGCGCTTCAACAACAGTTTGTTGGTGGGTGTAAGGTGATCGTTAAGATACAGATTGAAAGCAGGTCCAGAGATTCCCACATCCGCAGTTGTCAAACCACGACGAGTCCGCACGGCCGCAATCAACTGGTCCTTGCGGCGGCGCTGAGTGAAACGAACGACGATGGAAGGATGCCGCGGTACTTGCTTGTTTCTACCGGGACCGGGGTCGGATTGGTTATATGGACGGACGCGATGAATTGTATCTACATCTGTCTCCTGTAATGTAAAGCCCACCACTCTGCAGATATCATTCAGGATAGCATTCAAATTTTCTCCACTACGAGTCGGTACTCCTGATATTTCTACGTTATTTTGGCGGGAGAATTGGTCTTGTAAATTATTTACATGTTTCAGCTCCACAATCGTCTCTTTTGCTCGTTTTAAGTCCTCCTCGACAGTAGATAGGCCACCCAATTTTTTTTCGACCAAAAACAATCTACCCTCCATTTCATTGAAACGAGTATCTAAATCGTTCCATTTCTGGATGAGGTCCTGCATTCCCAGTGACGTGCTGCGGATATCAGACCTTACCACATCGAAGTCTGTTTTCATTGAGTTGAAATCATTCCGAAAACATTTGATTTCCTTTAGTAGTTCCGCCACCGAGGGATTGTCTTTATTCTTATGAGCTGGATTTCTACATGAGAAACAACGCCAGGCGGCTTTCTTTTCCGTTCCCATTTTACGATAGTTTATTTCACTAAGCCCAGCACATCCATAGTGATAAATTCCCTCACACTGCCCACACTGAATAAAGTCGACACCACTTTCGCCACACTTCGTACAGGACGACATTACTTGATCAAACAAATTTAACTTTAAATACTAAAGGTCAAGATTTAACAAAAGTGTACTTTATGATAATTTCTTAACTAATCGGTACGGCGGTTATTTACACGAGCCTATAACATTACCGTCCGCTACGACGTTCGGTGAGTGAGTGAGTTAAGTCGTCGGTCTTGGTTGTCACCAACAGATGGCAGTCGTTAAAATCCACCAACCCGCACTAGAGCAGCGTGGTGGATTAAGCTCCAAGCCCCCTTACCCTGGTGGGAGGCTCAAGCCCCTGCAGAGGGGTATTTATAAGAGCGGGCGGAAGTGGAAGAAAATTGATAAACATGTGAGAAAAGACAAAGTACTATGAAAAGTGATAAGATATATAATTGTGAAATTACAATAAACATACTGACTATATTATAAATATTCTAAAGTGCTCGTCACAAAAACCTGTAAATTTTGTAAACAAACATTCAACGGTGCATCACACTTTTTGGAGTTCTTTGAATCGTGTCGCAAAAAGACTTTTCGTCCTGTCTTCTACAGTAAAGGTTTAGGTCTTAGGTATAACACTCTCCTTCACGTGTTACAATACCAGATGTTCGGCTGATTGTACTCCAAACTTATAGAGCATTTAGAGCTTACCGAACTAAACCAAAAGTTTCATGTAAGCAGATAGCGCAAATTAAAGGTTACCGAGAAAAACTTGTTTTGATTGATAAAAAAAATTTTATCATCTAATTTTTAAACTTTTTGTTTCATTCAGTAAGCTCTACACGCTCTGTAATTTCGTTGCTTTGGAACAACTGGGTTCTAACTCTTGAAAAAAAAAAACTTTGGAGACATAAAAGTACGAATTGACTAGAAGCCCTCTTCTGCGTTTACCGTCTAACCACTCATACTCTAGCTAGCTCGTGTAAGATGGCGAGTTTCAGTGTGCGAGGTCTCCGCGCGCTAACCTTCACCCCCGCGAATTGCATTTTGACATTTTCGATGCTGTGAAGTGACATTTATGACTATTAAAACCAAACGTTGCTGTCAAATTTTTTACTCTATGACAGGACAGCTAATTATAAATATGGGCGGGTGTTTCTTATCATTCTGGGCAACGTATTTGTGTTTGCTGTGAACTAAATTCAATTAGTTTTAGGTACAATGTATATTTTAATTAATAAATTTATAATTAAATTACATTACAGAATGTAATGTACAACCTAAAAAACTAAAAGGTTCTATGTGACAGAACTTTGTGACATTTGTTTCAATGTACAGACGCCTGCTCTCATATCTGTCTACCATTCTTGCCCTATTCACTATTTGTAGCAGATAGAATTCACCACTTTACTGTAAAGGCTTATGCGTGCGGTTTCTGTCATTTTTCCGCGATTTTAACAGCTAATCGAAACTGATCAAAATACAAAGTGTTCAGATTTGAGCGCAGGCGTCTGTACATAGAACTACTTTGAAGGTTTTAATAGGAAAACAGAAAATAGAAAATTAAAATAATATGATTTTTTAAACGGAGCGTATTCGGCGCCGCGTTAAGAGTCGTAGGGCTGCAGTCCGCCGTCGAAGCTCAGGAGCTGCCTCCATCTTGTGACATTATCTTTTCCACTTGTGTTTATTTTTTTAAATGGCCGTCAAATGTTTACGAATCACACGCTAACGCCTTTACCCTGCTTTATTGATAACTTGACTGCATTTTTGTGGGGGCTGTATATTAAAACTCCACTAGTCGCTGATTATTTTCTTATATTTCTTTAACACACGTACATAGCTTTTACTCTGATGGTTGTTTTCTTACTGCATACCTTACCGGGCCTGCGCTTCGTCTTATATACAATTTGGGCAGGTCCCGGTAAGGCGGTCCCCCCCGCAGATTTTGAGGGACCGTTTATGCGTATTTTGTTCTATGTAGGCCAACTTTCTCTTTACCTACATAGAACATCTCTTGACATTTTATTCCACAAATATATACTTTTTGTTACATGTTAAAATGCCTATCGGCTATATAAACATTCATAATAACATTTACACACACTTAATTTTTACAGCTCAATAACATCGAATTTTTCATCGCTGCGAAGCGCCCGCTGGTCTGTGCCCGCTCGTTGTCACGCGATCCCGCTCTGAGGGCCGCGGGCAGGCGCGTCCGTCGATAGCGCTCGTCGCGCGCTGTCCATCGGTGCTTTCCCATCTCACGTGCGTATCTTTAATCCGTCACCATATCGCGTCGAAGGTGACACGCACGGGATCAAAAACGACCGTTAGCCGAAATTTGCTTCGCTTTCGGTCCGGGGACGGTGTGGTACGCGCGGGGTCTCCCCGCACACCGCCACCCGCTAACGGTCGCTCTTGTGAGATGGGCGGGGCTACCGATGGCTCTAATTTTCCATATCGGGCGCCCCGCGTCTGATGATGCGTGATTCGAGTTATTGAGCTGCAATAAACATTATTATACCTAAATCCGAGAGGCATCTCGTCGATATCGCGCTCGCGTGGCGCACAGTTCGACATCTGTCGCACGGCGACGCCCCGCCCCCTACAATGTGAGCGTCTTGCGGACGCTAGTCGCCGTCGACTTCGAGATACACTCCCGGACCTAGGTATATTCAAAATTTTCATACACATACATAATTGTTAATACAAATATACAATTATTTTATCATAACAAAAAAGGACTAAATAAAATAATTATTAATTATTTATTTACTGCGGTGTGGCTGTCCGCAACAGTCTCCCCCCGGCGCAGTATTTACGCAGCCTCACTGGCCGTCGGGAGGACAGCCAACCGCGACACTGGGCGTCGAAACACGCCTCCACTTGTTTTTACGTCCGCACTACGTATTACACTGTCGGGGCCCGGGTATGTCCGCTGCACAATACCCCGCGGCCACGTGTTACGTGGTAGAGAGTGATCGACCACAATGACCACATCTCCCTCTTTCAGCGGCGTTTCGTTTTTCGTCGTCATCCCTCGCGGCGCCAGAGTGGGTAGGTATTCTCTGACCCAGCGGCGCCAGAACTCGTCCGCCAGCGCTTGGCTCGCGCGCCAGGTGCGGCGGTCGGCCAAGTCACAGGTCCCGGTCGTCGGCAGTCCCGCTGACGACCCGAGTAACAGATGGTTCGGTGTGATCGCCTCCGGACATGACGGGTCCACGGAGACGTGCGTGAGCGGCCGCGCGTTCACTGTATGCTCCGCCTCGAGCAAAAGCGTCTGCAGCACTTCTTCCTTCGGCGCCTTGTCCGTCAAGACGACGCGCAGTGCCTCTTTTATAGAGCGCACGAGCCGTTCCCACGCTCCGCCTTGATGTGGCGCGCCAGGTGGGATAAAATCCCAGCTGATACGGTTCGTAAGTGCAAAGTCGCGCAGCTCGGGTTCCCACTCTTTGGCGGCCGCTCGCAGCTCTTTGTCAGCGCCGCGCAGGTTGGTGCCATTGTCTGACACGATGCGCCGGGGCCAACCACGTCGCGCAGCCATGCGCCTGATGGCCATTATGGTCGAGCTGGTGGTTAAACTGGCGGCCAGCTCAATGTGCACTGCTCGGGTCGTCAGGCACGTGAACAGCACGCCCCACCGCTTTTCGTGGCGGCGTCCCACCGTGATTATCATGGGACCGAAGTAGTCGACGCCGCAGTTCGAAAATGGCCGCTGATACGGCTCCAGCCGCGCCGCAGGCAGGTCGCCTTTCGTAGGCATTCTGGCGGCCGCTTTTCTTATTTTGCATAGCGTGCATTTCCGGGCCAGGGCACGCACCGACGGCCGGAGCCGTATGATCCAAAATTTTTGTCGCAGATCATTGACAACTCTTTCCTGGTTTACGTGCCCCGCTCTTTGATGATCCCGCTGTATAATCAGTCGGGTGAGTGGATGCTGCCCGTCCAATATCACCGGTTTTTTCTGATCGGTGGTGACTGGGGCGGCACCGATTCTGGTTCTCATTTTAATTAGATCTCCATCGAGCACGGGATCCAGCTTGTACAGGCGGCTTGATGTCAACACTGGTTTAGCTGAACGCAGCCGCTGGAGGTCCTCGGTGAAGCTTTCTTCTTGGGCCAGCCTCAGCCATAGGCGTTCCGACCGCTCCAGGTGGTGCAGCTCTAAGCGGGTCGCCTTTTTTCGTACTAACTCGACGAAGAGTAGTACTCGTGCCGTGCTACGTATGAGCCGCTCGTACTGTGAGAACCTCGTGATATCAGGTAGGCTCTCTTTTAGGTCATACGTTGGTCCGGCTGTGACGTGGCAGATGACCTCCGTTTCACGGTCCTCCGTCGATTCATTTTCTTCTGGCCATTTTGTTGTGTCGTATTTCAAAAAGGCCGGACCGTGAAACCATCGGTCGGTTTCTTTTATTTCGTTATCATACTGCGGCCGCGTGGCATCGTCCGCGACGTTCTCCGCAGTGGGAACCCAGCGCCATTGTCTCGCTGCGCTAAGTTCTTCTATCTCGCCCAGCCGGTGCGCTACGAACGGTGTGTAGCGGCGGGCGTTGTTTCTGATCCAATGCAGGACCGTTCTCGAGTCGGTCCAGAAGGTGGTCCCTTGCACTTGCCACCTGTGTTCTCGATGCAGGTGGTCGGCCAGCCGGGCGCCGATTACGGCCGCCTGAAGCTCCAATCGCGGGATGCTTTGTTGCTTTCGCGGCGCCACCTTCGACTTTCCACTGGCGAGCGACACGACTGTCTCGCTTCCACTTGTGAAGCGCCAGTACGCTACCGTAGCGTACGCCCTCTCGCTGGCGTCACAGAACACGTGCAGCTCGATTCGTGTCGGTGCGCCGAGCGGGTAGTGACACCGCGGCAGGTGTAGGTGCGTGACATAGTCCAAGCCACGCAGCCACGAACTAAAGTCGGCCGCCTCTTTGTCTGGTAGCGTGTCGTCCCAGTCCAGTTGTAGGTTCCATAAATCCTGCAATATTATTTTTGCAGTGATCGTGTATTGTGATAAAAGCCCGAGCGGGTCATAAATAGACATGACTGCGCTCAGGGCTTCTCGTTTCGTTGGATGCCGCCTTCTGTCTCTGACGGCGGCCGGCACGCGATTCATAGCCGTATTAAAGCCCAGCGTGTCGGCACTGGCACACCAGTATAGGCCAAGAATTTTGTCATTGGAGTTCGGGCCCAACTGTGTGGTACTGTTGGTGCGCATTTCTGGCGGTATCACGTCGGCCACCTTTTGGCTATTCGTGTTCCAATTTCGCAACACGAAGCTCGCCTGCGCATGTACGTGCGTCACTTCTAGCACGGTTTTCACTGCTTCACTTTCGTCACCGAAGCTATCCACGTAGTCGTCCATGTAGTGACTACGTGTTATCGCTTCGTGCGCTCTCGGGTATTCGGTGGCGTGCCGCTCGGCGTTCCTGTTCCTGACGCTGTGTGCCAAGAACGGTGAGCTGGATGCCCCGAATATCATTGACGTCATTTTATATTTTAGAGGCGGTTTATTTCGTTCCTCGCCTCGCCATAAAAATTGCTGCGCCGGCTGGTCCTCTGTTCTTATTTTTATTTGCAAGAACATTTCCGCTATATCGCTGGTAACCGCGTAAGGTTGCTCTCTAAAGCGGTATAATATGCCCGGCAAAGACTGCAGCAGATCGGGTCCTTCTAATAGCTTGTCGTTCAAACACGTGCCTTGAAACGAGGCGGCCGCGTCGAAGACAAGTCTAATTTTGTTCGGTTTGTTTACGTTCTGAACAGCGAAATGCGGCAGGTACCCACGACATCGGTTTATTTTCTTCTGTGCCGTCACACTGTACTGCGTATCCTTTTGTTAGCAAATTGTCAATCTGTGACTTGTACGCAGCCGCAAATTCGGGGTCCCGGTCCATTTTCTTTTCTATTGACCGTAACCGCTGGAGCGCTCCGTGGTAGTTGGCAGGCATGATGACGTCATCCTCGCGCCACGGCAGTCCCACCTCGTATCTTTGATTCTGATGTCGCGCCGTCTCATTGAACATTTGCAGAGCCCTTTCATTGTTAGGGTCTGTTTTTGTTCGTAATGAGACCCCGAGCGCGTCAATCGCGAAGTGGTGGTCGACCAGCGCTTCCAGGTCGCGGTCTCTGGCGCGGCGTTCCGGTGCACTGATGTACAGTACCGCATCTGCTCGCTGCGATAGCACTCTCGGCACATTGCCAAATATCACCCATCCCAAAGGGTGTCCTTGATGCGGCCGGTTCGCTAACCCGCCCGCGTCGCAGCTCCTGCGACACGCTGAGGTGCCAGTTATCGGCACCAATAAGCACGGTAGGTCGCGCCGTACCGTAACACTCGTTTTCGAGTTCACTTAAATGTTTATATTTGGTTAAATTTTTCGACACTGTTTGTTGGTGTAGATTTAATTTTGGCACTGTATACGCACTCAATTTATAATTTTTATTCGTTTTTATGCCGCGCACATTCACTGTTATTTTGATGCTGTCCGCGGCATCTTGCGTAGCGTTTATGCCCTGTATGCGCAGAGGGGTAGGCTGACCTCCGCGCCTACGTGTCGCGCGATGTCTTCACTAATTAACGACACCGTGGCTCCTTCGTCGAACAGAGCAAACGTATTTATCTCGCCCTCGGGGCCCGAGATAATCACTGGACACACTTTTAGTAAAGTCGCACGGTCCGCCGATTTAATTGTTGTCACGGCGACTTCAGTCGCGTCACTCGACGCGGCGCGTAAATTTGCCGGCACTTCTTTCGCAGGCGTTTGCGAGTCGTTATGTAAAAGCCTGTGGTGCGGGCGTACGCATTGCCCTATACCACAGCACTTTACACGGCAATGTAGACGCGAGTGTTTTTTTATCTAGGCACTTAAAACACGCACGCGCTTCTTATGCCCATTTCCATCGATCGTCTACACTCATTGTTTTAATTCTTCCGCAGTCAGCTGCATTATGTGCTTTTCCGCAGCACAAACAAGCTACGGATGCGGCGTCCGCAGTGTAAACCGTCGTCGCCTTTCTTCTGTCCGGGCGGCGCGCGGCTATCGTTAATGTTTTTAACGGCTCTTTTTTCTTTATGGCTTCGCTGCCCGCTGCTGGCCATGATGATGAGTGTG